>OX327001.1:47713424-52513424 GCA_946800695.1 Geum urbanum | reverse complement strand
GTTTAAAAGTCACACATCCTTGATCATATCTTTCATACTGCTACACACACATCCATATAATCAATAATAGTATTCTCATTCTGAATCGAATCCCAATAACGCAAATTTACACAGCGAAATGATGTTCATATTAAATATATGCTAAGGTCTTTGTTAAAATGGTAGGAGTATATAGTGGGTTAACGGTTGGGTATAATATTTACTAGCATTTCTGCTATATATACCTTGTAAACAACACCAAAACCACCCTTTCTGATCTTGTTGGTAGCTGAGAAGTTATTGGTGGCTTCTAGGGTTGGGACCGGTTCAGTTCGGGCTGGTTTTGGCCTGATCTAAAACCGATCCAAAATTAATGATTGGTTCGGTTGGGTACGGGATACCATTTTTTTTGGCCAAAATTGAATGGGCCCGAATATGTTCGGTTTAGTTCGGTTCGGGCCGGTTTCAGAACTAAATAGGTTTTTACGAATTTGAACTTCTTCTTTTTTTTTTTTCAGATTTTCAGTTTTTGATCAAAATTGGCCCAATTATTAATCTGGACAGTTTTTTTTAACTGTACATGTAAATCTGCCAAAATGGCCCAAAACATAACAAAATCCGCCTAAACCTGCTAACACACCAAAATCTGCAATTTACAATAAAAAAACAGTAGCCTAATCCTGCATAAAATAATAGCCTAATCTTGCATAAAACTTGCAATTTACACTTCACAAATGACTCAATACAGCCTAATCCTGCATAAAACATACAACAACACTGAAAACAGTCTCAAATAACTCAAAATAGTCCAACACTTTAAAATTACAGTCCCAAATGAAAATAGTACAAAAACTTAGAAATTACAGTCCCATATTGTTTCAAGCACTTGCAAATTACAGTCCCAAATGAAAATACAACATAAACATTGAAATTACAGTCCCATACACTTAAACATAGAAATTACAGTCCCAATTCAACTTGATTCCTCCTCAGAATCTTCTCCAAAATCATCATCATCTTCATTTTCTTCGGAATTTTCATCCGAGTCATCTTCACATAAATCCACAGTTTCAAACAGTTTATCAACAGATTGTGTAGTATCTTCTAGGTCAATTATGTGCTCTGAAAATATCAAACCCACCAAACATCAAAAATTAACTAACAAATCAGTAAAGGAATCAAAGCTAAAATGTTAACAGACTAAACACAACAGAAAATTAACTAATATTTACCCTTTTCACAAGCTTTATATAACTCAGTGTCTTTAATGCTTGGAATATCATCCAATGACGACACATAACTGCCCCTTAGCCAACTTTGCAGACAACTCAGACCTTCTACTGACCTAGGAGTCAATGAGCTCCTAAAACTATCTATGACCCTCCCACCAATGCTAAAAGCACTCTCAGATGCAACTGTGCTCACTTGAATAACTAGCACATCCTTAGCAATTCTTGCCACCACGAAATATTTCAAAGCATTCAGCCTCCACCAAGTTAAAATAGGATACTTCTCACCATTCTCCACCACCGGCTCAAGATCATCTTCAAGGTACTTATCTACTTCATGGGCAGGGGATGTATCATTTACTGAAGAGACTAAATATTTCCAGTTACCAATTAGTTTAGACCTAAAACCAGATTCAACTACTCTTTTGCTAGTTATACTTTGGATAGATTCTCTCTCACTTGCTTGTTTTTTATCAGCCGGCTTAACATATTGATTATACATGGTCATGAAAAACTCCCTAACTACTTTAGTTTTACTCACAACTACCTCATCATTATAACCTTCAATTTTGAACAAATGAGTCAAATGAATAAGCTTGAATCTCGGATCTAGAACTAAACCAAGACTAATGAATGGATTCATATCTACTGTACTTCCAAAATACTTCTTGAACTTCTTCAACATGCCTACTGCCATCTCGCTCATTACCTTCTCCGTAACAGTTGTGTTTTGAATGATAGTAGGATCCACAATCATTTTCTCAATTTCAGCTTCAATACCCATCACATCAAGGTAAGTGGTGTGTATAGTAAGATGTGTGGATGCACTAATCCTAAGTGTAACCTCATAAAATATTTTAAGGAACACCACAAAATCCTTTGCATTCTACCAATCATCATCATTTGGTGGTCCACATTTCCCTTTCTGATTTAGCGGAGGAGGAATGAGGACACCATCCTCATCATATTCCTCGTCCGGCTCTTTAAAGTATGCGATAAAGCACTCTTCATCCTCCCCCATTCTTCTAAAAGCAGCCTTAAAGTTCAGGGCTGCTTCCAACATCAAGTACGTGGAATTCCACCTTGTGGGGACATCCATCACTACCAACCCTCTACATGGAATATTATCTTTTGATATGCTATTTTTAAAAACATCTAACCTATGAGCAGAGGACCTAACAAACTTAACTGCATTCTGAATTCCTAACACAGCCTTGTTCAACTTCTTCAACCCAGTTCCCACAATCAGGTTTCAAATATGGGATGTACACCTAACATGCATATGTTTTCCATCTAACAAAGCTTGGGAATTCTTAACCCGGTTAAATCTGGCCCTAACATACTCAATAACACACTTGTTGGCTGCTGCATTGTCTATTGTTATGGTAAGGACCTTAGTTATACCCCACTTAATCATGCACTCTTCAATAAGATACCAAATTGAGTTCCCACTATGGTTATGAATAGTGCAGAAATTTATAATCCTTTTATGCATCTCCCATTTATTATCTATGAAATGTGCGGTGAGCACCATATAATTAATTTTCTGAACACTCGTCCAAGTGTCGGTGGTTAGACAGATTCTATGCTTAAGCAAATTCATACCAAGCTCTATCCTCTTGTTGTCATAAAGGTTCAGAAAAAAAAATTCACAAGTGTTTTTCTACAAGGAACATCAAAGTCGGGTAGGCCAACACTACAGAAATTCCTAAACCCCAACTTCTCAACAAAACTAAATGGTAGTTCATCAATTACAACCATTTCCACACAAGCATGCATCACTTCTTTGAGATTAAAACTATGACTTCGCAATTTATTACCCTTAGTTTTATCCCCAAAGAAATTTTTTTGAAATTATCAAGTTCATTCTTCCTATTTATATACTCACATCCACCTTTCATGTGTCAATTCATCCCCCCAGTTCCATTTTTACCACTTTTTACTGCATAATTCCCTTTAGAACCTTTAGGACAGTAATTACATTTAGCTCTTCTTTGACTAACTTCCTTATCAGGTTTTCCTTTTTGCTTCACATATTGTATATGCTCATATTCAGTAAAATGGCACCATACCAAACTACGTTTTCTAGATTTGATAAGTGAACTCACAGCAGATTTAGCAGCCTGAGCTTCAGTCATTGGGACTGATGGAGTAGTGCCAATTGAAGAAGCATCGACACTCGGAGCTACATCCTTTATCCCTTCACTTATACCTTTGTTCTTGCATTTCTTTGACTGATATAAGAGAAAAAGAATAGGTTAATACACAACCTAAAATTCCTTATTACTTGCACATCATTTGTAAAGCTAAAAACAGTATCATACTTATGCAAAAATAGATTAATGCTTTATCATGCTAACACGAGTATATCATTTGCATGACTCATAACTTATAAGTTTATAACTCATTACACACTACTAACATATTAGTAATGCAAAAACATATTCATGCTTATATAATCATTTGCAAAAACCTATTCATGCTTAGTAACACGAGTATATCATTTGCATGACTCATAACTTATAACTCATTACACATCACTAACATATTAGTAATGCAAAAACAGATTCATGCTTATATAATCATTTGCAAAAACAGATTCATGCTTAGTAACACGAGTATATCATTTGCATGACTCGTAACTTATAACTCATTACACATCACTAACATATTAGTAAGGCAAAAATAGATTCATTCTTATATAATCATTTGCAAAAACAGATTCATGCTTAGTAACACGAGTATATCATTTGCATGACTCATAACTTATAACTCATTACACATCACTAGCATATTAATAAGGCAAAAACAGATTCAAGCTAACATGAGTTACATAATGCAAAAACAGATTCATGCTTTACCATATGAGACATTACAATTACAGATTTACATACAGTTTATATAATTATATAGTTTACCATTACAGTTTACAAATACAGATTCATGCTTTACCATACTTATGTCACAAAGAGATACAGACTATATAATTGCTAAAGAAATCAACAAATGAATACGTACAGATTTCAAACAGATGCTATTTATTACATACAGTTACTTATGCTTCAAACAGATACTTCATATCACTTATAACTTAAACATATGTGATTATCATATACGATTATCATTTACCATGCATGCTACTTAATACATACAAATATCATGCTTCATACATATTATCATATACAGCCCTTTTCTATCACTTATAACTTAACAATAGATGACATTCCAAAAGCTGGCAACAAGACAGTATCACTTACTCTTCTAGTTTCTCGATCTAGACTAATGTTCTACTGCTAACTAACAGTTTAGTGAACTGGAATTAATACATGATAACTAAGTTTTCCATGATAACTCATTATCTAAGCTTTTCATGATAAGTAACAGTTCTAGTTTCTTCGATATCCATTATCTATGATTTCCAAGGTAACTTAAAGAACCAATCATTGAGCATTGTTTGGTACAATCTACTAGGTTCATCTAACATCTTAAGTTCTAACTCAAACACAGATTATCCTAATGATAAAGAATTCAACAAATCATGAATCCACTGAAACAAACACACAAATAACTAATACACGCCATAATTATTAAGCTGCAGACTAGATACTTACATTGAATTTCACCATAGTTGCACTTTGCCGAATTAAATCTTCCCCTTGTTACCAAAAAGGCAAAAAGGCAAAAACAGTAAGAATATTGACAACATGACCAACCAAATGAGAAGTTTAGAATTCAAAAGATTTCCTAGACCATCCTAAAACTTAGTTGCTGACTATGAACTTGAAGATAAAAAGTAATTCACAACGAGTAAAAACCAGACCAACCTGATTTTATACCAGCTGAAAGTACTTCAGATGCCGATGAATTAGCAACAACATCATAGTGGGTTGTATCTCCTCTTATCTAGTAACAAGAAAAACAGTATACATATTAGGCAAATACAGTATGCTAAAGGTGAAATTCAAATGGATCATGTGACTTTACCACAGCTCCAATGCATAAAAGTGATAAAACTGCATCATATCTTCCCGAACTTCCAAGCCTTTGTGCAACTACACAATTTCAAAGCTACCAGGAACCCATACAACCTGAAGAAACAAGGGACTACTAGAGAATAAACAACACAAAAAACTGAAAAACTTGAATTGAATCGAAGGCAGTAAGTAACATACGTGAATATCTTCATCTGTGAGGTGATGCATGGTAGAGGCAAAGCGAGGTGGATCAGACATCTACAAGGCGAGGCGGCCACGGCGTGAATCGATCAAAGGCAAAGGCGATGTGACAATCCGAACCGAAAATGAAATGGTTATCGACTAGATTTGTGAGTTTCACGATTAGTCGCAATTTCGTCATAATTGGTTAATTTGGTGGCCTCGTTAACGACTAAATTATTGGGCAAGAATTTGATTTGGGATCCTTCACGAAATTTGTAGAGGATATAATTTCGAGCTCGTGGGAACTTCCGGAGGATTATTCCGAGTTTCGAGGAATAAGTTATGAATATTTTTGACCGTCGGATATTGTAGTATTTATCCGTTTGGAAATCGATACGCGTACGGCATAAATATGGGAGAATACGTGCCGATTTTAGAAACTTTCTAAAACAGGAAACTGGGCCTTGACCTGCGTTGACCACGGGTCAAGGGCGACCCGTTTGGAGGCCGAACGGATTTCGTGGTGGTTGAGCCATTTTCTGGCCACGGTTGGCCGGGGTTTCTTCATGAGATATGTTGGGCTTGTTCCCCTCTTCAACTTGGTAGGTAGATCGTCCCTTGAGGTGGCCGGAGGTGAGAGAATCGAAGCGGCAAAAATCATGGTTTTTACGGCGAGATTTCGGCCTCCTTGGGTGGCGGCGTTTCGGCCGAGTTGGTGGTGGCTCTTTGAGGGGTTTTGTTAGCCTTGGAGAGAGGAAGTTGTTGGAAGTGGTCTTAAGAGTTGCCGTGGCCGGAGGAGGGAGATCGGTGAAGTTGATTTTCTGGCGAGGGTTTGCACCTTTGAGGTGAGTTTTGGATCTTTTCCGGTCAAAATTGGCCTTAACTTTGAACTAGAAAGTTGTTGGAAATGTCGAGATCTTCAAATCCATGTGTAAGTTGCATTTTTCTGGGCCGATGAGGTTTTCCGGCAGCGGTGGCGGCAACTTTCCGGCCGAGGTGTTTTTCGACAAGTTTTATGTCGTTTTGCTCGGAATCGCGCACCGATCGCAGTGGTGAGATTTATTTTTCGAATTGAGCATCGAAAATTATGGCGAGGTTTTATGGTGTGATTATCGGATTTTTCACGATTTCGTCGATATTGAATTATATGTTTCCGAGAACGGTTGTTTCTCATGATGTGATTCGAGGTTTTGAGTTATGATTTTGAGCAGTGGATTTTATGATTATCCAGGGGATCGTGATCTTTCGTTTGGCGAGGGATTTTCCGCCGGATCACTGGATTAACGCGTATTGTGTTATGCTCATCTGTGAGTGGACTTTTCTATTTTTACTGTTGTAGCGAGTTCGTGATTTCCGTATTTATTTTTATACGATGTTAAGATTATTTATTACTTTTGGAGGTACTATTTTATATTTTATATGGTGATAGCATTACTTGCATCGATGCTTTGGCTACTCGGCTGATCATTGGTAGTCAGACCCAGAGTCGAGAGATTCCTCTGTCCAGGGTTGAGAGATTCCCCTGGATGGGGTTGAGAGATTCCCCTGTTATGCCGCTAGGGTTGAGAGATTCCCCTAGCCTATTACCGTCGGGCTTGAGAGATTCGCCTGGCACCTCTATATATATATATTTTCCGAACTTGCTTTACATGATTTTATGATATATGAAATTGGTGAAAGACATATGTTTATTTTCGTCCACTCACTCTAACGATTTTAATTGCCTTTCCCCTGGGCTTTTCGGTTTCCATGCCCAGTTTGCAGTTTGGATTCTGGTGTCGCACGTCGTAGTCGGAGGCTTAGTATTCGAGCGATGTTTCTTTTATGGTAGGTTCTTAGTTTGGCCTACTATTTGTTTATATATATATATTAGAAGTCGCTCTGAGCATTCTAATGTTATACTTTTATACGATTTTTCCCCGGATTTCTGTAAAGTATAGTTTTATTGATTACTTTACATTACTTTTATGATATTGAGAAATCCGGATGGGATTTGTGCTCACGGTTTGATTTTTGTGGCATAGGATGAAGTGTATTTTCCGGGTGCAGGTTAATGGCAATTCTGCGTTAGTAACGAAACTCTGCCGAAATTTTGATGATTTTTGTTGGTTCGTGTTTTCAGAAGGGGTTTGATTCCGGTTTAGGAAACTAAATCGGAGTTGGGTACTTTCAGGCGAGGTCGAGACAAGATTTGTTGGAGATTGGTTTGAGAGGAGCAGAGATCGAGAACTCAAGGTTTGAGAAGAGCCGAGAGAAATTTGGGTTTGTTGAGTCTGTTTGAGATCCAGTCTCGACTGCTGAGAGAAAGGGAAAGGAGAGGTAAAGGTGATGAATTAGAGTTATCGGTAGAATTTTTTGTTTTATACATGTGAGAGAAATTAGGTGTGGGCTAGTATACAATAGTAAGAATGTATCACTTCTCAAATCGCGACACGTGTCGAATTTAATTTCGGAACCAATCAGATCGATCTGAGTACCGAACCAAATCCGTACCGGATTACGCCCTCAATTTCGGGCCATTCGGTTTCGGGCTGTTTCGGGCCGGTTTTTCGGGCTAAAGTCCCAGCCCTAGTGGCTTCAGCTATAGTACTAAAACCAAATAATGGTAGCTCTGGATGTTCATCTTGGCCTTTTTCATTGCCCTCTTGCTTTCTATTTTCCAGCATATTTCCTACAAATAAAATAATTCATTGACAAATTGACTAAACAGGATTTAAACACGGGGATCAAATTTGGTATCATTAGTATAGTGCAGATAGAAATTAGTTAATTACCTTTTTTCTTAGTCTGCTTCTTTTTCTTCTTCCTCCTCTTCTTCCTCTTGCATAAATATAGTATCAGGCATACGCCTAGAAGAGCCATCCCCACAGCTAGTGCAGATATAACTATGATCTTAACTCGTCTTTCCCTTCGCACTTTTATGTGTCACTGCGGTTACAGAATTAAAAAACTAAAATTATTATAATTAAATGATATGTTCATGGTGTTCCACATATTAGTTTGTGGCTCTAAGCAATGATTTGAACTACTAGTTGTAGCTAGTAAATAAATCAATTACCTATCTCAGAGGCTGCCATCCTTATGTATATGTCCTGCCCCGCATCAAAGAATTGTCAAATATCAATGAGTTCTCCAAGCCAGAGTATGCATCCAGTTCCTTCTCCTCTAATATCTAAATTAGCATAAGTTGTACAATTGCAGTTGTTCAAGCAAACCTACCTACATTCTTTGAGGTTCATTGTCTTGTTATACCAGGAAAGCTGTGTACCTGGCGATTTGATACCAGAATACTTCAGAAAACCCTCTCCATCCCCGCAATCCAATGGAGTATTCCGTACACAGCCATGTGAGTAATCCACCATTTCCCAGTCTTGGGGAGATTTCGGTGCAAAGCCTTTCAAGCATCCACAAGATGGGGAGTTGTTGATATTACAGCTACCATATGAACCACAAAATGCGTACCTGTCACAGTCATCAATTTGTACTGTTAAGTAAAAACTCCAGTCCTGAATGTTGTGCTTAGATTGCACCAAATAGGTAGATAAACACGATACCAAGAGAATCGAATCTAAACAGAGAACAACCTAACAACACAGAGAAGATAAGAAGACAAGAACAAAAACACAAAATATACGTGGTTCGGCAATAGCCTAAGTCCACGGAACAGCGGGAGATTCTTTACTATCAATGGAAGTTACAAAGAGAGAATATAGGGTTACAAATAAACCCCTAAAACTACCCACTGTTTGCACATACACAAAAGAGGTACACAAAAACGCTCAATACTCTGTTTTATACAACTTTCTCACTAACACCCAACTTACTCGCCAAGAATACTGTTCCTCGCCAAATACCACCAAGCTTCTTACGTACGCTTCGAAACCAATCCATACTTCTAGCATACGACTCGTGCACCTCATGTGCACCTCACATGGGTCATGCAAGCAACAGTAAGCGAACGAGAGTACGCGAGCAAACGAACACGAGCAAGTGTGAAACCCACACACAATCTGAATTCTATCGATCCATGTGAACCGCTCAAGGTTTCCATTCGGGGTTAGTGTTAACTTTGTAATAACTGAGCTGTTGATGAGTTGGTAATGGTAATATATTTCCTCCTCACCATATACAAACTCATATGTATATATGGGATTTGGTTTCAAATTAGGCATTCCACTAAACCTAAGACCATTCCAAGGTCCAGATCTAAACTGCATTACAGAACCTTTGGTAGAAATTGTGGTAAACCTGATGTATCAAGCTTATTTGTATAGACCCCTTAAGTGTATCGCATGGATAATCAAAACTCTGCCACAAGAAAATTTCCGGGTCATTGTGATTTCTCACAACTAGATTACCTGAGTCTAAAAGCTGTGCAAGCGGTGTAGTTGCTGGTTTGGATGAGTTGGAAGACCAAATTATGGTGTTAGCATAGTTATGAGGACTAGAATTCTCTGGTCGGAGAACTTCAAAACTCCAGCTGAATCATTAAGAGGGGTATCTCTGTTGGCAACCCACACAACAGTCTAAATAGATATCTTCTTGTACCATATTCCCAAGCACCGATCAGTGGAATTTTCGGGGCTAAAGAATCCTAGCTCAAAGCTTCCACCGGAAGAAACTATGGTTTCTTCATTTTTAAGTGACTCCAGAGCACTCAAAGTGTCTGATGGCGCATAGCCTGCAGAAAACATAAAAATTGGTAACAAACAGAGGAAAAGGAGAGGTATGATAAAAGTTTCCATTAGGACCCTTGTGCATTGAGATGCTCAAGCTGCTGCAGAATTAGTTTGATTTCCGTTTGTACGTGTATATTTATGAATGTCAACATACAGAATTCTTCTTTCATCGGCACCAACCACATTGAAATATGAATCGGTCAAAGAAGCTGAAGTTCCATCTATCATTTTCGTTTCTTTTAAAAGTCTGAATGCAATCATATTGTCCATTGCATTAGTACATTCCAAAAGTTGACTAAGGGTTATGAATGTGCTATGATCTATTAGAATGTCAGTACCTAGCTGTAACCTCACATTCGGACATAAGAGTTCAATGAGCAATGTAACAACTAACAACTAAGAAGAGAAGGAAAGAAAACAGGAGAAGTGAAAAACGAAAAAATAAATTAAAAGAAGGAAGCTGTGAGGAAGTATATATGTGGAGAAGAAAATCATTTTGCTTTAATTTGATGAAACCAGAACATCAGCAGAAGTTAAACTTCTTTCATTTAGATTCATAAATGATAGAACCGGAAGACAATGACATGAAATGTCCACGTAGAGGACTATGCCAATCTGTATAAGAGTATTTTAACCAAAACACACGTCCATAGAAGAATACCTTATTCATTCATTTGTTGCTTGCTAGCTTCTTCACCGGACTTGTTCAATGATGATTTCGCCGGGACTGGTTCAATGACTGGTAAGTGGCTGGCATGGATTGATTAATTGGAGAAGTAAGAGAAAATGGGAAATGGAAACATAGTTAACATACACAAGTTAAGAAATAAATTAAACAAATACAACTTATCTCAAAGTTTTGAACAAAGAAAATTAAACTCAGAGCAATACACAATAGAGAAAAAAATAAAAGTAAACATAGGTGTTATAGACATTCACAATGATCACCATATGTCATATGAGTTTTAGACTTTCAGTACAATGAGAAAGGGGAAGCCATGAGTGAACCGAATGGGAAGTATGGCTACATCCCTGATCCTAACCTTAAAAACCTAAATATTATAATAACCTTGATTAATTAGAAGAGACTTCCCTTGAATCATACCTCTTTCTTCTTTCATTGTTGGCCCCTTATACGATTG
Source organism: Geum urbanum (assembly GCA_946800695.1). Classification (NCBI taxonomy): domain Eukaryota; kingdom Viridiplantae; phylum Streptophyta; class Magnoliopsida; order Rosales; family Rosaceae; genus Geum; species Geum urbanum. Next base: position 52,502,238 of record OX327001.1, on the reverse strand, counting down.
ACCCTAAATCCTAATTACTGATCACAAAATGACTGTCACCTAGAGCTTTGCAGTTGATGGACTACTATCGATCCAGTCTGATGTTTATAGCGCTTCAGCGTATTGTTGTGTGGGTCTAGAACAAAGTAAATGTAAAGAAGAACATGGGATTTATCATCCAGTTCACCAACTTAACCTTCGGGTGACATGTAAGGTTATTAACTTGTCTAAGTTATTACAAGACAATAATACTATGCTGTAAATCTGTAAGCATGTAAAGTTGAACCGGCATGGGAGCTCTTCTAAATCTGGTAACTCTTTCAATGGATATTAGAGGTCCAATCAGAGTAGAACCTAAGACAAATGTCACTTTACTTTCAGGCTGAAGGAAGACAATTAAAAATAATGAATTGGGAATAAAGATGCTTGTGGCCTAATAAAAGAAAGTGTCGCGATGCATTCCCATAGCCCAATAACCCAGTAGGCCAATTACATAGCATCTGTTTTCCTAATGTTGGCATCTGGTGCTGATTTTTCATAAGCCTTATTCAGCAGTAACGTAGCTAAAAATTAAGACTAGTCGTATTAAAGTTGTAATAAAAATTTATGAACAGACAAAATTATAGGGACGACGTAAAGTTTTAAAGACTTTGACTATTTTAGAAGATGAATTACTTAACTAACAAAACTATAAGAGTTTATTACTTACATATTAATAAAAAATTGATTGATAAAAAAAAATCATCTATTTTTTACTTCGACCAATTATAAGAGTCCAACTTAAACGGGTGATAGGTAATATATATTCTCAAGATTAAGTCATATTTTTCATATTTTAGGAATGAGAAAATAGCTAAAATAATCACTGAATTTTGTCACAATCGACAATTTGATCACTGAACTTTAGAAAATATCAAAAATGTCACTGAACTTTAACTTTGTCTATCAATTTGATCACTTTGTCAATTTTAAACATTATGATTATGTCAAATATTTTCCTCATATAGATAAGATTATGATGGAAATTCACATAGCATAAGTGGAAGAAGTGTGAAGACCGATGATGAAGAAGAAAAATTGACATTTGAAACGGGCATAATTAATGACCGAATTGATAGACAAAGTTATAGTTTATTGACCTTTTTGATATTGTAAAGTTCAGTAATCAAATTGTCAATTGTGACAAAGCTCAATGATTATTGTGACAATTTTCCCTTTAGGAATATTGTCGCGAATGATCTGAACTTTCTCTGAAGTTTCCTGCACCAATTCCGGACCAATGTGGTATCTCTCCATAACCTCATTCCAACACAAAGGGGTCCTACATTGCTTTCTATACAAAGCTTCATATGGCGCCATGCCAATACTGGCCTGATAACCGTTGTTGTATGTGAACTCCATGAGATGTAATTATTGGTCCCAGCTCCCTGTGAATTGTAAAACACAACTCTGTAATATATCCTCCAAGGTTTGAATTGTCCTCTCAGATTGACAATCAGTTTGAGAGTGGAAAGCTGTACTAAAACACACACGAGTTCCCATCGCTCTCTGTAGTGCCTTCCAAAACTCGGAGGTAAATTGAGAATCACGAAAGATGTCGGCACACCATGCAACCTCACAATCTCATTCACATAGAGTTTTGCCAACTTACTCACTGGAAGTTTCTTAGGAACGGGAAGAAAGTGGGCATATTTTGTGAGGGGATCCACAACCACCCACATACTTGTATTATCATCAGAAGTACGTAGTAACTGATAAACAAAATCCATGGTGATGTATTCCTACTTCCATTTTGGAATCTTCAAAGGTTGTAACTTCCCAGATGGCTTTTGCCGCTCCACTTTCACTTGTTGACAAATTTCGCATTTCCTCACATAAGTTGCAATTTCCCCCTTCATATTCCTCCACCAATAGAACTCTATAAGTGTCCTGTACATTTTAGTACTTCCTGGATGCATGGCATATGTCGAGCAATGAGCTTCATCTAGTATTTTCTTCTTAAGCTCTTCAATATATTCCAGGGACGCACAATCTTCCTTTGAATAACAAAGTGCCATCTCTTCTTAATTGAAACTCTGTTGTACCACCATCCCGAATTATACTCTTTTTACTGAGCAAGTACGAATGTGCATCTTGAGATTCCCACACTTGATCCAACAATCTAGGGGAACTTGAAAACTAGCTAACAAAGAGCCATCTTCACAACCTGCAACTTTTCTCATATAGCCCGCAATTTAGCTAAAAGTGGTACCCTTGCAACATGTGTATGATATAATGAAATTTCAGGTTTTCTACTAAGAGCATCAGCAACAACATTAGCTTGTCCTGAATGGTACTCAAAGTGCAGTCATAGTCATTAATCAACTTCATCCATCTACGCTGCCTCAAATTCAAGTCAGGTTGAGTGTGGAGATATGTGAGACTTTTATGATCTGTGCAAATCTGATACTGGGATCCATATAAATAATGGATCTACACTAACTCCATCCACTGAAATTACATGACCTAAGAACTTCACACTATTTAACAAAAATTCACACTTACTAAATTTTGCATATAACCGAGATTTCTGCAAAGTTTGCAGAACTGCATTTAGGTGTTTCCTGTGTTGTTGCTCATTCTTGGAATAAATTAGAATGTCATCGATAAACACAACGATAAACTTGTCCACGTAGAATCTGAAAACTTGGTTCATGAGATCCATAAAAGGAGCATTGGCATTTGTCAAACCAAAAGGCATGACCAGGAACTCATAGTGCCCATAACGCATTCGAAACACATTTTTGGGAATATCAGACTCCCAAATACAGAGTTGATGGTACCCTGATCTCAAGTCAATTTTCAAGAAGATTGATGCTCCCCTCAGCTGATCAAATAAATCATCAATCTGCGGTAAAGGGTACTTATTCTTCACCTTGACCTGGTTAAGCTTCCGATAATCAATACATAACTTTAATGAACCGTCCTTCTTTCTCACAAATAATACAGGAGCACCCCACGGTAAAATGAAACCTTTATCAACAAATTCTTGAAGTTGAGCTTGTAACTCCCTGAACTCAGCGGGAGCCATACGATATGGTGCTTGAGAAATTGGATAGATACCTAAGAGTAACTCAATAGTAAAATCAATCTCCCTGACAGGAGGAAGGCATGAAAATTCCTCAAGAAACATGTCTGGATACTCACAGACTACTGGAATATCGATCTCCCACATTTTGTGTCCCCATACCAGTATTCAACACATGTGCCAAGTAGGCCTTACACCCTTTCCACAACATCTTTTCTACTTTCATTGCTGAAATAATAAGAGGAGGAGAACATTCCTCTCACCACAAAACACCACTTCAGACATTCCTGGACTTTAAAAAACTATCTCCTTTTTATAACAGTCAAAAATTGCATTGTGATTCTCTAAGAAGTCCATGCCCAAAATCACTTCAAGGTCACCAATATCCAACAATATCAAGTTGGAAACAAACTCATAACCGCTTATGAGGATTACATTATTTTTGTACACCCATCCAACCCTTACTAAATCCCCGGACGGATACGACACTTGCCACAAACCCGAAAGTGGTTAGACAAGAACATTGATGTTGGATGCCAATCGATGCGATATAAATGAATGGGTAGCCCCCTGGTCAAATAAAGTAAGGACTAAATAACAAAAAGTGTATAACATACCAATGATGACCTTGAGGGAAGACCGACCCTCCTGAAGGGTCATGGCCTACACACGGGCCTGCCCTCCTGGGTGTCCACACTAGTTTCGATTATGTTGTGTAGTTTAAGTGGTAGGCTGAGTCGCTCTGACCCCAAACATGGCACCCTGGTCGCCACCTCTTGCCCTATTTGCAAACCTCCTAGATGACTGTCTGATGGGACATAATCTCGATATATGACCCTTCTGACCACAAGTAAAACAGGTTGCAATACCCCAATAACATTGCTCAAGATGGTACCGGTTGCAATTGTTGCATAAGGGATACTCCTTGGCACGTTTGCTGCAGTAGGTTGGCGACGAACATGGCTCGAGCCATTGGAACTAGCTTGTGATGACTGACCCTGACGCCGGTTCCTTTTCCATTCCGAGCTCTTACTAGGTCCAGAAGACCCAGGGGAAAATTGTTCATGAGATTTATCCCCTCAACCTTTTGACTATTGATTAATCTAAGGCTAAGCAAATTTCTCTTACCCGCAAGTGAATGGGATCAAGTTATAGTATTTGTAAGGAAGTCGAGTGTCGAACCCACGAGGATTGACCACTTAAACACCTTATCTTGACTCGATTAAGCTCTTTAAATCATGGATTAACTAGACACAAGGAACGACACTAAAACTAAAGCAAGATGTGGAAGTGTATCTCACAAGACCTAGTCCTTTGGAGACTTAGCATTGCAAGGGATGGTTGAACTACGATGAATGATTATCCGATTGATGGAATTTTTATTACTAACTAAATTAAGTGAAAACATAAAGTAAGAGCAAAAAAAATGTAAATGTTTGGTCGGCCAGAGATGTCGCCACTAGCCAACTCAATGTACCAACAATGTCCAAGTTACGAGTTTAGTCCGATTCACACGCGCTTGTCCAATTCGTGATCATTTTTAGTCACCATTGGTTATGAACCGAATCTTCTCAGCCATTAGGGCACTAGAAGTTTTCCGGTCCAACATTCAAATATAAAGCAATCCAAAACTAGAATGCAACTCAATTACAAATCGTATCCTAATCATACCACATGTCTAATGAGTTCAATATGTGTTCACTTATGATGAATGTGAATGACTTTTCTTCCTAAGTCTCTATTAGAGGACATGAAAGTATATTCTAATGACTTTCCTAATCAACACCTTTTAGAACATGAATTATAAGAAGTAACAATTAGTTACAACGCCCCTTCGAGTCAATGTAAGCTTGACCGAAGCTTCTTGAGTCATTTGGACTTCAAGAAGGCTTCGGTCCATGCTTAAGCCCAATGAAAACCAAACCTTATGCCCATCTTCTCAAATGCAACATAAGTCATGTTTACACGCTTATCTTCCTTAGGTGAGTGAATAGTTCACTTAGGTTCATTTTTAGCTTCTTTATACATATCTCAACGTAGTCATGACTATGACATAAATATGAAAACATTGAATCAAGCCAAAACATGCAAACATACCACAATCACATCATAAGCTATCAATGTGACGACCCGGAACAGAATCAGAAGCGTAATCAGTTTAAGCCATGAGGTTATGCGTAATCGCAGATTTCCGATAGTTGATTGAATCGCCAGATTTGATCACGACTAAATGATTGGCCGAGAATTTGAGTTGAGTCTCTTCTCAAGAGTTGTTGTACGCGTGATTTCGAGTTCGTGGGCGGTTCCGGATCATTATTTGGACAACCGAGGAATATAATATGAATATTTGAAATTTCGGTATATTGTCGAGTTTATCCGTTCATGTTCGAGTCTATCCGAATTGTGATTATGATCCGTTTTGGACCGTTGATCGACCCAAACCGTAGATGGAATGATTATTGACTTGATTTGCAAGTTTCGCGATTTGTCGTGATTTCAGCATAATCTGCTAATATGGCAGCCTTGTTAGCGACTAAATTACCGGGTGAGAATTTGATTTGATATTCTTCGCAGAAGTTGTAGAGAATTTAATTTCGAGCTTGTGGGAACTTCCGGAGGATTTTTCCGAGTTACGAGGATTAAGTTACGAATATTTTTGATCGTTGATTATTTAATCGGATAAGCATGTGATGGGTTGAACCGTTGACTTTTTATCGGATTTGTCGAAGTGTTTGACTTCAGGTGAAAATTGAAGAACATGTCGAGATGAGTTTGTTGCCGCGAGAATTATTGAAATCGGATTTACGACGCCAAAGTTACGAGTATTCGAAGTTTGTCGTAAAATTAATTATGGGGGTTTCCTAAAATAGCAAGTATTTAATGTGGGTTGCTGTTTTGGGAAAGTCAAAATATGGCATTTATTGGGTTGACCGAGTCAACTCGGCTTGGAGGAGGGAGGCGCGACGGAGGCCACGGCACGCAGACGGTGGCTCGCCGTCCGGCCACCCCAGGCGTCGGGGTTGGACCCTTTCGGTGCTCCTCGGCGTCCCAGTCCCATTTCCTGCCACCTCTCACGGCGTGGGTTGCCGGCGGTGGGAGGATTTTCCGGCCAAAGTTTGTGAAATTTTGGGGTTTTTGCTCGATCTTTTTTCGGTCGATTTGAGTTGTTTGAAGCACTGGGCTTTGAAGCCCCCATCACCACGAAGCTACTCATATATGTATGGTGCTCCAATTCGATTTGTACATGGAGAATTGTTGGATTGAAATTTGTATGGGATTTCGGTTTTGCATGAAATTGAGCTAGTTAGAGTTTGAATTGATCTTTGGTGTAGTTATGGAAGTTGCTTGTTGGATGATTTTGAGTGGAATAAGCTTTGGTCCGCCGGGAAAATTCAAGTTTGGGTGGTGCCGCCGCCGCCGGCGGCGGTCAACGGCGGTCTCCGGTCAAAAGTTGACTTTTTGAAGTTTTCGACAAGTTGTATATCGTTTCACTCAGAATTGCGCCTCGATCAGTGAAAAACGAAGCGTCTACTCACAGATTACTGTTAGTCTCGTGATGTGGCAGAATTTTCCTGGCCAAACTCTCGATTGCGATTTCCTGAGTCAAAATAGGAAAGATTTAACATCAACATCAATAAAAGTTTAGAGCTAGCTGAAAAGTGCCAAAAAATCCCATACGAAAACTTTGAGTTCTTGCCTCGCCAGAGCTTTGCCGAGAACGGCGGCGCGTGGCCGCCATACGCCACTTTGGTCAAATTTTCTGGCGAGCCTGATAGTAACATGACAAGCTTCCTCCTAACCTACCTTACAACTTATTCTTCTTCATCGGAGCCTAATTTGGCGGGGAAGACGGCAGAATGGGCGCCACAGACGACGGTTCCGGCCATTGCCGACCACTACAAACGACGGCGATCAATACATCAAAATCTACCTCTCAACCATTCCAACCATTTATATCACAGAACTTACCCCAAAAACTACCTTACCTGGCCGGAATCGAGCCCAAAAGCCGGCGGGCTCCAGAATCGTAAAAAAGCTCTCGAAGCCGATTTTGGTGCCCTGGAGCCACGCCGTGGCACGAGATAGGTCGGAAAATACTACCCTCCTCCTAAACTACCATAACCTCCTAAACCTAACCACCGATTCAACCGGAGCACCGCTGTACCCAGCGGCAGTAACCCATGGAGAACCCATGGAGATGAACCACGTCGGTTCTCGCTCCGGCATACTTGTATGCCTAAAACACCCCCACAACCTTAACCAGCATGAAGAGGGCATTCGAAACCATACCTCAGTCGACAAAAATGATGGCCGGAAGAGGAATTTCCCGGCTGGTCGGGTCAAGTCGGGTTGGCTGCGCGGGTCTCCATCGAGACCGGGTCAAGCTTAGCCCAAAAACTGGTTAGGGTATCCAGCTCCCCTCCTTTTATACACCAAGCCCAATATCAAACCATCGACTACGATTAAATCATAGAAAAAATTTTATGGCCACAAAAATTCCGATAAAAGTTCATTTCTTTAATCATAACACGTAAACTTCTAAAATGCATAACTAATGTTTCAATAATCCGAAAAATTCTCCGAAAATTTCTACAAGGTTGTAATAAAATTCTCCACAACTTATGTGAAGGAAGTGAAGTCTAATTCCCAACGGAAGAAAATTCCTTTAATAACCCATGAATTATGACTAATATGTGATTAAACTAATACGCATCTCTAAACATGTCTCATTTGATTTGGGTCGTTATAGTATATATCTCTTTATTCTCATTAAGCTTTCTAACGAGAGGCTTTACACTTGGATGTGTCGGCATCACCAACTAAACTTCCTTTCTCTTTATTAGTGAATATGATTCAATCTGGATCACTTCTTTCCATGTAGGCGAATTCTACGTTTAGGAATTTCAACGTAGTGTGGTTCGATATCATTAGTCTCAATATTCCACGTCCTCGATCATGTACACCAGTACGTGTAATTTGTACTTTGCATAGATCTCTATATTCTCAAGAATTGGTTCTAACATTATGGCGTCCCTTAATGATAACCATAATCCATAAATATTCTCATGAGATGGATATTGAGTATCGATGATCGATAGTTTAGATTGTGCCAAACTCGCTTCCTTCCTTGGATGAGTATTTATCGAACTTATGGGTATCCCACGCTCTCCAGTGGAATCTATGACATATGACACCATTATGCCACATTATGATGTCACTGTGTCACCTTCCATGGTGGCAGCACCAAACCTAACTCCTTTGGGTGGTGTCATGTCCTCTTAGAAGAACATGTATCCTTACAGGCTTGCTTGCAGCAAGTAATATATGATCTCGTCACTAGTTTTAACAATATCAAAAATGCATCAGGCATCAAAACTGTTATGTTCCATCATTTGGGGATCAAGATGAGACAGAGTGGGAACAGACCATGACAATTCCTATCGTTCTGTTGAACATACTTGTTCATATCTCCACCTAACATTGGGAAGACTGTCTTATCAAAGTGACAATCCATAATACTAATGGTAAAGAGATCTCCTGTCAAGGTATCTACATAGCGGACAATAATTAGAGATTCATTTCCAACATAAATACTCATTCATCTCGACAAACCCACATGGTATGTTGTGGCAACAAAATCTGGCACATAAGTGTGTAAGTGTGATATATCATAATTCACACACAGTCATTAGCTATAAAACAAAGTTGAGTTGTGGTGAGTTGTAGATAAATTAGTAGAGCTACATGTGATATTTTGCAACCTTTAGCAATAATCATCGAAGTTTTTCGATGTAAATTCTCTACCATTATAAAGTTAAATTGACTGTATGGGATGATCCGGGTAGTGAGCCCGCAACTACATAATCAGAGCTAAAAAACATTACTAGTCGATGTTTACACAACACATGACCAATGTGTATGCATATCAACCAACATCATAACTTATCAAAGTGGTATGCTAGTTGGTTGAATAAGTCCATAGAATCTCATTAGATTCTTTGCAAGAATGAAATATTTTCTTTAGTGCCTTTAGCGTAAGATGGTCTCAATCCTATTTTGTCTAGAAACAGGCTATTCAAAATGAGTAACAAGTGTCTTTCATAACCAATGAGGATGTTTTTTTAGACTGAGAGTCATCAATGACCCGAGAAGCATGGGAGTAGTGACATTACCTTTTGTGTCAAGTCATAGTCGTTGGGGGTGAACGACACCGGCCACCTATGGCCTACGATGGTCGATGGCGCCACCACTCGAGGTGTCCATCGCTATTCATTTTCAAACCGACTTCTTAGTTCTTGCTTCCTTTCACTTGAAAGAATGGATGTCTGTTACAGATCATCATATCACGACCTGGTTATTCCAAAGGTTATCTCTTATGACATGTTTAGATTCAACAACTCAAATAGTTATTATGCATAGTCCATTTGGCTGACACATATTTCTCTAATATTTGAGTTCTTCCTTAATCATTAGAGGTGATGCATAATAATGCAATTTCATTCTCGCAATGAGATTCTAAATTAAATCCATTGGTGTATATGTCTTTAAAACACAAGAGACATAGTCACATATAATTGACAAGGCATAAAGTCGATAAATAGTTATCTATGGCACAAGATATTCTGAATAGTTTCACTATCAAGAGAAACTCATGTTCTCAGGCAAACATACACACAAAGCTTGTTTCTAAAAATCAGATTTTTCGCAAATTATTTTCTGACCATTATGTACTCAAATAAGAATAACTTCATCTAAAAAATAGATATTGACAAACTCTATGAACTTTTGGAAACTAGACATTTGTATCTTTCCAACCATGTAAAGTTCACAATCTGGATATTTTCGAGCTGTTCAAAAAGCTCACTTGAAGTTGGCTGATTTGCATGGGTAGATTCTAGTTTCGCACTTAATGCAATTTCTTTCTATTTTGTGATGATTTCATGTATTCAAACATTTTGCAATCCAAAATAGTACATAGATGACTTTACTAGTAATTATATCATCTATAATCATTCAGGTAGCTCTGTTCACTCATAACCAGGGAAAAAGAAATCGATGTATGTGAGGCGAGGCCCACTTAATTACCTTTATCGAAAGTCTCATTTTCTAAACACTATGAGTTACTAAGGTGAGCCCTATTAGAATATCGAATCATAAAGATTGCAAATCGATTACTTTATACAGAACTTTAGCCAAGCTTGTATTATACAACATTGCTTTTATCAATCATTTGCCAACGAATTACATCAAGAGTTTTTTAATCCAAATTACAATATTGACCATTCATCAATTGATAAACTAAGGCATGAGAGCCTTTATATAATATTCTTGAAAAGTAGATGCTCTAATCAAAATCTGCAAAATTCAATGAATCTTTGCCAGTTTTGAAGTCTGCAATTGTGAGACTGGCATCATTGCCATCTCCATTTTCTTCTAAGTTGCATAGTGAGTCTCTTGCTCTTTCGCATCTATATATGCTTTATATTGTGCAACCAATTTGACATTTCATAATGTCCAAACAACGCTCATTAGATCAACATTTATTGCATATCTCATCCTGATCTGTGAGCTTTACTCCACAGATTCCAATTAGGAGTAAGGTAATTCTCAACGTCATTAGAGTCAAGTATAACAAATTACAACATTTGCTGACGTCTTGAGAAACAAGAAAATATACTAGTTTCGCAGTCCTATAGACTTCCTCGCAACTAATAATTTCAAGAAATTTGGATTATACAAAAACCAAGATGTTAACGGTCATACGAACTCTCATTGTTCGTTATCGATGCTTTAAAAAACTTTTTTGTTCGAATCGATAATGAATTATCTTAATTCACATGGACACTCGTGGTCCATTAAGGAACTTTATTCCATTTTCTTGAAGATGAAGAAGGAGGAAGAAATCTCTAAATTCGAATTCCCCGGATAAAAAGAAGTTGCGAAAAAAAAATTATCCGAATTTAAATCAAAAATATAAACTCTTATTTATTTCGTATACACAAACATTTTCTTCTTCCTCTTTTCTTGAAATCCACGCATGTTTGTGATGCGGCTACAAAATTGACATTATTGACATCTCCAAAATGTGCTCCTCGAACATCGATCATGATTATACATGCATAAATTGCAATAAGGAAATCAAATGTGCAATGTAGAATATTAAATTTACCGAAAATAAGAGACATAATTTCATTATACAAAGATATTAGTTTGCATAAGTATATCCACCCGGTGGAATATACGTTGGTGCATCTTCACGTGCATGCAGTATGTGTTTTAGTGTATACACTTTATAGCACGTGTCACATATGGCTCTCGATCGTGGATTTGGTGCATATGAGCATCGCCCACGTCGGAAAAATCAGTAGCGGCTAACAACGACGCAAGTGAGCGACAACGTCGCTTGAATATCAAGCGGCCTGGGTCGCCTGGATCGCTCGTCGTTGCTGCAGAAACTAGAAGCGACGCGATGACACGATGGTTGGGGGCTGGGATCAGTCCAACTGGAGAGGAATCCGTCCAGGTTTGTTGAGCGAGTGGCTAGGATGATCGGCTCGGCTGGAGTCGCTGAGGAGATGAGAGACTGGATGCGTGTGAGTTGCATCTTGATCGTGTAGGGAAACTGGAGTCTGGAAGGTGAGAGACTTAGGTGGCCTAGCTGATGTCGAGGCTTGAGAAGTCGCGCTGAGCGGGAGTCGCGACTTGCTGAGGAGGATCCGATCGGGGTAATCCAGTCGCGACAAAAGAAATTTTTGCGGTGATTGGAATTTTTGAACGTTTACACGAGCTCTGGTAAACCTTACGTGTTGTAGAAAATATCAAATTGGAAGCAATTCATAGGTATCTTATTGATAACCAAGGAGCTCCTTATATAGAACATTATAGCAGTTACATGAAGAGTATTAAGAGCCATGATCATCACCATAATCACACATTAGCTACCTCATTATTCTCCCCACTCTCTCCACTATTTGTAACTGTCATTACCAACATAACTATCTATTAACTGTGTAATTATCTACTATAATAAAGTACATAAAACCTAATATTCTATAACATTTTAGAATTTAATTCTAATTTAATTGTTTCAAACGAGAACATGCATAATCTCTCATAATTCTTTGTGAAATATGATTTAGCGCTACCAATATGGAACATCAAGCCTCCAATATGGAACATTAAGTTTTCAAAAAGAATATATTTTTAGAATCGTACTTCCAAAATGCTTCTAAAAGGAATATTTTTGGAATCGTGCTTCCAAGAACTTCTAACAAACTTCTGGCAAACTTCGACTTCCAAATAGGAAAATGCCTTCACTTTGAACCTTCCATGCAACCTAGGAATTAACCAACATGTTCTGACTCGCCGACTATAAAAAATGAATAAAATAAAATAAAATGAAAACTAAACAGAGTGTGGAAATGGTGCCCCAGTCATCCAGTTGGTAGCACACTTTCATACTCACTCACACAGTCGCACAAAAAAGTCTCCAAATCTCCAATCCGATACTCCCCATTACTCCACAAAAGGAAGGAAATACCCACCTCTCTTTCCTTCCATTGGAAAACAGATCCTCAGCACCTTCCTCCTTGCAAATGACTTATTTACCCCTCAACACTTTCCTCTTGACCAAAACTCGGCGGAACTTTGCACTCTAACCTTCCTTCCATTATTTTGTCTTGACCATTATACCCACCCCCCTCACGACCCTTCTTCGAAAGAAAAACCAAACAGAGTGTGAGAGACCAGACCGACTATCTGTACCTGAGTAGTTGTTTTTCTTGGCCTCTCTTTCTTTCTTGGAAATCCCACCACTCTTTCTTTCTTTCTTTCTTTCTTTCTTTCTTTCTTTATATACACACACGACTCTCTGGCTCCTTCCCCAAACCAAAACCAACATACCCTCCCAATCCCCCTATTCTTTCCCTCTCAATTTCATCTATCAATGGCTTCCTCCTCTCTTCAACAGCAAAACCCAGAGTCAAATTTCCAAGACATGTTGCCCACCATGGTCGAAAAGCTCGGCGGGGATGGCCTGATCGGCAAGCTCTGTAATGGGTTCAATCTTCTAATGGACCCCTCCAAGGAGGTCATCACAGTCGAGAGCCTCAAGAAGAACTCTGCCCTTCTGACCATGTAGGACTTGGGAGACGAGGATCTACGGTCCATGTTGCAGGAGGGCGATTTCGACGACGATAGAGTGCTTAACGAAATGGAGTTATGTGCTTTGATGTTTAGATTGAGTCCAGAGCTCATGGAGGAATTGAGACTCTGGCTCGACGATGTTCTTCAACAAGAGTTTAAGCATTGTTAGATTTGTTTCGGAACCATCACATATTTGGTGTATGTTTTTGTTTTCCCTTTTCAATTTCTCTTGTGGGTGGGAATTTAAGGAGAGGATAAATTATACGAAATTGACATTTTGACTGATTGATTGTTTCCAATCATCAATCCTTTAGTGTTTCTTTCTTCGTATTAATTCTGATTGTCTGGATGAAATCTCATAATGCAGTTTGATTCTTTATTTTTTTTTTCATTTTGGGTGTACAGAAATGAAGCACATCACTTCAGACGTTGGTTAGGGAGACCTTCCCAGAAAGTCTGATGCTTATTTTTGGGAATAAAGTTTTATTATTTCCTTTTTTCTTTGAACAAAGTATATACTGTGGAAGCTTTGACCAAAGTTCTCCTAGAAAGTCTATAATTCTCTGACATATGCCACGTGTTTCAGTCCAGAATGTAATTCTAAAGTAAAATATTGGAACATGTTTGTGTGTATAGAGCCTAGTTAGTAAAAAATGGTACGCGAATTATACGTTAAAAATACATATGTATATAATTCGATAGTTTTATATATATGAATAAAATTCGTAAAAATTCGACTATAATTTTGTTAGAGGAAGAGTTCTATGAGACTCCAATAAAATTAATAATAACAAAATTAAAAAAATATTTTTTTATTGAAAAAACGTAAAATTCACGAATAATTCAGCGGGGCTAAAAAACACGTTTTTTTTAATCTTTTGTATAATTCAGGAAACGGATGTCTTTTTAAAAAATTCGTCAATTCGCAAATTATTCGAGAATCTACTAAAAGAGAGTATAAAGGAGTATTCTAACCAATTCTTAAGAACAAAACGAGTTGTTAAATGGTAAATCTGGTTTGGCTATGATGGAGTGAATGAGTAGTGTATGACCATAGTAAATTTCGTCAAATTTAGTGGCGCGTGTATGAGGATGATGTCACTCGTTAAGTCTGCCCGAAACCAATACTTGTCAAAGGTCAGTATAGTGGCTTTTGCACCACAATTTGACTTGAAGGTCGAAAGGATAGATATAAAACATATAATACTTTGTGCTGGAAAATTATGGCATTGTTTATTGCGAATTCAGCCTCTCATTCTTGACAGAGTTGCCGGCTTCTGACGGATACAATGGCATGTTGATAAGTGGAGGTCCTCAATAGAGAAGCTCCATATATATATAGGTTTTCTTCATATATATATAGCTCAAGTGCTCAACCATATGTCTTCTGTTCACTTTTAAGTTTGTTGTATTCAAGAACAAAAATTTCAATGGGTGGTCTTGCTTTTTCGGTTTTGCATACTAGTAGTTTGCTGTGTCTGTTATTTACAGTTTCGTTTGCAGTTGACAGCATCAGTCCCTCGCAGTCTATCCGCGACGGCAGCACCTTGGTTTCAAGTGATGGAACCTTTGAGCTTGGTTTCTTCAGTCCAGGTAACTCGAAAAACCGTTACATGGGAATTTGGTACAAGAAGATTCCAATTAGAACTATTGTTTGGGTTGCAAATAGATGCAACCCGATTGCTGACATGTCCGGTGAGCTGATGATAAACAGCACAGGAAATCTTGTGCTCTTGGGTCCAAATAAGAGTGTTGCTTGGTACGCAAGCTTAAGTAGATATGCGTCAAGTGTAACGGTGCAGCTATCAGATTCTGGAAATTTGGTAGTTAGAGATGTGACAGCAGCTAATGGAAATTCATCAGGAGGGTATTTGTGGCAGGGTTTCGATTATCCTTGTGACACATTGTTACCGGAAATGAAGTTGGGATGGGACTTGAGGACAGGTCTTAAAAGGGTATTATCAGCATGGAGAAATTCAGAAGATCCATGTCCAGGGGAGTTCACTTATGGAATCGAAATGGAACCTCATGCTTACCCCGAGGCATATTTTCGAAAAAATGGTGCCAAATATTATCGTTCTGGTCCATGGAATGGCCTAAGGTTCAGTGGTGCACCGGAGCTAAGGCCTAATCCCATTTATAGTTTTGAGTTTGTGTATAACGATGATGAAGTTTACTACATGTACAACCTTCTAAATAAGTCTGTGATATCGATCATAGTTTTAAATGAAACCACAAGTACACGTGATCGCGATACATGGATAGAAGCAGAGCAAACTTGGAGGGCATATGCATCAGTGCCTAGAGATTTCTGCGATCAATATGGTCTCTGTGGAGCTAATGCAAATTGTATCATTTCTGAGAATCCAGTATGTCAGTGTCTACGAGGATTCAAGCCCAAGTCACCAGAGAAATGGAACATGACGGACTGGTCACTTGGATGTGTGCGCAATAAATCATTAAGTTGCCAGATAAGTGAAAAAGACGGGTTTGTAAAATTCACTGACTTGAAGTTGCCGGATACTACACATTCTTGGGTGAACAAAAGTATGAACATCAAAGAATGCAGGGCCAAATGCCTGAACAACTGTTCCTGTATGGCTTATACAAACTCGGATATCAGTGAAGGAGGTTCTGGCTGCGCTATGTGGTTCGGTGATTTAGTAGATATCAGAGCATTTCCGGGCGCTGGCCAGGATCTATACGTTCGAATGTCAGCTTCGGAGATAGGTACAGTTCCTAACATATACTGCATTAGTACTTTTATGTGATCTGCACTACAGTCCTTGCCATTTTGTTTCAATATAAAGTCCAATTTTGTATCTATGAACTTTTTGCTTCGTCATTTTTTTGTGGCCTGCAATCTGATACATCTACGTGACTGCATTAATCAATCGTGAACAAGTAGATGATGGTAAAGTGAAGACAGGAATGATAGCCGGAGTTGTGATAGCAGTAGTGTTCTCAGGAATGCTCTTATTTGGCTACTATGTCTACCGAAGCAGGACCAAATTTAAAGGTACAAGACTTGTAATAGTCTTTTTTCAGTGCTCTTTGATTATGGATTATACTGGCTGAAGAAATAGTGTTCTGCATATGCATATTTAAGTTTTAGTTCGTTAATTGCTATAGCTAACAGTAAGCTCATCCAAACAAATTCAGACACATACATTGGAGAAGAAAATCAAAGGAATGAGAGGGCACAAAATGAAGACCTGGAGCTCCCTCTCTTCAACATTACAACAATAGCTACTGCAACCGATAACTTTTCAGACACTATGAAGCTTGGAGAAGGTGGTTTTGGACCTGTTTACAGGGTAATTTTTTATTTTTTTAAAAAAAAAACTTGCTTCAGAATAGACTGAATAGTGGTCAGAACTAACAAAGACTGACCTTATACATTAGATTTCACAATGTAATTAATGTGTAACTTCCAGGGGACACTATCCCATGGACAAGAAGTTGCTGTGAAAAGGCTTTCAAGCAGTTCTGGCCAAGGATTAAACGAGTTCATGAATGAAATTATAATGATCGTCAAACTTCAGCACAGAAATCTTGTAAAGATTCTTGGTTGTTGCTTGCAAGAAGAGGAGAAAATGCTGATTTACGAATTCATGCCCAACCGAAGCCTGGACAACTTCATTTTTGGTATGTATTTTTGATATATATATATATATATATCACAAGAGTCTAGAAGAATTTCAGCAGTTTAATGCAAGGAATATTTGGATTTTGATTCAATGCAAATGATGAACTTGCCAGATCAAACTAGGGAAGAGCTACGGTTAGAATGGTCAAAACGTTTTCAAATCATTTGTGGCATTGCTCGGGGCCTCCTCTATCTCCACCAAGATTCCAGGCTAAGGATTATACATAGAGACCTAAAAGCAAGTAATATACTACTTGATGATGAACTGAATCCTAAAATTTCTGACTTTGGCTTGGCGAGAATACTAACCGGAGAACATCAGACTCAAGGAAATACAAAGAGAGTGGTTGGAACGTAGTAAGTTCCTTAAAACATTTTCATGCAGAATTAACTCATTTTTCAAGTTTTCTTACTTAACTGCAGATTTCTACGTATTGCAGTGGCTACATGGCACCAGAATATGCTGCTGATGGACTATTTTCTGTGAAATCTGATGTCTTTAGCTTCGGTATATTAATGCTGGAGGTTATAAGTGGAAGGAGAAATAAGGGATTCTATCATCCAGACCACAGCCATAACCTAATTGGAAATGCAAGTGTCGAGTAAACCTGAAGTTTCTTCCACTTTAATATGCTAAAACTTATATGTATGGAAATTGATGAATAGGGTTTGCATATTTCAGGCATGGGAATTGTGGAATGAAGGTAGGCCATTAGAAGTGATTGATCCATGGTTAGAGGGCGGCTCATGTAGTCTATCTGAAGTGTTACGTTGCATCCAAGTTAGTCTTCTGTGTGTGCAGCATCATCCTGAGGATCGGCCAAGAATGGCATCTGTGGTTATAATGTTGGAAAGTGAGATTGCATTGGCTCAACCTAAACAACCTGGTTTCTTTACTGAAATGAAACATGGAACAGGCTCTGCTTTAGGTAACGAATCATCGACCAATGATATATCCATTTCACTTTTGGAAGCTCGATAAGGATCGATTATGAATGTTCATGCTGCTATATGCTTATGCTCATATCTCCAAAACAAGCAACCTTGTGGATCTTTACTGTAGAAACTATAGCTCCAGAAGCTGCCTGCCTCGGGTCATTCAAATACTAGTTCTATTTTTTGGGTAGGAATAGATCATTAAAATTCATGGACCCTTGAAAAGAATGGACCTTCAGTGTGTTTGCTCATCTGTTGCTACTGTAATGGATACTGAAAATAGCTCACAACACTACTCAGACTTGATATCTCAACAGGATTTACACCCAACACCCAAGAATGTATGAATGCCCTACACAAATTAACAACAAGAAACAATGCTCATACTTGTCAAAAGAATAAGACCCTTTTTTTCTTGGTCCTTCTCTCAACATGCCTTAGAATAAATATTCTCAATATAAGCACAAGTGTATCTCTAGGGCAGCTAGCATCATCTGTTTTTAAATAATGATCGGCATCGGAACCAGCAACATCAGAATCACTTATTATGAAATCTGCCGTAGTCCCATAAGGTATCGAAATGACTGTGTTGGGTGAAAACTTCTCAGCCACCACAACACCGCCTTCGGAGGTGCGCTTAATGCTATAAGCTCCTCTTTTAATAGTCAATGTAGCAGGTTCCCATATGTCAAGATAACCAGTGAACTCAAAGACTCTAAATGATGCATTACTCTTTTGAAGAATCTTCTGTATCTGGCTTTGCATTTCCGGGTTACAAGTGATCTTCTTGTGCTCATTCGCAAACACCTTCACTAGCTCTCCTTTTCGCTTCCTGTCATCAAGAGGCTGAACTTCGATAGCGAGGTACGTATCAACATCATCAGCAGTGAGAAGATAGCTCGGTTGCTTTGCTCCTTCAATGTAGTTGACAGATCCATCTGGAAGATGGCGCACCCACTCAAAGTTGCAGGTGGTTGTTCCATTGATGGAGTATCCAGATGCTTGGAGCTCGTGTCCCGGCATTGCCTCACCCGAAATCTGGACGCCCTCAATAGCCGGCAAAGGATCATCCTCGTCTGAAAATAAATTTTCATGAACCGGTGATAAAATCCGAGGGTAAGAGGAGCTGGCATCAGGAGAGGTTTCACCACTCTCATAGTATTCCTCTTCATGATCATCACTGTCTGTGTGTGTTGGCCTCTCAGGCACCTCGAATTTGACATGTTTACCATATGCTGATTCATATCGATTTGCATCAAGTCTAGCTATAGTAGGCTTAGCAGGTACAGCTGTAGGAGCAGGGTTCCTATTTGCTTGTACATTTTCTTCCATTCTACTAGTTTCAACAGGAACTGAACCGCTCGGAGGGCCAGGCGATTGATACCAATTTGGGGATTGGTCACATGTCGAAGCGGATGTCTGCTGCATTTGAGCGGCAGGAGGAGAAACCGGAACAGAAAAGCTCGGCTTTGTAACCATTTCTAGCATATCTCTGTTCGAAACTTCCAATGCTGCACCAATGGAATGTTGATGTTGATGAATAGGTGACTGTAAGGCCATGTTGCTGTTAGACTTATCCGAATTCGACTGCCAAGGGATTACTACATACTGAAACTGCTTCAACTTGGACTCTGTCATAATCAGCTTCTCATGTAAATGCCTAAACAAAATCTTGACACTGCTAGCAATGGACTGAGCATCATGAACCTGTGGCTGCAGAGAATAGTCTGCCAGCATCGGCATCAACGATGAAACAAAAGTTAATCTTTCTAGCTGCACATTCTGCAAAGCATAAGCCAGACGTATGTTCTCCTCAATAATATCATGTCTGTAAGCCAAAGCTTTGGAGGCCGCTTCAGCAAGATCCTGCTGCTGCTGATCATACACCAAACGCATGTGAGCAATTCGACTCTCCAGCGCATACTTTTCCTTGCGAATTTTAGCTTCTTTTATCGAGTAATCCGCCAGCTGTCTCCTCAATTGCATAATCTCTTGCTCATTGTCTTGAATTCTGACCACAATATCTCCGCCGCCGCCATGATCGTTCAATTGAGAATTGAAACGCGGCGGATCATTGTATTCCCTTTGTTCTCCTTCCTCCGATTGTGAAAGCGGCGAAGACAAGCGGCCATTATCTGCAGCCGCCGGAGTAGCGGAATCACTGGAAATCGGAGCTGTAACTTTGTGATTATCTGAATTGCTGAGTTGAATTTGAGATCCTATGGCGGCGGTCGCCATTGAATCTTGGACTTTTCTCCGGTGGAGCTCGAGAGTCTTGTGCTCGATTTCGTACCTTAGTCGGAGATTCTCTTCGACGTGTTGCTTGATGGTGGCCTCCGCAGCTTCGACGGCTCTCATGACCTGGAACAAGTCATTGATTTCGTCGCCGCCGTCGGAAGAGGTGGAGCGAATAGCGTCAGGGATTGAAGTCTTCGTCAACTCTGCAATCCGCCAATCGTGACCGTTCTCCATTTTGGGGTTTTGTCTTTCACTTCAAATTTCCAATGCTGTTTCACTGAAGCGACTTTTTTCAGCCTTGAGCGCCGCGTTCGATTATTCCAATTCCACCGTGCTCGTCCCGCTGTGGATATTTTGTAGCAAAGAGTCTGTGTGTGTATGTACGTATGTGTGATGTGAGAAATGGTATTTTGGTCTGGGAAAAAATGGAAATTTCGGGGAGAGTGTTGATTTTGAATTGCTCAGTGTTTTAGGGGGAGGGTGATGACCAGGTCTCATACTACTTTATTGGGCCAAAGGCCGAGTCTACAATCCCGGTAAAGCCCATGTAATGTGTCTCCCAAGCCGTTATTCTTGTGTTTTACTATTCGACAAATGACAGTCATCATTAGGGTACATTTGGCAACCAGCACTGGCTAGGACGTACTGCTATCTGTGACCCATGTTTGGTGCGAAAGTTTCTACCCGGTGAATGAAAGAGGGATGGGCAACCGACAACGGGCTTCAGCGAAAGTCGATGAGGTGTGACTGAAGCCGAGATTGCTCCAAGTGGGATTCGATAGAAGCCGACGCCATTTGAGCTGGGCTTCGCTAGAGGTTGATAGGGTTTGACCCGAGGTGCGATGTCGAGCTTCAATAGAAGCCAATGCTGCTCGAGGCAAGGTGCGGCGGCGGGCTTCGACTAAAGTAGATGGGTTTCAAAGCTAGGAAAAGCTCGAGGAGGTAACACAGGACCGGCCTTAAGTATAGACCCAGAGGGCTTGGGCATAGAGCATCCAATTCAAAGGAGCTCCAAATTTTTAATATTTCCTTTATATAATACAATAGAAGACAAAATATTAGCAAACTATAAAGACCCAATAATCAAATCCAAAAGAAAAATATCTACAAAATACAATTAATCAATTGTTTGACCTCATTAATGAGCGAGATTTTTTATTAAAACTATCTTGATTATTACTCTTTTTTTTCTTCCAAAATAGAGCCCCGTTATACATGAAGTCTAGATCTCTTTTCAAGTCATGGCCAGCCCTGAGGTCACATGTACATAGAGCAGGGACGTATGAGTCTCCGGGGGCAGATGACGGCAGGATAGAGGCTGAGATCGAGGTCAACAGTGGCGCGAGGCAGAGTAGGGAAAAGGAAGACCACTTTATGAGTTTCTACGGTTATCAATTTTCAAGCAGTAGTAGTCTCTGGAGGCAGATGACAGTGGGATAGAGGCTGAGGTCGAGGTCAACAATGGCGCGAAGTAGAGTAGGGAAGAGGAAGACCGATTTATGAGTTTATACAATTATCAATTTTCAAGCAGTAGTAGTCTCTGGAGGCAGATGACGGTGGGATAGCGGCTGAGGTCGAGGTCAACAATGGCGCGAAGTAGAGTAGGGAAGAGGAAGACCGCTTTATGAGTTTCTACAATTATCAATTTTTAAGTAGTAGTAGTAGTCTCTGGAGGCAGATGACGGTTGGATAGAGGCTGAGGTCGAGGTCAATAGTGGCGCGAAGCAGAGTAGGGAAGAGGAAGACCGCTTTATTTCTACAATGATCAGTTTTCAAGTAGTAGTAGTAGTAGTAGTAGTAGTAGTAGTAGTAGTAGTAGTAGTAGTAGTAGTAGTAGTAAGTAGTACCCATAATAGTTGAGATAGAAAGAGATTTGGGATTGTATTGTCCCATTAAATGTTGTTCCAGATGACTCCAAACACATGCTTCTTTCACTATATAAATATGTTCTAGCCAATGCTCGTTAATACTACAAAACAAACATACCTTAGAAGTCTAGAATGTCTATGTTAAGAGATACCCTCAACATTTGACTATAAATTAGTCTAAAACTAAGTGCATTTTCCTTATCCACAAGTATATGGGGTCAAGTAATATAATTTGTATAGAAGTCGATTATCGAACCCACGGGGATTGACTAACCCAATTCCATAGCTTTATCCGATTAAATCCTTTAATTACGTGAAACACAAACATGTGACGCGACAAAAAAACACAAAAAAAAAAACTGCGGTGAGTGATTAAATGAGAGGTTGATTGGTTGTTTACTACTAATGCAAAGATGACAAATAAAGGTGCTCACAAATTCAATATAAATGAATGGATGGCTAAGGATGCCCCCGTTAACTGTTTGATGCTCAAACTATGTCCAATTTTAGGTCATGAGTTGTTTAGTTTGGTTTACATGCTCAAATATCTTTTAGATCATAAGAAAAAATCATTTCATTGTCTAAATCATGCTCTCTCAGGTCACGCCTGGTTATGGGCCGAAACTCCTAGGTCTTTTGGGATTCTAGAAGGTTTCGGTCCATCCATGAAGTACAAAGTAAACCAAGAATATGAGCTAGGCTTTTGGTGCTAGACTTCTAATATATTTCATGCGTAATGAGTTTGGTTGCAAACACATGTGAAGATTATGAATAGCTTCCCTTCCCAAGCCTCTTTTGGAGTACTCAGAAATTGGTTCTAATGAATGCTCCCAACTTGCCATTTTGGGTTACGAGTCGAAAGAATCAACAATAGATACAAAACCCCTCGATTCAATGTAAGTTTAACCGAAAACCCTTAAGTCACTTGGACCTCAAGAATGTCTCGATTCATGTTTAAGCACAATGAAACCAAATCCTAAGTTCAACTTTTTAAGTCTAAGCCTAAGTCATGTTATATGCTCATTCATTATCTAAGTGAATGACTGGTTCCCTTAAGTATAGTTTCTTTCAACAAATCCTAACTTAGCTAAACCTAAGACATGTATAGGTGAAACTAATCAATAAGCCCAAGAAGTTTTTCTGCTAGGAAGGTTCCTTTTCAACTAGTGACCTTGTTGCCTTAGAATATGTTGAAAGGTTCCAGCTAGTTTATGTGATGTATGAACCAATACAGTAGTTGGTATGTTTGATCTCTGCAAAAGTGTTTTTGCTCTACCCTTGCATAGCCTCTATTTAGAGTTAGCATGGAAAAACCTCTTTGCCTTGGTTTGAAATCAAATCAATTTTTGGGGAACCACTTGTTTGTCTTTCTTGTTTGGCCTTGACATTCATATGTCACATCTCTTACATTTGGCCAAGCATAAACATCCAAAATAGCTATGTCTTTTTGCTTATATGGCTGCTCTCTTAGCAGACCTGTAAGGATAAATTGTAGCTTGGTATCCCAGTCTTGATGTTTCTCTTTGATTGGGCACATAAGGCTCTAACTTAGTTTGTGATTTAAACCTCGAGATTTCTACAGGGTGTATGATTAATTTAGATAAATGTGCTTTGCTGGTCATGTGATTTGTTTTCCAAATCAATAAAACATTTCTCTTTGGTTTATATTAATCATGTTTTGGGCAATGGGCTTTTGTCTTTTTCTTCTTGGACTATAGTTGATCACTTGTCACTTTCATCTCTGAAAATAGCCAAATACTAAAGTCCAAATCGTGCCTCACATAGCTGAGGTTTTGCCCCTAGGTCACTTGTCTTTGTGGCCTATATAATGGATGAGACTTCATTCATTTCAACTTGATTATTTGTTTGAGTGTTTATAATCTCTTATGGTGCATTTCATAAGTTGAGTCTGATGCACTCTGCAATATCCATAATATCTCTAAGCTTTCTCTTCTCTTGTATGTAAGTCTTAGAGTTGGACAAAACTCTTTTTCATATTCATTGCATCTTGCATTCCATGAGATCGAATTGGTAAGTGCAATCAACTTCGGAAGTGTTCTTAAGAACCAGCTCTGTAATAGTTGTGTTTTGGATAAAAATCTTCTAATATCTTAATAGGTGAAACATAAAGACAGAAGACCGAATGAATTTCAAGCCAATGTGGCAGACTAGTAGGGATAGCATCGTGTCTTGCTATCTTCAAAGAATTTTGCATGTGTAAGCACTTAGAAATAAAAGAGGGAGTACAATTCCTAGAGTAGTCTGAGAGACTAAAAATGATGGCCGCGTTTAGGGCTATTAGTGGAGTTGTAATCTTGTGAGAAGTATATTTCCATGTTTTCTTAAGGATCAATTGTAAGAAGCAATAAATGAAGAATCAGTTTACAAATAGCTGAGTTCTGAGATGAATCTTCTAATAACCTTTCGTTTGTAAACACTTAGGCAAGAGAGTGTGTAGCTCTGTTAGACTAGTAAAGAGACTAGTAAGGATAGCATAGGTGTATGTATCACTAGAGAACAAGAGTCTTGTAAGAAGTGTCAATTGCATAGTGGAAATGTTTGTCCCTCAAGAGTAGGGGGCACGCATGATAACACTGATACTATATATTAAATAGCACTTAACATTCAACAATAACATCACAATTTAAAACCTTTTTCTGTGGATGTAGCATTGATAAGTAGGGATTGTTCTTAACCGGGGATTAAGAGTGCATGCATGATTACGTTCGAAGGTATGAGGGATTTATAAGTTTGAGTATTAATCTACGAAAATAAAGAACAAAACATGGCAGCAAACACATTCAGAAATCCTAAATTCTATCATGCTTTAACTCATAGACAAGCAAAACAAATAATAACATAGAATCCTAAACATGTTTACTAAACTAAAAAATGAACCTAACTAATATTTACAAGTGATCATCCCATCTAATTAACCTAACCAATTCATGCTTCTTCATACTTTAACATCTATGAAATTCTTTAGTAAAAACCAGAAACACATACGCATGCTTAATAAGAATGTAAATGAAGAGCAAATACCTTAAGTTCTAAAAATCATACAAAACATGTAAAACAGAGGAATGAAGAGCATATCATCCTAAACATGTATTGAAGCTTTAAGCAAACAAGCAAGCATATGCATCACATATTAAAACTAAGAACACATGGAAGACATTAAAAGAAATCTGAAACATAAAGCCTTTTATCAAACTCAAATTCATTAATGTTTAAACCAAAATCAATACAAGTAAGAAGATGAAATAAAAGATTTATGGTTACACTTTTGGAGTCTGTGAAGAGCACTATCATGCCTAAGTGGTGATTCTCAAGAAAAAAAAATGAAGAGTGGTTTGTTCTTGATCCGTGGAGGATGGATGCTTCGGATTTTGAGAGATTTTTGCCAATGGATGAGAGTAGAGGTGTTTGAGGCAGAGTTCTAGCTTCTAAGATGAGAGATACATGATGAAGAGCTGAGCCTTTGCTTATATAGGTAGCCATTAGTGTTTTTCCTACCGAAGCAAGATATTCTTTCTCTTCCTAGGTAAATTGAGCTTCGTCCAGTAAAATGAACTTTGCCGAAGTTGTAGAGATTCAAAATTTGCGATCTTGATCTCGCTGGAAAGAGGACTCAAAGAGATTTCCAATGAGGTATCATATGAATTTTTTCTACAAAGGAGTTATTCCTAATAATCCGATGAAGTTACAGACCTGTACCTTGATTTTCTTTCCTTTTAGGAATGAGGATATTCTCTTTCCAGATTTTGTTCTTCGAGGCATATCTAGGTGAATTACCATGTTTTGGACTCTGATTTTGGACTTCAATTTGGGCTGATTTGATTTTAATTTTGGGCCGGCCCAAATGCTTAGCCCGTCCGCCATCTTTTTTCCTGGTCCGAGTAGGAGAAATGTTTCATCTTCATTTGCACCATTTGACATCATTTTCATTTGTTATTTTGGTTGCTATTTCTTGACACCATTTGGGAAACCATTTCGCGCACCATTTTTGGTAACTTTGTGAAGACCATTTCTTAGATCATTTTGCTGCATTCCGGAAGGTTCTGCCACGTCATTCCTAGTTGATTTAGGGAAATTCATTTTTCAGCTCCCACGAAACTTCTGGAATCTCAGACGAGTTGCATTCCTAATTTGAGTAGGAATCCTAAGCAAAATAGGAAAAGACCACTTAACGCGTTTTCAGCTCATTTCCACCTCCTTTATTCATCTTCTTTATTAAAAGCCTAAAAATAACAAAATCAGTAAGAATAGATAATACTAAGGTCAAAGCAGAACTAAATGTAGAGAGAAATACGTTAAGAATCAAGCATAAAATGCATAGATCAACGCAGTTTTTCTCCCTGGTTGCAGGGTTTCTGCAAGTAAAAAACGTCCTGGCGTTATTTGTTCTTTTATTTTGTTGCACATTTTCTTTATTTCGTTAAGTATCTGTCTTTCGGGATATCTTCATATATTGCTATCCCTGATACGTTCTTTTGACAAAACAGTAAAGTTCCAATTCACCCCCAGGACCTTCATTACTCTCCCTCATCCCTCTACTTCTTCTAATTTATCCTCCCTTCGCCCTCTTCTCCCCTCTCCTTTGGGCTCGTCCTCTTCTCATAACCTCTGGAAACCCAAAGCAACATTGGTAGATAAGCGGTGACACTGTCTCAAACTACCGTCATATTCGATCAGCTTTCGCAAGCCTCTCAATTCAAACTCCTCCTTCATTGGCCTCCGCTGTCCTCTGTAGTCCTCCTTGTCGGCATCAACGATTTTGGCGGCGTTGTCGAGGCTACCAATCTCCTTACTCGGAGTGTGCGACGACCGCTATCTGCCTTTATGGACGTCTGTTGGAAAATATCCACCCCCCCCCCCCCCCCCCCCACACACACACACACTTTATGCACTAATATCTAGCCCATAAGTATATAGAGTGTTTTCCGCCCGTAAGTGTACGAAGTCAAGTTATAGTATTTATAGAAGTTGAATGTCAAACCCACGAGGATTAGCCACTTGGACTCCTTATTTCAAATGATAATACACTTAGACTACGGTTAAAGTAGACACTAATCTTGACACTAAACTAAATTAAAAGGGGGGAAGTGTATCTTACACTACTAAGTCTTTTAGAGACCTAACATTGTAAAGGGTGATTAGATTACGACGAGTGATTATCCGAGTTGATTGATTGATTATAGACTAAAACAAAGAGATTAAATAAAAAATAAGTTCACAATAAAGGAAGATGGTTGGCTATAGAATTCCCTACTAACCACTTAATTCTCAAATAATGTCCCGATTTATGTATGTAATTAGAGTCTATTTCACATAAGTGGATGTCCAAATCGTAACCTTTTGGGTCACTTTTGGTTTTGAACCCCAAGCTTCTAGGCCATTTCGGACTTTAGACGACTTGAACCTAACTTTAAAGTATTTGGTGAACTGGGACTAAGACCTAAACCATTTCGGGTTTACATCTTGACCATATACCACGTGAGTGAAGGAAACAAGCGTACTATATGATCTTTCATATTTGTGGAAGATTTCCATTCTCAAACCTCTTTTGGAGGATATGAGAGAAAGTCTAAGTGAATCTCTCAATCCGCACATTTTGAGTTACAAATCGAAAGACCCTACTAATACCCACAATAACCTCTCGATTTAATGTGTGCTTGACCAAAGCTCCTTAAGTCTATTTCGACTCAAGAGGCTCTAGTCCTTGCTTTATGCTAAGGAGACCAACCTTAAGGTAAACTCTTTTGGAATAGATGATAGTCGCATATTTATGCGTCTATTCAGTATTTAATTTGTTCCCTATATTTAGTTTATTGTTATTAATTGAGTGATTTAATTACGTTTATTGTTTTAATAGGTTTTGTGGAGAAATAAAGGAAAAGGAAATAAAAGAAAGATTCCTAGCTCAATACGAAAAGAAAGAAGGAGTTATGTGCAATAATAGAAGCCTATTCCAATGTGGACTCTAGGAGAGCTTTTAGAGGAAGTATATAAACCTATTTTTAGGTTTTAGAGGGGGGAGAATCATATTTCAGAGAAGAATTCGTGCAAGAGGGAGATAGCAGCCACAAGAAGAGGATTCCAAGCAGTCTCGGCTCGACAGGTCGAGGGTATTTTCGATCGGTCAAATTCTGGCCGACCAGAGTTCTTCTTCATCTCGTTTGTTTGTTTCAACTCTATGATTTGTTTTGATTATTTAATTATGACTTTTAGTAGCTAAACTCATTGTTGAGAGGTTGCTTGAAGCCCCGTACCTGAAGTCTTTTAATGCATACACTTTAACCTAGTTTTGCATATTCTTTGAATGAAGTTTCTTTCTCTGAATGATTCACCGTATGAATTCTTGTATGTTTTCTTTGGTGGACAACTTAATATGCATGCTAGGGTTCTAGTTTCATGAGATATGGGCGACTGAAGATAATTTCTTCCACGAGATTTTCTATAGTGATACACTGATTTTACCGTCAGGAGATTGAAATCCATAGGTCTAGCAGGACATGCCTATAGTGTACTTGTGAACCCTTGTAGATTCTCAAACCTTTTCTAGAGTTTAATGTTTTCTTCTTTGTAAACCTTGGGGTCCATGACTATGGGTTCAATAGAGAGATAGATGTATGGGAGGTCCATGACAAACCTGCATAGGCATAAGGATTAGGTAATAGGATGTGGTTGTAACGATCAACTCTTCCTGGGAACTTTCATTCATTGGATATGTGAATTAGGCTAAGTATGTGTTAGGAAGATGGAATGGCGGTGGTGGATTGCATTTCTCTTAACTCTTTAATTATATAGTTTTAAAATCATTTGCATTCATTATCATATTTACTTTCAGTACTTATTTTCTGAATTAGCTGTAGCTTTACCGATTTAGTTCGGTACTCAAATCAACTTCGAATACCCTCAAATTTTGTGTGGTAGTCCGCCACTGTATCTAGTATATTATGTCAAAGTGTCGTAGCATTTGAGTCAGTCTAGATTAGGTTCGTAATGTCATTAGTGTACTATAGTCGAGTCTGTCAGCATTTCAATTTTGTGTTAGGATTTAGTGTCACCAACTCCTTGTGTTCGATAACCCTTATAAGTGACTATTGCAATGATATATCTTGGTTGAAAATAAGGTATATTTGAATAGGTGTTTACCCAGCCTATCAAATTTTGGCGCCGTTACCGGGGAGTTGCTTAATTCTAAGTCCTAACAGAGTCTGTAAATTTAAATTAACCTTTGTATATTATGTATTCTAATTTTGTGGTTTGTTCAAGATGTTTAATGGCAGGTCACTCAAATGAGGAATGTGCATATTTTCCATATCAAAGTTATTCGACCATACAAAGTGAATACTATACACCTCATTACACTTCTACATGGGATGATTACTCCGACTATGACTAACCTCAGGAATCAGATGATGCAGAGTAGCGATTGATGAGTATGTTACAGCAGATCATGGTAGATAAACAAAAAGAAAGATAGGAGAATCATGCTTTTATGCAGGAGATGAGGGTAACGTTGCATGAGCGTAGTAAGAAAATTGACTTGATTGAGTGCCAAATGAGCCAAATGTAGCAAACAATGGCTCAAGTCAAGGAAGGAAGTCTCCCCAGCAACACTCTTTCCAACCCCAAGGGACCATATGAGGCTCATGCTATGACTTTGAAGAATGAAAAAGTGTTGGAAGATTCTCCAAAGTCAAATAGCCCAAGAAGAAAGTGGGAAAAGCCTGAAATAGAGCAAGTTGTGTTTGATGAACCATTGAAAACCATTCCAGGAACCCCAACTCAACCCATTAAGGAAATCTCTCAACCCGTTGAGAAAACACCTGGAATGAAAGTTGAACCAAGACCGAAACTAACGCAGGTATGTTCTCTATCTTCACCTTTGATTACTACTAATGTGCCTTTTCATAGCAGGTTAAAAAAGCAAGGGAAAGAGGAAAAAGACAAGGAAGACCATCTTGATGAGGATTATCTTCATTATGGATGGGGTGAGGATACTTTGGAGACAGTGCTTGGATTAAGTCAGCCAGGATTTGCTTAACGGAAGCCGATCAAGCAAGGATTGGATGAGCTCGAAGCTCTTCTTGACCATAGGTCTGTGAATTTGACTACTGAGGCTGAAATTGCAATGGAAGAAGGGGATGCATTCTTTGATGATGATGAGATAGGCAAATTCCTTAAGGAGGAGTCCATCGAAATTCCTTATATTGAGATGGTGCTGCCAGCACAAGCACAACCACATGAGTTATCAAACTCAAGTTCCACACTTGTTTCATGCACCAACGAAACACTTGATTTTGAGGATTTACCTACCGAGCCCCCTTATTTTTTGGAGCATATTGAGATGGTGGTACCTGATCACCATATATCCAACAAGGATATTCTCTTTACCTTGTTTGTAGGACTCAAGAGGAGGAGGCTTTGGAAGAAGAGGAAGAAAGGAAAAAGATACTTTGGGTCTTGTGTGTGTGGGATACCAGAGTTACACAAGTTGCTTGGTAGAGGTCATATAACGTCATTGTTAAGGACCAAGCACTTGATCGAGCCAAGACCACAACCACCTGATTGTATTGAAGATGTCTGGCTGAAGACGTTAAACTTAGCGCTACTTGGGAGGCAACCCATGTTGATGGAGAAACGTGGCTACCAGATTTGCTTTCTTATCCCTTCTTCTTTACTTTATTTCTCTCCATGTTTAGTGTGATTTGTGATGTGTTATGTGTTTCATTCCATGCTTTTTTGATGTATTGTATGTTTTAGTTTTATTTTTACATTGAGGACAATGAAAATTTTAAGTGTGGGGTGGAGTTTATATCATATCCTTAGCGTCTATGTATAAATTTTTCATTTTTAGGTGTTATTTCGGTACTGTCCAGTGTGCTGTCTTGTGACATTTATTTGCCATACCTAGAGGTCTCATAAAATTCTGAAATGTTGAGGGAATATTTGTACATGTATCTAGTTTATGCTCACCAAATTTCAGCTCATTGAGATGTCTGATTAATTTTATATAAATTATGAAAGTCGAGTTGCGCAGTACAGGGGATCCATTTCGACCCGTCGAGAAAATTCCTTGAGAAATTCTCGACCCGTCAAATTTTGGCAGATTTTAGACAGATGCATGTTGTCAACCCGTCGAGGAATTCCTCGACCCGTTGAAGAATGAAGGGGTCTTTTCCGACGACTAGTTCGTCGTGGAAGGGTCTTTTCGCCCAATTTTGATATTTTTGAGTTTTTCTTTGTTTTTCTTGTGTGTTTTAGTGTCTTATATGAAAAACCAAATACAAAAATAAAAAGTGTCAAGAAAAGCAATACAAAAAGAGTCTTTTGATTTATGTTTTGAGTCTTAGGTGCCCTTAACTAGTCCATGATGTGATTATATCTTCCAGAATTGTGACTAAAAGATGATCATGTTATTTGAGTTTCTTTGGTTAATCTTGATATATGGTGTATATGCGAATGTGTAGTGGATGTAGAAATGAGTTAACATGGTATAGTTTTTTGAGCATTCTGAAACTTTGTTGATATTCATTTAACCTGTGAGCGATTGAGCCAAAATGTGATACACATGCCTTCTTTGTTGAGTGTCAATTGCTTGCCACAAATTAAGTAAATGGACTCTAGATATTACTAGAACTTGTTCTTGTACTTTTTGAAGCTTATAGTCAATATATGTTTTGATTGAGGAAGTGATAAAGGCATTTAGGGGACACCACCATAGCCATATAAGCATGTGTCCCGAATTTGTGTACACAAGATGTGCACCCCTTAGTTAACCACTTTTGAGCCTACATGTTTAAACTTTATGTCATCACCCACATATCTTTAACCTTCAACTTTAGAATAGTTATATCTTTACCCTTGTTCTAGGACTTGGTAGAGCTATACATGAGACAGGTATGTGAAGACGACGATGATGTCGAAAGGTGATGCAAAGAAATAAGTGTGGGGTATCAAGCTAGTGTTTGAAAAAAAAAGAGTGAAAAAACAAAGAGAAAGAAAAAGAAAAGGTATGATGTCTAGCTTGATACCCGAGTTAAATGTTGATGAAAACAATGATGTGAAGGCCCAACAAGATGAAATTTGGCCACAAAAGTGTGAAAGTTCATGGTTGTGAAGTTTGAAGAAGTCTCTTATTTGGTGCGCTGCTCTACTAGGTGCTAGAATTATGTTTGAATTCCATATCCGTTTATTCTTTAACCTATGAGACAAGCCCCATTACAACCCATGAAAGTCCTTTTGATCCTCAAGATGGCAGCTTTTGATCTGTGGAGATTTATCACAAGAGTAAGCATATGGTTTGGTCCCTTTGGCAAGTAGTTGAGTTGAGTGGAAACCTTAGACATATTTTGAGTGAAACTCTTTTGAGAGCATATCTTAGGGAGGTTGAATCTTGACTTGTTTGTTGTATGTTGCAGTTCCTTTCACCATGATTATGTCTTTGTCTTACATATTACATGTGTGTCATATATTGAAATTAACTCTCGAAACTTTATGGAAGGTCAATGTAAAGTTGTACAAATCTTGGTGTTACAATTGTGGAAGATTGCTGAGACAACACGTTAAGGGGCGTTAGAGTCATGTAGTTAGAGTTATGTTGAGTTGTTTTTAAAGTTTTGGTTTAGTGTTTTGCTTGAGAACTAGCAATGTTTAAGTGTGGGGTATTTTGATAGTCGCATATTTATGCGTCTATTCGGTATTTAATTTGTTCCCTATATTTAGTTTATTGTTATTAATTGAGTGATTTAATTATGTTTATTTTTTTAATAGGTTTTGTGGAGAAATAAAGGAAAAGGAAACAAAAGAAAGATTTCTAGCTCAATACGGAAAGAAAGAAGGAGTTATATGCAATAATAGAAGCATATTCCAACGTGGACTCTAAGAGAGCTTTTGGAGGAAGTATATAAACCTATTTTTAGGTTTTAGAGGGGGGAGAATCAGATTTCAGAGAAGAATTCGTGCAAGAGGGAGAGAGCAGCCACAAGAAGAGGATTCCAAGCAGTCTCGGTTCGACAGGTCGAGGGTATTTTCGACCGGTCGAATTCTGGCCGACCAGAGTTCTTCTTCATCTCGTTTGTTTGTTTCAACTCTATGATTTATTTTGATTATTTAATTATGACTTTTAGTAGCTAAACTCATTGTTCAGAGGTTGCTTGAAGCCCCGTACCTGAAGTCTTTTTAATGCATACACTTTAACCTAGTTTTGCATATTCTTTGAATGAGGTTTCTTTCTCTGAATGATTCACCGTATGAATTCTTGTATGTTTTCTTTGGTGGACAACTTAATATGCATGCTAGGGTTCTAGTTTCATGAGATATGGGCGACTGAAGATAATTTCTTCCACGAGATTTTCTATAGTGATACACTGATTTTACCGTCAGGAGATTGAAATCCATAGGTCTAGCAGGACATGCATATAGTGTACTTGTGAACCCTTGTAGATTCTCAAACCTTTTCTAGAGTTTAATGTTTTCTTCTTTGTAAACCTTGGGGTCCATGACTATGGGTTCAATAGAGAGATAGATGTATGGGAGGTCCATGACAAACCTGCATAGGCATAAGGATTAGGTAATAGGATGTGGTTGTAACGATCAACTCTTCCTGGAAACTTTCATTCATTGGATATGTGAATTAGGTTAAGTATGTGTTAGGAAGATGGAATGGCGGTGGTGGATTGCATTTCTCTTAACTCTTTAATTATATAGTTTTAAAATCATTTGCATTCATTAGCATATTTACTTTCAGTACTTATTTTCTGCATTAGCTGTAGGTTAGCTGATTTAGTTAGGTACTAAAATCAACTCCGAATACCCTCAAATTTTGTGTGGTAGTCCGCCACTGTGTCTAGTATATTGTGTCAAATTTTTGTAGCATTTGAGCCAGTCTAGATTAGGTTCGTAGTGTCATTAGTGTACTGTAGTCAAGTATGTCAGCATTTCAATTTTGTGTTAGGATTTAGTGTCACCAACTCCTTGTGTTTGATAACTCTTATAAGTGACTATTGCAATGATATATCTTGGTTGAAAATAAGGTATATTTGAATAGGTGTTTACCCAGCCTATCAATAGACCATAATCATATTTATATACTCATCTAGCCTTACGTGAGTAACTAATTCAACCAAGGTTCCATTTTTAGTTCTTTAATGCACACATCCATGCATAATCGAAACCATATATGAAGCTCAAGCACATAAACAACCATAAACACATAGTAAACCTATTCACAAACACATGCTTCACACAAAATACACTAAAACATAAGCCATACATAATTCATTCCATCATTTGTCTACATCAAATGACTAGGGTTAGAACCCTAGCCTCCTAAATGAGACTACTCACTACACATGGTGAAAATAGAATTTAGATACATAAAGGAGACTCAAGAAGTGTAAGAAGTAACCGAAGGATTATTTAAGAAAAGCCTTCAAGTCTCAAAGCACTTCTTCACTTCTTGCTCCTTCCTTGCTTCTTGACTCCACAAAAGATGATGAACCCACCTTAGGCTAGAGTGAAAAGGGTGCTGATTCATGTTAAACCAAACATTTAATTAAAAACTTAATCAAACACAAATACAATTAAAACCCTTCTTTGTTGATGTAGCATTGGTGAGTAGAGATCGTTCTTAACCGGGGATTGAGGGTGCATGCATAACTATGCTAAGGTTGTTTAGGGGGGTGAAAGATTGTTGGTTTTAAGTTTCCTACGAAATAAAACAAGAAGATGGTTAGATACATATCAAGAAATCACAAGTTCTAACATGTTTAAGTTCATAGACAAGCAAACAATCAAGAACACATAATCCTAACATGCCTCTAGCCGAAAATAAGTTCCTTAATCTATTATTTACACGTTGATCATCACATCTAGTTACCTAGCCGATTATCCCATCTTTGTTTAAGTCCTATGAAATTTCTAGGTTAATTAAAACACATACACATGCTTACATCGAATTAGAGAGCAACCAAATCATCTAGTTAACTTCCTAACTCAATTTTATCTTGATTAATTCGGTGAAACATGCTAGGGTGAACCAAATTATCTAGTGTCATCCTAAACAAGTTTCAGAGCATTAAGAACTTAGTAAGCAAGCATACATGTTCGAATCCAACCTACAAACACATGGAAGAACTCAAAACAAGTCAAAAATAATCATCTTTACACTAAAACGTTAGTCTTTTATTACAAAGTCTCAAAAAACCAATATAAACTGGAAATAAATACATAGAGGCCATGTTACACTTTTTGCTCCGAGGTAGTCTCTCTCCGAGCTCTAAGTGCACGTCCCTTTATTGGTGATGGTGAACGCAAGATTCCAAGGCCAAATTTAGCACAAGTAGGCTCACGGGTGAATGAGGGATTATTTGGAAGGTGGTGGAGATGGTATTTCGGTTTAGGGAGAGGCTGATCTTAGCTAAGTATGAGAGGAGTTAGTGTTTGGACAAGGGTTTGGCTCTATGATGTGTGATCCTCATGAATGAGTCGATCTCCCCTTTATATAGGAGAAGGGTAGGGGTTTTCCCACCAAAACAAGACCTTCCATATTAAAATCGGGGAAATCTAACCAGCTGTAGTAAAATGCATTTTCCCGGAGTTCCAGATCTTGAAAAATTCTTATTCTTATTTCATTGGAAATCTTATTCAAAGGGCTATAAAATCCATATAAGGAACGCCATATTTGGAATTGAATTGAATTTACTATGGATTTTAGAAGTTAAGTGACCTGGCTGCCCTGTTTTCTTCTTCTTCAAGGAAAATGAAATCTTCATATCTTCAAATCTTGCATTCCTTATTCCCTAATAATTCTTGGCCTAATCTAGAATATTCTTGCACATATTTTGGCCCTCAAATCAGGTCTGAAAATTCATATAATATCTCCCAAAATTCGTCCATTATATGATCTATATATTCCGCCATATTTGCTCTTTCTTGGGTCGCGCAGGAGAAATGTCTTCATCTTTTTGTCCACCATTTTGGTATCCATTTCATTTGGCATTTGGTTTCCAATTCTTGACACCATATGAGAATGAATTTTAGTAACCATTTGAAGACCATTCCTCAGACCATTTCTTCTCTGGAATTAGGAACTTTTCTCCTTAGCCCGCTTTTAGCTCTGAAACGCCTCCTTTATTATTTCCTCCTTTATTTCTACCTAAAAAAATAAAGTAAGTTAGAAACATATTTAATAAGCATAAAACAAAGTTAAATGTAGAGAGAAAGACATTAAGAATCAAGCATAAAATGCGTAGATCAGGTGCAGATGATAGTATGATGGTGGTGATGGACGTTCCTAGATCTTTTGGTGGTGATGGGCGTTCCTAGATCTTTTAGTGGTGATGTAGGAGATGTTTAAGGTATAGGAGAGAGGTAGAGAGTTAGGGAATGGATGGGGGCTATCTCTAAAGCAAAAACTAAGCAAAACTTTAAAAAAATGAGATATGTTGTACGTGTAATTCATGGGGAGCTCGACCAAGAGGGTTAATGGGAGAGAAAATAGGTTATAATGCTGGCCCTTGGATATGCTAGAGTGGCCATGAAATTTGATCTAAGAGCCACAATTTGTGATCCCCTTTTCTTGGCTTCTATCTAGAGTCCAAATCATGCCTAATAGCCACAATGTATTATCCCTTACTTTCACTTCCTAAAGCACCAAAGGTGCCTTGGTTTCCTCTTTCATTGTATCGTCTTCCTTGTCCTTAGAAACCACCATTTAGCCTTATCAACCCACCTTGACCTCCTTGGTTGGCTTGATTTTGATTTTGACCACCCCATGAGAAGTTAGGGTTGTTCCTCCATCCTAGGTTGTTGGTATTGAAGTATGGATCATTATTTTGTTGATCATAAAAGATTCTCTTGCACTCTTCGATAATTTCTGGATAATCCTCTTGATGAGGACAGCTCAAAGTCTCTTGTACAATGCTTTCGCGGTAAAGCAAGCTTTTTACAACAAAGTAGCATTACCTTAGAAACCAGCCTTTCGAGCCAGAAACACTCCTTCGGCTTCGCAACCTTGTTTTTGCTACGGAACTGACAGATGACTCCCAAGAGCTCTTATCGAAGGAGTCGTTTGGCACCTCGATGTTGACTCATCACATCCTGGGGTTGAAGAAGGTCCCAAGGGTTCGGTTGTTCGCCGATTCAAGTGGTACGTGAGTTGGGTTTAGAACGAGCAAGTGACTGACTCTACACAAATTTTTGACACTTGGTGGGCTTGGCCTCCACTTTTAATTTGCTTCATTAAGAGTTTAAACTTCCTACTCATTGATTTCTCAAGCTGCTTGATATCCTCTTCTTGTTGATGGGATCCCTTGACCTCATAGATACCACCCCTATTGGTTTGGGTGGCCTCCCTTATTAAAACCACTGGCTTCTTCACACTAGGCTTGATATTCCACAACGCTGATCTTTCTGCCAACTTCTCAAGCAAGATATAGGCCTTTTCCGCGGTCTTATCCATGAAATCTCCACCACAAGCATTGTCAAGTTTTTTCCTTGTCTCCGTGCTTAGTCCTTAGTAGAAAAGCGACATAAGCATGTCTTGTGTTTGTCCATGGTTTGGGCATCCAAGCTCTAGATCTTTGAATCGCTCTCATGCCTCACAAAATAGTTCCCCATCCTCTTCTCGGAAGGTCATCGAGCTTGTTATCCTTTTGTTGATCTTGTCCGGAGGAAAATACTTAGTAATGAATTTCCATTGCAAACCCTCCCAAGAGTTGATAGAGTTAGAAGGGAGCTTTTTGAGCCAATATTTTGTTTTGTTCTGCAAGCTTGATGGAAAGACCCTCAACCTCAATTGTCCGGAGTCCATATTTCAGATGTTTAGCCAAGCACACGCCTCCTCGAACTCTAATAAGTGCAAGTAAGGGTCCAAATTGGCGTGGCCAAAGAATAACAGAAGATTTTGCAAGAAACTTGGCTTGATCTCAAAAAACTCACCCACTAATGGTTGTAGCACGATGCACCTCGTGTGAGCTACCAAAGAGGGAATAGTACACCCCCTCAATGGCCTCCCTTCATAGATTTCGTCCTCTTCCGTAGAAATTTTCTCTAGGGAAGGTTTAACTTCTTCTTTAAGTGGTGGATCTTCTAGTGATGGATCTTCTTCTTCCTCAAGTTGAGGATCGACTTAAATTGTAAACATCCAAGGTGTGCAACCTGGATTCTTACGTTGTGCCTCTACGACAAGATCAAACAAATTCTGAAGTGCTTCTTGGTTATTCACTTTCAACACCGGTATACCACCTTCTTCTTTACTACTAGTGCTTGATCCTTCTCTTAACAGAGCCACGATGTCAAACCCCAAATTGGTCTTCCACAAAATGGATGATGAACTAGAAGATGGCGTGCATAGATGTGGACGATGAAAGGGTATAAACCTGAAAATCACACTAAGTAACCACTTGATATTAGGCCTCTAAACATTCAAAGTACTCAAAGCCTTGATGGCCTTTTATGGTGCTTCTTTGACACATCTTTCAAGGAAACATCAATGAGCACTCTAAGAGTTCAAATAGAATTTCGGTACGTGGCGCAATGACATTCACTGTGCTATAGACACCGAGGTGAACCGAGGTAAAGACATGCGTGATCCAATATACCAAAATTGCCAAATAATGTCCTAAGAATCTAAGGTGTAGCGAAAATTAAGTTTGCTAAATCTAGACACACTAAAAATTATGCGTAAAATAAAGACACTACTTAGATATGCTCCTGAGAATGTAAATAGCTCAAGATAAAAGAGGTAGAGATAAGTGAAACAACCTCAAGCCCCAACACATAATTCGATGGGTCGATAAATTTTCTCAACGGGTCGAATGCACGCTCCTGCTGTTGACACAGACAACTTTTGATGAGTCAAGACTATGTCTCTATGAGCCAAATGTAAGCTTCTATCTCCTTCCGAACTAGTTTTCAACAGGTCGAGAATGAGGCTCGACGGGTCGAACTGACTGCCCTGCAAAAGGTTCAACCAAAGTATTCAAGGGATCAAAGACAATCAAAACAAATTCCTAGATGATAAAATGAAGAAAATTAAAAAGCTAAGAAACAATTATCAAGCAAAATATCCGATTTTACCGCAATCAAGGCTTTCCGAAGCTAAGAAATTAAGATGAACCTAATCCCCGGCAACGGCGCCAAACAACCCCCCCCCCCCAAGTTAATTATAGTATTTGTAGAAGTCAAGTGTCGAACCCACAAGGATTAGCCACTTGAACTCTTTAGCTCGAATGATAATGCACTTAGACAACGGTTAAGGTAGACATTAATCTTGACACTAAATTAAATTAAAAGGGGGGAAGTGTATCTTACACTACTAAGTCTTTTGGAGACCTAATATTGTAAGGGGTGATTATATTGCAACGAGTGATTATCCAAGTTGATTGATTGATTATAGGCTAAAAAAAGAGATTAAATAACAAACAAGTTCACAATAAAGGAAGATGGTTAGCTATGGAATTCCCCATTAACCACTTAATACTCAAACAATGTCCCGATTTATGTATGAAATTAGAGTCTGTTTCACATAAGTGGATGTCCAAATCATAACCTTTTGGGTCACTTTTGGTTTTGAACCCCAAGCTTCTAGGCCATTTCGGACTCTAGACGACTTGAACCTAACTTTAAAGTATTTGGTGAACTGGGACTAAGACCTAAACCATTTTGGGTTTACATCTTGACCATATATCACGTGAGTGAGGCAAAGAAGCATACTATATGATCTTTGATATTTGTGGAAGATTTCCGTTCTCAAACCTCTTTTGGAGAATCTGAGAGAAAGTCTAAGTGAATCTCTCAATCCGTACCTTTTGAGTTACAAATCGAAAGACCAACTAATACTCACAATAACTTCTCGATTTAATGTGTGCTTGACCAAAGCTCCTTAAGTCTATTTTGACTCAAGAGGCTCTAGTCCTTGCTTTATGCTAAGGAGACCAACCTTAAGGTAAACTCTTTTGGAATAGACACTAATCATATTTATATGCTCATCTAGCCTTACGTGAGTAACTAATTCAATCAATGTCCCATTTTTAGTTCTTTAATGCACACATCAACTTAGTTAAGGTCAATACATGCATAATCGAAACCATATATGAAGCTCAAGCACATAAACAACCACAAACACATAGTAAACCTATTCATAAACACATGCTTCACACAAAATATACTAAAAGATAAGCCATACATAAATCAATCCATCATTTGTCTACATCAAATGGCTAGGGTTCTAACCCTAGCCTCCTAAATGAGACTACTCACTACACATGGTGAAAATAGAATCTAGATACATAAAGGAGAATCAATAAGTGCAAGAAGTAACCGAAGGATTCTTTAAGAAAAGTCTTCAAGTCTCAAAGCACTTCTTCACTTCTTGCTCCTTCCTTACTTCTTGACTCCACAAAAGATGATGAACCCACCTTAGGCTAGGGTAAAAAGGGTGGAGATGATAGTATGATAGTGGTGATGGAGGTTCCTAGATCTTTTAGTGGTAATGTAGGAGATGTTTAAGGTATAGGAGAGAGGTAGAGAGTTAGAGAATGGATGAGGGTTATCTCTAAAGCAAAAACTAAGCAAAACTTTAAAAAAAATGAGATATGTTGTACGTGTGATTCATGGGGAGCTCAACCAAGAGGGTTAATGGGAGAGAAAATAGGTTATAGTGTTTACCCTTGGATGTGCTAGAGTGGCCATGAAATTTGATCTAAGAGCCACAATTTGTGATCCCCTTTTCTTGGCTTCTATCTAGAGATTAAACCATGCCTAATAACTCAATTGAACGATCACGGCGGCGGCCGGAGATATTGTTGTCAGAGTTCAAAACAATGAGCAAGAGATTATGCAATTGAGGAGACAGCTGGCAGATTACTCGATAAAAGAAGCTAAAATTCCCAAGGAAAAGTATGCGCTGGAGAGTCAAATTGCTCACATGTGTTTGGTGTATGTTCAGCAGCAACAGGATCTTGCTGAAGCGGCCTCCAAAGCTTTGGCTTACAGACATGATATTATTGAGGAGAACATACGTCTGGCTTATACTTTGTAGAATGTGCAGCTAGAAAGATTAACTTTTGTTTCATCGTTGATGCCGATGCTGGCAGACTATTCTCTGCAGCCACAGGTTCATGATGCTCAGTGTTAAAGTAAAGACCACTTTATGGTGCAGAGAATTCTAGAAGCTAGAAGTATAATCAAGATGAGAAGCATCTAGATGAAGCTTGATTATTCAAGCTTAAGAATGATGTTGGTGGTATGAGCTAGAGCAGAGTAAGAAGAGATGTAGTAGAACAATCAAGAAGAAACTAGAAAAGAAATGAAGAGAGGAGAAAATGATAGTTGGTGAAGGAAGAAGATTAATCAAGAAGCTTCAAGAAGAAAGAGAGGAGGTGGAACACCTCTATAAATAGAGGATTGGTGCTCCTCTCTTGAGTGTGCATCATAACCAAGCTAGCCTAATCCCCTCTTCCCTCTAGGCTCCCTTACGTAGAGTCCACCATATCATACACTCTAGTGTTAGTAAACTCCTCCAAGTGT
Source organism: Geum urbanum (assembly GCA_946800695.1). NCBI lineage: Eukaryota > Viridiplantae > Streptophyta > Magnoliopsida > Rosales > Rosaceae > Geum > Geum urbanum. The sequence continues at coordinate 52,460,813 of OX327001.1, read as the reverse complement.
GAGAGAGTTGTGTTTAGAGTAGTGTAGTATTCTTCTCTAGATTGAGAGAGAAGTGTCATCAACCTTGTAATTCCCTTTTTCTTCTAGTGAAATCCTCCTACTTGCCCGTGGTTTTTCCCCGATTCTTTTTGGGGTTTTCCACGTAAATCCTTGTGTCTCCTCTTTTACATTTTCTTTGCACATCTCAATTGTGTATAACTTCCTCACGTAGCTCCTAATAGTGGTATCAGAGCACTGGTTGTGCGATCATATAGAGAGCTGGTTCTAGAGGAAAGTCATTCAGTTCGAGATGGCGACAAAGTTTGATATCGAGAAGTTTAACGGGACTAACTTCTCGTTATGGAAAATGAAGATGAGAGCACTATTGCGGAAGGACAATTGCTTAGCCGCAATTGGGACAAGGCCCGCAGACTTCACGGATGATGCAAAGTGGGATGAGATGGACGCCCTCGCCATGGCGGATCTTCACCTTGCATTAGCCGATGGGGTGTTATCAAGCGTGGAGGAGAAGAAGACGGCAAAGGAGATATGGGATATGCTTACAAAGCTGTACGAGGCGAAGTCGCTGTACAACAAGATTTTCTTGAAGAGAAGGCTTTATACTCTTCGTATGGCAGAGTCTACATCAGTGACCGAGCACATCAACACTTTGAATACTCTATTTTCACAGCTTACAAATATGGGGCAGAAAATAGATTCAAGTGAACGGGCAGAGATTCTACTTCAGAGTTTACACGACTCGTATGATCAGCTCATCATTAATCTGACAAACAATATCTTCACGGACCACCTAGTTTTCGATGAAGTTGCAGCTGCTGTATTAGAAGAAGAGAGCAGGCGCAGAAACAAGGAGGACAGGCAGGCAAGTTCGCAGCAAGCGGAAGCTTTGATGGTGAGAGGAAGATCAACGGAACGTAGTTCAAGTGGGAGCAAAGGTCACGGTAGATCGAAGTCAAGGCCACAGAAGAATTTCAGGTGCTATCACTGTGGCAAGAAGGGACACGTCAAAAGGGACTGTCGACATCTGAAGAAGAGTGGAAACCCTGAGTCATCAAACGCTCAAGGGAATGTGGTAAGTATCTCCGATGATGCTGAAATTTTATATAGCGAGGCAACAACTTTTGAATGTAGGAGAAAATTTGCCGATGTCTGGCTTATAGACTCGGGGGCAACATGGCACATGACTCCCCGGAGAGATTGGTTCCATCAATATGAACCTATCTCAGGTGGATCAGTGTACATGGGAGACGACCATGCCTTAGAGATTGTTGGGATAGGTACCGTCAAAATAAAAATGTTTGATGGTACAGTTCGTAGTATTCCGGAGGTACGGCACGTGAAAGGCCTGAAGAAAAATCTATTTTCCTGGGGACAATTAGATGGCAGCGGGTACAAGATGCATAGTCAAGATAGGATCATGAAGGCTATAAAAGGTGCACTTGTGGTTATGAAGGCGAACAAGATCGGGGCAAATCTGTGGATGCTTCAAGGAGAGACATATCAAGAAGCCGATGCATGTGCTGCAGCAGCCAATAATGGAGAAGAATCGACGATGATGTGGCATCTTAAACTTGGCCACATGTCAGAACGAGGCCTGAAGATACTCTCTGATCGGAAGCTACTTCCAGGGCTTAAGCAAGTAAATTTACCTTTCTGCAAGCATTGTGTTACAAGCAAGCAGAGTAGATTAAAGTTTGATAGGTCAATCTCCAGAAGTAAATGCATCCTAGATTTGCTACATTCCGATGTTTGGGAGTCACCGGTTGTGTCCCTAGGAGGTGCAAAGTACTTTGTGTCCTTTATTGATGATTACTCCAAGAGATGTTGGGTGTACCCGATCACGAATAAGTCCGATGTATTTTCGGTATTCAAGGCCTTCAAAGCAGAGGTGGAGCTTGAATCTGGAAAAAAGATCAAGTGCATGCGGACTGACAATGGGACAGAGTACATGGATGGCGAGTTTCTTGCACTCTGCAGGCAAGAAGGTATCAAGAGACAGTTCACAACCACGTACACTCCTCAGCAAAATGGAGTTGTAGAACGGATGAACAGAACTCTCGTAGAAAAGATGAGAGCCATGTTAAGGACTGCGGGACTACCCAATACATTCTGGGCGGAAGCAGCCAAGGCCACTTGTCACGTGGTAAATCGGTCTCCATCAATGGCAATTGAGCTTAAAACACCGATGGAGATGTGGACTGGTAAGTCTACCAATTACTCTGATCTACATTCGTTTGGATGTCCTGCATATGTAATGTACACCGTCCTGGAAAGGAAGAAGAAAAAATTGGATCCTAAATCTCGGAGGTGTATATTCTTGAGGAATGCTGATGGAGTAAAGGGGTATCGCCTGTGGGATCCCACTACCCGCAAGGTTATTATTATCAGCAGGGATGTGATCTTTAAAGAAGATCAACTACTACAAGGAGGTCGTGATGATAGCAGTTCGAGTGAGAAGACTGCAGTCATACGAGTCGATAGTAAACCAGAGGAGGAGAATTCAAGTTCTTCTGAAGAAGTATCCGACCACGAGGATGAAGAACCATCTGAGATGGAGGGCCAAGAAGTTCGCAGGTCGACCCGTGCGAAGAAGCCACCAGCCTGGCAGTCCGAGTATGTTACAGAGAGCAATGTTGCATACTGTCTTCTAATGGAGGATGGAGAGCCGTCAACTTTCCATGAAGCCACAAGCAGTTCAGATACAGCTCTGTGGATGACAGCAATGCAAGAAGAAATTGAAGCTCTATATAAACACAAGACATGGGATCTTGTTCCTCTACCACAAGGAAGGAAAGCCATTGGTAACAAATGGGTCTATAAGATCAAGCGAGATGGCAATGATCAAGTGGAGAGGTATCGTGCTAGACTGGTGGTGAAAGGGTTCGCTCAGAAAGAAGGTGTTGACTTCAACGAAATATTCTCTCATGTTGCTCGACTCACAACTATCTGAGTAGTCTTGGCGATGTGTGCTACGTTCGACCTACATCTGGAGCATTTAGATGTGAAGACTGCATTTCTTCATGGAGAGCTTGAAGAAGAAATATATATGCTCCAACCAGAAGGTTTTGCTGAATCAGGCAAGGAGAACTTGGTTTGCAGGTTGAACAAATCTCTATACGGTCTCAAACAGGCGTCGAGATGTTGGTATAAGAGATTTGATTCCTTCATCATGAGCCTTGTGTACAACAGACTTTATGCAGATCCTTGTGCCTACTACAAGAGATTTGGTAATGGTGACTTCATCATTCTGCTGTTGTACGTTGACGACATGTTGGTAGCAGGCCCCAACAATGATCGTATTAAAGACTTAAAGGCTCAATTGGCTAGGGAGTTTGAAATGAAGGACTTGGGACCAGCAAACAAGATTTTGGGGATGCAAATTCACTGAGACAGAGAAAGTAGGAAGGTTTGGCTATCGCAGAAGAATTACTTGAAGAAAGTCTTAAGCCGCTTCAACATGCAAGACTGTAAGCCAATCTCTACCCCTCTTCTTACTAATTATAAGTTATCCTCGAGTATGTGTCCTAGCAAAGAAGCGGAAAGGATGGAGATGTCTCGAGTGCCGTATACATCAGCAGTGGGAAGCTTGATGTTCGCCATGATTTGTACACGACCGGACATTGCACAAGCAGTGGGAGCAGTTAGTCGATACATGGCGAATCCTGGTAAGGAGCACTGGAACGCTGTAAAGAGGATCCTTCGATATATCAAGGGTACATTGGATGCTGCATTATGTTATGGAGGATCAGAGTTTACCGTCAGAGGCTATGTTGATTCAGATTACGCAGGTGATCAAGAAAATAGTAAATCCACCACGGGGTATGTGTTCACTCTTGCTGGAGGTGCTGTAAGCTGGGTTTCAAAACTGCAGCCGCTCGTAACAACGTCGACGACAGAAGCAGAATATGTTGCAGCTACACAAGCCAGCAAAGAGGCAATATGGTTACAAATATTGCTGGAGGAGCTCGAACGCAAGCAAGAGAAAATTACTCTGTTTTGCGATAGTCAGAGCGCTTTGCACCTTGCAAAGAATCCAGCATTTCATCCGAAAACCAAACACATACGAGTTCAATATCACTTTGTTCGTGAGGTGGTGGAAGACGGATGTGTGGATATGCAGAAAATCCATACGAATTACAACCTAGCGGATGCTTTGACGAAGCCGATCAACGCGAACAAGTTCATTTGGTGTCGATCCTCTATTGGCCTAGCAGAAACGTAAGCAGCATGGAAATGGCAAGTGTAGGAAGGATGAAAGGATCCACAAAGTGGCTTTAAGTGGGAGAATGTTAAAGTAAAGACCACTTTATGGTGTAGAGAATTCTAGAAGCTAGAAGTATAATCAAGATGAGAAACATCTAGATGAAGCTTGATTATTCAAGCTTAAGAATGATGTTGGTGGTATGAGCTAGAGCAGAGTAAGAAGAGATGGAGTAGAACAATCAAGAAGAAACTAGAAAAGAAATGAAGAGAGGAGAAAATGATAGTTGGTGAAGGAAGAAGATTAATCAAGAAGCTTCAAGAAGAAAGAGAGGAGGTGGAACACCTCTATAAATAGAGGATTGGTGCTCCTCTCTTGAGTGTGCATCATAACCAAGCTAGCCTAATCCCCTCTTCCCTCTAGCCTCCCTTACATAGAGTCCACCATATCATACACTCTAGTGTTAGTAAACTCCTCCAAGTGTGAGAGAGTTGTGTTTAGAGTAGTGTAGTATTCTTCTCTAGATTGAGAGAGAAGTGTCATCAACCTTGTAATTCCCTTTTTCTTCTAGTGAAATCCTCCTACTTGCCCGTGGTTTTTCCCCGATTCTTTTTGGGGTTTTCCACGTAAATCTTTGTGTCTCCTCTTTTACATTTTCTTTGCACATCTCAATTGTGTATAACTTTCTCACGTAGCTCCTAACACTCAGTCCATTGCTAGCAGTGTCAAGATTTTGTTTAGGCATTTACATGAGAAGCTGATTATGACAGAGTCCAAGTTGAAGCAGTTTCAGTATGTAGTAATCCCTTGGCAGTCGAATTCGGATAAGTCTAACAGCAACATGGCCTTACAGTCACCTATTCATCAACATCAACATTCCATTGGTGCAGCATTGGAAGTTTCGAACAGAGATATGCTAGAAATGGTTACAAAGCCGAGCTTTTCTGTTCCGGTTTCTCCTCCTGCCGCTCAAATGCAGCAGACATCCGCTTCGACATGTGACCAATCCCCAAATTGGTATCAATCGCCTGGCCCTCCGAGCGGTTCAGTTCCTGTTGAAACTAGTAGAATGGAAGAAAATGTACAAGCAAATAGGAACCCTGCTCCTACAGCTGTACCTGCTAAGCCTACTATAGCTAGACTTGATGCAAATCGATATGAATCAGCATATGGTAAACATGTCAAATTCGAGGTGCCTGAGAGGCCAACACACACAGACAGTGATGATCATGAAGAGGAATACTATGAGAGTGGTGAAACCTCTCCTGATGCCAGCTCCTCTTACCCTCGGATTTTATCACCGGTTCATGAAAATTTATTTTCAGACGAGGATGATCCTTTGCCGGCTATTGAGGGCGTCCAGATTTCGGGTGAGGCAATGCCGGGACACGAGCTCCAAGCATCTGGATACTCCATCAATGGAACAACCACCTGCAACTTTGAGTGGGTGCGCCATCTTCCAGATGGATCTGTCAACTACATTGAAGGAGCAAAGCAACCGAGCTATCTTCTCACTGCTGATGATGTTGATACGTACCTCGCTATCGAAGTTCAGCCTCTTGATGACAGGAAGCGAAAAGGAGAGCTAGTGAAGGTGTTTGCGAATGAGCACAAGAAGATCACTTGTAACCCGGAAATGCAAAGCCAGATACAGAAGATTCTTCAAAAGAGTAATGCATCATTTAGAGTCTTTGAGTTCACTGGTTATCTTGACATATGGGAACCTGCTACATTGACTATTAAAAGAGGAGCTTATAGCATTAAGCGCACCTCCGAAGGCGGTGTTGTGGTGGCTGAGAAGTTTTCACCCAACACAGTCATTTCGATACCTTATGGGACTACGGCAGATTTCATAATAAGTGATTCTGATGTTGCTGGTTCCGATGCCGATCATTATTTAAAAACAGATGATGCTAGCTGCCCTAGAGATACACTTGTGCTTATATTGAGAATATTTATTCTAAGGCATGTTGAGAGAAGGACCAAGAAAAAAAGGGTCTTATTCTTTTGACAAGTATGAGCATTGTTTCTTGTTGTTAATTTGTGTAGGGCATTCATACATTCTTGGGTGTTGGGTGTAAATCCTGTTGAGATATCAAGTCTGAGTAGTGTTGTGAGCTATTTTCAGTATCCATTACAGTAGCAACAGATGAGCAAACACACTGAAGGTCCATTCTTTTCAAGAGTCCATGAATTTTAATGATCTATTCCTACCCAAAAAATAGAACTAGTATTTGAATGACCCGAGGCAGGCAGCTTCTGGAGCTATAGTTTCTACAGTAAAGATCCACAAGGTTGCTTGTTTTGGAGATATGAGCATAAGCATATAGCAGCATGAACATTCATAATCGATCCTTATCGAGCTTCCAAAAGTGAAATGGATATATCATTGGTCGATGATTCGTTACCTAAAGCAGAGCCTGTTCCATGTTTCATTTCAGTAAAGAAACCAGGTTGTTTAGGTTGAGCCAATGCAATCTCACTTTCCAACATTATAACCACAGATGCCATTCTTGGCCGATCCTCAGGATGATGCTGCACACACAGAAGACTAACTTGGATGCAACGTAACACTTCAGATAGACTACATGAGCCGCCCTCTAACCATGGATCAATCACTTCTAATGGCCTACCTTCATTCCACAATTCCCATGCCTGAAATATGCAAACCCTATTCATCAATTTCCATACATATAAGTTTTAGCATATTAAAGTGGAAGAAACTTCAGGTTTACTCGACACTTGCATTTCCAATTAGGTTATGGCTGTGGTCTGGATGATAGAATCCCTTATTTCTCCTTCCACTTATAACCTCCAGCATTAATATACCGAAGCTAAAGACATCAGATTTCACAGAAAATAGTCCATCAGCAGCATATTCTGGTGCCATGTAGCCACTGCAATACGTAGAAATCTGCAGTTAAGTAAGAAAACTTGAAAAATGAGTTAATTCTGCATGAAAATGTTTTAAGGAACTTACTACGTTCCAACCACTCTCTTTGTATTTCCTTGAGTCTGATGTTCTCCGGTTAGTATTCTCGCCAAGCCAAAGTCAGAAATTTTAGGATTCAGTTCATCATCAAGTAGTATATTACTTGCTTTTAGGTCTCTATGTATAATCCTTAGCCTGGAATCTTGGTGGAGATAGAGGAGGCCCCGAGCAATGCCACAAATGATTTGAAAACGTTTTGACCATTCTAACCGTAGCTCTTCCCTAGTTTGATCTGGCAAGTTCATCATTTGCATTGAATCAAAATCCAAATATTCCTTGCATTAAACTGCTGAAATTCTTCTAGACTCTTGTGATATATATATATATATCAAAAATACATACCAAAAATGAAGTTGTCCAGGCTTCGGTTGGGCATGAATTCGTAAATCAGCATTTTCTCCTCTTCTTGCAAGCAACAACCAAGAATCTTTACAAGATTTCTGTGCTGAAGTTTGACGATCATTATAATTTCATTCATGAACTCGTTTAATCCTTGGCCAGAACTGCTTGAAAGCCTTTTCACAGCAACTTCTTGTCCATGGGATAGTGTCCCCTGGAAGTTACACATTAATTACATTGTGAAATCTAATGTATAAGGTCAGTCTTTGTTAGTTCTGACCACTATTCAGTCTATTCTGAAGCAAGTTTTTTTTTTAAAAAAATAAAAAATTACCCTGTAAACAGGTCCAAAACCACCTTCTCCAAGCTTCATAGTGTCTGAAAAGTTATCGGTTGCAGTAGCTATTGTTGTAATGTTGAAGAGAGGGAGCTCCAGGTCTTCATTTTGTGCCCTCTCATTCCTTTGATTTTCTTCTCCAATGTATGTGTCTGAATTTGTTTGGATGAGCTTACTGTTAGCTATAGCAATTAACGAACTAAAACTTAAATATGCATATGCAGAACACTATTTCTTCAGCCAGTATAATCCATAATCAAAGAGCACTGAAAAAAGACTATTACAAGTCTTGTACCTTTAAATTTGGTCCTGCTTCGGTAGACATAGTAGCCAAATAAGAGCATTCCTGAGAACACTACTGCTATCACAACTCCGGCTATCATTCCTGTCTTCACTTTACCATCATCTACTTGTTCACGATTGATTAATGCAGTCACGTAGATGTATCAGATTGCAGGCCACAAAAAAATGACGAAGCAAAAAGTTCATAGATACAAAATTGGACTTTATATTGAAACAAAATGGCAAGGACTGTAGTGCAGATCACATAAAAGTACTAATGCAGTATATGTTAGGAACTGTACCTATCTCCGAAGCTGACATTCGAACGTATAGATCCTGGCCAGCGCCCGGAAATGCTCTGATATCTACTAAATCACCGAACCACATAGCGCAGCCAGAACCTCCTTCACTGATATCCGAGTTTGTATAAGCCATACAGGAACAGTTGTTCAGGCATTTGGCCCTGCATTCTTTGATGTTCATACTTTTGTTCACCCAAGAATGTGTAGTATCCGGCAACTTCAAGTCAGTGAATTTTACAAACCCGTCTTTTTCACTTATCTGGCAACTTAATGATTTATTGCGCACACATCCAAGTGACCAGTCCGTCATGTTCCATTTCTCTGGTGACTTGGGCTTGAATCCTCGTAGACACTGACATACTGGATTCTCAGAAATGATACAATTTGCATTAGCTCCACAGAGACCATATTGATCGCAGAAATCTCTAGGCACTGATGCATATGCCCTCCAAGTTTGCTCTGCTTCTATCCATGTATCGCGATCACGTGTACTTGTGGTTTCATTTAAAACTATGATCGATATCACAGACTTATTTAGAAGGTTGTACATGTAGTAAACTTCATCATCGTTATACACAAACTCAAAACTATAAATGGGATTAGGCCTTAGCTCCGGTGCACCACTGAACCTTAGGCCATTCCATGGACCAGAACGATAATATTTGGCACCATTTTTTCGAAAATATGCCTCGGGGTAAGCATGAGGTTCCATTTCGATTCCATAAGTGAACTCCCCTGGACATGGATCTTCTGAATTTCTCCATGCTGATAATACCCTTTTAAGACCTGTCCTCAAGTCCCATCCCAACTTCATTTCCGGTAACAATGTGTCACAAGGATAATCGAAACCCTGCCACAAATACCCTCCTGATGAATTTCCATTAGCTGCTGTCACATCTCTAACTACCAAATTTCCAGAATCTGATAGCTGCACCGTTACACTTGACGCATATCTACTTAAGCTTGCGTACCAAGCAACACTCTTATTTGGACCCAAGAGCACAAGATTTCCTGTGCTGTTTATCATCAGCTCACCGGACATGTCAGCAATCGGGTTGCATCTATTTGCAACCCAAACAATAGTTCTAATTGGAATCTTCTTGTACCAAATTCCCATGTAACGGTTTTTCGAGTTACCTGGACTGAAGAAACCAAGCTCAAAGGTTCCATCACTTGAAACCAAGGTGCTGCCGTCGCGGATAGACTGCGAGGGACTGATGCTGTCAACTGCAAACGAAACTGTAAATAACAGACACAGCAAACTACTAGTATGCAAAACCGAAAAAGCAAGACCACCCATTGAAATTTTTGTTCTTGAATACAACAAACTTAAAAGTGAACAGAAGACATATGGTTGAGCACTTGAGCTATATATATATGAAGAAAACCTATATATATATGGAGCTTCTCTATTGAGGACCTCCACTTATCAACATGCCATTGTATCCGTCAGAAGCCGGCAACTCTGTCAAGAATGAGAGGCTGAATTCGCAATAAACAATGCCATAATTTTCCAGCACAAAGTATTATATGTTTTATATCTATCCTTTCGACCTTCAAGTCAAATTGTGGTGCAAAAGCCACTATACTGACCTTTGACAAGTATTGGTTTCGGGCAGACTTAACGAGTGACATCATCCTCATACACGCGCCACTAAATTTGACGAAATTTACTATGGTCATACACTACTCATTCACTCCATCATAGCCAAACCAGATTTACCATTTAACAACTCGTTTTGTTCTTAAGAATTGGTTAGAATACTCCTTTATACTCTCTTTTAGTAGATTCTCGAATAATTTGCGAATTGACGAATTTTTTAAAAAGACATCCGTTTCCTGAATTATACAAAAGATTAAAAAAAACGTGTTTTTTAGCCCCGCTGAATTATTCGTGAATTTTACGTTTTTTCAATAAAAAAATATTTTTTTAATTTTGTTATTATTAATTTTATTGGAGTCTCATAGAACTCTTCCTCTAACAAAATTATAGTCGAATTTTTACGAATTTTATTCATATATATAAAACTATCGAATTATATACATATGTATTTTTAACGTATAATTCGCGTACCATTTTTTACTAACTAGGCTCTATACACACAAACATGTTCCAATATTTTACTTTAGAATTACATTCTGGACTGAAACACGTGGCATATGTCAGAGAATTATAGACTTTCTAGGAGAACTTTGGTCAAAGCTTCCACAGTATATACTTTGTTCAAAGAAAAAAGGAAATAATAAAACTTTATTCCCAAAAATAAGCATCAGACTTTCTGGGAAGGTCTCCCTAACCAACGTCTGAAGTGATGTGCTTCATTTCTGTACACCCAAAATGAAAAAAAAAATAAAGAATCAAACTGCATTATGAGATTTCATCGAGACAATCAGAATTAATACGAAGAAAGAAACACTAAAGGATTGATGATTGGAAACAATCAATCAGTCAAAATGTCAATTTCGTATAATTTATCCTCTCCTTAAATTCCCACCCACAAGAGAAATTGAAAAGGGAAAACAAAAACATACACCAAATATGTGATGGTTCCGAAACAAATCTAACAATGCTTAAACTCTTGTTGAAGAACATCGTCGAGCCAGAGTCTCAATTCCTCCATGAGCTCTGGACTCAATCTAAACATCAAAGCACATAACTCCATTTCGTTAAGCACTCTATCGTCGTCGAAATCGCCCTCCTGCAACATGGACCGTAGATCCTCGTCTCCCAAGTCCTACATGGTCAGAAGGGCAGAGTTCTTCTTGAGGCTCTCGACTGTGATGACCTCCTTGGAGGGGTCCATTAGAAGATTGAACCCATTACAGAGCTTGCCGATCAGGCCATCCCCGCCGAGCTTTTCGACCATGGTGGGCAACATGTCTTGGAAATTTGACTCTGGGTTTTGCTGTTGAAGAGAGGAGGAAGCCATTGATAGATGAAATTGAGAGGGAAAGAATAGGGGGATTGGGAGGGTATGTTGGTTTTGGTTTGGGGAAGGAGCCAGAGAGTCGTGTGTGTATATAAAGAAAGAAAGAAAGAAAGAAAGAAAGAAAGAAAGAAAGAAAGAAAGAAAGAAAGAAAGAAAGAGTGGTGGGATTTCCAAGAAAGAAAGAGAGGCCAAGAAAAACAACTACTCAGGTACAGATAGTCGGTCTGGTCTCTCACACTCTGTTTGGTTTTTCTTTCGAAGAAGGGTCGTGAGGGGGGTGGGTATAATGGTCAAGACAAAATAATGGAAGGAAGGTTAGAGTGCAAAGTTCCGCCGAGTTTTGGTCAAGAGGAAAGTGTTGAGGGGTAAATAAGTCATTTGCAAGGAGGAAGGTGCTGAGGATCTGTTTTCCAATGGAAGGAAAGAGAGGTGGGTATTTCCTTCCTTTTGTGGAGTAATGGGGAGTATCGGATTGGAGATTTGGAGACTTTTTTGTGCGACTGTGTGAGTGAGTATGAAAGTGTGCTACCAACTGGATGACTGGGGCACCATTTCCACACTCTGTTTAGTTTTCATTTTATTTTATTTTATTCATTTTTTATAGTCGGCGAGTCAGAACATGTTGGTTAATTCCTAGGTTGCATGGAAGGTTCAAAGTGAAGGCATTTTCCTATTTGGAAGTCGAAGTTTGCCAGAAGTTTGTTAGAAGTTCTTGGAAGCACGATTCCAAAAATATTCCTTTTAGAAGCATTTTGGAAGTACGATTCTAAAAATATATTCTTTTTGAAAACTTAATGTTCCATATTGGAGGCTTGATGTTCCATATTGGTAGCGCTAAATCATATTTCACAAAGAATTATGAGAGATTATGCATGTTCTCGTTTGAAACAATTAAATTAGAATTAAATTCTAAAATGTTATAGAATATTAGGTTTTATGTACTTTATTATAGTAGATAATTACACAGTTAATAGATAGTTATGTTGGTAATGACAGTTACAAATAGTGGAGAGAGTGGGGAGAATAATGAGGTAGCTAATGTGTGATTATGGTGATGATCATGGCTCTTAATACTCTTCATGTAACTGCTATAATGTTCTATATAAGGAGCTCCTTGGTTATCAATAAGATACCTATGAATTGCTTCCAATTTGATATTTTCTACAACACGTAAGGTTTACCAGAGCTCGTGTAAACGTTCAAAAATTCCAATCACCGCAAAAATTTCTTTTGTCGCGACTGGATTACCCCGATCGGATCCTCCTCAGGAAGTCGCGACTCCCGCTCAGCGCGACTTCTCAAGCCTCGACATCAGCCAGGCCACCTAAGTCTCTCACCTTCCAGACTCCAGTTTCCCTACACGATCAAGATGCAACTCACACGCATCCAGTCTCTCATCTCCTCAGCGACTCCAGCCGAGCCGATCATCCTAGCCACTCGCTCAACAAACCTGGACGGATTCCTCTCCAGTTGGACTGATCCCAGCCCCCAACCATCGTGTCATCGCGTCGCTTCTAGTTTCTGCAGCAACGACGAGCGATCCAGGCGACCCAGGCCGCTTGATATTCAAGCGACGTTGTCGCTCACTTGCGTCGTTGTTAGCCGCTACTGATTTTTCCGACGTGGGCGATGCTCATATGCACCAAATCCACGATCGAGAGCCATATGTGACACGTGCTATAAAGTGTATACACTAAAACACATACTGCATGCACGTGAAGATGCACCAACGTATATTCCACCGGGTGGATATACTTATGCAAACTAATATCTTTGTATAATGAAATTATGTCTCTTATTTTCGGTAAATTTAATATTCTACATTGCACATTTGATTTCCTTATTGCAATTTATGCATGTATAATCATGATCGATGTTCGAGGAGCACATTTTGGAGATGTCAATAATGTCAATTTTGTAGCCGCATCACAAACATGCGTGGATTTCAAGAAAAGAGGAAGAAGAAAATGTTTGTGTATACGAAATAAATAAGAGTTTATATTTTTGATTTAAATTCGGATAATTTTTTTTTCGCAACTTCTTTTTATCCGGGGAATTCGAATTTAGAGATTTCTTCCTCCTTCTTCATCTTCAAGAAAATGGAATAAAGTTCCTTAATGGACCACGAGTGTCCATGTGAATTAAGATAATTCATTATCGATTCGAACAAAAAAGTTTGTTAAAGCATCGATAACGAACAATGAGAGTTCGTATGACCGTTAACATCTTGGTTTTTGTATAATCCAAATTTCTTGAAATTATTAGTTGCGAGGAAGTCTATAGGACTGCGAAACTAGTATATTTTCTTGTTTCTCAAGACGTCATCAAATGTTGTAATTTGTTATACTTGACTCTAATGACGTTGAGAATTACCTTACTCCTAATTGGAATCTGTGGAGTAAAGCTCACAGATCAGGATGAGATATGCAATAAATGTTGATCTAATGAGCGTTGTTTGGACATTATGAAATGTCAAATTGGTTGCACAATATAAAGCATATATAGATGCGAAAGAGCAAGAGACTCACTATGCAACTTAGAAGAAAATGGAGATGGCAATGATGCCAGTCTCACAATTGCAGACTTCAAAACTGGCAAAGATTCATTGAATTTTGCAGATTTTGATTAGAGCATATACTTTTCAAGAATATTATATAAAGGCTCTCATGCCTTAGTTTATCAATTGATGAATGGTCAATATTGTAATTTGGATTAAACTTTTGATGTAATTCGTTGGCAAATGATTGATAAAAGCAATGTTGTATAATACAAGCTTGGCTAAAGTTCTGTATAAAGTAATCGATTTGCAATCTTTATGATTCGATATTCTAATAGGGCTCACCTTAGTAACTCATAGTGTTTAGAAAATGAGACTTTCGATAAAGGTAATTAAGTGGGCCTCGCCTCACATACATCGATTTCTTTTTCCCTGGTTATGAGTGAACAGAGCTACCTGAATGATTATAGATGATATAATTACTAGTAAAGTCATCTATGTACTATTTTGGATTGCAAAATGTTTGAATACATGAAATCATCACAAAATAGAAAGAAATTGCATTAAGTGCGAAACTAGAATCTACCCATGCAAATCAGCCAACTTCAAGTGAGCTTTTTGAACAGCTCGAAAATATCCAGATTGTGAACTTTACATGGTTGGAAAGATACAAATGTCTAGTTTCCAAAAGTTCATAGAGTTTGTCAATATCTATTTTTTAGATGAAGATATTCTTATTTGAGTACATAATGGTCAGAAAATAATTTGCGAAAAATCTGATTTTTAGAAACAAGCTTTGTGTGTATGTTTGCCTGAGAACATGAGTTTCTCTTGATAGTGAAACTATTCAGAATATCTTGTGCCATAGATAACTATTTATCGACTTTATGCCTTGTCAATTATATGTGACTATGTCTCTTGTGTTTTAAAGACATATACACCAATGGATTTAATTTAGAATCTCATTGCGAGAATGAAATTGCATTATTATGCATCACCTCTAATGATTAAGGAAGAACTCAAATATTAGAGAAATATGTGTCAGCCAAATGGACTATGCATAATAACTATTTGAGTTGTTGAATCTAAACATGTCATAAGAGATAACCTTTGGAATAACCAGGTCGTGATATGATGATCTGTAACAGACATCCATTCTTTCAAGTGAAAGGAAGCAAGAACTAAGAAGTCGGTTTGAAAATGAATAGCGATGGACACCTCGAGTGGTGGCGCCATCGACCATCGTAGGCCATAGGTGGCCGGTGTCGTTCACCCCCAACGACTATGACTTGACACAAAAGGTAATGTCACTACTCCCATGCTTCTCGGGTCATTGATGACTCTCAGTCTAAAAAAACATCCTCATTGGTTATGAAAGACACTTGTTACTCATTTTGAATAGCCTGTTTCTAGACAAAATAGGATTGAGACCATCTTACGCTAAAGGCACTAAAGAAAATATTTCATTCTTGCAAAGAATCTAATGAGATTCTATGGACTTATTCAACCAACTAGCATACCACTTTGATAAGTTATGATGTTGGTTGATATGCATACACATTGGTCATGTGTTGTGTAAACATCGACTAGTAATGTTTTTTAGCTCTGATTATGTAGTTGCGGGCTCACTACCCGGATCATCCCATACAGTCAATTTAACTTTATAATGGTAGAGAATTTACATCGAAAAACTTCGATGATTATTGCTAAAGGTTGCAAAATATCACATGTAGCTCTACTAATTTATCTACAACTCACCACAACTCAACTTTGTTTTATAGCTAATGACTGTGTGTGAATTATGATATATCACACTTACACACTTATGTGCCAGATTTTGTTGCCACAACATACCATGTGGGTTTGTCGAGATGAATGAGTATTTATGTTGGAAATGAATCTCTAATTATTGTCCGCTATGTAGATACCTTGACAGGAGATCTCTTTACCATTAGTATTATGGATTGTCACTTTGATAAGACAGTCTTCCCAATGTTAGGTGGAGATATGAACAAGTATGTTCAACAGAACGATAGGAATTGTCATGGTCTGTTCCCACTCTGTCTCATCTTGATCCCCAAATGATGGAACATAACAGTTTTGATGCCTGATGCATTTTTGATATTGTTAAAACTAGTGACGAGATCATATATTACTTGCTGCAAGCAAGCCTGTAAGGATACATGTTCTTCTAAGAGGACATGACACCACCCAAAGGAGTTAGGTTTGGTGCTGCCACCATGGAAGGTGACACAGTGACATCATAATGTGGCATAATGGTGTCATATGTCATAGATTCCACTGGAGAGCGTGGGATACCCATAAGTTCGATAAATACTCATCCAAGGAAGGAAGCGAGTTTGGCACAATCTAAACTATCGATCATCGATACTCAATATCCATCTCATGAGAATATTTATGGATTATGGTTATCATTAAGGGACGCCATAATGTTAGAACCAATTCTTGAGAATATAGAGATCTATGCAAAGTACAAATTACACGTACTGGTGTACATGATCGAGGACGTGGAATATTGAGACTAATGATATCGAACCACACTACGTTGAAATTCCTAAACGTAGAATTCGCCTACATGGAAAGAAGTGATCCAGATTGAATCATATTCACTAATAAAGAGAAAGGAAGTTTAGTTGGTGATGCCGACACATCCAAGTGTAAAGCCTCTCGTTAGAAAGCTTAATGAGAATAAAGAGATATATACTATAACGACCCAAATCAAATGAGACATGTTTAGAGATGCGTATTAGTTTAATCACATATTAGTCATAATTCATGGGTTATTAAAGGAATTTTCTTCCGTTGGGAATTAGACTTCACCTCCTTCACATAAGTTGTGGAGAATTTTATTACAACCTTGTAGAAATTTTCGGAGAATTTTTCGGATTATTGAAACATTAGTTATGCATTTTAGAAGTTTACGTGAGTGTTATGATTAAAGAAATGAACTTTTATCGGAATTTTTGTGGCCATAAAATTTTTTCTATGATTTAATCGTAGTCGATGGTTTGATATTGGGCTTGGTGTATAAAAGGAGGGGAGCTGGATACCCTAACCAGTTTTTGGGCTAAGCTTGACCCGGTCTCGATGGAGACCCGCGCAGCCAACCCGACTTGACCCGACCAGCCGGGAAATTCCTCTTCCGGCCATCATTTTTGTCGACTGAGGTATGGTTTCGAATGCCCTCTTCATGCTGGTTAAGGTTGTGGGGGTGTTTTAGGCATACAAGTATGCCGGAGCGAGAACCGACGTGGTTCATCTCCATGGGTTCTCCATGGGTTACTGCCGCTGGGTACAGCGGTGCTCCGGTTGAATCGGTGGTTAGGTTTAGGAGGTTATGGTAGTTTAGGAGGAGGGTAGTATTTTCCGACCTATCTCGTGCCACGGCGTGGCTCCAGGGCACCAAAATCGGCTTCGAGAGCTTTTTTACGATTCTGGAGCCCGCCGGCTTTTGGGCTCGATTCCGGCCAGGTAAGGTAGTTTTTGGGGTAAGTTCTGTGATATAAATGGTTGGAATGGTTGAGAGGTAGATTTTGATGTATTGATCGCCGTCGTTTGTAGTGGTCGGCAATGGCCGGAACCGTCGTCTGTGGCGCCCATTCTGCCGTCTTCCCCGCCAAATTAGGCTCCGATGAAGAAGAATAAGTTGTAAGGTAGGTTAGGAGGAAGCTTGTCATGTTACTATCAGGCTCGCCAGAAAATTTGACCAAAGTGGCGTATGGCGGCCACGCGCCGCCGTTCTCGGCAAAGCTCTGGCGAGGCAAGAACTCAAAGTTTTCGTATGGGATTTTTTGGCACTTTTCAGCTAGCTCTAAACTTTTATTGATGTTGATGTTAAATCTTTCCTATTTTGACTCAGGAAATCGCAATCGAGAGTTTGGCCAGGAAAATTCTGCCACATCACGAGACTAACAGTAATCTGTGAGTAGACGCTTCGTTTTTCACTGATCGAGGCGCAATTCTGAGTGAAACGATATACAACTTGTCGAAAACTTCAAAAAGTCAACTTTTGACCGGAGACCGCCGTTGACCGCCGCCGGCGGCGGCGGCACCACCCAAACTTGAATTTTCCCGGCGGACCAAAGCTTATTCCACTCAAAATCATCCAACAAGCAACTTCCATAACTACACCAAAGATCAATTCAAACTCTAACTAGCTCAATTTCATGCAAAACCGAAATCCCATACAAATTTCAATCCAACAATTCTCCATGTACAAATCGAATTGGAGCACCATACATATATGAGTAGCTTCGTGGTGATGGGGGCTTCAAAGCCCAGTGCTTCAAACAACTCAAATCGACCGAAAAAAGATCGAGCAAAAACCCCAAAATTTCACAAACTTTGGCCGGAAAATCCTCCCACCGCCGGCAACCCACGCCGTGAGAGGTGGCAGGAAATGGGACTGGGACGCCGAGGAGCACCGAAAGGGTCCAACCCCGACGCCTGGGGTGGCCGGACGGCGAGCCACCGTCTGCGTGCCGTGGCCTCCGTCGCGCCTCCCTCCTCCAAGCCGAGTTGACTCGGTCAACCCAATAAATGCCATATTTTGACTTTCCCAAAACAGCAACCCACATTAAATACTTGCTATTTTAGGAAACCCCCATAATTAATTTTACGACAAACTTCGAATACTCGTAACTTTGGCGTCGTAAATCCGATTTCAATAATTCTCGCGGCAACAAACTCATCTCGACATGTTCTTCAATTTTCACCTGAAGTCAAACACTTCGACAAATCCGATAAAAAGTCAACGGTTCAACCCATCACATGCTTATCCGATTAAATAATCAACGATCAAAAATATTCGTAACTTAATCCTCGTAACTCGGAAAAATCCTCCGGAAGTTCCCACAAGCTCGAAATTAAATTCTCTACAACTTCTGCGAAGAATATCAAATCAAATTCTCACCCGGTAATTTAGTCGCTAACAAGGCTGCCATATTAGCAGATTATGCTGAAATCACGACAAATCGCGAAACTCGCAAATCAAGTCAATAATCATTCCATCTACGGTTTGGGTCGATCAACGGTCCAAAACGGATCATAATCACAATTCGGATAGACTCGAACACGAACGGATAAACTCGACAATATACCGAAATTTCAAATATTCATATTATATTCCTCGGTTGTCCAAATAATGATCCGGAACCGCCCACGAACTCGAAATCACGCGTACAACAACTCTCGAGAAGAAACTAGAAAATGTTGGTAGCGCTAAATCATATTTCACAAAGAATTATGAGAGATTATGCATGTTCTCGTTTGAAACAATTAAATTAGAATTAAATTCTAAAATGTTATAGAATATTAGGTTTTATGTACTTTATTATAGTAGATAATTACACGGTTAATAGATAGTTATGTTGGTAATGGCAGTTACAAATAGTGGAGAGAGTGGGGAGAATAATGAGGTAGCTAATGTGTGATTATGGTGATGATCATGGCTCTTAATACTCTTCCTGTAACTGCTATAATGTTCTATATAAGGAGCTCCTTGGTTATCAATAAGATACCTATGAATTGCTTCCAATTTGATATTTTCTACAACACGTAAGGTTTACCAGAGCTCGTGTAAACGTTCAAAAATTCCAATCACCGCAAAAATTTCTTTTGTCGCGACTGGATTACCCCGATCGGATCCTCCTCAGCAAGTCGCGACTCCCGCTCAGCGCGACTTCTCAAGCCTCGACATCAGCCAGGCCACCTAAGTCTCTCACCTTCCAGACTCCAGTTTCCCTACACGATCAAGATGCAACTCACACGCAGCCAGTCTCTCATCTCTTCAGCAACTCCAGCCGAGCCGATCATCCTAGCCACTCGCCCAACAAACCTGGACGGATTCCTCTCCAGTTGGACTGATCCCAGCCCCCAACCGTCGTGTCATCGCGTCGCTTCTAGTTTCTGCAGCAACGACGAGCGATCCAGGCGACCCAGGCCGCTTGATATTCAAGCGACGTCGTCGCTCACTTGCGTCGTTGTTAGCCGCTACTGATTTTTCCGACGTGGGCGATGCTCATATGCACCAAATCCACGATCAAGAACCATATGTGACACGTGCTATAAAGTGTATACACTAAAACACATACTTCATGCACGTGAAGATGCACCAACGTATATTCCACCGGGTGGATATACTTATGCAAACTAATATCTTTGTATAAAGAGATTATGTCTCTTATTTTCGGTAAATTTAATATTCTACATTGCACATTTGATTTTCTTATTGCAATTTATGCATGTATAATGATGACCGATGTTCGAGGATCACATTTTGGAGATGTCAATAATGTCAATTTTGTAGCCGCATCACAAACATGCGTGGATTTCAAGAAAAGAGGAAGAAGAAAATGTTTGTGTATACGAAATAAATAAGAGTTTATATTTTTGATTTAAATTTGGATAATTTTTTTTTTCGCAACTTCTTTCTATCCGGGGAATTTAGAGATTTCTTCCTCCTTCATCTTCAAGAAAATGGAATAAAGCTCCTTCCTCCTTCTTTTTTTTATCCGGGGATTATGAAAATCTCTTTCCTTGGTATAAGGAAACACTATCATTTGGTTGTGTAAAAAAATTAAGTTATTGAATATTGAGATTATTCAATAGGAAATTCATTGTTAATTTGATCAAATAATCAATAGTGAAATAATATCGGATATTATCTATTGACTATTATTTGTTGATTTTAGAAACTAACACTTTGTTGTATGTATTTTTAGAAATGGCAACGGAAGGTGTAAATGCACTAAAAGAGCTAGTTGAAAAGGATTTTAATTAGTTGAAAATGAGGATGTGATATTGAGTATTGATCAATGCAAACTATGATTGGCTTGCACTTGATGATGTGAGATCCAATATCACTCGGAGAAGATGAGATAATGCGCCTTAAATGTGGAGATCACATCCATATAACAAGACGCATTTTGTGGTGACACCCAAAAGAAAAACCGCAAGCGGTTGACCCAAAGTAGATAATATCTTGCTATAAGGATTATACCGTGACAAATGACGTCATAAACGATAGACATGCATGGAGGCAGTTAGAGATTATAACTGTGGGATAGAAGACTTGGAGTTGTGGTGTGACCAAGTCAAGCTGGCAGAAGGATCAAGGGTCAAGAAATAAAGTCTCAATGATTATCCGTGTAAAAGGAACTAAATAATGAATTTTATGTTTCTAAGATATGAGCCTAGGCTCAGTGATGGTTTTATTCGTTTAGGAATTTAAAACGAAGTTTCAATTTTGTTTAAACACAAAATAATGTTATGTATGTTTGCTAAAAGTAAAGATGAGAGAAATGTATTTTCTTTATTTATGCAAACATTAAGTTGAAAGTTTGTTGAGCCAACGATTCCATATGAATTATGGAAATGAAGAAAGTTATCCTACAATTACTTAAGAATGTGAGATGTCTTGTCAAGGTGGAGATTCCTCCACCTTAAAGGGAAGATTATGTAGAAATAGTTAATTATATTTGATTTGCACATAATTATAATAATTATCGATCTCTTGTGTGCAAATTAAATTAACACAAGACACTGTAAGAAAATATGAAACATGCATCGTTCTTTGAAGATGTATTTCCAAGTAATTATCCAACTTATTGTTGATGATGGAGTGTAACAGCTAAATTAGTAGTTTGTAACAATCGGCTAAAATAGTCATCAATGCAAAACGTTTGGAACAACCATTTAATAATTAGTTGATGAGAAATTTAATGATTTATAAACCGCAGAATAAATACGTGTAACAAACGAGTTAAAAGTCATCAACACAAAAAATAATTTTGTGGTAATCAGTGTTGTGCTTTTTCATAAAGCATAATAAATGGTGACCTTTCAGAATCAAAGAATTGAGATGCGAACTGAAAAATTCTTAGGTTCCGACTCTTAACATATATGGTTAAGAGTAAAACTTGAATCCTTATAGGATCGTTATCTTGTTTATTGTCCTTGTTAGGAAGAAACCACTAAACATCAATATGATTCTGACTTTGAGGAATCATACTTGAGAACTGGTGGATCTTCCACCTGGTTATAAAACTTTAAATTCCAAGTGAATTTTCAAGAGAAAATTGAAGGAAGATGTGACGATTGACAAAATACAAGACAAAGCTTGTAATTAAAATCTATAGATAAAAAGAATGCCTGGATTATTTCGACACATACTCTCTAGCGACGAAAATTACTTCTATCAGAATGGTACTTGTTATTGCCACGTTGGGCAATTTTAAAGTATATTAAATTAATATGAAAATAGCTTTCCTGGATGGAGATAGATATAGAAAATGAAATCTATATATAGAAAAACCTGAGGGTTTCTCGTCTCCTGGTCAAAAAGGGAAAGTTATGTAAATTGGTGAAGTCATTATTTGGCTTAAAACAACTCAATGTAGTGACATGAACAATTTGACAAACATGATCACCAATAATTTTAAAACCAATGAAGGTGATAAATTTTTATATCTTAAATACACATATAGTGGATACTTCTCTGTGTGTCTATACATAGATGACATACTTATCATTGGAAGAAATGATAAGATGGTAAGATGGTCAAATAAGAGAATGTTGTAAAGTACTTCATTTGTAGTGCTTATGACTCTATTCACTAATAGGGCTCACCTTAGTATTTCATAATGTCTAGAAAATTAGACTTTCGAGAATAGTGTACTTGAGGGGTCTCACCCCACCTACATCGATTAATTTCTTCTAGCCTAGTTATGAGTATCCAAACGATTATAGATATCATAATTACTAACAAAGTCGTTTATGTACTATTTGGGGTTGCAAAAGTGTTTGAATCATTAGAAAACGTCACAAGAATGTTAAATAGGCTGGTATTAAATCAGAAACATTACATGGAGAATAAACCTGGAAAATGTGACAAGAAGAATTTTGGAGTTGCCAGAACTTCGATAGACATGACTCTTCATCTCCAGAAGAATAAATGAAAAAGTTTTTCTCAATTACAATACTCTAGAGTCATTAGAAGCCTAGAGTACTTAACCAATTGTACAAGGCAAGATTTTGCTTATGCTATGAACAAGCTAAGCAGGTACACGAGTAGTCCTAGAGGAGTGCACTGGCAAGAAATTGCAAGAGTACTTAAGGTATACTTGTGATGACCCGACCCTTGTCGAAAATCGTCAAAAAATAATAAAAAAATAAAAAAATAGAGGAAGTACTCGATTCCCAATCAACTTCGACTAATCTAGTAGAAGAAAAGAACTCGACAAATCCGTTGTGATAAAGTGATCATAACAACATATGACAAATCTAATTTCTTCATAAACCATATCACCACTAGCGGAGATCATACCCTCGTCACCACCACCCACCCACTGGGTCGACGAAGATTAAACGCCAAATACACCTCACAACTATGTTTGTATTGTCGATACGAACCTAACGACATATAACTCGAAGAGTTTTCAGGAATTATTTTCTGGTCACGTGCCGCCACCGGTGACCACCTTCGATGGTGGCGATTGACCGACCTTTGGAAAGTTCACGTCAAACCTAATAATTAACCTGTTTCAAAGGACCATAAACAGATTTCGGCTCGTTTGGCCGGAATCGACCTAGAAACACCGTCAAGCCATTTCGGAGCTCGAGGCATACACCAATCGACTCAGGGAGGAGAGAGGAGCAAAACCCCTCTATCCCCACCGCCAATAACAACCAACAACCACCATTTTTGGCAGAGGCCGAAAATAGGTTCGACAGAAATCAGTTCGATTCTGTCCAACCTCACCTGCAACGAAAATATGCAATACACAATCAGAATCTACAGACCAAGAGGTAAAAACCATACCTAATTCATCGTTGATGACGACGGAAATTATAAGCCAAAACTCTTGATTTTTCTCCCTTCGGTTAGGCCTCATTGAGGCACCATCACTGAAACTAAGACCATGGATAAAAAAAAGGATGATGAGGGCTCACGATTATAACGGTAATCGTGTCCAGAGGTGGCCAGACGCCGCCTTGCCGCTGTCTAACGTCGACGGATCCTAAATGGGTCTACTCGGTCTCTCTCACCAGAGAGAAAAGGTTGACCTCAGTCAACTAGACTTACTTCCCGAAAGGAAAAATTCCCCTTTTATACTCTTCAATTTACGGAAAGTAATTTCCAATAAACTTTCAATAGTCATAAATTTTATGTCGTAACTCTAATTTCAACGATTCTCGCATCTACGTTCACGTCTCGACAAATATTACAATTTCCACCTGAACTCAACTAACTCCATCAAATTGATAAAAAGTCAACTCAAGACCTCTCAGTATTTACCGACGGTAAAAATTATTTACCGCAACTACTAAATCGAATGCAAATTATCCATAAATGATATCAATTATATAAAAAAGATCGGGGTATTATAGTACTCGTACCTATGAGCTGCACTATAGGAGATATCCAGTTGTCCTAGTAGGATACAACAAGACAAACAGGATATTTGACACAAAAGACTCGATGTCTACTAGTGGTATACACTAAGGGGTGCAGTAATGTCTTGATAATCCTCAAAAATAGACTGTTATAACCAAATCCCCGATGGAATCTGAGTTTGTTGTTATAGACAAATGTGGGGATGAGAAAAAATGAATACACCAATTCATAAAGGATATTCCAAAATGAACAAAACATGTGATTGCAAATTGAATATACTATGATGCAATTGGCAAGACACAATGCAATATGTACAATGGTAAGTTTAGACACATTCGTCGAAGACGTAATACAATTAAATGATACACATAAAACATGCAACAAATATTAACATAAAGTAGATATTTAATACACAACTCACACATATGCAATTTAAAACCTTTCTTTGTAGAAGTAGCATTGATAAGAAGGGATCGTTCTAACCGGGGATTGAGGGTACTAATGTATGACAATGTTTTCAAACATAAAATAAAATGTATGGGGGGTTTGAAAAGTGATTCTAACATCCTAAGTATGAAAGCAACAAAATTAAAGACAACCTACACTAATATATACATGTGATCATCTCATCTCGTCTCCCACATACTTGGTCATACTCTAATAACCTAAATATAACCGAAATTCATAATTCAATCTGAATACATACACATGATTTTATATCGAATAAGAATGCAGCCAAATGGAGCACACATCTTAATACAATTTCACCTTAAGTTAAATCATCGAAACATGCAAGAAATAAGGACCAATTTGAGTATCATCTAACACAAAATTTTGAAGCATTAAGAACTTAAGCTAGCATATGTATACAGATTAGAAACTATAAACACATGAAAGATATTTAGAAATCAGAAAGAGGTCATGTTATACTTTTTGTTCCATGAAATCGCATTACAAACTCTAAGTGTATGAGTTCCTTGATGGATCGGTTCACAAGGAATCAGAGCCAAATTGAGCTTAATACCTTGGGGATGATGGGCAGGATGTTGGTGAGTTGAAGACGTTGGCTTGTGAAGGGAAAAACTTTGACTTTAGATATAAAGAGGTGAATTCGAAAGAGCTACGGCTTAGAGAATGTGAGATGTTGAATGAGAGCCTCAGCCCTTCTTATATTGGCCAAAGGTAGCGGTTTTCCTACCAAAACAAGGTATTCTTGCTCTTCCCAGGTGAACTGACCAACCTCCACTAAAACACACTTTTCCAGAGTTTTACACCTCTAAAATGAAAGGACCCAACCCCGATTTAGTTTCCTAAACTAAAATCAAACCCTTTCTGAAAACACGAACTTTCAAAAAACCATAGAAATTTCGGCAGAGTTTCACTATATCGTGGAATTGCCATTAACCTGCACCCGAAAACACACTTCATCCTATGCCACAAAAGCCAAACCGTGGGCACCAATCCCATCCGGATTTCTCAAATATATATCATAATGTAAAGTAATAAACAAAACTGTAACTTTACAGAAATCCGCGAAAATCATATGAAAATATAACATCAGAGTATTCAGAGCGACCTCTAGTATGTACATATATAAAAATAGTAGGCCAAACCAAGAACCTACCATAAAAGAAATATAGCTCGAATACTAAGCCTCCGACTGCGACGTATGACACCTGAAACCAAATTACAATCTGGGCATAGAAAACGAAGAGCCCAGGGAAAGACATATAAACTATTAGAGTGAGTGGACGAAAATAAATGTCTTTCGCCGAATAATATATGTTATAAAAACATATGCGAGTCTAAATGAATGAAAATGATATGGTACACGAGGGAGACTCTAACTCCTCACGCGTACAGAGCATGCATCGTAAAATCCTACGGGGTCACTCATGGACACATCCGCGCTAGTACAGTCTGAATCACGGGATCCCATACCCACACGTGATTCAAGCCAGAAAGGCCTCAGGTCAGAGGTCTGCCCCCCCCCCCTTCGGTAAAGGCCTCGGGTCAGGGGTCACAGCCTCCCCAGGTAAACATCCTCGGGGATCAGCTGGGATGCAAGTGTATCGATACTACGATATATACTGTGACTGTACTCTGTGTAAACCAAATCATAAATAGTTCTATGCAAGTGTATAAAGTATAATGTAAATGCATATACGTAATACATAATTGTATAAGCATATTTGTCGATGCGTATTCGCAAATGCATAATCGTAAAACACATGCTCGTATAAATCATAATCTTATATGCATGCTCATGCTCGTAAAACGTGTAATAAGGACTCACAACTAATCAGTGAAAAGACATGTCCACTCACAGACTAGCATATCGCAAAACGCGTTAATCCTGCGATCCGGCGGAAAATCCCTCGCCAAAAAAAGATCACGATCCCCGGAATAATCACAAATACCACTGTTCAAAATCACATTTCAAAATCTTGAACCACATCTGGAGAACCAACCATTCCCGAAAACATATAACCCGAATATCGACGAAATCATCAAAAATCTAATAAACACACTATAAAACGTTGCTATAATTTCCGATGCTCAATTCAAAATATAAACCTCACCATTGCGATCGGTGCATGATTCCGAGCAAAACGACATAAAACTTGTCGAAAATCACCTCGGCCGGAAAACTGCCGCCGGAAAATGTCATCAGCCAAGAAAAATTCGACCTACGCATGGATTGAAGATCTCGACATTTCCAACAACTTTCTAGTGCAAAGTTAAGCCCAATTTTGACCGAAAAAGGTCCAAATCTCACCTTGAAATAAAAAACCCTCGCCGGAATTCTCCACCTCCGATCTCCCTCCTCCGGCCACGGCAAGGTGCAAGACCACTTCTAAAAGCTTCCTCTCCCCAAGGGATACAAAACCCCTAACAAGTCGACCTCCATCTCAGCCGCCACCGCTGCCTCTGTCGCCAGCGATTTTGCCGAAAAACCCACGAAAATTCTCAAACTTTGACAAGCCATAACTTCTTCATCCGGCGACCAAATTGAGTGAATGACCTATCAAAAGAAAGAAGATCTCAAGCCCAACAACTTTCATGAAGAAACCTTAGCAAAAAGATACCGGAATAAGGCACATCGAAGGCAAACAAAATTCGGCCAGAAATGATGAACGTGGGTGAGTCAACACACCCGAGTTGACTCGGTCAAGTCCCAAAGTCCAAGTCTGACGTACCCAAAAAGGAAACCTACTATTTATACTTTCCATTTTTGGTAACTTCCGTATTTATTTTACGACAAATTTAGATCGAACGTAACTTTTGCATCGTAACTCCGTTTCCAACGATTCTCGTGTCTACGAACTTATCTCGACAAATTCTTCAATTTCCACTTGAAGTCAACCAACTTCGACAAATCCGATAAAAAGTCAACGCTCAATTCAACACAAGCTTATCTGATAAAAATGATCAACGGTTGAAAACGGATTGAAACCAAACGGATAAATACGACTAAATCCAATGGCTGAAAATATTCATAACTTATTCCTTGTAACTCGAAATAATCCTCCGGAAAATCCCACGAGCTCGAAATTAAATTCTCTACAACTTTTTTGAAGGATCTCAAATACAATTCTTGCCTGATAATTTAGTCGTTAACAATTCCGCCATATTGATCAATTATGACAAAATCGCGACTATTCATGAAACTCGCAAATCAAGCCGATAAACATACCATTTCCGGTTCGGGTTGTCACAAAAAATTACGATCTTGCATTTTTCTGATGTCGGAGTTGTTCCCAGTGATCCGATGAATTTGATAGAAAATTTGTTGATTTATTTTCCTCGAAGATTTGGGAATATTCTTGCCAGATTTTGTTCTTCTTCTCCAAGGAATATATTTGGTTGAATTACCATGCATGCCTTGTTCACCTGATTTAGGCTTCATTTTGGGCCAAAATAGTCTTCAATAATTGGCTAGCCCAATGCTTGGTCTGTCCACCTCATTCCTGCTATGAATAAGAGAAATGTCTTTCTTCTTCATTCGCACAATTTGACATCATCTTGGGAAACCATTTTTGTACACATTTTGGTAACCATTTGAAGACTATTTCTCAGACCATTTTTCTTCATTTTCTCTCATCAAATTAGAAACTTTCTCCTTAGCATGTTATGAGCTCATTTCTATCTCATTTATCTTCTTTACTTTGACCTAAAACACTAAAAACAAGTTAGAAATGAGAATACTAACATCATAACATAGCTAAATGTAGAGAGAAATACATTACGAATCAAGCATAAAATGCGTAAATCAAATTTTCCTACACTTAGACTTTGTTAGCTAGTCCCTTAATAAATACTAAACAAAACAAAGACTCAAAAGAAAATAAAAAAGTCACAGAACCAACGTTGGACCTAATCTCCTAGTTGGAAAATTATACCAAAACTCAATGACTCAAAAACTTAAACACTTAGAACGTTTTAAAGCCGCAATTCATTATGTATACATGTTTAAAATGCTGAAAGACACAATGCTAGTAAAAACACACCTTATCATCAAGTAGAAACTCTTTTCAAAGGTATGAACAAAAAAATATTTAAGCCCTTAACATAAATATTTATACACAAGGAAATTCATTTTATGATCATGGCATCAAGAAGAACACTTAATTATGTTTAAGGACAAGGAATTCCAAAGTTAATAGAGATATAATCATGTCACGAACAAGTAAGACTTGAAGAAAATAATGGTGATATTAAAGCTATGCATACTTCGAACAAGATTTAAATCAACTCACATGGATGCACTCATCATCTTTTCACTCATGTAGAAAGTTTCACTCAGAGTATATGTGAGAGAATAAGTAGTAAGGCAACAAATAATTCACATATTTTTGAAATAAAAGCACTTTGTGAAATCAATCGAAATACCTCATGAATGGAGTTATACACTTGCACAAATGAATCTAAACCATATGCTTATTCATGCATCTTACTCCACAGATCAAAAGCTACTCATATTAAGGATCATAAAGGTTTTTTAATGGTTGTAATGGTGTTGAGGCTAAGACATTAAAAATTTTGGATAAGTGGTGGTTAAAAACGTTCTAAAGACTTAGAAAATACTCCAAAACTTCATCAAATTCGCCATCCATCTCCCCCAAAATGTCACCATGGTTTTTCTTCGAACCCGGGGGTTGAATTTCATAATTTTGGGCCCAGACTTCGTTCTAAGATTCTGTTGATCTTTATGGACATGACAAAGGAAAAACTTATTCTCTTTTGGGCCTTCAATTCGTAGTACACTCCAAATTCGAATATATGGAGGACATTAATCAAAGCGTGGACTCTTAGAATACATTGCCGGAGAGCTTCTCATTTTTCTTTTCACTCTTTTTTTTTCTTGCTATTGAAATAATTTTTTTATTTTTTTGTGTTCTTTTCTCTACAAAATCACACTTTTAAAGCTATTTGGACAAGTCTATCCCCATACACACATCATAGCAATTAAGGAACATCACCAAAAAATGTCATCTTCTCCTCTTGTCGACATAACTTCACACCAAGTTTGCAGAACACAGGGTAAAGAAGTCTTACACTAGGTTAAGAGTTTAGATATTAAAGATGACGAAAGAAATTTTAATATGGGCTCAAAATATTTATTAAGGGAGGTCGCAACTCATGCACACATAAGAGATACATGGTAATTAGTAAAGTGGTGGAAAATTCTAAGTGTTTTTAATCAGATCCAAAATCAGAGTATGTATTGACTACAAGCTTTTAAAATTTACATGAGCAAGTTCTAGCATTCTCTAGTTCATTAAATCTATTGCAAGCAATCATATGAGGCATATAAAGGTAGTAGATACGAAATGGCACTACCACATTTTCAGGTATTGTCGGCGACTTAAAGTCGCCAGCCTTTGTTTATAAGTCGCTGGTGATAGTCATTACTGGCGACATGTCGCCGGTAATACTGTCGCCGAAAATTAGGCGTCGGTGATAGTATCACCGGCGACTTATTGTTGTAGTCACCGGCAATGGGGGTCATCACCGGCGACTTGAGTCGCCGGCAATGGTTTAGTCATCACCGGCGACTTAGTCACCGGCAATGAACAATCTCATCACCGGCGACAACTCGCCGGCAATGGTGCTCCGCCGTGGCCGGAAAGTGGGAGTTATTGCCGACGAGATTGGTCCAACTCGCCGGCAATACCCGGTGAAATTTTACAAAAAAAAGCTAGTTCTGGATTGGGCCCAATTCCAGAACCTGCATTGAAAAACAGAAACCGTACAAATACAAGTTCAACAGTACACACATAATTGTCCAACGTACAGTACAAAAAGCAACAATACGAAAATAAACTACAACTACACTAAGGGTCGAGGAAATCCATGTTGACGTAATCATTTGAAATCCAGTGGCTACCCTGGTCTTGCTGTGGCGGTGACAGCTGCGGTGGTGGAACACTGTGGAACACAGGGATCGGGGGAGGTGTGGGGTGCGGTTGTCCGGAAGTCTGGCACGCGTACATCGTCTGCATCCATCTGAACATTTGTGTCTGCTGCTGGACCATAATTCGGTGTTGCTCGACCATCACCTAGTGCTCGGCATCTCTGACTGCCTGCTGCTCAGCCAATTGCCGCATCTCCTCCACCACCCTCCTTTGCTCCTCCAACTCCCTCTGCGTCCTCTGAAGCTCATCTACTAGGTTAGAGTTCCTAGAAGAAGTTCTTGACCCGCTAGAGTATTCCGAAGTGTTCTTCAATACTCCTTCGCCCGCCGAGCTCATTCCCCTGCAGTAGTGGATATTCTTTCCAGTCCCGCACGCTTTTGCCATGATCTGAGCCGTTATAGGGCGATCAAGCGGATCGATCTGAGAGGCATACTGGGTCACTTCTTCCTCCGAGCAGTCAGGATGGTTGTTTCGAGCTATATTCATGGTGACTTCTGTGATCGCATCCTCCACTCTCACCTAATTGAAAAGCGAATATGAATAACGTATTATTAAACAAAATAAATTACTAGAGAAAAATAATTTTATTAACACATGCATATGTGAACTACAAAATAATGAGGCTAAAGACTTACCGCTTCTTCAGGGCACTGTGGATATAACTTCTGATGAACAAACACCAACGGGTTGACTTCTTGTTGTTGCTGCGCCCTACCCGACCAACCCAAATAGTTGAGTGAACCTGCATGATGGGACTTGGTGTTTTTCAATTTGTTCTCCCTGTTCGTCTTGGAAATCACCTTATTTGATAAACATATGTAAAAAAATTAGTAACTAACTATTTCAATGTGATACGATACATTAGGGTTGTAAAATATATTCAGGATGCATACCTTCGCTCTGGGGTGGTCGAAGTGAGCTACCAGCCACAGCCACTCGTACTCCCTAAACCGGAATTCGCTAGGGGTAGAACCTCGGCCTAGCTCCTTGTACTGTGTGTAATGTTTTGAAAGCTCGTTCTTCCACTCTTTATACCTATATTAACACCAGAAACAAATGTTAGAGATATTAAAACACTTGATAAAGTGAAAATATAACTCGATATATACTCAAATAACTCGAATCACATCACCTGATATGTAGTTGACTCTCTGCCCACGTGTGAATAAGGCATTCATCCACGTCAAACCACAGCTGCAAGATGAATATATAAATGGTAAAATTATATATTTCTCCGAACTTAATCAATAAATGTAAAATTTACGTAATGAAAATACGATTTAACTCACACTCAGTGCATTATGCACTTGCAACTTCACGTAGCGAGGCACACATCCCCAATCTGGCCACAGCATTGGGACCTTGTCCCGCACGACGGTCCCGGCCATGCTGGCATACTTTCGCGTGGTGTCAAATGTCTCGATCACCTCACCATGCTCATTAGCCCTAATGATCGTTTTCCTTCCCCCGGTGGCCTGCTCAAGATTCTTCCCGGTGCAGGAGCCTCTAGTCTTTCGTTTTCCATTGTCATTAACGATATTGCCTAATAATACAATGTCAACAAATTGATATTATTAATTGACACTATTTATAGTCTTAAGTAATAATTAAGTAATCAATCTTGTTAAATAAAATTTACTTGCATCGTTCGTTTGCTGGTTGTTGCACCTCGCACTCCAAAGATACACAGGGTCGAACGGGAAGAAGTTGTACGCTTCCTCCACACTCAGGAACTCCGGCCATCCTGCAATATAAATAGGCATCCCCTTATCATCTAATTCAGGGATCACAGGAATCTCGTCGGGCATGAAGAGACCGGACGGCGGAGATAGACGAGGCCTGGACGATGAGGCACCAGCACCATCTGCCTCAGATGATTCCCGTGAAAGGGGAGTAGGCACCGGGCCAATGTGGGGCATTCGGATGGAGGGCGTTTCTGATGCGCCCGTTGAGTGTCGCTCGCCTGACTGTCTGCTGACTGAGGGTCGAGCCTGGACTAAGGGTTGCACGGATCCGGATCGTGCCGCTTCCTCCTCTTCTCGCGCACATAGCAAAATTTGTGTGCGAGCATTATAATTGGGCCGCTGCGCGTGTTGCTGACTGCGGCTGAGGAAGCTTGACTACTGCTCTCTCCACTGGATCTAATCCCTCTCTGTTTGATGCCTCCAAGCCAATTTGCCGCAAAACCTCCTGCACATCCAACAATTTCATACATACATACATAATTAAAATGCATACATACATAATTAAAATGCATATATACATAATTATCACAAATATCAACATCACCCAAATCGTAATTAACCAAATCGTAATTAACCAACTACATATATAATTAAAGTGCATATATACATAATTATCACAAATATCAACATCACCCAAATTGTAATTAACCAACTTAATTAACCAACTACATATATATATAATTAAAATTCATATATACATAATTATCAAAAACCAAATAGAGAGAGAGAGAGAGAGAGATAGAGAGAGAGAGAGAGAGAGAGAGAGAGAGAGATGGGAGGGGACCTGTCATTCTTCGGGTTGAGAGAGAGGGCGACGGCGGTGCTCGGATTCCGGCGGCCGGAGGTAGGGGAAGATGTATAGGAGGAGGGGAGTAGGAAAGGAGATTTGGGGTTTTTGTGGTTTTTTTGGGTGGAGAGGGGAGAGGGGAGGGGATGAGAGATTTGAGGAGAGGAAGAGAGGTTTTTGGGTGGCGAGGTGAGGAAGAGATCGATTTTTAGGGTTTTTGGGAGCTCGGTGAAGAAATGAGGGGCTGCCCGATGTGGCTGGGGATTTAAGGGACTATTACCGGTGAGTTGCTTATTAACTCGTCAGTAATACTATCACTGACGAGTTGCTCGTCGGTGATAGTGATTCCCATTTTCCGGCAAGTTTATACCATACATCTAATGGTCTTTTTTAATCAAGTGTTCGATCATGGTCTTTTTTAACTAAGTGTTCATTAAGTATTAATTCATAAACACCGATCGATATGACGTTGGCCAAATTTTTATAATTTACGACTATAAATACGTACATGCACGTTTGTATAACAAACATACATGCACGTTTATATATACTAAAATACATACATCATTAACATACTAAGGATGATAATCATAATCATCTTCATCACTTAAGTCTGACTCGGTTTCATAGGTAACCTCTGGCAATATGTGTCGCTCCTCGTCATCTGAATCAGCATCTACTTCATTTGGATTAACATCGAGATGTTCTGCTCCAGTAATTCGAACCACACTCCCAGATCTCACATTATTAAGGCGAATGGTAGATGATTCCGGAATGTCAAAAGCGTTCGGTTCTTGGTATGCAGTAACTTCTTCATCATCTGCGGTCTCACTAAGTGTGGCAGCATTGTATATGTTTCTATGAGCAACATGGTTAACCACCTTCCACGGGACTTTGTTCAGAAGATGGTCAAGGTAAAACACTTATTTTACTGATGTGGCAAGAACGAAAGGGTCTTCTTTATACCAGCTTGTAGCAGTATTCACCGAAAATATTCCGTACTGATCGGTCCTTGTGTTCTCCGGGCTAGTATCAAACCATCTACACTTGAACAAGTGCACTTTCATGCGGTTCCTATAAATTAGTTCAACAACTGAATGAAGGACACCGTAATAGTTAACGCTATCCTGCCCACTATGGACCATCACCCCACAATTCTGTGTTTTCAGTCGGTCGTCTCTATTTTAACATATAAATTTCACGCCATTGACCTGACATATCGAGTAAACTTTTGAAGATATCGGTTTCATCGCCAAGACCCTCAATTCGTTTGACCACTCTAGGTAACCATCATTTGCTACATGGTTCATCTGAAAAAGATAAGAAACCACGTACACCATAAATTATGAACATAGCAAAACAAAACCACGTACACACATGCTATATAAGGATATAAAAAATATATATACACATATACCCTTACCCATTGACTAAAGTAGTTTGCAAACGTCCTGTTGTGGTAATCAACATTTCCGGCAATAGCAGGGCAGTGAAGATGATAGTTTTTCCAATATTGAACTTCTGGACAGTTAATCAGTACCGACCAATGGGCAATGGCTACCTCATTTCCATCCAACTTGTACGACTTTGGCAAGCTTCCATGTACTACCACGTCATTGGAGATGAAAGAAAGGTTGAACTTGGGTTCATCTATCGGCATATGTTGTTGGGGGTTCTCCAGCGCTCCCAAATACAAGTTGG
Source organism: Geum urbanum (assembly GCA_946800695.1). Lineage (NCBI taxonomy): Eukaryota > Viridiplantae > Streptophyta > Magnoliopsida > Rosales > Rosaceae > Geum > Geum urbanum. Next base: position 52,425,864 of record OX327001.1, on the reverse strand, counting down.
TGTACGTTACACACTCGTGCGCAAGATATGCTTCAGCGATACACCCTTCAGGTGCAGATTTATTCTTCACATAGTCCTTTTAGGCTCCCAATTGTCTACAAGTTAACAAGTGCATGTTATGATACTTAAAAAATAAGAATTTACATATAAAAACAAAGGCAAACACAAATGTATGAATCATTTATACCTTTCCATGGGATACATCCAAGTATAGTGTACCGGACCGGTAAAAAATAATTGTTCGGGAAGATGGATCATCAGGTGAGGCATGATGTCGAAAAAATTTGGGGGAAATATCCTCTCAAGCTTGCACATGATAAAAATGATGACATCTTGCATCTCCCTGAGATCTGATTTTTTAACTTCCCTGGTGCATAACTTCTGAAAGAATCTTGACAAGGCCACCAACGGCTCCACAACCTCTTTGGGCAGGTACCCTCGAATGAAAATAGGGAAAAGGCGTTGAAGCAGTACATGGCAGTCATGACTCTTTAATCCGTACTTCTTATTGTCCCGGAAGTTAACACACCTGCTTATATTTCATGTATAACCATAAGGATACCTGCATATATAGCCATAAGCAACAATTATATTTCTTGCATATAACCATAAGTAAAAATTATATTAATTTCCTGCATAGCCATAAGAATACCTGACATTACTCATCCACCCAAAAATTTCATGCTTCTGCTTCGGCTTGACGGTGCAAGGAGCTTGAGGCATTTTTTTTCTTACCATCTCTTAACCACAAATGTTTTCGCAGTCCCATAGCTTTCAGATCAATGCGTGCCTTAGGGATGTCTTTTGTTTTCCCCTCCAAATTAATAACTATGCCCACCACACTTTCACACACATTCTTCTCTATGTGCATGACATCTAGGTAGTGTCTGATAGGCAACCTGAGCCAGTAGGGGAGTTCCCAGAATATGCTCTTGTGTGTCCAAAACTTATACCTTTCGGGCTTGTCTGGAATTGACGCCACTATCTCAGGATGATTGCTCAGCTGGCCAAAATCATATTCATTCAACACTTCCAAAATTTCATCCCCTGTTCATCGCCTGGGTGCCACACCTGTTTCCACAGTCCCATCAAAAGCATCTTGATCCTGCCTAAAAGGGTGATCATATGGAAGCCAACAATGGTGACACATCTGAACAATTTTACTGCAATGAGGACTGCAACAATCAACAGTCATGCACTCTGAACAAGCGCTATAACCCCTGGTAACGTTGCCCGACAACATACCGCGGGCAGAAAAATCACTGATGGTGCCAACAAGCATGGCATGCATTTGGAACATCTCATTTTTGAACCTATCGTAAGTGGGTTGGCCATACTCACTCAGGTACTTAAGCTCTTCAATCAAAGGCCTCAAATACACCTCGAGACAGCTTCCTGGATAACCCGGGCCCGGAATTAACAGAGTAAGCATATTATATTCCTTCTTCATGCACATCCATGGTGGAAGGTTGTACGGTACCAAAATAACTGGCCATATATTGTATTGAAGACTCATGTTGCCAAAAGGGTTGAATCCGTCAGATGAGAGCCCTAGCCAAACATTTCGGACCTCTGCTGCAAAATGATCAAACTCCCTGACCATGTGCTTCCAAGCCTCTCCGTCGGCAGGGTGTATAAGGGTGTCATCGTCAGGCAAATTCCTTTCAGCCCACCATCTCATAGCTTCGGCCGTGAAAGCACACATGAACAACCGCTCCAGCCTATCAATAAGCTGGAAATATCGAAGTATCTTCACGGCTTTCTTGTTGCCTGCAGGAGTCAACTTATACCTTTCTGTAAAACATACCGGGCAGGCTTCAAGGTCTTCAAGATCTTTTCCCCAGAAGAGAATACAATCATATTTGCATGCATGGATTTTGATGTAGGAAAGCCCAAGATCTTTCAGGATATGTCGCACCTTATGATGAGTGGTAGGAAGACGATGACTGGGTGGCAATAGCGAAGCAGTCCACTTCAGCCAAGAATCAACAGCTTTGACAGACATTTTGTTCTCCATTTTGAGCTGCATCACTCCCATGACACTTCCAAGAACATTCTTACTACAACCGTCGTACAACGGAGTCTGTTGCAATGCAATCAGGTTGTTGTACTTGTCTAAACCGCTTGTGTTGACATGAGCTCCAGGTAATGGCTCGACTGGCTCAATATCGGGGAAACCCTGCACGACGGGAGGGACATTTGGTGCTTGATCAGCAAATACACCACTCTCATGAGGAAACATATCATTGATTAACATCGATGTTGGATCATAGGATGGACTGGCCCTCTCAGCAAAATGTCCATGATCATAGGATGGACTGGCCCTCTCAGCAAATTGTCCATGATCATGCGGACCCGCTAACGATGTTTCACCATGATAAATCCAACAAGTGTACTTATCCCAAAACCCGTATTTACTCAGGTGCTTCTGTACTTTATCAATGGGAAAACAAAATCGATCGCTGCGACACTTACATTCTTTACACAGGCAATAATGAAGTGTAGTGTCTCCACAATTAGCCTTCACAAAATCCACAAAATTCTTAATTCCATGGTGATATCTCACATCCTATCTTTCAAGGCTCATCCAACTCTTGTCCATCCTGAACATTCCAACATTACGTACTATAAATATATATATACATTCACTACTAATTAATTAAAAAATCATCATTAATTACATCCATCCGATTAATTAACAAAAGCTGACCCATGCATATAAAAAAAAATATATATATATATATATATACCAACAATTCACAATTACAAATTAACATGTATATATATATATACACATATTAACAATTAATCGCAAAATAAATTTATATACATATATATATACACAAACATATTTTCATCGTAATAATCTCAAATCAACTCAAAATTAATAGTCAATCACTCGAAATCAACAATATATCCACTCTATTTGCATATCAAACCATTAATCGATATCTCAACTCTAAATCAACACATGCATATATATAGCTAAATCAACACACATATACATCGATCCACATATATATACATACGTACCTACCTAGCTAGCTTTATAGCTTCCCGAGCGGGTTTTGGACGCCTTTTGACAATACCCAAGGATTTCAGAGCATTTTCCTTCTTTCTCACCGGATTTTTGTAAAATGAATGAGCTGCTGCAGAGTAGATCTGATATAAGAGTTATTGCCGGCGATATTCCGGCCAAATATCGCCGGAAATAAAGTGAAATTATTGCCGGCGATATTCTCCGTCACCGGCAATAATTTATCATTATTACTGACGATATTCCAGCCAAAATATCGCCGGCAATGGTGGGAAATTATTGCCGGCGATATTCTCCGTCGCCGGCAATAATTTTCCACCATTGCCGGCGATTTTGGAAAATTATTGCCGGCGATAATCCATCTCGCCGGCAATGCTTATTATTGCCGGCGATATGGGTTGCCGGCGATATTCCATATCGCCGGCCTTTCTTTGGCCTAATCGCCGGCAATACTGAAAAATGTGGTAGTGTGGAGGCATATTCACTCACAAAAGAAGCACATATAGCTCAAAACCTCACATAAGGCTCAAATGATTTTAAAACTTATTCTAACATGTGAAATCTGTACCAATTTTTACAAACCATATCTACTACATGTCATGTTAATCAAAACATCTCTATTATCAAAAGAATTCCTCAAGTAGTGATCATTGACAATGCGATGTAAATTTACTTCGTTTCAGTCCAAGATCATTAACGATGAGTTAAGGGCATTTTAAGACTCTTTAAAATACTAAACTAAACCAAAAATACTCAAAACACTCTTAAAACATCAAAAATACACCAAAATGTTAACATGCATAGATTTAGTCATTGTCTTCTTTGGGCAACTTTACTGATGTCTAGTGTGCGAGAGATACCAAGAGAGGCAGGTGTGATTTTTGAACAAGTTCTTTTCTCACATCCAAATCCCGTCTTAGAAACCGTCACTACCAGAAAACTTCACTTAGGCGAAGAAACCTTAATATTTTCGTTGCCTAAATGGGACTTGGCCGACAAAATAGTTTTTGGTGCCCAAAGAAGATTTTTCGTCGGCTAAGCAACACTTAGGTGGCGCAAAATTTCTTCGTCGCCTAGGTATTTTCTTAGACAACGGTTCACACAAGTTGTCGCCTAAGTGTGCACTTATTCGACAAAAATTATCGTTTCATCGCCTAAGATGCACACTCAGACGATGGTCATTTGTTGTCGTTGTCTAAGTATTACACACTTAGACGACAATACACATTTCATCGCCTACGTAGACTCTTGGACGACGACTTGAGCCATTCGTCGCCTAACTGACCATCTAGGTGATGAAACTGTTTCAGTCGCCTAAGTGATAACGTAGGCGATGAAACATGAAAATTAGGCGATGAAATATTTCGTCGTCTAAGAAAAGTCAATTATTAGATCTATCGATCAGATCACCTCATCATTTCTCTATCTCTCTCTCCCTCTCAGCTAGCTCTCTCTCCTTACTCAAAAAAATCCACCACCGGTTGCTCCAAATAATATCCGGAAAAAATTCATCAAAACTCGATTTTTCAACTCTTGGAGTTCTAGTTTCACCCACTTATCTTTTTATCGGTGAAGGTATTAACGAGTTCCTCTCGATTAATTTTTAAATTTAATATCGTACGTAATTCATGTACGGTGATTGATTTTTTCGGCCAATATATAGTACTTTCTGGCGACCTTAATATTACTTCCATTGTTGTATTGCATTGTTAAGCTAATTGTAAGATATATCCTAATTGGTTAATTATATTAATTAATTAATTAATTGGTATATATGTTTTAATTTGATTAATTAGTTAATTAAAACATGCATGTCCCAGGTAATATGTATATATAGTTATTATATATATGTTAGAATAATTAGTTGAAATATACATATATAATTAATGCATGTATTTATATAAAGTTAATAATATATATATAATATATATTAGCTAGATTAATTATAGTATAAGATTAATTAATTCATTACAAGTACGTGTTATGTGTGATGCATTTGATAATATATATATATATATAAAGTATATTAGATTAATGAATTATTGGTTGAAAAAATATATAATCAATAGATCGATTTATTATCCTTACGCAGAAATATGGACAAGAGTTGGATACAGTTGACAAACAGAAGCGATGTGTGGTATATGGACGATATCAGAGACTTTGTGAATTTTGCGACTGAACATGCTTAGAAAAAGAAGTGTTTTAGGTGTCCGTGTAGAAAATGTGTCAACCATCAGTTTGTTCTGTCTAACGTTATGGTTCAACACCTGTATGAGCATGGTATGCTGTGGAGTTACACTACGTGGAGCGAGCATGGTGAAGTAGTAGACTTCGGCTCAAGACCAGACTTCAGCTCAGGGTACATATACCATGGTGCTTCATCCAGCGGTAGCGGCGACCTTGCTTGGAACCCAATTATGGATTTGGTCTATGATGCTTTTCCAAAATTTAGTCATGGTGGACACCAACACCAAGAGGGAGGTTACGATACCACTCATAATGACACATTCCCCGCTGCCTGCTTGGCCAATGACACTACAGAGATGGATAAGTATAACATGATGCTACTCGAAGCACAGACCCCTGTATACCCTGGATATCCACAGAATATGTTGCAATATATAATGGAAGAAGTTCAGATAAAAATGAAGAATAAAATTTCAGACAGTGCTTTTGACGAAATACAGGAGCATATATATAAAATGCTACCTGATCATCACAAACTTTCGGAAAATCATTATAAGGTTAGAAAGATTTTGAGCAGCCTCGGCCTAAAGTATAGAAAAATTGAAGCCTCCATAAATGATTGTGTGCTGTTTTACAAAGAGTATGAACATTTAGACTACTGTCCCATATGCAACCAGTGCAGATATCAAAACCAGAATAGGAGGAGTTCGAAGAAGAAAATTCCTGTGAAAGTACTTCGCTATTTTCTATTGACTGCCAGATCGCAGCGCCTACATATCTTTATACAAAGTAGAGACGATGATATGGTATGCGAAATAGTGAGTAGATGACGATGTGCTCCGACACGCAACGGATGGGGAGGCATTTAAACATTTCGACAGGGAATTCGAAGACATTGCAGCAGAGGTTTGAAATGTTAGACTCGGCCTATGTATAGATGGATTCAATCCTTGGGGTAGTAACAGTGCTGCCATCAGCACTTGGCCAGTTCTTCTCATATTGTACAACCTGCTTCCGTGGATGTGCATGAACAAGGAATTAAATTTCCTTATTCTGCTAATTTCAGGTCCTAAATCTCCTGGAAAGTGTTTAGATGTCTACCTCAGACCATTGATCGACGAGGTCAAACTGTTGTGGGAACATGGAGTTCTAACTTATAACAAGTTCACTAACATGATGTTCATGATGAGAGCAGCCGTCATGTGGACAATCAGCGATTTTTCTGCATATGGGATGTTGGCATCTTACACAACCGGTGAATACAATGGTTGCCCTGTCTGTTTGGATGACGTCAACTCCAATTGGCATGTAGGGAATGTATGTTATCTGGGTCACCGTAGATGGCTTCCTCACGATCACCCGTGATGACAGGATGAGGCTCACACTACAAGAAAACAGCACTTAGACCACGGAAACACTAATTCTCCGTCGTCCAAGTGACACTTAGACGACGGAGAAGACTCCGAGGTCCAGGTGGTCACCTGGACGACGGAGATGGTATTCTCCGTCGTCCAAGTGGTCACCTGGACCTCGGAGTCTTCTCCGTCCTCCAGGTGACCACCTGGACGACGGAGATGGTATTCTCCGTCGTCCAGGTGACCACCTGGACCTCGGAGTCTTCTCCGTCCTCCAGGTGACCACTTGGACGACGGAGATGGTATTATCCGTTGTCCAGGTGATTACCTGGAGGACGGACCGACACGCTGTCGTCCGAGTTCACAAAACGTACTTCCACTTAGACGACGTACCGACACCTCCGTCGTCTAAGTGAAGCATTATATAAGCCCACTGCCGGCCAAACGTACTGATCGAATTCATTCCTAGCTAGCCTCGATCTCTTCATGATCGATTCCATTTGAAGAATAATTGAAGGAGAAGGGAGAAGGAGAAGCTAGGGAGCTCGATCGAGCTAGGTAGCTAGAAGCTAGGGAGCTCGATCGAGCTAGGTAGCTAGAAGCTAGCTAGGCCGAGAAGAATCAGGATCGATAAGGCCGGGATCTCCGCTGACACGCTAGTTAGCTTAATTAACGTAAAGATATCGAGAAGGCCAGCAGGTACGTACGTACGCAGTTAAAATTTGCTTAATTAATATGTATTTAGTGAAAACGTACGTACATATATATATACATGCAAGGATGTTAGCTGATGTTAGCTATATATATATATGTACAGATCGATTAAATTACGTACATACGCACGTAATTGATGGATCGATATGTAGATCGAGTACGTATAATTAAGCGTAAATTAATGGACAAATATATATATATATATATGTAATAATTAATTAAGTACAATATTTTGTAGCAGTATGGACAAGAGTTGGATGAAGTTGAAGAATAGATGTGATGTCCGGTATATGGATGGAATTAGCGAATTTGTGAATTTTGCGATAGAACATGGTCAGGGAAAGAAACGTTTCAGGTCTCCGTGTCAGAAATGTCTTAATTGTCAGTATGCGGAGGTTAATGTTATGGTGCAACACTTGTACGAAAATGGTATGATGTGGAGTTACACTACATGGAGCGAGCATGGTGAAGCAGTAGAGTTCAGCGCAGCAGACTTCAGCTCAGGGTACAGTTACCATGGTGCCTCATCCAGCGGCAGTGGTGCCGGACCCCCAGCTTGCAACCCAACTGCAGATTTGGTCCATGATGCGTTTCCGGGATGTAGTCATGGCAGACACCAACACCAAGACGGAGGTTACAGTACCACCAATGAGCATGATGACACATTCCCCGCAGCTAGCTTGGCCACTGACACCAGTGAGATGGAAAAGTACAACCGGATGCTACTTGAAGCGCAGACCCCGGTGTTCCCTGGATGTCGAGAGAATGTGTTGCAATATGTGATGGAGCAAATGAAGATAAAAGTGAAGCACAAAATGTCAGTGAGTGCTTTTGACGAAATTCAGGAGCAAATATGTAAGTTGCTTCCTGATGATCACAATCTTCCTAAATCTCATTATAAGGTTAGAAATATCCTGAGCAGCCTCGGCCTAAAGTACAGGATAATTGACGCATGTCCGAATGATTGTGTGCTATTTTACAAAGAGTATAAAGAGTTGGACTATTGTCCCGTATGTGGCCAGTGCAGATTCCAGTTGAATAGGAAGAGTTCGAAAAAGAGAATTCCTGTGAATTCCCGTACATGTCGCTACACACAGCAGAGGCGATGCGATGGTACGCAGAAAAGCGAATAGATGACGATGTCCTGCGACACGCCGCAGATGGGGAGGGTTTCAAACATTTCGACAGAGAATTTGGAGACTTTGCTTCAGAGGTTAGAAATGTTAGACTCGGCCTATCTACAGAAGGATTCAATCCTTGGGGAAGTAATAGCTCCGCCGTCAGCACTTGGCCAGTTATTCTGATGCCGTACAACTTGCCCCCGTGGATGTGCATGAACAAGGAATTTAATTTCCTTACCGTACTAATTCCAGGTCCTAAATCTCCATCGAGGTGCTTAGATGTCTACCTCAGACCTTTGATCGACGAGCTGAAACTGTTGTGGGAAAATGGAGTCCCAACTTATGACAAATTCACTGACACGATGTTCACGATGAGGGCTGCGGTAATGTGGACGACGGAGAATGACCATCTCCGTCGTCCAGGTTCAAAAACCATGGCGGTTCAAATTTATTTTTGTTAATTTTTTTCATGTAATTTTCACTTGGACGACGGAAACTGACCATCTCCGTCGTCCAAGTCCAAAATTATGGCGGTTCAATTTACCGCTTCCGTTTTCGGCACCGCTTGAATTTTCACTTAGACGACGGAGAATCCATTCTCCATCGTCTAAGTCCAAATTCATGGCGGTTCAAAACGTCCCGCCGATTAATTACGCGCCGATTGAAAATTTTTAAACCGCCACCTAGACGACGGAAAACACTATTTCCGTCGTCCAGGTGGACTTAGACGACGGAGAATAGTGCTCCGTCGTCTAAGTGCAACTCTATAAATAGAGTTGCACCCCCCCTCATTTTCTCATCATTCCTCCTCTCCCTCTCCTCTCCTCTCCTCTCCTCTCCTCCGGCGATCCTCCTCCGGCGACGCTCCGACGACATTTTTTCCGGCGTGGTTCCTCCTCTCCGACGACTCAAGTCCGACGAAATTCCCGTAAACTCCGCTTCGGTACATTTCTATTTTTCCCTTATTTAAATAATTTTCATTTTATTAATTAATTTAATTCTAATTATAATTAATTAGTAGAAATTAATTTAGTAATTAATTTTAAATATTTAATAAATGATTAATTGTTGTTATTTATTAATTAAATCATAATTATTGTTATTGTTTCCTAATTAAATGAATAATTGTAAATTTGTTGTTATTAAATAAATAAATAAATAATTATTGTTATTAATTAATTAAATAAATAATTATTGTTATTAATTAATTAAATGGTTAATTATTGCATGCTAAATGGAAAATAAATTATTGCATGTAATTACGTGTATTTTTTAGTAAATAAATTAGTAGTACGTGTTCGATTTAAATTTAGTACATAGGCTTGGTGTAATTAAGTCGCACTCTTTGGAATAGATGGCGCCTCTTTTCCTTGCTTATCTCCTTAACCCCTCGTGATGTGTGGATTTCATCACCGCACACCATAACCTAAGTGAAGTTATGGACACGAGGTTGAGGGCGGAGTTTGCAAAGGACTTGAGGGAGTGTAAATTTTCGAAAAATTGGCCGAATGTCGGACATGGTGTCTAGAAACGGGTTATGACTGGTGACAGGATTTGGACTAAGAAAGACTTTTGTCGAAATTAGTCCTGCCTCTCGCGTTATCTCTATCCCTAACTGGCCATGTTTTTCGATTTAACCAAGGCTGATTAATTGAAAATTTACACTTTATCGCGCGGGTCGCACGTCCATTGAACGACCGAAATAGCCAAGCTAGTGTACTCTATTTAAATCTTAAACGTACTTAATTAATTAGCGTAAATTTTTAAGTTGTAATTATTATGCTAAGTAGGTATTTTAACACCGTACTCTTAGGTTTAAATGGCTCCGCCAAAGACCACATCCGGCAAGAAGAAATCCCAACAGGAGGCAGAAGATGCCATGCTCCGCCGCTTGGCGGACCAAGTCGGTTGGGAATTACCACCGGAGGCCAACGACGCTCTCAATCCGGACGGATCATCTGGTCCGTCCGTAGCGCCCTCTGGGGAAATTCCCGCTCCCCCATTCATCTCGAGCGGTGATGACGTCGACCCCTTCCAATCTCCGACGCCCGGTTCCCATTCAACGGGAAGTACTCAGGCGTCCTCCACCGCCGAATCAATCATGTACAGCGCCCGCCGTAGGCAAAGGAGGGCCCCCACTGACCCGGAACCGAAAAGGACTCGGGGTCTCGTTAAAGGGGGGAAAGCGGAGCGTATTTGTAAGGCGACCGGTAAAAAGATCGACTTGCCGTACGACGAATTCACCGGTGGCCCTCCCACAGCTCAACTAGCAAGTCTCTCGGCGCATGGGATAGGGTCAATCATCCGTAACCGGGTTCGTATCACTGCCCCTACTTGGAAGGAGGCGCCGGATCATGAGAAGGCGAAAGTCTTCAAAGATCTTTCGGTACGTAATACGTTCAATTTAGTTATTATATAATATTGTTAATCTCGGCCTAAAATTTCATAATATATACGATTATAATTTTCTATTTATTTTTCATAGGAACAATTTGACGTGGATCCGACACCGGCTATGTTGAGGCATATCAATCAAACCGCCAACTCCATCTACAAAGATTGGAAGTACAGGCTCCATAAGTACTTCAAAGATGTCGGTCCCGTGCCTCCCCCGGTAGAGCTGCAAGGGGAGAGAGAAGATGAGTGGGAGTGGTTGTGTAACCACTTTGCCGATGAACAATTTAAGGTATTAATTTAATTTTTTTATTTCAATTAAAATAATTGAATTATTTAAATTGTAGTTATTCATTTTTTAATGATTTAATTATGTTGTGTAACAGAAATTCTCCGGTGTCAACAAAGCCAACCGGGGGAAGAAGGAGAAACACCATACTACCGGCGCCAAGCAGTTCATTCAAATTGCCAAGGAGCACAAGGATAAGGGTTCCAAACACCCTTTTATTGATGCAAGCGTAAGCGCGTACGTGACGCCAGGGCTCGATAATGAAGCGAGTCAATGCGGGGTAAGTGATATGTATATATATATATGTGCTTTTAATTATAGTAATTATTATTTAAATATGATTACAAAATTTTAATAAATTAATTATAATTTTGTAGGCAAGGGCGATAGAGCGTGCGCATGAAGAGTTGGCCAACACTCAGCTTGCGTTTCCAGATGTGCCGCCGGAAGACCTGCCTCCTCTATCCTTAGAGAGCCAAATTGCAATCGCGGATGAGGTCTACGGTCGTAGAGCTGGCAAGGAGGTTAGGCACTTTGGGCCTAGGGTGGTACGAGATTTGTCGACGACCTCCGGCTCATCATCTACGGGAGGTTCGAGGCAGCGGAGAATGAGTCAGGCTGCGGCTGTCGAAGCAGCCATTCAAGAGGCTCGACTGGCACGAGAGGAGAATCGACGGACACAAGAGCAGAATGAGTCAATGCGGCAAAGACTTGACGAACAACAAGCACAAATAGCCCAACTCATCGCGCTCATGAACCAAAATCGAGAAGTATGTCAACCTCCTTTGAACCCACACCCCGACGACAACGACCCGGCTGGAGGCGGAGGGCTCGGCCCCGCATCTGCTCCTCCAGTGTATTAGCTAGCACGTAGTATATTATCTCGTTTCTTTACGCATTCCGAACAATATTTTAATTTTTAATTTATGGGTTTTTTCGTATGTACAAATTAATTTACTTTGATTATTTAATAATTATATATATAAGTTATTAATTTTAATATTCAAAATTTAGTTTATTTATTTAATATTAGCATTTTTCATTATTTAAATTAAAATAATAATAAATTAAATTAATAATATTTAATTTCAATTTATTTTTAAAAAAAAATTAAATATTCACTTGGACGACGGAGATTATGTTCTCCGTCGTCCAGGTGCACAAACCCTAAACCCTAACCCCTAACCCCTAAACCCTGTTGTTCTCCGTGGCCCAGGTGTTCACCTGGACGACGGAGACTTAGTGTTTCCGTCGTCCAGGTGAACACCTGGGCCACGGACATTGCTACCATTATCCGTGGCCCAGGTGTTCACCTGGACGACGGAAACACTAAGTCTCCGTCGTCCAGGTGAACACCTGGGCCACGGATAATGGTAGCAATGTCCGTGGCCCAGGTGTTCACCTGGACGACGGAGACTTAGTGTTTCCGTCGTCCAGGTGAACACCTGGGCCACGGATAATGTCCGAGGTCCAAGTTCACTTGGACGACGGACACACTAAGTCTCCGTCGTCCAGGTGCTTGGACGACAGCACTTGGAGCACGGACCTTGGACGACGGAGTTTTCGTCGTCCAAGTACTTAGACAACGGAAAACTGCACTTAGACGACGGAAATGGTCCGTGGTCTAAGTGCATTTTTCTTGTAGTGTCATTTCGATGGGGCGGTAGAGAATAATTCTAAACCCTCACAGTGGTCTAGCGAAGAGATTTTAATGAGGTTGAATAGCTTCTATTTTGGTGTGTTAACCAATGACAAAGAAGTGAAGAGACTCAATCCACACCCTCCACACGATCTTAGCTATTGGTATCACAAGAGTATTTTCTTTGAACTGCTCTACTGGTCCAAGTTGAAACTTCGGAACAACCTTGATTTCATGCACATAGAAAAGAATGTGTGCGACAGCATGGTGGGAACAATTTTGGATATTAAGTTGAAGACCAAAGATATTCCCAAAGTGCGCAAATATCTGGAATCTATGAGTTTTCACCGTCACTTGTGGTTGAGGACGGATAGAAGAGGAGTGTACAACAACATGGCAGATGCACCTTACACAGTGAAGCCAACACAGATGGGTTTTGTATTCAGCTGGTTCAAGACTATTCGTTATCCGTCTACTTATGCAGCGAATATTATAAAAGTAGTTGACGAGGTGCAACACAAGTTTATTGGTCTAAAGACTCATGACTATCACGTTATGCTACAACGTCTGATCCTAGTAGTAATTCGACCATATTTGCCTCGTGGCGTTGTCGAACCAATAGTAGCATTATACAGATGATGGCAGAAGTTATGTGCCAAAGAGTTGTAGAGGTTAGATGTCCTCGAACTTCAATACGAAATAGTGCACATCCTTTACAAATTAGAGAGGATTTTTTCCCCTGCTTTCTTTGACATCATGATTCACCTCATAATCCACCTGCCCCAACAGGTGCTCCTTTCTTGTCCAGTCCACTACACTTAGATGTATCCTCAAGAAAGGTACATACAATTATTTATAATGGTTGTCCATCATTTTTACATTTCATTTTTTTGTGTGTTTCTACTATTCTTCAAATTATTAATTATATGATTTTGCAGACAGCTCGAGTACTATAAAGCATTTGTGGAAAATAAATCTGCCCCAGATGTGAAATGACCAAACCCCGATTCAGTTGCCTAAACCGGAATCGAACCCCTTCTGAAAACGTGAACCAACAAAAACCATAAAAATTTCTGCAGAGTAATGCTACTAACGCGGAATTGCCAATACCTGCACCCGAAAAATAACACTTCATCCTATGCCACAAAAGCCAAACCGTGGGCACCAATCCCATCCGGATTTCTCAATATCATAACATAATCAATAAACAGTAAACATACTGTAATATATAATATATCCGGGAAAAACCGTATAAAACATGTATCAGAATGTATCAGAGCGACCTTTAGTGTAAATATATACAATATATACATCAGTAGGCGAAACAGGAACCTACTGGAAAACACAGGTAGCTTGAATCACTAGCCTCCAACCGCGACGTGAGACACCAGAATCCGAACTGCAAACTGGGCACGGAAACCGAAAAGCTCAGGGGAAAGGCAAATAAAAACGTTAGAGTGAGTGGACGAAAATAAACATATGCCTTTCACCAGTTAAATACATAATCAATGTAAAACAATGCGAGCTCGGAAAGTATATATATGGAGGTTGTCAGGCGAATCTCTCAAGCCCGACGATCAGGTGAATCGCTCAAACCCGACGGTGATAGGCCAGGGGAATCTCTCAACCCCGGCGGCATACAGGGGAATCCCTCAACCCTGCCTAGAGGAATCTCTCAACTCTGGCGGACTACCGGTGATCAGCCGAGTAGCCGAAGCATTGATGCAGTAATGCCATCACCAATAAATATAAAATAATACCTCCAAAAATAACACATATCTCAACATCGTATAAAGTAAATACGAAAAAACCACAATAAATCACGAACTCGCAAACAATTGTGAAAATATAAAATGTCCACTTACAGATCAGCAGAGCGCGCACTCGCGCTAATCTCGTGGCCTGGCAGAAGATCCCTCGCTCGAAGCACGATCTCAATCCCCTGAATAATCATAAAACACATCTGATCAAAATCATAGTCCACAACTCTGTACTTAACCACGGAAACCAACCGTTCCCGGAAACATATAAAACTGTATAAAACAATCGACTTAATTTCCGAAATCTCCACTCGAAACCTTCGACTGAAAATCCGATACCCAAATCAATACGAAAACCTCAAGGTGATAATCAGGGCGCGATTACTAGAAAAATGACATTGAAATCATCAAAATCTGAAAAGTCAACCCTCTCACCGGCGCCGCCGTTGACCGCCGCCGCCAGCGGCGACGCGCCGTCAGTGGAGAGTTCCTCCGGCGAGGATGCTCCAGGTTTCAAGATCACAACCAGCCCAACACAATTTCCAACTACACCATCTCCCAATTCTCACCGGAACCTTACCAAAAACAGCTCGAAACCTAAACGGAGTTCAACTCCGGCAACCATATCGGGTTCTCCAAAAACCTCATCCTCAACCCAAATTAAACACAGGGAAAGCATCACTGGGGCAAGGGGAGTCGAAACCCCCTCACCCCCGCCACCGTGCCTCGCCGGAAAACCCCAACCGTCACCGGCGAAATCCATGAAACCGACCCGATTCGAAACCCATCAATACCTCATCAATTCTCAAAATTCCAATTACAAAACAACTCTAGAACTCAAGGGGAAGAGATTCATACCCTTCACGTGATCGGAGGTGGCCGGAAACTCCAAGTCGGCCGGCGAAACCCAAACGGGAAAGTCTCCCTCTTCGATCAACGGGGCAAACTGCCCAAAATGGAAAGTCAACGCCGGTCAACATATCAAACAGTGTTTTTCGACAATTTTATGCCTATTTCTGATATTTATACTCGCGTCTCGGGACGATCAACGGTCCAAAATGAATAACCATTACGATTCGAATAAATACGAAACGAACAGATAAACTCGTCGAAAACCGAAACTTCAAATAATCGTATTATATTCCTCGGTTATCGGAAAAATCATCCGGAACCGCCCACGAGCTCGAAATCACGTGATCTACAACTTCCATGAAGAGACTCAATTCAAATTCTTGGCCGCTAATTAAGTCGTAAACTAAATCGGGAAACCACACAATTAACGACTAACCGCTATTACGCATAATCTCGTGAATCGTACAGATTACTCTACTGTTTCTGGTTCGGGTCGTCACAAATCTACCCCCCTTAAAACAAATTTCGACCTTGAAATTTACGTACCTGTCAAGTGAACAGATGAGGATACTGCTCCCGCATACGCTGCTCAGTCTTCCAGGTGGCCTCCTCAACTGAATGGTTCTGCCACAAGACCTTCACATGCGGGATCACACGGTGCCTCAACTCCTGCTCACGACGATCAAGAATCTACACAGGCTCCTCCACGTACGTCAAATCCTCTCGGATCGGTAACTGCTATGGGGCTAATACATGTGAAGGATCTGAGATGTACTTCCGCAACATCGAGACGTGGAAAACATCATGAACACGAGCCATCTCAGCTGGTAACTCAAGTCTGTAACCAACAGCTCCAATCCTCTCTATGATCTCGTACGAACCAATGTATCGCGGTCAAAGCTTGCCACGCTTCCCGAAACGCACAACTCCCCTCCACGGAGATAGTTTCAGGAATACCCAATCGCCAACCTCGAACTCTAGACTCTTCCTCCTCACGTCTGCATAACTCTTCTGACGATCCTGGGCGATCTTCAATCTGTCCCGAATAATCTGGACGTCCTCCATAGTGCTCTTCACTAGATCAGGACCAAGGAGCCATCGCCCGCCCACCTCACTCCAACACAACGGAGTTCGACATTGCTTTCCGTACAGGGCCTCGTATGGTGCCATCTCAATACTGGCCTGATAACTGTTGTTGTAGGCGAACTCTATCAAATGTAGCTGCTGGTCCAGATTCCCACGGAACTGCAACACACAAGACCACAACATATCCTCAATTGTCTGTATAATCCGCTCAGACTACCCGTCAGTCTGAGGGTGAAAAGCGGTACTGAATCGTAACCTCGTGCCCAAGGCTCACTGCAATGCCTGCCAAAACTCAGAGGTGAACTGACTGTCTCGGTCAGAAACAATAGACACAGGTACACCGTGCAGGCGAACAATCTCTGACAAGTACAATTTGGCCAATCTGCTCCCTGATATCTTCCCCGGAAGTGCGAGAAAATGAGCGGATTTCGTCAGTCGATCCACAATATACAAAATACCAGTGTTGCCAGCCGAAGTACGCAGCAACTGATAAACGAAATCCATCGTAATGTGCTCCCACTTCCAAACTGGAATCTCCAGTGGCTGTAACTTCCCTGCAGGTTTCTGCCTCTCCGCTTTAACCTGCTGACAGATCAAACATCGACTCACATATGTAGAAATCTCCCGCTTCATGTTGCGCCACCAGTAATACGCTCGAAGTGTACGAAACATCTTCGTACCTTCGGGATGCATCACATATGCTGAACTATGGGCTTCATCCAGAATCTCCTTCTTCAGGCTCTCATCTCTGGGCACACACAATCTGCCTCTGAACAACAATGTACCATCGTCGCTCAATCAGAACTCTGTAGGCACACCATTCTGTATCACGGTCTTCTTACCCAACAAGTAGGAATCTGAATCCTGAGCCTCTCGTACCTGATCAACCAATACGGGTCGAACCTAAAAACTGGCCAACAAAGCTCCCTCATCATCCCACTCGAACTCGGCACCCGTAGCCCGAAGTTCGGTTAACATCGATACTCTGGCCACACACACATGAAACAACGAAGCTCCAGATTTCCGACTAAGTGCATCAGCTACAACATTGGCCTTCCCTGGATGGTATTCGAAGGTGCAATCGTAGTCATTGATCAACTCCATCCACCGGCGTTGCCTCATGTTCAAATCCAGCTGCGTCTGTAAGTAAGTGAGACTTTTGTGGTCGGTGTAAATCTTACACTGGGCTCCATACAGGTAATGTCTCCAACTCTTCAATGCTAGCACAATAGCGGCTAACTCCAAATCATGCGTCGGATAGTTGACCTCATGTGCTTTCAGCTGCATAGAACCATAAGCCATAACTCTACCATGCTGCATCAACACACAGCCAAGTCCCAATTTTGACGCATCACTGTACAGTACAAACTCAGCGTTGTCGTCTGGCAATGTCAGAACCGGTGCAGTAGTCAACCTCTCCTTCAGGAGCAAATAACTCTCCTCACATGCATCGGATCACTCAAACTTGACGCCCTTCTTCGTCAATTTGGTCAGTGGTGTAGCAATCCGAGAGAAATCCTATACAAACCGTCGGTAATAGCCTGCTAAACCCAAGAAACTCTGGATCTCCGGTACAGTAGTAGGTCTACTCCAGTTTAGCACGGCCTCGATCTTGTCAGGATCAACACTGACTCCCTCAGCCGATATCACGTGGCCCAGAAACTTCACACTATCCAGCCAAAACTCGCACTTGCTAAACTTCGCGAACAACTGATGGTCCCACAAAGTCCGCAACACCGCTCGCAAATGTTTCCTATGTGGGCCCACACTCCTGGAATAAATCAAAATATCATCGATGAACACAATCACGAACTTGTCCAGAAATCGTCTGAACACCCGATTCATCAAGTCCATGAAAGCTGCGGGGGAGTTGGTCAACCCAAACGGCATAACCAAAAACTCATAATGCCCATACCGCGACCTAAAAACTGTCTTGGCCACATCAGAGTCTCGGATCCTCAACTGGTGATATCCGGATCGAAGGTCAATCTTCGAAAAGACTGATGCTCCTTTGAGCTGATCGAACAAATCATCAATCCGTGGTAACGGATACTTGTTCTTCACCGTAACCTGATTCAGCTTCCGATAGTCGATGCACATCCACATAGATCCATCCTTCTTCAATACAAACAAAACCGGAGCACCCCATGGTGAAACACTGGGTTGAATGAAACCCTTCTCCAGCAATTCCTGGAGCTGAATCTGCAACTCTTTCAACTCCGCTGGCGCCATACGATACGGTGTCTGTGAAATCGGTCCTGTACCCGGTAACAGCTCAATAATGAACTCAATCTCCCGCACAGGAGGTATGCTCGGTAACTCTGCTGGAACCACATCCGAGAACTCAGAAACAACCTCAATACTGCCAAGATCTGGCACAGCTGCTGTAGTGTCCACAACATGGGCTAAATAAGCAACACAGCCTTTCTTCATCAACCGGTCCGCCCTCATCGCGGAAATCAAACACGGTAGTGAAGTGTTCTTCTCGCAGCGAAACAGTATCTCGAGAAAGCCTGGTCGTCGAAACGCGACCTCCTTCTTGTGATAGTCAAACATGGCCCAATGCATCTCTAAGAAGTCCATACCCAAGATCAGATCAAAATCAACGATATCAAGCAACAGCAAATCTGCGGCTAACCCATAACCTCCAACAAAAATCTCACAGTCTCTGTATACCTAGCCAATACTCACAATCTCACCTGACAGATATAACACTCTCCACAACCCCGGAAGTGGAGATGCAGGTACCGTAGCTAATGATGATAGTCTATATGACATGAATGAATGCGTGGCACCTGGATCTAACAATGTAAGTACTGGAATACCAAATACATGCAACGTACCGATAACGACCTCCGGTGAAGCTCTGCCCTCACGTAGAGTGATCGCATGAACCCTCGCCTGCCCGGCTGGTCGTCCACGCTGAGGCTGTCCACGCTGAGGTTGTCCCTGCTGTCTGCCCTGGCCCACAAACTGTGTTGGTCGAGCTCCCGAAATGGCACATCGCTCAGCTCCGGAACTCCCTCAACACCATCAAACTGGTAACACTCCCTCGCGTAGTGACCCACCTAGCCACAACGAAAACAAGTGACAGGGCCTCGCTGACATGGACCAACATGATGCCTACTACAGAGACTACACAACGGGTACTCCCTCGGTACAGCAAAAGAGCCACCAGTACGTCGAGGATAACTGGAACCGCTGGAACCCTCACTAACCTGTGGTCGCTGCGGTCGATCTCTCCTCCATCTCTGCCTCTGTCTCGGTACACTAGCTGGTGGCCAATAAGATCCACCGCCCGAGGATGAAGCCGAACCGGAAGTATCAGAACTCTGCCTCTTTGAAGGCCCCTGACTCGGTCCACCCTCCTCAAACCGTCTAGACTGGTACCTCTGCTGCCTCTCCTTCTCGATGTCCTCACCTCGGAGTGCTGCACTGACAAACTCATCAAAGTTGTTCCGAGGCATCGTAGTTAGAGTCCCCTTGATGTTCAAGTTCAAACCCAGCTCAAACCTGCGACACTTGGCTTCCTCAGTAGTCACCATATCACGCGTAAAACGAGATAAATGGGTAAACCTGTCTCGATACTCAAGCACAGACATACTGCCCTGCCTCAAGTTCGTAAACTCCTCATACTTGCGCTGCTGGGTAGCCTAGTTGAAATACCTCCGCATAAACAAATCACGGAACAAAGTCCACGGAGTATCAACTGGAACTCTGTCGGTGCTCACCCACCAAAAATATGCATCAGACTCAAGTAATCCGACTGCTGCCACTGTCATCTGCTTAGGGGTAAACCGCAGACGCTCACAAACACGTTCAACCTGAACCAACCATGCCTCACATAACTCTCTGGATTAGCTGAACCCAAAAACACAGTCACACCAGTAGTACGAGCTTTGACCACAAGATGAAAACGCTCTTCCAAACGCAGCACTCGCATCAGCAAGTCGTGCGTCTTGTGATCCTCATCAGGATCTGCTTCCCGATCAACATGGGGACCACGTCGAGGAGGCATCCTACTGATACAAGACAAGAATTAGGTACAAGCAGAAAGAACATAATCATGAGACCGCAGATATTTGAGAACACACAACACCCGAAGTACTGATGAGTACCGCTGGCCAGTCGCGTCATCACTCCAGCCATGCTGTATAAACTCAAATACCCTAAGCGTCACAACTACAAGAGTCTACAGAATCTGACAACCTAATGCTCTGATACCAAGCTGAAAGGACCCAACCCCGATTCAGTTGCCTAAACCGGAATCGAACCCCTTCTAAAAACGTGAACCAACAAAAACCATAAAAATTTCGGAAGAGTAACGCTACTAACGCGGAATTGCCAATACCTGCACCCGAAAAATAACACTTCATCCTGTAATATATAATATATCCGGGAAAAACCGTATAAAACATGTATCAAAATGTATCAGAGCAACCTCTAGTGTAAATATATACAATATATACATCAGTAGGCGAAACAAGAACCTACTGGAAAACACAGGTAACTCGAATCACAACCATGACGTGAGACACCAGAATCCGAACTGCAAACTGGGCACGGAAACCGAAAAGCCCAGGGGAAAGGCAAATAAAAACGTTAGAGTGAGTGGACGAAAATAAACATATGCCTTTCACCAGTTATATACATAATCAATGTAAAACAATGCGAGCTCGGAAAGTATATATATGGAGGTTGTCAGGCGAATCTCTCAAGCCCGACGGTCAGGTGAATCACTCAAACCCGACGGTGATAGGCCAGGGGAATCTCTCAACCCCGGCGGCATACAGGGGAATCCCTCAACCCTGCCCAGAGGAATCTCTCAACTCTAGTCCAGAGGAATCTCTCAAATCTGGCGGACTACCGGTGATCAGCCGAGTAGCCGAAGCATCGATGCAGTAATGCCATCACAAATAAATATAAAATAATACCTCCGAAAATAACACATATCTCAACATCGTATAAAGTAAATACGGAAAAACCATAATAAATCACGAACTCGCAAACAACTGTGAAAATATAAAATGTCCACTCACAGATCAACAGAGCGCGCACTCGCGCTAATCTCGTGGCCCGGCAGAAGATCCCTCGCCCGAAGCACAATCTCGATCCCCTGAATAATCATAAAACACATCTGATCAAAATCATAGTCCACAACTCTGTACTTAACCACGGAAACCAACCGTTCCCGGAAACAT
This sequence comes from Geum urbanum, assembly GCA_946800695.1. Taxonomy (NCBI): domain Eukaryota; kingdom Viridiplantae; phylum Streptophyta; class Magnoliopsida; order Rosales; family Rosaceae; genus Geum; species Geum urbanum. The sequence goes on along the minus strand of OX327001.1, from coordinate 52,404,226 downwards.
ATAAAACTGTATAAAACAATCGACTGAATTTCCAAAATCTCCACTCGAAACCTTCGACTGAAAATCTGATACCTAAATCAATACGAAAACCTCAAGGCGATAATCAGGGCGCGATTACGAGAAAAATGACATTAAAATCATCAAAAACTGATAAGTCAACCCTCTCGCCGGAGCGCCGCCGCCGTCGGCGACGCGTCGTCAACGGAGAGTTCCTCCGGCGAGGAAGCTCCAGATTTCAAGATCACAACCAGCTCAACACAATTTCCAACTACACCAACTCCCAATTCTCACCGGAACCTTACCAAAAACAGCTCGAAACCTAAACGGAGTTCAACTCCGGCAACCATATCGGGTTCTCCAAAACCTCATCCTCAACCTAAATTAAACACAGGGACGGCATCACTGGGGCAAGGGGAGTCGAAACCCCTCACCCCCGCCACCGTGGCTCACCGGAAAACCCCTACCGTCACCGGCAAAATCCATGAAACCGACCCGGTTCGAAACCCATCAATACCTCATCAATTCTCAAAATTCCAATTACAAAACAACTCTAGAACTCAAGGGGAAGAGATTCATACCCTTCACGTGGCCGGAGGTGGCCGGAAACTCCAAGTCGGCCGGTGAAACCCAAACGAGAAAGTCTCCCTCCTCGGTCAACAGGTCAAGCTGCCTAAAATGGAAAGTCAACGCTGGTCAACATATCAAACAGTGTTTTTCAACAATTTTACGACTATTTCCGATATTTATACTCGCGTCTCGGGACGATCAACGGTCCAAAATGAATAACCATTACGATTCGGATAAATACGAAACGAACGAATAAACTCGTTGAAAACTGAAACTTTAAATAATCGTATTATATTCCTCGGTTATCGAAAAATTCATCCGGAACCGCCCACGAGCTCGAAATCACGTGATCTACAACTTTCGTGAAGAAACTCAATTCAAATTCTCGGCCGCTAATTAAGTCGTAAACTAAATCGGCAAACCACACAATTAACGACTAACCGCGATTACGCATAATCTCGTGAATCATACAGATTACTCTACTATTTCTGGTTCGAGTCGTCACAGGATGGCTCCATAGCAGAGATATACCTAATGCATAAGTGTGTTACCTACTGCAATAGGTACCTCAAGGATCCAATCCAGGCCAATCCAAATGTCTGCCATAATCTTTCAGTAGTCACAAATGTTCTACGACCGTTTAAAGGAGTATTAAAGGAAAGATCAACTAAAGAAGAACATGAAAACGTGCATTGGGTAGTATTGTGAGACTATGACAAGGTCAACTGTTATATGAAGTACTACATGGAGTACATTCAGATGATTAAACTGGACAAGACTCTTGCTTGGGTTGAAAAGATTCTTAAGAAAAAGTTTACCGATTATTTCTAACAATGGATTCGTATTTTTAATTATTTTAAAACTCTTTTCTCATATATAGTATGTATGGCCTTTGGTGTTTGTGTATGCAAAGTGTTTTGCCTTAGTTTGTGTATGCAGGTTTTTGGTTTCCTTTATTTTTAGGGGAAACTATGTCAAATTTTCGGTAGAAATTAATTACACATTCATATATTCTTCACATTTTTTCAAACGAATGATCTACAAAATTCTGATAACCACGAGGGATGGTGGTCGTGGGAAAAGCATTTGTTGGCCCATAAGCCGGTTAAGCACTATATTTACTCTGGCTATTTTGTTAACGGGTAAAGTTTCATTCATTGACTCGAGATGAAGGAAGAAGCACACAAAACAGTGGGATCGCACGTGGGGAAGGTGATGTTATCTATTATGTAGTTCTTGAACATATCATTGAGCTACTATACGGGAATGATATCAGGATTTTTTTGTTCAAGTGCAAATGTTTCAACCGTACCAAGGAAGATATGAGACTTTTATCAATCGATACAAACTCATGCTGGTATGAGGATGAGCCATTTGCTCTTGCTACCTTAGTTAGCCAGGTGTTCTATCTGGATGATCTGAAAGTTGGTGAAGGCTGGAAAATAGTAAATCATATGTCACACTGAGGAATATGGAGTGCAACTACACTTGATGGGACGTCGACGATTGATATTGAAGCGCGTAGAGACAATGCATATCAAGAGTCTAATACTTCAGTCATCCCCTGATTGATGGCACCATAGATCTTACTCCAGAGGAGATTAGAGAGTTAGCGCAGAATGTCCCAGAAGTCGAGGAGCCTGAGGACGATGACGACGTCGGATACAACTCAGACGATGTAGAGTATGATGATGAGGAGCAATTAAATGATAGTGAGGAGGATGATTCAGATGACGATGATTATGAGGATAAAGATTGATATGATGCTGGATTAGTAGTTAATTATATCAGATGAATAAAATTAAATAGACCAAGCTATAAAATTATGAATCAGAAAAATGAAAAATGGAATTGGAAAGGCCAGACAGCTTGAAAGAAAATTATGTTTGGAATTGAAAAAAAATTAAAAGTAAATAAAATTTACTCTTGGCCGACGAAAATGCATTATTTCGTCTTCTAAGGTGCACTTACATAACGAAATGAATGTTTTTGTCGTCTAAGGTTCACTACCTAGACGACGCTAACAATATATTCGTCGTTTAGGTGAACCCTAACTCTAATCCTAAACCCTAACAGTAATCCCTTTACCCAAACCCTTACGTGACAAAACTAAACGGTTCGTCGTCTAAATGAGTACTTTGGCGACGAATCCACTCGTTTTGTCGCCTAAGGCCAATCTTTTTTGTGGTTCATTTTTTTCGCTAAATTTTTTGGGTCCCATTTAAAAACTATTTAGGTGATGAAATTTTATTTTTTCGTCGCCTAAGTCGAATGATATATCCCAAAAACCGGATCGACTTTCGATCCAGTTTTCTCATCTCTCTCTCTCTCTCTCTCTCTCTCTCTCTCTCCTCCACCGCCTACCCAACCAAAGTCATGCCGGATCCTCTCTCTCTACTTCTCTCTCCTCCCCGCCGGATTCTCTCTCTCTCCTAGGGCTGGACTCCACTCTCTCCTCTCCTCTCTGCCGCCGGATTCCTTCTCCTCTCCCCGTTTATATATATATGCATTAGATTAATTGTTATATATATATATTTGTTAAAAAAATGGTTTAATTATATACATAGTAGATTTGGAGGAATATATTATATGTGAATTAATTTTGGTATATTGTATATGAAAAATAATTCATGAATTAATATATTAAATGTGTATTTGGATTAATTTCAGTATATTTGGATATATTAGATGTGAATAAATTTGGATATATTGTATTTAGATTAATTTAATTGGATATACGTAATGTATTTTGATTAATTTCGGTATAATGATATATATAATATTAATTGATTAATTTTGGGTATATTGAAAGAACCCAACCCCGATTTAGTTACCTAAACCGGAATCAAACCCCTTCTGAAAACATGAACCAACAAAAACCATTAAAAATTTCGGCAGAGTAACGCTACTAACGCGGAATTGCCATTACCTGCACCCGGAAAATAACACTTCATCATATGCCACAAAAGCCAAACCATGGGCACCAATCCCATCTGGATTTCTCAATATCATAACAATAATAATAATCAGTAACATAACTAAAATATATAGTATATCCGGGAAAATCCGTATAAAACATGTATTAGTAACGTATCAGAGCGACCTCTAGTGTAAATATATACAAAATGTACAACAGTAGGCGAAGCAAGAAACCTACTGGAAAACACAGGTAGCTCGAACAACTAGCCTTCGACCGCGACGTGAGACACCAGAATTCAAACTGCAAACTGGACACGGAAACCGAAAAGCCCAGGGGAAAGGCAAATAAAACGTTAGAGTGAGTGGACGAAAATAAACATATGCCTTTCACAAGTTTATATACAATATCAATGTAAAACAATGCGAGTTCGGAAAGTATATATGGAGGTACCAGGCGAATCTCTCAACCCCGACGGTCAGGCGAATCGCTCAAGCCCGACGGTGATAGGCCCGAGGAATCTCTCAACCCCGGCGGCATAACAAGGGAATCTCTCAACCCTGCCCAAAGGAATCTCTCAACTCGGCGGACTACCGGTGATCAGCCGAGTAGCCGAAGCATCGATGCAGTAATGCCATCACCATAAAATATAAAACAATACCTCCGAAAATAATATATAACTCAATATCGTATAAAGTAAGTACGGAAAATCACGATAAATCACGAACTCGCAATAACTGTGAAAATATAAAAAAAAATGTCCACTCATAGATGAGCAGAGCGTGCACTTGCGCTAATCACGTGGTCCGGCTGAAGATCCCTCGCCCGAATCACGATCACGATCCCCTGAATAATCATAAAACATATCTAATCAAAATCACAATTCTCTACACTATACCACACCGCGGAAACCAACCGTTCCCGGAAATATACAACACAGTGCAAAATAATCAACGAAATTCCCGAAATCTCCACTCAAAACCCTCGACTAAAAATCCGATACCCAAATCAATTCGAAAACCTCAAGGCGATGATCGGGGCGCGAATACAAGAAAAATGACACTAAAATCATCGAAAACCAAAAAGTCAATGCCCTCGCCAGAGCACCACCATTGACCGCTGCCGCCGTCCTCTAGCCACTACAAGAAAAACGGACTTAGACCACGGAGCATTTCCGTCGTCTAAGTGACGTTTTCCGTCGTCTAAGTACTTAGACGACGGAATCTCCGTCGTCCAAGGTCCGTGCTCCAAGTGCTGTCGTCCAAGTTCACTTGGACCGCGGACGTTCTCCGTGGCCCAGGTAGTCACTTGGACGACGGAGATTTAGTTCTCCGTCGTCCAGGTGTTTACCTGGGCCTCGGAGAACGTATCAATATCCGTGGCCCAGGTAAACACCTGGACGACGGAGAACTAAATCTCCGTCGTCCAAGTGACTACCTGGCCCACGGAGAACGTATCAATCTCCGTGGCCCAGGTAGTCACTTGGACGACGGAGATTTAGTTCTCCGTCGTCCAAGTGGAAATTTAATTTAAAAAATAAATAAATTGTAATTAAATAATATTTATTTAATTTATTATTAATTGAATTTAAATAATGAAAAATGCTAAAATTAATTAAATAAACTAAATTTTGAATATTACTTAATTATTAAATAATTAAAAATAATTTGTACATACATGACTAATCGAAAAAATCCATAAATTAAAAATTAAAATTTTGTTCGGAATGCGGAAAGAAACGAGATAATAAACTACTAGCTAGCTAATACATTGGAGGAGCAGATGCGCCGCCGAGTCCTCCGCCTCCAGCCGGGTCGTTGTCATCGGGGTGTGGGTTCGGAGGAGGTTGACATACTTCTCAATTTTGTTGCATGAGGGCGATGAGTTGGGCTATTTGTGCTTGTTGTTCGTCAAGTCTTTGCCGCATGGATTGATTCTCTTCTCGTGCCAGTCGAGCCTCTTGAATGGCTGCTTCGACGGCCGCAGCCTGAGTCCTTCTCCGCTGGCCCGAACCTCCCGTAGACGATGAGTCGGAGGTCGTCGACAAATCTCGTACCACCCTAGGCCCGAAGTGCCTAACCTCCTTGCCAGCTCTACGACTGTAGACCTCATCGACGATTGCAATTTGGCTCTCTAAGGATAGAGGAGGCAGGTCTTCCGGCGGCACATCTGGGAACGCAAGCTGAGTGTTAGCCAACTCTTCCTGCGCACGCTCTATCACCCTTGCCTACAAAAGAATAATTAATTTATTATAATGAAATAATTTTTAAATAATAATTACTATAATTAAAAGCACATATATATATCACTTACGCCGCATTGACTGGCTTCATTATCGAGCCCAGGCGTCACGTACGCGCTTATGCTTGCATCAAGATAAGGATGTTTGGAGCCCTTATCCTTGTGCTCCTTGGCTATTTGAATGAACTGCTTGGCGCCCGTAGTATGGTGTTTGTCCTTCTTCCCCCGGTTGGCTTTGTTGACACCGGAGAATTTCTGTTACACAACATATATAAGTAAATCATTAAAAAATTATTAACTAAAATTTAAATAATTCAATTATCTTAATTGAAATTAAAAAAGTAAATTAACACCTTAAAAGAGTCATCGGCAAAGTGGTTACACAACCACTCCCACTCATTTTCTCTATCCCCACGCAGCTCTACGGGGGGAGGCGAGGGATTGTAAGTTTGGAACTGATGGAGCCTGTACTTCCAATCTTTGTAGATTGAGTGGGCGGTTTGGTTGATATGTCTCAACATCGCCGGTGTCGGATCCACCGCAAATTGTTCCTATCAAAAATAAATAGAAAATTATAATCGTATATATTATGAAATTATAACTAATATTAACAATATTATATAATAACTAAATTGGACGTATTACGTACCGAAAGATCTTTAAAGACTTTTGCCTTTTCATTGTCCGGCGCCTCCTTCCAAGTAGGGGCAGTGATACGAACTCGGCTACGGACGATTGACCCTTTGCTATGCGCCGAGAGACTTGCTAGCTGAGCTGTGGGAGGGCCACCGGTGAATTTGTCGTAGGGCAAGTCGATCTTTTTCCCCGTCGCCTTGAAAATTTTCTCCGCTTTGCCCCCTTTAACGAGGCCCCTAGTCCTTTTCAGTTCCGGGTCAGTGAGGGCCCTCCTTTGCCTACGCCGGGCGCTGAACATGATAGATTTGGCGGTCGAAGACGCCTGAGTACTTCCCGTTGAATAGGTACCGGGCGTCGGAGATTGGAAGGGGTCGACGTCATCACCGCCGGAGATAAATGGGGCAGACGGAATTTCCCCAATAGGCGCCGCCTCCGAACCAGATGAAGGGTCCGGATTGAGGGCGTCGTTGCCCTCCTGTTGAACCCAACCGACTTGGTCCGCCAACATTCAGAGCATGGCATTTTCTGCCTCCTGTTGCGCTTTCTTTTTTCCGGATGGAGCCATTTAAACCTAGGAGTACGTTGTTAGAATACCTACTTACCATAATAATTACAAGTGCAAAATTTACGCTAATTAAGTACGGTTAAAATTTAAATAAAGTACACAAGCTTGGCTTTTTCGGTCGTTCAATGGACATGCGACCCGCGCGATAAAATGTAAATTTTCAATTAATCAGCCTTGGTTAAATCGAAAAACATGGCCAGTTAGGGATAGAGATAACACGAGAGACAGGACTAATTTCGACAAAAGTCTTTCTTAGTCCAAATCCTGTCACCAGTCATAACCCGTTTCTAGACACCATGTCCGACATTCGGCCAATTTTTCAAAAATTTACACTCCCTCAAGTCCTTTGCAAACTCCGCCCTCAACCTCGTGTCCATAACTTCACTTAGGTTATGGTGTGCGGTGATGAAATCCACACATCACGAGGGGTTAAGGAGATAAGCTAGGAAAAGAGGCGTCATCTATTCCAAAGAGTGCGACTTAATAAACCAAGCCTATGTACTAAATTTAAATCGAATACGTACTACCATGCAATTTACTAGAAAATACACGTAATTATCAATTAATTAAAACAATAAATAATTACAATAATGAATTATTATTTATCATGCATTTAATAATAATTATTCATTTACCAATATAATTAATTATTATTAACAATATTTATTACTATTATTTAATTTTAATTAATAATTATTCATTACCAAATAATTAACAACTAATAATGATTACTAAATAATAATAATAACAACAAAATAATTATTATACTATTTATTATTTAAAACTAATAAATTAAAACTATTTAGAAATTAAATAATTAATTAAATAAATAAATGTTAAAGAGTTAAAAAATAGAATTATTACCTCGTTGGAATTTCGCCGGAATATCGGAAGGGTAGAGTCGTCGGAGAGGGGGAACCACGCCGGAAATTTGGTCGTCGGAGCGTCGTTGGAGGAGGATCGCCGGAGGAGAGGAGAGGAGAGGAGAGAAGATGGAATGAGAAAAGGAGGGGGGGTGCTGTTCTATTTATAGAGTTTCACTTAGACGACGGAGCACTATTCTCCGTCGTCTAAGTGCACTTAGACGACGGAAACAGTGTTTTCCGTCGTCTAAGTGAAGGGTTAAAAAATTTCGAAGTGGCGCGTAATTAATGGGCGGGACGTTTCACCCGCCATAAATTTGGACTTAGACGACGGATAATTGATTCTCCGTCGTCTAAGTGGAAATTCAAGCGGCGCCGAAAATTGAGGCGGTAAATCTAACCGCCATGATTTTCGACTTGGACGACGGAGAATGACGTTCTCCGTCGTCCAGGTGTTGACCTGGACGACGGAAAACTACATCTCCGTCGTCCAAGTGTAATTTTCATTGAAAAAAAATAAAATAAAAATTGAACCGCCATGGTAAATTGAACCTGGACGACGGAGAACGTCATTCTCCGTCGTCCAAGTTCAATTTACGTTAAAAAAAATTTTAAAATTAATTCGCTAGGAATTTAGCGATCTGTCATTCGAGTGAAATAGTCGTCCAATATCGATGAACGCATCGTATATATGAACAGTTAAATTTGAACCGACGAATAATTTTTCGTTTTGAAAGTTGGTAAGTATCGACTAATCCTTACGACTTAAGTGTTCAGGAGTAGAGGCTCATTTGTAGCAGAGTATTAACGAAATTGAATTTGGACAAAACAACCGTTGGATATGTTCGTCATAACATAATATATAATTGTCTTCAAAGGACCATAAAATAATAAGTTCAGGAAAGGTTTCATCGGCACAGTCAACCGCAAAACCAAGAATTTAACAAACCGGAAACGTGGATACAAGGCATTTCGCAACTCCGATTTTCGAACCGTCGAAGCTCACACACCAAGAATTGTTTACTCTAAAGTCTTGACTAAGAGAATATGCATTGGAAGAAGGTCTAGATGGTCATTGTCTTAGAAAAATTTACGATATCTGCACCTGGACGACGGATATGAGATTTTTCGTCGTCCAGTTACTCACCTGGACGACGGATATGATATTTTCCGTCGTCCAGGTACTAACCTGGACGACGGAAAATCTCATCTCCGTCGTCCAGGTGTATAGACCCTGAATTCAGGGGTTAGGGGTCCTTAGGGTATAGGGTATAGGGTTTAACACTTGAACGACGGAGAATGACCTTCTCCGTCGTTCAGGTACACACTTGGACGACGGAGAATGACCTTCTCCGTCGTCCAAGTTCTAAACCCCGAATTCAGGGGTTAGGGCCTTAGGGTTTACGGTTTAGGTCGTCCCTGGTCATTTGTGTGTCCGTTCAATTATTCTGATTCAAAAATATAATTAAAAAATTGATCGATCGATCCGATCTGCTAGATTAATTTAGGGTCCAGGATTTAGGGTTTTATATGAGATTGAGATTTGGCGGGGCGCCAAAGGTGAAAATGGCAGGGGACCTAATATAAACGTCGACGGAATATCTCATCTCCGTCGTCCAGGTGTATAGACCCTGAATTCAGGTGTCCATTCAATTATTTTGAATCAAAAAAAAATTAAATAAATGATCAATCGATCCGATTTGCTAGATTTAGGGTCGAAGATTTAGGGAGATAGTCAAAATACCCAAAGGCGACAACCTGCAATTAATTTCTCCGTTGTCCAGGATATATAATTCGGATTAATTAATTACCGTAAACCTGCATCGATCATATATTACAATAATTACAATAATTAATTACCAATTAATAATCCTCGTCGTATGATCGTACTCTTCGTCATAATCGTCATCGTCATCATCCCCGTTAGACGACGGCTCATCCTCGTCATCGTACTCAACATCGTCCGACGAATAACCTGAGTCCTCATCCGCGTCCTCTTCCTGCTCGTCTTCTTCATCTACCTCATCGATAATCTCATCTTCAGTTAGATCTGTACAACCATCAGGCATGGGTAACCGTTCACCATCTTGAACTAGGTCCATTATATCGGAGCGGATGACAGAAATATTAGGCTCTTGATAGGCAGGAATGTCTCTTTCTGGTTCAGCAGCATCTTCAGTCGTCGCCGGTGTCCCTTCAATTGTCTATGTATTCCATATTCCTCGGTGAGAGATATGGTTCACTATTTTCCACCCTTCACCGGCTTTCGGATCGTCGAGATAGAACACCTGCCGAACTAAGGTGGCGAGAGCGAAAGGCTCATCCTCATACCAGCTAGAGTTTGTATCGACTGATAATAGTCCCAGGTCTTCCTTTGTACGCTTGAACCATCTGCACTTGAATAGGAAAACGTTGACATCATTCCCGTAACATAGCTGAACCACATATACAATAGCCCCGTAATATAGATCATTGTCTTTCCCAACCGCTACCCCACTGTTTTGTGTTCTTCTTCCTTCGTCTCGGGCCAATGAATGGAACTTTACACCGTTCACAAAACATCCGGGATAAATATAGTTTTTAACCGGCTTCCCTGCTAGCAAGTGCTTTGGCCATGACCACCACCCCCCGTGGTTTTCAGATTTTTGCAGATCAATCATCTGCAAAAAAGGGCAAATTAATATAAGGGTTTAATTTGGACTTTCTCCAAACATGATCGATATGTACGTATATAAATTACTAATTAAATACCGAGAGGTACGTACGTACCCATTGGAAGAAATAATCGGGAAACTTCTTCTTAACCATTTTCTCAATCCACGTCGAACTCTTGTTTTGATTTAACGCCTGAAGCCTCTCCCTGTATGACATCATGTACGGCTCAACTTCGTCACAGTCTCGCAACACTACCCAATGTGCCTCAATAAGTTCTTACTGTGTTAACGATTCCTTTAATACTCCTCTAAATAGTCGGACGACATTGGTGACGACAGAAAGATTGATGCGGGCACTGCGATCGGAGGAAGTGGGAGGTGGTGGATCTTTGAGGTACCTGTTGCAGTAAGTAACACACTCATGCATTAGGTATGTCTCTGCTATTGAGCCATCCGGGGCCGACCTGTTTTTGACGAATGACATATACTGTCCAAGCTGTCTACAAAATCAAACGTACAATAAGAATAAGTACATATAGCTAGCTAGTAATCTCCAGTGGAACAAATTAATTAGTTGTACATACCTTTCTTGAGGATACATCCAAGTGTACTGGACCGGACCAGAAATGAGCACCTGCTCGGGCAGGTGGATCATTAGGTGAATCATGATGTCAAAGAAAGCAGGGGGAAAAATCCTCTCTAGTTTGCAAATGATGTGCACAATTTGTTGTTGCAATTCCACCACATCTGACTTCTTTAATTCTCTGGCGCATAACCTCTGCCACCACCTGCACAATGCCACAATTGGTTCTACGACGTCACGAGGAAAGTATGGTCGAATTACCATTGGAATGAGACGTTGCAGCATAACGTGATAGTCATGTGTCTTTAGACCCACAAACTTGTGTTGCACCTCGTCCACTGCTCCAGTTATAGTAGCTGCATATGTAGCTGCATACGTAGCCGGATAACGAACGCCCTTAAACTAGTGAAATACAGAACGTCTAAGCGTCGGCTTCACTGTGTAAGGTGCAGCTGGCATCTTGTTGTACACTCATTTCCTATCCCTCCTCAACCACAAGGGACGACGTAGATTCATTGATTCCAAATCTTTGCGCGCTTTGGGAGTATCTTTAGTCTTGAACTTAATACCGAGAATTGTTCCCACCACGCTGTCGCACACATTCTTTTCTATGTGCATCGCGTCCAAGTTGTTCCTCAGCTTCAACTTCGACCAATAAGGGAGTTCAAAGAATATACTCTTGTGATCCCAATAGCTCAGATCATGTGGAGGAATTGGATTGCATTTCTTTACATCCGCGTCATTGCTCAACACACCAAAGTCGAAATATCTCAACCTCTCTAAAATCTCTTCGCCCAACCAACTACGGGGTTTAGGATTGTTCTCTACCGTCCCGTCGAAATGAGTTTCATCCTGTCGCCACGGGTGGTCGTGAGGAAGCCATCTACGGTGACCCAAGTAACACACCTTCCCCGCGTGCCAACTAGAGTTCACGTCGTCCAAACATATAGGACATCCATTATATCCCTTTGTCCTGCAGGCTGCCAACATCCCATACGCTGGAAAATCGCTGATCGTCCACATTATGGCAGCGCTCATCGTGAACATCGTGTCAGTGAATTTGTCATAAGTTGGGACTCCATTTTCCCACAACAGTTTCAGCTCGTCGATCAAAGGTCTGAGGTAGACATCTAAGCACTTCCCTGGAGATTTAGGACTTGGAATTAGTACAGTAAGGAAATTAAATTCCTTGTTCATGCACATCCACGGAGGCAAGTTGTACGGCATCAGAATAACTGGCCAAGTGCTGACGGCGGAGCTATTACTTCCCCAAGGATTGAATCCGTCTGTAGATAGGCCGAGTCTAACATTTCTAACCTCTGCAGCAAAGTCTCCAAATTCTATGTCGAAATGTTTGAAACCCTCCCCATCCGTGGCGTGTCGCAGGACATCGTCATCTATTCGCTTTTCTGCGTACCATCGCATCGCCTCTGCTGTGTGTAGAGACATGTACAGGCGCTGCAATCTAGGAATCAAGGGAAAATATCGAACAACTTTCACAGGAATTCTCTTTTTCGAACTCTTTCTATTCACCTGGAATCTGCACTTGCCACATACGGGACAATAGTCCAAATCTTTATACTCTTTGTAAAATAGCACACAATCATTCGGACATGCGTCAATTATCCTGTACTTTAGGCTGAGGCTGCTCAAGATATTTCTAACCTTATAATGAGATTTAGGAAGATTGTGATCATCAGGAAGCAACTTACATATTTGCTCCTGAATTTCGTCAAAAGCACTCACTGACATTTTGTGCTTCACTTTTATCTTCATTTGCTCCATCACATATTGCAACACATTCTCTCGACATCCAGGGAACACCGGGGTCTGCGCTTCAAGTAGCATCTGGTTGTACTTATCCATCTCACTGGTGTCAGTGGCCAAGCTAGCATCGGGGAATGTGTTATCATGCTCATTAGTGGTACTGTAACCTCCGTCTTGGTGTTGGTGTCCACCATGACTACATCCCGGAAACGCATCATGGACCAAATCTGCAGTTGGGTTGCAAGCTGGGGGTCCGGCACCACTCCCGCTGGATCAGGCACCATGGTAACTGTACCCTGAGCTGAAGTTTGCTGACTGAACTCTACTGCTTCACCATGCTCGCTCCATGTAGTGTAACTCCACATCATACCATTTTCGTACAGGTGTTGCAGCATAACATTAACCTCCGCATACTGACAATTAAGACATTTCTGACACGGACATCTGAAACGTTTCTTTCCCTGACTATGTTCTATCGCAAAATTCACAAATTCGCTAATTCCATCCATATACCAGACATCACATCTATTCCTCAACTTTATCCAACTCTTGTCCATACTGCTACAAAATATTATAATTAATTAATTATTACATATATATATATTAGTCCATTAATTTACGCTTAATTATACGTACTCGATCTACATCGATCCATCAATTATGTACGTACGTAATTTAATCTGTATATATAGCTAACATCCATGCATGTATGTACGTACGTTAACGTTTCACTAAATATATATTAAGCAAATTTTAACTGCGTACGTACGTACCTACTGGCCTTCTCGATATCTGTTAATTAAGCTAGCTAACTAGTCAGCGGAGATCCCTTATATATCCTGATCCGGCCTTCTCGGCCTTCTCCCTTCTCCTTCTCATTCTCCTTCAATTCTTCTTCAAATGGAATGAAGAGAGGATCAGATGGAATCGAATGAAGAGAGCTCGAGTTTGGCATCGGGCTTATATAATGCTTCACTTAGACGACGGAGTTGTCGGTACATCGTCTAAGTGGAAGTTACTCGGACGACGGCGTGTCGGTCCGTCCTCCAGGTGATCACCTGGACGACGGAGATGGTCACCTGGACGACGGAGAATACCATCTCCGTCGTCCAGGTGATCACCTGGAGGACGGAGAAAACTCCGAGGTCCAAGTGTCCACCTGGACGACGGAGATGGTATTCTCCGTCGTCCATGTGATCACCTAGAGGACGGAGAAGACTCCGAGGTCCAGGTGATCACCTGGACGACGGATAAGGTATTCTCCGTCGTCCAGGTGATGACCTGGACCTCGGAGTCTTCTCCGTCCTCTAGGTGATCACCTGGACGACGGATAAGGTATTCTCCGTTGTCCAAGTACTACCTGGACGACGGAGACTTCTCCGTCGTCCAAGTGTCACTTGGACCACGGAACAATTACGTTTCTGTGGTCTAAGTTCTGTTTTCTTGTAGTGAGCTTACCTCATGTCCAACATCTTATTCAACTACCACGAGTCCCAATTCATACTAAATCAACACGAAATTAGCTCGAAACAAATCGGAATACAATTCCGGCAACCACCACGGGTTCCACCGGAAACCTCATCTCATCCAAAATTAAATACTCAGAAAGCATCAACGAAGCAAGGGGAGTCGAAACCCCCTCACCCCCGCCACCGTGGCTCACCGAAGGACCTCCCCCCGTCACCAGCGAAATTCAAAAGCTTAGCCCGATTCGAATTCATCCAAAACTCAACCAATTCAAACAATTTCAAGCATAAATCAATAAAGGAACTCAAGGGGAGTCCAACCATACCCAAAACGTGGCCGGAGGTAGCCGGAAAATCCGGGTCGGCCGGTGAGATGCAACCGGGTCGTTTCTCTCACGGGTCAACGAGTCAACGGTCCAAACAGTGAAAGTCAACGCTGGTCAAACTTCCAACAGTGCTTTTCGACAATTTTCGACTATTTCTGATATTTATACTCGCGCCTCAGGACGATCGACGGTCCAAAACGGATAACCATTACGATTCAGATAAACACGATACGAACGGACAAACTCGTCGATATTCCAAAATTTCAAATAATCATATTATATTCCTCGGTCATCGGAAAAATCATCCGGAACCGCCCATGAACACGAAATCACGTGAACTACAATTCTCGAGAAGAGACTCAACTCAAATTCTCTGCCGATAATTAAGTCGCAAACAAAACCGGCAAACCACACAATTATCGATAAAACCGCGATTACGTGATAACTCGAGAATTACGCTGTTTACTCTACTGATTCTGGTTCGGGTCGTCACAAATCTACCCCCCTTAAAAAAAATTGGACCTCGAAATTTACGTACCTGTCAAGTGAATAGATGAGGATACTGCTCCCGCATACGCTGCTCAATCTCCCAGGTGGCCTCCTCAACCAAGTGATTCTGCCACAAGATCTTCACCAGCGGTATAACACGGTCCCTCAACTCCTACTCATGACGAACGAGAATCTGTACTAGGTCCTCCACGTACGTCAAATCCTCTCGGATCGGTAACTGCTGTGGGGCTAACACATGCGAAGGATCTGAGATATACTTCTGTAACATCGAAACATGGAAGACATCATGAACACGAGCCATCTCAGCTGGTAACTCAAGTCTGTAAGCAACAGTTCCAACCCTCTCGGTGATCTCATACGGACCAATGTACCATGGTCGAAGCTTGCCACGCTTCCCGAAACGCACAACACCCATCCACGGAGATAGTTTCAGGAAGACCCAATCACCTACCTCAAACTCAAGACTCTTTCTCCTCACGTCTGCGTAACTCTTATGACGATCTTGAGCGATCTTCAATCTGTCCTGAATAATCTGGACATCCTCCATGGTGCTCTTCACCAGATCAGGGCCAATAAACCATCGCTCGCCCACCTCACTCCAACACAACGGAGTGCGGCACTGCCTCTCGTACGGGGCCTCGTACGGTGCCATCTCAATACTGGCCTGATAACTATTGTTGTAGGCGAACTCTACCAAATGCAGTTGCTGGTCCCAATTCCCGCGAAACTGCAACACACACGACCGCAACATATCCTCTAGAGTCTGTATAGTCTGCTCAGACTGCCGTCAGTCTGAGGATGAAAAGCTGTACTGAAACGCAACCTCGTACCCATGGCTCGCTGCAATGCCTGCCAGAACTCAAAAGTAAACTGACTGTCTCGGTCAGAAACAATAGACACAGGCACACCGTGCAGTCGAACAATCTTTGATAAATACAGCTTGGCCAATCTGCCCACTGATATCTTCCCCGGAAGTGCGAGGAAATGAGCGGATTTCGTTAGTTGATCCACGATAACCCAAATATCGGTTTTGCCAGCCGAAGTACGCGGCAACTGATAAAAGAAATCCATGGTAATGTGCTCCCACTTCCAAACCGGAATCTCCAGTGGCTGTAACTTCCCTATAGGTTTCTGCCTCTCTGCTTTAACCTGCTGACAAATCAAACATCGGCTCACGTACGCAGCGATCTCCTGCTTCATGTTGCGCCACTAGTAATACGCTCGAAGAGTACGAAACATCTTCGTACCACCAGGATGCATCGCATAAGCCGAACTATGGGCCTCGTCTAGAATCTCCTTCTTCAGACTCTCGTCTCTGGGTACACACAACCTGCCTCTGAACAACAACGTACCGTTGTCACTCAAACGGAACTCTGTAGGCATACCATTCCATATCATGGTCTTCTTGCTCAACAAATAGGAATCTGAATCCTAAGCCTCCCGTACCTGATCAACCAATACGGGTCGAACCTGGAAACTGGCCAACAAAGCTCCATCGTCACCCCACTCGAACTCGAACTCGGCACCCGTAGCTCGAAGCTCGGCTAACATAGACACTCTAGCTACACAAACATGGAACAACAAAGCTCCGGATTTCCGGCTAAGTGCAGCAGCCACAACATTGGCCTTCCCTGGATGGTTCTCGAAAGTGCAATCATAGTCGTTGATCAACTTCATCCACTAGCGCTGCCTTATGTTCAAGTCTGGCTACGTCCACAAGTAAGTAAGACTCTTGTGATCAGTGTAAATCTTACACTGGGCTCTGTACAAGTAATGTCTCCAACTCTTCAACGCTAGCACAATAGCGGCCAACTCCAAATCATGGGTCGGATAGTTGACTTCGTGTGGTTTCAACTGTCTGGAACCGTAGGCTACAACTCTGCCATGCTGCATCAGCACACAACCTAGTCCCAACTTCGACGCATCACTATAAACCACGAACTCACCGCTGTCGTCTGGTAATGTCAGAACCGGTGCAGTAGTCAACTTTTCCTTCAAGAGTAAGTAACTCTCCTCACATGCATCTGTCCACTCAAACTTGACGCCTTTCTTCGTCAACCTGGTCAGTGGGGTAGCAATCCGAGAAAAATCCTGTACAAACCGCTGGTAGTAGCCTGCCAAACCCAAGAAACTCCGGATCTCCGATACAGTGGTAGGTCTACTCCAATTCAGCACGGCCTCGATCTTGTCACGATCAACACTGACTCCCTCAGCCGATATCACGTGCCCCAGAAACTTCACACTGTCCAGCCAAAACTGGCACTTGCTGAACTTCAAAAATAATTGATGGTCCCGCAAAGTTCGCAACACCGCTCGCAAATGCTTTCTATGCTGGCCCACACTCCTGGAATATATCAAAATATCATCGATGAACACAATCACGAACTTTCCCAGAAACCGTCTGAACACTCGATTCATCAAGTCCATAAAAGCTGCGGGGGCGTTGGTCAACCCAAACGGCATAACCAAAAACTCATAGTGCCCATACCGCGATCTGAAAGCTGTCATGGCCACATCAGAGTCTCGGATTCTCAACTGGTGATATCTGAATCGAAGATCAATCTTCGAAAAGACTGAAGCTCCCTTGAGTTGATCAAACAAGTCATCAATCTGCGGCAACGGATACTTGTTCTTCACTGTAACCTGATTCAGCTTCTGGTAGTCGATGCACAACCGCATGGATCCATCTTTCTTCCGTAAAAACAAAACCGGGGCACCCCATGGCGAAACACTGGGTCGAATAAAACCCTTCTCCAGCAACTCCTGGAGCTGAACCTGTAACTCTTTCAACTCCACTGGTGCCATATGATACGGTGCCTGTGAAATGGGTCCTGTACCCGGTAATAGCTCAATAGTAAAGTCAATCTCCCGAACTGGAGGTATACCCGGTAACTCCTCCGGAAACACATCCGAAAACTCGGAAACAACCTCAATACCACCAAGGTCCAGCACAGCAGCCGTAGTGTCTACCACATGAGCTAAGTAAGCAACACAGTCCTTCTTCATCAACCGATCTGCCCTCATCACGGAAATCAAACATGGCAATAAAGTGTTCTTCTCGCCGCGAAACAATATCTCGGGAAAGCCTGGTCGCCGAAACGCAACCTCCTTCTTGTGACAGTCAAACATGGCCCAATGCGTCTCCAAGAAGTCCATACCCAAAATCAGATCAAAATCAACGATATCAAGCAACAACAAATCTGCGGCTAAGCCATGGCCTCCAATAAAAATCTCACAGTCTCTGTACACCCAGCCAATACTCACAATCTCACCGGACGAATACAACACTCTCCACAACCCCGAAAGTGGAGACGCAGGTATCATAACTAAAGATGATAGTCTATACGATATGAATGAATGTGTGGCACCTGGATCTAACAAAGTAAGTACTGGAATACCAAAGATATGCAACGTACCGATAACGACCTCCGGGGAAGCTCTGCCCTCTCGCAAAGTCATGGCATAAACCCTCGCCTGCCCTGCTGGTCGTCCACGCTGAGGCTGTCCCTGCTGTCCGCCCTGGCCCGTAAACTGTACTGGTCGAGCCCCCGAAGTGGCACCTCGCTCTCCTCCAGAACTCTGGGCCGCCTGTCCACCAGCACCATCAAGCTGGAAACACTCCCTCGCATAGTGACCCACATGGCCACAGCGAAAACAAGTAACAGGGCCTCGCTGACACGAACCAACATGATGTCTGCTGCAGAGACTACACAACGGGTACTCCCTCGATATGGTAAAAGAGTCACCGGTACGCCGAAGATAACTGGAACCGCTAGAACCCCCACTAGACTGTGGTCGCTGCGGTCGATCTCTCCTCCATCTCTGCCTCTGTCTCGGTGCACCAGCTAGTGGTCGATATGGTCCACTGCCCGAGGATGAAGCCGAACCGGAAGTATCAGAACTCTGCCTCTTTGAAGGCCCCTGACTCGGTCCACCCTCCTCAAACCGTCTAGACTGGTACCTCTGCTGCCTCTCCTTCTCGATGTCCTCACCTCGGAGTGCTGCACTGACAAACTCATCAAAGTTGTTCCGAGGCATCGTAGTTAGAGTCCCCTTGATGTTCAAGTTCAAACCCAGCTCAAACCTGCGACACTTGGCTTCCTCAGTAGCCACCATATCACGCGCAAAACGAGATAAACGGGTAAACCTGTCCCGATACTCAAGCACAGACATACTGCCCTGCCTCAAGTTCGTAAACTCCTCATACTTGCGCTGCTGGGTAGCCTGGTTGAAATACCTCCGCATAAACAAATCACGGAACAAAGTCCACGGAGTATCAACTGGAACTCTGTCGGTGCTCACCCACCAAAAATATGCATCAGACTCAAGTAATCCGACTGCTGCCACTGTCATCTGCTCAGCGGTAAACCGCAGACGCTCACAAACTCGTTCAACCTGAACCAACCATGCCTCACACATCTCTGGATCAGCTGAACCCGAAAAGACAGTCGCACCAGCAGTACAAGCTTTGACCACAGGGTCAAAACGCTCCTCCAAACGCAACACTCGCATCAGCAAGTCGTGCGTCTGGTGATCCATATCAGGATCCTCTTCCCGATCAACACGGGGACCACGTTGAGGAGGCATCTTACTGATACAAGACAAGCATTAGGTACAAGCATAAGGAACATAATCATGAGACCTCAGATATTTGAGAACACACAACACCCGAAGTATTGATGAGTACCGCTGGCCAGTCGGGTCATCACTCCAGTCATGCTGTACAAACTCAAATACCCTAAGCGTCACAACTACAAATGTCTACAGAATCTGACAACCTAATGCTCTGATACCAAGCTGAAAGGACCCAACCCCGATTTAGTTACCTAAACCGGAATCAAACCCCTTCTGAAAACATGAACCAACAAAAACCATTAAAATTTCGGCAGAGTAACGCTACTAACGCGGAATTGCCATTACCTGCACCCGAAAAATAACACTTCATCCTATGCCACAAAAGCCAAACCGTGGGCACCAATCCCACTTCATCCTATGACGTGAGACACCAGAATCCGAATTGCAAACTGGGCACGGAAACCGAAAAGCCCAGGGGAAAGGCAAATAAAACGTTAGAGTGAGTGGACAAAAATAAACACATGCCTTTCACCAGTTTATATACAATATCAATGTAAAACAATGCGAGTTCGGAAAGTATATATAGAGGTGCCAGGCGAATCTCTCAACCCCGACGGTCAGGCGAATCGCTCAACCCCGACGGTGATAGGCCAGGGGAATCTCTCAACCCTGCCCAGAGGAATCTCTCAACTCAGGTCCAGAGGAATCTCTCAACTCTGGCGGACTACCGGTGATCAGCCGAGTAGCCGAAGCATCGATGCAGTAATGCCATCACCATAAAATATAAAACAATACCTCCAAAAATAATATATAACTCAATATCGTATAAAGTAAATACGGAAAATCACGATAAATCACGAACTCGCAATAACTATGAAAATATAAAAAAATGTCCACTCACAGATGAGCAGAGAGCGCACTCGCGCTAATCACGTGGTCCGGCGGAAGATCCCTCGCCCGAAGCACGATTACGATCCCATGAATATTCATAAAACATATCTGATCAAAATCACAATTCTCTACACTGTACCACACCGCGGAAACCAACCGTTCCCGGAAATATACAACACAGTGCAAAATAATCGACGAAATTTCCGAAATATCCACTCAAAACCCTCGACTGAAAATCTGATACCCAAATCAATTCGAAAACCTCAAGGCGATGATCAGGACGCGAATACGAGAAAAATGACACTAAAATCATCGAAAACCAAAAAGTCAACGCCCTCGCCGGAGCACCACCGTTGACCCCCGCCGCCGGCAGCGGCGCGCTGTCAACGAATAATTTCTCCAGCGAGGAAAGCCCAGTCCTCTAGCTCCCTCATGCCCAACATCTTATTCAACTACCACGAGTCCCAATTCATACTAAATCAACACAAAATCAGCTCGAAACAAATCGGAATACAATTCCGGCAACCACCACGAGTTCCACCGGAAACCTCATCTCATCAAAAATTAAATACTCAAAAAGCATCAACGGAGCAAGGGGAGTCAAAACCCCCTCACCCCCGCCACCGTGGCTCGCCGGAGGACCTCCCCCCGTCACCGACGAAATTCAAAAACTTAGCCCGATTCGAATTCATCCAAAACTCAACCATTTCAAACAATTTCAAGCATAAATCAATAAAGGAACTCAAGGGGAGTCCAACCATACCCAAAACGTGGCCGGAGGTGGCCGGAAAATCCGGGTCGGCTGGTGAGATGCAACCGGGTCGTTTCCCTCACGGGTCAACGAGTCAATGGTCCAAACAGTGAAAGTCAACGCTGGTCAAACTTCCAACACTGTTTTTTGACAATTTTCGACTATTTCCGATATTTATACTCGCGCCTCGGGATGATCGACGGTCCAAAACGAAGAACCATTACGATTCGAATAAACACGATACGAACAGATAAACTCGTCGATATTCCGAAATTTCAAATAATCATATTATATTCCTCGGTCATCGGAAAAATCATCCGGAACCGCCCACGAACTTGAAATTACGTGAACTACATTTCTCGAGAAGAGACTCAACTCAAATTCTCGGTCGATAATTAAGTCGCAAACAAAACCGGCAAACCACACAATTATCGATAAAACCGCGATTACGTGATAACTCGAGAATTACGCTGTTTACTCTACTGATTCTGGTTCGGGTCGTCTCAATAATATATTTATTAATATAAGTTTTGATAAATTGGATAAATTTGGCTATCCAAATTTGAAAAATATTGTGAAAATTGGATACATTGGATATATTTGTGAACTTTGAATTTTTGGATAAATTTGGATACAATTGATGAATTTGGATATATTTGGATGAATTATGCCTAGGTATTTCATTTATTCAGCTTAATTATGACTCTATGGAAGAGGTGCACGGCTGCAAACAAGGAGGCTGAACGCGAAGCCATTGTGCAAGCATTGGGTTGGAGGCAGGATTCTGAGGAAACCATTACAAATTTCCCTCAGCAATCTTCGGCTCTAGCGACAGGTCAAATCCCTCATGCTCTATGTGAGGAGGCGTCAGCCTTTACGGATGAGCCGGACGGGACCTGATCGACTGCGCCGTTAGACGGTCTGGATGAATCAGTCGACAACTCGATTCTCTATAGCGTCTGGCATAAGGTCAGGAGGCAGCCATCGGACGCGCCTGAGAAAGGGACTCGGGGACTTCGAAAGGGTGCCAAAGGCGAGCACATAGTGAAGTCGACGAGGAAGAAGATCGACCTCCCGTACGACGAGTTCACCCGTGGCCCTCCTACCACGCAGCTCAGGAGTCTGACCTCGCACTTCATCTGCTCAATCACACGGAACAGCATCTGTATGGTTGCCCCTTCGTGGAACAAGTTGTCCCGATCTGAAAAGTTGAAGGAGTATCGCGAACTATCGGTAATATTATTTATTATTATTTATTTATTTAAGTAATTACAAAACATAAATGCATTATTTCTATAATTAATTTTAATTTTATATTTATATTTCTGGACACATTTTGAAATCTCCAACTCAACGGAGATGATGGAGGATATAAAGGAGACGGCTGCCCACATTTATAAGGACTGGAAGTACGACCAACGACACGGCGCCTCGCCTACACCTCTGGAGCTCCGAAATGATAAGGAAGAGTAGTGATTATGATTGGTCGGACACTTTCAGTCCAACAAGTATAAGATTCGTCTTCATTTTCTTTAATGTAATGAAACTTGTATAATTTATTATTTTTAACCATTATATTATTATTTAATTATCTTTGTTGTGTAACAGACAAGATCGGAGGCTAACAAGGCAAATCGGGACAAGAAGGGCAAACACCATGTATCGGGCTCACGAAAGTTCATTTACATCGCAAAGGAGCACAAAGATGCGGGTTCGAAGCATTGCTTCTTGGTTGTCAGCGCCAAGCTTATGTGAAGTTCGGGGTCGTCAATGAAGCGAGTCAACAAAGGGTAAGTAACTCACATTTTTAAAATCAATTGAATTTACTCATTGTCAAAGCATATCTAGATTAAGTATAACACTAATTATATTTTTAAGAAATTGAATTATAATTAGTGCATAATTTAGTTAGGTTATACTATTGGAATATGATTTTGAACTTAAATTTGGTTATGCTTTAGTTTAGTTAGTTAAATTATGATTTTCAATTTGAGAAAACCAGATGGAAATCAGTGCCCTCGGTGTAATTTTGTTGTTGTAATTGGTCATTCGAAGTGTAATCTTGCCTGCAGGTTTTTTGGTTTTCGACAAATTTTAAGGGAAATTATGCCAAAGTTTTGTTAGAAATTAATATTATATTTATTTATTCTTCACTTAATTAATTTCAGGAGAGGTTGATACAAATAGTCGGGGAGAATTGTCCGCTTCATCCGCTTCATCAAATTGGCACGGTAGGGAGGATACCGAGGCTCCGAGCTAACCTTCGATTGGCACAGGAGTCGGCAGATCGTGCCTGGGAGCATTCGAGGTCGGTGGAGGCACATTTTGTCGCTCACAACCGTAAGATGACCGCCTTCTATGAGGCATGCAGGAAAATGGGGTGCCTATTCCTGATTTTGATGATGAGTGCGGTTCTCCTCAGCCCCAACGACGATGATCCGAGCGGCGGCGGGGAAATTGGCAATATGTCTACCCCAGGTTTAGTTTCGTAGTTTTTTTGTTATTTTATTATTATTTCTATCGATGTATGTAGACTTTTTATATTTAATAAATATTTTATTAATTTAATTAATAAATTTTTATATATTTTAAATTTATTTTATAATTCAGATAAAAAAATACAAATTAAAAAAAAATCAACATAGGCGACGAACACTCTTCGTTTCATCGTCCAAGTAAATTACTAAGACAACTGACCATTCGTCGCCTAAGTGTCCACTTAGACGATGAACGATTTCGTCGCCTAATTAAGTGGTCACACTTGCACGACGACAGACATGTCGTTGTGTAGGTGCATCATTTAGATGACAACCAATTATCGTCGTCTAAGTGCTCTCGCTTAGACGACAAAATTAAATCGTCTTCTAAGTGGCAACACTTAGACGATGACTCTAGTTATTCGTCACCTTAGATGATTCTTAGACAACGACCACTATCGTCATTTAGAGGAAGATTGTTTTGTCGTCTAAGTGGTTAGACGACGAACCATCTTTCGTCGCCTAAGTAGCTTCTTAGGCGATGAAACAAAAAAATTTTGTCGCCTAACTACTTGGGCTACGATTTTTAGGTTACGAACTTCAGACGATGAAATCTTCATCGCCTAAGTACCTGGCCGATGAAAAATACCACTTAAGCGACAAAAATGATTCGTCACTTAAGTGTGTTTTTCTACACTACCAGAAATGGAGACATTACCGGCGACCTCCCGTCGCCGGCCTTGTCTATTTTTTTCGCCGGAATTGTCATTACCAGCGACAAGTCGCCGGCAATGACGTCGCCGGAAATCCCCCGCCGGTGTTAACATTGCCGGCGACGGGAAACGGCGTCGCCGGCAATGGCAGCGCCGCCGTGGCCAGAATGTGAGACATTGCCGGCGACTGAGGTCCATGTCGCCGGCAATGTCTAGAAAAATTTTGAAAAAAAAACGCGGTTCTGGATTGGGCCCAATTCCAGAACCTGCATTGAAAGACATAAACCGTACAATCATACAAGTTCAACAGTACACATAAATGTCCAACGTACAGTACAAATAGCAACGACGATACGAAAATTAATTACAACTACAGGTCAGGGTCGAGGAACTTGCGGGTCAGGGTCGAAGTAATCCATGTACTCATTTGAATTCCGGTGGCTACCTTGGTCTTGCTCTGGCGTTGACTGGTGCGGTGGTGGTGGTGGATAGCTAGGGAACGGAGGGACCGGGACCGGGGGAGGTGTGGGGAACGGTTGTCCGGTAGTCTGAGCCTCGTACATCGTCTGCATCCATGTGTACATCTGAGCCTGCATCTGTGTCTGCTGCTGAACCATGTTTTGGTACTCGGCCATCTGCCTCTTTTGCTCCTCATACTCCCTCTGCGTCCTATGAAGCTCCGCTGCGAGGTTACGACTAGAAGTTGAACTTCTTGAACCGGTAGAGTATTGTGAAGTGTTTTTCAATACTCCTTCGCCCGCCGAGCCCATTACCCTACAGTAGTAGGCATTCTTTCCAGTCCCGCACGTTTTTGCCATGATCTGAGCCGCTATCGGGGGATCAAGCGGATTGATCTGAGAGGCATACTGGGTGACTTCTTCCTCGGAGCAGTCAGGATGGTTAGTCCGAGCTATACTCATGGTCACTTCTGTGGTCGCCTCCTCCACTCTCGCCTAATTGAAAAGCGAAAATGAACAACGTATTAACTAACAAAATCTATTAATATCGAAAAATAGTTTTATTAACACATGGAGAGGCGAAAGACTTACCGCTTCGTCAGGGCACTGCGGATAGAACTTCTGATGAATATACACCAAGGGGTTCACTTCTTGTTGTTGCTGCGCCTTAGTCGACCAACCCATGTAGTTGAGTGAACCTGCATGATGGGCCCTGGTGTTTTTCAATCTATTCGCCCGGTTCGTCTTCGAAATCGCCTTGTTTGATAAACATATGGAAAAAAATTAGTAACTAACTATTTCAATCTGATACGATACAGACGGCTTGTAAGATATATTAAGGATGCATACCTTTGCTTTGGGGTGCTCGAAGTGGGCTATCATCCACAGCCACTCGTACTCCCTAAACCGGAATTCGCTAGGGGTAGAACCTCGGCCTAGCTCCTTGTATACAGTGTAATGGGAAGAAAGCTCGTTCTTCCACTCTTTATACCTATATTAAAACAAGGAAAAAAAGTTAGAGATATTAAAACACTTGATAAACAAAAATCTAACTCGATATATATTCAAATAAGTCGAAGCACATCACCTCATATGTAGTTGACGCTCTACCCACGTGTGAATAAGAACTTCATCCACGTCAAACCACACCTGCAATATGAATATATAAAAGGTAAAATTATATATTTAAGTGGACTTAATTATTAAATGTAAAATTTACGTAATGAAAATACGATTTTACTCACACTGAGTGCATTATGCACTTGCATCTTCACGTAGATAGGCACAGATTCCCAATTTGGCCAAAGCATTGGGACCTTGTCCCGCACGATCGCACCGACCATGCTGACATATTTGCGTGTGGTGTCGAATGCCTCGATCACCTCGCCATCCTCATTGGCCCTTATGGGCGTTTTCCTTCCGCCGGTGGCCTGCTCAAGTCTCTTCCCGGTGCAGGTGCCTCTAGCCCCTTTCCGTTTTCCAGTCCCATTAACGAAATTGCCTAATAATACAATGTCAACAATTTGATATCATTAATTGAACATATCGCAAGTCTTAAGTAATAATTAAGTAATCAATCTGATGTTAAATAAAATTTACCTGCATCGTCCGTTTGTTGGTTGGTGCACCTCACACTCCAAAGATACACGGGGTCGAACGGGAGGAAGTTATACGCTTCCTCCATGGTCAGGAACTCCGGCCGTCCTTCAACATAAACAGGCATCCCCATATCATCGAATTCAGGGATGACAGGAATCTCGTCGGGTAGGAAGAGACCGGAGGGCGGAGATAGACGAGGCCTGGACGATGAGGCGCCAGCACCACCATGTGCCTCAGATGATTCCTGTGAAACGGGAGTAGGCACCGGGCGAATATGGGGCATTCAGATTGAGGGAGTTTCTGATGCCCCCGTTGACTGTCGCTCGTCTGAGGCTCTGCCACCGGAGGGACGTCTGCTGATTGAGCGTCTGGAGACTGAGGCTCGAGCCTCGACTTCCGGTGCCACGGCTCTTGATCGTGCAGCTTCCTCCTCAGCTCGCGCCTCTAGCAAGGCTCTCGTGCGAGCAGTCATCATTGGCCCACTGGGCGTGTTGCTAACTGCGGGCGAGGAGGAAGCTTGACTACTGTTCCCTCCACTATTTCGGGAACCTCTCCGAAGCCAATTAGCCGCAAAACCTCCTGGACACCGCAATAGTCATGGATTCGGTTCAATAACAAATCGGAACCGGAACGGTTTGGAACCGGAACCGTTAGAAACCGGAACTGTTTGTAACCGGAACTGTTTGTAACCGAAACCGTTTGTAACATAACGGGAAAGGTTACAAACAGTTCCGGTTCCAAACGGTTCCGGTTCCAAACCGTTTCGGTTCTATAACAAATCGGAACCGGAACGTTTTGGCACCGGAACCGTTAGAAACCGGAACAGTTTGTAACCGGAAACGTTTGTAACATAACGGTTCCGGTTACAAACAGTTCCGGTTCCAAAGGGTTCCGGTTCCGCGCGGATCCGGTTTAAAACCGTTCTGGTTCTAAACCGTTCCGATCCCGATTTTCACCTTCATTTATACGATTAATTAACAACTATATCACCTAAATTAACATATATACATTTTCGATGTATATATATATACATCATGCATCTTAATTAAATTTAATTTTCACATATTCATCCAAATCACAAACCCTAATTAATTTTCCACATTTTTCACACATATATATATCATGCATCTTAATTAGGTTTAATTTCCACATATATATACATCACATATTCATCCAAACCACATATATACATAATTTTCACATATACATCACTTAATTTTCACATACCTAAATATATATATATACATCACATATATATACATTGCATATAAATTTACAACTTATCACCCTAATTTCCAACTTAGCACCCTAATTAATTTACACATACACATACACATACACATACACATACACAAAAATAATTAAAAATTGAGAGAGAGAGAGAGGGAGAGAGAGAGGATCGGACCTGCCATGGATTTCCACCTACAATGCTTTGCCGACTACAATGGTGAGGGGAGGAGAGGAGGGGAGGAGGGGAGGAGGAGATTTTCGGAGGAGGAGAGGATTCCGGATCGGTGGAGAGGAGGAGAGGGAGAGGAGGAGTAGAGGATAAGGAGGAGGAGTGGGAGAGGAGGAGGAGGAGGTGAGCTAGAGGTGATCTAGTTTGAACTCGCCGGACCGATTTGGGAGGAGGAGAGGGAGAGGAGAGGGAGAGGAGGAGAAATGAAAGGCTCGGGCTCGACTGGGTTTCTATCCAGACAACATTGCCGGCGAGTTTCTTATAACTCGTTGGTAATGTCATTACCAACGACTTCAACTCGTTGGTAATGTCATTATTTCCCGAAGAATATCCGACAACATTTTCCGTCTATGATTTCCGGCTACATTTTCCGACTACAATTTCGATTATCAATTTCCGTATACGTACGATTAACGACATACATTTCCGTCTACGATTTCCGGCTACATTTTCCAATAACAATTTCCATTATCAATTTCCGTCTACGATTAACGACTACAATTTCCGTCTACGATTTCCGGCAACATTTTCCGACTACAATTTCGATTATCAATTTCCGTCTACGTACGATTAACGACTACAATTTCCGTCTACGATTTCCGGCTACATTTTCTGACTACAATTTCAATTATCAATTTCTGTCTACGATTAACGACTACAATTTCCGTCTACTATTTCCGACTACATTTTCCGACTACATCATATTTCCGACAACAATTTCCGACTACATCATTAACGTACTAAGGATGATAATCGTAATCATCGTCATCACTTGAGTCTGACTCGGTTTCATAGGTAACCTCTGGCAATATGTGCCTCTCCTCGTCATCTGAATCAGCGTCAACTTCATATGGATTAACATCGAGAAGTTCTGCTCCAGTAATTCGAACCACACTCCCAGATCTCACATTATTAAGGCGAATCGTAGATGATTCCGGAATGTCAAAAGCGTTCGGCTCTTGGTATGCAGTAACTTCCTCATCATCTGCGGTATCACCAAGTGTGGCAGCACTGTATATGTTTCTATGAGCAACATGGTTAACCACCTTCCACGGGACTTTGTTAAGAAGATCGTCCAGGTAAAACACTTGTTTTACTGATGAGGCAAGAACGAAAGGGTCTTCTTCATACCAGGTAGTAGCAGTATTCACCGAAAATGTTCCGTGCTGATCGGTCCTTGTGTTCTCCGGGCTAGTATCAAACCATCTACACTTGAACAAGTGCACTTTCATGCGGTTCCCATAAATTAGTTCAACAACTGAATGAAGGACACCGTAATAGTCAACGCCATCCTGCCCACCATGGACCATCACCCCACAATTCTGTGTTTTCAGTCGGTCGTCTCTATTTTCACATATAAATTTCACGCCATTGACCTGACACATCGAGTAAACTTTTGAAGCTATCGGTTTCATCGCAATGACCCTCAATTCGTTTGACCACTCTGGGTAACCATCATCTGCTACATGGTTCATCTGAAAACGATAAGAAATCACACAAGACATTATGAACATAGAAACCACAAAACCACGTACGTACACACATGCTATATAAGGAAAATGGCAATAAAAAAAAGACATATACACATATACCCTTACCCATGGACCAAAGTAGTTTGCAAACGTCATGTTGTGGTAATCAACATTTCCGGCAATAGCAGGGCAGTGAAGATGATAATTTTTCCAATATTGTACTTCTTTACAGTTAATCAGTACCGACCAGTGGGCAATGACTACCTCATTTTCATCCAACTTGTACGACTTTGGCAAGCTTCCCTGTACTACAACGTCATTGGAGATGATAGAAAGGTTGAACTGAGGTTCATCTATCGGCATCTGTTGTAGGGGGTCCTCAAGCGCTCCCAAATACACTTTGGTGTACGTGACACACTCGTGCGCAACATATGCTTCAGCAATACACCCTTCAGGTGCATATTTATTCTTCACATAGTCCATGTAGGCTCCCAATTGTCTACAAGTTAACAAGTGCATGTTAAAAGGGGTAAAACTAAGACTTTACATATAAAAACAGAGGCAAACCAAATGTATCTTTCCATGGGATACATCCAAGTGTAGTGTACGGGACCGGTAAGCAACAATTGTTCGGGAAGATGGATCGTTAGGTGAGGCATGATGTCGAAAAAATTTGGCGGAAATATCCTCTCAAGCTTGCACATGATAAAAATGATGTCATCTTGCATCTCCCTGAGATCTGATTTTTTAACTTCCCTGGTGCATAACTTCTGAAAGAATCTTGACAAGGCCACCAACGGCTCCACCACCTCCTTGGGCAGGTACCCTCGAATGAAAATAGGGAAAAGGCGTTGAAGCAGTACATGGCAGTCATGACTCTTTAATCCGTACATCTTATTGTCCCGGTAGTTAACACACCTGCTTATATTTCCTGCATAGCCATAAGGATACCTGCATGTATATATATATATATAGCCATAGGCAACAATTATATTTCTCGCATATCACCATAATCCGGCAAAAATTAAAGGCAAACCAATTTTCGTACTGCATAGTCATATATAAGAATATTTACCTGACATTACTCAGCCACCGAAAAATTTCATGCTTATACTTCGGCTTGACGGTATAAGGAGCTTGCGGCATTTTTCTCTTACCATCTCGTAACCACAAATGTTTCCGCAATCCCATAGCTTTCAGATCAATACGTGCCTTAGGGATGTCTTTTGTTTTCCCCTCCAAGTTAAGAACTGTGCCCACCACACTTTCACACACATTCTTCTCTATGTGCATGACATCTAGGTAATGTCTGATAGGCAACCTGGGCCAGTAGGGGAGTTCCCAGAATATGCTCTTGTGTGTCCAAAACTTATACCTTTCGGGCTTGTCTGGAATTGACGCCACTATGTCAGGATGATTGCTCAGCTGGCCAAAATCATATTCATTCAACACTTCCAAAATTTCTTCCCCTGTCCATCGCCTGGGTGCCACACCTGTTTCCACAGTCCCATCAAACGCGTCTGGATCCTGCCTAAATGGGTGATCATATGGAAGCCAACAACGGTGACGCATCTGAACAATTTTACTGCAATGAGGACTGCAACAATTAACCGTCATGCACTCTGAACAAGCCCTGTAACCCCTGGTAACGTTGCCCGACAACATACCGCGGGAAGGAAAATCACTGATGGTGCCAACAAGCATGGCATGCATCTGGAACATCTTTTTTTTGAACCTATCGTAAGTGGGGTGGCCACACTCACTCAGGTACTTAAGCTCCTCAATCAAAGGCCTCAAATACACATCGAGACACTTTCCTGGATAACCTGGGCCCGGAATTAACAGAGTCAGCATATTGTATTCCTTATTCATGCACATCCATGGTGGAAGGTTGTACGGTACCAAAATAACTGGCCATATACTGTATTGAAGACTCATGTTGCCAAAAGGGTTGAATCCGTCAGATGAGAGCCCTAGCCAAACATTTCGGACCTCTGCTGCAAAATGATCAAACTCCCTGACCATGTGCTTCCAGGCCTCTCCGTCGGAAGGGTGTATAAGGGTGTCATCGTCAGGCAAGTTCCTCTCAGCCCACCATCTCATTGCCTCGGCCGTGAAAGCACACATGAACAACCGCTCCAGCCTATCAATAAGCAGGAAATATCGAAGTATCTTCACAGCTTTCTTGTTGCCTGCAGGAGTCAACTTATACCTTTCTGTAAAACATACCGGGCATGCTTCAAGGTCTTCGAGATCTTTTCCCCAGAAGAGAACACAATCATATCTGCATGCATGGATTTTGATGTAGGAAAGCCCAAGATCTTTCAGGATATGTCGCACCTTATGACGAGTGGTAGGAAGACGATGACCGGGTGGCAGTAGCGAAGCAGTCCACTTCAACCAAGAATCAACAGCTTTGACAGACATTTTGTTCTCCATTTTGAGCTGCATCACTCCCATCACACTTTCAAGAACAGTCTTACTACAACCGTCGTACAACGGAGTCTGTTGCAATGCAATCAGGTTGTTGTACTTGTCCATACCGCTTGTGTTGACATGAGCTCCAGGTAATGGTTCGACTGGCTCGATATGGGGGAAACCCTCAACGACGGGAGGGACATTTGGTGCTTCATCAGCAAATACACCGCTCTCATGAGGAAACATATCATTGATTAACATCGATGTTGAATCATAGGATGAACTGCCCCTCTTAGCAAAATCTCCATGATCATAGCGTGGACTGGCCCTCTCACCAAATTGTCCATGATCATGCGGACCCGCTACCGATGTTTCACCGTGATAAATCCAACAAGTGTACCTATCCCAAAACCCATATTTACTCAGGTGCCTCTGGACTTTATCAATGGGAAATTGAAATCAATCGCTGAAACACTTACATTCTTTACACGGGCAATAATGAAGTGTAGTGTCTCCACAATTAGCCTTCACAAAATCCACAAAACTCCTAATTCCCTCATGATATCTGACATCCCATCTTTCGAGGCTCATCCAACTCTTCTCCATCCTGAAAATTCTAACAATTTTACGTATTAATTATATATATATACACACATCACTACTAATAATCGACGCGATATCTCAATTCAACTCTAATTAAATCAACACATGCATGCATATATATATATATATATATCGATCTAATCTCTGAATTCGATTCAGTACTCGATGATGGTATTCTCCTTTTTTCAATTCAAAACGTATTTGACTGGGTAGGAGGCTCTGTTAAGCCTGGCTCCGATAACAATACGATAATACCAGTCGTTGATTCAGACACAAGATTAACTACAAGCTGTTTTCTCGTTTCGGTGACATCAACAACATTTCATATATATCTCACGAATTGGATTTGATCAACACACACACATATATATATACATACACATATACGTATATATACACCTACCTATATATATAGCTTCCCGAGTGATCGAGTTTTCGACGCGCGCCTTAATTATGACAATATACCGAATGATCTATTTCAGAGCGTACGTTTTCCTTCTTTCGATTTCTCTGGATTTTCTTCGATCAAAATGATTGAATGATCGAGCTGCCGCATCCGGCATCTAATATAAGACACATTGCCGGCGACGGAGTAAGTCGCCGGAAATGAAGACATTACCGGCGACTTTACGCCAGAATCTCGCCGGTAATGTTCCAAAACATTACCGGCGACTCCAACCGTCGCCGGCAATGTCTAGCCACACATTTCCGGCAAAATTCCGGCCGGAAAATCGCCGGAAATGTGTGGCTAGACATTGCCGGCGACGGTTGGAGTCACCGGTAATGTTTTGGAACATTACCGGCGAGATTCCGGCGACATTACCGGCGACGGAGTAAGTCGCCGGTAATGATGGACATTACCGGCGAATTTTCCGGTCGCCGGCCTTGTTGGCCGGAATCTCGCCGGTAATGTTTCAATTTGTGGTAGTGCTAGTAGTGCGTCCCCTTCTAGACACCAAATCACATAGGAGAGTCTTACTCAAATACATGTTCTGACGACCCGAACCAGAATCAGTTGTGTATTCGGCACGATTCACGAGATTCTGTTTAGTCGCAGTTTTTACGTTATATATGTGGTTTGTCGATCCTATTCGCGACTATGTTTTCGGCCGAGAATTTGAGTTGAGTGTCTTCACGGAAATTGTAGAGTACGTGATTTCGAGCTCGAGGGCGGTTCCGGAAGATTTTTCTGATAACCGAGGAATATTTTGTGATTATTCGAAGTTTCAGTTTTCGACGAGTTTATCCGATTGTTTTGAGCTTATCCGAATCATTTCAAATATTTATTTCAGACCGTCGCTTGACCCGAGGCGCGAGTATAAATATCGGGAATAGTCATAAAATCGTCGAAAAACACTGTTTGAGTTTGACCAGAGTTGACTTTCCAAAAATAGCAAGTTTGACCGTTGACCCGTGGGGGAAACTTTCCTGTTTCGGCTTCGCCGTCCGACGACCATTTTCCGGCCACCTCAGACCTTGAGGAAGGTATGATTAGCTTCCCCTTGTGATTTCGAGTCGTTTGGTATTTGGTTTGAGTGAAATTGATGCCATTTTGGTTGAACCCGAGTCAGGCCGAGTTTGAGTTCATCGCCGGTGATGGTTGGCCGTGTTCCAGCGAGCCTCGGTGGTGGAGGTTAGGAGGGTTCGACTCCCCTTGACCTTGTGAGTCTTCCTGTATGGTTTAATTGAGGATTGGTGGACGTTTGGGTGCAACCCGATTAGGTTACCGGAAGTTTTTCCGTTCGGTATTTCGAGGTGAAATTGGGTGGTTTAAAGTTGGAATTGGCTTGTGTGGTAGTTGAGAAAACGATTCGGCTTGAGGAGAACTTCAGTTCTGGAGCTTCCTCGTCGGAGGAAGTCATGGTTGACGGCGCGCCGCCGCCGCCGCCGGCGGTCAACGGTGGTGCTCCGGCGAGGAGTTGACTTTTTGGATTTTAGTGTTTTTAATGTCGTTTTCCTCGTGATCGCGCCCTGATTATCGTCCAGAGGTTTTCAGATTGATTTGGGTAGCCGATTTTCAGTCGAGAGTTTCGAGTGGAGATTTCGGGAATTTCGTTATTCGTTTTGCACTGCATTGTTTATTTCCGGGAACGGTTGGTTTCCGTGGTTCAGTACAGAGTTGTGGACTATGATTTTGATCAGTTATATTTTATGAATATTCAGGAGATCGAGATCTGGATCGTGATCGTGCTTCAGGCGAGGGATCTTCCGCCGGACCACGAGTTTAGCGCGAGTGCGCGTTACGCGAGTCTGTAAGTGGACAATTTCTTTTCACGGATTGATTGCGAGTCTTTATATACGTTTTATAAACTTGAGCATGCAGATTGATTATGATTTTACGAGCATGTGTTTTACGATTATGCACATACGAATATACGTATACGAATATACATATGTACATATTATGTTTTATGCATGTGCATGAAAAGGATTTATAATTTGGTTTACACAGAGTACAGTCTCAGTATATGTTGTGGTATCGATACAAATTGGCTTCTCGGCTGATCCCCGAGTACGCTCCGGGGGGGACAGATATCCTGACCCGAGGCCTTTCTGGCTAGGAATCACGTGTGGGTCTGGGATCCCGTGATTCAGACTTTGCTATCGCGTGGTAGTCCATGAGAGATTCCGCGATACATTTTATGTTGCATGCTCTGTACGTGAGTGGTAGTCAGCGTCTCCTCGCGTGCCATTTGATTTTCATGCATTTGACTCGCATATGATTTTATACGTATATATTACTTGGTAAAAGACATTTATTTTCGTCCACTCACTCTAACGAGTTTATTGTCTCTCCCTTGGGCTTTTCGGTTTCCGTGCCCAGTTTGCAGTTCAGGTTTGGTGTTTCACGTCGCGGTTTGGAGGCTAGTGATCTGAGCTACCTGTGTTTTTCAGTAAGTTCTTGTTTCACCTACTGATGTGTATATTGTATATATTTTCACTAGAGGTCGCTCTGATACATTCTGATACATGTTTATACGGATTTTCACGGATATACTATATATAGTACAGTATGTTTACTGTTATTGCTTATATTATGATGTTGAGAAATCCGGATGGGATTGGTGCCCACGGTTTGGCTTTTGTGGCATAGGATAAAGTGTTATTTTCAGGGTGCAGTTATGCAATTCTACGTTAGTAACGAAACTCTGCCGAAATTTTGAAAAGTTTTTGTTGGTTCGTATTTTCAGAAGGGGTTCAATTCCGGTTTAGGTAACTGAATCGGGATTGGGTCCTTTCACATGTATTCATCAACTACACTAATTTAGGACTCGAAATACACTAATAAAGACACTGAAAAAAAAAATTGGGCATCATTCTCCCAAAATCCTTTGTTGATCAACGCATTTCATACTTGATTCTTAACGCAATTCTCTCTACATTTAACTTTATTTTATGCTTAATAAATATGTTTCTAACTTACTTTATGCTTTTAGGTAGAAATAAAGGAGAAAATAATAAAGGAGGAGATTTGGAGCTAAAAGTGGGCTAAGGAGGAAGTTCTCAAATCCGGAGAAGAAATGGTCCGATGAATGGTCTTCAAATGGTTACTAGTATGCATTCCCATATGGTGTCAATAATTGGAAACCAAATGCCAAATGAAATGGATTCCAATATGGTGCACAAAAAGAAGAAGACATTTCTCCCGCGCGACCCAGGAAAGAGCAAATATGGCGGAATATATGGAGCATATAATGGACGAATTTTTGAAGGATATTCCATGAAGATAAATACCTTATTTGAGGGCCAAAATATGTGCAAGAATATGGTATATTCGGCCAAGAATTATTAGGGAATAAGGAATGCAAGATTTGAAGATATAAAGATTTCCTTTTCCTTGAAGAAGAAGAAAACTGGGCAGTCAGGTCACTTAACTTCTAAAATCCGTAGTAAATTCAATTAAACTCCAAATATGGCGTTCATTATATGGATTTTACAGCCCTTTGAATAAGCTTTCCAATGAAACAAGAATCAGAATTTTCTGAGCTCTAGAACTCCTGGAAAAGACGTTTCAAGACAGGCTGGCAATTCTACCCGAATACACTAGGAAAACCTAGTTTGGAGAGGAAAGTTGGAATTCTTCACCTATAAATACAAGAGCTCGACTCATTCATTATCATCACTCATTCTAGACATCAAATAGCTCTGCCAAGCATTCCTCTCCACCTCAATACCAAATTTCTACAAGAAGCCGCCCCTCCGTCCATCAACAAACTCCTCCGCCGAGTCGACTAGAAGGCAAATTCCTTTAGAGACTCCTCATCTCCTAGAAGGCCGGATCACACTCTCGACGTAGGGCAAATTCCCGAGCGAAGTGTATTTCGATCCCTTCTATTTTCATTCTTGTAAACTTTTGATATTTTGGTTGAAATAAAGTTTGTTTCGGTTCACTTCCTTGTCATCTTTGTGTTATTTTTGTGACTTACTATTATCTTAGAATTTATTCAAGCATGTCAAACTTAATGAACCAATTTAGGCGAAGGCAAATTCCTTGTCAAGTTGGTATGTGTCGTAGGGCAAATTCCCGAGCACTAATAAAGATCATACATGTTAACTTGATTAAAGACTTAGAGATTAATAGGTTGCATATAACATGACTAGGTTAGTAAGACGTGGTGTGTGAATGAAGTGATCAAAATGTATATATGTAATTAGACTTTATTTTCGGTTTAGTAAGCATGTTTAGGATTCTATGTTCTTGTTTGTTTTTCTTGTCTATGAGTTTAAGCATGTTAGAACTTAGAAGCCAACGATGTGTTTACTTTGCCACGTTTTTATCTTTTATTTCGTTAAACAAACAACCAAACTCTTAAACTCCCCCCTTTCCAAACCTTAGCGTAAATATGCATGCACCCTCAATCCCCGGTTAAGAACGATACCCTATTTACCAATGCTACATCTACACAAAAGGGTTTTAATTGTTTATGCGTTTTTGTTGATTGTTAAGTGTTAATTTAATGGTTGCAAAGTCGCGTATCATTTGTCCGCCTAATATTGTACAATTTATGACTTCAATAAGTTGTAAACATCCCCCCGCGCGCACACACACACACTTAAACTCTACATTGTCCTCAATGTATCAAAGTACAAGCATAGAATCAAGCATGGAGTATACGATTTAACGAAAAACTAACTAACTAAACAAAAACCAATGAAAATAAAGAGAGGGAAGAGAAAGCAAATTTGTTGTCGTCTCCTCCATTGAGTTGCCTTCCAACAAACACTTATTTTTTAACGTCTTGCATCCTAGATATGTCGCTTCAATTTTTCTCTAAGAACGACCAGAATTTGGAGGGCATCTCCTCCACGTTTTAGTCCTTCAATCTAGGGGTAGCCGTTCATAATAACCGTATACAGTTCTGTTTATCTAAACAACCTCCTTCTCTTGTGTACGTTTGCCTCTTTGTCGTGTATAGATTTTTCACAACTTCGCATATTTTGGCACTTGTATGATGCACTCAAAGGTATAAGAATCTTCTTCATGGTGGACTCATCAAACTCACCTAGGAATGGTGCATGAGCAAACGACACGACGAAAAACAGGTCGTTGTTTAGGTGCATCACTTAGACGACGACCAATTTCCGTCTTCTAAGTGAGAGCACATAGACGTCAAAACTAAGTTGTCGTCTAAGTGGCAACACGTAGTCGAAGACTCTAGCTGTTCGTCGCCTAAGATGATTCTTAGATGACGACCACTGTCGTCGTTTAAAGGAAGATTGTTTCGATATCTAAGATTTTAGACGACGGACCATCTTTTATCACCTAAGAAGCTACTTAGGTGACGAAACAAAAAAAATTCGTCGCTTAAGTACTTGGGCAACGATTGTTACGCGACGAATCTTAGACAACGAAATTTTCGTCGTCCAGGTACTTAGGCGACGAAAATCACCACTTAGGCAACGAAAATGTTTCATCTCCTAAGTGTGTTTTCTAGTAGTGGCTTGAATCTCAGCTTGGACTTTTTGTAACATGGTATGAATTTCTGATATGAATCTCTCCTTGGATTTGTTGCTTCTCATAGCAAATTTAATAATGTATACACAATACATTAAAAAATGGTGTACATTGAACATGGTACAAAGATAATAGTTTTATAAATTAATAAGTACCTTAATTAACGAATAAATAATTAATTAATTAATTTATTTATTGATTATTTAATATCTCGCTAAATTAATAAATTTTGCCAGTATTAAGGCTATTAATTTATAAAGGTTTAACTGCACTTGATAATAGAACGATGAATGTTGAAGAGAATCAAGATAATAAGAGCGTAAATTAGAAATATGGTAACGGTGCCAATTCAAGAGTGTGACTCATAAACTAGGAGTTCAACGAGATCCAACTAATGAACTGACAATTGAAGAGATGGGTTTCCATGCTTAAGCCCCTCATTTCTTATGTACATTTGAAAACATTCAAAAGATTTCGTGTGAAACTAAAAGAAAGTAATTACAAATAAATGTTCAGCTGGAGTTTTTTCCAATTATTTTTTTATCAGAGAAAAATAAAACTACTCTTGTTAAACGAACAAATTATCGCAAAATGACATTTAAATGTTAATTTAAATGAATGAATCTCGACTGCCTTTTCTAATGATGTTCTTCGATTGAATTAAAATGAATCTCTCCTTGATCTAGTAGAATTTTGCATGTTTTTCAGATATTATAGATAAAAAAGACACATTTCAATTAGTTAATTTAGCTGTTTCCTGTCTCTCTCTTTTTCAATGACTTATTGCTGAATCATTGCTGACACTGGCTGATGAAATAGTTCCGGTGCTAGTAAACAATTACTGACTAACGGAGGACTTATTATATAAGGAAAAAGTGCTCGATCACAAAGAAGTTAGAATTAGTACGGCTATAGTAAGTAACTTTGTAAGAATTAGTAAACTTCACAGAGAAGACAAAAGCAGATGGTAAAGTAAGCCAGAAATACATGTTACAAAATCTTCTTCTACTCGATCTATCTCTACTAGCATAATGATGATCGATCGATGCTTATTATCCTCCCTTTGAGGTGTACTTTGTATTTATGTTTACAAAATTCCTGCTTTACGTACTTTCGTTTTTAGAAGAAAAAAAATGTATTTTCGTTTTACGAGTAAACTTTTGACAAAACCCTTTAAACCCTTTAAAGATTGGATGCAAATAAGAAAGAGAGTTTAGGTTTTTTTTTAACCTATACCAATGGAAGCCCCTCAATCTGACCATCCGATACAAAGCACAAAGCACTGAAGGCATCTTCAAAATAGAATTTTCTAGTTCTATATTCCAAAATAAACTGTAAAATAAAACTGCAAAAAGAGGAGCGGGCAGTGGGTCATCTTCTGACTTCCACTAACATATATTCCAAACACATAAACAAATCAAAAGTGAGATCTCCAATCAAATGCCATCCCCACACTCGCACACTCCATGCCC
This sequence comes from Geum urbanum, assembly GCA_946800695.1. Taxonomy (NCBI): domain Eukaryota; kingdom Viridiplantae; phylum Streptophyta; class Magnoliopsida; order Rosales; family Rosaceae; genus Geum; species Geum urbanum. Next base: position 52,364,287 of record OX327001.1, on the reverse strand, counting down.
TATTCTAAATTTTAATTATTCCTTGGCTTCCAAATTTTCTCCATCCACCCTTTTTTACTTAAACTAAAGGTAGTGCCAGCCCTATTCACAATATAGCAACAAGTACTATAATAAAAAGCTTCTTTTCATGATCTTTGTTTTAAACTCAATTAGCTGCTATAACAACAGATTACTATTTCTCCCTCTATACTAATCAGAAAGTATTACTTTCCCTAATTTCAGCATCAGTTCTTATTCTTAATCAACCTTTCTAATCTTATAATTAATCCTTCAATGATTACAATTAATATGCTCCCAATGGTCCCTTAATTGGCCAAACCTGCATCATTTTGCTTGTAGCTTGCCCAACAAACGTACAATGGCGCATAACTTGTGTGGAGGGGGCTGCCTTGTCGATCATTGCCAGCCTAAATTCCTTTCTATATTCAAAGCTAGCCAGGATAGACATGCATGTCGGCATTCTGTATTTCCTGCTGATCTTACCATTCCCAACTTGGCCAGGGTTTTGATAAGAGAGATTTACATGTGATTAATACAAAGTTACTTGCAGCTATATCTGAAAGTTCCATATACCACTTTACTTTATCTGAAAGTTCCTCCAAATGTTGGCGTCCAAAAATCGACAGTTGTTTCATGTGTGGCCGGGAAGGTGCTCGAGACCGGTACCAAACATAGCCCACGGCTTCTGAGGTCTTGTTTTGGACCATCAGGGTCGTTAGATTTATCAGTTTTCTGCATTTTTCAAAACAACAGTACTGTGTTACGTAGTGTCTTCAAGCAACTAATTTCTGCATTAGCGGCTGTAATTATACACTAGCATGAGGAAGAATATGAATTACAAACCTGCTGGTGTCGTATGGCAGCTGCACTTTTCATGTATGGGGTGCTCAAAACCTGATATATTATAAGATAAACACGCATACATTAATTAGCAGATATTTGTTTTCTGCCGTAGGAATGGCTTACATTGTTATTTATGTTGCCCTTATATTATATATGTTTATTAATAAGTAATTGGTGACAATTATATAGCAGAGGGGCAAATGTTGCTCGAAAGGGACTTACAGAAACTTGTTCGTGGAGGAATTTGATATACTCAATGGCTTCAGAGAGCACTGAGGCTGTATCAGTCTGACGGAAAATGTAACATGATTTAGATCCATCATGCAGTATAAAACATGTATAAAAAAGATAGAAAAGAGAGAAGCTTTTTCAAATTGAGAAAGTGAAGGATCCTTCACTCTACTCTCTGTGAAAGTAAAGGAAATGGATAGCGCTTCGCAGCTCAGTTTAAGTTTTACCTTTCCGAAAGGAGAAACCAATTGTTGAAGTGCAGTGATTCTGTCCCCCATCTTCTCTTTCCTCACCTAAGATCAAAGCCAGAAATTCTCATCTATGACTATCTAGGTATGATGATAAAAGAAAAGCTTAACTGAAGTACTGAACTGATCCTTCTTGTCAAATATAAATAAAAAGGAAAAGAACACAAGAAAGTTCACTTGCTGTAAAATTGTACCTTGAAAGCTGGCAAAGTTGATGACGTTTCATTTCGAGGCCTTTTGGATGCTGCTTCACTTCCTCCACTTTTCTTCACCACAGCACCCGAATCCTGATGAACTTGGGATATATTCTGTTCAACAGTGAACACGTCAAGTCAGTTCAATCAGAACCCTATTCACACAAATTTAACATTCTCTCTCCTTAATTATGTTCGACCCTATCAGGTAATTAACTAACTAACTAACTAACTAACCTTTGGCTTCTCATCGAAGCGTGCAGTGGGAAACTGTTGTTGCAATGATGGCGAAAATATCGGACGGACATCTTTCATGGCGGCCTCATGAGGTGCATTCCAAAAGGGAGCGTTGTTAGAAAATTGTAAATGGTTTTGATGAGCAGTACTGTTAGAAGAAGGGTGTTTGGGAGGCGATGTTCTCCGAAACTGAGGGACTTTGTTTGACCAAGAAGGCAAGAGTTCAGTAGAGTTAATGCCGTAGTTCGCTTGATACGGAAAGATTAAAGAGGGCGGAGGCGGTTGTTGTTGCTGATTATGATCATGCGGTGCTCCCAACAGTCCTTGTAATATGGTCGATGGACTAGTCCCGTACAAAGCTGCCGAGTCCATCTGAAAACTAGTGACCAAACCTTGACACGTCACAGTGCTTTCGCCGGAGCTATATTGGGGACTAAACTGTGTTTGGTCTAGAGAAAACCCCCGGGTCATCACACCGGAGCTGCCCGTAAACAACTTGTCTCTCCAATGAAGCTGTTGCTGGTCGTGAGCTTCTTGCTGAAAATTAGCGTCGGAATTGTTCATGTTCTCTTGTAGTATTGAACGAAAGCTGGTCTCGGATTTCTCACCACGACTGTACACGTAAATCAAATCAATACAGATCTCATGAAATAATACAAGGAAGCAACTGAGACATATTCATCATAAAATTCAAGAAATTCATCCTCCAAAAAATGACCTATAAGTTCATGTCAAGTACAAAAATATTAATTTCCGACTTACAATAAGGCTTGGTTCCAGTCTGTGGCCTGAGAGTTGAGCCCTAAACCCATCATGTGCAAGTTAGGTTCGCCGCCGCCGGCAGATTCAGACCCTTGCAGCTTCTGGTTATCGTGAAATAACATCGAAGATGTACCAGTGACCGACCTGGAATCCATAGAAGACCTTGCCTTGATTTCAACCATGTCAGGTTGCCATCCAAAGCTTCCCAAGCTGTTCAGGCTTGAAGATGGTGGTGATGCTCCGGTTTCAAACCTGCTTCTTGATGATGAGTCCCACCAGTTCCCAGTAGTCTGATACTCATCTGCCATGGCTTAAAATAAAAGCTAGCTAGCTCGATCTTGACTGCAGCTACTATATAGGTGATTGATTGCTACAACTTTGTACACAGATGTTTCAACCGTCCTCTTGGGTTTTCTACTGTTTGGAATCTTCAAGCTGCTGCTGTGGTTTCATAAAATGAGTGAAAGCGGTTCGCTGCATCTCAGTATTTATATGTGTATTTATATTAGCTAGGCGAGGCTCTGGACGGTTTGGGCTGAGGAGAGTGAAAAATGTGAAAGACTATAGCCGGAATGTGGTTGACATTTCAGGGGTTGATTAGACAAGGGAAAGTCCTATTTGAAAATCAATTTCTTTTCGTTCTTTTATTTTTGTCTTGTAATGCTTTATTTGTTACCCATCATTATTTTCCTTTTCTTCGCCCTTTCTTCAACAATTTTGGGTAGTATATATATGAACCAGTGAAGGAAAACTTTTTTATTAATTACCATCACTATCTGGTTCATCAGAAAGAAACCACTGACACTGCTGGAAACAATAGAAAATGAAATTTTTTATTATGTGTAAACATGAAAAAGTTATTTGATATGTGTTAACAGACCTACATATACCGGCTTCTAAATGGTCCTCATAGCTGTAATAACTTGTAAGTAGTAACATAAGTTTTTATTCTCGTAGTTTTAGTCCATTTTAGCAATTACTCAATCAACCAACGACTTTGTTAAAATTTTGAGAACGTTTTATTGTTAATGTTGTCATTTTGGTTGAATAACATGTAAGCATTTCAATTATGTGATAATATGATCATTAAATGTTGTAAATTTGGGTCCAAAAATATGTAATTTTAGGTCTAAAATTTTGTAATTGTTGTCAACATATGTTAACTAATTCTAACCTAGCCAATGTTGACATATCATATACGCCGATGTACAATTCTCATATCACTACCAGAATACCTACCTTAAACAACGAAATGGATTCATCATCTAAGAGCTCCATTTCATCGTCTCATATCTTAGGCGACGAAAGTTTCATCGCTAAGATTCGTCGTCTAAGCTTCATCGCAATAAATTTTAAACGAAGAAAAAACAGTATTCGTCGTCTTAAGAGTTTCTTAAATGACGAATACAATTTCGTCGTCTAAAATTTCATACTACGAAAAATATTTAGTTTAAACAAAGAAATTTTTTGTCGCAACAACATATATTAGAAGGCGAATATTTGAAATTCATCTTCTGAGTATGAACATTTTGACGACGAAAATAAAATATTCTGTCACCTACGTATGCTACAGTTTTAAATGAAGAAATTGTTATAGTTTTCGTCATCTAATAGTTTTGTTAAGACGACGAATTAGTTTCCTTTCGTCGTCGTCTTAGAAATAAAATTTGTGAAAAAAAATTGCAAATTTCAGAAAAAATTAATAAATATAATATTGATTAAAATATCTACATAATAGCCGATATCTACATTATCTAGAAAATAGCCGAAATCTACACCGGTGTTTAGATCTCTAGCCCAATCCCGCTACTGTCTGCATCGTCATATATATATATATATATATATATATTGTGGTCTCGGTCGCGTGAATGCTGAGATAGCACATGTGAACTGCAACCAGGTCGCGGTTGTAAGCTCATTTGTAACATCATCTCTCGAATCTGTGTCTCGGTCTCCGCCTCTATCTCTCGAAGCCGCACCTCGTACCTCTCCCTCTCCTCTAGAAGGTGTGCCTCGTTCGCTCCCTCTCCACTAGAAGACGTGCCTCTGCCCACTCCTCGACCTCTCGGATACGCTCTCGCGAGGTAGACGTCGATGACTGGCTCAAATCTCGAACGCCAACTCATCCAAGATCCCAAATCTCCTTCCCAGATCGGATTCCACCCGTGTTCTCAAACATCTGGATTTGAGTAGGTACATCCAGTGGAGGGAGCTCTTCACGCGGAGTGTCTGGGCTCTGTGCCGCCCTCTCGGCCAATGCTTCCTCAACCAACTGAGTCATCTTCTCCTACAATAAAATATTCAATTAAAAGTTAAACTAAACTCAAATATAACTCAGATAATTCTATCAAAAATTTGACATAATTTCCCCTAAAAATAAAGGCAACAAAAAACCTAAAAACATATGATTGAACCATTCTAGCACACGAAATGGTTACATTCTCAATAAAGCAAAAAATAGCCCCATAAATAAAACAAACAACGCACATAAAGTAAATTTCTTCCAGTCACCATCTACTCTAACCTATGTACATACCGAGAAGATGCTTCTAAGGTTGTGTCGTATAAACATTCACACGAAAAAATTATTTTTGGTTTGTTTCAAATTTAGTGGTTACTTACAACATTTAGAATTGTCTTCTCTTCCCTGGGCCGCACGTACGTATCTTGTATGCATTTAAGAATGACACCTACGAACCCTTCTCTATATGTTCCATGACCAGGTAGACCACCAAAGTTGAGCCAGTATGGTGGTTCAGATCATTCTGATCTCGGTTGATCGTTTTTGCCTCTGACCTTGTCTATTACAGGAAATAGGAAGAAACAATTGAATAATAATAAATTATTCAAATAATAGACTTTCTATTCTATATTTAACACATTACCTTAAACTTTTCGCTCTCGAAGTGCTGGACCAACCATTGTCATTCATCTTCCCGATTCTTGAACTTGGTAGGGGTAGGGGACCCGAACTCCTTATAGATCTTGTGCAATGTGTGCTTGCGATCGACATACCTTTTTGTAGCTCGTTCCTCAATGAACTCAAACATCTCTAGACTCTCTAAAAAATATAAGTGTACCTACAAAAAATGTGACGAGGCATTAAATATATATTATAACTACTAATTAATTATATTTAATTAAATTTATTTAATTAAATTGAAAGACTCTTACCGAGAGATAGACGTACACCTTGTCTCTCTCGGCCTGTGGGAGGTTGTTCCATACCGGCGCCTTCATTGCCACCTTGCTCCGTATGGCGGCCCCAATTTGGTGGGTAATCAAGCTGCTCAGTTGCTTTGTCGAATGACCTCTTGCGAAGTAATGGTATGTAACTTTGATCTTCTTGTTTGTCATCTTAACCATTCGAGAAGCTTTAGTCCCCTTACACAACCCTCAAGTGCGTTTCAGGGCTGGTCCTACAACAAAAATTATAAAATTAGTTAGTATTAATTAAACACACTTAATTGATTTATAAAACCATGAAAAATTGTAGATATCTCATAAGAAATTACCCATGGTGCTATGTCCTTGCGTCAGGCACTGATGTACACTCCATCCGCTGAGAGAGTAGAATGTGATGGAGTCGTCAGAGTCTGAATATTTACTGGGTGCGAAGGCAGGCCCTCTCCTTCCCGTGATTGGATCGTTTGGTCATTTGAAGTACCACCTCCATTCCCCTAACACAACAATTGATATATTGCAAGTCTTGCTTTTTGTTATTGTTTCCTCTTTGAACTCCAACATGGCATCTTTTGCGATATCCAAATACATAAACAAAAAAAACATTTCAGAACCAATTTCTCCATTATGTAAACAATAACAACATACATCAACCCTTATGAACACACACATCTACCAACATGCATCAAGACTCTAATGGTGTCAACATGCTTCAACACTCTAAGTTTTGCACACATATGAACCTTATCAATAAAAAAAACCAAGCAAATCAAATAAAATGAAAACCATAAATCAATTATTGATCTGCAATCATACCTGGAAAACTCAAAGAATAATCAACTCAGCTACACTCTCTGAGCATATATCAAACATCCAGCAATACAAATCCCCCAAATTTTTTAGCATATATCAAACATTACAGCCAAACCCTAATATCCCCCAAATATCAAACTGACATTCCCCACTTGTGCATATACCCAAACCCTAAAATCCCAATTGATTGGGTAAGAGAGAGAGAAATTTTACCTTGGGTTTGACCACCTTAAAGTTCAGTAAAGAGAGAGAGAGAGAGAGAGAGAGAGAGAGAGAGAGAGAGAGAGAGAGAGGTGAGGGTGAGAGGGCATCGTGTAGGAAGGAGATGAGGGAGATGGTGAGCGATGGTGGTGGTTGTACGTATGGTGGCTGTGGTGGGCTCAGCGTCTGAGGTTGAGAGCAGCAGGGGCTCGAAGGGCTTAATCGATTTGGGGAAAATAAAAACTGGGGAGAGAATGGGGATGAAGATCTATTTCATCGATTAATCTTATTAAGTTAAACTTAGGAGACAAAAAAGTTTCCTTACCTAGGTAACCTTTTTCGTCGCCTAACTTTTTAAAAAAAAATCCCAAAAAATGACGCAAAATATTTACCGTCATATTTTTATGTTAGACGATGAAATTAAATTATTTCATCGTCTAACAATTAGGTCTTGGAATAAGGAGACGAAAATGTAAATATTTTGTCGCCTAAGTTGTATTTTACTTAAGCGACAAAACGTTAAAGTTTCGTTGTCTAAGGATGTAAGTAGAGTTCGATGGGTCGAATAAATTCTTCGACGAGTCGAATGAATGCTTTTACCCAAACTGGTTCAAATCTTCGATAGATTGAAGATATTTCTCGATGGATGGTAGGACCATTTTGGGTTGAACACGAGGAATTTGGCAGTATGTAAAATAATAAGTATTTTCTTTTTATTTTTTAAATCAATTATTTAAAAATAAATTTTGGTACATATATATATATATATCATTGCGATAGAAATTATACACTATATTTTATTTGGATAGAAATTAATTAAAACTGAAAAATTAAAATTGGATGCAAGCATAAAGACTTGTGTGCTCTATATCTATTAAGTTTGTATAACGTAAGTGTTCACATGACTATATTCACTCCACGTCAATATTAACGGAATTAAATCTGTTTAAAAAAAACCGTTAGATATACTCATCACAACATAATATTTATGTAGACAAAATTTGGAGAAAATGAAAATTGTTCCAACCACGTTGTCGAATACATTCTTCTCAATGTGCATGATGTCTAGGTTGTTCCTGAGTTTTAACTTTGACAAGTTAGGCAGTTCAAAGAAAATGCTTATGTGACTCCAATATGTAAGATCATCGTCAACCACAGGATTGTTGGCCTTCACAAATGAACATTTACTCAACACTCCAAAATCAATACCGTACAGCCTCTGGAAAATCTCATCACCAGCCCACTCTCCGGGTTTCATACCATTCTCCACCATTCCATCGAAACTCGCCTTATCCGATCTCCATTGGTGATCCTCAGGAACCCATCTACGGTGACTCAAGTAACATACATTTCCTGCGTGATAGCTAGAGTTTATGTCGTCTAAGCAGAGAGGACAAACCTTATACCCTCCAATCCTACAAGATGTAAACATCCCATAAGCAGAAAAATCGCTAATGGTCCACATCACTGCTGCTCTCATGATGAATGAAGTTTTAGTGTAACTGTCCCAAATTCTCACACATATTTCAACTCATCAATCAAAGGTCTCATAAACACATCAAAACACTTTCCAGGCGAGTAAGGACCCAGAATTAACAGATTAAGGAAACAAAATTTCTTGCTCATAGACATCCAGGGAGATAGGTTGTACGGCATGAAAATAACAGACAAGTGTTGTACGTGCCATCATTACAAGAATTGAACCCGTCTGTAGTAAGTCCTAATCTGAAATTTCAAACTTCCAATGTGAAGTCTATAAATGTCATGTCAAAAGATTTGAAGGTCTCTCCATCTACAGAGTACGTGTCTGAGCACATCGTTGTCTCTCCTCTTTTTTCCGTGTCATCTCATTGCCTCTGTCGTGTACGGAGACATGTACAATCACTTCAGTCTAGAAATTAATAGAAAATGGCAAAGCATTATCCAAGGAACACTTTTCTTCTTATTCTTCTTGTTGAGGTTAAATCTCGATTCCCCGTAAACGAACAATGCTAGAGGTCAGTGTGTTCTTTTTAAAACAGGACACGACTATTTTTCTAGACGTGAATTTTCGTGGATGAATGGCGAAGGTCGTTCAAGATCATTTTTACATTATAATAACTATCAGAAAGTTTGTGATCAGCTGGAAGCAACTTAGATATATGTCGTTGCACATCATCGAAACCTGCATTCAAAATTTTGTGCTTCAATTTATACCCTATTTTCTCCGTTATGGCACTCAAAATATTCTATGTACTCTGTGGGTATAACGGTGTGTGGGCTTCCAGTAGAAGCATATTGTACTTATCGTAATTAGTGGGTCTCAAGAAGTCAGAAGCAAGAGGGGTTGTCTCATAATTGGGAGTATTGTAATGTCTCTCTTCACAACCATATTCACTCGAACTATACGACGAAAATGTATCATGCACAAGTTCCATAACGGAGTTTTGAGAAGGTCCATCAGTATTTCTCATATAGCACCCTGGTACCTTGATCTAAACTATGTCATTAACGTTTGAACAGTAGTATGTGATACTTCACCGTGCCCAGTCCATGAAGTGTACTCCCACATCATACTGTATTCAGACAAGTGCTAGAACATCTATGAAACTGAAAGATACTCTGAGTTACGACATCTCTTGCACGCACACATGTAACGATCCTTTCCTTGACCATGTTCAATTGCAAACTTCATAAAGTCGTAAATTTCTTGTATGTACTTAGGATCACCTCTTTCCAACCTTAATCTACTATTGTCCATATTCTTCATAAGTTGTAATGAGCAAAACAAAAAATTGTCCAAATATATTTAGAGCCATAATCATGCATTATTCAAGAACCTATATAGCTAATTTTTCCATATTTCAAAAACCTAGATAGCTAATTTGGGGACAAATCATGAACATAACCTACATAGCTAGTTAATTACACATCGGGAATTATTTTTATGTACGCCCAACAAATTACATAACACAAATTAAACTAATCAATATATACGTATTTAATCCAAAAATTATTTGTCGAACTACTAATTGATCTAACATTTCATAAATATATTCAACACATGCAAAAGCATTACAGTTATCTAGCGATTCTATACCAACAACTTCGCCGGAATTCATTCACCGGTAAACTTCAAATATACCCAAATATTTGAAAAAAATTCAAAGAAAATAGTATATACAAAAACTAACCAATATAAGAAGTTGATGAAATGCTTTAGGAGGCCTCGATGGAAGCTTTTTCGTTAGAGATCGAAAAATCGCCGGAGGAGGTGTTGAGATAATTTTTGAGGAGTTGTGAGAAGATGAGGTTCGATGAAATTACTACTGTCTCTTATTAATTGTTTCACATAAACGAAGAAATTTTCGTCGTCCAAGAAACAAACCCCGTCATCTAACTACTATCTTAGACAACGAAATTTTTCGTCGATTAACTTCTCTCTTGGACGACAAAACTTGTGACGAATATAATTTTCATCGTATAAAATTTTTTTAAGACGAGAAAAATATCTACTTAGGCGACGAAACAACATTTCGTCGCCTAAGTCTGATCTGTCTTAGACAACGAAACCGAAAAAATTATGTCGTCTAAGTTAGGAATTCTCATAATATATGCTGAGATGTCAGGAGTTTAAGAGCATGCCTAATAACCTTGCTAATTAAAATTTAAAGATAAAATTTGACTAATTTTTAACCCAATGTTCCAACAGATACCCTAACAATAAGCTAAATATAATTTTTTGTTAAAAATCATAGTTATATTTAGGAAAGAATTTAACTTTGAGAAAGAGAAAAGTTAAATTTTCTCTTCAATTCCTACGTTTTAAATTTTTCACAAATACAACTATTAAATTTGACTTCACTGTTGGGATGCTCTAATTCTCCATAAAAATAATTTTCGGTGGATTGAATTTATATATAAAAAGAAAATAACGGTCAACGTACAATACAAATTGTTTTGTTTATTTGTTCAAGCACTATATCTATATATCTATAATGAAATAATAGAAGATACAGATGTTCACTGTTACGCGTCTTATTTACAGTTCTTGTCAAAAGCATCATCGGTGAAAGTCGATATTTAATCAACAAATAATTTGGAAAACATAGTTGAAATCTAAATTATGAGCCATTTTTACGGGATTAATAAATTTGTGTTATAATCAAGTGTAGAAAGTATTGAATTTCGTATGTACTATTCGTCTTTAGGAAAAAAATAGTTATATTGACATAATTAAATTATAAAAAATATTAATTATTTCATGAGAAATTCGATGAAAATGACACTCATGTTTGACACTTAAGACGGATTGATCACTCATGTTTGACAAATATTAGATTGGTTACTCATGTTTTACATTGTCATTCAGATTGGTCGCTTTATTCGTTTTGAACATGAAAACGGACAAAGTGGTCAATCCAAATGACAGGGTAAAACATGAGTATCAATCCGATATTTGTCAAAACTGAGTGACCTATCTGTCTTAATTGTCAAACATGAGTGACATCTTCAGCAAATTTTTCTTTTTTAATTAGTGAATCTAAACAAATAATGAAGAAAAAATTCTGAAAATTTGAGATGGACCAAGTTGAGTCACGTATATCACACGTTCTCCTTAAACACTTTCACGACGCCCGCAGTCTTGTATGACGTTGTTCTCTCAGGATAAAATAATTTCTGAGTTTTGTACTGCAACACATGCAATAACTCCTCGACAAACTAGAAAAGTACCTTACTTTATCACCAAACTTGAGTGAGAGAGAAAAGATGAGAAGAGGAAGATACTTTTCTTTTTGATGGGATGAAGAATGAGGAGAATAAGGCCTCTATTTATACATGCAGGAAAATGAGTGGATCATCAATCATTACTAGCCAACAAAAGGTAGAATAAGGCCTCTATTTATACATGCACGAAACTCATCCACCTTATATAATTAGATAGGAATAAGCGATAATCATGCCTGCAATCATCCCAATTGAACGGTTGCAAGAGTAGGTACTTTCCAATTTAGCTCTGGTTTTCAAGAACATTGTTAAAGAAAAAGATCGAGTATTGAATGAAAAAGATTGAAACTTTGATCGAGAAAATAACAAGTATTCAAAGATGAGAGTTTTAATTGAAGAATGAAACTTTGGATTGAAAATAAGAGTTGGAATCCCCGCGCCGGAGAGATAATCCCGGCAGCTAGTGCTTTGGACAAATAAGAGGTATCATACATACTATTTTTATCATAACCTCAGTCAAGTAAAGAAAATTTAGAAACCAACTATTCGGATGTCAACACGTGTCTTAAACTTTTGGGATGAGGTGTAATGGACGGGTGCATTTCAGAATTTTCCATCAACTAGGTGAAAGTGCCAGAGGTTTTAGACTAGCCAGGGACGAACGACGAAGGCGGGAGGGGATCGATATTAGGTTTAGGAAGCGTTTCATAATAATATTATGACTTTTTGGAACAGGAGTCAACGAGTGGGTCTAGGAAGCGTGCAAGCGTGCAAAGACACATGGGACCCAATCTCTCTGAAAAAATTCCAGCCCACCCTGAGAGTCAGAGCCCCCTCACCCCCGATCGAGGTGTATATTCTTCTCGCATTCTAATCATTTGGCCTACCCAGAACACACAGACAACATTCACCATCAATCCCTTCCAGCAAAAAAAATAAAAAATCAATCCCTTCCACAGTTCCACCGTCTTCGAATTCTTCAATATTAGTATCCGATATATCATCGGTGCAGGCCCTTAATTAGTCCGAGAATTAATTAAACTTGCTCTCACTTTGTTGGCATGTTGCAAGCTATAGTGTTTGTCTGTGTGTGAAATAGAGACCAAAAACACGTACTTTGTCAACCCGGTGCAACGAGTGCTGGCCCTAGGGTTTAGGGAATGCATGTTCATTGCAGACAAAAAAAGAGGGTTTAGGCATGGCTGCTATAGTGACGAGTGGAGTTGACAAGGCGAAGTGGTTCAAACGAGTACTCTCACTACTAGAAAAATATCGATAGACAACACCATGTCAACAATAGATGCGTTGTATTCTGTTATGTGATTTGTAAATCGAGAAAAATTTGGTAGAAATAACAGATAGTTTTGCTGACTGCTGTTATAAGACCAATTCAACTATACAATTTTGATATCGAAAATGACTCTATCTGGGGACATGTTACAACAACAGAAATTATTTTAGTCTGTTGTTTATGTTTTGATATTTTTTATTCAGACAGCAGAAAAATAGATATGTTGTGTGATAAAGTGGTATGATTTAGACTAGAAAATACTCAGACAACAAATTTCTATTATATGTTGTGTGATGAATACTGTAAAAATTTGTTCATTTTAGTATGACAACATATTTAGATGTATCTGTTGTCTGTTTATTGAATTCATAGATTAAATTTGACACTTTTGAATGAAAAATGGATGCGCAAACCCCCTTCTTGAAAAGTCAGACACGCGCTAACTTCCCTTCAATTTCCAAGTATTTACACTATTACCACTATATATATTACTTCACCTCAGCGCACTTCTTCATTCAGTCTCTTCTCGAGCTCTCGACTAATCGAAGTTCAAAATCAAAGCAGATATTGCAAGGAAAGAAAGAACAAATGCAGATCCTGCGGCACCACCCCCATCGCCACCGCATCGTTCGCTTATCTCAGTCTCTTCATCTTTCTTATCTTAGGGTGGGGAATCCTAATTCCAGCAACTAGACGAGAGTGGTGAGAAATTGAGCGAAGAAATCCTAAGGTTTTAGGCTGAATCACTATTAACATCGGTTAAAAATTTCCCTGATGTAAAAGAGTTTTGAGGCATCGCCTTTTTTATTACTGATGTCGTTTGTTTAGTGTACATCGCTTGTTATGTTATACAGATGTCCAATATCTAACTCTAATTTTTTGAAAAACGCAAAAAAATTGAGTCTTAGAGGGAAATGATTTTTACATTCCCACCAAAACACTCAAGGGTTTTTTTTTCATTCCCTCAAAACTAAAACTTAGTTGCTGAAAACACTTTCTCATCTCGACTTCATCTCCTTTTCCCTCAACTCGCCGACCACCACTCAAAACTACACCGCTCGATTATAGAAACACTTCGACAAAATGACTCTCTCTCTCTCTCTCTCTCTCTCTCTCTCTCTCTCTCTGAGACAAATCCAAGCAAAGACCTCCACCTCTATCGAGACTGCAACTACGATTGAGCCAACTTTTTCCCTCAGTCATGGCACCAACGTCGATGTCAAACTTTGCACGGCTACCGCACCTTTGCCTCAATCTGCAACTCTGCCTCGCTCTCGCTACTGCGATACCTCGAGCTCTGTCTACCTCAACCACAGTCTCGAGCTTGACCATCATGCGTCTGCGATCTGACCCGTCACCGCCTCCATCACATACCGTCGTTCATCATCCTCCGACCCTTGCGGCGCCTGGGCTCACCTCGAGTTCAGATCTGGTATCCTCCACTTGTTCTTCCCCAGAGTTCTCACTACTAAAGTCAAAGTTCTCTCGAGAATCGTGAAGGTTCTATCTCTCTCTCTCTCTCTCTCTCTCTCTCTCTCTCCTGAAATTCCAGATCTCTAATCTTTTGAATTTCAGAATCTAGGGTTAGAGTTAGGGTTTTGAGCTTGTATGTCGTAATTTTGCTGTTCCGGTGATTAAAGAGAAACTTTTTGATGGTTTATGTTGTTGATGAAGATGCGAATTTGGCTCTTGCTCACCAAATGTATGAGGCTAGAAGCTATAAAGAAGCCTTCGATCATGGTGTTTTATAAACTGTATGTGATAGTGTTTTTATTTTCTTTCTATTGATTGCTAAGCTGCTTATTATTTGATAGTATTTACTATTTAGTATTGAATGTGATCATTAATGCATGTGAAATTGGTATTTGAGAGAATTTGGCTTTGCTTTGCTCTAGTGGTCAGTTTGCCTCTATAGATTCAGCCTTTGCATGTATTCGAAAATGTTTGATTACTGTAATTTCAACATTTGTCTTGCTTCTTGTCTTGTTTAACTTCAGGTATCAATGGACTCATATGCTTGGAATCCGATAATGAGCCTGAAAGTGGCTTTGGTGCAGTGCTGACTCGGATTACAGGAAGTTCAATTGATATGATATTCAAACATGGGAAAGTAGTATATTACAGGAACTTTGTTATGTTTATTCCCTTCATACTTTAGAGCAAAAAAGGATTGGGGTCTGTTAAGTTAGAATTCAGCTTTGTTCCATCAAAATTGCTGGCCTTTTCTCTGCTCTCTATTAATGAAGCCAGATAGTATACACTCACAATCTATATTCTACTTTGCTTGACTTAATAGTACCCATTTTGTGATTATAAAATTAAGATAATCTTGCTTCAAATCCTATCATAGTGAGACGGTTGTCACGTAAGTGTTTGTGTTTGAATGAGCTTCATTGAGTTGTGTCTTTCTATGTATTTATCTAACTGATTAAGACAAAAATAAATATTTGCATGGCTAGTTGTGAGGTATATCTAGATCTTTAACAAATATATTGAACCTTTGATTATAGTGGATGCTGATGGGAACCAACCAGTTCAGATGAAGCTCCATAAATCTTTGAGGCTTTGAACATTTTATGTAGACCTGGAGGAGAGGTTAGGTACACTAGAGTCTACCCAGGCAGTGTACGAGAGGATATTGGATTTGAGAATAGCCACGCCTCAAATCATCATCAACTATGCATTACTTATGAAGGTATGTCATCCCTATATTGCTAAGCTTTTGAAGCCTTACATTGAACTGATAACATTGAAATCTTATGACATTGAAATTTTGACTACATACAGGAACATAAATATTTTGAAGATGCATTCAAAGTTTATGAAAAGGGTACTCAAATCTTTAAGTACCCACATGTCAAAGACATATGGGTTACGTATCTCTCTAAATTTGTGAAGAGATATGGGAAGACAAAACTGGAACGTGCAAGACTGCTCTTTGAAGATGCTGTTAAAGCGATATGGATTCTAATTCCCTTTAGACAGTAACTATGATTATTTTGGCAATACTATACTATTATATATTTGGACTAGGTTGGCTTATAGTTTAATTGGAGTGAATCTTGCTTTTCTGTATCATACCTTGGTTTTATTTGGTGATTGAAAAACTATCTGATTATAGCAGTCGTTTATTAATTTTGACAGTTTGTCTTGTCATATCATTCTAACATCCTTATACTTTTTTAATTTTTCATTTACATGGTTATTGTATTGCTGTAATTCATGTCTGACATTACTTCGTGCAATCACAATATGAAATGGATGGAGCATCTACAGGTTTAAGCTGTGGATTTGTTTGGACTTTGGGGTGCTATTTCCATGCATTCTATTGTGATAACTTATAGTGTTGTGTATGTCTTAGGTAAAAAACTTGCAACTGAAACAATGATATTGAATTTGAGGACAATTAAAACACACATAAACTGTCACGCACTTACTGTCAATATAGTAACCTCATCCCTTGTTGTACCTTTAATGTCAAAACTTATAAATAGAAACATTAGATTGAAATCGGGTACAGCTGAAGCAGATAGTATACCACCCACTTCAGTCAACTTGGTGATTCCCTTAGCTAGATATAGTAGGGCTTGCTAGATCTGACTTTTTGTGCTCTTGCGTTAGAGTTTTCTTTATTTAGCTACATGTTTATGCATTTGTTACGACTTCATATCCAGTTTATGTTCTTTATCTTTTAGGGATTAGGTTTCATATATCTTCAAGAAGCCTGAGGTTTCAGATATTGTGATTTTTAAGCACCTCCAATTTTACAGGTATAACATTTGTACTATGAAAAGTGAATATACTTGTTTGTTGTTTGTGAGAGCTTTTGAATTGCGACATTAGGCATTCTCTTATTGTGTGTTTTTGGTTATGGAATGTGTAGGAAATCGGTTATAGCTCAGGCGATGTATTCATAAAAAGAATCATGGCCAAGGCTGGAGATTACGTTGAGGTAAGGTTCGATATCTTTTTATTATTGCTCTGATGATGTGATTTATCAGTTGAATTTGTGTAAAGTTAGTAGTAGAAGCTCTATTTGCAATTTGTAATGTTTGTGTGGTTCTGTACAATAGGTTCATGATGGAATTGTTAGTGAATGGTGAAATTCAAAACGATACATTTGCCTTTAGATAAGTAATGATTGGATTCCCCCTAAAAGATAAGTAAACCATTTAGTTACATGGACATGTTAAATGTCTACAAATCCATTATGAGGTTCCACAAGACTTTTATTTTTGCATACCATTCAGTATGATTCTTTCTTGATATAAGAAATAAGATTAATGATGAAAGTACACTTGTGTTTCAGAAAGTCATCTAGTAATCATTCTAGTAAATATTGATTAGTTGATGAGTAGTGATACAGCTGACCACGTTTTGATGTTACCATATGAGCAGGTTATGGCTCGATCTTCACCAATGGATAAATATACCCTTGTTAAACACTTGAGAAGCAATTTTGGAGAAGTTGTTGCAGTGACAGGTGATGATACAAACGATGTTCCAGCGCTTTATAAAGCTGATATAGGACTTGCCAAAACTGAGGTAGTTAACCAGACCTGCTCCCCCTTGTTGGGTCAGAGAAAGGAACCCGTCCACCCTTCTCTCTCTATCTCTCTCTCTAGTATCGTAGAGTTCCATATTGATTACATTCACATTCAATTGATTTCTTCAATACTTATTTTGAAATCTTTCAATCATTATAATTTATTTCAAAACTATAATTAGAGTGAACTTAAATGCACAAGGACTGGAAAATGGTGGTGTAAGAGTAAATTATATCAGAACTGATACGATAAGAATGAGATAAAGTGATTCATTTGCACATGGCAGCCATCTTTCTTTCTTTTCTTAGGAGTCCAGACCTAGGTTCACCTAATGTAGATAAATGTGATTGAGATGTTTTAATTGTATCAGGTGGCTAAACAGAGTGCTGATGTGATAATTCTAGATGATAAATTCTCTACAATTATAAACATTTCTGTCATTTTACAGGTTTAAGAGCACTTCAAAATGTTGTAAGTCATTTTTCTCAGTTGGATAGTTTCAAGAGATTTCTATTGTATT
Source organism: Geum urbanum (assembly GCA_946800695.1). Classification (NCBI taxonomy): domain Eukaryota; kingdom Viridiplantae; phylum Streptophyta; class Magnoliopsida; order Rosales; family Rosaceae; genus Geum; species Geum urbanum. Next base: position 52,346,510 of record OX327001.1, on the reverse strand, counting down.
TTCAGTCATGAGTCTCGATCATTTTAGCCGAACTTTCAAGAGGTTCTGTTCTGTTTTTGAAATGAAGTTTTGAGGGTCCTGTAATTGACTTCATTGTAGGAATCTGACATGTCATTCTTTGGAAGGGACGTTGGCACCTGCCCTTGGGAAACATGGACACCTAAAATCTCTAGAGGACCTCATTATGTCCGGGTATATTTGGGGCCAAAGTATAGATAGTGTTGATGTTGAGATTTTAGTACTAGTGAACTGAATTTGAGACTCAAAGTTGTAAGAATGTTTTTAAGCTGCAATGATTGGATTCGAATTTGAGAATTTGAACAATAATTGGAATCAATTAAGTTGTAAGATTGTTTTTTAATTTTTAGAAAGCAATGAACTTGATATTAGATTGAATTAGAAAGCACTGAAATTGATACTTACTCTATGTGTTGGTGAATAGCAATGAGGCTTGTGATCATGAATTGTGATGAATGAATTGATGAATGACCAGACTTGCTCTTGTTTATTGTTGTTCTGATTTTCACACTACAAAATCTACACAAAAACTACAGTTCATTCATCTCTCTTACAATAAAATTCTACATTTCTGTTGTTCCCCATTTCAAACACCACAAGAAGTCTGCAGTACTTTCAGACATTAGACAACAGAAATTCCACATTTTTTGTTGAGTCTTGCATCACAAAACTTCATAAACAAATTCAGAATCGTAGTTTTAACAACTTTCCAATAACAAAAATGTAATGGTTACATGTTGTACGTCAGAACTCCTATAACAATTCACACATCAAACATTATGTGAACATGTTGTTTCAGTAAAATGTTAATGTCAGTTGAAGACTTCAGAAACAACAACATATAAAATATATGTTGTTGTTCTCTAAAAGGACCCAACCTCGATTTAGTTTCCTAAACTGGAATCAAATCCCTTCTGAAAACACGAACTTGCAAAACCCATAGAAATTTCGGCAGAGTTTCACTATATCGTGGAATTACCATTAACCTGCACCCGAAAACACACTTCATCCTATGCCACAAAAGCCAAACCGTGGGCACCAATCCCATCCGGATTTCTCAAAATCATATCATAATGTAAAGTAATAAGCAAAACTGTACTTTACAGAAATCTGGAAAAATCATATGAAAAATATGAACATCAGAGTATTCAAAGTGACCTCTAGTATATATATATATACATAAACACATAACAGTAGGTTAAACAAGAAACCTACTGAAAAAGAAAGGTAGCTCGAACACTAAGCCTCCGACTGCGACGTGCGACACTAGAATCCGAACTGCAAACTGGGCATTGAAAACAAAGAGCCCAGGGAAAGACATATAAACCGTTAGAGTGAGTGGATGAAAATAAATGTCTTTCGCCGAATAATATATGTTATAAAATGCGAATATAAATGAATGAACATGATATAGTACACGAGGGAGACTCTAACTCCTCACGCGTACAGAGCATGCATTGTAAAATCTCGCGGGGTCACTCATGGACACGTCCGCGCTGGTACAGTCCGAATCACGGGATCCCAGACCCACATGTGATTCTAGCCAGAAAGGCCTCAGCTCAGAGGTCTGCCCCCCCCCCCCCCCCCCCCCTCCTGGTAAAGGCCTCGGGTCAGGGGTCACAGCCTCTCCCGGTAAACATTCTCGGGGATCAGCTGGGATGCAAGTGTATCGATACAACAATATATACTGTGACTGTACTCTGTGTAAACCAAATCATAAATAGTTCATGCAAGTGTATTAAACATAATGTAAATGCGTATTCGTAATATATAATTATATAAGCATATTTTTCGATGCATAATCGTAAAACACATGCTCGAATAAATCATAATCGCATATGCATGCTCATGCTCGTAAAACGTATAATAAGGACTCGCAACCAATCAGTGAAAAGAAATGTCCACTCACAGACAAGTACAGCGCGCAAACGCGCTAATCCCGAGATCTGGCGAAAGATCCTACGCCAAGCATACGATCTCGATCCCCTGAATAATCACAAAATATCACTAATCAAAATTACAATTCAATACTCTAAACCTCACCTCTGAAACCAACCATTTCCGGAAACATATAACTCGGATACAAAATAATCGTCGAAAACCCCCAAATACTTCACATAAACCCTCGACTTAAAATCCGGTATCCAAATCAACTCGAAAACCTCAAGGCTATGATCGCGGTGTGATTACGAGCAAAACGGCATAAAACTTGATAAAAAAATCTAAAAAGTCAACCCTTCGCCGGAGCGCGGCCATTGACCGCCGGCGGCGGCGCGGCGTCAACAGTGACGGATTCCGGCCAAACTGTCCAGAAATGATCCTCTCCTCAAGCCTAACAACTTCTCTCAAAGGACACCTAACATCCAAAGTTCACGGTGGCTGGAATTCACCTCGAAACCCACGAAATCCATGGATTTCGGCGAGCTCCAAACAGTGACCAAATTCAAAAACTCTTCACCCAAAAGCTTCCTTGGGTTGAGGGGAGCAAAACCCCCAACCCCTCCGACCCCAAAAGTGGCCGGAAATGGCCACCCGATTCCGGCAAAAACCCAGAACTTCACCAATCTCGTTCTCCACCTATACCTCATCAAATCACACAAATCCAAGTTCTAAACCATAGGAAATCAAGAGGGGAGTCTAACCATACCCAAATTGCAGCCGAAGGTGGCCAGAAACGGAAAGTCCACGGCGAGTCAACTGGCGGTGCTCTTCCTTCTCGGTCAACGCGGGTCAACGGTCTTCCTTCGGTCAAACAACGGTCAAACTTCCAAACAATGATTTTTTGACAATTTTACGACTATTCCGATATTTATACTCACGGCTCGATACAATCGACGGTCCAAATCGAATCTCATCTACATTTCGGATAACTCAAACTTAATCGGATAAACACGACTAAATTACGCGACTTCAAATATTCATAACATATTCCTCGGTTATCGAAACAATTATCTGAAATCGCCTAAATGCTCAAAATCATGCATACTACAATTCTCGTGAAGAGACTAATCTCAAATTCTCGCCCGATAATTAAGTAGTGAATAAAGCCACTAAAACTGCTCAATTACGACAAACAGTGATTACTCGAAAAACTCGCGGATTAAGCCGATTACTATTCCAATTCCAGCTAGGGTCATCACATTCTCGTTGCTCACTGACCAACTCTAAATTCAAGCAATATAAATATGTGTTATCTGAATAGACTTGAATCAACATATAGGGCCAAAGTACGTAATTTTTTGTCACTCACAGACAATATAAATTATATCTGTTGTCCAAGATGGTAATTATCAGCAACGCAGTAGACAACAGAAAAACCCCTATCAGACAACATAATAGTTCTGTTGTCTATCGACCCTTTTGGTGTAGTCTCTCTCTCTCTCTCTCTCTCTCTCTCTCTCTCTCTCTCTCTCTCTCTCTCTCTCTCTCTCTCTCTCTCTCTCTATTAACCCTAGGATTAATTCACGATGATAAATTGTACGATATGAAGGGATCATATATTTAGCGGACGAGAAGTTGTTGAGAACTTGAGATGGTGCTTCTATTTTAAGTCCAAACTTTCGAGAATTTTTTGAATTATAGTCCGGAAGATAATAAAGAAATTAAAGACGATGATATTGTTGGAGATAAAAGGATACACAATAATTAATACTGTAAACTATATCTTTATTCAGTGATAGAGACCTTAAATAAAGTCATCACAATCAATGAAATCTATGTTTTTGCATAATGAGAGATTGCTAAAATATCTATATTTGATCTAATTAATGTTTAAGGGAAGAATATTCCTGGTATCCTGGTGCGTGTCTTGTTCTAATTAGTATAGAAGTAGATATTCTCTAAATAAGGGAATTTATAAGGATAATGATTGTAGCAGATTGTAATGCCTATATTAAGGTCATCTATTAATGAATAAAGTATAGTTTATGTCTACATTGATTGTGTATATATTTTCTTTTTCAACACGTTATCAGTAGCTCTTGAGTTGATAACCATCACTACCAGAAAAATACACTTAGGTGACAAAGTAGTTTTGTCGCCTAAGTGATTTTTTTCATCGCCTAAGTACTTAGGCGACCAAACCTTTTTGTTTCGTCGTCTAGACTTTTAGACGACGAAAAATTACTGAAAAAATAAGGAAATTTTTCGTCATTTTAGTGAACACTTTGACAATGAAACCAACAATTCGTCGCATAAATTCAACCACTTAGACGACAAAATGTTAGGTTATTCGTTGCCTAACTACTGATTTTTCTTTTAAAAAAAAATAAATAATCCACTTAGACGATGAAGATTTTTCATCGTCTAAGTGGTTGATTTAAATAAAAATACATCAAAAAATTAAATAAACTTTGTTTCATCCTCTAAGTTATTTTTCAAAAAAAAAAATGGACACTAGTTCAGTGTATCAACACAATTTACAATAAAACACATGTTTATAAAATAACCATGAAATGGTAAACTAATTTACTTCTTTAAAATTGTAATATTAAGTTTAGTTTTCTCGTAAGGAACAATACTAAACCTAAATAAGTAACTTTTTATTTTACGGTCGTGTAATATCAAATTGAAAAAAATGAATGGTCAAGTTTAAATTATAAATTATAAATAAAAAATTACTTATTTAGGTTTGGTACTATTCCTTATGAGAAAACTAAACTTTGTATTACAACCTTAAAGAAGTAAATTAGTTTACCATTTGATGGTTATTTTATAAATATGTTTTTTATTCTAAATTGTGTTAAAGCACTGAAGTAGTTTTAAAAAAAATTAATTAAATGTTTAAAAATTAATTAATACAAAATTTATAATTAATAAATAATTTAATGATGGTGGTGGTGGCATTTGTGTGGTGGAGATGGTGATGGTGGTGCCGAGGTGGCGGTGGTGCCAAGATGGCGGTGGTGCCATGGTGGTGGTGGTGGTGCCTTGGTGGTGGTGGTGGTGGTGTGTGTAAGGTTTGAGAGAGAGAGAGAGAGAGAGAGAGAGAGAGAGAGAGAGAGGATGAAATGTACTTTATAGGCGACCACTAGTTTCGTTGCGTAAGTGATTTGAATTTTTGGTAAAAAAAATGTGGAGGAAAATTAGCCGCCAAAAATTTGAATTTAGGTGATGAAACTTATTGGTTTAGTCATTTAAGTGATTTTGAATTGTTGGTAAGAAAATTGGAGGAAAAAAAAAGGCCAAAATTTGGACTTAAGCGACAAAACTAACACTACAAGAACAAACACTATAGTCGACGAAAGTAAAAACAAAACAAGCTGACGACTTTTTTTTTCGTCAGCTATACTATACTTTAGCCGATGAAGAAAAGTTTTTGTCGGGTAAAGCTTTAGCCGACGGGGGAAAAAAATTCGTCGGTTTTTGTCGAAAAAAATCGTCGGCTAAAGTTTGACTTTTGCCAATGAAAATTTTATTTTTAGCCAACGTAATAATAATATCATCGGCTAAAGTTCTTTATGTTTACAAATCTTGGTAGGAATTCATTCATTCAAGAAAAAAAAACCAGGAGAAAAACACAAATCGCTCTCAAATTGTTGGGTACGTTGTTGTCAGAAGCTGTCCAAAATGAGTTCGTGAAGCTATATCCCCCTACATATATATAGATATGTATATATATGTGTGTTAATTGTTGATTTTGAGTTGATTGATTATTTTGAGTTGATTTTGAGTTGAATTATTATATATATTAATTGTTGATTTTGAGTTGATTTCGTTGAAAAATATATATATATATATATACGTAATTATATGTTAATTGTTGATAGTATGCATATATATATATGTGTGTGTGTGTGTTAATTTGTAATTAATGAGTAGAAGAATTAATGTAATTTAAAGTTTAAATATATGTATAGATATAATGATGAATTTTTAATTAGTGCATGTATATATATACAGTTAGAATTTTCAGGATAGACAAGAGTTAAATTTCCCTTCCAAAATGGGATCGAAGATATGGCGAGGGAATGTGGAGTTTTGTGGAATATGTGTAGGCTAATGTTAATGAGAATACAATTTATTATTGCCCGTGTTCGAAGTGTCAGTGTTGCAGCGGTTTGTATCGTCCCATTGATATAGTATGTGAGCACCTGAAGAAGAACGGGTTTTAGGATAAGTACATATGTTAGATTTATCACGGTGAAACATCATCAGCGGGTCAACATGATCATAGGTAATTTCCTGAGAGAGCCAGTACATCCAATGATCTAACAACGAGGTTGATAAACGATGTATTTTCTTATGAGAGTGGTGTATTTTCTCAAGTACAAGATATCCCTGCCGCCGATGAGGGCTTCCCTGCTATTGAGCTAGTCTAACAATTCCCTTGAGTTGTCAGCACTGCCGGTATTGGCAAGTATAACAAGCGGATTGTCTTCCAACAGACCCTGTTGTACAATAGGTGTAATAAGACTGTTCTTGAAATGGTCATGGGAGTAATGAAGGTCAAAGAGGAGAGCAAATTGAATGTCAAGGTTATTGATGATTATCTGGAGTTGACTACTTCGGCGCTGCCCCCTGGTCATTGCCTTCTGACCAATCATCGTAAGGTGTGACATATCCTGAAAGATCTTGGCCTTACCTACATCAAAAACCATGCATGCAAATATGATTGCATTCTCTTCTGGGGTAAAGATCCTGAAAGGAATGATCATGAAAACCTTGATGCTTACCCGGTACGTCACACGAATAGGTATAAGTTGACTCCTACAGGAAATAAGAAAGATGTGAAGATACTTCAGTATTTCCCGCTGATGGATATGCTGGAATGTTATACATGTCTTCACACACGGCCAAAGCTATGAGATGGCATACTGAGAGGGATTCACTTGACGATGATACCTTTATACACCCTGCTGACGGAGAGGCTTGGAAGCATGTAGTTAGAGAGTTTCCTCATTTTACATCAGAAGTTCGAAATGTTTGGCTCGGGCTCTCATCTGACAGATTCAACTCTTTTGGAAACATGAGTCTTCAATATAGTATATGGTCAGTTATTTTGGTACCGTACAACCTTCTTCCATGGATGTGCATGAAAAAGGAATACAATATGTTGACTGTATTAATTTCAGGGCCGGGTTATCCAAGAAAGTCTATGGATGTGTATTTGAGACTCTTGATTAAGGAGCTCAAGTTTCTGTGTAACATTGGTCATCCCACTTATGATAAGTACAAAAACAAGATGTTCCAGATGCATATCATGGTTATTGGCACCATCAGTGATTTTCCTGCCCGTGGGATGTTGTCGGACAATGTTACTAGGGGATACATGGCTTGTCCAGAGTGCCTGACTGATGAGTGCGCCAGACTTCAATGCAAGAAGATTGTCCAGATGCATCACCGTTGTTGACTTGGACTCCACAACATATGTCTGTAGATGAACCACAGTTGAATCTTTCTATCCTCTCCTAGTATGTTGAAGTTTATGGACGGTTTTCAAACTCGTACCATTTGGAACCATATGAGCTAGTTATTGCCCACTGGTGGGTATTGATTAACTGTCCAGAACTTCAATACTGGAAAGACATGCGTCTTTACTTTCCAGAAGTTGCCGGTGATCTTGAGTACCACAATAAAGAGTTTGCAAACTATTTTGGTATTTGGGTACGTCTATATATATATATATTTACTCCTATATATATTTATATATATTTACTCCTATATATTTATATATATATATAATTCACTATGTTCATATTTAAAGTTAATGGTTACGATTATTTTTTCAGATGAACCATATAAAATTTGATGGTCACCCATTGTGGTTACACGAATTGAGGTTTTTGGTGATGAAACCGATAACTTCAAGAGTTTATCCGATGTGTAAGGTCAATGGCATGCAATTTATATGCTAACACAGAGATGGCATATGGAGAACACAGAATTCTGGGGTAATGGTATATGGTGGGAGGAATGAAATTGACTACTACAGTGTTCTCCATTTAGTGGTTGAACTAATCTATAGGGAATGCACGACAGTGCACTTTTTTAAGTGTAGATAGTTTGATACTAACCCTCAGAACACAAGATCCGATCAGTACGGAATATTTTTGGTGAATACTGCTACAAGCTGGTATAAAGATGACCCTTTTGTTTTTGCCACAGCGGCCAAACAAGTGTTTTATCTTGATGATCTGGTGCACAAAGATGCGTGAAAAGTAGTCAACTATGTTGTTCCTAGAAACATATACAGTGCTGCTACACTTTGAGAGACTGCAGATAATGAAGAAGATACTGCATACCAAGAGCCGAACGTAATTGGTATTCCTGAATCCTCTACAATTCGCGTGAATAATATGAGACTGGGTCGTGTGGTTCAATTTTGTGAGGAAGATGTTGAACTAATTGATGTTAATCCAAATGAAGACAACGAAGACTCTGGTGATGAAGAGCGGCACATATTATCAGAAATTAACTCGGACACCAATGAAGACTCAAACGATGATTCTGACTATGTTAAACAAGAATTTTTGTTGAACGTGTTTTCACATGAGCCTAATTTTTAAAAATATTTTCACACTTCTGGATATAGCGATGATTCTGATTATGAGCACCTTTTTATTAAACATGAATTTGTGTGAAATGTGTTTTCACATGAACTTAATTTTTTCAAGTATTTTCACACTACCCGACGAAATAGATAAAAGTCGTCGGGTAAAGCTACTTTAGCCTACGAGTTTCATATTTTCGTCGGCTAAAGTATAGCTCACGAGTTTCATACTTTGATTGACGACTTTTTAAGTCGTCGGCTAAAGTATCGAGTTTTATATCCAGTTCTCTCAGACTCTGCCTCCTCTCGCACAAACCCTAAAAACCCTTAACCTCTCTCTCTCTCTCTCTCTCTCTCTTAAACACACACACACACACACACACACTCTCTCTCTCTCTCTTGGATAGCAGGCAAATTTTGGTGATGTTGAAGTGTTGGTGAATTGTCGATTAATTTTTGGTGTGTTGAATTTGATGGGGATGAGTTTATATATGCTGAATTGTTGTTGAATTGTTGGTGAATATGGTGATGTTGAATTGTTGGTGAATTTCTTTTTATTGTAGGCATAATGAATTTCTTTGGTAAAGGGAAGAAGGGATCCAAGGGACAACGGTCTAGCGCCAACAGTTTCAGGTCCGCCTCTATCAACAACAACCCTTAGGTCACATTTGTCTGCCTTATGAACTCTTGACGTCAATAACTACTTGATCATACGGCGCAGCAGGATGTAGTGTTCCGCCCCAACGACCACAGAGAACGAAGCAGCTCTTCAATGAAGACGGCTCCACCATGCCCTCATCGGTCGACTCTACGAGTCCGGCTCCTTCGAGTTCCCCTATGCCTCTCATTTACCAGCAAGCGCCTTCTCCCTCTCCGGCTCCAGCTCTTTATACCTCTCCAGCTGGTGCTTCAGGTAGCTCGTCGTCGGGGGTACAAATGGCGCCGCCTCACCTCTTCATGGCCCCAAGCATATCTGCCATACCTGCTATCAATCATCGGGGAGTGCCTATTCCAGGATAGCTCAGTTACATTACCCCGCAACAAGCATACGTCTATGTGTCGTATGATACACTTCTTTATAGTGCGAGGGTAACAAATGCATCGACGTCAGAATCGGGTAAATATTAAATACCTTAGTTATTTAATTTATAACTTATTAATAACTAGATTCTGGGAATAGAAATCCAGAATTTGCAATATTTTCTTCTCCAGAAATCAGCAACATAAGCTGACGACAATACCCAAAGTCGTCGGCTAAAGTCCTCACATAACCCGACAAGTTTCATACTTTAGCCGACGAGTTGCATACTACAGCTGATGAAGGTGAATAACTATGGCCGATGACAGTCTTTCCTAATCGTCGGCTATAGTCCAGTCTGGGTCAACCATTCTGATCACCGGGAAAGATTTGGCCGATGGCAAAAGTCTAAAAAGTCGTCGGCGCCGACGATTTTTTTTATCATCCATTAAACTAGGACTTTAGCCGACGAAAATGTCTCACAGGCTGATGAATTTTTTTCATCGGCTAAAGTGTTTTTTCTGGTAATGTAATATAAGTCTCATCGCCTAAGTTATTTTTTAAAATAAAATAAAATAAATTTTTCCTAAGCAACAAAACTATATATTATCGTAAAAAATAATTCGTAAACCCATTTCCGAAGTTACGGGTGTTTGTCTTTTCATAAAACTTAATTTATTAACTAAATAAAAATTAATTGAAATTTGAAATAAAAAATTGATTTAAGACCCTAGATCTATGTCAAAATTTAGGTTGATTTATTACCGTGATTTACTTTATGTGCAAATAAAAGAACCGAAACCAATAAGAAATGTGAGAGATCGAACCAAGGAGTATATAAAGTCATGCACTCTAGGGTTTTGGAAAATGCTACTCAACAATTTGGAGAGCACATACTCGAGCAAGGAGCAAAGAACCGCGAGAGAGATGTCCATCCGCACAGCCTCGACCCGTCGAACTGACTACCAGAAGCTTTCGTCTTCATCCTTTCTTTTTTGTATTCAACTCCATGTTTTGTTTAGAAACTTATACTATGACTATGAGTAGCTAAATACCTTGTAAATGGACTGCTTGAATCTCCGTACATGAAATTTTTTTAATGCATGCACTTTAACCTAATTTTACATATTATTTTGAATGAGCTTTCTTTCTCTATGTGGTTCAATGATGAATTCTCATATGCTTTCTTTGGTGCCTAACTTAGTATGCATGCTTGGATTATAACTATTGTCATGAGATACAAGCGACTAATGATATTTTTTCCACCAAATTCTCTACAGTGATACACCGGATAAATGATTTCGTCGGGAGATTGAAATCCTAGGTCTAGCAAAACACGCTCATAGTGTACTTGTAAACCCTTGTAGCTTCTCAAACATTTTAATGCTTTCTTTTTTTAAAAATCTTGGGGTCCATTACTATGAGTTCATAGAGGGATAGATATATGGGAGATCAATGAAAAACCTACATAGACATAAAGATTAGGTAATAAAATGTTGTTGTAACGATAAACTCTTCATGGGAACTTCCATACATGAGATATGTGTATTAGGTTAAGTATGTATTAGAAAGATGGATTGACAGTGGTGAATAACATTCCTCTTAACTCATTCATTCATAAATTTAAACACTTTGTATTCATAAGCATACTTACTTTTCACCATTACATTTTTTGCACTTAGCTGTAGTTTGCCAAATTATTTTAGTATCTAAATCAACTCCGAAATCCCCAAACTTTGTGTGGTAGTCCGTGATTGAGTATCGTATATTGTGTAAAATTTTCGTGCCATTTAGAATAGTGTAGCTTAGGTTTATTGTTGTGTTTGTGTGTTGGTCAAATCTGTCAGCTTGCGGACAACGACGTCTAATTAATGTTTCAAGATTTAGTTACATCAATCCTCTACGGGTAATCACCACTATTTACCAATTACTACATTGAGACATTTTCACAAGAATAAGGTTATCTTTGAGGGTGATTTTTCACTTATCATGATTTCACACGAAAAAAGAAGAAGAGAAATCAATATTTGTGACTAATTGTGAAAGTCACGGTTTCTTGGGGTGATATGAAGCCACTAGTTTTTGCATCGATTTTGGTGACCAAACATCATTGATTATGGTTATTATTCCCTAAAATTGATATTAGTTATCGTGATTTTTTGATCGGTACTAACTACATCTATTGTCTCTTTTGTAGATGATATCAATAGAGTCGGCTAGGCCGAGTTTGACATCATTTATCTACAAGGAGTAGAACACCATCATTTAGTATCAGATGTTGAGAACATTCTTCTCGGAAAAAATCTTACTAATACTATCCAACCAACACCCCCATTTTGTGAAGACTTTGTGGCACCAACTCCAGATCAACTAAAGCTCATTTTGAGTCGCAAAGCACAAGCCCTCATGTTTTTGAGGTAGCATATACATCTAATTCTAAAAAAGCAGTATTTGCTAAATAATGACCTTGCGGATTTGTGGGAGACTTTAAAAGAATGGTTCAATAATGTGCATTATGCACAACTTCTAGAACTTCAGGAGAAATGGGATTCAATCCAGTTACTAGATTATCCAAAGATTAATGAGTTTAATCAAGGTATGTTGGAGCTCCAATATGAGTTTAGCCAAAACAACTCCAACAAGAATCAATTCAATTATAGTTCTACAAATGGTGGAAATTCATCAGATTCTTCTAATTCTTCTTCTCGCTTGTCACCTTGCTATAGGTGTAGTTCTACCAAACATATGCACAAACCATGTCGTGCACCCAAGGATGTTCAGAATGCCTATAAAAGGTGCAATAATATTTGCCACATGAGACCAACTATGCTAAAAACTATGAGATGGAAGATGATGGTAAAGCTAATCTTATTGTAGCAGAGGACACAAAACCAAATCTGGAGATTACAGATTTTGATTAGTTTGCTATGTAATCAAGTTTAGTTTTTTGACTTTGTTTTAGTCATGGTTTTGGAATAAGACAATATTTGATGTGGCAAAGTAATAAAAAAAATTCTTCATTTTGGTATATGTAAGTGTTAAGAATGGTTATTTTAATACAAATTGCTAAAATGGTTCGAACTATACAATATTATATGCCTTTATGACACCAAAATACCATTAAAAATGAGACAAAAAGAGAGGATGGTTCGAAATAACAATATTCTATGACTTTATGACACCAAAATACCTAGCGAGATTCTCTCTTGACCCGTCGAAGATCACCTATTGGATCAGTTTTGGCACTTTTTCGACCCGTCGAAAGCACGTCCTCCAGTCAAAAAAATGCATCTTTGACTCGTCGAAGCCTAGGCTTGACATGTTGAAGGATAGCTACTGTCTCAAAATTGCACAATTTTTGACCGTCGAGAATTTTCTTCGACCCGTCAAAAAAGATATCGAAAAATAATATCGGTTTTTTAGTTTTATTTGACCGTCGAGTAGATTTCTCAATCTGTCGAAGATAGTACTTGAACTTGGTATTTTTAATGTTTTTTACGTCAATTTTATCATGCCATATCAAAACTCTATAATAGACACAACCCTTTGAAAAATCATTAAGTTTTTACTTAAAGTGTTCGCCATGTCTTGAGATCAAAAACTAATTGATTCACATTCTTTTGTAGATGTTTGAAGGCGAGATTGAGTGTCTTGCAGATAGTGGTACTACTCATACTATATTGTTGAATATGTAATTATTTATGGATCTTATGCCATACACTTCGTCAGTGACAACCATGATTAGTTTAACGCCATTTATACAAGGGCGTGGTTTAACACAATTTTTGCCACAACATGGTATAAGAATTTATATCACTGATGCATTGTACTCGCCTAAAGCCAATCAAATCTTATAAAGTTTTAAGGACATTAGAGCCAACGATTTACACTTAGAAACTCATTGTGAGAATGGTAAAGAATTCTCATGTATAACCTCTGAGGAGTGCGGTAGAAAGAACATATTGGAAAAGTCAGGGGTCATTCATAGTTGTTTATATTTTACTACCTTTCGGATAATTGAATCCAATGCAGTCACTCCACCACTGTGTGTGACTCGGCATCATATCTGCTTTGGCACTATTGACTAGGACATCCTGGCCGAGAAATGATGATCAAAATATTGAAAAACTCTCATGGTCATCCATTTTTCAGAGCAAAGAAGCATGTGAAAATACCCATGGAATTTGATGGGGTGGATGAGATTAACAATCTTCATCCGGTCTCGATCTCTAACATGAGTACAACACCTAGTGTAGATCTACAAGATTCTTTCGTGGAAATCTCTTGTGCTCATCTCCTATTTTGCAAAGCTTGTTCATTAGCAAAGTTAAATGCTAAACCTTTGTTTGTCGTTGATAACACTGAAAATATACCATTTTTACAGAGAATCCATAGTGATATTTTTGGACCTATCAAACCGAAATACGGACTATTTAAATACTTTATAGGTTTGGTAGATGTATCAAGGCGTTGGTCACACGTTGCTTTACTATCCACAAGGAATGCTGCATTTGCAAAAATCCAAGTATAAATTATTAAGCTCCGTGCTCACCATCCGAATAAGCCAATCAGGTCTATTAGATTGGATAATGTATGAGAGTTTACATCTAAAATTTTTGATGATTATTGCATGTTAGTTGGGATTTAAGTTAATTGAACATCTCGTCCCTCATGTTCATTCACAGAACGGTTTAATAGAAGCATAAATCAAGGAGTTATAGCTTATGGCTAGAGCAATGGTAATGCATACAAATTTGTCGGTATCTGGTTGGGGATATACAATATTACATGCAGTAATGCTTATTTGCTTGGGAACCGTAGCACGAGAACCATTCAGTGCATACCAGTTCATAACTGGATTTGAGCTTAAAATTTCACATCTACACATCTTTGATTGCGTAGTATATATGCCTATCACGTCTCCACATCATACTAAAATGGGTCATCAATGTTATTTAGGTATCTATGTTGGTTATGAATCTCCAACGATTGTCTATTACTTCGAACCTTCGACAAGAGATCTCTTTTCTGCAAGATTTTCAAATTGTCACTTTGATGAAACATACTTCCTGACGTTAGGGGGAGATATGAATGCCTCTATTCTGGTTGAACGTCAAGAATTGACATGGTATACTCCCATTATGTTTCAAGAAGATCCACGTACATCACACAGAAAGATTGAAGTGTGATGTATCGTTGATCTTCAAAAGGTAGTAGACTTGATGTCTGACTCCTTTATTGATATTGCTAAAGTGATGAGATCAGATATACCTGCTGAAAATGTTCTTACAAGGTTGGAAGTCCCCATGAAGGGGCTGATGAATGCTACTCTAGGGCAACTAGGAAAGGTCTCTTAATCCCATGTGAAGGGCATAGCGTTGGCCTCGGCTCCCATCAAGAAGAGAGGGAGACCAAGAAAATCCACAGATGAGCTGTCGGTGAAAAGGCAGGCTATGCAAGCATAGAATGATCATTTCATCATCAAAATTATGAATCCTTCACATGAGATTATTCATGACTATAGTTATGTTCTAGAATCACAAATGACATCTATGGAGGATGCTTCAAATCCATATGTGATGTCAGAGAACGGTGATATCTCATTAAATAACAATAATGCACGCATTGTTAAGGAGAGATCATCTAAGGTAGCTGATGGTGCTTTTGCTTATTCCATCAGTCAGGAGATTATTAACGACGATGAAGTGTAACCTTTCTCGGTTGCTGAATGTCAACGGAGAGCTGATTGGCCAAAATGAAAATAAGCAATGCAGACTGAACTAGACTCTCTGAAGAAAAGACAAATTTTTGGTCTGGTAGTGCTATGCCTACTGAATGTTAAACCGGTAGAACATAAATGAGTCTTTGTTTGGAAGCGTAATGAGAAAAATAAAGTCATGCGGTATAAAGCTAGACTTGTGGTGCAAGGATTTTCTCAAAACCCTGGCATTGATTATGAGGCGACATACTCGCTGGTCATGGACATCATTACTTTTCGGTACCTTGTTAGTTTGGTAGTGTCCGAGAAACCTAGCATGTAGTTAATGGATGTGGTTACAACATATCTCTATGGAAATCTTGACTCAGAGATATACATGAGAGTGCTGGATGGCGTTGTCATACCCAATTCAAGTAGCTCTAAACTACGGAGTGCTCATGTCATTAGATTAAAATGTTCACTATATGGATTGAAACAATCTGGTAAGATGTGGTATAAGTAACTACTTGATTGGGAAGGGATACACCAACGATGATTTGTGTCCATGCGTATTCATTAAGAGAACAGGTTCAGTATATACCATTTTAGCAGTCTATGTTGATGATATGAATATCATTGGGTCACTTGATGAAATCCAAGAGACGGTTGGCTACTTGAAATCCGAGTTTGAGGTGAAAGACCTTGGTAGGAATCGATTTTATCTTGGTTTAGAATTAGAACATTGAGTTGGTGGAATAATTATTCACCAGTCTGCTTATGTCCAAAAGATGCTCAGGTAATTTAACATGGACAAAGTACACTTTCTTTCACACAAATGGTTGTTTGTAGTCTAAAACCCAGCAAGGATCTGTACCGTCTGAAACATGACGGTGAGGAAATTTTGGGAGCTGAGGTATCATACCTTAGTGTTATTAGAGCATTGTTGTATTTAGCTCAATGAACTCGTCCATACATTGCATTCTCTGTGAACTTGTTTGCTAGATTTAGTTATGTACTAATGCAACGTCATTGGAATGGTGTAAAGCACATCTTCAGGTACTTGAAAGGACCCATTGATTTGGGCTTGTTCTTTCCCTACAAAGAAACGAAAGAGAAGCTTGAAATTCCAGAAAAATGAATGGTTGAAACGCAGTCAACAGATTGTGGGATTTTTGACCTATCGAGTATTTCTCTCAACCCGTTGAATGGAAGCTCCTGGATTGACCAGAGCCTATCTCTTGACCCGTTGAGAGAATCTTTCGACCCGCCGAAGGGATGTCCAAATGCAAGTATTGTACCACAATTCAATGCGGTCCCCTAGTCAGAGACACCATGTGATGTCTTGGTTAGTTTTGCTGATGCTGAGTATCTCTCTGACTAACATAAAGGACGTTCCCAAATAGGTTATGTATTCACCATGGGGAACACGGTGATTTCTTGAAGATCAACAAAGAAAACCCTTGTTGATACTTCCTCGAATCATTATGAGATTATTGCTTTGCATGAAGCGGTTAAGGAGTGTGTCTGGCTTAGGTCAGTTACACACCACATTCAAGAGTATAGTGGATTACCATCTACTACGACAGTACCAACTTGCATATATAAGGATAATGTGGCTTGCATTGAACAAATAAAGTTGGAATACATCAAGGACGATCATACAAAACACATTGCCGAAGTATTTCTTCAATCAGCAACAACAACAGTTACTGAATATCCATGTGACTCAAATTGGTTCAACGGATAATACTGCAGACTTGTTTACCAAGGCTTTACCAAAATCCACATTTGTAAAGCATGTAAGACGCATTGGAATGTGAAAATTATCTGAACTCTGAGATTGAGTTACTAATCAAGGGAAGTTCATTTCGTAGACATCAAGAGAAGTCTACATCACATGTGATCGCTTTTGTAATGGATGTGTTGCACTCTTTTTTCCTTAGACCAAGATTTTGTTTTACCCATGAGATTTTTGTTTGGTTGGCGAGGTTTTTGTTAGCTTGTGAATGTTTTTAGTGAGGCAACAGGTTATGCATCATACATTAGTATCGCGACACAAGGGGGAATTTTTAAGGGAAGAATATTTATTGTGTCCTGATGTGTGTCTTGTCCTAATTAGTATAGAAGTAATTATTCTCTCAATCCTATATTAAGGTCATCTATCAATGAATAAAGTACAGTTTCAGTCTACATTGATTGGTATCTTTTTTCTCCTTAAAAAATTAGCACAATACACACACCGAAAGATATGGAATATACTTTTCTTAAACACTCATCTTTGTGTCTCACTAAAAACCTTGCCAAGAAAATAGAAACCTCTTGGAAAAAATAAAAGCTTGATCGAAGGGAAAAATAGTACAACGAATCAACTATAGATGATACAACATGTGATGTAGACTTCCCTTGATGTCTACCAAAATGACTCACCCTAATAGTTAACTCAATCTTGGAGTTCAGATAAATGACGCATACCATTACATTTCACATGTTTCTCAAATGTCAATTTTGGAAGTGACTTGGTGAACAAGTCTGCATAATTATCTACAGAACCAATCTGGCTCACATTTGAGAACTGTTGTTATTGCTGGTTGAAGAAGAACTTTGGCAAAATATGTTTAGTATTGTTACCCATAATGTAAGCCAACTTCATCTTTTCAATGTAAGCTACATTATCCTCAAAAATGCAGGTTGGTGCAGTCATAGTATATGATAATCCACTAGACCCTCGAATATGGTATATTACTGACCTGAGCCAGACACACTCTTTAACAGCTTCATGTAGAGCTAAGATTTCATAATGATTCGAGGAAGTAGAAACCAGGGTTTGCATTGTAGATCTCCAAGGAATAGTCGTGTTTGCAATGGTAAAAACATAACCATTTTGAGAACGCCCTCTATATGGGTCAAAGAGATACCTGACATCACCAAATCCTACCAACACATCATTCGATGTCTTAGATTAGGGGACTACACTAAAAGAAGGTTCAGTGTTAGCAGCTGTAAGATCCTTTGACGGATCGAAGAATTCTGTCAATGGGTTAAGAGACTTCAGATGATCCATCTAGGGAGTCTTGTTCGATGATAGGTGCAAAAGCACATACAAAGATAACTCTATTATCTATTAAAGTATATGAATGTAGTAAATATCAAATATGGGTCATTAACCACATAGGGTTGGTAAAACTAAGACCTAAATACACAAGAAACATAAACGCAAGAAACACAAACAGATGCGGAAGCCAGAAATCTGGCAGTCTCGACCACTGAACACAAAGTAATCTACGAACTTAATCTAAACTAATCTAAATGCCACAAAAGTTTAACACAATAAACTAGACTGAGTGGTGAACTACCAAATTTTTTTTTAGGGTATTCGAAGTTGATTTTGGTGCTGAAACAAATCGGCAAAACTATAGCTAATGCAGAAAAAGTAAAATTTCTGAAAAGTAAATATGTTGATGAAATCAAATAAAGATGAAAGTACGTTAGAAAATTCTCTCCACCCTAAATATGATCGATGTACCCCAACCCTAAGTCTAACAATAGTGAATGAATGTCTGTCATGCATGATCTATGATTAAGTCACATACATATTTCACTCTCTTACATGACATGTTATTCAGATTGATTACATAGCTTAACGTGATCTTTAACTACAAGACTTATAACTATGATGGGCTCAAATCTAACTAACCAAAGTCATTATGATTTTTAGAATGCTTGAAAGATAACAATACTTCCAAAGCTACTATGATGAGTGATCTTGCATGACCTAGGAATTACTTCACACAAGTTATCACGGAGAGCTTGTTTATTTCTATAGAACATGTAATAATAGGATGGTCATGTACACATCTAAGACAATAGATCCTACCACATGCATCTAAGTTGGTCACTAAATAAACATATAATAAAAATCATGAATGATTAAATAATAAAGTAAAACTCATTCAAAAGTTGTCAAAATCACAAGGGGTTCAAAATCAAAATATATCTAGGGCTTCGATCATTCCTTAACTAGGGAAGTTTAACTACTCATAGTCGAAATTACAAAAATAGAAAAACATGATGGAGAAGGAAGAATAAACCAAAAATCCTAGACTTCTCGGCAGGAGAATTATGACTGGTTGAAGAGGATCTTCGACGGGTCAGAACGGAATGGCTGAGATTCTTGGCAGCGACACTTCTTTTCTTTCAAGTGCTTCTCTCTCTGAAATTCAACAATCATTGTTCCATCTTTAAGTGAGGCTTATATAGGCATAAGATTGGGTCTCGATCTGCTCATCATATTAAGGTTAAGCCATATCATTTGCTTGGCCCGTCCACGTCATCATTCCTTATTCCACTAGAATGCCTCTTTTAAGCTCATTTTCTGTATTTTTTTTCTTTCAAATAACCTAATAAAACAATAACATAATTAATTACTGAAAACTAAACAAATAAATTAAGTATTTTGGAATAATTAAGCACAAAAGAGTTGCATATTTATGAAAATATCATTCGACGGGTCGAGAGAAGGTCTCGATGGGTCTAAAATCCTAGAATCATAAAGCTACGTTTTTGGCATTTCTTTCACCGGAATTTCTAATTTCTCTCTTGTTTCTTTGTAGAGAAAGAATTAGCCCAAGTCAATGGATCTCTGCAAGTATGTGAAGATGTGTTTTACTCCATTCTAATGACATTTTGTAAGTGCATACCTAAATGTATCTAATAAGTTCATTGAGAAGGAAATATATAGACAAGTGCACTGAGCTAAATACGAAAAAGCTCCAATTGCACTGAGATATAGAATCTCAAATCCCAAAAGTTTCTCATCATCATCTTTCAGACGAAACATACAGTAAAACCTCGATAATTTAATACTCGAATAATTAATAACATCGATAAAATAATATTTTTTGCCGGTCCCAACTTGGGGACTTGAGTATTAATTTAATACTCAATTAATTAATAACCTCGCTAAATTAATAAATTTTGTTAGTCCTGAGGTTAGTAACTTATCGAGGTTTTACAGTATTATATTTGGGTTCCAGACTGCAAACAACCATTGGTGTGTTAAAAGAGTGTGCTTTGACCATATTAAATCGCATGAGCATCTTTGGGACATAAGCATACTGGTGAATAAGAATTCCACAAACTCGATGTTCTAGCTCTAAGGTGAGTCAAAATTGAGTCCTACCAAGGTCTCTCATTTCAAACATGGATTTCAAATAACCAATTGTCTTATTAATCTCATCAAGAGACACAATGATGTTCATATCATCAACATAGATTGCTACAATGGAAAATCTTGAACTTGTTCGTTTAATGAACATGCGTTGATATATAACTCATCATTCTTATATCCCTTCCCAATCAAGTAGTCACTTAGACGTGTACACCACTCTGACCGGATTACTTCAATCCATATAGAGAACGTCTCAATATTTTCACATAAGCACTCTGTAGTTTAGAGTTACTTGATTTGGGTAAAACTATGCCATCTGACACTCTCATGTATATCTTGGAGTCAAGATCCCTATAGAGATATGTTGTCACTATATCCAAAAGCTATATACTCAGCTTTTCGGACATTACCAAACTGACCAGGTGGCGAAAAGTAATAATATCCATGACCGGAGAATACGTCTCCTCATAATCAATTCCAGACGTTGAGAAAATCCTTACGCCACTAGTCTAGCTTTATACTGCAAGTCTTCATTCTTCTCATTGCACCTCCAAACGAAGACCCATTTATGTCCAGCTGGCTTAACATTCGGTGGGCATAGCACTACTGGACCGGAAACTTGCCTTTTTTGTTGGAGAGTCTAGTTCAACCTGGATTGCATCTTTCTATTTTGAAAAATATGCTCTACGTTGACAATGCAGAACAAAGTGAGGTTCTACTTCATTGTCATCAATTATTTCCTGAGTGACAGAATAAGCAAATGCATCAGTAACTAACATGGAATATGTATCCGTAATAACGCGCGTACTTGTGTTACTTAGTGAGATTTCTTTGTTCTCTGGCATTACCATTGACACTGAAGCGTCCCCTAGTGTTGCTAATATATTGTGATTCTAGGACATAATTGTTGCCAAGATCAATCTCATGTGCATGATTCATAATGTTGATGAAAAATTAATCATTTTATGTTTGGATGGTCTACCTTTTAATCGGCGGCTCATCTGTAGATATGCTTAGTCTTTCCCTCTTCCGGGTAGGAGCCAAGGCTGACGGTACACCCCCAATATAGGAATCAAGGACATTATCTTACCCTGGTATGGCGTTAACTTGCCTAGTTTTAGGGACTTCTAACCTTACAGGAACGTTTGCATTAGGTATTTCTGAATCTCATCACTTTCGTGATATTAGTAAAGGAGTCAGGCATCGAATCTACCATCTTCTGAAGATCAAGTAATACATCGCACTTCTATCTCACTCTAAGATGCACGTGCATTGAGCATGATGAGACATAGTGGGGATATACCACGTCAATTCCTGACTTTCAACCGGAATAAAATTATTCCTCTCTCCCCCTAACGGCGAGAAGTATGTCTCATCAAAGTGACAATCTGCAAATCTAGCAGTAAAAAGATCTTCTATCAAATGTTCTAAGTAGAGGATAATCTTTGGAGCTTCATAATTAACATAGATACCTAATCGTCTTTGAAGACCCATTTTTGTGCACATTGGAGGCGTAATAGGCACATATGTCGCTCAACCGAATATATGTAAATGTGAAATGTCAAACTCATATCTAGTTATCAACCGGTAAGCACGGAGTGGTTGACGGGAAATGGGTCTGAAGCGAATAAGCATAGCTGCATGTAAAATTGCTTAGCCCTACACAGAGATGGGTAAATTAGTGTGCATTACCAAATCCCGTACCACAAGCTGTAACTGTTTGATATGTGCTTCTGCAAGACCGTTCTATGAATGAACATGGGGAACGAGACTTTCAACATCAATCTCAATAGACATGCAATAATCATCAAAAATTTTTGATATGAACTCTCCTGCATTTTCTATTTGAATAGACTTGCTTGGGTGATCCGGGTGGTAAACCTAGAACTTAATGATATGAGCTAGAAGTTTAGCAAATGGAACATTCATTGTGGATAGCAAAGTGACGTGTGACCAACGCGTCGATGCATCTACCAAAACCATAAAGTATTTCAATGGTCCACATTAAGGTTTGATAGGTTCACAAATGTCTCATTGGGTTCGTTGTAAGAATGAAATGTTCTCAGTTGTATTTACAACAGAAGAAGATTGTGCATGTAACTTTGCTAATGAACAAACTTTGCAGAACGAGCAGTGTGCATCAAAGATTGCCAGAAATGAATCTAGTGGGATGACGCACGGCGCCTCACCACTATTTGGCCGAGATGGTGCTGCACTCGTATTGGAGACCAAGTCTGGACTGAGAGGAAAAATCTCATCCCCTCCATGTAAGCCGATGGTATTAGGTATTCCCGCATGCTTTTTTTCTTTAAAGAACGAATGACCATGTGAACTTTCAATATCTTGATCATCATATATCGACCGGGGTGATCTAGACGATAATGTCAAAGGTTATATAGGTAGAGTCGCACACAATAGTGTGAGTGAGTACATTGGATTCGATCAATTATCCGAGCTGTAGTAAGATATAAACCACTATGAATACTCATAAACTTATTCAAAATGCGTTTTCTGCCACATTTTACGGCAATTACACATAAAAATTCTTTAACATTCTCATAGCATGTTTCAAAGTGAAAACGTTTACGCGAATATCCTTAAAACTTAATAATTGAGACTATAACATGTATCTTTATTCATTGATAAGAGACCTTAAATACAGGTATTGCAATCAATATAATCAAAATTCTTGAATAATTAAAAATTACTAAAATCTCTATATCTAACCTAATTAATACAAGACACGCTTTAATTAGACATGCTGGATATAGAATATACTTTTCCTACGCACATAAGTTTTGGAAGCAAGCATCTAACATATATATTGTAGCACGAACCAGGAATCCTAATCAGGCTATTATTGTTACCCCAATTGGAATAAGATGTTTTCTCTTGCATATCCTAATATAATATTCACGGCTAAAAATGCTATGAGCCTATGATATCCAATTCTGATCACAATCTCCATTTTTCCTTTGGCTAGCTACTAATAGATACTCCATCTCTAGTATATATCAGAATACATTTCTGCAATCAAACCCAGGACTAACAGCTCAATCGATCCATATGCACATCGGCACTACAACCAGACGACGTGTCGGAGATCGATGCTCTATGCCTCTAAAGCTCAGATGTGCTTATTAATTAAGGGCGTTGTAGTTGGATTCTTGTCTTCCCCCGGCTAGGACCAGGTTCTGTGATTGTACAAGTTAGGTGTAAACATCCAAATGATCGAGACTATGCTATTCAATAATTTTAATATGTTCATGCTCCAAATTATTTGTGAGATGTTTATGGTGATTAACCAATAATAAACATATGTAATGATAAGTGTGAAAACAAAAGAGCCTATATGATGTCATGTCGCAGTAAGCTTGAGGTGTGCAACCTGACAAACATGAAGATGCCTACTCACACATTTGCAAGACACAAACTAGTGATATCCTCCGTAAGAGAGATATATAGACAGAGACAGCGGCCCAGAAAGTTATGCCGATCCGATCGACCATGTAAGTCTCAATCTCAGTCACACACTGATTTGACATAGAATAAAAGCACATGACATGTACCAGGCAAACGCAAGAAAGAAATACACAACACTAAGCTAGCCCTAGCTATAAACTAATTAATATATCCGATCCTCTCCCATTTTCTCAGCTCCGATCGCCATTTGTATACTCATATGTTTATAAGTCAACTGCAGAACTCAAAGTCTAAGAGTCAAAATGAAATACGCACCGCGTATAAATCAGTGGGGGGTAGTCCGAGATATTCCCCGAACTTGTATTTAGTCTCATGATAACTAGATTAACTCGTTGGATCTGTGTCAAACTAGGTAATTAAAGAACTGAAGACACGCAAACAGTCGCATAGACATGCACTAACACACTAGCTAATTACTAGTATATATATATATATATAGTTAACTTAATCTGCTGATGGAGGCCATGCATGCACTTATAGTACCGGCCAACTTCTAAAAAGTCAATATATAAGCTATTTAATTGCTACACAAGTCAACCGGCATGATTTTGGAGCTTGACTAATGAAATATCCGGAGCAAACCGGACGGTTCTGATTAAATGGGGTTTGACTTACGTTTTGCAATTTGTTTTATCTGGCTAATCACATCAAAACTAACTTGTCCACATGTGAACGATTTGCACTAGCTAATTAATTCGTGTAAAGCATTGCGGTCTTACAAATAAGAAACTGTATATCACACACTCCGGGAGTAGGCTTTGGGTGATTCACTGATTCTAGCTACTTGATCAAACCCAATTAGCTCCGATAAAACCAAGTTCGTACGGCAGTACGTAGCGGAATAGGGGTTTACAGTTGAAGTTTAGTGATCTTCCAAATTGAATCTGATTAGGGTTTAATCGGGAAAAACAATGTATGAGATCAGGGTCTCTTTTCCAAACGAACTGTTTTAATTCCTCTTCCATACTCTGCTTACCTGATTTAATGTACGTACCTACAGTTATAAAACAGTGAGGAGGTATATATTAATCGAATCGATGATGCCTGCACATTTTAAGTTCTCCATTTCTAAACTAATCTATTTCTTCGCTTACGAATCATTCACTAAAGAAGTACCAGATATTATACTACTCTGAGTCGACCCACCCATCACTTAATCTTTCCCAAAGAGACCAACTAAGACTTCCACTTTGCTCCTCCAGACTGTACGATTTGTTAATATTAGCCGAAAGAATGTTGGCCAACTTTCTAAAGTTTAGCTCCGATCCCCAGACGAACAAAGCTTATGGATATGTATAAATATAGTGTGCATATATATATATACAATAAGTTGACAATAATTTCAATGAGATGATAAAAAAAACAAGCGGCTGCAGCAGCTAGCTGATATAGTTTCTTATTCCACAAAGACTCACAAATGACAAATTGCTTAGTGGGAAAATAATGTAATTAAACTAAGTACATACTAATCATGATGATAATTTTTGTTTGGTTAATAAAGTTTCAAACGTGTGGAATTAATCATATATGAAGAAAAAAATATCTTCAGTATGTGTGAAACTTGTCCAAGTTCTTTTCATCTTCACCAACCTTCCATCAACCTCATCGTATATCCTGCAGCTGCATGTTTTGATATAGGTTTGCTTCTTACGAAGCTCTTGTAGTTGCAAGAGATTTTGCGGATTTCGCTTCAGCGCCTTATACGACTAGCTGTCTTTTCATTGACTTCGCCAGAAGTTTGTGGGGTTTAGAATTTCATCTGGGAAATTATTTCAAACATAGGGTTTCAACAAGATGATGATAATGAAGAAATAATTTGAATAGCTAGCTAGCTATAGTAGTGGGCAAGCTAGCTGATGCATATATTGACACAAACTTGAGTCTTCCATCCCCCAGTTGGTGGGGTTGACATGGATCTTGACTCTCTTTGATGAAACATTCCCTAGGTCATGATTGGCCACCCCATCTATATCTATTATGACCTTGTTATATAATCCTACAATATTTGAGGGCATGGGTTGAAAGTTGAATGCTGGTTTATTACTTGTCCTCTTATGCTAGCTTTTCTTTGGAAATTTCTTTCATTCTATTATATCTGTTGTTGTCTTCTGGCTGGTGATTGATGCTAGCTATATCAAATTTTCATATCCTTGTTGACTACTTAAAGTGAGTTGTTGTAGAGTATTAGAGTAGTCAGTGATGACATGCATCTCACTTAGAAAGAGAGACGCATATATTCCTTATATTTCTTTTGCAATATATATCATCGATCATGCTCTAATCCATTAGTCTGGCTTAGCTTCTATCTTCTATGGTCTAGCTAGGGGACGTGGTTTAGTGAGCAATATTTAAGGTACATTTCTTTAGAGGATGCTATTATGTTTTATTCTATATGCGGGAAACCAGGAAGAAAAAAAATCACAAATGTTACCAACAACGCAAAACAAAAGTCCAATTAAAGTACTTCAACTTAAACTTGATCACTAGTTTGAGAGTTTCATTTACTTTGTAATTTTTGAGTGCTTGGCGTACGTTTGTCAAGACAGCAAATTTTGCATATGTATTCTACAAATTAACTCGATCATTTTCCATTAGATGAAGCAACAAGATCCACACGTACATGCATATATAACAGATCGAATGTTTGGTAGCAAGTAGCAATAAGTCTATAACGCATGAGTTAATGAGATTAAAGAGCATATGTAAAAGTACAAAACTGTAATTAATGTATAGCCTACGTCTGAGCTTCAAAGCCGAATGGTTTTTGAAGTTCTGAATGAGTTTCTGTGAGGCATTAATCATATCTAAAAGAACTGGATGACATCAGTTTCAAATGGCCAAAGACCCCCCAAATTAAGTAGTTCAGGTGTATGCACACAGCATGACCTCAGATTGACATCAGTGAAACTTCAAAATATAGGATATTTTTTTGCCTTCCTTCGACATAGCTCCGTTAAAGTAAGTTTTAGCTTGGAAAGGGAGGTGGGGATCGATGTGAAGGAGCTTTCAGAATTCAGATCGATATATAAATAAAGGTCTCATGATGAAAGTATGAATTAAGAAAAGGGTTTCCATAATGGACCTAGCTATACTTAATTACTTACAGATGCCCTTTCTTCACTTGTCATGATTGATACTCCTAACCCCTTACGTTCTAGTTGCTTTCGATCGATCTGTTCACCCGGCCAGTACGTTCACATTATCTTCAAGCTAAGTTCCTGTTCCTTTAGCTCTTATGTACGTACCTTCCCAACAAAATCACATGACCATAGATCATTTTTCCTCGGACGGCTCTTAATTAGATCACGACGCTCTCCATGCATGTATTAATTCCACGTACCGATCTCTCAAGCTCCTGTTCTAGTTCTGAAGCCCGCAAATATTCAAACATTGCTTGATTTGGCAACAGCATAACTCATTGAAGCTTTGGATTATCGTTGCATTGCTTGGGCTCATAAACATGGCCAATTTTTTATTTATTATTTTTTGAAAAAAGAAAACATGGCCAAAGTTGATGAAGTTGATAGAACCTTGTCCCATTACTATTTTGTGTCTTTTGGATGACTATTACCCGCCCAAGTAGCTACTAGCTAGTTACCTTGTATGGGTAAAAAATTGAAAGGGAGTGCCGTTATCAGTTTGGTCTTTTCGGTTTTCGATCACTAGTCCAGAAATAAGAAGATTTTAGCCCACTAGCCCCATCGAAAGATTATAATATCAATGGTCCAATATGACGAACTTACCTTAGTCTGGTCCGACCGATGCTCAAGATCTGGTAATCGGTGACCGTTGACCATTGACCAACAAGATCTCCGATCCTGTCAACAAAAGAAGATAGTTCTATTTGGGGCTATAGAAGTAGAAGAGATCGAAGTCTTCCGACAAGAAGGCCCAAGATGTCAAATATGATAGTTTAGAGGTGTATGTGTCAGCCCACTCGTGTTATAGTTGTTGGGTTGGGTTCCTCACTCAACTATAATACCCACACTATTTGTAGTAAAGAATGAGAAATTGGTGTAAGCAGTTCAGAAGCGCCAAAGCTCCCGATTTCATACAAAAGGATCTCCTCTGCAATGCATACTCAAATTCCTCGGACGAAGATGAAGAAGAAGCTCAACGAGTCAAACAACCCAGACCCAAAACCTCCACACCGCCGAATTTTAAACGACAAAAACCCGATGGCCCTCTTAAACACACCACAGCTTATCATCCTCTGCCCGGCCCGACCCAGATTCCGGCCGTCGCTCAAGTCGCGGGCAGATACATATCCAAGAGGGAGCGAGCCCTCCTAGCCTCCCAGCCTTACTCACCCAACCCGAACCCGGTCACGGCCATCCCTGGTAATCTGTTAATTCTTTTCAATCTAAATATCACAAATGTACTTACTTGATTAACTCACTCTGTAATCTATAGTAATCTTTATAAAATCACCGTGAAAGATTGAAACTTTATAGAAGTGTAGGAATGTAGACTGGGAAAGAGTAGGTCAGTACAGTTTTTATATAAAAGTTGCATTGAACATGGATAGTATGCTTATGGTTTAATATAGTTATATTGTCGTTGGCAGTTGGAGGGAGCATTTTGGATTCGGATGTTCGTGGTGATATTGTTTCATTGTTGAGAAATAAAGCAAAGGACCGTTCATCACGCCTTGGTCTAATGCCTGATACAATGTCTGTGAGTTTAAGTAGACATACAAAAGCTGTCAATGCTCTACATTGGTCACCTAGTCATGGTTTGTAATCTCTGCTCATTTTAGGACTTTTGTACAATTACCCTTTTGAATTTGTGGCCTTGATCCAGTAACTCTGTTTGCTGAGTTCTGATTAGTATTTGTACAAGGGTGTTTTTATTATATGCATGATCTGTTTATTGTCAATTTCCTTATTGATCTGTTCATGGGAGATAGTCTACAGCTCATCTTCTTGCATCTGCTTCAATGGATTATGCACTCTGCATATGGAATGTGTGGAGCAGTGACCAGAGGGTAGCTCGTGTGCTGAGTTTTCACAGTGCAGCAATCAAAGATGTGAAGTGGTCGTGGGGAGGGTTGTCTGTGCTTTCTTGCGGATATGATTCCTCTTCAAGGTTAGTGGATGTTGAAAAGGGGGTACAGACTCAGGTTTTTATGGAGAATCACGTTGTCAGTGTTGTCAAGTTTCATCCTAATAATCCGAACCTCTTCATTAGTGGGGGGTCAAAAGGGGGGCTCAAGTTGTGGGATATCAGAAATGCCAAGGTGGTCCATCAGTACATTCGTGGTAGTGATCCTATCCTTGATATCGAATTCAATGCAAACGGCAAGCAGGTTGTCTCCTCTAGTAGTGATGTATCTGGACGAAACCTTAGTGCGAATGCTATTGTTGTTTGGGATGTTTCGCGAGAAGTTCCTCTCTCTAATCAGGTAAGATACTTCTTGCGATTTTGTGCTTCAACATCTGTCACAAAATGCTTTGTTTCATGCTTCTATGAAATCTTCATGACCCCAAACACATAATTTATTTAGTGTTGTCTCGATTTTTTCCTTCATGTAAGTGGATCTTGTATGTAGTGCTACGATTCTGCATTGTCCCTGAAATTCACATGCATCCCCATCTTGCTATTTTTAAATTTGACAATTCAGCCTTCCAATATAACTGTTCGATTGCTCATTGTTTTGCGACCCTTGGAGCTGCATATACTTTGTTATTTGGTGATCTTGTGAAAAATTTATTGTCATGTTGCTTTTTAGTGTGAGGTGCTGACAAAAGTTTAGTATCTTTTGAACACTTAACGGTTAACACTCATTTGATGAATCAGATAAAACTTTAAAAAATAAACTGTATGGCGAAGAAGAGATCATCTACTTAAATAGTCAAACAAGATGTTGCTTGCACTGATTGCATGGGTTTGATAACTTTTGTTATGTTTCAGTAGTACTTTTAATGGATAAGCTCAATGCATCATGCTTGTCCTGAAAAAGTAATACAAAGTCACTGTATAGACAGCGAGTGAAAATGAGTATTTTTTGAGGATTCATGGAGTTGTTGGCATTTATTTTGGCATATATACCCAACACGTGTATGATACAATAGTTTACACTGAACAGTGTCAATTTACTAAATAATTATTTATCAATTCGCATGGAGAATATTCATATAATTGCATTTGATCTATTCTGTACCTGTATACATTTTGACAACTTAAGTTGGCTTAACTTACCCCAAAATAAATAAATTAACAACAAACTTTAGTCGTCTATTGTTCCTCGAGTCATTCAATTGTAGAGTTTGTGACTTCAGAATGTATTTCATCTGTCAAATCATTTCTTGAGTTATGACCTTGAAGTTCATGCATTGCTATATTTTTCTACTGTAGGAATCAGTAGTATTACATGTCTCTTTAAGCTCTCGGTTGTTATATCTAATACTAATTTTTTTTGAAATAAAAAACAGAAGATATTTGCACCTCAGAACAAGTTCAATGATCATACTAGAACTAGTGATGTATCATTTCCCTTGAAAGGTTTCCCTCACAACAAATAAGCTATAACACCTTTGATTCTCTTTTTTATTTATGATCATTTTCAATTGTAGAGAAATTTCTTCTTAACCTACATTTGTGACTCAAACAAGCTCATTTTCCACTACCATCTGCCCTTATAAAAGAAATAGAAAAATTAAATGATATTGTACTTGAGATTTGAAAGCGTGGAGACTTATTGTTCTTACTATTGAAAATAAAAATGTACTGACTGTAAAAATGTGTTTAGACTTGAGAGTTATATGCATAGTTGTCATTATGGGATTAAAATTTGCTACACAACATCTAATGAGGCACGTACATATTACTATGTTTTGTTCATGTTTCTCCACAATTGTGATCATGAATGCACTTTTCTGCAACTTAACATGAAAATGAGTATGTTTTGTACAATTCTTTACTTGTAGTAATATTCCTCGGTTCAGGTCTACGTAGAAGCATTCACCTGTCCCTGTGTTAGATTCCATCCATTTGAACCATCTTTTGTTGCCCAGTCAAATGCGAATTATATTGCAATCTTCTCTGCAAGCCCTCCCTTCAAGATGAACAAGTACAAGAGGTACGAAAGCCATGGGGTATCTGGGTTTCCCATTAAATGTGCATTTAGCTTGGAAGGGGACAAGCTAGTGTCAGGCTCCTCGGATGGTTCTATATACTTCTATGATTATGGGTCATCTGAGATTATCGAGCGAATCAAGGCATTTGAGCAGGCCTCCATAGACATTGCTGTCCACCCCATCATATCCAATGTGATTGCTTCATGCAGTTGGAATGGAGAAGTTTCTGTGTTCGAGTGAAATGTTCATCCACACATGATCCATTGCAAATGTAAGTCTGGCTGTCCAGTTGACGATACATGTCAACAATGTCCTACATTTGGTTGCCAGGAGATGTTTGAATCAGTTGGAGAAAATTGAATATGAAAAGGAAATGTGAATTTTGGAAAGAACTTCTGTGTCTTTTGTTTCCATATTTACCAGATCCACTACCAACTAAAAGCTTATCGGACAGTAATCTTTATCATGTGCCTCTTAATCTGTTGTCTAGGACTTAATCTGATGTATTGTAATGGTTATACTATTCTAGGGATTGTGGGCTCTCTCCTCTTTTATCCTGGAACTGTGGCTCTGAAGAGGGCCTTGTCACTTCCTTATTTCACATCATACACGAAGTGTTTGATAACTCTTTAATTATTTGAACCTCCGTCAAGTTATGCTTTCTTTTCAGGCATGATTTCTGGGAAGTGCGTGAAATCTTAATCTTGTCGAGTTGACACTCATCAAAAAGGGTTTGTGTATCATGCAATCAAAGACGCCATCATGGATCACGATTTGTGGAAGAACAAAAATTAAAATTGAAACCGTGGAGAACTAGTACGTTTTCTATTTCATGGAAAATATTGGCAAGTCGCAACATGTCGTGTCACACACTGGTAGCTGGAATTTTGTGAAGACTAAACAGTTTTTTTGGCCTAATTTACATTTCCTTTATGAAGTTATTAGATCATTATGTAGTGATTAATCCCTGTACAGTACATGTTTATTGGGTTGCTAGCTACAACCAAAAACCGAAAATGCATCTAGTTTGACTGTTTTTTATTACTTTTTGTTCAATATGGAAAATGCATGGATGAACATGAAGCCCCTCCTCCAAGCTGGAGATATTTTCCTCAATCTAGGATCAATACTGAAGCAAATGAATGAAAGCTGTTGATTGTATTAGGTATGGAGCAATCTGGCATGCATATAACTGGTCGTCCTGCAACAGTTGAATTTATCAAAATGCATGTCCAGGTGCTACTAACTCATACCTACTAATCGAGAACACAACTATATATATATATATATGATTCAATTAAAAAGGGAGGTGGAGAGGTGTGGGGGTGTACTAAAACTTGTGCCTTTGTTCATCCTCCACAACATGCAAAAATAGATCGAGAAGGTAGAGGAGAAGAAGGGTACGTAGGGGGGCCAAAATAATACTAAAACAAGAACACAATTATGGAATTCCCTTTACACATTCTTCATGGGGGTCAATTGCAAAGGGAACATAACACACCACTTCTCTCCCTTTTTAGATGCATTTGCAAATGGGACCAACCCCTATCTTTCAACACCAGTTCCCACAACAATCACAAACACACAACAGAGTTAGACACAAGCACAATGCAAACCGAAAACACGTACAAATCCAAGTCAAAATCCAAACGTACAGATCGACTCATTTAAAAAAAAAAAAAAACAGATCGAAAAGGAAGGAGTATTTGCTAGCTAGCTAGCTGCTTCTTTATATCACCAAAAAAAATTCCATAGCATGCACTATCTAGACAGAAGACCAATTGCTCAATGACATTCATGATCCACATGCAACCGTCTCCTCTCAAATAAAACTGTTTGTATTGGAAAATTATAGGAGTCATCCCTAATCCCATTCAAAGCAAAAGAACACAGTCATACCACCCTACTTTCCTATCAAAAACATTACTTATTTAATTTCAACCTTCATATCAATATGCCCCCCACCTTAAATGGTCTCGATCAACTCAAGCACTGTCTATCTCAATCTTTCTCCCTAGTTCTCTTTATGCCTACGATATCAAATCTAGCTATCTATATACCGATCCAACTCTCATCTTGATCCAGGTCTGATCCTGAGAAATTTAAGGCTTTGGACAAAAATTAAAAGTGGACCATCTATAAAAAAAAAAACTTTATTGAAATATTCTGATTTTATAAAGGAATTTCCATGGCTACTACACATCGATCAGAAGCATTTAGACCTCAGATAGTTAATAAAAACGAGTACTTGAGATTGATAACTAGTTTTTCACAACCAATGTACATCAAAAACAACTGCGTTACTTTGCCCCAACTATACTCGGTAATTTTTCACTAAAATTCTATTGATAAGCTAAAATCTCTCGATTGTTCCATTCTGGAAGACAAAAAAAGCCTCCAATATAGAATTGAAAAGGTAAAACGTCATATACTTTCAAGATTTATAGTATCAAATTTAGAACCTTTTGATCACCATGACATAGTGAACCTGTAGAAAATAGCGAAGCAATCTTTCTTTCTTCTGACTATTACCAATCCAAACAACAAAATGCTACTCAAACCTTAATACCTCCATGATTTTGTGATTTTTGCCAAACACCCAAAAGTCTAATATATAGAAATTGTGATAATTTAAATTTATTCAAACTGATAAGAGCCTTGACGCTAAAATAGGCGACAGTGACCGGAGTGTAGTCGTTCTTCATAAAACCCCGCTGAGCTGGAATGAGTGAAGGACACTACTAGTGTTCCAATGCAGATCTCGAAGACGGGTTTGACAGCCACAACATCACAATTATTTTTGGGTTTTTATAACATGGTGCTAATCGAATTTGAGTATTGGGATATGTGATTGAAAAATGTAGACTTCAGAAGGATTGTTAGCTATTAACAGAAAGCGAAATTTGTGATTTGAGAAGATTAATCGTCTTTTTCATAAATGTTGAGCTATCAAAATGGGTATATGGTTATGGAGTGAATTTTGCTAGAAAACTAATAATCTCTTTCATGATTGATGCTTGAAATTGAGAAAGTGTAGAAGCGGAGGAAGTGAGAAGAAAAATTATCGACAGTGAATGCGAAAAAAAGGCAAAAAGATTGAATATTTTTCTATTTGATTTTAACTAAAATAAAAATAAAAATTGGACCGCCATCGCTCTGCCCGCCCTACGGGTCAGGGCCGGGCCTGTCTCGATCTATATGTTCGTAACTCACAGAGTCACACCATTATTCGAAGAAGCAAATGGAAGAGAAAAGCTTAAGCTAGCTAAGCTAAAAAGGAAGTAAATTAAGGAATAAAAAAACCCTAAAGTATGCCACTACTACTATTGCAGTCCCATATGAGAGCAATCATCGTCTAAAAGAGAAACTTCTTTTGCCAAAAGGAATATAAAATATTTGGTACTTGTGGTCAAGCGGGTATTCGCTCAACGAGGGACCCCAATTTTTGCGTATCCTGAGACATGAAACGATGGGCTGAAAGTTTCTACCAATTAGAATTAGAGATATATTAGAAATCTATCTATTGTGTTGAACTAGAGGGTTTAGCTAGGATTGGCCACGAACTCCGATCCATGGTCTTAATCAAGTTTAATGATTCTCTTGCTTTTGATTAGGGAACCAAAAAATAATATTATAGGGTATAAGATCATGCTTAACGATTCATAATCCTTGCTTTAGAATCACCGAAAAGTTCTAAATAAACGAAGTTATATATTCCTTAGAAAAACGAAATTATATATATATGTAATTAATTGATTAATTAATTAGTCACCTTTTTGTGCCATTTTTTTCCGTTTCATGATCCATCATGTCAACTTTAGATTGTCCTCTCCTACATATTAGTCTAGACCATAATCAAAATGCATATTTTGTTAAATTTGGACACGTAGTGTTTGTTATACATCTTCCAATCGTGGCCTCGAAAAGTAGCCGACAGACTCAAATCTATTGCCATTACCATGTGATTTGTTGCCTCAACCCAAGTCATCTATACATCAACACTACAAGAAAACAGCACTTAGACCACGGAAACACTAATTCTCCGTCGTCCAAGTGTCACTTGGACGACGGAAAACACTCCGTCGTCCAAGTACCACCTGGACGACGGAGAATACCATCTCCGTCGTCCAAGTGACAAACTGGACCTCGGAGTTTTCTCCGTCCTCCAGGTTGTCACCTGGACGACGGAGAATACCATCTCCGTCGTCCAAGTGGTCACCTGGAGGACGGAGAAAACTCCGAGGTACAGGTTGTCACCTGGACGACGGAGAATACCATCTCCGTCGTCCAAGTGGTCACCTGGAGGACGGAGAAAACTCCGAGGTCCAGGTTGTCACCTGGACGACGGAGAATACCATCTCCGTCGTCCAAGTGGTCACCTGGAGGACGGAGAATACTCCGAGGTCCAGGGAATCACCTGGACGACGGAGAATACCATTTCCGTCGTCCAGGTGACCACCTGGACCTCGGAGTTTTCTCCGTCCTCCAGGTGACCACTTGGACGACGGAGATGGTATTCTCCGTCGTCCAGGTGACAACCTGGACCTCGGAGTTTTCTCCGTCCTCCAGGTGACCACTTGGACGACGAAGATGGTATTCTCCGTCGTCCAGGTGATTCCCTGGAGGACGGACCGACACGCCGTCGTCCGAGTTCACAAAACGTACTTCCACTTAGACGACGTACCGACACCTTCGTCGTCTAAGTGAAGCATTATATAAGGCAGGCCAAACGTACTGATCGAATTCATTCCTAGCTAGCCTCGATCTCTTCATGATCGATTCCATTTGAAGAATAATTGAAGGAGAAGGGAGAAGGATCCGGAGAAGCTAGCTAGGGAGCTCGATCGAGCTAGGTAGCTAGAAGCTAGCTAGGCCGAGAAGAATCAGGATCGATAAGGCCGGGATCTCCGCTGACACGCTAGTTAGCTTAATTAACGTAAAGATATCGAGAAGGCCAGCAGGTACGTACGTACGCGGTTCAAATTTGCTTAATTAATATGTATTTAGTGAAAACGTACGTACATATATATATATACATGCAAGGATGTTAGCTGATGTTAGCTATATATATATATATGTACAGATCGATTAAATTACGTACATACGTACGTACGTAATTGATGGATCGATATGTAGATCGAGTACGTATAATTAAGTGTAAATTAATGGACAAATATATATATATATGTAATAATTAATTAAGTATAATATTTTGTAGCAGTATGGACAAGAGTTGGATGAAGTTGAAGAATAGATGTGATGTCCGGTATATGGATGGAATTAGCGAATTTGTGAATTTTGCGATAGAACATGGTCAGGGAAAGAAACGTTTCAGGTGTCCGTGTCAGAAATGTCTTAATTGTCAGTATGCGGAGGTTAATGTTATGGTGCAACACTTGTACGAAAATGGTATGATGTGGAGTTACACTACATGGAGCGAGCATGGTGAAGCAGTAGAGTTCAGCGCAGCAGACTTCAGCTCAGGGTACAGTTACCATGGTGCCTCATGCAGCGGCAGTGGTGCCGGACCCCCAGCTTGCAACCCAACTGCAGATTTGGTCCATGATGCGTTTCTGGGATGTAGTCATGGCGGACACCAACACCAAGACGGAGGTTACAGTACCACCAATGAGCATGATGACACATTCCCCGCAGCTAGCTTGGCCACTGACACCAGTGAGATGGAAAAGTACAACCGGATGCTACTTGAAGCGCAGACCCCGGTGTTCCCTGGATGTCGAGAGAATGTGTTGCAATATGTGATGGAGCAAATGAAGATAAAAGTGAAGCACAAAATGTCAGTGAGTGCTTTTGACGAAATTCAGGAGCAAATATGTAAGTTGCTTCCTGATAATCACAATCTTCCTAAATCTCATTATAAGGTTAGAAATATCCTGAGCAGCCTCGGCCTAAAGTACAGGATAATTGACGCATGTCCGAATGATTGTGTGCTATTTTACAAAGAGTATAAAGAGTTGGACTATTGTCCCGTATGTGGCCAGTGCAGATTCCAGTTGAATAGGAAGAGTTCGAAAAAGAGAATTCCTGTGAAAGTTGTTCGATATTTTCCCTTGATTCCCAGATTGCAGCGCCTGTACATGTCGCTACACACAGCAGAGGCGATGCGATGGTACGCAGAAAAGCGAATAGATGACGATGTCCTGCGACACGCCGCGGATGGGGAGGGTTTCAAACATTTCGACAGAGAATTTGGAGACTTTGCTGCAGAGGTTAGAAATGTTAGACTCGGCCTATCTACAGACGGATTCAATCCTTGGGGAAGTAATAGCTCCGCCGTCAGCACTTGGCCAGTTATTCTGATGCCGTACAACTTGCCTCCGTGGATGTGCATGAACAAGGAATTTAATTTCCTTACCGTACTAATTCCAGGTCCTAAATCTCCATCGAAGTGCTTAGATGTCTACCTCAGACCTTTGATCGACGAGCTGAAACTGTTGTGGGAAAATGGAGTCCCAACTTATGACAAATTCACTGACACGATGTTCACGATGAGGGCTGCTGTAATGTGGACGATCAGCGATTTTCCAGCTTATGGGATGTTGGCAGCCTGCAGGACAAAAGGATATAATGGATGTCCTATATGTTTGGACGACGTGAACTCTAGTTGGCACGCGGGGAAGGTGTGTTACTTGGGTCACCGTAGATGGCTTCCTCACGACCACCCGTGGCGACAGGATGAAGCTCATTTCGACGGTACGGTAGAGAACAATCCTAAACCCCGTAGTTGGTCGGGCAAAGAGATTTTAGAGAGGTTGAGCTATTTCGACTTTGGTGTGTTGAGCAATGACGCGGATGTAAAGAAATGCAATCCAATTCCTCCACATGATCTCAGCTATTGGGATCACAAGAGTATATTCTTTGAACTCCCTTACTGGTCGAAGTTGAAGCTGAGGAACAACTTGGACGCGATGCACATAGAAAAGAATGTGTGCGACAGCGTGGTGGGAACAATTCTCGGTATTAAGTTCAAGACTAAAGATACTCCCAAAGCGCGCAAAGATTTGGAATCAATGAATCTACGTCGTCCCTTGTGGTTGAGGAGGGATAGGAAAGGAGTGTACAACAAGATGCCAGATGCACCTTACACAGTGAAGCCGACGCTTAGACGTTCTGTATTTCACTGGTTTAAGGGCGTTCGTTATCCGGCTACGTATGCAGCTATTATAACTGGAGCAGTGGACGAGGTGCAACACAAGTTTGTTGGTCTAAAGACACATGACTATCACGTTATGCTGCAACGTCTCATTCCAGTGGTAATTCGACCATACTTACCTCGGGACGTCGTAGAACCAATAGTGGCATTGTGCAGGTGGTGGCAGAGGTTATGCGCCAGAGAATTAAAGAAGTCAGATGTGGTGGAATTGCAACAACAAATTGTGCACATCATTTGCAAACTAGGGAGGATTTTCCCCCCTGCTTTCTTTGACATCATGATTCACCTAATGATCCACCTGCCCGAGCAGGTGCTCATTTCTGGTCCGGTCCAGTACACTTGGATGTATCCTCAAGAAAGGTACGTACAACTAATTAATTAATTTGTTCCACTGGAGATTATATATATACTAGCCAGCTAGCTATATGTACTTATGTAATGTGTACGTTTGATTTTGTAGACAGCTTGGACTGTATAAGTCATTCGTCAAAAACAGGTCGGCCCCGGATGGCTCCATAGCAGAGACATACCTAATGCATGAGTGTGTTACTTACTGCAACAGGTACCTCAAAGATCCACCCCCTCCCACTGCCTTCGATCGCAGTGCCCGCATCAATCTTTCAGTCGTCACCAATGTCGTCCGACCGTTTAGAGGAGTATTAAAGGAATCGTTAACACGGGAAGAACTTATTGAGGCACATTGGGTAGTGTTGCGAGACTGTGACGAAGTTGAGCCGTACATGTTGTCATACAGGGAGAGGCTTCAGGCGTTAAATCAAAACAAGAGTTCGGCGTGGATTGAGAAAATGGTTAAGAAGAAGTTTCCTGATTATTTCTTCCAATGGGTACGTACGTACGACTCGGTATTAATTATTTAAATACATATCGCTCATGTCTGTAGAAAGTAAACCCTTATATTAATTTGCCCATTTTCGCAGATGATTGATCTGCAAAAATCTGATAACCACGGAGGGTGGTGGTCATGGCCAAAGCACTTGCTAGCAGGGAAGCCGGTTAAACACTATATTTATCCCGGATGTTTTGTGAACGGTGTAAAGTTCCATTCATTGGCCCGAGACGAAGGAAGAAGAACACAAAACAGTGGGGTAGCCGTTGGGAAAGACAATGATCTATATTACGGGGCTATTGTATACGTGGTTCAGCTATGTTACGGGAATGATGTCAACGTTTTCCTATTCAAGTGCAGATGGTTCAAGCGTACAAAGGAAGACCTGGGACTATTATCAGTCGATACAAACTCGCACTGGTATGAGGATGAGCCTTTCGCTCTCGCCACCTTAGTTCGGCAGGTGTTCTATCTCGACGATCCGAAAGCCGGTGAAGGGTGGAAAATAGTGAACCATATCTCTCACCGAGGAATATGGAATACAGAGACAATTGAAGGGACACCGGCGACGACTGAAGATGCTGCTGAACCAGAAAGAGACATTCCGGCCTATCAAGAGCCTAATATTTCTATGGTCCGCTCCGATATAATGGACCTGGTTCAAGATGGTGAACGGTTACCCATGCCTGATGGTTGTACAGATCTAACTGAAGATGAGATTATCCATGAGGTAGATGAAGAAGACGAGCAGGAAGAGGACGCGGACGAGGACTCAGGTTATTCGTCGGACGATGTTGAGTACGATGACGAGGATGAGCCGTCGACTAACGGGGATGAGGACGATGATGATTATGACGAAGAGTACGGTCATACGACGAGGGAGATTAATTGGTAATTAATTACTGTAATTATTGTAATATATATATATATGATCGATGCCGGATTACGGTAAGAAATTAATCTGAATTATATATATATCCTGGCCAACGGAGAAATTAATAAATATTGGCGCCAAATCTCAATCTCATATAAAACGTACCCTAGCTAAATCCTCGACCCTAAATCTAGCAAATCGGATCGATCCATCATTTATTTAATTTTTTTATGGTCATTCAAAATAATTTAACGGACACCTGAATTCTGTCCACGTTTATATTAGGTCCCCCGCCATATTCACCCTAAACCCATATAAAACCCTAAATCTTGGACCCAAAACCTAGCAGATCGGATCGATCGATCAATTTTTTTATTATATTTTTGAATCTGAATAATTGAACGCACACACAAATGACCGGGGACGACCTAAACCGTAAACCCTAAGGCCCTAACCCCTGAATTCGGGGTTTTTACACCTGGACGACGGAGATGGTCATTCTCCGTCGTCCAGGTACACACTAGGACGACGGAGATGGTCATTCTCCGTCGTCCAGGTACACACTAGGACGATGATGATTATGACGAAGAGTACGGTCATACGACGAGGGAGATTAATTGGTAATTAATTACTGTAATTATTGTAATATATATATATATATATATACATATGATCGATGCTGGTTTACGGTAAGAAATTAATCCGAATTATATATCCTGGACAACGGAGAAATTAATTGCAGATTCACCTTTGGCGCCAAATCTCAATCTCATATAAAACCCTAGCTAAATCTTGGACCCTAAATCTAGCAGTTCGGATCGATCGATCAATTTTTTAATTATATTTTTGAATCAGAATAATTGAACGCACACACAAATGACCGGGGACGACCTAAACCGTAAACCCTAAGGCCCTAACCCCTGAATTCGGGGTTTTTACACCTGGACGACGGAGATGGTCATTCTCCGTCGTCCAAGTTCACAAACCCTAAACCCTAAACAGTAAGGCCCTAACCCCTGAATTCAGGGTCTATACACCTGGACGACGGAAATGAAAGTTTCCGTCGTCCAGGTTCTGACTTGGACGACGGAAATGAAGTTATCCGTCGTCCAGGTTCTGACTTGGACGACGGAAACACTCATTTCCGTCGTCCAGGTGCAGATATCGTAATTTTTTCTAAGACAACGACCATCTAGACCTTCTTCCAATGCAAAGTCTTTTCATCAAGACTTTAGAGTAAACAATTCTTGGTGTGTGAGCTTCGACGGTTCGAAAATCGGAGTTCCGAAATGCCTAGTATCCACGTTTCCGGTTTGTGAAATTATCGGTTTTGCGGTTGACTGTGCCGATCAAACCTTTCCCGAACTTATTATTTTATGATCCTTTGAAGACAATTATATATTATGTTACGACGAACATATCCAACGGTTGTTTTGTCCAAATTCAATTTCGTTAATACTCTGCTGCAAATGAGCGTCTACTCATGAACACTTCAGTCGTAAAGATTAGTCGATACTTAACATGTTTCAATACGTAAAATTAATCGTCGGTTCAAATTTAACTGTTTATATACACGATGCGTTCATCGATATTGTACGACTATTTCACTCGAATGACAGATCGCTAAATTCCTAGCGAATTTTTTTTAAAATTTTTTTTTACGTAATTTAAACCTGGACGACGGAGATGGTCATTTTCTGTCGTCCAGGTGTTCACCTGGACGACGGAGAATGACCATCTCCGTCGTCCAGGTTCAAAAACCATGGCGGTTCAAATTTATTTTTGTTTATTTTTTTCATGTAATTTTCACTTGGACGACGGAGATGGTAAGTTTCCGTCGTCCAAGTCAAAAATTATGGCGGTTCAATTTACCGCTTCCGTTTTCGGCACCGCTTGAATTTTCACTTAGACGACGGAGATGGTCAGTTTCCGTCGTCTAAGTCCAAATCCATGGCGGTTCAAAACGTCCCGCCGATTAATTACGCGCCGATTGAAAATTTTTAAACCGCCACCTGGACGACGGAAAACACTGTTTCCGTCGTCCAGGTGAACTTAGACGACGGAGAATAGTGCTCCGTCGTCTAAGTCAAAGTCTATATATAGAACAGCACCCCCCCTCCTTTTCTCATTCCATCTCCTCTCCTCTCCTCCTCTCCTCTCCTCTCCTCTACTCCGGCGATCCTCCTCCGGCGACGCTCCGACGACATTTTTTCCGGCGTGGTTCCTCCTCTCCGACGACTCAAGTCCGGCGAAATTCCCGTAAACTCCGCTTCGGTACATTTCTATTTTTCCTTTATTTAAATAATTTTCATTTTATTAATTAATTAAATTCTAAATATAATTAATTAGTAGAAATTAATTTTAAATATTTAATAAATGATTAATTGTTGTTATTTATTAATTAAATCATTTATATTGTTATTGTTTCCTAATTAAATGAATAATTGTAAATTTGTTGTTATTAAATAAATAAATAATTAATTAATGTTATTAATTAATTATTTAAATAATTATTGTTATTAATTAATTAAATGGTTAATTATTGCATGCTAAATGGAAAATAAATTATTGCATGTAATTACATGTATTTTTTAGTAAATTAATTAGTAGTACGTGTTCGATTTAAATTTAGTATATAGGCTTGGTGTAATTAAGTCGCACTCTTTGGAATAGATGGCGCCTCTTTTCCTTGCTTATCTCCTTAACCCCTCGTGATGTGTGGATTTCATCACCGCACACCATAACCTAAGTGAAGTTATGGACACGAGGTTGAGGGCGGAGTTTGCAAAGGACTTGAGGGAGTGTAAATTTTCGAAAAATTGGCCAAATGTCGGACATGGTGTCTAGAAACGGGTTATGACTGGTGACAGGATTTGGACTAAGAAAGACTTTTGTCGAAATTAGTCCTGCCTCTCGCGTTATCTCTATCCCTAACTGGCCATGTTTTTCGATTTAACCAAGGCTGATTAATTGAAAATTTACACTTTATCGCGCGGGTCGCACGTCCATTGAACGACCGAAAATGCCAAGCTAGTGTACTCTATTTAAATCTTAAACGTACTTAATTAATTAGCGTAAATTTTTAAGTTGTAATTATTATGCTAAGTAGGTATTTTAACACCGTACTCTTAGGTTTAAATGGCTCCGCCAAAGACCACATCCGGCAAGAAGAAATCCCAACAGGAGGCAGAAGATGCCATGCTCCGCCGCTTGGCGGACCAAGTCGGTTGGGAATTACCACCGGAGGCCAACGACGCTCTCAATCCGGACGGATCATCTGGTCCGTCCGTAGCGCCCTCTGGGGAAATTCCCGCTCCCCCATTCATCTCGAGCGGTGATGACGTCGACCCCTTCCAATCTCCGACGCCCGGTTCCCATTCAACGGGAAGTACTCAGGCGTCCTCCACCGCCGAATCAATCATGTACAGCGCCCGCCGTAGGCAAATGAGGGCCCCCACTGACCCGGAACCGAAAAGGACTCGGGGTCTCGTTAAAGGGGGGAAAGCGGAGCGTATTTGCAAGGCGACCGGTAAAAAGATCGACTTGCCGTACGACGAATTCACCGGTGGCCCTCCCACAGCTCAACTAGCAAGTCTCTCGGCGCATGGGATAGGGTCAATCATCCGTAACCGGGTTCGTATCACTGCCCCTACTTGGAAGGAGGCGCCGGATCATGAGAAGGCGAAAGTCTTCAAAGATCTTTCGGTACGTAATACGTTCAATTTAGTTATTATATAATATTGTTAATCTCGGCCTAAAATTTCATAATATATACGATTATAATTTTCTATTTATTTTTCATAGGAACAATTTGACGTGGATCCGACACCGGATATGTTGAGGCATATCAATCAAACTGCCAACTCCATCTACAAAGATTGGAAGTACAGGCTCCATAAGTACTTCAAAGATGTCGGTCCCGTGCCTCCCCCGGTAGAGCTGCAAGGGGAGAGAGAAGATGAGTGG
The DNA here is from genome assembly GCA_946800695.1 of Geum urbanum. Classification (NCBI taxonomy): domain Eukaryota; kingdom Viridiplantae; phylum Streptophyta; class Magnoliopsida; order Rosales; family Rosaceae; genus Geum; species Geum urbanum. The sequence continues at coordinate 52,302,695 of OX327001.1, read as the reverse complement.
GAGTGGTTGTGTAACCACTTTGCCGATGACCAATTTAAGGTATTAATTTAATTTTTTTATTTCAATTAAAATAATTGAATTATTTAAATTGTAGTTATTCATTTTTTAATGATTTAATTATGTTGTGTAACAGAAATTCTCCGGTGTCAACAAAGCCAACCGGGGGAAGAAGGAGAAACACCATACTACCGGCGCCAAGCAGTTCATTCAAATTGCCAAGGAGCACAAGGATAAGGGTTCCAAACACCCTTTTATTGATGCAAGCGTAAGCGCGTACGTGACGCCAGGGCTCGATAATGAAGCGAGTCAATGCGGGGTAAGTGATATATATATATGTGCTTTTAATTATAGTAATTATTATTTAAATATGATTACAAAATTATAATAAATTAATTATAATTTTGTAGGCAAGGGCGATAGAGCGTGCGCATGAAGAGTTGGCCAACACTCAGCTTGCGTTCCCAGATGTGCCGCCGGAAGACCTGCCTCCTCTATCCTTAGAGAGCCAAATTGCAATCGCGGATGAGGTCTACGGTCGTAGAGCTGGCAAGGAGGTTAGGCACTTTGGGCCTAGGGTGGTACGAGATTTGTCGACGACCTCCGGCTCATCATCTACGGGAGGTTCGAGGCAGCGGAGAATGAGTCAGGCTGCGGCCGTCGAAGCAGCCATTCAAGAGGCTCGACTGGCACGAGAGGAGAATCGACGGACACAAGAGCAGAATGAGTCAATGCGGCAAAGACTTGACGAACAACAAGCACAAATAGCCCAACTCATCGCGCTCATGAACCAAAATCGAGAAGTATGTCAACCTCCTCCGAACCCACACCCCGACGACAACGATCCGGCTGGAGGCGGAGGACTCGGCCCCGCATCTGCTCCTCCAGTGTATTAGCTAGCACGTAGTATATTATCTCGTTTCTTTCCGCATTCCGAACAATATTTTAATTTTTAATTTATGGGTTTTTTCGTATGTACAAATTAATTTACTTTCATTATTTAATAATTATATATATAAGTTATTAATTTTAATATTCAAAATTTAGTTTATTTATTTAATATTAGCATTTTTCATTATTTAAATTAAAATAATAATAAATTAATTTAATAATATTTAATTTCAATTTATTTTTTTAAAAAAATAAAATATTCACTTGGACGACGGAGATTACGTTCTCCGTCGTCCAGGTTCACAAACCCCCTAACCCCTAACCCCTAAACCCTGTTGTTCTCCGTGGCCCAGGTTTTCACCTGGACGACGGAAACACTAAGTTTCCGTCGTCCAGGTGGACACATGGGCCACGGACATTGCTCGTGTGTCCGTGGCCCAGGTGTTCACCTGGACGACGGAGACTTAGTGTTTCCGTCGTCCAGGTGGACACCTGGGCCACGGATATTGCTCGTGTGTCCGTGGCCCAGGTGTCCACCTGGACGACGGAAACTTAGTGTTTCCGTCGTCCAGGTGGACACCTGGGCCACGGATAATGTCCGAGGTCCAAGTTCACTTGGACGACGGACACACTAAGTCTCCGTCGTCCAGGTGAACACCTGGGCCACGGACACACGAGCAATGTCCGTGGCCCAGGTGTCCACTTGGACGACGGAAACTTAGTGTTTCCGTCGTCCAGGTGGACACCTGGGCCACGGATAATGTCCGAGGTCCAAGTTCACTTGGACGACGGACACACTAAGTCTCCGTCGTCCAGGTGCTTGGACGACAGCACTTGGAGCACGGACCTTGGACGACGGAGTTTCCGTCGTCCAAGTACTTAGACGACGGAAAACTTCACTTAGACGACGGAAATGGTCCGTGGTCTAAGTGCAGTTTTCTTGTAGTGCAAGCGTTTATAATTGGTTTGCTTCTTCTTTTTTCTGTTGGTTGGATACTGAAGATGAGTAATGTGGCTTATTCTCCCTTATTATTACATTGCCTCAATTCAAAACAAACTAGCCAACAAAAAAATTAATGAGCAATAACATTACAAACAATTGTAGACGATGGATGGAACGTAGCTGATAGGCGAAAATAACCGATGAAATATACTCTCTATTAATTATTCAAGTATGTTTAGAAGGTGTCAATGTAGTTTAATGGAAATATGAGTCATTCCCGTAAAAAACTGATGAGACTAAATGTTTGAACACTAATTAAACACAGATGTAAAAAAAAACTAACAGATTCGACCACAGACACTAATGCAGCCACGAACCTAATTTATGCTGCTCTAAATGACACGAAACTTATATACAATGAATTAGACTCGGTGACGGACTACCACGCAAAAATTGGTTGTGTTTCGAGATAATTTGGTTACCAAACTTAATCAATGAACTAAAACTATATGTTGAAAAGTAAAAGTGAACTAACAATAGAAGGCAAGCTAAGAGAAACTACTATCCACCTCGAAACGAGTAAGAATATGACACACATTCAACCTAACACACTTAATCTTAAATAACAGTTCCTAGGAAGAGCCAATCATTTTGACCACATCCTATTACCTAATCTTTATGCCTATGTAGGTTTCTCATGGACCTCTCCTACATCTATCCATCTATGAACCCATAGTAATGGACCCCAAAGTTTACAAAGAAGAAAACATTACGATCTAGAAAATGTTTGAGAAGCTATAAGAGTTCACATGTACACTATGTACATGTCCTGCTAGACCTAGGGTTTTACTTATCCGACGAAATCATTTAATCGATGTATCACTGTAGAGGATCCAGTAGAGGAAGTTATCCTAGTTGCTCGTATCTCATGACAATATAATCCTAGCATGTATACTAAGTTATACACCAAAACAAACATACAAGAATCCATCACTGAACCACATAGTAAAAGAAATTTCACTCAAAAGAATATGAAAAACTAGATTAACAAATGAAAAAATAGAAAGAATGGAGAAGAAGAAGACATAATAAATGTTTCATGGGGTTTTTATATTGCTCCTTGAATATTCTTTCCTTGTAAGTTTGAGACTTCTTGTCATGGAGAAAAGTCATATTCTTGATTATTCTATTGACTCTTGACTTCTATGACTTATTTTCACTAGCCACATCCCACTACCGGATTAAGAGCCATTGCCGGCGACTTAAAGTCGCCGGCCTTGTTTTTTTTTCCGCCGGAATTGTCATTATCGGCGACAAGTCGCCGAAAATTTCCCGCCGGAGATAGCATTGTCGGCGACGGGAAACGCCGTCGCCGGCAATGTCAGCGCCGCCGTGGCCGGAATTTGAAGACATTGCCGACGACTTAGGTCCATGTCGCCGGCAATGCTTGGAAAAATTTTGAAAAAAAAACACGGTTCTGGATTGGGCCCAATTCCAGAACCTGCATTGAAAAGCATAAACCGTACAATCATACAAGTTCAATAGTACACATAAATGTCCAACGTACAGTACAAATAACAACGATACGAAAATAAACTATAACTACACGTCAGGGTCGAGGAACTTGCGGGTCAGGGTCGAAGAAATCCATGTACTCATTTGAATTCCGGTGGCTACCCTGGTCTTGCTCTGGCGTTGACTGGTGCGGTGGTGGTGGTGGATAACTAAGGAACGGAGGGACCGGGGGAGGTGTGGGGAACGGTTGTCCGGTAGTCTGAGCCTCGTACATCGTTCGCATCCATGTGAACATCTGTGTCTGAGTCTGGACCAGGTTTTGGTACTCGGCATCTCTGATTGCCTGCTGCTGGACCATGTTTTAGTACTCGGCATCTCTGATTGTCTGCTGCTCGGCTGCGTGCCTCTTTTGCTCCTCCAACTCCCTCCGCGTCCTCTGAAGCTCCGCTGCGAGGTTACGACTAGAATTTGAACTTCTTGACCCGGTAGAGTATTCTGAAGTGTTCTTCAATACTCCTTCGCCCGCCGAGCCCATTCCCCTATAGTAGTAGGTATTCTTTCCAGTCCCGCACGCTTTTGCCATGATCTGAGCCGCTATAGGGCGTTCAAGAGGATCGATCTGAGAGGCATACTGGGTGACTTCTTCCTCGGAGCAGTCAGGATGGTTAGTCCGAGCTATATTCATGGTCACTTCTGCGGTCGCTTCCTCCACTCTCGCCTAATTGAAAAGCGAAAATGAATAACGTATTAGCTAACAAAATAAATTAATATCGAAAAATAGTTTTATTAACACATGGAGAGGCGAAAGACTTACCGCTTCGTCAGGGCACTGCGGATAGAACTTCTGATGAATATACACCAACGGGTTCACTTCTTGTTGTTGCTGCGCCATAGTCGACCAACCCAAATAGTTGAGTGAACCTGCATGATGGGCCCTGGTGTTTTTCAATCTATTTGCCCGGTTCATCTTCGAAATCGCCTTGTTTGATAAACATATGAAAAAAAATTAGTAACTAACTATTTCAATGTGATACGATACATTAGTCTTGTAAGATATATTCAGGATGCATACCTGAGCTTTGGGGTGCTCGAAGTGGGCTATCAGCCACAGCCACTCGTACTCCCTAAACCGGAATTCACTAGGGGTAGAACCTCGGCCTAGCTCCTTGTATACAGTGTAATGGGAAGAAAGCTCGTTCTTCCACTCTTTATACCTATATTAAAACAAGGAAAAAAAGTTAGAGATATTAAAACACTTGATAAACAAAAATCTAACTCGATATATACTCAAATAACTCGAAGCACATCATCTCATATGTAGTTGACGCTCTACCCACGTGTGAATAAGAACTTCATCCACGTCAAACCACACCTGCAATATGAATATATAAAAGGTAAAATTATATATTTATTCGGACTTAATTAATAAATGTAAAATTTACGTAATGAAAATACGATTTAACTGACACTCAGTGCATTATGCACTTACATCTTCACGTAGATGGGCACAGATTCCCAATCTGGCCAAAGCATTGGGACCTTGTCCCGCACGATCGCATCGGCCATGCTGACATATTTTCACGTGGTGTCAAATGCCTCGATCACCTCGCCATCCTCATTGGCCCTTATGTGCATTTTCCTTCCCCCGGTGGCCTGCTCAAGTCTCTTCCCGGTGCAGGTGCCTCTAGCCCCTTTCCGTTTTCCAGTCCCATTAACGAAATTGCCTAATAATACAATGTCAACAAATTGATATCATTAATTGAACCTATCGTAAGTCTTAAGTAATAATTAAGTAATCAATCTGATGTTAAATAAAATTTACCTGCATCGTCCGTTTATTAGTTGGTGCACCTCACACTCCAAAGATACACGGGGTCGAACGGGATGAAGTTATACGCTTCCTCCACGCTCAGGAACTCCGGCCGTCCTTCAACATAAACAGGCATCCCCCTATCATCGAATTCAGGGATGACAGGAATCTCGTCGGGTAGGAAGAGACCGGACGGCGGAGATAGACGAGGCCTGGACGATGAGGCGCCAGCACCACCATGTGTCTTAGATGATTACCGTGAAACGGGAGTAGGCACCGGGTGAATATGGGGCATTCGGATTGAGGGAGTTTCTAATGCCCCCGTTGACTGTCGCTCGTCTGAGGCTCTGCCACCAGAGGGACGTCTGCTGACTGAGCGTCTGCTGACTGAGGCTCGAGCCTCGACTTCCGGTTGCACGGCTCTTGATCGTGCAGCTTCCTCCTCAGCTCGCGCATCTAGCAAGGCTCTCGTGCGAGCATTCATCATTTGCCCACTGCGCGTGTTGCTAACTGCGGGTGAGGAGGAAGCTTGACTACTGTTCCCTCCACTATTTCGGGAACCTCTCCAAAGCCAATTTGCCGCAAAACCTCCTGGACACCGTAATAGTCATAAGGATTCGGTTCTATAACAAATCGGAACCAGAACCAAATGTAACCGGAACCGGGCGGAACCGGAACCGTTTGGAACTGGAACCGTTCGGTTTCAAACGGTTCCGGTTACAAACAGTTCTGGTTCCAAACGGTTCCGGTTCCACGCGGTTCCGGTTTAAAACCGTTCTGGTTCCAAACCGTTCCGATCCCGATTTTCCACCTTAATTTATACGATTAATTAACAACAATATCACCTAAATTAACATATATACATTTTCGATGTATATATATATACATCATGCATCTTAATTAAATTTAAAATCGAGATATTTATTAAAAATCACATATTCATCCAAACCACACACCCTAATTAATTTTCCACATTTTTCACACATATATATACATCATGCATCTTAATTAAATTTAATTTTCATATATATATACATCACATATTCATCTAAATCACACACCCTAATTAATTTTCCACATTTTTCAAACATTACCGGTATATATACATTGCATATAAATTTCCAACATATCACCCTAATTAAATTTAATTTCCACATACATATGTATATATATATACACATTCCCACATACGTACATACGTACATACGTATATATACACATACACAAAAATAAATAAAAATTGAGAGAGAGAGAGAGGGAGAGAGAGAGAGAGGACCTGCCATGCTTGGGGCTCGAGCTGCTTTTCCGGCGACGGAGGTGAGGGGAGGAGGTAGAGGAGGAGGGGAGGAGGAGAGGAGGAGGGGAGGAGAGGAAATTCAATTTGAAATCAGGATATTTAGTGAGGAGAGAGGAGAAGGGAGAGGAGGTGAGGGGAGGGGAGAGGGGAGGAGAGGAAGAGAGTTTTGAGCTCCAAATCTGGCCGGAACGAGTTGGGAGGAGGAGAGGAGGAGAGGAGGAGGAGAGGATAAGCAGAAATGAAGCTCGGGTTCGAGCTGGGTTCTTGCATATCTATTAAACATTGCCGGCGAGTTAGTTTAACTCGTTGGTAATGTCATTACCAACGAGTTGCTTAATCTCAACTCGTTGGTAATGTTGAGATTTCTCGAAGAATATCCGACAACAATTTCCGACTACAATTTCCAACACAATTTCCGACTACAATTTCCGACAACAATTTCCGTCTACGATTTCCGACTACGTACATACAATTTCCGACTACTACAATTTCCGACTACGATTTCCAACATGATATGCATCTTAATTTCCGACTACTACAATTTCCGACTACTACATTTTCCGACTACAATTTCCGACAACATTTTCCGATTACGTACGTACAATTTTCGACTACATTTTCTGACTATATTTTCCGACTACAATTTCCGAGTACAATTTCCGAGTACATTTTCCGACAACATTTTCCGACTACGTACAATTTCCGACTACATTTTCCGACTACAATTTCCAACATGATTTCCGACTACGTACAATTTCTGACTACATTTTCCGACTACTACAATTTCTGACAACGATTTCTGACTACATCATTAACGTACTAAGGATGATAATCGTAATCATCTTCATCACTTGAGTCTGACTCGGTTACATAGGTAACCTCTGGCAATATGTGCCGCTCCTCGTCATCTGAATCAGCGTCAACTTCATATGGATTAACATCGAGAAGTTCTGCTCCAGTAATTCGAACCACACTCCCAGATCTCACATTATTAAGGCGAATCGTAGATGATTCCGGAATGTCAAAAGCGTTCGGCTCTTGGTATGCAGTAACTTCCTCATCATCTGCGGTATCACCAAGTGTGGCAGCACTGTATATGTTTCTATGAGCAACATGGTTAACCACCTTCCACGGGACTTTGTTAAGAAGATCGTCCAGGTAAAACACTTGTTTTACTGATGAGGCAAGAACAAAAGGGTCATCTTCATACCAGCTAGTAGCAGTATTCACCGAAAATGTTCCGTACTGATCGGTCCTTGTGTTCTCCGGGCTAGTATCAAACCATCTACACTTGAACAAGTGCACTTTCATGCGGTTCCCATAAATTAGTTCAACTACTGAATGAAGGACACCTTAATAGTCAACGCCATCCTGCCCACCATGGACCATCACCCCACAATTCTGTGTTTTCAGTCGGTCGTCTCGATTTTCACATATAAATTTCACGCCATTGACCTGACACATCGAGTAAACTTTTGAAGCTATCGGTTTCATCACCAGGACCCTCAATTCGTTTGACCACTCTGGGCAACCATCATTTGCTACATGGTTCATCTGAAAACGATAATAAACCACACAAAAAATTATGAACATAGAAACCACAAAACCACGTACGTACACACATGCTATATAAGGAAAATGGCAATAAAAAATAGACATATACCCTTACCCATTGACCAAAGTAGTTTGCAAACGTCCTGTTGTGGTAATCAACATTTCCGGCAATAGCAGGGCAGTGAAGATGATAGTTTTTCCAATATTGTACTTCTTCACAGTTAATCAGTACCGACCAGTGGGCAATGACTACCTCATTTCCATCCAACTTGTACGACTTTGGCAAGCTTCCCTGTACTACCACGTCATTGGAGATGATAGAAAGGTTGAACTAAGGTTCATCTATCGGCATCTGTTGTTGGGGGTCCTCAAGCGCTCCCAAATACACTTTGGTGTACGTTACACACTCGTGCGCAACATATGCTTCAGCGATACACCATTCAGGTGCATATTTATTCTTCACATAGTCCTTGTAGGCTCCCAATTGTCTACAAGTTAACAAGTGCATGTTAACTAAGGTAAAAATAAGACTTTACATATAAAAACAGAGGCAAACCAAATGTACCTTTTCATGGGATACATCCAAGTGTAGTGTACGAGACCGGTAAGCAACAATTGTTCGGGAAGATGGATCATTAGGTGAGGCATGATGTCGAAAAAATTTGGCGGAAATATCCTCTCAAGCTTGCACATGATAAAAATGATGTCATCTTGCATCTCCCTGAGATTTGATTTTTTAACTTCCCTGGTGCATAACTTCTGAAAGAATCTTGACAAGGCCACCAACGGCTCCACCACCTCTTTGGGCAGGTACTCTCGAATGAAAATAGGGAAAAGCCATTGAAGCAGTACATGGCAGTCATGACTCTTTAATCCGTACATCTTATTGTCCCGGAAGTTAACACACCTGCTTATATTTCCTGCATAGCCATAAGGATACCTGCATATATATATATATATAGCCATAGGCAACAATTATATTTCTCGCATATAACCATAATCCGGTAAAAATTTAAGGCAAACCAATTTCTGTACTGCATAGTCATATATAAGAATATATACCTGACATTACTCAGCCACCGAAAAATTTCATGCTTATGCTTCGGCTTGACGGTGTAAGGAGCTTGCGGCATTTTTCTCTTACCATCTCTTAACCACAAATGTTTCCGCAATCCCATAGCTTTCAGATCAATGCGTGCCTTAGGGATGTCTTTTGTTTTCCCATCCAAGTTAAGAACTGTGCCCACCACACTTTCACACACATTCTTCTCTATGTGCATGACATCTAGGTAGTGTCTGATAGGCAACCTGGGCCAGTAGGGGAGTTCCCAGAATATGCTCTTGTGTGTCCAAAACTTATACCTTTCGGGCTTGTCTGGAATTGACGCCACTATGTCAGGATGATTGCTCAGCTGGCCAAAATCATATTCATTCAACACTTCCAAAATTTCTTCCCATGTCCATCGTCTGGGTGCCACACCTGTTTCCACAGTCCCATCAAACGCGTCTGGATCCTGCATAAATGGGTGATAATATGGAAGCCAACAACGGTGACGCATCTGCACAATTTTACTACAATGAGGACTGCAACAATCAACGGTCATGCACTCTGAACAAGCCCTGTAACCCCTGGTAACGTTGCCCGACAACATACCGCGGGCAGGAAAATCACTGATGGTGCCAACAAGCATGGCATGCATCTGGAACATCTCATTTTTGAACCTATCGTAAGTGGGGTGGCCACACTCACTCAGGTACTTAAGCTCCTCAATCAAAGGCCTCAAATACACATCGAGACACTTTCCTGGATAACCCGGGCCCGGAATTAACAGAGTGAGCATATTGTATTCCTTCTTCATGCACATCCATGGTGGAAGGTTGTACGTTACCAAAATAACTGGCCTTATACTGTATTGAAAACTCATGTTGCCAAAATGGTTGAATCCGTCAGATGAGAGCCCTAGCCAAACATTTCGGACCTCTGCTGCAAAATGATCAAACTCCCTGACCATGTGCTTCCAATCCTCTCCGTCGGAAGGGTGTATAAGGGTGTCATCGTCAGGAAAATTCCTCTCAGCTCACCATCTCATTGCTTCGGCCGTGAAAGCACACATGAACAACCGCTCCAGCCTATCAATAAGCGGGAAATATCGAAGTATCTTCACAGCTTTCTTGTTGCCTGCAGGAGTCAACTTATACCTTTCTGTAAAACATACCGGGCAGGCTTCAAGGTCTTCGAGATCTTTTCGCCAGAAGAGAATACAATCATATATGCATGCATGGATTTTGATGTAGGAAAGCCCAAGATCTTTCAGGATATGTCGCACCTTATGATGAGTGGTAGGAAGACGATGACCGGGTGGCAGTAGCGAAACAGTCTACTTCAACCAAGAATCAACAGCTTTGACAGACATTTTGTTCTCCATTTTCAGCTGCATCACTCCCATCACACTTTCAAGAACAGTCTTACTACAACCGTCGTACAATGGAGTCTGTTGCAATGCAATCAGGTTGTTGTACTTGTCCATACCGCTTGTGTTGACATGAGCTCCAGGTAATGGCTCGATTGGCTCAATATGGGGGAAACCCTCAACGACGGGAGGGACATTTGGTGCTTCATCAGCAAATACACCGCTCTCATGAGGAAACATATCATTGATTAACATCGATGTTGGATCATAGGATGAACTGCCCTTCTCAGCAAAATCTCCATGATCATAGCGTGGACTGGCCCTCTCACCAAATTGTCCATGATCATGCGGACCCGCTAACGATGTTTCACCGTGATAAATCCAACAAGTGTACTTATCCCAAAACTCGTATTTACTCAGGTGCTTCTGGACTTTATCAATTGGAAAACGAAATCGATCGCTGAAACACTTACATTCTTTACACGGGCAATAATGAAGTGTAGTGTCTCCACAATTAGCCTTCACAAAATTCACAAAACTCCTAATTCCCTGATGATATCTGACATCCCATCTTTCGAGGCTCATCCAACTCTTGTCCATCCTGAAAATTCTAACAATTTTACGTATTATATATACACACATTCACTACTAATCATCGACGCGATATCTCAATTCAACTGTAATTAAATCAACACATGCATGCATATATATATATATATATATCGTTCTAATCTCTGAATTCGATTCAGTACTCGATGATGGTATTCTTCTTTTTTCAGTTCAAAATGTATTTGACTAGGTAGAAGGCTCTCTTAAGCCTGACTCCGATAGCACTACGATAATACCAGTCGTTGATTCAGACACAAGATAAGATTAACTACAAGCAGTTTTCTCGTTTCGGTGACATCAACAACATTTCATATCTCATGAATTGGATTTGATCAACACACACATATATATATATACATACACATATACGTATATATACGTACCTATATATATATAGCTTCCCGAGTGATCGAGTTTTCGACGCGCGCCTTAATTTTGACAATACCGAAGGATCGATTTCGATCAGAGCGTTTTCCTTCTTTCGATTTCACCGGATTTTTTTCGATCAAAATAAATGAGCTGCTGCGATCTGCATCTAATATAAGAGACATTTCCGGCGATTCATTAAATCGCCGGAAATGGAGACATTACCGGCGACTTTACGCCGGAATTTCGCCGGTAATGTTTCAAAACATTATCGGCGACTTCCTCCGTCGCCGGCAATGTCAAGCCAAACATTGCCGGCGACGGAGGAGGTCGCCGGTAGTGTTTTGAAATATTACCGGCGATTTTCCGGCGACATTACCGGCGACGGAGTAAGTCGCCGGTAATGATGAACATTACCGGCGACTTTTCCGGTCGCCGGCCTTGTCTCCGGTAATCTCGCCGGTAATGTTGCTTATTCTGGTAGTGTCCATATTAAATGGGAATATTAAGCATAGGTTCATCATCGGGATTCTCAGTGAGACTTGGGCCTCAAAACATAAATTCTCGTCCAACCTCCATATACTAAACTGACCATTACTTCTTGTAGAAAACTCGTATTCATGATTCGAAAGATGTTCTGAAAACTAGATATTTGGGGCTTTCCACGCATATAAAGATCATTATTTTGTTTCTTCTAACCTATTCTTAGTTCTCTGTCAAAGTTGAATGATCTGCACAAACAGATTTCTTTTTCCTTCTTTTCTCATTATTCACTCAAAATATCTATATCATTAAGTAAGTTACTATCGCTGAACTAAATAATGGAACTAAACTAATTGAACTACATAATAGAAATAATTAAATATAAAAAAATTGCATAAATATGCAAAACTATCAGTAGCTACTCTCATTTATGATCGAGTTGAGTAGCTCGATCAAGTACTTTGTTTCTTTGAGGTGCATGCTCATCTAGCTACGCGCAATGCTTGAGCATCTTTTTCAATCGATCACGAATTTGGAGGAGAATAGCAAGCATCCAACGCTAAACTGGCTAAACATATCCCATGCCCACTTTACCCTAGCTAGCTAGGAATACTGGTGCAGTTTGTTGACCATAAAGTTTTCTTCTATCGATCCTTGTTATTATCCCGCAAAATGAAATTAAGCATCGTTCTCTTTAAACGATAAAGCATCTAATTTTATCTTTGCCGGCACTCTCGCTCATTGGATAAAGAATCTAATTTTATATAATCCTACGTATATTATTGGAAAACAACCAATCATGATGTTGATTAATGTGTTCAATGTTCATATTCCCAGTTGGGAAGTATTCCTTATTAGGTCGTCTATGTTATTAATAGCCATTAAGATCTAGTGATAGCTTTTGATGCATTTTCGTTTAGATATATTATTGACCCCCTCTTTTATCATGTCATAGAAGGCTATCTAGCTATATATTTATGCTTCACAGCCATGCATGACGAACATGCATGTATGATTGAATACTAACCTCTGGCTAATATTAAACGAGGCATTTTTATAATGGCAATGATATCTCAGAAAGCTAAATACCCGAGATCATGTAACCGGTTGACGCCATGATGGGATAGTAGCGATCTCGATCCAACGCTGATTCCAGCTAGATTCCAATTTGATCGGATACTAGCTCTCATCCATCTGCTTTTCGCAGAAAAATAATTAACCAACATATTAGTACTTGAATTATTGAATAGTAATACTGTTCATGCAAAGATTGCATGCAAGTGTTTTAGTCAACTAGAGGATATCAGCTTAGGCAGGATTACTGTTTGCCTTATCTTAAGTTCTTAACATTGCAATTGCTAGCTAGCCGGCCTGAAAAATTAAAATAAAACTCAAGAATGTGAATCACGGGGGATTTTTCTCTCATATCTTATATGGACCTTGAAGTGATACGTTCATCTCGAATTAAAAAAATATAGTTGATCATCAAAACTGATTAAGAAAAAGTACACAGCATGTAATCCTACTTATTTAATTTGAACATTAGGATTGAAGTTGCTGCTTCTCTTTGTTAGTCGAGAGAAAACAAGAAGCTAGCTAGAAAGAGGATGAAGATACTATATTTGGAAAGTGAGCTGCTTAGTCAACATCCATGGAATTAAGGGAAGTTTTGTTCGAATCATATATATTAATTGGTGCAATTCTTAACATTGTACTCTAGCTATATATATTAGACTACACTCACGTATCATGTGTACGTTTTTTAATTAATTGGAACATATATATAAAAATCTTGTATGAAATGATGTAATTGTGTGTTCCGGTGATGGTATATATAGATTGTAGCGTTCGATCAGTGGTATGGTAGCAAAGATGGCGCGCTTAAAAGAAAAGATGAGATGGCACAATTATGATGAAATGAAGTAGGTCTCTCACTCTCTCGTTGTTAGTTAAGTCATGGGCACGTACTCCAACAATTCTCTGGATTGTTCGACCAGGTGGAGGCTAGGGATTGACTTAGTTGCAGAATCATCATGAACAGTGTCCCCTAATTTTTGGGGCACTTGACCGACAAGAGTGCACAAACAGCTAACTTCAATTCGCTGTTTCTGGATAAAGATCGGCCTTTACATTATCACCGTCATCCATGGCAACAGATTACTATTATTGAAGCAATTGATCGAAGGTGAAGCTCCCATTTCTCTAACGGATAAAATCACGGTCACTGTACGTACCCTAGCTACCAAAATTATCGACGAAAGTGAAAGAAAGACATATATATATATATAAAAGCACACAAGTCCAAAACAAAAGGCCAAAGATTTCGGCACCAGTTCTTGTTGTGGTTACACAGATAAAGACTAGTCGATCAGATCGAATATGGATATGCAGTTCAGTATGTTTACAAGCTTTAGAAGTGAGAAATTCGACAGCAAGCAATTCCCTTTCAAGCATGACGTGGTGACCATGGCATCATGTAAAAGCTAACGAGCTAGATATCCTTTCCTCCTTGACATGATTTCTCACTGTTGCTCTTTGTCTTCATGTTTTCTTTTTCTCTAGCTTCCGCCTTTTGAGTTCATTTATGCATGCGATTGATCAAGGACATGCCCCCGGGGTTGTACAAGGGAAGTACTGGAATTCAAGCTAACTCACTCCATTTTTATCTTCCTGGTGGATTGTCATTTCCATTTTACCTTTCTGCATATGATCATGATGATCTTCCTGTCGGCCAATTTGTAAGAGACACAGCAATTGTGTCGGCGACGAAAAGATAACACAAAAACTGAGAGACACTAAATAACTACTACAAATTTAGAATATTGGAAAAGGGAGTAGTCTAGGATGTGTTAATCTGCAGTATAGTAACCTAACTGTCAACTGATAAATATATATACATACCTAAAATTCAATCAAATTAAATTCCTGCTTTATACGCCTATCCTCATTATAGGACGAAAGCACAAGTAACATTTGGTGGTAATATTAAGATTTTGAATGTCTAGGCTCTAGAACACCATTTTTTATAAATCGCGTTACTATACATAGCTAGCTTTTGTTCTTAGATAATTTGAATTGTTGGAGTGAGTCACACTCCTTATATATCTAGAAGATGTATATTTTGTAATTAAGTAGAATTTTGTAATTGATTAAGTTTCCTTTTAGAACTGTAAGTATGTGTGTATATATACCCAATTCGGGATTGATCAATATATCAGAAAATTCTCAAACACTTGTGTTCATTTGACTTGGCATCAGAGCCTATGATGGTCCTTGCAATTTGACCTGTTTTTTCGCTTCGAGTTTGTTCCTGATCTGATATGTTCGACACGTCGAATCTTGTCCTCGATCAGTCGAAACCTATCGAACTTGACCTGTCCTGATCTTCTGTTGTTTCTGTCAATCTGATCTGACTTCTGAACTTGTTTGTAATGGATCTTGCAATATTTGAAGAACAACCTGAGATTACCAGTGAACAATTGATGACCCTTCAAAATAGGAGCTCAGGATGTAGAGTGCAACTAGATGGCATCAATTATCAGTTATGGCGAAGATTGATGAAGATGCATCTTGGATGTGTTGGTAAGTGGGAATATGTGGTTGGCACTCTACCACGACATGCAGCTGCTGGAAAAGAATAGGCTTTGTGGGATACTATGAATTCCAATACGATGACGACTTTTCTGAAATCTATGACAAAATCAATTATGTTTTTGTTCTCTGGCTACTCCTCTCTAAAAGCCATCTAGGATGTTGTTGCAGCCACTTATTATGATGAGAATGATTTTACAAGAGTACATCAGTTGACATGCCAAGCCTACAAAACTACCTAGAGTGGTCAACCTCTTACGGAGTACTACACAAACCTGAAAGCTATCTGGCAAGAACTGGATGAAAGAGATTCAAACCATATGGCATGTGACCTTGATATTGCTACACACAACAAGTCTACAGATAAGATGCGTGTCCACATCTTCCTGAAAGGGTTGGATTCGAGATTTTCTACTGCCAAGGGAGAGCTACTACGACAAGCTACATCACTAACTCTGGAACAAGCATATGCATATATTTGTAAAGATGAGTCCAATCATCCCAAGGAGCTCCACACTGAGGTATCAAGCATAAAAGTGCAATAGAAACCTATACAAGGTTGGAAGACCAAGATCCAAGACAATCAGCTTCAGATTCAACCTGCTCATGAACCACATTTGAGTAAGGTGCAGTGCTTCTATTGCAAAGAGTTTGGACACTACAAGAACTCATGTTCTCATAAAGCAAATCAAGTTGGCAACTATGACAAGAATCATAGTACACTACCAACATAAACACTTTAGGCAACGAATTGATAAACAACGCGCAACGAAGTGGGCATTTCGTTGCCTATAGTTGACAATAGGCAACGACATGGAATTTCGTTGCCTATTGTGAACTATAGGCAACGAAATCGTTGCCTGTAATAGTCCAATCGTTGCCTAATGTCTAGTTTATAGGCAACGAAAAAAATCGTTGCCTATTCAAATCGTTGCCTAAAGTATGGGTATAGGCAACGATTTTTTCGTTGCCTATAGTTTAATAGGCAACGAAAAATATTATAGGCAACGAATTACTATTTCGTTGCCTATAATTAGTATTATATCAGATCTAGCCAGCAGCTCCTCCATTCAAATCAAAATCGGTGGAAAAATCTGAAACGTTCTGGAATCGCCAGTGCATTTCAGGATGGACAAGAGTTGGATAAGGCTGGATAGAACTGATGCAAGATATGGGCAGGGAATTAGGAGATTTCTGGAATTTGTGGCGGCTAATTGTGGAGAGTTTCCAGTGCATTATTGTCCATGTAAACAATGTCGGTGTCGCGGCAATCGTTGTCCCATTGCTACAGTTGAGCGACACCTTCATAGAAACGGATTTTGGAATAAGTACACGCGTTGGATTTATCACGGTGAAGCATCAGCAGCCGATCCGCATGATCATGGACAATTTGCTGATACTGCGAGTTCATCCAATTATGATCCCACGAGGAGGTTCATCGACGATATGTTTCCTCATGAGAGCGGTGTATTTCATGATTCTCAAGCACCCGTATATGTTCCTCCAGAAGTCGAGAATTTCCCTCACATTGAGCCACTCCAGCCATTACCTAGAGTTTATGTCAACACACGTGGTATGGACAAGTACCACAACCTGATTCAGATGCATCAAACTCCGTTGTACCACGGATGTCCTAAGACAGTCCTTGAAAGTGTGATGGCAGTGATGCAGCTAAAAGTGGAGACCAAGAGCACCGTGGCAGCGGTCGATAGGTGGCTTCAGTTGACTGGTGATCTGCTGCCCCCCGGTCATCGTCTTCCCCCCAGTCATCGTAAGATACGACATGTCCTCAAAGATCTTGGACTTTCCTACACCAAGATTCACGCATGCATGTATGATTGCATTCTCTTTTGGGGTGTAGACGATGACCCGAAGGATCTATCAAAGCTTGATTACTGTCCGGTGTGTGGTACGGACAGGTGGAAGTACACTCCTGCAGGAAACAAGAAAGCAGTGAAGATACTTCGGTATTTCCCACTTATTGATAGGCTGGAAAGGTTGTTCATGTGTGCATTCACGGCGAAAGCTATGAGATGGTGGGCTGAGAGGACTTCGCCTGACGATGATATCCTTAGACACCCTGCTGATGGTCAAGCTTGGAAGCACCTGGTGAATGTGTTTTCTGATTTTGCAGCTGAAGTCCGAAATGTTTGGCTGGGGCTATCGACTGACGGATTCAACCCCTTCGGCAACATGAGTCAGAAGTACAGCATATGGCCCGTTATATTGGTACCGTACAACCTTCCTCCGTGGATGTGCATGAAGAAAGAATATAATATGCTGACTCTGTTGATTCCAGGGCCGGGTTATCTAGGAAAGTGTCTGGATGTGTACATGAGGCCATTGATTATGGAGCTTCAGCACTTGAGTACAGTTGGTCATCCCACTTACGACAGGTTTAAAAATGAGATGTTCCGAATGCGTGCTATGCTCGTGGGCACAATCAGTGATTTTCCAGGTCGAGGGATGTTGTCGGGAAACCCAACCAAGGGGTACAGGGCCTGTCCAGAGTGCATGACTGCCATGTTTGGACAAGCTCATTGCTCGAAGATTGTCCATATGCGTCACCGATGTTGGCTTCCACGACATCACCCATTTCGCCAGGACGCCCAGGCTTTTGACGGCACTGTAGAAGAAGGTCTGCAACCCATGGGATGGACTGGAGATGAAATCTTAGAAGTCCTGAATGAGTATAATTTTGGGCCATTGAGCAATCATCCTGAGGTTGTTGCGACTATACCGAAGATACCCGACAGATATAAGTTCTGGACACACAAGAGCATCTTCTGGGAACTCCCGTACTGGCGGATGTTGCCTATCAGGAACTATCTAGATGTCATGCACATAGAGAAGAATGTGTGTGAAAGTGTGGTGGGCACCGTTCTAAATTGGCAAGGTAAAACCAAAGATGGGCCTAAAGCTCGCGTTGATTTGGAAAAAATGAAACTGCGGGAACATCTGTGGTTGAAAAAGAAGGGGAGAAAGATGCCCCAAGCTCCTTACACGGTCACGCGTGACGAGAAGCATGAAATTTTTGTGTGGATGGCTAACGTCCAGTATCCTTATGGGTTTGCTGGAAATATAAGTCGGTGTGTTAACTACAGGGACAATAAGATTTATGGATTAAAGAGTCATGACTGCCATGTACTACTTCAACGCCTCTTCCCTATTATGATTCGAGGGTACTTTGATGATGAGGTGGTAGAGCCGTTAGTGGCGCTGTCAAGGTTCTTTCAAAAGTTATGCACCAGAGAAGTGAAAATGTCAGACCTCGAAGAAATGCGAAAGGACATCATTTTTATCATGTGCAAGTTGGAGAGGATTTTCCCCCCAAATTTCTTCGACATCATGCCTCACTTGATGATGCATCTTCCCGAGCAATTGATGCTCACCGGTCCCGTTCACTACACTTGGATGTATCCAATGGAGAGGTATATACCTTGCATTTGTATCATGTTTGCTAATTAAGTCTTTATATATTAATTTATTCTTGTTCTACGTACAACAATAATAACAAGCTGTTTTCATCTTTATAGACAACTGGGAGACTACAAAGGGTATGTACATAATACATCTGCACCTGAAGGGTGTATCACCGAAGCATATCTTGCGCACGAGTGCGTAACGTACGTCAAACTGTATTTGGGAGCGCCTGAGGACCCACATTCGAATATGTCGGTAGATGAACCCCAGTTCAACCTTTCTGTAGTCTCTAATGATATTTACCCACAGAGTAGGTTGCACGGGGAGTGGGAGTTGACACCATATGAGTTAGACATTGCACACTGGTGTGTACTCATTAATTGCCAAGAAGTTAAATATTGGAAAGACACACACCTTGGAAGTCCACAGGTTCGCGGGGATGTTGCGTACCACAACCGGACCTTTGCAAATTTTTTTGGCACATGGGTGAGTATATATTCATTTAGTCATAATATATATGACGTGTAAAAGCAAATTGTGACGGTTATTTATATGAAATGTCGTATCTAATGTTGACGGTTATTTGTTTCAGATGAACTATGTAGAAGATGATGGTTACCCACAATGGTCACACGCATTGAGGCTCTTGGCTATGAAACCTATATCATCAAAAGTTTACGCGATGTGTAGGGTCAATGACGTGAAATTTATGTGTCAAGAAAGAGACAACAGGGTGAAGACACAGAATTGTGGGGTAATGGTGCATGGTGGGGATAACGATCCTGACTACTACGGTGTACTCCATTCAGTGGTTGAACTCATGTATGGTGAGCGCATGAAAGTTTACTTGTTTAAGTGCAGATGGTTTGATACTCGTCCGGAGAACGTTCGCATCGATCAGTATGGATACATTTCCGTGAATACTGCCACAAGCTGGTATGAGGAGGATCCTTTCGTTCTTGCCACATCGGTGAAACAAGTGTTTTACCTTGACGATCTTATGAACAGACCCCCGTGGAAAGTAGTAAACCATGTGCAAGCTAGGAATGTGTACAGTGCTGCCACACTTGGTGAGAATGAAGATGATGAAGAAGTTGCAGCATACCAAGAGGGAAATGGAATTGACATTCCGGAATCCGATACAATTCGCCTTAATAATGTTCGACCTGGTATTCTGGTTCAAAATTCTGGAGCAGCACTTCTAAATGTTAATCCAAATGACTTTGATGAAGACTCGAGTGACGAGGACGAGGAGCGACACCTATTACCAGACTTCAACTATCAAACCGCGTCAGACTCTAGCGATGATTCTGATTCTGATTATCACCCTTAGTTAGAGATGTAATTAATTGAGTATAGTCTTCGATTCTGATTAACTCCTAAATGTATATATGTGTTGTTTTCATCGAAGTTTACTTGTGTAATTTTCTGGATTAGTTTAACGGTTATTTTCATGTATGTTGTGGAAAACATGTGAATTTCGTTGCATAAAGGTTGAAGTTCGTTGCCTATAATAAAGATTTCGTTGCCTATAGTATAGGCAACGAAAATTTCGTTGCCTTTAATATACCTATCGTTGCCTAAAGTATTTGTGTTGTTGCCTATAGTCCTCTTCGTTGCCTATAGTATAGGCAACGAAAGTGCCATTCGTTGCCTATAGTTATTGCAACGAGAGAATCGTTGCCTATAAGTCAAGTTCGTTGCCTATAGTATAGGCAACGATAGTTCCATTCGTTGCCTATACTCGTGAGAATAAATGAACCAGTCCCGACCAGCGCCGCCGCAACAATTCGAAAGTGAACCCAAATATTACTCTTGCCGGATTTTTGCCCTCGCCCTCGCCCTCGCCGCATCAATTATTCTCGCCCGAATAGGTTGGATTCTCCTTCTCTCATGATTCTCCTTACTTGAATATATAAACAACGTGATTTAGGTTGATTTTAGTTTGTGATTTATGTTAGGTTATGTTAGGTTGTGTTGGATTCTCCTTACTTGGATTTGTCTTGTGATTTATGTTAGGTTGTGTTGGATTTGTGTTGGATTTAGGTTAGGTTGATTTTAGTTGGATTTGTGTTGGATTTAGGTTAGGTTGATTTTAGTTGGATTTATGTTAGGTTGTGTTGATTTTGGTAAGGATGATGAACTATGTTGGATTGTTGATTTAATTAGGTTGAGATTATATTGTGGATTAGAGGATTTAATTTGCTTATTTAGTTTATGTAAGGTGAATTGGGAATAAGTGTGATTTTAGTTTGGTTATTTAGTTTAGGTAATTAGAATTGGGAATAAGTGTGATTTTAGTTTGTAAGCTATTCATTATGTTATTTTGTTGCAGACATTAATAAAAATGTCGGTGTTCAAAAGATTGCTTCCCGGGAAAAGTGGGAAACAGAAAGGACCTTCCTCCTCGTCATCACGAGAAGGAGCGACACCTCAAATGTCCTCCGGGTTGAACCCTCAAGGACCCAGGAGTGGGTCTAGGTCCGTTGGTCAGAGTTCTGGAAGCACCGTACCGGACAGTCTTGAGACCGTCTATGTACATTCCAATCGTCACCTCCAACTATATACAGCATCCCAAGATCCCCAAGGTCCACGTCACTCGGTGTCTAATGAACGACCCTCCCGCAACAGCAGCCGAAACTCCACCACGGAATCCGGTCGTCACTCAGTCAGCGGCGAACGCCCAAATAGTACGAGGGTACTATGGCCAAACCAGCAGGACCCACCGCGTATGCCACCTCTTCCCCCCAATCCGGCGACGCCACACCCTAATTCCGGATCATCTGGGCCATCCGGCAGTGCATCCCGCACGGATTCTGTGCACTTATGCCCGCCCAGGGACTTGTTCTTCCCTACGGTTATTCCGAAGATACCTCAGCTCGACCCTAACAACGTGGCCATATATGATGAGGACCCGTTCACGACGCCTGAGGAAGCATACACATATGAGCCGTTCTCTCAACCTCTGTTGAGTGTGAGGGTTAAGGGCCAGCTCACTTTCGAGAATGGTAAGTTTATGTTCTTTTAGTAGATACAGTGCATTAAATTAGGTTCTATTTCTTAATTTCCTTCTTTTGTACCGTGTCTTAGGCACCGTCGTCAACCCTAAAGCTAAACCGAGCAGAGGTACCACAACCGGGAAGGGTATTGAAGATCGAGTTGGTGACAATCGGGCTCATATTGATTATGAGGACGATGGCTCGGCTATCGAGTATTCTGACAAAGGGATGTATGCTAGCCAAGCAGGATTTGTCATACGTGATTTCGTCCCGATGTTGTGGGACTCGTGGGGTTCAGTTGATGCTCAAGTGAAGGCCCGAGTGCATAATGCACTGTCGGTGAGTTAAATTTACATTAATTTGTCATAAAAATAAACGTTCTTATTATTTTAAGCCATCAAACATACATATTTATGAGGCTAATTATGTATACGTGTATTGCAGCAATGGTTTATTATTGACGATCGGCTGAAGCAGCCCGGGGGGTGGTGTGAACGAAAGCTCACGTCGAGGTGATGTGATTTTGTATTTATATAAGGCTAAGTATCCTGAATACGTTAGATTTGTGAATATAAAGTGTTGGTTATATGATATTTTTGTTGCATCAATATAGGTATCGAGAGTGGAAGTCCCACTTGAAGACGTTCTGGCAGGAGAACATAGATAAAGGCCGAAATGGCACTCCAAGTGAGTTCAGATACCGGGAGTACGAGTGGAACTGGCTTATAGCCCACTGGAAGCATCCCAAGCTTGTGGTATGCACATGAATTGATTTGCGTACCTAAATCTAAACTAATATTATTATTATTAATTTACTCTAAGCATGTTATTAATTTAATATGTAGGTAAATCTCTAATATATTGTGTAGGTAAATTAAATTATACAACTTACATTGTTTATACGAAGTAAAGATAGTGAACTGTATTAGTGATTGAGATGCTAGAAATTAAAACCAAAAATAACAAAGATTAAATTATTTCCCTGCTGAATAACATGAAAAAACCTAGAAATTAAAGGAAACAATTCTTGGTCAGAGGACTAAATATGTGAAAAATAAATGGGTTGGATTTTAATAAAAAAAATTAATGTTGCGAGGATATTCTCTAATTTATGCTATATATATAATTGGCTAATAATTGTGCACATTTTCTTATTCTACAAGCACATTTCGAAAGCAAATGCTAAAAACCGAGCGCAGAACGTGAACCCACATCATTGCGGTTCCCGAACGTATGAGAGATGGACTCGACGTGGGGCAAGGTTGGAACCACAGACCGATCCTCTCGTGTATTCCATCCGACATGGGTATCCGAACAACCCTGAATATGTTGTAAGTATCTAATAAATATTTGTCCATATTTGATACATCTCATGTTTAATTAATTCTTGTATTTTACTCAATTATTAATGCGTCACTGATTTTGCATTGGCTATTAGGAGAGATTGGTTGAGTCGATCCCGAAGGTGCGTGCTAAAGTAGCTCGAGAGCTGCATCAGGGGTGCACGGAGGAGGAGGTGACCCAGTATGCAACTCAGGTTGACCACATGACGCCCATTAATGCGGCGAGGTGCGTGTCAGATGCGATTCCCGTTGGAAAGAACAAGTTTTGGGCAAAGGGGATGGGTTACAGAGGAAATGGAGTCTTGAAGATGACTCCAGAATTCTCCAGCGGGTCCAGCAGTTCTAGGTCGTCCGGCCTACAAGAGCAGATTCAGAGGCAGCAGGAGGAGATTCGGAGGCAGCAGGAGGAGTTGGAGGAGATGAGGCGTGCCAAGGAAGCCATGGAGCAGGAAAGAGCCCGTGAGAAGGAGCAGCACGACCAAATGTGGGCATTCTTTCAATCTCAGCAACCTCGGGGGGCTTCGCAACCGCACCCACAGACTCAGCCAAATCTGTTCACGCCGCAGTATTTTGGGGGTCACCAGCAGCCGCCGTTATATGGGGACCACCAGCAGCCGCCGCAGCAGCATCAGTTTTTTGGGGGTGCCGAGCAGCCGCCGCCGCAACATCAGTTTTACGGGGGTGACGACCAGCCGCAGCTTCATCAGTTTTACGGGGGTGACGACCAGCAGCATCAGGAGGGTTCACACGAGGAGTTCCTCAATTGTGTTAACTTTGATCAGTAGCACGTAGCTAGTTTTTCATTTATGTTGGAATGTGTACGCTGTTGTGGTTTGAACTCGTGTATATCTTGCAGATTCTGGAATTGGGCCCAATCCAGAATCATGTATTTTTTTAAAAAATTACACAAACTATAGGCAACGAAATAGACCAATTTCGTTGCCTATAGTTTGCCAGAAATACAACAATTCAAACTATAGGCAACGACGTTCTTGACTATAGGCAACGAAATTCTTAATTATAGGCAACGAAATTCTTCAGTATAGGCAACGAAAATTTCGTTGCCTATAGTTTGAAAGGAGGTCAAAGTTGACCTGTCGGTGGGTTTTAGGCAACGAAAATTTCGTTGCCTATAGTGACATTATAGGCAACGATTTAAGCTTGTCGTTGCCTATAGTTGAAAACCCTAACCCCTAAACCACGAACTATAGGCAACGAAATGGGTTGGTATTTCGTTGCCTATAGTATAGTCAACGAGGCAAAGGCAACGAAACAATAGGCAACGAATTTTCGTTGCCTATACTTATAGGCAACGAATTTTTCACTTTAGGCAACGATTTTAGATCGTTGCCTAAAGCTGGTATTCTGGTAGTGGTAGCAAGGTTGCAGTTCAACTGGTTCATGAACCTAATTTCTATGGAGTAGAGGGGCAAGATCTCACAACAGGTATTTTTTTCTCAGAAGAAAAGAGGTAAAATTGGTCTTGCATTAAAAGTTTCTGGCTTTATTGGTGGTGATACATGGATAATTGATTCAGGTGCATCTGATCATATGCCCTTTGATAAATCCTTGTTTTCGAGTCTGTCTTTATCTTCCATACCTAAAGTATCTAATGCTAATGGTGTGTCTTTCCCTGTCTTAGGTATATGATCAATCCAAGTTACTCCAACTATTGTGTTACATAATATCCTTTATGTTCCTTCCCTCTCTCACCTATTATCAGTCTCTGAGTTAAATTCACAAAACAAATGTTATATAACCTTTTTTTTTCCTATGTATGTGATCTTTCGATCAGGATCTGTCAACTCAAGCGATAATAGGCAAGGGAGATCTGAGGGGAGGGGAGCTATTTCGGTTGGATTGCATGTGGAATGGGAGCACCATCACCAAATGTTGCCCTGACATTGAGTTCTGAAAGAGTGAAAGAGATTTGGCTATGGCATCGTCGATTGAGTCATCCATCTTTTAGAGTCATGAAGAAATCTATGTCATCTTTGTTTTTGGGAATAAAGGAGTCAAGTCTCCATTGTGAAACTTGTGTTTTTGCTAAGAGTCATAAGTTTAGTTATTCTCTTAGTTTGCCTTCTAGTTCAACACCATTTGAGTTGATTCATTCTGATGTATGGGGACCTTCAAAAAATTCAACATTGCCAGAAATGAAATACTTTATTTTGTTTATTGATGAGTTTACAAGATTAACATCGGTTATGCTGCTGAAAAAGAAGGATGTTGTATTTTCTGCTTTCACGGCTTTTCATAGTCTCATTTGAACTCAATGTAATGCTTGCATAAAGAGGAGATTGTTAACCACTATTTCAAAGACTATTTTTAGCAATATGAAATTGTTCATCAGATTACTTGTCCTTATACACTGGAGCACAATAGAGTTTTTAAAAGAAAGAATCGTCATCTCTTATACATGGAAAGAGCTATCCTACTAGGTGCAAACATGCCCAAATATCTATAGGGAAAAGCTGTTTTGTGTGCTTCTTACCTAATCAATCGCCTATCATCTACAGCTCTTTAGAATCGAGTTCCATTTGTGGTATTGTCTAAACATATTGTTATCCCATCTCTCAACAGACTTCCTGCTCGTGTCTTTAGTTGTGTGGAATATGTTCATTTTCATAAGAATCAGAGGTTTAAGTTGGAGGCTCGTGCTCTTTATTGTGTGTTTGATACAAGTGTTATCATCCTCAATCTCAGTGGTTCTATGTCACCATGGATGTCACTTATAGTAAAGACTTATGTTATTTCTCTCCTTCAACAATTCTTAGTTAGGAAGATAAGAATGTATTTTATAAGGACCAATTTGGGACACCAGAAGTTCGTATTCCAGTTGAAAGTGTCCCATCCGGAAGTGTTGTTCAACCCGTCGAGAATAGGCCTCGATCTATCAACAATGGTGCTAAGAACCAATTCGTAGCTGACATTCGATCCGTCGAGGAGGATCCTCAACCCATCGACAATGCTACCTAGAATTAACCTGTAGCTGACATTCGACCCATCGAGGAAGAGTCTCGACCCATCAAAAATACCCAAGTTGATGGGTCTATTCTGAGTTCTGAAAGTATTCAATATGTCGAACAAGTGTCCGACACATCAAAAGGAAGAGAATTAGTCAGTAATTAGCCACCAGTTGTTGAAGATTTACATGCAAGTTCAGTCTCTCCCTCTCTATCAACGATCTATCCTGGCATGTCATCACCTGAGGTATGTAGTAGTGTTTCTTTGTCTAGTTCTAGTGTCTCTAAAAGAGTCTTATCTGCTAGGTCAATCCGTGGTCAACCTTCAAAAAGATATGAACCTCTCTTGTCAGCTAAAGCAAAGTCCTGTAGCTAATTATGTATCAACACAGAGATTTTCTAAGCCACATGTAGCTTTTGTGAATCAATTATCTATTGTATCTCTTCCTAGTAAAGTGCAAGATGCAACCAGGGAGGAGAAGTGGGCCAAGGTAATAGAGGTTGAGATGGATGCTTTCAACAAGAATGGTACTTGAGACTTGGTACCATTACCACCTAGAAAAAAGACTGCTGGGCACATATGGGTTTATACTATGAAGCATAAGGCTGATGGCTCAATTGACAGGTGTAAGGTAAGGTTGGTTGCAAAAGGATATACTCGGAAATATGGAGTGGATTATAATGAGATATTTGCCCCAATGGCAAAGATCAATACTATTCAAGTCTTTATGTTTTTGGTAGCTAATCTAGATTGACCCTTGCAAGATCTGAAGAATGTCTTTCTTCATGAAGATTTGAATGAAGAAATTTATATCACTACTAGAAAAAGTCACTAATGGTTTCGTCACCTAAGTACCAATTAGGCGACGAAATAATATTTCGTCGTTTAAGTCAAAAATTTCGTACTCTAAGTGTACTTAGATGACGAAATACAAAGCGTCGCCTAAGAGAGAGAAAATTTGTCATCTAAGTCACACTTAGAAGACGAAACAAAAAACGTCGTCTAAGAGAGAGAAAATTCGTCGTCTAAGAAACGCTTAGACGACGAAATCCATAATTCGTTGTCTAAGTGAAACTTTGAATGACGAAATTTTTTGTTGTCATAGTAATCGTACTTAGACAATGAAATGGTTACAATTTTGTCGTCTAAGTTCATACCCTAACCCTTGATCCTAAACACTTAGACGACGAAATGGGTAACTTTCGTCGTCTAAGTTATTTTTAGACGACAAAAGTTACCCATTTTTCATCTAAGATGAATTTCATTAATTGCCTTCGATAAAAGAGCACGACCATGTATACCATCTAAAAATGTATATTTTTTTCGTCGAGGGCATAAAAAATAATTCTTAGACTGTGAGTGTCGACGGTTTGAAAATCGGAGTTACGAATATTCATATATCAACGTTTCTGTTTTGTTGAAATTTATATTTTATATTTGACTACGCCGATCAAACCTTTAACGAATTTCGTAGTTACTGAAAATTCGTCCACTTACATATTATAGGTTATGATGAATATATTCAATGGTTTTTTTGTCCAAATTCAATTTCGTTAATATTGATGTGGAGTGAATATAGACATATAAATACTTAAGTTATACAACATTAGTAGATATATAACAAGTTTTTAGTCTTAAATAAATTTTTTATGTCAAATTTCAATTAATTTATATTTAGTTGATAAATAAAGTTTTTACGACAAGACAAATACCCGTAACTTCGGAAACGGGTTTACGAATTATTTTTTACGATAGTTTTCGTCTTTTAACTATTTTTCAATAATCACTAAATTCACTCGATCGAATCCTAAACTAATCCGAATTAGGTTGAATTTTTTTCTACAATAATGTATAAATATAATTGTTACATCGGAAGGTTGACTTTTGATAATATTTAAGCAACTATCCAAAATAAAATAAAATAAATAAATTTTACTTAGTCGACGAAACTATAAAATTTCATCGCCTAAGTAAAATTTATTTTATTTTTTTGTAAATAAAATTAAAATTAAAAAATAAATTCATTTAGTTTCGTCGCCTATGTCTAAAGTTTCATTTGTAAATAAAATAAAAATAAAAATAAAAAGTGAAATTGTTATTATTATTTTTATTTTATTTTAAAGAAAATAAAATAAATTTTACTTAGGCGATGAAAGTAAATTTTACTTAGGTTTCATCGCCTAAGTCCAAAGTTTTTGCGGGTTTTATTTTTTGCCAAATTTTTTTACCAAAATCACTTAGGCGATGAAACTTGTTGATTTTGTCGCTTAAGTGGTCGCTTATAAAAAAAATTCATCCCCTATTTTTCACAATCTCTCAAAATCTCTCTCTCTTTCTACTTCTCTCTCTCAAACATTACACAACACTACCATTACCACCACCACTACACCACCACCACCACCACGGCACCACCACCACCACTTCGGCACCACCACACAAACAGCGCCGCTGCCACCACCACCATGCCACAATCATTAAATTATCTCCTAATAATGATTTTTGTATTAATTAATAATTAACATTTAATTTTTTAATTATGATTTAATTAATTATGATTTAATTTATTTATTAAAAAAAATACTTTTGTTTCATCGTCTAAGTTGTTTATTTAATTTTTTTATTTAAATTAACCACTTAGACGACGAAAAACCTTCATTTTCTAAGTGAATTATTTATTTATTTATGTTTATTTTTTAAATTCGACACTTAGGCGATGAAAAACATAAAATTTTGTTGTCTAAGTGGTTTAACTTAGGCGAGAAATTGTTTGTTTCGTCGTCTAAGTTCTAACTAAAATGATGAAAATTTTCATCGCTTTTTCATTAATTTTTCATCGTCCAAAAACCTAGGCGACAAAGCTTCGTCGCCTAAGTGTGTTTTTCTAGTAGTGCATGGATTTTCCTCCAGGATATGGTACTTCTACAGGTGAAAATGTGGTGTGTAGATTGAAGAAGTATTTGTATGGATTGAAAAAATTCCTGAGAGCTTGGTTTGGAAGGTTCACAGCTTTCATGAAGAAGATTGGGTACGGTATAGATTGAGCAATTCAGATCACATCTTGTTCCTGAAGCATCGGCAGGGTAAGCTAACTTCTTTGATCATTTATGTGGATCACATGGTTGTGATAGGTAATGACCCAGATGAAATCAAGAGGTTATAAGTTTAGTTATCTTCTGAATTTGAGGTAAAGAATCTTGGGAGTTGAAGTATTTCTAAGGAATTAAGGTAGCCCGAAACAAAAATTGTATTATGTTGAGTCAAAGGAAGTATGTTCTAGATCTTTTAGTAGAAACTGGTATGCTTGACTATAAACCAATTGATACACCCATGGAACAGAATCATCAAATTGCAGAGTATCCTGATCAAGTTCCTACAGACAAGTCTCGGTATCAGAGGTTAGTTAAAAAATTAATTTACTTGTCACACACTAGACCTGATCTTGCTTATGTTGTTAGTATGGTTAGCCAGTATATGCATAATCCTAGTGAAGATCATATGAACGATGTGATAAGAATTTTGAGGTACTTGAAGTCTTCTCCTAGTAAAGGCCTTGTGTTTCGCAAGCATGAAGATTTGAGAACTAGTGGTCATATTGATGCATATTAGGCAGGGAACATCACTGACATGAGTTGTACTTCTGGCTACTTTATATTTGTTGGTGAAAATCTGTTTACTTTGAGGAGCAAGAAACAAAATGTGGTAGCTCATTCTAATGCAGAAGCTGAGTATAGAGGTATGGCTTGAAGAGTTTGTGAATTATTATGGTTGAAGTATTTGTTAAGGGATTTGGGTTTCAAGCAGAAACAGTCAATGCCTCTTTATTGTGACAACACTTGTGCATTTGAAATTGCAGATAACCCTGTTCAGCATGACCAAATGAAGTATGTAGAGATTGATAGACACTTTATCAAGGAGAAGCTTGATTGAGCGTATTATCCCATTCCCATTTGTTCGTTCAGAGGAGCAATCAGCTGACATACTTACTAAAGTTGTTTCATTCAGGACCTTCAGTTACTCATTTAACAAGTTGGGCATTCGAGACTTGTATGCTCCAACTTGAGAATGAGTGGTGGAGTGAGTCACACTCCTTGTATATTTAGGAGTTGTATATTTTATAATTAAGTAGGATTCTATAACTAATTAGGTTTCCTTTTAGAACTGTAAGTATATGTGTGTGTATATACCCAATTCATGATTGATCAATATATCAAAAAATTTCCTAACACTTGTGTTATATTTGACATGAATCCTAAAAAATCTGTTTATCGTTGATTGAATTCTTGACATCCATTTTGGGACAATGAGTACTATCCATTTTGGGTGTAATATCAGGATAAATCAAACCAGTATCTTTGTAAGTTGTAAGATCCAACAATAATTTATTTATTGACAAGAAAATCAAACAATATTTAGTCATAACTAATTTTCCTATAGATTGATAAATAAGAAATTGTTGAATGATAAAAGTATACGCAGTAATTGTATACGGAAACTGTATTTTTATTTATTGATAGATGACCTGAAATACATGCATTACAATCAGTATCCCTGATAAGTGAAAAACTACCCTAAAAGATAACCCTATTCTTAAGTAAAAATATTAATGTAGTAATTAGTAAATAGGGGTCATTACCCGCTGGGAATTGCTGAAACTAAGACTTAATTAATATACTAGTGTCAGCAAGCCGACAGATTCGACCATTGACACAAACAATACCACGAACCTAAGTTACACTACTCTAAATGCTATGAAAATTTAATACAAACTACTAGACACAGTGTCAGACTACCACACAAAATTTAAGGGTTTTATAAGTTGATTTGTGTACCAAAATAATTTGGTGAACTACATCTACGTGTAGAAATTAAATGCTGGAAAGTAAATTTGCTTGAAAATGCAAGTGTTTAAACTATATGATGAAGAAGTTAAGAGGAATGCAATCCACCACCGCCATCCCATCTTCCTAATACATACTTAACCCAATGCACATATCCAATGAATGAAAATTCTCAGGAAGAGTTGATCATTACAACCACATCCTATTACCTAATCCTTATG
Source organism: Geum urbanum (assembly GCA_946800695.1). Lineage (NCBI taxonomy): Eukaryota > Viridiplantae > Streptophyta > Magnoliopsida > Rosales > Rosaceae > Geum > Geum urbanum. The sequence goes on along the minus strand of OX327001.1, from coordinate 52,271,437 downwards.
CATATATAGGTTTGTCATAGACTTCCTCTACATTTATCCCTCTATGAACCCATAGTCATGGACCCCAAGGTTTATAAAGAAGAAAGCATTAAGTTCTAAAAAATGTTTGAGAAGTTACAAGTGTTCACAAGTACACTATGAGCGTGTCTTTCTAGACTTAGGGTTTTAATCACTCGACGAAATCATCTATTCGGTGTATATCATTGTAGAGAATTTGGTGAAAGAAATTATCTTCAGCCTCCCGTATCTCATGACAATAGAATCCTAACATGCATACTAAGTTGGCCACCAAAGAAAACATACAAGATTTCATTCGGTGAATCACATAGAGAAAGAAACCTCATTCAAAAGAATATGCAAAATTAGGTCAAAGTGTATGACTTAAAAAAAATTCATGAACAGGGTTTCAAGCAGCCCCTTAACAAGGTGTTTAGGTACTAAAAGTCATAATTGAAGAATCAAAACAAAACATGGAGTGATACAAACAAGAAAGAATGAGGAAGAGAAGTTGTTCGTAAGTTTCGATGGATCGAAGCACATTTGCAGGAATTCTCTCAATCGACTGCTATTCTCTTGCTCGAAGGTTTGTCTCTAGAATTGATGATTAGCTTTTACCAAAACCCTAAAGTGGGTTTATATACTCATTGGTTTGGTTTCTCCCAATCCTTATAGGTCCAGACTTCTTTATTTCACATAAATCCTTCTTTTCTTCTATTTGTATTAGGAATCCTTCTATTGTTCCATTTTTATTTATTTCTCCACAAAATCTAATAAAAAATTAAACATAATTAAATCACTCAAATAATAACAATAAACCAAGTATAGGAGTATAATGAAACACAATATAGACGCATAATTATGCGACTATCAAAATACTCTACACTTAGCTTTTGCTAGTCATCGAGTAAAACTCTAAACTAAGACTTTGGAAAGACTCAACAAAACATTAATTACACAACTCTAATGCGCTTAATACATTGTCTCAACAATCTTTCAAACATTACAACACCAGGTTTACATTATATTTCAATTCAATCCACAGAATTTCAAAGGTTAATGTCAATGCATGACACACATATAGTATGTAGGACGAAGACGTAGTCATGATGAATACAAAGATGAAACATGCAGTAAACAAGTCAAGATCCAACCTTACATAGATATGCTCTCAAAAGTTTTTCACTCAAGATATGTCTAATGTTTTTACTCAACTTAATTACATGCCAAATTGACCAAACCATATGCTCAACTCTTGTGACTCTCCACAGATCAAAGGCTACCTATCTTGAGGATCAAAACGGTCTTTTAAAAGTTGTAATAGGACTAGGCTCATGAGTTTATAGAACAAAAATATATGGAATTCAAGAATAAATTCTAAAACCTAGTAGAGCACCAATAAGAGACTTTTCTCACACTTTGCAACAATTGAATTTCTCCACCATCGTGTCACTATTGTGGCCGGTTTTCATCTTATTGGGCTTTTACTTCTTTCTTTTCAGTTAACCCGGGTATCAAGTTAGACATCACAAAATACTTTTTTTTAATTTTCTACTTTCTTGCCGCTTTTGTTTTCAAAAGTAAAACTAAACTAGCTTGATACCCCACACTTATTCCTTTGTATCACCTTTACAAACTTTCACCTTGGTCTTCATGTACCTGTCTCATGTAAAGCTCTACTAAGTCCTAGAAAAAATGTAGAGATATAGCTAATCTATGGTTTAAGGTTAAGGTTATGCGGGTGATGACAAAATGGTTATTATGTAGCACGCTTAAAGTGGTTAACTAAGGGGTGCACATCTTGTGTACACAAATTCATAATATAGGCTTCATATGGCCATTGTGGTAGATCCAAAATATCTTTATCACTTTCTCAATCAATACTTGTATTCACTAAAAGCTTTGAAAAGCACAAGAGCGAGTTCTAGTAATCTCTAGAGTCCCTTAAATTAATCTGCGGTAAGCAATTGACATTTAACCAAAGAAAGCATATATATCACATTTAGGCTAAATTGTTCACAGGTTAAATGAATTTCAACAATGTCCAAGCATGCTCAAATTCTGCACCATGTTAACTTATTTCTACATCTACTATACATTCTCATATGCATCATAAATCAAAATTAACCAAAGAAACTCGTATCACTTAGTCGCATGTTTCACTCTTAGTCACAATTTCGGAAGATATAATCACATCATGGACTAGTTAAGGAATCCTAAGACTCAAAACATAAATCAAAAAACTTCTTTTGTGTTTCTTTTCTTGACACTTTATACTATTGTATTTTTTTTTTCCAAATAGGACTCAGAAACACATAAGAAAACAAACCAAAACATCAAAAACTGACACTAAGCTTCGATGGATCAAGGAGTATTCCTCAATGAATGGAAGCATGCTCTCGGGTCTTTGATGCATCGAAGGATGGCTATGGGAAATTCCAAAAAAAGCTCCAAAATTTGAAGAACTTGACTCAAAACGAAAAATACGAAAAATTTATGTACATAGACGCTAAGGATATGATAAAAATCTCACCCCACACTTGAAATTTGCATTGTCATTAAGGTTCACATCCTCAAAAACATGCTCCACAAACGACTCATAGAAGGGCTTGAGTGGATGGCAATTCACTTTGAATATCTTCCCTGTTTTTGAACTCACAATCTCTATAGCACCATGAGAGAAAATATTAGTGATAACATAAGGTCCAGTCCATCTACTTTTAAGCTTGCCTAGAAACAAGTGTAGACGACTACTGAAGAGTAAAATTTTTTGACCAAATTCAAATTCTTTCATCTTGATATTCCGATCATGAAACGCTTTAGTCTTTTCCTTGTACATTCTGTTGGACTCATACGCTTTTTGCTCAAATTTCACCGGAAGATGACAAGATTTTCCATAAACCAACCTATAAGGACATATCCCAATAGGTATTTTATACGCTATTCTATAAGCCCACAACGCTTCATCAAGGCGTTGACTCCAATCTTTCCGGTTTTATCCAAATGTCTTCTCAAGTATTTGCTTGATCTCTCTATTTGACACCTCTACTTGCCCGCTTGTCTGAGGATGATAAGGTGTCACCACCTTGTGCGTAACATTGTACTTCTGAAGCAATGCATCAAAGGTCTTGTTGCAAAAATAAGATCATACATCGTTGATAACGCACCTAGGTGTTCTAAATCTAGGAAAAATATCTTTAAGAAAACAAATAACGACCTTAGCATCATTAGTCCGAGTGGCTTTAGCTTCCACCTATTTAGACACATAATCAGCAGTAAGTATAATATACAAATAACCTTGAGAATTTTGAAACAGTCTTATGAAGTCAATACCCCACACATAAAATATTTTCACAACAAGAATAGGGTGTTGGGGCATTTGGTCTCTTTGACCAAGGCACTACCAGCATATGTACTATACCTGACAAAAATAGGAAAAACAGCCCAACGACAATTCAAACCGTCGAGTATAGTGGACTTTAGCCGACGGTACAAACTGTTGTCGGTAAAAAACATTATCGCCGACAATACAGAAATGAACCGTCGGGTATAGTTGAAACTCATTGTCGGATATAGTTTTAGGATAGCCGACGACCGGTTTTGCAAAACACCAACGATATAGTCAACTATAGCTGACGACCATTTTTTATGTCGTTGGCTATATTTCCTTATCTAAACAGATCGGACAGCAACTCAACCATTCAAAAAAATTGGAGGAAAACTCAAAACACTCTCAAATTGTTAGGTGTTGTTGGTAGCTGTCCAAAATAAGTTCGTGAAGCTATTTTCCACTATAGAGGTACGTATATATATGAATTTTGTAGATTGAGTTGATTTAATTAGATGAAAATATATATGTATAAATTTTGGGGATTGAGTTGATTTATGTGTTATATATATATATATGAATTTTGGATATTGAGTTGATTTAATTAGATGAAAATATATATGTATAAATTTTGGAGATCGAGTTGATTTATGTGTGATATGTATTTGAGTTTTGGAGATTGAGTTGATTTAATTAGATGAAAATATATATGTATAAATTTTGGAGATTGAGTTGAATTATGTGTTATATATATAAATTTTAGAGATTGAGTTTATTTAATAATATGAAAATATGTATGTGTGTTTATATGTTAATTTTTAATTGTTGATATATAGCTGGTATGCGTATGCGTATGCGTATGCGCGCGCGCGTGTGTGACTTTGTAATTATGTAGCCAACTATCTAGTAGATGATCGAATTAAAAATGTAGATATATAAATTAAGTTGAAAACTTTAAGATGGACAAGAGTTGGATTTTTCTTCCAAGATGGGATCGAAATTATAAAATTGGAAAGAAGAGTTTTGTGGAATATGTGAAGGCTAATTCTAATGTGAATGATATTCATTATTGCCCGTGTAAACGCTGTTAGTGTTGGAGCGATATGTATCATTTTACCATTGATACAATATGGGAGCACCTGAAGAAAAATGGGTTTTGGGATAAGTACACGTGTTAGATTTATCATGGTGAAACATCATCAGCGAGTCAGCATGATCATGGACAATATCCTCAGATGGCCAGTACATCCAATGATCCAACAATAAGGTTGATCAATGATGTGTTTCCTTATGAGAGTGGTGTATTAGCTCAAGCAACAGATAATGATCCCGCCGTTGGAGGCTTCCCTCATATTGAGTCCATCCAGCAATTACTTACAGCTATCACCACTACTGATATAGACAAGTTCAAAAACTTAATTGCATTCCAATAGACCTCGTTGTACAATGGGTGTAATATGACTGTTCTTGAAGTGGACTGCTTCAATGCTGCCTCCCGATCGTCGTCTTCCTACCACTCATCGTAAGGTGCAACATATCTTGAAACATCTTGGCCTTTCTTACATCAAAATTCATGCATGCAGATATGATTGCATTCTCTTCTGGGGTGAAGATATTGACGGGAATGATCTCTAATGTCTGCCTAGTACGTTGTATAGATAGGTATAAGTTGACTCCTACGGGGAACAAGAAAGCTGTGAACATACTTTGGTATTTCCCGGGAAGGTTTGCTCGACGACTTTCCATTAGAAAGTCGTTGGTTATTGTGTGTACTTATATCCAACAACTTTTAGTCTTCGGCTATAGTTTGGACATATAGCCAACAAGGTGCACCTAAGGTCGTCGGCTATAGTATAGCCGACAACCTTTTTTCAACGACACTATAGCCGACGACATGTTGTCGGCCATACTATAGCCGACGACTTTTGGTTAACAGGCAGACGACTTCATGTCGTCGGCTATAGTACTTATGCTGGTAGTGAGGTTACTTGTCATCTGACATCTTTCACATGGTTTATACATGATCTGGACGTCATGGAACAAGGTTAGCTAATAAGACCAAATATAAATGATGGAGACACATGTCAAAGGAATCATCAAATACTAAAAAATTATCTATAAATACCTCAATGATTTTTTCGACCATGTCTGAAAAGATACTCATCATGCATCTCTAAAACTTTGTTGGCGCATGGCATATGCCAAATGACATCCTTCGATAAGCAAATGTGCCATAGAGGCATGTAAAGATGGTCTTCTCTTGATCATCCTTATGTATGGCTATCTAGTTCTACCCCTAATAACCATCTGATAAACAATAATATGCATGACCTGCCAACCTTTCCAACATCTGATCAATGAATGGGAGTGGAAAGTGATCATTATGTGTTGTGGCATAGAGCTTGCGGTAGTTAATACACACTCTCCATCCTGTTTGTATACGTTGAGGCACCAGCACATTCTCATCATTTTAACCACAGTAATGCTTGAATGTTTTGGAACTACATGCACAGGTGCTGTCAGAAATAGTATAAATTATACTTACATCGCGGAGTTTGATCACTTATTTCTTGATACCGTCCATCATGGGAGGATTTAGTCGACGTTCAGATTCTCTTGTTGGCTTAGCTCCCTCCTCTAGATGTATCATGTGAGTACACAAATTAGGGCAAATTCCCTTGATGTCTGCTACTGTCCATCCACTCGCTTGCTTGTACTCTCTAAGAACAACCAGTAGCTTTTCCTCTTGCAACTTTGAGAGATTTGAAGAAATTATAACCGGTAACGTTTTGCCGTTACCAAGAAAAGCATAATTCAAATGCTCGGGTAGAGGTTTAAGCTCTAGATAAGGCGTTGTCTGAATACAGGGAGCAAGAACGTCATTTAGAACTGGGAGATGAATGAGTTTAGACGGCTTACCTTTCATGCTTGGTAATGATTTGAATGCCTCTTCCATTGCATAATACTCTTCCTTCATCTCAAGATGTTTAGCTGAAGCAATCTCAAAAATAGGCTCATTCTCGATCCATCGAATATTTTCCTTGATGGCTCGAAGACATGCCACGGGCCGCACCAAAGAGCTTTCCTTGATGGACCTAGTATTCTCGATGCATCATAGGAATGCATCTGATTGTTCCTGAGAGCTCCCTCGATAGATCGAGGGGTTTCCTTGATGGATCAAGGATTCCAACCTGAAACCTCAATTTTGCCAGTCACTTCATTGGCCTTTCGCAAAGGGTCCTCCTCCAATGAGTACTGAATGAACTTCTACACAAAACTCTCAAACACATCAATGGAATAACAATAGTACATATCATCACTATTTGGGTGCTTAAGAGCTTAAAATATGTTGAATTAGATCTTTTTCTCTAGCTACTTCCATGCTAAGTGAACTTTCATAAAAATCAATTTTGGTATGACCTGTTCTCAAGAATTCGCTATCAATAATCAATTGTATCTCAGAAGACACCTGTTCACCTGCCATCTCCAATACAAAAAAATTCGCTGGGAAAATAAAATCACCCACCTGCACTAGCACATCTTCTATAATACCTCTTAGGTAATAGTTAGATCTATCAGCAAGTTTAATAGTTATCCCAGTAGGTATAAGTTCTCCCATATTCGTTCTATCATACACAACATATAGCATCAAATTTATGGAAGCACCTAAATTAAGAAAAGCACCAGAAAACCTATGATCACCAATGGTGCAAGGAATAGTGAAACGACTGGGATCACCTAGCTAGCTTTGGTGGTATTTTCCTTTGAAGAATAGCGGACACGCTCTCACTTAAAGCAACAGTCTTGGTTTCTCTAAACTTCCTCTTTGTAGTGAACAAGTTTTTAAGGAAATTCGCATATTGTAGAATTTTCTTCATCACATCCAACAATGGAATATTCACTCCGAATTTCTTAAAGATGTCTAAGATCTCCTTTTCCCTTGTCATCTTTTTCCTGCTTCTTCAACCTGCTAGGAAAAGGCATATTAGGGGTAACCAAAGATGAAGGTTCGGGAGATACCTGAGCTGATTTTGGATTTGTCAGATTTTCCTTTTCAGGAGCATTTTTGACGGATTAAATTGGGGTTCCTACAGAATCTTCTGACAACTTTTCAAACATAATTTGTTCAAGTATATGCTCCTCCCATTTCCTTCTTGGCTTTTTGATTGCTGGGACTTCACCCAACACCTTCCTACTCTTTAAAACCATTGCATCAATTTCATCGTTTTTCTACTTCTTCAACCTGCTAGGAAAAAGCACATTAGCTTGCGCTACTGTTTGCTGAATTTGGCTTACTTAACGCTCTAGCAAGTGAAAGAGTCTAGTCCAGCCTTGATTGCAACTTCTCAGTTTGGCTAATCTACTCTACATTGACAATCTACAATAGAGCAAGGTTCTACTTCATCGTCATCGATTCCTGAGCAACAGAATAAGTAAATGCACCATCAAAAGACATGGAAGATCTATCCATAATAACGCTACAATTTTTGTGAGATTTCTTTATTCTCTAACATCACCATTGACTCTGAGTCATTCCCCAGTGTTGTCAATATCGATTCTAGAACATAATTATAGTCAGATATAATCTCATGTGTTGATAACGAATGAATCATTTTGTGCCTTGATGACTTGCCTTTTCACCGGCATCCCATCCGTGAATTTTGACCGACGTTACAGCTCCACTATACGTAGGATAAAAACTACCTTACCCGGGTGTGGTGTTAACTTTCTAAATTCTGGGGACTTCTAACCTTGCAGGATTGTTTGTAGCATGTATATCTGATCTCGTCACTTTCATGATATCAGTAAAGGAGTTAGGCATCGAATATGATTTTTTCTGAAGATCTAGAATACATTGCACTTCTATCTCACTATGAGATATACGGGGATCATGATGAGACATAGTGGAGATAGATCACATTAATTCCTGATGTTTAACCGAAATATAACCATTTCTATCTCCCCCCAACGAAAGGAAGTATGTCTTATCAAAGTGACAATTTGTAAATCTAATAGTAAAGAGATCTCATGTCAAAGTTTCTAAATAGCAGACAATCTTTGGAGCTTCATGATCACCTCTAAGGACCCATTTTGTACATAGTGGAAGTGTAATAGGCACATATATATCATGCAACCAAAGATGTGTAGATATGAAAAATTAGGCTAATATCCAGTTACCAACTTGTACGCACTGAATGGTTGGTGTGGTACTGGTATGAAAGGAATAAGCTTAAATTTATTCAAACTTGCATAACCCCATGCATAGCCACAAGCTATACCCACTTGATATGTGCTTCTGCTTGACCGTTTGATACATGAACATAGGGAATGGAATGTTCAACATCAATCCCAACAAACATTCAATAATCATAAAAAAAAAATGTTGATGTAAACACTCATATATTATCCAATCGTATAGACTTGATTGGTCCGGGTGGTGAGCCTGGAGCATAACGATCTGAGCTAGAAATTTTGCAAATGCAGCATTCCTTGTGGAATTAAAGCAAACTGTGACCAACAAGTTGAGGCATCTACCAATACCATGAAATATTTAAGTGGTCCGCATTCAAGTTTGATAGGTCCACAAATATCACCATGGATTCTCTATAAGAATGATATATATATTCTCAATGTTGTCAACGACAAAAGAAGGTCGTGCCTGTAACTTTGCTAATAAACAAGGTTTGCAAAACGAGTAGTGTGCATCGGAGATTGCCACGAAGAAATCTGGTGGGATAATGCATGGCGCCTTAAGAGTATGTCGTCGGGATTGTGTTGTACTCATCTTAGAGATCGAACCTGGAATTAGATATTTCCACATGTATCTTTGCTCTAAAGCACAGATGACTATGAGAATTTCTCAATATCTTGATCATCATAATGTCAAAGCTTATATGAGACAGAACCACACACAGTAGTGTAAGTGAGTATATTGGATTCAATTATCTGAACTGTAGTAAAATATAAATCACTACGAATACTAATAAACTTCTCTATGATGCTCTTTCTGCCACATTCTATTGAGGTTATACACAAGAATCCTTTTCCATTCTCACAAGAAGTTTCTAAGTAAAAACCGTTGGTGCAAATATTTTTAAAACTTAACAAGGTTTGATTAGAGTACTAATCATGGAAATAGCCAAAAATTGATGCATGTAAAACAACATCTGACTAGTTGAAATGACACTAGAGAATTTTTTTCATGATAAGTCAAAAATGTTCGAAAACAGATCCAGGGTGCTAGTCTCGATTGATCAAAAACAGATCCAAGGTCCTAGTCTTGACGGATCAAGAGAGCTCAAAATACAACAAAGGACCTTCTTCAAAGGGTCGAAGAAAAACATGGCTAAAATTTCAACGGGTCGAAAACATGCCAAAATTGATCTAAGGTGATCATCTGGATAGGTCAAGAGGATCTCTCAACGAGTCAGAAAACATGGGATCAAAACGACTCATTACTTTCCTTAGTATTTTGGTGTCATAGTGCCATGGTATATTGTATATTTCGAGCCATTCATGCATTATGTAGTAAAATAACATACTCAATACTTTCATATACCAAAAATACAGAAATTTTATTACTTGCCAACCAAAATTACATCAAAAATGTCTTATTCCCAAAAATGACTAAAAGAAAGTCTCAAGAGCATGACTAAAACAAGCCAATAACAACTAAACTTGATTACATAGCAGAAATAACTGCATAATACATAAACTAATCTAAATTCGGAGTCTCGGGGTTCTCTTTCTTGTCATCTGCTACAATGAGATTGACATTATAGTTTTCTTCCATCTCATGGTCTCCCCCATCAAAATTAGCCTCTTGTGCCAAGTACGTATTGCTCATGCCTCTTGTAGTTATTTTGAATTTCCTTGCTTGTATGACATTACTTGTGCATATGCTTAGTACAACTACACTTAAAACAAGTGTATTGTCCAGACAGAGCAAAGTGTGAAGGATTTTTTTCATGCTTGGAACCTAAACTGGACTAATCTTTGTTTGAGTTATTAGGGCCGGCGTCCTGGCAATGCTAAGTCAAATTTTGACTTTGACCTTTACCACGACCTTTGCCATGTTCTCCTCTCCTACCACAGTTGTACGGCTCATATTGGTTGTTCTTCTTTTCTTTACATGCATTCCCACTAGTGTTGTAATTCAAAGGAGTTTTCATGGTCCCAACGGGCCTTGAATTTTTGTTGAGAATTATCTCATGATAAGTCTCCTTTTTAGCCAGGATATTCATGATATCATTGAATGTTGTAATTCTTCCTTGGCTCTGCCAATCAAAATCAGTCGCTTATATCGATTTTCTTTTCTTTTTTCTTTTTAATACCGTGACTCCACGGGATCGTCACTATCAAACTTTTTTATTGAAGGGGTAATGAAATCTTATTCTCTCGACATATGATTTCACAATATATACACTACAAGAAAAAATGCACTTAGACCACGGAATCTTTAAGGTTCCGTCGTCTAAGTGACACTTAGACCGCGGAAACTTTCTCAGCGGTCCAAGTGACACTTGGACGACAGAAAGTGTCATTCCGTCGTCTAAGTAGCCACTAAGAAAAAGACACCTCCATCGTCTAAGTACTTTAACCCTAAACCTTAAACCCTAAGGCCTTATCCCCTAAACCCTGCCTTTTCACTTAGACGACGCAAATGTGCCTTTGCGTGGTCTAAGTGAAAATTTCGTAATTTCACCTAAGACAACGACCATCAAGACCATGTCCCAATGCATATTCTTTTCGTCGAGACCATAGAGTAAACAATGCTTGGAGTGTGAGCGTCGACGGTTCCAAAATAGGACTTACAGATTTTGGTGTATCCACGTTTTCGGTTTATAAAAATTTCGGTTTTACGGTTGACTGTGCCGATGAAACCCTTAACGAACTTACTATTTTGTGAAAATTATTCAATTTATATATTGTCTTATGGCGAATGTATCCAATGGTTATTTTATCCAAATTCAATTTCGTTAATATCGATATGCAATGAGGCTATACTTAATAACACTTAAGTTATACACATTAGTAGATACTTAACAAGTTTAAAGACGTAAGATTATTCGTCGTCTTAAATTCAATTGTTTATATATACGATTCGTTAATCGATATTTTACGACTATTTCATTCGAATGACAGATCGGAAACTTCCTTGAGAATTATTTTTAAAAATTAATTTTACGACTATTTCACCTGAACCACGGAGTTGGACATCTCCGTCGTCCAGGTGACCACTTGGACGACGGAAAAAGACCATCTCCGTCGTCTAGGTGACCACTTGGACGACGGAGATGTCCATCTCCATCGTCTAGGTTGAAAAAGATGGTGGTTCAATTTCCACCACCAAATTAATTGGACGCCGGTTCCAAAAATTCAAAATTTTCACTTAGACGACGGAAAAAACACCTCCGCGGTCTAAGTGAAATTCTATATAAAGAACCCATCCGATCCTTTTTTCTCATCCCATTCTCAATTCCTCCTCTCCTCTCTCTCACTCTCACTCTCTCTAAAAAATCCGGCAACTTTCCGGCGACCCAAAATCCGGCAACTTCCTCCCTCCGGCGACTCCCTCCCTCCTGCGACTCCGCTCTCCCACAAGTTTAAATTAATTTATTATTTTACGGCGATCCCCGCCTCCGGCGACTCCCTCCTCTCCGGTGACTTCCTCCCTCCGGAGAATTCACTTTCCTTAGTATTTTAATTAATTCCTCCTCTCCTCTCTCTCACTTTCACTCTCTCCCAAAAATCCGGCAACTTTCCGGCGACCCTCCCTCCGGCGACTCCCCTGTCCGACGACGACGCTCTCCTTAGTATTTTAATTAATTTATTAATATTTAAATGAGAATTTAGCATTTTAATTAAATATATTATTAATATTTTACTTTAAATTCAAATTTTAATTAAAATAAATGAATAATCACTTAGACCAAGGAGATGGACGTTTTCCGCGGTCTAAGTTTTCACTTAGACGACGGAGAATGAATTCTCTATGGTCCAAGTGATCACTTAGACCACGGAGATGGACTTTTTCCGCGGTCTAAGTTTTCACTTGGACCACGGAGAATTCATTCTCCATCGTCTAAGTGAAAACTTAGACTGCGGAGTTTTTGCGCGGTCCAAGTGAGCACTTAGACAACGGAGAATTCATTCTCCGTTGTCTAAGTGTGAACTTAGATCGCGGAGAAAGTCCGCGGTCTAAGTCTCACTTAGACCGCGGAATTCTCCTTCTCTGTCGTCCAAGTGCTTGGACGACAGCCCTTGGAGTACGGAACTTGGACCACGAAGGTTCCATCGTCTAAGTACTTAGACGACGGAAAAACGCACCTAGACGACGGAAATGCTCCGCGGTCTAGGTGCGTTTTTCTTGTAGTGATATCAAGAAAATAATCAACCTATATCTAGTCATAGATCTAGGGTGTTAAGGAATTAAGTTTTGCAACTTAATTTTTAAATTGAGGATGTTAGAAAATTTATCACGATGGGTTTTATGCTCGAAATGGATAGGGATGGATAACAAGGAGGAAGCTTTCGTCGAACGTGAGATGCAAAAAGATGACCAATCTTGATGACTTGAGAAATATGCAATCAAAGGAGCGTCTTTTATTCTTCTTATTTTTTTCTTCGATGGAGGAAGGATGGCCGACGACAGGATGATGGCTGACTGTTATGATGGTGGTCAGCGACGATGATGATGGGGGCATGGAGGAGGATTTTAGATGTTTAGGGTTAGAGTTTTTTTCTTTTTGTGGTGATGAATATCAACTCAGAGTTGTTGATAACGTGCTAAAGGATAAAAGTATACACAGTGTATCTTTGTGTATTGATAGACGACCTTAAATATATTATAATAAATTACAATCAATATTTCGATAAATTAATAATTATTAGAATATCTATTTTTAATCAAACTAGGATATGACATAATTCTAAAGGGATATGAAATCTATTTTTCTTAAACAGAAATCTATATTTGTATAGAGAAAAATTCTTAGATAATACATGATACGACGACTTCACCAATATATATAATAGACTGTCCTTTTCTATATGCATAACAATATTTACTGTGCACACTACTGCGTGGTGTAAGATCATGAAATATAGATTGATGACTGACGTTATGATGAAGAGCTTTGCATGCGTTGGGTTACCTCAAACTGAAGAGACCCTCGATCTTTTGCTTAGAAAAGACCTTTCAAAGGGAAACAATTATGTACTCTGATTGTCGTTCTGTACCACGTACTTTATGTACAATTTTCCTTGATCAGGCACTAGGTAATTGACCGCTGTAATTCATTCGGAAACATTCATACTGTAAAGAGGTCAAAAGAAGCCCAGCAGCACCTGTAGAATTGGATAGAACACAACGTACGTACTTGATAATATTGCTTGTAGTCCATTATTAGTGACATGATGTATGCTTTAAATTCCTCTAATAATTGAGAGACAATACATAAAGTCAACACTACTTTCACATGAAAACAAAAACACGTTTGATAATGGGAACACAAATTAATCTATATTCCTGCGCGTTTAATTTCTTGCTTAAATTACATTTGCTCCAGTAACTGAGTAGATGATTCAACGCACCATCTGCAGTTTGCTAATGCTTGCTTTAATGCGTTATAGAAACCAGTAATTCCCCGTCCACCTTCTGCAGAAACCCCGAGGGTTGAGATTTAATTTGGAGATCGAAAGGCCGGGACAACAGGATTAGGGTTCTTTTGGACCTTCGAAATCTGTGTGGCTAGCTAGCTAGCTGCTGCAGCTTTTTGATGAATAAACCACATGATTTTCCTGCTTTGAAAATATTTCACGAATCCTCATCATTTTGTTACTTGATTACTTTTTCACCTGGAGAAGATAAACAAGATTCGAACACCAATAATTCATGAGCTGTAAGTACTCTACTCATGAACCGTAAAGCATTCGGGTCCTGAATTCCATCATTGCGCGAATAGGAAGGAAGGTGACACTTTTTACTACCAGTTACTTCGAATGGGTAGGGTTCGAAAGCCAAAAAAAATTACCATATGAAAAATCACAAGTCAAGTTGTTACCTTAAGCAGGTACAATCCCCATTTTCAAGTAATAAGAATATCTACACACGTGAGCAGATAGGGGAGCAATCGGCGGCCCCCACCGAAAATAGCACGAGCAGTCAGTTTGCGAACGTGCAGCGGTGAAGAAACAGTGTGACGATCGGTGGTTGATGAAGAGGACGAGAGATCGTTGTTCGCCGCAGAGAACGAGTAGCCTGGTGGATCCTACGCACGTGGGTGTTGCCAGGTTGCGTGATTTTTTTTCTGTTCGGTGCATGTCTTACACACGCCAGTAAAGTAAATTTTTTTTTACAATGGATTTACGGACCAATAAGGGGGCGCCACGTGGCCCAGCACCAGCTGCCATCTCCCCCCAACGGTCATTAATCTTGGGCCGTTCATTTCAATTCCAAAATTGAATCTGACGGCTCAGATTCATACACAATGACTATTTTTCTTCTAAAAAAACGGGGCAGAAGCAATATTTTTCCCAAAATATTTTTAAAAAATTACAAACACCACCCTACAATTTTTTTATAAATACTACATCAATTTTACAGCCCTCCCACATCAATTTGTGCACAACAAGTTCATCATCTCCCTCCATCTCTTCTCTCATTCATTTGTGTTGTTTTCGCAAAAAATATGTCGAATTGGCTTCCTTCGGAAGATTTGCAAATGTGCATTTCTTATATGCATATTAGCGTTGATACTCTCACCGGCAACAAGCTAAAAGTCTACAACTTGTGAAAAAAAGTGTATGCCAATTATATCAAAAATTGGGTGATTGGTCACACTACCATAATTTTTACTATAGCCGACGACGTAAAGTCATCGGCCTGTTAACAAACCTCGTCGGGTCTACCTATAGCCGATGACGTCTCGTCGGTTATAGCATCGTCGAGAATAGCGTAGACTATTCCCGACAACAATGTCGTCGGCCATTCCATCCCCCAGGTCAAAATTTTGATTGGTCACGGACTATAGCCGACGACATTCTCTATGAATGTCGTTGGCTTTAGTGTATAAATGTCGTCGGAAATACTTTTCAAGTCGTCGGTTATAGTCTGGTGAATGGTAGTTTTTGGATTACTATAGCAGACGACATTTGGATTACAAAATACAGCACATATTTTTCCAACAACATTTGCATCTATATAAAAAAAAACACAACTACACTAAGAGTGATCAAAATATATGTTGTTAATGTAATCAGAGTGGTGACTACCCTTGTCTTATTGATCCCCTTGCGGCTGCGGTTGTAGAGCAGTGAAAAAGTTCAGAGGTGGGGGCGGGATCTGGATTTCAACAGCCTGAAACTGTGGCATACACTGCTGCCACCATGCCGCCATAGATGTCTGCTGCTCCGCTAATCTCTGTTACTCGGCTAATCTCATATTTTATAATGCAATCGCCTACTCCATCTCCGTTGCTCCTCCATCTCCCTCGTCTGCCTCTGGAGCTGCTCTTGTAGGTGGGAGGTCTTGGAAGATCCCGACCCGCGGGACAATTTGGGATTCGTCTTTAAGACCCATTGACCCTTCTTACCCATACCCCTGACGTAGAAGGTGTTCTTCCCATGAGGGATCACGACTGCCATGATCTTTGCTGCTACAATCAGATTAGATGTATCAATCTGAGAGGCGTACTAGGTGAGCTCCTCATCCGAGGAGTTAGGATGAAGCTCTCGAGCTACTTGAGTTTACACTTGTGGGATCGCCTCATCCACTCTCGCCTAATTGTCAAGGAAATATGAATAATGTATTAAACATACAAAAAATTTAGAGAAAATATATATATAAGCAAATATGTTAATTAATTTTTGAGGGACTTACAGCATCTTCAAGGTACTGCGGATACGCGTGATGCGTAGTAAACACTAACGGTTGGACTTCTGGGTGTTTGGCGGCGGCCACCTCGGCCCAACCTGAATAAGATCTGGAACCACAATAATCGTTCTTGGTTATTTTTGCCCGGTTATGGGAGTTTGTTTCAGGGATTGCCTTGTTGGATAAAAATGCGTCAAAAAATTATTAACTAATTATTTTCATATAATAGGATATAACGCAAATATACTCAATTTACATACCTTTACTCGCGGGTGGGTGAAGTGGGTTACCAGCCATCGTCACTCTTACTCCCTAAATCGAAACTCGGTAGGGGTACCATCTCGGCCGCTGCCGTACTTTTTCCAGTGCCTTTTGAGCTCAAACTTCCACTCCTTGTACCTTACGAGGACTTGATCTTTACATGAGGACTTGATCCTTATATGCCGCCTCAAAAACATGAGGACTTGATCCTTACGAGCTAGAGTTGGTGGCTCAGTACCAGATGGTAGTGGTGGTTGGATTATATTCTTCATATTCATAGCGAGAAACGCGTTCTCAACGTCTGATACCCAACAATAATATTCTGCTCCTTGAGGATCAATGATATCAAATTCAGGCCGTTCCGGCTCAATTGATGTCATCCACAAGCGAGACACAAGATATAATTAGTTTAACGATTGAAAAACCACGATCATTAATATTAAGTATAAGGAATAAGAACGTGATCCATGATGTATGGTCACAAAAATCAATTATAAATGGTGGTTCAAAAACCATACCCAGCAACTGTGACAAAACCGTCACATAGTATCAATTTTCCTTTCTTTTCTTTTATTTTATTTTCTAAACTGTGACTCTCCCAGAACCGTCACTTATACTCAATGGATATAAGTCCATAGGAACCATGCACCATTACCCCAAAATTTTGTGTTCTCAGTCTGTCATCTCTATGTTGACATATAAATTTCACGCTATTGACCTTACACATCAGGTAAACTTTTGAAGTTACCGGTTTCATTGCCAAGAGCCTCAATGCGTGTGACCATTGTGGGTAACCATCATCTTGTACATGGTTCATCTGGAAAAAAAAACCATTCACTTTAAATATGAACATCGCCATAATTTATATATATATATATATATATGCAAGTAAATATATATATACACACACACTTACCCATTTGCCAAAATAGTTGCAAATTTCTTGTTGTGGTACTCAACATTACCGGCAATAGAAGGGTGTTGAAGATAGATGTCTTTCCAATATTGAACTTCTGAACAGTTAATCAGTACCACCAGTGGGCAATGACTAACTCATATGGTTCCAACTTATACGACTTTGACAAATTTCCGTATACTTTAACATCATTGGAGATGATAGAAAGGTTGAACTCGGGTTCATCTACCGGCATATGTTGTGGAGGGTCCTCTAGTGCTCCCTAATACAAATTGGTGTATGTTACGCACTCGTGCGCAAGATATGCTTCAGTGATACACCATTCAGGTGCAGATTTATTCTTCACATTGTCTTTGTAGTCTCCCAGTTGTCTATCAAATTGAAAAGTGAATGTTATGATTAACTCCAGTAAGTATTAATGTATAAAATAAAGCCAAATTCAAATGTTCAATCATATGTACCTTTCCATGGGATACATCCAAGTGTAGTGTACCGGACCGGTAAGCAACAATTGTTCGGGAAGATGGATCATCAGGTGAGGCATGATGTCAAAAAAAATTGGGGGAAATATCCTCTCAAATTTACACATGATAAAAATGATGTCCTGTTGCATTTCCCACAAGTCTGACCGCTTCAGTTTTCTGATGCATAACTTCTGAAAGAATCTTGACAAATTCACTAACGGCTCTACCACCTCTTTAGGTAGGTACCCTTGAATGAAAACAGAGAAGAGGCATTGAAGCAGTACATGGCAGTCATGACTCTTTAATCCGTACATTTTTATTGTCTCGGAAATTAACACACCGGCCTATATTTTCTGCATAACCATAAGGATACCTGACATTACCCATCCAACCGAAAATTTCATTCTTATTTTCAGGCTTGACGGTATAAGGAGTTTGAGGAATTTTTTTTCTTCCCTTCTCTCAACCACAAATGTTTCCGCAGTCCCATTCTTTTCAGATCAGACCGTGCCTTAGGGCCGTCTTTAGTTTTCCCCTCCCAATTCAGCACTGTACCCACCACACTTTCGCACACATTCTTCTCTATGTGCATGACATCTAGGTAGTGCCTGATCGGTAACTTAGGCCAGTATGAGAGTTCCCAAAATATGTTTTTGTGTGTCCAGAATTTATACCTATCGGGTTTGTCAAGTATTGACGCCACTATTTTATGATGATTTCTCAATGGCCCAAAATAATATTCATTCAGCACTTCCAAAATTTCATCCCCCGTCCATCTCCTGGGTTGCACACCCATTTCTACAGTCCCACCAAATGCCTCCTTATCCTCCTGAAATGAGTGATCATGTGGAAGCCAACAACGGTGACGTATCTGGATAATCTTCCTGGATTGAGGTCTGTAGCACTCAACAATCATGCACGTACTCGTCGGTTATAGTCAGCTGGCTAAAGTCGGTCGGTAATACTATATCCGACGAGGTTTTTACCCATTCTCGTCGGCTATAGTACTATAACCGACGAGATTTCTAAAAAAAAATTAAAAAAAAATTATTTTTTCACTATATCCGACGAGATTTTTATCTCGTCGGTTATAGTTTGCCCTATCTCGTCGGATATAGTGTTTTTTCCGGTAGTGGCATGAGTCAACTTATACCTATCTGTACCACATACCGGGCAAGCATCAAGGCTTTAAACATCATTCCCGTAAGCATCTTCACCTCAAAAGAGAACGCAATCATATCTGCATGCATGAATTTTGATGTAGGTAAGGCCAAGATCTTTCAAGATATGTCTCATCTTACGATGAGTAGTAGGAAGGCGATGACCGGGGGGTAGCATCGAAGCAGTTCACTTCAGCCAATCATCAGCATCCTTGACACTCATTTTGTTCTCCACTTTGAGCTTCATCACTCCCATGACACTTTCAAGAACAGTCTTATTACACCCGTTGTATAAAGAAGTCTATTGCAATGCAATCAGGTTGTTGTACTTGTCCATATCGGCAATGTTGATAGCTCTAGGTAATTGCTTGCACTACCAGAAGAATCACTATACCCGACGAGATTCCCAAAAAAGACCGACGACAAGGGTTCTCGTCGGGTATAGTTAACTATAACCGACGAGAGGATTATTTCGTCGGACATAGTTTTTTTTTCGACTAGATAATCTTGTCGTCGGTTATAGTGGCCGAAAAGTCGTCGGGTATAGTTTTCGATTAAGGCCGACGATTTTTTCAGACTATAACCGACGAGTTATTGGTATCGTCGGCTATAGTTTCTTATTTCAGATCCAATCTGGGCAGCAGCTCGATCTGTGATTCAAAATAAATCTCCCGCGAAAACTGAAAATGCTCAGAAATCTTTGGGTGATGTCGAAAACTGTGAAGAATGAGTTCGCGATCGTGATTCATTAATTATATATAGGTACGTACGTATATATATATGTGTGTATACGTGTTAATTAATCGATCGATTGTTGATATGATATGATGTTGATTTTGAATGGATCGATCGATGGATCGGAGTTAATTGATTGTTGAGTTTGAGTAATTGATGGTTGATTTTGAGTACGTGATTGATATATAGTTGAGTTGGAGTACGTAGTACGTAATTGATTATATATATTGTGATTATTAATTATAGGATTAGTTGTGATTATTAATTATGCATGGGTATATATAATATAAATTGTGATTATTATTGTGATGGTGATGATATATGGTACGTGGGTGGGGGCCGGGAGAGAGGGAGAGGGAGAGAGAGGGGAAAAAATGAGTCTTTGGGTGGGGGTTGGGTTTTATATGGGATTAAGATTTGGCGCGAAATAAGTGTTTTTTGGGGTTTGGCTTATTAAATTTCGCGGTTTTTAATCCCTGCTAATTTTACGTACCTCTCATATTGCGGCAAAGGTGAAAATGGCGGGGGATTAGCTCGATCAGTGTTGTAATTAATTAGCTAGCTAGCTAGTTAATTAGGGATCGAGTAGGCTAGATCGAATAATTAAATTATGTAATTTAATTATAGTTTGAATATCGATATATATAGATATATATATATCTAGCTATGAAATTTTAATTAATAAGATCATGGGTATATATACATGCAGTTATAATTTTCAGGATGGACAAGAGTTGGATGTGTCTTCCAAGATGGGATGTAAGATATCACCGTGGAATTAGAAGTTTTGTGGAATATGTGAAAGTTAATTGTGGAGGGATGACAATTCATTATTGTCCGTGTACGAAATGTCAGTGTCGCAGCGAGCGATATCGTTTTCACATCGATAAAGTATTGGAGCACTTGAAGAAAAACGGGTTTTGGGATAATTACACATGTTGGATTTATCATGGTGAGAGCTCATCAGTTGGTCAACATGATCACGGACAATTTTTTGAGAGTGGATCTACATCCAATGATCCAACAACAAGTCTGATCAACGATATGTTTCCTCATGAGAGCGGTATATTTGCTCAAGCACCGGATATCCCTCCCGCCGTTGGAGACTTCCCTCATATTGAGCCAGTCCAGCAATTACCTACAGCTGTCAACACTGCTGGTATGGACAAGTACAACAACCTCATTGCCTTCCAACAGACCCCGTTGTACAATGGGTGTAATGCATCTGTTCTCGAAAGTGTTATGGGAGTAATGAAGCTCAAAGTGGAGAACAAAATGAGTGTGAAGGCTGTTGATAATTGGCTGAAGTGGTCTGGTTCGTTGTTGCCCCCCGGTCATCGTCTTCCTACCACTCATCGTAAGGTGCGACAGATCCTGAAACATCTTGGCATTTCCTACATCAAAATCCATGCTTGTAGATATGATTGTGTTCTCTTCTGGGGTGAAGATGCTTATGGGAATGATCTTGAATCCCTTGATGAATGCCCGGTATGTGGTACAGATAGGTATAAGTTGACTCCTGCCGGAAATAAGAAAGCTGTGAAGATACTTCGGTATTTTCCGCTGATAGATAGGCTAGAACGGTTGTTCATGTCTGCACACACGGCTGAAGCTATGAGATGGTGGGCCGAGAGGAATTTTCCCGACGGTGATACGCTTATACACCCTGCTGACGGAGAGGCTTGGAAGCACATGGTGAAGGAGTTTTCTTATTTTGCATCAGAGGTTCGAAATGTTTGGCTGGGGCTTTCATCTGACGGATTCAACCCTTTTGGCAACATGAGTCTTCAATACAGTATATGGCCAGTTATTTTAGTACCGTACAACCTTCCTCCATGGATGTGCATGAAGAAAGAATACAATATGCTCACTATGATAATTCCAGGGCCGGGTTATCCAGGAAAGTGTCTCGATGTGTATTTGAGACCCTTGATTGAGGAGCTTAAGTACTTGAGTGAGCATGGTCATCCCACTTATGACAAGTTCAAAAATGAGATGTTCCAGATGCATGCCATGCTTGTTAGCACCATTAGCGATTTTCCTGCACGCGAGATGTTGTCGGGCAACGTTACCAGGGGATACATGGCTTGTCCAGAGTGCATGACGGTTGAGTGTTGCAGACCTCATTGCAGGAAGATTGTACATATGCGTCATCGTTGTTGGCTTCCACATGATCACCCATTTCGGGAGGATATGGAGGCATTTGATGGGACTGTGGAAACAGGTGAGCAGCCGAGGAGATGGACGGGGGATGAAATATTGGAAGTGCTAAATGAATACGATTTTGGGCAGTTAAGCAATCATCCTGAGATAGTGGCGTCAATACCTGACAAACCCGACAGGTATAAATTATGGACACACAAAAGTAATTTTTGGGAACTTCCGTATTAGTCCAAGTTGCTGATCAGACACTACTTAGATGTCATGTACATAGAGAAAAATGTGTGCGAGAGTGTGGTCGGCACAGTGTTGAATTGGGAGGGAAAAACTAAAGACGGCCCGAAGGCACGCATTGATCTTAAAAGGATGGGACTGCGAAAACATTTGTGGTTGAGAGATGGGAAGAAAAAAAATGCCACAAGCTCCTTATACCGTGAAGCCTGCCCTGAAGAATGAAATTTTTGGCTGGATGGGTAATGTCAGGTATCCTTCAGGCTATGATGGAAATATAAGTCGATGTGTTAACTTCAAAAACAATAAGATGTACGAACTAAAGAGTCATGACTGTCATATACTACTTCAACGCCTCTTCCCTGTTTTCATTCGAGGGTGCCTGCCCAAAGAGGTGGTGGAGCCGTTAGTGGCTTTGTCAAGATTCTTTCAGAAGTTATGCACGAGAGAAGTGAAGAAATCGGACTTGTTGGAAATGCAACAGGACATCATTTTTATCATGTGAAAATTCGAAAGGATATTTCCTCCAAACTTTTTCGACATCATGCCTCACCTAATGCTCCATCTTCCGGAACAATTGTTGCTTACTGGTCCAGTACACTACACATGGATGTATCCTATGGAAAGGTACATAATGCATCTATGAATCTGGCTATATATGTCGATCTTTAATATTATTTATTCACTTATTGTTGCAATAAGCATAACATGCTCGATCTGTAATTACCACTTTACAGACAATTAGGGGACTACAAAGATTATGCGATGAACAAATCTGCACCTGAAGGGTGTATCGCTGAAGCATATATTGCGCATGAGTGCGTAACGTACACCAAGTTGTATTTGGGAGCATTGGAGAACCCTCCACAACATATGCCAGTAGATGGAGGGCAGTTCAACCTTTCGATCATCTCCGATGATGTTGAAGTTTCTGGAAAGTTGCCCAACTCGTACAAATTGGAACCTTATGAGCTAGTCATTGCTCATTGGTCAGTAATAATTAACTGTCCAGAAGTTCAATATTGGAAAAATTTGCACCTTTACTGCCCTGCTATTTCCGTTGATGTTGAGTACCACAACAAGACGTTCGCAAACTATTTTGGCAAATGGGTACGTTTATAGATAAATTGACCTGTATATGCTATTTAAGTGCATGTCTCGTATCCTATTTATAGTTAAGTTAATAAATGATTATTTTCAGATGAACCATGTACAAGATGATGGTATCCCTCAGTGGTCACACAAATTGAGGCTCTTGGCGTAGAAACCGGTAACTTCCAGAGTTTATCCTATGTGTAAGGTAAAAATGGCGTGCTATTTATTTGTGAACATAGAGATGTCAGACGAAAAACACATAATTCTGGGGTAATGGTGCATGGTGGGCAGAATAGAGTTGACTATTACGGTGTTCTCCATTCAGTTGTCGAATTAATATATGGGGAAGGCATGACCGTGCACTTGTTTAAGTGTAGATGGTTTGATACCGACCCTCAGAACACAAAGACCGATCAATACGGTATTTTTTCGGTGAATGCTGCTACAAGCTGGTATGAAGATGATCCGTTTGTTTTGGCCACGGCGGTGAAACAATTGTTCTATCTTGATGATCTTGTGCATAAAGGCGCGTGGAAAGTGGTTAACCATGTTCTTCCACGAAACATATATAGTGCCTCAACCCTTGGTGTGACCTCGGATAATGAAGAAGTTAGTGCATACCAAGAGCCCAACGCAACTGGTATTCCTGAAACCTCAACAATTCGCCTTAATAATGTGAGACAGGGCAGTGTGGTACGAATTCCTCAACCGAATCTTATTGATGTTAATCAAAATGAAGACAATGAATACTCAAGTGACGAGGGCATACACATCTTACCTGAAATTAACTCGGAAACAGAGTCAAACTCAAGCGATGATTCTGACTTTGCGCCTTAGTGTATGTATGTTATTTTGAGTTTGAACGTGCAATATAAAATGATTTCGATATATATTCAGATGATCGACTTCAAATTGTGTCGATTAAATTGCTAAATAGCGATCATGAGAGAGAGAGAGAGAGAGAGCTCGAAAAAAAAAACTACAACCGACGATCGATATTCGAATTAATATCGTATTAATAAATATTATTAAATATAGCCAAAAAAATTAAATGCCATTTTAATTTAATTAATTAGGCTTTTAAATTATTTCGGTTTTTTTTTCTAATAATTTCGTATTATTAAATATTAATTAATAAATATTAAGTGCACTATATATAACCGGCATATGAAAATTAAATTAAAACACTATAGCCGACGATATTCATATGAAATCTCGTCGGATATAGTTTCGGTTCAACTATGGTCGACGATATTACTTATATCGTCGGCTATAGTTCTGGTTTATATCCAGAACTGGGTACGTTTTGGGCAGAAACGAAACTGCCCAAAACTCCACAACTCCTCCTCGTCTGAATTTGGGAACTTCCGGCGTGTTGGGAGCATCCAAGCTGCAGTCCTCAAGTCAAAGGTGTTCAATTCGATCCTCAAGCCTCTATTATTGGATTACAATCCCCAAAAACAGGTTAGAAACTAATCCCTAATTTTCTAATTTCTCCATTTTTTTTGTTAGATTTGAAGTTGTTTCAATTGTTCATCGATAATGTGGATGCATGAATGAATTTTGTGATTATATATTGGATTTATGGAATTTTATGGAATTATTGTTGATTTTTGTGGAATATTTATATATTGGAATATATATTGGATTATTGGATTTATATATTGGATTATTGCAATTTTTGTGGAATATTTATATATTGGATTATTGGAATTATATATCGATTTTATGGAATTATTGGAATTATTGTGGATTTTATGGAATTATTGTGCATTTTTGTGGAATATTTATATATTGGAATATATAGGGAGGATTATTGGATTTATATATATATTGGATTATTGGAATTTTTGTGGAATATTTATATATTGGATTATTGGAATTTTATATATTGGATTTTATGGAATTATTGGAATTATTGGATATATATTGGAATATTTATGTTTTGGATTATTGATATATATTGGAATATATGTATATATATATATTGGATTTATGTTTAATTATTGAAATATTTATATATTGGATTTATGGAATTATTGGATTATATATATAGAGGAGTTTAATTAATTAATTTTTGGAATTATTGGATTACGAATTCGAATTTTTAGATGAATTATGAATTATTTTGAATTTTTGAAATTTTATAGCCACGATGAATTGGTTAAATTGCGGTGCTTCCCGAGGGGGGTCGAACTCGAGGGGGAGGTCGAGAGGGAGAGGGAGATCGGGACATGGGCATGAGGGCACCGGAAGTCGGTCCGCATCAGGATCCATGAGCGTCGGCAACACTTACAGTCTTCCGCAGACCTCTCGACACCGTGCACTGCTGAGCGAGGGACAACCTCAGTAGCAGCAGGTCGAGCCTGCTCGATCCTCAGGCACGAGGAGGCTTCATGGGGTCAGTCGCACGCCGGAAACGGATAGTGCGACTCAATCCTCGGTCCGAATGCCGGAGATTCATCGCGAGGACCCTTCCCCCTTCATCCACCAGACAGCTCCTCATTCTTCCGAGGAGGCTGGTGGATCCACTCAGTCCTCGGCCAGGATTTGACTATGCCCGCCGTCTTACCGTTGGAAATCCCGACGATACCCCTCGTCGATTCCGATGGGATGCCTATTCCGGGACAGCTAGGGTTCATTACCCCGGACCAGGCATATGCGTATGTACCCTTCCCAGAACCTCTCTGGAGTGTGAGGATTCCGGGACAACGCACCAACGAATCAGGTAAATATTAATTAGTGATATCTTTTTACTTAGTAATATTTAAATTTAATTAGGTGTTGATGTTTAAAAAATCGTCTACATATATATGTGATAGGCGAGATCGTGCCCGGTGACAAACAAAAGAGAACCAGAGGCCCCGTCGTTGGCAAGTTACTGGACGACGCAAATCAGGCTAGCGATGGTGGCAAAGTTATGATTCCGACCGGGGATAGAGGGCAGGTGATCGAGGGAAAGGTCACTCGAAAGTACGCGGGGATGGCGGGCAGCCTCATACGGGATAGAGTCCCAATGTTGTGGCCAGATTGGAATTCAGTGCCGCAATCCGTCAAATATCAGCTGAATAATGCGTTGTCGGTGAGTTGAATTGTATATTCATTATGTAAATTTTCTAAATAAATTTTTAATATTATTGATATATATATATATATGCATTGCAGAGGTGGTTTCGCGTGGATGCAGACATTAGACCCACGTGAGCGGATGAAGTGCATGGGAGCAGGTTTGCATACCGGCATTTGTTTCAATTTTTTCGTTTCTTTTGATTATGTTCATACAATGTTGTAAGTTACTAACGCTTGATTTTATTAATATATATAGGTATAAGGAGTGGAAGGGCGAGCTGAAGAAGCATTGGAAAAAGTACGGTGACGATCGTTCGGGTACCCCTAGCGAGTTTCGTTATAGGGAGTACGAGTGGCGATGGCTTGTGTTCACTTCAACAACCCGAAATTGAAGGTACGTACGCAACCTTAGATCGATTAAATTTTTGTTTTATCGTACTTCCCTCAAATTATTTGGCTAATGAGTGTTTTTTTTATGTTGGATTAATCGAGCAAGCTCTTTCTGAAGTCAACACAAGGAACCGGGCCAAAAACACCAAAAATCATCATGCCGGTTCCAGATCATACTCGGGTTGGATCGAGGAGGCGGCCAACCACCCAGAAGAGGATCCCCTTGTCTATACGATGCAGCACGCGTATCCGCAGTCCCCCGAATATGCTGTAAGTGTCCTTATAACAAAATAAACTTATTTCTTATTTTTTTAGATTATTATTTTTTAATTAATATTTTATTGTTATTTGTCAATTATGCGAGAATTCAGGAGGCGATTCCGGAGGTGTTGACTCAAGTGGCGAGAGAGCTCTATCCCAACACCCCCGATGGTGAATTCCCGATTGATCAGATTGATCGATCTGATCCGATCGTCAGGGCCAGGATTATGTCAACTGCGATCCCTCCAGGGAAGAACACATTCTACTGCAGGGGTTCCGGAAAGTGGGGTCAAGGGCTGCTGAAGCAGACCCCTGAATTCTCTCGCGGATCGGGATCATCATCATCTTCGAGGACTAATGAGCTACAGAACACTACAACATTCTTACCCATTGCCGGCGATTTTTAAATCGCCGGCAATGATTTTTAACATTACCGGAGATTTTTGCCGGAAAAATCGCCGGCAATGTAATTTTTTTTTTAACATTACCGGCGACATAAATGTAAGTCGCTGGTAATGTCTCGATGGTAATGACATTACCGGCGACTTACATTAAGTCGCCGGTAATGTCTTTTTTTTTTTAAACATTACCGGCGACTTAATGTAAGTCGCCGGTAATGTCATTACCATCGAGACATTACCGGCGATTTACATTTATGTCGCCGGTAATGTTAAAAAAAAAAAAATTACATTGCCGGCGATTTTTCCGGCAAAAATCGCCGGTAATGTTAAAAAACATTGCCGGCGATTGTTTAAATCGCCGGCAATGGGTAAGAATGTTGTAGTGGGACCAGCTTCATAGGCAAGCAATTGAGATGGAAGCTCAACGGCGTCAGATGGAGGAGATGGAGCAGGCGCGAGCCGCAAAGCAGAATCGGTTGGCCGAACAGCAGCAGCAGATGGGGACATGGATGCAGCACTGTTATGCACAGTTACAGGCATCTGGAATCCAGATAGGTCCCCTGCCCATTTTCGGTGCGCCACAGCCACAGCCTCAGTCGTAGCCTTAGCCAGACCAGGACCAACCAACTTATGACGATTCGTTTGACCACATAGACTTAGGACCAGGACCCCCTAGATTTGAACAATTATCAGTTTTTTATTTTAATTATTTACTACGCATATGTATACAGATTAATTTGAACGATTTCGGTTTTTTTTTATTTATTTACTACGTACTATAGTTTCAATGGATGTTGATTTTCAATTTGAATAATATTGGTGATTTTTTGGGAATGCAGGTTTTGGGATAAAACCCAAAACCTGCAAAAAAAATTAATTATTATTAACTATAACCGACGATATGTGTCAACATCGTCGGCTATAGTTTTCTCCACGGTCAACCATTTTGACCATGGAGAAAACTATAGCCGACGATGACATCGTCGGTTATAGTTTGAAACTATGCCCGATGATAAACCATCGTTACCTTTAGTCTCCCTTTTTTCCAACGAAAAACCTAATTCATCGTCGGTTATAGTATCACCGACAGTGCATTACCGACGAGACTATAACCGACGATGAGTCGTCGGGTATAGGCTATACCCGACGATAAAGAGGAACAGTCCGACGACACCTCATCGTCGGGTATAGTAAATCTTCTGGTAGTGTTGAGCAAATACACCGCTCTCATTAGGAAACATATCGTTGATCAATCTTGTTGTTGGATAATTGGATGTACTACCCCTCTCAGCAAATTGCCCATGATCATGTTGACCCACTGATGATGTTTCACCATGATATATCCAACATGTGTACTTATCCCAAAATTCATATTTCTTCAGGTGCTCCAATACTTTATCAATAGGAAAACGAAATAGGTCGCTGCGACACTGACATTGCGTACACGGGTAATAATGAATTGGCATCCCTCCACAATTAGCCTTCACATATTCCACAAAGCTCCTAATTCTATGATGATATCTTACATCCCATCTTTCAAGGCTCATCCAACTCTTGTCCATCCTGAAAATTTCAACAATATATATGCACTAATTAATTAAAAATTCATCATTATATCTATATATATATGGATCTGTAAATTAACTACAAATTAAATAATTTAATTGTTCTACTTCCTAATTACAAATTTACATATATATATATATACACACACACACGTACATATCAACAATTAACATATATATATACATATCAACAATCAACAATTACAAATTTACATATATACATATCAACAATTAACAAATTTACATATATACATATTAAGTTGACACATACATATCAACAATTTTGCATATAATTATATATATATACATATTTTCATCGAATTCAACTGAACTCAACTCAAAATCAACAATATCAATTACTCAAAATCAACATTAATCAACACACACACACACACACACACACACACACACACACACACACACACACACACACACACACACACACACACACACACACACACACACACACACACGTACCTATATATAGCTTCATGAACATATTTTGGACAACTTCCGACAGCACCCAACGATTTTAGAGCATTTTGAATTTTTCTCACCGAATTTTTTTTAAATGATTGAGCTGCTGCGAACTAGATCTAATATAAGAACTATAGCCAACGACATTAATGAGTCGTCGGGTAGTTGAAAAATGTCGTCGATATTTATGAAAAACTATAGCTGACGATGGTCCCGTGATCATCACCAACGACGT
Source organism: Geum urbanum (assembly GCA_946800695.1). Taxonomy (NCBI): domain Eukaryota; kingdom Viridiplantae; phylum Streptophyta; class Magnoliopsida; order Rosales; family Rosaceae; genus Geum; species Geum urbanum. The sequence goes on along the minus strand of OX327001.1, from coordinate 52,241,815 downwards.
TGTTCCGGTCGTAGGCTATAGCACTATGGCCGACGACCGGAAACTAGCTATGCCCGACAAACCGCGTTTGTCGTCAAGTATACTGGACTATACCCGACGACATCAAAAGTCGTCAGCCTGTTTTTCGTAATGTCATCGGCTATAGTACTTATTCTGGTAGTGCCATGGGGAAAATAGGAGTCAAAGCACAATTTCATCTCGTTTTACCAAGTTAAGCCAGTTTTCAATCTTTGGGGAGATGCTCTTAGTTATGCACGAATGAATCCACCACCATCCGGCACCTCTCTACAAGATCAAGTAAGTTCTTGTAATTTTTTCATGTCTATTATTTTGATTTTATAAACAAGATGTTGTCATCTCCATTATATTTTTTAAAATTGTGACATAGAAATTTGTTATTTTTTATAGTTAAGAAAAGCTCAAATGTGGTTTGTGTTAAAAACAAAGAAAGAGTTTTCGAAGTTTGAATGTTGGGAAGTGGTGAAAACTCATCCTTTCTTTAGGGAAACCATAGCTACTACTCCACGTATTTACAACTACGAAGCTACTACTCCTACCGTTAGCGAAATGCCTCCCACTGTCAATTTGGATGAGGATGAGGTGATTGCAACGCCAACGAGCACCCGTGGAGGTCCTTTGAGTCCACCTAGATCACCGAGATTGAAGGCGGCAAAAGAAGCAAGAAAAAAGAGGAAAAAATTCATGACTCCTACAAGTGAGTTACGAGATGAGACTTTGAAGACCATTGCAGCCAATAAAGCCATTTGGGTGGCCGCACAAAAATCAAGTGAGGATAACGATTTTGCTTTACGCAAAGCGCAACTCCTCCTTCAAGAGAAAGACTACAAATTGAGGGCTCAACAAGAAGAAACAAGAATCATGACAATGGATATGGAGAGAATGACTCCAAATTCAAAGAGATATTTCACGAAGAGGAAAGAGAAAATCCTTAAGCAAGGAGAATGAGTCGACAATAAACAAGAAGACAGTGGGGGAACATTTTCAACTTGTTATTGCCCACCTTTTATATATACTACCACATAACTTCTCATTGCCGACGACTTAGAGAAACAAAGGCCGACGATTTTTGAAGTCGTCGACAATAATACTATTGCCGACGCTCTATAGCCTACAGGACTATAGCCGACGATTTTTACGAAGTCGTCGGCTATAATATAAAACTCCTGTAGGCTATAAAGCGTCGGCAACAGTACACTATTACCGACGACTTAAAAAATCGTTGGCCTTTGTTTCTCTAAGTCGTCGACAATGAGAAGTTATGTGGTAGTGATAGTTGGTTTTTGTAATAAATCTAGGCTTGACTTGTCATAATTTAATTAAATTTTTAAGAAATAAAAATACACTTTTTATTTAGAGATGATATTAAATAACATTACATGAAATACAAACACACCAAATTAAAACACACCAAATTTAAATACAAAAATTAATATATGAGTGATGAATAATAATCGGAAGTGCTATTTTTTGCACTGCTGCACAGAAAATAATAACTGCACTTCTTCTTCGATAAATGGTGACGCCTCTTAAAATAGGAGAATAAAAAACAAATAAGAAGAACAAATGGGTGCATATGCTTTGATAGCTCATATGCTTAAAGCTAGTTTACACAGATTTGCATGAAATTTGAAAACCTAACAGCTAATTAAATTCGATCGCGAGTCAAACTTTCAAGTACTTAGGGCAACAAGATCCTGGCCTAGCGATACGTTAATTATTCGCTTACATATGTTCGTGCTGTCGGTGACGATATTTTGCAGGTTACACCCAACGGGCAACATGATATTAAAGTTAATCATGCCTTAATTAAAAAGCTGTTGAACCAAATATCCAGATTCTCTAGCTTATGTTATCTTTGCTAGCTGTTCATTAAGCTGAAATTTGGTTAATTAATGACTGAAAATAACTAAACAACGAAGTGGTTTATATTATTTATCTGCCTAACCAGCCAGTTAGACGATCTTCTCTATATATATCTGCCCCCCAACGAATATTTTTACCATGATTCGACAGTGTGAACATTGATCTCTGTACGTAATATACCATGCAGATTTCCTCTAATATAACACTACGTACAGGAATATGTCCGAATGTCTGTGCATTCAAATTAACAATTACACATGGTACTTTTAATTATTTTAACCGTGTGATAATGTGATCACTATCTTCAGTAGCTACTTGATATTACTCTTAAGAAAAAAGAGAAAGGGCTCGAAATACAACAAAATAGAATATATTATGCGTATCATAATGATATTGATTTCCTCGATGTTTCAAATAATTTAGTGTTTCAGAATATAATATTTTAGCGAGAAAACACATGAAAATTACTTTATAAAATTCACTTCAAAGTGCTTTTAATTATTTTTCTTATTTCATCAAAGTGCTTTTGAACTTTTTTAAAACACCAAGATTTCATAACGAACTTTGTTTATTTTATCTCTTATTTCTAACCCAGCCGCTTCTCTCCTATTTGTAAACATTGCTCTACATAGAGAAAATTGAAAAGAGTTTCACAGTAAGAAGGCCTAAAGCCTACGCCTCGGTTAGTTTTTCCTTCCTTCACCAATAGTAAACCCAGTTCCTCTGTTGTCCTCGTCATTTGATTAGAAATATGTATTTCACAATTTGCTCGCTATTTTTTCGTGTTTGAAGGAAAAGAAAACTGAAAGGAGTTTGGAAATTGCTTATTCAGAGAGCACGCATGGGAAAAAATGTCTTATGTTTAGAAGAAGAAGTATGCATGTATGCTTCTTCTTCTAAAATTTGATTAGAGAGCATGCATTTGATTAGAAGTGTGTATGCTTCTTCTTCTTATGTTTTTTGTTTTGTGACGATTTTGCTATAATTTAAATTGTTCTGATGCACGTGTGATTCAATTGCAGTTTGTAGCCAGTATTGGCACCAATCTTACTTCTGTAAGTATCCTTCTCAAAATACAAATCTATCTAAAGTCAACTTCTTTTTGTGAATTCGAGAGGGAAAGAAGAAGGCTACATTTGCTTAAAGTCAAATCTATCTAAAATTCATGAGGGAAAGAAGAAGGCTATGGTTACCTGTGAGGGACTATTATGGTTTCTTTTTTTTACATAAAATTTGATTTAAACTTAATGCTTCCATTTTTTGATCGATTACAGATTTCTTTTTTAGAGTTCCATTGACAGGAGTTACGTAAATGTAAAAAAGTGGATACTACTTCACTACATTTTTATAGTTGTTTTGAGTGTACACGAAACTCGAGAGTGGGGTGTGAAGGTGTGATGTTGTGATTTAAACAAATGAGAGTTGTTTACATCTCTGGCATGATTCGGGTGAATATATACATGTATTGAATAACGGTGACGGTGAACGAAGAGTCCATTAGGTAATGGTCCTTCCAGTCTTGCAAAACAACTAAAATTATTTTTCAATACATTGCAAGTGGTAGTGGCAACATAGGTGCTTGCCATAGTTGACAATGTCAATCATGATTTTTGAACAACACTAGGCACGAATATGTAACCATGCTAGGTGAAAAAGTAATACACGCTCTTCCATACTGTTAATAAATATACTGGTAATATAATTACAGGGTTAATAAATATACTGAAAAATTGCAGGCATCAGCATGATCCTCTTTCGGACGCGCGTCTGTTTGTTTTTTAGATTTATTTTAATAGTTTTTTTTGTATATTTTTCATTTTATTTTTATAAGTTTGAGAGTCATGATCATTAGGTAGCTAAAATTAGTAGTGGTTGAATTATATATTTTATAAAATAATATAGTTACACAATCTCAATAAATACATTGACATTGTGAATAATTACTAATTATTGATGAATTATCTATTACGTAAAATAATAGTAACATATTTCATATTAAGTTCACACGATTAATAAATATAATGACAATTTCACACATGGATGCGATACACTTTCCAGCACGAGCGTACTGGAAGACTAATTATTTAGTAAACTAATTAAAAAAATACTCATCACAGAAGCTTCCTAAAAAATAATTCTCACTGAGGTTGGTTTTTTTTTTTTGGCTAAGCTGAGGTTGGTCGTATATACAAAAATATCTAAATTTGACATTCACGCTTTCGATCAGGTTATCACCATCATTATACAACAGAAGTTAGTTTAATCGTATTGTTACCTTTTTTTTCTCTCTCGAGATGTTAATTGTTGAAACAGATGAGAAGAAATTATAAAATATCTGTGATCAAAAGGGTGAACCATCGTAGTCAACGGTCAAAGATTTGCATTACCATGTGTGTCTCCCACACAGGCACCAAACTCCTTCCCTGTGTAGATTGCTAACTCTCTCTCTCTCTCTCTCTCTCAGTGAGCCAGTCGTCGTGCTTAACATAGTTCCCAAAAACCCTCCCAGAAAACACAAACATACACACGAGATCGCACGGAGCACTAAGGGCGTCCCACCTGGGCCTCGGCCCTACTTGCCTCCTCGGTGCACCCGCCTCCGCCCCAGATTCTCTCCGACGATCCCACTATCCAGCCAATCCGACGATCTCCTTCGCGTTTTCCCACTCACAGAGATCGGTGCTGAGTTCCTAGCCGTTGGATCACACTGCCGCTCGGGGCCTTTGGCTGGTCAATGCGCCTCTGCGTGCGACACGTGAGGCTTAGATTAGGGCAAAAAAGGGGAGGGGCGACAAGGACGACTGAGGTGGGGCGTTGACACATGGGTCAGCACGAGACATTCCCCATTGAGGTTGCGCTGACATCAATTTTTCCTCGCTCGATATCTCTAGGGTTTGTTTTTGTTTTTCTTAGATCCTCGTGGTATCAATACGTAGTGTTAATTTGCTGCTTATCGATCTTTAATCACTTAGAGCATCTGCATCGACATTAGAAAAAGCACGAGTACGGATGGTGACCCTCCAGAAATCGCACGAACAACAGTTTTTATAGCGTGCAGCGGTGATCATAGCTTTCGGCGACCAGTCGTTTACTGAGCTCGCGAGTAGCTACTCAAGCAAGTGTTGTTGTTTTAGAGGCGGAGCAGCCTTGCGTCACCCACGTGGGCGGAGCTGCCTAGCGTCACTCACGCACGTGGGTGACGCAAGGTTGCGTGTAATTTCTTTTATTCTCGGCGCGTGTAACACACACGTTAGTAAATGTAATTTTTTATAACAGTTCAACACGGACCAATCAAAATAGGCCACATGGTGGCTGGGCCAGCTCCCTTCTCCCCTAACGGCTAAGTGACCTAGGCCGTCCATTTCAATTCTAAAATTGAATCTGGCGGCTTAGATTCAAAGACAACGACAATTTTTTTTTTCTGAAACAGTAACGGGCAGAAACAATATTTTCCCCCAAAAAATTCCAAAAATTTACAAACATCACCATACAATTTTCCTATAAATAATACATCAATTTTACAAACCTCCCACACCAATTTGTGCACAACAAGTTCATCATCTCCCTCCATCTCTTCTCTAATTCATTTGTGTTATTTTCTCCAAAAAAATGTCTAATTGGCTTGCTTTGGAAGATTTGTAATTGTGCATTTCTTATATGCATATTAGCATTGATCCTATCACCGGCAACAAGAAAAAAGTAAACAAAATTGTGAGAAAAGGCCTATGCCAATTATATCGAAAATTGGGTGATTGGTCATGGTGAATCAACCAAGGAAGATATGACCCAAACCGCAATTTCATTTCGTTTTACTACGTTGAAGCAATCTTTGGGACAAAACTCTTAGTTATGCACGAAGGAATCCACCGACATCCGGCACCTCTCCACGAGATCAAGTAAGTCCTTCTAATTTTTCCATGTCTATTATTTTGATTTTATGAACTAAATGTTGTCATCTCAATTAAACATAATTAAATTGGGACATAGAAATTTGTTATTTTTTATAGTTAAGAAAAGCTAAAATGTGGTTTGTGTCTAAGATAAAGAAAGAGTTTTCGAAGTTTGAATGTTGAGAAGTTGTGAAGACTCATATTTCTTTAGGGAAACCATGACTACTACTCCATGTATTTACAACTATGAAGCTACTACGTACTCCTACCATTAGTGAAATGTCTCCCACCGTTAATTTGGATAAGGATGAGGTGATTGCAACACCAACGAGCAACCGTGAAGGTCCTTCGAGTCCACCTAGACCACCGAAAGTGAAGGCGGCAAGAAAAAATGAGAAAAAAGTCATGACTCCTACAAGTGAGTTACGAGATGAGGCTTTGATGATCATCGCGGCCAATCAAGCCATTTGGGTCGCCGCACAAAATCAAGTGAGGATAACGATTTTACTTTACACAAAGTGCAACTCCTCATTCAAGAGAAAGACTACAAATTGAGAGTTTTACAAGAAGAAACAAGGATCATGACAATTGATATGGAGAGAATGACCCAAAATTCAAAGAGGTATTTCACGAAGAGGAAAGCGGAAATCCTTAAGCAAGGAGAAGGAGACGACAACGAACAAGAAGATAGCGAGAGAACTTTTTCAAATTGTTATCGCCCACTTTTTCAATAATTTGGTTTTCGTAATAAATCTATGTTTGGCTTGTCCTTATGTAATTTAAATTTTCAAGAAATAAAAATGCACTTTTTATTTAAAGATGATATTAAATAACATTACATGAAATTCAAATTAAAATACACCAAATTCAAATACACCAAATTAAAACACACCAAATTCAAATACACCAAATTCAAACACACATAATGCAAAAACATATAATTTAAACAGCATATTTAGATATGTTCACCGGTCTCTAGAAACCATTTGTGCTTAACCAAGTCCTTCTGAAACTCTCATTGGATATAAGAAGACTGAAGATCGACAACACGGTCACGAAACCGTTGTTCATCCAGTCCATCTCTTCCAATTGGCTCAAAAGGAATCTGATTACCTTGTTCATCCACTGGCACATCATAATTTGCGAAAGCACTTGATGGATTTAGTAGATCTTCTTCTTCATTCTCCTCAAATTCATCCTCATCAAACTCTTCCTCAACTATCATGTTATGCATAATGATGCAAACCAACATAATATTTTTTATTACCCCTGTGTGATGAGACCGAGCTGCATAATGAATCATTGCCCAACGAGATTACAAAATGCCGAAGCACCTCTCTACATCTTTACGGTATGCCTCTTTTTTCTTTGAGAACAACTTCTATGGTAGAGTCTCGGGATTGAAAATAATTTTGGCAAATGAGAAGTACCTCGGATGAATTTCGTCAGCCATATAGTAAGTGTTAAGGTATATCATATCGTTGACTTTATGACTCTTTTGTGGGCTTCTTTCGGCAAGGAGCGAATCTAAGATATCTGATTGGTGAAGCACGTTAATATCATTATGTGCTCTAGGTACCCCAAAGAAGTTGTGTCATATCGTTGTCATATGAGACCACCGCCTCTAAGATAATAGTGGGACGCTTAGACCGACCCGAGTATGCACCTTGCCAAGCTGTTGGACAGTTCTTCCATTCCCAGTGTATGCAGCAGATGCTTCCGAGCATACTTGGAAATCTCCGATGCTTGGCCCTCCTTAGAAATCGAGTGATGTCAGCTGCATTTGGACTGCGGAGGTAAATATCACTGTAAAGCTCATACACTTGGGTGCACCACTTCTTCATGCATTCTAGTGTTGTTGATTCACCCATCCTTGTGTATGCAACGCGCTGATCTACGGCTGCGCCGTACGCAAACATTTGGAGAGCACCGTTCATCTTCTGTTGTGGAAGAAGTCCTTGCAATCTAATGACATCTGCTATTTGATGCCAAAATGGGTCGTTGTTATAGAGATCCATGCACATACGGTTAAATAAGTTTGAATTCATTTGGTACCTCTGACGAAATGCTTGCTCGTTGAAGACCAAGTGTTAGATGAAGTAATCTTCCATAAGATTTTGTCCCATTCGCACCCTCAACCTTTCTTCATTTGGACGGCAGCGAGGAGGTTCATCATCAAACTCTGTAGCTACCACGACCGCGTCAGTGACGAAGGCGTTAGCTATTTCTGTATTTCGCCGGCGTTGTTGTCGTCTCCTCGTGAAAAAAAATGTTAAACTAAAATGATCCATCTTACTGATGCTGGAATGTGAAGAAATGTTTGACGAAATAGCAAGTAATTTGTAAATGGTGTGAGAATATAAGCTACCCGAGATGATTATTTTATAGCCGGTTTTAAGTTATTTGATGTCTGATGATGACGACACGTGTCATCTCGTGGTTAGTCAGAAATCTCACCGGAAATCTTCGGCAATTATTCACAAGACAATGACATATGAAAGTGACACATGTCTTCAAGTGATTGATCGAAAATCTTATCGAAATTTTTGTACAATTATTTACAAGATAACGTTCTGTCGGTGTGACACGTGTCAAATCGTCATTTGTCCGAAATCTTACCCGAAATCTTATTCAATTATTCATACGACAACGACACGTGTTGTCTATGTATTGGTTAAAAATCAGTTAGAATAAAATTTTAATTAAAAAATTAATCTATGAACAGTAATAAGAGATGCTATTTTTGCACACTGCTGCGCGAAAAACAAGAACTGCACCTCCTATTTGATAAATAGTGTCTACTCCACCTCAAATAGTGTCTGCTCATCTTCAAATAGGAAGAGCAAGGCCCTCCCACCAGTGCATATGCTCTTATATATAATTTGGAGTAAGCTTCCCGACCGCTGTTGCTGGCTTCACCCTGGAAACAAGGCATTGATCTGGGAAATGTTTCAGGTTGACCGTCAATCCACCTCATCTTTTTGACCTTCCAATAGAAATCACTAGATATTTCTCATGTTAGTAAGCAAACAGATGTTTCGTCATTAGAAGTTCACCGTTTTCTACCTTTTAGAAGGAAAAAAAATGTTCTTCCCTCATTACCAGTTCACGCAAAATTGCATATTCGTTTTCTTTCTTCCACCATTAATCATCCATGGTGCAATTAACCCAATTCAATCTATTATATTTCACCGTAATATCTGTTATCAACTCAAATGTCACCATGGCATACAAGATATAATGATATATGATAATTATCTTTGGATCTAATTTCTTCTCATATTCTTTTTCCCTTGTGATGTTGCGGTTGAAGAAAATAATCAACTACAGTTTTGCTTTTAATTCTGTGCAATTGATTTAGTTCTGCGTAGTTCTTCAATGGAAGATTTAATTATTTGGCTTGCATGTAGATCTGTAATGTTGCTTTGTTAGAAGTTATGAACAGAACCTATTCTCATATAGAATTCGAACCCATCAACACACCTCTCGAGATTAAAGAAACATAAATACACAAATTCGGATCAACCCAATGCTTAGGCCTAGTGTTGGTTTTTTTTCCTTCTCTCGGCTAGATGTGATTCGTGAAAACATATTTTCAATTCACCCCTATTCTTCTATCTGTTAAATAAGAAATGATATACAGATTTGTTGGGTGCTCCATGCTCGACACTTATGGAGAATGAAACAGATGGACGATTCCACATACGGCGAAAGTGAGATAATGTGAGGAGTAGACGGAAAAAAATAGAAGTACCACGTGATTTCAATCTATTGGTGGGTCAGAAAGATGTTTCCACATTAGTGTTGAACTAAATTACATGCACATTAACATCCCAAAAAATCTCCAAAGCTACAACCAATGTGTTATGTAATTAATGTACGTAAACAATTACTATTCACCTAATTAAAGTAATCGACCACCTTAAGTCGATTGACCATTGAAGATTTCGTGATTTGATTGGAGGTTTGAAACTAAACTGTAAATTAAAATAATAAAAATATAAAGGAGTACATCCAAATAAAATTTATGCTGTATCATATTTCTCACGACAACATGTACTATAATGTTGTATGGTTGCATTCTCAATCTCAATCTCAATCTCATTTAGTTTTTTGTTTTGTTTACCTTATTGTTGGGTGATCGATTTCTCACTAGGTGGTTTTGTTTTGATGACTTTAACATAAGATGTTGAGTATGATTTTGAGATTTTAGGCCCCGCCTTAACCTGCCCCAGACAGCCAGTCCCTGAAGCTCAACGCAGGTAAGGGCTGCCGCTGTTTTGGCTGGAGTGGCTCTTGTCCTTAATCTGAACTATGTTGTAACGCTCTTATAGTAGAATGATTCATAAATTTTGGTCCTCGGAGATTTGGTCATCTTACCCACGTGGAGAGTTTTATGCTAGTTGCATTGAAATATATTCCAATTAGCTAGGCTTGTTTTGCTTTCTTTGTTTTGAGTTGGTTCATTATTGGAGCTTTCCTGTGGTGTTATATATAATGAATAATACGATGGATGTATCCTTTCAGATAATAACATATGGGCATCGCTTGTATAAGACTAATCAGAGCAAAGTGTGTGGTACTAATTAAGAACCTGTATCAAAGTGTAATAATTTCACATCGTTCCTATACAAGTTTTTAAAAATAAAAAATAAAATCAAGCGAAAAAGGAAACAAATAAATAATCCAAGTATTTGACTATGAAAATTAACTCAAGTCTAAGATCAAATTATCCGCAACATGTTAAAGCCTCCATTAATCGTTGGCATGGCATGGAAACAACATGTACGTAGATACATAAAAGACTATCAAACAAGCTTCACGATCCATCCTTTATCAATGCCATTCATTTAACTTTTAGCTTAAATCGGTAAATATGATACGGTGATGGCAATGGTGATAAAGTTTCTTTTAGTTGAACGGTCTATTTTCTCTTTGCAAATTTTATAACAATTTAGTTAGACAGACTCTCATACGTTTATTTGTAATCTAACTCTTGTATGCATCAATTTTACATCGTCATCATTGTAAATTTGTAATGATATATATATATGTGTGTGTATGCTAGAAACGATCATTCCTCGACTGGTACGTTTGATTCACTGTTTTAATTTAATTGATATGCGTTGTCGTTATCAGAATGTAAAGCATACATATCTCCCCGAACACGTACTATAATCAAACATTTTTTTGAAAATGAAACCATAAACTATGAACTTTCATCAAACATGAATTTTCTACACGGTGGAAGAAATGGTGGCGAAGTGGCAAAGAATAGGCAAGTCACCGTAAGTGAAGGCCATTGGTATTTGGTACAGTGAGATAGTCCAAGTGAACACGTATCACCAAACAAACCATAATTAATGCAGGAAGCCAACTGGCCGGCTGGTCCAAATTAAAGACCACGTTAAGTTCGTTGCCAATTTCTTCTTACCGGGCGATATAAGGACAAAGTTACGCTAATTAAAAATTAGAGAAGATTTTTCTCAAAAATAAATAAATAAATAAATAAATAAATAATATATATATATATATTGAGAAGGTGGCTGCCGGTATATTATGGACATCCGTGGTACAAGGGCGCATGAAAAGAGTGTACTTAACCCGAGTTTACTGGATATTGCCGGTTTAACCATTAGGATTATGCGTTCAGTAAGTAAGTTTTGTCTTTTGAAGTAATTAGTAATTGCGGTTTTCCTTGTACGACAAGTACACATTTGCTGTAGCACTCCGGTCTATGAAGACAAAAGGAAGAGTTGAGGTTTTTTTTCTTTTCTTTTTGAGGAAGATGGAGTTTCATACTGGGAGATCGAGTAAACGTAAGCTTGCAAAAGTCGAGCAAAAAAATGACATATACCTAATATCTTGGTGAATCCTTCCAGAGCAAAAAATATTGGTGAATCCTTTTGACCTCTCAGATGTAGTGGGATTAATGGGAAGAAAGCAAGGGGCAGACACCTGAAGTGGCTTGGGAGTGCAAATTGCTTTTGTTCAATTCTTTGCCTTGGAAATTTTACCTTTTTAATCTGAATGTCAATTTTAAAGATACTTAATTACTAAAGGTTTTGACTCAACTCTGCAGAAGATCGATGAATCAAAAAATCTGTCTGCTATGTACCTTTTCGTTGTCAACTGACATTGAGGTGCCAAATAATGTTGCGGAGTCGAGTGATTTCGATCCTCACCACTACATGGCCGAACGATTGTTGACAAGCAACCTTGCACCACGGCTGGTTGAAAAAACAATGGCAACACTCATTAGCTACCACTATGGGAGCACTATCAATTGACACCGCTTAATTCTTAAATTTATGATAGTTAGTTAATAAATTTAAGCTATATAATATAAATAATGTGATTTTTGACATTTCTCATTCTTAAAATAGAAAAATAAGAAAGAATATGGGTAATATGACTAGTTAGATTTGGACTCCAAGAGATTTGATGTGAGTAATTAATCAATTATTTTGGGGCTGAATAATCAATTCGGTATCAATATTTAATCAAAAAATTCTGAATTTCTTAAAAAAAAATTATCTCCATAAATATGTTCATTTCTAAACTTTCACGTCATCTTTTTGTTCTTACAATTTTACTTTTTCATTCCATTTTAGTTTTATAAAACTATAAGTGTTATTAACGTAACTAGCTAGAACTGGTTTGACATTATATATGAAAAGGTTTTGACACAGCTGACTTAAAATTCTAGCTACGTCACTGGCAATATTCTAGCGCCATAGTTTAGGGCTCTATATAAATATTCTTTCTTTGAAATCATGAGAGTACGTGCAAACAAGTAATCTTTTTACTTCAAAAAAAAATATGAGTTATGTTTGATTTGCTATTTTGGCTTGAGTTAAATTAAATTTTTGTTGTTTTAAGTGATAGTTGACGACATGTTACAAGGAAGTTATTGATGTACTGTTTTTTGAATGAAAGGTGAGTAATTTCTTAAGAAAAAAATGCATGCAAAAATACTCAAAATTCAGTATAAAATAATATAAATATCAATTTTTTGATGGAGTGTGTTTGGGTCCAAGATGAAATATCTTGCTATTGGGTTTCGAGAGCTGGATTACGCGAGCGGCCCGGGAAATAATCCTTAGTCCAGAATGTTGTGGGCTAAGCGGAAAAAGGATAAGAGGCCGAGTCCTGTAGCCCATTAATACTCAACCTTTCCTATAGAGGGAAGGATTCCTGGGCGAAGCTTATCGTTAAGGTTTTAGACTTTAAGATAAGGTACAAGACGTGAGATACTGAGCGATTAGAGTTGCTTAACAAGTCTAATTGTGAGGAGTTTCAGTTGAACTGAAATACAAGCACTTGTCTCCTATATATAGAGGAGATTAACACTAAAGAATTGATCCTCGATCATAGATATTTTGATATCGGCATACTACCTTCTCATCTCGATAAATCCTTACAACCAGCGATAAAGAGATTCGTCACCCGAAGAGCGTGAGAGTCTTGAGATTCAAGGATACAACACTCTGTGTTCTCTAAACCTTGTCGAGGAGGTTGCTCTGCTTTATACCAGGAGGAGTGTGGAGTATCGATCTTCAGGGCTCAGCTAGAGACAAGAAAATCACAAGTCCTAAAGTCATTTAGGCAAGAATGATCCATTCAAGCGGGGTTGGTGCTCTCCCCGTCTCAATCGCTTTAAAGAAGTCATGTAGCAGTTGGCATACAAATCGACGATTCCGTCATACGACGGTGACAAGCTAGCGCACGAAGCACAAGATCGAGAAAAGAGACGGTTTGAAAACTTCTCAGGACACTGGAAAATTTTGGTGCCAAACATTTTGGCATGCCCAGTGGGACAAACGTTTTGTGTCTCTAAGCAACAATTAGGAATTCTTATAAAAAAGGGTACCCTCAGTGTCGTAAACATCCTCAACCGGAGTATTGGGAACACGCTTCTTTTAAGTGTCGTTCACTTAACGAGAACGCGGTTGAAATCATCTTTGGGGTCAAACGTTGTTTAACGATGGACTTCAACTTCCTAAGCGAAGATGAGATTAACCATCCAAATTACGAAGACTATAGACCATACGCCGCCAAGCGAGACGAGCAGTTTGGAGAATACTTCACCTCTATCGAGCAAAGGATAGACGAACAACTAGAGTTGCTTGCCACCAATGGCGAGAAAACAGATACGGTGACAGCTGAGATCAAGGCTCTAAAGGCTAAGTACAATAGAGGCCTAGAGGAGCAGGCGACTTTGAAAGCTCAGATAGTAACCCTAGTGGAAGGGCAGGAAAGGATGCACACAAAGTTGTTGCATGTCCTGGAGGAGAATCAGGCGAATCAGGCCAAGGCAGTGGCCAATTTTTATAAGAGGACAGACAAGGACATCTCAGAGCTAACTAAGTCCGTCTCTGACCTAACCAGGAAGACGAGGCAGGCTGAAGCTTTTCCAGCCGCCTGGGAGGATCGTTTAAAAAGGTTCATGGAGGAATGTGATATACACCTTGCTAGAGAACATGCGCCGTATGAGACTCCCTACCCACCTGTGGAGAGAGGTGTCGTTAATGCCTGGGAGTGGCCGCGACACTATAAACTAATCAACTTCCAAACTTTCACAGGAGACGAAGATGCGAATGCAGTGACACATTTGGCTTACTTTACCCTGCAATTAGAACCATTCGCAGAAGACCCAGAGCTAAAGTTAAGGGTCTTCAGTTCGTCTCTATCTACGTCAGTACTCGTCTGGTATACGGGTTTGGAAAAGAGGTCCATAACAGTGTGGCCAATGATAGAGGCATTGTTCATCGACCACTTTGGGACGACTAGGCTGAAAACAAGCATTAGTAAGTTGGTAGCCATGTGTCAGTCATTGTCGGAAAGCCCAATAGCCTTCCTTCACCGATTTCGGTTTGAGTATATCTTGTATAGGACCCTATTGGGGAAGGACGTAATTGTTGAGATGGCCATTAATGACTTAGAAGATCAATATCATAATTTGTTCTTCGATCACAAACATCTCACCTTGAACGAGCTGATTGCTGCAGTGATGAAGGCTCACAATACCATACAAGAAAGGGACAACAAGCGTAATTCTTCAAAGGGGACTTACACACCAAGATCTTATAAGAGACATAAGCCAAAAATTGTGGCTTATATTGGAGAGCCTGAAGACAAGGGATCAAGTTCTGAAGATGATCAGGTACATGCAGTAGAACTGGCGTCAAATAAGGTCTTGAAACCTTGTAAGCTGCAGCAGAACAAAGGTTCTATGAAGCTCTCGACAGTGGCTTTTACTAAGCCAGAGTTTGATACGTACACTTATGATGCCAATTTAGCTCATGAGATTTTAGACGAGCTCTTCAGTCTGCGAGCTGTGAAATCAAACTTCGGTTCGATTCCTAATACTGGGCAACTAAAAGGGAAGAAGTACTATGAGTTCCATGGTATGTGGAACCACATGACTAAGGATTGCGTTAAACTAAAGTATTAGATCCAGAAGTGGATTAATGAAGGCAAACTGGCATTGGAAGTAGCACCTAAGACGGTCTCGTTGGTGGATTTCCAGCCATTCCTGGATCCTCAGGTTAACATAGTGCAGGTCGAGTGGCCATCGACAAAGAACTTTGTAGCAGAATCAGAGGGATTGGTAGAACCATAAGGCCTCTGACTAAAATGTACCAATTCACCCACACTATACTTTCCAATAGGACAACATGGATGAAATCCTAGATGAGTTGTTGGGAATCAGCTCATCAACTTCTAGCCAGTAAGCAAGTTGAGGGATCTAGACTGCATTATGCTGAGTGAACATTTTTGCAGGTACCACAACCAGTTTGGACACAAGACATATTCGTGTTATGCCTTGAAGGACACGGTACAGAGCCTACTCAACTGTAAAGTTATCGGATTCAGCCAAGAAGGTATCATAGATTGGAACCCACCAATTTTGCCACATTTCCACACAAAACTACATCTGAGTGTTTTGATCCCCTTAACAACGCGCCGAAGCCTAAACAACGAGAGAGGAGGCCAAGACAGAAGCCAAAGCGTCAGATCACATATATATGATGTATCCAAGCGAGTTGAAATCTTTGAATACCTGGTCCGAGTGAAGATAGTGTGACGACCCAAACCAGAATCAGTTGCGTATTCGGCACGATTCACGAGATTCTGTTTAGTCGCAGCTTTACGATATTTGTGTGGTTCGTCGACTCTATTCGTGACTATGTTTTCGGCCGAGAATTTGAGTTAAGTGTCTTCACGGAAGTTGTAGAATACGTGATTTCGAGCTCGTGGGAGGTTCCGGAAGATTTTTCCGATAACCGAGGAATATAATACGATTATTTGAAATTTCAGTTTTTGACGAGTTTATCCTATTGTTTCGAGCTTATCCGAATCATTTCGAATATTCATTTCGGACCGTCGATTGACCGAGGCACGAGTATAAATATCGAGAATAGTCGTAAAATCGTCGAAAATCACTATTTGGCGTTGACCACCGTTGACTTTCCATTTTTGGAAGTTTGACCTGTTGACCAAAGAGGAAAGTTTCCATTTCGGGTTCTTGCCGTCCGACGACCATTTTCCGGCCACCTCCGGCCAAGTGAAGGGTAAGGTTTCCTTCCTCTCTTGATTTCGAGTAGGTTTGGCTTTGGTTTGATGAAAATTGGTGGTGTTTGGAGTGAACCCGAATCGGGCCGAACTGGGTTACGTCGCCGGAGTTGGTTGGCCGTTTTTTGGCGAGCTTTGAGGGTGGTGGTTAGGGGGAAACGACTTCCCTTGTTCCTCTGAGTCTCATGGTGTGCTTGATTTTAGATATAGTTGAGTTTTTATGGGAGACCGATTAGGTCACCGGAAAATTGGGATTGCTGATCTGTTTCGAGTTAATTGGAATGGTTCCGAGTTGTTTTGGCCTTCGTGGTAGTTGAGGAAGTGACTCGGATGCATGAGACCTTGAAATCTGGAAAGTCTCGCCGTGAAACTCCATTGTTGACGGCGCGCCACCGCCGCCGGCGGCGGTCAACGGCGGAGCTCCGGCGAGGAGTTGACTTTTTGGATTTCGACGTTTTTAATGTCGTTTTTCTCGTAATCGCGCCCTGATTATCGTCCAGAGGTTTTCGGATCGATTTGGGTAGCCGATTTTCAGTCGAGGATTTTGAGTGGAGATTTCGGGAATTCCGTTAATCATTTTGTATTGCATTACATATTTCCGGGAACGGTTGGTTTCCGTGGTTCAGTACAGAGTTGTGGACTATGATATTGATCAGTTATGTTTTGTGAATATTCAGGAGATCGAGATCGGGATCGTGATCGTGCTTCAGGCGAGGGATCTTCCGCCGGACCACGAGATTAGCGCGAGTGCGCGTTTTGCTCACCTGTGAGTGGACAATTTCTTTTCACGGATTGTTTGCGAGTCTTTATATACGTTTTACGAACTTGAGCATGCGTATGAGATTTCGGATTACATGAGCATGTGTTTTACGATTATACGATTATACTTATACGGATATACGTATACGAGTATACATACACTTATATGTTGTTTCATGCATTTGCATCGAACTGTTTATGATTTGATTTTCACAGAGTACAGTCTCAGTTACGTTATTGTATCGATACACTTGCCTCTCGGCTGATCCCCGATGGTAGGCCATCCAGGAGGGGCGTCGTCACCCCGACCTGACCGGTGATTGGCGTTTCCCCGGAACCGAGGCCTTTCTGGCTTAGAATCACGTGGACCAAGGACCCCGTGATTCGGACTGTACTAGCACGGATGTGTCCATGAGTGACCCCGTGGGATTTATACTTGCATGCTCAGTACGCTAGAGGATTATGGTTTTACCTCGTGTACTTGTTATTTTTATTTACCTGGACTCGCATATGTTATTTTAAACAGATATATCAACTGGTGAAAGACATTTATTTTCGTCCACTCACTCTAACAGTTTTCATGTCTTTCCCCTGGGCTTTTCGGTTTCCGTGCCCAGTTTGCAGTTCAGGTTTTGGTGTTTCACGTCGCGATTTGGAGGCTAGTGATCTGAGCTACCTGTGTTTTCCAGTAGGTTCTTGTTTCGCCTACTGATGTGTATATTGTATATATTTACACTAGAGGTCGCTCTGATACATTCTGATACGTGTTTATATGGATTTTCTTGGATATATCTATACATAGTACAGTATGTTTACTGTTATTGCTTATATTATGATGTTGAGAAATCCGGATGGGATTGGTGCCCACGGTTTGGCTTTTGTGGCATAGGATGAAGTGTTATTTTCAGGGTGCAGGTTTATGCAATTCCACGCTAGTAACGAAACTCTGCCGAAATTTTGAAAATTTTTTGTTGGTTCGTATATTCAGAAGGGGTTCGATTCCGATTTAGGTAACTGAATCGGGATTGGGTCCTTTCAGCTTGGTATCATATCATTAGGTTGTCAGATTCTGTAGACTCTTGTAGTTGTGACGCTTAGGGTATTTGAGTTGATACAGTATGACTGGAGTGATGACCCGACTGGCCAGCGGTACTCATCAATACTTCGGGTGTTGTGTGTTCTCAAATATCTGCGGTTTCATGATTACGTTCTTTTTGCTTGTACCTAATGCTTGTCTTGTATAAGTAGGATGCCTCCTCGACGTGGTCCCCGTGTTGATCGGGAAGAGGATCCTGATGAGGATCGCCGAACGCGCGACTTGCTGATGCGAGTGCTGCGTTTGGAAGAGCGTTTTTGACCTTGTGGTCAAGGCTCGTACTGTTGGTGCTACTGTGTTTTCGGGTTCAGTTGATCAAGAGATATGCGAGGCATGGTTGGTTCAGATTGAACGTGTTTGTGAGCGTCTGCAGTATACTCCTGAGCAGATGTCAGTGGCAGCAGTTGGTTTACTTGAGGGTGATGCATATTTTTGTTGGGTTAGCACCGACAGAGTTCCAGCTGATACTCCGTGGACCTTGTTCCGTGATCTGTTTATGCGGAGGTACTTTAATCAGGCTACCCAGCAGCGCAAGTATGAGGAGTTTACGAACTTGAGGCAGGGCAGTTTGTCTATACTTGAGTATCGGGATCGGTTTACCCGTTTGTCTCGTTTTGCGAGGGATATGGTGGCTACTGAGGAAGCCAAGTGTCGCAGGTTTAAGCTTGGATTGAATTTGAATATCAAGGCGACTCTAACTACGATACCTCGGAACAACTTTGATGAGTTTGTCAGTGCAGCACTCTGAGGTGAGGATATTGAGCAGGTGAGGCAGCTGAGGTACCAGCCGAGACGGTTAGAGGAGGGTGGACCGAGTCAGGGGCCTTCAAAGAGGCTGAGTTCTTATACTTCCGGTTCAACTTCATCTTCAGGCGGTGGATCTTATCGCCCACCAGTTGGTGTACCGAGGCAGAGACCGAGATGGAGGAGAGATCGACCGCGGCGACCACAGGCTAGTACAGATTCCAGCGGTTCTAGTTATCCTCGGCGTACCGGTGGTACATTTCCTGTTCCGAGAGACCATCCATTGTGTAGCCTCTGCAACAAGTATCACTCTGGTGTATGTCAGCGGAGTACAATCATTTGTTATAGTTGTGGCCAGGTGGGTCACTATTCGAGGGAGTGTCCTCAGTCGTATGGTGCTGGTGGACAGGCGGCCCAGAGTTCCGGAGTTGAGCGAGGTGCCACTTCGGGAGTTCGACCAGCACAGTTTGCAGGTCAGGGTAGGCAGCAGGGACAACCCCAGCGAGGACGACCAGCCGGACAGGCAAGGGTTCATGCTATGACTCTACGTGAGGGCAGAGCATCACCAGAGGTCGTTATCGGTACGTTACATGTCTTTGGTATTGCAGTAGTTGCATTGTTAGATCCAGGTGCCACACATTCATTTATATCATATAGACTTTCATCATTAGCTACGGTACCTGCATCTCCACTTCCGGGGTTGTGGAGAGTGTTGTATCCGTCAGGTGAGGTCGTGACCATCGGTTGGGTGTACAGAGATTGTGAGGTGTTTATTGATGGACATGGATTAGCCGCTGATCTATTATTGCTTGATATTGTGGATTTCGATCTGATCTTGGGTATGGACTTCTTGGAGTCGCACTGGGCCATGTTTGATTGTCACAAGAAGGAGGTCGCGTTTCGACGACCAGGGTTACCCGAGATACTGTTCCGTGGCGAGAAGAACACTTCACTACCGTGTTTGATTTCCGCGATGAGGGCGGATCGGTTGATGAAGAAGGGTTGTGTTGCCTATTTAGCCCATGTTGTGGACACTACGGCTGCAGTGCCGGATCTTGGTAGTATTGAGGTTGTGTCTGAGTTTCCGGATGTGTTTCCAGCGGAGTTACCTGGTATACCCCCTGTACGGGAGATTGATTTTACTATTGAGTTGTTGCCGGGTACAGGACCGATTTCCCAGACACCGTACCGGATGGCGCCAGCGGAGTTGAAGGAGTTGCAGATTCAGCTCCAGGAGTTGCTAGAGAAGGGTTTCATATGACCGAGTGTTTCTCCGTTGGGTGCTCCGGTGTTGTTTGTGCGGAAGAAGGATGGGTCCATGCGGTTGTGCATTGACTATCGGAAGCTGAATCAGATTACAGTGAGGAACAAGTATCTGTTGCCGCGGATTGATGACTTGTTCGATCAGCTTAAGGGAGCATCAATCTTTTCGAAGATTGACCTTCGATCTGGATATCACCAGTTGCGGATCCGAGACTCAGATGTAGCCAGGACGGCATTCAGGACGCGGTATGGGCACTATGAGTTTCTGGTTATGCCATTTGGGTTGACCAATGCCCCCGCAGCTTTCATGGACTTGATGAATCAGGTGTTTCGACGGTTCCTGGACAAGTTCGTGATTGTATTCATTGACGATATTTTGATTTATTCCAGGAGTGTGGGCCAACACAAGAAGCATTTGCGGGCAGTGTTGCGGACTTTGCGGGACCATCAGTTCTTCACGAAGTTTAGCAAGTGCGAGTTCTGGTTGGATAGTGTGAAGTTTCTGGGCCACGTGATTTTGGCCGAGGGAGTCAGTGTTGATCCTGATAAGATTGAGGCCGTGTTGAATTGGAGTAGACCCACTACTGTGCCAGAGATCTGGAGTTTCTTGGGGTTAGCAGGCTATTATTGACGGTTTGTACATAATTTCTCCCAGATTGCTACACCATTGACCAGATTGACGAAGAAGGGCGTCAAGTTTGAGTGGTCTGATGTGTCCGAGGAGAGTTATTTGCTCATGAAGGAGAGATTGACTACCGCACAGGTTCTGACATTGCCAGACGACAGTGGTGAGTTTGTTGTGTACAGCGATGCGTCGAAGTTGGGGCTTGGTTGTGTGTTGATGCAGCATGGTAGAGTTGTGGCGTATGGTTCCAGGCAGTTGAAACCACATGAGGTCAACTATCCGACGCATGATTTAGAGTTAGCCGCTATTGTGTTAGCGTTGAAGAGTTGGAGACATTATTTGTATGGTGCTCAGTGTAAGATTTACACTGATCACAAGAGTCTCACCTACTTGTGTACGCAGCCGGATCTGAATATGAGGTAGCGCCGATGGATGGAGTTGATCAACGATTACGATTGTACTTTCGAGTACCATCCGGGGAAGGCCAACGTTGTGGCTGATGCACTTAGCCGGAAATCTGGAGCCTCGTTGTTTCACATGTGTGTGGCCAGAGTATCGATGTTAGCCGAGCTTCGGGCTACAGATGCTGAGTTCGGGTATGATGACGAGGGAGTTTTGTTGGCCAGTTTTCAGGTTCGACCCGTATTGGTTGATCAGGTACGAGAGGCTCAGGATTCAAATTCTTACCTGTTGGGCAAGAAGACCATGATACAGAATGGTGTGCCTACAGAGTTCCGATTGAGCGACGACGGAACGTTGTTGTTCAGAGGCAGGCTATGTGTACCCAGAGACGAGAGCTTGAAGAAGGAGATTCTGGACGAGGCCCACAGTTCAACGTATGCGATGCATCCCAGAGGTACGAAGATGTTTCGTACACTTCGAGCGTACTATTGGTGGCGCAACATGAAGCGGGAGATTGCCGCGTACGTGAGTCGATGTTTGATCTGTCAGCAGGTGAAGGCGGAAAGGCAGAAACTTGCAGGGAAACTACAGCCACTTGAGATTCCGGTTTGGAAGTGGGAGCACATTACGATGGATTTCGTCTATCATTTGCCGTGTACTTCGGTGGGCAACACTGGCATTTGGGTTATCGTTGACCGACTGACGAAATCCGCACACTTTCTTGCACTTCCAGGGAAGATATCAGTTGGCAGATTGGCCAAGTTGTACTTATCAGAGATTGTCCGCTTGCATGGTGTGCCTATGTCCATTGTTTCTGATCGAGATAGTCAGTTCACTTCTGAGTTCTGGCAGGCGTTGCAGCGAGCATTGGGCACGAGGTTGCGATTTAGTACAGCTTTTCATCCTCAGACTGACGGGTAGTCCGAGCGGACCATTCAGACTCTTGAGGATCAGCAGTTACATTTGATTGAGTTCGCCTACAACAACAGCTACCAGGCCAGTATTGAGATGGCACCGTACGAGGCTCTGTACGGGAAGCAGTGTCGCACTCCGTTGTGTTGGAGTAAGGTAGGCGAGCGTTGGCTCATTGGTCCTGATTTGGTGAAAACTACGATGGAGTACATACAGGTTATCCGGGATCGATTGAAGATCGCCCAGGATCGGCAGAAGAGTTACGCGGACATGAGGAGAAAGAGTTTAGAGTTCGAGGTTGGTGATTGGGTCTTCCTGAAACTATCTCCGTGGAGGGGAGTTGTGCGTTTTGGTAAGCGTGGCAAGCTTCGACCGCGGTACATTAGTCCGTATGAGATTACGGAAAGGGTTGGAGTTGTTGCATACAGACTTGAGTTACCAGCTGAGATGGCTCGTGTGCATGATGTCTTTCATGTTTCGATGTTGCGGAAGTACATCTCAGATCCTTCACATGTGTTAGCCCCACAGCAGTTGCCGATCAGGGAGGATTTATCGTACGTAGAGGAGCCAGTGCAGATTCTCGATCATCGTGAGCAGGAGTTGAGGCACCGTGTGATCCCGCTAGTGAAGGTCTTGTGGCAGAACCACTCAGTTGAGGAGGCTACCTGAGAGACTGAGCAGCGTATGCGGGAGCAGTATCCTCATCTGTTCACTTGACAGGTACATAAATTTTGAGGTCAAAATTTTTTTAAGGTGGGTAGATTTGTGACGACCCGAACCAGAATCAGTTGCGTATTCGGCACGATTCACGAGATTCACGAGATTTGTGACGACCCGAACCAGAATCAGTTGCGTAATCGACATATTTGTGTGGTTCGTCGACTCTATTCGCGACTATATTTTCGGCCGAGAATTTGAGTTAAGTGTCTTCACGGAAGTTGTAGAGTACGTGATTTCGAGCTCATGGGCAGTTCCGGAAGATTTTTCCGATAACCAAGGAATAAAATACGATTATTTGAAGTTTCAGTTTTCGACGAGTTTATCCGATTGTTTCGAGCTTATCCGAATCATTTCGAATATTCATTTCGGACCGTCGATTGACCGAGGCGCGAGTATAAATATCGAGAATAATTGTAAAATCGTCAAAAATCACTATTTGGCGTTGACCACCGTTGACTTTCCATTTTTGGAAGTTTGACCTGTTGACCAAACAGGAAAGTTTCCATTTCGGGTTCTTGCCGTCCGACGACCATTTTCCGGCCACCTCCGGCCAAGTGAAGGGTAAGGTTTCCTTCCTCTCTTGATTTCGAGTAGGTTTGGCTTTGGTTTGATGAAAATTGGTGGTGTTTAGAGTGAACCCGAATCGGGCCGAACTGGGTTACGTCGCCGGAGTTGGTTGGCCGTTTTCCGGCGGGCTTTGAGGGTGGTGGTTAGGGGGAAACGACTTCCCTTGTTCCTCTGAGTCTCATGGTGTGCTTGATTTTAGATATAGTTGAGTTTTTATGGGAGACCGATTAGGTCACCGGAAAATTGGGATCACCGATCTGTTTCGAGTTAATTGGAATGGTTCCGGGTTGTTTTGGCCTTCGTGGTAGTTGAGGAAGTGACTCGGATGGATGAGACCTTGAAATCTGGAAAGTCTCGCCGTGAAACTCCACTGTTGACGGCGCGCCGCTGCCGCCGTCTGCGGTCAACGGCGGAGCTCCGGCGAGGAGTTGACTTTTTGGATTTCGACGTTTTTAATGTCGTTTTCTCGTAATCGCGCCCTGATTATCGTCCAGAGGTTTTCAGATCGATTTGGGTAGCCGATTTTTAGTCGAGGGTTTTGAGTAGAGATTTCAGGAATTCCGTTAATCATTTTGTATTGCATTACATATTTCCGGGAATGGTTGGTTTTCGTGGTTCAGTACAGAGTTGTGGACTATGATATTGATCAGTTATGTTTTGTGAATATTCAGGAGATCGAGATCGGGATCGTGATTGTGCTTCAGGCGAGGGATCTTCCGCCGGACCACGAGATTAGCGCGAGTGCGCGTTTTGCTCACCTGTGAGTGGACAATTTCTTTTCACGGATTGTTTGCGAGTCTTTATATACGTTTTACGAACTTGAGCATGCGTATGAGATTTCGGATTACATGAGCATGTGTTTTACGATTATACGATTATACTTATACGGATATATGTATACGAGTACACATACACTTATATGTTGTTTCATGCATTTGCATCGAACTGTTTATGATTTGATTTTCACAGAGTACAGTCTCAGTTACGTTATTGTATCGATACACTTGCCTCTCGGCTGATCCCTGATGGTAGGCCATCCAGGAGGGGCGTCGTCACCCCGACCTGACCGGTGAGGGGCGTTTCCCCGGAACCGAGGCCTTTCTGGCTTAGAATCACGTGGACCAAGGACCCCGTGATTCGGACTGTACTAGCACGGATGTGTCCATGAGTGACCCCGTGGGATTTATACTTGCATGCTCAGTACGCTGGAGGATTATGGTTTTACCTCGTGTACTTGTTATTTTTATTTACCTGGACTCGCATATGTTATTTTAAACAGATATATCAACTGGTGAAAGACATTTATTTTCGTCCACTCACTCTAACAGTTTTCATGTCTTTCCCCTGGGCTTTTCGGTTTCCGTGTCCAGTTTGCAGTTCAGGTTTTGGTGTTTCACGTCGCGGTTTGGAGGCTAGTGATCTGAGCTACCTGTGTTTTCCAGTAGGTTCTTGTTTCGCCTACTGATGTGTATATTGTATATATTTACACTAGAGGTCGCTCTGATACATTCTGATACGTGTTTATATGGATTTTCTTGGATATATCTATACATAGTACAGTATGTTTACTGTTATTGCTTATATTATGATGTTGAGAAATTCGGATGGGATTGGTGCCCACGGTTTGGCTTTTGTGGCATAGGATGAAGTGTTATTTTCAGGGTGCAGGTTTATGCAATTCCACGCTAGTAACGAAACTCTGCCGAAATTTTGAAAATTTTTTGTTGGTTCGTATATTCAGAAGGGGTTCGATTCCGGTTTAGGTAACTGAATCGGGGTTGGGTCCTTTCAGATAGTGACGAAGCCAGATAATTGGGGATCTCCCGTGCCAAAGCCTGAAGAAATAAAAGATCTCCCTTATTGTTGTTTCCATAATATATGGGGATCAGATTCCACCAATCAGTGCATACGGATGATGCATATGATTCAACAGTGGATAGAAGAAGGAGAGATAAAGATTGAAACGACCGCACCAAACCCCGAACCTGAGGAGAACATTGTTGTTGGTATGCTAGAATCAACAAAGTGCAACCCGAACAAAAGGAAACCAACTCTTGACCTTCATACTAATGGCGAGGGTAGCTCAAGAAAGCAGCCGGAGACAACGGCAAAAGGGAAGGAAAATGTAGACCAAAAGGCAGAGTCGTCAGTGGCTTTATGTGCTCATTGCGAATTCCACTATAGATTTAAGATCATGTATGATGAGTTGAAGGAAGTAGTCACAGTCTGTTCTGAATTGATTTCAACACCTATTCATTATCAGTCGAACAGTCCATGGGAGCATATCCAAAGAGATTCATAGACTTTCAAGCGAAGGTGAGCAACAAAGAAGTTCACCAAACCAGAGATACCTGGAGCAGCTATAGCCAATTCGCTCGCTAAGCCGTATGTCCCACCAACTTCTAAGAATATTACTAAAGAAACTGTGTGGTATATGAAGGAGAAAGGAAAGACTATAGAAGTAACTCCCAATAGGAGATGAAATTTGCAACGACACTTTGGAGAAGCCAAGAAAGCGTTGGAAGATTTGGAGCTGGGCTTGATACGACCAGAGCAATTAGCATATTCTCTAGAAAAGCTGCAAAGATAGTTGAAAACTTTAGCAGCTAATCCCTTGGTGGTCTTTAGCAAGAAGTCTCGTGAACCCAAAGTTTGAGTAGCCAGGCCAAATGTCTTCAATCGCAATCAGATTTGTGGGCAAGAGAGGAGACACCAGACCCTATACCTTAAGTTCCCTGTGACCTCAGGAGGCATAATACTATTAAGCAACGCGCCCACGTTAGTGAGGAAACTAAGCGACATGTTGCTCTGAAAGGAGTTGCCCAAGGTCACATTACCTCGAGTGAGACAAAGGGACTTAGGTGGAGACCAAAACCATTAATTGAAGAAGAAAAGAATAAAATGGCAAGCCTAGACAACTCTGCTCGCACTCACCAACAGAGAAACGCTGGTTCATTTTTACCAGCCAACATTGAACTTACACTCGAGGCCCAATTCCAGCAGGAACATGTAGCCACCTTAGATGTCACGCAAGATGAGAACATGGAGGTAGAGAAAGCTAGAGAAGAGGCCGAAGACAATGACAAGGAATTGTTCGACTATGGGGAAGATGACGAAGAAGAAATGTAAGAGTACGAAGATGAGGTAGATTTTAACATCTTATTCGTTCTACCTTCAAAATTTGTGGGTTCCTCGAGAAAGGTTGATTCCAGCTCGACTTGAAGCATAAACAACTTGGCAACTATATTGAAAGAAGAAGACAAGTCAGACCAGTAGTTACTCGCCAAGCAACAAGAAATTGACCTATCCCTCAAGAAGGCATATATGTTATTCACAAAACCTACGCTGAACATGGCTATGTATATGCGACCACTATACGTCACGGGTAAGGTTCAAGGAGTCCAGATCAACAAGCTCTTGGTGGATTCAGAGGCGGTTGTTAACATTATAACCGTTAAAGCAATGGCATTGCTGGGTATTCCCAAGTCTGCCATTGAGGAGACAACGTTGAATGTTTGGAACTTCCTAGGCAGCATATCTAAGACATTAGGAATCGTCTTCCTACATGTACAGGTGGGACAAGCAGCTGGTACATACACATTCTTTGTGGCAGAGTGTACGACACCATATAGTGGAATTCTAAGACGCGATTGGATCCACCAGAGTTACTATGTACCATCGTCTCTTCACCAGAAAATAGTACTCTGGAACATGGAGTCAGGCGAAGCAGAAGTCATCAATGTTTGTCCATGTCCTTATTCCATTTTCGCCAACGCTTGGGACGCCAATTACTACAACAGTGACC
The DNA here is from genome assembly GCA_946800695.1 of Geum urbanum. Taxonomy (NCBI): domain Eukaryota; kingdom Viridiplantae; phylum Streptophyta; class Magnoliopsida; order Rosales; family Rosaceae; genus Geum; species Geum urbanum. The sequence goes on along the minus strand of OX327001.1, from coordinate 52,214,570 downwards.
TTCAACCACTAGAAGTGTGTCGTAGACAATAAAGATCGCCCCATAGGGGTGACGGCCTCTGAATTAGCTCAATGGAAAATTATCCAAGTTGGCAAGGACAATCGTCGCCCTTATACATTGAGCTACGACTTCGACCATTCCAATGATAGAGCCTCTATCAAGTATAAAGGCTGAAGCTTGTTTCTCTCTTCACGATCGATTCCATAATTGCTTAATGAAGAGTCAAGCCTATGAAAACGTTCCAATCATTCCAGCATTAGAATACGTAAACGATGATATACTGCACGAATCAAACGAGGATGAGGTGATTCAACTGGCCCCAACAGCCTTAGATGACACCCATCCTAAAGTTAAAGATTCCATTGAGAAGATGAATCTTTGGACTTTAGAAGAGCCAATAATTTTAGTTTTAAGCACCTTTTTGCAGCCTAAGGAATGATAGAGGCTCATTGAATTTCTACAAGAGTATGTCGATTACTTTACAGAGAACTACGAAGACATGCTAGGTCTGTCACCGGACTTGGTGTGCCACAACTTGCCAACCATTGAAGGAAAGAAGCCCGCGAAGTAAGAGATGCGTCGTATAAACACGGAGATAGCGATTCTAGTCAAAGAGAAGATAGAGAAGATGCTCAAGTTAGGCATCATCCGAGTGGCCAAGTATAACGAGTGACTTTCAAACGTGGTCCTAGTTAAGAAAAAGAATGAAAAGATGTGAGTCGGTGTCGACTACCGAGACCTTAACAATGCAAATCCAAAGGATGCATATCCCATGCTAGTAGCAGATTTGAAAGTAGACTCTGTAGCTTGCCATGAGATGTTGTCATTCATGGATGGGACATCAAGATACCATCAAATCCCAATGGCAGAAGCTGATAGTCATAGGACAACATTTCGATGTCTAGGTTTTGCAGGAGTATTTAAGTATATAGACATGCCATTTGGACTCAAGAACACAGGGACAACCTACTAGCGTGCTATGAATTTGATCTTCCATGACCTCATAGGGAAATTCATGGAGGTCTTTATCGATGACCTGGTGGTTAAGACAAAGTGCAAGACAGATCATATAGAAGATTTGAGGAAGGTATTTATTCACATGAGGCAACACCAACTGAAGATGAATCCAGCAAAATGCATTTTCGGCGTGCAAGTTGGCAATTTTTTAGGTTTCTTAGTCCATCAGCGAGGAATCGAAGTTCTAGATGATAAGAAAGAAGTAGTCCTCAACGCTGTCCCGCCAAAGAGAAAGAAGGAACTGCAACGTTTACTGGGAAAAGTCAACTTCCTTAGGCGTTTCATTGCAAATGCTGCATGCAAGACACAACCATTCTCACCCTTGCTTAAGTTACAAAATCAGAATGACTTTGTATGAGATCCTATTCATCAAGAGGCTTTTGATACCATCAAAGCATATCTGACTAACCCACCAGTCTTGGTCATGCCAAGGCCAGGCATACCTCTCAAGCTTTATATCTTTGCTCAGATCATTCTATTGGAAGTTTACTAGTATAAGATGATACTGCGAGAGCTGAACGAGTTATCTTCTATCTTAGCCGTACGTTGCCAGGTTGTGAAACACGGTAATCTCCAATGGAGAAGTTATGCCTAGCTCTGTATTTTTCGGGATGCAAATTGAGGCACTATACGTTATCATTTACCACTTGTGTGATTGCACAAACAGATTTGGTAAAGTACATGCTTTCAAGGCCCATACTGAGGGACAGAATTGGGAAGTGGATCCTCGCACTTTCTGAATTTTTGTTACAGTACGTACCTCAAAAGATAGTGAAGGGACAGGCAGTGGCTGATTTCCTTACCCATCATCCAATGTTAGGTGCTTGCAAAGGTCCAGAGTTGGAGTTAGCTCGCATCTCGCTCACCCCGTGTTACTTATACTTCAATGGCTTGAGTACTAACACCATAGTTGGGGCAGATATTGCCTTAGTCAACCCAGATAGAGAGACTTTCTCGTACTCCTTTCGATTAGACTTCTGTTGCACGAACAACTAAGCAGAGTACTAAGCGCTCATCATAGGGTTAGAAATCCTATTAGATATGAAGGTCACTGAAGTTCATATATGTGGAGATCGACTCTCAGCTGGTAATTAAGCAACTGGAGTCGAAGTATAAGGCTGGGCCAATCTTAGAGCCTTATGCAAGACGGGCATGTGACTTGCTCAAGTTGTTTACAAAAGTACAATTGAGCCACATCCCTCGTGGGCAGAATTACGTGGGAAATGAGTTAACACAACTAGCAACTGGAGTAAGCCTACATGATGGGGTTCATGAACGAATTTTGAAGGTTAAACGATGCATACTGCCTTCTTTCTTCGCTCGACAGGAAAAAAAGAACGACTGGTACGTAGCAACGCTCGACCACATTGACATAGATTGGCGGCAACCTATCATCTCCTATCTCCATAATCCTAATGAACCGACAGACAAGCGGATCCATTTCTGGCTCCTAACTATGTGCTCAAAGAAAACAAATTATACAGATGAGGTGCAAATGGTTTGCTACTGTGTTACGTGTACGGACAAGATGCCCAAAGGATAATTAGAGAGGTACATCTAGGGGCAACATGGGCACACCAGGCTGGTCCAAAGATGAGATGGTTATTACGGCGTCATGGATACTATTGGCCAGGAATGCTTAAAGATTGTCACACTTTCCCTAAGGGTTGTGAAGAATGTCAAGCACATGGTCTAATTAGTCATTTACCTAATATTCCCTTACAACTGATCATCAAGCCTTGGCTAGTATGAGGATGGGCTTTAGACTTAATTGGGATGATTCATCCTCACTAGTCAGAAGCATACAAGTTCATCATTGTGGCCACTAACTTCTTCACCAAATGAGTGAAAGCTAGGACTTAAAAAATGGCCTTTGGAGGTACCATTCACGCTCCTATTTGAAATCCAATAAGGACGACTCCTTATGCGTTGATGTTTGGACACGATGTCGTGCTACGTTTAGAGCTTAACGTGCAATCCTTACGCATTATGGAACAACACGACCTGATAGGCGAGGACTATATGCAGTCAATATGACAGGAACATGAGGACTTAGATGGACAGCGGCTGGAAGCATATAAACAGTTATGCACTGAGAATATGACAAGTGTACTAGGGGCATGAGCTTTGCAAGGAGGGACTTAGTCTGGAAAGTAGTGCTTCCCATTGGCGAGAAGATAGACGAACATGGCAAGTGGTTTGCAAAATGGGAAGGCTCATATATAATATATCGCATCCAAGGCCGTGGAGTTGTTCATCTTCGTGACCGAGATGGTACAGTCCATGCCAAACCTATCAATTGTCGTTCTCTCAATAAGTATGTGTAGCCAGTTTGGGAGTACGACGACCCGCCAATAGCAATGTAATTCAGTTCATTCAGGCTCCTAGCCAATAACTCGCTTGATTCAGAAAGGGAATAATATATAGGGACTTGGTGTAACTTAGCACAAGGCCAATAACAGTGGCTAGATATCATAATTTCAGAATTTTTCTAATTTCTAAGGCCAATTCTTGTGGCTAAACTTCTGTCTCATTTTAATATTTATTCTTTATTAGCCAATTTTTGTGGCCAGACGTAAATTTATTAGTTAACATTTGCCGAGTTAATCAAAATGAAAAATATATTGTGGAAATGGTACAAAGGCTTTGCTGCCTCAAGCTCTGATACCATAAGAAAATAACTTTTACAATCGTTGATGTGGTTAAGAGAATCAATCTCTGTGGCACTCATATCAAATATGCATACATGGAAACAAGAGTGCCACGAGGACCAGCAGCTCCGCTAGAAGACAGAGAAGGGCCTCAAGAGACAAAAGAAGAAAGAGAAATTGGAGACAAGACCTCAAGTAAACTAGTTCAGTAGTCCAAAGCAATAAAAAAGGTTTTGCTCTCTTTTCATCATTGGAGCCGATGTACCAGTTTTCACCTTAGTGCTTTCTCCCAAGAAACGAGCCAAGTACAGGTAACACGTCGCTAGGTGCTCCCCACTGAATTGGGGAGTGGTAGCATAACCAGATCCTTGTTCTTCCTCACTAGAAGCCTCTGAATCTGTGGTTCTGTAGCCTCTATGCATATAAATGCAGAGTTGTTGCTAGCGAGGAAATTGGCGCAACCTTATCCCCTGCTTTTAAACTTTACCACTACACACTTGCAGGGAGCAACTTTACTAAAGATCGACCTAGACATAGATATCACTATCTAGCCCAGGCTTGGACATGAATATGACTATCTAAGGTTCGGCTATACAGTGAGTTTATCTGGGGGTTTCTCTTTGAGGAAGAACCAGAGGAAATTCACTAAAAGAAATGGCATTTTGAACTATAGTGTGATGGAATGCACAATATGAAGAACTCTAATGACATTTATAGGGGAAACTAACCATAGAGCCTTTGTATCTGGACGAAGTGGTTAAAATTCATGAACCAGAGCTTCATCATTGGATGAAGGATACATGTGCGTTGGGGATTCATTGACATGCTGGTTCGTCCATTCAGAGTTAATCGAGTAATGGTCATTGATTCTCAGAGTAGTTGAGTGTGCCTCTGGGAAATCAGAAGATTTGATATGACGGGGTGGCACGATTCGCATTTCAAATTAAATTCAACCCTGATTATGAGGATTGGCTGGGTTAACTGAACGACAGCGTTAAATTCAGGATGGTTTGGATATGAGCCATTTGTCATTGGGTCCTTGTTATTAATTAGGCCTATGCCTGAGGCCCATGAGCGAATCCATAAGATAAGTGGATTATGAGATTTAGAATTAGGCCTGATTGCTTGCAAAGGAAGTTCAAGCATTTAGAATATTATAAAATAATACCAATAACTCTAAGTATTTGAAGTACAAAGGTTGGGCCTATTGCTGGTGGCCCAAGGATTACAACAAAAGGGCTTTCTTCTTTAGCTCTACTTTGAAGTGCTCAAAGTCACCCCAGGCAGAGCTATACGACTCGCGAAGGTAGGTAACAGCATCCTCAGCTTCAATGAGTTTCTTTGTTCGGCTTGAGCTCTCGTCGAGTAGTTGCTGAGCATTTGCATGAGTAGAAATAGCATCGGCCCGTAAGAGCTCCACCTCGGCTTGAAGAGCCGCCAGTTCAGTTACTTTACTGGCCAGAGTTTCCCTCTTGGAAGAAACACTTTGAAGGAGTGCCTGGACTCGTTCTCGGTCTTGGTCCATCTTACTAACCATCTCGCCTACCGGTGTTTCTTTACGTTCCAGGCTGTGCTTTATATCAGCTTGGGTGGCATGCAACTTGTAGAGTTCGTGAAGGCCTTGCTCAAACTGAGAAATTGTGGAGAGGAGCTCGCCAGGGGCAGTCTTTTTCAAGTCCACCACCTTATCCAGCATGGTATTGATGGCTTCGGGGGTATCCAAGTTGTCCTTGAAGAACTCCTTGAGGATGGCTTGAGGAAGTGCAATCTTAGTGGGACATGTTCTATGGTGACAAGCTTCCCTGAAAGTTCTTCCTGACTTAAGATTTGACTATGGAGAACGGTCACTTGGCTGGTGAGACCTGAGGAGGATGAGGCCTAAGGAGTTGTAGCTTGCATGTCGGCATCGATCTTAGAGGCAACCGCGGGAGTTGAACATGCCATCAAGTGAGGCCTATGCTCTGTCTCCGAGGTTTTTCTGGCAGAGAGTTCTGGGCTTTTTGGATCCTGTTAAAAATTATAGAACTTAGAACAAAATAGGTGGGCGAGTGAGGCAGTCTCACCAGGCATGTTTGGGCCAGGCGAGTGGATGGTGTCAAGCACCATTTGGGCCAGAACCGCGTTGGGATCGTTGGGTGCGTTTTGCACCTCTGGGGGTTCTTGGTTAGTAAAATGGATCACTTGCCCGTTTTCCATGGCTTACTGCTCTTCTTGGGAATAATACATGGTATGATATGAGAAGGGAGCATTAGCAAAGCCAAAATTAAATGCGCCTTAATCATTAACATTATAGCTTCCTTTGTCCATACCATTATGGTTGTGTGCCTCGTCCTCAGCATTTTGAAGATGTTGAGTTTGAAGTAAGATAGTTGCCTCAATTAAACCAGCAATGTTATGGGCAAACTCAGTGTCCAAACGATCATCATGGGCACTCCCAGTATCTGTTTCCTCAACGTTGGCAGCAATTACCTCTTCTGGGGGATTGAGCACGTCCTGAAGATTAAGAAGGAAAAGCATATGTTAGGAATATAACAAAATTTTATACATGATTAAGTGAAGGAGGCGACAGAATACCCAGCGCGGAGATGAGGATGTTGGGTTGATAAGCTCATGTTGTGGTTCGGAGCTGAAGGAGAGGCCGGTAGTCTTCGATGGCGAAGTAAGAATAACAGGGAGGGCTCTTATAGTGTCTATCACTAAAGTAGAGGGCATTAATGATGGTGATGCTTGGCATGGTGGCTCAGCTTGTTCAAGCTATCTCTCTTTAGCGTCCTCAGAGCCAAATCGTCCGCGACAGTGTTTTCATTTGCCAGAAACATCAGTTGGAGAGGCATCTCTTTGCCGTTTCTGAGACCTCTGGAATAGAATGGGACAGTTATATTTTAGAAATTTGATATACAGTTTGAACACAGGGTATGGGTACTTACGACCTATAGTTGTTCCTGCTCTTATTTTTGATCCCATCTTTGTTCTAGTTCTTGTTCGTCCACAACGTTATGTTCCACAATGGGGTTGGAAGGGTCATCTTATTCATAGAACTATTTGGGTTTTAATGAGGAATAATTAGTGTGAATCTAAAGTATTGCCAATATATGTGGCAAGGGTTTAATAAATAAATACTAGATGAAGACACATACCACATGCCAAGGAGTATCTTTATTGGGGTCTGTAGGGACAGGTATTAGCGCTTTCCTGTCAAAGTCGTTGACAATTTTGCCTTGAAGTCTTTGAAGATGGAAGCAAAGAGGGATATTGGCTGAGTAGACCTGATGCCATCCCAAAATTGTGTCTTCCACGCGCGGTAATGTAGGGTCACATTTACAGAAGGAACAAGGGGAGAAATTAGGTCTTCCTTGGGAAGCAGCACTTCCGGAAAGCCAAAGTACGAGTTTGTGGTGTCAAATTCCACAGGATAAGAAGTGTCTCGCCAGATACTATAGCGATTCACTAAACCGATCAATGGCATAGGGGCACGCTATGTTAATCTAAGTTGCCTGGTGAAATGGTTGGGGGCATACAGCTTGTATCCGACTTTGGTCGAGTTAGGGACTAGCAAATCTCCACAAGTGTGGCTGTGGAGGAAGATGAGTTTTGCTTGGTCACTTTGGTCTCGCGAGGGCATAAAGCTAGTTTCCAACTTTGGCGGGAAGCGACGGTCCAAGATGGTGTAGACTGAGTCTAAAGGATAGTGATTGTGCAAGCAGAAAGTGGAAAAATAGGTCTGGTAAGTCTGACCATCAAAAGAGAAAGAGGTTGCCAGAGTTTGTCATAGAAGTTTGTCTGCTTCGAATGGTGGTACCTTTAGATGTCGGAAAACTGGAAAATACATCTGGAGCCAAAGGTCTACCATACATAAAGGGCCAGGCTTGTTGAGTTGTAGTGGCGAGAGTGAGATCTATCTCAGGCTGCAATAGATGCAAGCGAAGATGGATTATGCAAGACCCATTTGGGTCCCCACAAAGAAGCACTCGGAGAGGTTGGTTCAGCATTTGTTAACCTTCTGGGAAGATGTATAGAAGATATATTTTGACAACCAGAATTCAAGGAAAGCTATACCTCCTTGGTTGGATGAGTCACGCATGAAGCGAGTAACCCAAGCTTGGAAAGAGGTAGATTGGTTGAGGCTGGCTTTGTCTGCGACTTTAGCAGTGAAGTCTTCCTTCCAAACGGGTTCTGTTATGGGTACCCTAAACATAGTAAAAAATCCAGCAATGTAATACTCACATCGCCGCAAGGAAGACGAAAACAATAATAGGCGGCATCCTAGAAGCACATAGTGGTGGCAAATGGAGCGCGATTTCCTCCACTTGGTAACGAGAAACAGAGGTTTATGAGGTCTGTGATGCCAGCCGCTTGCCAGCGAACGAGGTCGGTTTCCCGGCACTTTGCATACCAAGTTCGCTCATTGTCAGAATTGACTGGCTATTTCCCAATGGAGCAAAGGGTGTCTTTGTTCGTCCACCTGGTTGGGTCGGCTTGGTTGTTTTCTCAGAAAATTAGAGCCGAGTTGTAGTATCTGGAATGAAGAGTTGGATGATAGGTATAGCGAGGAAAGGACCCAGACGGCCGGTGGCAGTGTTCGAGACTTTAAGGGTGACTATGGGGCCTGGGTTTTGCTGGATGGCGGCAGTAGGTACGGCTATAGAAAAAAGTTCAGCGCCCCATTGTGTGAGTTCTGGGTGTTCTTCACGGTGGGGCGACATTGTTTATGGTTGATCAGAGGAATGGATAACAACGACGGTGAATGAGGAAATTTTAGCTTCGAAGAAAAGTTTGGAGTTTGAGATGATTGGAAGTGAGAAAGTTGTGTTGAGAATTGGACTCTGACAAGATGAGCGCTTTCTTATACGATGTCATCCGAAGTAGTGCGGCTTTTCAGAAGAAAGGTTGACGTGGCGCTTTACGTGGAAATTTACCATTTGGATGAAAACAGTATGTCGTTAGAAAAATAAGCTTCTTCGATTATTGCATGAAGCTTTATCTTGAGACTTGAGGGGCAATGTTTGGGCCTAAGATAAAATATCTTGTTATTGGGTTTCGAGGGCTGGATTACACGAGCGGCCCGGGCAATAATTCTTAGTGCATAATGTAAGCGGAAGAAGGATAAGAGGCCGAGTCCTGCGGCCCACTAATACTCGACCTTTTCTATAGAGCGAAGGATTTCTGAGCGAAGCTTATCGTTAAGGTTTTAGACTTTAAGATAAGGTACAAGACGTGAGATATCGAGCGATTATAGTTGCTTAGCAAGTCTAATTATGAGGAGTTTCAGTTGAACTGAAATGCAAGCACTTGTCTCCTATATATAGAGAAGATTAACCCTGAAGGATTGATCCTCGATCATACATATTTTGCTATTGGCAAACTACCTTCTCATCTTGAGAAATTCTTGCAACCAGCGATCAAAAGATCATTCACCTGAAGAGTGTAAGTATCTTTGGATTTAAGGACGCAAAACACTGCAACCAGCGATCAAGAGATTCGTCACCCAAAGAGCATGAGAGTCTTGAGATTCAAGGACGCAACACCCTGTGTTCTCAAAACCTTGTCAAGGAGACTGCTCTGCTTTACACTAGGATGAGTGTGGAGTATCGATCTTCGTGGCTCATCTAGAGACACGAAAATCACAAGTCCGAAAGTCATTTAGGTAAGAAAGATCCATTCAGGAGGGATTGGTGCTCTTCTCTTCTCAATCACTTTAAAGAAGTTAGGTAGCAATTGACCTACAAATCAATGATTCTGTCATACGACGGTGGCACACCAGCGCACGAACTACAAGATCGAGAAAAGAGACGGTTTGAAAACTTCTCAAGACCTTGGAATTTTTTTGTGCCAAACAGAGTGTTTCGTGAAAATTTCAATTGCAATCAAATGGAGAATAGTTTCAGTCAAAATATATGAAATTTTACGATATCATGAGTTTGATATCGCCACCGTTAAAGTGTACTTTTGACGAGTGTACTTTTAGTGTGCAAACAGTTATGTGTTTACTTGCAATTCATCCCGTACTAATTGAGTGATTTATTTACTTACTTATATCACATCATACTCTATCATTTGTTCACCGTAAAACTTCTCATGTTTTGCCTGTAAAATATTTTATAAGAGCATCTGTGCCGAACGGCCAGAAGCTCGAGCAGAAGGAGAGGCCCGTCGAAAACTACTCGAGCAATTCCATTTCGGTGACGCACCAGCGAGCAGGAGGGAGGGAGAGACCGAGCAGTCAACGGGCTCGAGCTCGAGCTCGAGCAGAAATGGGTCAGACTGAAGCTCGATCAGCTGGTGGAGCCCACTGGCACGTGGGTGACGCCAGCTGACCTTTTTTTACTGGCTTGCGCAGTAAAAAGTGAAAAAAAAAAAGTTATGCACTAATCATGTAACGACACGTGGCTTACCGAACAGAAAAAAAATCCAACGGGTTAATTGGTCAGGGCCGTTGTTTTTGAAATCAAAATCTGAACCAACGGATGATATTCATACAAAATGACTACTTTTTTTTTCAGAACGGATATAAACGGGAATACCCAAAATATTTGTAAAAAAACCCTAAAAAATTACAGAAAAAATCCCCAAAAATTGCATAACACCCTATAATATTTTCCTATAAATACTACATCATTTATTTCACAACTCACACTAATTTATGATTTGTGCACAAAAAATTTCGCATCTCCATTCATCTCTTCTCTATCTCTACTCTCATTTTCTTGAGCATTTTTTCGAAAAAATGGCTATCCATTGACTTCCTTCCGAAGATTTATAAATATGCATCTATTTCATACGTCATAGTATTGATGAATTCAACGGCAACAAACAAAGGAAGGACAAATTGTGGGAGAAAATTCATGGTGATTACATGCAAAATTGGGTGCCACCGGAAGGAGAAACACCTCGAGAGAAGCCTAGGTCTCAAATTGCGCTTGCATCTCACTACAATAAATTCAAGATACCATTGTAAAAATGGGGTCAATGTTTGCGAGACGCACGTAAGCGTAAAGATAGCGACACTTCTCACATGGATGAGGTAACTCCTTATACTCATCATCTCATTTTTATTTAATTTCTACTATGTAATTAATTTAGTGAATTTTTTAATTTACTTTTTGTATGTCATTTTAATCTAATTAATTTACTGTATTTTTTTAGATTAAGCAACCTCAAGCATACTACTATGCCGCTAAGAAAAGACCGTTCACCCACTTTGAATGTTATGAAGTTCTTAAGGACCTTCCAAGTTACTGAGATGTTGAACCAAGTACTCCGTCTCCATATGTAAGCTCATATGAAGAGACTCGCTCCGTTACCGAATCATCTCCAATCATAAATTTGGGTGGCGAGGAAGTGAATGAAGCATCACCCGCCTACGTTGGCACTGGTCCGTCGAGTCCAATTAGATCAATGGGATGCAAGGCGGCAAAGGAAGCAAGGTGTCAAAAGAAATAAGGTAAGACTCCTATTGAGCAACGTACTGAGGTTTTGCAAACCATGGCAAATGATCAAGCATCGTGGCATTCTGTGAGGAAGATGCATAATGAAAGTGAGCTCAATTATTACAAAGAGTATATACAACTTCAACAACGAAAGGAAGCAAGGGCAGCAAGTGAGCTCCAACTCAAGAAATAAGGATCATGACAATGAATTTGGAGGCTATGACCCCGGTCTCCAAAATGTACTTTACCAAGAGGAAACTAGATATTCTTAAAGAAGTAGAAGATAAGGAAGGTGAAGTTGTCGATGATACATTTACGGATTGTTATCAACCACGCGTACTTTGTCCAAAGTAATTTTAGCAATTATATTAAGAATAAATGTTGTCATTTATGTTTCCATTTTCTTTTCATTATGGATTTAAATTTTTGAGAAATAAAATTTCAATTCCTTTATGAAATTACTTGCCAAAAAAATACATCATATTTATTTTGTCGAAATCGTAATTCGGAGATAACATGTGTCACGCCCCCATTCGGTCACTGAATAGTAACTGCTCAAGCAATTTTTGAACTATTGTATTCTGTTTTGTATTTTGTTTTGCTCTTGATCAAGCAGTTTGATGATTTCAAACTGCTCTCAATCAAGTTGCATTTGCTCTAACAATGCCCTTCATTGTCCAATATCCAGTATTCACTTCTACCCAATCGGAGTGAATGTGCTCAACCGTAAACGGAGTCGTAGTGACTTTCGCCGCCAGTAATTTGATCAAGCGGAGTCTCACCTTGGTGAGATATTGTAGTTTTTTTTTTTGGGGGGGGCGGGGGGGGATGACCACAAATTAGGATGCATGGAAACTCTATGTTCCTGTGTGTCAAATTAGCAAATTAGCATTTTCTAAGAAGAAAAACAAAACGGATACCCCAAAGCTGCTTGTTGAGTCGTTTTGCCTTTTTCTGTACTGCGCTGTTGAACCGAGACAACTCCTATATAAACCCCCTTCCACTCTTTCCTTTTCCCCCACACCTAAAACCATCACTTCTGTTTTCGTAATAACCAAATCCATCTTCATCACTCTCTCCTCTTCTCTGATCCCTCTCTCACACACAAAAGACTTTCAAACCTATCCATCTCTTTCTCTTCATTTCTCATCTCAAAAGTACAAAACAACACCAGCCATGCCTGAAGCTCCGAAGAGCCCCTTGAAACACAAGAACGAGAAGGCCCTCAAGTTCATTGAGAGCGTAACCGAGAACGCTGATGAGGTCCAGAAGCGAGTTCTGGGTGAAATCCTCTCTGCAAATGCTAATGTTGAGTATTTGCAGCGACATGGCCTCAATGGTCACACTGACCGTGAGACGTTCAAGAAAGTCATGCCTGTAATCACCTACGACTACATCCAGCCTGACATCAACCTCATCGCCAATGGCGACAATTCTCAAATCCTCTGTTCTAAGCCCATTTCTGAGTTCTTGACAAGGTTCGCATATTGACCACAATATTCCGAAAGTTCTTCTTATCTTCAATAATTTTTCTGGGTTGTTTTGCTAACTGCCTCTGTGTTTTTTTCTTTGCTCTGTTTATGTAGCTCTGGGACATCTGGAGGAGAGAGGAAACTGATGCCAACAATTGAAGAAGAGCTGGAGAGGAGGTCACTGCTCTACAGCCTATTGATGCCTGTGATGAGCCAATATGTGCCTGATTTGGAAAAGGGCAAGGGGATGTACTTTTTGTTCATAAAATCTGAAGCCAAAACTCCTGGAGGCCTTGTGGCTCGTCCAGTGCTTACTAGCTACTACAAAAGCCCCCATTTCAAACACAGACCTTATGATCCTTACACAAACTACACTAGCCCAAATGAGACCATTCTCTGCCCTGACTCCTACCAGAGCATGTATTCCCAATTGCTCTGTGGCCTCTGCCAGAACAAAGAGGTCCTCCGAGTTGGCGCTGTTTTCGCCTCTGGGTTTATCCGAGCCATTCGCTTTCTCGAGAAGCATTGGGCTCTTCTGTGCAATGACATAGAGTCAGGGACTCTGAACTCCCAAATCACGGACCCATCGGTGCGTGATTCGGTCATGAAGATCCTCAAACCGGACCCAAAGCTCGCCGGTTTCATTGCCGGAGAGTGTGGGAAAAAGTTGTGGCAGGGGATCATAACAAGGCTGTGGCCTAACACCAAGTATGTGGATGTGATTGTGACAGGGACTATGTCACAGTACATTCCTACTTTGGACTACTACAGCAACGGGCTGCCTCTGGTTTGCACCATGTATGCTTCCTCTGAGTGCTACTTTGGTGTCAATTTGAACCCAGTGTGTAAACCAAGTGAGGTTTCTTACACCCTCATTCCCACAATGTGCTACTTCGAGTTCCTCCCGGTTCAGAGAAACAATGGGGCCAATTCGGATTCGGTTTCAGTGCCTGAATCATTGAACGAGAAGGAGCAGCAGCAACTGGTGGATCTTGTTGATGTGAAGCTTGGACAGGAATATGAGCTTGTTGTCACAACCTATGCTGGTATTTAACATCTCTCACTATTCTAGTCAAATAATTTATGAGCAATTTAATGTAATAGTATGACTTGGGTTTGTGCTTAAAATGGATTTGGTGCTGTTTTATATATTACAGGACTTTACCGATACAGAGTCGGAGATTTGCTCAGAGTGGCTGGGTTTAAGAACAAGGCTCCACAATTCAACTTCATCTGCAGGAAAAACGTGGTCCTGAGCATTGATTCCGACAAGACTGATGAGGTTGAGCTCCAAAACGCTGTAAAGAATGCTGCGACTCATTTGGTGCCATTTGATGCAACTGTGCCAGAGTACACAAGCTATGCAGACACTTGTAAAATTCCAGGCCACTATGTGCTCTTTTGGGAGCTCAGCCTAAATGGGTCCACCCCAATCCCTCCCTCAGTGTTTGAGGACTGCTGCTTGGCCATTGAAGAGTCTCTCAACAGTGTCTACCGGCAAGGCCGTGTCTCCGACAAGTCCATCGGGCCACTGGAGATCAAGATTGTCGAGTCTGGGACTTTTGACAAGCTCATGGACTATGCTATAAGCTTGGGAGCTTCCATCAACCAATACAAGACCCCAAGGTGTGTGAAGTTCGCTCCCATTGTTGAGCTCCTAAACTCAAGGGTGGTTGAAAACTACTTCAGTCCCAAGTGCCCCAAGTGGGTCTCTGGCCACAAGCAATGGCGCAACAACCATGATTGAGAAAGCAGAGAGCATCGAAATCGAACTGGTTCAGAGGAAGAAGAAGATCGAACAATGACTCCAATTTGGGCTCGTAATTTATCATTTTAGGGAAGAGTAACAAAGTGTCCAATTTAGGTTAACCCTATGTTTTTATGTTCATCCTTCGCCACCTTTTTATTTTTATTTTTAACTATGCTTCATTAGACTTTAAATTAGCACCGCCAGTCCATCACCATGTATAAAAATCTAGTTCATGTTTCAAGGAAGGAAGCTCTTTTTCATTTCTCTGTTTGTTTAAACTAGCTATAGCTATTGTTTTCTCATGAGATAGTTGGACTCCTAATTCCAGCCAGGTTTCCTGGCCACTGAAGTCGCATGGGCTTCCCTTCCTTACATATATAACTAAGAATAACGGCATTAAAATATAGAAGTGGTCTCAGAAGGCCAACCTCTCTTCTCAGACTCCGTTAGTAGTTTAGTACTACTTCTCCGGCTTCCATTTTCAGATTTTCTTTCCATTACTTTGTCAAGAATAAAGGCCAACATTAACCCCAAAAAAAAGAAAAAAGGCCAACCACTTTTCCGATAGTGTATATAATAATTGACTTATCTCACTACTTCACTAAGATAAATGAGCATCCTCTCTGTTCCAATGGCTTTGTCAAAGTGATCCCCAATAATATGTGCCTACAAAAATAAGTACTCAAATGCATCATGTGATTTGATTTTCAAAACTAGCTAGATACCTAGTTTATAATATAAACGATAAAATGAAAGTGGATAAACGACATGTATTGTTGATGAGCCATATGCGCATACTTGCAACAACAATCTAGTAATAATGTGTATGGAAAAAAAATTATAGTACCTGAACTTATTCAATCTTATCAACTTGATTATCTAAATTTTCAAATGTATTAATCTCATACCTAGATTTTAAAAATCGTATCTTGGTGATATCTGTAACCAATTTTTCGTCTATCTCATTTTCTCTTGATGACGTGACAAATAGAAATTTCAAATTTGAAAAGTAAACAAGTACCTTCAAATATGATTTAGTTTTTTATATTTTATTTTACTTTATTATTATTTTTTAATCCCTCAATTATGAAAAGGCTCATGGTATTTGCAAATATTGATGATCTTTTACTTTGTCTATGAATCGAACATCAGA
This sequence comes from Geum urbanum, assembly GCA_946800695.1. Lineage (NCBI taxonomy): Eukaryota > Viridiplantae > Streptophyta > Magnoliopsida > Rosales > Rosaceae > Geum > Geum urbanum. The sequence continues at coordinate 52,199,100 of OX327001.1, read as the reverse complement.
CTTCATCATACACAATAAATCCTCTCTCTACCACCACACCACTAATACTTGTTAATTTTGCCACCATTGTCCTTCTTCGTCTCCTCTTTTTCTTCTTTTCCTACCGGCACATGGCGCTCCGTCTTCAAACCGGTCTCCACCATTGATTACGTCGCCATGATCTGGATCTGCCCCTCTGCTTCACCCGCTGCACAACGTAGCAAGGAGGCAGAGGACCTGGCTTTGGAGATCAGCTATGAGGCCCGATGATGAGGGAGGTAGAGGGTTCAAAATTATTGTTGGAAAAATAGGTGTTTTAACACTATTTTACTTGACCATTTTGAGACAAATAAATTAAGATATTTAGTCGTTCAAATGATTAAAGGGGTGTATGAAAAATTATCACCCGAAACAAGCTAAAAGCTATCGATTTTCCAATAAATTGTTTATGATGACTAATAAACTTTTGTAATAGCATGCAATTGAATGACCAACTAAATGGTTTGTAACGGTTTATAACCGCTCATAAACTTTAGTTATGATATACAATTGAACCCTACTAAATAGATTATTTGTAACCGATCGTAAACATTAGTGACGGCAAATTAAATAGCTTGTAACAACCAATTGATGACGAGTATAATGATCAGAAACGATTTTGGTATGAACTCGAAAATAAGTGGCTTGTTCCCCAATGAAGACTATATAAAGTGATCATCTTCTTCTCATTTTCGATATCACATCAGAAAGAAAACATCTCCTCTTTAGATCTCTGCTCTCCCTCTCTCAAATTCGGTGATAGACAAAGGTATTATTTAGTTCGAGGAAAAGTTCTTGTCGCAGTACAAAAACTTTCAAGTTGTTTTATCTTGGGAGAATAGCGACATACAAGTCTATGGACGGCGTGAAAGTTCTTAATTAAGGAGAGTGTGTGATACACGCGACTCAACTCTATTCATCGTTCATCGTTCATCGTTCATCATTCTTCGACGTCAACCACTTGGGTAACAAATTCAAAGTTTCAGTTTTGTTCTTCCCATTTTATTTTATAATTACTAATTATTTGAATTAGTGATTTTAGATTTTAGATTTTATTTAATATCACATTACTTTCCTACAATTACATAGTAACATAACCCACGTGCACAACCAAATTGATATGAATTCGATCTCTTGCTAGATAGCTTCTTTTTCTGGATAGCGATCTCATTCATTCTTTCATCCTCAATCAGCTTGCGGCATACGTGGATAACATTGATCGGATTGGGTTTGACCAATCGGGTCGGATCAGACCCACACTACCACAATAAACACTATAACCGACGAGATCTGTAAAACTATAACCGACGAGATAAAAATCTCGTCGGTTATAGTGGAAAAAATATTTTTTTTTAATTTTTTTTTTAAAAAAATAAAAAATCTCGTCGGTTATAGTACTATAACCGACGATAATGGCTAAAAATCTCGTCGGTTATACTATTACCGACCCCCTTTAACCAACGGACTATATCCGACGAGATTTTTTATTTTTTAAAAAAAAAAAATTAAAAAAAAATATTTTTTCCACTATAACCGACGAGATTTTTATCTCGTCGGTTATAGTTTTACAGATCTCGTCGGTTATAGTGTTTATTGTGGTAGTGCCAACCAAATCTAGAAATAGAAAAAATAAAAGAAAATGGTGATAGAAGGGGAAATTGGTATTTCACCCTCTAATTTAAATTTTCTGTTTGTCACATCATCAAATTAAAAGTGACGGAAATGAACGAAAAATTAGTTCTAGGTATTACCAAGATATGATTTTTCAAGTTCAGGTATGATATTGATGCTTTTGTAAGTTTATGTATCAAGTTGATAGGACCGGGGTAAATTCAAGTACCACCGAAGAATTTTTTCCTGAGTAAATATTCTACATGTCCATCTTAGCTAATTTCTAGTAAATTTTTTTTTCCCTCTTTCTTGCTGTTTTTTTATATTATTATTCGATTTTACATAAGTTTTCCTTCACGCAGCCAGAAGTTGACAGAAAAATGAATTTGTATATGTGCAAAACCATAATGTATACCGTTATTTTTTTTTTTTGAAATCAGTATAGCTTTAATTTTGCATGATAAACTTGTGGAAATATTTTTTATTTCAAAATTATAAGGGCACAAGGCCACCCCATGTATATATCATAGGATCCCATATCATGTATGAGTTATATTTCTCTTATTATTTTGAATTGAAGAAAAAGACACCAAATTAAATGTGACTGTGTCCAAGATTTGATCAGTTGTGTTTTCGATTTGTACAGAATATCTCTGGTTTGGTTGAAAATTGATACTATCGGACTATCCATGAATCAAAAAGACAGGAACTGTTTTTTTTTTTTTTTTTGCTAATTGCCGGCACTGCTGTTTAATGCAGCAGCTAGTGCAGCCTCAGATCATTGGTCCCTTCTTTTGCTTGCCACTGTCTTCACTCTTCAGTAACAAAACAAAAGCAGTTTTGATATGGGCAGATTTTGCCGAGTCATATATATATCGCAGCATGCAGACGTACAGTCAAAATAGTGAAAGTGTTAGTTAGCTCCCAAGTCCCAACAGACAAACCCAGAAAAAGATGGTGACATATTCAGAGACAGGCATGGTTTCACGTTCTGCTGGCAGTGGTGGTGGTGGAGGAGATAAGGATGCACTTCCTGCCTTTGGCTTCTTTTCTTTCTGTTGTGACGGTGAGCACCAAAAGTGACCAACACGTACAGTGTCCACTGCAAAGCCACACGCCAGAGTAGAGGTTGGGGGTTGTGGTAGACAAGGTTGAGTCCAATATCATCGGATCCTCGATAAGGGAGAAACATGCACAGAACTTGTGAAGATGTTAGCACGTACGAGTACGTTAGGGTGAAGTTTTTGTAAAACTGTTACCTTTTAAATCTTCATCTTTTGACCTTTAATTATAACAATGCATGTACATAATTTGCATTCTACTAAATGTAGTCTACGTACTTCACATGCAATTAAATTTGTACTATGTATGTATATAAGTAATATAACAATGTTTGTAGACAATTTGCATCCCATCAAGTGTCTATACCCCAATTTACCATCTCTTCTTATCACATAATTAAAAACGGACAGGTACGATTTGTGTAAAGCAAGTTCGAAGTGAATCGGCTTTAATCTCATCGTCTAGATTATATTTATGATGAATGTATGATTGTTGTGACTTTTTAAAAAAAACAAATTTTTCTTAATTCATGATAAACCGGGTCCTCTTTGATTTGTTTAATATTTAAAGAAAATTAAATCGAAAAGTCCCTAGAATATATAGCTTTAGATTTTTTGTTGATATTCTTTTGAATGATTTTTATCCATTATTTCACCAATTTCTATTTACTGTTCTACATCGTGCAAAGATTATATGATGTCAAATGCAACAAGACATAAACTGCTAAACATTATTAAAATGGCTCTCGTGTTCATTTGAAGTCTTAGCAACTCCATCTCCTCCACGTCCTCTTGGGCTATTATCAGTATTATGTATAGTTTGCTATAATTTTTATTAGGGCAACGTTATGGGGCCTCAATTAGACTATGATGTGGAGGTCTTAAGTTGACATGATATGAAATGTTATATAAACAAAAATATGTTTTGTAAATTCATGAGAAAATATTTAATTTATAAACCAATTTTGTCCTTTTATTATATATTTGATGAAGTTTATAAATAAAACTTCGATCATATAGATCAAAGATTACTTCAATCAAGTGAACTCGATCATTTAAAAAAAAAATTTAATTAAGTTTTGATATTTCATAGATTTTCTTCTTCTCTAGAGTCATTATATCCATGCAAAATCAAAAGTGATCAAAGGAACTTCTATTGGTACTTGGACTATTGTTGCTGAGCATTTAGGCTCAATCTCCCTCAATGACTACATTCTATAAATGGTGAAGTGAAACGGAGTCGAACTCATAAACATATACTGGAAAATTTTGTTTTTAATTTAGCATTGAATTACGCATTGTAATCTTGAAAACTTGCTTGATTTTGTCAGTGATATGGTTTTTGTGTTCAAAAGAAATAAAAGAACATAAAAGAAATAAAATTAGTATGATTATTTTTTGCTAATTTGATGATGTGTATAAGTCTAACATTACATGTAAGATTTGAAGCATACATGTCATAATTTATTATGTCGTACGATCATTTTTCTTTTCATTAAGCTAATCTTAATCATTAATGTTGGGTAATTACAATTAAGCGTAACTACGTATGATGCGCAGTGGATGGTCGTTCAATATTAACTCAGGCCAGGAAGAAGATCGACAATTAATAGAACGCAGCGACAGAGGCGATGAGCATAGAACACATTACGCCTAGCACAAGAAGAAGAAGAAGGTGGACCATCTGCAGGATCCTAACACGTGGAAGGTAAGATAAAAGCAGCGTTGACCATGGGTGTTTCGGGACCCACCTTTGTCGAGCACAACAACTCCACGTGACATGTTCTTTTAAGTTCCGCTTTTGGGAGTTTTGGCTCGGCCCCTACATATCTATATATATATAACAGAAACATCCGGGAGTTTTACCTTCTTTTTCGTACGTGGGCATGCCAAGCACGTAGAGATGGGGAATGAACAGATTTCAAATGTAATAATCCTTGTCTAGTTTGAGTTTCAGCCTTAAGGGCGAACCAGATTCACCGTACGTAAAACCAGTTCACTCTAGCGGTATCCCAAATTCGGAATGAGAAAGACTTTATCCTATGCGTATGAAAAGAAAAAAATGTATACATGAACTCTACACCAGAAAATGCTCTGTATTTTTTGCGCAAGGCTAGAAATTTACGTGTGCCCAGAAAATACGGATTCAACAACGTCTAGCCCTGTGCAGTAGTACATGCTCCGAGCACTTGGCATTTTAAATAAAACCACTCTCGGTCATCAACTCCATAACTACTAGCTGGCTGGCTGGCTACTTAATTTATCCATCTCTCTTTCAGTATCGATCTGGATCGAGTACGTGGGGTTTTGAAGAAGAATGAGAAAGAAAGAAGGATCCAGATCGAGCTAGCCGAAGGTAGTAGACAAGTCGTTCGTCGACGGTCGACCCCTCTCAAACGACAAACCGGTGTGTAGCAACAAACCACCACGCACATATATATAGACATATACATAATACCAGATTATTAGAATATTAATGATTGGAGGATCAGAGAATAATGCCCTACGCACCCGTACCGGTGGTGGTCGTTTCCATCAGAACTCCGGCCCCAAAGTTCACGTGAAGTGTCAGTGTCGCTCGTCGTCGGACGGGACGAGGGTGACGGCTCAAGTCTACAGCTAGGAGCCTACGAGACGGGTTGTGGTGGACGGAGGAGAACCGGAGAAGGCTTGGGCTTTCCTCCCCCAATGCACTGTCACTTCACACGTTACCTGTGCCCACCCGCACGTGAGGGTAATCCTGATCTGTTTTCCTGCCGGCCGGGCACACTTGATGGGCCAGCTAAGCTCGGTTTTGGGCCCAGGTATAGTCATCCACAGTATTGAGGACTTTCTATATATAGACTGTTTACTTCAATCAGGTTTTGATAAGTACGTATGTGTGGTGGATTTTACGTTCTCAGTACTCAATATTCAATGAAAAATAATTAGGTAAAATGAATTTTGACCAACTTTGTGTAAATTATACTATTTGTACATATATTAATTTGTTATTTTAAATTTGAGACCACTCATTTTATATATTATTGGTTGAAAATCAAATATACAAAAAATGAATCAAAATGAAGATAATTTAAGTATCTGATCTTGCAAAACAAATGAACGGTTATGGTGAAGATCGAATACCCAAATGACAACCATTCATTTCTTTTGCAAGATCAGATACCCAAATGTTATCAATTTTGATTCATTTTTTATAGAGTTGATCTTCAACTAATAATCTATAGAATGAGTGGTTTCAAATTTGAAATAACAAACTAGTATATGCACAAATAGTATAGTTTGGACAAAGTTGGTCCAAACTCATTTGGACCCAGGTATTGTGCATACTCAATACTAGAAAGAGCTTTCCTGGAGCAGGAAGGAATCCTAAATGATCTCGATAAATCTTAGAATGATTGAGAGAGTTAAGAATGCAGAATTCTTAGTAATTAGAGTCATTACGTAAGTCTGATCGTTAGAATTTTGTCTTAACTACAATAAGTAATCGTACGATGCCTATATATAGAAGAAATCTTTGTACGATCGGGACCTCTACATTTCATACACAACTTTTGCTCTCGACAAAACCCTTATCTTCTCGAGAAATCCAAACTTTCGGTGATTCGAAGATTTACACTAGATAGGGCGTGTATAATTTGAAGATTCAAGGACTTGAAAACTATGTTCTCAACACTCGACAAGGAGATTTCTCCGTTCTGCACCGGATAGGGTGTGTGGAGTATTGATTCCCGTGGCTCAGCAAAGTGACATGAAAACTCAAGTCCTGCGTCACTTAGTCAAAAAGAACTCATCAACTCCCTGTCTCAGTCGCTTCTTAGAAGCTCAGTAGCGGCGAACTAGCATTCAACGTTCTGTGGCCAAATATTTTGGCACGCCTAGCACACACACGCGCGAGAAAAGAGACAGTTTGAGACTTCTCGGGACCCTGGGAATTCTGCGGCCAAATATTTTGGCACGCCCAGTGGGACCAACTTTTGTGTCTCAACGCAACAACAGGGGACCCTTATCAGAGGAGGTACCCTTGTTTCCGTAAGCACCCGCAACCAGCTTTCCAAGAGCATTACTTTGCAGCTTGCCGCGAATTAACGGTGGAAGCAGTAGAAGCAAAGTTTGGGACTACACACCACTCAACAATGGCATTATACTTCCTAACCCCTGGCGAGATCAATGCATTGACATATGATAATAATCGTCCTTATGCCGACTAGCGTGATCAACACCAGGCGGAGCAACTCGACCAAATAAATCAGCGGTTGGATGAGCAAGCACCCTTGCTCGCAGCGATCGATGAAAGGTCCGAGAAAGTGGCCAGAGACTTGCTGGCCTTGAGGACAGGCCTCGCGAGAGGCCTAGAAGAGTAAGAGACTCACAAAGTTCAACTTGTGAGTCTGGTAGAGGGCTATGACAAGTTGTGGGTGGACCTTGTATGAACGGTAGAGGCTTCAATGAAGAGGCACAAGGATTCCATGACCGACTTATACAAAAGGACAAATAGAGACCTTGGCTACCTCTCCAAGATGGTGTCGAATCTGGCCCGCAAGCAACGCCAAGCGGAGAAGTTCTCAACGGCCTGGAAAGAAGAGTTCTAGAGATTTATGGATCAATGTAATTTGCAAGTTGCACGACAATTTCAGACTTACGAGACTCCCTTCCCGGAACTAGATAAAGAGGATAACAATGCTTGGAAGTGGCCCAAAGCCTCCAAGCCAATTAGTTTTCAAACGTTCAGGGGGAACTGAGATGAGAGCGTAGCTACCCATGTGGCTTGTTTTACCTTGCAGCTCAGACCATAGGGGAACGATCCGGAGCTCAAATTCAGAGTTTTTGGATCCTCGCTGATAAGATTAGCCCTTATTTGGTATACTGGCCTGGATCCACATTCGGTGATGGAGTGGTCGACTATAGAGGCAATGTTCACCAACCATTCTGGGACGGCCATGCCAGAAGTGAGCATAACAAAGCTATATTTAATGTGCCAAGCATCTTCAGAGTGCTCGGTAGCTTTCTTGCATCGCTTTAGGGCTGAGTACAATATGTGCAAGATGCCGCTCCACAAGGTTGCGGTCATCGACATGGCTATCAATAGCTTAGAAGATCAGCTCTATACCATGTTCCTAAACAGTAAGCATGCCTCATTGAACGAAATCATCAATTCAGTGACGAAGACTCATAGTGCTATGCAAGAGAAGGACAACAGGAGAAACGCTTTAAACGAGACATACATGCCCAGATTATCATATGCGCCAGAAAATAGCAAGCTGGTGGCAACTGCTTATCTTAAAGAGTCTGGCGAGGAGGTTATAATTTGGAAATCGAGCCAGTCCATACTGTCGAGTTAACCTCCAAGACCGTTTTGAAGCCCAAGAAGATGTAACAAAGCAATGAGCCCCTCAAGCTCTCAACAGTGGATTTCACCAAGCCAGAGTTTGAGATATACACCTATGACATATCACTTATGATGTGTCGAGAATTACAGAGATATTAGATAATCAGATCGTGGCAAGGATCACCAGAGTGCGTTTTAAAACCCCTCCAAATCATGCGGAGGTAGAGGGGTTGCACTATTTCTGTTTCCATCACGTGTGGACTCACCCAACATAATAGTGTACTAGCTTGAAATATAGGATCCAACAATAGATTGATGAAGGGGAGGTCATCATACAGCAGCCATGCGAATAGGAGGCGCAACAAGTTGAATCTGGCGAGAATATCATGGTGGGTACCCTTGACTTGCAATAGAATAATTCCAACGAGAGGAAACACACCCTAGACATCCATACTACCAGAGAAAGTACACAGATTACACAGCCTGAACCGTCATCTAAGGGGAAGGAGAAGGTTGATCCCAAGGGGGCATCTCTAGTTGCCCCGCGTTCCCGCTGTAAGGTTCACCTGGTTTAAAATTTTCATATGAGGAATTAATGGAGGCAGCCAAGGTGTGTCCTGAATTGATATCACCACCAGAACATTACCAGCCAGTGAGCCCGCGCATAACGAACCCCTGAGACTCACAAGCTTATAAAAGGATACGTGTCGCTGAGAAGTTCATGAAACTAGTTTTTGGTGATGTTGGGTTCATCTGACCAGGCTTCCAAGTCGTACATTCCTCCAGCTTTCAGATTTGTCACTAAAGAAAACGTGTGGTATGTCAAAGAAAAAGGGAAGACAGTAGAAGTGACTCCGAATAGAAGGAGGAATCTCCAGTGACGATACAGTGCAACCAAGAGGGCCTCAGAGGCTTTGGACAGAGGGATAATTAAGCCAAACAAACTCACTCAGACCCCAGAGTAGTTGTAACGGTGAATGAATAGACTATCGGTCAATCCCGTGGTAGTCTTGGGGAAGAAATCTGATGAACAAATGGTCTGAGCAGCTCAGCCTAGTGTGTTCTCAAGAAACCTTAAGTTACTCTTGAGAATTCAAGTACACGAACCTATACCGGAGGTTCATCATGCCCCCAAGAGACTTAACAAGGAATCAGGGCATTAAGTCTTTAGTGCTTAAAATCCTCCAACGAGCAAACGAGTTTGACACAGCACATATAACGTCAAGTGAGTCCAAGGGCTCCCAAATCCATTGGTGATCAAGGAGCAAAAGAAAATTGCAACTCAGTAAGGGGCAACCATACTCGTGAGCCAAGACAACACTTTGTTCTCCCCAGCAAGTGTTGAGCCTACTCCTAAGGCTCCATTTGAAGGCAGGTTACTAGCAGTCGTGGGGGGTACTACGTCCTGGTGACCAAGTCATGTTCGAAGCAGGACCGCCACCAAGCGAGCCACTGGACGAGGAGGCTGAAGAGGAGGATGAAAAGCTAGTGGACTATGGGGATGACGATGAGCACACAGAGGTATGTGGCGAGGAGCTTGCAATAAACATGGTATTCATCATTCCCGCCAAGTTTATAGTAGCGAAAGCAATGGGTTCAACACCTAACATGTCTAAGGCAAAGGTACTTGCTCGCCCAAACGATGTACATGTCTATAAATGGGAAGGTTCATATGTGGTGGACTAGATTGTTGGCAGAGGGGCAGTTCGACTTCGCGATAGAGACGGCGTGGTTCATCCTAATCCTATCAACATTCGTTACCTCAAAAAGTATATTAATCCTGTATGGGAATTCGATGACCCGCTAAACGTGGAGTAATTGAGTTTTCACAAGTGCACTCTCCAGCCTTCAAGAGGCTTGGTTTCATTCACTTGTCCAAACTCAAGGGGCACCATAGCATAGTTCGATCTATATTCTTTATGGCCAATTCCTGTGTCCAAAATTTTTGTATTTGTTTTTTTAAGTTGTTTGCTTGCATACTCTCTAGAGCCAATTTATGTGGCAAAGTTGTTGTTTAAATAAAATAATAATGCAAAGTGTTCTGTCATATTAGCCAAGTGTTATTTCCACCAGTTTCTAAAAAAACACTTGGCTAATATGACAGAACAGATACATCAGATGACATGGATCAAATTTATTCAAACTTATTATAGACGCTTTGCGGTCTTGAGCTCTGATACGATATACAATAAAACAATAAATTGGCCTAAGAAAAGAAGACTGGAACAACATGCTAAAGACCTTCAAGTAAAACTAAGAGCAGAAGACAGCCTCTTGGTCTCGTATCATTAGCGCTGATGGAACAGCTTCAGCCTAGGCGTCCATCAATCGAGGACGCCTGGTACCGCTAACTTTTCTGCTCACTATTCCCAAGACTCACCATTCGTACAATAGGGAGTGGTTGGACAACAACTCCACACTCTTCTTGTAAGATAAGCTTACAGGGTTGAGCAAGTGTAGAGCTGCAAGCGAGGCAGAAGGCAGGTCATCTTTCCTGGCGTACAGACTTGACTGCTCCCAAAAGTCTTGGGGTACCCTTGCCAAGGTTGAACCTGGGCATAGATATCATTGTCTAGTTTAGGTTTGGAAGTGGATATCACTATCTAGAGCTAAAAAAGTAGAGAAGGGAATCTGGTGGAAAAGCTTTAAAACAAAAACAAATTAAGTAGCCCAAGAGAAACATCTTTGTTATGCTAGAGTGAGAATTGGATGGTTTCGGCTTGACCAGAGAGGGTATTTATATGAGCCTAACCTTAGAGGCATCGAAACAGAGCGACATTTATCGATTTAATGCACCCATTAATTGGGGAAGACGTGTTCGCACTTGTATACTATCCCACTTCAATCTCGGTTCATCTTTTCAGAGAAAAGTAGTAGAACGCAATTTATTCTCGGACAGTTAGAGTAGGCGAGATTTATGGAACCGAGGAGAGACGTGATTTCCATTTGGTTTTGTGTTAAGTTTGAATTCAAAGACGGTTCAATTAGTGGGATGAGCCAATTAACTTAGTGATATCATTAAGTTTGGTTACAAAATAAGGCCTAAACCTGAGGCCCAAAATTAAAAAACATATCAAGCTCACGCCTAAAGCTAAATGTGATGGGCCCTTTGTTGAATTTCAACCTTGGCATGTTCATACTAGGCCCATGCTTCGATATATGACCTTTGAAACTGAGCCACCTCTTGTTCTATAGCCTGGAGACAGTCAGCAGCGTTCTCTTGTAGCTGTACGACGACGACATCCTGGGTAGGCCTGAACTCTTCCAGCTTTCTTTTCACTTCATATTGGAGTCTGGCGAGCTTGGTCTCTTTCTCAGCCATGGCGTTCTTATAAGTGACTTTCTTGAAGAAAGCCATGAGCTCACCATGATTGGTCTGTACATTTTTTGCTGTTTTTGCCTACTCTTACCTATGACTCTGGTGCCGGTGAAATTGTTTGAGCAACCAATCTGTTCGTTCTTGCAACTTCTTGAGGTTTGCAAGACTTTCCACAAAAAAGATGAAAAGTGGGAACAAGTGCTTCCAGAGCGCGTCACTGCAGGTCTTCCATCTCTTTCATGGCTACTGCTAGGACGAAAGGAGCGTCGAGGTCCACCTCATAGAGAGCCTGAATCGTGGCTTTGGCATAGACAATCTCTCGAAGTTTGGGTGCGACCGAGGCAACTTTCTCAAATTGGGCCTTTAATTTGGCAAGTCTAGGAGAGGCAACAGTTGTTGAAGAGCTAGGTCTGGCCGAGGTAGAGGCTGATTGATTTGGAGACCCAATTGAAAGAGTTTGTTCGACATCGTGGTCGAAGGCAGCAAGGGCTTCCCACATAGCAACCGTGAAAATGTCGCGTTCGATGGTCGATGGAAGAGTAGCATGCTCATAGTCAATTCCCACCATAAGTGATTCTTCAAGAATTACGAAGGGAGTGGTTTCAACGTCACCCAAAGGCTCTGGAAGTTTGGCTTGTTGGGTTGGAGAGATGGTCGCATGCGAAAAGTGAATGATTAGATTAGGGAATCATCGCGCGAACAATGAATTTTTAAAGTAGTTATGCAGACCTCGTGGTCAGCACGAATTCCTTTGCTCGCTTGAGGATTAGTGTCTTGGATGTTGCTCGCCAGAGGTTCTAGGTGTTCATTATCCTGGCTTGCCTAAGTGTCCTTGACAGGAGTCATCTCCGTCTAGCCTTCCTCGACGGTGAGTGTATCAGCAGCCTCATCTTTAGGGTTAGGAGTGGTTGAGATTTGTTTAAATTGGAAAAAGTTTAATTCATATCCTAAGAAATTTAAAAGGAACAAAAGAGAATGTACATTACCTCAAGTGGAGAGTCGGGCACGTTTCTTGCCTGGGTTGCCTCAAGCTCTAGTGCTACCAAGTCATCTCTCGGCAGAGGATTGCTCGTCAGAATTTCACTCGCTCGAAACTTGTCTGCAAAGTCACCACTAGACTGAGCAGTCTCCGTGAAATCTGGGCTTGTCTTATTCTCTTCAGTATGCTCGCTAGGGGAATGATCATCTTCTATCAAGGGGAAAAAAGGCTCTGTGGCTGTAGGTTCCTCATTTGCACTAACTTCCCCTTCAAGGGGCACATTGGCCGTAGAGTTAGCCTCAGGTTGAAGCTCTTCAGAGATTATCGTCAGGAAATAGAGGAAATCTAACTAAGGAAAAAAAAACATCATGTAAGTTCTCAATACAGGTTAGAGGTTATCTCGAGCTCATTTTCCAAGGGAGAGTCTGATGTGGTGATGATGATTGGATGAGGCCGGGAATCCCACATCCAATTAGACGTTCATGCTCCCTTTAAGAACATGAGAGTGAGGAATGAAAGGAGGTTGTTCCCAAAGGACGTTCTTCTTATTCTTCTTCTTCTTCTTCTTCTTCTTCTTCTTCTTCTTCTTCTTCTTCTTCTTCTTCTTCTTCTTCTTCTTCTTCTTCTTCTTCTTCTTCTTCTTCTTCTTCTTCTTCTTCTTCTTCTTCTTCTTCCCTATCATCCATAGATGGGAGATGAGGTTGGCGAGAAGATCTTGCTATAGCATAGGGGTGGAAGCGGCCTCTTGTGTTCAACTGGTCAATTGGGATATCCTTATCTTCCTCAGGAATAAGGGCCCGTTGCTGTTTATGGGGTGGCTAAAAGAAGATAGAAGTTAGAATTAATGGACATTTAGTAAAACGATTAAGTCGATGGATAGATGAACAAGGCTTACTGAGTTAACTATTTTGTCTTCTTCTTCTTCTTCTTCTTCTTCTTCTTCTTCTTCTTCTTCTTCTTCTTCTTCTTCTTCGTTTCTGCTCTCTCTCATAGGATGAGAGTCGTGCCTGGCAGGATGAGGTTTGCGCTTGCTTCCAGAGGGGCCTGTAGTGGGGCTTCGAGTGGCAGTACCCATGTTTGGGGTTTCTTGGGGAGCAACGCCTATTAGAAAAATAATGGCTAGCACCTATTTCACAAATAAAACAAAAGGAAGGAACGTTACCCCTGGCCAGCAAGGAGGGGAAGCTGGGACTTGGCCTTCTTCGTATAGGAGGGCTACTTTGTTCGACGCCGCAATAAAGAGCGACAAGAACGCTCTAAAGATCCTGGCAAAGAGGGCTACAGGGTGAAGGTTGGCCATAATGTACGAGCCTGAAAAAGCTGGACGGAGACGACCACGAACGAAAACCGAAGTTCGCATCATCGACATCATCAACATCAGGGAGAGCAGTAGACCTCTAAGAGGTGTAGCAGCTGATAGAACCAATAAAGGGAGAAGCTGAGTGATTTGAATAATGCCGCTACCTGGTGAAGTGGTTAGGGGCATAGAGCTCATAGGCCATGCCCGATTCTAGAATTTGCAAGTCGACACATGTGATGCTCTGGATAAATATCAACCTTGGAGGAACTGTTTGCACAGGCGAGGGACAAAATCCGGTGCTTAAGTCCTCAAGATGGCAACGACCAAGAACAAGGAGAGCAGTATCCTCCGGAAACTTATCGAACGAGCAGAAAAAGGTGAAGCTATTGAAGTAAGTAAGTGGGTTGACATGGAGCGGCCAGGTGTTAGGATCATAATTATATGCCTATTACGCTCTTAACTTTAAGCTTATAACTTGTTTTCTATGAATAAAGCATTGTTCTGATCTTATGACGTTTCCTATTTTTGCTAGGAAATATAGAGTTGACTCAGAAATGCATTAAATATGAAGAATTAGATACTTATTGGAAAATACGTATACATTTCTGAGGTCACGAGAGAATTTGGAGCAACTTTGGGACATAAATGAAATAGTTTCACTGGAAGTCGCCGGAAGTTGCCCCGAACCCGCCAAAATTTGCCACCTTGGCCGGCCCAATTATATGGAGTCTAGCCTAATGAATGCCCATTCAGCTCATTTATGCTTACCAATCTGATTTGGAAAGAAAGAGAAAAAGTTGGACCACATGATGTCACTAATTTGGAGCTTAGCCTTCCATAGCCTAAAATAGTGGATCATGATCTCCCTAATTCAAAAATAACCCTTAGATGTTCCACTTCCTCTTTTATTATCATCCTAGGGTTGAAATGGAGCCTCCCAACTCAGCCAAATTCGAGCTCCGCTCTCACCCACACACACCACACTTCATTTCACTCATTTTCCAAGTTTTGAGCCTTTTTTTCTCTATAGTTTTCTCTCTAGCTTCTCTCTAGGGTTCTTAGTTGAGTTCTCTAGATAGAAGCTATATTTCTCTTCCTTTAATCTTCTCTTCCATCCCTCTAAAAATCTAACAGACCTAGCCTTGTAAGTCTTGGCTGAACCTCTTCCACTCTCCCTCATCACCATCCCTCACTTCCTCCTCTCATCTTTGACTCCAAGGTTTGGTGAGATTTCTAGAGCTCAAAGAGGTGAGAAGTAATCCCTCTTCTCCTTTGCCTCTTGGGGTCCTAGAGGTCTTCTTTACCTCTTCTACAAGCTTGGGTGCATTTTTGGAGCAAGAAGTGAAGAAGGAACTTGAAGAAGCTTGGAGGCTTTTGCTTAAGGGACTATTCGGTTATTTCTTGCACTTATTGACTCTCATCTTTGTATTTAAATTTCATTGTAGTTATGAATAGTTAGTAGTCTATTTGGGAAGCTAGAGTTAGAACCCTAGCCATGTGATGAACAAATGATGACTTTGATTATGTATGACTTTTTGTTTTAGTGTATGCTATATGATTGTATGTTGCGAATGAGCTTGTTATGTGTTTGTGGATGTTTATTTTGCTTGAGCTTCATGTATAGTTTCCTATATGTATGTGTTGACTCTATCTAAGTTGATGCATGTGTAAAGAGACTAAAAATGACCCTTAAATGAATTAGCTACTCACTTAAGGTTAGATGAGCATGTAAATATGATTAGGTATATTTTCTAAGATGTTTACCTTGAGACTTGGTTCCCTTAGTAATTTGCATGGACTAGAGCTCTTTTAAGTCTCAATAGATTTGAGGGACTCTAGTCAAGCACACATTAAATTCGAAAGGTTATTGTGTCAATTGTAGAATCTCTTGGCTCGTAACTCACTAGGTGCGAGTTGGGGGATTCACCTAGACTTCCCCTCAGAATCTCCAATAGATATTCGAAAAGGAGAACCTTCCATATTTATCATATAGTACGTTTGTTTGCTTCAATCACGTGACATGCGATTGAGATGTAAGCCCGAAATGGCTTAGGTCTTGGTTTCGATTTACTAAACACTTTAATGTTGGCTTAAGTCATCTAGTGTCTGAAATGGCCTAAGAACTTAGGTTCAAAACCAAATGTGACTCAAAAGGTCACAATTTGGACTATAACTTGTATGAATGGATTTTAATCCAATACATAAACTAGGACATTGTTTGATACATCATGTGGTTAGCGGGACTCCCCTAGTTGACCATCTTTCCTTATCTTGAATTTGTGTACTCTTTTCGTGTTTGCATTGTAGCATAATCAACCAATCAACCAACCATCATTTAATCACTCATCGTAAATTAATCATCCCTTACAATGCTAAGTCTCTAAAAGACTTGGTAGTGTAAGATACACATTTCTGCATTTTAATTCTCATTTAATGTCAAGTTAGTGTCTCGTTAATCACTTAATTGAGTCAAGTTAAGGAGTTTAAGTTGTTAATCCTTGTGGGTTCGACACTCAACTTCTTACATTTTTACTAAAAATTGACCTCATGCACTTGCGAGTGAAGAACTCTTTGTATTTATGAATTAGTTAATAGTTCATACGTTTAAGGAGTACAAAACCTTCAAAAAGTTTTTGGTGCCGTTGCCGGGGATTGATTTCACTTTGATTCATTAGCTTTGGTTTGCCTTTGATTGTGGAGTATCCGGACATGTGTGTGGTATTTTGCTTCTTAGTCTTGTAGTTTTTCTTCATTTTATCCCTTAGGACTTTGTTTTCTTTGTCTTTGATTTCTAGAGTACTTTGGTGGATAGCTTTGAGGTGAATTTGTGCTAGAATTTGTGGTAATAATCTTTTTGTAGGGCATATTTTCGACTCGTTGAAAATTGGTTCGGAGGAAAACAGTAGCGTTCATTCGACCCATTGAGTGATTTCTCAACCCGTCGAAATTTGTTTGAATTAGGGACAGTAGCTATCATTCGACCCGTCGAAGATTAACTCTATTTGAAAGTGTTATTTTGGCCCTTGTTCACTTGCTCTAGCTTATCCATATTCTTGAAAGCATATCTAAAATAGTGTATTCTTTTTGTTCGCAAATTGGTATATTGCATAACGTACACCTTTACCTTGGTTCACTTCGGTGTCTATTGCACAGTGAATGCCACTACGCTGTGTACCATTTTGTGTTTATCGCTTCGAGTCTTTTTGTTAGCATATCTAACTTAGTGTTTTAAAGAGTCTTAGAGTCTTACTTCAAAGGTATGTTGTTGGTGACTCATTGTTGTGAGGAACACAATCTTTGAGCATTTAACGTTTTAGCTTTGTTTTTGCTTGTTAGATTGATTACCTTGAACCATGGACGAATGGTATAAAAGTTGGCAAAATTCAAGTGGTTATAGGCAACAAGTACCTTACAATGGAGGCTATCAAAAGTGGAACTATCAAGCCGAGGATCCAACGTATTCTTATGTGGAGGCATGTGCTCTATGCGGTTCTTAAGTGCATTCACCTCTTGAGTGCAACTTGAGATATGAGTATCCCGAGCATGTTCAAGAGTACGAGTACAACATAAGGATGCATCAAGCAGACTCGGTACCTATTCAAGAAGAAGCTCTTAGTTCAAATTTAGAAGCACTTATTCACACTCACCTAGCCTGAGTTGAGGAGCACCTAGCTCGAGGAAAGGAGACCCGTGCACAATTTAGGCAATTGATGACACCCTCTCCACCTCAAGAAGAAAGCCTTACTCCAAATTTGGAGGAGATGCTTGCCAACTTGCTTTCTCAACAAGAAGCTTCAAGGCAATATACAAGGAATGAATTCCAATGTATACAAGAAAACTTCAATGTGTAAGAGAGGAATTTCAAAGGGACATTCTAGGATTGAAAGCTCAAGTGAGTATACTAGCCGAGAGAGTACAAGAGACTATTCAAGAAGAGGTAGCACCTTATGAGCCTTCCATCCATCATGACGCTTCAACCTTTCAAGGAGCCGAGTATGATGATTTCTCATCTGAGGAAGGAGAGCTAAATCCATATTCGGTGAAAGATTGTCAAGGTGCTATAGATGATGAAGTCTCATTCGATGATGATTGCATGACCGTGTTTGATAAAGCTTGGAATGTTGAGGAAAAGATACTTTCAGACTCATCTACGCGACCAGTTATGATCTATCATGAAGAATTGATGAATGAGTTAGATGAAAGGGATGCCCAATGTGAAGAGAATGTGTTTCTACCAAGCATTGAAGACCAAGTTAAAAAAGCACCACCATTCATTCCCCCACCACTAAAAGAGTACCACCAAGAACTTCCCATGGAGCAAGAAGAAGCATTGAGTTATGATCACGACGATAGGATTGAGACCAAGGTATTCTTGCCTCTTGATCCTCCATTTAGCAACCAATGTTTCTATGAAGAAGTGAAGTATTGGAAAAGAAACTTTGTTTCCGACTCTCCACCTTGTTTTGAGATGCCACAACCACCTATTTTCTTCCCACACATCAAGTCTACATCAACGTTAAAGGAAAAGTTTGGAATTCTACTTGGAAGAGCGATCGAGAAGAAGAGGAAGACATCTAGAAGATATCTAATTTGGTCTACTATTGGAAATTGCATGGATCACTTTGATGTTTGCCTCTATGACAAGTCAAGAATCCATCTAGCTCTAAGTAGTAGAGTGGTACTAGTCAAGAAGTATCCACCATAATAAGATGGTGGAGTTATGGACCATGTTTACGTCCTTAAACTACAACCCGTGATGGTCGGGCACCATTGGTATGTTAGAGGAATAAGTGTGAGGTTGGAGGAGTATAGAACATGGTAGAGGCATTAGGATGATCACCACTTTGGCGAAATTGCTTTTAAATACTATGATGCATACATCCTTTAGATAGCCAATTTGAGCCTTATATTATTTAGCCTTTTAATTCTTTAACCACAAATCCTTACCAAGTCTAGACACTTACTCCTACCCTTAACTAGGCAATCGAGCAAGCAATAATGAAGTCCTATTAGGATGTGCTTAGATTTGTGCTTATTGTGAAGTTTAGCAAAAACTTAAGTGTGAGCTGGAAGACGCTGTTGTGATATTCATTATTGCTATGTTTTGTTCAAAAAGAAAAAGGAAAAAAAAGTACCAAAGAAAAGAAAAGAAAAGTTAGAAAATAGAAAAGGGATCCAAAAAAGATGGTATGAAAAAGGGAAAGCTAGTGGCACCTAGATGTTTAGTAATGAACTTCGACATGTGAATTACTTGTTAGGTTGCTTGGTTCTTGAACTCCTATACTCTTCTTTCATTAAACCCCTTCCTTAAGCCTTGTTACAACTCAAATAAAAGTTCTCTTCATTTGAAATTCTTGTGCTTTTGTATTGTTGGAGCATTGGTTGAAAATCGAGCATATGGAGTGTGACGACCCAGAACAGAATCAGCTTAATTCGCGAGTTAGCGTATTATCGTGGATTTCCGATAATGGATTTACTCGCCAAGGATTGTTAACGACTTAATTATTGGCCGAGAATTGGAGCTAGGTCTCTTCTTGAGAGTCGTTGTACGTGTGATTTCGAGTTCGTGGGCGGTTCCGGATTGTTATTTGGACGACCGAGGAATAAATGATGAATATTTGAAGTTTCGACGTAATCGGATTTAAATAGTGATGCTCTTATCGACTAAATTACCGGACGAGAATTTGGTTTCGGCTTCTTCACGGAAGTTGTTGAGAATTTAATTTCGAGCTTGTGGGAACTTCCGGAGCATTATTCCGAGTTACGAAGATTAAATTGTGAATATTTCCGATTGTTGGTTATTTAGTCGGTTTAAGAATGTGTTTGGGTTGAACAGTTGACTTTTTATCGGTTTGATCGATGTGTTTGACTTTGGGTGATAATTGAAGAACATGTCAAGTTGAGTTTGTTGCCGCTAGAATTATCGAAATCGGAGTTACGGTACGAAAGTTACGGGAGTTTAAAGTTTGTCGTAAATTGTATTTTGGAAGTTTCCAAATCAGGAAGGTATTTATTGAGGTTTCCTCTTTTGGCAAGTCAACTATTCATTAATGAGTTGACTGGGTCAACACAGCTTGGAGATGGTGGGTGCGACGGTGTTCGACGGAGGCCACGGCTCGCCAGCGGTGAGGGACATTCCGGCCACCTTTGAGCTTGGTTTTAGTCCCTTTCTCTTCGTCTCGGTCTCCCGATCTCAATTCTGATCACCTCTCACGGCGAGGCCGCTTGTGGAGAGAGAATTTTCCAGCCAAAAATGGAGGATTTAGGTGGAATTCGGGTTTCACTTTTTCCGGCCGATTTGAGCTGAAATTTGGACTGGGTTTTGTAGCTCTCCTCACATACAAGCTACCATGTAAGTTTGGTGTTTCAATTCGATGTGTGCTTGGAGAATTTTGGATTTGAAATTTGTGTATCAATTCGGTTTTACATGAAATTGGACTAGTTAGAGTGAGAATTGGCCTTCGATGCAGTTGACAAAGTTGCTCAGTGGGTGATTTTGCATGGAATAGTGGTTGCTCCGCCGGGAAAATTTCAGGTTGGTGGTGGCGCCGCCGGCGACGGCGGTCAACGGCGGCGATCAACGGTCAACTTTGACTTTTTTGGGTTTTCGACAAGTTGCATGTCATTTCACTCGAAATCGCGCCCCGATCGCAGTGGGGAGGTTCGTTTTTCGAATTGAGCATCCAAAAGTACAGTGAGGTATTGATGTGTAATTTTCGGATTTTCGACGATTCGTCGACTTTGAATTACGTGTTTCCGAGAACGGTGGTTTCTCGTGATTTGTCTTGTATTGTCTAGTTATGATTTTGAGAAATGAATTTTGTGATTATTCAGGGGTTCGTGATCGTTCGTTTGGCGAGAGACTTTCCGTCGGATCACGGGTTAACGCGAACTGCGTTACGCTAGCGTGTGAGTGGACAAGTTTATATTTTCACAGTTGATTTGCGAGTTCGTGGATTTTATGATTTTCGTGTTTACTTTATACGATGATTGAGATATATATTATTTTCGGAGGTGTTTTTATATGTTTATTGGTGATGGCATTTATTGCATCGATGCTACTAGAGTTGAGAGATTCCTCTGGCCAAGAGTTGAGAGATTCCTCTGAAGCAGGGTTGAGAGATTCCCCTGAATGCCGCCGGGGTTGAGAGATTCCCATGGCCTATCACCGTCGGGTTGAGCGATTCACCTGACGTCAGGCTTGAGAGATTCGCCCGACAACGTCCATATATATATATATATATGTGTTGTGTTACGAACTCGCACTGTTTTACATTGAGTATGTATATAAACTGGTGAAAGGCATATGTTTATTTTCGTCCACTCACTCTAACGTTTTTATTTGCCTTTCCCCTGGGCTTTTCGGTTTCCGTGCCCAGTTTGCTTTTCGGATTCTGGTGTCGCACGTCGTGGTCGGAGGCATAGTGCTCGAGCTACCTTGTTTCTTCCAGTAGGTTAATTGTTCTACCTACTGTGGTATACGTATATGATTATACATTAGAGGTCGCTCTGAGTATTCTGTTGTATATTTTATACGATTTTACTCTGGATTTCAGTAAAGTGCATATATATTTACTACTTTACATTATTGTTGATATATTGAGAAATCCGGATGGGATTGGTGCCCACGGTTTGATTTTTGTGGCATAGGATGAAGTGTATTTTTCCGCGTGCAGGTAATGGTAATTCCACGTTAGTAACGAAACTCTGCCAAAATTTCTACGGTTTTTGTTGGTTCGTATTTTCGAAGGGGTTCGATTCCGGTTTAGGCAACTAAATCGGGGTTGGGTCCTTTCAGCTTGGTATCAGAGCATTAGGTTATAGGTTTTGTAGACTTCTATAGTCGTGTTTACTATGAATATTTGAGAATGTACAGCATGTTTGAAATGGTGAGCCGACCGGCCGGCGGATACTCATCAATATTCCGGGTGTTGTATGCTTTCAAATATTTAAAGTTCCATGATTACGTTCCACTTGTTGTGAACGATGTTTTATTCATTAGGATGCCTCCTTGACGTGTTTTCCGTGTCGGTACGGTTGTGGATCCTATTGAGGATCAATCGACGCACGATTTGCCAGTGAACTGTGGGTTTGGATGAGTATTCTGAGTTCAGAGAATTGTGTGGCACGGTTTGCTTGGTTGTGTGTGTATGAGCGTCTACATGTTGCCTCAGAGCTGAGAATTGTGGCAGTTGACGTTTGCCTGAGTCAGATTAGTGTATTTGGTGGGCTGGTGTTGTGTGAGTTCCAATTGCGACTCCATGGCCTACATTCAGGGTGTTGTTTATATGGTAATGGTTTTATCAGGCTACCCAACATTCCAATGTGGAGTGTTTACCCAACTGAGGCAGAGATGCATTGCTCACATGTTTGTCCCTGTTTGTACGAGTTATGTGGCTTCAGAGGAAGCAGTGCACGAGGTTCGAGATGAGTTTGAACCTGAGCATCAGAGAGACTTTGACTGTTATGCCTCGAGACAGCCGTGAGGAGCTTAGTGTACTGCACTCAGTGGTGAGGCTATTGAGAAGGAAAGGTGTACGTGGTTTCCGATGTGATGGTTTGAGGAAAGTGGACTTAGTCGAGGTTTTGATGAGGTTGAGTTCCGACACTTCGGGATCAGTGACTTCATCAGACTGTGGCCTTTTCGATTATGTTGAGGGTCATCAGATCAAGTAGAGGATCCGTTTGGTGATGGTGGTGATCACAGAGTAGCGGATTTGCTCCTGTAGCACGAGTTTGGGCGATCATTGGTGATCCTATCACGCAGCAGGTGTTGTGGTGACTTGTGTTCATGGAGCACTCTCAGTTGCTATTGTGGTAGCCAGGAGGGTCACGTTACGAGGGAATGCCCTCAGCCAGCTGTTTTAGTGATTCGGCAGTTTTGAGTCTACGAGGAGATCATGATGCTGTTTCTGGAGTGATCAACGCAAGCTTTTAGATGAGTTATTCAGCAAGTCGCAATTGATGTGGGCAGCTAGTTGGGCATGTTGGAGTTCGTGCCATGACCTTGTTTGGGGACAGAATTTTCTCCGAGGTTACTGTTGTTTGATATCCATGGCTATTGTACTTGTATCTCCACTTCCGAGGTCTTGGAGAGTGTTGCATTCATTCGGAGGTTGCGAGATCCTTGTTGGAGGATATGGCTTAGCCGCGGATCTGTTATAGCTGGACGTTGTGGTTTTGATGTGATTATGAGTATGGACTTACTGACGATGCATTTGGCTGTGTTCGAGTGCCTCGAGAAGGAGGTTATGTTTCGACGACCAGACTTTCCCCGAGATACTGTTTCGCGGTGATGGTTGAGCGGATGGTGGAGACGAGTTATGTTGTTTGCTTAGCTCATATTGTAGATACTTCGGTTGCTGTGCCCGACATTGGTGACATTGAGGTGGTTCCCGAGTTTCCAGGTGTGTTTCAGAGGAGTTACTAGGTGTTCCTCCAGTTCGAGAGACCGACTTCACCATTGAGCTTGTACCGGGCGCTGGACTCATTTTATCGGCATCTTGTCATTCGAAGCCAGCGGAGCTGATGGAGCTATAGTTTCGACTCCAGGAGTTGCTAGAGGAGGTTTCAGGAGATTTCATGCGACCCCACGTATCTGCGTGGTGTTCTCTTGCATTGTGTGTACGGATGATGGATGGTTCGACGTGGTGGTGCGTTGACTACCGGAAGCCTGATTCGCTTCAGAGGAGAGTAAGTATCCTCCGTTTCGGATTGACGATTGGTTGATCAGCTTGCGAGAGCTTTAGTCTTATCGAAGATTAATTTCGGGTCCAGATACCATCAGTTGAGGTTTGATGAGTCAGATGTGGTTTGGACAGTTTTTGGATCTCGGTGCGGACATCAGGAGTTTTTGGTCACGCTGTTTGGTTGACCAATGCCCCGTAGATCGTGTGGACTTGATGGACCATGTGTTCAGATGATTCTGGACGAGTTGCGGTCATGTTCGTCAGCAACATTCTGATTTACTTCAGGAGTGTGAGCCAGTACCTGAAGCAGTTGCAAGCGGTTTTGCGGACTTCGTGAGATGATCTGTTACTTGCGAAGTTCAGCCAGTGTGAGTTTTGGCCGATTAGCGTGAAGATTTTGAGTTGTGTGATGCTATTCGAGTGAGTGGCATGGATTCTGACCTACCATTGTACCAGAGTGGCATGGCTTTTGAGTTAGAAGCCGTGTTGATTTGGGGTTGACCTACCATTGTACCAGAGATCGGGAGTCTCTTGAGTTTAGCAGGCTACTTTCGGTGCTTTGTGCAGGATTTTCCCGGATTGCCACTTCATTTTTCGGATAGACGAAAAAGGCGTCAAGTTCGAGTGGTTCGATGCACGCGAGGAGAGTTACTTACTCCTGCAGGATGGTTGACCGTTGCTTCGGTTTTGACCTTACCTGATGATCGTGATGAGTTCGTGGATTACGGCGATGCATCGAGGATTGGATTTGGTTATGCGTGATGCAGTTTTACAGAGCGATGGCTCATGGTTCAGGCAGTGGAAACTTTATGTAGCTGCATATCCTATGTATGATTTGGGTGTAGCTGTCCTTATGTTAGCATTAGAGAGTTCGAGACACTACAACTATGGCGTGCAGCGAGGTGTAAGACGTGCACTGATCACTTGAGTTTCATCCACTTGCATTTTCGGCCAGATTTGGGCTTGAGGCAGTGTAGATGGATGGGGTCAACTAACGACTATGGCTGCACCTTTGAGTTTGTCCGAGGAAGACTAGAGATCGTACATTGACCATCCGTATGGGATATTGTTGCTGATGAATTCAGTTGAAAGTCGGGGGTTTCAGTGTTTCATGTGTGCTTGTTGCTCGAGTTTCCGTGTTAGCCGAGTTGCACTACGGGAGCTGAGTACGAGTGTGATGATGTTGAAGCTCATTGTTTTGCATGTGTTTGGCGTTAGTGATGCAGGAATGTGTCAGATGCTCCGAGTTTTCTACTCGTAACGTAACCTGTAGAAGAACGTAGCAGCTTGTGTGTGCAGATGCCACATTTGTCGACTGGCGATGGCTAGGAGGCAGAGACTTGCCGAGAAGTGTCAGCCATTTGAGATTTCCGGTTAGACGTGGCGATTGTTGCTGTGATTGTGTGTGTTTGTATGCACTTTGGTTTGTGATACCAGTTGTTAGGCCTTTGTGGATCATTTGACGAACTCAGTACAATTCCTTGTACTTTCGGGATGATTTCAGTGGCAGACTGGCATAGTTGTGTTTGACGGAGGTTGTCCATTCCCGCGGTGTACCTGTGTCCCAGTTTGTTGACCGAGATAATCAGCCACAACTGAGTGTTGGCAAGCTTTACAGCGAGCATTGGGGACCAGATTACAGTTTAGTATAGTTTCTAATCCTCAGATTGACGGGCAATCTTTGAGGACTATTCAGACCTTGGAGGGCATATTGTGGACCTCGGTATTGCAGTTCCGGAGGATTTGGGACCAGCAGTTTCAGCTGTTCGAGATTGCTTTCAGTACCAGTTTGTTGACCACTATGATTTTGATGTTGTGTGATGTCGATTTGAGGAACGATGTTGTACTTCATTGTGCTGGAGCGAGTTTGGTTTGAGTTTGAGTTGACATTTGATTCGGATTTTGTGGAATGTGCTACCACAGACTGTCAGATTAGCGAAAATGGGTTGATAATTGCTTGAGTTTGATGTTTGAGTTGTGTTGATGTGTGTAGACTGAGTTGTGATTTGCCATTTTGATCCGTATGTGGTCATAGGCGAGTTTGTGTTGTGCCGTATAGTTCGGCGTCGCCTATATTGTTGGCTTTTGTGTATGTTGTGTTCCGTGTTGCGGAACTATGTTTCAGGCTTGTTACGTGTTGTGTACCCTATCGGTTCCTTATGCAGGAACACTTGGCTATTGTGTGGAGCCAGTTCAGATTCGAAATTTGAGGGTACAGGGATTTCAGCAAGGAGCTATCTCCTATTGTGGAGTCTCTTGTCAGAATTGTTCAGTTGACGTAGCCACTTGAGAGTTGAGCTGTATGCAGAGGCAGTGCTCCTACCTTTAGTCGGCAGACTCGGAAATTTCGAGGTCGAAATTTTTTTAAGGGGGGTGGATTTATGACGACCCAGAACAGAATCAGCTTAATTTGCGAGTTAGCGTATTATCGTGGATTTCCGATAATGGATTTACTCGCCAAGGATTGTTAACGACTTAATTATTAGCTAAGAATTGGAGCTGGGTGTCTTCTCGAGAGTCGTTGTACGTGTGATTTCGAGTTCGTGGGCGGTTTCGGATCGTTATTTGGACGACCGAGGAATAAATGATGAATATTTGAAGTTTCGACGTAATCGGATTTAAATAGTGATGCTCTTAGCGACTAAATTACCGGACGAGAATTTGGTTTGGGCTTCTTCACGGAAGTTGTTGAGCATTTAATTTCGAGCTTGTGCGAACTTCCGGAACATTATTCCGAGTTACGAAGATTAAATTGTGAATATTTCCGATTGTTGGTTATTTAGTCGGTTTAAGAATGTGTTTGGGTTGAACAGTTGACTTTTTATCGGTTTGGTCGATGTGTTTGACTTCGGGTGATAATGGAAGAACATGTCGAGTTGAGTATGTTGCCGCGAGAATTATCGAAATCGGAGTTACGGTACGAAAGTTACGAGAGTTTAAAGTTTGTCGTAAATTGTATTTTGGAGAGAGAATTTTCCGGCCAAAAATGGAGGATTTAGGTGGAATTCGGGTTTCACTTTTCCGGCCGATTTGAGCTGAAATTTGGACTGGTTTTTGTAGCTCTCCTCACCTAGCCTACAAGCTACCATGTAAGTTTGATGTTTCAATTCAATGTGTGCATGGAGAATTTTGGATTTGAAATTTGTGTATCAATTCGGTTTTACATGAAATTGGACTAGTTAGAGTGAAAATTGGCCTTCGATGCAGTTGACAAAGTTGCTCAGTGGGTGATTTTGCATGGAATAGTGGTTGCTCCGCTGGGAAAATTTCAGGTTGGTGGTGGCGCCGCCGGCGGCGGCGGTCAACGGTCAACTTTGACTTTTTGGAGTTTTCGACAAGTTGTATGTCATTTCACTCGAAATCGCGCCTCGATCGCAGTGGGGAAGTTCATTTTTCGAATTGAGCATCCGAAAGTACAGTGAGGTATTGAGGTGTAATTTTCGGATTTTCGACGATTCGTCGACTTTGAATTACGTGTTTCCGAGAACGGTGGTTTCTCGTGATTTGTCTTGTATTGTCGAGTTATGATTTTGAGAAATGGATTTTGTGATTATTCAGGGGTTCGTGATCGTTCGTTTGGCGAGAGACTTTCCGCCGGATCACGGGTTAACGCGAACTGCGTTACGCTAGCGTGTGAGTGGACACGTTTATATTTTCACAGTTGATTTGCGAGTTCGTGGATTTTATGATTTTCGTGTTTACTTTATACGATGATTGAGATATATGTTATTTTCGGAGGTGTTGTTATATGTTTATTGGTGATGGCATTTATTGCATCGATGCTACCAGAGTTAAGAGATTCCTCTGGCTCAGAGTTGAGAGATTCCTCTGAAGCAGGGTTGAGAGATTCCCCTGAGTGCCGACGGGGTTGAGAGATTCCCCTGGCTTATCACCGTCGGGTTGAGCGATTCACCTGACGTCGGGCTTGAGAGATTCGCCCGACAACCTCCATATATATATGTGTTGTGTTCCGAACTCGCACTGTTTTACATTGAGTATGTATATAAAGTGGTGAAAGGCATATGTTTATTTTCGTCCACTCACTCTAACGTTTTTATTTGCCTTTCCCCTGGGCTTTTCGGTTTCTGTGCCCAGTTTGCAGTTTAGATTCTGGTGTCGCACGTCGTGGTCGGAGGCATAGTGCTCGAGCTACCTTGTTTCTTCCAGTAGGTTTATTGTTCTACCTACTGTGGTATACGTATATGATTATACATTAGAGGTCGCTCTGAGTATTCTGTTGTATATTTTATACGATTTTACTCCGGATTTCAGTAAAGTGTATATATATTTACTACTTTACATTATTGTTGATATATTGAGAAATCCGGATGGGATTGGTGCCCACGGTTTGATTTTTGTGACATAGGATGAAGTGTATTTTTCCGCGTGCAGGTAATGGTAATTCCACGTTAGTAACGAAACTCTGCCAAAATTTCTACGGTTTTTGTTGGTTCGTATTTTCGAAGGGGTTCGATTCCGGTTTAGGCAACTAAATCGGGGTTGGGTCCTTTCATGGAGAACATGTGATTGATGCGATTTATGAGTGCAAACACTAATCCTCAAACACTTATGTGCATTGAGTGATATCTAGTGAGTTTGATGGTTATGAAACATATTAATTTGAATACATCTCATTGTGGTGCATTTGGCTTAGTATATCTCATTTCGGCTTATTACATATACGTTAATTTCATGTTTTAAAACTGTTGCTCAAAAGTAGTTCTTTGAGGCATATCGATCTTTAAGTCGGGACACTTACATACTTGTACATGCTTTTGTGTGTTTTTATGCTTTGAGTCTAGCTTACCTTATTTCTTTTCGGCTTAGTTTGCTTGAGGACAAGAAAATCTTAAGTGTGTGGTAATTGTTAGGACCATAATTATGTGTCAATTATGCTCCTAACTTTATGCTTATAGCTTATTTTCTATGAATAAAGCATTGTTCTTATGACGTTTTCTATTCTTGCTAGGAAATATGGATTTGGCTCGGAAATTTATTAAATATGAAGAATTAGATACTTATTGGAGAATACGTATACAATTCCGAGATCATGAGAGAATTTGGAGCAACTTTGGGAAAATGAGGAAATAGCTTTACCGGAAGTCGCTGGAAGTTGCCCGGAACCCGCCGGAATTTGCCACAACAGGCCAATCCACCTTGACCAGCCCAATCACATAGAGTCTAACCCAATGGAGGCCCATTCTGGCTATTTATGTTTACCAATCTGATTTGGAGAGAAAGAGAAGTAGTTGGATAACATGACGTCACTAATTTGGAGCTTAGCATTCCAAAGCTTAAAATAGTGGATTATTGTCTTTCTAATTCAAAGCTAACCCTTAGATCTTCCACCTACTCTTTTATTATCATCCTAGGGTTGAAATGGAGCCTCCTAACTCAGCCAAATTCGAGCTCCCCTTTCACCCACACACACCAAAATTCATTTCACTCATTTTCCAAGTTTTGAGCTTTTTTTCTATGTAGTTTTCTCTCT
Source organism: Geum urbanum (assembly GCA_946800695.1). NCBI lineage: Eukaryota > Viridiplantae > Streptophyta > Magnoliopsida > Rosales > Rosaceae > Geum > Geum urbanum. Next base: position 52,170,303 of record OX327001.1, on the reverse strand, counting down.
AGCTTCTCTCTAGGGTTCTTAGTTGAGTTATCTAGAGAGAAGCTAGATTTATCTTCCTTCCTCTAATCTTCTCTTCGAACCCTTTACAAATTCAATAGACCTAGCCTTGCAAGTCTTGGCCGGACCTCTTCCACTCTCCCTCATCACCATCCCTCACTTCCTCCTCTCATTTTTGCCTCCAAGGTTTGGTGAGATTTCTAGAGCTCAAAGAGGTGAGAAGTAATCCCTCTTCTCCTTTATCTCTTAGGGTACTAGAAGTCTTCCTTACCTCCTCTACAAGTTTGGGTGCCTTTTTGGAGCAAGAAGTGAAGAAGAAGCTGGAAGAAGCTTGGAGGCTTTTGATTAAGGGACTATTTGGTTATTTCTTGCACTTATTGACTCTCATCTTTGTATCTAAATTTGATTATAGTTATCAGTAGTTAGTAGTATATTTGGGAAGCTAGGGTTAAAACTCTAGCCATGTTATGAACAAATGATGTCTTTGATTATGTATAACTTTTGGTTTTAGTGTATGCTATATGATTGTGTGTTGTGAATGAGCTTGTTATGTGTTTGTGGATGTTTATTGTGCTTGAGTGTCATGTCTAGTTTCCTATATGCATGTGTTAACCCTAGCTAAGTTAATGTATGTGTAAAGAGACTAAAAATAGTCCTTAAATGAATTAGCTACTCACTTAAGGTTAGACGAGCATGTAAACATGATTAGGGTATTTTCTAAGAGGTTTACCTTGAGACTTGGTTCCGTTAGTACCTTGCAAGGACTAGAGCTCCTTTGAGTCTCAATAGACTTGAGGGACTCTAGTCAAACACACATTAAAAAATCCAAAAGGTTATTGTGTCAAATGTAGAATCTCTTGGCTCATAAGTCACTAGGTGCGAATTAGGGGATTCACTTAGACTTCTTCTGGGATTCTCCAATAGAGATTCGAGAAGATGAACCTTTAACATTTATCACATAGTACGTTTGTTTACTTTACTCATGTGACATACGATTGAGATGTAAGCCCGAAAAAGCTTAGGTCTTGGTTTCGATTCACTAAGCACTTCAATGTTGGGTTTAAGTCATCTAGTGTCCGAAATGGCCTAGGAGCTTGGATTCAAAATCAAACGTGACTCAAAAGGTCACGATTGGGACTATAACTTGTGTGAAAGGACTTTAATCCAATACATAAACTGGGACATTGTTTGATGCATCATGTGGTTAGCGGGACTCCCCTAGTTGACCATCTTTCCTTATTTTGAATTTGTGTACTCTTTTCGTATTTGCATTGTAGCATAATCAACCGATCAACCACATCTCTCGAGTCCTCAAATAGAGGCTCGGGAAGGAAACCTTCTACATTGAACACATATTGACTATACATACTCATTCCTTCGCAACATATGTGTAAGACCCTGAATTTCTAAGTTAGTCAAAATTAAGTTTTGAAGTCATATCTAGATAATAGACGTTACCACAAGTTCATAGAATTTTTTTTTTAATATTTTTATGAGTTCCAAGCTATTCAACGATTTTTCGAAGTTAGGAGATTTCGATATTTATGTGGTGACGTGGAAGCCTCTTATTGGCTACCACACCACTTGTCAGCTTCTCCTTTGGCTGAGTCATCTGAGAGCGTTCGTGCACCATTTGGTTTCCTCTTTATTTCCATAATTGTCCATTATATGCTTGACACTTTTCAAGTTGTGGTTCATTCTCTGTCTCTAAGTTTCTTTCTTATTGGACCATAATTTCTTACCGACCTTTTCATGTCGGTTTATCATACCTATAAATAGGCATTCGGCCAACTTAGTTTTCCCGCACCAATTTTCTTAAAGGTTCTCTCTCTCTCTCTCTCTCTCTCTCTCTCTCTACTTTCTCTCTTTAGATTTTTTCGATATCCGTGAAATTTCAGTAGATCAAAACTTTTGATCTGTAGTTCCGAATTAGGATCTGTTAGTATCAATGGATTTGTCTAGACGAGCTCTATCCATTAGTGGAGAGCAAGTCAGACAGAGTTTAATTATTTTTTTATCGTGATGTCGTTGTTATGCTCGATGATTATCTCGGATTTGAGATGAGTGGGTATGTAATGTGTTTCCAAGTTCTTTATTCTACTTTCAATGTCTTTCTATGTTTTTCAAGTGAAGCATGTTTATTATGTGTGAGTCAGGATATTATATAGGATATGAGTCATAATATTAGTGATTGGGAATATTCATGGAACATGCATGCATACTTATTTGTTATGCCCGAGGTGAGGATGTGTTACACAGAGGTATATGGCTGAAGTTGCCATTAGGGTTGCCTGTGATAGTCACTAAATCAAAGGATAATAAATAACAAGTGACAATGTGATTCGACGTCGAGTCGAGGATATCTTTATATATTAATTAGCGTCTGTCTTTTTATTTATTGTAAAAGCATCGCATCGCTTCACTGACATATTACATAATTACTCACTTAGCGCGTGGTTAGCTCACACCGCCAAAGATCTTAATGGTTGGTTCCGAGAATCGAAATGATTAGCCGAGCATAGAACGACGAGTCTAGAGGAGTTGTTATCATTTTAGTAGCTTGTAATAAAGTTTCCGCTATTTTTAACAAAACCGAGTTGAGTTGCGTTTACCGTTTTCTGTTCTATCTTTTACTTTTCACGCTCACATCTCGGCTACGGCTTCGGGCGGATTGTAGGGTTCGATCGGCGGTCGAAAACTGGGGCGTGACAATATGGTTAGAGTCTAGGCACCAAAAACCTAGACTTTAGCTTTAGTTTGCCATGTTCGCTAATGTAGGTTTGCATCCTTCCAACCTCTCTTGTGGTTTAGGAGCTTCAGATCATAAACATACGTAACCCAAAAAGTACGATTTGGACAAAAGTTGGGTAAACCGAACTAAATCATTTTAATCATAGATTGGACATTGTTTGCATTTTGAGTAGTTAGTGGTAATACCTCTAGCTACCCATTTATTTTCCCTTGAATTAGTCTGGTGCATTTCCTTACTTTTAATTTCACCTAATCAAAACAATCAATCAATCAGAATTACATTCATCATCGTAGTAATAACACCCCTCGCAATGTATGGTTTCAAAGGGACATAGCATCATGAGCTACATTATTCCATCTCATATTTAGTCGCATTTCATGTTTGTGCCTTGTGTAATAGAGTCTTACGTTAAGTGCTATAGAGTTAGGGTGATCAATCCTTGTGGGTTCGACATCCGATTTTCAATCATCTATACTATAACTTGTTTCCGTATACTTACGGAAGTGTGAAAGGGTCACACCGATTTTATGCACAACAAATTTTTCGTACCGTTGCCGAAAATTGAGCTTAATCTTAATTACCTAGCTCGATGAGCCTTGATTGCGGAAGAATCCGGACATTGGTGGGACATTTGCTTTTTGAGTTGTGATCTTTACTTGATTTTATTACCTAGGAACTTATTTTTCATTGTCTTTCTCTCTTAGATACTTTGGTTGATAGCTTGGTGTGTGAACTTGCTTGATTGAACTTGTGAAAAATTATTTTCAGGGCATTTCATTCGACAGGTCGAGAAATATTTTCGACCCGTCGAATTTGGAGCATTTTCAGGACAGTAGCATTCATTCAACAGGTTGATCCAACCCTTCGACCCGTTAAAATTATTCTGTGTTAGCTTGTTTAATTTTTGGTTGTTCAATCGCTTTGAAGTTATTAATATCCATGAGAAGCATATCTAATTTAGTGTATTCGTTTAAAAAGTGTTTAGTTAGAGAATCTAGATCTAGCAAACTTACTTATTACAAAACCCTAGAGCATTATGACTTTTTATTTGTGATTTCGATATATCGAATAAACGTGAGCCTACATCCGCGATTGCTTAGGGCGTTCATTGCACATGATGGCCACTGCACTACGTGCAAAAGTCACATTCAAACTCTTATAGTATTCGGTGATGTTTCCTTGAGAGGAGGTGTCAAAGAAGTACCGTGAAAGGTTCTCAAGGCTTTGAGTCACTCTAGCTAGGAGTTTGGAGGCCTAATACCTATTGTTTGCTTAAGTGTGTTTTCAAGTTTTATGTCCTTAGGTTGTGACACACCGAGTCATGGCTTAAGAGCTATTCCACAACCATCTTCTTCTACTCTGCAATCATCCGAGTTATTAACATTGGGTTTCAATAGTGGTTTTGGGTTGAGTGCTATGCCGTTGTTGAAAGTAAGTGACCGGGAACAACTTGGACATCTTTTTAACATCACCAAAACAACAAGTAAGGAGGATCCGAATCTTGGACCTTGAATTTTCTACATTGAGATAGATCCTTTCACTCGAAAGAAAGGAAGCGAAGTCCCTCCTTGTGCTACGTAAGTACCTATTGAAGAAGTACCTATAGAGGATGAGATCTTGGAAGGAAGTCCATTAAAGGACTGTGCCTTGCCCTTATTAGACACACATACCGAGTGCATAGTTTTTCAACCATTAGTGGGAGAGTCGTTTGAGATCAAACCGAGTTTTTGTTCAAACTCTCCCCATCTTTTTAGCGCATGCTAACTCTGACTCATACTCTCACCTCTTGGAGTTTAAGGAAGCATGTGAAAGGTTAAATATAAGGAACATGGATGAAGGGAAACTACGGCTAAGGGTGTTCCCTTCAATCTTGAGGGGTAATGCCAAGGAGTGGCTCAACAAGCTCCCACCTAATTTGATCAATTCTTGGGAGACCTCACAAAGAAAGTTCATCACAAAGTACTTTTCACCGGGGAAGATCAATGAGAAAAGGACGAGCTTAATGAATTTTTGGGAGGAAGATAGAGAGTTGTTTTAGAAGCATGGGAACGTTTCAAACATATAGAGCTTGGTTGTCCAAACCATGGGAAAACCCAAGACATGTTTATGTATTTATTCTACCAAGGATTGAGTACGGAGACAAGGAGAAAGGTGGATAGTGCTTGTGGCAGTGACTTTATGGATAAGACTGCTGAGGAAGCACACATTGTGCTAGAAAAGTTGTCGAAAGGTCGGCCTTGTGGGATGTAAATCAGAGTGTGAGGAAGTTGGCAGTTTCTATGAGGGAGGCTACCTAAGCTAACTGTGGCGGCATTTACGAAATTAAGGGGGCCACACATACAAAGCCATTAAGCGGTCTGAGGTGTCAATGAACAAGAAATTCGACCTCTTGATGAAGCAACACCGAAATGAAGGCCAAGTCAACCAAGTCTCGGAGCTAAGCGTAGAACTGGTGATGTGCATGATATGTGAGAGCACGAAGCATGAGACTCTTAGTTGTCCTCATCAAGAAAATTATCCGGAGATCATTGAGGAATGCAAAGGGTTATTTTATGATAGATCAAGGAATAATCCTTACTTCAACACTTATAATCCGGGTTGGAGGAACCACCCAAAATTCTCTTGTGATTGTTAAGGCCAAAACAACAAAGGAGAACAAGGAGGTGTGCAAAGACCTGATGGTGGTTTCAAAGGTCAAGGAGGAATATACAATCCAGGGGGAGGTTTTCAAAACCAACAAGGACGTAGTTATTATCAAGGAGGTAATCAAGGCAATTTTGGTGCCTCGAATAATGGAAGTAAGGGCTTCAGCAACAATTAAGGAGCTCCTGGATTCGCACCAAAATCTAGTGAAGGATTTGCACATGCCTCAGGTGGTAACACTTACCAATTGAGAGCACCCTTTGTGCCTAAAGCATAATAACGACCGTTACTTCAAGCACCATGCCCACCACCACAATTGGAGGTGCCAAAATTCAACACGGATGACTTGCTTGCCAAACTTGTCAAGAATCAAGCGGAGGACGATAAGATGTATCTTGACATCTTCATGAGCATGAAAAGTGAGAATCAAACACTTTGTAATGAGAGTTAAAGTGCAATCCACAATTTATAGACTCAAGTGAGCCAATTGGCAAAGGCATTCATCACATGAGGTGGCAAGGCATATAAATTCCCTTCCACCACCAAGAAGAACTCCAAGAACCAAGTCGATGTGGTGAAGGCGGTCTTGAGATCCGGGAAAAACTTTGTCAATTATGAAGATGCCCTGGTGGTGGAAAGTGATGATGAGAACCTCGATACACTTGTTGTGCCTATGATTGCTCCTAGATTTGAGAAGCATACCAAAGGAATGCATAAGGATGTTCATGACCAAGTCGAAGAAGGGAATGATGTGAGTGTTGATGATGCCATGGTTGAGGATGAAGATTGGGATTTTGATGATGAGAAAGGTCAGTATGAGGTTATCGGAAAAGATTTGGAAGGTATAGACATGGATAGAGAGTATACTGGGACAAATTTGGAGAAGAACAAAAGAAGAAAAGCTTCTCAGAATTCAACGGGCCGAGACTCATAGTCGACCCGTCGAGAAGAACCTATTGTCAGAAAAAACAAAAGTTTTTGACTCATCGAATGTAAGAGTCAGGACAAGTCAAATCGGCATTACGAAGGGGTTGAACAAGGTGAAGATGAATACCTACTATTCCCTTAAGTGAAGAACAATGAGAGAGCCCAAGCTAACATGGATAAGAAGACGAAGGAATGCTTGGATGTATTCAAAAGAGTAGAAATAAATATCCCTCTCCTTGATACTATCCAAACTATTCTGATGTGCTCTAACTTCCTTAAGGACCTTTGCATGAAGTGGTGGTATAATAACAAGCTCCAAGAGGGGTGAAAGGATTCGATAAGAACAAACTCAATACTACGGTGTCGGCAATCTTGCAAGGGAAGGTTTCGAAGAATTTGGCGGATCCGAGAAGTTTGGCGCTTCCGTGCACCATTGGGAAGCTCTACTTTAAAAAAAAATTGATGGTGTTACGACCCGGAACAATGTCACGCGATAATCAGAAATTATGTGGTTAGTCCCTAATTAATTACGTTAATGATCGATGGTAATTAGTCTTTACCGTTCGGTAACTTTCGCTGGCATTTTGTCGAGATTATATCGACTATGTTGTTAGAGAAATTTCTTTGGATGAAGTTGTAGAGTTTGTCGAAATGAATTCGTGGCCACGTCAAGTGTTGGAATCGGAGTTACGACGAGGAAGTTATGGTCATCGAAAATTTTATGAAATATTAGAAAATGCATAACAGTAAAATCACGACTATATATAGGGGTTTCCATTTTGAGAAAAGTCAAAAACAAATTTCTATTTTGGGCAACCGGGTTGACCCCGCGTTGACCCCTCTCTTGACCCGTTTCCTTGTAGTGAGGTTCTCACCGGCGGTGAGCCTTCGGCCGGCCACCTCTGGCCGAGGGATTGGTGGCAAACTGTTGGATTTTATCTCTTTTGTTGATTGGTGGTAATATCTCTGGCATTGGTGACTGGTGGAGGACGATTTGAGGCCGAGAAGTGGCGGTTCTGGGTTATTTTCGACAGCGACGATGGTTGTGCACACGACGGCAATGGAGGTCGTGACCATGGGGGTTTTGAAGCCCAGGCGACGATGAGTTGAACACGATGCATCTCGAACTTAGCTGTGGTCGGATGCCGGTGAACAAAGGAAGTGATTTCTGGTGAGGGTTTGAAACTTCAATGGTTGATTTCGTTATTTTCCGGTTTGATTTTAGTTCTGAGTTGTACTACAATGTTGTTGAGATGAGCGTTTTGACGAGGGTCTTCACCAGTGGCGGTGCGGTCTACGAAGAAATTAGATTTGCCATCTGTTGTTACGATCGTTTCATCGTAACGCAATCGTAACAGATTTGTTGAGTTTCTAGATTAGTCGAAGTTATTTTCAGATCGAGTACTTCCTCGATTTACGTGTTTATTTATTGATTTTGACAATTTTTGACAAGGGTCAGATAGTCACAATTCATCATTGATGCCTTATACGCACCAAAGATCAATCGAACCTTACTAAGTTTCAAGGGTATTTGTGCCAACGATTTACACTTGAAAACACATTGTGAGAATGAAAAAGAACTATTATGTATCACTTCTGTTGAATGTGGCCATAACTATTCATAGTGATTTATATTTAACTACAATTTGAATCATTGAATCCAATGTCGTTGACTCACACAACTTCATGTGATTTTGACTTATACAAGCTTTGACATTTTCGACTGAGATACCCAGGTCATGACATAATGATCAAAATATTGAAAAACTCTCATGGTCATCCATTCTTCCAAGGGAAGAAGCATGTGGGTATACCTTAATCCATCGAGTTATATGGGGACGATGAGAGTACTTCTCTCATTCCTGGCTTGGTCTCCAAGACGAGTGCAATACAATTCCGGCAAAACACTACTGAGGTGATGTGTGTCATCCCACCATATTCATATGTTGCAATCTCTGATGCACATCCCTCGTTTTGCAAAGCTTGTTCATTAGCAAAGTTACAGGCACGCACTTCTTTTATTGTTGACAACATAGCCAATTATTCATTCTTACAAAGGATCCAAGGTGATGTTTGTGGACCTATCAAATCGAAATGTGGACCATTAAAATATTCATTATTTTGGTAGATGCATTAATGCGTTGGTCACACATTGCTTTGTTATCCACAAGGAATAGTGTATTTACAAAACTTCTAGCACAAATTATTAAGCTCTAGGCTCACCACCCGGATCATCCAATCAGGTCTATTAGATTGGACAACGCATGCGAGTTTACATCCAAATGTTTTGATGATTACTGCATGTCAGTTGGGATTAAAGTTGAACATCTCATTTCTCATGTTCATTCTTAGAACGGTTTAGCAAAGGCTCACAATAAGCGGCTACAGCTTGTGTCTCGAGTTTTGGTAATGCACACAAACTTATCGGTCTCCGCATGTGGATATGCATTATTACACGCATATATGCTTCTTCGTTTTCAACCCGTAACCTTCCAACCATTCAGTGTGCACCAGTTGGTAACAGGATCTGAGCCTGGAATTTTATATCTACGCATTTTTGGTTGCGTGGTATATGTGCCAATTGCGGCTCCACCGCGTACTAAAATAGACCCTCAACGTAGAATATGCATTTATGTTGGCTACGAAGCTCCAATGGTAGTCCGCTATCTTGAACATTTGACAAGAGATCTCTTTACTGCAAGATTTACAGATTGTCACTTCGATGAGACATACTTTTCGACGTTAGGGGGAGGAAGAAATATATCTATTCCAGTTCAACAACAAGAACTGACATGGTCTAATCCCACTATATTTCATCATGATCCCCGCACATCTCTGAGTGAGATAGAAGTGCAAATAATACTTGATCTTTATAAAGTAGCAGACTTTATGCCTGACTCCTTTACTGATATCGCTAAAGTGACGAGATCAGATATACCTACTGCAAATGTTCTTGCAAGGTTAGAAATCCCGTAAAAGGGATTGGTTAGTGCCAACACCGGGCAAGGAAGCTTTCCTCTTACCCATGTGAAAGTTGTTGCGTCAGCCTCGACTCCCACCAGAAAAAGGGGGAGACCTAGAAAATCCACTGATCAGCCGCTGATTAAAATGTAGGCCATCGAGGCACATAAAGATCCATTCATCATCAACACTGTAAATCCTTCACATGAGATTGTCTTTGACTAAATTTATATCCTTGAATCACAGTTCGTATATCTGGGTGACGCCTCAGAATATTTTGTGATGCCAGAGAATAAAGAAATCTCACTTAGAACAAATGATGTGTGGATTCTTATTGATAGATCTTCCATGTTAGTTGATGATGCATTTGCTTATTTCGCCCCTCATGAGATCATAGACGACGATGAAGTGGAACCTGACTATGTTACGGATTATCAACGAAGAGCAGATTTGCCGAATTGGAAGGTAGCAATCCAGGCTGAACTAGACTCTCTGAATAAAAGGCTGATTTTCGGTCTGATAGTGCTATGTCCACAAAATGTGAAGCCGGTAGGACATAGATGGGTCTTTGTTTGGAAGATTAATGAGAAGAATGTGGTCTTATGTTATAAAGCTAGACTTGTGGAGCATGCTTTCTTTTAACGTTTTAAAATTGATTATAAGAAGACGTATTCTCTAGTCATGGACATCATCACCTTTCGCTATCTGATAAGTTTGGTAGTGTCCGAGAAACTAAACATGCAGCTTATGGATGTGGTTACTGCATATCTCTATGAGGATCTTGATTAAGAGATATACATGAAAGTGTCGGAAGACATTGCTATATCCAAAACAAGTAACTCTAAACCATATAATGCTCATGTAATTAGATTGAGACGTTCACAATATGGATTGAAACAATCCGGTAGGATGTGGTATACATGTCTTAGTAACTACTTATTTAAGAAGGGATACAAGAATGATGACTTATGCCCTTGCGTAGTCATTAAAAGAACAAGTTCAAGATTTGCAATAGTAGCAGTCTATGTAGATAATATAAACATCATCGAGACTCTTAATGAGATCAATGAGACTGTTGGCTACTTAAAATCTGAATTTGAGATAAAAGACCTTGGTAGGACACAATTTTGTCTCAAATTAGAGCTGGAACATCGAATTGGTGGAATCCTTATTCACCAGTCCGCTTATGTCCAAAAGATGCTCAGACGATTTAATATGGAGAAAGCACACCCTATTAGTACGTTAATGGTTGTTCACAGTCTGCACCCCAAGAAGGATCTATTTTGTCCGCAAGATGACTATGAGGAAGTCTTGGGAGCTGAAATTTCATATTTTAGTGTTATTGGAGCTTTGTTGTATCTAGCTCTGTGCACGCGTCCAACTATTGTTTTCTCAGTGAATTTGTTGGCTAGATTTAGCTCTGCGCCTACCCAATGTGATTGGAATGGAGTAAAACTAATCTTCAGGTACTTGAAGGGTTTCATTGACTTGGGTTTATTCTTCCCTTATAAAAAATTCATAGAGAAGCTTGAAATTCTCTGAAAAAGAGATGGTTGAATCGCAGCATGCGAGATCTGTAACCTTCGACCCGTCGAAGGGATCTTACGACCTGTCAAAAGCTATAAACTGTAATAACCCAAAGGTGTCTTTCGACCCATTGAGGAATGGTTTTGACCAATCGAAGCCGATACACTGGATCGAACAGAAGCATTCGTTCGACCCGTCGAACTCCTTCCCTGTTGTGAGCAGTTTTATTGCAGTTCCCTATTCTGAAATACTGGTTGATGTGTTTGTCAGATTTGCTGATACTGGGTACCTCTATGACTCACACAAATGTCGTTCACAGACTGGTTATATTTTTACCATGGGAAACACGACGATTTATTGGAGATCAACTAATCAAATCCTTGTTTCTACTTACTCGAATCATTCAGAAATCATTGCTTCGCATGAAGCAGTTAAGGAATGTGTTTGGCTTAGGTAAGTCATTTATCATATTCTAGAGTCTAGTGGATTACCATTTACTACGACGGCTCCGACTTGCATCTTTGATGATAATGCGACATGCATTGAACATATAAAGTTGGGTTATATTAAGGGTGACAATACAAAGCATATATCGCCGAATTTTTTCTTTAATAAGAAACAACAACAATGTTGAATATTCAAGTGAACCAGGTTGGTTCGGCGGATAATGTTGCGGACTTGTTTGCCAAGTTATTATCTAAATCTACATTTGTGAAACATGTGAGACGCATTAGTATGCGAAAGTTATTTGAACTCCATGATTGAGTTTACAGTCAGGGGGAGTTACATTTCAGTAGGCATCAGAGAGAGTCTACATCACAGGTTTTAGCCTTTTGTAGTTGATGCTTTGTACTTTTTTTTCCTTGGACCAAGCTTTTATTTTACCCATGAGGTTTTTGTTTGATTGACAAGGTTTTTAGTGAAGTAAAAAGTCATGCATCATTCATTAAGCCATCGACACAAGGGAGAGTGTTTTTAAGGAGATTTATTCTCCGTAACTTTCGGTGTGTGTCTTTTCTTAGTTAGATACTATTTAGTCTAGATAGAAATACATAAAATCTCTATTTTATCAGGACAGTCATTGTAACAGATTGTATCAACCTATATAATATATAAGACATTCTATTAATGAAAGAGTTATAGTTTTCAGTTATCATATATTTCTCTTCAACAATATATAAATTGTTTTTTTTTTTGAAAAGTAAAATTTGATTTATTTATACATGCAACACAACGTGTGTGCACTCCATCTAGTGCGCGCGCGCGCGCACACACACACACACACTAGATATACTTGACGCACACTTGTCTCAAGCTTAGAGGCTACCGGTCGGTTGCTCGGAGGGAGATAGATAGGTTTCTGCTTCCAGTATGTACTGCTAAGAGCATCTCCAACAAAGTAGCTAAAAGTTAAATTTTAGCTATTTTTAGTTAAAATCAGCTCTAACAGAGTAGTTATAGTTTTTAGTCATATTGGTAGATATATTTACCTACAAATGAGAGAGAAAATGACTTAAAGTTAAACATTTAATACTATATATTTAACTTTAGCTTTAGAATAGCTACCATTGCTAAAATTGAAGTAAAAAAATGATGAGTCACATTTAGTTTTTTTAGTTAGAAATAGTTATAACTTTAGTTTTATTGTTGGAGATGCTCTGAGTGCTAACTGCTCTATCAAGCGAAAATGATAATATATGTAGGTAATCTCTCGTATCAACTAATTAATGGGAATGTCCAACTTGTTCTGGCTAGCAATATTCGCTCTGAAATTAAAGCTATCATTCAAATTATAAAAAAATACATAGAAAGACAAATTAAGTATCGCAAATACAAATAACTTAACCACAATATTATTTAGAGGACTAGGGATTCGGGCTCAGGTCCAAAACACAATATCACAGTCCCAGCCTGTTGCGTCATTCAAAAAGACATTTCTGCCCCTATATATAATTGAAATCTGTTTCTTGCGCCATTCGCTTCATTTCTAACCCTAAAATAAAGTAGTAGCAGCCCATTTGCCATCGTCGTCCATCAGCTAAACCCCGTCGCACTTGCTTCCGTCCCTCAGATTGCTTCGCCGTTGGTCGCTCACGACCTCAACGGCTCACTCCGGCCACCATGCTTTTCGCAGCCGTCCATTCGAATCCTCGCCGTCGCGGCCTCCGAGGCTCGCACTAGTTTTGCGGTGTAGCTCCAGCGTGCTCGGCCTCCTCGCTGCAGCTCCGACGTCATCCACGGCGCTCGCTCGGCCTCGACGTTGCAGCTCCGACATCTTCTATGGTGTTCAGTTCGCAACTGCTTGGTTTGTTTCAATTGTGGTACACTGATACTGTATTTTTTTTCTTTGAATAGAATAACAGTAGTTGTTTGGTTTGATTTGAACAATCTATTTTTTGATTTAGACGTAGTTTGTGGATGGGATTGGCTTAGATTTGGTTCACTGCTACAACACGTAAGAAATTGTGCTCTGCTACTGTGTTGACGTGGTTGATTTTTTCAGCTTTTTGCTTGTTTGTCTGGTTTTCCAATCGAAAGGTTGTACTGATTGTGTTTGTGATGCTACAACATGTGACATGATAAATGATCTTGTTCTTATACCTGGTTGATTTTCACATTATGTTGTGTATCTAATTTGTTGCCTTTACATATCTGCTTCAATTGTTTAGGATGTGTATAGTTTAAAGGTTTGTTTTTGCATCTCGAGTACAGAGAATATTGGGAGGTTCATCTAATGACATTGGATGGTTGCAGCGTGATCCTAGCATGCCTTGTGTGAAGGGTGGTACAGAAAGATTCTTAGAATTACTTGCAGGAATAAGGTAGTATGACTTCTGTTAAGGAATTACTGCTGTCTTTTTGGTTTAGGCTTATGCTAGGATTACGAATACTAATGGGTCCATCTAAGTAAATTTTGTACTCATGTTACGCATCATACGCTACGTAATTCATTTGTTTATCTACTAATTCCTGGTCATGAAGACTTGCCTTTTTCCGCATTTCTGACTTTTTTCATCTTTTTGATCTCCATGTGAGCTACAACTCGTCGTTATATTTTTGCAACATGTGCGTGATGTGAAGGTTCTATACCATATAACTGGGGCAATAACATTTGTGAATAAGATACTTTGGGTCGTGGAACCGATATATTTGGCCCAGGTGCGTGTCCCTTTCTCCTACTATTTTTTACTGCTGAGTATGAAGTATATATAACTAAATTTAGAGATTAATGGCTTGCTTTGATGGTCTTTATTGATTATTCTAAATTTTAAATGGTACAGTGGGGTTCGATGTGGATTATTATGAGAAGGGAGAAGAGGGACCGTCAACATTTCAAAAGGATGTGGTTTCCACTGTTTGTTGATGAAGAACCTCCATTAAACTATGCTGATAATCTGTTAGATTTTGATCCTCTAGAGCCAATTCTACTTGAGTTGGATGAAGAAGATTCTGGTGCTGTTAATTGGTTTTATGACCACAAACCTCTTGTCAAGACATCACTCATCAATGGTCCAGGTTACCAGAAAGGGCATATGTCCCTTCCAAGCACGGCGACACTGCATTGGCTTGCAGGGCAACTGCTTTCAGATTTGATCGACTGCAATTATTTCTACTTGTTCGCTTGGTGCATTGGTATTACGTTTTCTTGGACTGCTATTATATTTTTGGAGAATGTTATTTTGATTTTGGGACTATCAATGCGTTTTCATGGCATTATTATTGCATCTTCAGTTTTGGGATTGCTACTGCATTTCTTATTCTGGGATTACTACTACGTTTTCGGTTCAAAACTGCTTCTTCGTTTTCGGTTTCAGGATCGCTACTGCGTTTTCAGTTTGGGACTGCTACTGTTTTTATTTTTTTTGGGAAGTTGCATTGTATTTGAATTGCTACTGAATTTTGTACGGGAATTTCTTTTGAATTTGTATCAAGATTGCTAGTGAATTTGTATGGAAAATGATATTAAACTTTTCTTTAACGTGTTATTGAATTTTGTGGCGCTGATATTATATTGATGGATGTTATACACTGTTATTGAAAAAAGAATGCACATTATTACTGTTTTTGCATACCATATATCCTAAAACCTTAAAACACTATATAACTCATGTACTCACACTATTATTAAAAAAGAAAGAACATTAGTACTAAAAAAATGCACATTACTACTTAAAAAAATAATAATATATATTGTATATTGCTACCGAAAAACAATGTTGCTACTAAACCATATACCCTAAAACCTATATACCAAAAATCCTAAAACACCCTATAACCTCTATACGCACACTGATATTGAAAAAGGATGCACATTGTTTCTGCTAGTAAACCCTTAACCCTCAATATCCTATATTGTAAAACCCTAAAACATCTTTTAACCCCTACCCGCACACTTATTGAAAAAGAATGCATGTTGATACTCAAAAAATAAAGAAAACTAATACTGAAGAAAAAAAATGCATGTAGCTACTTGAAAATAATACACATTGCTACTGAATAACAATGCATACTGTTTCTGCTAGTAAACCTATAACCCTAAATATCTTATACTGTAAAACCTTAGAACACCTTATTACTCCTATATGCACATTGTTATTGAAAAAGAATGCACGCTAATACTGAAAAAATAAAAAACACTGATACTGGAAAAATATACACATGGCTACTCGAAAAATAATGCACATTGCTACTGAAAAATAATGTATATTGTTTCTGCTACTAAACCCTATACTTTAAAACCCTTAAACACCATATAACTCCTCTATACACGCACTGCTACTGAAAAACAATGCACACTGTTTCTGCTACTAAATCCTTAATAACACTTACTTCAATAATAATGTTAGAAAAAAAAAATTCAATATCACTATGGATATAAATACAATATATTTCAAGAATGATTCAGTAGTAATTCAATGAAACTTCAACAGAAACTTGACAAATTATTCACTAGCACTTCAAGAAAATGCAGTAGTAGTTGCATGAAACTTTAGTATAGACGAGCAATTTAGTAACAGCGTATTGAGTGATTTAGTAGCCGTTCGACAATAACACTTTATGAATAATTTAACAAGAGTAGAACGAAATTTCAGTAGCACTTCAAACAATTCAATAGCAACTCAAAAATAAAATAGCAGTCTCAAACCAAAGATATAATACCAGTGCCAAAAATGCAACAGGAATCACAAAAACGTAGCAGTTGTCCCTAAATATTAGTAACAAAAATAAAAGCAATAACACCAATTCTATTTTGAAGTGAGTTTTGTAACCAAAGAAAAATCAAAATAGTAGTACAGAGGCATAGGCACCGTACCCATTCTGTTCTAATAATTGTACTTTTCGTATAAATTGTTGCAGTATCACTAACAAGAACCGACAACCGTTACAACATTGCCATGCACAAATGACAAAATGTAAAACTATTGGTTTAGTGCTACCGAGAAGATCATTAAACCAAAACAAACAGAGCCAATAACACAAACACATCAGTAGGCAAAAAGACAATCTCCATGAGAATCTCAGTATACAAAAAATTTGAACGAAAAACGCAGAATCTAAATAATATATCTACTGGTAGTCTGGTATCGTATAAACCAAATTGATAACAATTATAGTGGCAGCGAAATACAACATGCTGCTACTGTATTTCAAAATCACATAACCTACACCACGCGTCACATTCATGCTGTCGACACTCAAATGCTTAGAGAGCTCCGGCAGCTTGTTCTTGTCAGTGATTTTGAGACTCGGTGAGATCTCGAGGATGTTCGAGGCTCGGCGAAGGTAGTACTGTGACCAAATCTTGTGGATGAGATCGGAATGAAGTCGACGGACATGATTTGATGCGGAGGAGGTTGCTACTAAACTCTTGAATGCTCACGGTGGCTTGATGGAGAATTGATGAGTGCTCGCTGAGACGAAGGAGGTACGGTGACGATTCTCAGCGAGAACGGAGGCGGAGGTCGGTGCGGCGAGATCTTGAGACGCAACCAGATCTTCTGAGAGGAGGCTCGCAAGGGTTGCCGACGATGAGCGCCGGAGATGGCAGTGGAATGCCGCGAGACGGAACTGGAGGGGTTGTCGTGCATTGCTACTGCGTTTCTTTCACTACGAGAAAAAGCAACTTAGACGACATAAATAAATTGCCCGGTCTTAAACATTTTTCCGTCGTTTAACTCATACTTAGACAACGAAAATGATGTTTCGTCGTCCAAGTGAGAACATAGACGACGCACCGACACTTCGTCGTCTAAGTAACTACTTAGACAACGACACGTTGATGCGTCGTCTACGTCCTCACTTGGACAACAAAAATGACACATATTCTGTCGTCTAAGTGACTACTTAAATGACACACAGATGCTTCGTCATCTAAGTAGCTACTTAGATGATGAAACGTCGTTCCGTCGTCTAAGTAAACACAATTATATATTGTGCTAGATTCTTTTCCTCTTTACTCAGGTCATCTCATTCCCATTCCCATTCTCATTCTCATTCTTTCTCGATCACTCTCTCCTCATCAATTAAAAAAGTAACTAGTTCTCTCTCGATCATCTCACTCTCTCTCTCCTCACACGTACAACCGGCACTATCTCCGGCTCCGACCATCGATTCGCCTTATCGGTGAAGGCTAGGTACGTATGTAGTTAATTTTTGACAACCTTAATGTTTATATATATAATTAATTATACGTTTGATTGATTGCACTGTTAGTATGTTTAATAGTTATAACTAAGCTAGGTAATTGATCGATATATATATATATTAGTTAATTAATTAGAAATGCATGAATGTTTAAAAATTTGATTAATATTTAGTTAAAACGTACATGCATGTTAGATTATAGTAATTGATGTATAGTATATTCACTGTTAATTTTAATTAATTATACGTTAATAAGGTAGTTGAAAATATGTATATATAATAGTTTAATAATTACTTGAAAATAGTGATGTCCGATATATGGACGGAATTAGAGAATTTGTGAATTTTGCGATGGAATATGGTTAGGGAAAGAAGTATTTCAGATGTCCGTGCAAAAAATCTCTTAACTATCAGTATGTGGAGGTTAATGTTATGATATAACACTTGTATGAAAAATGGTATGATGTGGAGTTACACTACGCAGAGCGAGCATGGTGAAGCAGTAAACTTCAGCTCAGCAGACTTCAGCTCAGGGTACAGTTACCATTGTGCCTCATCCAGCGGTAATGGTGTCGGCCCCCCTGCTTGGAACCCAACTGGGGATTTGGTCCATGATGCATTTCTGGGATTTAGTCATGGTAGACACCAACACCAAGAGGGAGGTTACGATACCACTCATGGGCATGATGTCACATTTCCCGCTACTAGCTTGGCCACTGACACTATTGAGATCGATGGATAAGTACAACAAGATGCTACTTGAAGCCCAGACCCCGATGTATCTTGGATGTTGAGAGAATGTGTTGCAATATGTGATGAAGCAAATGCAGATAAAATTGAAGAATAAAATGTCACAGAGTGCTTTTGACGAAATTTAGGAGCAAATATATAAGTTTCTTCTTGATGATCACAAACTTTTGAAATCCCATTATAAGGTTAGAAAGATCTTGAGCAGCATCGCCCTAAAGTACAAGATAATTCATGCCTGTCCAAATGATTGTGTGCTGTTTTACTAAGAGTATGAACATTTGGACTATTATCCCGTATGTGGCTAGTGCAGATATGTGGATGACGGGAATAGGAGGAGTTCAAAAAAGAAAATTCCTGTGAAAGTTCTTCAATATTTTTCATTGATTCCCAGATTGCAGCGTCTGTACATGTCTCTATACATACCAGAGGCGATGCGAAGGTATGTTGAAAAGCGAATAGATGACGATATGCTGAGACACGTCGCGGATGGGGAGGCATTCAAACATGTCGACAACGAATTTGGAGACTTTGTAGCAAAGGTTTGAAATGTTAGACTCAGACTTTCTACAGACAGATTCAATCATTGGGGTTGTAATAGCTTTGTCGTCATCACTTGGCCAGTTATTCTGATGTCATACAACCTGCTTCCATGCATGTGCATGAACAAGAAATTTAATTTCCTCACTCTGCTAATTTCAGGTCCTAAATCTCCGAGGAAGTGCTTAGATGTCTATCTCAGACCTTTGATCGACGAGCTGAAACTGTTATGGGAAAATGGAGTCCCAACTTATGACAAATTCATTGACGTGATGTTCATGATGACGATAGCCGTAATGTGGATGATTAGGGATTTTCCAGCGTATGAGATGTTAGCAGCCTGCACGACGAAAGGATACAATGGATTTCTTATATGTTTGGATGACATGAGCTCTAGTTGGCACGCAGGGTATGTGTGTTACCTGGGTCAACATAGATAGCTTCCTCACGATCACCCGTGGTGATAGGATGAAGCTCATTTTGATGGGAAGGTAGAGAATAATCCTAAACCCCATCGTTAGTTTGGTGAAGAGATTTTAGAGAGGTTGAGCAGCTTCGATTTTGGTGTGTTGACCAATGACAAGGATGTAAAGAAACTCAATCCAATACCTCCATAGGATCTCAGCTATTGGCATCACAAGAGTATATTCTTTGAACTCCCTTACTGGTCGAACTTGAAGCTAAGGAATAAATTGGATGTGATGCATATAGAAAAGAATGTGTGCGACAACGTGGTGGGAATAATTCTCGATATTAAGTTGAAGACTAAAAATACTCCCAAAGCGAGCAAAGATCTGGAATTTATGAATCTACGTTGTCCTTTGTGGTTGAGGAGGGATAGAAGAGGAGTGTACAACAAGATACCAGATGCACCTTACATAGTGAAGCCGACACTTAGAGGTTCTGTATTCCACTGGTTTAAGAGTGTTCATTATTCGGATACATATGCAGCTACTATAATTGGAGCAGTGGACGAGATGCAACACAAATTTGTTGGTCTAAAGATACATGACTATTAGATTATGTTGCAACGTCTGATTCCAGTGGTAATTCGACCATATTTGCCTCGTGACATCGTAGAACCAATAGTGGCATTGTGCACATGGTGGCAGAGATTATGCGCCAGAGAGTTAAAGAAGTCAGATGTGGTGGAACTGCAACAACAAATTGTGCACATCATTTGCAAACTAGAGAGGATTTTTCCCCATGCTTTCTTTGACATCATGATTCACCTAATGATCCACCTACCCGAGCAGGTGCATGCTTATTTCTGGTCCGGTCCAGTACACTTGGATGTATCCTCAAGAAAGGTACGTACAACTAATTAATTATACAAGTTTTCTGATCCATTATTTGTTCCACTCGAGATTACTAAATGTACCTATTCTATAATTAATTAATTGAATATTTGATTTTGTAGACAGCTTGGACAGTATAAAAGATTCGTGAAAAATAAGTCGGTCTCGGATGACTCAATAGCAGAGACATACCTAATGAATGAGTGTGTTTCTTACTGCAACATGTACCTTAAGGATCCACCACCTCCCACCGCCTCCGATCCCAGTGGCCGCGTCAATCTTTATGTCGTCACAAATGTCATACGACCTTTTAGAGGAGTATTAAAGGAATCGTTAATACGAGAAGAACTTATTGAGCCGCATTGGGTAGTGTTGCGAGATTCACTACAAGAAAAAGTGACTTAGACGACGGAGAATTTCCGTCGTCTAAGTGCCTATCTCCGTCGTCTAAGTACTTGGACGACGGAAAATCCGTCGTCCAAGGTACGTGCTCCAAGTGCTGTCGTCTAAGTACTTAGACGACGGAGAATTTAATCTCCGTCGTCCAAGTTCACTTGGACCGCGGAGAACGTCCGTGGCCCATGTAGGGACTTAGACGACGGAGATTAATGTCTCCGTCGTCTAAGTCACCACCTGGGCCACGGAGATTGTTAGCTTCTCCGTGGCCCAGGTGGTGACTTAGACGACGGAGATTAATGTCTCCGTCGTCTAAGTCCCTACATGGGCCACGGAGAAGCTAACAATCTCCGTGGCCCAGGTGGTGACTTAGACGACGGAGACATTAATCTCCGTCGTCTAAGTCCCTACATGGGCCACGGACGTTCTCCGCTTCTCCGTGGCCCAGGTGGTTACCTAGACGACGGAGATTAATGTCTCCGTCGTCTAAGTCACCACCTGGGCCACGGAGATTGTTAGCTTCTCCGTGGCCCATGTAGGGACTTAGACGACGGAGACATTAATCTCCGTCGTCTAAGTGAAAAATTAATTTAAAAAAAAAATTAAATTCAAAAATATTATTAATATTAATTGAAAAAAAATTAATTAAATTAATTAAATACACTAAATTAATAAAATAATTAAAATTAATTTGTACATACATAATCGAAAAAACCTATAATTAAAAATGAAAATATTGTTCGTAATGCGGAAATTAAGAAACGAAATAATGAACTACTAGCTAGCTAAAACACTGGAGGAGCAGATGCGCCGCCTCGTCCTCCGCCTCCAGCCGGGTCGTCGTCGTCGGGGAATGGGTTCGGAGGAGGTTGACATTGTCTTTGAGCTTGTTGCATAAGGGCGATGAGTTGGGCTATTCGCTCGTCTTGCTGGTCCATTCTTTGGCGCATGGCAATATTCTCCTCCCGTGCGATTCGAGCCTCTTCATAGGCTGCCGCAGCTTGAGAACTTCTCCGCCGCCCCGAACCTCCCGTAGATGATGACTCAGAGGTCGACAAATCTCGAACCACCTTAGGCCCGAAGTGCCTAACCTCCTTGCCAGCTCTACGACCGTAGACCTCATCCGCAATTGCTATTTGGCTCTCCACAGATAGAGGAGGCAGGTCTTCTAGCGGCACATCTGGGAACGCAAGCTGAGTGTTAGCCAATTCTTCCTGCGCACGCTCTATCACTCTTGCCTACAAAAGAATAATAAATTTATTATAATGAAATAATATTTAAATAATAATTACTATAATTATTAGCGCACACACATATATATATATATGACTTACGCCGCGTTGACTCGCTTCATTATCGAGCCCAGGCGTCACGTACGCGCTTACGCTTGCATCGAGATAAGGGTGTTTGGAGCCCTTATCCCTGTGCTCCTTGGCAATTTGAATGAGTTGCTTGGCGCCGGAAGTATGGTGCTTGTCCTTCTTCCCCCGGTTGGCTTTGTTGACACCGGAGAATTTCTGTTACACAACATAATGAAATCATTAAAAAATTTATAAGTAACTAAAATTTAGAGTATTCAATTATCTTAATTGAAATAAAAAAAGTAAATTAACACCTGAAATTGCTCATCGGCAAAGTGGTTACACAACCACTCCCACTCATCTTCTCTATCCCCACGCAGCTCTTCGGGGGGAGGCACGGGACCGTTAATTCGGAAGTACTGATGGAGCCTGTACTTCCAATCTTTGAAGATGTTGTTGGCGGTTTGGTTGATATGCCTCAACATCGCCGGATCCGGATCCACCGCAAATTGTTCCTATCAGAAATAAATTGGAAATTATAATCGTATATATTATAAAATTATATATAACTAATATTAAAAATAGTATATAATAACTAAAATTGTACGTATTACGTACCGAAAGATCCTTAAAGACTTTCGCCTTCTCCGAATCCGGCACCTCCCTCCAAGTAGGGGCAGTGATACGAACCCGGTTACGAACAATCGACCCAATGCTATGAGCCGAGAGACTTGCTAGCTGAGGTGTGGGAGGGCCACCGGTGAATTCGTCGTAAGGCAAGGCGATCTTGCTCCCGGTTGCCTTGCAAATTTTCTCCGCCTTTCCACCTTTAACGAGACCCCGAGTCTTTTTCGGTTGGGGGTCAGTGGGGGCCCTCCTTTGCTTACGGCGGGCGCTGTACATGATAGACTCGGCCGTCGAAGACGCCTGAGTACTTCCCGTTGAAGCGGTACCGGGCGTCGGAGTTGAAAAGGGGTCGACGTCATCACCGCTTGAGAGAAATGGGGCAGAGGGAATTTCCCCAGAAGGCCCCGGATTGAGGGCGTCTACCTGCGGTTGAACCCAACCGACTTGGGCCGCCAACATTTGGAGCATCTCATCTTCTGACTCCTGTTGGGCTTTCTTCTTGCCGGATGTGATCTTTGGCGGAGCCATTTAAACCTAAGAGTACGTACGGTGTTAAAATACCTACTTACCATAATAATTACAACGACGGAGAATTTACGCTAATTAATTAAGTACGTTTAAGATTTAAATAGAGTACACTAGCTTGGCATTTTCGGTCGTTCAATGGACGTGCGACCCGCGCGATAAAGTGTAAATTTTCAATTAATCAGCCTTGGTTAAATCGAAAAACATGGCCAGTTAGGGATAGAGATAACGCGAGAGGCAGGACTAATTTCGACAAAAGTCTTTCTTAGTCCAAATCCTGTCACCAGTCATAACCCGTTTCTAGACACCATGTCCGACATTCGGCCAATTTTTCGAAAATTTACACTCCCTCAAGTCCTTTGCAAACTCCGCCCTCAACCTCGTGTCCATAACTTCACTTAGGTTATGGTGTGCGGTGATGAAATCCACACATCACGAGGGGTTAAGGAGATAAGCAAGGAAAAGAGGCGCCATCTATTCCAAAGAGTGCGACTTAATTACACCAAGCCTATGTACTAAATTTAAATCGAACACGTACTACCATGCAATTTACTAGAAAATACATATAATTATCAATTAATTATTATTTATCATGCATTTAATAATAATTATTCATTTACCAATATAATCAATTATTATTATTACTATTATTTAATTTTAACTAATAATTATTCATTACCAAATAATTAACAACTAATAATGATTACTAAATAATAATAATAACAAGAAAATAATTATTATAATTACAACTATTTATTATTTAAAACTAATAAATTAAAAGTATTTAGAATTTAAATAATTAAACAAATAAAAAAATTGTTAAAGAGTTAAAATTTCGAATTATTACCTCGTCGGAATTTCGCCGGAATATTGGAAGAGTAGAGTCGTCGGAGAGGGGGAACCACGCCGGAAAATTGGTCGTCGGAGCGTCGCCGGAGGAGGATCGCCGGAGTGAGAGAGAGAGGAGAGGAGAGTATAGAGGAGGAGATGGAATGATGAGAAAATGAGGGGGGGTGCTCCTCCTTATATAGAGTTTCACTTAGACGACGGAGCACTATTCTCCGTCGTCTAAGTGCACTTAGACGACGGAAACAGTGTTTTCCGTCGTCTAAGTGAAGGGTCAAATTTTTTCGAACCGGCGCCAAATAAATGGGCGGGCCGTTTCACCGCCATAAATGTTGACTTAGACGACGGAGACAGTGTTTTCCGTCGTCTAAGTGGAATTTCAAGCGGTGCCGAAAATTGAGGCGGCAAATCGAACCGCCATGTTATTTCGACTTGG
Source organism: Geum urbanum (assembly GCA_946800695.1). Lineage (NCBI taxonomy): Eukaryota > Viridiplantae > Streptophyta > Magnoliopsida > Rosales > Rosaceae > Geum > Geum urbanum. The sequence continues at coordinate 52,146,135 of OX327001.1, read as the reverse complement.
ACGACGGATATGTAGTTTTCCGTCGTCCAAGTGAACACTTGGACGACGGAAAACGACATATCCGTCGTCCAAGTCAATATTTACATCGAAAAAATAATAAAAAATTATTCGAACCGCCATGGTAATTTGAACCTAGACGACGGATACGGTAATTTTCCGTCGTCCAGGTGAACACTTGGACGACGGAAAATGACCGTATCCGTCGTCTAGGTTCAAATTATGCAAAAAAAATATTTAAATTAATTCGCTAGGAATTTAGCGATCTGTCATTCGAGTGAAATAGTCGTACAATATCGATGAACGCATCGTATATATAAACAGATAAATTTGAACCGCCGAATAATTTTACGTTTTGAAAGTTGTTAAGTATCGACTAATCTTTAAGACTTTAGTGTTCATGAGTAGTTGCTGATTTGCAGCAGAGTACTAACGAAATTGAATTTGGACAAAACAACCGTTGGATATGTTCGTCGTAACATAATATATAATTACTATAAAGGACCAGGAAATAATAAGTTCGGGAAGGGTTTCATCGGCACAGTCAACCGCAAAACCGAGAATTTCACAAACCGGAAACGTGGATACAGGACATTTCGCAACTCCGATTTTCGAACCGTCGAAGCTCACACACCAAGAATATACTACTCTAAAGTCTTGACGAAAAGAATACGCATTCGAAGATGGTCTAGATGGTCGTTGTCTTAGAAAAAATTACGAAATTTACACCTGGACGACGGATACGACATTCTCCGTCGTCCAAGTAGACACCTGGACGACGGAGACGCTAATATCCGTCGTCCAGGTGTCTACTTGGACGACGGAGAATGTCGTATCCGTCGTCCAGGTGAATATACCCTGAATTCAGGGGTTAGGGGTCCTTAGGGTTTAGGGTATCGGGTTTGTCACTTGGACGACGGAGACGACATTCTCCGTCGTCCAAGTGTGTACCTAGACGACGGATAATGCCTGTCTCCGTCGTCCAAGTGTAAAAACCCCGAATTCAGGGGTTAGGGCCTTAGGGTTTACGGTTTAGGTCGTCCCCGGTCATTTGTGTGTGCGTTCAATTATTCTGATTCAAAAATATAATTAAAAAATTGATCGATCGATCCGAACTGCTAGATTTAGGGTCCAAGATTTAGCTAGGGTTTTATATGAGATTGAGATTTGGCGCCAAAGGTGAATCTGCAATTAATTTCTCCGTTCTCGGTTAGGGGTCCTTAGGTTTAGGGTATAGGGTTTAGGGTGAATATACCCTGAATTCAGGGGTTAGGGGTCCTTAGGTTTAGGGTATATATACGACTGTCTCCGTCGTCCAGGTGAATATACCCTGAATTCAGGGGTTAGGGGTCCTTAGGGTTTAGGGTATCGGGTTTGTCATCTGGACGACGGAGACGACATTCTCCGTCGTCCTAGTGTGTACCTAGACGACGGAGAATGACTGTATCCGTCGTCCAAGTGTAAAACCCTGAATTCAGGGGTTAGGGCCGTATGGTTTAGGGTTTAGGTCGTCCCCGGTCATTTGTATGTTCGTTCAATTATTCTCATTCAAGAATATAACTAAAAAAATGATCGATCGATCCGATCTGCTACATTTAGGGTCTAGGATTTAGGGTTTGAAGGGCTGCGTGAGCGAAATGTAGAGCAGCTTCAGCTTACTTTTAATAAGATCAGAGAATACACCGATGAAGTTGAAAGCAAAGAGAGGGGCCGGGACTAGAAAAACAGTCCAAAGACATTCAATTGAAACAGAGAGAAGTCGACTTAAAATCTGAGGAAGTTAAGCTGGCGGAGATCGATGTTAGTCCAGGTACAAACAACTTTTATATATATATACTACAATATTTGTGCTCTCAATAATACTATCACAAGTCAATATATATAATCATATATAGGGACCCATAATTAATCCAATTTATACATAAATAGTATTTAAAAACAATAAAACCAACCAAAGCTGGACGAGGAATCTTAAAGTCTCGACATAATAGAAATCTTTCACCTTTTTACGATGCATCGATCGATCATATATATATTACAATAATAAATTAGGGTTTACCAAGTAATGATCCTCGTCGTGTGACCGTACTCTTCGTCATAATCGTCATCATCATCATCACCGTTATCCGATTGCTCATCCTCCTCATCGTACTCAACATCGTCCGAGGAATAACCAGAGTCGTCGTCATCGTCCTCATCCTGCACGTCTTCTTCATCTACCTCAATGATCTCTTCTTCAGTTAGATCTGTACAACCATCAGGCATGGGTAACCGTTCACCGTCTTGAACCAGGTCCATTATGTCGGAGCGGATGACAGAAATATTAGGCTCTTGATAGGCAGGAATGTCTCTGTCTGGTTCAGCAGCATCTTCAGTCGTCGCCGGTGTCCCTTCAATTGTCTCTGTATTCCAAACTCCTCGATGAGAGATCTGGTTCACTATTTTCCACCCGTCACCAGCTTTCGGATCGTCGAGATAGAACACCTGCCTAACTAAGGTGGCGAGAGCGAAAGGCTCATCCTCATACCAGCTTGAGTTTGTATCGACTGATAAAAGTCCCAGGTCTTCCTTTGTACGCTTGAACCATCTGCACTTGAATAGGAAAACGTTGACATCATTCCCGTAACATAGCTGAACCACATATACGATCATTCCGTAATATAGATCAGGGTCTTTCCCAACCGCTATCCCACTGTTTTGTGTTCTTCTTCCTTCATCTCGCGCCAATGAATGGAACTTCACACCGTTTACAAAACATCCCGGATAAATATAGTGTTTAATCGGCTTCCCTGCTAGCAAGTGCTTTGGCCAAGACCACCACCCCCCGTGGTTTTCGGATTTTTGCAGATCAATCATCTGCGAAAATGGAAAAATGTAAGGGTTTACTTTCTACAAATTAAACATGCATGATCTCAATATGTATATAAATCACTAAATACGTACCCATTGGAAGAAATAATCGGGGAACTTTTTCTTAACCATTTTCTCAATCCACGCCGAACTCTTGTCTGGATATAACGCCTGAAGCCTCTCCCTGTATGACATCATGTACGGCTCAACTTCGTCACAGTCTCGTAACACTACCCAATGTGCCTCAATAAGTTCTTCCTGTGTTAACGTTTCCTTTAATACTCCTCTAAACGGTCGGACGACATTGGTGACGACAGAAAGATTGATGCGGGCACTGGGATCGGAGGCAGTTGGAGGTGGTGGATCTTTGAGGTACCTGTTGCAGTAAGTAACGCACTCATGCATTAGGTATGTCTCTGCTATGGAGCCATCCGGAGCCGACCTGTTTTTGACGAATGACTTATACTGTCCAAGCTGTCTACAAAATTAATCAAACGTACAATAAAAATAAGTACATGCATATAGCTAGCTAGTAATCTCCAGTGGAACAAATTATGAATCGAAAAACCTGTATAATTAATTAGTTGTACGTACCTTTCTTGAGGATACATCCAAGTGTACTGGACCGGACCAGAAATGAGAACCTGCTCGGGCAGGTGGATCATTAGGTGAATCATTATGTCGAAGAAAGCAGGAGGAAAAATCCTCTCTAGTTTGCAAATGATGTGCACAATTTGTTGTTGCAATTCCACGACATCTGACTTCTTTAATTCTCTGGCGCATAACCTCTGCCACCATCTGCACAATGCCACTATTGGTTCTACGACGTCGCGAGGCAAATATGGTCGAATTACCACTGGAATCAGACGTTGCAGCATAACGTGATAGTCATGTGTCTTTAGACCAACAAACTTGTGTTGCACCTCGTCCACTGCTCCAGTTATAGTAGCTGCATACGTGGCCGGATAACGAACGCCCTTAAACCAGTGAAATACAGAACGTCTAAGTGTCGGCTTCACTGTGTACGGTGCAGCTGGCATCTTGTTGTACACTCCTTTCCTATCCCTCCTCAACCACAAGGGACGACGTAGATTCATTGATTCCAAATCTTTGCGCGCTTTGGGAGTATCTTTAGTCTTGAACTTAATACCGAGAATTGTTCCCACCACGCTGTCGCACACATTCTTTTCTATGTGCATCGCGTCCAAGTTGTTCCTCAGCTTCAACTTCGACCAGTAAGGGAGTTCAAAGAATATACTCTTGTGATCCCAATAGCTCAGATCATGTGGAGGAATTGGATTGCATTTCTTTACATCCGCGTCGTTAGTCAACACACCAAAGTCGAAATAGCTCAACCTCTCTAAAATCTCTTCGCCCGACCAACTACGGGGTTTAGGATTGTTCTCTACCGTCCCGTCGAAATGAGCTTCATCCTGTCGCCAAGGGTGGTCGTGAGGGAGCCATCTACGGTGACCCAAGTAACACACCTTCCCTGCGTGCCAACTAGAGTTCACGTCGTCCAAACATATAGGACATCCATTATATCCTTTTGTCCTGCACGCTGCCAACATCCCATACGCTGGAAAATCGCTGATCGTCCACATTACGGCAGCCCTCATCGTGAACATCGTGTCAGTGAATTTGTCATAAGTTGGGACTCCATTTTCCCACAACAGTTTCAGCTCGTCGATCAAAGGTCTGAGGTAGACATCTAAGCACTTCCCTGGAGATTTAGGACCTGGAATTAGTACAGTAAGGAAATTAAATTCCTTGTTCATGCACATCCACGGAGGCAGGTTGTACGGCATCAGAATTACTGGCCAAGTGCTTACGGCGGAGCTATTACTTCCCCAAGGATTGAATCCGTCTGTAGATAGGCCGAGTCTAACATTTCTAACCTCTGCAGCAAAGTTTCCGAATTCTCTGTCGAAATGTTTGAAACCCTCCCCATCCGCGGCGTGTCGCAGGACATCGTCATCTATTCGCTTTTCTGCGTACCATCGCATCGCCTCTGCTGTGTGTAGAGACATGTACAGGCGCTGCAATCTGGGAATCAAGGGAAAATATCGAACAACTTTCACAGGAATTCTCTTTTTCGAACTCTTCCTATTCACCTGGAATCTGCACTGGCCACATACGGGACAATAGTCCAAATCTTTATACTCTTTGTAAAATAGCACACAATCATTCGGACATGCGTCAATTATCCTGTACTTTAGGCCGAGGCTGCTCAAGATATTTCTAACCTTATAATGAGATTTAGGAAGATTGTGATCATCAGGAAGCAACTTACATATTTGCTCCTGAATTTCGTCAAAAGCACTGACTGACATTTTGTGCTTTACTTTTATCTTCATTTGCTCCATCACATATTGCAACACATTCTCTCGACATCCAGGGAACACCGGGGTCTGCGCTTCAAGTAGCATCCGGTTGTACTTATCCATCTCACTGGTGTCAGTGGCCAAGCTAGCAGCGGGGAATGTGTCATCATGCTCATGAGTGGTACTGTAACCTCCGTCTTGGTGTTGGTGTCCACTATGACTAAATCCCGGAAACGCATCATGGACCAAATCTACAGTTGGATTGCAAGCTGGGGGTCCGGCACCACTGCCGCTGGATGAGGCACCATGGTAACTGTACCCTGAGCTGAAGTCTGCTGCGCTGAACTCTACTGCTTCACCATGCTCGCTCCATGTAGTGTAACTCCACATCATACCATTTTCGTACAGGTGTTGCACCATAACATTAACCTCCGCATACTGACAATTAAGACATTTCTGGCACGGACACCTGAAACGCTTCTTTCCATGACCATGTTCTATCGCAAAATTCACAAATTCGCTAATTCCATCCATATACCGGACATCACATCTATTCTTTAACTTCATCCAACTCTTGTCCATACTGCTACAAAATATGCAAAAAAAAATAATTATTACATATATATATATTAGTCCATTAATTTACCATTAATTATACGTACTCGATCTACATCGATCCATCAAATTACGTACGTAATTTAATCTGTATATATAGCTAATTAACATTCATGCATGTATGTACGCACGTACGGTTTCCCTAAATATATATATATTTAATCATGCAAATTTTAACTGCCTACGTACGTACCTGCTGGCCTTCTCGATATCTGCAGTTAATTAAGCTAGCTAGTGATCGAACACCGGAGATCCGATCCTTTAATTAATTTCTAGCCCCGGCCTAGCCTAATCCGGCCTTCTCCTTCTCCTTCGATCTCAAAAATTCCCCACGGGAGAAAATATAATGGAATGATCGAAGCTAAGAGAGTTTGGCATGGCCTATATATATAATGCTTCACTTAGACGACGGAGGTGTCGGTACGTCGTTTAAGTGGAACTTACACCACGACGTGTCGGTCCGTTGTCCAGGTGATCACTTCTCCGTGGTCCAAGTCACACTTAGACGACGGAGATGTAATTCTCCGTCGTCTAAGTGTTACTTGGACCACGGAGATTTCTCCGAGGTCCAAGTAACACTTAGACGACGGAGATGTAATTCTCCGTCGTCCAGGTGATAACCTGGACCACGGAGAAGTCTCCGAGGTCCAGGTTCTTACCTAGACGACGGAGAAATGTCACATCCGTCGTCTAAGTGTTACTTGGACCTCGGAGATTTCTCCGTGGTCCAAGTAACACTTAGACGACGGAGAATTACATCTCCGTCGTCTAAGTGTGACTTGGACCACGGAGAAATCTCCGAGGTCTAAGTGTAACTTAGACGACGGAACTAATACTGTTCCGTCGTCTAAGTCCTCTTTTCTTGTAGTGATTGTGACGAAGTCGACCCTTACATGAAGACGTACAGGGATAACCTTCAGGCATTAAATCCGGACAAGAGTTCAGCCTAGTTTGAAAAAGTGGTTATGAAGAAGTTCCTTGATTATTTCTTCCAATAAGTACGTATGTTTACTTATTTAATTATATACATGTTTGTAGAAATTAAACCCTTTAATTATATATTCTTCCCATTTTTACAGATGATTGATCTACAAAAATCTGATAACCACGGGGGATGGTGGTCTTAGCCAAAGCACTTGCTAGCAGGGAAGCCAGTTAGACACTATTTATACCCCAGATATTTTGTGAATGGTGTAAAGTTTTATTCATTGACCCGAGTTAAAGGAAGAATAACTCAAAACAGTGGGGTTGCGGTTGGGGAAGATAATTATATATATTACGGGGCTCTTGTATATGTCGTTCAACTATGTTACGGGAATGATGTCAACGTTTTCCTATTCAAGTGCAAATGGTTCAAGCGTACAAAGGAAGATTTGGGCCTTTTATCACTCGATACAAACTCAAGCTAGTATGAGGATGAGCCTTTCGCTCTTGCCACCTTAGTTAGTAGATGTTCTATTTTGATGATCCGAAAGCTGGTGAATGGTGGAAAATAGTGAACCATATATCTCATCAAGAAATATAGAATACCACAACAGCAGAAGGGACGTCGGCGACTGAAGATGCTAATCCTCAAAGAGACATTACTGCATATTAAGAGCCTAATATTTCTGTCATTTGCTCCGACATAATGGAAATGGTTCGAGCTGGTGAACACTTACCCATGCCTGATTGCTCTACGGATCTAACTCAAGCTGAGATTATAGATCTAGAGAATGATGACAGTAAAGATGAGGCGCAGGATGACGACAAGGACTCAGGATATTTGTCGGACGACGTTGACTATGATGATGAGGAGGAGCAATCGGATAATAGTGGTGAAGAGGATGATGACGATTATGACGAGGAGTACAATATAATGACGAGAGATATTAATTATTAATTAATTATAATTCCGAACTTTTTCGCATAATTAACTTCAAATTAATTAAAGAAGTCGCTTCGACCCGTAGAAGGTGAAGATCTTAGACGACAGAATCTGGACGACGAAATGTCACATTTTCCCTAAACCCTAAAACTTAGACGACGGAACGACTTTTCGTCGTCTAAGTAGATACTTAGACAACGAAGCAATTACGTAGTTTTGTCATCCAAGTAATCACTTAGACGACGAAAATGTGAACATTTTGTCGTCTAAGTCATGTTATCATAATTTCACCTCTAAGAGAACTGCCATGTAGACCATGTCTCAATGCATATTATTTTCGTCAAGGGCATAGAGTAAATATTTCTTGAAGTGTGAGCGTCGACGGTTCCAAAATAGGAGTTACGAATTTTCGTGTATCCACGTTTCCGTTTTGTTAAAATTTTAGTTTTACGATTGACTCTGCCGATGAAACCATTAACTAACTTACTGTTTACTGAAAATTATTCTACTTATATGTTATCTAATGGTGAATATATCCAACGGTTGTTTTGTTCAAATTCAATTTCGTTAATATTGATATGCAGTGAGGCTATACTTAATAACACTTAAGTTATACACATTAGTAGATACTTAACAAGTTTGAAGACGTAAATTAATTCGTCGTCTTAAATCTCACTTTTTATATATACGATTTTTTAGTCGATATTTTACTACCAAAAAATCGAAAGACAGATCGAAAACTTCCTTACGAATTATTTTTAAATAATATTTTAGAGAAATTTTAGTTAGACGACGATGGAGGAGGCCATTTTCGTCGTCAAAGTACGCACATGAATGACGAAAACGGCATGCTTCGTCGTCTAAGTCTAAATTTTGAGCAGTCCAAATTCCACCGCCATTTATTTTGGGAACTGCCGAAACTGGCTTAGATGACGGAGGATGCCGTTTTTGTCGTCCAGGTGTGTACTTAGACCACGAAAACGGTTTGCTTCGTCGTCTAAGTTCAAATTTTGAGCAGTCCAAATTTCACCGCCATTTATTTTGGGAACCGCCGAAACTGACTTAGACGATGAAGCAAGCCATTAACGTGGTCTAACTACGTACCTGGATGATAAAAACGGTATCCCCCGTCGTCTAAGTCCAAATTTTGGGCGGTCAACATTCACCCGCCAATTAATTCGAGGAGAAACCCGAGATGCACTTAGACGACAAATCCTAAGTTTGCGTCTAAGTGTCCACCTGGACGACGAAAATATAGGGTTCGTCATCTAACTTAAATCGGGGCTTCGTCGTCTAGATGAAACTGTATATTTTGTAGTTTCACATTATCGATCTCTTTCACACAAATCTCTCTCTCTCTCTCTCTCTCTCTCTCTCTCTCTCTCTCTCTCTCTCTCTCTCTCTCTCTCTCTCTCTCTCTCTCAAACGCCTCCTCCCTTCGGCCGGCGTCTCCGTCTCCCACCGGCCTCCACCTCCTTCCACTGGTGTCCAACTTCTTCGACTGCCTCCGGCGCCTCCACCACCTCCAACTCCTCCCACTGCCTCCCACCGGCCCCCTCCCATCGCCGGCACCACCACCGGGTAAAATTCAAAATTTTAAAATTTTACTTACGTACGTATAATTTTTTACATAAGTATTTATGTATAATAATGTGTATTTTCATATAATAGGGTGTATTTGTGTTTAATAATGTGTATAAATATTATAATAATGTGTATTTATGTCAATATTATAATTTGGTAAAAAATGATAAATAATGTGTTTAGGTAAAATTTGTTTAATAATGTGTATTTAGGTAAATATTATAAATTGGTAAATATTGTAAATTGGTAAAAATAATAAATTGGTAAAAATATAAAAAGGTAAATATTAAAAAAGGTAAATATAAAAAAATGGTAAATATCAAAACATGGTAAAACCAAATGGTAAATAATGAAAATGGTAAATTGTTAAAAAGGTAAAAATTACAAATAGTAAATATTAAAAATGGTAAATATTAAAAAATAGTAAATATTAAAAATGGTAAATTTTGTGGTAAATATGAAAAATAGTAAATATTATAAATTGTTAAAAATGTAAATGCTACGATAGTTATAATGGTAGAATAAGTTTAATAATTGATTTTAACAGCTCCTAGGTTAAAATGACCCTATGAGGTAAGAAAAAGACACAGAAAGAGGCCGAAGATGTTCGGCTCCGACACTTGGCAGATCAAATGGGTTCGCGATGCTTGGAGGACACCGTTGCGGTTCCTTCAGACACTTCAGCTGGTCCCTCGGCTGCGGCGACTAGGAAAATTCATAATGCCCTAGTTATAGCGAGCGATGACAGTGACATCCATTCGGCCCGATCGTCGTGTCAGAAGGTGCGCAGGAGTCGGTCTCTGGGTCTATTCTCTACAGTGCAAGGTCAGGAGGGCTCCGTCAGAAATTCAACTGAAAAGGATCCGGGGACTTGGAAATGGCGGAAAAACTGAGAAGTTGTTCAAGGCGACGGGGCAACAGATCCAATTGCCATACGGCTATTTCACTGACGGCCCTCTGACCTCACAGCTAGCTAGTCTCTCAGCGCACAACATCGGGGAAATTATTCGCAACAACATCCGTATGGTTGCACCTAGCTGTAAGGAGTTGCCAGACTTGGAGAATGAGAAGGTGTTTAGAGAACTCTTGGTAATACAATTTTAAATTTATTTTTTAATAACCAATAAAAATTGTAATTTCATAATATATATGATTTTAATTTTTTTTCTTTTTTTTTCCTAGGTATATTATGATGTGGATGGCATACCAGGGATGCTTAGGCACTTGAACACAATCGCCAACGCCATCTACCGTGATTAGGAGTACAAACTTCGCAAGTACTACCTCCAATAGAGCTACGTGATAATAGGGAAGATGAGTGGGAGTGGTTGGTCAACCACTTCGAAGAAGAATCGTATCAGGTTTATTTTTTATTTATTTAAATTGATGAAATCGAATAATTTATTTTTTAGTCATTTATTAATTTTTTAATGATTTCTGTTGTCGAACAGATGAGATCGCACGCAAACAAGGCCAATCAGGAGAGGAAGGACAAACATCATACATCTGCTCGCTCCAAGCAAATGATACAAATCGCCAAGGAGCACGGAGATAAGGGCTCAAAACACCCTTATCTAGATATCAACGTCACCGCTTATGTGACGCCTGGACTCGACAATGAAGCGAGTCAAAGCGGCGTAATTGTCGTATATATTTCATCTCAATTAACTTAATTAATATTTATTATTTATTAAACTCCAGTATAAATCTATTATTATTTAATTTTCATTATTATTTTTAGGTGAGGTTGCTAGAACTGGTGCAGGAGGAATTGGCCAACACGCAGCTTGCACACCCGAATGTGTCGCCGAAAGACCTGCCTCCTCTATCGAGGGAGAGCCAAATTGCAATCGCCGATGCGGTATACGGCCATCGAGCTGGTAAGGAGCTTAGGGGGTTGGGACGCAAGGTGCAGCGAGATTTATTTGACTCATCTACGACACGCTAGACGAGGAAGAGTGGTTAGGATGCGGCCGTCCAAGAAGCCCTTGAGGAGGCTAGACTCGCACAGGCGAAAACGTTATCCATGCGTCAAAGGCTTGGTGAGCAACAAGTGCAGATAGCCAATCTCCTCGCCCTCATGCAAGCTAGGGTTCCAGAAGATTGTTGTCCTGTTTCGACCCCACACCTCGACGACGACGACATAGCCGGAGGCGGGGGTACTTGGCGGCGCGTCCATTCCCGTAGTATTTACTTAGTTTGTACGTAGTTTTTAATATTTTTTTTTTCGAACGATATCGATGTATGTATGTATAATTTTAAATTATTTTAATATTTTAATTAAATTTATTATTTAATTTAATAATATTTTATTTTAAATTCAAATTTTAAGGAATTTTTTTAATTTTTTTTATTAAATTGATTTAAACTATGAAACAGTTTTGTAGTCTAAGTCAATTCTTAGACTAAGAAACAATTTCGTAGCCTAAGTCAATTCTTAGACTAAGAAACAATTTCTTAGTCTACGTCATCACTTAAACTACGAAACAATTTCGTAGTCCAAGAGATGACTTAGACTAAAAAAAATTTCGTAGTCTAAGGTGTCACTACCAGAAATGGAGACATTACCGGCGACTTGCCGTCGCCGGCCTTGTCCATTTTTTTCGCCGAAATTGTCATTACCGGCGACAAGTAGCCGGCAATGACGTCGCCGGAAATTTCCCGCCGGTATTAACATTGCCGGCGACGGAGTTTCACGTCGCTGGTAATGTCTTGACATCACCGGCGACTTGAGTCGTCGGTGATGTGTAGGACACGTCGCCGGCAATGTAAGCGCCACCGTGGCCGGAATGTGAGACATTGCCGGCGACTTAGGTCCATGTCGCCGGCAATGTCTGGAAAAATTTAGAAAAAAAAACGCGGTTCTGGATTGGGCCCAATTCCAGAACCTGCATTGAAAGACATAAACCGTACAATCATACAACTTCAAAAGTACACATAAATGTCCAACGTACAGTACAAATAGCAACGACGATACGAAAATTAACTACAACTACAGGTCAGGGTCCAGGAACTTGCGGGTCAGGGTCGAAGTAATCCATGTACTCATTTGAATTCCGGTGGCTACCTTGGTCTTGCTCTGGCGTTGACTGGTGCGGTGGTGGTGGTGGATAGCTAGGGAACGGAGGGACCGGGGGAGGTGTGGGGAACGGTTGTCCGGTAGTCTGAGCCTCGTACATCATCTGCATCCATGTGTACATCTGAGCCTGCATATATGTTTGCTGCTGGACCATGTTTTGGTACTTGGCCATCTGCCTCTTTTGCTCCTCCAACTCCCTCTGCATCCTCTGAAGCTCCGCTGCGAGGTTATGACTAGAAGCTGAACTTCTTGACCCGGTAGAGTATTCTGAAGTGTTCTTCAATACTCCTTCGCCCGCCGAGCCCATTCCCCTACAGTAGTAGGTATTCTTCCCAGTCCCGCACGCTTTTGCCATGATCTGAGCCGCTATAGGGCGATCAAGCGGATCGATCTGAGAGGCATACTGGGTGACTTCTTCCTCGGAGCAGTCAGGATGGTTAGTCCGAGCTATATTCATGGTCACTTCTGCGGTCGCCTCCTCCACTCTCGCCTAATTGAAAAGCGAAAATGAATAACGTACTAAGGATACAAAATAAATTAATATCGAAAAATAGTTTTATTAACACATGGAGAGGTGAAAGACTTACCGCTTCGTCAGGGCACTGCGGATAGAACTTCTGATGAATATACACCAAGGGGTTCACTTCTTGTTGTTGCTGCGCCTTAGTCGACCAACCCATGTAGTTGAGTGAACCTGCATGATGGGCCCTGGTGTTTTTCAATCTATTCGCCCGGTTCGTCTTCGAAATCGCCTTGTTTGATAAACATATGGAAAAAAATTAGTAACTAACTATTTCAATATGATACGATACATTAGGCTTGTAAGATATATTCAGGATGCATACCTGAGCTTTGGGGTGCTCGAAGTGGGCTATCAGCCACTGTCACTCGTACTCCCTAAACCGAAATTCGCTAGGGGTGGTAGAACCTCGGCCTAACTCCTTGTATACAGTGTAATGGGAAGAAAGCTCGTTCTTCCACTCTTTATACCTATATTAAAAAAAGGAAAAAAAGTTAGAGATATTAAAACACTTGATAAACAAAAATCTAACTCGATATATATTCAAATAAGTCGAAGCACATCACCTCATATGTAGTTGACGCTCTACCCACGTGTGAATAAGAACTTCATCCACGTCAAACCACACCTGCAATATGAATATATAAAAGGTAAAATTATATATTTATTCGGACTTAATTAATAAATGTAAAATTTATGTAATGAAAATACGATTTTACTCACATTGAGTGCATTATGCACTTGCATCTTCACGTAGATAGGCACAGATTCCCAATCTGGCCAAAGCATTGGGACCTTGTCCCGCACGATCGCACTGGCCATGCTGACATATTTGCGCGTGGTGTCGAATGCCTCGATCACCTCGCTATCCTCATTGGCCCTTATGGGCGTTTTCCTTCCACCGGTGGCCTGCTCAAGTCTCTTCCCGGTGCAGGTGCCTCTAGCCCCTTTCCGTTTTCCAGTCCCATTAACGAAATTGCCTAATAATACAATGTCAACAAATTGATATCATTAATTGAACCTATCGCAAGTCTTAAGTAATAATTAAGTAATCAATCTGATGTTAAATAAAATTTACCTGCATCGTCCGTTTGTTGGTTGGTGCACCTTACACTCCAAAGATACACAGGGTCGAACGGGAGGAAGTTATACGCTTCCTCCACGGTCAGGAACTCCGGCCGTCCTTCAACATAAACAGGCATCCCCCTATCATCGAATTCAGGGATGACAGGAATCTCGTCGGGTAGGAAGAGACCGGATGGCAGAGATAGACGAGGCCTGGACGATGAGGCGCCATCACCACCATGTGTCTCAGATGATTCCCGTGAAACGGGAGTAGGCACCGGGCGAATATGGGGCATTCGGATTGAGGGAGTTTCTGATGCCCCCGTTGACTGTCGCTCGTCTGAGGCTCTGCCACCAGAGGGACGTCTGCTGATTGAGTGTCTGGAGACTGAGGCTCGAGCCTCGACTTCCGGTTGCACGGCTCTTGATCGTGCAGCTTCCTCCTGAGCTCGCGCCTCTAGCAAGGCTCTCGTGGGCCCACTGGGAGTGTTGCTAACTGCGGGCGAGGAGGAAGCTTGACTACTGTTCCCTCCACTATTTCGGGAACCTCTCCGAAGCCAATTAGCCGCAAAACCTCCTAGACACCGTAATAGTCATGGATTCGGTTCTATAACAAATCGGGACTGGAACAGTTTGGAACCGGAACCGTTTGAACCTGGAACCGTTATGTTGCAAACGGTTCCGGTTCCAAACAGTTCTGGTTCTAAACGGTTCCGGTTCCAAACCGTTTCGGTTCTATAACAAATCGGGACCGGAACGGTTTAGAACCGGAACCTTTTGAAACCGGAACTGTTTGTAACCGGAACCTTTTGTAACATAACGGTTCCGGTTACAAACAGTTCCGGTTCCAAACCGTTCCGGTTCCAAACCGTTTCCGTTCTATAACAAATCGGAACCGGAACCGTTTGTACCTGGAACCGTTTCGAACTGGAACCGTTATGTTACAAACAGTTTCGGTTACAAACAGTTCCGGTTTAAAACCGTTCCGGTTTAAAACCGTTGTGGTTCCAAACTGTTCCGATTCCGATTTTTCACCTTAATTTATACGTTAAATTAACAACTATATCACCTTAATCCAAACACGTTAAAGTCCGAAGCCGATTTTTCACCTATTATACGTTAAATTAACAACTATATCACCTAACTTAACATATATACATACATCATTTCCGGCTTTAAACTTTTCACATATATATACATCACATATACACTTTGTATACATCGATCATGCATCTTAATTTCACCTAATTTTCACACACACATATATATATATATATACATCGATCACATATTAATCCAAATCACCCTAGCTAATTAATTTTCCACATTTTTCAAACATACGTATATATATACATTCCATATAAATTAATTAATTTTTCACATATATACATCACATATATTTCTCCTTCACCCCACAATTATCCACATTAATTTCCCACAATTTTCAAACATACCTTAATTACATTTTACAAATATTTTCCACATGCATACATACATCCCACAATTATCAAAAATTTATTAATCAAAATGCATAAAAATAAAATGTGGAATGAGAGAGAGAGAGGGAGAGAGAGAGGGAGAGAGAGTGAGCTATTACCTGCCATGGTGGAGCTCAACCCAACTGTTGTCCGGCGACGGAGGTGAGGGGAGGAGGAAGAGGAGGAGGGGAGGAGGAGAGAGGGGAGGAGAGGAAGAGAGGATTGAGGAGAGGGTTGAGATGAAGAGAGAGGGGTTTTAGGGTTTGAGAGGTTTTGAATTTTGAGAGGTTTTAGGGTTTGAGAGGGAAGAGGGAGAGGAAGAAATGGGGAGCAGCTCGAGCTGCATGGTCTGGAAATACCGCCACCATTGCCGGCGAGTTACATGGTAACTCGTTGGTAATGACATTACCAACGACGTACGTCGTAGGTAATGTCATTACCAATGAGTTGCTAACTCGTGGGTAATGTCATTACCAACGAGTTGCTTATCAACTCGTTGGTAATGTCATTATTTCTCGAAAATTATCCGATCGACCTATTTCCGACCAATTTCCGACTAAATAATTTCCGACAACATTTCCGACCATATATAACTACAATTTCCGACTACGATTTCCAACACGATTTCCGACTACGATTTCTTTTGACAATTTCCGACCACGATTTCCAACACAATTTCCAACACGATTTCCGACTACGTACAAATTCTGACTACAATTTCTGACTACATTTTCCGACTACAATTTCCGACAACGTTCCGACACGATTTCCGACTACAATTTCCGACTACAATTTCCGACGTACTAAGGATGATAATCGTAATCATCTTCATCACTTGAGTCTGACTCGGTTTCATAGGTAACCTCTGGCAATATGTGCCACTCCTCGTCATCTGAATCAGCGTCAACTTCATATGGATTAACATCGAGAAGTTCTGCTCCAGTAATTCGAACCACACTCCCAGATCTCACATTATTAAGGCGAATCGTAGATGATTCCGGAATGTCAAAAGCGTTCGGCTCTTGGTATGCAGTAACTTCCTCATCATCTGCGGTCTCACCAAGTGTGGCAGCACTGTATATGTTTCTATGAGCAACATGGTTAACCACCTTCCACGGGACTTTGTTAAGAAGATCGTCAAGGTAAAACACTTGTTTTACTGATGAGGCAAGAACGAAAGGGTCATCTTCATACCAGCTAGTAGCAGTATTCACCGAAAATGTTCCGTACTGATCGGTCCTTGTGTTCTCCGGGCTAGTATCAAACCATCTACACTTGAACAAGTGCACTTTCATGCGGTTCCCATAAATTAGTTAAACAACTGAATGAAGGACACCGTAATAGTCAACGCCATCCTGCCCACCATGGACCATCACCCCACAATTCTGTGTTTTCAGTCGGTCGTCTCGATTTTCACATATAAATTTCACGCCATTGACCTGACACATCGAGTAAACTTTTGAAGCTATCTGTTTCATCGCAAGGACCCTCAATTCGTTTGACCATTCCGGGCAACCATCATCTGCTACATGGTTCATTTGAAAACGTCCAGTAATACGTACACAAGAAATTATATCATCTTGAAACCACAAAACCACGTACATACATACATGCTATATAAGGATATATATAAAAATAGACATATACACATATACCCTTACCCATTGACCAAAGTAGTTTGCAAACGTCCTGTTGTGGTAATCAACATTTCTGGCAATAGCAGGGCAGTGAAGATGATAGTTTTTCCAATATTGTACTTCTTGATAGTTAATCAGTACCGACCAGTGGGCAATGGCTACCTCATTTCCATCCAACTTGTATGACTTTGGCAAGCTTCCCTGTACTACCACGTCACTGGAAATGATAGAAAGGTTGAACTGGGGTTCATCTATCGGCATCTGTTGTTGGGGGTCCACAAGCACTCCCAAGTACACTTTGGTGTACGTTACACACTCGTGCGCAACATATGCTTCAGCGATACACCCTTCAGGTGCATATTTATTCTTCACATAGTCCTTGTAGGCTCCCAATTGTCTACAAGTTAACAAGTGCATGTTAACTTACTTAAAAAATAAGAATTTACATATAAAAACATAGGCAAACCAAATGTATGAATCATTTGTACCTTTCCATGGGATACATCCAAGTGTAGTGTACAGGACCGGTGAGCAACAATTGTTCGGGAAGATGGATCATCAGGTGAGGCATGATGTCGAAAAAATTTGGGGGAAATATCCTCTCAAGCTTGCACATGATAAAAATGATGTCATCTTGCATCTCCCTGAGGTCTGATTTTTTAACTTCCCTGGTGCATAACTTCTGAAAGAATCTTGACAAGGCCACCAACGGCTCCACCACCTCTTTGGGCAGGTACCCTCGAATGAAAATAGGGAAAAGACGTTGAAGCAGTACATGGCAGTCATGACTCTTTAATCCGTACATCTTATTGTCCCGGAAGTTAACACACCTGCTTATATTTCCTGCATAGCCATAAGGATACCTGCATATATATATATATATATATATATATATATATCCATAGGTAACAATTATATTTCTCGCATATAACCATAATCCGGTAAAAATTTAAGGCCAAATTCCTGCGTAGCCATAAGAATATATACCTGACATTACTCAGCCACCAAAAAATTTCATGCTTATGCTTCGGCTTTACGGTGTAAGGAGCTTGCGGCATTTTTCTCTTACCATCTCTTAACCACCAATGTTTCCGCAGACCCATTGCTTTCAGATCAATGCGTGCCTTAGGGATGTCTTTTGTTTTCCCCTCCAAGTTAAGAAGTGTGCCCACAACACTTTCACACACATTCTTCTCTATGTGCATGACATCTAGGTAGTGTCTGATAGGCAACCTGGGCCAGTATGAGAGTTCCCAGAATATGCTCTTGTGTGTCCAAAACTTATACCTTTCGGGCTTGTCTGGAATTGACGCGACTATGTCAGGATGATTGCTCAGTTGGCCAAAATCATATTCATTCAACACTTCCAAAATTTCTTCCCCTGTCCATCGCCTGGGTGCCACACCTGTTTCCACAGTCCCATCAAATGCGTCTAGATCCTTCCTAAATGGGTGATCATATGGAAGCCAACAACGGTGATGCATCTGAACAATTTTACTGCAATGAGGACTGCAACAATCAACCGTCATGCACTCTGAACAAGCCCTGTAATCCCTGGTAACGTTGCCCGACAACATACCGCGGGCAGGAAAATCACTGATGGTGCCAACAAGCATGGCATGCATCTGGAACATCTCCTTTTTGAACCTATCGTAAGTGGGGTGGCCACACTCACTCAGGTACTTAAGCTCCTCAATCAAAGGCCTCAAATACACATCGAGACACTTTCCTGGATAACCCAGGCCTGGAATTAACAGAGTCAGCATATTGTATTCCTTCTTCATGCACATCCATGGTGGAAGGTTGTACGGTACCAAAATAACTGGCCATATACTATATTGAAGACTCATGTTGCCAAAAGGGTTGAATCCGTCAGATGAGACCCCTAGCCAAACATTTCGGACCTCTGCTGCAAAATGATCAAACTCCCTGACCATGTGCTTCCAAGCCTCTCCGTCGGAAGGGTGTATAAGGGTGTCATCGTTAGGCAAGTTCCTCTCAACCTACCATCTCATTGCCTCGGCCGTGAAAGCACACATGAACAACCGCTCCAGCCTATCAATAAGCGGGAAATATCGAAGTATCTTCACAGCTTTCTTGTTGCCTGCAGGAGTCAACTTATACCTTTCTGTAAAATATACCGGGCAGGCTTCAAGGTCTTCAAGATCTTTTCCCCAGAAGAGAATACAATCATATCTGCATGCATGGATTTTGATGTAGGAAAGCCCAAGATCTTTCAGGATATGTCGCACCTTATGATGAGTGGTAGGAAGACGATGAGCAGGTGGCAGTAGCGAAGCAGTCCACTTCAACCAAGAATCAACAGCTTTGACATACATTTGTTCTCCATTTTGAGCTGCATCACTCCCATCACACTTTCAAGAACAGTCTTACTACAACCGTCGTACAACGGAGTCTGTTGCAATGCAATCAGGTTGTTGTACTTGTCCATACCGCTTGTGTTGACATGAGCTCCAGGTAATGGCTCGACTGGCTCGATATGGGGGAAACCCTCAACGACGGGAGGGACATTTGGTGCTTGATCAACAAATACACCTCTCTCATGAGGAAACATATCATTGATTAACATCACTGTTGGATCATAGGATGAACTGCCCCTCTCAGCAAAATCTCCATGATCATAGCGTGGACTGGCCCTCTCACCAAATTGTCCATGATCATGCGGACCCGCTAACGATGTTTCACCATGATAAATCCAACAAGTGTACTTATCCCAAAACCTGTATTTACTCAGGTGCCTCTGGACTTTATCAATGGGAAAATGAAATCGATCGCTGAAACACTTACATTCTTTACACGGGCAATAATGAAGTGTAGTGTCTCCACAATTAGCCTTCACAAAATCCACAAAACTCCTAATTCCCTGGTGATATCTGACATCCCATCTTTCGAGGCTCATCCAACTCTTGTCCATCCTGAAAATTCTAACAATTTTACGTATTAATTATATATATATACACACACATTCACTACTAATAATCGACGCGATATCTCAATTCAACTCTAATTAAATCAACACATGCATGCATATATATATATATATCGATCTAATCTCTGAATTCGATTCAGTACTCGATGATGGTATTCTTCTTTTTTCAATTCAAAACGTATTTGACTAGGTAGGAGGCTCTGTCAAGCCTGGCTCCGATAACACTACGATAATACCAGTCGTTGATTCAGACACAAGATAAGATTAACTACAAGCAGTTTTCTCGTTTCGGTGACATCAACAACATTTCATATATATCTCACGAATTGGATTTGATCAACACACACACACACACACACACACACACACACACACACACACACACACACACACACACACACACACACACACACACACACACACACACACACACACACACACATATATACATACACATATACGTATATATACACGTACCTATATATATAGCTTCCCGAGTGATCGAGTTTTCGACACGCGCCTTAATTTTGACAATATACCGAAGGATCGATTTCAGAGCGTACGTTTTCCTTCTTTCGATTTCTCTGGATTTTTTTCGATCAAAATGAATGAATGATCGAGCTGCTGCAATCTGCGTCTAATATAAGAGACATTGCTGGCGACGGAGTAAGTCGCCGAAAATGAAGACATTACCGGCGACTTTACGCTGGAAAATCGCCGGTAATGTTTCAAAACATTACCGGCGACTCCAACCATCGCCGGCAATGTCGACCCACACATTTCCGGCGAAATTTCGGCCGGAAAATCGCAGGAAATGTTCGGCTTCACATTGCCGGCGATGGTTGGAGTCGCCGGTAATGTTTTGAAACATTACCGGCGATTTTCCGGCGACATTACTGGCGTCGGAGTAAGTCGCCGGTAATGATGAACATTACCGGCGACTTTTCCAGTCGCCGGCCTTGTCTCCGGTGATCTCGCCGGTAATGATGGCAAATGTGGTAGTGTGTACTTGAACAACGAAAATATTATTTCGTTGTCTAAATAGTGTTTCAAATGACGGATTAATTGCGTCTTCTAAGTCTTCACTTGGACGACGGAATGTTATATTTTCGTCGTCTAAGTAATTAGAATACAACACTTGAACGACGAATTTTAGGCGTTGAAGATTTCGTCTAAATACTTAGATGACGAAATAGTTTTGTTGTCTAAGTATTTTTTTCCTGTAGTGTTTGATAACAACGACATAGAGAAAATGAATTATGTGTAGGTTTTTAATTTTAGATACGAGGGTGAAAAAGTAAATTTATTTTTCCCACGTGGCAGTTTAGCATTTGTCCTTGTGTAAAATTTAGTCTTTTACTATTGAAATAAAATGACATTATTCTTATGTATATTTGACTTCTCCAAAATGTCTTTCCAAGTTGTTTGGTATTCAAATTAATCTCCACTTCTTAATATTGGTGATAATTGCATGATATGTATATATGTCGATCGATCTATAGTTTAGAATTGGATCCGTTGAACTATAACAATAGTACTCTGCTATATATACTCAAGATAGTTTACTATCTTTATTCACCTTACTTTACTAGGATCGGTCTCTAATTAGCAAAGTATTTCTTATCTCTAATTAAAAGAGAATGAGTTTTTAATGTGCCTATCTTCTAGAGTTACATTAATGCACTTGTATATTAGTTGCTCGGACTTGCTCAGATGTGTTATACGGGTACATAAACGAACAAGAACATTACCAATTCAATATTTTTTACGTACAACACCAATTATGATCATGTCCATATCTACGGATCGGAGCTTGTAACTTTGTTGATATCCAACCATGAGAAGCTGTTAATATGTTTGATTATCACCGACACTAAAAAAGATTTCATCTAGTTTTATTCAAGACTCCGATCCCGTCTAACTAACTAATTTTGGATCCTTACTCTACTACATATCTTTGGTCCGATACATCAACCCAGCCCATGTATTAGGCCCAACATATAGCCCAAAACCCAAAACCTTCATAAATAAAACCTGAAAATATCGTCGTCCTTTCAACTCTCTCCTTATCCCCCAAACTCGCTCTGTCTCTCTCCCACCGTCGTCCACTGTGAAAAATGGCAATGGCGCCGAGCCTATCCCTCACACCGAAAACCCTAATACCAACCCCTAGACTCTCCCTCTTCGCTCCTCACTTCCAAGCGTCCATCTCATCCCTCGGCTTCTTCAGCTCGGCCGCCGTGACTCATCGCCCCCTGACTCGCTCTGTGCCTTCGAAGCTGTTGAGCGTCGTCCGAGCTGTGAGCGACAGCGACTACTCGTCTCGGAGGAGCAGCAGTAATGAGCAAAGAGAGACGATAATGTTACCGGGCTGTGACTATAATCACTGGCTTATAGTCATGGAGTTCCCAAAAGACCCAACTCCTACTAGAGACCAAATGATTGAGACTTACCTCAACACTCTCGCTACTGTTCTCGGAAGGTAATTGTATCAGTTTTCATACTTTTTTGGTTGATTAAAATTTGGTTGTGGGTTTTGTGAAGTTTGCTAGGAAGAAATTCTAAGCTTTAAATGGATTTTATGTGATATAATGGTGTTGCGAAGATAGGAAAATGCTTAATTGCTTATGCATCTGATTGGAAGCTTAGTTTTGTACAAAATTGGGGTCTCTAGCGAATCAAGTTCCCATATCAGAACACATAAGAAAACGAAAAGATTCATGCGGTGATGCTTGATTTTTTGCAAGTGTTTGATAACTAAGAAAGAGGTTAATTCATAACAAGTTTCTGATACAAGATATTGGGATACTGTAACCATCTGGTATCTGCAGACATTGTCATGTAAGAAATTGGTTTGATGCTAGTCGTTTGAGTCTGATCAATGATATTTAAATTGATCAGTTGTTGCTGCAAGGAGATGTAATTTAGGTTATCTTGTATAGTTGATGATCTAGAAAGGCCGGACTTGTATGCTTTGAGATAGTTTCTATTGAATAGTTTATGAGCCACACTTTACTAGCAGTCTCATAACAGTTATGGTAATCCATGTTTCAGTATGGAAGAGGCAAAGAAAAATATGTATGCTTTTAGCACCACCACCTACACTGGCTTCCAGTGTACTGTTTCTGAAGAAACATCTGAAAAGTTTAAAGGTTTGTGTCAATTCGGTCCAAATTTGCTTGGTTTCATTAACTTCTTTGTGCTAACCTGGTTTGACCTGATGCAGGGTTGCCTGGTGTCCTCTGGGTGTTGCCAGATTCGTATATAGATGTTAAAAATAAGGATTATGGAGGTTAGTCATGTCACAAGCTAATGTTTACTTTAGCACTTAAGTGCTGCCATCGTAATATCATTTTGGGTTCATATGTAGGTGATAAATATGTCAATGGAGAAATCATTCCTGGCAATTACCCTGTTTATCAACCAAAGAAACGAAGAGAATCAAAGTTTGAGAGCAGAAGATATGTAAGAAACAAAGATGGACCTCCTCCGGAACGAACACGACCAAAGCAAGAAGCAACCCCATCAGAATCAGCATCTGGTTGAGGTAGAAAGTAATGTCTTTTGGAGGAACTTTCTTTTTTAGTTAATCCAATGGCTACGATTGAAGGCAATTAACACAATCCCACCAAAGTTTTTGTGTGTAAACGGATGTGGTGGTGGTGGGAGAGCAAACGGAGACTCGATCGGTCTGGTTCTTCGTGCAACTTTCATTATGCTACTAATATATACATTTATGTATGCAATAGTAACAACATGTCGTTGTGGGCTAGTGGTAGGTGGTGTGGTGAGTTTCTCTTTTTAACATTAGCGTTTCTTGGAGGAAGCAATTTCAAGAGGAGGTAAGTCTCATGTGTTTCTTAAAAAATTATTTCTACGTGTTATAAGTGATTCCCTAAATTTTCTTAAAGTGCTTTGTATTATATCCAAATACCTTGAAATTGATATAAATATTTTTTTCTAGATTGAAAGTACTTTTAAAAGTCATACCAAACATGCACATAATTATCAATTTTTGCAAATGCTTAAGGATTGACTGAATGACTCAAGAATAAACTTAGAATTATTACAATAATTTGTCAATCTCTTATCAAATGTGAGAATTGTGCTGATGGATAATGAATTCATTAGCATCAATGATGTGAGAGGTCCGAACCTTACTAAAAACACAATTTTTTTTCCACAATTGAAAAGTAGAAAATAATAAGAAAGAAAAATAGATTAAGAAAAGTTTCATGTTGGAAATTACTTGTTTACCCTTCAATTTCAAAAAATTTGTTTGCCACATCATCATACATTATGGCGACGGACGAAAAGTTTGATCAGGGTATCACTGACGTATCGTTTTGGAAGTTCAGGTACTACACATAGAGATTTTAAAGTTTACAGAGCACAATTATAGGTCCAACAAAGTTCAGGTGTTCCTTGGCTGAGGCCAGAACCTTCTCCTTGTCTTTTTCCAGCTCAGAGGACTTTACAAGCCTTCTCTTCTTCAACTTAAAAGTCACTCCCTGCTCGGTTAAATCTTGGACGCTTGAAGGTTTGGGGGTGGAGGTTTCCTTCTTGTAGACTTAGGGGGCACGAGGGACCTTGGTCACCTTAATAATTAACATGTTATCTAAGCCCCCAGGACTAAGGCGTTCATGGTTCCACAACCATCGGCATTTGCAGAACTTGGGAAGGATAACTAGGGCACTGTCTACGAGGTCAAGACGGAAGTCAATGGCCTGGGAAAGATCCTCCGGCAGCTTGGATATCTTCCTGCCGGTGGTGCGGACTTTAAAGCCGGCCTCTCGGCCAAGTTTTTTTCAATCCCTAAAGGCAAGGATCAGAGTCTTCTTTCAGTCCTTAGGGGAGTAAGAAGGATCCATCAACAGCAAGTCCTTGATGTATATAACTTGTTGGCCCAGAGAGAAGTGGTTCGCCGGGGTGGGCTAGCCTGGAAAAGCACATGAAACTCCGGTAATCTTATACAACATTCAAACCACCGGTTGAGGTGGTCGAAACATACGAGGAAGCGAAAGCTGTTTAGGCACCGCTGCTCCACGGTAAAGCCATAGAACTCCAAAACGGAGCATATGAAGGTAGGGATGGGGAAAGTGAGACCGAACATGATCTGGAAGTGATGGTCGACAAGCCCCGGACCATGAGCTTTCTCAAACTCCGATACTTTTTCCTCATCCTTTGTAAGAGTGAACCAGAAGTTCTCGTTATTTCCTTAGTGGAAGGATTGGATGAAGGTCGTTAGAGCTTCATCGGAGTCGATCTTCAGAACAGAGGGGTACATCTTCTCTTGAGCCTTCTTCGAAGCAGTGACCTTGGAGGTGCATGGCTGAAGCTTCATATTGGTTGGAAACGTTTTGAAATTTCTGGGTTTTCTCTGGGAAATGGGGGTCAAAAGTTTTTTGAAGCAGAAATTTCCTGGGTTCGATTGAGTACTTGAGTGATTAGGGAAGAAGTAAAAAAGTGAAAAAGTAAGAGGAATAAAGGGTTTTGATTTATATACAATGAAAGGGTATGAAGTGAGGAGAGATGATTGTTGGAGAAGATGGGAAGTTTTGGATTTCAAGGGATGCGATGAGTTTGAAATGAGATACGGAAGGAAAGAGGCGTGATCGTTGGAAGAGGTGTAAGTGATGATGAGGTTTGATGGTAGAAGAGTTATGATGAGGGTGGAAGGGTTTTTGAGTTTCACGCGTTGGATGGGAAAGGTTGTCATTTTTTAAATTGGAAATGCCAGAGGTCTGATGACAAAAGCACAAGGTTGACACTGTCGAACCTCATTCTTCTGTGGAGGTATTTGTAGGAGTCAGTTTTGGTCACGCTGGACTGGAGGGAAATGGGTTCTTCAAACCTTATCCCAGATGAGGTTCGATAATAAAGATAGTGAGCCTGGGCCTGGACGATTAGGGTTTTGATTAAAATATGAATTATCTAGATGTTTCAGGAAGTGTCTAGAGCGTTATGGAAGCCTCGGGAATGTTCGATGGCATGACAATCCTAATGAAAGATCAGACCCCAAGCGGTTGCACGGTTAGACCTCGGGGGGATTGGTAGAATCCTAGAGAAAAATGGTAAGATTTGTATGAATCCTAGAAGGATTATACCAAATGGTCTGTGGTTATCATGAAACATGTTTGGCTCTGAATACAGAAATCCATTCCTTAGTAGATTCCTCATCTCCGAATGTTAAATAGTCTAATTCGATGAAAACTAAGGTTAGACCTAGTACGATCTCTATATATAGACCATCCTGACATGGTCGAAAGTAACGTTATTCTGCCCTAATCACATTTAGATTCTCAAGATAAGTTCTGAATTAAGCATCGGAGGGTCTAAGCATGGTAACACAATGTGCTCCGACTTGTTTTGCAGGTTCACAGAGGTTCAAGCTAGAGAGGAGATGAAATCTGCTCTCACACAAATTATCATCAAAGCATCACAATAATCACATGAACTCAACAAACAAGCATTACCATAAAAATTCAAAACATAGCAAATAACATCATTGACATCAACCGAAGTGAGTCTAAGATGTTCACATGAAATTAATAACCATGAGAATCCCTAGAAAGTCTCAAAATAAAGAGTTAGATAAACACTACATCAATTAAGTTAAAAAAGAAGCAAAAGAAACACTAAAGTCTTCATCCATCCATCTCATCATTCATCATCCTCTTGCTCCATATCATCATGCTAGCTTCATAGCTTCATTGCCCATGCTAGAGGGACTGGCATTGCCTCCATGGTAATCGAGCTCAAGGGTTCTCATCCGAGCACCAAGGGCGCTCGTCTCATGCATCACCGCCGCATGGTTGCTCTGCATCGCTCCAAAGTATCCCTCAAAATATCCATACATCTTCGGGGTCATGCCACAGGGTGGACCTTGTGGTGGATCGTGAGCTTGGGGTGACCCTTGGGCTTTAGAGGAAGAAGAAACACTACCGGTTTGGCGAGAAGAGGGGAGGCGGGCGGTAGACCCGAGACTCCTAGCTACCACAGTGTCATTGAGGTTGCCATGGGGTAGCGACAAGTCATACTTGTTCATCGAAATCCCTCTAACTCCATTTGATCTATATAGGGAGAAATGGTACATGGGAACATGAGGGGTCCTCTACCGTCGGTGCAACCAATGACGGAGTCATAAATAAGCTTGCCAAACTCAACCTTCCCTACATTAATCATCATGGTCGACATAACTTGGTACCCTTTCTTGGTGATCTCACTGTTGTGGAGATGAGGCTTGACATTATGTTTCACAAAGAGCCAAAGCACTCGATAAAGTGGGTCAAAATCCCCACTTATAAAGAAACTATTTCCATGAGCCGGAACATGATTCCCCAAACAAGTTTCTCTTGTGAAGTCTTCCGAAGACACCGCATTGTATCTCTCTAAAAGCTTCTCTTTTCGCATTCGTGAGGGTTGGAAGAGACGAGAGTTTCTCAATGGCTTGGGGGGTGAAAACTTTCTTCGTTCCTTTGAAAGTGAATGTCTGCCCTTCGCCGTCATCCGACACGGTTTCCGTAAGCGTGTCATAGAACACCCTCACTATCGCCTCATCATACCCATAGAATCTCTCGGTGAACGCTTTGATGTTATGGCGTTCCACCAACTCAAGGAGCGCCCGGAGTTCGGGTCTAGAGGCCTCCTTGGAAACACTCTCTCCACATAAATTGGACGCAAAATTTCCAATTTCGGGTAGACTACCTTGCCCGTCCTATTCATTTTCTTAAAAGGTAGCTCGTATTCGGTTGGAGGATTATGTGACACATTCTTCTTTCGTGGTGGCATGATGATGATGATGATGATGATGATGATGATGATGGATAGACGTGGACACCTAGAATACATTATTCACACAAGAATAACTTAGTACTCACATCAAACATACATGTAAATTGTCAAATCTAAGACCCAAATTCATGTCACCAAGTCATCTCAAAGCATGCTATGTCTTGATTTCATCAATTTCAATTCAAACTTACCAAGTAGAGCCTTAAATGCACAATTTCACATAACTAACACAC
Source organism: Geum urbanum (assembly GCA_946800695.1). Classification (NCBI taxonomy): domain Eukaryota; kingdom Viridiplantae; phylum Streptophyta; class Magnoliopsida; order Rosales; family Rosaceae; genus Geum; species Geum urbanum. The sequence continues at coordinate 52,118,142 of OX327001.1, read as the reverse complement.
AAAGTAACACAATCATCAACTAGAGTCGACAAGCCCTTAGTCCAATTACTTGTCTAATTAAACAATGCTATCCAAGTTTGAACCAAAATCTCAACAATCCTCACCAAGGCAATCACATTACGACTAAAACACACGAAACAAACACCCACACACAAACTTTCTTCCCAATTTCGGCCAAATCATGGATAATCAAATTTTCACCCAAAATTTTCAATAAGTTATTATGCAATTGACCTCAAATTTCAACTACCCATTAGTCCTACATCATTAATTCAAGCACAAAATGAATCAATTAACACTAAACACAAGCCAATCCCAAAACTTTTGAAGTTAGGGTTCATACATAACACAACTCAACCAATTTCGATATTTTCATGCATAAAGATGTTAAAATCACACAACCCATATATCTAAGTCAAGGAATATAGCTTTAACTAACCACAAACATCACAAAATCACATCAAATCACCACAAAATTCAAATTCGAAAATATGGAGTTCAAGAACAATACCTCTAGAAAGATGGCTCAAAACGTCTCCAATCACCACACACAAGAAAACACAAGCCTTGGTTTTGAAAATTTGAGAAATGTTGAGTGAACTTGAGTGTTTTTTGAGTTAGAGAGAGTTTAGAGGGAGAGAGACGAAGAAGAAGAAGAAGAAAGAAGTCATAGAAATAAGAGGGGATGCAAAGAGATGTAGTGAAAGGAAGAAATAGGGTCTCATTAAATGTCAATCTCAGTCCCAGACTACCCTTCGACGGGTCAAAGGATTGTCTCGACCCGTCAAATGTTCGCCACTGTCTCTCTTTGTGTAATCGTTCGATGGGTCAAAAGGGAAGAACTATCATTCTTTAACCCGTCGAGAATTCCCAGATTTTTGCCAAATAAACATGCACTAAATCTCAACCAAAATTGTCACACACCTTACACACTTTTCTACCAAAAATTTTACATACACAAAGCTAACTTACTAAACACACAAGCAAGAAAACAAGCATAAACAATGAAAGTAAAAGAAGAGATTAGAGATGATTTCCCTTGAAGACCGATAAATGTTCCACAGTCACCAACAATCACCGACATGCAAGACCATATTTGGTCTTGCCTTCCATGCTAGGTGTCCTTGGATGCTTCATCAAAGTTGCCTCTCTGGGTTTGCATGATCGTCACCTTTATTACCTCACACTTATTCCTTTAGCACTCTCAATGGTGTCCGGCCATCACGGGTTCAAGTTTAACGACCTTAACACGATTACTTCCCAAGGCTTGATTCGGTGTCCATTAACCTTGAAGATTCTTCCATCTCTCAAATTTTGCAAGGTTACTGCCCTATGAGGAAAAACCTCCACAATCTCAAATGGACCATTCCATCTAGACCTTAGTTTTCCTGGATGTAAGGAGAGTATAGAGTTGTACAAGAGCACTTTGTTTCCCACAAAAAGCTCCTTATGTCTCAAACAGTTGTCATGGTACCTCTTCGTCTTCTCTTTGTAGATTCGGGTACTCTCATAGGCTTCTAGCCTCAACTTTTCAAGCTCAATAATGTTAAGATTCCTTTTCTCTCCACTACCCCCAAGTTCATGTTCAACGTGTTGATGACTCATCTTGCTTTATGCTCAAGTTTCACCGGTAAGTGATAAGTTTTCTCATAGACAAGTCTATTGGGCGACATGCATATAGGAGTCTTAAAGGCGGTCCGGTATGCCCAAAGTACATCATCAAGCTTTTGACTTCAATCTTTCCAGTTAGTACTCACGGTCTTCTCCAAGATACTCTTAAGTTCCCAGTTGCTTATCTCTATTTGTCCACTCATTTGGGGGTAATATGGTGTAACTACTTTGTGAACAACTTTATACTTCTTCAAGAGGGCCTTAAGCTTGTGGTTAATAAGGTGGGAGCCCCCATCACTTATGATGGCCCTTGGGAATCCATGCCTTGTAAAGATGGAAATCTTGAGGAACTTAGTCACCACCTTGCCATCATTGGTTGGGCATGCTGTAGATTCTACCCACTTGGATACATAGTCTATCGCCACTAAGATGTAGTACATTTCATGTGAGTAAGGGAAAGACCCCATGAAGTCAATACCCCAAACATCAAATATTTCGGTCTCCATGATTGTCTTCAATGGCATTTGGTCTCTTGAGTTGATCCTCCCAACTCGTTGACACTGATTGCATGTCTTCATAAAAGCATGGGCGTCCTGAAAAAGGTTGGGCCACCACAACCTGGCTTGGAGAACCTTGTAGGTGTTCTCGGAAGGCCCATGGTATCTTCCACATTCAAGTGCATGAAAAAAATTAAGCACACTATACATCTCCTCATGTGGCACACATCTGCTTAGAACCCCATATCTATCTTCCTTGTACAAATAGGGGTCATCTTAAATGAACTCTCGGCTAATTTTCCTCAACCTCTTTAGTTGGTCACTTGGGGATGAAGGTACTTTTTCTTGATAGAAAGTTTGCAATATCTGCAAACCATGGATAATTGAAAGTAGTAAACACCTCTTTGACATGGAATAGTTTCTCATTTAGAAATTCTTCATTCAAGTCGCCATCTTCTTCAAGGTGATCTGCAACCTAGTTGTGCTTCCCGGGTTTGTCCACAGTCTGTAAGTCAAACTCTTAAAGTAGTAGCACCCATCTCAACAATCTTGCCTTAGACTCGGCCTTAGTAAAGAGACACTTGAGAGTAATATGATCCGTATGCATTATGACATTTGTACCCATAATGTAGCTCTGGTATTTGTCAAGAGAAAACACTATATCCAACATCTCATTCTATAAGGTGGTGTAGTTCCTTTGAGCCGGATTGAATGTTCTTGAAGCATATTGTATCACACCCAACACACTGCCCCTCATTTGGCCTAGCACCGCCCCCATTGAGTAATCACTAGCATTATATATGATCTTAAAGGGTAAACGTACTCCAATCTGGTTTCATGATTACCGGAGCCGTAACAAGTGCTTGCTTGAGTCTCAAATACTTCTTCAAGCTCCAAAGTGATTGTGTAGTAGGCATCCTTTGCAAGCATGTCCGTCAAGAGCTTTGCAATCTTGCTAAAATCCTTAATGAATCTTCTATAAAATCCCGCATGCCTCAAAAATCTTCGGATTTCCTTCACATTGTGAATAATAGGAAACTTCTCAATGACTTCCACCTTTTCCTTGTCTACTTCAATCCCCCTCCTTGAGATGCAATGACCAAGGACAATGCCTTCTTGTACCATAAAGTGGCACTTCTCCCTTGAGCACCAAATCTTTCTCACAATATTTTTGCAACACTAGCCCAAGGTGATGGAGGTACTCATTAAAACTATCCCCAAGCAACAAAAAGTCATCCATAAACACTTCTACAAATTCACCAATTATTCCCGAAAAAATTTCTTGTGTTTAATGTTGAAATGTAACCAGTGCATTACATAACCTAAATGACATTCTTCGAAAAGTAAACACCCCTTGAGGACACGTGACAGCCGCTTTTCTTGGTGCTCCGGATTGATAGCTATTTGATTGTAGACACTATAACCATCTAAGAAATAATAGTATTCATGCCCGGTTAACTTCTAAATCATTTGATCAATAAAAGACAATGAATAATGATCCTTATGAGTAGCCGCGTTCAACTTTCGATAATAAACAAAAAATCGCCAACTATTAACTATTCTAAATGGTATCAACTCTCCTTGAGCATTTGGCACAACGATGATCCCCCATTTCTTTGGCACAACTTAGGTGGGTGGAATCCAAGAGCTATCCGAGATATCATAGATAATAATGTTAGCTTGAAATTTCAATACCTCCTTCACGACCTCTTGCATGTTAGGATTGAGTTGCCTTTGAGGTTGTTAGCTTAGCTTGGCGTCCATGGCGGTATAGATATGATGCTTACAAATAGTTGGGCTAACTCCTTTGATGTCACTCAAAGACTACCCAATAGCTCTCTTATGCCTCCTCAACACCTCAATCAACCAGGTCTCTTGACTCTCATCTATTAAGAATGAGATAATCACCGACTTTTTGCTTCTCTCCTCCAAGAACACATACTTAAGCGTCTCCGGTAATTGCTTGAGCTCAAGGTCCAGGGGTATTTTCCCTTGTTGAATGGTAAGCAAGCTATCATGCACATTCACCATATCCACATTGTTCCTTGAGTAGTAGTTCCCAATGGCTTGTAAGTAATCCTTGGCCCATAGATAGCTTGAGAGTTCATAATGCAATTCAAAGCCGCATGCTCCTCAATTGTAAACCGTAGCAAACACTCCTCATACCCCACTGTCAATGCCACATCAACCTCTTCTTGGGGTCCACTCTCCATGTGAACTTGATTGGAGATGTCCTCTAATTCCTCTTCAAGCTCCCTTTCAATATGCTTGACCATAAATGCTTGTAACTTGAGAATAGGACTAGCCTCGTGGAAAATCTTGAAAGTTTTCATTTTATCAAAGACTTACAAAGTGAGCACGCCTCCCTTGACATGAATCTTTGTCCTGGTCTTAGTTATTAAGGCTCTTCCAAAGAGGATAGGGAAATCTTCATATCCTTTTGGCTCCTCCATATCAAGTATCACAAAGTTAGCCAGGATCACAAGATCACCATTCATCACTAATACATCTTCTACTATACCCCTCGGATGCACCACACTTCCATCAACAATTTATAGTGACATGCTCACCGGTTTGATCTTCCCTAAACCAATCTCTTTATACACCGAGTAGGGCATCAAGTTGATAAAAGCACCAAGATCCGTCAATGTCATTGGAAAATGCTTGGTTCCAGTGGTGCATGGCGTGGTGAAACTCCCCATAGCACCTTCCTTTGAATAATTATCGACACCATGACATTAAACTTCACCTTCTCAGATCGTTCTTCCCCTTGCAACTTGTTCTTCAATTTCTGGTTAGTACAAAGGTCCTTCAAGAACTTGGAGTACATAGGAATAGTTTGAATGGCATCAAGAAGGAGTATATTGATCTCAACCTTCTTGAAGACATCCAAACATTCCTTGCACTACAAGAAAAATGCACTTAGACCACGGAACCTTAAAGGTTCCGTCGTCTAAGTAACACTTAGACCACGGAAACTTCTCCGCGGTCTAAGTGAACACTTAGACGACGGAGAAGTCTTTTTCCGTCGTCTAAGTGAAACTTAGACCGCGGAGAAAATTTCCGCGGTCTAAGTGTAACTTAGACGACGGAAAAAGACTTCTCCGTCGTCTAAGTGAAATTTCAAAAATTTAAAAATTTCACTTAGACCGCGGAGAAAGTTTCCGCGGTCTAAGTTTTCACTTAGACGACGGAAATGTCTTTTTCCGTCGTCTAAGTGAATTTTTTAAAATTTTTAATTTATTTTAAAAAAATAAAAAAATATTTTTTAAAATTAAAAATTAAAAAATTCACTTAGACCACGGAGATGACCATCTCCGTGGTCTAAGTGAATTTTTTAATTTTAAATTTTTTTTTAAAAAATAAAAAAAATTTTAAAAATTTTAAAAAAAAATTTAAAAATTATTTTAATTAAAAAAATTCACTTAGACGACGGAAATACTCATCTCCGTCGTCTAAGTACTGTAACCCTAAACCCTAAGGCCCTATCCCCTAAACCATGTTTTTACTTAGACGACGGAAATGTGCATTTCCGTCGTCCAAGTAAGAACTTAGACGACGGAAATGTGCATTTCCGACGTCTAAGTGAAAATTTCGTAATTTCACCTAAGACAACGACCATCTAGACCATGTCCCAATGCATATTCTTTTCGTCGAGACCATAGAGTAAACAATGCTTGGAGTGTGAGCGTCGACGGTTTTAAAATAGGACTTACGGATTTTCGTGTATCCAGGTTTCCGTTTTGTAAAAATTTTGGATTTGCGGTTAACTGTGCCGATGAAACCCTGAACGAACTCAGTATTTAGTGGAAATTATTCTACTTATATATGGTGTTATGGTGAGTATATCCAATGGTCGTTTTTTCCAAATTCAATTTCGTTAATATCAATGTGCAATGAGCCTATACGTACCGACACTTAACTTATACATAGTAGTAGATACTTAACAAGTTTGAATACGTAAATTAATTCATCGTCTTAAATCCTACTTTTTATATATACGATTCTTTAATCGATATTTTACGACAATTCCATTCAAATTACAGGTCCAAAAATTCATTACAAATTATTTTTAAAAAATAATTTTACGGAATTTTCACTTAGACCACGGAGATGGTCAATACCGTGGTCTAAGTGAATTTTTAAATTTTTAATTTTTTTAAAAAAAATATAAAAAAAAATATAAAAAATTTAAAAAAAAATTAAAAATTCACTTAGACCACAGAGATGACCGACCACGAAGATGGTCATCTCCGTGGTCTAAGTGAATTTTTAAATTTTTATTTTTTAAAAAAAAAAATAAAAAAATTATTTTAATTAAAAAAAATTCACTTAGACGACGGAAAAAGACATTTCCGTCGTCTAAGTGAAATTTTGAATTTTTAATTTCTGGCGGTGTTTTTCCCACTAAAAATTTGGCAAAAATTTAAATCCACTTAGACGACGGAAATTTGTCATCTCCGTCGTCTAAGTCAAAATAATTGGCGGTATTCTTTTCCCGCTAAAATTTTGGCAAAAATTTAAATCACTTGGACGACGGAAATACTGATTTTCCGTCGTCTAAGTGAAAAATTGGCGGTATTGTTTGAAAATTTAAAGCACTTAGACGACGGAAATACTGATTTTCCGTCGTCTAAGTGTTTTAAAACTCTATAAATTCATCATTTTCTCAATCTCTCTTCATTTTTTCCTCTCCCTCAATCCACTCTCCCTCTCCCTCTCTCCCTCTCCATCTCTCCCCCCCCAATCAAACCACCCACCATATATCATCACCATCACCATCCACTATCATCATCACCACCACCACCGACATCACCACCGTTGCCGCCATCACCGGCATCACCACCGTCGCTGCCACCACCACACACCACCACCACCTACAACGTCGCCTCCACCACCACCACACACCACTAGCTACCGCCTACATTGTCACCTCCACCACCAGCCTCCACATTCCGGCCAACACCACCGGCGCCGCCACCACCACCGCCGCCTATAATTAGTTTAGTTTTAGCTTAATTTTGTTTATTTAGGCTAGATTAATTTACTTTATTATATTATGAATTTTGTATTCATTGTATTTAAATCCATAATAATTTAAATTATTTATTCATTATGAATTTTGTACGTATTATATATTATTAATAATTAATATTCAATAAATTTTGCAATATTATGAATATTTATATACAAAAAATTAAACAAAAAATTCATTAAATGCTAATTATTAAATTATTAATTAGCATTTCATGAATTTTTAATTTACATTTTTTTTAAAAAAAATAATTTTATTTTTTTTTAAAAAAATTAAAATTTAAAAATTCACTTGGACGACGGAGATGACAATCTCCGTCGTCTAAGTGAATTTTTACATTTTAATTTTTTTTTTAAAAAATAAAATTATTTTTTTTGATAAAAAACGTAAAAATTCACTTAGACCCCGGAGAATGTCCGCGGTCTAAGTCTCACTTAGACGACGGAATTCTCCATCTCCGTCGTCCAAGTGCTTGGACGACAGCACTTGGAGCACGGAGCTTGGACGACGGAAAATTGCACCTAGACGACGGAAATCGTCCGTGGTCTAGGTGCATTTTTCTTGTAGTGTTGGTCTTTCGATCCAAGTTAGCTTGAGCCTTCTCCTGGTTCTTCTCTTGAGGAAAATGTAGGTATACATCCTCATCTGGTTGAACCCCTACGGAATGCTCTTTACCTTTGTCATGACTCAGTTTTTCGACGGGGCGAGAGGTTTTCTCGACGGGTCGAATATCTGTGTTCTTCCGGACAGTGGGCTCCCTTCGACGGGTGGACTGTGATTCTCGAACCGTCGAGCTCTAGGTAGCCTCTTCTCCTCTTGATTTCCCCAAATCAATCCCAGAATGCTCTCTAACCATGTCTCTACCATCCAAACTCTTTCCGGGGGCCCTAAGTCGACTCCATCTACTCTCGGAACTCACATGTTCAACCTCAAACTCGTCTTCTTCACCTTCTGACTCATCATCATCTTCATACGGAATCAAGGTAGTCTTCTCTTGAAACTTCACAACTGTATCCCGACTTGTAGAGGCCTTATCAACTTTGGAAGGGTTATTAGATACAAGTGGTGTGTCAAAGTCCTCTTTATCATCACTCTCCACTATGGGAGCATCTCCATATTTCTCAAATCCCTTTCCAAATCTCAATATCGCATTCACTACATTCCCTTGATTCTTTGGATTCTTCTCAGTGGTGGAAGAGAATTCATGAGCCTTGCCACTTCCTTGTATGGTGAGTGTCTTCGCCAATTGGTTCACTTGAGTCTCCAACTTATGGATTGCACTTTGACTTTCATTACGAAGTGCTTGATTCTCACTCCTCATGCTTATGAAAATATAAAGATACATTTTCTTGTCCTCCTCTTAATTCTTGACAAGTTTAGCAAGCAAGTCATCCGTGTTAGATTTCGGCGCCTCCAATTGAGGTGTAAGAATTGGTGCTTGAAGCAATGGTGGTTGTTGAGCTCTAGGCACAAAGGGTGCTATCAGTCGGTAAGTGTTACCACCCGATGTATTAGCAAATCTTCCATTTAGTTGTGGTACAAATCTGGGAGCTCCTTGATGATTTGAGAACCCCTTACTTCCACTACTCGAGGCACCAAAATTCCCTTGACTAACTCTTTGATTATATATCCCTCCTTTTCCTTGGAAACCACCATTTGGTCTTGGCAACCCATCTTAGCCTCATTAGTTGCCTTGATTTGGACTACCTCATGAGAAGTTAGGGTGATTCCTCCGACCCAGATTATAAGTGTTTAAATACGGATCATTCCTTTGTTGCTCATAGAAGACTCCTTTACACTCTTCGATAATTTTCGGATAATCTTCTTGGTGAGGACAACTAAGAGTTTCATGCACCATGCTCTCACAAATCAAACAAGTGACTGGCTCCACACTAATCTCCGACACTTGGTAGACTTGACCTCCACTTCTATTTGTTTCATTAAAAGCCTAAACTTCTTATTCATTGACTCCTCAAGCCTCTTAATGAATTTATCTTGTGTATGGGAGGCCCCTTTGACTTCATAAATGCCTCCACGGTTGGCTTGGGTAGCCTCTCTCATGGAAACCGCGGGCTTCCTTACACTCGGGTTCACATCCCATAGAGCCGATCTCTCCACCAATTTCTCAAGAAAAATATGGGCTTCTTCCGCAGTCTTATCCATAAAATCACCTCTGCAAGCATTGTCTACTTTCTGCCTTGTCTATGTACTTAGCCCTTGGTAGAAAAGTTACATAAGCATGTCTTGTGTTTGTCCATGATTCAGACATCCATTCTTGAGATCTTTGAAGCGCTCATTCAAACATCCACTACAAGAAAATTGCACCTAGACCACGGACCATTTCCGTCGTCTAGGTGCAGTTTTCCGTCATCTAAGTACTTAGACGACGGAATCTCCGTCGTCCAAGGTCCGTGCTCCAAGTGCTGTCGTCCAAGCACCTGGACGACGGAGATTTAGTGATCCGTCGTCTAAGTTCACTTAGACCGCGGACATTATCCGTGGCCCAGGTAGACACCTGGACGACGGAAAATATAATTCTCCGTCGTCCAGGTGTCTACCTGGGCCACGGACATGGCTCGTTTCTCCGTGGCCCAGGTGTTCACCTGGACGACGGAGAATTAGTTCTCCGTCGTCCAGGTGAACCTGGGCCACGGATAATGCTAACTTCTCCGTGGCCCAGGTGTTCACCTGGACGACGGATAACTAATTCTCCGTCGTCCAGGTGAACACCTGGGCCATGGAGAACGACAGGGTTTAGGGTTTAGGGGTTAGGGGTTTAGGGTTAGGTTTAGGGTTTTTCACCTGGACGACGGAGAACATAATCTCCGTTGTCCAGGTGAATATTTAATTTAAAAAAAATTGAAATTAAATATTATTAATTTAATTTATTATTAATTTAATTTAAATAATGAAAAATGCTAAAATTAATTAAATAAACTAAATTTTGAATATTACTTAATTATTAAATAATTAAATTAAATTAATTTGTACATACATGAATAATCGAAAAAACCCATAAATTAAAAATTAAAATATTGTTCGGAATGCGGAAAGAAACGAGATAATAAACTACTAGCTAGCTAATACACTGGAGGAGCAGATGCGCCGCCGAGTCCTCCGCCTCCAGCCGGGTCGTTGTCGTCGGGGTGTGGGTTCGGAGGAGGTTGACATACTTCTCGATTTTGTTGCATGAGGGCGATGAGTTGGGCTATTTGTGCTTGTTGTTCGTCAAGTCTTTGCCGCATTGACTCATTCTCCTCTCGTGCCAGTCGAGCCTCTTGAATGGCTGCTTCGACGGCCGCAGCCTGACTCCTTCTCCGCTACCCCGAACCTCTCGTAGATAATGGGCCGGAGGTCGTCGACAAATCTCGTACCACCCTAGGCCCAAAGTGCCTAACCTCCTTGCCAGCTCTACGACCGTAGACCTCATCCGCGATTGCAATTTGGCTCTCTAAGGATAGAGGAGGCAGGTCTTCCGGCGGCACATCTGGGAACGCAAGCTAAGTGTTAGCTAACTCTTCATGCGCACGCTCTATCACCCTTGCCTACAAAAGAATAATTAATTTATTATAATGAAATCATATTTAAATAATAATTACTATAATTAAAAGTACATATATATATATATATCACTTACGCCGCATTGACTCGCTTCATTATCGAGCCCTGGCGTCACGTACGCGCTTACGCTTGCATCAAGATAAGGGTGTTTGGAGCCCTTATCCTTGTGCTCCTTGACTATTTGAATGAAATGCTTGGCGCCGGTAGTATGGTGTTTCTCCTTCTTCCTCCGGTTGGCTTTGTTGACACCGGAGAATTTCTGTTACACAACATAATTAAATCATTAAAAAATGAATAACTACAATTTAAATAATTCAATTATCTTAATTGAAATAAAAAAATAAATTAATACCTTAAATTGTTCATCGGCAAAGTGGTTACACAACCACTCCCACTCATCTTCTCTCTCCCTTTGCAGCTCTACCGGGGGAGGCACGGGACCGACATCTTGGAAGTACTTATGGAGCTTGTACTTCCAATCTTTGTAGATGGAGTTGGCGGTTTGGTTGATATGCCTCAACATAGCCGGTGTCGGATCCACGTCAAATTGTTCCTATCAAAAATAAATAGAAAATTATAATCGTATATATTATGAAATTTTAACTAATATTAACAATATTATATAATAACTAAATTGGACGTATTACGTACCGAAAGATCTTTGAAGACTTTCGCCTTCTCATGATCCGGCGCCTCCTTCCAAGTAGGGGCAGTGATACGAACCCGGTTACGGATGATTGACCCTATCCCATGCGCCGAGAGACTTGCTAGCTGAGCTGTGGGAGGGCCACCGGTGAATTTGTCGTACGGCAAGTCGATCTTTTTACCGGTCGCCTTGCAAATACGCTCCGCTTTGCCCCCTTTAACGAGACCCCGAGTCCTTTTCGGTTCCGGGTCAGTGGGGGGCCCTCCTTTGCCTACGGCGGGCGCTGTACATGATTGATTCGGCGGTCGAGGACGCCTGAGTACTTCCCGTTGAATGGGTACCGGGCGTCGGAGATTGGAAGGGGTCGACGTCATCACCGCTCGAGATGAATGGGGGAGCGGGAATTTCCCCAGAGGGCGCTACGGACGGACCAGATGATCCGTCCGGATTGAGAGCGTCGTTGCCCTCCTGTTGAACCCAACCGACTTGGGCCGCCAACATTCGGAGCATCTCATCTTCTGCCTCCTGTTGGGCTTTCTTCTTGCCGGATGTGGTCTTTGGCGGAGCCATTTAAACCTAAGAGTACGGTGTTAAAATACCTACTTACCATAATAATTACAACTTAAAAATTTACGCTAATTAATTAAGTACGTTTAAGATTTAAATAAAGTATACTAGCTTGGCATTTTCGGTCGTTCAATGGACGTGCGACCCGCGCGATAAAGTGTAAATTTTCAATTAATCAGCCTTGGTTAAATCGAAAAACATGGCCAGTTAGGGATAGAGATAACGCGAGAGGCAGGACTAATTTCGACAAAAGTCTTTCTTAGTCCAAATCCTGTCACCAGTCATAACCCGTTTCTAGACACCATGTCCGACATTCGGCCAATTTTTCGAAAATTTACACTCCCTCAAGTCCTTTGCAAACACCGCCCTCAACCTCGTGTCCATAACTTCACTTAGGTTATGGTGTGCGGTGATGAAATCCACACATCACGAGGGGTTAAGGAGATAAGCTAGGAAAAGAGGCGTCATCTATTCCAAAGAGTGCGACTTAATAAACCAAGCCTATGTACTAAATTTAAATCGAACACGTACTACCATGCAATTTACTCGAAAATACACGTAATTAATTATCAATTAATTAAAACAATAAATAATTACAATAATAAATTATTATTTATCATGCATATAATAATAATTATTCATTTACCAATATAATTAATTATTATTAACAATAATAATTATTGCTATTATTTAATTTTAACTAACAAATATAAAATTATTACCAAATAATTAACAACTAATAATAATTATCCCAATATTAATAATAACAACTCATTAATGATTATAATTATAACTATTAATTATTTTAAACTAATTAATAAATTAAAACTATTTATTAATTAAATAATTAATTAATTAACAAAAATGTAAAAGAGGTAAAAAATAGAATTATTACCTCGTCGGAATGTCGCCGGAATATCGGAAGAGTTGAGTCGTCGGAGAGGAGGAACCACGCCGGAAAAAATGTCGTCGGAGCGTCGCCGGAGGAGAATCGCCGGAGGAGAGGAGAGGAGAGGAGAGGGAAAGGAGGAGATGGAATGATGAGAAAATGAGGGGGGGTGCAACTCTATTTATAGAGTTGCACCTAGACGACGGAGCACTATTCTCCGTCGTCTAAGTCCACCTGGACGACGGAAACAGTGTTTTCCGTCGTCTAGGTGGCGGTTTCAAAAAATTTCAAACGACGCCAATTAATCGGCGGGACATTCTGAACCGCCATGATTTTTGACTTAGACGACGGAGAATGAATTATCCCTCGTCTAAGTGAAAATTCAAGCGGTCCCAAAACAGAAGCGGTAAATTGAACCGCCATAAAAATTGGACTTGGACGACGGAGATGGTCAGTTTCCGTCGTCCAAGTGAAAATTACATGAAAAAATTGAACCGCCATGATTTTTGAACCTGGACGACGGAGAATGACCATCTCCGTCGTCCAGGTTCAAATTACGTAAAAAAAAATTTTAAAAATAATTCGCTAGGAATTTAGCGATCTATCATTCGAGTGAAATAGTCGTACAATATCGATGAACGCATCGTATATATGAACAGTTAAATTTGAACCGCCGATTAATTTTACGTATTGAAACATGTTAAGTATCGACTAATCTTTACGACTTAAGTGTTCATGAGTAGACGCTCATTTGCAGCAGAGTATTAACGAAGTTGAATTTGGACAAAACAACCGTTGGATATGTTCGTCGTAACATAATATATAATTGTCTTCAAAGGACCATAAAATAATAAGTTCGGGAAGGGTTTGATCGGCACAGTCAACCGCAAAACCGATAATTTCACAAACTGGAAACGTGGATACAAGGCATTTCGCAACTCCGATTTTCGAACCGTCGAAGTTCACACACCAAGAATTGTTTACTCTAAAGTCTTGATGAAAAGACTTTACATTGGAAGAAGGTCTAGATGGTCGTTGTCTTAGAAAAAATTACGATATCTGCACCTGGACGACGGAAATGAGCGTTTCCGTCGTTCAGGTAATCACCTGGACGACGGATATGAAGTTATCCGTCGTCCAGGTGATAACCTGGACGACGGATAATGACGTTCTACGTCGTCCAGGTGCATAGACCCTGAATTCAGGGGTTAGGGCCTTACTGTTTAGGGTTTAGGGTTTCTGAACTTGGACGACGGACAATGACCATTCTCCGTCGTCCTAGTATGTACCTGGACGACGGAGAATGACCATTCTCCGTCGTCCAAGTTCTAAACCCCGATTTCAGGGGTTAGGGCCTTAGGGTTTACGGTTTAGGTCGTCCCTGGTCATTTGTGTGTCCGTTCAATTATTCTGATTCAAAAATATAATTAAAAAATTGATCGATCGATCCGAACTGCTAGATTTAGGGTCAAGGATTTAGCTAGGGTACGTTTTATATGAGATTGAGATTTGGCGCCAATATTTATTAATTTCTCCGTTGGCCAGGATATATAATTCAGATTAATTTCTTACCGTAAACCGGCATCGATCATATATATATTACAATAATTACAGTAATTAATTACCAATTAATCTCCCTCGTCGTATGACCGTACTCTTCGTCATAATCATCATCGTCCTCATCCCCGTTAGTCGACGGCTCATCCTCGTCATCGTACTCAACATCGTCCGACGAATAACCTGAGTCCTCGTCCGCGTCCTCTTCCTGCTCGTCTTCTTCATCTACCTCATCGATAATCTCATCTTCAGTTAGATCTGTACAACCATCAGGCATGGGTAACCGTTCACCATCTTGAACCAGGTCAATTATATCGGAGCGGACCATAGAAATATTAGGCTCTTGATAGGCAGGGATGTCTCTTTCTGGTTCAGCAGCATCTTCAGTCGTCGCCGGTGTCCCTTCAATTGTCTCTGTATTCCATATTCCTCGGTGAGAGATATGGTTCACTATTTTCCACCCTTCATCGGCTTTCGGATCGTCGAGATAGAACACCTGCTGAACTAAGGTGGCGAGAGCGAAAGGCTCATCCTCATACCAGTGCGAGTTTGTATCGACAGATAATAGTCCCAGGTCTTCCTTTGTACGCTTGAACCATCTGCACTTGAATAGGAAAACGTTGACATCATTCCCGTAACATAGCTGAACCACGTATACAATAGCCCTGTAATATAGATCATTGTCTTTCCCAACCGCTACCCCACTATTTTGTGTTCTTCTTCCTTCGTCTCGGGCCAATGAATGGAACTTTACACCGTTCACAAAACATCAGGGATAAATATAGTGTTTAACCGGCTTCCCTGCTAGCAAGTGCTTTGGCCATGACCACCACCCTCCGTGGTTATCAGATTTTTGCAGATCAATCATCTGCGAAAATGGGCAAATTAATATAAGGGTTTACTTTCTACAAACATGAGCGATATGTATTTAAATAATTAATACCGAGTCGTACGTACGTACCCATTGGAAGAAATAATCAGGAAACTTCTTCTTAACCATTTTCTCAATCCACGCCGAACTCTTGTTTTGATTTAACGCCTGAAGCCTCTCCCTGTATGACAACATGTACGGCTCAACTTCGTCACAGTCTCGCAACACTACCCAATGTGTCTGAATAAGTTCTTCCCGTGTTAACGATTCCTTTAATACTCCTCTAAACGGTCGGACGACATTGGTGACGATAGAAAGATTGATGCAGGCACTGCGATCGGAGGCAGTGGGAGGGGGTGGATCTTTGAGGTACCTGTTGCAGTAAGTAACACACTCATGCATTAGGTATGTCTCTGCTATGGAGCCATCCGGGGCCGACCTGTTTTTGACGAATGACTTATACTGTCCAAGCTGTCTACAAAATCAAACGTACACATTACATAAGTACATATTGCTAGCTAGCTAGTATATATATAATCTACAGTGGAACAAATTAATTAATTAGTTGTACGTACCTTTCTTGAGGATACATCCAAGTGTATTGGACCGGACCAGAAATAAGCACCTGCTCGGGCAGGTGGATCATTAGGTGAATCATGATGTCAAAGAAAGCAGGGGGGAAAATCCTCTCTATTTTGCAAATGATGTGCACAATTTGTTGTTGCAATTCCACCACATCTGACTTCTTTAATTCTCTGGCGCATAACCTCTGCCACCACCTGCACAATGCCACTATTGGTTCTACGACGTCCCGAGGCAAGTATGGTCGAATTATCACTGGAATCAGACGTTGCAGCATAACGTGATAGTCATGTGTCTTTAGACCAACAAACTTGTGTTGCACCTCGTCCAGTGCTCCAGTTATAATAGCTGCATACGTAGCCGGATAACGAACGCCCTTACACCAGTGAAATACTGAACGTCTAAGCGTCGACTTCACTGTGTATGGTGCATCTGGCATCTTGTTGTACACTCCTTTCCTATCCCTCCTCAACCACAAGGGACGACGTAGATTCATTGATTCCAAATCTTTGCGCGCTTTGGGAGTATCTTTAGTCTTGAACTTAATACCGAGAATTGTTCCCACCACGCTGTCGCACACATTCTTTTCTATGTGCATCGCGTCCAAGTTGTTCCTCAGCTTCAACTTCGACCAGTAAGGGAGTTCAAAGAATATACTCTTGTGATCCCAATAGCTCAGATCATGTGGAGGAATTGGATTGCATTTCTTTACATCCGCGTCATTGCTCAACACACCAAAGTCGAAATAGCTCAACCTCTCTAAAATCTCTTCGCCCGACCAACTACGGGGTTTAGGATTGTTCTCTACCGTCCAGTCGAAATGAGCTTCATCCTGTCGCCATGGGTGGTCGTGAGGAAGCCATCTACGGTGACCCAAGTAACACACCTTCCCCGCGTGCCAACTAGAGTTCACGTCGTCCAAGTTCCGTGCTCCAAGTGCTGTTGTCCAAGCACTTAGAGGACGGAGAATTTATTCTCCGTCGTCCAAGTGCACTTAGACCGCGGACATTCTCCGTGGCCCAGGTAAGCACCTGGACGACGGAGATTAAATTCTCAGTCGTCCAAGTGCTTATTTAATTTTTTTAAATTAAATTTTAATTAAATATTAATAATACAATTTATTATTAATTGAATTTAAATAATGAAAAATGTTAAAATTAATTAAATAAACTAAATTTGTAATATTACTTAATTAAATAATTAAAATTAATTTGTACATACATAATCGAAAAAACCCATAAAAATTAAAATATTGTTCGGAATGCGGAAATAAACGGGATAATAAACTACTAGTTAATACACTGGAGGAGCAGATGCGCCGCCGAGTCCCCCGCCTCCAGCCGGGTCGTCGTCGTCGGGGTATGAGTTCGGAGGAGGTTGACATTCTCCTCGACATTGTTGCATGAGGGCGATGAGTTGGGTTATTTGTGCTTGTTGCTCATCAAGTCTTTGACGCATGGATTGATTTTCCTCTCGTGCCAGTCGAGCCTCTTGAATGGCTGCTTCGACGGCCGCAGCCTGAGTCCTTCTTCGCCGCCCCGAACCTCCCGTAGATAATGAGTCTGAGGTCGTCGACAAATCTTGAACCACCTTAGGTCTGAAGTGCCTAACCTCCTTGCCAGCTCTACGACCGTAAACCTCATCCACGATTGCAATTTGGCTCTCTATGGATAGAGGAGGCAGGTCTTTCGGCGGCAAATCTGGGAACGCAAGCTGAGTGTTAGCCAATTCTTCCTGCACACGCTCTATCACCCTTGCCTACAAAAGAATAATTAAAAAATTATAATGAAATAATATTTAAATAATAATTACTACAATTAAAAGCGCATATATATATATATATCACTTACGCCGTATTGACTCGCTTCATTATCGAGCCCAGGCGTCACGTACGCGCTTATGCTTGCATCGAGATAAGGGTGTTTGGAGCCCTTATCCCTGTGCTCCTTGGCTATTTGAATGAGTTGCTTGGCGCCGGAAGTATGGTGTTTGTCCTTCTTCCCCCGGTTGGCTTTGTTGACTTCGGAGAATTTCTGTTAGACGACATAATTAAATCATTAAAAAATTAATAAGTAACTAAAATTTAAATAATTCAATTATCTTAATTTAAATAAAAAAAGTAAACACCTTAAATTCGTCATCCTGAAAGTGGTTACACAACCACTGCCACTCATATTCTCGATCCCCACGCAGCTCTACGGGGGCAGGCACGGGACCGATATTTTTGAAGTACTGATGGAGCCTGTACTTCCAATCACGGTAGATGGAGTTGGCGGTTTGGTTGATATGCCTCAACATCACCGGTGTCGGATCCACCGCAAATTGTTCCTATCAGAAATAAATAGAAAATTATAATCGTATATATTATGAAATTATAACTAATATTAACAATATTATATAATAACTAAAATTGTACATATTACGTACCGAAAGTTCTTTAAAGACTTTCGCCTTCTCATCATCCGGCACCTCTTCCAAGTAGGGGCAGTGAGACGAACCCGGCTACGAAGGATTGACCCTATGCTATGCGCCGAGAGACTTGCTAGCTGAGCTGTGGGAGGGCCACCGGTGAATTCGTCGCAGGGCAAGTCGATCTTTTTTCCGGTCGCCTTGCAAATTTTCTCCGCTTTGCCCCCTTTAACGAGACCGCGAGTCCTTTTCGGTTCCGGGTCAGTCGGGGCCCTCCTTTGCTTACGCCGGGCGCTGTACATGATAGATTCAGAGGTCGAGGACGCCTGAGTACTTGCTGTTGAACCGGTACCGGGCGTCGGAGTTGAATAGAGGTCGACGTCATCACCGCTGGAGATAAATGGGGCAGCGGGAATTTCCCCAGAAGGCGCTGCCTCCGGACCAGATAAAGGGTCCGGATTGAGGGCGTCGTTGCCCTCCTGTTCAACCCAACCGACTTGGTCCGCCAAGCGGCGAAGCATAGCATCTTCTGCCTCCTGTTGGGCTTTTTTCTTGCCGGATGGAGCCATTTAAACCTAGGAGTACGTTGTTAAAATACCTATTTACCATAATAATTACAACTAAAAATTTACGCTAATTAAGTACGGTTAAGATTTAAATAGAGTACACTAGCTTGGCTTTTTGGGTCGTTCAATGGACGTGCGACCCGCACGATAAAGTGTAAATTTTCAATTAATCAGCCTTGATTTAATCGAAAAACATGGCCAGTTAGGGATAGAGATAACGCGAGAGGCAAGACTAATTTCGACAAAACACCCCGAGGCTAACCAAATGAATGGTATATACTCTATTGGTGTCGTCTTTCTTAGATCCAAAACCTGTCACCAGTCATAACCCGTTTCTAGACACCATGTCCGACATTCAGCCAATTTTTCAAAAATTTACACTCCCTCAAGTCCTTTGCAAACTCCGCCCTCAACCTCGTGTCCATAACTTCACTTAGGTTATGGTGTGCGGTGATGAAATCCACACATCACGAGGGGTTAAGGAGATAAGCTAAGCTTATGTACTAAATTTAATAAACTAAGCTTATGTACTAAATTTAAATCAAAGACGTACTACCATGCAATTTACTAGAAAATACACATAATTATCAATTAATTAAAACAATAAATAATGACAATAATGAATTATTATTTATCATGAATTTAATAATAATGATTAATTTACCAATATAATTAATTATTATTAACAATAATTATTATTACTATTATTTAATTTTAACTAATAATTATTCATTACCAAATAATTAACAACTAATAATGATTACTAAATATTAATAATAACAACTAAATAATTATTATAATTACAACTATTAATTATTTAAAACTAATAAATTAAAACTATTTAGAAATTAAATAATTAATTAAATAAAAAATGTTAAAAAGGTAAAAAAATAGAATTATTACCTCGCCGGAATGTCGCCGGAATATCGGGAGAGTAGAGCCGTCGGAGACGGGGAACCACGCCGGAATTTGAGTCGCCGGAGTGTCGCCGGAGGAGGAAGGCCGGAGGAGAGGAGAGGAGAGGAGATGGAATGAGAAAATGGGGGGGGGGGTTCCTGTTCTATATATAGGCGTTCACTTAGACGACGGAGACATATTTTCCGTCGTCTAAGTGCACTTGGACGACGAAAACAGGCTTTTCCGTCGTCTAGGTGAAGCGTTAAATTTTTTCGAAGCGGCGCGTAATTAATGGGCGGGGCGTTTCACCCGCCATAAATTTGGACTTAGACGACGGAGAATTGATTCTCCGTCGTCTAAATGAAATTTCAAGCGGTGCCGAAAATTGAGGCGGCACATCGAACCGCCATAATTTTCAACTTGGACGACGGAGAATCACCATCTCCGTCGTCCAAGTGCAATTTACATTGAAAAAATAAATAAAAATTAAAATGAACCGCCATGGTAATTTGAACTTGGACGATGGAGAATGACCATCTCCGTCGTCCAGGTTCAAATTACGTAAAAAAAAAAATTAAAAATTAATTCGCTAGGAATTTAGCGATCTGTCATTCGAGTGAAATAGTCGTACAATATCGATGAACGCATCGTATATATGAACAGTTAAATTTTAAACGACGAATAATTTTACGTCTTTAAACTTGTTAAGTATCTACTAATGTTTACGACTTAATGGTTCATAAGTATAGGCTCATTTGCACCAGAGTATTAACGAAATTGAATTTGGACAAAACAACCGTTGGATACGTTCGCCGTAACATAATATATAATTACGAAAATTTTCAGAAAATAATAAGTTCGTGAAGGGTTTCATCGGCACAGTCAACCGCAAAACCGAGAATTTCACAAACCAGAAACGTGGATACAAGACATTTCACAACTCCGATTTTCGAACCGTCGAAGATCACACACCAAGAATTATTTACTCTAAAGTCTTGACGAAAAGAATATGCATTAGAAGATGGTCTAGATGGTCGTTGTCTTAGAAAAAATTATGAAATCTGCACCTGGACGACGGATAAGCTCATCTCCGTCGTCCAGGTTTAGAGACCCTGAATTCAGGGGTTAGGGGCCTTACTGTTTAGGGCATAGGGTCTCTGAACCTGGACGACGGAGATGAGCTTCTCTGTCGTCCAGGTTAGTACCTGGACGACGGAGAAGCTCATCTCCGTCGTCAAGGTGCAGAGACCCTGAATTCAGGGGTTAGGGGGCCTTAGGGTCTAGGGTGTAGGGTTTTGCACTTGGACGACGCAAATTCCCTTCTCTGTCGTCCTAGTGAGTACCTGGACGACGGAGAATGACCATCTCTGTCGTCCAAGTGTACAAACCCTGAATCAGAGGTTAGGGCCTTAGGGTTTAGGGTTTCGGTCATCCCCGGTCATTTGTGTGTCCGTTCAATTATTCTGATTCAAGAATATAATTAAAAAAATGATCGATCGATCCGATTTGCTAGATTTAGGGTCGAGGATTTAGGGAGTTAGCTCAAGGTATTTATGTATGAACTTTCCTTCTCGCATGATATATAGATTTAACGCCGTAATTAAAACAACATATATATATATATATACACTACATTTGTGCTCACAATAATACTATCACATGTCGATCAACGTATATAATCAATCATAGAATAATATAGTATAATTTCTGAAACATTTATTTCATTAATCTCTCGTAATATATAATTATATATATGGACGCGTGTAATTAATTAATTAAGTACAAAAATATTAATTAAGATCTACGTACATATATACATTCTCCTCCTTATAATATTTATATTAATTATTGAACGATGATGCATCATATATTACAATAATTACATAAATTAATTACCAATTAATTTTTCTCGTCTTAGTTAAGTAGTCATCATCATAATCGTCATCATCCTCGTCCCCGGTATCCGATTGCTCATCCTCCTCATCATACTTAACATCGTCTGACGAATAACCTGAGTCCTCGTCCGCGTCCTCATCATGCTCGTCTTATTCATCTTCTTCATTAATGGCATCGATAATCTCATCTTCAGTTAGATCTGTACAACCATCAGGCATGGGTAACCGTTCACCATCTTGAACCAGGTCCATTATATCGGAGCGGATGACAGAAATATTAGGCTCTTGATAGGCAGGAATGTCTCTTTCTGGTTCAGCATCATCTTCAGTCGTCGCCGGTGTCCCTTCAATGGTCTCTGTATTCCATATTCCTCGATGAGAGATATGGTTCACTATTTTCCACCCTTCACCGGCTTTCGGATCGTCGAGATAGAACACCTGCCTAACTAAGGAGGCGAGAGCGAAAGGCTCATCCTCATACCAGCTTGAGTTTGTATCGACTGATAATAGTCCCAGGTCTTCCTTTGTACGCTTGAATCATCTGCACTTGAATAGGAAAACGTTGACATCATTCCCGTAACATAGCTGAACCACTTATACAATAGCCCCGTAATATAGATCGTTGTCTTTCCCAACCGCTACCCCACTGTTTTGTGTTCTTCCTCCTTCATCTCGGGCCAATGAATGGAACTTTACACCGTTCACAAAACATCCGGGATAAATATAGTGTTTAATCGGCTTCCCTGCTAGCAAGTGCTTTGGCCATGACCACCACCCCCCGTGGTTTTCAGATTTTTGCAGATCAATCATCTGCGAAAAAGGGCAAATTAATATAAGGGTTTACTTTCTACAAACATGATCGATATGTATATAAATTACTAATTAAATACCGAGATGTACGTACGTACCCATTGGAAGAAAAAATCGGGAAACTTCTTCTTAACCATTTTCTCAATCCACGCCGAACTCTTGTTTTGATTTAACGCCTGAAGCCTCTCCCTGTATGACATCATGTACGGCTCAACTTCGTCACAGTCTCGCAACACTACCCAATGTGTCTCAATAAGTTCTTCCCGTGTTAACGATTCCTTTAATACTCCTCTAAACGGTCGGACGACATTGGTGACGACAGAAAGATTGATGCGGGCACTGGGATCGGAGGTAGTAGGAGGTGGTGGATCTTTGAGGTACCTGTTGCAGTAAGTAACACACTCATGCATTAGGTATGTCTCTGCTATGGAGTCATCCGGGGCCGACCTGTTTTTGACGAATGACTTATACTGTCCAAGCTGTCTACAAAATCAAACGTACAATAAGAATAAGTACATATAGCTAGCTAGTAATCTCCAGTGGAACAAATTATGAATCGAAAAACCTGTATAATTAATTAGTTGTACGTACATTTCTTGAGGATACATCCAAGTGTACTGGACCGGACCAGAAATGAGCACCTGCTCGGGCAGGTGGATCATTAGGTGAATCATTATGTTAAAGAAAGAAGGGGGAAAAATCCTCTCTAGTTTGCAAATGATGTGCACAATTGTTGTTACAATTCAACCACATCTGACTTCTTTAATTCTCTGGCGTATAACATCTGCCACCATCTGCACAATGCCACTATTGGTCTACGACGTCACGAGGCAAGTATGGTCGAATTACCACTGGAATCAGACGTTGCAGCATAACGTGATAGTCATGTGTCTTTAGACCAACAAACTTGTGTTGCACATCGTCCACTGCTCCAGTTATAGTAGCTGCATACGTAGCCGGATAACGAACGCCCTTAAACCAGTGAAATACAGAACGTCTAAGTGTCGGATTAACTGTGTAAGGTGCAGCTGACATCTTGTTGTACACTCATTTCCTTTCCCTCCTCAACCACAAGGGACGACGTAGATTCATTGATTCCAGATCTTTGCGCGCTTTGGGAGTATCTTTAGTCTTTAACTTAATACCCTGAATTGTTCCCACCACGCTGTTGCACACATTCTTTTCTATGTGCATCGCGTCCAAGTTGTTCCTCAGCTTCAACTTCGACCAGTAAGGGAGTTCAAAGAATATACTCTTGTGATCCCAATAGCTCAGATCATGTGGAGGAATTAGATTGCATTTCTTTACATCCGCGTCATTGGTCAACACACCAAAGTCGAAATAGCTCAACCTCTCTAAAATCTCTTCGCCCGACCAACTACGGGGTTTAGGATTGTTCTCTACCGTCCAGTCGAAATGAGCTTCATCCTGTCGCCATGGGTGGTCGTGAGGAAGCCATCTACGGTGACCCAAGTAACACACCTTCCCCGCGTGCCAACTAGAGTTCACGTCGTCCAAACATATAGGACATCCATTATATCCTTTTGTCCTGCAGGCTGCCAACATCCCATACGCTGGAAAATCGCTGATCGTCTACAGTACGGCAGCCCTCATCGTGAACATCGTGTTAGTGAATTTGTCATAAGTTGGGACTCCATTTTCCCACAACAGTTTCAGCTCGTCGATCAAAGGTCTGAGCTAGACATCTAAGCACTTGCCTGGAGATTTAGGACCTGGAATTAGTACAGTAAGGAAATTAAATTCCTTGTTCATGCACATCCACGAACGCAAGTTGTACGGCATCAGAATAACTAGCCAAGTGCTGACGGTGGAGCTATTACTTCCCCAAGGATTGAATCCGTCTGTAGATAGGCAGAGTCTAACATTTCTAACCTCTGCAGCAAAGTCTCCAAATTCTCTGTCGAAATGTTTGAAACCCTCCCCATCCGCGGCGTGTCGCAGGACATCGTCATCTATTCGCTTTTTTGCGTACCATTGCATCGCCTCTGCTGTGTGTATAGACATGTACAGGCGCTGCAATCTGGGAATCAAGGGAAAATATCGAACAACTTTCACAGGAATTCTCTTTTTCGAACTCTTCCTATTCAGCTCATATCTGCACTGGCCACATACGGGACAATAGTCCAAATCTTTATACTCTTTGTAAAATAGCACACAATAATTCGGACATGCGTCAATTATCCTGTACTTTAGGCCGAGGCTGCTCAAGATATTTCTAACCTTATAATGAGATTTAGGAAGATTGTGATCATCAGGAAGCAACTTACATATTTGCTCCTGAATTTCGTCAAAAGCACTCACTGACACTTTGTGCTTCACTTTTATCTTCATTTGCTCCATCACATATTCCAACACATTCTCTCGACATCCAGGAAACACCGGGGTCTGCACTTCAAGTAGCATCCGGTTGTACTTATCCATCTCACTGGTGTCAGTGGCCAAGCTAGCAGCGGGGAATGTGTCATCATGCTCATGAGTGGTACTGTAACCTCCGTCTTGGTGTTGGTGTCCACCATGACTAAATCCCGGAAACGCATCATGGACCAAATCTGCAGTTGGGTTGCAAGCTGGGGGGCCGGCACCACTGCCGCTGGATGAGGCACCCTGGTAACTGTACCCTGAGCTGAAGTCTGCTGAGCTGAACTCAACTGTTTCACCATGCTCGCTCCATGTAGTGTAACTCCATATCATACCATTTTCGTACAGGTGTTGCACCATAACATTAACCTCCACATACTGACAATTAAGACATTTCTGGCACGGACACCTGAAACGCTTCTTTCCCTGACCATGTTCTATTGCAAAATTCACAAATTCGCTACTTCCATCCATATACCGGACATCACATCTATTCTTCAACTTCTTCCAACTCTTGTCCATACTACTACAAAATATTATAATTAATTAATTATTACATATATATATTAGTCCATTAATTTACGCTTAATTATACGTACTCGATCTACATCGATCCATCAATTACGTACGTAATTTAATCTGTATATATAGGCTAATGACATTTCATGTATGTACGTTTTCACTAAATATATATTAAGCAAATTTTAACTGCGTACGTACCTGCTGGCCTTCTCGATATCAGTTAATTAAGCTAGCTAGCTAGTCAGCGCGGAGATTCTGATCCTGATCCTTCTCCTTCTCCCTTCTCCTTCTTCTTCGATCTTTAAAATTTCTCGCGGGACAGAGGATGGAATTGAATGAAGAGAGTTTGGCATCGGGCTTATATAATGCTTCACTTAGACGACGGAGGTGTCGGTACGTCGTCTAAGTGGAAGTTACTCGGACCACGGCATGTCGGTCCGTTGTCCAGGTGATCACCTGGACGACGGAGAAGTCTCCGTCGTCTAAGTTTCACTTGGACCACTGAACAATTACGTTTCCGTGGTCTAAGTGTTGTTTTCTTGTAGTGTGTATATATATGTATATACTAGAGGTCGCTATGAATACTAGATATGATTATATTTTCATATGATTTTCCCAGATTTCTATCAAGTTACAGTTTTGTTTATTATTTTATATTATGTTATGATTTTGAGAAATCCGGATGGGATTGGTGCCCACGGTTTGGCTTTTGTGGCATAGGATGAAGTGTATTTTCGGGTGCAGGTTAATGGTAACTTCGCGCTATAGTGAAATTCTGCCTAAATTTCTATGGTTTTTGAAAGTTCGTGTTTTCAGAAGGGGTTTGATTCTGGTTTAAGGAACTAAATCGGGGTTGGGTCATTTCAGTGCTCCACTGCTTGTCAAATCAAGATAATATAATTTTCCTCTTCGAATACCATAACCAACAACTTTCTAGTCACAATGTCCTGAAAGATACAAAAGTCTAGATGGAAA
The DNA here is from genome assembly GCA_946800695.1 of Geum urbanum. NCBI lineage: Eukaryota > Viridiplantae > Streptophyta > Magnoliopsida > Rosales > Rosaceae > Geum > Geum urbanum. The sequence goes on along the minus strand of OX327001.1, from coordinate 52,091,873 downwards.
CTGATAAAACATGCAAGTGTCGTAGTTATCTGACTGACAGATAGAATGTTATATGCAAGAGAGGGAACAACAAGAACATAATCAATCGACAGATTATCAGATATCTTAACGGAACCTTCGCAAAGAACAAGAGATGGAGAGCCATCAGCAGTAGACACAACATATTGAGGAGATGGATTAATGGTTTGTATTAGACTGAGGATATTCGTCATATGATAAGTTGCACTAGTATCAATGATCCAAGTAGTATTCAAGAGAGATGATGTCTTCCTCCTCATACCCGATTCAACTATATTGGCGGAGACAATCGATGATCCAGGTGATATCTTCATGTTTCAAGAATTTCAGGATTCAGGATTTCAAGCGTATACTTCGGGATTATGGATTTTCAATTTCAAGAATTCAAGTTCAAATTCAGGGATTTTAGGTGCAGCGGAAGAAAAAAAATGGTGGTGTAATTCAGGGTTTCAATTTAATTTAGGGTATTTCAAAAAAATCTAGAATTTTTGGTTCTGATGCCAAGTAGAAAAATATTTCAAGGAGAACTCAATGATTTCATTCATCCCAATTTGGGGTTAAATAGAGATTTACAAGTGATATCCTAATAGGAAAATATTTACACAATCATATCATATCTACAGAAATTAATTCTAATTACAATAGAAATATTCTTTCCAACACAGGCACCAGCATGAGTAAGGGTTTAGTATTAGAAAAATCCCTATATGATACTACGGCTTTCTGCATCAATTAAATCTAACACACACGGGAAAACAATACTTATAAGTTAAAGGGGAAGGTGCAGCTACGAATTGCATAATAGTATCCTCTATTGCAGGCTCTAAGTATACTGTTTCGTATCAATATCCCAGTTTTCGTATAAGACCCACTACATTTTTCTTTTTAATTCTGTTTACTAATTTCCTTTCTTTTTTTTCTCTTTTCCATTTCCATTTTTTTTCATTTTACGATTTGGTTTTTTATTCTTGCTAATATTCATTTAATCATATTTGTATATTTTCCTTTCCGCTGTTTTCCCGTAACCGTCGCAACCCATGAACCTATTCCTCTCATCGGCGGCACCGATTGCTTGGTTCCAGAGAGACCAAAGTAAAAACCCTTCCTTCCCTTCTCTCTTTTCTTCCTTCTTGTTACAGAGGCATTATTAAGCAATCAAACATGAAGAGATTTCTGAAAACGAATATAGACAAAGGAGAGAGATTACAAAAGATGTTCGATCATGCTTTTGCAAAAGGAGAAAAGAGATCAATGATAGTTATTTGCCAAATCCAAAAACATAATTTAATCTAAGTTTAGATTGTCTAATACCTGTAGAACATTGTTAATTGGAATGAAGTCGTTACTTTTATGCTCTTTTGCAAAATGGAAAACAAATGTTAGCAAGAAGAAGAAGAAGAAGAAGGGGGGCATATCGATCTTGTATTAAAATCAAAAGACTCCCAAGTCTGGAAGAGGTATAATAAAAGAGTGATCGTAAGTCATGCTTATCTGGTTTTGAATAAATAGGATTTATCTTATCAGGAAAGAATAATGGGATTATAAAATTTGATTTTAAATAACGAAATAAGAAAATAAGCAAATAAAAAGTCTGTCAATAGTCGAAATAAATTCAAAAATATATATCGCGCACACGGTTTATTGTGTATATAAATCTATAGATACTGTTTATTATAGGAAACTGTTAAATATAAATATAGTGGATACTCTTAGGGGATTTTCAAAATGAATTGTTTGGGTAAATGGAGAATTCAAAGAAGATTTTTCAAATCTATTTTTTCATTCTATTTTTTAACGTGCATTTTTTTTTGAAACTTTTTGCGATACAACTAACATGAATTTTTTTTTTCAACTATAAACTTGTAATTATTTTTCATGTCTTTGTTTATAGGGAGAATTAAAATACTTATCGCAAATATTACTAGGAATATTACAAGAGAAAATAATCGTATTTTAACACTTTTTCAGATTTGATTAAAATTGTTCAAATTTAGCCATAAAGCAGTCATTAACAAAGACAACAGTATCTTAATTAAACCTTACAACAATTCTACACATCTTTTGGCATGGACCTCAAAATAAAGTCCTTCATTTTCTCTCTTGGAATCTTCTTCAGTATGCAAAATTTGGTGTCATTATTGGCAAACACTTTCACAGCTTCTAGAAAAACATCTTCATCCAAATCGGGTATCTGAGTCAACTCCTCATAAACCTCATCAGCGGTCAATGCAGCTGTTTTGGATGTAAAAAACCGACATCATTTCTTTAATCGAAGATGCCATTTTTGAAATAGCAAGAGTCATGGTGTCTTCCGCCTTCAATTTTTTAGGTTTCATAAATGATGTGGAGGTAGAAGAGATAGCATTTCTCTTTGACGACTCATCTTGTAAGCCCTCACTCCCATCAATATTGTTGTTTTCTTCTCTCACGCTCATTTCCTCGGTTGCATCATCCGCATTTTCAGCCCCTGCTCTAGTAGCCCTATCCTTTGAGCACAATTCACAATATCATCCCAATTGGCAATGCACTTGTAATGGTACTCATCTCTATGTATCTAACATGAATTAAGAAAACTATGTTAAATGCCTGCATAATATCACATATCGAATGAATGAATGCAAAATGCAATCCAAAACACACAAAAAAGCTAAAGCCTGTATTACATATGCATACAAGCTGCTGATTAGTTTGTGCACTAGCACTACACATGCTAAATTTTCTACTTTTCAATTCATACTTCATCCCTAACTACATTTACTTGGCAATATATATCTATATACATATTGTAGCTATCTCATTATCTTATTTTAAATGAACAATACACTAGAAATATATATCGTAAATATTTTAACAATACAAATTGTTCTTCACACCTAAATACAGATTCTTGCAAGTATATATCTTCCATTTTCCAAGTATATATGGCTGTACTGCCTAGATGTCTTCTCCTTCACCCTTCAACAAATGGAATATCCCTTTTTTAATTCACCAAATCTCCCTCTCGTACCAAACTCCACCTCAATAAGTTCAAATTATTTGATTTATACATATCGTTACAAACCTGATGAGGGAATCCTATCATGTATATTAGAAATTTGATCTTCGATACATACCAAATCTGCTAATTAAAACAACCTAGAAAGTGAATTCCTTGACACTTTCTCCCAATACCAAAAGTTCAGCTTACTAACTAGCTAGGAAACTAGTTAGTTGATTGAAGAACATATAACAAAGGATCCTATCTCGAATCAAAGAAATTTTTTGTTTGAATTTAGATAACGAAGAAGAGCAGGAAATCCTGCATGATTAACTAGCAAGAAAGTAGTTTTAAATCAATAACAAATAGTATGGCTTAAGATATCAGCAACCATATTTGAAAGTCATATGCAAGAGAAAGATGGATATAAGATATGTTACCTTTTTATACTCATTCCACACATTTTCGTCGTTCACCGTTATCATCTTCACTACAAGAAAACATCACTTAGACCACGGAAACGTAATTGTTCTGTGGTCCAAGTGACACTTGGACGACGGAGACTTCTCCGTCGTCCAAGTACCACCTGAACGACGGAAAAGACTCCGAGGTCCAGGTGGTAACCTGGACAACGGAGATGGTATTCTCCGTCGTCCAGGTGATCACCTGGACCTAAAAGACTTCTCCGTTGTCTAGGTGATCACCTAGACGACGGAGAATACCATCTCCGTCGTCCAAGTTACCACCAAGACCTCGCAGTCTTTTCCGTCGTCCAGGTGATCACCTGGACAACGGACCGACACGCCGTGGTCCGAGTAACTTCCACTTAGAAGACGTACCGACACCTCCATCGTCTAAGTGAAGCATTATATAAGCTCGATGCCAAACTCTCTTCATTCCATCCTCTCCCGCGGGAAATTTTAAAGATCGAAGAAGAAGGAGAAGGGAGAAGGAGAAGGATCAGGATCAGAATCTCCGCGCTGACTAGCTAGCTAGCTTAATTAACTGATATCGAGAAGGCCAGCAGGTACGTACGCAGTTAAAATTTGCTTAATATATATTTAGTGAAAACGTACATACATGCATGGATGTTAGCTATATATACAGATTAAATTACGTACGTAATTGATGGATTGATGTAGATCGAGTGCATATAATTAAGCGTAAATTAATGGACTAATATATATATGTAATAATTAATTAATTATAATATTTTGTAGCAGTATGGACAAGAGTTGGATGAAGTTGAAGAATAGATGTGATGTCCGGTATATGGATGGAATTAGCGAATTTGTGAATTTTGCGATAGAACATGGTCAGGGAAAGAAGCGTTTCAGGTGTCCGTGCTAGAAATGTCTTAATTGTCAGTATGTGGAGGTTAATGTTATGGTGCAACACCTGTACGAAAATGGTATGATGTGGAGTTACACTACATGGAGCGAGCATGGTGAAGCAGTGGAGTTCAGCGCAGCAGACTTCAGCTCAGGGTACAGTTACCAGGGTGCCTCATCCAGCGGCAGTAGTGCCGGACCCCCAGCTTGCAACCCAACTACAGATTTGGTCCATGATGCTTTTCCGGGATTTAGTCATGGTGGACACCAACACCAAGACGGAGGTTACAGTACCACTAATGAGCATGATGACACATTCCCCGCTGCTAGCTTGGCCACTAACACCAATGAGATGGATAAGTACAACCGGATGCTACTTGAAGCGCAGACCCCGGTGTTCCCTGGATGTCGAGAGAATGTGTTGCAATATGTGATGGAGCAATTGAAGATAAAAGTGAAGCACAAAATGTCAGTGAGTGCTTTTGACGAAATTCAGGAGTAAATATGTAAGTTGCTTCCTGATGATCACAATCTTCCTAAATCTCATTATAAGGTTAGAAATATCTTTAGCAGCCTCGGCCTAAAGTACAGGATAATTGACGCATGTCCGAATTATTGTGTGCTATTTTACAAAGAGTATAAAGATTTGGACTATTGTCCCGTATGTGGCCAGTGCAGATATGAGCTGAATAGGAAGAGTTCGAAAAAGAGAATTCCTGTGAAATTTGTTCGATATTTTCCCTTGATTCCCAGATTGCAGCGCCTGTACATGTCTCTACACACAGCAGAGGCGATGCGATGGTACGCAGAAAAGCGAATAGATGACGATGTCCTGTGACACGCCGCGGATGGGGAGGGTTTCAAACATTTCGACAGAGAATTTGGAGACTTTGCTGCAGAGGTTAGAAATGTTAGACTCGGCCTATCTACAGACGGATCAATCCTTGGGGAAGTAATAGCTCCCCCATCAGCACTTGGCTAGTTATTCTGACGCCGTACAACTTGCCTCCGTGGATGTGCATGAACAAGGAATTTAATTTCCTTACTGTACTAATTCCAGGTCCTAAATCTCCAGGCAAGTGCTTAGATGTCTAGCTCAGACCTTTGATCGACGAGCCAAAACTGTTGTGGGAAAATGGAGTCCCAACTTATGACAAATTTACTGACATGATGTTCACGATGAGGGCTGCCGTAATGTGGACGATCATCGATTTTCCAGCGTATGGGATGTTGGCAGCCTGTAGGACAAAAGGATATAATGGATTTCCTATATGTTTGGACGACGTGAACTCTAGTTGGCATGCGGGGAAGGTGTGTTACTTGGGTCACCGTAGATGGCTTCCTCACGACCACCCATGGCGACAGGATGAAGCTCATTTCGATTGGACGGTAGAGAACAATCCTAAACCCCATAGTTGGTCGGGCGAAGAGATTTTAGAGAGGTTGAGCTATTTCGATTTTGGTGTGTTGACCAATGACGCGGATGTAAAGAAATGCAATCAAATTCCTCCACATGATCTGAGCTATTAGGATCACAAGAGTATATTCTTTGAACTCCCTTACAGGTCGAAGTTGAAGCTGAGGAACAACTTGGACGCGATGCACATAGAAAATAATGTGTGCGACAGCGTGGTGGGAACAATTCTCGGTATTAAGTTCAAGACTAAAGATACTCCCAAAGCGCGCAAAGATCTGGAATCAATGAATCTACGTCGTCCCTTGTGGTTGAGGAGGGATAGGAAAGGAGTGTACAACAAGATGCCAGCTGCATCTTACACAGTGAAGCCGACACTTAGACGTTCTGTATTTCACTGGTTTAAGGGCGTTCGTTATCCGGCTACGTATGCAGCTACTATAACTGGAGCAGTGGACGATGTGCAACACAAGTTTGTTGGTCTAAAGACACATGACTATCACGTTATACTGCAACGTCTGATTCTAGTGGTAATTCGACCATACTTGCCTCGTGACGTCGTAGACCAATAGTGTCATTGTGCAGATGGTGACAGAGGTTATGCGCCAGAGAATTAAAGAAGTCAGATGTGGTGGAATTGCAACAACAAATTGTGCACATCATTTGAAAACTAGAGAGGATTTTTCCCCCTGCTTTCTTTGACATAATGATTCACCTAATGATCCGCCTGCCCGAGCAGGTGCTCATTTCTGGTCCGGTCCAGTACACTTGGATGTATTCTCAAGAAAGGTACGTACAACTAATTAATTATACATGTTTTTCGATTCATAATTTGTTCCACTGGAGATTACTAGCTAGCTATATGTACTTATTCTTATTGTACGTTTGATTTTGTAGACAACTTGGACAGTATAAGTCATTCGTCAAAAACAGGTCGGCCCCGGATGGCTCCATAGCAGAGACATACCTAATGCATGAGTGTGTTACTTACTGCAACAGGTACCTCAAAGATCCACCACCTCCCACTTCCTCCGATCCCAGTGCCCGCATCAATCTTTCTGTCGTCACTAATGTCGTCCGACCGTTTAGAGGAGTATTAAAGGAATCGTTAACACGGGAAGAACTTTTTGAGACACATTGGGTAGTGTTGCGAGACTGTGACGAAGTTGAGCCGTACATGATGTCATACAAGGAGAGGCTTCAGGCGTTAAATCAAAACAAGAGTTCGGCGTGGATTGAGAAAATGGTTAAGAAGAAGTTTCCCGATTATTTCTTCCAATGGGTACGTACGTACGTCTCGGTATTTAATTAGTAATTTATATACATATCGATCATGTTTGTAGAAACTAAACCCTTATATTAATTTGCCCTTTTTCCCAGATGATTGATCTGCAAAAATCTGAAAACCACGGGGGGTGGTGGTCATGGCCAAAGCACTTGCTAGCAGGGAAGCCGATTAAACACTATATTTATCCCGGACATTTTGTGAACGGTGTAAAGTTCCAATCATTGGCCCGAGATGAAGGAAGAATAACACAAAACAGTGGGGTAGCGGTTGGGAAAGACAACGATCTATATTACGGGGCTATTGTATATGTGGTTCAGCTATGTTACGGGAATGATGTCAACGTTTTCCTATTCAAGTGCAGATGGTTCAAGCGTACAAAGGAAGACCTGGGACTATTATCAGTCGATACAAACTCAAGCTGGTATGAGGATGAGCCTTTCGCTCTCGCCACCTTAGTTAGGCAGGTGTTCTATCTCGACGATCCGAAAGCCGGTGAAGGGTGGAAAATAGTGAACCATATCTCTCATCGAGGAATATGGAATACAGAGACCATTAAAGGGACACCGGCGACGACTGAAGATGCTGCTGAACCAGAAAGAGACATTCCTGCCTATCAAGAACCTAATATTTCTGTCATCCGCTCCGATATAATGGACCTGGTTCAAGATGGTGAACGGTTACCCATGCCTGATGGTTGTACAGATCTAACTGAAGATAAGATTATCGATGCCATTAATAAAGAAGATGAAGAAGACGAGCAGGATGAGGACGCGGACGAGGACTCAGGTTATTCGTCAGACGATGTTAAGTATGATGAGGAGGATGAGCAATCGGATACCGGGGACGAGGATGATGACGATTATGATGATGACTACTTAACTAAAACGAGAAAAATTAATTGGTAATTAATTTATGTAATTATTGTAATATATGATCGATGCATCATCGATCAATAATTAATATAAATATTATAAGGAGGATAATGTATATACATACGTATATCTTCGACTTTTTGTACTTAATTAATTAATTACACGCGTCCATGCTCGATCAGATCGACCGACCGACGTACGTAAACTAAATTAAATTAATTAATTAATCCGAATTTTATATCCTGGAAAACGGAGAAATTAATTGCAGACTGTCGCCTTTTGGGTATTTTGGCTATCTCCCTAAATCCTCGACCCTAAATCTAGCAAATCGGATCGATCGATCATTTTTTTAATTATATTCTTGAATCAGAATAATTGAACGGACACACAAATGACCGGGGAAGACCTAAACCCTAAACCCTAAGGCCCTAACCCCTGAATTCAGTGTTTGTATACTTGGACGACGGAGATGGTCATTCTCCGTCGTCCAGGTACTCACTAGGACGACGGAGAAGGGAATTTGCGTCGTCCACGTGCGAAACCCTAAACCCTAAGGCCCCCTAACCCCTGAATTCAGGGTCTCTGCACCTGGACGATGGAGATGAGCTTCTCCGTCGTCCAGGATCTCCGTCGTCCAGGTGTAGAGACCCTATGCCCTAAACAGTAAGGCCCCTAACCCCTGAATTCAGGGTCTCTTCACCTGGACGACGGAGAAGCTCATCTCCGTCGTCCAGGTGCAGATTTCATAATATTTTCTAAGACAACGACCATCTAGACCTTCTTCCAATGCATATTCTTTTCATCAAGACTTTAGAGTAAACAATTCTTGGTGTGTGAGCTTCGACGGTTCGAAAATCGGAGTTGCGAAATGTCTTGTATCCATGTTTCCGGTTTGTGAAATTCTCGGTTTTGCGGTTGACTGTGCCGTTGAAACCCTTCCCGAACTTGTTATTTTCTGGTCCTTTATTGTAATTATATATTATGTTACGATGAACATATCCAATGGTTGTTTTGTCCAAATTCAATTTCGTTAATACTCTGCTGCAAATGAGCCTATACTCATGAACACTTAAGTCGTAAAGATTAGTCGATACTTAACAACTTTCAAGACGTAAAATTATTCGTCGGTTCAAATTTAACTGTTCATATATACGATGCGTTCATCGATATTGTACGACTATTTCACTCGAATGACAGATCGCTAAATTCCTAGCGAATTAATTTTTAAATTTTTTTTACGTAATTTGAACCTGGACGACGGAGATGGTCATTCTCCGTCGTCCAGGTTTAAATTACCATGGCGGTTCGAATTAATTTTTTTATTTTTTTTCATGTAAATTGTACTTGGACGACGGAGATGGTCATTCTCCGTCGGCTAAGTTGAAAATTATGGCGGTTCAATGTGCCGCCTCAATTTTTGGCACCGCTTGAAATTGCATTAAGATGACGGAGAATCAATTCTCTGTCGTCTAAGTTTAAATTTATGGCGGGTGAAACGTCCCGCCCATTAATTACGCGCCGCTTCGAAAAAATTTAACGCTTCACTTAGACGACGGAAAAGCCCGTTTCCGTCGTCCAAGTGCACTTAGACGACGGAAAATAGGGCTCCGTCGTCTAAGTGAACGCCTATATATAGCACAGCACCCCCCCCTTTTCTCATTCCATCTTCTCTCCTCTCCTCCTCTCCTCTCCTCCGGCGATTTTCCTCCTCCGACGACGCTCCGACGACTAAATTTCCGGCGTGGTTCCTCCTCTCCGACGACTCAACTCCGGCAATATTGCCGATTATTCCGACGAGGTAAATTTCTATTTTTTACCTTATTAACATTATTTTTATTTAAGTAATTAATTTCTAAATATAATTAAATAATTAGTTTTATTAATATTTAGTAATCATTTATTTATTATAATTATTATCCTAATCATTTAGTTGTTATCATTTAATTATTTAGTTATTATCATAGTTATTTGGTAAATAATAATTATTGTAATTAAATAATAGTAATAATAATTATTGTTAATAATAATTAATTATATTGGTAAATGAATAATTATTATTAAATGCATGATATATAATAATTCATTATTGTCATTATTTATTGTTTTAATTAATTGATAATTACGAGTATTTTCTTGTAAATTGCATGGTAGTACGTCTTTGATTTAAATTTAGTACATAGGCTTGGTTTATTAAATCGCACTCTTTGGAATAGATTGCGCCTCTTTTCCTAGCTTATCTCCTTAACCCCTCGTGATGTGTGGATTTCATCACCGCACACCATAACCTAAGTGAAGTTATGAACACGAGGTTGAGGGCGGAGTTTGCAAAGGACTTGAGGGAGTGTAAATTTTTGAAAAATTGGCCGAATGTCGGACATGGTGTCTAGAAACGGGTTATGACTGGTGACAGGTTTTGGATCTAAGAAAGACGACACCAATAGAGTATATACCATTCATTTAGTTAGCCTCGGGGTGTTTTGTCGAAATTAGTCCTGCCTCTCGCGTTATCTCTATCCCTAACTGGCCATGTTTTTCGATTGAACCAAGGCTGATTAATTGAAAATTTACACTTTATCGCGCGGGTCGAACGTTCATTGAACGACGGAAAAAGCCAAGCTAGTGTACTCTATTTAAATCTTAACCGTACTTAATTAGCGTAAATTTTGCACTTGTAATTATTATGGTAAGCAGGTATTTTAACAACGTACTCCTAGGTTTAAATGGCTCCATCCGGCAAGAAAAAAGCCCAACAGGAGGCAGAAGATGTTATGCTCCGCCGCTTGGCGGACCAAGTCGGTTGGGTTGAACAGGAGGGCAATGACGCCCTCAATCCGGACCCTTCATCTGGTCCGGAGGCAGCGCCTTCTGGGGAAATTCCCACTGCCCCATTTATCTCCAACGGTGATTACGTCGACCCCTATTCAACTCCGACGCCCGGTACCGGTTCAACAGCAAGTACTCAGGCGTCCTCGACCTCTGAATCTATCGTGTACAGCGCCCGGCGTAAGCAAAGGAGGGCCCCGACTAACCCGGAACCGAAAAGGACTCGCGGTCTCGTTAAAGGGGGCAACGCGAAGAAAATTTGCAAGGCGACCGGGAAAAATATCGACTTGCCCTACGACGAATTCACCGGTGGCCCTCCCACAGCTCAGTTAGCAAGTCTCTCGGCGCATAGCATAGGGTCAATCCTTCGTAGCCGGGTTCGTCTCACTGCCCCTACTTGGAAGGAGGTGCCGGATGATGAGAAGGCGAAAGTCTTTAAAGAAATTTCGGTACGTAATACGTACAATTTTAGTTATTATATAATATTGTTAATATTAGTTATAATTTCATAATATATACGATTATAATTTTCTATTTATTTCTGATATGAACAATTTGCGGTGGATCCGACACCGACGATGTTGAGGCATATCAACCAAACCGCCAACTCCATCTACAAAGATTGGAAGTACAGGCTCCATCAGTACTTCGAAAATATCGGTCCTGTGTCTGCCCCCGTAGAGCTGTGTGGGGATAGAGAAGATGAGTGGCAGTGGTTGTGTAACCACTTTCAGGATGACGAATTTAAGGTGTTTACTTTTTTTTATTTCAATTAAGATAATTGAATTATTAAATTTTAGTTACTTATTAATTTTTTAATGATTTAATTATGTTGTCTAACAGAAATTCTCCGGAGTCAACAAAGCCAACCGGGGGAAGAAGGACAAACACCATACTTCCGGCGCTAAACAACTCATTCAAATAGCCAAGGAGCACAGGGATAAGAGTTCCAAACACCCTTATCTCGATGCAAGCATAAACGCGTACGTGACGCCTGGGCTCGATAATTAAGCGAGTCAATACGGCGTAAGTGATATATATATATATATATGTGCTTTTAATTGTAGTAATTATTATTTAAATATTATTTCATTATAATTTTTTAATTATTCTTTTGTAGGCAAGGGTGATAGAGCGTGCGCAGGAAGAATTGGCTAACACTCAGCTTGTGTTCCCAGATTTGCCGCCGGAAGACCTGCCTCCTCTATCCATGGAGAGCCAGATTGCAATCGCGGATGAGGTCTACGGTCGTAGAGCTGGCAAGGAGGTTATGCACTTCGGACCTAAGGTGGTTCGAGATTTGTCGACGACCTCCGACTCATCATCTACGGGAGGTTCGGGGCGACGGAGAAGGACTCAGGCTGCAGCCGTCGAAGCAGCCATTCAAGAGGCTCGACTGGCACGAGAGGAGAATCAATCCATGCGTCAAAGACTTGATGAGCAACAAGCACAAATAGCCCAACTCATCGCCCTCATGCAACAATCTCGAGGAGAATGTCAACCTCCTCCGAACCCACACCCCGACGACGACGACTCGGCTGGAGGCGGAGGACTCGGCGGCGCATCTGCTCCTCCAGTGTATTAGCTAGCTAGTAGTTTATTATCTCGTTTCTTTCCGAATTCCGAACAATATTTTAATTTTTATGGGTTTTTTCGATTATGTATGTACAAATTAATTTTAATTATTTAATTAAGTAATATTACAAATTTAGTTTATTTAATTAATTTTAACATTTTTCATTATTTAAATTCAATTAATAATGAATTAAATTATTAATAATTAATTATAATTTAATTTTTTTTTAAAATTAAATATGCACTTGGACGACGGAGATTAAGTTCTCCGTCGTCCAGGTGCTTACCTGGGCCACGGAGAATGTCCGCGGTCCATGTGAACTTGGACGACGGAGAATAAATTCTCCGTCGTCTAAGTGCTTGGACGACAGCACTTGGAGCACGGAACTTGGACGACGGAGTATCCGTCGTCTAAGTACTTGGACGACGGAAAAACGCACTTAGACGACGGAAACGCTCCGTCGTCTAAGTGCGTTTTTCTTGTAGTGACAAATAGTAGGCCAAACTAGGAACCTACCATAAAAGAAATGTACCTCGAATACTAAGCCTCCAACTGCGACGTGCGACACCAGAATCCGAACTGCAAACTGGGCACGGAAACCGAAAAATCCAGGGGAAAGACAAATAAAACATAAAACAAGAATGATATACTAGGCGAATTTCTCAAGCCCGACGGTGATCGACTAGGCGAATTTCTCAAGCCTAGTGGGCACATCAGGCGAATCTCTCAAGCCTGGAACTGGACTACCGGTGATCAGCCGAGTAGTCAATGCATCAATGCTAAGTACATGCAATCACCAATAAAACATAAAACAAGACCTCCAAAACAATAAATAATCTAAATATTGTACTGGAAATAAATACTGAAACCAAGAACTCACTACGACAGTGTAAATAAATATCCACTCACAGACAAGCACGATGCAAAACGCGTTAATCCTGTGATCCGGTGGAAAATTCCTCGCCAAACGGACGATAAAGATCCCCTGAATAATCATAAATACCATTGTTAAAATCACAATTCAAAACCCTGAACCACATCTTAAGAATCAACCATTCCCGGAAACATATAACTCAATATCGTCGAAATCATCAAAAATCCAATAAACACACTATAAAATCTCGCCACAAATTCTGATGCTCAATTCAAAATATAAACCTCACCACTGCGATCGGTGCGCGATTCCGACCAAAACAGCATAAAACTTGTTGAAAATCATCTCGGCCGGAAAACCGCCGCACATGGCAGCACGCCGGGCCGCCGCCGCTGCCACCACCACTGGAAAATGTCATCGGCCCTGAAAAATTCAACCTACACATGGATTTGAAGATCTCGACATTTCTAACAACTTTTTAGTTCAAAGCTAAGTCCAATTTTGACCAGAAAATGTCCAAATCTCACCTTGAAGTCGAAAATCCTCGCCAAAATGCATGCACTCCGATCGGCCACCACTAGCCATGGTAAGGTGCAAGACCACTTCTAAAAGTTTCCTCTCCCCAATGGCTACAAAAACCCTATAGGGTCGACCTCCATCTCGGCCTCCACCGTCGCCATCGTCACCGGCGATTTCGCCGGAAAACCCACCGAAATTCTCGAACTTTGACAAGCCATAACTTCTTCATCCGGCAACCAAATTGAGTGAATGACTTATCAAAAGAAAGAGGAGCTCATGCCCAAAAACTTTCATGCAGGAACTACGGCCAAAAGACGCCGGAATAATGCACACTGAAGGTAAACAAAGCTCGGCCTGAAATGGTGAACAAGGGTGAGTCAATTCACCCAAGTTGACTCGGTCAACTCCCCAAAATCCAAGTCTGATTTACCCAAAAAGGAAACCCACTATTTATACTTTTTATTTTTGGTAACTTCCATATTTATTTTACGACAAATTTAGATCGAACGTAACTTTTGCATCGTAACTCCGTTTTCAACGATTCTAATGTCTACGAACTTATCTCGACAAATTCTTCAATTTCCACCTGAAGTCAACCAACTTCGACAAATCTGATAAAAAGTCAACGGCTCAATTCAACACAAACTTATCTGATAAAAACAATCAACGGTCGAGAATGGATCGAAACCAATCGGATAAACACGACTAAATCCAACAACCGAAAATATTCATAACTTATTCCTCGTAACTCGAAATAATCCTCCGGAAAATCCCACGAGCTCGAAATTAAATTCTCTACAACTTTTGTGAAGGAACTCAAATCAAATTCTTGCCCGATAATTTAGTCGGTGACACACCCACCATATCGACCAATTACGACAAAATCTCGACTATTCGTGAAACTCACAAATTAAGCCGATTAACATACTATTTCCGGTTCGGGTTGTCAAAAGCACAACAATTTAAATCATCGGAACAGACGAATAATACCACTAGTTTGGATAAAGCTAAGGAAGATATGTAGTTATGGCATTGTTGTCTTGGTCACTTGAATTTTCATTACCTGCAGAAGCTTAAAACTCAATTGTTTTCTCGTGTGAATGCTTCACAGTTTCAGTGTGATACATTTGAACTGGCCAAGAGTCATCGTATTACTTATTTGCTAAGCTTGAACAAATTTTTAGTTCCCTTCATTAAAATTAATTCTGATGTTTGGGGTCATACACGATTCTCTTCTAGTTTTGGATATCGTTATTTTGTGACTATTATTGATGAATGCATCAGAATGACTTGGGTCTCTTTGCTTACAATCCTCAACAGAATGGATTAGCTGAACGAAAGGATATACAGTTGATGGAAGTTGTTCGTGCTTCCTTGTTTGGAATGAATATGCCCCAAAATTTGTGGGGAAAAGCTTTATGCTCTGCTGCATCTTTGATTAATCACACACCTTCTCGTGTGATTGAGTTTCAGAATCCTTATCAGAAGTTGCATGCGGTGCTGAATGTGTCATCTTTGCCAAGTTTGGAGCCAAGAGTTTTTGGGTGTATTGTGTATGTTCACATCAATAAACAATTAAGAGGCAAACTTGATGCATGTGTTGTAAAGTATGTCTTTATTGGATATGCTGAGTTCCAAAAAGGCTATCGTTATTATGATCAAGTTATAGACAAAATGCATGTTTCTATGAATGTTTCTTTTTGTGAATCTGAACCTTATTACTTAGGAGGAGTTATCAGAGTCTTCCCTTCAGGAGGAAAAGAGAGTATACAAAGGAAATCCACTGAATTTGATGAAATTTGAAGAATTGGAGAGTTTGGAAAGGCGTTTTGAAGTTGGAACTCGAACAGAAGCTGTAGGAACCTAGTTTGACCCGTCGAACGCCTCCCTCGACTAGAATAATCTGGAACCTGGGGTGAGATAGAATAAAGCATTCAACCTGTCGAGCCCTCCCCTCGACCCGTCGAATCTGAAACTCAGAGCGAGACAGAATTATGCCTTTGAGCCATCAAGTTCTCTCCTCAACCCATCGAAACTGGGAACAAAAATTGGACTGAATGACACCCTCGACTGGTCGAGCAACAACCATGACCCGTCGAGCACTGAAGCTAAAGCGTCAGCATCTGAAAATCAACTTCCTTCTCCTGAGTCAATCACATCTGAAGATTCACCCTCTAATCCAACAACTGAAGAACGTATCCAGAATGTTTTACCAGAGGTACATACTGATAATATTGAATCGGGTAGTGTAGGAATCATTCTTAAGAGATCTCAATGGGAAACAAAGGGGATTCCAAAGAAACAATATGAGCCTACGATATAAGCCAAAGCAAAATATTTTATGGATAGCTTTGTATCTCACCATAGGTTTTCTAGAGCCCATGCACTTGTTGTTAGTTAATTATCTAAAGTATATATTCCCAATAATGTACATGATACCTTGGCGGATCCAAAGTGAAAACAGGCTATGAATGAAGAATTGGAGGCTTTGCAAAGGAATAGAACATGTGAGACTATTTCTGCACCACCTAGAAAGAAGACGATTGGATGTAGATGGGTATTTACAGTGAAGCTGAAGGCAAATGGAAGTATTGATCGATATAAAGCTTGTCTGGTTACTAAATGTTATACTCAATGATATGGAGTCGACTATAAGGAGACATTTTCCCCTGTAGCAAAGATCAGTATTGTACGCATTCTTATTGCCTTAGCAACTCTACATGATTGGCCATTGCAACAATTTTATGTGAAAAATGTTTTCTTGAATGGAGATTTGGAAGAAGAATTGTACATGGACATTCCTCCAAGCGTCAATTGTAGACCATGTGACGTTGGAAAGGTTTGTCGACTGAAAAATTCTTTATATGGATTGAAGTAATCTCCAAGAGCTTGGTTTGGAAAATTTTCTAGAGCCATGAAGAAATTTGGGTATTAGCAGAGCAACTCTGATCATACTTTGTTCATCAAATGCAAGGGTGATAAGATTATTGCTTTGATTGTATATGTGGATGATATGGTTCTTACAAGTGATGATCCAGTTGAGATGGAAGATTTGAAGAAGCCTTTATCCCAAGAATTTGAAATTAAAGATTTGGGTCCATGGAAATATTTCTTGGGGATTAAAGTTGCAAGATCCAAGTCGGGAATCACCATGTCATAATGAAAGTATGTGTTTGATCTCCTTGCTGAAACCAGAATGTTGGATTGTAAACCTTCTAATGCTCCCATTGAAATGAATCACAAGTTGAAATTATGTCTTGGTCAAGTTCCAACAAACAAAGGCAAGTATCAGAGGTTAGTAGGGAGATTAATCTATTTGTCAGACATACGGCATGACATTGCATATACTGTAAGTGTTGTCAGTTAGCTCATGCATGATCCTAGTGAAGAACATATGGATGTTGTAATGTGTATTCTCAGGTACTTGAAGTATGCGCCTTGTAAAGGCTTACTGTTTTTCAAGAATGGTAAGTTTGGAGTCACAGGGTATACTGATGCAGATTAGGCTGGTGATAAGACTAATAGAGTATCTGTTTCTGGATACTTTATATTCATTGGTGGAAGTTTAGTGACTTGGCATAATAAGAAGAAGAATGTGATTGCCCGCTCTAGTGTTGAAGTTAAATATTGTGGAATGACAAATGCAGTGTGTGGACTATTATGGATCAAGAATGTATTGAAAGAATTATGTTTCAAGTTTCATAAGACCATGGATTTGCATTGTGAGAATACGGTTGCGATTGAAATAGCTCATAATCATGTACAACATGATAGAACCAAGCATATGGAGCTTGATCGACATTTCATCAGGGATAATCTTGATAAGAAGATTATATCTTTCCCTTTGTAGCTTCTGAAGAGCAATTGACGGATGTACTCACTAAGGGGTCGTCACTCCAAGCATTTGCAGGATAAATTGACAAGTTGGGCATGATTAACATCTATGTACCAACTTGAGGAGGAGTGTTGTAAAGAATATTCCTATTATAATTAGAATTAACTTCTGTAAATATGATAGAATTGTGTAAATATTTTCCTATTAAGATACCACTTGTAAAGATCTATTTAACCTTAAATTAGATGAATGAAATCAGTGAATTCTCCCTGGAATATTTTTCTACTACTTGGGTGGTATGCTGAAGGACTTTGTGGCTTTTGTGCTTATCAAACCTGTGCTTGTATAAGAGCATGTATTATTGAAAATCTGCTACATTTTGTCAATCACTTCTTCTTTGGATCTCCTAAGCATATGGGATTATACATTAATTGATGTATAGTAATTAAAAAACTCGGTCTGTTCTTTGGATCTGCTTCAGGACAATATGGGCAGCACCTCCTGACCACTTCCAATGAAGTGATGATACATGTCCCCATTTTCTTTTCTTCCCTAGTTATCTTCTCTCCTTTTCATCTGTTCGATTACTTAGATAAGCTCTGCTTCCGATGTGATCCCAACAACTTTTCTTCTTTGTTGAACATGTTCAACTCCGACGCAAATGAGGTCTCACTGGGTTTCATCGACTTGCTTGAAACAATTGACTCTCAGTTAGGCAAGACGTTCGACTTGGAGAATCGAACATTTACTCAGATAGAGAAGAAAAGAGACAATTGTGCGATGTGGTATATGATGGGCAGGAACTACTGCCAATAGCTGGGCAGTGAAAAACTATCCGCTGATTTAATTCAAAGACGGAATGTGTGTGAGTTTGTATGAGATATCTAAACGAAGTATTGATATCTAAATGATCAAAGTACTATCTACTTGCAATGTTTTAAAACGTGGCGCTAAATGCGCATCAAGGCGCACCTCTGCGCGACGCAAAGTGAAACTACATCATTCTATTGAAATAAACAAAAAACGTGCGGAACTTGTGGAAGGCGTAGAACGCGAGGCGAAAATGCATAAAACGCGTACGTTTCTTCCTGCTTAATCGCTTATGGCATGTCGCAGATATCCTGAATTCAATTATATTCTGTCCAGATCTGGATGATGTTCATGGCGTTGGTTTTGAGCTCCGTCGACGCATAAAATTAAGAAGTATATAATAGTTGTTCTACAGCTCCTCTTACAGATCGTCCACCTCGTCAGCCAAGACCTCAGCTCCGAGCAGCGGCGGAGGTCCACTGGAAGCAGAGTCGAGTCGTTTGCAAAGGAAGTGTCGGCTGATAGCATCGTCGGTGGAGGGCGACATCAGTCTCGACCATATTGCGGCTGTGGAAGTTGAATTGGTTTGGTTGGAAGTCTTTCAGTCGTATATTCCAAAGCTAATAAGAGAATTTGACTTTTCAATTTTTCATACAACACTGGTTTGGCCGTTTGGGCACCCAGATACATTTGAGCCCATCTCAAAGTTCAAATAAACACCGTTGGGCTTTCAGGTAGTTAAGCTTAGCTCTAAATATTAAAGTATTAATGATGTTAATGAATCATATACCAACGGTATTCATGAGTTAAACTTAAGACTTGAGAGTATATGTACATAATTATTATTTTTTTTAAAATTCACGCGTTTTTAAGTTATCACATATGATGCTCTCTAAAACTCGTATAGTGTCCGCGTTTACGTTTTAAAACAGTGTGGTTGTACGTATGTTCGCTTCTGTACTGTAGCTCGAATCGAATCTTAGATACTACCGAAGTGCGTACAATATCGACCGTCTGATGTCTCGAATCTTGTACCCCAATGCTTAATTTGGACGTAGCAGCTAGCCGGTCACTCCGTCACTGGCTAAATAAATCAGCCGGGTCAATCTGATCAGTTTAAGCACTTTAGCCGAAGAGCATCTACTCCACTCAGCTCCCTCGAGGTAACTCCTAATCATTAGTTCAAAGACTTCCATTAATATATTCCAGCAAACAGCCAAGACCAGAAGGAGACACAATTTCCTCTGGACAGTTGTGCTCGCTCTCCATTACAGTCTTTACAGAGTTACAGTACGTACTCATGCATGTGAGCTTATACATATAGTGACCTTTTTCTCATTTCAACTGGCCGGTTTTTGGATTGGGGATAGATGATGCTTTGGATTTTGCTTTGTTCATCATTTAAATATTTTATCAAACACTTAACATTACTCTGTTGTCAATTTGTATGGTAAATTGTGTCACTATATGTATATGTGAGCTGCAACAGGAATGGATGTCCATTTGGCTGAGCTGTTTGGATTTTGGACCACCTTTTAATTGTACATTTCGTGTAGGGGTGTAGTCTTATGATACTAGTTCGCATAGTTAATAAAATCATTTCTATTCTAAGGTGCATGATTAGGTTGTCAAGATAGAATAAAACTGGCCACTAATTCATGAAGCTTGTCGTTGCTTTTGGCGCCTTTTTGCAATAATAATCAATAAATATGGAAGATGTCTATTTATAGAACACTCAAAAATCATGACAAAACATCAATTAAATATTCAACAATCATTTCGATGAATACGGTAAATAAAACTTACTTAAAAGCTTAAACTCAACACTTCAAAATGTGGGGTGCAAGATCGAAGAGATTAAGGGTCCGTTTAAAATTATTTCTTATAAGAGTAATTCTAATAATTCTCATATTTGAGGTTTTCTCTATTTTAGAGTATGTTAGATATTTTGCTCTAACATATTTCTTAAATATATTTTTTATTTTAGAGAATATGATGAGAGCGAAAACAACATTTCTTATATTTATCACTGTCTAAAAAACTTTGGAGATGTTTTAAGTGATTTTTAATAGAAATGTAATAATCTAAAAAGCTTCCTCTAAATTTCACGAAGTACTTCTTAATTAGTGTTTTTTTTTTCTAATTTATCAAAGCATTTTGAAGTTTTGTCAAATATATGATTTTATTAGGAAGTGTAATTGGTTTTTTATTTTTAGAAGTTGGATGTGCTTATGTCTTTTCTAAAAGTATTTTGAAACAAGTCCTAAGAGCATCCCCAATAGGATTTCTATTAAAAAATAAATTCAAAATTTTTATCAAATTTAGTCAAAAATTTCAATCCAACAGTTACCCTAAACCAAACACATATTTGACTTGAAGTTAAAGGCTTGTTATATTTATCAATTTTGGAGAGAAAAATTAACATATAGTTAAATTCTCCGGCCTTCAAATTCTACAACTCCCAAGTTGAAAAATTTCAGTTTTTCCTATAAAATAGCTACAAAACAGAAAGGTTGTTGGAGTGAACTACAAAAATAAACTTTTAGATAAATATGACTTTTGAATTTATTTGTACTCTTGCGGATGCTCTAATAGTACGATATAGATTTTCTATCTTCTATTAGCTATTTTTACAAATTACTTGGTCTTACATCCATTTTTGAGGTAGACTATCCTCAATGTTTAGTCAAGTATAATGTTTTATTAATAAGTATGTCG
Organism: Geum urbanum; assembly: GCA_946800695.1. Taxonomy (NCBI): domain Eukaryota; kingdom Viridiplantae; phylum Streptophyta; class Magnoliopsida; order Rosales; family Rosaceae; genus Geum; species Geum urbanum. The sequence goes on along the minus strand of OX327001.1, from coordinate 52,070,818 downwards.
TAGGCTTCGGTAACGAACCAATATAATAGAAAGGACCACTAAAGAAGCTAACCTCGTAGGAGATGAGAAATTCTAAAGCTCTGATAGGGCTAGAGGAGCATCATCGCCTCCAACACCAGCTTCAACCCGTTTGAAAGTATATTGCATTCTTGTTGGGTTTTCCATTCAACTATGTGCTGCAACTTCACTCTCCTTTGTTCGTTTTGAAGTCGTGTTTCAATTGGCTTTGAAGCTCGGATGGATGTTCATCTCTCCAGCGGGAACGTCGGATCTATTAGGTTAGGGTTGAAGGACCGTCCGATGTGGTTTTGGTGGTTCCCGTGGAAGGACGTCGTCCTAATCGGGCCCGGATGCATTGCAAGATGCACTTCGAACGAACATAAAGTTCCTATGTTTGGGATCACGGGAAGAGGAATATCACTGGATCCGGTGGGCAAAGATCGAAGGTAGTATGCCGTCATCAAAGTGTTGTTTCCCGTTGTTGCTCATCCAGATCGAGGTTTCTGTGAGCTGCATGTGGGTCGTGCAGCAGTATTTGGACGCAACATAGAAAGACGTTCTACTTGGGCCGAGTTGGGCTTGGGATTCTCTGCGGGCCTGATCTCAGACTTTTGTTGGATTGGGTATTTCCCTGGCCTTTTACTTGTCGCCAATCTTGAAATTTATTGTTCATAGCTTATTCATGTCTCATATGGATTGCGAGTTTCATTAGAGTTATCATACCAACAACAATTGAGTGCTCAGGGGTATGTTTATCTCTTGTTCTAAATGAGTCTCGTGATTCCGATGAGTTACAAGTTAGCTTACACTCGTCGAGCCTTATGAATTTAAAGATTAGTGCTGGTAACCATAATAGTGTAGCACACATATTTGTTTATGATCGTAACATTCTTTATGAATGGTTCATCAATGCTCCAAAGCCTGTTCTGGATGCCATATATTACGATGTTAGTCTTATTAAGTAATAAAATTTATTTCTGGTCCTCCGGAAGGACGTTTCCCTCGAGGAAAAAAACCAATATAATCGAAGAATATACAACCGCAAGCAAAACAGCGAATGATTGTCATTGAAAAATCCAAGATCTGGTTAAAGTTGCATTAAGTGGTATAGTACAAACTAAGAACATATGCATCAGTGAGATTGCCTTGCTCCTCTTATTTGAGGAAGAGCAGGCACTATTTGAGATGGAGGAGACACTATTCATCAAATAGGAGGTGCAGTTCCTGTTTTTTGCGCAGTGATGCACAAAAATAGTACCTCATATTACTGTTCATAAATTAATTTCTTTAATTAAAATTTTATTCCAATTGATTTTCAACCAATACATAGACGACACGTGTCGTTGTCGCGTATGAATAATTGAATAAGATTTTGGGTAAGATTTTCGACCAATGACGAGTTGACACTTGTCACACCGACATAACATTATCGTGTAAATAATTGTATGAAACTTCTGATAAGATTTCCGACTAATCACGAGACAACACTTGTTAGCTCCACATATCGTTATCGTCCAAATAATTGAATAAGATTCTCGGAGAGATTTTTGACCAATTTGTAGACGGCACGTGTCATCATCTTTAGACATCAGAAAATCTAGACTTGGCTATAAATTTATAGATTATGGCTCCTTGTTTACTCACATCGTTTTCAACCATATATTCTATATTCTGATAAGATGAATCCTTTTAGTTTTGACAATTTTTTGCAGAGGAGGCGACAACAACACCGACAAAATGCCAAAATTGCTAATGCTTTCATCACTGAAGCGGTCATGGTCGATCCAATATTTGATGATGAACCACCTCACCGCCATCCAAATGAAGAAAGACTGAGGGAATCAAGGGGACATAATCTGATGAAAGATTACTTCATCGAATGCCCCATCTTCAACGAACAAGCATTTTGTCGAAGATACCGAATGAGTACAAATTTATTCAACTGTATAATGACGGATCTCTGCAACCACGACCAATTTTGGCATCAAAGAGCAGATGCCACTGGACTAGTTGGACTTCTTCCACAACAAAAGATGATTGGCGCTCTTCATGTGTTGGTATACGGCTCAGCCACAGATCAGTGTGCTAAAATCACAAGGATTGGTGAATCTACAACACTAAAATGCATGAAAAGGTGGTGTATCCAAGTATACAAGCTTTACGGTGACTTCTATCTATGTGCTCCAAATGCAACAGACATAACCCGACTTCTAAGGAGAGCAGGGCATCGCAGATTTCCTGGTATGATTAGAAGCATTGACCGCATACACTGGGAATGGAAGAACTGCCCCACAGTTTAACAAGGGGCATTCTCGGGGCGGAAGAAGTGTCCCACTATTATTTTAGAGGCAGCAGCCTCATATCACACGTAGATATGCCACAGCTTCTTTGGGGTACCCGGATCACAAAATGATATCAACGTACTCCACTAATCGGACATCTTCGATTCCCTCCTTGTAGGAAACAGTCCGAGTGTGACTTATAAAGTCAACAGTATGACTTACCATAATACTTATTATGTAGCTGACGGAATATATCTCAGGAACTCCTCGTTTGAAAATAATCTCTAATCCCCAGGAGCTACCATAGAAGTTGTTCACAAAGAAACAAGAGGCATACCGCAAAAATGTAGAGAGGTGTTTTGGAATTTTGCAATCTCATTAGGGAATTATTCGACATGTAGCTAGGTGTCACCACCAATCGACATTAAAGAGCATCATGTTGGCTTGCATCATAATGCATAACATGATTGGTTAGGAACAATTTGTGGAGGAGGAGTTTGAGGAGAACGAAGAAGAAGATCTACAAAACTCATCAAGTGCTTTCACAGTTTATAATGGACCAATGGATGAACAAGGTAATCGCATCCCTTTTGAGCCAGTTCGAAGGGATGGACAAAATGAACGACGATTTCACGACCGTGTTGTAGATCTCCAATCTGCGTACATCCATGAAGAGTTGCAGAAAGACTTAGTTAAGCACAACTGGTATCTAGAGCCCAGCGAATGACTTTAAATGATTTGTGTGTTTAATTTTAATTAACTATGTTTGTTTTATGTTTGTTTTATTTATTTTTCCTTTTGGGTGTTTGAATGATGTGTGTTTGATTTTAAGTCACTATGTTTTATTGTAATGTGCGTGAGTTTTGATGAAATAAAAAAAATGTATTTTTATTACTTGAAAATTTAAAGTACACAATGTCAATCAAAGCCTAGATTTATTAAAAATTTAATGTACATAATGTCATAATGGCAAACAAATACCAAACTATTGAAAAAGTGGGCAATAAAAATTTGAAAATGCTTCATCGCTACCATCTCCTTCTTCTTCCTCCATTTTCTTAAGGATATTCGTTTTTCTCTTCGAAAAATACCTCTTCAATTTTGGAGTCATAGCTTCCGTATCCATTGCCATAATCCTTGATTCCTCTATTAAAACCCTCAATTTGTAGTCCTTCTCCTTAAGGGCGAGTTGCTTTTCGTATAAAGCTAGCTTGGTGACATCACTTGCTTTTTGCCCGGTGAGATGCAATCTTTGATTTTCCGCCATACTTTTCAAAATCTCATCTCTTACATCATTTGTAGGAGTCATGGCCTTTTTTCCCATTCTTTTAGCTTTCTTGGCCGCCTTCACTCCAATTTGTCTAACCGGATTCGAGTACACTTCTTCTTCGTTGCTTTGTGGTGTTGCAATGACTTCATCATCATCCACCTCGACGGTGGGAGGCATTGAGGTAAAAGGAGCTAGGAGTAGTTACAGAGTTAGAATATGAAGAAGGTGGTATACAAGGTTCGACGGGTCAAAAATTTGGATGGTTCTTCATAACTTCCCAACAATCAAACTTTGTAAATTCTTTCTTCTTTTGTGCCACATACCATGATTGAGCTTTTCTTATATAAGAAAAAACAAAATTTATATGTCAAAATAATATCTAGGAAATAGAGATGTCAACATTTATTTAAATTAATGTAATAAAAAAGAAATGACAAAATTATAAACACTTACCTCATCTTGCAAATTTGAGCCGGATTGTGCATTCCTTCGTGCATATGCAAGAGTGGCACACCAAGTTCTAAAATTTGGCTTCAACTTTGCAAAAGTTGAAGCCAAACTTTAGGAGATTGCAAAATATACCAATCTGGTATATAACAAATTTGATTTTTTTTTTGGATTGTTTTACAATTTTTAGGGTTTATTTTGTAAAATATACAAATCTGGCCGTTATACCTAAAGTAGTCATTTCAGCTGAATCTCAGTTGTTCGATCAATTTTTTGGATTCAAAATGGACGATCCACAACCACTTAACCGTTGGGCTTTTAATCCACCCGGTAAGGCCACGTGGCGCCATACGATTGGTGCATAAGTTTTTTTATTTACTTTTACTGGCGCATATATCAAACGTTAGAAAAAAAAACGAGTCAGCCTGGCGTCACCCACGTGCGTGGGCTCCACCAAGCTGCTCGTGCTGCAGTTCGAGCAACAATTGCTCGAGCAGTAATTAACCGAGCTCGTCAACAAACGGTTGACGGTGTCCTCCATCACCGCTACACGCAAATTTGGAGCTGCTCGTGCTATCCGACCTGCCGGGCCCACCGGATTCCGCCCTACTCGCGCTGAAAATTAGCACCGGTGTGGGTTCTGTAATTAAGACTCTTTTGCCCCCTCCACCTATACACACCGAACTAGGGCGACACAGTAATTTCACCCTCATCCAATATCTGGCTCCTTTTATGAAACGAAACAGTCTCCAAACTTTCCAACTCTCTCTCCATTTAGAAGCATAATCATATTCATCACCTCTCTCTTAAAGTTTAATACCGCAGACGACTCTCCAAGCCATCACAGCTAGCAGCCCACAATAACCATGTCGACCTCCTCCTCCTTCACACTACTACTCCTATTCATCGTCCTTGTCTCTCTACCCTTCTATATCTCTGCTTCTTCTGTCCATGACCTCCTCCGATCGCAGGGCTTGCCAGCTGGCCTCGTCCCAAAGGAAGTCAAGTCCTACTCACTCTCCGACGACGGCTTACTTCAAGTCTTCCTCGACGCTCCGTGTCTCACCAAGTTCGAGAACCGGGTCTTCTTCGACAGCGTCGTTAAAGCCAACCTCAGCTACGGGAGTCTTATCGGAGTCGAGGGTCTGGCTCAAGAAGAACTCTTTCTCTGGCTGCCGGTCAAGGACATCATCGTCGATGATCCGGGTTCGGGTCTCATACTTTTCGACATTGGCGTCGCTCATAAACAGTTTTCTCTCTCGCTCTTTGAAGACCCTCCTTCATGTCTCTCAGGTAATTATTCTTCATCAGATCAAATGCATTAGCTTCGTTCATGTTAGCATATATCCTTATTATTTGTTTCTCTCTGGGGATTTTGTTTCTGCAACATATGTTTGCTGTGTCTGTATGGATGGTCATATGGGTGGGTGCAGTGTCTGTTATACTTTTGTGAGCTCAACAGTTCTCTTGTGGACTTTAATGTCTGCCATGTCTTCTCCAATGGTCACTTCAAATAGGTAACTGAGGAAAAGAGACCTTATTTGCTCTCTTTTTATTTAACTTAATAACTCTTTTATGCTTCTATTTTATTACCTTAGACTTTTACAAATAATAAAATGTGGAACAGTAGAAGCTATAGAAGTACTTTTTTCGTAAGAATGCGAACACCAAAAACAGAAGGATTCGATGCTACGGTTGTTTGCCTACTCCCTTTTAAGTATTTGTTCAAAAGTGATGGATTTGAAGTGTTTAGTTATGATGAGTAGAACACGAGTACTTCATTCTGCTCAGCAATTTATTTACCGAACGGCTTCTTTTGTTCTTCGGTTACCACATTTACAATTAGTCTAAGAAGCTATATATAGGCCTTCTACACGATTTTCTTTTCTGAGTAGTTCTATAAAAATGGTGGAATCTGAAACTTTGCGTGCATGAAGAGAAATTGGAAATGAAAAAAAACAGCTGTTTGACTATATAGTATACTAATTTTTGCATGAGTGAAGTAGCTAGCCAAAATAAGTGATGTGAATAGCGACATATCTCTATTGTTATTTCCTGTTTTGGTCCACAAAACTAGCTTGCATGTAAAATGGGGTGTGGCCCGGGTTTGGTTCTTGAGCCTTATTCATGTGACTACTGCAGTTGTAGTGAAGAATCATGTGAAGAGGCTTGGAAAAGCTGGGTTTGATGAAGCTTTCAGATAGGGAGGCCAGCCAACCTGTTAATTACAACTTTGTCTTTTTCTGTATACTTAAGTAATTAGTCTTCTGATTATAAGTAATGTAGGTGGGTGGTTGATGACATTAGCTGATTTGGAGAGGTTTTCAGAAGTTCAGAAAGATGTGAACTCTTGGACGAATCTAATGTAATGTTAGTGGTTACAATCTTCTAATTTTTGTATTATTAGAGTGGTGAAGACATTGTATCACCCCGCTTAACTATCCAACCGCAAAATTCTCATTCTCATCGTCGATCTATAAAAAAACTAAAATACTTCTGGTCTTTGTCTTTGTCTTTGTCTTTTCATTTTTTATTTTAAGACACAAAGACAGCCGCATTAGTTGATTTAGTTCGTTATTTCTTTTCAAATTCTAACTGTTACTTAGTTCCCTTCTGATTATCTATCTTGTGTTTTTGATCGATCATGCAAGTAATACCCCAAAGGGGACATGTTATGGTACCTAATGTTATATTTTTATTTATTATTTTAAGAGTTAAAATTATAATATACATGAATAAAAATTTATAATATTTAAGACAATATTACCACAATGACAAATTTTTTTAAGATTATTTATAATATTTACAACTAATTAGATCAAATTTACAACTTTAAAAATAATTTGTTCAAAAATTGTAACTAAGTCTATAAATAAAGTAATGATCTCAAATACAACTAAATAACCCAAAAAATAATCCATATTACTACAATGATCACCAAATTTGTTCTCAAATGATAAAATAAAATTATCATATCCTTAAGTACTTAAGAAATCATCCATACCAAAATATGAAAGCCTGTTTATTTCCTCTCTTCTTTCAGCTACGACCCTTTGAATTGGCAAGGCAATTATTTTACATGCATTAGGTATAAATATATAGCTCCGAATCAACATTGTGAAGTAAGAGCATCTCCAACAGCTCTTGTATAAAATCTCTATTATACAAGACTAAAACATAAAATTTGTATAATTGTTTGGGGTCAACTCCAACAGCTCTTCTATTCTATTCTTAAAAAATAAATGTTAATCTCTATAATTTAATGAGTATAGGGATATTTCTCAAATCAAGTCAATAAATTGTAGGAGAGAGACAAAAATTGATGTGTTTTTGTTCATATTTTGAGGAGAGAAGGTTGAATTGTGTAGGTGAGCAATAAATTTTAGAGATTTTTAGATGGTTATACAAATTTTGAGTTTTCTATAGATATATGGATTCTCTCTCCTCTTTATCCATTTTCTATAGAATACAAGACAGTTTACAAGTGCTGTTGGAGCCAAAAAGATGTAATTTTTCAATAAAATAGCAATTCTTGTGTTTTTACAAGAGCTGTTGGAGATGCTCTAAAGCCCTCTGAATTGAATTCGAAGTTTATTAATTAATGTGCTAGGTTCAATGTTGCGGAAGCTTTATATATTAGGCTAGCACGAATAAAATTGTTTATTATTGGTTTTGGAAGCTTTAGATGATGAATTGAAGTCGATCCCAAAGTACAAAATATTTAAAAGAGAATTCAACGTTTTCATCCTAATTTTGGGGTTAAATAGAGTTTTAAAGTGGCATCTTAATAGGAAAAAATTTACACAATTTTATCATATCTACAGAAGTTAATTCTAATTACAATAGAAATATTCTTTCCAACACCCCCCATCCCCCTCAAGTTGGTGCATAGATGTCAATCATGCCCAACTTGTTAATCTATCCCGTCAATGCTTGGTGTGACAATCCCTTAGTGGGTATATCCGTAATTTTTTTTTCAGAAGCTACAAAGAAAAAGATATAACCTTCTTATCAAGGTTATCTCTGATGAAATGTCGATCAATCTCCACATGTTTGGCTCTATCATGCTGTACAGGATAATGAGCTATCTCAATTGCAACAGTATTGTCACAATGCAAATCCATGACCTTGTAAAGATTGAAGCCTAACTCTTTCAATACATTCTTGATTCATAATATTTCCTACACTACATTTGCCATTCCACGATATTCAGCTTCAGCGATAGAGCGGCCAATCATATTTTGCTTCTTATTACGCCAAGTTGCTAAATTTCCACCAATAAATGTGAAGTATCCGGAAGTAGAAGCTGTATTAGTCTTGTCGCCCGCCCAATCTGCATAAGTATAACCCGTAACTCCAAATTCACCAATCTTTGAAAACAGTAGGCCTTTACCATGTGTAGACTTTAAATATCTGAGAATGTACATTAAAGCATCCATATGTTTTTCACTTGGATCATGCATGAACTGACTGACAACACTTACAACGTATGCAATATTAGGCCTAGTATGCGACAAATTGATCAATCTTCCTACTAACCTCTGATACATGCCCTTGTTTGTTGGAACTTGACCAGGACACAACTCCAATTTGTGATTCATTTCAATATGAGTATTAGCATGTTTAAAATTCAACATTCATGTTTTAGCAAGAAGATCAAGCACATACTTTCTTTGTGATAAAGTGAATTCCTAATTTGGATCTTGTAACTTCAATCCCTAAGAAATATTTCAACGGACCAAAGTCCTTCATCTCAAACTCTTGGGACAATCAATTCTTCATATCTTCGATCTCAACTGGATTATCACCTGTGATAACCATATCATCTACATACACAATCAGAGTAGTAGTTTTACCATCCTTGTGTTTGGTGAACAAAGTGTGATTAGAGTTTCTCAGCTGATACCCAAATTTCTTCATAACTCTAGAAAATATTCCAAACCAAGCTCTTGGAGCTTACTTTAATCCATACAAAGACTTCTTCAGTCGACTAACCTTTGGAACGTCATATGGTCTACAATTGACGCTTGGAGGAATGTCCATGTACACTTCTTCTTCCAAATCTTCATTCAAGAAAGCATTTTTTCACATCAAATTGTTGCAATGGCCAATCATGTTAAGCTTCTAAGGCAATAAGAATGCGTACAGTACTGATCTTTTCTACGGGGAAAATATCTCATGATATTCGACTCCATATCATTGAGTATAACCTTTAGTAACCAGATGAGCTTTATATCGATCAATGTTTTCATCTACCTTCAGCTTCACTATAAATACTCATCTACATCCAATAGTCTTCATTCCATGTGGTGCAAGAACAGTCTCTCATGTTCTATTCCTTTGCAAAGCCTCTAATTCTTCATTCATAGCCTGTTTCTGCCTTAGATCCCCCAAGGCATCCTGTACATTACTGGAAATAGATATTGTAGATAATTGACTAACAACAAGTGCATGGGCTCTAGACAACCTATGGTCAGATACAAATTTAGCAATAGGATATTTGGCTTGACCTTCTATCGTAGGCTCAAATTGTTTCTTTGGAATCCTCTTTATTTCCCATTAAGATTTCCTAGAAATGATTTCTACCCTACCCGATTCAATGTTATCAGTATGTACCTATAGTAAGATACTCTGGATGGGTTCTTCAGTTGTTGGAGTAAAGGGTACGGTGAATCTTCAGGTGTTATTGACTTAGGAGAAGAAAGTTGAGTTTTAGATGCTGACGCTTTAGCTTCAATACTCGACGGGTCGAGGCTGTCTTTTTGTCCAATTTCGGTTCCTGGTTTCGATGGGTCGAAGGCATTATTCTGTCACAAAATAACATTATCCAGAACGAGACGAGATTCGTGCAGGATCCGAAACATCAGAATGAATCTTCCTGAAGGGATCTGAACATTTGGTCAAGCTTGTCCAATAAGTAATGCAGTGACTCTTGACCAGTTCACATGTATCACACTGAAACTCTGAAGCATTCACACAAGAAAATAATTGAGGTTGAAGCTTCTGCAGGTAACAAAAATTCAAGTGAGCAAGACGACGGTGCCATAACCACACATCTTCCTTAGCTTTATCCAAACTAGTGGTATTATCCGTCTGTTCTGATGATTTCAATTGTTATGCTCCACTGCTTGTCAAATCAAGATAATATAATTTTTTCCTTTGAATACCATAACCAAGAACTTTTCTAGTCACAATGTCCTGAAAAATACAAAAATCTGGATAGAAATTTACAGAACATGCAAGTGTCGTAGTTATCTGAATAATAGATAAAAGGTTATAGGCGAGAGAAGGAACAACAAGAACAAAATCAATTGACATATTATCAGATATCTTGACAGAACCTTCACCAAGAACGAGAGATGGAGAGCCATCAGCAGTAGACACAACATGTTGAAGAGATGGATTAATGGTTTGTACCAGACTAGGGATATTCATCATATGATCAGTTGCACCAGTATCAATTACCCAAGTAGTATTCGCAGATAATACAGAGAGAGATGATGCATTACTCCTCATACCTGATTCAACTATATTGGCGAAGGCAATTGATGATCCAGGTGACATCTTCATGTTTCAAATTGTAAAAAATTCAAGTTTCAGGATTTCAAGACTATACTTCGGGATTATGGATTTTCAATTTCAAGAATTTGAGTTCAAATTTAGGGGTTTCAAGGTTAGGGGTTTTAGGTGCAGTGGAAGAGAAATTTTGGTGGTGGTAATTCAGGGTTTCAATTCAATTTAATTCAGGGTTTTACAAAAAATCTATGATTTTTGGCTCTGATGCCTAGTAGAAAAGTATTTTAGGGAGAATTCAATGTTTTCATTCATCCCAATTTTGGGGTTAAATAGAGATTTACAAGTGGTATCCTAATAGGAAAATATTTACACAATCATATCATATCTACAAAAGTTAATTCTAATTACAATCTTTCCAACAATTTGAACAGCGACAAGCATGGCATGTATGGTTCGTCATGTACCGATATTGTCCCGACTTAACCACCTTTAGGGTGTTGGGTTTTATCCACAAAAGTCCTCAGTGCCATTATGAATAGTTCACCTTCATTTAAATTGTACTTCATCTTGTCCTATTTCGATGTAGGATCTCCAATTCAACACGTCCCCGCACGTACAACCTCATTCTAGGTTAGCACATCGAAGTGCATTTGGTTGAATTATCAATCTACTTGAAGTTAATTAGATCAAATTCACGTCGACCTTCTTACTCAAATGAATTGATCCAAATTTGAACGATAGGTAGACAATATACGGTATTGTAGTGTGATGAATGCTCACAAAAAGCCACAAATTTAAATAGGGGTGGGGTGGGAAATTGTAACCGAAAAAAAAATCGAGCCGTGGTCAAGAAAAACTGAACCCGATACAAACCGAACCGAAAAAAATTGAAACAATTGGTTCCGTTTTGCTTTTTGAATTATAAAAACCAAACAAAAAAATTGAAATATGCAAAAAACAACATGATTTTTGGTATTTTGTAATATATTACATAAATATATGCAAAATAAAAATTCTAAACTCCTAAAATCCTAATTTCTTTATGCACAATTTTTGTCAAATTCTCTCGTAGAGATGAATCAAAATATTAGACGACTCAAAAAATAAAGTTTTATAGGCAAATTTTTATTTAGTTTTTTTAAAAGTTGGTTTTTATGCATTATGTAAAAAATCGAAGAAAAAAATCCGAACCAAACCGAACCGAATAATTGCGATTTTTCTTTAAAAAAATGAAAAATCGAACCGAACTAAAAAAAATATTAAGGTTTGATTTTAGTTTTTACAAAAAAATTGAATCAAGCCACCTGAATTCCACCCTTAAATTTAAAGAGGTTGAACTAGCTGGCGTCTGTGTACGTGTATAAATCGTACACGGTCGTCCTACTAACCACTAACACCAAAAGCCAAAAGCCACTCTTCTCTGAATTTTTTCCTTTCCCAACTTCCAAGTCACTTACTAGGTGTAATTCGACCCCTAGCTAGGTTCATGGAGGATGCACGCATTGATCTTAATTCAAACAATCTTTTGGACTTAATTTTGGAGTGGTTTCGCAATGCTCCGCGCACAATTGTGCGGAGGGAAGAAATGACTATAAAGACCTTAACTCATTTGTAGCTTTATTAACTTCTATTATACCTATGTGATTTATTATCATGTATTTTAAAACATAGTGAGTCCATAATTTGTTTATATTAACACTTGCAGTTAAAATTTATCCTCAATACTCGAAGATATAACAGTTATTTCTTACTATCAAAATTTCTCACTTTTCATATTCTCAAGCGTTAAGTAAAAAACTCAAGTGGATTCAGGACTTTATTGACAATACAAAACAAAAAATTAATTTTTTTGAGAGACTAGAATTATCTCATCCTCAAGACCAAAAAAAAATTGATATTGAAATTGTTAAACCACAATCTCTTATAGCTGTTTGTTTGCGTGATAAAGTTAAGGACGATTACTTCAGCGTGTTAACGTAATATACAATAAAACACATGCTATAAAAAATAACCATAAAATAGTAAACTAAGTTACTTTTTTAAAGTTCTAATATAAAATTTAATTTTTTCATAAGGAGTGATACCAGACCTTAACAAGTAACTTTTGATTTAAAATTTATAATTTAATCTTGACCTTTCATTTTTTTAAATTTAATCTAACGATTGTGTTATATCTGAAATTGTTACTTGTTACCGGTTATCCATGAAACATTCTAGGAAATACTACTACCACGACTGCATTGCGCAGCAGCAACGATGGATATGGACTTCGAATTCCTTCTAAAAGGTCCCAATTCAATTTTGATTTCCATTTCCATTTTGATTTCAATTTTAATATTGTGTACTCAAACTACTCGGTGTTCGTTTATCTCTCTCACCGAACCCCAGAATCAAAATCAATCCATACCCTTTTGCTTCTTCTATTCTTGTGGGATTGAGTTAGTGGTTTGGAGGCAAAGGAAGGAAGCTACTTAGATACCCACATAAAATATTGGATTTTTTATCTCAAGTTTCAGCCTCTGAGATCAAAACTCGACTGGTCGCTTTTCGTTGCTTGATCATCATCATGGTCAATGGAACTATGTTTCATTATAGAAAAATTCATGGCCGCCTCAGGAGTATATCCCCAGAAACACTTTGCAATTAGTACTCTCTTCTCTATATCTCTTATTTCCTGCCCCAAAATAAAGATTCAAACTTTGTCTTTGTGATCACTTCAGACTCATTATGGTCGGTCAATGACTAGTATCATACTTGTTAATCTTAGTTGTTGCAACTGCTAAACTCATCACAACTATCTCACTCTAGTTGTTCTAAACTATCATGGATAAGATATCATGCATTGCATATTTGATGAATGAGTTAAAAACAAAATTAAGAAAGATCATACATAGGTGGACTAGTGGAGTATGAACATTTTCTTTTATGAAATTGTAACGCTTTTGTTGCTGTTCTTCTTCTCTTTGTTTGTAGTTTGATTTTGATAGTGCTGCCCCACCTAGGAAGTTAAACAACCATGCTAATATTCTTAAAGAATTTAGTATTACATTTAGGGAAGCAATTAAGATGGTAATTCTTTTCTACTTTTATTTTTCTTTCTAATATGGTGTGGACTACCTTTTGTCATTCAAGTGCTCAAACATTGTGGTGTTTGGAACTTCTTTAGATTATATCCAGCATTGGCTATCGTTCTGATTTATTGGACATTTTGAAACTCCAGGTTAGGTTAGGTGTACCCTTGTGGTCATATGTCAGGGAAGAGGCTTCTCAACCTTCTACACAGAAGTCGTTTTAGTTTTTTTTAAGCAGCTTATAATTTGTATTTGTCCACAATTGTATAACTATGTCCTTGCAAAGCTGTTGAAACTTGGCCAAAATGTTGTATCTATGCAGAAAGCACCTATTGATCCTTCACACGAGATATTTGCAAGCCATCTGCATCTTAAGGTGTTCCACTTGGAGGGATGGGGTATGTTGTGACCAGAAGGGTTCCTTAAAATCCTTGGGATTTGTTCTTTGACTTAATATAATAGGGGGCATCTGTCGAAATGTTTGCAAAAGTGGTAATATCTCAAGAGGTTTTTAGAGGCGAGTTCTAGCAACGGCAAATCATTCTAGGAGTATATGCGATAATTCTCCTATCATGGCCAACCAATTCTCTGTAAAGCTCTACACTTTTTCCCCTTATCTACTTTTGCTTCTTAGGGACGAATGTGCATCATCCATCATATAGTATTTCAAGTGTGCCAGTTGAATTATTTATCATATTTTTGAGATTTTTTCTTTTGGTCATGGAATTTACTATCTAATTATATCTTCAGTTATAGCAAACATGTTACTGTTTGAGGTAGAAAACTAATATACAGAAGCTCTAGTGAAAGCCATTTTTCTCTTTCTTTTCTCTATATAATCTGAGCACTTTCCTCGTATATCGTAGTGACAACAAGATCTAAGTTATGCTCTGAGAACTGTAACTAAGGCCAGAAATAGAATATTTTTGCAACACATTTACAAGGATTCTGTTTCAAAATTTTGAATTTGTCTATTTTCACTGGTTAACCCTACATGTTCGTGGTCATTGCTTGTATTAGTTTCAGTAAAAAAATCTCATATCTTGGATTCACTAAAAACATCTCATGTAGGATGGCGTTGCAAATACCGAACATGAATACTTTTAGGAAAATACTAGTGGTTAGGAGTTATCTCATTATAAGCTTTTGATCGATGTCTTGGAGAACTGAGTTAATTGTCTTTTAAGCAAAAGGTATTAATTTATTTCATATGATGTTTCCTCATGTAGTTAAATTACAGATCTTTATATCTAGAGATGAAGGGAGTAAAAAGTATGCATCAGTTTTGGCCCCCGACCAACATAAAGGATTAGGGTAAGTGGATACATGTCACGTCTGAAAATCATATTCATTAGTGAATTCAAATTCCATACCATCACAAAACCATATGGCAATTCTACATAGTCTGTTATATATCTATAGCCAACAGACTTAATTCTCTTCCCTTATTGAATCAAGGCTAAGTATAAGAAGTTTTTCTAAAATCTATCTAGGCTACTGAATGCGAAGATTGGCTGATATTTCTTGTGCCCTGTGCTTCTTGTATACTATAGACAATCTGCCATGAGAATCAGAACTCATCCTATTAAGTATGCCAAGGAAATCAAATAGCTTTGTAATTATTGAAATTTTATGCAGACTTGCAACTTAAGAGGCAGTAACACCACATTTAAGGTTTACAACGTGTGTCCTGTTATAGGAAGATGTATGCTAGAAACCTAGACGTAGCTCCTAGTTTTACAAAGCTTATATGTATACTTTTCAGAGGGCATCAGATTTGAGTCATTTTACTGGATTCAATTCCATTTAATATGAGGTGGCTTTCTCAAAACTTCGAATTCAATGTACAATGCATCTTGGGTTGGTGATTAAAGACACTTATAGCAGTTGAATATCCCTACTGTAGGTAGCCTGATTAAATGTGCTCATTTTTATGAAAAAGCTGATGATCAGGGTCATTGTGGGGCTGGAATTTGGGTGGTCAGCATTCCACATACCATGCTCTGTTTCCAAGGGCATGGACTGTATATGATGGTACGAGTATACTTTCTTTAGTCTATTTCAATTGAGATGCTGACTTAGTCCTGATGTTTTTTTTAAGTGAATCCGATCCAGATTTGAAAATATCATGTCGGCAAATATCACCATCTATCCCTCATAATTATAGAGAGAACAGTCTTCCTACAACAGTATTTGTCTACACGGTATTTTCATATTTCCTGATATCAATTAAATGAAGTCCTTTTTTCA
Organism: Geum urbanum; assembly: GCA_946800695.1. Taxonomy (NCBI): domain Eukaryota; kingdom Viridiplantae; phylum Streptophyta; class Magnoliopsida; order Rosales; family Rosaceae; genus Geum; species Geum urbanum. Next base: position 52,054,982 of record OX327001.1, on the reverse strand, counting down.
TTACTTCTTTATTGTTTAGGGAAGATGTAACCCTCAAAGTTACTGTATGTTGGTTATTTCTTGCTTATGAGACTCTTGCATCTTATTTAGTTGGTGAACACTGGAAAAGAAAGAGAGAAAGTCATCCTTCTCTTTACATGGGCGGTAAGAATTACATTTTCATTCCTGAATTCCTTCTTTTTCAACCAATACAAAGCTCTAAAATGTTCTCAGTACATGTGGTACTTATTGCTTTTCCTGTGTAGAACTCAATTGGAGGAATCTCACACTTGTCCGGAAACCTTGTCAATGAACCTTTCTTGTAAGAATAAAATTTCACTGGTACCTATTTAAGATGATTGTGGTATTATACATTTTTCACTACAACAAAAAAAGCCTTTTGCGACGGCACATTGCCATTGCAAAAGAGTCAAATGCCGTTGCAAATACTCTTTTGCGACGGCAAAATGTGCTTTTGCAACGACAACCTGTCCGTCGCAATTGGTGGCGACGCAATTGATATTAGCAACAGTTTTTACCGTTGTCCTTATTCTTTTGCAATGGAAAACCTTTGCCGTAACTATTGATTTATTTTGCGACGACAGTTTACCACGACTAACACCGTCGCAAAAATTTGACAAGGCGTAGTGTTAAAATCGTTTTTTGTGACGGTAAGGGTGCCGTCGCAAAATATTTTCCCTCCAGAATTAGTTTGGCGCCAATACTTGCAACGGTATGCATGCCGTCGTAAAAACATTTCCCGCCAAAATTAATTTTGAGATGGTATTTGCGATGGTAAAATTGCCGTCGCAAAAAAACTATAGTTGCCCTGCTTAACCTGCTACTTCATCCACAAATCTATAATGCAAAGTCAATTCAAACTGCTTATAACAACAACTGATTACAACATCCAATTCAAACGAATTTCTCAAGTCATACAACATCCAATTCACATTAGACGCATCAGTATCTACCTATATTGTTCTTAACTTACATGAGTTCAAACTTACATTAATTCACAAACTTACATCAGTTCCAATCTCTGCAACTTACCCAACTTGCATCAGTTCACCACAGTACACAAAATAGATCAAAATAACAGTACACTGAATGAGCAATCTGGCCAATCTAGATTTTTTTGCAACTTTATGCTGCATACTTCAGATTTCTGGCCAACTTACAGCAGTTCAGTTTTCTTTGCAACTTTCTGCTGTATCCTTCGCATTTCTGGCCAATCTTGATTTTTTTTCCATAATCACCTATGCAACAATACATAACACGCATCATAAGTGTATATCAATCTGTTTAATGAATTGATTGAACACGCATCATAAGTGTTCCATGAGTTGACTCAAAGAAACATGCATATCAATCTGTAATGACAAATGGTGTGCTAGTCATACTTTAAAAATGATGGACCATTACTTAGTCCATTTCATAAGTACCAGTCTGTTCACAGCACCCTGTGTTTTCCAACTCAGAGGTTAATGCTATGCATGTCTCCGTAACCTCAAGGATATTTTGATTATGCAGTACACTTACAAGATGGAAAGCATACACAAAGCTGATGATTTAGCTACTTTAACATTTCACAGATCAAAGCAATCCCAGATTTAAGGCAGAAGAAGAAACATGTTTACTAAAACATAAACCACTACAAAATGCAAACTCAGAAGATTGACTAAACAGATCGTATCCAGATATCTACTGATTAATGCCAAAAGATCTAATGCCAACCCACCAAATTTCAAATTGATTCCTCTCATAACAGATAAATCAGTGTTTTTGGATCATACATTCACCATCTTTTTTTTGCTTGTAGCTTTGTAGTGTTATCTATTAAACTTACCCTTTGAGCACCCTTTTGAGTAGAGGGCGATGTTTCGATGAGATTTTGAACAGGTTCCAGGTTCATTGGTTGGCTGCAATTATCACTGGAAGCTCGTTGGTCTCCCACAGACTCCCTTATTGCTTCTGGACACTGAAATTCATAATAGACCCCATTAAGTTATGCTTCAATACTATATCAATTCCTATTATGGAAGGTTTTCCCTTAAATCAGAACTAACCTGGATCGAAGGTTCTGACTCATAGTTTTGTTGCTGTTTGTTTTTCATCATATCAATTGTTTTCCAGAGTTTCTCAAGCTCTCCTTGAAATTCAGCTCGCACTTCTTCTTTAATTTTTGTATATAGATCTGTTTGGCTTGTAGGGATAGTTGTTGGTTCCTTCGCATATACTAGAGTACGGGGCACTGCACCACCAAATGTTCGGCAATAGCCATGGCCATCATCACCCATAAGAGAATGAAAAATTCAATCTTTAACACTAGTCTTTTGCTGATCCTCAAGTGTTTCCCTATTGAGTTCATTCTCATATTCAATCTATAGTAACAACAAATCAAATCCATAAGTGCATTCATATCAGAAAATCAGCAGACTAAGTAAATGTACATAAATGGTCGCCCATGCAAGAATCACATAAATGGGAATTTGTTGTGGAAAAAGAACAATAGGACACTTTTGTATCAAAAGAATCATTTCATTTCATATCTGAAGTTGTTGATACTGCTGTCGCTAGATCATGTCAAAAGGGTAGGTTTACAGTAGTTCAATTTGTTTACAGTGTTTTTAGGGTAGGTTTACAATAGTTCAATTTGTTTACAATGTTTTCAATATATTGGTGGCTATGGAGCAGTGACAATAAGTTATAGCATGAAAATACTACATTAAGTTAACATAGTGAAGCTTTCAATACATTTCTGAAGATATATGTTAGGTTCTCATCGATAGGTAACTTGTACAGAACTAGAGATATCAAGGCTGATACTGTTGCCGATAGATCATGTCAAAAGGGTAGGTTTATAGTAGTTCAATCTGTTTACAGTAGTTCAATTAATCTGCTTACAGTGTTTTCAATCTGTTTACAGTGTTTTCAATATATTGGTGGCTATGGAGCAGTGACAATAACATCATAAGGAGTGGCCAAATTACTAGTCATCGATCACCATGAAAATGCTACATCAAGTTAACATAGTAAATCTTTCAATACATTTTTGCAGATATATGTTAGGTTCTCATCGATAGCTAACTTATAGAGAACTAGAGATATCAAGGCAGATTGACATGAAAACAAGTCAGGATATCAAGACAGATTGACATGAAAACAAGTCAGGGCAGATTGACATCGATAACTAACTTGTACAGGACTAGAGCATCTATTAAGATCTTAGTGCAACAAATTAAAATACGTCCCTGTTACTTAAACATGCAAGGTAACATGCACATGAAAACAAGTCAGGGTATTATCTTACAATGAATTCCTGCACAATTGGATCCTCTAAATCACCAGTTTTCTTCCACACATTAAACTTATCAGTTTCTTCTCCATCTCTTTCCATCTGTTATAAGAAGATAAAAAAATAAAAAGTTCATAACTAATACCACATATCTTATCTAGGCAAAATATGAAAGCTGACATTACAAGTGACTGCTCTACTAACTAATACCTCATATCTTATCTGGGCAAAATGCTTTCTACCAGTTTTGTGAGCTGGGCCACGCATTTCTCGATTACCAGCATTTTTGGATGCTACCAACTGCAAGTAAAATTTACAATTACAATTCTTATGGAGTTCTCAATGCATCTATTGTTCAACATATAGCTATAAGTTCACCTGACATTCCGCGTTACTCCAGCATGCAATAAGCTTTCTCCATTGAGAAGCCACAATATGTTCAGGATTTTTACTGCCAAGTTCAGGATCTTCCTTATTAGGTTTAAAGTAATTCTGCTTTGTTTTGCTCTTATGGTCCTTCCACAACAAGTTACAGTTATCCAAACATACATCTTTATAGCCATCAGGAACATCTAACACATTATTCTGCAGGTGCATAAAGTACAAAACCATATCATCTTATAATAGTTAACATAAAGGACATTGTCTTAAATAGCAACTGCATACCTTAACATCAGTCCAAATACCTTCCTTCACCTCTTTATCAATCTTCTTCCAATCCAAAATATTAAGTGGAACTCTATTCCCATCACGTACTATCATCCCTAATTGGGACTTTAGTTGGCTAGCCCTTGGCCCCATAGGCTGATAAGTAATCGGATTAAACTGCATTGCAATTTTGACCCTTGTATCCCACTCTGCTATGCCCTTAGACTGCCCTTTTCTTGCTTTCATAGATTCTACAACATTACCTTCTTGTGGAACTACAGTTAACAGAAATATAGTTTATAAGTGTTATTGAAGTAAAAATATGCATCTGGATATACCTGGAATTAGAGTAACCATAGAATCTGAAGGCCGTTGTGATGCAGAATGAGCATTGTTCAAAGTATTAGATGATGTTCCTTGAGATGATGTTCCTTGTGATGATACTCCTTGTAAAAACTCAGCCATGGTACGAGGAGGACGACCTAACTTTCTCTTGTTCATAGTTGCACACATGCATGTAATGCATAAAAAACTATTGGAAATTCAACTAAGACATTGGTATATAGCCATGTTAACAGAATATTACAAAGAACGAGTTCATATTACATAACCAACTACTTTATATTACCACCCATTTTTCATAAATACTCAAAAATAGTACAATACAACAGACAACTCTCTAATACTAATAAGATCTTGGTGACAGATCAAATGCTTAATCAACCAGCTTCATCATAGTTGTCTTCCCCATCACCCACTTCTCTAGTACGCATCGTCACAATATTATTCCAATCCCTGTGGACACAGTCTTGAACATACCAAACTTGATGTGCTTGGGATGCCAAAATGAAAGGTTCATCTCCCACTCGATTACTTCTATACATCAGATGGTTGAAGTTCACTAAAGTGAACTTATAGGTGTCTACTTTTGTTCCTGTAGTATTCACCCAATCACACTTAAACAACACAAATTTGTTTTCAATTGAATAACTTATTTCAATAATATCAGTAAGCTTTCCACCGACACGAGGATTCCTATCTCTTTTGCTAGACAAACTCAAGGTATTTGCCTTTAAAGTTACTCCACAGTTCTGTGTTTTTCTCCTATCATCAACATCCTTAATTCGAAAATAATATCCATTGGTTGTGTATGCATTAAACTTCAAGGCTTGCTTGCTTGGACCATTTGCCAATGCCCTTATTTCTGGTGTGCAAACATCAGCACCTAAGGACATCAAATATGTGACCTGATTCATAGACCACAGGATTGAGAGAGGCAGTGGAAAACTAAGTATTCCTACACATGTAACTAATAATAGGTATACCATACATGTTGTTTGAACCAGGTTCGGAATTCATCAAAATGTCGCTGTTGAATTTGATGATCATCAAAGCAGGGGTACTCTTGATGAAGGGCAATAAGATGTAACCTGGTGGGCACAATTTCTATGTAAATTAAATGAGCTAGGAAGAAAAATGGTGGGTAGTGAGATAGGATTGCATACTTTATATAAGGTGTTACTGCTTCAGCGTGGAACAATACCCATCGATGAGCTTGTACCCATTCCAGATCTGTAAGAGTGAACTTATTCCCTTCTTTGTCACCATCACCCTCTTTGTGTCTCATTGGTCGATTAGAAAATGTCTCAGCATCATCCAAGTACAAAGAACAAAAGCTCATACACTCTGCCATTAAGTAACCTTCAGCAATCGAAGCCTCTGGATGTGTTTTGTTCTTCACATATTCCTTTAAAGTGAAGAGATATCTCTCTATTAGATACATCCAGCGAAACTGAACAGCGCCTCCAATCAGCGCTTCATTGACTAAATGGATTGGCAAATGCTCCATTACATCAAAAAAAGATGGAGGAAATATCTGCTCAAGCTTACAGAGAGTTATGGCAATACTTTCCCTCAATTCTTCTAATTCAGCAGCAATATTCTGTGAGCATAATTTCTTAAAAAAACTGCTCAATTCAATTAAGGCCTCAACCACATTCTGCGGCAAGGAATGTCGTATAGCAATAGGAATGAGCTCTTGAAGAAGAATGTGATTGTCATGGCTTTTGAGATTTCCAATGGATCTCTTGACTAATAGTACACGACGTCATATATTCGATACATGTCCATCTGGTGTTCTAGCTACATGTAATGTAGAGAGAAACAACTCTTTACCATGATCGTCCATCTCAAAGTCTGCCTTTGGTGGGTACTCTTTCCCTAATTCTTGTGTCTTCAAATGCAAATGAGCTCTAATGTTCATATCCTTCAAATCACGTCTAGAATTCATGTTGTCCTTAGATTTTAAGGCATCTCCCAATATTGTCCACAATACATTGTCACAAACATTTTTCTCCGTGTGCATTACATCAATGTTATGTCTAATCATATGATGCTCCCAATAAGACAACTCATAGAAGATGCTTCTTTTCTTCCAATTGTGTGTCTTTTTCTTTTTATTCCCATCTTCATCAAGTTGTGCCACTCGCTTCCTTTTTCTTGATATGAGGTCCTCCTTTTTGTATTGAGTAACAATGCCTTCTGAATCCATTTGTTTTAACAAATGAGATCCCAGCAAGGACTTAGGCTTCTGCCTGAACTCATTTGAGCCATTAAAGGAGATTGCATCTTTTCTGAACACGTGCTCATTTGCTAACCATCTTCGGTGACATCCACACGACCATTTTCTACCCTTCTTCAACCACACCGAACAACACTCAGAGTTACAACAAGGAAAAGCATACTGACCCTTTGTGCTCCATCCCGACAGGTTTGCATATGCTGGAAAATCATTTATCGTCCACATCAAGGTTGCATAGAGTTGGAACATCTCATTTCGCGATGCATCAAAAGTTTCAACACCTTTATGCCAAAGAACTTCCAGTTCTTCAACAACTAGTTGCATGTACACGTCAATCTTATCACCTGGTCCTGTAGGACCATCAATTAGAAGAGACAAAAATAGAAATGGTTTCTTCATGCAGATGGATGGTGGCAGATTATATGGGAATAGTATGACAGGCCAAGTGCTATGAGGTATCTTCGTAGTTCTTCTGGGATTAAAGCCATCTGAAGCTAATCCAAGCTTCACATTTCTAGGCTCCTTTGAAAAGCTAATATTTTTCTTATCATAGTCTTTGAAAGCCATAGAATCTGCAGGATGTCTGTACACACCATCATTTATTCTCTCTTCAGCATGCCAACACATCAAATTGGCAATTTTTTAGCACATAAAGAGCCGCTGCAATCTTTCTTTCAAGGGGAAGTGCCTAACCTGTTGCGCAGTTACTCGTTTACCTTTGCGAGTTTCATTAATATCACGTGAAGCTCCTTTCTCTAGTACCCATCTAGACGTCTTGCAAATTGCACATTCATCTAAGTTTACATCTTCTTTTCTGAATAACATGCAGTGGTTCGGACATGCATCAATAGTATTAAACGAAAATCCCAAGTCCCTTGCTATCTTTCGAGCTTCATAATATGACTTAGGAAGAACCACTCCTTTGGGATGAGATAAAATCAAACCCTTAAGCAGGCCTGTGAACGACTTATTTGACCAACCATATAGGACCTACTTGTGCAACATCCTCACTATATAAGATAAGGCAGTAAACTCCGTGCATCCTGGATACAAAGGAACTTGGGCACTTTCCAGAAGCTTAAGATACTTTGCAATAGATTCATTCGGTCCCCTACCAGGACGATCATCGCCTACTTCTATGTTATGTATTCCCATAGCCTCATGTAACATCCCCAACATATCATCATGTGTTTGAGGGCTGACTTCACCTTCACAGCAACGAGACGTAGGATCAACAACGGTCGGTTCTCCAACAACAGCTTGTTCTCCATGGTGAGTCCGAATTGTATACTTTCTTAAGAAACCTACATCTTCAAGATGTTTAAATACTACTGCTTTTGACAAATATTTTGGGCGATTGCAACATTTTCTACATGGACAAGTGATCAGCTCACTTGCATCCTTATTTTTGTAAGCAAACTTCATAAATTCTTTAATTCCGTCTTGGTACTCTTTGGAAACCCTAGTCCGTAAGTTGATCCAACTCTTGTCCATTTTGAGATGTCTATAACAATTAAAAAAAGAAGTTGGATAAGGGAAAAGAAAGAGGTAAATAAGGGAAAAGGCGGGTTGTCAATCCAGTTAACAATCCACTCATGATCTGAAATAGATATGTCATTAAGCCAATCCTTGGCTTCCGTAACCAAAGACCAAGTGTCTTTGCTAATGGACATCTGATAAATAGCTTACTCATAAGCACCCTCGAAACGAACTAACAGTAAGATATCTATAAGGAGACTTAATACTCAAACATGTATATATATACAAACATGTCCTTTCAGCTTTAGTATTTTTTTTTTTCGCATGATCTTGCTGTTGTCTTAGCACAAACATGTATATATATGTATATGTATATGTAGACTTTACATATTAAATGAGGAGTAAACAGATAACTTACCAAATCAAATAGGCTCAGCTGCTACAGATTTATAAGCCAACTTGAACAATTAAGAATGACTTTTCCAAAGATAACCTAACAAAACAAAATATACTGATAAATACATATGAGGTTAGAAATTCAAATCAGACATCAAAGGCATACATAATATTGTCCATTAACAGTCAAATTTCAGTATTCAATATTCAAATTTCAGTATTCAGTATTCAGAAAACCAATCAAAACTAATCAACAACAACAAGTTTCCTGCAACAATCTGATCTAATTTCACTGAAACTTCAGTACTAGAACTCAAGAGAACAAAATAACCATAATCCATTTAGTTAACCTATAGGCAGCCAGCTAAGCTTCTTGAATATATTTTTCAACTCAAGTTGAACTTAATTAGGCTCATTAGAGAGGAATACAAAGAGAGAGAGAGAGAGAGAGAGAGTGTGTGTGTGTGTGTGTGTGTGTGTGTGTGTGTGTGTGTGAGAGAGAGAGAGAGAGAGAGAGAGAGAAGTAAAAGTTAGCCTATTATGATCAAAATATACTTACTATATATAACAGTGTAGGAGGTTCAAGGTCGTGTCAAGTAAACCGGCTTCCCAATCACTGCCTCAAACACCTACACACAAAATCGAAAGAAAACAAAAATCAAAAACAGAATACACAAACAAGTGCATAGATGATTATGTACAACATATATATATATATATATTCGTAAACTTAGAGTTAGTACAAAAGAACAACCAGAGAATCATTCACTTGAATATGAGGACTTTAAAATATATCTTATAAACACAACAAAGAAACACACCTTAAAGCTACAGTTCTACTTACTGTCACCAAGAAGTAAAGGTCTATTGATATGTACAATACAAAAGTCTCATTCAGAACAGCATTTCAGCTCAGTTCTATCCATATTTGTTGCAAACCATCAATACCAAAAACATTCGACCAACAGATTATAGGCAACAAAGGATTCAAATTCATAGCAGTTTACAACAAGCCAAAATATCACTATCAGCAACAGTTAGTTCATCATCCATGAGAGAAATGCAGCTTAGAAATGAAATCACATCAGCTTAGTATACTCAAACTCAAAATTGACAAAATCTCCCACAAAAATGAAAATAGTGAGCAAGATTATATTTTGTTGCATACTCAGATGCTCTAATATGGTGAAGAAATCTGACTTGCTTTGGTAAAAATGACTACTCCTCTCAAGTGTGTAGCTTCAGCTTCACATTCATTCATACGAAGAAGGTAAATAAGAATCTAGGCTGAAATGTATAAGTTAATAACCTGAAATGTATTCACGATAATGGAAAGAATGAGATAGCTAGCAATGCCAATATATTCAGCAACCAGTATGGGAAATCTTTGACTATTGCATCAGCTTATCGTTTTTCTGTTACTCTTATATTCCCTGCCAATGTCAATCCATCTAAGTTGATTTATATGCCTAAAGTTCTCTGAGGTTTTCTGTTTTACAGAGAAAGAACTCATAACCAAGAAGTAAATAAGGTCTACTGATCTATAGAATATAGAAGTCTCATTCAAATCCTATTTTAGCTCAGTAGTTAATCAGGATACAAAAGTCTCATTCATACCTATTTCAGCATGTTCTACATTTGGGGTCTACTAATCAAGACCCATTACTCAATTTGGGGATATGAGCAACCAATGCTGATAGATTCATTATTCAGTAATATTCATCAAGAATGATAAATCACAACCACAACTAAGAATGATAAATCATTCACTTGGATATGAGGACTTTAAAATATATCTTATAAACACAACAAAGAAACACACCTTAAAGCTATAGTTCTACTTACTGTCACCAAGAAGTAAAGGTCTATTGATATGTACAATACAAAAGTCTCATTCATAACAGCATTTCAGCTCAGTTCTATCCATATTTGTTGCAAACCATCAATACCAAAAATATTCGACCAACAGATTATAGGCAACAAAGGATTCAAATTCATAACAGTTTACAACAAGCCAAAATATCACTATCAGAGACAGTTAGTTCATCATCCATGAGAGAAATGCAGCTTAGAAATGAAATCACATCAGCTTAGTATACTCAAACTCAAAATTGACAAAATCTCCCACAAAAATGAAAATAGTGAGCAAGATTATATTTTGTTGCATACTCAGATGCTCTAATATGGTGAAGAAATCTGACTTGCTTTGGTAAACGACTACTCCTCTCAAGTGTGTAGCTTCAGCTTCACATTCATTCATACGAAGAAGGTAAATAAGAATCTAGGCTGAAATGTATAAGTTAATAACCTGAAATGTATTCACGATAATGGAAAGAATGAGATAGCTGGCAATGTCAATATATTCAGCAATCAGTATGGGAAATCTTTAACTATTGCATCAGCTTATCGTTTTTCTGTTACTCCTATATTCCCTGACAATGTCAATCCATCTAAGTTGATTTATATGCCTAAAGTTCTCTGAGGTTTTCTGTTTTACAGAGAAAGAACTCATAACCAAGAAGTAAATAAGGTCTACTGATAAATAGAATACAGAAGTCTCATTCAGATCCTATTTCAGCTCAGTAGTTAATCAGGATACAAAAGTCTCATTCATACCTATTTCAGCATGTTCTACATTTGGGGTCTACTAATCAAGACCCATTACTCAATTTGGGGACATGAGCAACCAATGTTGATAGATTCATTATTCAGTAATATTCATCAAGAATGATAAATCATAACCCCAACTAAAAGCTTACAAAATCATAGCTTTCATACTGCTCAAAAAATATTAACCCAATACTCTAAAATAGGTTTTTAAGCTAGGACCGAAGATATAACGAATAAGGTTTTACCTGAAGCCAAAATGTCCATTGATGCAGCTGGAAGATGAGGCATTGGAGTTGCAAGCACCAATAGCCGTACGATTGGTATCCCTTTTTTGGTTTTTTGGTTTGGCTTTGGCTTTGTTGGGTCTTCAAGTTGAAGAAGATGTTGAGATGGAGATGAGCCGAGAATGTATCGTTCAATGGTAGCTGGGTTCGTGTGTGTCGGTGAAGAATTTTTTGGAGAGAGTTTTGGCGATCGATGAGGTTCTGTTTTGGAGGGAAATGGAATTTGTTTTGGCGATCGAGAAGTAAACCCTGTGTTGACACCCTCAAATGTACTTCTAATTAATATGCCTTTTTATTTTGTTTTATAAATTTTTAAAAATTTAGGGTTTTAATTTAGGGTTTAGGGTCTAGAAATCTAGGGTTGGGATTACAGTACATTTTTTTACATGGAAAGATAGATATGAACCTCACAAGAATGCATGTGGGGTACTTTGTTTTAATTTATTCATGACGGAATGGCAAATCGCGTTTTATTTTTAAGGCGGGCAATATATAGCATCGATTGGATGCACGGATCAAGGTTGAATCCAAGTAAAAAAATTCTAATATTTTTACGGCGTACTTAGATTAGTCCGATTATCTAATCCGACGGTCAAAATTGCAAAATAAAAATATTTTTTCTGATTTCGTTTTATATATATTACTTTCCATATATGACCAAATACACATTGCATTGTGTGTAGACAACACTAGTAGCTAGTCATATGAGGAATTTATGCAACATGAGAAACCATAATGGACTAGTACGTGATAAATAATTCCACACACATGTACCTTGTACGTAGTAATATAGTATCGTACAAAAAAAATGAACATTCTCGATCAAAATTCGTTTAGTACGAGAATTTTCTCCTATGGAGGGAGTATATAAATTGTATTTTTTTAATAATATTTTTTTTCATGAAATGATAAATATGAACCTGAGAATGTGTGTGCAAAATTTGGTCTAAAGTTAATTATTTACAGAGTGCCAAATTGAGTTTAAATCAAAATTTTTTTTAAGAAATTTAACTTGCGACGGCAAATCAACCGTCGCAATTACATACGTCTTTTACGACGGGGAACAAAACCGTCGCAACAAAAGATCGGGGCCCTATTTTGCGACGGCATTTTACTTACCGTCGCAAATGATGAAATAGTTGCGGCGGCATTTTCGTACCGTCGCAAATAAGTGGAAGCAATAGCGACGGTACATTTGCTGTCACAAATGCATAGCAATTGCGACGGTAATGAGTGCCGTCGCTGAAAGGACTCAACCCCGATTTAACACTCTAAATCGGAATCGAACCCCTTCGAAAACACGAACCAACAAAAATTTTCCGAAATTTGGGCAGAGTTTCGTTACTAGCGAGGAATTACCTTAACCTGCACGCGGAAAAACACACTTCGTCCTATGCCACAAAAATCAAACCGTGGGCACCAATCCCATCCGGATTTCTCAACATCAATATACTCAACAACAGTAAATAAACTGTACAATGTATATATGTATATCCGTGAAAATCCGTATAACATGTATCAGAATGTATCAGAGCGACCTCTAGAGTAAAACATATACAATATGTACATCAGTAGGCGAAACAAGAACCTACTGGAAAACACAGGTAACTCTGATCACTAGCCTCCAAACCGCGACGTGAAACACCAAACCTGAACTGCAAACTGGGCACGGAAACCGAAAAGCCCAGGGGAAAGACAATAAACACGTTAGAGTGAGTGGACAAAAATAAATGTCTTCCACCAGTTTATATATATATGTGTAAAACAACATATGCGAGTCCAGGTAAAACAAACATAGTATAGTACGCGAGGTAACTCACACTCCTCCAGCGTACTGAGCATGCAAGTAAAAATCTTACAGTCAGAACCACGGGGTCCCTAGCCCACACGTGATCCTAGCTGCAGAAGCACAGTCGGAACCACGGGGTCCCTAGCCCACACGTGATCCAGAACCACGGGGTCCCTAGCCCACACGTGATCCTAGCTGGTAACATCCTCGGGGATCAGCCGGGATGCAGTGTATCGATACAACCTCATAAACTACGACTGTACTCTGTGAAAACCAAATCATAAACATTTCGATGCAAATGCATGAAACAACATATCAGTGTATATATACTCGTAAAACACATGCTCGTAAAATCACATTCAAGCGGCATGCTCAAGTTCGTAAATCATATATAAAAGACTCGCAAACAATCCGTGAAAATAAATTGTCCACTCACAGATCAGCTAGCGCGAACTCGCGCTAAACACGTGGTCCGGCGGAAGTACCCTCGCCCGAAGCACGATCACGATCCAAATCTCGATCTCGATCTCCTGAATATATATAAACATAACTGATCAAAATCGTAATCCACAACACTGTACTGAAGCAAGGAAACCAACCGTTCCCGGAAATACGAAATGCAGTACAAAATGAATTACGGAAATCCCGAAATCCCCACTCGAAACCTCGACTGAAAATCGGCTAACCAAATCAACCCGAAAACCTCCGTACGATAATCAGGGCGTGATTACGAGAAAAATGACACTAATTACATCGAAATCTGAAAAATTGACTTTCGGACCACCGTTGACCGCCGTTGACCGCCGCCGCCGCCGGCGGCGCGCCGTCAACGGAGGAATTTCACGGCCAACTTCTCCAGTTCAGACCATCTCAACTCCACGAATCTCTTTCCCTTCTAGCATGAAGACCAATTCAGCCCGGAACCACTTCAAATTCACGAAACCCGACCGGAAATTCCCACCGGAAAACCCATTCGGGTTTGCCACCAAACTCAATCCCGTTCAAAACTAATCATCTAGGGAGCATCACAGAGGGATGGGGAACAAAACCCCCAACATCCCAACCCAAGAACCTCGCCGGAACTATAACTCCGATCACCACCGATTCCATCCAACTCGGCCTAACTCGGGTTACCACAAAACCAACCCATTTCAACTCAAACCAAATTCTAACATACTCGAAATCAAGAGAGGAGTCTAGCTATACCTGTCCCGTGGCCGATGGTGGCCGGAATTGGTCGCCGGAAAGTGCAAGCCGAAACGGGAAACTTCTCCCCACGGTCAACCTGGTCAACTTTCCAAAACGGGAAAGTCAAAGACTAGTCAATGCAAAACTGAATTTTTACGACTATTCTCGACTAATTTCCGACTTTTCGATATTTATACTCGTCCCTCGGGTCAATCAACGGTCCGAAATGAATATACGATGTGATTCGGATAAGCTCGAAACAATCGGATAAACTCGTCGGAACCCGAAACTTCAGATAAGCATAAAATATTCCTCGGCTATCGGAAAAATCTTCCGAAACCACCCACGAGTTCGAAATCACGTACTCTACAACTTCCGTGAAGACACTCAACTCAAATTCTCGACTGAAAACATAGTCGCGAACCGAAGCGGTAAACTACACAATATCGTAAAACTGCGACTATAACCAAATCTCGAGAATCGTACCAAACACACATCCGATTCTGGTTCGGGTCGTCACAAATCTACCCCCCTTAAAGAAATTTCGACCTCGAAATTTACGTACCTGCTATGTGAACAGATGAGGATACTGCTCCCGCATACGCTGCTCGGTCTCCCAGGTGGCCTCCTCAACTGAGTGGTTCTGCCACAAGACCTTCACCAGCGGAATCACACGGTGCCTCAGCTCCTGCTCACGTCGATCGAGAATCTGCACTGGTTCCTCAACATACGATAAATCCTCTCTGATCGGTAACTGCTGTGGGGCTATCACATGTGAAGGATCTGAGATGTACTTCCGCAACATCGAAACATGGAAGACATCATGCACACGAGCCATCTCAGCCGGTAACTCAAGTCTGTAAGCAACAGTTCCAACCCTCTCCGTAATCTCATACGGACCAATGTACCGCGGTCGAAGCTTGCCACGCTTCCCGAAACGCACAACTCCCCTCCACGGAGATAGTTTCAGGAAGACCCAATCACCAACCTCAAACTCTAAACTCTTCCTCCTCACATCCGCGTAACTCTTCTGCCGATCCTGGGCAATCTTCAGTCGATCCCGAATAATCTGAATGTCCTCCATCGTGGTTTTCACTAAATCAGGACCAATGAGCCAACGCTCGCCCACCTCACTCCAACATAATGGAGTGCGACACTGCTTCTCGTACAGAGCCTCGTACGGTGCCATCTCAATACTGGCCTGATAGCTGTTGTTGTAGGCGAACTCGATCAAGTGTAACTGCTGATCCCAGTTTCCACGAAACTGCAACACACACGATCTCAGCATATCCTCAAGAGTCTGAATGGTCCGCTCGGACTGCCCGTCAGTCTGAGGATGAAAAGCTGTACTAAACCGCAACTTCGTACCCAAAGCTCGCTGCAACGCCCGCCAAAACTCAGATGTGAACTGACTATCACGGTCAGAAACAATGGACACAGGCACACCATGCAAGCGAACAATCTCCGATAAGTACAACTTGGCCAATCTGCCCACTGATACCTTCCCTGGAAGTGCAAGAAAGTGTGCGGATTTCGTCAATCGATCAACAATAACCCAAATGCCAGTGTTGCCCGCCGAAGTACGCGGCAACTGATAGACGAAATCCATCGTGATATGCTCCCATTTCCAAACTGGAATCTCAAGTGGCTGTAGTTTCCCTGCAGGTTTCTGCCTCTCCGCCTTCACCTGCTGACAAATCAAACACCGACCCACGTACGCGGCAATCTCCCGCTTCATGTTGCGCCACCAATAGTAAGCTCGAAGTGTACGAAACATCTTCGTACCTCCGGGATGCATCGCATACGCAGAACTGTGGGCCTCATCTAAAATCTCCTTCTTTAAACCCTCGTCTCTGGGTACACATAATCTGCCTCTGAACAACAACGTACCGTCGTCGCTCAATCGGAACTCTGTAGGCACACCATTCCGAATCATGGTCTTCTTGCTCAGCAAGTAAGGATCTGAATCCTGTGCCTCCCGTACCTGATCAACCAATACGGGTCGTACCTGAAAGCTAGCCAACAAGGCTCCATCATCATCATAACCAAACACAGCACCCGTAGCCCGAAGCTCGGCTAACATCGATACTCTGGCCACACACATATGAAACAATGAGGCTCCCGATTTCCGGCTAAGTGCATCTGCCACAACATTGGCCTTCCCTGGATGGTACTCGAAAGTGCACTCGTAATCGTTGATCAACTCCATCCATCGGCGCTGCCTCATGTTCAGATCCGGCTGTGTCCGTAAGTAAGTGAGACTCTTGTGGTCAGTGAAAATCTTACACTGAGCACCGTACAGGTAATGTCTCCAACTCTTCAACGCTAACACGATAGCGGCTAACTCCAAATCATGCGTCGGATAGTTGACCTCGTGCGGTTTCAGCTGTCTGGAACCGTACGCCACAACTCTACCATGCTGCATCAACACACACATCCAAGGCCCAACTTCGACGCGTCGCTGTACACAACATACTCACCACTGTCGTCTGGCAATGTCAGAACCGGTGCGGTAGTCAATCTCTCCTTCAGGAGCAAGTAACTCTCCTCGCACGCATCAGACCACTCAAACTTGACGCCCTTCTTCGTCAATCTGGTCAGTGGTGTAGCTATCCGGGAGAAATCCTGTACAAACCGTCGGTAATAGCCTGCTAACCCCAAGAAACTCCGGATCTCCGGCACAGTAGTGGGTCGACTCCAATTCAGCACAGCCTCGATCTTGTCAGGATCAACACTAACTCCCTCGGCCGAAATCACGTGGCCCAGAAATTTCACACTATCCAACCAGAACTCACACTTGCTAAACTTCGCGAACAGCTGATGGTCCCGCAAAGTCCGCAACACCGCTCGCAAGTGCTTCTTGTGCTGGCCCACACTCCTCGAGTATATCAAAATATCATCAATGAATACTATCACGAACTTGTCCAGGAATCGTCGAAATACCCGATTCATCAAGTCCATGAAAGCTGCAGGGGCGTTGGTCAACCCAAACGGCATAACCAAAAACTCATAGTGCCCATACCGCGTCCTGAAAGCTGTCCTGGCAACATCTGAATCCCGGATCCTCAACTGGTGATATCCGGATCGAAGGTCAATCTTCGAAAAGACTGCTGCTCCCTTCAGCTGATCAAACAAGTCGTCAATCCGCGGTAACGGATACTTGTTCCTTACTGTAATCTGATTCAGCTTCCGATAGTCGATGCACAACCGCATGGACCCATCCTTCTTCCGCACAAACAACACTGGAGCACCCCACGGAGAAACACTCGGTCGAATGAATCCCTTCTCCAACAACTCCTGAAGCTGAATCTGCAACTCCCTCAACTCTGCAGGCGCCATCCGGTACGGTGTCTGGGAAATCGGTCCAGTACCCGGCAACAACTCAATAGTAAAGCCAATCTCCCGCACAGGGGGTATACCAGGTAACTCTGCTGGAAACACATCCGGAAACTCAGACACAACCTCAATACTACCAAGCTCTGGCACTGCAGCTGTAGTGTCCACAACATGGGCTAAGTAAGCAACACAACCCTTCTTCATCAGCCGATCCGCCCTCATCGCGGAAATCAAACACGGTAGGGAAGTGTTCTTCTCGCCACGAAACAGTATCTCAGGTAACCCGGGTCGTCGAAACGCGACCTCCTTCCTGTGGCAGTCGAACATGGCCCAATGCGACTCCAAAAAGTCCATACCCAATATCAAATCAAAATCCACAATATCCAGCAACAACAGATCAGCGGCTAAACCATGGCCATCAACAAACACCTCACAATCTCGGTAAACCCATCCGATGCTCACAACCTCACCTGACGGATACAACACTCTCCACAACCCCGGAAGTGGAGATGCAGGTACCGTAGCTAATGATGACAGTCTAAATGATATGAATGAGTGTGTGGCACCTGGATCTAACAATGCAACTACAGGAATACCAAAGACATGTAACGTACCGATAACGACCTCCGGTGATGCTCTGCCCTCACGTAGAGTAATAACATGAACCCTCGCCTGTCCGGCTGGTCGCCCTCGCTGAGCCTGACCCTGTTGTCTGCCCTGGCCTGCAAACTGTGCTGGGCGAGCTCCCGAAGTGGCACCTCGCTCTCCTCCGGAACCCTGAGTTGCCTGAGCACCAGCACCATATGACTGAGGACACTCCCTCAAATAGTGACCCACCTGGCCACAACTATAACAAATAACAGGACCCCGCTGACATGGTCCAAGGTGATACTTGTTGCAGAGGCTGCACAGCGGATAATCGCTCGGAACTGGAAATGTACCACCGGTACGTCGAGGATAACTAGAACCGCTGGAACCTGCACTAGCCTGTGGTCGCTGCGGTCGATCTCTCCTCCACCTCTGCCTCTGTCTCGATACACTGGCTGGTGGTCGATATGACCCACCACCTGAGGATGAAGCTGAACCAGAAGTATCAGAACTCTGTCTCTTGGAAGGCCCCTGACTCGGTCCACCTTCCTCAAATCGTCTCGACTGGTACCTCTGCTGTCTCTCCTGCTCAATATCCTCGCCTCGGAGAGCTGCACTGACAAACTCATCAAAGTTGTTCCTCGGCATCGTAGTCAACGTCGCTTTGATACTCAAATTCAATCCCAGCTCAAACCTGCGACACTTGTCTTCTTCTGTAGCCACCATATCCCGCGCAAAACGAGACAAACGAGTAAACCGATCCCGATACTCAAGTACAGACAAACTGCCCTGCCTCAAGTTCGTGAACTCCTCGTACTTGCGCTGCTGGGTAGCCTGATTAAAATACCTCCGCATAAACAGATCACGAAACAATGTCCACGGAGTATCCACAGGAACTCTGTCAGTGCTGACCCACCAAAAGTATGCATCACTCTCAAGTAAACCAACTGCAGCTACTGTCATCTGCTCAGGTGTAAACTGCAGACGCTCACAAACACGCTCAATCTGAACCAACCATGCCTCGCATATCTCTGGATCAACTGAACCTGAAAACACAGTAGCACCCGCAGTGCGAGCCTTGACCACAGGGTCAAAACGCTCTTCCAAACGCAGCACTCGCATAAGCAAGTCGCGCGTTCGGCGATCCTCATCAGGATCATCATCCCGATCAACACGGGGACCACGTCGAGGAGGCATCCTACTGATACAAGACAAGCATTAGGTACAAGCAGAAAGAACGTAATCATGAAACCGCAGATATTTGAGGATACACAACACCCGAAGTATTGATGAGTACCGCTGGCCAGTCGGGTCATCACTCCAGTCATGCTGTATCAACTCAAATACCCTAAGCGTCACAACTACAAGAGTCTACAGAATCTGACAACCTAATGCTCTGATACCAAGCTGAAAGGACCCAACCCCGATTTAACACTCTAAATCGGAATCGAACCCCTTCGAAAACACGAACCAACAAAAATTTTCCGAAATTTGGGCAGAGTTTCGTTACTAGCGAGGAATTACCTTAACCTGCACGCGGAAAAACACACTTCGTCCTATGCCACAAAAATCAAACCGTGGGCACCAATCCCATCCGGATTTCTCAACATCAATATACTCAACAACAGTAAATAAACTGTACAATGTATATATGTATATCCGTGAAAATCCGTATAACATGTATCAGAATGTATCAGAGCGACCTCTAGAGTAAAACATATACAATATGTACATCAGTAGGCGAAACAAGAACCTACTGGAAAACACAGGTAACTCTGATCACTAGCCTCCAAACCGCGACGTGAAACACCAAACCTGAACTGCAAACTGGGCACGGAAACCGAAAAGCCCAGGGGAAAGACAATAAACACGTTAGAGTGAGTGGACAAAAATAAATGTCTTCCACCAGTTTATATATATATGTGTAAAACAACATATGCGAGTCCAGGTAAAACAAACATAGTATAGTACGCGAGGTAACTCACACTCCTCCAGCGTACTGAGCATGCAAGTAAAAATCTTACAGTCAGAACCACGGGGTCCCTAGCCCACACGTGATCCTAGCTGCAGAAGCACAGTCGGAACCACGGGGTCCCTAGCCCACACGTGATCCAGAACCACGGGGTCCCTAGCCCACACGTGATCCTAGCTGGTAACATCCTCGGGGATCAGCCGGGATGCAGTGTATCGATACAACCTCATAAACTACGACTGTACTCTGTGAAAACCAAATCATAAACATTTCGATGCAAATGCATGAAACAACATATCAGTGTATATATACTCGTAAAACACATGCTCGTAAAATCACATTCAAGCGGCATGCTCAAGTTCGTAAATCATATATAAAAGACTCGCAAACAATCCGTGAAAATAAATTGTCCACTCACAGATCAGCTAGCGCGAACTCGCGCTAAACACGTGGTCCGGCGGAAGTACCCTCGCCCGAAGCACGATCACGATCCAAATCTCGATCTCGATCTCCTGAATATATATAAACATAACTGATCAAAATCGTAATCCACAACACTGTACTGAAGCAAGGAAACCAACCGTTCCCGGAAATACGAAATGCAGTACAAAATGAATTACGGAAATCCCGAAATCCCCACTCGAAACCTCGACTGAAAATCGGCTAACCAAATCAACCCGAAAACCTCCGTACGATAATCAGGGCGTGATTACGAGAAAAATGACACTAATTACATCGAAATCTGAAAAATTGACTTTCGGACCACCGTTGACCGCCGTTGACCGCCGCCGCCGCCGGCGGCGCGCCGTCAACGGAGGAATTTCACGGCCAACTTCTCCAGTTCAGACCATCTCAACTCCACGAATCTCTTTCCCTTCTAGCATGAAGACCAATTCAGCCCGGAACCACTTCAAATTCACGAAACCCGACCGGAAATTCCCACCGGAAAACCCATTCGGGTTTGCCACCAAACTCAATCCCGTTCAAAACTAATCATCTAGGGAGCATCACAGAGGGATGGGGAACAAAACCCCCAACATCCCAACCCAAGAACCTCGCCGGAACTATAACTCCGATCACCACCGATTCCATCCAACTCGGCCTAACTCGGGTTACCACAAAACCAACCCATTTCAACTCAAACCAAATTCTAACATACTCGAAATCAAGAGAGGAGTCTAGCTATACCTGTCCCGTGGCCGATGGTGGCCGGAATTGGTCGCCGGAAAGTGCAAGCCGAAACGGGAAACTTCTCCCCACGGTCAACCTGGTCAACTTTCCAAAACGGGAAAGTCAAAGACTAGTCAATGCAAAACTGAATTTTTACGACTATTCTCGACTAATTTCCGACTTTTCGATATTTATACTCGTCCCTCGGGTCAATCAACGGTCCGAAATGAATATACGATGTGATTCGGATAAGCTCGAAACAATCGGATAAACTCGTCGGAACCCGAAACTTCAGATAAGCATAAAATATTCCTCGGCTATCGGAAA
This sequence comes from Geum urbanum, assembly GCA_946800695.1. Taxonomy (NCBI): domain Eukaryota; kingdom Viridiplantae; phylum Streptophyta; class Magnoliopsida; order Rosales; family Rosaceae; genus Geum; species Geum urbanum. The sequence continues at coordinate 52,033,337 of OX327001.1, read as the reverse complement.
AATCTTCCGAAACCACCCACGAGTTCGAAATCACGTACTCTACAACTTCCGTGAAGACACTCAACTCAAATTCTCGACTGAAAACATAGTCGCGAACCGAAGCGGTAAACTACACAATATCGTAAAACTGCGACTATAACCAAATCTCGAGAATCGTATCAAACACACATCCGATTCTGGTTCGGGTCGTCACAGTCGCAAAAAAGCGTAGTTAATCTAATTTTTTGTTGTAGTGTTTTTAACAGGCGAAGATTTAGTCTCCAGCGTACTTCTACATCACAAGCAAGTCATAAAACCTTATTACACATATTATGACAGTTGGTTAGGAGATTCATCTGCCATTCAGTGAGTTAATTGGTTAATAAGGCACAAAGGTTTAGACAATGTCCGTGAAAGGAAAGGACAACAACTTAAATTTTTATTAAGATATCAAGAGAATTAGACTTAAAATAGTGAAGTAGGTTAGTTTACGCATGTCATACCAGCAAGTAAGAAAAATTAATGTATGAAACTACATCTAGAATGAAAAGACCTGAAACTTATCTACCCTAGTGCAAAAGCTTGGAGGAATTAGATGCTAAAAAGTGAAGCATGATTTCTTATGTTTGGTGTTCATGTGACTCCTGTTATATATGTTCGTTTGGTCTTAGGGGCACAAGGGAACATACTAATAATAGTAATTAAATCAGTCCGAATTTCTAAAGTTCTTCATGATTTCAACTATCTTCATGACCAATGTCTATGTTACAGGACTGCAAAAGGGAGTCCCCCTGTTACTTTCGCGGTAGCTGCATGTGAAACACAAAATGTAAGCGTGAGTGTTTTACCATGTTAGTGACATTTTTATGAATCGTTTGCTCTTCTCGAGTTGTTTCCCAAAATTGAACTCAATGTACAAAAGGATTTTGCCAAAGCTGTCTTATCTGAAGATGGGAGAAAAGTGAAGTTCCTGGCCGAGGGGAATTGGGGAATTCGTAAGGCTAGAGGAGCTGTACCCCATGACCTGGGAACACATGATTCATGGAACGAAATAAATGCATATAATATTCACGATACTTGTAAGTGGAAGGATCTGAACCCAAAATTTGTACTTACGGTGTATAGAGATTTTGCTGAGGGGATATGTCATTTGGAGTAGATGTGTGGCTGGCTGTTTGTGCAGCAATGGAATTCGTGGAACAATTTCCTCTCATTGAAAATGATGGTTTCCCTGATCAAACATACGATGCTTGGACAGTTTATGGCATAAGTGCTTACTGTGGTTGATTGTGACTTGCTGCACTTCAAGCTGCATCAACAATGGCCTTTCAACTAGGTGACAAGGCCTCTACTGAGTGGTGGAAAACCACTTTTTTGAAGGCCAAACCAGCTTTTGAGGAAACATTATGGAATGGATCTTATTTTAAATATGATAACGGCTCCACTAGTAACAGTAAATCTATACAAGCAGATCAACTGGCTGGACAGTGTTATACTACATCCTCGTCTAAGTGAAAAAAATGGCGGCATTGTTTGAAAATTTAAAGCACTTAGACGACGGAAAATCAGTATTTCCGTCGTCTAAGTGTTTTAAAACTCTTTAAATTCATCATTTTCTCAATCTCTCTTCATTTTTTTCTCTCCCTCCCTCCCTCCCCCTAATCAAACCACCCACCATATATCATCACCATCACCATCCACCATCATCATCACCACCACCACCGTCACCGCCACCACCGACATCATCACCGTCGCCGCCATCACCACCGTCGCTGCCACCAACACACACCACCACCACCTACAACATCGCCTCCACCACCACCACACACCACTAGCTACCGCCTACATTGTCGCCTCCACCACCGGCCTCCACATTCCGGCCAACACCACCGGCGCCGCCACCACCACCACCACCACCACCGCCTATAATTAGTTTAGTTTTAGGTTAATTTAGTTTATTTAGGCTAGATTAATTTATTTTATTATATTATGAATTTTGTATTTAAATCCATAATAATTTAAATTATTTATTCATTATGAATTTTGTACGTATTATATATTATTAATAATTAACATTCAATAAATTTTGTAATATTATGAATATTGATATACAAAAAATTAAATAAAAAATTCATTAAATGCTAATTATTAAATTATTAATTAGCATTTCATGAATTTTTCATTTAATTTTTTTTTTTTACAAAATCACCACTTAGACGACGGAGATGGATGATTTCCGCGGTCTAAGTTTGCACTTAGACGACAGAGAATGAATTCTTCGTCGTCTAAGTGAAAACTTAGACCGCGAAAAATTTTGCACGGTCCAAGCGAGCACTTAGACCGCGGACATTCTCCATCTCCGTCGTCCAAGTGCTTGGACGACAGCACTTGGAGCACAGAGCTTGGAGCACGGAGCTTCTGTCGTCTAAGTACTTAGACGACGGAAAACTGCACCTAGACGACGGAAATGGTCCGTGGTCTAGGTGCATTTTTCTTGTAGTGAATTTTTCTTTTGAAACTACATTTCTATGATAAGTTAGGTTCTATGGCATTCACCCTGCAAGTTTGCTTGACATCTACATATATTGCCACTCAAAACGAAATGATAACTGAACATTTTCTTGGTGAAGTTAAGTTTACTATATACGACTAGATGACATATGAGAACAGGAGGTGATGAATGTCCATACCAATCACCCACCTAACTAACCTATACACCTTACTATATTAGCTGTTCTAAATTAAGTGGATGATAATCCACTTACAAGCACAGAGACAGAGACTTATTCTCATAGAAACTAGAAAAAGGGGGAACATGAGAGGCTTACATCCTTCTTTAGAAAAAAGAGATTGATCACCATGAAGACCACAATATATAACAGGTGAACGTATATAATTATAATATAAAATATTTACTTAACTGAATTGACTTAGCTAGCTTGGGGAAATGACAGATAGAGATAACATGAGTTGGGTAGCTAAATCTGCCACTAAGCACTCAAATCTTTGTATATGGCATCTGAATCGATCACCATTTCCATGGCTTTTCGTTGACTCAACAAACATAAAAAGTTTATAGATTTCGTGGCTAACTTTAATTGAATTCCACGTTGAAAAATACATACTGTACGTCTTGCATTAGTGATTTGCTTGATGCCGGTTAAGTTGCAAAAAAATAGTAAGTAATGGTCTAGTTTTAATTAAGGGAATCTGGAATGCAGAGAAAGAAATGACAGTCATAAACACTGTCAAACATTACTTTGAACTGAGATAACAGAGATATCTAAGAAATAACTAAGATTTTCACTAAGAATTGCATAGACACATGCAAAACAAACATAACAATCACAATATCAAACGAGTCAGTAAACATCAATCTCAATTCTATCACACCCAAATATTGTCAAAACTAAAATGAAAGCTATAAGAAAAGTTTTGTTTTTCCCACCTCAAAGCTTAGTTTACAGCAGCCAAAAGAGAGGAAACCTCAAGCCAAGCAAAATCCCCAAGTTTCATGGACTCAATCTCAAACTTAGTATCCAGCCACCTAAAAGAGGTTTTTCCTTCAATCAGCTTAAACAAGCAACTGGAACCCAAAAACAAAAAAATTGGAAGGTAAGGAAACTTACAGTAGAAAATCTAAACACTGGGTACGATTAGAATTTTGTAGACAACATAAGGTTGAATTGATTTCTCTTTCGATCTCCAGTCCTTAGCAAACAGGTACGTCCTTCCTTCGTCTTAGAAAATAGGCTGTATAACATTAAAATAGAAAAACACCAATTTAAACAAGCACAAGACCATTTACTTCTTAGAAGGAAGGATGTATTTCAAAGTTCTCACCTTCACATGTTTACACCCCAATTTAAACAAGCACAAGACTGTAGCCTAGCAATATGAGTTGGTTTGTTTGAATAGCAATAGGCTGTAGACAATTAAAATAGACATACCAATTTAAAGAAGATCAGAGAATAGCTTTGCCCACTTCGTTCAACCTAAGCCAGATCGGAGAATAGCAATAGCTTTGCTGTAGGCATGATGAAGATGAAAAGCACAACGACTACGTTTGAGTAGATACGATTCTTATCCTGATACCCAGATGGTTAGAATGTTTCCCGTTGAAATCCTTTGAATTGCAGTTGAGCAGTTTGAGCAGAGGATGAATTTCCGAGAATTTCGCCTAAGCTGGGATTTTGAATTGGAGAAGAGGGAAACCAAACTCTAATCTGTTTTAGAGAAGAACGTTCTGTTAACTGCATTTTCTTTTATTAGGCTCTCATACAAAATAGAGAACACATACACTTTATTTACAGAATACTGAAATGAGATGGCATGGTAGTTCAATGGTTAGGCCTTTCAATTGCCTGTGTTGGGTTGCAGTTCGAAACACCTGACTGTTATTTTTTCTTTTTTCGACTGTTTGGTTTTTTTTCTTTTTCATGTTGGCTGCGTATGTAAGATCCGGATCATCTCCAAAAATATCACCTAACACCACGTTACCTAACAAGAGAATCTAAGCCGTTTATTAAATTTATGTGGTTGAGATAAATTGGATCCTCTCTGAACCATCTCACTCATATTGCATTTAAAGGGCGATATCAACCATGGATCGTTAATTACACATAAATTAATTTGGGATGCTTGGGTGAGTAGTTGCTATATTTACTCAAGAAAAATTATTCAAAAAGCCCTAAATATCTGTTACATATTCATCGAAGGAAAATCTCTGTACGTTTGGAAATGAAATTTTGAATGAAGAGTATGTATCATAAATGAAGCAATATAAAAAGAAAACCAAGTATTCTCGTTTGGAGATATACCTATCAACCTCGTCATCACATTATTTTCTAACATTTTAGTTTTTGATCCTTGGATGGTTACCAGGCCATATAGTATTGTTTGATGATTTTAGTTGATTGAGATTGATACGTAGAAGAGGACATAAATTGCAGAAATATTGATGACAATAGACGGTTTAGATTGACTTGTTAGGTGATGTGTTATGTTCTATGTTTGGAGAGGATCTGCATCCAGGTATTAAGTGTTCAATATATGAAAAAGAATTCTAGTTCATTCCAATTTCACTGTGCTCGGATATGAAATTAAGAAGAGTTTAAGCAGAACTGACGAATCGATCCAAAAGAAATGTATCATAATAGTTCGGTTATGATTCAAATATGATGCAAGTATGACCTTGATTTTGAAATTATATCTGGATCCGGATCTTGAATTTATCGACCTAAACCCTAAACCCTAAACCCTGAACCCCAAATATTGAAATTATCGATCATACCCTAAATGCAAGCAAACAATTTTTGATCCAGATCTTAAATTATCAACCAGAGCCTAAACCCTATAACGTAAATGCAAGCAATGGTTTTCCTAAACCCGAAAGTAGTATTTTTAAACCTTAAGAAGTGATGAACTTGTAACTCGATTTAACGAAAGCGACGATCTAAATCTTGATTCATGGAGTTTATTGAAGAAAAGAAGAGTGAATGACCATTGACAAAGACGAAATACGTTGTGCACAAGTGGAATTTAGGCTTTGTGCCTTTTTCGAGGGATCAAACCATCGTAGTTCTTTCAAATGAAATTTAGGCTTTGTTTAGGCTTTGGTTTACGAATTTGAGTTACATTACTCATTTTGAAACTTGTAAATAGTCACTTAGAGTTTGACTTGCAGTGCTCGTCGTGGTGATCTTTGTGATTATGATGTTATACATAATATTTTCCTAACTTCATGTCACGCTCTGAGCCTTCCATTTATGAAAGTAATTTTGCTTGACTCATCATTTTCATGAAGCCCATAATCTCTATTTTATCTTGTTACTTTTGGCAACCTACAAAGCCCACTCCTTTTTTTTCTTTATTTTTTGAATTAGCCAGCCCATGCTTTCTTTTATTTTCTTCTCTTCACGTGCAACTCCTCAATTCAACAACAACTCATATCTATCCCAGTCTCCTCCTCCTCCGTGTAACCGCAAAACTCTCAACTCCAAGATTATCTTTTTAGCACTCAGCACAAGACCATTTACTTCTCTTCTCTTCACGTGCAACTCCTCAATCCCTCTTCTTTCTTCTTCTGAATTCAACAACAACTCATATCTATCCTAGTCTCCTCTTCCTCCGTGTATCCGCAAAACTCTCAACTCCTAGATTATCTCTTTAGCAAAGTAATTGAGTTTGATTTGAAATGGGTCCAATTTGGAGGAGGATTTTGAATGCTCCAAAATCTAAAAAGGAGAAACTCTGCTTCTTTGCACCATCTCTCTTAAGTGAACTGAAAAACTTCCTTTTATTTCGAAGGCACTTATCGGTGGAGGTGTGTCGGGCTACCCATTGTCCGGCCTGATTTGATTACAAACGGATTGTAAGTAGCACTTGAAGTGTCTCCCTTATCTGACTTATTGTGCATCTTCTTTTGTATCAATCATGGTACTAATCATTTTTTAATGTAACTAATCATATTACAGAGCTTGGTTTTGTAAAGTCTTCTTCATTGTGTGTGTGATAGAACTGGGATTCAAAGACTCTACTTCTTTGCACCATCTCTCTCAAGTGAACTGAAAACTTCCTTTTGTTTCGAAGGCACTTATCGGTGGAGGTGTGTCGGGCTACCCATTGTCTGGCCTAATTTGATTGCAAACGGATTGTAAGTAGCACTTGAAGTAGCCCCCTTATTTGACTTATTGTGCATCTTCTTTTGTATGGAAAGGTACTAATCATTTTGTATGTACCTAATCATCTTACAGGGCTTGGTTTTGTAAAGTCTTCTTCATTATGTGTGTGATAGAACTGGGATTCAAAGACTCTGTTGAGTAGAGTATGTCTCTCATTTTGATTAAAATGTATGAAACTGAAATCAACTAGTTCAGTTGTTCCTTCCTAGTTCTTCTGGTAATATTGACTTCATATTGTCATTGTCTTTTAAGTATTTTGTCTCTTTTGATTTGATTGTTTAGAACCATGCCACTGAAAAATAAACTTAATCCACTTAAGGAGGACAAGGAATCAGGTAGGATAATCAAATCTGAGGAGAATGAAGCGGATCATGAGGGCAAGGATTGTTCAGATGGACGGGTGTTGACGAAAAAAACACCATATGTTAGTATCAAAGTTCCTCGCAGTCGAGGACCAAGATCACGACGGATTGGATTTTTTAATTTCCTGTAAGTACATTACTTTATCTTCACTAGCTGTATTTGTTTTACAATTTACTTTATTTGTACATTACTTCATGTTCACTAGCTTTTCCAAACTGTACTGTAGTATATAGCCTTTCAATTAATTTGTTTTTATCAATCATGGAGTTTATCCGCAATTAAGAGTCGCCTACAGGTCACTAGAGCACCCCAATTTCATAGCTGCTTTCACTCAATCTCAACTTCTCAACCCTCATATGATATATCGACTACAACACTCTAAGCCTTTGTCAGTCTTGTAAAATTCTCCATGCAATATAAATGGTTCTTCATGAATTCTCCTTGCGTCACAAATCCAATATCAGCATTAAAGAGAGATCACTTCCACAATGGTAGAGAAATGGACATATACATCATTACAACTTGACAACATGATATCAGATTTGCTATTATTCCATAACAAATAATCAAAACAGGGTGATTATGGTTAACACCATATTAAAAAACATAAGAAAAGTAAAGAAACAAGCAGTTACATCCCTGTTTTATTGATTCTTTTAATCTTCGAGCAATCTGTTTCCTAGGTTCGCACCACTCCATCGTTATTACTGTATGGTTTATTAATTAAGCATATTCATGAACCCAGGACATAAAACATACATCCCTAGAACAACCATAGACCCATAACAGACATTAAACACTCTTAAGTAGGCCCATAGACCAACCAGACACAAGACATTTATGAACCTACAATATGACTGTAACAAACATAGAACACCATTAAGTAGGATGTCAAGTAGACACATAAACAATAATAGTTAATATTGCAGATAAACAGAAGAACTCACAGGAAGATCAGCAATAACTTGATTGATTGCACTACAAGCTACAGGAGTTGCACCAGTTTGTATGGCATTCATGGAAACATTAATAAGGAATAAGTACACGGCAGGCATAGGATCACGCACCTAACATAATTAAAGCAGATGATCAAAAGAAAAATATGAGTTAATTAAAAAGATATGTATATAAGTAAACAACGAAAATAAGATATCGTAAATTCATAATTAGACTTCTGCTAGAATTGTAGATAGTAATTAACTAACCATGTATTCTTTTGAAGCAACGAATTCAACTGTACCCCTACATAGCTCAGGCCTATCATCAACATCTCTACGTCTTCCATCTGGACTGAGATTGCAGTGGTAGTCACGAGGAGTTTCATCGGTAAAACCTGAACAAGAAATGGTGTACGTCATAAGCTCACTGTTTGAGAAATTACAAGTCATAAGCTCACTGTTTGAGAAATTACAAGTCATATACTATCAAGAATGTATACCTGTCAGCATATGACCTTTTAAAATATTTCAAAAAAGATTAATGTTTACAAATAAATATAAGAGGTTCAATGACTTTCTAGGCCAAGTAATATAATGCACATACAAAAAAAGAAAAAATGGAACCACACCACAAACAGAAAGAGCACATAAACATACAAGCACAGATAGACGTCTTACTCACCACACAAGTTGCAGATGAATTGGCTGCCCTGGTCTATGAACTTCATGAAAGGATTTATGTAGCCTTTCCTACGAGAACATTGAACAGGAGCACTCTCACCAACATCCACAACCTATAACAAAAAGGTTCAATACAAAAAATATAGCAAGATGCAGCTTTGGAGTTTCATCTCATATGTTAATTAAGAGGAGTTTCAATTTGTGATAAGATTGAACATATGATCTTCTATGGAAAAGGAAAGCATATGGCCAATTTCATGCAAAGTAATATGGTCTAATATATAAGAGGTTTCAGTCTGTTGTAGATTCTCAATGTTAGAGTGCGGTGCATACCTAACCTAAATAACACGTTTTTAACAAGTTCCGAATTAACTTCTTCCAATAAATAATGCAAATGTCTAGGATGGACAGTAATGTTAAATGGAGGAAAGAAGGAAATCAGGAACAGCCAACTCATTTACTGCAGTTCTTAGGCCTACCTATGTATTTATTAACTTCAGTGACATTATCTTTAATTATGTAGGAATTCCAAAGCCAAAGAACTGAAGCCTGCCAAATTCAATGTCGAGGTAAGTGTATGGCTATGCAATTCCAATATAATCATCGATCTCTATTTTTTTTTAAAACCTTTTATATTCTTATGATTTCATTACTAATATTAAATTACTCCATGCAATATAAATATTTTCAGTTTCGAACCCAAATGTCCCAAGTATGGGCTGCACTAGAAGACGCTGAAAAGGAACCATTTAGAGAAAGTGTAGTGGGTGATGAAGATAGTGTTGTCCCGCATTATACAATAAAGTCTCGGTTAAGTACAAGGCGCTTTATGAAGATTGTAGGGAAATTATCTGACGAGAGACACACGGTCATTGAGGAAATTAGGTTTGGTTCATTAAGACGCATGGCCTGCCAGAAAATGAACGGTCCGTTGTGTAGGTTGTTGATAGACAATTTCAAACCTATCAAGGATGATCGTGCAATCTTGAAAGTTCATGGTCAGATACTTGAAATAGGTGTTGATGATTTTGAAAGAGTGATGGGTATTAAGAATGGAGGTCACAAGGCAGCATCAAATTTTGAACATGAGAATCGCATTAATGAGCTTAAAAAGCAGTTCTGTGGAAAAAATGGCAAGATATGGTTGCATGATTTGGAAAATTGGATAAAGGATAGTGATGTTGTGGATGACAATTTTTTAGCGGCATTCATGTTGCTTTGTAGAGGTCTGATTTTATGCCCTACATCAAGCATTTCTATCAGCTTCAAGTATCTCCCTTATGTGGTAAACAAGAAATGCATGATGTCAGTTAATTGGGCTAAGCTTTCTCTTACTACATTTATTGAAGCACACCATCGATTTGTGAAAAATCAACTTCATCACCATGGAGGATGTCTTCTATTTCTCCTCCTCTTTTACTATGTCGCTGTTTGTGAGGGAGTCAAGATAGTTAACAAGTTTGCAACTCCAATCACAGTACAGGGCAAGAAAGAGGAGCGTAAGCTAATAAGATGGATGAACGATGTTGGTGGTTTTAATGCTCAATCAGTTCAGTTGTCGAAGGCATATGGTTTCATGTCAGCAACATCTAACAATATCAAGGGAAAGGAAAATGGAAAAGTGGATGATGATGTAATAAGAAAAGTAGTGGAGTTAAACTCTGAACTGCAGATTTTGAGAAAGGACTTTAATAAAGCTGTTGTAGGGATCAAGGGTACATCTTACGACATAAAAAAGGGTATATCTGATTTTATGAAGCAGACTACGTCAGAGGTCGCCACATCTGAGCATCCTCATGAGGTAAATTTTACTTCTTCGTTATTTCTTCTCAAAGCAGTGCATCATGTCAGAATATTTCTTGTTAATTTCTAGGAAGATAAAGATAAATTGTGATTTGACTTGAGTTTCAAATCATTTAGAAGTTTGTCATCACAGTTTTGTCTTATTTAAATTGACTACATTGCTAAGCTTTAGTAACCAAATTGGGAATAATTTTAATATGATATTTTCTTATTAGGGACCAATATACAAAACAGAGAACACATGTGATGAAGGGATTGAGATTTCTGTTGGCAATGTAACTAATGTGAGGCGCATACTGCTATCATCGGATGGGGTTAAACCCGAATCATCAATTCCAAAACTGGCTCCAACAGGGAATGAAGAACCCTCAAAGATTGCTCCACTGTGTGATATATCTTTGAAACCAGTTAGTGATTCTAAACTCGTACCATGTTGCAACCCTTACTAAACATGTTTTTGCATACGTTTTTTGCTAATTTGTATCTTATTTGTAGGATTTGATACCCAAAAAGAGTGATGAAAATGTCATTAAGAATATGACTGTTGATTTATCATCAGATACTACATTGTCAAACACATCGGAAGCAATATTTCATCCCAAGACTACTACTAATCTAATCCTTCCAGTAAGGAAAAAAAAATGAATTCCCTTGACAGGGTTATATCACAAATTGGTCTTTCTTCTCCAAAAGAGCCACTTCCAGATATAGAGTTTCATTTGTTAAGTTACATTTTTGCTGCCAGCTCTATGCCTGAAGATTGAAGGTATATTATCTCTATATAGATTATATTTATTTATAGATTCTATTACTGCGTCTGCTCGAGCAATGTTAATTTCAATGTTTAGAACAAATCTAATTGTGGTGATTAATGTACTGGTTTGGTGATATGCTAAGAAATAAAACAAAAAGTGTAATAAGATATTAATGTACTGTGTTTGTTCAAGTAAGCAAAGTTGTTTGAGTAAAGACTCACTACTTTTGACTACTCATTGTGGTTTATACAAATTATATCTTCCAGAGAAATAATATAATCTTTTTTCCCTAATAATGAAATAATTTTGAGGACTCCAAGTCATAATCTCGGTGTCACTCGTGAAAACTTCATTTGCCTTGCTCCCACAAAATGGTTGTGGGATCATGTAAGTCATGACTCATTGTTAAATCATTATAGTATCTTTATCTTATCGCTCTTTATTTAATATTAACGTGATATTTTTATTGTTGTTGTATTAGGTGCTAGACCCTGTTGTCGAGTATCGTACTCTCGAACGCAACTCTGATATGTCAGTTTTGTATCTTGAAACATGGTTTGCGGTACACTCTTTTTTGACTTTATTAAAACTAATCTTTCTCAACTTATGTATTTACAGAGGTGATTAATTGAATGTTTTAATTTCAGTTTTGGGAAATAATTGTAGAAGGCTCTTATGGCTCAATTAGTAGAGATTGATGCGTACTTCATTGATGGTAGGGACACGCTATAGAATTGAATCAGAGGAGGCCAGATTTTGATAAACAATCTTTTGTTAAAAAAACAAGAAGATGGACTTCACTTGTAGAATATGAGCCACACTTTGAGGGTTGTCATAGGGTATGCATATCTTAGCTCTTGCATAATCTTTTTTTTAAATCCGAAGGTCTACAGTAGCGCATTCCACTAGATCAGGATCAAACGCCAGCTCATTTCTAACTCGCTCCAACACAATGGAGTGCAACACTGTTTCTCATAAACGACTTCATACAATATCATAATCATACTGGTCTATAAATTGGTACTGCAAGCAATCTCGAACAAATGAAACTGCTGGTCCCAAATCCCTCGGAACTACAATACACAAGACCACAACATGCCCTCCAAAGACTGAATAGTCCTCAAAGATCGCCCACCAATCTGAGTATAAGAAACTGTACTAAACTGTAATCTAGTCTCCAATGCTCACTGCAATGCTTGCCAACACTCTGTTGTAACTGATGATCTCAATCAGGGACCCAGAACACAACCATACTATGCAAAAGGACAACCTCCGTCAAATACAGCTATAATCGTTAATCGACCCTATACACCTACGCTGCCTCAAACTCAAATCTGGCTGAATATGCAAGTAGATGAAACTCAAGTTATCAGTGTACATCTTACACTGCACTGCACGCCACAGCAGTAGTGTCTCCAACTCTTCGATGCTAACATAAAGACAGCAACTCCCAAATCATACACAGGATACGTAACTTCATAACGCTTCCACTACCTGGAACCATAAGCCACTACTCTGCCATGCTGCATCAAAACACAACCAAGTCCCAATTTCGATGTATCGCCGTAAACCACGAACTCACCACTATCGTCAGGTAGAGTCAAAACTGGTGCAGTGGTTAACTTTTCCTTCAGGAGCAAGTAACTCTCCTCACATGCATCGGACCACTCGAACTTGATTCCTTTCATCGTTAATCAGGTAAGTGGAGTGGCAATCCGTGAAAAATCCTGCACAAAGCGCCGATAGTAACCTGCCAAACCCAAGAAATTCCTAATCTCTTGTACGGTGGTAGGTCTACTCCAATTCAACACGGCTTCTATCTTGTCAGGATCCACGCTGACTCCCTTAGCTGATATCACATTACCCAAAAACTTCACGTTGTCCAACCAAAACTCACACTTGCTGAACTTCGCAAACAACCGATTATCTCGCAAAGTTCGTAATACAGCTCGCAAATGCATCTTGTGCTGGCCCACACTCCTGGAGTAAATCAGGATGTTGTCGATAAACACGATCACAAACTTGTCCTGAAACCGTCTGAACACCCGGTTCATCAAGTCCATAAAAGCTGCGGGGGCATTGGTCAACCCAAACGGCATAACCAAGAACTCGTAATGCCCGTACTGTGATCTGAAAGCTGTCCTGGCCACATCTGACTCTCTGATCCTCAACTAATGGTAACCGGACCTGAGATCAATCTTCGAAAAGACTGAAGCACCCTTGAGCTGATCAAACAAGTCGTCAATCCGAAGTGGAGGATACTTGCTCTTCTCTGAAGCCTGATTCAGCTTCCGGTAGTCGATGCACAACCTCGTCGAACCATCCTTCTTCCACACAAATAGTACAGGAGCACCCCACGGTGATACACTGGGTCGTATGAAACCCTTCTCCAGCACTCTCGAAGTCGAATCCGTAGCTCCTTCAACTGCGCTAATGCCATACGATAAGGGGCCTGCGATATGGGTCCAGTGCCCGATAAAAGCTCAATGGTGAAATCGATCTCTCGAACTGGAGGAATACCCGGTAACTCCTCTGAAAATACATTTGGAAACTCGAAAACCACATCAATATCACCAATATCTGGCATAGCAACCGTAGTATCCACCACATGAGCTGTGTATGCTACACAACCCTTTTTCATCATCCGCTCGGCTTTCATCGCTGAAATTACACATGGCAATGAATAATTCTTCTCACTGCGAAACAGTATCTCTGGGAACCCTGGTCGTCGAAACACAACCTCCTTCTTGTGACAATCGAACATAGCCCAATGTGTCTCCAAGAATTCCATACCCAAAATCACATCAAAATCGACGATATCCAGCAATAACAGATCCGCGGCTAACCCATAACCTCCAACAAAGATCTCACAATCCCTATATGCCCAACCAATACTCTTAACCTCTTTGGATAGATACAACACTCTCCATAACCCCGGAAGTGGAGATGCAGGCACAATAGCCATGGATGTCAAGCAACGGTAATCTCAAAGAAACTCTGTTCTCACACAGGGTCGTGGCACGAACTCTGGCATGTCCAACTAACCATCCTCGTTGATTGCGACTTTGCTGATTGACTTGTCTAGAAGTCTGCATTGGTCAAACTCCAGAAATGGCATCATGACCTCCTCCTGAACTCTGAGCTACCGAACCACTAAAACAGCTGACTGAGGACGTTCCTTGTAACGTGACCCTCCTGGCCACTAAAATAGCAACTGAGAGTGCCCCTCGGACATAAATCACAGTGACGCCTGCTGTGTGGAAGGATCACCAACGACCACCCTGACTCATGCCACAGGAACAAGTCCACTACTCTGTGATCTCCTTTTCCACCAAACGGATCTTCTGCCTTGTCCAGATGACCCTCAACATAATCGAATAGGCCACAGCCTGATGAAGATACTGATCCCGAGGTGCCTGAACTCAACCTCATCAAAGTATCTCGACTAAGTTCACTTTCCTCAAACCGACATGTCTGAAACCGCGTATGCCTTTTCTTCTCAATATCCTTGCCTTTGAGTGCAGCACATCAAACTCCTCACGGTTGTCTCGAGGCATAACAATCAAAATCCCTCTGATGCTCAGGTTCAAACTCATCTTGAACCTCGTGCATTGCTTCCTCTGAAGCCATATAACACATGCAAACTGGGACAAACATGTGAACGATACATCCCTACCTCAGGTTGGTAAACACTTCATATTTCCGTTATTAAGTAGCATGATTGAACCATTTCCGTAAAAATAATACCCTGAATGTAGGTCATGGAGTCACAACAGGAACTCACACAATACCCACCCACCAAATACAATGATCTGACTCAGGCACACCATTAACTACCATAATTCTCTGCTCTGAGGCAACATGTAGACGCCCATACACGCACAACCGGGCAAACCATGTCACACATATCTCTGAACTCAATATGCTCATCCAAACCCACAACTCATTTATCAAGTCGTGCGTCGATTGATCCCCAATAGGATCCACAACCTTACCGACACGGAAAGAACGTCAAGGAGGCATCTTAATGAATAAGACATTGTTCACAACAAACAGGACGTAATCATGGAACTTCAAATATTTGAAAGCATACAACACCCAGAGCATTGATGAGTATCCGCCGGCCGGTCGGGTCATCGTTCCAGACATGCAGTACATTCTAAAATATCCTTAGTAAACATGACTACAGAAGTCTACAGAATCTAAAACCTAATGCTCTGATACCAAGCTGAAAAGACTCAACCCCGATTTAGTTTCCTAAACTGGAATCAAACCCCTTCTGAAAACACGAACTTTCGAAAACCATGAAAATTTTGGCAGAGTTTCACTATATCGCGGAATTGCCATTAACCTGCACCTGAAAACACACTTCATCCTATGCCACAAAAGCCAAACCGTGGACACCAATCCCATCCGGATTTCTCAATATCATAACAATAATGTAAAGTAATAAGTAAAACTATACTTTACAGAAATCCGGGGAAAAATCATATGAAAGTATAACCGTAGAATAACCAGAGCGACCTCTAGTGTATAAATACATAAATATACCACAGTAGGCAAAACAAGAAACCTACTGGAAAAACAAGGTAGCTCGAACACTAAGCCTCCAACTACGACATGTGACACCAGAATCCGAACTGCAAACTGGGCACGGAAACCAAAAAACCCAGGGGAAAAGCAAATAAAATCGTTAGAGTGAATGGACGAAAATAATCATATACCTTTCACCATTTATATATATCATAAAACAAAGCAAAGCGAGTTCAGAAAATGAATGGAGGTGTCGGGCGAATCTCTCAAGCCCGACGGTCAGGTGAATCTCTCAAGCCCAACGGTGATAGACTGGGCGAATCTCTCAAGCCTAGTAGGCACATCAGAGGAATCTCTCAACCCTGGATGTGACTACCGGTGATCAACCGAGTAGCCAATGTATCGATGCTAAATAATGCCATCACCATATAAAATATAAAATAATACCTCCAAAAGCAATAAATTATCTCAACATCGTATCGTAAATAAATACGGAAATCAAGAACTCGCTACGACAGTGAAATAAAAAGGTCCACTCATAGATAAGCATAACGCAATACGCGTTAATCTAGTGATCCGGCGAAAAATCTCTCGCCAAATGAACGACCACGATCCCCTAAATAATCATAAATTTCACTGCTCAAAATCATAATGCAAAACCTTGAACCACATCTCGAGAAACAATCGTTCCCAGAAACATATAACTCAATATCGACGAAATCGTCAAAAATCCAATAAACACACCATAAAACCTTGCTATAATTTCTGATACTCAATTCAAAATATAAACCTCACCACTGCGATCGGTGCGCGATTCCGAGCAAAACAACATAAAATTTGTCGAAAAACACCTCGGCCGGAAAATCGCTGCCGGAAAATGTAATCGGCCCAGAAAATTTCGACCTACACATGGATTTGAAGATCTCGACATTTCAAACAACTTTCTTGTTCAAAGTTAAGGCCAATTTTGACCGAAAAAGGTCCAAAACTCACCGTAAAGACACAAACCCTCGCTGGAATTTCATCACCTCCGATCCCCCTCCTCCAGCCACGGCAAGGCTTGAAACCACTTCTAAAAGCTTCCTTTCTCCAAGGCTAACAAAACCCCTAACAAGTTTACCTCCATCTCGGCCGCCTCCGCCGCCACCAACGTCGCCAAAACTCGCCGGAATACCACCGAAATTCCCAAACTTTGACAAGCCATAACTTCTTCATCCGGTAACCAAATTGAACGAATGACCTATCAAAACAAAGAAGAGCTCAATCCCAACAACTTTCATAAAGACACCACGGCCAAAAGACGCCGTAAAAAGGCCCAACGACAGCAATGAAATCTCGGCCCGAAATAGGTCATTTCGACACACGGGTCAAATTGGTCAACGGGCCAGATTTCCCAAAATGGAAAGTTTCCAAAATCGTCACGTATTCGCCCGTATTTATACCGTACATGTATCGAAACCCAAATGGATAAATACGACAACATCTAACGGCCAAAAATATTCATAATTTATTCCTCGTAACTCGAAATAATCCTCCGGAAGTTCCCACGAGCTCAAAAATAAATTCTCTACAACTTTCGTGAAGGATCTCAAATAAAATTCTTGCCCGATAATTTAGTCGTTAACGAGTCCGCCATATTAACCAATTACGACAAAATCGCGACTAATCGCGAAACTCGCAAATCAAGTCGATAAACATTCCATTTTCGGTTCGGGTTGTCGCACTGGTTCCGCACTAGTCTCTGTAATTTGATTTATATAGTCTCCATTCCGAGTTTGCTTCAATAAAATGTCAAACTTCTTGTTCATGGTCTGTTCAACTCGCTTGATGGTATCCACTTGTACATATGTGGCTCTCTTGACTACATACATATTTTCCCAGTGGGCGTAGCTAGCTTCTATCATTAATATTGACAGTCTCCTTGCATTATGCTTCACATCCCATAGCGATGATCGCTCTGATATCTTCACCAGTAGAATATGCCTCCTCCGTGATTTTGTCCATGAAATCTCCTCCACATGCATTGTAAACCTTCATTCTTGACTATGTGCTTAATCTTTGGAATAAGAGACAAAAACATGTCATCGGTTTGACCATGGTTAGGGCAACCAAGCTCAAGTTCCTTGAAATGTTCCCAAGTCTCATAGAATAACTCTCCATCTTCCTCACAAAATTTTATCAACCTTGTCCTTCTCTCATTTATCTTTCATGATGGAAAAGACTTGGTGATGAATTTTCGTTGCATCGCCTCCCATGAGTGGATCAAGTTAGGAGCAAGCTTTTTGAACCATATATTTGCCTTATCCCGCAAACTCGAAGAAAATACCCAAAGCTTCAATTATGTCCGATCCATGCACTATAAGAAAAATGCACTTAGGCGACGAAGCAAGTTTGTTGCCTCAATGAAGTTTTTTGTTGCCTAAGTACTTACGCGATAAAAGTTTGTCGTGTCAGGTTCATCGTCTAAGTGTCGTACTCTAAGTACTTAGACAACGAAAAAAAAATCGTCGCCTAAGTGGCTTGTTAGACGATGAAACATTCTTCATCGTCTAAGTGTTTGCACAATGAAAGTTATTTGCAAAAGACGACGACATTTTTCATCGTGTACAACACTTAGATGATGAAATATTTAATGTGATATTAAATAAAAATCAAAATTACTAATTTATATAATTAGTAAATATAAAATAAAATGGGAAGAACAAAATCTGAAAACTTTGAATTTGTTCCCAAGTGGTTGATGTCGATGAATGATGAATAAAGTTGAGTCGTGTGTATCACACGCTCTCCTTAAGAACTTTCACACTGCCTACAGGGTTTAGGTTTATCCTTGATAAACATTCATATATTGTTCACATGAAACTAAACCAGGAGTGCTCATCTCACTGATTCCTCGGCTGCCGCTTGGATCATCGTTGTCATCATGCCCAGGATCTCGAGGCATGAGGAGCTAACACTAAGGTAGAGGTTGCATGCTCATCGACTCAAGGAACTTGAGAACGATGCTCATCTGAGTTTGCGTCAATTAAATTTTCTCCTGGGCCAATCGAGCATGCAATCGAGCTTCTTCTTGGGCGATTCGGACCACCTAGACGTCTGCCGCGCTTTGCCTACTCGATAATGCAGATGATTGGTTCAAATCTCTCTAGACCTCCCGTCCAAGCCCACGAACCTCATTCCCAAGTCGGCGGCTGAAAACTACATCGGCAATACTTATCTAGGTCTCCTTCGATAGAAGATACAGCTCTTCAGGCTTCATCTCCGTTTTGCAAATGTGCCAGTGCCAATTCCTCCTGTGCCATTTATATCAACCTATCTTAAAATTAATCATGTGAACAATATATGA
The DNA here is from genome assembly GCA_946800695.1 of Geum urbanum. Taxonomy (NCBI): domain Eukaryota; kingdom Viridiplantae; phylum Streptophyta; class Magnoliopsida; order Rosales; family Rosaceae; genus Geum; species Geum urbanum. The sequence goes on along the minus strand of OX327001.1, from coordinate 52,014,256 downwards.
ATGTTTATTTCTAAAGAAAATTTGACATAGTTTCCCCTAAAAATGGATCAAACCAAAAATCTGCATGAAACAAAACACTTCTAATAACCAATTCAAAAATAACAAATTAACTATGGGCACCGATTTCCATCCGGATTTCTCAAGTTCATAATCAAAATTTAGCCAAATAAACAAAATTCTAAGAGCACCACCTAATTAAATGTTCTAATTATAATTCAATTTCTTCAAACCAACCGCAACATTAAATTCAATCAATTTAGGGAAAATGGTTACTTACGGCATCGGCTTGACTCACAACATCGGCTTGCCCAGGCTTGACATAAGCAAACATGCTGGCATTAAGATAACAATGTTTTGAACCTGCATCTCTGTGAGCCTTTGCGATGTCGATTATCTTTCTGGAGCCGGAAATATGGTGTTTTGTCTTCCTATCATGATTAGCCTTGTTGCCTCCGACCTTATTTTTTTCGCAACAATGGATATTAAATAATAAATAAATATTTAAAAATAAGAAATTATTCATTTTCATTATATTAAATAAAAGGAAGATGAACCTTAAACTTCTTGGACTTAAAGTGCCTGACCAACCATTCCTACTCGTCTTCCCTTTTCATCCACAACTCTTCTGGGATATGCGAGGCGCCGTGTTTCTTGTAGTGCTTGTGCAGATCTATCCTTATAAATGTGGATAGCCCTGTCCTCTACGAATTCTCACATCTTCGGTCTGCCTTCATAATTAAATTGTATGTAGAAAAAAAAAATTTAATTCCTATACCCCATGCCTCTATGCTTTGTAATTAATTTTGAAATAAAATAAAATTAAATATACCCTATTACCGAGAGTTCACGGTACACCCTGAACTTTTCGGCTTGAGGCAGCTAGTCCCAAGAAGGGGCAATCATACGTATGTTATTCTGTATGATTTATCTGATGTTGTATGTACACAAACTGCTGAGCTCCGCAGTCGGAGGGCCTCTGATGAACTCATCAAACGGCACCTCGATCTTCTTCCCCGTTGACTTTACCGCTCGACTTTAGCTCCCTATACACTATGCATTATGAACTAGCCCATAAGTGTAAAGAGTTATTTCTGCCTGCAAGTATATGGGGTCAAGTTATAGTGTTTATAAGAAGTCGAGTGTCTATCCATGAGGATTAGCAACTTGAACTCCTTAGTTCGAATTGATAAAGTGCTTAAACTACTGCTAAACGAGACACTAACTTAATGCTAAATTAAAATGAAATGCGGATGTGTATCACACACTACTAAGTCCTTTGGAGACCTAGCATTGCTAGGGGTGATTAGATTACAGCGAATAATTATAAGGAACTTCTCAGGAGGCAATGGAACATACCAGATATTGGATCTCTGATTGTGCTCATTAGTTTGCATTGTCTTGCTTTGTTAGCCCAATTTCACTTCACCTGGGGTTCATTCTGGTTAGCCATGGCACTCTATATGGTGACTAGTGTTGGCATAACCCTATCTTTGTTAGACTAGAAGGTGAAGGTTGTTAGAAATCGTAAGTCAGTAAATAACACGTGTATAGCCTAGATCAGCTCTCACATGCACCAGTTAGAAAACACAGGTCCTATATGTGCTTATATACTTTGGCACCACACATATCTTATTGTATTGTGAATCTTAGAATATAGAATAAAAAGAGCAAAGCTTATATAAGATAGAAGAGAAGACATAAAGATATAGAATTGTGAGATGACATTTGAGAGAGAGTAAAGTTTATACACTCTATAATTGTTGAGAGATTCAAGGGAGGATTGTTGAGATTACTACTGTTTCTTAGTATTCATATATGTATATCATGGTTTCTATCATGGTATAAGAGCAATAAAGGCTCACGACTGATCGATTCTGGTACTTCCGTGACACAACTGGTGTTCTTCGTCAATTCGCTCGTTTAGGGTTTTCAAGCTTCATTGATCTACAAAGTTTGGTAATATCGTTCTCACTGTAACTTGTTCCTGAAGATCTTTTCTGCTTCACAATGTTGATGATGAATGGATCATTTTGTGCCTCAATGGCCTGCCTGTTTAACCAGCGACTCATCGGTAAATTTTCTTGGTCTCCCTCTTTTCTTGGTGAGAGCTGAGGTCGATGCAACACCTTCCACATGAGCAGGAAAAACAGTTTCTTACCTGGTGTTGGTACTAACCAATCCCCTTTTCGAGATTTTCAACCTTGCAGGAACGTTTGCAGTAGGTATTTTCGATCTCGTTATTTTAGCGATATCTATAAAGGAGCCAGCATTAGAGTCTGCTACTTTCTAAACATCAAGTATTCTAGTATTGCTGGATCATGAGTTTTCAGTTTCCTGTATTATTGTTCTAGCGTTTTAATTAATTTACTTTCTGCACTTTATTGAGAAATCTGGATCGACATCGGTGGTCCATGGTATTATTTCTAGAAAATCCGAAGTGTGATTTTATTGCAAGTTTCTGGTAGTCCACTTAGTAGAAAAAACTATGTAAAAAAATTTACAAAAATCCGTGGTTTAAGTCTTGTCAATAGGGCGTGGTCCTAGATTACTAATTAATCTAGGGTTGAATCCTTTCACACATAGTATGCTTGTTTGCTTCACTCACATGACATACAGTCGAGATGTAAACTCAAAATGGTTTAGGTTTTGATCCCAGTTCACCAAATACTTCAAAGTTGGGCTCAAGTCGTGTAGAGCTCGAAATGGCCCCAGAGCTTAGGTTCAAAACCAAACGTGACCCTAAAGGTTACGATTTGGACATCTACTTGTATGAAACAGACTTTAATTACATACATAAATTGGGACATTGTTTGAGCATCAAATGATTTCACATGAGATTGTCTCTGACTACAGTTGTGTCCTTGAATCACAATTGGCATGTCTGGGGGACGCCTTAGAACCTCTTGCAAACAAAGAAATCTCGCTTAGAAAAAATGATGCTCGCGTTCTAATGGATATATCTTCCATGTTAGTTAATGATGCATTTGCTTATTCCATCGCTCAGGAGATTATACACGACGATGAAGTGGAACTTCACTCTGTGGCAGATTGCCAACAAAGAGCGGATTGGCCGAATTAGAAGGTAGCAATCCATGCTAAACTAGACACTCCGAATAAAAGGCAAGTTTTAGGTCCGATAGTGTTATGCCCACCGAGTGTTAAGCCGGTAGGATATTGTGACGACCCGATTCAGAATTAGCACGTTAATTGGCTTAATCCGTGAGTTTACGAGTAATTACAGTTTATCGTAAATTAATCGAATTGGCGGTTCGGTTCACGACTTAATTATCGGGCGAGAATTTGTGATGAGTCTCTTCATGAGAATCGTAGTATGGGTGATTTCGAGTTCGTAGGCGGTTTCGGATAGGTGTTTCGACAACCGATGAATATGTTATGAATATTTGAAATCGCGTAATTCCGTCTTGTTTATCCGTTTGAGTTTGAATTATCCGAAACATGGATGTGATTCGTTTTGGACCGTCGATCATATCGAGCCACGAGTATAAATATCGGAATAGTCGAAAAATGTCGGAAATCACTGTTTCGGGAAGTTTAACCGTCGTTTGACCAGAGGAGACCGTTAACCCGCGTTGACCGAGGGAGAAACGGTCTACCGTTTGACTAGCTGGCAACTTTTCATTTCCGGCCACCTCCGGCTTCGATTTGGATATGGTTCGATTCTCCTCTTTATTTCCTATGGTTTAGCACTTTGATTTGTGAAAGTTGGTGAGATATTGAGGGAGAACGAGGAGCTTAAAGTTGTGGGATTTCGAGGTCGACGGACGGTGGTGGCCGGAGATTAGGGGGGTTTTGCTCGTGGGGCCACGGCGATGCCTTTGGGAGTAGCCTCGAGGGCTGTCGTGCGCCGTGGCCGGAGTTTCGACGAAGAACAGGGTCGCCGGCCGGATTTGGATTTTGGAAGTTTCAAGTTGAATTTCGGCAAGTCACGGCAGAATTGGAGGAGGCCGTAGTTGTGAGATGTTTTGGGCTCGAGGAGGAGAGGATATCTGGGTTTTCCTCGCCGGGAAATTCCTCCGGTGATGGCGCACCGCCGACGGCGGCGGCGGTCAACGGCGGAGATCCGGCGAGGCGTTGACTTTTTGGATTTCGACAAATTTTATGTCATTTTACTCGTAATCGCGCCCCGATCATCGCCTTGAGGTTTTCGAGTTAATTTGGATATCGGATTTTTAGTCGAGGGTTTATGTGGAGAATTTGGAGATTTTCGTCGATTATTTTGTATCCGAGTTATATGTTTCCGGAAATGGTTGGTTTCTGAGGTGTGGTACAGAGTAATGAATTGTGATTTTGATCAGTTATATTTTATGATTATTTAGGGGATCGAGATCATACGTTGGGCGAGGGATCTTCCGCCAGATCTCGTTATTAGCGCGTTTACGCGCTGTGCTATCTGTGAGTGGACATTTATTTACACTGTCGTAGCGAATTCTTGATTTCAATATTTATTTTCAGTACAGTATTGAGATTATTTATTGTTTTGGAGGTATTTTTTTATATTTTATGGTGATGGCATTTATTTAGCATCGATGCATTGGCTACTCGGCTGATCACCAGTAGTCCTGTTTCAGGGTTGAGAGATTTCCCTGATGTGCCCACTAGGCTTGAGAGATTCGCCTAGTCTATCATCGTCAGGCTTGAGAGATTCGCCTGACACCTCCATTTATTCTATACACTAGAGGTCGCTCTGATTACTCTGATGTCATATTTTCATATGATTTTCCACGGATTTCTGTAAAGTGCAGTTTTATTTATTACTTTACATTATTGTTATGATATTGAGAAATCCGGATGGGATTGGTGCCCACGGTTTGGCTTTTGTGGCATAGGATGAAGTGTGTTTTCTGGTGCAGGTTAATGGCAATTTCACGTTATAGTGAAACTTTCCCGAAATTTTTATGGTTTTTGCAAGTTCGTGTTTTCAGAAGGAGTTTGATTCCGGTTTAGGAAACTAAATCGGGGTTGGGTCCTTTCAGATATAAATGGGTCTTTGCTCGAAAGCGTAATGAGAAGAATGAGGTCTTGCGTTATAAATCTAGACTAGTGGGGCAGGGTTTCTCTTAACACCCTGAGATTGATTATTAGGAGACATATTCTCGGGTCATGAACATCATCACCTTCTGCTACCTAAGTTTGGTAGTGTCCAAGAAACTAAACATGAAGCTTATGGATGTGGTTACTGCATATCTCTATGGGGATCTTGATTCAAAGATATACATAAGAGTGTCGGATGGTATTGTTATACCCAAATCAAGTAACTCTAAACCACGGAGTGCTCATGTAATCAGATTGAGACGTTCACTATATGGATTGAAACAATCCGGTAGGATGTGGTATACACGTCTTAGTGACTACTTGATTGGGAATGGATACAAGAATGATGACTTATGCCCTTACGTGTTCATTAAAAGAATAAGTTCAGGATTTGCTATAGTAACAGACTATGTAGATGATATGAACATCATCGGGACTCTTAATGAGATGGTTGGCTACTTGGAATCTGAATTTGAGATGAAAGACCTTGGTAAGACTCGATTTTCTCTCGGATTAGAGCTAGAACATCGAGTTGGTGGAATCCTTATTCACCAGTCTGCTTATGTCCAAAAGATGCCCTGACAATTTAATATGGACAAAGCACACCCTGTTAGCATGCAAATGGTTGATCGCAGCCTAGCCGCCAAGATGGATCCATTTCGTCCGGTAGATGACGATGAGGAGATCTTGGGAGCTGAAATTTTATATCTTAGTGATATTAGATCTTTCTTGTATCTAACTCAGCGCACACGTCTAGATATTGCCTTCTCAGTGAACTTGTTAGCTAGATTTAGTTATGCGCCTAACAACGTCATTAGAATGGAGTAAAACAATTCTTCATGTACTTGAAGTGTTCGATTGACTTAGGTTTATTCTTCCATTATAAAGAGCACAGAGAGAAGCTTGAAAGTCCTGAAAAAGGGATGGTTGAACTTCAACATGCAGATTCTAAAGCCTTCGATCCATCGAAGGAATTGTTCTATGATCCATCGAAGGGTGCTCATGAGTCATACCAGAGTCATGCCTTCAATTCATCGAATGAGTTGTTCTTCGATCTATCGAAGGACAAACCTGTTGCGAGCATTTTTATTGTTGTCCCCTATTTCGAAACACTGGTTGATGCGTTAGTTAGATTTGTTGTTGCTGGATATCTCTCCGACCCACACAAAGATCGTTCACAGACTAGTTGTGTTTTCATTTTGGGAAACACGGTGATTTCTTGGAGATCAACTAAGCAAACCTTTGTTGCTACTTCCTCGAATCATTCAAAAATCATTGCTTTGCATGAAGTGGTTAGAGAATGTGTCTGGCTTAGGTCAATCATTCATCATATTCGAGGGTCTAGTGGATTACCATCTACTACGACAGCTCCCACTTGCATCTTTGAGGATAATACGGCATGCATTAAACAGATGAAGTTGGATTACATTAAGGGTGACAATACAAAGCATATATCACCAAAATTCTTCTTCAATCACCAACAACAGTAGTTGTTGAATATCCATGTGAACTAGGTAGGTTCGGTGGATAATGCTGCAGACTTTTTTACCAAGTCATTACCTAAATCTACATTTGTGAAATATGTGTGATGCATTAGTATGCGTAGGTTATCTGAACTCCATGACTGAGTTTGCAGTCAGGGGAGTTACATTTTTGTAGACATCATGGGCAGTCTACGTTACATGTAGTAGCTTATGTAGTTAATGTGTTGTACTTTTTTTTTCCTTATACCAAGATTTTGTTTTACCCATGATGTTTTTGTTTACTGAGCGAGGTTTTTAGTGAGGCAACTGGTTATGCATCATTCATTAGGTCATCGACACAAGGGGCAGTGTTTAAGGATATTTATTCTCCGTAACTTCCAATGTGTATCTTATTCTAATTAGACACGGATTAGTATAGATAGAGATACAAAGAATCTTCGTTATATCGGAACATTTATTGTAATAAAGTGTATCAGCCTATATGTAAGGCATTCTATCAATAAAAGATTTACAGTTTTTAGTCTATCAATTATTCTCCTTCAACACTAATATATTATATTACTAAGTTAATATGCATATATAATTTTTTAACTAATTATTCTAACATATATTAACTTAAAAATTAATTAAACATACAATATATTAAGCTTAACAATTAGCTTAAACCATTAGCTTAACAATTAAACGTACAATTAGCTTAATCTAAAAAATTTCAACTAATTAATTAAACATACAATTAGCTTAACAATTAAACAATTAATTAATGCAATATATATGCAAACAAGATCACCGGAAACTATATATTTGTCGGAATATTCACCAGAGAACTCAATCACCGTACATTATTACGTATGTAATTAAAATTAAAAAAATTAATCGAGAGATACGAGTTAATACCTTCACCGATAAGAAGATAAGTGGGTAAACTAGAACTCCGGGGGTTGAAAACTGATGAAATAGAAATTGTGGCCGGAGGTGGGTGCTGAGTGAGAGAGAAAAAGCGAGAGAGAGGAGATGTTGAGAAATGCCTGATCTAAAAATGGAATCTGATCTAAAAAATTGAGTTTTCTTAGAATTCGTCGCTAAGTTTAAAGTTTCATCGTCTAAGTACATACCTAGATGACGAAACTAAATTCGCCGTCTAAGGGATAACTTAGACGACGAATATCTCTTAGACGACGGCTATTATGTTCGTCGTCTAAAGTATTTCTTAGACGATGAATATAATGTTTCATCGTCTAAGTCCAACTTAGACGACGAATATAATATTTCGTCATCTAAGTCAACTTAAACGATGATATTTTTTTTTGTGCAACGAAAAAAAATTCGTTGTCTAAGTGTGTATTTCTGGTGGTGATATTCTGCATGTTGAACCTTGTACATGCTTTCTCGAACTCCAACAAGTGAGAATATGGATCGGAATTTGGATGTCCCATGAAGATTGATAAGGTTTGAAGAAAACTAGATTTGATCTCAAAGGATTTGCCCGCTAACGGTTGAAGAACAATGCAACCGGTATGCATTGACAAAGATAATACAACACTATCCCTCAAAGGTTTTGTTTCAATAAAATCCTCGTTCATGATGAGTTCTTCCTCAAAAAGAGAATTTGAAGGCATGAAACCTGAAACAGGCTAAGCAACCCTCCAAAGTTCTAGAGCGACTCAAAGTCTTAAGGGTCTTCCATGGTACTTTTTTGACACCTTCCCTTAAGAAAACATCAATTAGCACCCTAAGAGTTCGAATATGATTTTGGTACGTGGCGTAGTGGCTTTCATTGTGCAATAGACACCAAAATGAACCAAGGTAAAGGCTTACATTATCCAATATATCGAAATTACATAATAAGGTCATAATGTTCTAGGGTGTTGCGGTAAGTAAGTTTGTTAAATCTAAAAACTCTAACTAAACATGCTTTAAACAAAATACACTAAATTAGATATGCTTCTCAAGGATATTAATAACTTCGAGAGAGTGACACAAGCTTAGCAAAACACACACAAAACAGACAATTTTCGATAGGTCAAAGAAATGTCTCAACCCTTTGAAGCAAAGCTTGTGTCTCAAAACATGCAAGTTCTAAAATAGTCGATCTCCGAAGGGTCGAAGAAAACTCCTGACCCTTTGAAGGTAGTGTTCTAAAACAGTTTCTTTTTAATTTCAAACAAGCAAGTTCACACCTCAAGCTATCAACCAAAGTATCAAAGAGAGCAAGACAATTAAAAATAAAGTCCTAGGTGATAAAAATGAAGAAAAACTACAAAGGTAATAACAATGGTCACACAAATGTCTGGTTATACCGCAATCAAAGGTTATACGAAGCTAAGAAATCAAAGTGAAAACAATTCCTAGCAACGGCGCCAAAAATGGGTTAAATAAATTTATACCCTAACCTTTTGACTATTAGTTAGTCTAAGGCTAAGTGATTCTGTGACAATCACAACCAAAATCTACGTACTAATCAGCGCGAAATTGAATTATCGCAGATTAGTAGCGTAATTGGGTTTGTTAACAACTATTTCACCAGATGAGAATTTGTGTTGACTTTCTTCATGAGAACTGTAGAGTATTTAATTCTGAGCTCGTGGAAATTTTTGGGGAATTTTTCTGATAAGCGAGCAATGTTTTATCGAGTTTTGAAGTCGGTTGGTGAATATATATAAAAATATTATTTTTATCGTTGATTTAATCGTGACCGTCTGATCTTGATCAGATTGAACCGTAGCCGTTGACTTAGGTTGAATGTGTACGGGTATGTATACGGTATAAATATGAGACAATTTAGGAAACTTTCCATATGGAGATTTTTTGGGTTGACCCACGTTGACCCACAGGTCAAAACTGACCCGCTTGGCTTCGAATCTTCTAAGCGGCGGTGTGCTCTATTCCGGCCATATTTCGTCGTGCTTCCTTGATGAAAGTTTTTGAGCTCAAGCTCCTCTTTCTTTTGATAGGTGAATCGCCCCCTTTGGTGGCCTGAGGAAGAAGAAATGACGTGATGAAATGGAGGATTTTTCGGCCGGATTTCCCCCGTGACGGAGGTGGCGGAGACGGCGATGATGGAGGTCGACCTTATTGGGTTTTGAAGCCCATGGAATGGTGAGCTGATTCCAACTGGTTTCGGCCCTTGCCGTGGCCGGTGGTGGCCGATCAGAATATGGGAATTCCGGCAAGGTTTTTGAACTTCATGGTGAGTTTTGGACGTTTTTCGTTTAAAATTGGCCTTAGCATTGAACTACAAAGTTGTTGGAAATGTTGAGATCTTCAAACTGATGTATAGGTTGAAGATTTCTGGGTTGGTAATTCCGGCGACCGGCGGCGGCGGCGGCCCCACGCGCCGCAGTGTGCGGTGGATCTTCGGCGAGGTGGAATTTTCGACAAATTTTATGTCGTTTCGCTCGTTTTCGTGTGCCGTACCCAATGGTGAGATTTATATTTGGATTTGAGTTTGTTAAGTTTTGGTGGAGTATTTAATCGGACAATTAACAGTTTAATTCATGACAATATTAAAGGACGCTTTGATTATTCGTTTATTTGCGAGTCGTTTGATATTCGAGATTTGTTTACGACTCTTTAAAATGAGGGATTACAGGGAATTAAATTCATTATTTGGTTGAGTCAGTGATTAAACAGGAAAATATGTTATTCGAGTATTCGGGATCCTCAATGTTATTACTCACCAGATTATGATCTTTGCAATTCAGTGTGAACTCCAATGATCAGATATTATTTTAATCATGGTTTCAGGATATTGACTTAGCGGGCATGTCAGATGAATAATTGTGTCGATCGACAGGGTTTCAGCTTTATGTTTATCCCGGCAGCCTGTGAGTGGACATTTTATTTTCATCGTTGACTTATGAGTCTTGATTTATGCATTTTACGATTATGCATCTATGATTATGTTTTTACGATTATGCACGTACGAGTATGCATTTACGATTATGCATTTTATGACTATATACCGTATGAGTATGTATTTACGATTATGCATGTGCATGGAAACAAATATGATTTGTTTTACACAGAGTACAGTCTCAAAGGTAGAAGCATCGATGCGTTGGCATGCTCAATTGATCCCCGAGATGCTCCGAGGAGGACAGAGTCCTGACTCGAGGTCTTTATGACTATTTAATCACATGTGGGTCTGAGATCCCGTGATTTAGATTGTACTGTGGTAGATGTGTCCGAGAGGAACCCCGCGATTTTAAACTCGCATCATGTTTATTTTCAGACTTGCATTATTTTTATGCACATTATATATTGTGAAATGCATATTATTTACAGTTTTAGTTAAAAAGTAAAATATTATTTTTGTCCACTCACTCTAACAGTTCTTATGATTTTATATGCCTTTTTCCTGGGCTTTTCGGTTTTATTTGCCCAAATTGCAGTGTATATCATGAGGATGCTGAATGCCGTCGAGGGCGTCGAGTCGACCAGTCAACTCCTTCAACTGTTGGTCCTTGCTCACTGTCAGTTTGTCTCTTATGTTATTGAAGTCACTCTGGATATTGATTCAGTAGTATCGTCTTGTGAGACTCTTGTGAATAGGTTGTCACTCATATAGTTGTCGAGTTGAGTTTCTTTGTTTATGAATCAGTGTATTTACTGGAGTTATGTTTTCCAATTCTAAATAATGTATCAGGTTTAATTCCAATTTTATGTTGAGAAATCCGGATGGACAACGGTGGTACACAGTATTGTTTGTGAGTTTATCTGCAGAGTGTCAGTTTTCCTTGCAAGTTTTTGGGTGCCTCTTTTATAAGGGAAGTTATGTCAAAATTTTCACAGAAACTAGTAGATTAGGGTCAGTCGTCAGGGCTTGATTCTAGATTACTAGTTAATTTAGGGTCGGATCCTCTCAGATTCTCTTTCCCGAAAGTATGCGGGGTCAAGTAATATAATTTATAAGGAAGTCGAGTGTCGAACCCACGAGGATTGACCACTCTAATTCTAAAGCTTGACTCGGTTAGGTTCTACACTACAGATTACCTAAACATGCAATGTGACCCAAAACTAATGAATGAAAATATGCAAATATATCTTACTTAGCTAAGTTTTTTGGTAACCTAACTATGCAAAGGGTGGTGTAACTATAATAAGCGATTAAACGATTAAATTGTTGGTTGACTAACTAAATACAATAATAAGGTAAAACAAAACAAAACAAAACAATGTAGATATTTGGTAGGTTAGAGACGTTACCACTAGCCAACTCAATGTACCAACAATGTCTAAGTTATGAGTTTTAGTCCGGTTTACATGCTCAAATGTCTTTTGGATCATAAGAATAAATTCCCTTTCATTGTCCAAATCATGCCCTCTAGGGTCACACTTGGTTATAAGCCGAAACTCCTAGGCCTTTTGGGATTCTAGAAGGTTTCGGTCCATCTATAAAGCACAAAGTAAACCAAGATTAGAAGCTAGACTTCTAATGTATTTCATCCGTAATGATTTTGATTGCAAACACATGTGCAGATTGTGGAAGGCTTCCATTCCCAAGCCTCTTTTGGAGCACTTAGGAGTGGATTATAATGAAACCTCTCAACTTGCTCCTATTGGGTTACGAGTCGAAAGAATCAACAATAGCTACAATGCCTCTCGGTTCAATGTAAGCTTAACTGACAACCCCTTGAGTCACTTGGAACTCAAAAGTATTTTGATTCATGCTCAAGCACAAGGAAAACCACATTAAGCTTAACATTTTAAGTTTAAACCTAAGTCATGTTTACATGCTTATCTTTCTTAGGTGAGTGACTAGTTAACTTAGATTCATTTTTAGCTCCCCTAGACATATCTCAACTTAGTCATGGCTAAGACATGAATATGAAAATATTGAATCAAGCCCAAACATGCAAACATACCATAATCATATCACACACACAATAAATTCATTCAATAGCATGTAGTAGACTAAAACAAATCCAATTTTATAATTCAAAGCATCATTGTATATACATCAAATTAGGTAGGGCTAAACCCTAGCCTTCCAAAAGGTAACTACTCATTAAGAATAACTAGAACAAAGTTTAGATATATGCTTAGAACTAGATGAGTAAAGAGATTAACGATGAGTCCCCTTAGCGAAAGCTCCACCAAATGACCTCAAGGCTTCTAGCTCCACATCTTCACTTCTAGTTAGCACCCAACTCCAAGAGGAGGTAATGGTAGCTCTTAAGATTCCAAGGAGCCAAGATAAATAGAGATTATTTCCCACTCATTTGAACTCTAAGAACCAAACCAAACTCTAGCGGCAGAGTGAGAGGAGGAATACCCAAACTAGACCGAAATAATTATGTGGTAGTGGAGAGGTTCAACTCTTCCCTTGAAGGAGGAGCTAGGTATCTTTTGGTGATAGAGAAGTGGTGGTGTTGGCCTAGTAAATGGAAGAGAGATGGAAGAGAGTTTGAGAGGGTTGGAAGAGAAAACTAGAGAGAAAAAGCTAACTAAAACTTGGAATTGTGTAAAATGAAGTGTGGTATTGTGTTGGGAGAAGGGAGCTCGAATTTGGCTGCCTTGGGAGGCTAATTTGTAGCCCTTGGATGATAGAAAGTAAGAAGTTGGAAGATCTAAAGGTTGGCTTTGAATCAAGGAAACTATGATCCACTATTTTAGGCTTTGTAAGGCTAAAGTCTGAAATAAGTGACATCATGTAGTCCATCTTCTTTCTCTTTTCTTCAAATCAGATTGGCATGCATAAATGGGTAGATTGGGCCTCTATTGAGCTAGATTTAAAGTGTTTGGGCTGGCAAGTGTGGTCTGACCAGCTGTGGTGAATTCCGGCGACTTCCGGTGAAACTATTTCGTCATTTTTCCAAAATTACTTCAAATTCTTTCGTGACTTCGGAAATGTGTTCAGCAACTCCAAAATTTATCAATTACCCTTTTAAAGAGTGTTTCCTTACTAACTCCCAATTTCATAACATAAAAAAAGAAACATTATAAAAATGATGTCTTATTCATAAAAGACAACTAGATAAGCAATAAGCATAAAAATTAGAGACGTAATTAGTACATAATTATAGACCTAATACCTCCCCCGCCAACTTATTGCTGCGGACTGCTACCGAATAACCTACCAATGTATGCAGGGGTCCTAGGGGCACCTTGAATTGGCCCCGAGTTTTATCCTTGACCCGAAGCCACCATCAATGACACAGGGCCATGGACAGACCTGCTCGGCCCAACTACTACCATAGTGGCCTTCGCCATAAGCTCATGTCCTGTTTGTTTGCCAAAAATAAAACCTTTCGCACCATGCGTAAAGGAACCACAATCTCCACAATATCATTTGATATTCTCATACATTAAAGATACATCCATTGCATAATTTTCAGAGAAACGAAATCAGGTCCTTACCACCAGAGGTCTGCTCACTACAAGAAAACTGCACTTAGACCACGGACCATTTCCGTCGTCTAAGTGAGTTTTTCCGTCGTCTAAGTACTTGGACGACGGAGTTTCCGTCGTCCAAGGTCCGTGCTCCAAGTGCTGTCGTCCAAGAACCTGGACGACGGAGACTTAGTGTTTCCGTCGTCCAAGTGAACTTGGACCTCGGATATTATCCATGGCCCAGGTGTTCACCTGGACGACGGAAACACTAAGTCTCCGTCGTCCAGGTGAACACCTGGGCCACGGATAATGGTTGCAATGTCCGTGGCCCAGGTGCTCACCTGGACGACGGAGACTTAGTGTTTCCGTCGTCCAGGTGAGCACCTGGGCCACGGACATTGCTCGTGTGTCCGTGGCCCAGGTGTTCACCTGGACGACGGAAACACTAAGTCTCCGTCGTCCAGGTGAGCACCTGGGCCACGGAGAACGACAGGGTTTAGGGGTTAGGGGTTAGGGGTTAGGTTTAGGGTTCTGCACCTGGACGACGGAGAACATAATCTCCGTCATCCAAGTGAATATTTTATTTTTTAAAAAAAATAAATTGAAATTAAATATTATTAATTTAATTTATTATTATTTTAATTTAAATAATGAAAAATGCTAATATTAAATAAATAAACTAAATTTTGAATATTAAAATTAATAACTTATATATATAATTATTAAATAATCAAAGTAAATTAATTTGTACATACGAAAAAACCCATAAATTAAAAATTAAAATATTGTTCGGAATGCGTAAAGAAACGAGATAATATACTACGTGCTAGCTAATACACTGGAGGAGCAGATGCGGGGCCGAGTCCTCCGCCTCCAGCCGGGTCGTTGTCGTCGGGGTGTGGGTTCGGAGGAGGTTGACATACTTCTCGATTTTGGTTCATGAGCGCGATGAGTTGGGCTATTTGTGCTTGTTGTTCGTCAAGTCTTTGCCGCATTGACTCATTCTGCTCTTGTGTCCGTCGATTCTCCTCTCGTGCCAGTCGAGCCTCTTGAATGGCTGCTTCGACGGCCGCAGCCTGACTCATTCTCCGCTGCCTCGAACCTCTCGTAGATGATGAGCCGGAGGTCGTCGACAAATCTCGTACCACCCTAGGCCCAAAGTGCCTAACCTCCTTGCCAGCTCTACGACCGTAGACCTCATCCGCGATTGCAATTTGGCTCTCTAAGGATAGAGGAGGCAGGTCTTCCGGCGGCACATCTGGGAACGCAAGCTGAGTGTTGGCCAACTCTTCATGCGCACGCTCTATCGCCCTTGCCTACAAAATTATAATTAATTTATTATAATTTTGTAATCATATTTAAATAATAATTACTATAATTAAAAGCACATATATATATACATATCACTTATATCACTTACCCCGCATTGACTCGCTTCATTATCGAGCCCTGGCGTCACGTACGCGCTTACGCTTGCATCAATAAAAGGGTGTTTGGAACCCTTATCCTTGTGCTCCTTGGCAATTTGAATGAACTGCTTGGCGCCGGTAGTATGGTGTTTCTCCTTCTTCCCCCGGTTGGCTTTGTTGACACCGGAGAATTTCTGTTACACAACATAATTAAATCATTAAAAAATGAATAACTACAATTTAAATAATTCAATTATTTTAATTGAAATAAAAAAAATTAAATTAATACCTTAAATTGTTCATCGGCAAAGTGGTTACACAACCACTCCCACTTATCTTCTCTCTCCCCTTGCAGCTCTACCGGGGGAGGCACGGGACCGACATCTTTGAAGTACTTATGGAGCCTGTACTTCCAATCTTTGTAGATGGAGTTGGCGGTTTGATTGATATGCCTCAACATAGCCGGTGTCGGATCCACGTCAAATTGTTCCTATGAAAAATAAATAGAAAATTATAATCGTATATATTATGAAATTTTAGGCCGAGATTAACAATATTATATAATAACTAAATTGAACGTATTACGTACCGAAAGATCTTTGAAGACTTTCGCCTTCTCATGATCCGGCGCCTCTTTCCAAGTAGGGGCAGTGATACGAACCCGGTTACGGATGATTGACCCTATCCCATGCGCTGAGAGACTTGCTAGTTGAGCTGTGGGAGGGCCACCGGTGAATTCGTCGTACGGCAAGTCGATCTTTTTACCGGTCGCCTTACAAATACGCTCCGTTTTCCCCCCTTTAACGAGATCCCGAGTCCTTTTCGGTTCCGGGTCAGTGGGGGCCCTCCTTTGCCTACGGCGGGCGCTGTACATGATTGATTCGGCGGTGGAGGACGCCTGAGTACTTCCCGTTGAATGGGTACCGGGCGTCGGAGATTGGAAGGGGTCAACGTCATCACCGCTCGAGATGAATGGGGGAGCGGGAATTTCCCCAGAGGGCGCTACGGACGGACCAGATGATCCGTCCGGATTGAGAGCGTCGTTGCCCTCCGGTGGTAATTCCCAACCGACTTGGTCCGCCAAGCGGCGGAGCATGGCATCTTCTGCCTCTTGTAGGGCTTTCTTCTTGCCGGATGTCGTCTTTGGCGGAGCCATTTAAACCTAAGAGTACGGGGTTAAAATACCTACTTACCATAATAATTACAATGTCCAAAATTTACGCTAATTAATTAAGTACGTTTAAGATTTAAATAGAGTACACTAGCTTGGCATTTTCAGTCGTTCAATGGACGTGCGACCCCGCGCGATAAAGTGTAAATTTTCAATTAATCAGCCTTGGTTAAATCGAAAAACATGGCCAGTTAGGGATAGAGATAACGCGAGAGGCAGGACTAATTTCGACAAAAGTCTTTCTTAGTCCAAATCCTGTCACCAGTCATAACCCGTTTCTAGACACCATGTCCGACATTCGGCCAATTTTTCGAAAATTTACACTCCCTCAAGTCCTTTGCAAACTCCGCCCTCAACCTCGTGTCCATAACTTCACTTAGGTTATGGTGTGCGGTGATGAAATCCACACATCACGAGGGGTTAAGGAGATAAGCAAGGAAAAGAGGCGTCATCTATTCCAAAGAGTGCGACTTAATTACACCAAGCCTATGTACTAAATTTAAATCGAACACGTACTACTAATTTATTTACTAAAAAATACACGTAATTACATGCAATAATTTATTTTCCATTTAGCATGCAATAATTAACCATTTAATTAATTAATAACAATAATTATTTATTTAATTAATTAATAACAATAATTATTTATTTATTTATTTAATAACAACAAATTTACAATTATTCATTTAATTAGGAAACAATAACAATAATTATGATTTAATTAATAAATAACAACAATTAATCATTTATTAAATATTTAAAATTAATTACTAAATTAATTTCTACTAATTAATTATATTTAGAATTAAATTAATTAATAAAATGAAAATTATTTAAATAAGGGAAAAATAGAAATGTACCGAAGCGGAGTTTACGGGAATTTCGCCGGACTTGAGTCGTCGGAGAGGAGGAACCACGCCGGAAAAAATGTCGTCGGAGCGTCGCCAGAGGAGAGGAGAGGAGAGGGAGAGGAGGAATGATGAGAAAATGAGGGGGGGTGCAACTCTATAAATAGAGTTGCACTTAGACGACGGAGCACTATTCTCCGTCGTCTAAGTCCACCTGGACGACGGAAATAGTGTTTTCCGTCGTCTAGGTGGCGGTTTAAAAATTTTCAATCGGCGCGTAATTAATCGGCGGGACGTTTTGAACCGCCATGAATTTTTACTTAGACCACGGAGAATGGATTCTCCGTCGTCTAAGTGAAAATTCAAGCGGTGCCGAAAACGGAAGCGGTAAATTGAACCGCCATAATTTTGGACTTGGACGACCGAGATGGTCAGTTTCCGTCGTCCAAGTGAAAATTACATGAAAAAAATAACAAAAACAAATTTGAACCGCCATGGTTTTTGAAAACCTGGACGACGGAAAATGACCATCTCCGTCGTCCAGGTTCAAATTACGTAAAAAAAAATTAAAAAAAAAATTCGCTAGGAATTTAGCGATCTGTCATTCGAGTGAAATAGTCGTACAATATCGATGAACACATCGTGTATATAAACAGTTAAATTTGAACCGACGATTAATTTTACGTATTGAAACATGTTAAGTATCGACTAATCTTTACGACTTAAGTGTTCATGAGTAGACGCTCATTTGCAGCAGAGCATTAACGAAATTGAATTTGGACAAAACAACCGTTGGATATGTTCGTCGTAACATAATATATAATTGTCTTCAAAGGATCATAAAATAATAAGTTCGGGAAGGGTTTGATCGGCACAGTCAACCGCAAAACCGATAATTTCACAAACCGGAAACGTGGATACTAGGCATTTCGTAACTCCGATTTTCGAACCGTCGAAGCTCACACACCAAGAATTGTTTACTCTAAAGTCTTGATGAAAAGACTTTGCATTGGAAGAAGGTCTAGATGGTCGTTGTCTTAGAAAAAATTACGATATCTGCACCTGGACGACGGAAACACTCATTTCCGTCGTCCAAGTCAGAACCTGGACGACGGATAACTTCATTTCCGTCGTCCAAGTCAGAACCTGGACGACGGAAACACTCATTTCCGTCGTCCAGGTGTATAGACCCTGAATTCAGCGGTTAGGGCCTTACTGTTTAGGGTTTAGGGTTTGTGAACTTGGACGACGGAAAATGACCATCTCCGTCGTCCAGGTGTAAAAACCCCGAATTCAGGGGTTAGGGCCTTAGGGTTTACGGTTTAGGTCGTCCCCGGTCATTTGTGTGTGCGTTCAATTATTCTGATTCAAAAATATAATTAAAAAATTGATCGATCGATCCGATCTGCTAGGTTTTGGGTCCAAGATTTAGGGTTTTATATGGGTTTAGGGTGAATATGGCGGGGGACCTAATATAAACGTGGACAGAATTCAGGTGTCCGTTAAATTATTTTGAATGACCATAAAAAAATTAAAGAAATGATGGATCGATCCGATTTGCTAGATTTAGGGTCGAGGATTTAGCTAGGGTACGTTTTATATGAGATTGAGATTTGGCGCCAATATTTATTAATTTCTCCGTTGGCCAGGATATATATATAATTCAGATTAATTTCTTACCGTAATCCGGCATCGATCATATATATATATATTACAATAATTACAGTAATTAATTACCAATTAATCTCCCTCGTCGTATGACCGTACTCTTCGTCATAATCATCATCGTCCTCATCCCCGTTAGTCGACGGCTCATCCTCGTCATCGTACTCAACATCGTCCGACGAATAACCTGAGTCCTCGTCCGCGTCCTCTTCCTGCTCGTCTTCTTCATCTACCTCATGGATAATCTCATCTTCAGTTAGATCTGTACAACCATCAGGCATGGGTAACCGTTCACCATCTTGAACCAGGTCCATTATATCGGAGCGGACCATAGAAATATTAGGCTCTTGATAGGCAGGAATGTCTCTTTCTGGTTCAGCAGCATCTTCAGTCGTCGCCGGTGTCCCTTCAATTGTCTCTGTATTCCATATTCCTCGGTGAGAGATATGGTTCACTATTTTCCACCCTTCACCGGCTTTCGGATCGTCGAGATAGAACACCTGCCGAACTAAGGTGGCGAGAGCGAAAGGCTCATCCTCATACCAGTGCGAGTTTGTATCGACAGATAATAGTCCCAGGTCTTCCTTTGTACGCTTGAACCATCTGCACTTGAATAGGAAAACGTTGACATCATTCCCGTAACATAGCTGAACCACGTATACAATAGCCCCGTAATATAGATCATTGTCTTTCCCAACGGCTACCCCACTGTTTTGTGTTCTTCTTCCTTCGTCTCGGGCCAATGAATGGAACTTTACACCGTTCACAAAACATCCGGGATAAATATAGTGTTTAACCGGCTTCCCTGCTAGCAAGTGCTTTGGCCATGACCACCACCCTCCGTGGTTATCAGATTTTTGCAGATCAATCATCTGCGAAAAAGGCCAAATTAATATAATGGTTTACTTTCTACAAACATGAGCAATATGTATTTAAATAATTAATACCGAGTCGTACGTACGTACCCATTGGAAGAAATAATCAGGAAACTTCTTCTTAACCATTTTCTCAATCTACGCCGAACTCTTGTTTTGATTTAACGCCTGAAGCCTCTCCCTGTATGACATCATGTACGGCTCAACTTCATCACAGTCTCGCAACACTACCCAATGTGCCTCAATAAGTTCTTCCCGTGTTAACGATTCCTTTAATACTCCTCTAAACGGTCGGACGACATTGGTGACGACAGAAAGATTGATGCGGGCACTGCGATCGGAGGCAGTGCTGGGAGGGGGTGGATCTTTGAGGTACCTGTTGCAGTAAGTAACACACTCATGCATTAGGTATGTCTCTGCTATGGAGCCATCCGGGGCCGACCTGTTTTTGACGAATGACTTATACTGTCCAAGCTGTCTACAAAATCAAACGTACACATTACATAAGTACATATAGCTAGCTGGCTAGTATATATATAATCTCCAGTGGAACAAATTAATTAATTAGTTGTACGTACCTTTCTTGAGGATACATCCAAGTGTACTGGACCGGACCAGAAATGAGCACCTGCTCGGGCAGGTGGATCATTAGGTGAATCATGATGTCAAAGAAAGCAGGGGGGAAAATCCTCTCTAGTTTGCAAATGATGTGCACAATTTTTTGTTGCAATTCCACCACATCTGACTTCTTTAATTCTCTGGCGCATAACCTCTGCCACCACCTGCACATTGCCACTATTGGTTCTACGACGTCCCGAGGCAAGTATGGTCGAATTACCACTGGAATCAGACGTTGCAGCATAACGTGATAGTCATGTGTCTTTAGACCAACAAACTTGTGTTGCACCTCGTCCACTGCTCCAGTTATAGTAGCTGCATACGTAGCCGGATAACGAACGCCCTTAAACCAGTGAAATACAGAACGTCTAAGCGTCGGCTTCACTGTGTAAGGTGCATCTGGCATCTTGTTGTACACTCCTTTCCTATCCCTCCTCAACCACAAGGGACGACGTAGATTCATTGATTCCAAATCTTTGCGCGCTTTCGGAGTATCTTTAGTCTTGAACTTAATACCGAGAATTGTTCCCACCACGCTGTCGCACACATTCTTTTCTATGTGCATTGCGTCCAAGTTGTTCCTCAGCTTCAACTTCGACCAGTAAGGGAGTTCAAAGAATATACTCTTGTGATCCCAATAGCTCAGATCATGTGGAGGAATTGGATTGCATTTCTTTACATCCGCGTCATTGCTCAACACACCAAAGTCGAAATAGCTCAACCTCTCTAAAATCTCTTCGCCCGACCAACTACGGGGTTTAGGATTGTTCTCTACCGTACCGTCGAAATGAGCTTCATCCTGTCGCCACGGGTGGTCGTGAGGAAGCCATCTACGGTGACCCAAGTAACACACCTTCCCCGCGTGCCAACTAGAGTTCACGTCATCCAAACATATAGGACATCCATTATATCCTTTTGTCCTGCAGGCTGCCAACATCCCATAAGCTGGAAAATCGCGGATCGTCCACATTACCGCAGCCCTCATCGTGAACATCGTGTCAGTGAATTTGTCATAAGTTGGGACTCCATTTTCCCACAACAGTTTCAGCTCGTCGATCAAAGGTCTGAGGTAGACATCTAAGCACTTCGATGGAGATTTAGGACCTGGAATTAGTACGGTAAGGAAATTAAATTCCTTGTTCATGCACATCCACGGAGGCAAGTTGTACGGCATCAGAATAACTGGCCAAGTGCTGACGGCGGAGCTATTACTTCCCCAAGGATTGAATCCGTCTGTAGATAGGCCGAGTCTAACATTTCTAACCTCTGAAGCAAAGTCTCCAAATTCTCTGTCGAAATGTTTGAAACCCTCCCCATCCGCGGCGTGTCGCAGGACATCGTCATCTATTCGCTTTTCTGCGTACCATCGCATCGCCTCTGCTGTGTGTAGCGACATGTACAGGCGCTGCAATCTGGGAATCAAGGGAAAATATCGAACAACTTTCACAGGAATTCTCTTTTTCGAACTCTTCCTATTCAACTGGAATCTGCACTGGCCACATACGGGACAATAGTCCAACTCTTTATACTCTTTGTAAAATAGCACACAATCATTCGGACATGCGTCAATTATCCTGTACTTTAGGCCGAGGCTGCTCAGGATATTTCTAACCTTATAATGAGATTTAGGAAGATTGTGATCATCAGGAAGCAACTTACATATTTGCTCCTGAATTTCGTCAAAAGCACTCACTGACATTTTGTGCTTCACTTTTATCTTCATTTGCTCCATCACATATTGCAACACATTCTCTCGACATCCAGGGAACACCGGGGTCTGCGCTTCAAGTAGCATCCGGTTGTACTTTTCCATCTCACTGGTGTCAGTGGCCAAGCTAGCTGCGGGGAATGTGTCATCATGCTCATTGGTGGTACTGTAACCTCCGTCTTGGTGTTGGTGTCTGCCATGACTACATCCCGGAAACGCATCATGGACCAAATCTGCAGTTGGGTTGCAAGCTGGGGGTCCGGCACCACTGCCGCTGGATGAGGCACCATGGTAACTGTACCCTGAGCTGAAGTCTGCTGCGCTGAACTCTACTGCTTCACCATGCTCGCTCCATGTAGTGTAACTCCACATCATACCATTTTCGTACAAGTGTTGCACCATAACATTAACCTCCGCATACTGACAATTAAGACATTTCTGACACGGACACCTGAAACGTTTCTTTCCCTGGCCATGTTCTATTGCAAAATTCACAAATTCGCTAATTCCATCCATATACCGGACATCACATCTATTCTTCAACTTCATCCAACTCTTGTCCATACTGCTACAAAATATTATACTTAATTAATTATTACATATATATATATATATATTTTTCCATTAATTTACGCTTAATTATACGTACTCGATCTACATATCGATCCATCAATTACGTGCGTATGTACGTAATTTAATCGATCTGTACATATATATATATAGCTAACATCAGCTAACATCCTTGCATGTATATATATATGTACGTACGTTTTCACTAAATACATATTAATTAAGCAAATTTTAACTGCGTACGTACGTACCTGCTGGCCTTCTCGACATCTTTACGTTAATTAAGCTAACTAGCGTGTCAGCGGAGATCCCGGCCTTATCGATCCTGATTCTTCTCGGCCTAGCTAGCTTCTAGCTACCTAGCTCGATCGAGCTCCCTAGCTTCTAGCTACCTAGCTCGATCGAGCTCCCTAGCTTCTCCTTCTCCCTTCTCCTTCAATTATTCTTCAAATGGAATCGATCATGAAGAGATCGAGGCTAGCTAGGAATGAATTCGATCTGTACGTTTGGCCGGCAGTGGGCTTATATACTTCACTTAGACGACGGAGGTGTCGGTACGTCGTCTAAGTGGAAGTACGTTTTGTGAACTCGGACGACGGCGTGTCGGTCCGTCCTCCAGGTAATCACCTGGACGACGGAGAATACCATCTCCGTCGTCCAAGTGGTCACCTGGAGGACGGAGAAGACTCCGAGGTCCAGGTGGTCACCTGGACGACGGAGTATACCATCTCCGTCGTCCAAGTGGTCACCTGGAGGACGGAGAAGACTCCGAGGTCCAGGTGGTCACCTGGACGACGGAGATGGTATTCTCCGTCGTCCAAGTGGTCACCTGGAGGACGGAGAAGACTCCGAGGTCCAGGTGGTCACCTGGACGACGGAGATGGTATTCTCCGTCGTCCAAGTACACCTGGACGACGGAGATGGTATACTCCGTCGTCCAGGTGGTACTTGGACCACGGAGTCTTTTCCGTCGTCTAAGTGTGACTTGGACGACGGAGAATTAGTGTTTCCGTGGTCTAAGTGCTGTTTTCTTGTAGTGGCTAAAGTCAAGTTCCACCCGAATCTTCATCTCTGATTGATGGTTCAAAGTATGACGATTATACTACTTGTACACACCGACCACATTACCAATACACCTACACCACCTCTCTTGAAGGACACTGACAACAAACCGACCCAAAATGGGCCGAACCACCATCCATGCCTGACCTCATGATGCTAGAACCACAAAGGGATCATCAAATCCATTCAAAGCCTCAACAATAATTTTAGTAGAATGAAAATACCAAGGTCCACTTACAATTGTACGGCACCGATCGAAAAAGGACCAAAACTTTCAAACAAACTGGTCATTAGAAATCTGGGTAAAGGCAATGATACTGGATCTAGTTGCATGATGCCACCGTCCGTTCATCTTCATTTTAAACACTTGCACTCGGTCTACGACCAAGGGATTGAGAGAGAAGAACTGGGCTGCAACATAGAACCAATCCTAATCGGCATCTTCATCGCCAGAATGTGCGAGGTCTACCTTACCGAGAATCGCCGCCAGAAATTATAGTTTCGGCAAGACAACATCGGTCGGTGGATCTATAGGTGGGTCGAGGCCCCTTGACACAAGGCCATCGCCACCAACTGGATGAGACATGCAATGGGTGTTTTGGAAATGATAGTGAAATCGAAATTTGGAACGAACAAGAGATGAGGAAGAGCAGGTGAAAGGCGACGGCGTTGCTAGGGTGAGTGGGGGAGAGACGAGAGAGTTGAGAGAGAGAAAATTGGGAGAGTCGTTTTTCCAAAAAGTGTTATAATTTATGGTGATTTTTTATAATGTTCACACCTACTTGAATAGTTAACTTAATCATATGAATCTTTGATCACCTTATGATTCTCCTTCCTTTATAAAAAAGAAGAAGTTCTATTAATGCTATTGAGTAAGAGAATGTTGTGTTCTCACTAATTTGATTTAACAATTAGCATTTTTGCCCCTAGAATTGGGTCTTTTCAATGCTTTCATTGTCAAGAGATTCAAGCTAGACTCATTTCCTTTTGTAGTGAGGACAATGACAATCGTTCTTCTGAAAATCTGAATTGTAGATTTCATTTTTGTGAATAGTACATATGAGGTGGTCAATACATTTGTTGCAATCTCATGTGTGGATGTGTGATATTGAGATATTGAGTATTATCAAAGATGCTATAAGAAATATCAATCAATAACGCTTTATGAATTATGACAATCGCTATGAATTATTTTACAATCTTAACCTATAAGTGTCTATAATCGCATCCTATCAAAAACAAGAGATATCAATAGTAACAACTAAACATTGGTTTCATTAAAGCTACAAAAGTAGATGTTACTCGGACGATAATCATTGTCAAAGTTTATTTCTTGTTTCCAAGGGTTATCACTTGTTTCTTCATGTAATTTAGACCTATAATTGGATAGGTGTCTTGATAAAATGAAACTGTACAAGGGTAACACACTAAAAATATCTCCAATAAAGTAGCTAAAAGTTAAATTTTAGCTATTTTTTTAGCTAAAATCATATCTAATATAGTAGTTATAGCTAAATTCAAATATAGTTTTTAGTCATATTGGTAGCTATGTTTAGCTACCAAAAAGAGGGAAAGTGACTTAAATTTAAATATTTAATACTATATATTTAATTTTAACTAATAGCTATTTTTGTTAAAATTGAAATAAAAAAAAACGAGCCATATTTAATTTTTTTAGCTAAAAATATCGATGGAGATGGAGAGGCCGGGCCTCATAATAGTATCTCTACGTTCGGAAGAAATAAAATACAAAACAAAGTTATCCACCACGTGGCAGCAGGAGGGGAGGATCAAAAAAGATGACATGGCCCCCGCGTTAAAATCGCAATCAAAGCTCCAATGACGCTTTCCTCTAAGGAGATTTCCTGCCTCAAATAACTAGACCTTCGGACTCTTAACAAGAGAAAAACCAGAGAGAGAATCTCCTAGGGTTTTCTGTTCTAAAAATCAATCACTCTACGATGGGAGGCGGCGTGATGAGGACGGCGGCCAAGGTCGCTGGGATCGGGACCGTGATGCACGGCGGTCTCCGCGGCGGCGTGCCAACCGTGCCTTCTCCTTCGGCGAAGTCGATGCGTACGGCCTCCGTGGTCCCCGCCGCGGCGACGCTCTCCGCTCACAGGGGTGCTGACATGGCGGCGATCGAGAGGCCACTGCTGGATTCGACGGCGAAGGATTTTGTGGACTGGCAAGTGATCGGCGACGAAGGGGAGTTGGTGATGTCGGCCGGCGAGCCTATGGCGAGGGTTGTGTTTGGTGGAGCTCCGACCTTCAAGGAGGCTCAAGAAGCCACACAGGAATTGAAGGAAGCACTTGATAGGTAAATTTTATCCGTTCTCTTTGTTATTTTATCTTTTGATTTTACGGAATCGATCTTTTATTTTATTTTTTTGTGCGAAATTTCTTAATTTGAATTAGAAATGTGAATTTCCTGATTCAGATCATCACTGTATATTAATTTTTGCAGAGATTTTTACTAGGATTTTATTATGATATATGCATATATAGTTAAAAAGTTAGAATAGAACTGAAATTGGGTTCTGGTATAGAAACTCCTATGGTTTGTGATAGGATTAACAGATCGTTCCAGACTTCCAACAGTAGTGGAACCACAGTCCTTTTGTTTTTTAGATTTATAAACTTAGTTTGTTGACCTTGAAATTGGGGACTGCTGGTCAATCTAACATGTGACCTATGTGACCTAGCACCAAATTCTTAGTCTTTGAAGAGTTTAATTGTCGTTTACAATTTGGTTATACAGTTTGATCTAAGTTCTCAATAGCTAATTTTTTGGTCATTTAATGTGTTACTTGTCAGGGCATACCTCCCTTCACCCAAAATTACTGAGGTTGAAGAACTGAGTGCGGCTGATAAGGTGTCTGAGCCATCTTTGCTTTCAAACCCTGGATATGAGACCGAATCTGTTCTTATTGCTACCACCACGGTGCCGCAACATGCTTATCAGGCATTTGAACTTCTGAGTCGAAGTGCTGAGGCTCAGGTACTGATTGAACTCTACCTTTCAGATAAAAATGATGAAAAAGGTGGTCTTGTTTTGAACCTCTGAGTTTATCGATAGTGTCTCAGATTTCAAGCTGCTAACTTTATGTGATGACTGAGTATACTATTTATTAGACGAATAATTTACTTGGTTTTATTTCCAGAATGTTGTTGCTTCAATTGCAAGTGACCCAAATATCTGGAACGCCATGATGGAAAATACTGCAGTCAAACAATTTATGGAGTCCCAGAAAACCGTAAATGTTACTCAATATGAATATGCTTCGGATTCTGAGGTTTTCAATCCGGTCTCCTCTGAGAAGCTTGAAGACGAGTCTGATTCAAGCGAGTCTTTTGACTTGGAAAGTCTGTTCAATGGTTTTGTGGATAAAGTCAAGATGACCGTGAATACCATGGTCAGCAATTTGTCGACTTACATTCAGAACATCTTTGAACCCCCTGCAGATGACAATGGGAATAGCAGAACAATAGCATCTGGGTTCATGGGTTTGGCACTTATGGTTGTTATGGTGGTTTTATTGAAGCGTGCCTAGTGTTTTTTTGAAGGTTTTGCTTATATGAATTTGCCGAGATGACTGTTAGAAAATGTTCTGTGTAAATGTGTTATAAATAAGAACGAGTTCAATTATTGAACTTCAAGTGTTTCTTAGATCTCCCTGATGGTTACGTTTTTGTAAGACTGCAGATTGGTTATGCTTATGGATGGCGTACAGCGTAATAGTCAGGCTACATGGGATTTTCTTTTTTTGATCTTGTTGGCACAAGGTTGCTCCGAGTGTTTATAATTAGTTGTCAACTCACTTTTTAGTATCTAATCACATTTCGACTATCAACTGTTTATAAACATACGAGTACATAATGTTTGGCACAGATAAAGAAATCTCTCCGTCACATTGGTTCCGGCTAGATGCCAGAGAGAGAAGTTTTCTGACTTCAAATTGCTAAACCACAAGATATAACCTGCAGGAACTAAAGATGAGTGCAAAAATCACTTTGTTATGATGGTGAACAGTGAACGACGTGTTATTGTACACTGCATTATCCAGTCAATCCAAATCTAGTGCCTTTTTCTTCGATTACAGAAAAACAATTACAACTGAAAACCCTCTTCTTGACCAAACAGGGTCTCTGTATGCTGCATTATTGATCTTTTCTGTTATGAAACTGGATATTTGGAACATGACATGCTTGTTGTACACTGTACTAATGATCAACGTTCAATATGTCCTCTTTTGATATATGCATCTTCCCTTTATCTCTTCGAACATTTGCATGAGTGCGGTCGGGCTGGCCCCGCTGAAAATGACATGGATTTCTTTTTAAACACAATGCAAGTCTGAACCACAATAATGGTGACAGCGATAAGAATGAGGACTGTACTAAGCATTCTTCACTAATGTGCACTCACCTTCCTCAAGACAAATGACAAATATAGATAAGCTACTTCCCATTCATCTTGTGATAGCGTACCTGGAGAACTCAAAAATTAAAAACATATTGATACTGCAATCTGCTAGGAGTGATGATGATGGAAAATGTCAAGAGAAAAACAAGTACAAAGGAACATACTCTGATCTTGGTTACCATCACCTAATGCACCAAGCCTTCGCATTAGTTCCACATACTCAGGTCTTTTCATATACTCGTGGACAAATTCATGCGAGTTCTTCACAAACACCAACTCCATATCATACTGCAAGAGGTCAATGGGTTTTTAGGTTAAATGGAAATTACATGAAACACAAGTCAATAGCTCCAATCAAAAATCAAAGAGGGATCTTCTGATTGCACTTTTGATCTTAATGTGTTGCACAGCACAATAGCCAAACCATTTCAAATTAAGAAGTTTTACCTCTTCTACTAACGATTTGAAGACGTGAAAGGGGACAATCCATTCTGGACAATCAACCGCATCCTGCATAGGATAAATTAATATTAATGATCTAGAAATACATGTAGATATCGGCTACAAAAGATAAATAATTTAAAAAATAGATAACCAACCAATAGTAACACAGATAATGGAAAGAAACAAGAATTTACCTCCAGATGAAACTTGTACTTGATACCAAAGGGGATTGAAGACCTAAATTTCTGAGTCGTATGAAGCACTTCATCAAATTAGGTAAAAGAAATTTGAATGTGAAATAAAAGTCACATCTTGGCTTAAAATATCAGGCAAGTTTCCTCAACATGAAAATATACCTTTTCAGAAAATTCTTCATCAAAGCGTATCCAGTATACACTATTTCCAAAGAATAAGCCTTCAGCTGAAAATTCAGTCAACTAGCATTACCAACCAGTAATGAAAAAGACCTTATGCAAAAATACACGGTAAAAATTGCTCCATCGAGCTTCATCAGTTGCTCATAAGAACTAGGTTGTCTGTCAAGACAAAAGAGAACCAAACGAGGAAATAAAACCGCCAAACTGAAAAGCACTTTGGATATATCTCTGGGGATTTAATTGAACTATCTTCTAGGAAGAAGCAGGTCTTTCCTTCTGCCTTCCCTCATTTACTTCTGACCCTAACTTTGAGAATAATTCATTTCAAATCCAGAAAAGTATATTTGTCTTTTAAAGACAGCACAGCCGGGAGAAGCAGGAAAAATTGGTAGTGGTCTAGAGTGAGACCAAAGAAGATATACAAGGACACTCATTGTTAAACAAGAGGGGCCTTCCACTTGGGGATCTTTTTTGGTGGTATTCCAGAGAAAGTTGTACAGGACCATTTTTCAGCAAATCCACCTTTCTTATTTAAGGTTTCCATGAACCATTCATATTTTTGGCTTAATTGGATATTGTTAGGGTCTTCATTATTGTGATTCACCACTATGTACACGAATGGTTCAGGTTTCACAATTTGAACCATTCATGCTCATAATGAAAAAATCGGACTTTCAGTACTTTAAGATATCCAATTGAAGAAAATTTGCACAAGTGATTTGCTCAAGGAGGCCTAAAAACTAAACAGTGAATTGCAGAAAAAGGTTGGGAAGGGGGTCCCACAGTCCCACACAACAATCCCTAGAATTACCATACTCAGATGTACTCCCAGCCTGTAATATCTCACAAATGTATATTATCATGCCAAAAACGATTCTGTATTCCCGAATTTCCACTAAAAGTTCTATTATCCCCAAAAACTTCTCTTTCCACAAAAGCCTTTGACGATAAAACTGGTTATATGAGGATTTACTGGAGAATGAAAGAGCATCAAATATTGCATGCAGGATTTGTTTTCCTAGCATTACCGAAAAACACAATAAACGAACTCAGGTGAAGAAAAAACCTTCTCTGAGTTTTTTGATGATCACGTTAGCATCTGGCATTGTTCCAATGAAAGTTCCTCCTGGGCGAAGTAAGGCTGAAACATTAGCCAAGGCTCGCCGTGCACGTGCCTCAGTGGACCAGGAGTAATGCAAGGCAAACTGCAAAATCGAATTTGCTTTGCTTAAGATGGTTCTGTTTTAATGCCATCCTCATCTCCAACTGACTACAGTAAAAATTAAATATTATTGCAACGTAGTCTGACCTGGCAACTGCAAATATCAAAGGGGGCATCATCTGCCAAGACTTTATCCAGGCGAACCTGAAACCACAAACATGATAATGGTGGTTATAAGGCATAGAACACCTCCTCAGATTCATGTCACACACTAATTAGAGGCTGATTTGAGTAAAAGAACGTCAACTTGGACATAACAATGGCCTAGCAACAATTACCTCATAACAATCTCCACAGATAAGCCGTGCTGGAAATGTGAACTTTTTACGACGTTGATGATGGTCAGCATCTCCATTATAACGGGTTCGACAATCTTCTATCTGCAAAGAATATATGGTGATAATGTAATCGTTCATGACAAAAAACAAAGTCAAAAGCCAAAAAAAAATCTTAATCACGTCTTGATGAGGATTGGGGACTTGAGAGAAGACATGCAATCTCTTTATCCTCAGAAAGAAAGATCAACTTGAGAGAAATGCCATAGTTGGAAAATCAGATTATGGGAAGGATATGGAAGAAAAAAAATTGAAATTCAGTACTGTTCTAACAATTCTACATAAGAATAATGTGGACTTATCACTTATAATATAACATGAATATAGAAATAGAATCAAACCTGTAATCTCATATGTTTAGTGTATCTACATTAGAGATGTGGGAATCCATTATTTGAACTACAAGAAGGCCCAAATCTGTGATGTATTAGGACACTATTAGAAGTCCTTAATCCTTGGGGAAAACCTTTATGGGAAAGGTATCTTAAGGATTATGAGAACTCTATAAATAGGAGTTTTGGTCCGTGTCATCACCACAAGTTACAAGCATTATGTTCTACCACTTTAGAAGCTTAAGTTGTAAATCCTTATAACCCACTAGCAAGGCCCCTCATTTCCAATGTGGGAGACGTTCTCCATTCACATTCTCAACACACCCCCGCACGTGAGGCGACATCTCAAGCCAAACACGTGGACAACATATATGGGTGACGGTGAGCACGTGTAGCCCAAATCCTTATAACCCATTAGCAAGGCCCCTCATTTCCAATGTGGGAGTCTTTTCCCATTCACATTCTGAACACTATTGACATGTAAGTTGTGCAGAAATTCCCTTTCTTTTCTAAGAACTCAAAATAGCAAACAGATTTTGCTAATATACCTCACTGAATCTCTCAAGTTACAACTCCACGAAGCCATTTAATATGATCCATAAGTCTGGAATGGTCCATATTTGGAATTTCCAAAGTCATGCCTTGTTTGACAAGAAAAGGCTTTCTTATAACATCAACAAGCAACTTAAAAACACTCCATACACAAATTAGATTATACAATACTTAATGAAAGATAAAATTCACCACTTACCGATCCTTCAGCAATATCAATGCCGACATAGTATCCAATTTTTGCCTTGTCCCATTTGATGAGATCACCTCCCTACCGTAAATAAGAGATTAGAAACTACAGTATGCAGTGAAATGAAAGGAGAGGGAAAGATAACTGGACCAACAATACCTTGCCACATGCAAGATCAAGAACAGCATCTCCTCGGCGAGCATAGAGCTGAATTAAGACACTCTTAATCTGCTCGATAAGAAAAAGAACCACATCAACAACAGAAGCATGGAATGTGATCATATCATTCTAGAGTAATTAGATAGATGTAATAAATAAAAAAACCAACCCAATTGTTAAGCTTTTTCAAGTGGATGATTGGACTAGCTTCCCGTTCTTCCAGAGTTTGATTTGTCCTTGCACTATAGTGATCGGCCACTTTCCGTGCAATAATCTTTGTGCTTTCATCCTCCAAGAAACTTGAATCATCTAAAACCACAATGCAAGACAATGTGACTTATCCATAACAAAACTGCTTGCATTCCTCATATTGCTAGAGTTATAAGAAAGAAAACTGAAGCTCCCAATATCAGAATCTTCATAGTGAAGAAAAACTAGACTTTCTAGTAAACAAAAGAGTGTGGATCTCTGATACCAGAAATGTAACGTGGGAAGCTCAGAAATCCAGTTCAAGTAAATCAGCATACTACTGATACACCATAAATTATTAATCCAACACATGAAACAGTAAAAACAGTTCAAAGCTTCTATCTTTCTCCTGTTTCACTCACTTTCGCAGCAAACCAATAGAGGACAGAGACCAAACTACGTGACCCAGATCCAAAATTCATCAAACTAAACCGAAAAAATAAAAACTTTACCATATGAAACCATAAATCGGAACGGAAGGAGCAAAAGGGTAAGCAAATATTACCTTCTGGGTTGGGTTTGTGCCTGGATTGAGGCTGCCCAGCAGAGTTGGACGACGATTCTGAGTAGCTTCGTTTCATGGCCAATGATCAGTAACACAGAAATTGGGGTTTCAGAGATAATCGAATGCGGCTATCGGAAAAGCAAAAGAAACAAAGTGCTAGAGAGAGAGAGGAGACAAAAGCTTTAAACACAGAGAGGGGCTTTGAGATTGAAAGTTTTTACAACAACAATTTAATAGTGCGTGACCGACACGCTCGAAAATGATGGAAAATCTTTGGGTTCTATTCCATATGGGATTGGACATTCTGGTTTTAACTTTGAAGTGTTAACCTAGCTAGAGCTAGCATGGTTGGGTTAACTAGCTTGATGACACTTTTGCGTTTTGACATACAAGGTCAAATGTGGCTGTAGATTAACTAGGCTAGCCATCATCTTCCCATTCAAGCACGTAAAAGTTTTCCTCTCGCCCAACAAGGTTTCTATAAAATCTCTTGACAATTTTTCGCATCGATCATACCATTATCCGATGAGGTTCGAATTTTCTACGGTGTTGGTTTGACATATATGAACTAGCCTTAACTGCGAGAATTCCGAGTTCGTTGCCGACCTAATCTCTTCACATTTGTCTTCCTGTTCTGCAGCAAAACCTCGGTACGGTTCGTATGCTCTACACTTTTCGGTCTCCATGTTTCTTCCCCGGAATATTTAGTGGAAATGTTCTTGAATCTATCAGCCTTTTTCCTCCAATTTTCAATGTATCTCATGATCGTTATGTATTCATTTTAGTGATCAAGCCTGGCTTTTTGGTATTATTTAGTATTCGACCTTCCAATACATCAGTAAAGGATCTGTGGCGCAATGGTAGCGCGTCTGACTCCAGATCAGAAGGTTGCGTGTTCGATTCACGTCAGGTTCAGTTATTTTGGCCACACAACTTCTGATTGCTATACACACCATGTTCTTTTTTGGACCGAATTAATTCTCGTGTGTTTATTTATTATCATCACTCAGTTATATCTCTCTCTCGCTCTTTTCTTCGCTGAGAATGCTATATACAGTTTGATTATTAGAAACAGACATGAGAAGGATTAGACATTGTAAAGACCAGCTGAAATTGTTTCTATACTGAGTTTTCAATTGAATCAATCAATGCATTTGATTACATAAGCTTTATGTTTATGTGCCATGTACACAAGTATGATTGTCCAGTTGCAGAAAGCTTGTAAACCACTGAACTGAAGATTTAGGTATCCTCGTAAGGTTCTTCTTGTAATCGACAAAGTAGAGTCCGAATCGGACAGTGTATCCCATATTCCATTCCCAGTTGTCGAGCAATGACCACACAAAATAACCACGCACATCACACTTGTCTTCCCTGTATCGAATAACGATTCAGTACGTATTCTGTTACATGGGGATGTACGGTATACGATGCATATGATACTTTTCATTATTACGTACCTTATAGCAGCAGACAGGTTTGAGAGATAGTCTCTGTGGAATCGTATCCTCTTCTCGTCATTTAAAGCCTTCCTCATGGATATGAAAGGTTTATTTGGATCATCCATACCTGATTCAGTACGTTCACAGTGTAAAGTTTTTTTTCATGTCAAGAAAGTTTCATGCATAAAATTTGAAAATGAACCTACTCACCATTTTCTGTTATCATCACTGGGGGGTTCCCATACTTGTCTTTGATGTATACTGTCAACTTTCGGATGCCCCATGGGACTATGCGTAACCAGCTCGAAGCGGCCTAGAGTATAGGAAGAACTGATGAGCTCTTAAATATGAAAGTAAAGGTTTAATTCAGGGCTTCATCAAAGGAATAAGACGTACTTTTTCTCCGATTGACACTCCTCCTTTATGTGCTACAATCAAAATCAGATAAAATTAAACAGTTATCCGTTGATGAAATCCTGCTTGTGTTTTTCTTCTATAGCATGTACTTTAAGCCTTTTGGAAATTAAAGTATTGTGTTTGTCAACTTACTCGTTGTAATGACTGCAGCATCAGAAGTAGCATCGTTCAATATAAACTTTCGAATCCTTGTCCTGTCATTCCGAGCATATAATGTGGTGTAGTGGTTTATGCCAATAAAGTCAAATGATCCTATCAGCAATTTTGACACTTGTTCTGATATCTTTGGTAATCGCTCACCCACAAGCTTCTTCATAGAAAATGGATAGTCACCAAAAAATAGTGGATCAAGGAACCTGATTCACATTTGTGTGTTACATTCTGTTTATATGCAATTCTCATGACTACTGTTAGATGATGTTCTGACTAAAAAACTGTTCAAGAAATTTACCATCCTAATGTGAACTCATTGGCTCTTTGTGCTGCATCTATGTCCTCATCATTGTCAGATAACGGTTCATGCCATTTAGCATCCAGTGAAATACCTACTTGACCTCCTTGTTTCTCCTAATTTTCCCACAGAGAAAAATGTTTAAACTTTGCAAGTTCTAGAGATTTTCGTTTCATGAATACATGGAAGAATGCTACCTTGAAAAACTGCTGATAAGTACGATAAGTAGCAGCATGAGACAGGAGGATGTTGTTAGCAACAATGTATGGCTCAACAGATGAATTTCCTTTCTTACAAACCAAATGACCAAGAATAGAGCATCGACCAGGTGCTTGAATGCCCAAGTCGTAACTCTGAAGCGCGTAGCCATGAGGCTCGTTGAAAGTAATCCAGTGCTTAACTCTATCTCCAAAAGCTTGGAAGCAAGTAAAGGCATAGTGTTCAAAGTCTTCTCTGCAAGTAGTAGATGAAGTAAACTACAATGCTTGTTTTATCAGTATTAAATCTTATGACATTTTCAGTGGTTGTATGATACTTGCATTATCTGTGTGCTCAACCATCCTTCATATCTGTCTTCAAGCATCTGTGGAAGATCCCAATGATATAGAGTTACAAAAGGCTGTATCCCTGATTAAGATGAATTGTGTGAGCTTGCAACAATACAGTATTTGAGAAACGAAGTACATTGCGAAACAGATTTCACTTGGTAACCTTTTTCGAGTAAAGAATCTATAAGGCTGTTGTAGTAGCTTATTCCCTCTGAGTTGGGCGCCCCTGTTCCATCTGTACGTTGTTGAGTTTTTAAAACAGTTAATAACTACAAGACAACTAATGTTGTTCCAAGAAAATTATAATGCGAATAGAATCACGTCTTACTTGGAAAAATTCTTGGCCACGATATTGAGAATCTATATGCATTTACTCCCATATCCTTCATCAAGTCTACATCACTCTGCAAATTTTCAATGTTTACTTTGGCTAATGAAGTTGGCAATGCATCGTTGTCAACTTGCCATCATCATTACCTGAATATTCTTACATTGTATTTATAATAGCATCGATATTGTTGCTAGATTTGTATTCGAATAAATTAAAAATCCTAAATGTTCAAGAAATTTTGTTCTACCGTTGGATGTGCTTATCTAACTTTTTTAGTCTAATACTAAAAAAAGGAGCATGGTTGTAATGTAAAGAAGTAAATTGGAAGTCGACAGCTTGTTTGTTGGCGCGCTAGAAATATCTAATAATGAAAATGTTGGAAGTCAACCAAGGGAAAATAGACTTCACCTGAAATCTGTGATATTGATCTACGGCTGTATTTGCATTGCTGAAATCTAAAATCCTCCCTGTAAATTAGCATATTAAAGAAGGAAATTATCAAATAGAAATCTACTTTGCATTCTGCAAAATTTTTGCTCCATTTAAAGGGACCTTGCTATTGAATTCGGATTTTGCATACCAGGTTGCTTTGTGAAAGTATCCCATACACTAGCTCCCTTGTTTCCTTCATTTACGGCTCCCTCAAACTACCAGATATAAGACACCATGATTGTTGAATAGTTGTTATATGTATGTATGTATGTATGTGTATATATATAGCTCTCCATCATGTTAAATTTTTAAAACTAAGAACACAAAAGTACCTGGTATGCCGAAGACGCTGTTCCGAAAACAAATCCGTTTGGGAAATCATCCCTGCTAATAGATTCAGAGTTTGCAAGGAGCCTGCTCATCAGAAACAGGATGATGCATAGTCTCATGGTGAGGTATTTTCACGTCTCGAACATGAATTTCCTCTGTTGTTTCGCGTAAGTTTCCAAGCTCATTGATGAACGAAACTGATTGCTTTCGGAGATTCTTAATTCATAGAGCTAGCTTAAGCTCCCTTAACTTGTATAGTGAAGAATAAATATAATATGGAAGAAGAAGAAATGTGCAAAAGCAAGCCAGGCAATAAGGAGGGCTTTCTCTCGTTGACGACCTTTCTTGCAAAGTTGGGAAGAGATTGACACATGTACGTGACTATATATTTTGAAAGATGGACAAAACTTTTTCCTGCTCTTTAACTTATTTGGTTGACACATATAACAGGTAACGGGGTAGAGCCATGCATTTAGCTAAATTGTTGAAATACACATCGCACACAATACTGTCTACATCGTTTTGTCACTCAATACGACACTGTCACGTAGAAAAACAGTCTCGCCTGATTGCGAGGCCGAGGTATATATGGTAAGCTTGAAAGCAAGAGTCCCGAAATGAGGAGCAATGGCACCTTCCACATCACATCAGGTTGAGGTCGATGAGAAGAGGACTACTTTATATTATCGATCACCTCTTCCATTGCCGCCTCTTTTCTTTGCTTTGCTTTGTTTTGTTTCGTTTCGTTTATAGGATTTATATATGGTACCAATTCGAGCGTTCTTATCTGCATACGTCACAAACAATGTCGTCTTATTTGTGGAATGACGGTCACCTACAACCGTTGCCTTCTGTGCTCGAGTTTCAACTGGACAAGTTTCTTGCAGAAAATAAGGGAAACCAGCGCGTTAAAATGTTTTAACTTTAAGTATCTGAAAATGAGATTTCCTTTATACATAAATACACGGATCTGTGGCATTGAGGGGACAGAGCACTTGGCGTGCATGAGTTGCGTGGAAGATGGGAGCTTATCTTTAGAATAACAAATATCAACAGCTAGTTGATTCTTCTTGTCTTGTATATATATAAGTTTTTTGCACTAATAATATCTGAACTTATATGTCCAGTAAAGTTTGAACTTTTAATGTTATCAATGTGATGTCTAAATTTATACATGTCATCAATGTAATGCCTGAACTTGTACATGTTATCAATGTGATGCCTAAATTTTTTTTTTTTTATTGCCAACATTTTTCCATGAAATTTTTTGTTAACCAAACGTCTATTTTAAAATTATTGACAAATTATCAAAAAATGTCCTTAATGAAGATTGTTTTCCTTCAAATACTACTGACACTCAAGTTTCCCTCCCAAAAACAATGCATATACTATAGTAAAATCGAGTAATTGACAAAGAAGTGGCGATTACTCAAATTTACTGTAGTATATGCATAGTTTTTGAGAGGAAAATTTAAGTGTTAATAGTATTTGGAGGGAAACAATCATCATTAAAGATATTTTCGATATTATGTAAATAATTTTAAAATAGACGTTTGGTTAATAAAAAACTTGACGGAAAAATGTTGGCAATAAAAGAAGAAGAAAAAATCAAATTTAGGCACCACATTGATAACATGTATAAGTTCATGCATCACATTGATATCACATATAAGTTCAGGCATCACATTAATAACATATATAAGTTCAGGAATCACATTGATAATATGTATAAGTTCAGGCATCACATTGATAACATTAAAAATTCAGGCATCAAACACATTGATAATATCTATAAGTTCAGGCATCATATTGATAACATTAAAAATTCAGACATCAAACTCTATTAGACACATAAGTTCAGACATAATTACTAAAAAAACTCTATATATAGATAAAACAAACAGTGATGTAATCTACTGAATAATGAATATGGCTTTGTTTATTTTTTGTGTTGATGTGATGTAATCTACTGAATAGTGAATATGGTTTTGTTTATTTTTTGTCACCGATGTTATATGAGTCATCGCGTAAATTCATGTTTATGTTTATTATTATGTGATTTGGTCATATTAATTACTACGGAAAATTATGTTATAATATACACTCAGGGGCGGATGCATGCCTAGGGCTGTGTAGGCTGCAGCCCACGACAAAATTTCGACAAGATATCTAAGAGTATAGGTATAATTGAGTATTTGAGTTGCATAGTCAATTTGACAGACATATGGATAAATAAAATTAAGGATTATTACTTTAATATCTCTTCAAGCAAGTTATGTTCTTATTTATATGCTCTTGTTTTTGGTTCTTACGCCTCTAATTTCTTTACTTTCTTTGCAAAAAGTCCTTTGAATAGCAACCAAGAATTATTTTCATCTTTCTTCACAGTCCCACTAATGAATAAAATTAAGAGATGATCATGAGATTTGGGTAGTCAAACTGATAGAGATGTGATTGCTCCATTCATTTAATCAAATAATCATGTGTGTGGTATGTATCAACCGACACCTTTAGATATATTTCATTAAGTCTTGATTATATATGTATTTTACACATTTCAATTAACTTTAGTTCATAGACATTGACACGAGGATGAGCCATCCGTTCATTTACAAACCTTAGACAAAGAAAAAAATTGGGCGCGCAAGGAAAAAAAAAATTGTGCGCTATGTGCACAATATAGCCCACACTCTTTAGAAATCCTGGATCCGTCCCTGTATACACTATTTATGTGTCAAATACAAGTTCTTGTTTTACCCTTCACGATCCACAATATACTTCGTCTCCATCTCTGGACATCCAAGACTGCGCCGTCTATTGTCGCGCTCTCTCTCACTTCAACCCCCATGTGCGCCTCTCCCTTGCTCCAAACCTCATACACCGCTTTCCACTGTCTCGCTCTCCTCCTCCCTCTTCCTTGGGTAATGTTGGTAATATGAGTAAATGGGAGGGTACTTGTCCATTGAACGGAATACCCATCTTCAAACGAATAAAATTCGTTAATATTTGTTACCCGCGGTTGAACAAGTAATACACATGCCCGCCCAGTTAAATTTCGGATAATCCGTGGGTACCTATTCAAAATCAAGTTTTCTTATTTTTATCTAAAAAATAAGGATTTTTATGTTTTTTAAAGACGAAAATAGATTTTTTTTTGTTTGTATATTTTGTAATAGAACGAGATTGAGGGAGAGAGAGAATGAGCAAACAGAGAGACAGAAGAAGATGAAGAGAGAGATTGAGGGAGAGAGAGAGAAGAAGAAGATTGAAGGAGAGAGAAGAAGACAGAGAGAAAGAGAGTGAGTGAGGAGAGAGAGAGAGAGGAGAAGAAGAAGAGAGAGAAAAGACGAATAGAGAGAAAATATCTGAGTGTGAGGTTCTTTTCTTTCGTGAGAGTAATGGTTTTTGGATGATAATGGATACCCGTGCGTACTCGCGGGTTGTACCCATGGGTATACTCATATCCGCCCATTTAATTATCAGGTATTTTTGAAATACCCATTACCCGCTTGTTAGCAAAAACATAATAGATTTTTACCCGCCCACGAATTTCAAAAATGGTAAAAATGCCAACACTATTATACCCCCCCCCCCCGATCTGTCTTTTGCATGAAATTTATGAATGAAATTAAAGAGTGGAGAAAACCATAACCTCGTTGCGCTCTGGCCAGCGAAGGCGAGCCTCCTCTTTTGGAATCGGCTTATCGATGAACTTGAACGCAGATGCTTTTGCACTATAGTTTTTTCTTTCTTAGAAGTAGCTGAATCAGAGGAAGGAGGTGTTGGCGGCGGAGGTGGCTTTCTCTGTGCCAGTTCGTAAATCGAAGAATCGAGAGCAAGGTAACAATGAAGAATGAGGGAGGGAGTGCATTGGGATCTGCAGCGAGGCTAGGGATGGCGTCGTTAGCGATTGGGATGATGATGCCGATGAGTTGATCCTGATGTTGGTTAATGCCTTTATTACGGACTCGGATCCTCTCCTAATGGAGAAGCCCCTTACTTCTGCCTAACAAGAGGAGCTTGGCCATCCATCTCATTCTAAGGCCTAGATGCAATTTAACTTTTCTTATCAAACTGCACCATTTTTTTCTTCACCAAACCTCATGATTTCCTTCTTTTTCCTTCCATCATCTTCTTTTTCGTTCGTTCATTGGAAGTGTTACTGCTAACATGCTACTGGGTTTCCTTTTGCCCATTAAATGCAATGAACTCAAATGAAATTCTAGTTTGTCTCTCTTAAAGTTTCCCGCATCTAAATTGTTATACCTTCAATTTATGAAAAGAATACAATCTCATCAATCACTTTGCCAATGTAAACTCCAAGTTCAAAATTTCTATAAGTTGGGATCCAGTCCCCTCTAACTCCCTGTGAAATCCATGTCATTTTTTTCAAATGTTCTTTTTAACGAACCAAATCAAATCGCAGAAAGCTAATCGCTTATTTTCCTTGATGATGTGGAATCGCCGATGGAGTAGGTATGGGCTTCGAGGTAGGCACAACGACAGAGTAGTTAAGGTCAGGGTTTAGAGTGATGAGGGACTCGTTGGTAGTTGGGTTTTGAGTCGGCTGCTGTGGCGATGGAAAATGAGAGGAGAATTGTAACGGTGACGGGCATAGATGAATACAATGATAGACACTACAAGAAAATTGCACCTAGACCACGGATCATTTCCGTCGTCTAGGTGCAGTTTTCCGTCGTCTAAGTACTTAGACGACGGAAACTCCGTCGTCCAAGGTCCGTGCTCCAAGTGCTGTCGTCCAAGCACCTGGACGACGGAGATTTAGTGATCCGTCGTCCAAGTTCACTTGGACCTCGGACATTATCCGTGGCCCAGGTAGCCACCTGGACGACGGAAACTCTAAGTCTCCGTCGTCCAGGTGAACACCTGGGCCACGGAGATTGTTAGCTTCTCCGTGGCCCAGGTGTTCACCTGGACGACGGAGACTTAGAGTTTCCGTCGTCCAGGTGGCTACCTGGGCCACGGAGAAGCTAACAATCTCCGTGGCCCAGGTGTTCACCTGGACGACGGAGAACTAATTCTCCGTCGTCCAGGTGAACACCTGGGCCACGGAGAACGGCAGGGTTTAGGGTTTAGGGGTTAGGGGTTAGGGGTTTAGGGTTAGGTTTAGGCACCTGGACGACGGAGAACATAATCTCCGTCGTCCAAGTGAATATTTAATTTTTTTTTAAAATAAATTGAAATTAAATATTATTAATTTAATTTATTATTATTTTAATTTAAATAATGAAAAATGCTAAAATTAAATAAATAAACTAAATTTTGAATATTAATTAATAACTTAATTATTAAATAATCAAAGTAAATTAATTTGTACATACGAAAAAACCCATAAATTAAAAATTAAAATATTGTTCGGAATGCGGAAAGAAACGAGATAATATACTACTAGCTAGCTAATACACTGGAGGAGCAGATGCGCCGCCGAGTCCTCCGCCTCCAGCCGGGTCGTTGTCGTCGGGGTGTGGGTTCGGAAGAGGTTGACATACTTCTCGATTTTGTTCCATGAGGGCGATGAGTTGGGCTATTTGTGCTTGTTGTTCGTCAAGTCTTTGCCGCATTGAATCATTCTCCTCTCGTGCCAGTCGAGCCTCTTGAATGGCTGCTTCGACGGCCGCAGCCTGACTCCTTCTCCGCTGCCTCGAACCTCCCGTAGATGATGAGCCGGAGGTCGTCGACAAATCTCGTACCACCCTAGGCCCAAAGTGTCTAACCTCCTTGTCAGCTCTACGACCGTAGACCTCATCCGCGATTGCAATTTGGCTCTCTAAGGATAGAGGAGGCAGGTCTTCCGGTGGCACATCTTGGAACGCAAGCTGAGTGTTAGCCAACTCTTCATGCGCACTCTCTATCGCCCTTGCCTACAAAAGAATAATTAATTTATTATAATGAAATCATATTTAAATAATAATTACTATAATTAAAAGCACACACATATATATATATATATCATTTACGCCGCATTGACTCGCTTCATTATCGAGCCCTGGCGTCACGTACGCGCTTACGCTTGCATCAAGATAAGGGTGTTTGGAACCCTTATCCTTGTGCTCCTTGGCAATTTGAATGAACTGCTTGGCGCCGGTAGTATGGTGTTTCTCCTTCTTCCCCCGGTTGGCTTTGTTGACACCGGAGAATTTCTGTTACACAACATAATTAAATCATTAAAAAATGAATAACTACAATTTAAATAATTCAATTATCTTAATTGAAATAAAAAAAATAAATTAATACCTTAAATTGTTCATCGGCAAAGTGGTTACACAACCACTCCCACTCATCTTCTCTCTCCCCTTGCAGCTCTACCGGGGGAGGCACGGGACCGACATCTTTGAAGTACTTATGGAGCCTGTACTTCCAATCTTTGTAGATGGAGTTGGCGGTTTGGTTGATATGCCTCAACATAGCCGGTGTCGGATCCACGTCAAATTGTTCCTATCAAAAATAAATAGAAAATTATAATCGTATATATTATGAAATTTTAGGCCGAGATTAACAATATTATATAATAACTAAATTGAACGTATTACGTACCGAAAGATCTTTGAAGACTTTCGCCTTCTCATGATCCGGCGCCTCCTTCCAAGTAGGGGCAGTGATACGAACCCGGTTACGGATGATTGACCCTATCCCATGCGCCGAGAGACTTGCTAGCTGAGCTGTGGGAGGGCCACCGGTGAATTCGTCGTACGACAAGTCGATCTTTTTACCGGTCGCCTTGCAAATACGCTCCGCTTTGCCCCCTTTAACGAGACCCCGAGTCCTTTTCGGTTTCGATTCAGTGGGGGCCCTCCTTTGCCTACGGCGGGCGCTGTACATGATTGATTCGGCGGTCGAGGACGCCTGAGTACTTCCCGTTGAATGGGTACCGGGCGTCGGAGATTGGAAGGGG
Organism: Geum urbanum; assembly: GCA_946800695.1. Taxonomy (NCBI): domain Eukaryota; kingdom Viridiplantae; phylum Streptophyta; class Magnoliopsida; order Rosales; family Rosaceae; genus Geum; species Geum urbanum. Next base: position 51,970,801 of record OX327001.1, on the reverse strand, counting down.
TCGACGTCATCACCGCTCGAGATGAATGGGGGAGCGGGAATTTCCCCAGAGGGCGCTACGGACGGACCAGATGATCCGTCCGGATTGAGAGCGTCGTTGCCCTCCGGTGGTAATTCCCAACCGACTTGGTCCGCCAAGCAGCGGAGCATGGCATCTTCTACCTCTTGTTGGGCTTTCTTCTTGCCGGATGTCGTCTTTGGCGGAGCCATTTAAACCTAAGAGTACGGGGTTAAAATACCTACTTACCATAATAATTACAACTTAAAAATTTACGCTAATTAATTAAGTACGTTTAAGATTTAAATAGAGTACACTAGCTTGGCATTTTCGGTCGTTCAATGGACGTGCGACCCGCGCGATAAAGTGTAAATTTTCAATTAATCAGCCTTGGTTAAATCGAAAAACATGGCCAGTTAGGGATAGAGATAACGCGAGAGGCAGGACTAATTTCGACAAAAGTTTTTCTTAGTCCAAATCCTGTCACCAGTCATAACCCGTTTCTAGACACCATGTCCGACATTCGGCCAATTTTTCGAAAATTTACACTCCCTCAAGTCCTTTGCAAACTCCGCCCTCAACCTCGTGTCCATAACTTCACTTAGGTTATGGTGTGCGGTGATGAAATCCACACATCACGAGGGGTTAAGGAGATAAGCAAGGAAAAGAGGCGCCATCTATTCCAAAGAGTGCGACTTAATTACACCAAGCCTATGTACTAAATTTAAATCGAACACGTACTACTAATTAATTTACTAAAAAATACACGTAATTACATGCAATAATTTATTTTCCATTTAGCATGCAATAATTAACCATTTAATTAATTAATAACAATAATTATTTATTTAATTAATTAATAACAATAATTATTTATTTATTTAATTAATAACAACAAATTTACAATTATTCATTTAATTAGTATTAAATAACAATAATTATGATTTAATTAATTAATAACAACAATTAATCATTCATTAAATATTTAAAACTAATTACTAAATTAATTTCTACTAATTAATTATATTTAGAATTTAATTAATTAATAAAATTAAAATTATTTAAATAAGGGAAAAATAGAAATTTACCGAATCGGAGTTTTCGGGAATTTTGCCGGAGTTGTGTCGTCGGAGAGGAGGAATCGAACCACGCCGGAGTTGTATCGTCGGAGCGTCGTCGCCGGAGGAGAATATCGCCGGAATGAGATTGAGAGAGAGAGGAGAGGAGAGATGGAGAGAATTGTAAGGGATGAGGAAAAGAAGATGAGCCGTACTCTATTTATAGAGTTTCACTTAGACGACGGAGCACTATTCTCCGTCGTCTAAGTGCACTTGGATGACGGAAACGGGCTTCTCCGTCGTTCAGGTGGCGGTTTCAAAATTTTGAAACGGCGCGTAATTAAGGGGCATGACGTTTTGAACCGCCATGGAATTGGACTTAGACGACGGAGAATTAATTCTCCGTCGTCTAAGTGAAAATTCAAGCGGTGCCAAAAACGGAAGCGGTAAATTGAACCGCCATAATTTTGGACTTGGACGACGGAGATGGTAAGTTTCCGTCGTCCAAGTGAAAATTACATGAAAAAATTAAACAAAAAAAAATTTGAACCGCCATGATTTTTGAACCTGGACGACGGAGATGGTCATTCTCCGTCGTTCAGGTGAACACCTGGACGACGGAAAATGACCATCTCCGTCGTCCAGGTTCATATTACGTAAAAAAAAATTTAAAAAATAATTCGCTAGGAATTTAGCGATCTGTCATTCGAGTGAAATAGTCGTACAATATCGATGAACGCATCGTATATATGAACAGTCAAATTTGAACCGCCGATTAATTTTACGTATTGAAACATGTTAAGTATCGACTAATCTTTACGACTTCAGTGTTCATGAGTAGACGCTCATTTGTAGCAGAGTATTAACGAAATTGAATTTGGACAAAACAACCGTTGGATATGTTCGTCGTAACATAATATATAATTGTCTTCAAAGGACCATAAAATAATAAGTTCGGGAAGGGTTTGATCGGCACAGTCAACCGCAAAACCGATAATTTCACAAACCGGAAACGTGGATGCAAGGCATTTCGCAACTCCGATTTTCGAACCGTCGAAGCTCACACACCAAAAATTGTTTACTCTAAAGTCTTGATGAAAAGAAAATGCATTGGAAGAAGGTCTAGATGGTCGTTGTCTTAGAAAAAATTACGATATTTGCACCTGGACGACGGATTTGAGCGTTTCCGTCGTCCAGGTTAGAACCTGGACGACGGAGAATGACGTTCTCCGTCGTCCAGGTGTATAGACCCTGAATTCAAGGGTTAGGGCCTTACTGTTTAGGGTTTAGGGTTTGTGAACTTGGACGACGGAGAATGACCATTCTCCGTCGTCCTAGTGTGTACCTGGATGACGGATAATGACCATTATCCGTCATCCAGGTGCATAGACCTCGATTTCAGGGGTTAGGGCCTTAGGGATTACGGTTTAGGTCGTCCCCGGTCATTTGTGTACGTGTCCGTTCAATTATCAATCGATCCGATCGAACTGCAGGATTTAGGCCGGCTAGGGTCAAGGATTTAGCTAGGATACGTTTTATATGATATTGAGATTTGGCGCCAATATTTATTAATTTCTCCGTTGGCCAGGATATATAATTCAGATTAATTTCTTACCGTAAACCGGCATCGATCATATATATATTACAATAAGTACAGTAATTAATTACCAATTAATCTCCCTCGTCGTATGACCGTACTCTTCGTCATAATCATCATCGTCCTCATCCCCGTTAGTCGACGGCTCATCCTCGTCATCGTACTCAACATCGTCCGACGAATAACCTGAGTCCTCGTCCGCGTCCTCTTCCTGCTCGTCTTCTTCATCTACTTCATCGATAATCTCATCTTCAGTTAGATCTGTATAACCATCAGGCATGGGTAACCGTTCACCATCTTGAACCAGGTCCATTATATCGGAGCGGACCATAGAAATATTAGGCTCTTGATAGGCAGAAATATCTCTTTCTGGTTCAGCAGCATCTTCAGTCGTCGCCGGTGTCCCTTCAATTGTCTCTGTATTCCATATTCCTCGGTGAGAGATATGGTTCACTATTTTCCACCATTCACCGGCTTTCGGATCGTCGAGATAGAACACCTGCCGAACTAAGGTGGCGAGAGCGAAAGGCTCATCCTCATACCAGTGCGAGTTTGTATCGACTGATAATAGTCCCAGGTCTTCCTTTGTACGCTTGAACCATCTACACTTGAATAGGAAAACGTTGACATCATTCCCGTAACATAGCTGAACCACGTATACAATAGCCCCGTAATATAGATCATTGTCTTTCCCAACCGCTACCCCACTGTTTTGTGTTCTTCTTCCTTCGTCTCGGGCCAATGAATGGAACTTTACACCGTTCACAAAACATCCGGGATAAATATAGTGTTTAACCGGCTTCCCTGCTAGCAAGTGCTTTGGCCATGACCACCACCCTCCGTGGTTATCAGATTTTTGCAGATCAATCATCTGCGAAAAATGACAAATTAATATAAGGGTTTACTTTCTACAAACATGAGCGATATGTATTTAAATAATTAATACCGAGTCGTACGTACGTACCCATTGGAAGAAATAATCAGGAAACTTCTTCTTAACCATTTTCTCAATCCATGCCGAACTCTTGTTTTGATTTAACGCCTGAAGCCTCTCCCTGTATGACATCATGTACAGCTCAACTTCATCACAGTCTCGCAACACTACCCAATGTGCCTCAATAAGTTCTTCCCGTGTTAACAATTCCTTTAATACTCCTCTAAACGGTCGGACGACATTGGTGACGACAGAAAGATTGATGTAGGCACTGCGATCGGAGGCAGTGGGAGGGGGTGGATCTTTGAGGTACCTGTTGCAGTAAGTAACACACTCATACATTAGGTATGTCTCTGCTATGGAGCCATCCGGGGCTGACCTGTTTTTGACGAATGACTTATACTGTCCAAGCTGTCTACAAAATCAAACGTACACATTATATAAGTACATATAGCTAGCTGGCTAGTATATATATAATCTCCAGTGGAACAAATTAATTAATTAGTTGTACGTACGTACCTTTCTTGAGGATACATCCAAGTGTACTGGACCGGACCAGAAATAAGTACCTGCTCGGGCAGGTGGATCATTAGGTGAATCATGATGTCAAAGAAAGCAGGGGGGAAAATCCTCTCTAGTTTGCAAATGATGTGCACAATTTGTTGTTGCAATTCCACCACATCTGACTTCTTTAATTCTCTGGCGCATAACCTCTGCCACCACCTGCACAATGCCACTATTGGTTCTACGACGTCCCGAGGCAAGTATGGTCGAATTACCACTGGAATCAGACGTTGCAGCATAACGTGATAGTCATGTGTCTTTAGACCAACAAACTTGTGTTGCACCTCGTCCACTGCTCCAGTTATAGTAGTTGCATACGTAGCCGGATAACGAACGCCCTTAAACCAGTGAAATACAGAACGTCTAAGCGTCGGCTTCACTGTGTAAGGTGCATCTGGCATCTTGTTGTACACTCATTTCCTATCCCTCCTCAACCACAAGGGACGACGTAGATTCATTGATTCCAAATCTTTGCGCGCTTTGGGAGTATCTTTAGTCTTGAACTTAATACCGAGAATTGTTCCCACCACGCTGTCGCACACATTCTTTTCTATGTGCATCGCGTCCAAGTTGTTCCTCAGCTTCAACTTCGACCAGTAAGGGAGTTCAAAGAATATACTCTTGTGATCCCAATAGCTCAGATCATGTGGAGGAATTGGATTGCATTTCTTTACATCCGCGTCATTGGTCAACACACCAAAGTCGAAATAGCTCAACCTCTCTATAATCTCTTCGCCCGACCAACTACGGGGTTTAGGATTGTTCTCTACCGTACCGTCGAAATAAGCTTCATCCTGTCGCCACGGGTGGTCGTGAGGAAGCCATCTACGGTGACCCAAGTAACACACCTTCCCCGCGTGCCAACTAGAGTTCACGTCGTCCAAACATATAGGACATCCATTATATCCTTTTGTCTTGCAGGCTGCCAACATCCCATAAGCTGGAAAATCGCTGATCGTCCACATTACGGCAGCCCTCATCGTGAACATCGTGTCAGTGAATTTGTCATAAGTTGGGACTCCATTTTCCCACAACAGTTTCAGCTCGTCGATCAAAGGTCTGAGGTAGACATCTAAGCACTTCGATGGAGATTTAGGACCTGGAATTAATACGGTAAGGAAATTAAATTCCTTGTTCATGCACATCCACGGAGGCAAGTTGTACGGCATCAAAATAACTGGCCAAGTGCTGACGGCGGAGCTATTACTTCCCCAAGGATTGAATCCGTCTGTAGATAGGCCGAGTCTAACATTTCTAACCTCTGAAGCAAAGTCTCCAAATTCTCTGTCGAAATGTTTGAAACCCTCCCCATCCGCGGCGTGTCGCAGGACATCGTCATCTATTCGCTTTTCTGCGTACCATCGCATTGCCTCTGCTGTGTGTAGAGACATGTACAGACGCTGCAATCTGGGAATCAAGGGAAAATATCGAACAACTTTCACAGGAATTCTCTTTTTCGAACTCTTCCTATTCAACTGGAATCTGCACTGGCCACATACGGGACAATAGTCCAACTCTTTATACTCTTTGTAAAATAGCACACAATCATTCGGACATGCGTCAATTATCCTGTACTTTAGGCCGAGGCTGCTCAGGATATTTCTAACCTTATAATGAGATTTAGGAAGATTGTGATCATCAGGAAGCAACTTACATATTTGCTCCTGAATTTCGTCAAAATCACTCACTGACATTTTGTGCTTCACTTTTATCTTCATTTGCTCCATCACATATTGCAACACATTCTCTCGACATCCAGGGAACACCGGGGTCTGCGCTTCAAGTAGTATCCGGTTGTACTTTTCCATCTCACTGGTGTCAGTGGCCAAGCTAGCTGCGGGGAATGTGTCATCATGCTCATAAGTGGTACTGTAACCTCCATCTTGGTGTTGGTGTCTACCATGACTACATCCCGGAAACGCATCATGGACCAAATCTGCAGTTGGGTTGCAAGCTGGGGGTCCGGCACCACTGCCGCTGGATGAGGCACCATGGTAACTGTACCCTGAGCTGAAGTCTGCTGCGCTGAACTCTACTGCTTCACCATGCTCGCTCCATGTAGTGTAACTCCACATCATACCATTTTCGTACAGGTGTTGCACCATAACATTAACCTCCGCATACTGACAATTAAGACATTTCTGACACGGACACCTGAAACGTTTCTTTCCCTGACCATGTTCTATCGCAAAATTCACAAATTCGCTAATTCCATCCATATACCGGACATCACATCTATTCTTCAACTTCATCCAACTCTTGTCCATACTGCTACAAAATATTATAATTAATTAATTATTACATATATATATATATTTGTCAATTAATTTACGCTTAATTATACGTACGTACTCGATCTACATCGATCCATCAATTACGTACGTACGTAATTTAATCGATCTGTACATATATATATAGCTAACATCAGCTAACATCCTTGCATGTATATATGTACGTACGTTTTCACTAAATATATATTAATTAATTAATTAAGCAAATTTTAACTGCGTACGTATACGTACCTGCTGGCCTTCTCGATATCTGTACGTTAATTAAGCTAACTAGCTAGTCAGCTGAGATCCCTTATCGATCCTGATTCTTCTCGGCCTACCTAGCTAGCTTCTAGCTAGCTAGCTCCCTAGCTTCTCCTTCTCCCTTCTCCTTCAATTCTTCTTCAAATGGAATGAATAGATCGAGGCCAGGAATGAATTCGATCAGCTTATATAATGCTTCACTTAGACGACGGAGGTGTCGGTACGTCGTCTAAGTGGAAGCACGTTTCGTATACTCGGACGACGGCGTGTCGGTCCGTTGTCCAGGTAATCACCTGGACGACGGAGAATACCATCTCCGTCGTCCAGGTGATTACCTGGACAACGGAGAAGACTCCGAGGTCCAGGTTATACCCTGGATGACGGAAAATACAATCTCCGTCGTCCAGGTGACCACCTGGAGGATGGAGTCTTTTCCGTCGTCCAGGTGTCATTTGGACGACGGAGATGGTATTCTCCGTCGTCCAGGTGGTACTTGGACGACGGAGTCTTTTCCGTCGTCCAGGTGTCACTTGGACGACGGAGATGGTATTCTCCGTCGTCCAGGTGGTACTTGGACGACGAAGTCTTTTCCGTCGTCCAGGTGTCACTTGGACCACGGAACAATTATGTTTCCGTGGTCTAAGTGATGTTTTCTTGTAGTGAGAGGATGGACTTCAACACGGCTTGTGTAGAAAATAAAAAGGAACTACATTATATTAGGCCTCAGGATGAGAATGGATGGTCAAGATTCTTTTGTTAGGCAGTGGTTAGGTCCTCTCCGTTAGGAGAGGATCCAAGTCCCTTGATTACGTCAGGGTCAGATCCGTAGAGGCAGACTTTTGCTTGATGACGGTGGACTTCCAAAACTTCCCGGTGGACGCCGACGATTAGAGATTGTCGGCGACTTCGTCATAGTTGACGTTGATGAACGACTGTGACGCTGTGTGATTTGCAAACGGGTAGGGTTGATTGAGTGCAGCTAATGATAAGGGCAAAATAGTAAAATAACTTATTTTTTTATTTTATCCAAAAATTATCTGACTTTTGGTTATAAAATCTCGCCATGTAGACAATGAAAGTGCACTGTTATTAACCCAATGTCTTCTATATTACTACTACGTGAGCTTCTTACTTCCCATCTCCGTCAAGACATTGAAATTCTGTGTGTCGTCTAGTTTGCACAAGACGTGGGCTGTCCAGTCTAGCGCTGGCTGCTCCTGCCCATCTTTGTGGCCTAGTCCAGCTTGGACATATGTTCCCGGGGTGGCCTAGCTCATCAAGGCCCATTTGAATCCCATGCTGTGGTATTCTCATAAACCTGACCTTCCTGTATCTCGGTCTCTCTAGAAAAAACCAACCATTGAAAGAGGGTTTTAGGCATAAACCCTTGGAAACTCAAACCCGGATATTAGCAGAATGGCTTTGTCTCTGAGGGCGGCGGCGGCGGCATCGGGGCCCACTCGCGGCCTGAGACGGCTGTTATCTACTGGGTTCGTTCCTCCGATAAACTCCGCTGTGCCCAATCCTCGAGAAGAGGCTGAGCCAAGCACCAACCTCTTCGTCTCTGGTATATCACTCTTCTCCATTTCTAATCTTGGTCTTTCTTTAAATTTATGTCTAATTCGAATTGGGTTATCGTCGTTTTAGTGTATTCCTCAGTAAATTTGCGAAAAGTTTGTAACTTTATGTGTCATCTTCATTTTTTTGTGTACTTTATGAACTTGAGGCGGCTGTGAAAACAAAGAAAATGACAGAGAACTCTGTGGTATATATAGTACTATTACTTGAGCGACTTCAAAGTTGAACACCGATCACTGTGGTTCTTACTTCTGCCATTGGCTTTGTAGTGTTCTGATTGTGGTTTCCCTAATAAGTTACATTGTGTCAAACTTTTTTGCTTTCTTTTCGCATCCAGTGGTCTTTTCTTCTTCTCAGCACTAAGAAAGCTGCTGATTTAAGTAATATGTGTATGAATGAGACTCAAATTGATTATATACACTTGTAGATGTGTATTATCCATTACTGATTTTGGCCTCACCTTTGACAATAGCTCCTACTAGCAATGTGGTATAGTCTTAAAGGCAGTTTCATTCATAGAAATGATTGTTCAATGCTATCAGTTTTATTTATTAAGCATCCAAGTGACTGATTGGAGAAAAAATAGTCGATATGGAGGTTTCCAAGAACCCATAATTATTTCATACACCCTAGGTTATTGTAGTCTCAGGGCTAAAAATACAATTGTAATTTTGATAAAGGCGTTTAAAATCAGTTTTATTGTTGGTACAGAACACTGCAAGTCTGTCAGACATTTTTTTTTTATTGTATCTATTCTAACAATGTTTGCACAAGTTTGATAATATGGACTAATGTTTGGGTCCGTTTATATTTACCAATTCATATAATAGGTATTTGGTTGATATAATATAATAAGATTTCAATGGTTATACTCCATGTAAGATATATGACTCATGCCAGTGAGCCATATGATTTATTTTAGATCCATTACCTCTATTACATATCCTTGTCTAAGACTATCTCATCACCCTCAATGTCTGTTTTCGAATTTTATTATGTGATGGACGGGAGTAATCTCTTTTTTTTTTTTGCTTGAATGAGCTGAAGTAATGGGGAGTGTTGGGGGATAATGCTGTACAGTAATGATCTTGCAGTGATTAAATTTTTCTCTCAAATCTATCCATCTAGAGCTCTAGGATTCTTATCATTCTTTTCCTTAGGTTCATATGTGGTTATGAATTTCAGTAGCCTTGATATTATCCCACTTCAGTTCCCTTTCGACGGTCTTGGATTTGTACTGGATTGAATATCTGTTCATTTGCAGGGCTTAACAAGCGAACTACCTCAGAAGGACTACATAAAGCCTTTTCTGCGTTTGGTGAAGTAGTTCAAGGTGTTTTTCTGTGAAATTGTTTTTTTTTGTCTATCATATTTAATATGAAATGTTGTCTAATTATTCTCTTTTGTATACAGCCCGAGTGGTGACTGATCGAGTATCAGGATTCTCCAAGGGATTTGGTTTTGTAAAGTATTCAACCTTAGAAGATGCTGCCAAAGGCAAACAAGGCATGGATGGACAGGTCTGTTGACGTTACTCCTAAGAGAACTCTATCTTTATAAAAATAATGTTCTGTGAAAACTGAAAACAAAGGTCGTAATTAGCTTGCATTGAATAGAAAAGTATTGTCTGATGGAAAATAATGGGAAGGCAGTGGTCCAAGAAGCCAAGATAAAGATACAGCATGAACATATGAAAAGCCTAATGTCCCCAAGAACCACTGAAACAGTGATTTATGAGATTCAAGTGGTTTTTAACATCTATCTGAAATGATCGTCATTTCCCTTTAACCAAGAAAATCAACCATTAAACCAAAAGACAACGCAGTAGTTGAGTCTCCCTGTTTTATCAACAGATTAAGTGTGACGTATGTCCAAGATAACACTCTTGTTTCGGGCATCTTTAAGCTCTCTTTTTGGCACTCTTCTCTAAGGTTGTGAGGGACTCAACTGGTAGAGGTCCTGATGGATTTTGTTGTGATTTGTTTGTCGAAGTCTGTAGTTAGATTATTAAAAAATGTCACACAATCATCACTCTATCATGGTAAAATCTTCTCAACAAGTAGGCAATATCATGACTTCTAAATTGTAGACCTTTATGTGACTTTCCTCACAATCTAGCCTTATTACATTGTCCAAACCCAGACAAATGCAGAAAGTAAATAGTCTAAAAGTTCTTATCTTTAACTTGGTGTATTTCAAAAGTTGCGGTTAATATCTTCTCATTTTCATGCGTGTCTATCTCGAACCTTAACTTACTGTTTTTGTTTATGTAGTTTCTGGACGGTTGGGTCATATTTGCTGAATATGCGAGGCCCAGAACTTTTGCTCCACCTCTTCCGAACAACAATACTAGTCAGTATGGCCGTTACTGACTCCATTTATTCAAAGTTACAAGCTTATTCATTAGTATATTTGTGAGATGGACATTTCGGTGGTCTTGATTCCTTGTGATTCTTGAAGAGGAGGAACTGATCCTAATCTGAGAGCCAATAAGGTTGGAAATCCTATGTAATGCGGATTGTCTGTGTTTAAGACAACTGAATATCCCAAAAGAAAATACCTGTGTGAACTCTCGTATTTATTGGAACATTTAGAACTTGTATTCTTGACTTATTATTTATTCGATGTCTGGTGCAAAACTATCTCAAGCTCTATGATCTGTGAATCGCTTTGTTTGATATGTAGTCCTCTCTTATGAGTGTTGATCTAGTGGTCAATAAATTATGTGGTTAGTTGTGGTTAACAGTTGTTAGATTTACATTTAACGGTAAGTGATTAAAAAACAGTTGGAAGACAATTTATTATCATCCGTTGGATAGAGATTTAACGATAATTGACTACAATTGGCCACAATTTATTGATCATTAGATCATGATTGGTCTTCGTAGCTATATAACCTATTAATCTCTTTGTAGATTCCTTGGCCATTATGGAAAATGAATTTGTTTGAATGAAACGTAAGTGATAATGAAGGTTGTTACTGTTCTTCAAGTTGCATAATCTAACCTTGGACTCCAGTATTTTTTGGGTATGTTTATTACACCTCCTTATATTAGAATTCTTAGCTTATGATAAAAAAAATAGTCCAATCTTATGTTTGGTACTACAATAGACTATTTTAAATGAGGTTATGTTAGCTCTTAGTCATGTTTGTTACATTTTCTTATTATTAGCTTATTTTGACAAAAGTTCAATCCCATGTTTGATGTCACAAGAGACTATTTTAAATGAGTTTATGTAAGCTCTTGAAATGATGAAAACACCATTTTTACCTTCTTATACAAGGTGCTCAAAAACTTGCTCCTTATATAACACCCCTTAATAAAAGAAATATAGTATCTCTTATATAATTAGAGTAAGTATATTAAGAGCTCAAATATTTACTCCTTGTTTAACACACCTTATTAAAAAATATATTATTTCTTATATAAGCAATTTAAAAAGATACAACAAACATGTCATCTGTACAATATAAAAGGATGCAGCAAATATGTCATTCCAAGCAAAAATAGACACCGTGCTCATGTCATCTTGCTCCAAGTGCCAGGTTGATTTGGCTATGGTTCTCGTGTCTGCGAATTTGGACATTTCAGTTTTAATTTATCCGTCGACATGCGCAAGCCATTCGTTTGTTCTTAAGTTCAAAACATAATATCAAAAATCAACGGACAACGTTTTGAGGATGAAAACTAGAGGCTTGGTAACATCAGCTTGATGCAGACATTAGATTCAGCCACAGCAAAGCTTTACTACCAATCGATCTTAATCGCAGGCTTGCAATCCATGTGTATTTGTGTGCGTGCGTGTGTGTTTTTTCTCCCCGGTACGTATTTTTCATGGAGCCAACTCCTCAATTCTTATGCTCCATATGTGCTTCTCATCTGAACTAATTCTTGCTCGCGATTCGAGTGCTGTCATTATAGCAGATTTGACAATTGATTTTTGATTCTTTTTGCTTGATCTAGCTATATGTATTTCTACCGAATTACGCGCGGGGGCGTAACGGGGCAGAAGCAACACGAATACACTTCTACGGATACTCCTTCCTTCCTTCCTTCTCTTGGCGCGTCCGAACGCTGGGACTGTTCGGATGGGCTGGCGCTCTCTCCTCTTCGTGCGTGCGGACTCCTTCGTGCGTGCGGGTTACTTCTCTTCTGTCGGGTGGTTGGATGTGCGCGTTCGGGTGCGGCTGTTAGAAGAATACAACAATGAACAGGCGGTCAGGGGTCAAGACGGGGTGGCCCGCCTTCAACGCTCCGATGCCTAAGTCAGATGATGTATTGGATATAACAGTCAATCGAACGTGCGAGTAGAGTGATATGAATCGAGTGAGTCAGCCGGCTCTCGATGGGATGATCTTACCTGTAGTTAATGCCTTACCTATATAGGTGGTTGAGCTTGGTGCTTGGTGATGTTCTTCGATGTGGGACTGGTGTGCTTCTGTTGGTGTGGTTCGTGCATTTCGGGCGTGCGCATGTCGGGCGCATGTGCGCATGTCGGGCGCATGTGCGCATGTCGGGCGCATGTGCGCCCGGATGGGGCCGGTCTGGTGAGTGAAGTTGGAGCCTCCTTGGTGGTCTTGCATATGGTGTGGTAGGTGTTCCTAATCTGCTTAAGTGGAGAAGTATGTTAATCGTACAACTAATGATGCAATACTAACAAGTCCCCCAAGTCCCCAAGTCAAAGAGAACTTTCTTGACTGGGGAGTTGAAAAAGGGTGTGCGATTAACAAGAATACTTATCCGATTGAGCAATGGTGTATGATCCTGTAACCCCCCAAGTCCCCCAACTCTCCGGTCAAGAAAGGGCTCGCATGACGGAGTGGGACCTGGGCGTTCGAGCTTGTACCTGTTCGTGCGATTGTGTACCTGTTCCTGTATTCTGGGCCCGGCGTCCAAACTGATGTTGCTAGTTTGGGCCCGCGCGCCCGTGGGGTGGGTTTTGAAAACATAAGTGCAACATGGATATAGACATAGGTATATAGGTATGCAAGTATGAATGTATGGCATGATGCATGAATGTATGGTATGGTGTGCGAGTGTATGCAAATGCTGTCCGTACGCCAGCAGTGGGGTATACTGCGCACGCCGCACGTCAACGGGGATGTCGTCGCGTACGCTGTAGCGTCAACGGGTCGATCAGGACCGCGACCTACAAGTGTTGCAGCGCCCACGATCACGTACTCGTGCCGCCCTTCGGCCTTTGCGCGCGCAGAGGCCTCTGCCGCCTAACCCGGAAAGATTTCGCGCCCGGAGGGGACGTACCCCATACCCGATCTACGCTCATCGGTCTCGGGCCCTTGAAGGAGGGGACGGACCCCATACCCTTACCGGTACCCGAGTCGGCGAATCGATCGTTAACGTTACGCCCACGGAGGGGAAGAACCCCACGTCCGTGCCGCCCATTGAGCTTAGCCCCGCTAATTCGGCTTATACTTTTGCGATCGTCGAGGAGGGGCGCACCCCACACCCGCGTCGTTTCCGTGGCCTATAGGGGGGGACGGACCTCACATCCCTATTAGGACTTAGTTGGCGTACGGAGGGGAAGAACCCCACGCCCGTGGTCGCCTATCGCGTTTGGCACGCGCAAAGAGGGGACGGACCCCATGCCTGTTGCTGCCCAAACCGATTTTAGTTCGTCAGGAGAGGGGACGTATCCCATGCCTCTGCTAGGAATGAGCTGCCGCACGGAGGGGAAGAACCCCACGCCCGTGGCACCCATCGATTTTGGGGTACCCAGAGAGGGGACGGGCCCCATGCCTCTGGTTTGGAATGAGTCGGCGCACGGAGGGGAAGAATCCCACGCCCGTGGCACCCCTAGCGCGCGCAAGAGAGGGGACGGGCCCCATGCCTGTTGCCGCCTACTGATTTTGGAACGCCCAGAGAGGAGACGGGCCCCATGCCTCTGGCATCTAATCCGACCTGCATTTGTGCGGACGGAGAGGACGTACCCCACACCCGTCGCCTGTTGGTTCGCCTGTTGGTTTCAGGGTCTGCAAGGGGAGGACGGACCCCCTGCCCTTTTACGATAGGCAACCTGTATGCTTGTGCGTACGGAGAGGATGTACCCCCTACCCGTTGCTTTCAGCGCCTGCAACCTGCCAGGGCTGAATCGGTGCGTCGATCGCTAATGTTTTTCGCACACGGGGAGAACCCCACACCCACGTCGCCCGTCAAGTTTAGCGTGCCATGCCTGTTGCCGCGTAAACCGTGGCGTCAGTTCTTACCGCTATGCGCACGGAGGGGAGTTCCCTTCGTGCGCGGTGGTGTTTACCTTATTTGGACGTGCGCGAGTGATCTGTGTTCACTGGTCGTGTGGGTAGTGTGTCTTGCCTTGGATTTGGTGGTGCGCCGATGAGGCGGTTGAGATGACATGCCTTTTGACTTCTCTTTGGGAACCGGTGTAATAAATGCTAGCCGTCGCACTTAATGCCAGCGTGGGCCGGGCGTTTAAATGCTGCCATTATCATGACTGCTTAAAGGGCAGGCGTCACGCGCGTGGGCGCGTGGGAGTGGTGCATGGGTGCCATGTGTCGAACTAGTGCAGATCGTGCTTAGGGTTTTGAATTCAAGGCGGGAAGATGATGGGTTGGTACGGTTACTGAGGAGGGTGAGTGAACCGGTCTGGGCCACGCGTCACGATCCAACGGTGGATACGCGGGAGTGGACGGCTGGTGTTCGCTGGCTGACGTCGGGCGATTAGTATAAATAGGGGTGTGATCCTCGTCTTCTCTTCATCACTTTTATATTTTGCCGAAGCTCTGCCCACTGTTCCTCCTTGGTTTTCTGCTGTTCTTCGTTTTGTTGTTGGAGTTCCTTGCCGATGTTCTTCTTCTCCACCGAAAAGAGGCCGGATTGGTGGGGCTCTTTACTCTGTTTCTGTTTGTTTTTCCATTTTTGGTTTGTGTTTCTTGGATTTTTGGGTTTGTGCTGGGTTTGTTGCTTCTCAAGAACAGGGCGTGTTCTTGAGGTGGGGTGGGTTTGATCTGTGTTGGGTGGTATTTGGTGGGTTTTGGTGTTTCTGGTGGTTTTTGTCTACTGCCAAGTGTTGCCTCTTTCGTCCGTGCGCACAGTGTACCCTGGCGTGTGTCATGCGGGCAGAAGTCCCCCAGTCCTCTCGCACGCTCGGTACAGGCGAGTGCCCGACGGGCGCAGGCATGCCGTCAGGCCATGCCAGCTGTGTTGTAGTTTTCTAACAAGGAAATGGGAATGGGGTAATTTTACGGAGTGTTGTATCTGTTTGCTAACCTTTCGTGCGTGTGCTTGCAGTGAAGAAAAAGGTCCACGGCCACCGATATGGATGAAGCGGTCAAGCGTCGTTTGCTCAGAATGCGGAGTGCTGCCGCGAAGGTTCACAAGGTGGCGGATGATGGTGGTGGCTCATTCGTCCCGGTGGATAGTACTCCACCCAAGACCCCTGTTGCGAATGTGGCTGTTCCTGCCCCGCTCGTCCAAGAGATGCAAGCGGATTCTCCATGCCCGCCACCAGGTGATGCGGCTGGGTCCAAGGCGCAGGCCGAGCGAGATGATGTCGGGGGCAGGCGGGAGGTTGTTCTGGCGCTTTCGTCGTCAAGTCGTGCGCCCGTGGCGCCTCCATCTTCAAGTCGAGTGCCTGTTGCGGCTCTGTCTGCCAGTCGACCTTTGAGTCCTCCACGATACCTGTCTCATCAGTCTTCTCCGCCTCGGTCTTTGGGTGCGCCAAAGTCTCCCGCGCAAGGGAAAGGCGAGGAGCGGGCGCAGAAGCGGGCGCGGACGGAAGGCTCCCTTCCTGGCCCCACTCCAGGGTCGAGTGGTGATGTTGTGGATGGGCTGCGCCGTGTGCTGGTGGATGGTGCTGCCTCCCTTGCGTCCTTGCTGCAACCGCTGGAAGATGCCGCGCCTGATGGGCTGGATGCGGTCTTTGGTGCGTGTACCCGCCTGATGCAGCAGGTCTTCCGCGTCCGTTCGCGGGAGGTTGCGGAACTTGCACGCCTCAGGGCCGACGCGCTGGAGCACCGGAAGGTGGTGGAGCTGTTGGTGGCCGGTCAGGATAAGGCTAAGGATACGTCGCTCGTGCGGACGAGGCGAATGTCCGGGCGGATGAAGCTGCTGCCTGTGAAGCTCTGGCGCGGATTGACCGGGATAAGGCCGTGGCCGAGGTGGAGTGTCTGTGTGGCGTGCTGAAGCGCGTTCGTGCTGAAGCAGCCACCCGGGAGGAGTTCCTGGATTCTGAGGTTGAGAGGCTGACGGGCGCTCGATTTCCTTCGTACGAGAGGGAGGTGGGGCCTTCTGGCGGATCTGCTGAGG
Source organism: Geum urbanum (assembly GCA_946800695.1). Classification (NCBI taxonomy): domain Eukaryota; kingdom Viridiplantae; phylum Streptophyta; class Magnoliopsida; order Rosales; family Rosaceae; genus Geum; species Geum urbanum. Next base: position 51,954,254 of record OX327001.1, on the reverse strand, counting down.
CGGAGCTGGAGCCGGTGGTCATGCGGATAGATCCAGGCGAGCAGGTGGGAGCTGTTGCGGCGGTGTCGTCAGAGGAGGGTGAAGAGCTGGATGTTGATACGGGGGCGGATGTAGAGTAGTCTTCCTTTTCCTTCCTTTGTAATAGAGTAGGCTTTGTGATTGGGCGAAATGAATGAAGTTTCTTTCCGTTTGTGTGCCTTGTCTTTTTTTTTTGGCATCTTTTGAGCAATTTTACGCGAACGTGCGCCCATTCCGTTGCTTTGAGTGGCTATGGGTTTTAACCAAGTGTTATACCTGCGCGAGCGACCCATCCCCAGTCCACAGAGTACGGGGGCGGGCGGGGTAAGGACGAACGGGCGCGCAAATATAAACCAAATGGAAAAGAGCACAACAAAAGTACAATACAATAAGATTCTAACGAGAGTACTTCCCCCAAGTGTTGGACGTTCCACGGGCGGGGTGTCCCTCTTCCGTTGGATTGCCTCCCAGTCCCCTAGTTGGGTTGGTTGGGTTCGAATGCGCTGGTCTGAATGATCGGGCGGTCCGCTTCCTCGCCCTTTTAGCAGATCACCTAAGGTATGGTCCCTCGTCGTTCGCGCGTGGATCGCGCCTTTCGATCCGTGGGCCCCAAGGCGAGAATCTCCTGCCTGCCCCGAGGCTCTGTGGTTTCTTTGTGGTTGTATCCCCGAACGTGCCCGATCCCACGCTCGGTTAGGAATCTTCCCAAGAGCAGATGCCCTGCGACGATCAATTTTAGTTTGCAGATCCCTGGCCTCCTGAGAATGGCGTTGTAGGGGGAGGGGGTGTCCATGATGATGAAGTCTGTTCGGATCTCGCCGTGCGGGGAGTCGGGCGCACCAATATCGACCCGGAGGCTGTCGCTCCCAATTGGATACGATGTTTCGCCCGTGAAGCTGGCGATGCACTCATGGTCCTGCGTCATCTTGCTGGCGGGCCGTCCGAGCGCAGTGTATGCGTCAAAATATATGATGTTCACGGACGCCCCACTGTCTACTAGCACCCTCTTCACAAGGAATTGGTTGATGACCGCGTTGATCATGAACGACAGGGTGCTATCCTTTGGGTTCTCCTCCTCATCCTTTGCTGTGAAGCTAATGGTGGGCGTCTGTTTCCTTCCTGCCTTGGGCGCTCTTCTTGCCCCGATTGTCAGCACTTCCCCGCTCGTGCGATCGGGCGATGATGTTCTCTCCTTGCGCTTACCCCCGGATATCGTGTTGATAGTCCCACAGGTGCCGACGTTCGCCTGGTGTTGTCGTCCTTCTTCCCTGGGAAGGGTTGTTCGTTCGTCTTTCAAGTCTTCAAGGGATTTTTTCAGCATAATGCAGCTGTTGGTATGGTGGGTGGCGGTGTTGTGGAATTCGCACCATACGTCCGGAAGTTGGCCGGTCGGAACCCCCGCCTTCGTCATGTTGTTTGGTGGCGGAATCCGGTGTCGATGCAGGCGGAGCAGGTGCTCGGGCGACTGCCCGTCGATTGTAAAGACCTCCTGTCCCGTCGGCCGGTAGCGCAGTGCCGGTGGAAAGCGGGAGTCCAGCTGTGCTTGCCCCCGCGTCTGGTCGTAGTTGTTGCCCTGATGGTCGCGGAAGAAAGGTCTCTGGTAATTCTGTCTGCGCGTGTCCCGGTTCCTCTTGAAGCCCCCGGTTGGTCTTCCGTCGTCCGCCGGCTATCGTGGTTGGGCGCCTGTCGCTTCTGGTATGCCGGAACTGGGTTCAGAGGCAGACCCGTACACTCGCGTCTCCACCAACGCCTTCTGTACAACCAGGTCCATGATCTCGTCGTAGTCGAGATGCTCCTTCCTCACAAGTTTCTCTACGAAAGGGGTGGCGAGCAGATTATCCATCAGGGCGACCTTGGCCACTCGCTTATCAAGGTCCCTGCATGTGCTTGCGAGCGTCCTCCATCGGTTGATGTAGCTCGACAGGCTCTCGTCCATCCCCTGGAGGACCTTAAGGAGGATGCCCGTGGTGTTGTATTTGCCTTGGAGCCGATAGCGCTTCTGGAAGCTCTCCGCCAGCTCGAGGAATGAGTGTATGGACCCTGGCGGGATCTCGTAAAACCAGCTCCGTGCATCTTCCGCCAGCGTTTCCTGAAACAGGAAACACAAGGTTGGGTCCGAATACTGGGTTCCGTCCGTGGTGGATCGAAACTCGTCCACGTGCGCGCGTGGGTCCCCGCTCCCGTCGAACCGAGCGATCTTTGTTATCTTCGCGTGGGGTCCCTTCCCCTTTCCAATATGTGCGCCGAGAACGGGCTGACCCGGGGGGCGAACGTCCTGCCCTGACCAGCCAGCTTGTCCTTGCGCAGGCGCGAGACTTCCTCCGCCAGCTCCTCCATCCGAAGGATCAGAGCGTCGTTCGTTGGTGGCGCCGACTCTTCCACGGGCGAGGGCGCTCTGGCCGCCTGGGCGTTGGTCCGGCCGAACGGGTGTTGTTCCTCGCTGGTGGTCTCTTGGGTCTCCTCGTGCTGCTCCATCTGCTGGTTGATGAGCGCGTCCAGTCGTTCCTCCAACCTCTGGCGGATCTGGCGCTCCTCTGCTCTCTCGAGCGCCGCCTCCCGTAACTCCTGGACCAGGCTGTTGATGCGCCCCTCGCCATCGTTCATGTCGGCTGCTAGTACATTCCGCCCCTGCGAGTCTGGCGGCGTCTCCCCATCAGGCGTGTTATTGTCGTTAGTCACCGGGTTGAGCATGTGGACCTTTGATTTTTGTGGTGTTTATACGAGGTTTGCAATTTGTAAGTTTCCCACAGACGGCGCCAGATGTTTCTACCGAATTACGCGCGGGGGCGTAACGGGGCATAAGCAACACAAATACACTTCTACGGATACTCCTTCCTTCCTTCCTTCCTTCTCTTGGCGCGTCCGAACGCTGGGGCTGTTCGGATGGGCTGGCGCTCTCTCCTCTTCGTGCGTGCGGACTCCTTCGTGCGTGCGGATTACTTCTCTTCTGTCGGGTGGTTGGATGTGCGCGTTCGGGTGCGGCTGTTAGAAGAATACAACAATGAACAGGCGGTCAGGGGTCAAGACGGGGTGGCCCGCCTTCAACGCTCCGATACCTAAGTCAGATGATATATTGGATATAACAGTCAATCGAACGTGTGAGTAGAGTGATATGAATCGAGTGAGTCAGCCGGCTCTCGATGGGATGATCTTACCTGTAGTTAATGCCTTACCTATATAGGTGGTTGAGCTTGGTGCTTGGTGATGTTCTTCGATGTAGGACTGGTGTGCTTCTGTTGGTGTGGTTCGTGCTTTTCGGGCGTGCGCATGTCGGGCGCGTGTGCGCTCGGATGGGGTCGGTCTGGTGAGTGAAGTTAGAGCCTCATTGGTAGTCTTGCGTGTGGTGTGGTAGGTGTTGCTAATCTGCTTAAGTGAATAAATATGTTAATCGTACAACTAATGATGCAATACTAACAATATGAGTCTGGATAAAGATGAATTCAGTCCACAACATCATAAACATACATTCCGATCGAGGTGCACGCTCATCTACAACACACTAGCTAGCATATGTACAGATGGTGGCCTCAGAGCAGTGCCAACTAATGGCTTCTGTCCCTGCATGCCTTGTGACTGAAGCAATCCAAAAAACATTCATGACCTGAAAGCCTGAAAATAACGAAACACTGGATATTTTGTAAACCACTGCCTTGTCAGCCAGTGCAGACAAACAAATCGTTTTTGGTTAATTAGTTGGAAATTGGTTGGGGCTGGGGGAAGAAATACAAGAAGGACGACAGTACGTTATGCCGATGGCTACTACGTCGTCTAATCGTCTCAATTGCATCAATACCATTTTTTATTTTTTTTATTCAAGTACTTCCACCTGCGCAGTCTCCATCAAAATGTAGTAATTGCAAAATCCAGTCACAGACGACGACGTACTATCAAGCTCCAGAATTCTTCAGAACTATTTGGTGTCAATCACGTACACTTACTTATCTAATCGGTTTCCTTTCCTCTTTAATAAATTAATGAGCATGACTTTTGTATGATTAAGTTTCCACGTACGTGGTAATCTTCTGCCGGGTGGCTGCTGCTGGTATATTATATATCTTCATTTTTATTTTTTCCCTTTCCTTCTTCAACAAGTGGCAAAATAGAACGACAACCGAGCTAGCTAGGGTCTGCCCGCGAGAGGAGAAGGAAAACAAGAAAAGGGAAACTAGCCGGGTGTGGCGATCGAAAATTCTATAGCGTTTCCGGTATAATTTTTTTTTAGTTTTAGAGTGTTAGATAAATTATGCGATTTTTATTTTTAGAGAAATAAAGTAATTCGATGTACTAAAATTAGAGAGTTTTGATATTCCACAGTACTGTATAACACCTCTTTAGGGGACTCGAATTAGCTGCTAGCTAGGATTTTCAGTTTTCACTCTCACCTACGTACGTAACTTTTATTCATCTCTTCTTTTATAACAAGCTATTATTTCAATTATATATTGTGCAAATAGAGAAAGAGGAAGCTAGAAGCCACGGAGTTGGGTCGCGGGAGGGAGTGATTGATCTATAGCAGAGATTAGGAACATCATGTAATTAAAAAGTTGTAATGTTTAGTATTTCCCATAGTGAAAAATGTATGTCGATCAGTATTTATGCAATTACCTCACTGGTCGATGATATACTACTAAATAATTTATACGAGATATCAAGGTTAAACTTCCAAATACATTGATCGAATTCCATGCATGCATGTATGATGCATGTATCGCAATATAACCTCCTTTCGATTACAATACTTGAATAACTTTGGCTTTTATCATTGAAGACCAACTTCTTTTTTTAACCAACTTCTTTTACCATAAGTTTTACAGGGTGTTCTACAATATTTCGTAGTACTAAATTTTTTCAGTTTTAGAACGTTAAATCACTTTATTTCTCTAAAAGTGGAAACCGTACAAATGATATACCGCTTTAAAATTAAAAAAAAAAAATTGTACTCCAAAACATTATAAAATTTTCGTGAGCCTCACCTATGTTAATTTGGAACTTTTCTTTTATTTTCTCTGCTGATTGCATTTACAAAAATAGTCTAGTGCCATCAGGACACTAGATCCATCATCCAACCATCCCACCCATAACCACCCATAACAGGGACACCTTGTAATAAGCCATAAAAACCATGGACAAAACTAACTAATTCTTGTTCAGATAAAGCCATACTTCGAATTCCCTACACGTCCCATTATTATTATATATAACAACCCCCGATCGCCTCTCCTAAAACCAGAACAGTCACGAACCAAGTCCACTCGCCCCCTTCATAACCCATCATCGTCGATCTTCTTCTGGCCGAAGCTCGATCCATCAATGAGGGAATAGCCAATATGGCAGAAGCGTAAAAGAAAAACAAGCTCCATTTCCCTGATCGAGCCCCCTCTCTTTCCAACTCTCCTCTCAGAATAATCCCGCACGTCGATCATGAGCATGAAGTTCCTCATATCGTGTTGCGGGGTGACCTTCTCCGCCAGCGCTGGCCGAACCAGCTCTTCTTCTTCGACTAGTAGTATGTCTCCGTCTGTGCCGAGACGGACGACAATGTCTCCGTCAACACCGGCACGGACCACTATGTCCTCTGCCCGCGGGTTAGCGAACAACAAGAGATCGCCATCTCGCGGGCTAGGGTCCCCACCAGCAGCACGCGAACCTCGGAGACAGACGAGGTCGGAGCTGGGTGCGGCAGTACCACAGCGGCAGCCGCGGCGGAAGAGAGGGAGGGCGGTGGGTTCGGCTGCTTCGGCGTTGCCGTATTCGGAGTGGACGCCGTCGCTCCACACGATCACCGAGGACAACGTATCGAGCGGGAGGAAATCGGTTGTGGATTGGACGGCTGGCATTGATCGAGCGGTTGTTAACAAGAAGAGCGGTAGGGAAGTATCGCGGGTTCAAAGCCGCAGCTACACCGACGATTACGGGTAAGGGAAAATTAATAGAAAAGAAACTGTAGAACCTTCCGTCAATAATTTGTTTGGTTTTAGGTTTTACGTAGTATTGGATTCTACTGGCATTTTTCTATATTTTTATTTAATTACCTGTGAAAATGACCGGTGTAACGTACTCTACTTTTGCAGGCGAGCTTCGGTAACAGTTATTCCGGCGTTTACTCCGACGCCGTTCATGTTTTGAAGGGAATGGACATTTTGGCTTTTTATTGTTTCTTTACATTTTTTTACACTATGGTGCGAGGGATAGGAATTTACTTGAATTAACAGTCAGCTATGTCGTTCATGTTTGGTGCTCGAAAATATTGTGAATATAAAGGAGCTCCACGGACAAAAAAGAAAGAAAGTAAAGGGCTCTTGTACCATTATTGTACTCGAATAGTGCTGTCTAATATATGTTAATTATCATTATTTAGACTAGACAAATAGAGCTTGTCTTTCCAAATTATTCAATCTCTCGTATATAATGTCGTATTAATTCAAACAAAGATAAGGGGCACAACAATTCAGAAAACACGTTTTATTAAGGAAAACCGATGACGTACCGTAATTAGAATGGCACAGGATCAATGAAATGTGTAGCAACACATTCTTTCATGACTTTCCCAACGCGAGCGTAGCCATCTTCTCCTCTGTAAAGCAGATCAACAACTTTAGTCAAGTTAATTGTATAAAAAAAAAACTTTAGTCAAGTTAAGAACTCGCAGAAGCACAGGCCTTGGAACAGCAGTTGGCCTAAAAAACTCTTCGTTTATGTCCTTCCAGTAATCCACAACTTGTTTGTTGAACACATGAACCACCTCTTCCTCTGAGACCCCGTGTTACTGCATGTAGCAATCAATACTCGAACAAACATGCCCTCACTCTTTCTCAAACTGCAAATATATATATATATATATGTAGCTCGATCGATTAGTAACCATAATCTTAATTAGAGCATGTGTCATGTGTGTGATGATACTTGACATATATATATATATAAGCATGGAATTTTTTACCTTGGTGGTAACAATGTCATCCATAAGCCTAAAAAGTGTTGTCGAGGCTATAACAATTTTCGGATCATTGAAGAGCCATTTAAATGTCTCCTCTGTTACATTATCTCCCATGCCGACCAACGACACGGTTGCCAGCATAGGGTAACCAGTAGAAAATATTGCAAAACGCAAATACTCCTCGACGCTGGGAATTCTCTTGTCTTTGAAGTTTGAACCATTTGGCCTCTTCAAAGTAAGCTCGGGCGACACACCTTTCAACTGCACCAAATTAAATATATAACTTTTAAATTTTTGGAGGAGTGGGTAGGAGGAGGATGGAGGTCAATGACGGAATCCGTTGGAATTGATAAATGGGTCTGCGGGAATGGAAATTGGAACCCCTTCCACTCAGGTTTTTGGTTTTAATTGAAATTAGATAACAAAGATTGCTATCACTTATCATGAATGAGCGATGGGAATGGGTTAGTCTTGAAGGGGTTTGATTGAGAAAGATATTGAGAGAAATAGGCTTGGAGTAGAAGAATTCGATATTCAGATTTTCTGGGTTTGGAACTCTAATGAATCATTGTTGGTGCTTGATAGGATTAGAGCCCGGGTTGCACAACTAATATTCAAAACTCATTATTGATCTCTTCCATCTCAACAAAGACAACAATGTTGAATCCTTCTGAGCCAGCTTGTTGGGTGCTTGAGAATCAATGGGGTTGATCCAGAGTGCAGAGACGGCGGAAGAGGAGAGAAAGAGAGTTCAGTTTTGGTATAGTTTTTTTGTTTTAATCTCGACCGTTCGAATTCATTAAACCAGATTCAAAGATGGCTATACCTGAAAATGCCTTGAGAAAAAAAAAAAGAATACTTCAGTGAAAGGGGATTGTATATACATATGTTAACTACGATTATTGGCCATCAGACAATCCTCTTTATATATGCACTAATTAATTAAGTTGATGATCATATATATACTGTTAAGTTAAACGGTTAAGTTATACGTACAGATTCCTTCACATAGTAAACTCGGTATGATCTTCCTTCGTTTTCCATCTGTGCCTCAATTTCACCTACTACCATTCAAAAGTGCGCTATAGAATATTTGCATATAGTCAGGGAGGTCATCAATGCATGTAGCATCGCACCTGAATTGTATAACAAACCAGTTAGGATCAATTCAAGAATTTAGATATATAGTAAGCTTAAGATCGAGTTTGTAAAAATTAACTAATTAACCTCTCCATAGCGGCTGTAAAGATCTCCACTTCTTCAAATGTAGCAAATGCATCATAGACATCATCCATAAGTAAAAAGGAACAAAGATTTACGTGGTTCACTAACGATATATTAGCTACGTTCACGGCAGAAGGAGAACAGATTTATTATTTTGAGGAAACTAGATTACAGATTACAGAATATCACACTAGGTTAAATAACCTAAAGGATAAAAATGGATTGCAGAATACCATGTGTTAGCTAATAACCTAGATGAGTATATATAGCATAACAGATTCCCGAATGCCTGAGGAATCTCAATCCCAAATGTCTGAGGAAAACTGATTCAAGTCATATTCTAACAAATCTCCACCTTGACTTGAATCCTCTCACAAATAACCAGATGCACCATAACAGTGCCAGATGTACAACCATCTCCTCTACCCCAGATGTTGCCCCCAAAAGACAACTAATAGCTTCTAACAGTTGTCTATAGTTGTGGACTCGCCTTGTTCTGCTGCATGGGCTCTTGTCCGCCACCAAAGCTTCGCATCACCCTCCAGGTACATGCTTGCCACGAAAAGCATCTCAGTAACACCGATATGAGCATCTTTGAAATACTGTTCCATATCCCATAAGAAGTTCTCCACCTGTTTCTCAATACTACCAAGTGTGCCTTTTGTTCTGTGAATTTTTTTAGGAAACTTGCTGCGATGTATTTTCCTGAAAACATAATGTTCATAAAATTCAAGATCCTTGACCTTGTGGCCACCAAGAAGATCCCCTTTTGACAGAATTTGCATCCCTTTTTCACTCATGTGACCGAGTCTTATGTGCCATAACTTGGTCATATCACTCTTGTGAACCTCCGATGATGCAATAACAGCAAAACCTGACAACGTAGAATCTTGCAGAATATACAAAGTACTCCGCTTAATACCTTTCAGAACCACGTTAGAACCTTTGCAGACACGTAGAACTCCATCTTCACCTTTGAAACTGAAACCCTTGTTATCCAAATAACTCAAAGAAATCAGATTCTTTGACATGCGTGGAACATGCCTAACATCGTTCAATGTACAAAATTTATCATCATGTGTCCACATTTTAATCGAGCCTATTCCAACCACCTTGTAGGCAAAACTGTTAGCCATAGAAATGTTGCCTCCATTTACCTGCTCATAGGTAGTGAACCACTCCCTGCGCGGACATATATGATAAGACGCCCCTGAATCTAAAATCCACACATCAATGTGATGTCTATGATCATCAGCAACTAGAGCAGTATCCTCTTCTAAATTGGTGTCATTTTCTGCTACAGCAGCAGTATCTGATGGTTTCCCATGTTGCTTCTTCTTTGGACAATCCCTTTTTCAATGTCCCTTCTCTTTACAGTAGTTACAGACATCGTCGGGTTTAGGACCCTTAGAAATTGGTTTCTTGAAGTTCTTCTTCTCCGAGTTTCCATGTCCCTTCTTTGGCTACTAACCTTGCAGCCTGATTATCTGTACTTGCACCAGTCGCCTTATGATGCAGCTCTCTGGTATGAAGAGATGATCTAACCTCCTCCAGAGTCACAATATCTCTCCCAACAATAAAGGATTGCACAAAATTCTCATACGATAATGGAAGAGATACCAACAGAATTAAGGCAGCATCCTCATCCTCGATTTTAACATCAATATTACGCAACTCTAATAGAATTGTGTTTAACTGATCTACGTGATCTCTTAGAAGCGCACCTTCTTGCTTTCGCTGACTAAATAGATGTTGCTTTAGAAGCAACTTGTTGGTTAAAGACTTCGTTATGTATAGACTCTCAATCTTCAACCACAGACTAGATGCAGTTTCCTCTTCTGCGATCTCGGTGATGATATCGTCTGCAAGACACGACATAATTGTCGAGTGTGTCTTCTCCTCCAGACTGTGATAAGGCTTTTTACACCCTCAAACATATCCCTATTATTATGCAATATTTATCAATGTAGTAGTGTGACAAATATGGGTCATTACTCGCTGAAGATTGATGAAACTAAGTGTTAGACACAAACAAACACTAAAACTAGTTTCTTGGCAGACTCGACCTATAGATACTAAAATATTTAATTACCTAACCTAGGCTCAACTAAAAATTACTAAATTAATATTGGACATACTAGACACAGTGGAGGACTACCACGTAAAATCTCAATAGATTCGGAGTTGATTTGTTATGCTAAATAAAATAAACAAAAAAGATGAATGCAAGAAATCAGCTTTGGAAAAGTGACAAAAATCAATAAACAAATGAGTTTAGGGGAATGTTCTCCACCACCGTCACTCCATCTAGACAACATATGCTCAACCTAACAATGCTATTCCAATGAATGAAAGTTCTCAGGAAGATTCAATTACGCTTAGAACACAACCTAAGAGAGAAGCATTATGATCTAGAAAAGGTGCGAGAATATACAAAGCTTCACAAGTACACTAAGGGTGTGCCTTGCTAGACTTAGGGTTTCTTATAACCAAAAAGCTTGGTTTCTACTAAAGAGAAATTGAGAAAGATCAAAGACAATCAACCTGCATCAAATTCTCATAGATTTAGATCCTTAAACATACATACTAAGCGTATACTCAAAGCATACAAGATAGAAATCATCAATGTAAAATTAACAAAGAATCCTCATCCAAAAACATAACAAAATTATGTCAAAGTGTATATATTATCTAAACTTCATGTACGGGGCTTCAAAACCACCCATTAACAAAGTATTTAGCTACTCATGGTCTTAATAAAAGAATCAAAGCAAGTCATAGGGTTGATACAAACAAACGAGATGAAGAAGAACTCTGGTCGGCCAGAATTCGACGGGTCGAAGATTTCTTCGACCGGTCGAAAACGAGACAAGTTGATTTCCTTGTAGCTTGCTCTCTCTTTGCTCGAAGTCGTCTATCCAAAAATGCTGATTACTTTTTCCAAAACCTAAAATAGGTTTATATACGTCCCCCAATTGCTCTCCTAGAGTCCACATTGGAATAGGCTTCTATAATTGCACATAACTCCTTCTTTTCTCTGTATTGAGCTAGGAATCCTTCTTTTATTTCTTTTTCCTTTATTTCTCCACAAATCCTATTAAAAAAATAAACATAATTAAATCACTCAATTAATAGCAATAAAATAAACATAGGGATTAAATTAAATATCAAATAGACGCATAAATATGCGACTATCAGACTGGCATTTTCAGCGGAATCGGGATCCCCTGACTTCTTCATCAGCGGTGCCCACAACCCTTGTTGTTTTAACAAGGCTTGCATCTTGATCTGCCATAAACTGAAACTGTTCCTCCCCGTGAATTTGTCGATTTTCACATTCAATCCAGACATCTCGAACCTTGCTCTACATACCAATTTGTTATAACGAATGTAAGAAAGAACACAGATTTACGTGGTTCACTAACGATATATATATTAGCCATGTCCACGGCAGAAGGAGAACAAATTTAGTATCTTGAGGAAACCAGATTACAGATTACAGAATATCACACTAGGTTAAATAACCTAAAGGATAAAAACGGATTGCAGAATACCATGTGTTAGCTAATAATCTAGATGAGTATATATAGCATATATAACAGATTCCCGAATGCCTGAAGAAACCTAATCCCGAATGCCTGAGAAAAACTGATTCAAGGCATATTCTAACAAGTGGTTATACATATCAAAGATCAAAGTTCGATTCTTTAAACCAGCAAAAAAAGACCCTTTTTTCAGTTTTTTTTTTCTTTTCAATCTTTTGCTGGAAAAAATTTTCTTCAACTATCCTCACATTAATTCTTGGCCCCTGAACTCCACCATCCTATCTCTTGCAAATGACAGCTTCCGCAACAAGATTGAACAAGATTGAAATCTAACTGAGGTCGATCCCAATTAATTTTAGGTGTCGCAAAATGGGAACGAGACTTACCGAGTAATCTCACTGAGCTCCTCTTTGTGCATAGACTGAACAAGATTGAAATCTAACTTTGCGAGTTTCAACAAAGCTTCATTATGTGAATCTTCGTCTTGGTAGATTGATATGTAACGCCTCGCGCATACCCTCTCCAGATCCTTTCGTAGAGGTCTACGTAAGGCCTGAGTAACTTGTGCAGCCAACGGGTAGCCTATGTTGGTTGTCACCGACTCAAGGTGACTCGTGGTGAAGACATGAGCCTCATCTAGTAAATCTTCTCCACGCACCCTAAGATGTGTTGCTTCATACAGGCTTAGCAAACCCGGCACATCATCAGTTAAGCATGCTTTGAAGCTGCCATTTGCATCTTTGAACTTGTTGAATACATCTGCTCGATTATTTTCAAGAATATTAAGAATATATAGCATAGAACTTTAGTTGGCCAAAGTCAGACATTGGTTTTATTAACATAAGTACGTTTTGCATGAAACATTGTATCCGTGTTGCCTTGGTAGCCGAAAACCAAGAGCAACACTGTACAGATCATCATCGTATTCTTGGTGTGAAGCATACATGTACTGTAGGGCCTCTTCTATTTCGGTTTCAAAATGATAAGCAACACCAAGGTGCCGGATAGCATCGATTAGCTTCAGCTGATGTGAACTTGCCTGCTTATTTGTAAATACTTCTCTCTTCACTACTACTTTCAACTCCTCCACTTCTTGTTGCCATCGAGTATGAGTCATCTGCAGCAAGACGTAAGTCTAGTAAAGGAAATACATATATGAATGTAATCCATGCCCTGATTTAAAGATTGTTTTTGCAGAAATTAGTATATATATAATGATAGTCACTCCAGTAAGTTCAGATGATCCTCGGGTCAGAACAAGAACAAATCGACAATTTCAGATGACTCTTTCGGGTCAGAACAAGAGAGTCGACATATCCGGTATCAGCGACCTCACTTGAAGCGGAAGTGGAGACAAGACAAGCAGGACGGTAAGAAGTTGGACGAGGAATACCAAGTCAAACTGCAGCAAGCGTGACACGTGAACCCCCAATATAACTGATACTGTCCCAACTTGTCTTTAAGGTATTGAGTTTTATTACAAAAGGCCTCGGTTAATATCGAATATTGTCTATTCACTTATAAATCATCTTCTACTTGCCTCTTTTTTAATGTGAGATATTTCCTCTCCAACAACTTCACCCTAAAATTTTCCAATACAATGGTGTGCATATAAAACTAAATTTTAACTACTTACATTGTCTTTGGAATCATTGCAGATGAACCGATCTCCCAAAATACTTGGTTGGTAATTTGCAGTTCTGCGAACAATTTCAGGCGCCGTAGCATTTTGTGAAAGAAAAGCTGGGACAGCTTGGGAAAACGATGACATGATTTGGTTTACTTTGTGGTGTTTGCTATGCTATTCACTCTCTGCTCAGCTCAAGTATGATAGGAATTGCTCATGAGATTCATGGATATATATATATATATATATAGAGGCAAGGCAAGCTACTTTGGGTAAGAGTACAATTATAAAATAAAAACAATAACAATAATGCATGGAGAGCACCAATTGGGGTCTTAGAGCCCGTTTGTTGGCCGAATTAGATTGGATTGGATTAGACTATTTTAAAAAATAATACGAATCCTGTGTTTCTTGCCCAACAGGTGTCCAACCGGATTATTTCAAATTTCTTAGTTAATCTCGACGGTGTCGAATTGGAGTCCCACATCTCCTTACATAACGAGCTCCAAAATCACGTCCATACAGAAGATGCTCTTTTCATCTCTTGCACTATGGGAATCAAGTTCATCTTCTTCTCCTTCATCTGTTTTAAATTTCTGGGTTATTTTTGAGTTTTGTACTTGATTTCGGTAAAAATTATAGGTTGATTTGAATTTCGTATTCGATTTCGGTGAAATTATGGTGTTCATAACCAAATTCCCAATAGATGCCTTTGTTTGATTTGAATGTTTCTTTTTTTTATGTGAGTGATGTTGTTTTGGATAATGCAATATACTAGTTTGACAAATATGTTTGATATGGAGATTCGTCTTGTGCTTTGAGTGCTTATCTGTTTGATATATATAGGTCACTCCATTGATGTTTGTTGTATCTACTGTTTTGGGTATGTTTGGGTATGAGGGTTATTTGGTGTGCTTCTTTTGTATCTAATTTATGTTCTTCTAATATCTATGTGAGTTGTTATATTGAGATTTGATAAGTTTTTCCTGTAGTTGTTATATTTGGTTATTTGAAATGGGTGAGAAAGGAAGAATTATAGATCTACTTGGTTTGTGGTATAACTGGTATTAGTATGTTTGTTACTGAATTTTCTTTTTGATAAGCTATTACATAAGATATGATTAGTGGTAGTCTCAGTGGTATTGTGGTGTGTCGAGTAAGCTATTACTGATTTTTTTTTTGTAAACAACATTTGCTGTCTGAGTCATTATAGTTCACCGCCTTAATTGCATGCGATATGAGAGCAATTTCTAAATCCCAATCCAGAAATTTTTAGAAATTAAAAATTATGTTCAGGCTGTTCAGCCAATAGGTTTATTTAGTTTTCTGTTTTGGATGTAGTTGAATGGAGTCCCAAAGGAAAATTAATTGTTGTGGTAAGGAAGGAGTGTCTCAACATTTTATCATCTAAGTTCGTTGAGAGGTCGTCTATCCTACTTTCATTCAAGTCCTGGATCGATGATCCTGATGCAAGCTGCATCATAAAAGGTACTCGTCTTGTACTTGTTTGAGTGTATCTCCCTACTTGGTCACTTCTTTTCACTCTTCTTTACATATTTTTCTGTTTAGTATCTTACAATTAAAAGATTCATCACCATGAACCTCAGAAACTAAAGTATTTCCTGGATCAGGGGATTCTATCAGGTGGGTTCACTCTGATAACATCATTATAGGATGCTTACAACTGAATGCAGATGGAAATGAAGAAAATTACCTTGTCCAAGCGATACAAGTCAAAGACGGCAAGTTTACTAATGTAAGCAATCTATAATTTGATTTCTGCTTGCCAATAAACTTCGTATGTACGGACTCCAATCTTTTACAGAGGTTTGCAGTATATATATATATATATATATAATAGATAATTGCCAATCTAAGAGTAGATTAAAGATTGTAATTTGTGTAATCTTCTCATATATTCTTTTCATCAATGAGAATCCTAACCGCATGGATTGTTGGATATTGGGTAAATTGTAGCAAATGAGCAACTTCTTGGTATTGTGTGGATAAGAGATATTTATGCAAACCTTAAAGTCGACCAAAATGATTTTGCTGGGAATGATACCCATTCTTTTTGAAGGATGTAACCATCTCAAGAGAACATCTCTTACTTCTTTTTGTAGTTTTGCCTCTGCTAATTTCTGCATTAACTAAAGCTCCTCTTTTACTTGTGCGTTTTCATCTATTTCATGTAAAAATATATTTTTGATCGCTGATGCTTGAATGCTGTATGAAAAGCTATAGAAAGCGTTCTCTATGCCATTATCTTCTGTCTGCCATGGCCATTGGAATTTTGCATTGCACACACTTTCAACACCTAAAGTTTAAAATAATGAAAATGACTAAACCATCCAAGTAACATGTCTTTCTATTATGCATGATGGTGATTTTATTGTTACAAATAGCAATTTTTTTACATAAGTAGGGTACTTGTCATAAGCTAATTTTGTGAAACCTTTCTTATAGGATTCTTACAACCCAGTTATTACGTCTTTCTATGATTTTTTTTCGAGCCTCATTAATGATATTTTACCCCCCGCAACTGGACCTTACTTATTTTTGAGCTATATGGAGGAATGGTATGCATTTCTGATTTCTTTGGATTAAGGCTATTGCTACAGTTTATATTTGTCAATTATTACCAGTTTGATTTTTTCTGAATATTTTTCTTTCTTTCTTTTCTTTTGGGTGAAAAATTGTTGCAGTGAACTTGCAATTACTGCTAACAAGAAGAATGCAGGTCAGCATATTGTACATCTTAGTTGGTCGATGGGGGAGGAGCGTAATGAAGTTGTAATTGTTGATATTTTAGGTGAAATATTGAAGCCAAGAATTGAGCTACAAGGTTTTCATTATTTTGATTTAGGCCAACTACAAATGGTTCAATTATACCTGGCCTATTATTGGTGAGTGAGAGACGTGGTGTATATCTGTATATGTTTTGTTCATCAGTAAGGAGGAAGGTGTGATGTTCAATACAACTTACAACATGTCTGTAATATTTAGCAAGCGAGATGAGGTAAATTTTTTTATGCTATAGCCTCTCACTTTGTTGACTGACTTGTGTGAGCTCATCAATATCACTTGTAGTGTTTGCAGCAATGCTAGAGGCATGTGCTCGTCAACTTGTGTAAAAAAGGTATACATTTACATGTATATCTTGTATAGTGTTCAGTGCTTTTCTTTTTTGTTTCTACCTCGTACGTTCGAATTTGATAGACTAGCTTGGGTTCCTACCCAACAAACTCCACTAAACAATGTACAGAGAATCAACTTCCTTTCATTTACATTGTTTAATGGCATAAATATTTAGGAAATAATAGGTCAGCTCCTGATGTTCACCGTATATGACAAATATTTCCCAATCACTTTACATTTCATGGCTAAATATAAACTGCTATGGATCTTTAAATGACACTATGAGTTCAAAAGTCAGGTAGTATCAAGAACATTACTAATCAAATGGTGGGATAAATTCAAAAATGATAGAGTTTTATCCCAATTTAATGGAGAATTCTCAGTTACTCCAGCACAACCTCCTCTGGCGAGAACACCAGTCACTTCATTATAACCCATTTTACAAGCTTCAAAGTCTCAATCCTCAAAGAGCATATCCTCCTCCAAGTCCAAGGGGAAAATAAAGATAGAATCTCCTAAGTCATCAAAGTCAACAGAATTAAAAGAATTAGCCAAAAGACTTTTAGAAGAAGCAGCTAATCTAAGTAGTAGTCACAACGTATCTAAGACGAAGAACAATCCTCTTCTTCAACTTGCAGTCACCATCATAATGACATTATTAACAAACCAGCCAAGAGGGCAGAATACCAAGATAGCCGAGACCCTTATGCTGAGTCAAAATAAGCCAAAAGGGCTGACAAGTTAATGTTCATAAAGTCACTTTTACTATTCATAAAGGCAAAACAAAGCTAATTTGTGTTGCTTCCAGTTTTGGCCTCTTGTGAGTAAAAGAAGTTACCCGGTCCGTGATTTGTGGTCACACAAATCCTTTATAAGGAGAGTTTCTCCTTCATTTATCGGCAGAATTTTCTTTTTAAACACATTCAGAACTCCTCTCCCAGGCTTCACGCCTCCCCTCTGGTATAGTCAGAGCATCTTATGTGCTGAGGCTAGGGCACTGCCTTAGTATAGTAAACATCACCCACTCATGCATTCTGAGTTTTAATAAGTAAGTTTTCAAATTAGTCAATCAGTCAATTATAATTTTGTAACAATGATTCCTTTCATGATTTTGTATTGTGTTTTCAATTTGAACAAACTTATTAATATAATTCAATGTTTCCAGTTTGAATTATTTTATGCTTCCTTTGTAATAATCATTTGCTTTAATTTTATTTATACAAGTTATTTATTTAATCAATAGTTAATTTATTACAATCATTACTTCCGCGTTTATCTAGTATCAGAGCTATAAGAATTACGGTTTATATTATGAAAACTTCTCAGACCCCAGGTGACGGACTACCGCATAGGTGAGGTATCTGAGTTAGTTTATTTCTTGCTGTAAATCTTGAATGGTTATTTCCTTTTTTCCTTTGTGAAACTTCTCAAATGTTGAGGTAAGACATATTTTTGGTGGTGGTATGGTAATCATATTTTCTTGTGTGATTAATTTTTTTAGATAGTCTGCTTTTAAATTTGGATTATCAATTTTGCTAATCAAATCAATTAATAATTCTTCTTGTTTGGAAAGAACATTTATTGTTTTGCAACAGGTGTCATTACAACTGAAAGTAATGTCTGGTGAAGAATCATTATTAGATTTGGTTGATGCAGAGTCATTCGTTGTGATGGTAGTGTCTTCGTTTTCTGAGTCGATATTTCGTAATTCTAGAAATGTGATTGGATTATTACATTTTTCTTGACTGATTTTTAATTGGTTTGTAGTATTTTTAATAGGACATTTGTTTGCGAAGTGACCCGTTTTGTTACATTTAAAACATTTACCTTTATTATTGTCAAAGGATTTTCTTTTTTGGGGATAATTTAGTTTCTTAGGCCCAGGTTTTTAGAATTTATTTTTAGAGTAAAATTTGTTTGGTTCAAAATTCTTTTTGTTCTTTGAATAAAATTTGTTGCGGCTAAAATTTCTTTTCTGCTGAAAATGGACTCAATATCTTTTGACTTTCTTTTGAAATGAGGCAAGGATGGAAGACCACATTGTTCACAGAAATTACCTAATTCGTATTTGGCTGTTTTCTTATATGATTTGGCTTGGAAACTTATTTTTGAATCTATACGCATATAATATATATATATATATATATACATACACACATGATTTCTATCAAGTGCGAACCCTCGCACTGAAACTTTCGTGTGAAATTCCATTTCACGCAAAATCTACAAAACAATTTGAAAATTGGAACCATTGATCCTTTAGATACCCATGCAAGGATCATGTTTGCAATTTTTTTGCTTAATCGGAGTTTTTTTGATAATTTGATCACCACATTCAAATTTTGAGCTAAATTGGAGAATCTATGTGCATTATTAAACAATGCGACGATCAACTGGTTAAAACATCTCTAATTGAGCTAAAATTTTGCAAGCACGATCTTTGCATGAGTATCTAAAAATTGAGTAATTTCAATTTTTAAATTATTTTATAAATCTAACGTAAAATAAAAATTATACCAAAATTTCAATAAGAAATTTCGAATTTAATAAAAACTATATATATATATATATATACCCTTTCTACTCGGGATACCCGTTTTGGTGCTTTTTCAGGTATAGCATCATCCACCGTCTGATCTCTTAAAAAAATTAAAGGCTGATATTAAAACAAATAAATCATTCCACCAAAAAAGACTGAACAGAGTCTCTCTCTCTTTCCCTCTCTTTCTTGCTCGCCCAGATCGGAGTCTGCAACCTTCGTCTGCAACCAGATCGAATTCGATCAAAAAAATATCAATCTGAATAGCAATTCATCCTCTGATCCATCTGTCTTTATTACTGAATAGCAATCTTTAGTTTATTCCTTAACAACATATTGATGCCAAGCCTAGCCAGATCGATCGAACATGGCTTGCAATTTTACTCTCTTTTTTTTCTTTTCAAATTGATCTTTCCAATTATAATCGAAACTTCTACTGAGCCCAGAGATCTTCAAGGATGATTCGTTCATCGCAGCAATGATGAGCCTATAATTGGCTCCTGCTATATAATTACAGCTTGTAGACATTGATGCTTCAATCCTTCCTAGAGCGAAATTCATAACAAATCTAACCAAAACTAGTAATCAAAATGGAGATTGGGCTGTGCGGATTGAACATTTTTTCTTTCAGTAGAGCGTGTATCGAATAATTCCTCTTTCACTTAGATTGAGAATCTTAAAGTTTGCACCGAAAGTGGATTTGGGTGCCCAAATCAATTGATTGCCTTGACAGTACTTATTCCGGCGCCGTGCGAAGCAAGCTGAGCAGGATTTGTTGGTGGGATGGGCGATGGCGAGGCGAAGCGAGCCAATTTGAGCTGAGGCTGCTCGAGTTCATGGTTTTGGTGACGGGCGTTGGTCTCTCTCGAGAGAGAGATGGGTGAGAGATTTTTGTTATAATCACACCCGTCCAATTTAATTAGAAGAGATCTAATGGTTTAGAAGCTTATCCCTGTAAGTGTCAAGAAAAAGGGGTACTAAGAGCACCTGCACCGCGAGAGCTTTTCAGCACGAGCAAGCGTGGGGGCCGCCAAAGTCGTCGGCGACCGGCACGGCACGAGCAGGTACTCGAGCAACAATTGCTCGAGCGAGAGCACGAGCACGGGTGGGGCCACGGAGTGGGTGAGAGGGGGGAGGTGGGCCTGACCAACGAGCAGCACGAGCAGCTCCGTGCAGCGGTAGCTGCTGTCGTCGGCGACCGCTCGTTGACGAGCTCGGGAGCTGCTGCTCGAGCAAGGCGCGGTGCAGGTGCTCTAAGTAGAAGGGGACTATATATATATATATGAGGTCGGATTAGAAACAGACGTCCATAAACATGCAAAAGTGCGGACATGGACAACGCTCAAAATGGCTATGGGCAAACCAAATGGCAGCGGCGATCCGTCCTCAAAAAGTCATGGACATCCTTGATGGCAACATCCGTCCTCAAAAAGCCATGGACATCCTTGATGGCAACGGAGATGAAAGTCTGACGTCGGAAACTTAATAGAAGCTTCAAACACATTAATCTCAACTTCAAACTCTCTGTCGGCGAGAAGAAGCTTAAGATGGGGTCTGGTTTGGCAACTGCAAGCACATAGCACAACCCAATTAGCGCGCGCACACACACACACTAAAACTTATCAAGTGCAAAGTTTTACACTAAAACTTCTGTGTGAAGTTGCATTTTATATAAAATCGACAATGTGATTCGATAAGTGAAATCAATCATCTTTTAGATATATATGCAAGGATCGGACCTGCAAAATTTCATCTTAATCAGAGATGTTTTAACTATTTGATCATCGCATTGTTTAACAATATATATAGGTAGTCCGATTAAGCTCAAAGTTTGAATGTATAATCAAATGGTCAAAACATTTTCGACTATGCTGAAATTTTGCAGGCACGATCAATTCATATGTATTTAAAAGGTGATACCACCTAAGCATCTTCAGTGTGAAGTTTCATTTTATGCAAATTCGACAAAATAATTCGAAGATTGAAACCACTCATCCATTAGATACTCATGCAACGATCATGCTTGTAAATTTTTAGCTCAATCGGAGATGTTTTGACTATTTGATCGTCGTATTGTTTAAAAATGCACACAGATTGTCTGATTTAGCTCAAAATTTGATGTGGTGATCAAATGGTCAAAATATCTCCAATTGAGCTGAAATTTTGCAAGCACGATCCTTGCATGTGTATCTAAAGGAAGAGTAGTTTCAATCTTCAAATTGTTTTGCCGATTTTGTGTAAAATAGAACTTCACACTAAAGTTTCAATGCGAAACTTCGCATTATATATATATATATATACACACACACACACACACACACACACACACACACAGAGTTTTCATCAAGTGTGAAGCTTCGCACTGAAACTTCAATGTAAAGTTTCATTTTACACAAAATCGATAATGTAATTCGATTATTGAAGTCAATCAACTTTTAGATACCCATGCAAGAATCGGGCATGCAAAATTTCAGCCAAATCAGAAATGTGTTAACCATTTGATTGTGACATTATTTAACAATGCACACAAATTGTCCGATTTAGCTCAAAACTTGAATGTGGTGATCAAATAACTAAACGATCTTTGATTGAGCTGAAATTTTGTATGCTCGATTCTTGCATGAGTATCTAAAAGATAAATGATTTCAATTATATTATCGACTTTGTGTACTATGCAACTTCACACCGAAGTTTCAGTGCGAAACTTCGCACTTTATGAAAAATGTGTGTATATATAGGGTAAGGCTATGTTTAAGATCTAATTTAAATATTTATCTACAATTAGTTGAACAAAATTACAAAATTACAAATTTTTGAAATATAAATTAATACATTTAAACAAAATAACAACCATTGTTTTTATCATTTATAAAAAAATGAAACTTAAATAAAACATTGACAACGATTTGCTCTCAAATTTGTAAAAATATGCTCGTTGTAATATTTACAAAAAAAATAAACGAAATTACTATAAAACATCTCATTTTACAACAAAATCAGTTAATAAAATCTACGGTAGAGTCACTCCACCCTAAAATATATATATATATATATATCGCAAGCTTCCACTCAGGTATACCTGAAAATGATCATTTCGTTTTTACTCAGGTATATCGCAAGCTTCCACTCAGCTTACACATTATGACATAAAATCTGAATGTGAAGATGGTAAAATATGATCAAAAAATTAGTATAATACCAAATACCTGAAAATATTTGGTATTATACTAATTTTTTGATCATATTTTACCATCTTCACATTCAGATTTTAGGTCCTAATGTGTAAGCTGAGTGGAAGCTTGCGATATACCTGAGTAAAAACGAAATGATCATTTTCAGGTATACCTGAGTGGAAGCTTGCTGTATATATATATATATATATATATATATATATGTACATGTATATAAATTGTCTTGTCGATAAAAGAATACTTATTGCACCATAATAGAGATTCCTAAAGATATGAGATCATATATTTCCTTATATGAACTCCTTATATGTAAACTATATATAGATTCACATATCAACAAGGAATAGCAATTACAATGTGTTCCTCATTATGTAGCATAAGTTAACACATTTCTTATATATCAAGTATCATAATTATTAGTAACAGTCCATTATTTCAATCTCTCACTGGAAAACACAATAGTTATGTTTAACAACTTAACTCAATGAAGCTACACAATGACCTGTAAGCATGTTTGAATCATACAGAAGCTTAAATCCACAAAAATACACTACTGTCATCATACATTAAACACTGCAAAACTTAGAACATCACAAACTTTACAAAATTTGCCGGCTAAAAGTTATTTCAATAACTTATACATAATACGTGAACTCAGATATGACTAAAGTGAAACTAATGACATTATATACATCAACAATCTATATTTTGTGAAAAATCTTCAAGTCAAAACACAGCTGCTTCATTATCACAGTAAATGATTCATTTTACTAAAATCACAATCTTAAGCACTTGAGACGACCCAACCCCGATTTAAAACTAAACCGGAATTAAGTCATAACCACATGACTAAATACTCGTGATTCTAAGGAAATTTTGACTTAATTTCTCCATAAACTGAAAATTTACCCAAACCTGCAACATCAATTATACTCAAATTCTCAAGAAGTCGCAGCATCTCATATGCACAACATTATTTAGAAATCCAAAGAACTCAAATGATTAACCTGAACAGACATGAGTCACTAGACCACCTATTGAAAACGACAACGGAAATGAAAACACATGGTAATCAGAGCAATTAGACTTCTAATTTAACTAGAAGAACTGAAATACGAATCCATAGGATTATCTTGGATCCTATGGTTGATACTACTATGCCTCGTTACCCGATCTCTACCAAAAGTCTGCAGCCTAGGCAATTGAAACCGAAGAACCTAGATGAAAGGCATATAAAACATAGAAAGCGTCAGAGTGAGTGGACGAAAAATAAACAATTTTAAGAAATCATACAGTGTAATCTTATGCCTTTCACCAAAAATATAAAATAAAACTGAGCGAGTCTGAATAAAAGTAATGCAAGTGTGTGGAAGCAAAAAAGTATGAACCATCAGGTAAAACATACCTGGTCCTCCCGGAGCGTACTCGGTGATCAACCAAGTAGCCTATGCATCAATGCATAATCGTGCACATGACGTGCATAAAAATTGTAAAGTATATGCAGGGCCTCCATGCATAATCATAAAACATATAACATGTCCGATCATGGAAATATAAGATACATCATAAACATATATAATCAAGACTCGCTAACGACAGTTAAAAATAATGTCCACTCGCCTAGAAAGCAAGAACTCCGTTGTCGATCCACTAATCCAAAATTGTACATAGCGCTCCTAAACTAAACTGAAAGTTGGCATAAATAAATAAATTGTCGTAGTAATTAACATGAGTGCATTATTTGAGTTGTAGAAAGGTCTTTGAAACTTGTCTTGTACTGGATAATATTTGAGAATCAATATGACAAGACATCTATGAGTCCTCAAGGGACACTCGATGAGCCATGCAACCCGAGTTCAATGAACAACAGACTTGAATCGACAAACAAAGATTATCGACATGAAATTTCAAGTACATAATTCCTATACATAGACTGCAAAGATGTCTAAAGTTGTCCGAATCATTACAAACAATACATAATCAATCGACCTGCATATCAAATTGAACATCTTAACAAGCCCAATAATATTGTAGTTCAACACAAAGTCCAAAACTAGCCGGAAGTCGATAAAATCTCACCTTGAAAAATCGGAACCCTCGCCGGAAATTGGGATCGACCGATCGGCGACCACAAACCATGGCATGAAGCAATACCAATGGCATTCGACTTGTTAGGGAAAGGGCCACAAAACCCCCATGGTAGTGATACCCAACGCCGGCTGAATCACCATCAACGACGACGACCATAATCGGCCAACCCGAGAGCTTCTCGGCCTAGATTCGATCGACAAAGTGAATGCATGGAGAATCAATGGTTTAGGAATGGAAGAGAGGCATAATAGCTTTCAATTCAGGGTAGGGTGGTGGGCCAGCAAAAACGCCACCGGATGGCGACAACCTTACCAGCGTCGAGAGTTGTCGCGAGAGAGGAGAGAAAAAGTGAACTGGGCCGACGGGAAAAAAAATTGGATTTTTACCCAACCTAGGTTGATTTCAACTTAACCCCTCACATATAAAAATGATCCACGGTGCAAAATTAATTTAAACAATATCAAACAGTCCATCAAATTTGACCTGTGGTAGATTTTTCTATTTTTTTATTAATTTTTACTATAAACTTCTAAAATTCAAAGAAATTAGCTCGAACATCAGAAAAATAAAACAAAAATATGTACAAGCTCGAAATAATGTGCTCCACAACTTTCATGAAGGAAGAGAATCCAAAATCAAAACTTATAAAATGTCAATTTTTTTAGTTGTGACAAATCTCGATAAACATGGCATATGATGCTTAGCTCGATAATTAGCGCGACTAATGATGATTAGCTCACTAATTTGGTTCGGATCGTTACAACACTTTAGTTTTAGACAGAAAATTTATTATCCTAAAACCTTCACACACACCTTCATACAATGCAATTATTTATGCTTGCATAGTAGAAGTTGCAATGAGAGTTTGTTTCTGAGTTTTCCATTTTACTGCACAGCCATCAAGCATGAAAACATAACCACAAGTAGATTTCTTCGAAGTTTGATAGTTTTCAGCAAAGTCACAGTGAATATAACCTTCTAAAACTTAAGTTTTCACTCTCCTATAGACAAGCATGTGGTTTTTAGCTAGTCCTTTGAAGATATCTAAGAATCTTCTTTCCAGAATTCCAGTGTCGGATATCTAGATCACTTTGAAACCTAGAAAGCATGCCAATTGAAAATATTAAGTCAGGCCTAGTGTACACTTGTGCATACATTAATGCCTACCAACCTGGCATATGACTTTGACTCTATATCTGCTTTTTATGCTTCGATTTTAAGATATTTATTTTCACTTAATTGATCCCCTTTAGACATTGGGACTTCACCTAAAGCACAAGTCTTCATCCAAAAACATTTTAGAACTTTTGAGATGTAACTTGCTTGTGACAAACCTAAAATGCCAAGTTTTTCTGTCCCTTTTAATCTCAATTCCTAAAACAAATTATGCTTCCCCCAAATTTTTCATATCAAATTGATTTGATCGAAATATTTTAGTGTCTTTAAACAATTTGAGATTACTACAAGCTAAGTGAATGTCATCAACATACAGAATGAGGAAAATAAAGGCATTTCCTACTGTCTTAAGATAAACACATTTATCAACAATATTTCCTGAAAATCCAAAGGTTGAAATCACTAAATCAAATTTTCTATAAAATTGCCTAAAAGCTTGTTTTAACCCATATATTGATTTCTTAAGTCTACAGACCATTTTCTCCTTACCTATAGCAATGAACCCTTCTGGTTGTTTCATATATATGTATATTGTCTCTTCTAGCTCTCCATTTGGAAAAGCCGTTTTGATATCCATCTGATGTAGCTCTATGTCAAAATGAATCTTTAGTAGAGACAAGAGAAAATGTCTATAAAATAAATACCTTCTTTTTGTGTGAAACCTTTAGCTACTAACCTAACTTTAAACCTTTCAATATTTCTTTAAGCATCTCTTTTAGTTTTAAAAACCCATTTAGAACCTATTGTCCTCCGGTTTTCATCAACTTTAACCAAATCCCACACTGCATTGTTCTTCATGGACTCTATTTCTGCAGTCATTGCTTCATACAATTTAATGGAGTCCTCACTGTTAATGGCTTGACTAAAATCACAGGGTCAATGTCATCCTCTAATGCATCCTCAATTTCTTGAGAAGATACAAAATAGTCACTTTGACCTAAAAATGCATGTGGGAACTATTTCCCTTACTGATTTTCTAGGAGCAAAGTTTAAAATTTGTTCTAGATGATGAGATTCTAATGGTACTGAAGGTTCTGCAGTAGCTGGACTACCAAAGTTATTTTTAGAATTTTTTCTGCATTTTTGTTATTTCCAGGTTAATTTTGATTTAATTTTCCACCTTTTGTTCCTTCCCCCAAAATATTAGTTTCAGATTCTTTTGAATTTTCTAAAGTTGGATCTGAACCTATTGGTAGAACAAAAATATTTTGTAAGTTATTTGAGTCCACTAAATCTTCTGTAATTTCTTCAAAAATCTACAGTTAGATCAATATAAGTATCATTGCAGACTGTTCCTCCTAAAATCTTTGCACAATACAAATTGTATCCTTTGGACTTATCGCAATAACCTACAAAATGACTACTAACAAATTTTGATTCAAGTTTGCCTAAGTCTGAGTAGTAAAGCCTAGCCCTAGCTTTACAGCCCCAAACATGCATATAATGCAGGCTTTGTTTTCTACCATGCCATAATTCATAAGGAGTTTTATCTACTGATTTGCTTGGGGCTTTATTACAAATATAATTTGCGGTCTTTAAAGCTTCTCCCCAAAGTCACTTAGGTAGACCAGATGTACACATCATACTCCTAACCATGTTTATAAGAGTCATATTCTTTCTCTCTACCACTCCATTCTGTTGGGAATTGTAAGGAGTTCTATATTGTGCTTTAATACCATGTTCCTCAAGAAACAAGGCAAATGGCCCTCTTTGTTGGCCATTTTCAGTATACTTCCTACAGAACTCTCCCCTCTATTTGATCTAACCATTTTAATCTTTTTCTCAAGCTGAAGTTCAACTTCGGATTTGAAGATTTGAAATGCTTCTAAAGATTGAGATTTTTCAGATATGAACTTAATGTGACACAAATGTGAAAAGTCATCAATGAATGTTATGAAATAGATGTTTCCACAAATACTTTTATGTCTAAAGGGTCCACAGATATCTGTGTGTATCAATTCTAATAAACTTTTTGTTATGTATGCACCTTTTCTCATTTTGTTAGTCATCTTCCCTTTACAACATTCAATACACTCAGACATGTCAGAAAAATTTAGTTCTGATAGCATTTTAGATTTAATCAGTGATCTTAATCTATCTTTTGATATGTGGCCTAGTCTCCTATGCCATATATAAGAGGAGGAGGAGAGAGAAATGGGTGAGAGATTTTTGTATGTAGTTTAGAAACTGTGTATGTAGTTGTACAGATTCTAAAGATTTTGTACAAACACTTCTAGTGAAGACAATAGGCACAAAATTTTAAAACCAGCACACAAGTTTTCAAGTCTTTATGCTTAATGAGTTTCTGAAAACATGAAAAAGGTTTTACTATGTGTAACATGCTTATTCAAATTTCTAGAAAACAAGACTCAAAGAATTTTTGGATAGTTCTCATTTTTAAATTTTAATTAAAAACCTGAAAACCACATTCTTTTCCTATAAATCACAATGTTATGATTATAGCTTAAGTTGTAGGAGGTCTCGAAACAATCATTACAATGCATCTATCAAATTTTACAAGTTCAACAATTAGCGAAGATGCCTCTTTCTCAATTTCAAATTCTCAAATGACATACATTAGCCTCTACTCACAACGCTGCAAGGTTAGCAGAAAATAACCATACATATATGCAGGACACACTCAAAATTAGACAATTTAAACACACAGACATTCAAAATTATGAATTCCATCCGGCCACATCTAAATCACACCACACAACACACAGTCTTATCCTATGTGTATGTCGGGATGTGCTCTAGGGCTCTCTATGCGATTCCTAAAAGTACCTGGTGAGTGAGCAAGGATTTGAATCCTCAATCAGATGCATAAGATAAATCTGTGCGTGTTCTTCCTCGAGCTCTAAAATCCCAAATCCCCAATCTTGGCTCGTTCTAAAATGGTCAATCAGTAGACCAAGACCAGGGTATTTTGATGAAATGGGCTTTAGCTCGGGCCGCGTAGCTCACAGGCTCAGGCAAGTTTTTTGAATGGGTCACCAACGTCTGAATTGGTTTTGGTCCGTTTTACTGAAGTTTTTTTTTCTTTACTTGAGTCACACATAAACCCTAGGTTTAACGTGTTGATTTTCTTAAGAAATTTACATGCGAGATTGCAAGCAAAGCTCTAATACCAATTGAAAATACAATAACTGAAGTTCAATCAAGTCATGCAAACACATCAACACAGTGTGATACAGAGATCATAAGCTTACTAATAGCATTGACAGAGATGGCCATGGTCTTCTATTCTCTTCTTCTATTAGCACCGTAATGTAGATAGGTTCTATATGCTTCACGTAGGGGAAACATGGACCAATACTCACATATATATAGATACAAGTTCCTTGCCTATAAAGAAATATTTATTGCACCCTAATACATAGTCTTAAATATATGAGATCATATATGTCCGTATATGGACTCCTTCAATATGTAAATTGTATATAGATTGCTTATGTATCAAGCAAGTATCAGAACTATTAGTAACATTTCATTCTTTCAGGGCCTATTATTATCACATCCCCAATAACTAACCCCAAAATAAATCATCAGATCGGAGTACTATGCTCAGCTTCAACAAATTAATCTCAACATCGATCTCTTCCTCATCGACCAAGAACACAGTCTGGTATGTCTGTGCCATTAATGCCAAGTATGTCAAAATTCGCTACATATATATATGGAAGATATCAACTTAACATTTTTGGATATGAAAGACTGCAGTGGGATAACAATCCAGTCATATTTCCCAACCATTGTCGAGATAGATTTACGTTACTATGGTTACATTAGTGCACATGGGAGTTCCACCAGTAATGAATGAAACATTTCATTGTCTAAGTGTACTAAGACAGAATTTTCGTCGTCTAAGTTAGAAATCAGAAATATGCACTGATGTAACCATTCATTAGTACAATTAGACAACAAATTTTACTCATTTCGTCGTCTAAGTCATTCGAGTCAGGGTTTAGGGGTTAGTGTTAGGGTATCGACTTAGACAATGAAATGGTTAAAATTCTCTAACCATTCATTAGTACCATTTCGTCGTCTATGTCTATACCATAACACTAACCCTTAACCCATAACCCCTAAACCCTGACCCTATAAACTTAGATGATAAAATGAGTAAGATTTGTTGTCTAGGTGGTACTTAGACGATGAATGTTATCCATTTTGTCGTCTATGATGAATTTTATTGCCTCCGATCAAAGAGCACGACCATGTATACCATCTAAATGCATATTTTTTTTCGTCGAGGGCATAGAGCAAACAATTTTTGGACTGTGAGTGTCGACGGTTCGAAAATTAGAGTTACGAAGATTTGTATATCAACATTTCTGTTTCGTTGAAATTTCGGTTTTATGTTTTACTATGCCGATCAAACGCTTAACGAACTTCGTATTTACTAAAAATTTGTCTACTTACATATTATGTTATGATGAATATATCCAATAGTTATTTTGTCCAAAATCAATTTCGTTAATGTTGATGTGGAGTGAATATAGACATACGAACACTTAAGTTAGACAACATTAGTAGATATATAACAAGTTTTTAGTCTTAAATCAATTTTTTATGTTAAATTTTAATTAATTTATATTTAGTTGATAAATTAAGTTTTTACAAAAAGACAAACACCCATAACTCCGGAAACGGGTTTACAAGTTATTTTTTACGATAGTTTTCGTCTTTTAACTATTTTTCGATAATCACTAAATTTATTCGATCAAATCCTAAACTAATCCAAATTAGGTTTAATTTTTTTCTATAATATTGTATAAATTTAATGGTTACATCTGATGGTTGATTTTTAATGATTTTTAAGTAACAATTGAAAATTAATTTTCATAATATAAAATAGAATAAATTTCACTTAGGCGACGCAACTATATACACAAGAAATACACACTTAGGCGACGAAGCATTTTCGTTGTCTAAGTCGCTTTTTTCGTCCTCTAAATTTGTCGCCTAACAATCGTATTCTAAGTATTTAGACGAATTTTTTTTTATTTTCCGTCATCTAAGTAGCCACTTAGACGACGTAATAAGCTTCGTTGTCTAGGTTTTTGGACGACGAAAATTTAATGAAAAACGACGAAGATTTTCGTCATTTTAGTAAGAACCTAAGCGATGAAACATACAATTCGTCACCTAAGTGTCGATTTTTTTAAAAATAAATAAAAAAATAAAAAATTTATAATCCACATAGACGACGAGAAGGTTTTTCATCGTCTAAGTGGTAAATTTTAATTAAAAAAATTAAATAAACAACCTAGACGACGGAACTATTGATTTCGTTGTCTAAGTTTTAAAAATAAATAAATAAAATTTAATTAAATAGTAATTAAATAATATTAATTATTAATTAATACAAAAATTGTAATTAGAAGATATTTAATGATGGTTGTGGTTGCAGCGTTTGTGTACGTGGTGGTGGTGGTAATGGTTGTGCCGAGGTGGTGGTGGTGGTGGTGGTGTGTATGGTTTGAGAGAGAGAGAGAGAGAGAGAGAGAGAGAGAGAGAGAGAGAGAGAGAGAGAGAGAGAGAGAGAGAGAGAGAGAGAGAGAGAGGAGTTAGGAAGAGTTAGGCTTGTCTCCACGGCGGGTTTGTTCACGTTTTAATTTTTTTTAGAAATTCACGCGTGCCGGTTGTTGATTGGATAATAAAGTCAAAAGTTAACAAACTTACAATAAGCTCGGGACACCAAATAACTGTCTCTGCCAGATTTCTCATCCCTTCTCGGCGCTGCAAATACTCGCCAGAACTCTCTCTCTCCTCTCTTTCTTTTATCTGGCTTTCTCCTTATTATCTCTGTCGACCTCGGCCAAATTTTCTTTGTTATTGCTAAGGCCGACCCGATCCCAAATGATCAGCCCAACCCAAGCATCATCTTGGCATCCCGACACTTGCTCCAAAAAAAATAAGTTTTCTTAGCTTCATGCCACTTTAAATTGGTTTTGCTCAATTCTATTTTGACCATATGTATTTATTTTATAGGTAATTAATGAAGCAACAAGGTGGAGTCCTATGTGTGTGTTTAGGATTTGAGATTTGAGTGAAGATGAGATGGGTGTAGCGAATGTTGGCGGAGTCGGAGATCGAGAGCGCAGAAGGCATGGACACGGCTGACAGGGAAGGTGTGGGTGATGAGGCCACTATAGGTCATGTGGGCTTAGATTTACTTCAGGTCCATGATTAAATAATTGGGTCGGTGATTATGACGTTGGTATGAAAGCTCAAATGATGCAAAATCAATATAAGGAAAGTAGGTCAAATAGGGAAGTTCCGCTAATCACATGATATTGCAAACAATGTCCCAGTTTAGATTAAGTCTGTTCACAAAAATGAATGTCCAAGTCGTGACCTTGTGAGTCACGGTTGGTTTTGAACCTAAGCTCCTAGACTATTACGGGCTCTAGGCTACTTAAACCCAATATTGAAGAATATCGTGAATTGGAATCAAGACCCAAGCTATTTAGACTTGAATCTCGATCGTATGTCACGTTGTAAAGTGAGCAAGCATATCATGTGATATATGTGGAAAGGTTCTCCTCTCGAATCTCTTTTGGAGAATCCGAGAGGACGTCTAGTTGAATCCCTTAACTCGCACCCAGTGAGTTACGAGCCAAGAGATCCTACGATTTGCCACAATAACCTTTTTAATCAATGTGTGCTTGACTAGAGTCCTTCAAGTCTATAGAGACTCAAAGAAGCTCTAGTCTATGGTAAGTGTTAGAGAACCAAATCTTAAGATAAATCTCATAGATAATACCCTAATCATGTTTACATGCTCATCTCTTCTTAAGTAAGTGGCTAATTCATTCAAGGGTCATTTTTAAGTCATTTAACACATACATCAATCTAGCTAGAGTTAATAGATGCATATAAGAGACTTGGACAACAAGCTCAAGCATATAAATATACCACAATCACACAATAAACTCATTTACAACACAAATCTTCATAACATACACTAAAACTATGAAGCATACATAATTCATGGCATGTTCATCACATCACATAAACCCTAGCCTCCCAAAATCTACTACTCACTACACATAAACTAGTAAAGAATTTAGATACATGATTTAGATACAAGATAGGGTAAGAAATAACCAAGAGTCCCCAAAAGCTCCAAAGTCTTCTAGCTCTTCTTCCCTTCTTGCTCCAACTATGCTCCAAAACTCTTAGAACTTGAGTCACCCACCTTAGGCCTTGTAGAAGATGGTATAGATGAAATTATGGTGGTTGTGATGGAGGTTTAGATGCCTTTAGGTGGTGATTATGGGTGTATTTGTGGTGGAGGAGATGGCTATTTCAAATGGGTATGGATGGGAGATATCTCTGGAGAGCTAAAACTTGAGAAAGTAAGAAATGGAATATGTTATGTTGTGTTATAAGGAGGAGTTCGACCCTAGTGGTTTTAGGAAGATATTTTGGCTTTGAAATAATTCAATAATAGATCAAGACATGATCAACAATTTTAGGGACATGTTGGTAGTCCAAAGATGACTCACCACCAACATGTGAGTGACACTGACTCTTCAAAATATTTTCTCCAATTGGGCTTGTGGACTTGGACATGAAGTCTTGGGTCTTGACAAATTCCAGCAAGGACTCGCCGGAGTTGACCGTTAACCTGCCGGAGTTGACTTTGACCGGCGGTTGACTTTTAGTCATTTTCTCAATTTTGTTCCTTCTTCTCCCAATGCTTAGGAAACTTGCTTGGCTTCTCCAAGAAGTGATTAATTTCCATATTTTAGCTCGTTTCCTTGTAAACTCTCTATTTCCTAGCATGAGAAAGAAACGTATTAAAAACGATGCTTTATTCCAAGAAGGCAAGCTTTCAGCATAAGGTTAGGTACATAATTGAAACACAATTATGGTCCTAAGAAAATACCTCACACTTAAACTTTGCTTGTCCTCAAGCAAACTAAAAAGAAAAGAAATAAGATAAACTAGACTCAAAGTACGAAAGCACACAAGTATGTAAGTGTCTCAAATGGTAGATTGTTTTCCCTCAAAGAACCATGTCTACATAGATTGAACTACTTTTGAGCAACACTTTTAAAAACATGACGTCAATGCATATATAACAAGTTGGAACGATTGTGCTATATGCTAAGCTAAATGCATCACAATGAAATGTATTCAAATTAACATGTTTCCTAACCATCAAACTCACTAGATATCACTCAATGCACACAAATGTTTGAGGGTTAGTGTTTGCACTCAAAATCGCATTAATCACATGTTTTCCATAAGCTTAGTTTTCAACCAAATGCTCTAACTATCCAAAATCATAAGCAATTCCAATCAAGAAGACTTTTATTTGGGTTGTAATGGGACTTAAGGAAATGGGTTACGTGGAAGAAGGATATAGGAGTTCGAGAACCAAGTAACCTAGCAAGCAACTCAAATGTGGAATTTCCAACATAACTCGAGGTACTATTAATTTCCCTTTTTTCAAACAACTCTTTTCCAAAAACACTTATTTCTTATGTACAACTACAATCTTTTTGTGAAACTCTTTTCTATTTGCTACTTTTCTCTTTTCTTTTATTTGGTATTCTTTTTCTCCTTTTTTTCTTTCTTTTCTTTTTGAGCAAGATACACTAAAATTTTAACATCACAACAACCTCCTCCACCTCACATTTATCTTCTAGACATTCTTCTCACAAGCACAACATTAAAAACACATCCTCCTAGGAATTCATCATTGCTTGCTAAATTGTCGGGTTAGGGGTAAGATAAGTGTTTAAGCTAAGTAGAATTTTGTGGTGTTCACGAAATGAAAGGCTAAGTAATATAAGGCTCAAATTGGCTTACTAAGGGTATATGCATCATAAGGTTCAATAAGAAATTTGGCCATGATGGTAATCCTAATGCCTCTATCATTTTTAAAAATATCTCATGATTTGAAAAGTGATTCGCAAGGTTGCAAACAAGTTCTAGATTACAGAATGATCAATCGATATTACATATGAAATAATAGGTGCATAATGTAGCTATGCATGCACAATTAGACTCAAAGTCTCATATGGGGTATAGATAGCTTGAAAACATGTCAATCCTTCTTTTTCTCATGTGAATGCATTTTGAATTACATATGCGCTTTCCAAATCGATTAAACATGCATTGTTTCTCTATCCAAACTTGCTCAAAATCATGCAATCTACTAGCCATTAGTTCAAGTTTCATCATTGGGAGTGTTTATTTGGAATACAAACACACAAAAACACATTTTTTTGTACAACATTTTCTAAATTTTTTTCAATTTTTATGGTTTTTCGGATAATGAGTGAAAATGACTTAGTTGTCTACCTCACACTTTAGAACCAAATTGTCCTCAATTTATATAAAGCAATATAGTAAACAAAATTGTACACAAGAAAGCAAAGCATCATTATTTCACGATATTATTCACCTAACACATGTTCTCCTAGGCATAGTAACTAAGTTACTTAAATTTTTGGTAAAAAAAAAATTATCGCAAAAAATTTAAAATTAGGCGATAAAACCAACAAATTTCGTCGCTTAAGTGATTTTGAATTTTTGGTAAAAAAATTGGGTGGAAAAAAAACCGCCAAAATTTTGAACTAATTTCGTTACCTAAGTAAATTTTTTTTAAAAATAAATAAAAATAAATTAAATTTAACTTAGACGCTGAAATTATTTATTTTCGTCGCATAAGCGAATTTTTTTTAATTTTAATTTTGTTTTATTTATAGAAAATAAAATTAATTTCACTTAGGCGACGCAATCTACTCGTTTCGTCGCCTAAATGAACTTTTTTTCATTTTTTTACAAAATTCACTCAGACGACGAAACTAATAGTTTTCGTCATCTAGGTGAAATTTTTTAGTGATTATCAAAAAATAGTTAAAAGACGAAAACTATGGTAAAAAATAATTCATAAACCCGTTTCTGAAGTTACCGGTGTTTGTGGTCGTAAAAACTTAATTTATTAATTAAATAGACCTTAATTGAAATTTGACATAAAAAATTGATTTAAGACTAAAAGCTTGTTATATATCTACTAATGTTGTATAACTTAAGTGTTCGTATGTAGATTCACTAAACATCAACATTAACGAAATTGCATTTGTACAAAACAACCGTTTGATATATTCATCATAACATAATATGTATGTGGATGAATTTTCATTCAAAACAAAGTTCGTTAAGAGTTTGATCGACATAGTCGACCATAAAACTGAAATTTCAATGAAACGGATCGGAAACACTGATATACGAATCTTCGTAACTTCGACTTTCAAATCGTCGACACTCGCAGTGCAAGAATTGTTTACTCTATGCCCTCGACGAAAAAAATATGTATTTTAACATGGTATACATGGTCGTGCTGTTAGAAGTGAGATTGTGAAACTCTATTTAGACGACGAAAACTGGGTTTCGTTGCCTAAGATTTTTCGGGTTTAGGGGAAAGGGTTTAAGGTTTAGGGTTAGGATATGTTCTTAGACAACGAAATGAAAATATTCGTCGTCTAAGTGCAAACTTAGACGGCGAATTATGTTTTCGTCGTCTGAGTGTGTCTTCTATGAGGACGAAGACCTTTTTGTCGTCTAAGAAATTGTACTTAGATGACGAAAATAAATGTTTCGTCTTCTAAGATATTTCTTAGGCGACGAAAATATAATTCGTCGTCTAAAGTCAGACTAGACGACGAAATTGTCACTTAGACGAAATTTTTTTCCGTTGTCGAAGAGCCACTTAGACGACGAAACCTTAATAATTTCGTCGTCTAAGTGTGATTTTCTGGTAGTGTATATATATTCGTCGCCTAAGTTTATTTAAAAAAAATTAACTTAGGTGACGAAACCTATTAGTTTCATCGCTTAAGTCCAAAATTTTGGCGTATTTCTTTCCGCCAAAATTTTTTACCAAAAATTAAAAATCACTTAGGCAACGAAACTTATTGATTTCGTCGCCTAAGTTCTAATTTTGGCATTATTTTTTTTCGCCAATTTTTTTTTAAAAAGATCGAATCACTTAGACGACGAAACTTGTTGATTTCGTCGCCTATAAAACACATTTTACCTACTATGTTTCACAATCTCTCTCTCTCTCTCTCTCTCTCTCTCTCTCTCTCTCTCTCTCTCTCTCTCTCTCTCTCTCTCTCTCTCTCTCTCTCTCTCTCTCTCCTTACACACCACCACACACCACCACACGCCGCCGCCACCGCCACACCGTACCACCACCATCAAATTATTTATTAATTAAAAAAATTACATTAATTAATAATTAACATTTAATTATTTAATTAGAATTTAATTCATTTTTTTATTTATTTAAAAAAAAAATTTAGACGATGAAAGCAATAAATTTGTCGTTTAAGTTGTTTTTTTATTAAAATCAACTACTTAGACAACGAAAAAACTTTCGTCGTCTATGTGGATTATTTATTTTTTTAAAAAATTCGATCATTAGGCAATGGATAACCTAAAATTTTGCCGTCTAAGTGGTTTAACTTAGGCGATGAATTGTTGATTTTGTCGTTTACGTGTTCACTAAAACGACGAAAATTTTTGTCGTTTTTCAGTAATTTTTCATCATCTAAATGTCTAGATGACGAAAAAATTTCGTCGCCTAAGTTGTTACTTAGACTATGATTGTTGGACAACGAAAAAAGCCACTTAGGTGACGAAAAAAGCCACTTAGGTGACGAATCTTCTTCGTCACCTAAGTGTATTTTTCTGGTAGTGCAACTTGCCACTGTTGATCATCGATTTATACTAACGAAGATCAACCTAACACTACATCAAAGATTTTACAAAAGGGGTCAAGATTACTAGAAACTATTATTCTAGAAACTATTTGTGCAGAATAATAGTTTCTAGATTTTATAAGTATAAAACTAAGAAAATAAGAAGAGAATTGCTAGAGACTTGAGAGGGATGAAGATTTATATTTTGGAAGATTTTTAGATGATTGAAATATGGGATATACATGAACCTCTTCTGGTGTCTTGCTACATCTTCAATTGAATAAACTTCTTCCATCAAAGGTTGCATTTCTTCCCATTGGTGTCTTCCAGTAAATCAAGTCACCAAGGGTTGCACCCCTTTAACTCTTCTAGTAGTTTATGTTGATTTAATTCCAACAAACATAATGGTTCGTTTAACCATTATATTCTCGATCTCAACTAATACAACTTTTCATATTTCGAAAATAAATCTAACAATCCTCCACAATTTTCTAAATCTAAATTTTTATCAAGTTTAAAAACTATTTTGTAAATTTTTTAAAAAATCCTTGAGCAAATTCTTGGAAAACATAATGCATAAAATAAGGTGTCTTCTGAAATTGAACCTTAACTTAGTGAGAACAAATCAAAGTTAAATCAAGATGGTGAAGTAGCTTTGCTTTGAATTTGCGACCTTATATTGATCTAACCGGATATATTCCACATACTAGTTTCCTACTTCTTTCGAAGTGTTCTAAAAGTCGGCACATGGATTGGCCTTGTGTCTATATCCTTTTCATGAGTGCTCTATGGACTAGTCCAAGTCGCATAGTAGGCGGCACCACATTCTACACTCGTATAAGTAACCATTTAGTACCCATGTAACTAAAGTACTTTCGGTCATGCTTATTAGGAGTTTTAATTATAACTCAACCTCCACTATTCATTACATGTACCAAGTACTTCTAACTTGGAATGAATATGGTATATATATGTTTATACATATATGCTCATTTAATATATTTAGTGCTTGCAACCACTACATATGATGTACTTTTGCTATTGAACTGTATTGAGTTGAGTTTCCATCATTGGTGATCAATAAAAATTAGACTTTATGCCAATTTCTTTAGATGTATTTCACACCAAATCCCTTACAAGTCCTTTCGTTAATGGACCAGCCAAATTATGGCATGATCTTACAAAATCAATGGTTATAACCCCATCAGTTATATTATCTCACTGAGTTATGTCTCAAACCAATGTACATTGATTTGCTATTATATACATGGCATTAGGCTTGTGATAGTGTAGCTTGACTATCACAATGAAGAAATATTATAGACATTAGTTTAGGCCATATCAAAATTTCTAGTAGTAAGTTCCTTAACCATTCTGCTTCTTTACTACATGAAGCCAACACTATAAATTCTGCTACCATGGTAGAATCTAAAATTATAGTTTGTTTCTTAGAACCCCATGATATAGCTTCTCCACAAGTGAAAATATCCAGCAAGTAGTTGATTTATGATCCTCGTTATCAAATATCCAACTAGCATCACTAAATCCCTCTAAAACCAAAAAAATACCCATTATAATATATTCCATAATCAATTGCACCTTATAAGTACTTTAATGTCTCAAAGATTGCATTCCAATGTGCTTATCGAGGATTTCTAATATACCTACTAAGATTGCTTACAACAAAAATTATATTAGGCCTAGTACAAGACATGACATACATTAAGTACCCAATCACTCTAGAATATTCTAATTGATTTATGGCTCTACCATGTTTTAATTCAGGTTCAAATTTGAATCAAAAGGAGTATAAACTGATTTATTATCATAATGATTGAATTTTCTAAGAACTTTTTCTATGTAATGTGATTGAGTTAATACCAAACCATCATTACACGCTACAACAAAAAATGTAGTTTGCGAAGGTAACCTGTAAAATTACATAGCAAATGCTATTTTGCGACGACAACCTTTTCGTCGCAATTGACGATGACGCAATTGTAAATAGTGACAGTTTTTGCCGTGGTCCGAACTCTATTGCGACCAAAATAATATGCTGTGGAAAATATTTTTATTTTGCGATGGTAGGTTTTCCTTTGCAAATTTGATTGAGCGTAGTGTTGTTTTTTTTTCTTTTGCGACGAAAAATTTCCGTTGCAAAAAATAACTTTTGTAACGGTATAGTTGCCGTCGCGAATACACGTTCCCGAAAGAAAATGCTCCATTTTCTTGTGACGGCAACACGACCGCCACAAAAAATTGGACCTTATCAAATGTGCAAATTTTCATCTAATAGTATATTGGATATTTTTATCATTCATAAAGTCTACATAGAATAGCTATTAGGATCCAGTTACTATAGAATTTAGGATAAGATCTGACAGAAGAGACTTAAAAAAATTGACATTGTGAAAATGAGAAATTGGTAATTCCTTGATGTGAGAAGCAGTCAACCTCATTTCTGATCCAGATTCTAGATATTATTTCACTATCTGTGACCTGCGTAAAGACAACGAAAGTGGTCTGACAATGAGATAGACGAGTAGAAGGGTTGATATAGGACAACATCCATGACAAAATTTATTTAGTAGTCAGTAGTGTTAAAATTCACGTCACCTCAGACGAAAGAAGCTTGGCTCCTGAATTGTCGCCATCAGAAGAACCGTTGACTTTCCTTAAGAACATAGCTTCTCCTATATGTACAAGCTGCAAATACAGGTCGGATGAGCAATGATGCTAATTTCTGACAACTAGAGTCCATAATTCATCTACATATTGACTTTTTCAGGGGCCGCGCTTCCAAATTGACTTTTTTAGGAATCGCGATTTCGAGCGCTTCCCCGATATTTCCAAAACGTTTCCGTTTTGAAAGCACGAAATGCCTCTCGTCTCGCGCTTCCATACTTCCTAGATAATAGAGCACATACTTATTGTAGAGCACATACCCAGTAGAAATAGAAGCCAAGGAAATAATAACACACAATATCCTTTAGACCTTTACGTACCAAGAAATAGAAATCCGTACGTTTCAAACTGGCAAACTTCAAAAAACTCACCTAAACATGCAATATACTAATTTATGCCTAACTACTCAGCTCTTGGAAATTTTGTCATTCAAGCTCTCTTGTTTCTATCTATTTGCTCAATATCATTAAACGCATACGAACAACGTGGGAAATCCGGAAGAGATGGTTCCGGCTAGTCCCATTGCTAATTAAGATGCTGCATGCACGTACTTGAATATGTATGACTTTCATTACGTATGAATATAAGTAATGATTCTTCTTAACTGAAACAAACAAACTCTATTGTCATCAATCTCATAATAACAAAGAAGAGCAGCATTGCAGCAACAGCTGGAAATTAATAATTCATGGTGGCCCATCCACCACAGCAATCGCAGACACTTTGATATATTAAAGTACTGTAAATGGTTTTCGGTCGATTTGTTGGAGTGAGTCATATTTTTTGTATATTTAGGTGTATTTTATAAATTTTGTAAGATTCTATAATTTATTAAGTTTTTTATTGTGATTGTAAATATACTTATATATATCCAATTTAGATTTGATCAATATATGAGAAAATTTCTCAAACACTTGTGTTCTATTTGACTTAGCATCAGAGCCTAAGTTGATCCTGAAAATCTGACCATACCTGAATTCTGTTGCCTGACCTGAACCATGTTCAACACGTCGAAGATTATCCTCAACCCGTTGAATCCTGACAATCTGAACATGTTCTTTCTTCTGACAATCTTATTATTTGATATGACATCTGAACCTGTCTGCAATAGATCTTGCAATCTTGGAACAACTTGAAGCTACTCGTGAACAATTGATGGCTCTTCTGATTGGGAACACATGATGTAGAGTACAATTGGATGGCACCAATTACCAGTTATGGCGAAGAATGATGAAAGTGCATCTTGGAGGTGTTGGAAAGTGGCAGTATGTGGAGGAGACAATACCACGACCTGAAGCTGCTGGAAAAGAACAAGTTTTGTGGGATACTATGAATTCCAATACAATGATGACGCTCTTGAAATCTATGACAAGACCAATTATGATGTTATTCTCTGGCTATTCTTTTCCAAAGGTCATTTGGGATGCTGATGCAACCACGTATTATGTTGGGAATGATTTTGCCAGAGTACATGAGTTGACATGCCAAGCCTGCAGAACTATCCATAATGGGCAACCTCTTGCAGAATACTATGCACGTTTGAAATCTATCTGGCAAGAACTAGATGAAAGGGATCCAAACTCTATGACATGTGACCTTGATATTGCCACACAATAGGTTGACAAACAAGATGCGTGTTCACATCTTCTTGAAGGGGCTGGATTCAAGATTTGCTACTGCCAAGGGAGAACTACTTCGACAAGCCATACCACCAACTTTGGAGCAAGCATCTGCTTATGTTCGCAAAGATGAGTCCAATCATCCTAAGGAGCAGCATACTGAGGTTTCAAGTCTCACAGTACAATTGAAGCCTCAACAAGGTTGGAAGCCTAAAGATAACCAACTTCGCATATAACCGGCTCGTGGACCAGATCTTAGCAAGGTACAGTGCTTCTATTGTAAAGAGTTTGACACTACAATGACTCGTGTCCCTACAGAGTAAATAGAGGTGGCACTTACGAAAAGTCACAGTAGCAAGGCTGCAGTTCAATTGGTTCAAGAACCTGACTTCTATGGAGTAGAGGGACAAGATCTCACTACAAGTATTTGTTCTCATGAGAGAAGAGGTAAAATTAGTATTGCAATAAAAGTTTCTAGACTTACTAGTAGTGATCCATGAATAATTGATTATGGTGCGTCTGATTATATGACCTTTGAGAAGTCATTTTTTTTAGTATGTATGCATCTCCCATCCCTGAAGTGTCTAATGCAAATGGTGTGTCTTTCCCGATTTTAGGTATAGGTTCAATTCAAGTTACTCCAACGATTGTGTTACATAATGTCCTTTATGTTCTTTCTCTATCGCATCATGTATTATATGTCTCTGAATTCAACTCACAAAAAAA
Organism: Geum urbanum; assembly: GCA_946800695.1. NCBI lineage: Eukaryota > Viridiplantae > Streptophyta > Magnoliopsida > Rosales > Rosaceae > Geum > Geum urbanum. The sequence goes on along the minus strand of OX327001.1, from coordinate 51,912,009 downwards.
TGCTCTATAACCTTTTTTCCTATGTATGTCATCTTTTATGATCTGTCATCTCAGGTGATAATAGGCAAGGGAGATCTGAGGAGGAGAATGTTTCACTTGGATTGCATGTACAGCTGGGAGACAAGAGCATCGTCGCCAAATGTTGCCCTGACATTGAGTTTTGATAGAGTGGAGGAGATTTGGCTATGGCATCGCCGATTGGGTTATCCATATTTTGGGTTTATGAAGAAGCCTATGCCAACGTTGTTTGTAGGAATAAAGAGTCAACTCTCCTTTGTGAAACTTGTAATTTTGCTAAGAATCATATGTCTAGTTATTTACCTAGTTTATCCTCTAGTTTAACACCGTTTGAGTTGATTCATTCTAATGTATAGGGACCTTCAAAAAATTGAACACTGATAGGATTGAAATACTTTGTTTTGTTCATTGATGACTTCACAAGATTAACATGGGTTGTGTTACTATAAAAGAAGGATGCTCATCCGTACTCAGTATGATGCTTGTGTGAAAATATTTCGATCTGACAATGGTGGGGAGTTTGTCAACCACTCTTTCCAAGATTATTTTCAGCAGCATAGAATCATTCATCAGACCAGTTGTCCTCAGACACCGGAGTAGAATGGAGTTTCTGAAAGGAAGAATTGTCATCTCTTGGACATGGGAAAAACTCTCCCACTCAGTGCCAACATGCCCAAATATCTATGGGAATAAGCTATGTTATGTGCCTCTCACCTCATCTACTGCCTACCATCTACAGCTCTTCATAATCGAGTTCCATTTGAGGTATTGTCTACACATTTAGCCATCCCATCTCTCAACAAACTTCCTGCTTATGTCTTTGGGTGTGTCGCATATGTTCATCTTCATAAGAATCAGAGATCTAAATTGGAAGTTCGTGCTCTGAAGTGTGTGTTTGTTGGTTGTAGCACTCACCAGAAATGATACAAGTGTTATCATCCTCCATCTCAGAGGTTCTATGTCACCGTGGATGTCACTTTTAGTGAAGAACTGTGTTATTTATCTTCTTCAGCAACACTTGGAAAGGAGAAGAAGAATGTGTTTTATAAGGACCAGTTTGGGGCACCCAGAAGTGACCTTTGACCCGTCGGGGAAGAGTCTCGACCCGTCAAAAGTAGTGCCCATAACCAACCTGAGGCTGATGTTCGACCCGTCGAGGAGGTTACTCGATCCATTGAAAGTAATGTCTAGAACCAACCCGAGGCTAACATTTGACCAGTCAAAGAACATGAAGCTGACCTTCGACCCGTCGAGTCGAAGATATGGCTCTGAAAGTGTTCAATATGTCAAACAAGTGTCTGACACATCGAAAGGAGGAGAATTAGTCAGTAAGCAGCCAACAGTTGTTGAAGATGTACATGTCAGTCCAATTTCCCTCTCCATCATTGATCTCTCCGGACCTGTCATCACCTGAGGTATGTAGTAGTATTCGTTTGACAAATTCTAGTATCCCTAAGCCTGAGTCTAGAAGGGTCTTACCTGCTAGGACAACCCGTGGTCAACCTTCAAAGAAATATGAACCCCTTTTGTCGGCTAATGCCAAGTATCCTATAGCTAATTATACGTCAACCCACAAACTATCTAAACCGTATGTAGCCTTTGTGAATCAATTCTCTGCTGTGTCTCTTCCTAGTAAAGTGCATGATGAAATTAAGGAGGAGAAGTGGCCCAAGGTAATGCAGGTTGAGATGGATGCTCTCAACAAGAATGGTACTAGGGACTTGGTGCCTTTACCGCCTGGAAAGAAGACTGTTGGATCTAGATGGGTTTATACTGAGAAGCATAATGCAGATGACTCAGTTGACAGGTACGAGGTAAGGTTGGTTGCAAAAGGATACACTCAGAAGTATAAAGTGGATTATGATGAGACATTTGCACCAGTAGCAAAGATCAATACCATTCAAGTCCTTATGTCTTTGGTAGCTAATCTGGATTGGCCCTTGCAACAGTTTGATGTGAAGAATGTCTTTCTTCATAGAGATTTTAATGAAGAAATTTACATAGATCTCCTTCCAGGTTATGGTACTTCTACAGGTGAAAAAGTGGTGTGCATATTGAAGAAATTTTTATATGGATTGAAATACTCCGAGAGCTGGGTTTAGGAGGTTCACAGCATTCATGAGAAATATTGGGCACAGAAAGAGCAATTTAGATCACATCTTGTTTCTGAAACATCGGTAGGATAGGCTAACTGCTTTGATTATTTATGTGGATGGTATGGTGGGGACAAGTGATGACCTTGATGAAATCAAGAGGTTACAAGTTCAGTTATCGTCTGAGTTTGAGATGAATGATCTTGGGAAGTTAAAGTACTTCTTGGGAATTGAGGTATCCCAAGACAAAAATTGCTTAATCTTGAGTCAAAGGAAGTATGTACTAGATCTATTGGCAGAAACTGGTACGCTTGACTGTAGACCAATTGATACACCTGTTGAACAGAATCATCGGATTGCAGAATATCCTGATCAATTTCCTACTGATAAGTCTCGGTATTAGAGGTTTGTTGGTAGATTAATTTACTTGTCACACACTAGACCTGATCTTACTTATGTTGTTAGTGTGGTGAACCAATATATGCATAATCCTAATGAAGATCATGTGAATGCTGTGATACGGATCTTAAGGTACTTAAAGTCTGCTCCTGGTAAGGGTCTTGTATTTCCTAAGTATAAAGAATTTGGGACTAGTGGTTACACCAATGCAGATTGGGCTAAGAGCGTTACTGACCGGTGTACTACTTCTAGCTACTTCACATTTGTTGGTGAAAATCTAGTTACTTCGAGGAGCAAGAAGCAGAATGTGGTGGCTCGTTCCAGTGCCGAAGCTAGAGATATGACTTAAAGAGGTTTGTGAGTTGTTGTGGCTGAAACATTTGTTAAGGGATTTGGGTTTCAAGCAGAAACGGTAAATGCCTCTTTATTGTGACAACACTGTTATAGTTGAGATTGCACATAACCTGGTTTTACATGATCAAACGAAGCAAACGAAGCATGTAAAGATTGATAGACATTTCATCAAAGAAAAGCTAGATGCTTATATTATCTCATTCTCATTTGTTCGTTCAGAAGAGCAATTAGCTAACATCCTTGCTAAAGTTGTTTCATCTCGGACATTTAGTGACTCACTTGACAAGTTAGGTATTCGAGACTTGTATGCTCCAACTTGAGGAGGAGTGTTAGAGTGAGTCATACTCCTTGTATATTTAGGTGTACGTTCTGTAAATTGGATAGAATCTTGTCATTAATTATGTTCTATTTTGTGACTGTAAATGTGCTTGTATATACCAAATTTAAGTTTGATCATTATATCAGAAACAATACGCGACTCTTTCAACTCTTTAACAAAGAATCAGCGGAACAGATTAAGAAGAATATGTATGTGGAATGGTGGGAATATATGTATAAGCATGAATCGGCTCTATCCTATTCATATGCATTCAAACAATGAGAGACGTCACTGAGAACATAGGATGTCGATACCAGAGTGCTTCCTCATTGAACTAAGCAATAGGCCTGTGCTACAATGACATATCTAAAAAATAAAAATTAAAGAATAAAAAACGTAGTTGTCTCTATCTTTATTTTCCAGAATCAGTGCCAGGCAGAGGCTGATACCAAGTTCCTGTCCTTCCAACCCAACAGCATGGCACCGTCCTTCTCTTCAAGTTTATAGTGCTCCGAGTAACACCTTAGCAGACTCCTTATCACAGAGTTGACATACGAGCTCAAAGGGTATTGGCGAAATCCTGCCATTGTAAACCTGGACTTCCACTTTCCGAAAAGCTCATGGCGTTCCACCCTTTCCTTCCCTTCGCAGGCAACCACATTCACAATATCTCTCGCCAAACAGTGCTGCTCCACATTGATCCTCTCCTTGCTGTTCCTTGGAAATGTCACGTCAATAGACTCAAACATTGCCAAGTAGTAGTCTAGTGTCTCTATGAACCGATGCAAAAAAGGGGTTGTATTTGTATTTGATTCTTGCTCGACCAAAGTAGTCACCTTCGGATTCAGTGACTTAACTATCCTCAGAAGTCCATCCCTTGGATTGTTCACATCGACGCTTTCATCAGGTGTGTGATGAAGCTGGAGGGGAAAGTTCACAGCCAGAGCCTCCCCAGGCCTCACATCAAGCATGTCGGCTGTGACATCAGGCGCAAACACTGGAACTCCATGAAATTCAACAGGGATATTAAATTTCTCAGAGATGGCTTTCAACCGTCTCCCTACTGCCTCCAACCCATCGCCACGAGCATATTTAGAAACAGGGTCATCAATACCTGTAATTCGTACATGTGGAGCCCCACTAGGTCTTGCTGCAAGAGCTTGAAGGAGAGTCACCCACTGAGTACCCTGAGCAATCTGGAAGTCTACAATGTGGATACGGTCCTCATTTCTGCAGGCGTCAGCAATAGCCCCATTGGCTGCCATGTAACCAAACTTTAAGTAGGGGCAGATCTCATACAGAATGTGCATGTATGAGAGCAAGTCATCACTTTCAGGCTCTCTGCACCTGAGGGCACGGTAGATGTTGGTGCCCGAAGCTTCCTTCCTTGCTACCAGCCCTTCTACCATGTATGCTCCAAGACGCTGCATTGGTTCTCCGCTGATAGAGACAGCACCTCTAGCCCTTCCTATTAACCTCTCAAAACTATCCATGTCGTTGTTAGAGAGAGCTTCGGCACATGCAATCAACAATTGTCGAAGATTATCAGCTGGAAAACCCGGCATAAATGCTTCATCAAGCACCTTGTGACGTTTCTCCGACTGCCCATGCCCTGAAGCAAAGGAAGTATGTCGCTGCATAACATGTGAACCCTGACGCTCCTGGTTCCATGACAAGGATCTCTGTCCCTTCCGCCTGCTACTTTCCCCAAAAGTGTTTGTTGTGGTCACTTCTTCCTCATCAGGCCCCATTAAAGCACTCTCCAATTCCTGTAAAGCGTGTTTTATATTTGGGCTGCAATTTGCATCCTGGAACAAAGAAGCCCTAGCAGAAGAGAGCTGCAGACTGTCTTGATGACAATCCACAGAAGGGCCTAAGCTTAGACGACGAATAGAACTGTTGGTTTCAAAAGGAGAATTAGAGGAACGGCTGACTACTGATAGATTTTCTGTGGAGCTGTGTTGCTCCTGGCTGTCGCTATTTGTAGTTACTGTATCAGAATCAAAGTGAGACGAAAAGGGTGAATTTGGTGAGTTCCCAATATCAAATTTCAGAGACCCAAGTAACCTGCTGGGTAGAGTTGGAACAGTGGGATGAGAAGCTGTATAAGATAAGCCTGAACCAGCTGTGCTGAATCCAAATTGCGAGCGCGAGTCCATGCTACGAGATTGGCATCAGCTAAATGTGACAAAGAAACCTCTTCGAAAGTATAGATTTCAACCAAATAGGTTCGGTGTTGGTGCTTTCACCAAAAACAGCAGTTAGCAGCTCCAAAATACTCCAGTACAACTCAAAGTTGGAAACCCTCAAGATAACAAGTTCAACCTGCAGAATCGATGCAGAAAAAGGACCAATAAGTACAGATTCTGGTCCAGACATCTCAGATATTCAAACCTTGCAAAGCAGTAAGCAAAGATTACGAAGTTCTTGCTCAAAATAAAATAAAAATAGCAAAAAAAAAATACTTGTCTAAATTATAGTTCTTCCTGATTCTTGAAACTTCCTCAGAATTCGTGACCCCTCCAACTTTACAAAAAGAGCCCCCCAACCCAAAGAAAAGGGTTCTGTTTTACTAAAGCAATACTAATCATTTCTAATGTTCGGTTTAATCACTCATACCTAATGGCTAAAGTGAATCAATGAAAAATATACTAAGCAAATGAAGAACGAACTTCATAGTAGAACGAATACATGACATAAGTTGAATGAAGATAAACATTGAACAAACAAAAAACAGTATTCAGTTAAACATGAGAACAAAGACACAAGATAAACAAACTATGTCAAGGACTCAAGGTGCATAATTCATATAATGATTCATCTCCCGAAAAATGAACATATTAGAGGTAATTTCCATTAGGAAACAAACTCAATCTGCAAAAAGAACCCAATTAAACCAGACCTTATTAACACACAATCAAGTCCCTAACTAGACCACAGATTCTACGTATTCAACTTTTCTCGGCTACCAAACAAACCACACCTCAAAAGACCAATCAATTCAGACATATGAACAGCTAGCTAATTGGCATGAAAGCATACCTGGGGTTTTGCCTTTCTTTCTTTTCTGGGTCTTGAGCTCAAAGTGAAATCTTCCGGGTTTTGGGTAATATCTGGTTGGTCCAATTCAAGATGGAACCTTTCAAAGCTCTCCCGAATACGCTGAGCTTGGACGGTATTTATAGCAAAAAAGGAGAGACTTTGACGGCAAGTATGTACGGAGCGGAGCGTTAGGGTGACGTGGTACAGAGTTGATCGAAGGATGGAGATAGATAGAATTTTGCTAATATTAATTCTGGGTTTGTTTTTGTGAGAGCCTGAGTTAGTGGGTTTATGCAAAGACAAAAGAGAGGAGCTTAGCCAGCTCAGCGCTGACCACACGTTTGGGAAGGTCTATGACTCTCTGTGAGAACATTCCAAGCCTCTTCTTCTTTTCTTTTCATTTCTTTTCTGTGATGAGTTTCTCTCTCGCTTCCCTTTGATTGATCGCTGTGTCGGATAATTTGTTTTGGGTTTTTGGTTGCGTGGAAAGTCATGGTGGAGAGGACGAGACGCGCTTGGTAACAAAGATGGGAGGCGAGACAGTACTGTTGGGTTTGGTAGATCGAAGGGGATGCTCGTACTTGTGTCACATCTCTCTCTCGTCTCTAGTGTTTGACTATTTATGATGATTTTGAATTATTATTATTATTAGGGATATAGAACATGCCCGATTAATTAGATTAAGAATTTAAGATTGCCATTTGTTTATGCTTTTCAGCTTCTAGACGCATATGGTTTGGAACCGAGTTTGAGGTTGAATATGTTGACTTGAGTTGACGAGAGTTTGACACTTTGACGAGACAGTCTAAGATTGGGTAATTTATTGAACTGTTGTTCACTTTCTTTTTTTCCGTTTGAAAACTGTTGTTCGCTACTTTGTCATGTAGTTGACACCTTTTAATAATTTTCAGAGAATTATACTAACATGATAAATATTTTTCAGGGTTCGTTTCTCCTATATCCAACCACTCTTTTGATGAAGTATCTTCGAAAGTGGAGACATTAGTTCAAGAATCGGGATGTTATGAATAATGTTTTAGCTCGTTCAGAACCTCTCATGTACCTTACTATGTACCAGTTTAATCAGTTTGATAAGTTTTTTTATTTTCTTTCAACAATGTCTTTCTTGACTAATAGTTATACAAAGTTTCATCCAATTATTTGACCAAATAAAATAAAATCCTAAAACATTACACATTTCTTAAATCACAAATCTAAATATACAAACCAGAGTAGCGCAAGAACTACAAAAAAACGAGAACACCACTATTTAGTGTATCTAGGCACCTTCTTTATTGAGCAGCGCTGCGCTGCAATTTTTCCACATCTGTCCCTGTTAGTAGCTAGACCGGCTTCTTCTTTGTCGAGGTTTTCTTAGGCCCATGAATAGGCCCCATCTTGTTTATGCTCATCTTGTCCTCAGCTTTCCTCTTTGAGCCTCATTTCCCCTCAAGAGCGCGAGGCATCTCTCCCACAGATTCAATATTATCCTCCACCTTATGCTCCCATGGTTCAGAGGACATATGCAAGTGCGTAGCTAAATGGAGATGAGCAGTGTCAAATGACACGGCTCATTCCTTAATTGTAGCCAACAAAGAATGTAAAAATTTAACTTTCAAACTTAAATTATGAATTATCTAAGAAATTGACACGCCTGGAATTAAAATCCAATGCCCATATTTGATTAGCAACCAATATAAGTATTTAATTGCACTTAATTTTATAACTACTGATGGATCAATTCCTTATTATATTGATTTATATATAGGAGTTAAATTTAGTTTTTTCCCCTTTCTTTCCCATTTTCGAATCAAATTGAATTATAGAGAAGGTATGAGATTCAAACGATTTTCTCTACAATATTAGTCGGTTAATCATGCATTTCTCTTTATATAGACAACTATACATATCTACGAGAAATTTAGATTTTAGAATATGAAGACTCACCGAAGACAGTTATAAATATTTTGCGAGAGAAGATTGGACTATATCATTCGTACTACTTAAAAATATCCTTATGCTAATTTTAATTTTAATTATGACACAGCTAAATCATAACTGGATATATGGGTACCATCATTAACTTTCAATTGCTCAGCTACTGAACTAGATGATCTTGTGGGTAGGACGAAGCTCCTCCAGCAAGCTCTGGAACCGAGACTGGCAGCTCAAAAACTCTTGCGGGCATAGTAGTAACACCTCCTTGTGATTCACTGACACCGGGAAGCGTCGTCGTATAAGAAACTATTCCTTTTAGATGTGACTAAAACTGGCTCCACATCCTTCACTTTCGAACTAGACGGTCCTAAGACTTAGATGAAACTCTGATCCTCTATCTACAAAAGAACACACTTGTTAGTCAAAACCCTAACGCCCCCCCCCTTCGGAATCACCTCCATCATGTTATCACCTCCTTCTTGTGTCCCATTCTTAGTCAAAGGGAGTAGTTGTGGTGTCCTTTCCATCCTCTAACCACTTACTTGTGGAGCATTACCAAACTGATGCATCACACTAAGCAAGCCCATCATAGAAGTTGCCACACCCTCATGTCCTACCTTGTGCCCCAAACCGACCATCGCCTGAGGTCCACGACCTAGGACCCCTTGCTCTCATCGGGTGCAAAAAGCCATAACCGATGCAATCAACCCAACTACATTTGGTGACCCCGCCTGAGACCACACTAGTTCTCACGCAATAATCAAAACTACAATATCACACGATAATCAAAAATTTTGCGGTTAGTCGCTAATTAATTACGTTAATCATCGATGGTAATTAGTCGTTATCGGCGGTAACTTTCACTAACGTTTCGTCAAAATTTTATCGACTATATTTTTCAAGAAATTTCTTTGGATAGAGTCGTAGATTTTTTTAAAATAAATTTTTGGCCACGTCAAATGTTAAAATCAGAGTTACGACGAGAAAGTTATGGTCGGCGAAAATTTTATGAAAATATCGGAAAACGCATTACCGTAAAATCGCGACTATATATAGGGATTTCCATTTTGGGAAAGTAAAAAAAAATCTATTTTGGGCAACCGGGTTGACCCTGTGTTGACCACCCATCTCGACCCGTTTGCACATCGTGATGTTCTCTTCGGAGGTCAGCCTTTGGCTGTTGTTTTGGTAGCAAACCGTTGGGTTCCATCTCTTCTATCGATTGGTGGTAGCATCTCCGGCATTGGTAACCGGTGGAGGACGAATCGAGGCCGAGAAGATGGAGGATTCCGGGTGATTTCGACGGCGGTGGTGCTAGTGCACATGACGGCGATGGAGGTCGTGATTATTGGGGTATTGAAGCCCAAAAGATCACGAATTTATTGGGACAGGTCTCGGGTCCTATTGTGGCCGGACGGCGATGAACAGAGGAAATGAATTCCGACGAGGGTATGAAACTTCAACGGTTGATTTCGTTAATTTCTTGTTTGATTTTGGTTTTAAGTTATATTACAATGTTGTTGAGTTTATTGAGATAAACATTTTGATGTGTAGGTTGCTCGATTTGGTGTCGGTGGGATTTCGCCCGCCGCCGTGCGCGGTGGAGCTCCAGTGAAGTGGGATTTTCGGCAAAATTTTATATCGTTCCGCTCGTAATTTCATGTCAAATGCAATGGTGAGATTCTTGAATGAATTTGGACTTGATTAATTTAGACGCGTGTTTAGTCGGATAATACTTAATTGATTTTATTATATTATTAATGGACGATCCGACTATCGATTTAAATTTGAGTCCCTCGATGTTTGAGATTTATGTTGCGACTCTAAAATTGATTTACAATGAAATAATGCAAGGAACTAAATTCAAAATTTGATTAAGTTCATAATTAGTCGAGAAATATGTTATTCGAGAATGCGAGATTCTCGACAATATTGCTCGTTGGATTACGAGCCTAACTATTCATTATGAATATCGATGATTTTATATTAATTACAATCGTGGTTTCAGGATTACGAGTTAGCGAGCCGTGTCGGATGATTATTGCGCCGATTAGCAGGTTATGGCCTTATGAATATCCCGACATAGTACGGTAAGTGGACGTTTATTTATTTTCACAGTTGCTGCGAGTTCATCTTTACGCAGATTTATAGTCTCCTGTATTTTATTACAGTCGAGTTTGGAGATATGTTTGTGATGATTTTATTTTCTGCATCGATGCTTTGACGAGTCGGCTGATCACTGACTAGTCGGGTCATACCGGGTTAGGACAAACACCCTAAACGGTCCCATCACCTTATATATACAATCATGGAGACGCTTCGGGTTAGGACAAACGCCCTGAGCGCCACCTCTATATTTTATTCAATTTATTATTTTGAACTTGCATGATTTCACATAAATCAGCAGAAAGACACAGATAGAATATTTTATTGTTTAATACTGATTGTGAGTTTTTGTCCACTCACGCTAACGTTTTTATGTTTTTATCTGTCTTTCCTTGAGAACAAGAATATAGAGTTAGATTTGAATTCGGAAAAATAGGGAGATAGATCGAAGAGGAAAACTACGGTGACGCCGTAGAATTTTAGGAAGAAAAGAGAGACGATAGAGAGACACGGTTAAGTAATCCCCGAAAGAAACGGTGCACAAAGGCAAACAATATTAATTTTTTAAGAAAAAAAAATAAAGTGGTATCACTCCTACTACCTTGTCTGGCTCAAACTTAGAACTTAGTGCCCTATTTCATAGTTTGTTTTACAGAAAATTGTATTTAATTTTTGTACTTTTTTATTATCGGAAAATTTCTTTTTTTTTTTTTATGAAGTGGCAATAATTAAATTCAAGATTTTCATACTACGTATAATTGTATGAAGGTCAGATTATAATCTACATACAATTAATCTTCATTGTATCGGATGTCTAGGAATAACGGGACGGTGTTAATTTGCTATGCTATATATATTTTATTCTTGATTCGGTAGTTAATAGATTTTATAATCAATCGTGGTCAATTATCGTCAGATCTTAATCTAACAATTAATAATAAATTATTTTTCAATTATTTTTTAATCACCTACCATTAGATATAGACTTAACGACAATTGACTATAATTGACCACATAATTTATTAACTATCAAATTATAGATCATGACTCACATGCATTTTACGTGGTTAAGCTTTATCATGGGTAAAATTAATATAAATGTCCTGTTCAGTATTTAGATCAACGGATCGATGAATGTTAAAACAAAGTGGAAATTAAAGAACCTAACATCACAAACAGCAGTGACACTAACGAAGCCTACATGCTCGCACGTGTATATAACAAAGAATCTCATTCCATTCCTTTCCACTCCTTGGTCGATCTGATCAATGGGAAATGGAAATTTTCACCACCAGGTGACCGGGACCATAATCTTGAGTATTTCTTTTTCACTGGTAGCTTTCATTCTAAAGAAGAAAACAGTACATCGTATTCGTAACAGGATTTATTTTTTCATATGACAGCTGGAGTTGAATGGCAAAGTTTCAACTTCAACTTTGAAGTCGATTTTGCAACTTACTAAAATCCAAAACGTAGACAGGTCATAACTCACTTCCATCCTGCAGACTTCCTTACGGCTCAAGTTAATTTATCGCACCTGATCTTTCTGGGGAATGGGTGGTTTTGGCCTCATCGTTGATAGAATATATATATATTAATATATATATATATGTAAACCTCTTGCTTTTGGCCTCATCGTTGAGATCTACGTAAGTTGATGTGAATTGCAAATCCATCGATGTATACATATGAACCAAAATGTCGATTAACTTCTTCTTCTTCTTTTCTTTTAAAAGACAATCAACTTTCTTCTTATGCGAGGAAATATGAGCAAAAGAAAATAGTGTAAGACTAAACTACAAACGATCTAAAGAGAGTCAAAATGTTTAGCAACAAAATCGAAAGACGGTAAAAATAGCGGATTTTAAGTAATTAATTAAGATGAGTACGTATGTAAGTATGTATAAGTGTATAACTACCACTACTAGAAAAAATAGATACAATGACACCATATTTTGAGTTACAAGGACACATTATTAATAAAGTGTCTTTAAACACATGAGGACAATATACAATTAAGGACTCTTCAGCTTCAATCCAAATCTAAAAGATGAAAGATGTATATCTTCCTTTTGTAAAAATTTTAAACAAAACCGATAGTGCGCAAACCCTTCCGAACAAAAATACGCTTAAAACAGTCCCTGATTTCAGAAAAATTACGTTTTGTCATTGCCACAAAACTCGCATAATCTCTCTCTCTCTCTCTCTCTCTCTCTCTCTCTCTCTCATTTCATTAGACGATTATGAAATGTGATGTTGTGAATATGGGTTATTGATTATGTGATTGATTATGAAATTTGATTATATATGGATTATATATGGATTTTGTGAATTATATATGGGTGAATTATATATGTTTTAGGGTTTCATATGTGAATTACATGGGTGAATTATATATGAATTTTGTGAATTATATATGGGTGAATTATTTATGTCACTACAAGAAAAAAAATACTTAGACGATGAAGCTATTTCGTCGTCTAGGTTTGAGTTTTCGTCGTCTAAGTATTTAGACGAAAAAATCTTTGTCGTCTAACGTCCGTTGTTCAAGTGCCGTAGTCTAAGTACTTAGACGACGGAAATATAGCATTTCGTCATCTAAGTGAAGGCTTAGACGACGCAATTTTTTCGTTGTTTGAGACACTACTTAGACGACGAAATAATATTTTCGTCGTCCAAGTACACCTTAGACTACGAAATTTTTTCTTAGTCTAAGTCATCCCTTAGACCACGAAATTATTTCGTAGTCTAAGTGATGACTTAGACTACGAAATAGTTTCTTAGTCTAAGAATTGACTTAGACTACGAAATATACTGTTTCGTAATCTAAGTCATCACTTAGACTATGAAGTAATATATGATTTCGTAGCCTAAGTCATCACTTAAACTACGAAATATATTATTTCGTAGTCTTAGTGAATTTAATTAATTTTTTTTATTATAGTTTTTTCCCTTAAAATTTGAATTTAAAGTAAAATATTATGAAATTAAATTAAATAATAAATTTATTTAAAATATTAAAATAATTAAAAATTATACGTACATTGATATCGTTCTGAAAAAAAATATATTATAAACTACGTACAAACTAAGTAAATACGGCAAGAGTAGACACGCCATCGAGTCTCCAGCCTCCAACCATGTCGTCGTCGTCGAGGTGTAGGGTCGGAGCAGGACGACAATCTTCTAGAACCCTGGCTTGCATGAGGGCTAGGAGGTTGGCTATCTGCACTTGTTTTTCATCAAACCTTTGACGCATGGATAGCGTTTCCGCCCGTGCGAGTGGAGCCTCCTCAAGGGCTGCTTGGACGACCGCATCCTGACCATTCTTCCTCGTCGAGAATGTCGTAGATGAGTCAAATAAATCTCGCTGCACCTTACATCCCAACCCCCTAACCACCTTGTCAGCTCGACGGCTGTATATCGTATCGACGATTGCAATTTGGCTCTCCCTCGATAGAGGAGTCAGGTCTTCCGAAGGCATATCCCGATCTGCAAGCTATGTGTTGGCCAATTCCTCCTGCGCCAGTTCTAGCACCCTCGCCTGAAAATAATAATAAAAATTAAATAATTATAAATTTGTGCAGCAGTTTAATAAATAATAAATATTAATTATGTTAATTGAGAGGAAATATATACGACACTTACGCCGTTTTGACTTGCTTCATTGTCAAGCCCAGGCGTCACGTAGCGGTGACGCTGACATCCAGATAAAGGTGTTTGGAACCCTTATCTCTGTGCTCCTTGGTGATTTGTATCATTTGCTTGGAGCCGGAGGTATGATAATTGTCCTTCTTCTCCCGATTGTCCTTGTTTGCGCCCGATTTCGTCAGTTCGACAACAGAATTGATTAAAAAACTAATAAATGACTAAAAAAATTATTTGATTTCGTCAATTTAAATAAAAAAATGACAAACCAGATACGATTTTTCTTCGAAGTGATTGACTAACCACTCCCACTCATCTTCTCTATCCCCACGCAGCTCTACGAGGGTAGGCGAGCGGCCGAATTGGAGGTAGTACTTGTGAAGTCTGTATTTCTAATCACGGTAGATGCCGTTTGTGGCGGTGTTGATGCTCCTAAACATCCCCGGTGTGCCATCCAGATCTTACTGTACCTAAAAAAAAAGAATAAAAAATTAAAATCGTATATATTATGAAATTATGATTTTTATTAGTTATTAAAAATAAATTTAAAATTGTATTATCGAGAGTTCTCTACCGCTGGATGAGGCACCATGGTAATTGTACTCTGAGCTGAAGTCTACTGCTTGACCATGCTCGCTCCATGTAGTGAAACTCCACATCATACCATTTTTGTACAGGTGTTGCATCATGACATTAACCTCCACATACTAATAGTTAAGACATTTTTTGCACGGACACCTGAAACGCTTCTTACCCTGACCATGTTCTATCGCAAAATTCACAAATTCTTCGATTCCGTCCTTATACCAAACATCATTTCTATTCCACAACTTTATCCAACTCTTGTCCATACTTCTGCGAAATTTTATAATTACCATATTAGTCAACTATTATATATATATATTTTCAAGTAATTATTAAACTATTATATATACATATTTTAAACTACCTTATTAACGTAGAATTAATTAAAATATTTATTAATTATATTTATTAATAGTGAATATACTATACATCAATTACTTTAATCTAACATGCATGTACGTTTTAACTAAATATTAATCAAATTTTTAAACATCCATGCATACTAATTAATTAAATAATATATATATCAATCAATTACCTAGCTTAATTATAAGTATTAGATGTACTAACAATGTAATCAATCAAACGTACAATTAATTATATATATAAACCTTAAGATTGTCGAAAATTAACTACGTATATACCTAGCCTTCACCGATATGGAGAATCGATGGTCGGAGCCAGAGATAGTGTTGGTTGTATGTGTGAGGAGAGACTGATCGAGAGAGAATGAGAATGAGATAGCCCGAGTGAGCGAAGAGGAAAAGAATCTTGCACAATATATAATTGTGTTTACTTAGACGACAAAAATGAGGCTTTATTGTCTATATGACTACTTAGACGACGAAACGTCGGTGCGTCGTCTAAGTAGTCACTTAGATGACGGATTGTGTGTAATTTTCATCATCCAAGTGAGGGATGAGACGACGCACCGACACGTTGTCGTCTAAGTGACTACTTCACTTAGACGACGACGTGTCGGTGCGTCGTCTCATCCGTCACTTGAACGACAAAGTCTCATTTTCGTCATCTAAATATGACTGAGACGACGGAAAAATATTTGAGACGACGTAATTTATGTACGTCGTCTAAAGTCCACTTAGACTACGAAACCTTCACTATTTCGTTGTCTAAGTTACTTTTTCTCATAATGTACATGAATAATCAAGTAGACATTATACATTCTAAATCATAAATCTGAATATTATTTTACTAATTTGATAGGTTTACTGTTGGTCTGATTATGCTCCTTGAGGGTGTCAATGCAAATAAATATTGTTCGTGGTGTCACTATTTGTCTTATTTCCCTACGTCAAGATGGAGTTGCAATGCATAGCCTGTATACTTTTTGGTAAGTAATGCAAACACTTTTGGTTCCTCTCTCTAGATGTCATTTAAGATATATAGTAAATTTATTACTACATTGCGCTCCTTCAATTGGGACAAGATTTTGGCTTGGTGTCAGTACTTTTCATGCACTATATATATCTGAGTAATTAAGTCATCATCCAAGGTCAGAAACTAGTATAATTTTATTCATTCAGGCCATTTTCTCTGGATTCTTCTAATATGCAGGTTAGCAGTATTTGAAGTTGTACTACGTCATTGTATAGTTGCATTTTGGCCATCAATGCAATCTACTAGTTTGAAGACATGACTTTTGATTTCTTGTTAATCTTGTTATCATGTTGCTCAGAGTGAACAGAGTTCTTGGAACTGTATATACTCTTATAATGGCAGCTAACTTGGGGAGTGGTGATGGAGTCTTGATGACACAACTCGGTGCTTTGCTTGCAATCTTCTTTAACGATACTGTATTTGACTAACCTTTTCCTAGATGAATATACATGTCGTTGAGTTTAGAGCCATGATCTATAACGTTAACACATTTGCCTAAACTTTGATGTATACTACAACATGATTTTATTGATTAGTCTAGCTTCTGCTTCATGTTAGTTTGATTTGATGAATGAAATTGATTTGGATGGTTGTGTCCATGCTTGTAGAGGACGATATGATATATTCAATGACACAAAAGTTGACCTCTAATGTATTTAAGGACACTAATTTTGTAGATAATAGGGTATATAAAATGTCCTCTATTATTTTTTAGGACACCAATATTGTGGATTTTAATACACAATATGTGTCCTCTATTGTCTTTAAGGACACTGGAATCATAACTTTTATGACACAATATATGTGTCCTCTTTTGTCTTTAAGGACACTAAAATTGTAATTTTTAGGACACAATATATGTGTCCTTTATTGTCTTTAAGGACACTGAAATCATAAGTTTTAGGATACAATATATGTGTCCTCTTTTGTCATTAAAGACACCGTTTTTGTTGCTTTTAAGACACTGAAAATGATTCATCTTATATAAAAAATGACATGTTTTTTTAAGTGTTCTTATATCATACATACCGTGACACTTAAATAGAGGACTCATTCTCAAAGAGTCCTTATATGTCTTTTAGGACACTTTTTTAGAGTCCTTATAGGCCTCTTTTTTTTTTTTTTTTTTGTAGTGTACGTGATATGTACCGTAATCAAATAACAGCATATATATACGTGCATGCATGCATGGTTCATTTTATAAAGCTGTACGTGATCGATCAGAATTTACAGAATGAGAATGTCAACATTAATTTCAGTATGTGTAGGAGATACAATAAACTTGAAGAAGAGCTAGGAAAAGAAAAGACACGAATCATATATACGATCATATATATATATATATATATATATATTTCGATCGATCTCTAGAAACCATGATTGCATATTAATGATATTATGGAAATATGGAAGTAATTTTCATATACTACTTATATGTGATCGAGATAACCGGAGCAATACTGATTCATATATATGTGGAGTTGGTATGTGAATAGGTTGATCACAACCATGCTGCATAGACGAGTACGTAGTTGAAAGTTACAACTTGATCAATACATAAGCACACCTTGATCACGTATTTTAGGCAAATGTCACGCTCTACAGAGTCTTCCGCGTGCGACAGTATTTTTTTTTGATACAGTATTTTGATGATATTTAAAACATACGTTTTTTTTTATATTGAGCAATTACGTACATGCATGGCGATGTTTAATAGGTTCATGCATGCATGCATGCAGGCATGATTGAATTGATACATAATCCAGCTGATTCATGGCAATACAAGACTAGAATAACTAGATCGAAAAGTAATACTCCTTGTCAAACGTACTTTGAAGTGTATCATTATGAGCAGTTTTAATTAGGGACAATTACATAAGGTTATATACATATAATTATATAAAGTCACTCTACAATTTTATCCCAAATAAGATCATTTGACATAAAATTTAAAACAGATAGAACCTTAAAATTTAATCTATTTATATATGTCATCATATATAAACATAAGAATCTTCTCTCTCCAAAATTCAGTCACAAAATTGCCATTTTTTTAATCCAAAACCCTAGCAGAACAAATCTCTTTCGCAGCTCTCACCACACACACCACCGCCTTAGCACATCGTCGCTGTCAAACTCGCCGCTGAGAGAAGCGACTTCTCCTCCGCTTAGAACCTCCGCCTTCGTCTCCTCGGTTTCCTCGACTCACAACAGTCTGACTCTCCTCTTGACCGCGCCATTGTGGCCCCCATTCGCTGCGACACCACCGCCAAGCTCGTCGACCGATACAACTCTCTCTCTCTCTCTCTCTCTCTCTCTCTCTGTGATCTATAGATTATTGTGACGACCCGAACCAGAATCAGTACAGTAATCAGCGTAATCCACGAGTTAGTGTGTAATCGCGGTTTATCGATTATTGTGTGGTTTGCCGGTTTCGTTTACGACTTAATTATCGGCCGAGAATTGGAGTTGAGTCTCTTCTCGAGAATTGTAGTGCACGTGATTTCGAACTCGAGGGCGGTTCCGGATGATTTTTTCGATGACCGAGGAATATAATATGATTATTTGAAGTTTCGGTCTATCGACGAGTTTATCCGTTCGTATCGTGTTTATCCGAATCGTAATGGATATCCGTTTTGGACCGTCGATCATCCCGAGGCGCGAGTATAAATATCGGAAATAGTCAAAAATTGTCGAAAATGCACTGTTTGGAAGTTTGACCGACGTTTGACCAAATTTGGTGAGTTGACCCACGTTGACCGAGGAGGAGAACCGGCCACCGTTTGACTCGCCGGCGACTTTCATTTTCCGGCCATCTCCGGCTTTGATTTGGGTATGAATCGATTCCTCTCTTCATTTGCAACTGTTTAGAACTTGGAATTGCTTGATTTGGTTTTGATTTGAGGGAGAAATTACGGTTTGAAAATTGAGGATTTTTTGCCGGAATCGGCTTCGACGGTGAACGGCGTTCCGGAAACTTTCCGAGGGGGGTTTGTGGTGGAAAAGGTTGGGCTTGAGGTAGGTAGGTTACCCCTTGAAGTTGGGAGGCTGTGATGGCCTCACGGTGAAGGAATCGGTCCGGGAAGTTTTCCAGCCGGTTTGGACCACCGTGGCTTTCGAGCTGGATTTCGACCACGATGGTGGTTGGATGGTGGTGGTCCCTTTGTTAAAGTTGTTCGCCTTGTTGAGGGGATCATTGTGGCAGCTCGGTCGTCAGGAAAATTTTTCGGTTGACGGCGCGCCGCCGCCGCTGGCGGCGGTCAACGCCGGAGCTCCGGCGACCGATTGACTTTATGGATTTCGATGTTTTTAATGTCGTTTTTCTCGTAATCGTGCCCCGATCGTCGCCTTGAGGTTTTCGAGTTGATTTGGGTATCAGATTTTCAGTCGAGGGTTTCGAGTGGAGATTTCGAGAATTTCGTCGATTATTTTACACAGTATTATATATTTCTGGGAACGGTTGGTTTCAGCGATGTGGTACAGTGTTGTGGATTATGTTTTTGATCAGATATATTTTATGACTATTCAGAGGATCGAGATCGTGCTTCGGGCGAGGGATCTTCCGCCGGACCACGTGATTAGCGCGAGTGCGCGCTCTGCTCATCTGTGAGTGGGCATTTTTATATTTTCATAGTTGTTTGCGAGTTCGTGATTTTTCATGATTTTCCGTATTTACTTTATATGATGTTGAGATATATGTTATTTTCGGAGGTATTATTTTATATTTATTGGTGATGGCATTACTGCTTCGATGCTTCGGCTACTCGGTTGATCACTGGTAGTCTACCAGAGTTGAGAGATTCCTCTGGACCAGAGTTGAGAGATTCCTCTGGGCAGGGTTGAGAGATTCCCCTGTATGCCGCCGGGGTTGAGAGATTCCCCTTAGCCTATCACCGTCGGGTTTGAGCGATTCACCTGACCGTCGGGTTTGAGAGATTCGCCAGGCAACCTCCATATATATACTTTCCAAACTCGCATTGTTTTATATTGATTATGTATATGAAACTGGTGAAAGACATATGTTTATTTTCGTCCACTTACTCTAACGTTTTATTTGCCTTTCCCCTGGGCTTTTCGGTTTTCATGCCCAGTTTGCAGTTCGGATTCTAGTGTCTCACGTTGCAGTTGGAGGCTAGTTGTTTGAGCTACCTGTGTTTTCCAGTAGGTTTCTTGTTTCGCCTACTGTTGTATATTTTGTATATATTTACACTAGCAGTCGCTCTGATATGTTCTGTTACATGTTTTATACGGTTTTTCCCGGATATACTATATATTACAGTTATGTTTACTGTTTATTACTATTGTTATGATATTGAGAAATCCGGATGGGGTTGGTGCCCACGGTTTGGCTTTTGTGGCATAGGATTAAGTGTTATTTTCCGGGTGCAGGTTAAGGCAATTTCGCGTTAGTAGCGTTACTCTGCCAAAATTTTTATGGTTTTTGTTGGTTCACGTTTTTAGAAGGGGTTTGATTCCGGTTTAGGAAACTAAATCAGGGTTGGGTCCTTTCAGCTTGGTATCAGAGCATTAGGTTGTCAGATTCTGTAGACTCTTGTAGTTGTGACGCTTAGGGTATTTGAGTTTGTACAACATGACTGGAGCGATGACTCGACTGGCCAGCGGTACTCATCAGTACTTCGGGTGTTGTGTGTTCTCAAATATCTGAGGTCTCATGATTACATTCATTCTGCTTGTACCTAATGCTTGTCTTGTATTAGTAGGATGCCTCCTCGACGTGGTCCCCATGTTGATCGGGAAGAGGATCCTGATATGGATCGCCCGACGCACGACTTGCTGATGCGAGTGTTGCGTTTGGAGGAGCGTTTTGACCCTGTGGTCAAAGCTCGTACTGCTGGTGCGACTATCTTTTGGGGTTCAGCTGATCCAGATATATTTGAGGCATGGTTAGTTCAGGTTGAACGTGTATGTGAACGTCTGCGTTTTACCCCTGAGCAGATGATAATGGCAGCAGTCGGATTACTTGAGTCAGATGCATACTTCTGGTGGGTTAGCACCGGTAGAGTTCCAGTTGATACTCCGTGAACTTTGTTCCGAGATTTGTTTATGCACAAGTACTTCAACCAGGCTACCCAGTAGCCCAAGTATGAGGAGTTCACGAACTTGTGACAGGGCAGCATGTCTGTGCTTGAGTACCGGGATAGGTTTACCTACTTATCTCGTTTTACGCGTGACATGGTGGCTACTGAGGAAGCCAAGTGCCGCAGATTTGAGCTGGGTTTGAACTTGAACATCAAGGGGACTCTGACTATGATGCCTCGGAACAACTTCGATGAGTTTGTCAGTGCAGCACTCCGAGGTGAGGATATCGAGAAGGAGAGGCAGATGAGGTACCAGCCTAGACGGTTTGAGGAGGGTGGACCAAGTCAGGGGCCTTCAAAGAGGCAGAGTTCTGATACTTCCGGTTTGGCTTCATCCTCGGGCAGTGGACCATATAGACCAGTAGCTGGTGCACCGAGACAGAGACCAAGATGGAGGAGAGATCGACCGCAGCGACCACAGGTTAGTGGGGGTTCCAGCGGTTCTAGTTATCCTCGGCGTACCGGTGGCTCTTTTGCCGTACCGAGGGAGTACCCGTTGTGTAGTCTCTGCAGTAGACACCATGTTGGTCCATGTCAGCGAGGCCCTGTTACTTGTTTTCGCTGTGGCCAGGTGAGTCATTATGCGAGGGAGTGTTTTCAGTTTGACGGTGTTGGTGGACAGGCGGCCCAGAGTTCCGGAGGAGAGCGAGGTGCCACTTCGGGGGCTCGACCAGTACAGTTTGCGGGCTAGGGCGGATAGCAGGGACAGCCTCGGCTTGGACGACCAGCCGGGCAGGCGAGGGTTCATTCCATGACTTTGCGAGAGGGCAGAGCTTCACCAGAGGTCGTTATCGGTACGTTGCATATCTTTGGTGTTCCAGTACTTACATTGTTAGATCCAGGTGCCACGCATTCATTCATGTCGTATAGACTATCATCATTAGCTACGGTACCTGCGTCTCCACTTCCGGGGTTCTGGAGAGTGTTGTATCCGTCCGGTGAGATTGTGAGTATTGGTTGGGTGTACAGAGACTGTGAGATTTTCATTGGAGGCCATGGCTTAGCCACAGATTTGTTGTTACATGATATCATTAATTTTGATCTGATCTTGGGTATGGACTTCTTGGAGACGCATTAGGCCATGTTTGACTGTCACAAGAAGGAGGTCGCGTTTCGATGACCAGGCTTTCCCGAGATATTGTTTCGCGACGAGAAGAACACTTCACTACCATGTTTGATTTCCGCGATGAAGGCGGATCAGATGATGAAGAAGGGCTGTGTTGCTTACTTAGCTCATGTGGTAGACACTACGGTTGCTGTGCCGGACCTTGGTGGTATTGAGGTTGTTTCTGAGTTTCCGGATGTGTTTCCGGAGGAGTTACTGGGCATACCTTCAGTCCGGGAGATTGATTTTACTATTGAGCTGTTGCCGGGTAGAGGACCCATTTCACAGGCACCGTATCGTATGGCGCCAGCGGAGTTGAAAGAGTTACAGGTCCAGCTCTAGGAGTTGCTGGAGAAGGGTTTCATTCGACCCAGTGTTTCGCCATGGGGTGCCCCTGTTTTGTTTGTGCGGAAGAAAGATGGATCTATACGGTTGTGCATTGACTACCGGAAGCTGAATCAGGTTACAGTGAAGAACAAGTATATGTTGCCGTGAATTGATGATTTGTTCGATCAGCTCAAGAGAGCTTTAGTCTTTTCAAAGATTGATCTTCGATCCGGATATCACCAGTTGAGGATCCGAGAGTCTGATGTGGCCAGGATAGCTTTCAGATCGCGGTATGGGCATTATGAGTTTTTGGTTATGCCGTTCGGGTTGACCAACGCCCCCGCAGATTTCTTGGACTTGATGAATCGGGTGTTCAGACGGTTTCTGGATAAGTTCGTGATTGTGTTCATTGATGATATTTTAATCTATTCCAAGAGTGTGGGCCAACATAAAAAGCATTTACGAGCAGTGTTGCGGACTTTGCGGGACCATCAGTTGTTTGCGAAGTTCAGCAAGTGTAAGTTTAGGCTGGACAGTGTGAAGTTTTTGAGCCACGTGATATCGGCTGAGGGAATCAGTGTTGATCCTGACAAGATCGAGGCCGTGCTGAATTGGAGTAGACCTACCACTGTATCGGAGATTCGAAGTTTCTTGGGTTTGGCAGGCTACTACTGGCGATTTGTACAGGATTTTTCTCGGATTGCTATCCCTTTGACCAGACTGACAAAGAAGGGCGTCAAGTTTGAGTGGTCCGATGCTTGTGAGGAAAGTTATTTGCTCCTGAAGGAGAAGTTGACTACTGCACCGGTTCTGACATTACCAGACGACAGCGGTGAGTTTGTGGTTTATAGTGATGCGTCGAAGTTGCGACTAGGTTGTGTGCTGATGCAGCATGGCAGAGTTGTAGCCTATAGTTCCAGACAGTTGAAACCACACGAAGTCAACTATCCGACCCATGATTTGGAGTTGGCCACTATCGTGTTAGCGTTAAAGAGTTGGAGACATTACTTGTACAGGGCTCAGTGTAAGATCTACACCGACCACAAGAGTCTTACTTACTTGCGGACGCAGCCAGATTTGAACATGAGGCAACACTGGTGGATGGAGTTGATCAACGACTACGATTGCATTTTCGAGTACCATCCAGGGAAGGCCAATGTTGTGGCTGATGCACTTAGCCGGAAATCCGGAGCTTCCCTGTTCCATGTGTGTGTGGCTAGAGTATCTATGTTAGCCAAGCTTCGGGCTACTGGTGCCGTGTTCGAGTGGGATGACGAGGGAGCCTTATTAGCTAGTTTTCAGGTTCGACCCGTATTGGTTGATCAGGTTCGGGAGGCTCAGGATTCAGATTCCTACCTGTTGGGCAAGAAGACCATGATATGGAATGGTATGCCTACAGAGTTCCGGTTGAGTGACGACGGTACATTGCTTTTCCGAGGCAGATTGTGTGTGCCCAGAGACGAGAGCCTGAAGAATGAGATTCTGGATGAGGCCCATTGTTCGGCGTATGCGATGCATCCCGGGGGTACGAAGATGTTTCGTACACTTCGAGCGTATTACTGGTGGCGCAATATGAAGCTGGAGATTGCCGCTTATGTGAGCCGATGTTTGATATGTCAGCAGGTTAAAGCGGAGAGGCAGAAACCTGCAGGGAAATTACAGCCACTGGAGATTCCGGTTTGGAAGTGGGAGCGCATTACCATGGATTTCGTTTATCAGTTGCCGCATACTTCGGCTGGCAACACTGGTATTTGGGTTATTGTGGACCGACTGATAAAATCCGCTCATTTTCTCGCACTTCCGGGGAAGATATCAGTAGGCAGATTGGCCAAGCTGTATTTATCGGAGATTGTTCGTCTACACGGTGTGCCTGTGTCTATTGTTTCTGATCGGGACAGTCAGTTTCTTCTGAGTTTTGGCAAGCATTGGAGCGAGCCATGGGCACGAAGTTGCGTTTCAGTACAACTTTTCATCCTCAGACTGAGAGGCAGTCTGAGCGGACTATATAGACACTTGAGGATATGTTGTGGTCATGTGTGTTGCAGTTTCGCGGGAATTGGGACCAGCAACTGCATTTGATAGAGTTCACCTATAACAATAGCTATCAGGCCAGTATCGAGATGGCACCGTACGAGGCCCTGTATGGGAGGCAGTGTCGCACTCCGTTGTGTTGGAGTGAGGTGGGCGAGCGATGGCTTATTGGCCCTGATCTGGTAAAGAGCACTATGGAGGACGTCCAGATTATCCGAGATAGATTGAAGATCGCCCAGGATCGTCAGAAGAGTTATGCGAACATGAGGAAGAAGAGTCTTGAGTTTGATGTAGGTGATTGGGTCTTCCTGAAACTATCTCCGTGGAGAGGTGTTGTGCGATTCAGGAAGCGTGGCAAGCTTCGACCACGGTACATTGGTCCGTACGAGATCACCGAGAGGGTTGGAGCTGTTGCTTACAGACTTGAGTTACTAGCTAAGATGGCTCGTGTTCATGATGTTTTCCATGTTTCGATGTTGTGGAAGTACATCTCAGATCCTTCCCATGTGTTAGCCCCGCAGCAGTTACCGATCCGAGAGGATTTGACGTACGTGGAGGAGCCAGTACAGATTCTCGATCATCGTGAGCAGGAGTTGAGGCACCGTGTTATACCGTTGGTGAAGGTCTTGTGGCAGAATCACTCGGTAGAGGAGGCCACCTGGGAGACTGAGCAGCGTATGCGGGAGCAGTATCCTCATCTGTTCACTTGATAGCTACGTAAATTTCGAGGTCAATTTTTTTAAGGGGGGTAGATTTGTGACGACCCGAACCAGAATCAGTAGAGTAATCAGCGTAATCCATGAGTTAGTGTGTAATCGCGGTTTATCGATTATTGTGTGGTTTGCCGATTTCGTTTACGACTTAATTATCGGCCGAGAATTGGAGTTGAGTCTCTTCTCGAGAATTGTAGTGCACATGATTTCGAGCTCGAGAGCGGTTCCGGATGATTTTTCCGATGACCGAGGTATATAATATAATTATTTGAAGTTTCGGTTTATCGACGAGTTTATCCGTTCGTATCGTGTTTATCCGAATCATAATGGATATCCGTTTTGGACCGTCGATCGTCTCGAGGCGCGAGTATAAATATCGGAAATAGTCGAAAATGCACTGTTTGAAAGTTTGACCGACGTTTGACCAAATTTGGTGAGTTGACCCACGTTGACCGAGGAGGAGAACCGACCACCGTTTGACTCGCCGGCGACTTTCATTTTCCGGCCATCTCCGGCTTTGATTTGGGTATGAATCGATTCCTCTCTTCATTTGCAACAGTTTAGAACTTGGAATTGCTTGATTTGGTTTTGATTTGAGGGAGAAATTACTGTTTGAAAATTGGGGATTTTTGGCTGGAATCGGCTTCGATGGTGGACGACGTTCCGGTGACTTTCCGAGGGGGGTTTGTGGTGGAAAAGTTTGGGCTTGAGGTAGGTAGGTTACCCCTTGAAGTTGGGAGGCCGTGATGGCCTCACGGTGACGGAATAGGTCCGGGAAGTTTTCCGGCCGGTTTGGACAACCGTGGCTTTCGAGCTGGATTCCGGCCACGGTGGTGGTTGGATGGTGGTGGTCTCTTTGTTAAAGTTGTTCGCCTTGTTGAGGAGATCATTGTGGCAGCTCGGTCGCCGGGAAAACTCTCTGGTTGACGGCGCGCCGCCGCTGGCGGCGGCGGTCAACGACAGAGCTTCGGCGACCCGTTGACTTTTTGGATTTCGATATTTTTAATGTCGTTTTTCTCGTAATCGTGCCCCGATCGTCGCCTTGAGGTTTTCGAGTTGATTTGGGTATCATATTTTCAGTTGAGGGTTTCGAGTGTAGATTTCAGGAATTTCGTCGATTATTTTGCACAGTATTATATATTTCCGGGAACGGTTGGTTTCCGCGGTGTGGTACAGTGTTGTGGATTATGTTTTTGATCAGATATATTTTATGACTATTCAGGGGATCGAGATCGTGCTTCGGGCGAGGGATCTTCCGCCGGACCACGTGATTAGCGCGAGTGCGCACTCTGCTCATCTGTGAGTGGACATTTTTATATTTTCACAGTTGTTTGCGAGTTCGTGATTTTTCATGATTTTCCGTATTTACTTTATACGATGTTGAGATATATGTTATTTTTGGAGGTATTATTTTATATTTATTGGTGATGACATTACTGCATCGATTCTTCGGCTACTCTGTTGATCACTGGTAGTCCGCTAGAGTTGAGAGATTCCTCTGGACCAGAGTTGAGAGATTCCTCTGGGCAGGGTTGAGAGATTCCCCTGTATGCCACCGGGGTTGAGAGATTCCCCTTAGCCTATCACCGTCGGGTTTGAGCGATTCACCTGACCGTCGGACTTGAGAGAGTCGCCAGGCAACCTCCATATATATACTTTCCAAACTCGCATTGTTTTATATTGATTATGTATATGAAACTGGTGAAAGGCATATGTTTATTTTCGTCCACTCACTCTAACGTTTTATTTGCCTTTCCCCTGGGCTTTTCGGTTTTCGTGCCCAGTTTGCAGTTCGGATTCTGGTGTCTCACGTCGCAGTTGGAGGCTAGTTGTTCGAGCTACCTGTGTTTTCCAGTAGGTTTCTTGTTTCGCCTACTGTTGTATATTTTGTATATATTTACACTAGCGGTCGCTCTGATACGTTCTGTTACATGTTTTATACGGTTTTTCCCGGATATACTATATATTACAGTTATGTTTACTGTTTATTACTATTGTTATGATATTGAGAAATCCAGATGGGGTTGGTGCCCATGGTTTGGCTTTTGTGGCATAGGATGAAGTGTTATTTTCCGGGTGTAGGTTAATGAAATTTCGCGTTAGTAGCGTTACCCTGCCGAAATTTTAATGGTTTTTGTTGGTTCACGTTTTCAGAAAGGGTTTGATTCCGGTTTAGGAAACTAAATCGGGGTTGGGTCATTTCAATTATACTTGGATTGCTTTGATAAATCATGTGATTGCTGGATCTAGGGTCTGTTTGTTGAAAATCAGTTGTGTGTTTAGGTTGTTATGCAGTAGTGTCTACAATAATATATGGTAGTGTGTATGTTAGTCTGTATTAGTGTATACAGATTGGTGTGATTTGGTTGTTATGCAGTAGTGTCAACGATAATCTATGGTGGTGTGTATGTTAGTCTGTAGTAGTGTATATAGATTGGTGTGCTTATGCAATAGTGTTTACGATAGTCTTTGGTAGTGTGTATGTTAGTCTGTAGTAGTGTATAGAGATTGATATGCTTTGGATCTAGGGTCTGTTTGTGTTGAAAATCAGTTGTGTGTTTAAGTTGTTATGCAGTAGTGTCTACAATAGTATATGGTAGTGTGTATGTCAGTCCGTATTAGTGTATACAGATTGGTGTGATTTGGTTGTTATGCAGTAGTGTCAACGATAATCTATGATAGTGTGTATGTTAGTCTGTAGTAGTGTATATAGATTGGTATGCTTATGCAGTAGTGTCTACGATAGTCTTTGGTAGTGTGTATGTTAGTCTGTAGTAGTGTATAGAGATTGATATGCTTTGGTTGTTATGCAGTAGTGTCTACGATAGTCTATGGTAGTATGTATGTTAGTCTGTAGTAGTGTATATAAATTGATGTGATTTTTTTTGTTATGCAGTAGTGTCTACGATAATATATGATAGTGTGTATGTTAGTCTGTAGTAGTGTATACAGATTGATGTGATTTGGTTGTTATGCAGTAGTGTCTACGATAGTCTATGGTAATGTGTATGTTAGTCTGTAGTAGTGTATATAGATTGGGGGATTTGGTTGTTATGCAGTAGTGTCTACGATAGTCTATGGTAATGTGTATGTTAGTCTGTAGTAGTGTATATAGATTGGTGTGCTTTGGTTGTTTGCGAAAAACTGATTTTATTTTTTTATAATAATGGTGATGACATGCATGAAATCATTGATAGTGATCAGAGACATGAATTCAAGTCGAAAAAGAAACACGATAGGGTGGTAGAACCTATCGATGTCGGACGTGAGTTGAGGTCGAAAAAAAGACATGATAGGCCGGCAGAACGAGTGAGACGTCAATTCAGATCCCAGAAAGATGTTGTTGTAGTCGGAAAAGGTAAAGGAAAACCATCGTCTTCGTTGGTCAAAGCTGTGAAGGGAAAAAAGAGGAAGACGGCGAAGTAGGATGCTCAGTTCGACTACGGAACAGAAAGAAGACAACCGAAAGCATCAAAGTCTAAGTAGTAGTATATTACTTTCTGTTGTGTTAGGGTCTGATGTAGTACATTGTGTTATAGAACAATAGTACTTACCATGTTTTGAAGTAGTACCCTGAATGTTTTGGAGTAGTGCTTACTAAAGACAACAGTAGTACATTGTGTTACAGAACAGTAGTACTTACCATGTTTTGAAGTAGTACCCTGAATTTTTTGGAGTAGTGCTTACTAGAGACAATAGTAGTACATTGTGTTACAGAACAGTAGTACTTACCATGTTTTGAAGTAGTACCCTGAATGTTTTGGAGTAATGCTTACTAGAGACAACAGTAGTACATTGTGTTACAGAACAGTAGTACATCGTGTTACAAAATAGTAGTACATTGTGTTATAGAATAGTAATCCCTCATTGTTTCTCTCTCTCTGAAATTTTGAAGAAGACGAATAAAGAAAAATTAATATAAAGGAACAAAATTTGAAAAACAAAAAATACATATCAAAAATAATTATCTTAATTAAGATAAAATATATAAATGACCTTATGTGAAATATAATATCTAATTTATCTGTAATTTTTTATTTTACTTGATTATTATTGCTCAAATTTTATCTAGCTCCTAAGGTACGTATCACACTCTTCTATCTTAATTATATTTTAACAGTTCAACACCCATGCAACTATGCAAGCAAAAAACAAATAAACCAGAAAACACTATAATAAGACGATTTTAATTTCTGTTTGCAAACTCTTGGATCCGATCGTATCCATATATATATATATATATTACTTGTCCTTTTCTTCTTAGACAATAAGCTTACTTCGGCTTGGATGAACTTTTCAATTTCCGATTGTAGTATGAGTCGGTAACCAATAAAATAAAATTTTGGATTTCAGATATCAAATATGCTTTGATTTTTTCCGGTCAACCTTGAAAAACTAATAAGAACCCATGCCATGCCATAAATTAATTTTCTCGTCCGTCTCACATGGAAAATGCAGCAAAAAAGAAGAGCTAGCTAAGGAAGAGATCGAGCGAAGAAGAGGAGGAGGCTAGGAAAGTGCGTTCCCATTTCTCACCTGGTGCGTCCTTTCACACGTGGCTAATTCTCCGTCCATGCGACGTCAGGAAAAGGGCGTTCTCCCCATCATTATCCGAATTAAAAAGATGCAGAATGTCGGACCGGGGATTTTGACTTTCAACAATGGTTTGTTTGTTTTCGACGTGTACTTTCATTTAGTTAGTAGAAATGGAAATTCAACCCCCATGAAAATGAAGAATGATGACTTTAATAATAAAGGAAAAATTCTTCTCATGTGCTGTGTCACCTAAAAGCAAGGGATCGATTCTTCATCGAAATAGAGACAGGAAGGCCGGGGATCGATTTCCTCTCTGTTTTCTTTAATTTTTTTTTATGTGTGATATATATCGGAGATGTACATGTGAGAAAGAAAACTATAAAGTGCAAATTACATAAATTATTGATACAACCGCATTTTAAATTCACGAAATAAATTAAATTGCTTCATTTTATGAGTACACCGTCCAATATAGGCCGTAAACCATCAAGTGATATGTCAAATAAAAAAACGAAACGTACTAATATTATCTCAACTTGATCGGTTTTAAGGTGTTGAATTTTATCACAAAAGATTTCGGTATAATTAGGAATAATCAATTTGTTATGTGGAAGCTGTTCGATGCAAAAATATCTCTCGGGAAGAGATCCTTCTCGCGAAGCAGTCTCTTTTATCTCGGATGTTTTAACCGCGTGGGCCGGTCTATCCTGTATGTGCTTCGTATGCTGGCGTGCCACCCTCTCTCGACGGAATATGGACTGATCACAGCCGCCTGACTTCTATATTAAGCGATTAGAACAGGGAGAGCACCAACCCTGCTCGAATAGGTCCTTTTTGCCTAGAAACCTAGGACTTTGATATGTGAATCTCTCGCTAAGTCTTGAAATCGATACTCCACACGTCCTTTCTCGTGCAAAGCAGAGCAATCTCTTAACAGAGTGTTGAGAACACTCGCTCCCTTTGAGTATTCAAGCTCCCAACTTACAAGTGAGCCGCTCTTCAACTTTCCGGTTGCAATTGCTTCCTTGGAGTCGTAATACTTTCACTCGATAGGTGACAAGCACTTAGACTTTCTGGTTGCAAGAAGATAGAAATCCCGAGGACGAGACATCTAGTCTAGGTTTGTTTGCGTATAGCAAGATTGTTCTTTTCGATTGGGGGGGGGGCTTCTCATAAGATCCCCACTCTTCTTATGTACTCGCTTAATAACAGTCATTCATTCAATGTTAAATTCCTCTGCTCTTGTAATCATAGTCTGAATCCAACACCAGCATGCGTGTCGTAATCACTCATAGATCTTCTAATCCCATCATAACTGCTCCAAGAGTTTTATTCAAAATGAAACTAGCTATGACATAATCTAAGCCGCATAGAATCAGCTAATAAGACATAGTTCTAATAGAACTCAAAGTCTTCTTCTAGCGAAGCTCGCCAGACGCTATATAACTTGACTCTTCGCCAAGCACCATTAATTATAATGGGCCACTCGCATAGACCTCGGCCATCCCAGCCCAAAATGAAATTCTTTATTTAGGCCCAAACATTGCCCCTCAGGTCTTGAACTTGGAAACTTTCTGAACAAGCGAAAAGACTTGAATATACCTTGACCAGTGTGCCCATTGACTTTGAAACGTTACACCATCACTCGAACGCCACATTCACCACCTCTTCGAAAAAGTATGACGCTCGATTGACACCTCTATAAAATCACCAGTCTATATCCCAAATTTCATCTTTCAACAAAACCCTTTCAATTGCTCAGAACCCTACACTTTCTAACTCTCTCAGTCAAAAAGATCAAACCTTTCTTTCTCACCGCCGTCAATCCTTATTCCTCCAGAACAGAAAAAAAAAATGCCTCCTCGTAAAGACATTTCCAGCCCTTATGAAACTCCTGACGCTAAGAGATTCTCCAAACAGCTCAAGGCAGTCGCTAAACGACACAACCCAGACGCCGTCTGCACTCTTACTGTAGACCCTGTAGAAAACACAGGTCTGCTTGGTCCATTTCTGGACTCTCCATTAAATCCAGAGCTTTTCACATACCTCCGTAAGCCCATCTGCAGTTCATCCCTTATACTCCAGGCAGACCCCAAAGCAGACCCAAAGGAATGGACTCAAAAAGACACTCACTGCCTTATTGGGAAGTGGCCACACTTAAGCCAAGACGACCTCGCCTGGTACCGGCACCGCCGTGGACAAGACATTGATAGGTGGGAGGCAACCAGAATTGCCCAACTTATAGATTTATGCTTCTCTCTTCCGGCTGGGGGTAACAGAGCCCCATTTGCTGCAGCCATGTGCTTTTGGGACAGCACAGCAAACTGTTTCCGTCTTCCTTGTGGAGATGTGGGCATCACAATGCTTGATCTCTATACAATTTTTTGAGTTCCTACCTTTAGAAACACTTGGGCTCCCCAAGACTTTCGCCAGACACCCAAACAAGCCTCTTCAGA
Source organism: Geum urbanum (assembly GCA_946800695.1). Taxonomy (NCBI): domain Eukaryota; kingdom Viridiplantae; phylum Streptophyta; class Magnoliopsida; order Rosales; family Rosaceae; genus Geum; species Geum urbanum. The sequence continues at coordinate 51,879,842 of OX327001.1, read as the reverse complement.
ACGCCCTTCATCCTACTCCGCCTGGGTGAAATACTGTGCAAGCGAGGAAAAAGATACACCACAGGGAGGAATAGCCTTTCTGGAATATTGGCTAGCCAAGTATCTGTTCTGCTCAACCTCTGCAAAGGTTATCAAGACATGGACCAACCTCGCTGAACGCCTCTACAACAAAGAACAACTGAGCTTGGTTGAGTCCGTCCTCGCCTATATCTACTATGGCCTCAGGCGAGTGTCTTTATCGAAGCTTGATTTGAACCAACCAGGACCACTGTGGATGGTAGAACTCTGGTTGCAAATCTACTTCCCATACTTCCGCTCCTCAGCAGCCTCTCTCTTTGTAGAACACAAGCTGCTGGGCCAATCATTGGTTTCCACAATACCTAGGGCCAAACAATGGTCCTACCTCAACTGCTTCAAACACCTCTGCTCGCATAAGGACTTTCCTTATACAGCAGTTGAAAGAATTCTGGGTCGTCGTTATCCTGAACTCCTTGCAAGTGGATTCATGCCCTCACTTGAATAAAATGTTCAAGCAAGGGACCTATTTATTAAGTTCAACACTTGCCAGGACCTACAAATCCCAGACTCAGTAAGCTCCGGGTATGAGCTCTATGCCCCAAACCACTTTTGTAGACAGTTTGGGCTCAGTCAAGATGCTCATATGCCCCTCGCCTGCTCTGTTAACAAGTATACTCTCTGGCGAGGAAACAACAAGCCTGTTGCAGCAGAAACACGCGACGAGAACTTTGGCTTTCCAATGGCAACACTTCCAACAATTACAAAGCCACTGTCAAAATCAAAATCGGTCACCCCCTCGTATCTCACATGGTGCTCCCAGTTCTGGGAAGAGAAACGAAACCAGGGGCCAGACTCCTGCTTTGCTGCAATTTTCCATGAATTCAGCCACAGATTCTCGCATAAAGAAGACTTGGCTGTACTTACTGAAACACACCCCAGCACCAGCTCTACCCCGTGGCCACAGGTATGTTTCATCTAAAAATTGCCACATATATTAGCAACTTTTCAACCCTTTGATGATAAATGACCACTTCTTTCTTCCTTGCACAGCACAAACCTGAACCGGATGTGACTGTGGCCAAACAGTCTTTTAGGAAGAAAAGATCAAAGCGTTCTGGATCCCCTGTAAGTATTTAGACTGATATTCTTCCAGAACAAATTGACTTACCACTGATCTTGATACTAATCCCAATCTCTTGACAGTCTCCAAAGCGCAAGAAGCTTAAATTGAAGAACCAAGATCCTGAAAGTGGAATCTGGATGGGGGTAACGGTTCCCAGCAGGGATAAACCAACAAACCTTACTGCTCAAGTCTTCCTTGCCTCGTTCGATCAAAAGAGCGACAAAGCCTCAGGGTCCAGTGCTTGTTCAACTGTAGCCTTCATCATTGCACACTGGTTATGTGCAAATCCAGACAGCACCCCTACACTCTCCCAATTTGATGATCTCCTAATTCAAGGTTCCAAGGAGTGGCAGGAATTATGCAAGGACGAGTCCCTTGCGAGCAAGTACCCAGACCAACACTTTGATCTGGACACCATTGAAGGCAAACATCAGACCACTTCAGTTCTCATTTGATGGCGCCTTCATAGGGTACTTTGACCTTGAAAGGTTCACAGCCCTGAATGGTTTCCCCTCTTTTGACAGTTTGTGGGAAGAAATTCAAAAGAGCCAGAAGCCACAAGTCTACATAGTGAGTTGGAATGATCACTTCTTTGTCCTCAAGGCTGAAGACAAAGCGTACTATATAATAGACTCACTAGGAGAGAGGCTCTCTGAAGGACACTGTAAAGCCTTCATTTTGAAGTTTGATGATTCCAGCATCATATTTAGCAACGAAGATGAAACTACAGACCATGAAGTCCTCAACAGTCACAAAGAATGTTGCAAGGACTTCATATCCCAATTTCTAGCTGGAATACATCGAACAGAGCTCGAGGAGGAAGAGAAGAAAAAACCTGTAGGTCTTGATGTTTTGCTTAGGAGTCTGCAGATTGAAGTGCAATCTTGTTTTATTCCTCCCTCCTCTGGCGAGGGCCCCAGTACCCAGGATGAACAAGTCATTCCAGAGCCTGAGCAACAAATTATCCCCTCGCCAGAGCTCATAGTTGAACAACCACAAATCCTGGTTGAGAATAACCTAGAAGGCGAAGAACCGAGTCCCTCCTCGCCAGAGCAACATGTTCAAGCTCTTGAAGAAACACAGCCATTGTCTCCTCAACAAGTAAGAACCCTGTACCCTTACTTCTAGATTAATGATTTTTAAATTGGTCCTGACATGACCTGTTATTCTCATATTGTAGTCCAAACTTGTTCCTGTGGACCTGGACGCTCGCAAGAGCATTCCCAACAGCCCAAGGAACCAAGCGAGTACATCAGGAGAGCCAATTATGATAGCTACTAAAGATCAGCCTGATAGTACTCCAGATGTCAATGATGAAGATCCCATAGTTCTGCCAAGGGAAGTCCTATCCCCTCTTCACCACAAGGAGACAATCCTCAACTGCTCAGTGTACAAGAGTCAAACACCAAGATCCAAGAGCTTGTGGGCAAACTAAGTACACTAAGCACTCCTTTAGACACTAAAGCTCTGCTTCACAAAATTCTCTCTGGACCCCTGGATTCTCTAAAAGACATCCAGGCCATTCAAAAACAAGTGAAAACCCTGCAGGCCAACGTCCCAGCAGACTTCATTCCTCGCTTGGATGAACTAGAAGAAAGTCTCTTTGAATTCCAGCACCAAAGCGAAGTCTTCCAAGAACTAACACTCGAAGCTGAGCGTAAGAACGAAGTAGCGAAAACCTTGGAGCAAAAAACTCACAAGGAGACAGAGAGAATCGAGAAGCATCTGAAGGAAAAGATTACAAAGGAGGAGACCCTAACAACCAAACGTGCCAAGATAATTGCCCTTGAAGCTGATCTCGCTGTACTTAGAGAAGAAGTAAATGCATTGGAAACTGACATCCCCAGTTATCAGGACGAAATGCATCACTTTTTAGTGGAAGGCGAGACTCGAGCTCTACTCCTGCAAAAGGCACGCGAAGAAGCCGATGAAGCTCGCTTAGCAGCTCATCAAGCCTGGGTGGCCTCAGAGATGATTAAGATCTCGATAAAGAGCTTCTTCCTTAAGATGTAAAATTTTTGGGCCTCTGATGTAGGCCTTTTGTATTTGTTACCAAACATTAAAGATTTTTTATGTATCCACATCGTTTTGACAACAAAGTCTGAATTGGGTCCAAAAACCCAAATCGGGCTTCTCCAATAAGCCCTTTTCCTAATTTCGATCCAGCCCCGTTTTAGGCTGTAATTAATTTTGACTACTTTGATCGTTCAACAATAAATGGAATTGAATTCTTAACCTTGGAATCCATATCGCGTCAAACAATCAAAATCTTTGAAATACGTTTTACCTGCCCCAAAGATCTCCTCATTTATCATGCACTTCTTGCGAGCAAATAAACCGTCTTCAAGGTCCACTCTTATTTGGACACGTATTCTCTATTTTGAAGCGTAATTACTCTCGCGAAACCAAACTGGTGTGACTCCTGTCTATAAAAGGTTTCCCTTTCCTTTGTATTATGAACCAATCCTTTCGCGAGAATGAACTACCTCATTGTTCTTTTGCTCTGGTCTTCCCATCTAAAGAAACCTCCAGATAAATCTTTTCATGTTGTGTTCCTTAGATAGCAATATCCATGCCCAAACTTGGACTAGATAGCAATATCTATGCCCAGGCGTTGCCTTGGCTCGTCCCAGATTAAAGGAATCCAGTAGGGACAAGCCACCATCCCAAGGTGAAGACTCCCTCACCCTTCCCCAGTGCACCCGTTCGGTGTCCATATGCACTGGAGAAGGGAGGCCTCTTCAATGCATCCTGCAATAGATGAGGAAAGATGGGAGTGTCACCGTGGGAAGAAGGCAATAAACGCCATGGCAGGTGCACAACACCTCCTGCGTTTCAGATCCTCCCCATCCCTCACCGAGGTCGATCTCTTTTTTAACTTGGTGTTTTGGTCTTCATTTGATAACTCGACCCCAGAGGATGGCAAACAACGCAGAGGATCTTGTGAAAAAACAAACTATTTTCTTTTTCTCTGTTGTTGATTCAGGTTTGTTCTTGTATATGGTATCAGAGCTTGAGGCCGCAAAGCCTTTGTATTCTTCCAAGTATCGAATGTAAATTTTATATTTGAAGTGTAAAAGTTCTTTGTCTTGATAAACTCATATATAGTTTGCTCAAAATTTAGGCCACAAAAACTGGCTAATATGAACTTTGACTTGGAAGAAAAACCATAAAAAATTACAAAAGTTTGGCCTCGAGTAAAGGCCCTAGCAATTTAACCCCATAAATAGGCTATTTTAAGGTACATGATCCTTGGTATGTGTTGCCCCTGTAGTTTACTTATGCGAGAGCATAAATAAACTAGATTAAGCTATGGTTGGAGGATCATCATACTCCCACACAGGTTGTATGAATTTCTTTAGGTAACGACCATTTATTGGGTTCGCGTGTATAGTACCATCTCGATCTCGCAAACGCACTGCTCCTTTACCCAACAGTCGATCGATAATGTATGGTCCTTCCCATTTCTCTGACCATTTACCTTGTCCTTCAGTCTTCTCGCCAACAGGAAAAATGACTCGCCAGACAAGTTCTCCTTCTGTAAAACTCATGCCCCTTGTACGTTGGTCATAAGCACGAGCCACTTTTTGTTTCTCAGCACGTAGACTATCATAAGCTTGTATACGTTTCTCATCTAAGTCTTCATACTCCTGCCACATCGCTTGGACATAGTCTTCACCGATCAAGTTGTGTTGCTCCATCACACGTAAAGACCGAACATTGATCTCCAAAGGCAGAACAGCATCGTGCCCAAACATCAATGCATAAGAAGTTGTACCTGTGGGTGTCCTCTTACTAGTCCTATAAGCCCACAAAGTATGAAAAAGTTCTTCATGCCACAGTCTGGCATTACTCGCGAGCATCCGTTTTAGGATATGAATAATTATTTTATTGCTCGCTTCGGCTTGACCATTGGATTGGGCATAGTATGGAGAAGAGTGAAGAAAATAGATCCCAAGATCCTTCATTAGAGTATCTACTTCTCCAGACATGAATGCAGCCCCACGGTTTGAAACAAAACTCTCAGGGATACCAAACCTACAAATAATATCTTCAAATAGGAACTGGCGGATGACCTTTGCAGACGATACCCTAAGAGGTCGAGCTTCGACCCATTTGGTGAAGAAATCAGTAGCCACGATGATAAACTTATGCCCTTTAGATGAATGAGGATGAATCATTCCAATTAAGTCCAAAGCCCATCCTCGAGCTGGCCAAGGCTTGATTATTAGCTGTAATGGTATTCTGGGCATATGGTTGACTGGACCATGTTTCTGGCATTCTTCACAACCTTTGGCGAACGTGATGCAGTCTCTGAGCATTCCTGGCCAATAAAAGCCATGTCTTCTTAATAACCATCTCATCTTGGGACCAGCCTGATGGGCCCCTGCAATCCCAAGATGGACCTCTCTCATTAACCGCTTGGCGTCACGTCCAAAGACACACCTTAGCAGTATGCCTTCCTCTCCCCTTCTATATAACTCAGCATCCTTGAGTACATAATTGGGAGCTAAAAATCGAATCCGCTTGTCAACCGGATTATTAGGATCCTGGAGATAAGAGATGATTTCCCGTCTCCAGTCCTTATCAATGTGATCAAGTGTAGCAACGTACCATTCATTTTTATCTTCTTGTCGTACAATGAAAGATAGAAGGGTTCTTCTTTCAACCTTTAATATTCGTTCGCGTACTCCATCTTGTAAACTGATACCCGTTGCTAGTTGAGCCAACTCATTAGCTGCATAGTTCTTCTCGCGAGGAACATGACTCAACTCCACTTCTGTAAACAACTTTAATAAGTCACAGGCCCTCCTCGCATAAGGTTCTAATATTGGACCTGCCTTGTATTTTGTCTCGAGTTGTCTGATCACCAGTTGGGAATCTCCAAAGACATGCACATCATTGATCTCCATATCTAATAGAAGTTCTAATCCAATGATTAAAGATTCGTACTCTGCTTGATTTTTTGTGCACTTGAAGTCCAACCTGAAAGAATAAGAATAAGTTTGGCTGCGTGGGGAGATCAAAGCTACCCCTGCCCCAGCCATAGTACTTGTATTGGACCCATCAAAATATAAACACCAAGGGGCCAAGTCAAGAGGAGAGAGATCCAGTTCTGGCCCCTCAACCACCTCTTCCATGGGATGATGAGCCAAAAAATCAGCCACTGCTTGGCCTTTTACCGCCCTCTGAGGGACATATTGCAAAGAAAATTCTGACAAAGCTAGAATACACTTGCCAATGCGTCCACGGAGAATCGGTCTGGACAACATATACTTCACTAAATCTGTTTGTGCAATAACACACGTAGTGAAGGAAAGTATATAGTGCCTCAACTTACACCCTGAAAAGTATAAGGCTAGGCATAATCTTTCCATTGGAGAGTATCTCGTTTCACAATCGTTCAAGGTACGACTCAGATAGAAAATAGCACGTTCAACTCCTGCCGTGTCGTCCTGAGCTAATAGACTTCCAATGGAGAGTTCAGTAGCTGATATATACAGCTTAAGAGGAACCCCAGGTCTTGGAGGAAGCAAGATATGTGGGTTTGTTAAGTAAGCTTTAATGGTTTCAAAGGCCTCTTGATGCATAGGTTCCCATACAAAGTCTTTTTGATTTTGAAGCTTGAGCAATGTGGAAAATGGTTGTGTTTTCCCAACAGCATTGGCAATAAACCGACGTAAGAGATTGATTTTTCCCAATAAACGCTGTAGCTCTTTCTTACTCTTTAGTGGGACTGCATTGAGAACTGCTTGTTTCTTGTCATCTGGTATTTCAATCCCACGCTGATGAACCAAAAAGCCCAGGAAATCTCCTTCCTGGACGCCAAACACACATTTGGTTGGGTTCATCTTTAGTTGATGTTGCCTCATTTTGAGAAACACTTGCCTTAAGTCTTCAAAATGATCACTTCTGTGGTTCGTTTTAACTACCACATCATCAATATAGACTTCCATGGTCTTACCAATAAGATCATGAAAGATCAAATTCATAGCTCGTTGGTAGGTTTCCCCTGCATTTTTAAGTCCAAATGGCATATCCACGTACTCAAAAACACCGGCAAAGCCTGGGCACTGAAACACAGTTTTATGTCTATCTGTTTCAGCCACTGGAATTTGATCATAGCCAGTAGTGCCATCCATGAATGTTAACATTTCATGGCGGGCAACTGAGTCAACCAACAAATCAGCTACTGGCATAGGGTATGCATCCTTTGGGGTTGCATTGTTCAAGTCTCTGTAGTCGACGCATACTCGCATCTTTCCATTCTTTTTCTTAACTGGGACTATATTGGAAAGCCACTCATTATATTTGGCTACACGTATAATCCCTGACTTGAGCATTTTCTCGACCTCTTCCTTGACTAGAATTGTTGTTTCTGTGTTCATGCGACGCATTTCCTGTTTTACAGGCTTCTTCCCTTCGATGATGGGCAAATTATGACAAACCAAATCTGGTGACAGACCAGGCATGTCATCGTATTTTTCTGCAAAATAGTCTCCATATTCCTTTAGTAATTCAATAAGCTTGAGTCTTTCCTCAGGCTCCAAGAAGGTACTAATAGCCACAGAGATTGGCTCTTCATGTGTCCCAATATTAATGTGTTCAATGGGATCCTTGACTTTAGGAGGTAAATCATCTAGAGCTGCTGGAGCTAATTTAATCTCGTCCTCCTCCTCAAAGTCGTGCAAAACGTCTTCATCCACGTATTCCAAGGCTGCAACCATTGGAACCTTCTCAAAGGCTTGGCTCTCTAATAGAAAATTATGAAAGCGTTCGTGTAGAGATAGACAAGCCTCGGTCTCTATATCTGATAGAGACCCAATCATGGAGAACGTCTGGATGGTAGCTCAATGGTGTAGGGTCTTTTACTATCTTGAGTTGCTTGAAGTATACCCCATTGAGCTAATTCAAAGGCCGTAACGCCAACTGGGCGGCCCTTACCGTCGACGCCACATACCTCCAATGGCCTAAGGTCACTGTGGTAATATCTGGCCTCTAATGCATTAGTAGAAACAGAATATGGACGAGGGTCAGCATTGACAAGCTCTGCTTTGCCTGACTCCATGTTCCAGAGTAACATCTGCTGATGAAGTGAAGATGGTACACAGTAGCTTCGATGTATCCAGTCACGCCCCAAAATGGCACTATATGGAGATGTGCATTCTACCACAAAGAATGTGTAAGTGCCTGAGGCTAGTCCTATGTGTACCTGCAAGAAGACAATCCTCAAGGTCTTGGTTATGCTACCCTGAAAATTTCTGACACTAAGCGAGGTCTCTTGGATAGCAGACTTGGGAACACCTATTAAGGCCATTGCCTTAACGGTGATGATGTTAACCGCTGCCCCTAAGTCCACTAGGAGTTTATTCAATTGAATCCCTTGGACTTGTCCTGTAACATACAACGGCCGCATATGCATGGCCATGTCAATGGTAGGCTTGGAGAACATCATCTGTCCTTTTGTGTGTGATGAATCCAACTCTGGTACTTCAAACAGTGTTGAGTCATTTGGTAGCTCTGGCTCTTCATCTGGTAGTACCACACTGTTGACGTTCTTGGATTCACCTTTTGATGCTGACGGAGACAAAGCATATTTAGAGGATAAGACATACACCATGTTAATGGTGGAAGTGTCTTCCTCGATACAGGCAAGTGCTTCAAGATCTTCGTCCTCACCGTAGTCTACCAACTTCTCATCGTCGTCGTAGTGATCATCTCCAGCCAAGTGTCCATCTTCTTTAGACATTGTAGTGACCTCAAGATGGGCCACTTGCTGTATTGGATCCTCAGGAATAGGATCAATTGCTGCTGGTTGTAGTGGTGGTGGAGTTTTTTTCTTGGGAGTAGGGATCAATTTTTGGGCCTTCGCTTGTTCTTCCACAATCAAAGGCCTGGGTTTCCATTGCAAGACTGGAGGCTTGCTTGGAGCGTCTTGTTTCTGCATGCCCCATATTCCCTTAGGGGGTGTCTTTAGCCCTACGGTTTTCATCGTGTCTTCCTCAAAGGTGAGGTGTCTCCTTACTGGCTGTCGTTTTGTAGTCTCACGATGAATCTCCTGAGTAAATTCAGGCTCTTTACCTTTAATCCCTAACTCTGGGTTTCGTTCGAAAACCCCTGGTCTTTGGGCTCTCACCTTAGGCTCGCGAGATTTCTTCCCAAAGACCACCAATGGGTTTGCTGCAAGGGTGTTCAACCTCCTTTGCAACACTTCTGGAGGAAACTCCAAGTCTTCTTCTTTGATGAGGCCAGCCTCATAAGCATCCAATGCTCTCTTGGCCCTACCAAAGCGTCGTTGAAGGTTTCTCCTCTTACTCGGAGTCACCTCAACGGTTTTTCCCTTCTCCCTTATGTACCAAATATCCTCTTTTGTAATATTTCTTGAAACTGGAGGAATATATGGCTTCGCGAGCGTACTTGCAACTTTAGACTCAGGTGTTTTAGCCAAACTGGCTTGGTCTGTTGCTCGCGAGCGCTTGGGAGCTGGAGTATCCCTTTGTCTTGTTTGTGGGGGCTGATGATCTGTGTTCGAGAATAGTTCTAGGAAAGACTTGGCTGCCTGAGCCAGTTCTTCATAAGAGATCTTCAGTCCACTTCTGAGTTTACAATGTGCACAAAGGGCTACTGGCGATTCTGCTTTGGGATCCACCTTTTCTTTTCCTTTATTCCTTGGTGTGTAAGATGGATTCTCGCCAGTAGTTGGTTGGTCGTTGGACTGTTTTCTTTTATTTGATTTGTCACGTGTCAATTCCAACATTCCAACCATGGGCATGGGGGTGGTCAAGTTTGACAAGGGCTTTTGTTCTATTTCTATCACTCTCTCGTCAATCAACTGCTGTATCTTGAATTTCAAACCTCCACAAGCACTTGTGGTGTGACATCCCCATTTATGGTGGTATCGACAATAAGGCAAACCCTTAACATCCTCAGGATGTGGGTCAGGTGCTCCCCAATTATCAGGAACCACAGCTATTCCTTCTAGGCATAGCTCATTGAATATCTCCTCTCGCCAAGACGCGTCATATGTTATGCGGGTCCGCTTAGGTCGGACAAACGCTATATTTCGCTTAGCTCTTCGCATGGACTTCTTCCTCGCGTGAGTCGATTTATTTTGACTATCCCCTGAAGAAGTACCACTGGCAGGAGGAGTTGTAACCGGAGGAGATGGTGTTCTATGAAGATATTTTGGGTGAAAATCCATCTCGCCCCCGTCGTTGATCACAATCACTTCCCAATTGATCAAACCCTGGATTTTATCTCTTAAGGTCGAACACATTACTGTTCGATGACCAAAGTGATTGTGAAACCTGCAAAAGTACTGGGCTGGCTCTGTATACCGTAAGTGTCTGAGTTTGAAGACTGGATAAAAGAAGATCAGCCCCATATCCCTTAGCCTATCGAAATATTCTTCTGTCATATCCAATATGAAGGAATAGGCTAAATAGGAAGATTGATTCCAAGCCTCCGTATCTTGAAGGAGTCTATTAGGTGATGACAAATTCACCTCAACCATATTCACCTGTGGAGGAGGGAACGGCTCGGAATCTACTAGTGCAGCTGTTTTGGACGATCCTTCCAATTCTAATTTTCCCTCATTGATCCACTTCTGGATCTGATCTTTAAGCTTAATGCAGTCTTTGGTGACGTGGTTCCATGCTCCATGGAACTTGCAATACTTCTTACCCTTTAACTGCTTAGCTATGGGAAGTGGTCCAAAGTCTGCCTTGACGACACGCAGATTATACAACTCGTCCAAAATTTCATGAGCCATGTTGGCGTCATAGGTGTACTTCTCAAATTCTGGCTTAGTGAAAGCCACTGTTGAGAGCTTGATTGAACCTCTACTCTTCTGGAGCTTGCGGGGTTTTATAACTTTGTTTGTTGATAAGTCAACAGCACCCACATGGTCACCATCAGAGTCTAATTCCTGGTCGTCTATACCTTCAATATAAGCCACTGTTTTTGGCTTCAACTTATCATAGGTTCGACTACTATATGTCCCTTTGGACGCGTTCCTTCTGTTATCTCTCTCTTGCATGTTGCTATGAGCTTTAGTCACAGCCGTGATGAACTCATTCAGAGAGTAATACTTGTTGTTTAAGAATAGTTGATGGAACGTGTCTTCCAAACCATTCTTGGCCATCTCGACCACCTCTTCCTTGCTCAGAGGGGTCTTACATAGATTGTACTCTGACCGGAAACGGTGCAGGAAGGTGACCGGACTTTCTGTCACCGATTGGCTCAAGGAAGCCAGCTTTCTAACACTAGTTTCTGGCCTTGCCGTTCCAAAGTGATCTATGAACAAGGCCTCCATATCCTTCCACTCACTGATCGAACCCTTCTTTATTCCAGTATACCACACAAGGGCTGTTCTTGATAACGATGAACCAAAAACTCTTCGTTTGAGTCCTTCATCTTCGGCAAATTGGCCTAACTGCAGAGTAAAATAGGTTAAGTGTGTTGCCGCATTTGCATCATCATCACCAGAGAAAGTCTGGAAGGTAAAATAGCCAACGCCACTCGTTGAGGTCATCTTTCATCGGAGGAAACGGTGTCTCGTAAGTTTCATGCATCTTAGATAGTTGTATGTTACAATCATCTAAGAACTTATTTAACTGTTGCTCCCAGACAAGAGGAAAAGACTCCGCTTGCCTAGTTTTCTTGGCCAAGTCGGATACGGATTTGGTTAGAGATCCTATGTCATTGTCTACCCTTTGTGATAGAGTCGCCACGTACCGGCGGTATTCCTCCAATCCTTTTTCCATTTGGCGAAGGATATCTATCCGTAGTCTGTCTTGACCTTCTACCAAACTAGTCACCTGGGCCCCCATGGCCTCTCTCTTCTCACGATCCTGATTTAACTCTGCCCGTAGTGCCTGGAATCCAACTGTTGCTGTATCAACTAATTGGGCCTTAGTGGTGAGAAGTTCTGCATGTTGCTCGATTTTCTGTTCGAGCGCCAAATGGTGATTAGCCTGATGAATATCTCGCCTGGCTGCATAAGCCAGGTATTGTTCGAGCGTAAGCCCTGTTATTTCCGCCTCACTCAAAAATTGGAAAGACATGGTGTCTAAGTTGTTAGCGAAAATAACCTCAACCGCTTGATTACTTAATGAACGACACTCCGTAGATGTGTGTTCACGGTAAACCGGTTGTGGATGTTTCCGACACTGAGGATAGAGCCTTCGATAAGGATCTTCAATTGTCGCTTATAAATGCAAAGAGATATTATCCCACTGGGCGTGCCAAAATGTTCGATGCAAAAATATCTCTCGGGAAGAGATCCTTCTCGCGAAGCAGTCTCTTTTATCTCGGATGTTTTAACTACGTGGGCCGGTCTATCCTGTATGTGCTTCGTATGCTGGCGTGCCACCGTATCTCGACGAAATATGGACTGATCACAGCCGCCTGACTTCTATATTAAGCAATTAGAACAGGGAGAACACCAACCCTGCTCGAATAGGTCCTTTTTACCTAGAAACTAGGACTTTGATATGTGAATCCCTCGCTAAGTCTTGAAATCGATACTCCACACGTCCTTTCTCGTGCAAAGCAGAGCAATCTCTTAACAGAGTGTTGAGAACACTCGCTCCCTTTGAGTATTCAAGCTCCCAACTTACAAGTGAGCCGCTCTTCAACTTTTCGGTTGCAATTGCTTCCTTGGAGTCGTAATACTTTCACTCGATAGGTGACAAGCACTTAGACTTTCTGGTTGCAAGAAGATAGAAATCCCGAGGATGAGACGTCTAGTCTAGGTTTGTTTGCGTATAGCAAGATTGTTTTTTTCGATTGGGGGGGGGGGGGCTTCTCATAAGATCCCCACTCTCCTTATATACTCGCTTAATAACAGTCATTCATTCAATGTTAAATTCCTCTGCTCTTGTAATCACAGTCTGAATCCAACACCAGCATACGTGTCGTAATCACTCATAGATCTTCTAATCCCATCATAACTCCTCCAAGAGTTTTATTCAAAATGAAACTAGCAATGACAGAATCTAAGCCGCATAGAATCAGCTAATAAGACATAGTTCTAATAGAACTCAAAGTCTTCTTCTAGCGAAGCTCGCCAGACGCTATATAACTTGACTCTTCGCCAAGCACCATTAATTATAATGGGCCGCTCGCATAGACCTCGGCTATCCAAGCCCAAAATGAAATTCTTTATTTAGGCCCAAACAGAAGCAAGTGACGAATACCACATATACTAAGTCAGAAATGTTGATACTCTCCTCATTTAGCCATCTGGGATTCAAAGGGTATAAGCTTTTAACACAAAATGCCTCGACATTAATATGTGTGGTACAGTTCTTTATAACTAAAGGATAACTCTTCATGTTTTTAATATATATGAGATTTCCAATGACTCAAATTTAAGTCACATTTTCAACACCATTTACATTTAAGTTATAAGTTATAGTTCATCTTGTCTTATTTCGACATACGTGGGATCTCCAATCCAACAATATATACATGCACAATTGTACTAGTAAATTGAAGGATTTGTCATTTCTTTATCGGATGGCTCGATGTGCGTCACTGCAATGTACACACACAAAAATGTGTGTATATATATATATATATGTTTTTAATAGGGGTGGAAAATTGAAACCAAAAACCGAAAAAAAAATCGAGCCACGGTCGAGAAAATCAAACTCGATACGAACCGAACCGAAAAAAATCGAAACATTTGGTTTGGTTTCAGTTTTTGATTTATAAAAACCGAACCGAACCGAAAAACTGAAGTACGCAAAAAAAAGGACATCATTTTAGGTATTTTGTAATATATTATATAAATATATGCAAAATAAAAATCTTAAACTCCTTAAATTCTAATTTCTTTATGTATAATCCTTCTCAAATTATCTCATAGAGACGAATCAAAATGTTAGCCGGCTAAAAATAATACTGTTTTATAGGGAACTTTTTATTTAGTTTTTTTTATAAAGTTGGTTTTTATACATTATGTAAAAAATCGAAAGAAACCGAAAAAAATTCAAAAAAATACCCAAACCAAATAGTCACGATTTTTCTTTTAAGAAATGAAAAACCAAATTGAACTGAACCGAAAAAATATCATGGTATGATTTTGATTTTAATTTTTACCAAAAACCGATCGAACCAAACCGCTTGAATCACACCCCTAATTTTCAAAGCTTAGAGTGCTCCTTAATTAGTTGTGATGTATGCCATATGTTGAGTCACTGTAGTTTGATGGCTAGAGTATCTAGTTAGTGATCCACTTAACATTTATTTTTAGGTGAAACGTCAGAAATTAATTAATAATAGAAGCCACTACAATCAAGTAAATCAGTCCCGCATAAAGTCGGGTATAGCATGAAAACTATATAGGACCCTCGCATTCTAAAGCGCCCATTTAGCAAGCATGTCTACAACTACATTTGCCTCACGGCCTAAATGAAGAAAGCTAGACCCAGCTAGAAGTTGAAAGTCCATACGAAGATCCTTGCAGGATTCCCAGAGCATACTAGAGATAGTACTAGGATCCGCAGCTTCCTTGACCACTGATAAGCAATCAGAACTAATCTGAACATGGTTGTACCCCATTTGAAGAGCTATGTGGATAGCCTGACAAGCTGCCTCAATCTCCACTGCCAATGCTGAATACACCCCATCAATCCGACTTGCAGTTGCAAACACAAATTTACCCTCCCAATCTCGAACAATCATTCTTATACCACTTCTCTGTCTAGAGGAATCGAAGATGCCATCAATACAGACGCAGTAGTGACCCACAGATGGTCTAGACCACGTCTAAAGAACTATGCCTGGGCGGTTCAGAGTCTTATGCATGAGCACATATCTATCATGCCAAGCTCCTGCCAACACCCTCAGAGTTTGTCCATCAAACAACTTCTGGTTCCCCAATTTGTCATTCTCTCCCTTCCATATGAACCAGATCATATACCATCAACATCCACATGTCGTCCCTGTAGACGTGGACCAATAGGCAGGTATCCATGGCAAGCCCTCCACAAACATATCTTTGCCGCCAGTGCTACCCTAGTCCGCCATAAACACTTCCAGAAGTTCCCCCATTGATGCTGCACAATCAAGTGAGGGAGGACAATCTGGTCCCTGACTACCCGATATGCACTACTCACAGTATACTCTCATTTCGAAGTGTAGTGTTATACCATTCGATCCATGCAAGGTCTGTGAGTCAACGACATAGAAAAAATGACATACATATCATCTTGTGGCAGATATCTTTGTAGGGCCTCCTGATCCCAGGTCCTCTATGATGTGATAAATTAAGAAACTCGGTCAATCGTTGTAGGAAACCGAAGCTCGACCACGGTGAAAAGAGGCCTCGGCACCCACTGATCTCGCTATATCTGAATCTTTCTTCCATCTCCCACCTTCCATCGTGACCCTATCTCCAAGACCTCTCTCATATGCATAAAGCTACACCATGTAAAGGATGGTGAACTTCCAACCCGAGCTTCCCATATGAACACCTTCGAGAAATATTGGGCTTTAAGGACCTTGGCTACCACTAAATCAAGTTGCTAAATAATTCTCCAAGTCTGCTTAGCCAACAAAGAAAGGTTAAAAACATAATGATTTCGAAACCCGAGACCATGCACCTTCTTCCTTCGGCTTACACATGGAATGCCAAGTACACCAATGAATCCTCCTATTCTCCATTGTATCCCCCTAGAAGAAGTTTGCATACATTTCTTGTAACTCCTCACACATAGTATTCGGCAACAAAAAACAACTCATAGTATAAGTTGGTCAAACCTGTGCCACCACTTTGATCAACAGTTCCCTACCCGCCCCATTCAACAAGGATCCTTTCCATCCTCTAAGCCTATCCCGCAACCTGTCTTTGATTTAAGCAAAGGTCTCCTTCTTCATTGCTCCAATATGTGTTGACAGCCCAAGGTACTGCTCATGATAAGGCACCAACGTCATCCCCAAGGCCTCTACAAACTCACCCTGAAACTCCTGTGCCAAATACACTACTCTTGGAGTAATTAATAGATTGGCCTGCAGCCAATTCATCAACTCGTAAAACCTCCTTTACGTCGTGGTAAACCTGCATATTAGCTTGAGAAAATATCAAACTGTCATCAGAGAACAACCGATGAGACAACCTAGGAGCTCTAGGGAAAATTTGAATACCCTCTAGAGTCTTGTTCTACTGAGCCCTGCATAGCAGTGTAGACAAGCCCTCTGTACAAAGCAGAAACAAATATGGAGACAGTGGATAACCCTCCCGCAAACCCCGAGTAGGGGTGACATACCCCCTCGGGTAACTATTAATCAAAAAAGCATACCTGACAGAGTTCACACATACCATGATGTTGGTCACCCACACAGAAGGAAATCCTAGCTTCCTCATAACCACCTCCAAATACCTCCACTCCATCCGGTCATACGCCTTACTAACATCCAACTTCAAAGACATTTGGTATTTCTGCCTACTCTACTTAGTCTATAAGTCATTAGCCACCTCATTTGTCACCAGCTTGTTATCCGTGATTAAACGGCCCGGGATGAAAGCACTTTAGCACAGATCAATGATGTGTTGGAGCAATGGTTTCTGTCTATTTGCAAACACCTTACTAGAAATTAAGTACACCATATTACACAAAACAATAGGTTTGTAGTCAGTGATCTTACCCGGGTTCGGAGCCTTCGATATAAGCCAAATGTTGGTGAATTTCACCGAAGATAGAATCTGCCTTGATTGCAGAGCATCTTATATTGCCTCAACCACATCTGCACCCACAATATCCCAACATTTTTGAAAGAATAAATGAGGTATAACGTCTAGGCCTGGTGTCTTCAAGGGATGCGTCTGGAACAAAGCCACCTGAACCCCCTCCTCAACTCTATTCGGTTAAAAGGCTTGAGCATTAAAGTTCTCAAGCTTGCTCTATATCTCCTTTAGCTCATCCTTCTTAGCTCCAAATGTTTCCTTTGCCTAATATTTGAGACCGAAGAGCACATACTTGATCTTTTTATTCAATTTATACTGAGCAGTCTCGGATTCCCAAATTGGTGCATGATTCCATGCATCTCTCACCACATCCTTACTTGCCTCTTCCTCGGCCCACATAGCTTCAAATCTGAAAACTGTTGGTGTCCCGGGTATGTGATCAAGGGAGATTCACAAACTGAAATTAGAAAGGGAATGTGATCCCATGCCGTCGGCGGTAAGTGAATTACATGCGCTGCCAAGAACCTATTTCTCCACGCACTGGTCACCAGGGCTTGATCAATGCGGCTTTGACACCGTGAGTCGTGCCATGTAAATTTTTCCCTAGTGAAGCCAATGTCCTCCAACAAGAAATCATCAAGGCACTTAGTAAAGTTCTTCATCTGCCATGTAGGTCGAATCAGTCCTCCTAACTCCTTTATCAACCTTAATATCTCACTGATGTCCCCAAATATAAGCCATTAGTCAGAGGCAACTTGGACCTTCAATGCTCGTAACAGATCCCACGTCTTCATTCGATTATGTGGATGAGACTCTCCATACAACCTTGTAAGACAGATCCAATCTCCTTGCCCCGCCTTCACTCATACATCCGAATTAATAAAACCAGGGTTTTAATCATGTAGGTGAAGGTCAATTTCCTTCAACCTTAGCATCATAAAACCTCCTCATCCACACTGTGTACATGGAACCATAAGGGTTTCGTCAAACCCTAAATTCTTCCTCCAATCGTCGCTTCTCGTCTCGCTATCCGTTAGGGTTTCCATAAGGAAAACTAGCGTTGGCCTCTTTGCAAAAACCAGATCACGAAGAGCGGGATACTTTACCGGATCCCTAGTGTCGCAGATGTTCCAAGACGAAATCTCCATCATGCATCCTCTGTCTTGCTCGATCACCCACACAACAACACAACACCATCGTTGAAATTGGCACAAACCTTAGCTTTGCTAGGTTTCCCGATCGCTCGTGGAAAAATCGGAGCATGTTACAAGGGAATCTCTCAATATGGACTTGCATAACTGTGATCGACTTAACATACATACATATATTAATTTATATAATTTTTTTTTAAAAAATCATTTTAAAAAAAGAAATGACTTAACATATTTATGACATAAATTAATTTATATTTTTTTAAAAAAAAATTGGTTTAAAAAAGAAAAGATTGTTAAAGTTGTTAAAATGCCTTAATTGAGTAACCATGCATTACTAGAAATTAAATTTTTTTTTAAAAATTATAAATTGATGCATGTCGTGTATTAGCACACACTAGAATTTTTCATGTGCACATTCAATTTTCCTCTTTTCAATCATCTAAAAGAAATAATGGTATGAGAAAATATACATGTTGTGTAAACAACTAATATAGGTATATCTATCAATGGAGCATACCCATTTTGATCTGGACCCACTCCAGATTTGTACATATTAAACGAATTAGAATATAATTTTTGGATCCGTTGATCCGATTACTTAACGGATCGAATCCGGATCACAAGCGATTCAATCAATTAATGATCCAGCCCGTTTATATATATATTTAACTTATTAGATATAATTTATTTTTTCTATACATATATAATCAATTTGTACTCTAAAATTTCCTTTTAAAATAAAAGAATCTAAAATTATTTATCAAAACTATATCAAAAATACTGATCAATTAATGGATTGGTAACCCTAAACTTTTTGTTTCTTGTTAAGTTTCTTAATGAAAAATGAAGTTTTATTGTATGAAATATTTTGGTTATATATGTAACGGGGTCATGTGACGTATTTCTAGTTAGAATATTGATGAACAAAATCAGTTTAGTAATTAACAAATTGATTAACGGATCTAGATCCTCTCCGGAGATCCGTTTATTCGTTGCATCTGGATCTAGATTTGGCTATTAAAGATCCCCCAAATAAATGGAGTAGATCGGTCTAGTTTTTGGTCACCTTAAACAGATCCGGATCTAAGTTGATCCGGTCCGGTTCCGCCCCATTGAGATGCCAAAATATACGTGGCAGTGAGTATGTGTGATACCTTGCTCTAATGTCATAATAAAGTAATTTGGAGATCATAACTAAAATTAATTTATATTGGTTGGAGATGTTTGCATGAAAATCGTCACAACCTTTATCGACTCCCATTGGATTTTGGCTCACAGTGTCCTTCTTGGATGCGCGGGCATGGCAGCTCGCAGCCTATTGACCAAGCAAGCTTTTGATAGATTTGCACGTGAATCTGACTTCTTCAAACAATTGTGGGCTGAGGAAGGAACCTTCTTGGCCTCAGGGTTCTCTTGCCTTAGTAAATAAAGACTTTCTGGCGTTTCTTTTTGTGCTTTTTTTATATACAGTTGCAAAAAAAAAGTACAAGATGCGTAAATTAAATAGCAAAAAGTAAATACTAGAATGTAAATAGCACGTAAATAAGAACTGAAGAACGAAAGCTATAACAGTTAAGAAAGCAATAAATGAAGATAAATTTGACTAAGAAATAATGCAAGGCTTTTGAAGAAAAGTTGAATTGTATTGATGTGTTGTGTTGGTCGAGGACCCTTTACAATATACTAAAGTAGTCTTATTTATACAAGTACAAATCTTGGTGGAGAAGTAAAATTCCTAAACAAAACTAATCGGCATTAATAGCGAGATTATGTCTTTGATGTACATTAAATCACAATATTATGTGCATGCCTATAAAGAGGTCTAGATACGTTCCCATTTTGACAGTAATCCTTGAAGGAATATTCTTCATATCCCAATTTAATTAGGTCTCTAATTGATATTAAGACTCGATGAATCCCATAACAATACCAAGGTAATTATCATGAATTAGCAAATATCATCAATAATGACCAAGCTTTTCCTTGTTCATTGGCCAAAATATCTGAAAGCCGATGTGCTAAAAATAAGGTCCAATATAGCCCGCTCATTCGACAATTGGGCTTAACAGACCGATGTGCAAAAATCAGGGACAAACAGGAGTAACTCAAATAATTGTAAACCACTAGAATTATGTCCCATTTGTTGAAGGAGAAATAAAAATACGCAAGTAGATAGATCTGAAACTATAATTTATTCATTGATAGATGACCTTTAAATAGACATTACAATCTGATACAATAAATCTCCCAGTAAATCAGGGAGTGAGAGAATCTCTATATCTAGTCTAATTAGGACAAGACACACACACTGACATATCGGGAATATTATTTTCTTGAACACTCCCTTTTGTGTCGCGATCCTAATGTATGATGCATAACTTGTTGCCTCACTAAAAACCTTACCAAGCAAACAAAAACCTCTTGGGCAAAAATAAAAGCTTGGTCGAAGAAAAAAAGAGTACAATGTATCAACTACAAAAGCGTCCATATGTGATGTAGATTCCCCCTAATGTCTACTAAATGAAGTCCCCCTGATCAGTAACTCAATCTTGGAGTTCATACAATCTTTGCATACCAATGCGTTTCATATATTTTACAAATGTAGATTTCGGTAATGACTTGGTGAACAAGTTAGCAGCATTATTAGCCGAACATACCTAACTCACATGAATGTTCAATAACTATTGTTATTGCTGATTGAAGAAAAACTTCGGCGATATGTGCTTGGTATGATCACCCTTGATGTATTTTAACTTCATTTGTTCAATGCAAACCACATTATCCTCTAAGATACAAGTTGGTACTGTAGTAGTGGATGACAATCCATTAGATCCTCGAATGTGGTGTATGGTTGACCTAAGCCAAACACATTCCTTAACCGCTTAAGGTAAAGCAATGATCTTATAATGATTCAAGGAAGTAAAAACTAGGGTCTACTTAGTTAATCTCCAAGAAATCATTGTGTTCCCCATGGTCAATACATAACCTGCCTGGGAACGTACTTTGTGTGGGTCATAGAGGTACCCAGCATCAGCAAAACCAATTAAGACATCACAAGGTGTCTTTGAATAAGGGACCACACTGAATTGAGGAACAGTGCTTGCAGCTGGACCAGCCATCGACGGGTCAAAAAATTTCATCAATAGGTCGAAGGTATGGCTTTGGTCCACCCAGGATACAACTTTTGAAGGGTTGAGTGATTCCTTTGACAGGTCGAAAGCCCTAGAACCAGCATGTCACGATTCAACCATCCATTTTTTTTTGGAATTTCATGCTTCTCTCGGTATTCTTTATAGGGAAAGAACAAACCCAAGTCTATGGAATCCTTCAGGCACCTCAAGATATGCTTTATATCATTCCAATAACGTTGTATAGGCGCAAAACTAAACCAAGCTAACAAGTTCACGGAGAATGCAATGTCTGGTATTGTGTATTGAGATAAATTCAACAAAACTCTAATGGCACTAAGATATGATACCTCAGCTCCTAATAGTTCCTTATCATCATCTTTCGGATGGTACAGATCCTTATTGGGTTCCTTACTACGTACGACCATTGGTGTGCTAAGAGGGTGTGCTTTGTCTATGTTAAATTGCTTGAGCATCTTTTAGATATAAGATGACTGGTGAATAAGTATTCCATCAACTCGATGTTCTAATTCCAAACCAAGACAAAATTGAGTCATACCAAAGTCTTTCATCTCAAACTCGGATTTCAAGTAGATAACCGTCTCATTGATTTTATCAAGAAGCCCACTGATATTCATATAATCAACATAGACCGCTACTATAGCAAATCCCGAACTTGTTCTCTTAATGAACACACATGGACATACATCATCATTCTTGTATCCTTTTCCAATCAAGTAGTCATTAAGACGTGTGTACCACATCCTACCGGATTATTTGAATCCATACAGTGAACGCTTCAATCTAATCACATGAGCACTCTGTGATGTAGAGTTACTTGAATTGTGTATGGCCACTCCTTCTAATAGTTTCATATATATCTTCGAATCAAGGTTTGACCACGCCTTCTGACACTTTCATATATATTTAATCACATGAGCACTCCGTGATTAACTACGCATATATTTATATGTGGATTAGTTGATTAAATGTTAGATTTATTAGTTGATAATTATATATCATATGTGGATTTATACGTGTAAATGCATATATTACAGTGCTATATATGTAATTTAATTATATATGATGAATATTAATTAGTGTATGTTACGAATGATAAGAAGCTCATTAGAATGATATTTTTTTGCAAACTAATTATGGCTTATTTGATAATTGTATTTATATCTCGCTTAAGTTACGCAAAAAAATTGGACAAGAGTTAGATATATTTGGAAAATAGAAGTGAAGCGAGATATATGGACGAAAGTAGTCAGTTTATTTTGTTTTCGATGCAACATGGTCAAGGAAAGAAGCGTTATAAGTATTCGTGTAGAAAATGTCTTAATACATGTATCACCACGATATGATGTAGAGTTACATTACATGGAGTGAGCATGGTGAACTAGTAGACTAAAGCTCAAGACCACACTTTAGCTCAGGGTATAGTTACCAGGGTTCCTCATTCAGTGATTCTGGCGCCTCTTCTTGGAACCTCGCTATGGATTTGGTGCACGATGCTTTTCCGACATTCAGTCATGTTACACACCAACACGAATAGGGAGGTTATGATAATCCTCCTTATGACACTGATACTACTGAGATGGATAAATACAACAACATGCTACTTCAAGCCTAGACCCCGGTATATGATGGATGTGAATTGAATGTCTTGCAATCCATAATGACTTAAATGGAGTACAAAGTGAAGCACAAAATCTCAGATTCTAGTTTTAAGGATATCCAGCAACATATATGTGATTTGCTTCCTAAGAGTCACAAGCTTCCCGATTCTCATTACAAGGTAAAAAAGATCTTGAGCAGCCTTGGTCTAAAGTATGAGAAAATCCACACGGGAAGAAATGATTATGTGTTGTTTTACAAGAAGAATGCAAATTTAGACTACTGTCCTGTATGCGACAAGTCCATGTGGTTTAAGTCTAATACAAGCAGTTTGAAGAAGAAGGTTACTGTGAAGGTTCTTCGCTATTTTTCGTTGATTCACAGACTACAACGTTTATACATGTCTCTAAATACAGCACATGCAATGAGATGGTACGTAAAATAAAGACTAAATGATAATGTGCTCAGACATCCAGCGAATGGGGAGGCTTTTAAACATTTCAACAGGGAATTTCAAGACTTTGCAGCAGAGGTTTAAAATGTTAGATTCGGACTTTCTACAGATAGATTCAATCCTTGGGTTAATAATAGCGCTACCTTCAGCACTTGGCCAGTTATTTTCATGTCGTATAACCTACCTCCATAGATGTGTATGAACAAGGAATTTAATTTCCTTACTATGCTAATTTCAGATCCTAAATCTCCTGGAAAGTGTTTAGATGTGTACCTCAGACCATTGATTGACGAGCTAAAACTATTGTGGGAAAATGGAGTCTCAACTTATGACAAGTTCCCTAAGACAATGTTCATGATGAGAGTAGCTGTAATGTGGACTATCAATGATTTTCCTGCACATGGGATGTTGGTGCAATACACCAAAAATTAGTATAGTAATCAAACAAGTCGTCAATCCACGACAACGGATACTTGTTCTTCACAGTGACCTGATTCAGCTTCCGGTAATCGATGCACAACTGCATGGATCCATCCTTCTTTCGCACAAACAATACCAGAGCACCTCATGGCGATGCACTGGGTCATATGAAACCCTTCTCCAGCAACTCCTGAAGTTGAATCTGCAGCTCCTTTAACTCTGCTGGCACCATACGATACGGTGCTTGTGATATAGGTCCAGTGCCTGGTAATAGCTCAATGGTGAAATCGATCTCCCGAACTGGAGGTATACCAGGTAACTCCTCAGGAAACACGTCTGAAAACTCGGAAACCACCTCGATATCACTAATGTCCGGCACAGCAGACGTAGTATCGACAACATGAGCTAAGTAAGCAACACAACCCTTCTTCATCATCTGATCAGCCTTCATCGCTGAAATCACACATGGCAACGAAGTATTCTTCTCACCGTAAAACAGTATCTCGGGAAAGCCTGGTCGTCGAAACACAACCTCCTTCTTGTGAAAATCGAACATAACCCAATGTGTCTCCAAGAAGTCCATACCCAAAATCAATTCAAAATTGACGATATTCAGCAATAAAAAATCCGCGGCTAAACCATGACCTCCAATAAAAATCTCACAGTCTTTGTACACCCAGCCAATACTCACCACCTCACCGAACGGATACAACACTCTCCACAACCCTGGAAGTGGAGACGCAGGTACAGTAGCTAAGGATGATAGCCTATATGACATAAATGAATATGTAGCACCTGGATCTAACAAAGTAAATACTGGATAACTAAAGACATGCAACGTACCGATAACAACCTCCGATGAACCTCTGCCATCGCACAATGTCATGGCATGAACCCTGGCCTGCCCGGCTGGTCGTTCACACTGAGGGTGTCCCTGCTATCCGCTCTGGCCAGAAAACTGTACTGGTCGAGCCCCAGAAGTGGCACCTCGGTCTCCTCCGGAACTCTGGGCCGCTTGTCTATAAGCACCCGCAAGATGGAAACACTCTCTCGCATAGTGACCCACCTGGTCACAACGAAAACAAGTGACAGGGCCTCGCTGACAAGGACTAACATGATGCATGCTGCAGAGACTACACAATGGGTACTCCCTCGGTATGGTAAAAGTGCCACCGGTACGCCGAGGATAACTAGAACCGCTAGAACCCTCACTAGACTGTGGTCGCTGCGGTCGATCTCTCCTCCATCTCTGTCTCTGTCTCGGTGCACTAGCTGGTAGTCGATATGGTCCACTGCCCGAGGATGATGCCGATCCGAAAGTATCAGAACTCAGCCTCTTGGAAGACCCCTAAACTCGGTCCACTCTCTTCAAATTGTCGAGACTGGTACCTCATCTGCCTTTCCTTCTCGATATCCTCACCTCGGAGTGCTGCATTGACAAACTCATTAAAGTTATTCTGAGGCATCGTAGTCAGAGTCCCCTGGATGTTCAACACTACAAGAAAACAGCACTTAGACCACGGAAACGTAATTGTTCCGTGGTCCAGGTGACACTTGGACGACGGAGAAGTCTCCGTCGTCCAAGTACCACCTAGACGACGGAGAATACCATCTCCGTCGTTCTCCGTCGTCCAGGTGATCACCTGGACCTCGGAGTCTTCTCTGTCCTCCAGGTGATCACCTGGACGACGGAGATGGTATTCTCCGTCGTCCAGGTGATCACCTGGACAACGGACCGACACGCCGTGGTCCGAGTAATTAACTTCCACTTAGACGACGTACCGACACTTCCGTCGTCTAAGTGAAGCATTATATATAAGCCCGATGCCAATTCAAACTCTCTTCGATTCATTCCATCCGATCCTCGATCTCTTCATTCCATTCGAAGAAGAATTGAAGGAGAAGGGAGAAGGAGAAGGCCGGATCGGAGAAGGAGAAGGGAGAAGGCCGAGGGAATGATCAGGATAAGGGATCTCCGCTGACTAGCTAGCTAGCTTAATTAACAGATATCGAGAAGGCCAGTAGGTATGCACGCAGTTAAAATTTGCTTAATTAATATATATATATATATTTAGTGAAAACGTACGTACATACATGCATGGATGTTAGCTATATATACAGATTAAATTACGTACGTACGTAATTGATGGATCGATGTAGATCGAGTACGTATAATTAAGCGTAAATTAATGGACTAATATATATATATATATGTAATATATAATTAATTAATTATAATATTTTGTAGCAGTATGGACAAGAGTTGGATGAAGTTGAAGAATAGATGTGATGTCCGGTATATGGATGGAATTAGCGAATTTGTGAATTTTGCGATAGAACATGGTCAGGGAAAGAAACGTTTCAGGTGTCCGTGTCAGAAATGTCTTAATTGTCAGTATGCGGAGGTTAATGTTATGGTGCAACACCTGTATGAAAATGGTATGAT
This sequence comes from Geum urbanum, assembly GCA_946800695.1. NCBI lineage: Eukaryota > Viridiplantae > Streptophyta > Magnoliopsida > Rosales > Rosaceae > Geum > Geum urbanum. The sequence continues at coordinate 51,853,785 of OX327001.1, read as the reverse complement.
GTGGAGTTACACTACATGGAGCGAGCATGGTGAAGCAGTAGAGTTCAGCGCATCAGACTTCAGCTCAGGGTACAGTTACCATGGTGCCTCATCCAGCGGCAGTGGTGCCGGACCCCCAGCTTGCAACCCAACTGCAGATTTGGTCCATGATGCGTTTCCGGGATGTAGTCATGGTGGACACCAACACCAAGACGGAGGTTACAGTACCACTAATGAGCATGATGGCACATTCCCCGCAGCTAGCTTGGCCACTGACACCAGTGAGATGGAAAAGTACAACCGGATGCTACTTGAAGCGCATACCCCGGTGTTCCCTGGATGTCGAGAGAATGTGTTGCAATATGTGATGGAGCAAATGAACATAAAAGTGAAGCACAAAATGTCAGTGAGTGCTTTTGACGAAATTCAGGAGCAAATATGTAAGTTGCTTCCTGATGATCACAATCTTCCTAAATCTCATTATAAGGTTAGAAATATCTTGAGCAGCCTCGACCTAAAGTACAGGATAATTGACGCATGTCCGAATGATTGTGTGCTATTTTACAAAGAGTATAAAGATTTGGACTATTGTCCCGTATGTGGCCAGTGCAGATTCCAGTTGAATAGGAAGAGTTCGAAAAAGAGAATTCCTGTGAAAGTTGTTCGATATTTTCCCTTGATTCCCAGATTGCAGCGCCTGTACATGTCTCTACACACAGCAAAGACGATGCGATGGTACGCAGAAAAGCGAATAGATGACGATGTCCTGCGAAACGCCGCGGATGGGAAGGGTTTCAAACATTTCGACAGAGAATTTGGAGACTTTGCTTCAGAGGTTAGAAATGTTAGACTCGGCCTATCTACAAACGGATTCAATCCTTGGGGAAGTAATAGCTCCGCCGTCAGCACTTGGCCAGTTATTCTGATGCCGTACAACTTGCCTCCGTGGATGTACATGAACAAGGAATTTAATTTCCTTACCGTACTAATTCCAGGTCCTAAATCTCCATCAAAGTGCTTAGATGTCTACCTTAGACCTTTGATCGACGAGCTGAAACTGTTGTGGGAAAATGGAGTCCCAACTTATGACAAATTCACTGACACGATGTTCACGATGAGGGCTGCCGTAATGTGGACGATCAGCAATTTTCCAGCTTATGGGATATTGGCAGCCTGCAGGACAAAATGATATAATGGATGTCCTATATGTTTGGACGACGTGAACTCTAGTTGGCACGCGGGGAAGGTGTGTTACTTGGGTCACCGTAGATGGCTTCCTCACGACCACCCGTGGCAACAGGATGCAGCTCATTTCGACGGGACGGTAGAGAACAATCATAAACCCCCTAGTTGGTCGGGCGAAGAGATTTTAGAGAGGTTGAGCTATTTCGACTTTGGTGTGTTGACCAATGACGCGGATGTAAAGAAATGCAATCCAATTCCTCCACATGATCTGAGCTATTGGGATCACAAGAGTATATTCTTTGAACTCCCTTACTGGTCGAAGTTGAAGCTGAGGAACAACTTGGACGCGATGCACATAGAAAAGAATGTGTGCGACAGCGTGGTGGGAACAATTCTCGGTATTAAGTTCAAGACTAAAGATACTCCCAAAGCGCGCAAAGATTTGGAATCAATGAATCTACGTCGTCCCTTGTGGTTGAGGAGGGATAGGAAATGAGTGTACAACAAGATGCCAGATGCACCTTACACAGTGAAGCCGACGCTTAGACGTTCTGTATTTCACTGGTTTAAGGGCGTTCGTTATCCGGCTACGTATGCGGGTACTATAACTGGAGCAGTGGACGAGGTGCAACACAAGTTTGTTGGTCTAAAGACACATGACTATCACGTTATGCTGCAACGTCTGATTCCAGTGGTAATTCGACCATACTTGCCTCGGGACGTCGTAGAACCAATAGTGGCATTGTGCATGTGGTGGCAGAGGTTATGCGCCAGAGAATTAAAGAAGTCAGATGTGGTGGAATTGCAACAACAAATTGTGCACATCATTTGCAAACTAGAGATGATTTTTCCCCCTGCTTTCTTTGACATCATGATTCACCTAATGATCCACCTGCCTGAGCAGGTGCTCATTTCTGGTCCGGTCCAGTACACTTGGATGTATCCTCAAGAAAGGTGCGTACAACTAATTAATTATACAGGTTTTTCGATTCATAATTTGTTCCACTGGAGATTACTAGCTAGCTATATGTACTTATTCTTATTGTACGTTTGATTTGTAGACAGCTTGGACAATATAAGTCATTCGTCAAAAACACGTCGGCCCCGGATGGCTCCATAGCAGAGATATACCTAATGCATGAGTGTGTTACTTACTGCAACAGGTACCTCAAAGATCCACCACCTCCCACTGCCTCCGATCGCAGTGCCCGCATTAATCTTTCTGTCGTCACCAATGTCGTCACCAATGGCCTTATTGAGGCACATTGGGTAGTGTTGCGAGACTGTGACGAAGTTGAGCCGTACATGATGTCATACAGGGAGAGGCTTCAGGCGTTAAATCAAAACAAGAGTTCGGCGTGGACTGAGAAAATGGTTAAGAAGAAGTTTCCCGATTATTTCTTCCAATGGGTACGTACGTACGTCTCAGTATTTAGTAATTTATATACATATCGATCATGTTTGTAGAAAGTAAACCCTTATATTTGCCCATTTTCGCAGATGATTGATCTGCAAAAATCTGAAAACCACGGGGGGTGGTGGTCATGGCCAAAGCACTTGCTAGCAGGGAAGCCGGTTAAACACTATATTTATCCCGGATGTTTTGTGAACGGTGTAAAGTTCCATTCATTGGCCCGAGACGAAGGAAGAAGAACACAAAACAGTGGGGTAGCGGTTGGGAAAGACAATGATCTATATTACGGGGCTATTGTATATGTGGTTCAGCTATGTTATGGGAATGATGTCAACGTTTTCCTATTCAAGTGCAGATGGTTCAAGCGTACAAAGGAAGACCTGAGACTATTATCAGTCGATACAAACTCAAGCTGGTATGAGGATGAGCCTTTCGCTCTCGCCACCTTAGTTCGGCAGGTGTTCTATCTCGACGATCCAAAATCCGGTGAAGGGTGGAAAATAGTGAATCATATCTCTCATCGAGGAATATGGAATACAAAAACAATTGAAGGGACACCGACGACGACTGAAGATGCTACTGAACCAAAAAGAGACATTCCTGCGTATCAAGAGCCTAATATTTCTGTCATCCGCTCCGATATAATGGACCTGGTTCAAGATGGTGAACGGTTACCCATGCCTGATGGTTGTACAGATCTAACTGCAGATGAGATTATCGATGAGGTAGATGAAGAAGATGACCAGGAAGAGGATGCAGACGAAGACTCAGGTTATTCGGCGGACGATGTTGAGTACGATGACGAGGATGAGCCGTCGTCTAACGGGGATGAGGACGATGACGATTATGACGAAGAGTACGATCATACGACGAGGATTATTAATTGGTAATTAATTTATGTAATTATTGTAACATATGATCGATGCATCATCGATCAATAATTGCAGGTTGTCGCCTTTGGGTGTTTTCGCTATCTCCATAAATCCTCGACCCTAAATCTAGCAAATCGGATCGATCGATCATTTTTTTAATTTTTTTTTCAATGAATATTTAATTGAACGGACACACAAATGACCCTGGACGACCTAAACCCTAAACCCTAAGGCCCTAACCCCTGAATTCAGGGTTTTTACACCTAGACGACGGATATGGTCATTATCCGTGGTCCAGGTACACACTAGGACGACGCAGATGGTAATTCTCCGTCGTAAAATTACACACTAGGACGACGGAGATGGTAATTTTCCATCGTCCAAGTTCACAAACCCTAAACCCTAAACAGTAAGGCCCTAACCCCTGAATTCAGGGTCTATACACCTGGACGACGGAGAACGTCATTCTCCGTCATCCAGGTTAGAACCTAGACGACAGATAACTTCATATCCGTCGTTCAGGTGATTACGTGGACGACGGAAACTCTAATATCCGTCGTTCAGGTGCAGATATCGTCATTTTTTCTAAGACAACGACCATCTAGACCTTATTCCAATGCATATTCTTTTCGTCAAGACTTTAGAGTAAACAATTCTTGGTGTGTGAGCTTCGACGGTTCGAAAATCGGAGTTGCGAAATGCCTTGTATCCACGTTTCCAGTTTGTGAAATTATCAGTTTTGCGGTTGACTGTGTCGATCAAACCCTTCCCGAACTTATTATTTTATGGTCCTTTGAAGACAATTATATATTATGTTACGACGAACATATCCAACGGTTGTTTTGTCCAAATTCAATTTCGTTAATACTCTGTTGCAAATGAGCCTCTACTCATGAACACTTAAGTCGTAAGGATTAGTCGATACTTAACAATTTTCAAAACGAAAAATTATTCGTTGGTTCAAATTTAACTGTTCATATATGTGATGCGTTCATCGATATTGGAGGACTATTTCACGCGAATGACAGATCGCTAAATTCCTAGCGAATTAATTTTAATTTTTTTTAACGTAAATTGAACCTGGACGACGGAGAATGACTTTCTCCGTCGTCCAGGTGAACACCTGGACGACAGATAATGACATTCTCCATCGTCCAGGTTCAATTTACCATGGCGTTTCTATTTTTTTTTTATTTTTTTTTAAATTAAAATTTCACTTGGACGACGGAGAACGACATCTCCGTCGTCTAGGTGTTCACCTGGACGATGGAGAACGTCTTTCTCCGTCGTCCAAGTCGAAAATCATGGCGGTTCGATTTACCGCCTCAATTTTCGGCGCCGCTTGAATTTCAACTTAGACGACAGAAAATGAATTCTCCGTCGTCAAAGTCCAAATTTATGGCGGGTGAAACGTCTCGCCCATTAATTACGCGCCGCTTCGAAAAATTTTAACCCTTCACTTAGACGACGGAAACAGTGTTTTCCGTCGTCCAAGTGCACTTAGACGTCGGAAATTAGTTCTCCGTCGTCTAAGTGAAAGCCTATATATAGGCAGTGGCTCATCTTCTTTTCCTCATCCCATACATTCTCCTCTCCTCTCCTCTCCTTCTCTCTCTCTCTCTCACTCCGGCGATCCTCCTCCGGCGATGCTCCGATGACCAACTTTCCGGCGTGGTTCCCCCTCTCCAACGACTCTACTCTTCCGATATTCCGGCGAAATTCCGACGAGGTAATAATTTGAAATTTTAACTCTTTAACAATTTTTTATTTAATTAATTATTTCATTTCTAAATACTTTTAATTTATTAGTTTCAAATAATAAATAGTTGTAATTATAATAATTATTTTGTTGTTATTATTATTATTTAGTAATCATTATTAGTTGTTAATTATTTGGTAATGAATAATTATTAGTTAAAATTAAATCATAGTAATAATAATAATAATTGTATGGTAGTACGTCTTCGATTTAAATTTAGTACATAGGGTTGGTTTATTAAGTCGCACTCTTTGGAATAGATGGCGCCTATTTTCCTAGCTTATCTCCTTAACCCCTCGTGATGTGTGGATTTCATCACCGCACACCATAACCTAAGTGAAGTTATGGACACGAGGTTGACGGCGGAGTTTGCAAAGGACTTGAGGGAGTGTAAATTTTCGAAAAATTGGCCGAATGTCGGACATGGTGTCTAAAAACGGGTTATGACTGGTGACAGGATTTGGACTAAGAAAGACTTTTGTCGAAATTAGTCATGCCTCTCGCGTTATCTCTATCCCTAACTGGCCATGTTTTTCGATTTAACCAAGGCTGATTAATTGAAAATTTACACTTTATCGCGCGGGTCGCACGTCCATTGAACGACCGAAAAAGCCAAGCTAGTGTACTCTATTTAAATCTTAACCGTACTTAATTAGCGTAAATTTTGCACTTGTAATTATTATGGTAAGTACGTATTTTAACAACGTACTCCTAGGTTGAAATGGCTCCATCCGGCAAGAAGAAAGCGCAACAGGAGACAGAAGATGCCATGCTTCAAATGTTGGACGACCAAGTCGGTTGGGAATTACTGGAGGGCAACGACGCCCTCAATCCGGACCCTTCATCTGGTCCGTCCGTAGCGCCCTCTGGTGAAATTCCCGCTCCCCTATTCATCTCGAGCGGTGATGACGTTGACCCCTTCCACTCTCCGACGCCCGGTACCCATTCAACGGGAAGTACTCAGGCGTCCACGACCACCGAATCAATCATGTACAGCGCCCGCCGTAGGCAAATGAGGGCCCCCACTGACCCGGAACTGAAAAAGACTCGGGGTCTCGTTAAAGGGGGCAAAGCGGAGCGTATTTGCAAGGCGACCGGGAAAAAGATCGACTTGCCCTACGACGAATTCACCGGTGGCCCTCCCACAGCTCAGCTAGCAAGTCTCTCGGCGCATAGCATCGGGTCAATCGTCCGTAGCCGAGTTCGAATCACTGCCCCTACTTGGAAGGAGGTGCCGGATCATGAGAAGGCGAAAGTCTTCAAAGATCTTTCGGTACATAATACGTCCAATTTTAGTCATTATATAATATTGTTAATATTAGTTAAAATTTCATAACATATACGATTATAATTTTCTATTTATTTTTTATAGGAACAATTTGCGGTGGATCCGACACCGGCCATGTTGAGGCATATCAACAAAACCGCCAACTCCATCTACAAAGATTGGAAGTACAGGCTCCATCGGTACTTCCAAACTTACGGTCCCTCGCCTCCCCCCGTAGAGTTGCGTGGGGATAGAGAAGATGAGTGGGAGTGGTTGTGTAACCACTTTGCCGATGACTCATTTAAGGTGTTAATTTACTTTTTTTATTTCAATTAAGATAATTGAATTATTTAAATTTTAGTTATTAATTTTTTAATGATTTAATTATGTTGTGTAACAGAAATTCTCCGGTGTCAACAAAGCCAACCGGGGGAAGAAGGAGAAACACCATACTACCGGCACCAAGCAGTTCATTCAAATAGCCAAGGAGCACAAGGATAAAGGCTCCAAACACCCTTATCTTGATGCAAGCATAAGCGCGTACGTGACGCCTGGGCTCGATAATGAAGCGAGTCAATGCGGCGTAAGTGATATATATATATATATGTGCTTTTAATTATAGTAATTATTATTTAAATATTATTTCATTATAATAAATTAATTATTCTTTTGTAGGCAAGGGTGATAGAGCGTGCGCATGAAGAGTTGGCTAACACTCAGCTTGCGTTCCCAGATGTGCCGCCGGAAGACCTGCCTCCTCTATCCTTAGAGAGCCAAATTGCAATCGCGGATGAGGTCTACGGTCGTAGAGCTGGCAAGGAGGTTAGGCACTTTGGGCCTATGGTGGTACGAGATTTGTTGACGACCTCCGGCTCATCATCTACGGGAGGTTCGGGGCAGCGGAGGCTGCGGCCGTCGAAGCAGCCATTCAAGAGGCTCGACTGGCACGAGAGGAGAATGAGTCAATGCGGCAAAGACTTGACGAACAACAAGCACAAATAGCCCAACTCATCGCCCTCATGCAACAAAATCGAGAAGTATGTCAACCTCCTCCGAACCCACACCCCGACGACAACGACCCGGCTGGAGGCGGAGGACTCGGCGGCGCATCTGCTCCTCCAGTGTATTAGCTAACTAGTTAATTATCGCGTTTCTTTATTTCCGAGTTCCGAACAATATTATATAATTTTTATGGGTTTTTAATTTGGATGTGTATGTACAAATTAATTAATTATTTAATATTTTAATTAATATTAAAAATTTAGTTTATTTAATTAATTTGGACTATTTTTCATTATTTAAATTAAATTAATAATATTTATTTACAATTTAAATTTTTTTTTTTAAAATTAAATAGGCACTTGGACGACGGATCCAGGTACCCAAACCCTAAACCCTAAACCCCAACCCCTAACCCCTAACCCATAAACCATAAACCCTGCCATTCTCCGTGGCCCAGGTGTTCACCTGGACGACGGAGAATTAGTTCTCCATCGTCCAGGTGAACACCTGGGCCACGGAGATTGTTAGCTTCTCCGTGGCCCATGTATGCACCTGGACGACGGAGAACTAATTCTCCGTCGTCCAGGTGAACACCTGGGCCACGGTGATTGCTAGCTTCTCCGTGGGCCAGGTGTTCACCTGGACGATGGAGAATTAGTTCTCCGTCGTCCAGGTGAACACCTGGCCCACGGAGAATGTCCACGGTCCAAGTGAACTTGGACCACGGAGAACTAATTCTCCGTCGTCCAGGTGCTTGGACGACAGCACTTGGAGCACGGATCTTGGACGACGGAAAACTGCACCTAGACGACGGAAATGGTCTGTGGTCTAGGTGCAGTTTTCTTGTAGTGATTGCTTACTATCCTAGTTAGGAAGAAGCCACTAAAGTATGATTATGACTTTGCGAATCATAATCATACTTGGGAACTGGTGGATCTTCCACCTAGCTATGAAACTTTAAGTTTCAAGTGGATTTTCAAGAGGAAAATGAAGGCAAATGTGACGATACACAAAACACAAGGCAAACCTTGTAATTTAAGGCTATAGACAAAAAGAATGCTTTGATTATTTCGACACTTACTCTCTAGTGATGAAAATTACTTCCATTAGAATGATACTTACTATTGCCATGTTGGTAATTTTGAAGTACATTAAATGGATATGAAAATAGCTTTCCTGGATGGAGATATAGAAAAGTAAATATATATATATATAGAAGAACCTGAGGATTTCTCGGCTCCTTGTCAAATAGGAAAAGTTGTGTAAATTGGTGAAGCCATTATATGGCTTAAAACAAGTCCAATGTAGTGACATAGAATATTAGACAAACATGATCACCAATGGTTTCAAAACTAATGAAGGTGATAAATTTGTATATGTCAAATACATTGAGAATAGTTAGTTCTCTGTATGTCTATACGTAGATGACATATGTATCGTTGGAAGAAATGATAAGATGGTCAAATAAGACAATGTTGTAAAGTACTTCATTTGTACTACTTATGATCGACTCTATTCTCTAATATGGCTCACCTTAGTAGCTCATCATGTCTAGAAAAAGAGACTTTCGATAATAGTGTACTTAAGCGGGCCTCGCCTCACTTACACCGATTTCTCGTAGTCTGATTATGAGTGAAAAGAGTTACCCAAACGATTATAGATGTCATAATTACTAGCAAAATCGTTCATGTACTATTTGAGATTGCAAAAGCATTTGGATCCTTAGAAAATGTCACAAGAATGTTAAAATGGATGATATTAAATTAGACACATTGAAATATGACAAGAAGAATTTTGGAGTTGCCAGAACTCCGATAGACATGACTCTTCATCTTTCGAAGAATAAATGAGAAAGTTTTTCTCAATTAGAACTCTAGAGTCATCGGAAGCCTAAAGTACTTACTGTACGTACAAGGCAAGATTTAGCTTACACAGTGAACGAGCTAAGCAGATACACGAATAATCTTGGAGTAATACACTTGAAAGAAATTGCAAGAGTATTTAAGGTATACTTATACCTATGGGCTACATGTACTATATGAGATATCGAACTGTCAAGAAGGATACAACAATGCAAACTGGATAGGATATCTGACATGAAAGACTCAAAGTGTATTAGTGGATACATGTTCACTCTAAAAGGTGCAGCAGTACCGTGGAAATCCTCAAAATAAACTATTATAACCAGATCCACAATGGAATCTGAGTTTGTTGCCCTAGACAAATGTGGAGAAGAGGCAGAATGGCTACGCCAATTTATAGAGGATATTCTGAAATGGACAAATCATGTGCCTATAATTTGCATACACTGCGATACTCATTTTGCAACTGGCAGGACACAAAGCTAAATGTATAATGGTAAGTCGAGACACATTCGTTGAAGAAATAATACTATTAGACAACTACTCTCTACTCGAATTATCTCCATTGACTATGTGAAGTCAAAAGATAACATAGCGCATCCATTGACCAAATGGTTAAATAGAGAGTTAGTTGATAAATCATCGAGGGGAATGAGACTAAAGCCCATGAGTTAAAATCTTTACAGTGGATACTTAACCAAGTTGACTGGAGATCCTAAGATCTAGGTTTAAAAGGCACAATTAAATTGTAGAGACTGTGTCAGATCATTGTGAGGATATATCCCAAGTTCATTGCTATGATGAAAATAGTAACGCCCGTAAGGAATGAGGTTAAGCTAAATGATTAATTTTAATGATTCTTATGCGTCGAAAACCCGAGCGAAGTAATGCGGGTACTCTTAATTAAGAAATCACATATTTAAGAGAGAAGTGAGGCCGCTTCAAAGGGAATTGTTTAGGACACAATTCATGTTAAGCTCTTACACAACCAAGCGCATGTCCATGGCCAAAACAAACACAACAGTGAGAACTGAAAGTATCGGGAAGATACCTGTGTGAGGTATGCCATCATTTACATAAATGATGAACAGTTCAAAGACATCGTGTCTACTGTTTAGTTAGTAAAGTAAGTATGCTTCACAAGGGAAGGTTGAAAGGGTTAACCCCTACCTATCCTATGCAGGTTTTCAACCGCATAATCTATCACCAAGTCTATTGAGTTTTGGGTTGCCAATGTTCATTCATGCGGGGAATTGTTGGGAAAATAATGATTTTCCACCATTTTAGGTGGACAATTTAAACAAAATAATTAAGTAGAATGCACTTAATATTAATGCAAGAGAAACATTGATTTGTGTTCTCCTACAAGAGTACATAAAGAGTATGTATTCACTTGTTTAAATTGGTTAAGAGGTGAATGAGAAATTGTCACCTAAAGTTGGCCACTTGAAACAAAATGAAGAAAATTTATCCCACATGGGAAAACTTAGGAATGTGGAGGCCATTAAATATGATTCCACTCTACTATGCTTTGAGTGAGCAAGTAGAGAGGTTCTCTCTTGGTTGGATTGGCTTGTTATATGGGCTTGTGTGCGCTTTGGGCCTAGGTCGCACAAGTTTTTTTTTGTACTCATGAAAACTGACGTGACTTTTGACTTTCCACATTCCTTTTTGTTACAAAACTTTTGGCTTTTCAGCCGGTTACAAACTTATTGTTGGAATAAATTTTGGCAACAAGTTACCGAAATAAATTTGGCTAGTTAATTGTTACAAAACCAAAGACTTTTGGAGTGGTCGACATATATGTTCCTCCTCATTCCTCCATGTATAATTAGAGGTTTCCTCCTCCTCATTCTTCACCCTATCAGAATGCAATCTTCTCTTATGATCTCTTCTTTCCCTATCAAGCTTTTGAGTTCAGTTTCAGTGATAAAGTAAGGTACTCTTCAGTTCGATGAGAAGTTCTTGTGCTGCAGTACAAAAACTTTCAAGTTGTTTTATCCTAGGAGAACAGCGTTATACAATCCTGTGGGTGACGTGAAAGTTCTTAAGGAGAGCGTGTGATACACGCGACTCATCTTTATTCATTGTTCATCGTTCATCGACATCAACCACTTGCATAACAAATTAATTCAAAGTTTTCAGATTTTGTTCTTCCCATTTTATTTTATATTTACTAATTATTTAAATTAATGGTTTTAGATTTTATTTAATATCACATTACTTTCCTGTAGGGTGTAAATGAACTTAGACAAAGTTAATTTTTTTACACAATGCATATTACAACTGGATGGATGCATGAGTATGTGCTGATTTTTCGTTAAATTATTTTAATTTCTTATATGTTTGAAAGTCACCATATGACTACTAATGTTGTTGACTTTCTTTGTTGGTTTCATAAAAGTACAAACCTTTGTGATACTAAATCGCAAATAAAATATTATTTTAAAAAACTGACTGTAGGATGTGATGATCAAATTAATCTAAGTACTCTGTAAAAAATTTAGAATTTTATGACTTGAATTCTACTTCGATCCATGAGTCCAACCGTTTTGACTATAATGTTCTTATGAATAAAATGCGAGTAGTACTCCCTAAAAAAATATTTTGAGACCAAATTTCATACACATATTTTTGTGGAGTTCATATCTACCTCACCATGTCAAAATTTTTTTTTTAAAATATTAAATTAGATACTCCTACCATAAGAAATTAACAAAATCGTTCAAAAGAGTATGAAAACCTTTTCAAAACATATTTATTTTTTGCATTATGACCATTGAATAATCACATATTCAATTTGTGTCGTTTATTTATTTTTGAAAAGATATTTTATTTTTTATATAAAATATTTTTACAAAGGTAAATTTTATAAATACACTTTTATTGTGAAATTCAAGGTAAATATTTTGACTTTTCTCTAACCCGAACCCTAACCCTATACGCCAACCTAACCCCTAAGTCCCTAACCAATATTGTAATTAACAATTTATCACCCAATTTTATCTTTATCCCATTTTATTACTTGTATCCATGATGGCGTAGGAATAATTTAGATAAATAAATAAATTTGCAACCTTTTAAAACAAAAAATAGACGTCCGAATTAATTTTGTTAATTTTAGCGATAAGATTACGAAATATTGTTCATGAAAAAACTAAATACCCATTTAATATATATTTGCCATCTTTCTATGGGAGAAGTAGGTAATTTAATTTTCTTTTGTCAAATTTTTAATATGGTAAGAGTAAGAGTGTGTTTGTAAAATTTGGTCTCAAATTATTTTCTTATGTAGTGGGTATTCACATTTAGTGAACTATGGTCACGGATGTTGAACAATTAATTGGTTAAAAAGTTTTAAGGACATATACCATTTTAAATTTTAAATTAGTTAAAAAATTACATGTATTTTATGATGGACCCAAAATTTCAGTGGAGACCCCTCACTCCTTCGTAGGTCTGCCACTGCGTACGTGTAAACTTCACATGCATGAGTGTATTTGTAGGAGTTTGAAAGCTATGTACTGACGTATGATCAGTTAGTCTCGATAACTAGAGTTACATTTAACTTAATTTTTGAAAAAGAGCCCAATGAATCAATGATGGATCTTAAAAGAAACAAGAATTTCGATCACGAATGCAGCTTTCGATTTCAAACGGAAACGGTCATCTTGCAAATTAGTCTTTCCTATCGGAAACCTAACTCAAATTATGAGCTCTCGATCGCTTTTGTTTGAGCTAATTAACTCCTCAGTTGAACCATCAGCTAATGATTAACATTAAACTTGCCTCTAAGTAGCTCATCTTTATTATATGCCTGGTATGCACAAATTAAAGTAATCAAAGTTGATATATAAAGCGATCATACATAAGGTGGATCAGATTTGCTGGATTCAAACCAACTCATTTACTATATAACAATGGAGAGTTTTACATTCGACTTCTCACATCTCTTTCTGCACAAATCTATCTCTATCTTTTCTCTCGACTTCTCACATCTCCATCTCCGATCACTGGTTTCTCCAGCGATCTGGTCCATCTCTGATCCCTAGGCTTTAGATCGGTTTTATCGGCTCTCCATCAACTGACTATGATCTCCGTTGTTGGGTTGGGTGATCGATCACAGTTCATATCCGTTTGTTTTGGGTTGCAACGTATTCATCCTACCCCTTTGCGGCCGCCGTAGGTGGTGTTCTTCGTTCCGTCGTTTGCATCTTCAAGTTTTTCCTTTCACGGGGATCAGCTATTGCAATCGGGTTAGTAAACTTGGGTTTTCATCATGTTATACTATTAACCTGTGTGTTGGGTCGCTAGCTAGATCTCAGTATGTGAGTCACATACGGGCAATATTGATCTAATTTGTGCTGTTTATGTTATCATTCTCCAAGTTGTTCAAAATTCCGCGTTTCAATTTCAATCCTAGCAACTATCTAATAGCCATTTTCAATTCAAGTGTTTCGATCCAAAAGCTTAATAGATCAAAGTAGTGATGTGATATCTCTTTGTCGGTCCCAGGATTCAATTGATCGATCGAGCAAACTCAAAATATCACAATGATCTTTCACGAGATTTAGGTTTAGGATGCCTGTTGCTCTCTATCGCAATGGACATTTGAGTTATTGATTTAGTAAGTTATATATTCGATTTTCCTCCAAAAATAATCATGATAGTCTCCACCCTATGACTTTGAAATTCTGGTGTATTACTTTAACAATTGATTTTTATTTACTTTGTTCTTTTCTTCTATGAGCCATATAGGTAATCTAAATGTAATTGTTTTGGAGGCACTCTTCATCTATTTGTTTTTGCTAACGTATTTCTAAACTCTTCATATGTTTCGATCATGATTATGTTACTTTCATCTGTCTTTGTTAAATGTTATTTCTTCTGATGCATCGATTCAATTGATGTAGGTGTTTGGTCACAAAAGCTTCAAGGTGTGTTGCAGATTCAATTGATGTAGGTGTTTGGTTACAAAAGCTTCAAAGTGTGTTGCAGATTTGTAGGAGGTATACAAAATTCTATGGGACCTCTGAAAAGGCAGTTAAATAGTTTTTTGTTGCTTATTTTATATGGGTATTCCTTGGCTTATATTCCTATTGCTAGAGACTAAGAGTCATGAGACTAAAATTAAAAGATGTGATTATTAGAATGCTCACTAATATTATGATGTTTTGTTTCTTCACTTTGGGGAGTTACAATTTTTTTTTTGTGCGTGTGTAAAGCTTTGGTCCTATGTTCTCTTGAAGCAATATTTGCCATAAATAGTAATTTGTAGCTTTTATATAATTGTAGGTTCTCATAATTGGCTCTCTTCTAAATTTGCTAAATGGGAAGAGGTCACACACTGTTGCTAGCCCTGCTTCACTTTCTCTTGATAAGTTTGTGAGGTTTGTGGATGTGGTTGAAGCCACGATCACTCTTTTCTCTCTCTTAGATATTTGCTTTTGCGTCTTTGTATTCATAAGTGTGGATGTGTGTCTGCCCTCAGAATTTATGTTCCTTTGTGAAAGATCGTTGTTGATAAGAAGGTTCCCTTTAGTTGATATAATTATGTTGTTTATGTAGTGACTTTTTAATTTTTGGTTGCATGTTAACCAGGTTCAAGGTGTTTCATTGAAAGTTGAGTTTTTGAGCAGATACATGCTTATTGAAATTGGAGTTTACCTCAAGCTTTAGACTTGGTTAGTGAATCCTGTTTTTTTAGCCACATGTAACTGAACTATGCTACTCATTTTTAGAAATTGAGTAAGAAAGGTGAAGTTGGCTACTTTGTTTGTATAGAAATTTTATAGTGCTATTTTATAGTGTTTAGCTTGAAGATGCAGATGGAGAAATGTTATATTTTATTTTCATTAGTAGTTGGTTTCTTTTATCATTTGGGTAACTAGATTCTTATATCTAACTTAGATTGTTTTTGAGTGTTTAGCTTTAAGAAGTAGACCAAAAAATTTCTTATGTGTCTGATCTCTTTAAAGTATATGTATATATGCAAGAACTATATGTATATGTATATAGTTCAGTAACTACTTCCGCAACTTGATTATATATACATATATGTATATGTATATATATATATATATCTATATTTTTGTAACTACTTCCTAACTATAAATAATATCAATGAAAAATTTATGTATCACTATAAATTGATAATAAAAAAAAAATGGTTGAATGTTGTGATAGTGAGATGACGTTGACGATGTAGTTGTATGGTTTAGGGATATAAGTGGATTGAATTTGTTAATATCTCTAGATGTTTACATTGAGTTTCATATATTTGAAGCCATGATAGATTGTTCTTTTCACTGTTTTGTTTGTTTGTTTGTTTTGCATCCATGTAGTTTGCACATAGACGTGATAGGTAGAGACAATGTGTTACTGCATTTCAATACATAACTTTTTAGGCTATTAGTATTGTGTCAGACTGATAGTTATAAATATGTGGGATTTGATATCTATAAAAAGTGAGATGCATGCTCTGAAGTTTGTAGGTTTGACTAGAGACTGTCTACTCATATTTTATTCTTATGGAATATGTTGCAATCTAATCAGTCGTGTTTTGAACCTGACAACTTAAGCACATATATATTGGTTAATGGAATATAAACATAAGTCAACAGCTTCATATATAATGTTATTTGGGAGGGATCTTTTAAAATTTGTGTGTGATTTTTTGTTTTCAGATGAGCCCAGAGCCAATCATGCAAGACCCAGTCGATCCACAGTGTCAACATGGGAGCAATCTGATCACTCTTCCTTTCTCTGCTATCTATGTTTCCTCTTCCTTTTCAATTGAGAATAGTTTGTTACAGATCTCTCCGACGATCATCGACCGACCCACCGTGTCACACAATTCATCGCCGCCGACTAAGTAAGATCCTTTCTATCCTTCACCACTTCAATGAACCAAGCCCATATATTTTTGGCGTAGTTTTGATCTGTTACATTGATTTTTGGTGTATATTTGTATTGGGTAGTGATTGGAATTACTACATGGTTTCGGATGGTGCCTATGTCAGATCAGATGATTTCCTTGCCGTTGGGGCCGACAAGAGTGAATAGATGTACTTCATAACTGTATTATGTTTTTGGAAATTCGACAATTTTGTATTTAGTAGTACTGTGAAACTATGAAGGTAATTTGGTTTTATAATAGGACATCGACTACTCCGGTGGAACTTATCAAATGCTCTAAGTCTATAAAGGAAAATGCTTTTGTTGCATCTGAGTACTCAGTAGTGATTTACTTTAGAGGAATGATGAGCAAGAGCCATAGATTTTTGTCGATACAGATTCCCACTCCGACCAAGTATTATGGGTTCTTACTTGATTTGGTAAATTTGGTTGTTCCTGGATTGTAGTTTTGATGTTGTAATGTGCCTAAAGATTGATACTGCATGAAATCTGAAAATTAGAAAGTTATGTTCATTTATAGTAATTCCACTTTTATTGTGATTGTCAATTTGAAAGCTCACATAGGCATGGATGCACATGAACGAATGGATTTGTTCATGATAGTTATATGCGTACTATCTTCCTGCATATATATATATATATATATATGCACACACACACACACATACATATATATATATATGTGGGTTTCTTATAATGGATGATTAGTTGTTGTCACTAGCCCCTCTATCTCTTTGCTCTACAATTTAGAGGGCAAGCCATTATGGTGTTTCAAATCGGTATAAGATATTATTGAATTTTCCTAATGACTAGTATGTTCTGCCATTTCTTTGTAGTTAAATGGATAATTAACTTTTCCATTAATCTTTATTATGCTCTCTATTTTTGATGTTCATCAAACTTCTGATGGTGCGGATGCCATATGCAGAACTTTGGGATGCACCTATTAACTATGATTTACGTTTGTGTGTAAAGGCAACTTCTACATATTCAGGTGAAAATTGTTGATAATTTTTTACGCTCACAATGACTTCCAACTTGGTGTTGGATTGCTAATTGATTTTAATAATTGCAAGGTGCTGTATTTTGTTGATGTTTTTGCTTTTTGGGCAGGTTGTGGCGATGTACAAGGAGTATAAAGACAAATAGAAGAGGCCAAGAGGGTATGTTTGGTGCAACTTGGACTATGGATGTAAACTCTACTTTTGAACAAACTCGGAGTACTTGTTTTAATGTTTCTTCTTATTAAAAGCGATCTTTGTTTTATGTTACAAATTCGCTTCATCAAAACTACCCATGCTATTTTTAATTCTGAGTTTTATGTTAAAGTTGATGATTACATTTACTTAAAACCAGGTGTGTTGATTGTATATATCAGATATATAGTTTACTGAAGTTTAATTTGATCAATGTCGATGTCATTTAATGGTTTAGGACCAAGTAACAAACACCAAATTGTTATCCATGGTGGTCAGATATCCTTAAGTTTAGATTATGTACTTGGTAGTGAAAGAAAATCTTTACTATATAACTTATGTGGGGCATCCATTGTTTTCTACTTTTCTATAATTGAGATACCATTATAGATATGTACAGCCTTATCTGCATCTTGCATTTGTACGCATTTGTACATATGTCAAATTTTTCTCAGTACTCAATACGTTTCCCTATACAATATAAGTCAAGACTCTTCATTTCTATAAAGTGATGAATTATTTAGATGTTTTTAAAATTAATAACACCAAATACAGGTTTGCAACTTTGGAGATACACTCATTTCAATAGCAAATAATAATATAACCAATGCTATCTTTTTTTTTCAAGTTGGATAGACTCAAAGAGACTAGAACATGAATCGCAGTTATATGTTTAATTTTCCAAAGAACAAAGACACATCATGCGTTCATCTTACGATCATGTTATGTCAAATGTCTATAGTTCTATGAATCTCAATTGCCTCATTTCTATTTCTATGTTTAAGAAGATCGGCTAAATAAAACTCAAAATAAACATTGTTGGAGTTTATCGGGCAATTATGTAATCTCTACGGTTTTATAAATTTCTGTTCTCTCATTCAAGTTTCATGTTAAGCAAATAAGATTCATAGCACTAAATATTCCAAGATGTATGCATAGTAATTTCAAAAAACTTTATCCATCATGGCCTTATATCATTCAAATGTAATTATCAATTGAATTACAATCCAACGACATTGTTTTCTCACACGAATTCAACTTAGTCGGTGGCCTTTTTATCCAACTGCGCGAAGCGCGGGTGTCCTACCTAGTTATCATTAAAAGACTGTTTGGTCCCTCGACATGGTCACATGGCCTTTTTTTATATAGATAAAAGAAAATTACAACGAAAAACCCGATCACACTCTCCTCCAACAGTGTCAAAATGGAAGGCAGGGAGAACATGGGGCGAAAGATTACAAAACCAAGTAGCAAGGCCTGACACATTATTGCCAATATTAGCTAAACCATCAGCCAGAAATGGGGCATCTCTGAAAACATGTTAGAAATAAAGAGATGGAAATTGTGTAGCTAAAGTCCGAATGTCCTGCACCAGTGTGTGAATTCGTCAAGGGGTATGAATAACACCATTAATGGCATCGATTAGGAGCTTTGAATCGCCTTCCATAAATTTTAGGCCAAGGACAAGTGGGAGGAAAATGATGAAGCAGTAAAGCTAGTCCATCTCTAAGCGCAATGGCCTCAACGACTAAAATATCTTGACTTCCCAGATTTTTGGCCATAGCAAGAAGAGGCTGACCATGATGATCTCGAACAATTGCTCCCGCGGATGCAAGGCGAGGATTGATGATAGAACCATCAAAATTTAGTTTAAGATGGGTGAGGTAGGAGGAATCCACTTTATCTGTTTGCTTGGTATAGAAACCTGCTGAGATTTTGGGTTAGCTCTCTGGTAATTGGAACAGATAGAAGCAGCTTGGAAAGTGACTTGAGCCGGATTGCTAATCTGTCAACTGAAAATGGAACCATTCCTTCCAAATGGCATAGCATAGGCAGAAAACTTTTTCTAAAACAGAATAAGCATTGTTCTTAGTAAGTCTTATATGATCCAACTACTTAATAAAAGAATCCTGCCATTGGAACAAGTCCATTTGTAAAGCAGAGTTTGTCCAGATATTTCTTGTAAAGGAACAATCTTTGAAAATATGGGTTAATAGACTCACCAGGCTGTTGACAAACACAACAATCAGGAATATTAGAATTATAAACATGTAATCTATCCCTAGTTTTTAACCTTAGCAAAATCAACATCCAAGAGAAAATTTTGACTTTGGGAGGAATATTAAGCTTCCACGTTAAAATTAAAGTAAGAAGAGAAGAATAAGTTATGGTCATATGGCCTTCGTTTTAGGCTTTTAGCTGCCTTTTCTTTTTGCCTTTTGAAAACCCTAGAATATATATATATATATATATATATATATCTAATCAATCTCGCTCACTTCGAGCATTGTCCGTCTATCTGACTTTTGAAACATTTGATTTTTTATCCCAGAAAACTCGAAACACTCTGCTGTTTTCTATATACGTCACTCACTTTAATACATACCAATTTTGTATAACAACCCCCTCAGCTGGCAACCCGAAGTCCCCGGCAGATGGACAATACTATACCAATTAATGCTCTCTTCATTACTTGTTGGCACTGTTTAATTTTGTTGTTGTTTACAGTATATTGGTTTGATATTTTGATCGATGCATGATATTGGTATCTAGGGATGTCAACGAGATCGGGTCAGGTTTTAGGTAACTAAATTCGAATATGAAATCAACTCGTCTGATCAAATTCAAAAAAATTTAATTCGAGTTTTTACCCGATCTGAACCTGTCGAAAATATAAAATTTGAACTAGACCCATTTATCCGAATAAATAAAAATAAAAATAGGATTATATATATGCTATTATATATATAATATATATATAATTAGATATAATTATAAAATATAAAAAATTTCATTTAAAGAAATAGACGAGTCGGATTCGGATTCGGTAGATGCATATCCGTACCTGACCCGAACCCGCTATCATTCGAGTCGGATTCGGGTCGGTAAATACTCGATATCCGTTATTTATCTTAAAAATCGGGTTCTGTCAGATTCAAATAGGGTGGATACCCGCGAATTCGGTTATTTTTCCATCCCTATTGGTATCCATTCATTTTGTATATCTTTGTACGTATTTAAGCACTTAATTGGTCGTGCACTACTACATTTTTAACCATTGCCGGCGATTTTAAATCGCCGGCAATAGTTTTTAATCATTGCCGGCGATTTTTCCCCCAAAAATCGCCGGCAATGCTTTTTTTTTTAATCATTGCCGGCGATTTTTCTGGCAAATCGCCGGCAATGGTCCGCTGGTAATTAAAAAAAAAATCCATTGCCGGCGACTTAAATGTAAGTCGCCAGCAATGATTAAAAAAAAAACATTGCCGGCGATTTTTGGGGGAAAAATCGCCGGCAATGATTAAAAACTATTGCCGGCGATTTAAAATCGCCGGCAATGGTTAAAAATGTAGTAGTGTGTATCTATCTACATTATATTGTATATATATGGTACTTAGATTATTTGAATATCAGAATAAAAGGTGTAAACCTTTTGTCGAAACTTTGTTTCTCTCGATATTTTCATCGAAATATCTGTATTTCAAAACGTCGATATATTCTCAAAATTCAATATTTTATTCCTTGATCTCAACAGCATGGCCTAGTGTTAGTATTTATATTAAGATATGCAAATTTGAGCGGAAGTACGAGTAATGCTGGCTAGCTGCATGCTTATACCGACTAATTAGATTCAAGTGTTCAATTATGGACTACTTATTTCTAATTGTGTTGATCAATCAACTTCCGACCGGCACACACAAGCACGCATGGTATGTATTAATTATACTAAATGCTACGAAGTTCAGTATATATATTGATCGAAAAGAGATAATTGATCTAGATGTTTAGCCTCTTTTTCTTCTTTTTTTTGTCAAAAAAATGAGTGATGTCAATCTTTCTTCGTCTTAATTTTAAACTCAGTAACATAGTTAAGCATAAGAACCACGTACTGTACATAAATAAACCCTAATTATCGATCCCTAAACTATAAGCATTTCTAGCTAATTAATGTTGATTTTTGCCTTAAACCACTGTTCATCTGCAAATCAACCTGTATAGCTCTGTGAGTAGAAATGTATAGTATCCAAAGATAAAATGGCTAGCACCTGGCTGTTCCTCCAAAACCCTATCTGTGAAGGGGCATTTGATCATTTCAGCATAAAATTAATGACTTTGTAATTTAAAGATATTATCATATTTAATAAAATATTATGGTCATAGAATTCAACCAAAGTATATGTGGAGGGCAGCATCAGTAATTCGATGTCACATATTTGGTTGTTATGAAATAGTAAATATCTTTGCAAAGTTTATTTCGCTATCACAAGGTCAAAGAAATATACTACTAGAGAATACTACATATATAATGCTGGTTCTTTTAAATTTGAGGTACAGATTATTGGTGGACGCATGCGGTCGATATTGATGGAACCCGAGATAGCTAGATCTTTGTTGATGACTTCAATCTAAATCTAAATCATTAATCTAATGTCATTTTCATTGAGGTCACTTGAGGTCACTTGTTGGGGACTCACTGGTACTTCATATATACCTTAGTTTTTGTATAATTTTGGTCACTTAGAACAATTTTAATAATTTTTTTATATTTGAATTTTTTTCTATTTTTAGAAATATTTAGAAATATTTTAGTCGTTAGTTCTAACAGATTTTTTAAACAGATATCTTATTTTAGAGAATATGATTAGAGAGAAAGCAACATTCGATCTATATATATATATTTACAACATTTTCTATATTAGTATATTTTATAAAAAAAAATAAAAAAGAACGATAAATTCTACAAAAAAACATATGTTAAAATTTAAACATAAAATATTTTTTGCTCTCCCACAATGAAAACAATATGAGAAAGATGTTAGAGATCTTCTTATTCTATTTGCTTATTGCTGCATATATCAGGTGGATTTAGTTGACAGTTGCTCACTACCAATATCTCAAAATTTCATACCCGTCAACTCCTAAACATCAACAACCACTTCAAAATTTTAATATCTTACATACATAAGATAGGTCAGTCATTACGATCGACTGCATCGACCTGGTATATCAATCAGTAGGAAATATACGTACAGTTTCCAAATTACTAAGCTCGATCTATTACCATAAACAAATGACATTCGCAAAAAAAGAAAGAATGAAAAAGAATAACATAAACAAACACAAGGCATGCATGTATATGATGGTAGACCCGTAGAAGTTAAAATTTCTCAGTAGAAAATTCACCAAGTATAACGTTTCTCTTTTGGGAGTTTTGGGTCTGTATCCAACCTCGAAGTAAATTAAGTTTTGATCATATTTTTCTAAATGGTGACATGAGCATACTAGGACAGGAACCGAGTCACACCAAAGTCTGAATTAACTATTAGCAACTCAATCTCCACGTCCATATATACCAATTTTCTGAACAATAATGACGTAATGGATTAATGGTTGAGGAGCGAGGACGACTTTATCCATACGCAATCTGATACGAAGCACACCTCGATCTCCAAAAACTAGTATATATAATTATATATATACACTGTACTTAGGAGTTAGGAACTACATATACTTCCATATAGTGATATATTTAAGCCACGCTCACCTAATCTTAGTCCATAATCGGCTAATCTCTTAATAAGCCCTTTATTAGGCAACCATATGCAGACCTGAAAAATTAAGCACCTCCTCAATGGGTCCTAGTCCTTTATATTGCTTACTCGATCTATGTGATAAGGTCGAGGATCGTATGAACAAATTTATATGCTACTATTGGGACCACTTTAATTGAGATTCAAGAGTTTCTCCACACAAAAAAATTGAGATTCAAGAGTTAGCTAGAACTGCTAGATTGGAAACGTACATTTTTTCTTTATGGATTGAAGTGGTGCACCCCCAGTTTTCATCATGAAATAAATGGACTATGCACAAGTGCACCAACTAAGGTAATTAAGATGCACCCTAGCTAGCTTGTAATATATTCAAGTATGTACATATATATATTAAAAATTATATCCTTTTAAAAATTGGAAGTTGGATAATTATATGAGCAAACTACATTAAAAGGCAATATGAAAGTGTAAAATACATTTAAGAACAATGTCCTTATTTTAGACAATGGAGGACAAAATTTTACAAATCAGGACATTTTGTTATGGTGCTGACACGTGTCATGTGCAACTTTACCAATTTAACCTCAAGCTCTCCCATATATAATGCCCTGTTTCTAAAAAAAAAAAAAAGGTACCCGATTTCCCCAAAATTGGTATCCGATTTTCTCAAAAACCGGTGACGTTAACTCCAAGGTCTCGATCGCAAGCTACAGCGATCAATCTTCTACACTTCATCGACTTGATCGCAAGCAGCAGCGACAAATTTTTTTACATTTTGTAAACTTGCATTCGAGTTTGAAAAGCTTCCTATTGAGTGAAGCTTGATTCATCACGATTTTTTGTTTTTGGAGTAGCAGTGGTGCGATTTCATCACGAATCTGTGTTGAACCTAAAATCAGTAATTCTCGGTGAGTTTTTCTTAAGTTTTTGTTTATTCATGTGTTTTTTCACTGTGATTGTTATATGATTAGGTTTGGTTTTGATATCATGTGTTTGATCGAAGCTTATTTTTCAGGAAATCATGTGATTTTTCTTCTCTTTTTAAGTTACAGACGAATGATTCTACTTGGTTTTGGGGTGTTTACCAGTTGAAGCATGTATTTATTAGTATCAATGGTCTCTGTTTCTGCTGTGTTTGTGTGATATATGTTGCAATCTATGATGTCTAATCTATTTTTTTAGTAGCAGTTGTGTTTGTTATTTTTCAGTATCATGTGATTGTTCTTATTTTTTCGATCACAGTTGTTTTATGTAATGGTGACTTTATTTTTTTAGTAACAGTTGCAATCTATGATGATAAATCAAGTTTTTTTTAGTAGTAGGGTTATTTATTGTTTTTTCAGTAGTAGCACATGAGTTTTTTAATAGCAGTTGCTTCATCTGATTGGTTTTTCAATAACATATGCATATAGAATTGTGTTCCTTAGTAGCAGTTTGTCATTTTTTGTTGGGGTTGCAATAATTACTGAAAATGTCCATAGAGTAGCGTGGCTTGGCATGCAGCGGCACGCTGCTTTGTTTTGATATTTTGTGTTTTGAGTTTAAAATCAAGATTATTGATTCATCACGCATTTTTAACAATTTTCAGATTGCTATTGTTATATTGCTTATTTTTTCAGTAGCAGTGACTTTGTGTGCTGTGTTTTGTTGTTGTATGTTTCAATCTATGATGTTAAATTGAGTTGTGTCACTTGTTTCTCTGTACCAGTGATTTGATTACTGTTGCTTTTACAATCTAGTAGTAGCTTCTCATTTCGGTTGTGTTTTTTGTGTGTAGTGATGGCGTTTCTTTCAAAGCTTGCAAAGATTATATATGGTAGTGAGGGCTTTCTTATCCCATTGATGAAGTTGACCAAGTTTGATGAACTTTGCTTTCAAATTTGCTCTAGGTTTCGAAATCTCAAACCATGACAGTTCAATTTGAGGTATTGTTTTAGTGATTCACCTAATACAATTTTAGACACAGATAAAGATATCGTTTATATGTTTGAGGTCTATGATCATTTACCTGCTTGCAAATGGATAGAGTTCAATGTTTTAGATATTGGGGCAGGTGTTTAGGTTTTATTAAAGAAACATTAGTCCCTGAAACTGTTTCGGATGATGATGTATGCTTTCAACATCACAATGATGATGAAGAGGTGAGCGGCAATGATTCCAATTTTTAGGAAGATGACAATATGGTTCTAGGAAATTTTGTTAGTAAGAATAGTAAGAGAAAGTTTTGCTGTGCGGAGTGGGGAGATTATATTAGTCATATTGGTCCATTTTTTAGTGGCGGGGCTATGGAGTTTAGGGAGAAGTTATGCAAGTATTCTGTGGAGAAGGGTTTTGACTTTAAATATGTCAAGAATGATCAGAATCGTGTTACAACAGTATGTGTGGGAAAAGGATATGAATGGTCTGTCCATGGTACTTTATGCGAGACAAACAGATACAATTACTTGAAGAATCTAAACAACAATCACACTTGTGACACTGTATCATCTTGTGAGAATCCTAAGAGGCTAAGGAGCAAAGTTGTTGCCACAATCATAGCCGACAAAGTTCGTTCGACCCTTTGCTGAAGCCAAAACATATTATCAATGACCTGAAGTCTAACTATGGTGTAGATATTCAATATCATACAGCCTACAGGGCTAGGGGCATTGCCAATCATGTTTTGAATGGCAGTCAAAGCACTGGATATGGTCAGTTGCCAGGGTATATTGATTCTTTGAGGCGAACCAAAATTGGTTCTCATGTTGTGCTCGAAGAAAGGGAAGGGAGGTTCTGCCGTTTGTGAGTTGGTTATCAAGCATCAATTGCAGGGTTCCATTTTTGCCAACTAATGTTGTTTCTAGATGGGACATTCATCAAAACAAGTACAAAGGAATGATTTTGGGTGCATGTGCCAAAAACAGGAACAAAGGTATCACTTTGCTGTTTTTCAATATTTTTTCTGAGGCTTTTATTTTCTTCAGTAGCAGTGACTAGTGAGGCTTTTGTTTTTTCCAGTAGCACTGACTGGGAACTTTTGTTTTCTCTTTTCATTTGTTTTTTCAGCATCAGCTGTGCGAATTTGTATTTGCAGTATTAGCAATATGACATTTTGTGTTATCTTTTTGTATGTTTTTGCATAAATTTTTTCATTTGATTTTGCTATAGTTGATTCCGAAAGCAAAAACAATTGGACTTGGTTTCTTGAGTAGCTGGCAATTATGTTGGATGACAATACTTGCAATATTATTTTCATGATTGATAGAGGAACTGGACTTATTGATATTGTTACAAAGGTGTTCCCATCTTCTCCTCATTCTTATTGCTACAAGCATTTGAAAGATAATCTCAATGGGAGGTATCCGAGTACTTTTAAGGCTGAATTCAAGAAGCAAATTTTGAGGTAGTTCAGGAGCTGTATGTATGCAAGAACAAAGCAGATATTCGATGAGAGGATGGAGCAGTTGCAAAACTCTCAAGGTCCGATCAATGATTTTTTGAAGGACTTGCATCTTGAAAACTATGCTATTTCTTATTTCCCTGGAAATAGGTATGGGGAGATCAACAACGCCCTTGCTGAGAGCTACAATTGTATGATAAGGGATGAGAGGGGCATGTCACTGCCTTTGATGGTTGACAACATTCGTGTGAATCTAATTGAGAAGTTCTCAAAAAGAAGGGATGATTTAGCTCAGTGGCAGAGTGTATTGTGCCCTAAGATGGAAAAAAAACTGCGGAAGAGGATATACATAGGAAGGAATTGGAATGTGAGGATTATGTAGCAGTTTTTGATTTTCATTTTGCACTTGTTTGCATCTGCCTAGTATCTATTTTTATTTTTTTAGCATCTGTGATATGTTTTTTTTTTCAGGCCATCAAATCTAGTGAAGAGGGTTTTTAATGTGTTCGCCGAAGAGAACTCATTCATGGTGCATGCATCTAGGCCACATATCTTGCTCATGTAGCAGGTGGCAATTCTATTACTTTCCTTGTGCGCATACCGTTCAAGCCATACAAAAATCTTGCAAACTGATTTATACATATATCGAAGATTATTGGAAGACGAGCTTTTGTAGACAAGCACATCAATTTTCAATCTAGCCTGTACCCGATTTAGACAAACTTTCCCCAGAAAATTTTGGAGATGATGCCTTGAAACCACCAATCACAAGGAAACCTCCTGGAAGGCCAAGGACCAGAAGAAAGAAGTCATTTGGAGAGGGTTCGAAGCCTATCACATGTGGTCGCTGTAACCAAGTTGGCCATCACAATTCACGTATATGCACTTTCCTGATTGTTTAGAGAAACTCATGATTTTTGTTTGATTTTTTTAGTCTATATGCTTTACAATAAGGAGCATTGAGATATCTGATTTCTTATTGATTTTTCTTCTATTGATTTAATAGCAGACTTCATATTTGGTTGTATCGACAACTGTTTATAGTTGATAGGTTACTTCATTTTTTGTGTAGCAGTGTTTTAACTAGTTGTGGTTGCGGTGCAGCGACACGCTGCTGAATATAAAAGAATAAAAGAACATGTTCTTCTTTGTGTAGCAGACTTTTTGTTTAATAGCAGATGTTTTGTTACAGCTATATTTTTTCAATAGCAGTTAATGGTTCATGTTTTTGCCTTTTTTTTCCAATAGCATTTGAGTTTGTATATAGGTGTGTTCATTTCAGTAGGAGCTAGTGTCTTATTTTTTTCATTTTCATATAAGCAGCAATGTTGATTAGTGGAGCTTTTTATTATTGATTACATTTTATTAAATGAAAAGGATGATAAAGCTTTGTGAATTCGCGATGCAGTGGCACACTGCTATTTTGATATCATTTAGCTATTTTTTTTTAGTATCAGTTTATAAATATATGAAGAACACTTTTATCAAGTGTTAATAGACTAGTGCCTCTTTTTTCAGTAGAAGCAGTTCATTATTCTTTTTTTTAGTATCAGTTTATATTTTTTCAGTAACAACTGTTCATTATAAATTTTTTTAGTATCAGCTTATCTTTTTTTTAGTAACAGCAGTTATTTATTCATTTTTTTAGTATCTGCTTATGAGCAAAACACATTTATCAAGTGTTACCAGACTAGTGCCTCTTTTTTCAGTAGCAGTGCCAAATTTTTGAGCAGCAGTTCATTTTTTTTTCTAAGTACTATTGCTCAAAGTCAGAAAACAATCATTTCATAAACACAAAAACAACATTTTGTTTGGGCCGGAAATAAATATTTCCTATCGGGCTTGGAGGGCTGAGTCTGGTGAGCGGGCCGAGCAAAATATACCATATCCAAGTCGGAATGGGCTTGATGGAGACAATACGGAAAGCTGACCTATGCGGCTTATTTTTATCTAACATTTCCTATAGTGGTTACGACTCTGTTATAAGAGATATCTATAAATATCAAATGATCGAGTTCTATTGAGTACCTAGAGTTGTATTAAGAGTCTAATTACCGATATTAAAGAGTTCCAAGTAAAGTGGAATACAGCTACAGTCTTCTATATAAAGAAGTAGAAAGCGATTTGGAAAGGATCCTCGATCAAATACATATTTTTCTCTCAACAAACTATCCTTCTCTATACGAGAAAACCCTTGCAACCAGCGATCAATAGAGTTGTCACCCGAAGAGCGTGAGATTCTTGCGATTCAAGGACGGAAACACCTATAACCGGTTATCAAGAACCTTGTCGATAGGAATATTGAGAGTTTCGAGGTTTAAGGAAGCAAACACCCAGTGTTCCCGACACTCGGTCAAGGAGATTGCTCTACTTTACACCAGGAGGAGTGTAGAATATCAATTTTCGTGGCTCAGTTAAAGACACGAAACCAAAACGTCCTAGGTCACTAGGTAAGAAGGATCCATTCAGGTGAGGTTGGTGCTCTCCTTATCTAAATCATTTAGTCAAGAAGTCAGTAGCTGTTAGCATACAAATTAACATTCCATCGTGAGACGATGGCACGCTAGCGCACGAAGCACAATCGAGGAAAAGAGACAATTTGAGAAATTTCTCAAGTCCGCTAGGAGATTTTTGAGTTAAACATTTTGGCATGCCCATTGGGACTTGATATTTAGTGTCTCTAAGCAACAATTGAGAATCCATATAAAAAGGATTACCCTAAGTGTCATAAACAACAGCAACCGAAGTATCGGGAACACACTTCTTCTAAGTGTTATTCACTAACTGAGAAAGCAGTTGACATTATCTTTGCAACCACAACATTCAAATATGGACGTTACATTGTTAAGTGAGGGTGATATTAATCACCTAAGTTATGAAGAGTATCGAGCATACGCCACCAAGCGGGACATACAGCTTGGAGGTTACTTTGAAACAATCAAGCGGAGGTTTAAGGAACAAGTAGAGTTGCTCGCTTCTAATTGTTAAAAGACGGATACAGTGATAGCCAAAATCAAAGCTCTAAGGCTAGAACAAAATAAAGGCTTGAAAGACCAAGAGCTGCTTAAGGTCTAGATAGCGACCCTCGCGGAGGGTCAAGAGAGGATGCATGCTAAAATCATGCACACTCTGGACACAAATCTCACGAAGTAGGCCAAAACAATGACCACTCAATTTCAGAGAATGGAGAGGGACATTTCAGCCCTTACTAAATCTGTCTTTGATCTCACTAGGAGGACACAGCAAGCTAAGGCTTTCCCGTCCGCATGGGAAGAGCGTCTAGATAGATTTATGGATCAATGTGATATTCAAATTGCTAAAGCACACGAGCCATATGAAACTCCTTATCCGCCTGTCCAGAAAGGTGACACCAAGGCTTGGCAGTGGCCAAGACATTACAAGCAGATCAATTTCCAGAACTTTACAGGAGATGACCATGCCAATGCAGCAACGCATCTGGCATACTTTACCCTTCTGCTAGGACAATTTGCTGACGACGAGGAGCTCAAATTGAGAACTTTTGGTTCATCTTTATTAGGATCAGCCCTTGTTTGGTATACAGGTTTGGAGAAGGGGTCCATCATGAGGTGGGCAACAATGGAAGCATTATTCATAGACCACTTCAGAACAACGAGACCGGAAACCAGCATCAGAAAGCTAGCGACAATGAGTCAATCATCAACAAAAATACCAGTAACTTTCCTGCACCGTTTTCGATCTGAGTACAACCTATGTAGAACCCTGCTGGGTAAAAACACTGATGTTGAAATGGTCATAAATGGCTTGGAAGATCAGTATTATAATCTATTTTTCAATAACAAGTAATTTACCTTGAATGAGCTTATCACGACATTAACAAAAGCTCATAGCACCATGCAAGAATGCGACAACAAGTGCAACTCATCGAAGGGGACGTATGCATCAAAGGCGTACGATAAACATAAGCCAAGAACTGTGGCTTATATAGAGAACCAAGTAGAACATGAGTCTGACTCTGAAGAAGAGAAAATGGGAGTTGTCAAAATGGCGACAAACGAAGTAATAAAACCCTGCAAACTTCGAAAGAACAGATGTCCTATAAAGCTCTCGACAGTGGCTTTCGCAAAGCCAGAATTCGAGACGTACACATATGATGCCAACACGGCTCATGAGATATTAGATGAGCTTTTCAGTATGCAAGCTGCCAAAGCAGACTTCGGCCCGTTACCTAATGCAGAACAATTAAAAGGGAAGAAGTATTGTAAGTTCCACGGTGCATGGAACCATATGACTAAAGACTATGTTAAGCTCAAAGATCAGATCCAGAAATGGATAAATAAAGGCCAGTTAGCCTTAGAAGGAGCTCCAAAGATAGATTCGTTAGTCGATTCTCAACCTTTCCTAGTGCCTCAAGTTAATATGGTAAATGTCGGTTGGTCGCCAGCCGTTAGCTGTGCAACATGAGCTGAGAAAGAAAATTCACTGGTCCTGCTGCATTATACTTTTCAGCAAGATAAGATGGAAGAAGTTGTGGACGAACTGCAAGAAATAAAGCTTATCATTTATTGGCCAGTGTTCAAGCTGAGACATCTAAATTATAAATGGCTAGGAGAACATTTCTGCAGGTTCCACAACGCATTCGGACATCAGACAGCGAGGTGTTTCGCCCTAAAAGA
Organism: Geum urbanum; assembly: GCA_946800695.1. Classification (NCBI taxonomy): domain Eukaryota; kingdom Viridiplantae; phylum Streptophyta; class Magnoliopsida; order Rosales; family Rosaceae; genus Geum; species Geum urbanum. The sequence goes on along the minus strand of OX327001.1, from coordinate 51,822,745 downwards.
TAAAATTTAGGGTTTGATTAACTGGGAAGTGATTGTAGTTAGCCAAGAAGGAGTGGTAGAATGCCATCCTAAGACACCACCGCCTTCTGTGACAGTCTCAGAAACTTCCTTATCTCGTGATGTATCTGGGCCCATACAAGGACTAAAAAGATCAAGGCGAAGGCCTTAACACAATATTGCATTTATCCGAACCAGGCGAGCCAAAATCACATATGATGCATCTAGGGGAGAAGAAAATTTTGAAGAGCTACTCCGAGAAGGGATAATAGTGGTTCTCGATAATTGGGAAACTCCATATCCAAATCTCGAAGATGTAAAGGGCATACCTTACTACCAATATCATAATTAATGGGGACGCCATTCCACTAGTGAATGCATTAACTTAATGTATAAAATTCAACAGTGGATAGATGAGGGAGAAGTACAGATAGCAGCACCCTCACCAAATCTGGCAATCGAAGAAGCGTTGACAATTGGAATGCTAGAATTGTTAGGGGGCAACCCAAACAAAAGAAAGCCAACACTTGACCTTCGAACCAGTAGTGAGATTACTTCATGAAAAACACAAGGCAGAACATTGAAAGGGAAAGAGAAGGTTGACCCAAAGGATGAATCGCTAGTAGCATTGTGTTCATGGTGCAAGTTCCATTGTGGGCTAAAGATCACATACGAAGAACTGAAAGAAGCAGTTAAAACCTGTCCAGAATTAATGTCAACACCAGAACACTATTAGACAAGCAGCCTAAGGGAGCTGAGTCAAAGGACTTCTCAAGATTTCAAATGAAGAAGAGCTATAAAGAAGTCTAGCAGATCAGAAAAATCTGAAGCAGCCACGGTCGACACACTCGCCAGACCATACATTCCACCTGCTTTAAGAAACATCACTAAAGAAAATATATGTTATGTGAAGGAGAAAGGTAACAGTGGAGGTGACTCCAAGCAGAAGACACAACTTACAACGGCGCTTCAGAGAACCGAAGAGAGGTTTGGAAGTCATTAGAGATGGGCTTGGTATAGGAAGAACAATTGAAGTATACCCCAAAACAGTTGCAAAAGCGTTTGAATGCCTTGGCTACGAATCCCCTGGTTGTTTTCGAAAAGAAGTCACGCAAAACTAAGGTCCGAGTAGCCAGGCCCAGTGTTTTCGATCGTAACCTAGAGTTAAGGGCCAGACAGGAGACACCAGAAGCTATACCTGAGGTTCACCATGAACCAAAGAGACACTGAATAGCTAAGTAACGTCTTCACTTTGACGAGGAAGCTAAACAAACAGTAAAGAGCCCTCAGAGAATGAAGGAGGTTGCACGTGGTCATGTTTCAATGAGCGAAACGAAGGGCTTGCCTTGGAGGCCAAAATTGTTAATTGAAGAAGAAAAGAAGAAATAGACTAGCCTGAATAAATATTTTCCTACCTCTAAGAAAAGTTCTGGTTTGTTTCAACCAATTACGTTAGAACCTATACTCGAGGTTCCAAAACAGCACGTTGTCGCCTTAGAAGTCACTGACGAGACAGACATGGATGCTGAGAAAATTGAAGACGGTGTAGACGGCAACGACAACGAGGAACTAGTATACTATGGTCAAGACGAGGAGGAAGCCATGCAAGAATACGAAGATGAGATAGATATTAATGTTAATATGGTGTTTTTCCTACCTTCCAAATTTGCAAGACCTTCAGGAACAATGACAAAAGTCAACAATAACCCGATGAAAAGTGTGAACACTATATCGTCCGATCAACAGTCGCTCGCCAAGCAGTCAGAGGTTGACTTATCATTAAAAAAGGCATACATGATGTTCGTAAAGCCCTCCCTGAACATGACCATGCACATGCGACCAATATATGTCACAGGGAAGATCCAAGGAATTCAATTCAATAAGCTTTTGGTGGATTCAGGGGCAGCCGTTAATATTATCACCGTCAAAGTAAAGACACTACTAGTTATTCCCAAGTCCACCATCCAAGAAACAGCCTTGAATGTTCGAAACTTCCAAGGCAATATCTCCAAGACTTTGGGAATTATCTTCATACATGTGCAAGTGGGACCAGCTGCAAGCATATCCAGATTCTTCGTGGCAGTATATACAGCACCATATAGCGCGATCCTGGGACGCGATTGGATTCATAGAAGCTATTGTGTATCCTCTTTTCTTCATCAACAGATGGTACTTTGGAATATGGAGTCAGGCGAGGCAGAGGTTATTGACGATGATCCTCGTCCTTATTCTATATCTGCCAATATAATAAACGCCAGCTATTACAACAGTGACCTGCGGCCACTGGAGGTATGTGGTGTCGATAACAAGGGCCGCCCGGTTAGAGTTACGGCCTCTGAATTAGCTCAATGAGGTATCATCCAACTAGGCGACGACGGTCGTCGACCTTATACCATTGAACTATCACCCAAATCATCCCAATGACAGGGCCTCTATCCAGCATAGAGACCGAGGCTTGCTTCTCTTTGTATGACCGATTCCACAATTTTCTAATTGAGAGTCAAGCCCTCGAGAGTATCCTGATGATTGCAGCATTGGAATATGTAGATGATGACTTATTGCATAAGTCAAACGAGGAGGAGGAAATCCAGTTAGCTTCAGTAGCATTAGACGATACACCTCCCAAAGTTAAAGATCTCATTGAAAAGATTAATCTTGGGACTTCAAATGAGCCAATGACTGTGGCTATAAGTACCTTCCTAGAACCTGAAGAACGCCAGAAGATCATATAATTGTTGAAGGACTACACAGATTATTTTGCAAAAAAGTATGAAGACATGCTAGGCCTGTCGCCATACCTAGTATACCATAACTTGCCTATCCTGGAAGGCAAGAAGCTTGTAAAACAAGAGATGCGTCGTATGAATACAGAAACAGCAATCCTAGTCAAAGAAGAGATCAAAAAAATGCTTAAATCAGGCATTATTAAACTAGCCAAATACAATAAGTGGCTTTCAAATGTAATCCCGGTAAAGAAGAAAAGTTGCAAGATGCGAGTTTGTGTTGATTACCGAGACCTTAATAATGTAACTCCTAAGGATGTATACCCAATGCCAATAGCAAATCTGTTGGTGGATTCAGTCACACGCCATGAGATGTTATCGTTCATGGACGGGACAGCTGGATATCAAACAAATTCCAGTGGCAGATGCAGATAGGCATAAGATAGCGTTCAGGTGTCCAGGTTTTGTAGAAGTATTTGAGTATGTGGATATGTCATTTAGACTCAAGAACGTAGGGGCGACCTATCAGCGAGCTATGAATTTAATATTTCATGATCTGATAGGAAAGTCCATCGAAGTTTATATCAATGACGTGGTAGTCAAGACAAAGTGTAGAACAGACCATGCTGTAGACTTGAGGCAAGTGTTCGTTCAGATGAGACATCATTGATTGAAAATGAACCCAGCTAAGTGTGTATTTGAAGTACAAGCAGGAGACTTTTTGGGCTTCCTCATCCATCAACAGAGAATTGAAATCCTAGATGATAAGAAGGAAGCAGTTCTGAATGCAACCCCGCCAAAGAATAAGAAAGAATTATAATGAGTACTGGGAAAAATAAATTTCCTTAGGCGATTTATTGCAAACGCAGCCAGGAAAACGTAGCCGTTCTCACACTTACTCAAGCTGCGAAACCAAAAAGACTTTGTATGGGAGCCCGTTCTTCAAGAGGCTTTTGATACCATCAAAGCATATCTGGCGAACCCACCAGTTTTAGTCCCGCCAAGGCCCGAGGCCCTGCTTAAGCTATATATATCAGCTACGGACTATTTTGTAGGGAGTTTACTAGCTCAAGACGATACGACGGGTGTAGAACGTGTTATCTTTTATCTTAGCCGTACGTTAACAGATTGCGAAACACGATATTTGCCAATTGAGAAATTTTGCTTGGCCCTGTATTTCTCAAGATGCAAGTTGAGGCACTATATGTTATCCTTCACCACATGCGTAATTGCACACTGATCTGGTGAAGTATATGTTATCAAGGCCCATACTAAGGGGCAGAATTGGAAAATTGATCTTGGCACTTTCTGAATTCTCACTACAGTACGTGCCACAAAAGGCAGTCAAAGGCCAGGCAGTGGCTGATTTTCTTGCCCATCATCCGATCATTCTTACTCGCAAAGGTCTGAACTGGACTTAGCTTGCATTGATCTTACCCCGTGGTGTTTATGCTTCGATGGATCAAGTATTAGCGCTATGGCTGGAGTAGGAGTCGCGATAATTAATCCACGTGGTCAGACTTTCTCATATTCCTTCAGGTTAGATTTCCAGTGTACAAATAACCAAGCGAAATATGAGGCACTTATCATAGGCTTAGAGCTCTTGCTGGAGATGAAAATTACATATGTGCATGTATATGGGATTCTCTGTTAGTGATCAGGTAACTCGAGACAAAGTATAAAGCTGGACCAGTATTAGAACCATATGCCAAGCGAGCCTGTGATTTACTCAAGTTGTTTACTGAAGTAGAATTGAGTCATATTCCTCGCGAGGAGAACTATGCAGCGAATAAATTAGGACAGTTAGCAACAGGAGTCAGCCTTCAAGATGGAATACGAGAACGGATCCTAAAAGTGGAACGACGCACAATTCCTTCTTTCTTTGCTCGCCAGGAAGCAAATAATGAGTGGTATGTCGTAACGCTGGATCATATCGACGTCAACAGGAAGCAGCCCATCATCACATATCTCCAGAATCCAAATGAACCGACCGATAAGCGGATCAGGTTTCTAGCCCTCAACTATGTACTCATAGATGATGCTTTGTACCGAGGAGAAGAAGAAGGTCTATTATTACGATGCGTATACGGGCGTGGCGCCAAACAGATAATGAGAGAAGTTCACTTAGGGGCAGCCGGAGCCCACCAAGCTGGTCTAAAAATGAGATGGCTATTACGACGTCATGGTTATTTCTGGCCAGGAATGCTCAAAGACTGTAATACATTCACTAAAGGTGGTGAAGAATGTTAGGCACACGGTCCAATCAACCGTATACCCAATATACTTTTACCACCAATTATCAAGCCTTGGCCAGCACGAGGATGAGTTTTGGACTTAATCAGGATGATTCATCCTCATTTGTCAGAATGACACAAGTTTATCATCGTTGTGACTGACTTTTTCACTAAATGGGTGACAGCTAGGCCTTTAAAAGTGGCCTCCGCGAAAGCCATTTTCCAGTTTCTATTCGAGAATATCATCTGTAGATTTGGCATTCTAGAATGTTTTGTGTCAGACAGAGGAGCAGCTTTCATGTCTGGCGAGGTAGCGGAGTTAATGAAGGACTTAGGAATACATTTTCTTCATTCTATGCCAACGGTCAAGCTAAGGTGAGCAATAAGATAATCATTCATATCTGAAGAGAATGCTCGCTAGCAATGCCCGCTTATGGCATGAAGACTTATTTAATACATTATGGGCATACCGAACGAGCAAACGAAGCCCCACTGGCACAAATCCTTATGCACTAATGTTCGGCCATGATGCAGTTTTACCATGAGAAATCAGTGTTTAGTCTATGAGGGTTATGGAACAACATGATTTGATTGGCGATGATTATGTACAAGCAATGTGGCAAGAACTCGAAGACTTAGACGAACGACGTTTAGCGACTTTTGACAACCTTGGTGCAGAGAAAAGAAGAGCATCACGTGCTTATGACAGGTGCACATGGGGAAACAACTTCACAGAAGAAGACTTAGTCTGGTGCATAATCTTGCCCATTGGCAAGAAGATCGACGGCAGAGGCAAATATTCTGAAAAGTGGGAAGGTCCTTACCTCATAGATCGCCTTCTCGGGAGAGGGGCTGTGCGCCTGCGTGATCAAGATGGTACAATCCATGCTAACCCCATCAATGATCGATTTCTCAAGCCATATCTACAACCAATTTGAGAATACGACAACCCACCGACAACAGAGTAATTCAGTCCATACAGGCTCCAAGAAAAGTCCTCGCATAAATGGACTGAAAGGGCATAACATAGAGATAACATAGATTTCTCTACCAGCCAATTATAGTGGCTATCTTTTTTATAGCGAAACTTTTATAGCCAGTTTATGTGGCTTAATTTGTTGTCAATGGATAATTGTTAGTCTATACTTGCCAACTTCTGTGGGCAAATTCGTATACAAACAATGTTTGAGTTCATCAATACGAACAATGTTTGCAGAAAGCAACTCTTTTCTTTGAATGCAAACAGATTACATTGAAACACAATATTACAAAGGTTTTGCAGCCTTGAGCACTGATAACATATGAAGATAGGCTATAATTAGTAACAGAAATAAAACGGGAAAAATAGCCTCTATCCCCCCAAATCCTCAAACAGTTGGTAACCAGTCTCTGGGCACACGTATGAAATATGCATACATGGAGAAGGACCTCAAGAGACAAAATAAAGAGGATTTGAAGTGCTAAGAAAGCTAGTTCAGAAGCCCAGAAAGAGTGCTGGAAGCAAGCTGGCATGCGATTCCCTACCCCGGGTTGAACTCTTTTTCTTTCTCTCCAGAACGTCCGTATTCATGAGACCTGCAGCCTCCATGAACAGAAAAATGAATCGGTAGCTGGCGAGGAAGCTAGAGCAAAGTCGTCCCCGGAGTTTAGATTTTGTCACCCTGTAGATACTTAAGGTGACTCCGTCAAGGAATCACCTGGACATAGATATCACTATCTAGTCAAGGTTTGGACATGGATATCACTATCTAAAGTTACTAGTATGGGAGGATTATATCTAGAGGTTTCTCCTGAAGCGAGAGCCAGAGCAAGCATATAGAAATAGACTTCGTCAAACGAGAAGGCTTTGAAGATATGAATAGCAGTAAAGAATGAGAATGGATTTTATAGGAGAAGTAACACATTAAACCATAGCAGTAAAGACTCTCGGGATTAAACGCACTCGTTGACAAAGAACATGTGTCTATAGGAGATTGAGCAATAGAGCGATTTATCTACTCTGAGATGCAGGCGCCATAGCTAAAGATTTTTGGGCAGTTAAACGTATAATGAAGATTTGACTGATGGGACAATGCGTTACAGATTCCAAGTCTGAGATTAAAGACCATTAAAGTCGAACAACAACGATAGGGGCAGTTAATTTCTTTAACAGGCCTACTACTGTTGGATGATCCATAGCAGGCCTATATCTGAGGCCCAATAATATGTTCAAACCTAAATAAATCGCAATAATACCAAAATATTCAAATTATTATGTTGGGTTCATGAAATACAAAAGTTGGGCTTAATTCTAGGGGTCCAAAAACTATAACAGGAGAGCTTTCTTCTTCAATCCCACCTTGAAGAATTCAAAGTCTACTAGGCTAGGCTATATAAGTCCAGAAGCTCTAACGCATCATCCTCAACTTCGGTGAGTTGGTTCGCATGACAGAAGCTTTCGTCCAAAAGCCGATGAGTATTAATATGGGTAGAATTAACGTTAGCACACAAAATGTCCACTTCAGTTTGAAGAAGTGCTAATTCAGCTTCCTTAGTGGCTAGAATTTCCCTCTTGATCGAAGCATTCTTAAAGAATTCTTGGACTCGACCCCAATCTTGCTGTAATTGGTTGGCCATCTCGGTTACCATCTCCCGTTTGCGGTCCACTCTGTGCTTCAGGTCATCCTGATGACCGTATAGCTTGTGGAGCTCGTGGAGGTCCTGGTCGAACTCAGAGATAGTATCAAGGAGTTCACTAGGGGAAGCTCTTTCCAGGTCTCTGACTCTATCTAGGGAATTGTTGATGTCCTCAAATGAATCTAGCTTGGCCTGGGAGAGTTCCTTGAGAGCGGCTTGAGAGAGAGAGAGAGAGAGAGAGAGAGAGAGAGAGAGAGAGAGAGAGAGAGAGAGAGAGAGAGAGAGAGAGAGAGAGAGAGAGAGAGAGAGCAATGTCAGCCGAGACGGGACTTAAGACTTCAAGCCTGGTAGACAATTCTTCCAAACTTAAAGCTTGGTCACGAAGAGCGGCCAGTTGGCTAGCAGGATATGAAGATGACGAGGCCCACGGAGACACTTCTAGATTTCTTGGAGCTGCTTTAACTTTCGCAGGGGGAGTTAAACATTCTTGTATAGCAGTCTGAGCACTAGAAGTGGTAGAAGAAGTCTTAGGCCATAAATTATGTTCAAGATACTTGATTCAAAATGAAGATTAATGTAAGGCATGAAATGAGAAAAGGGTGTTATAGTAAACATACCTTAGGCTTGCCAATCATATGTGATTCAAGAGAGCGCAGAATGTTAGGCACTCTTTGCTCCAAAGCGGAAGGCTCACTTAAGAATTCTGGGCGAGAGATCGGCACTATGCGCCCTTCTGCCATGGCTAGTTGTTCCTCTGAAGTGTAATGCAAGGAATGATAAAAGAGAAAAGCGACACTACCTTCATTTGTGGCATTTTGATCCTCGTACTCCTCGACAAAATCTGAGAAATATTGACAGAGGGGCAGTCTGGTGTCTGGAGCAGATTCAGAGATGCGCGGGTTAGAGGTATTCACCGGAAGAGCGGGAGTGTTCTTGGAGATAGCATCTTCAGTATCAAGAGTGGCGCTTTCTTCATTAACGATGAATGGTTCCTAAGGACAACGAGCGGTTATAAGCGTAATAATGTAAACTGAAAGTTATCCAGGATGCTAAAAGATTAAGTTATTTTACCTTCGAAAAAGGCGAGAGTTGGATTTCAACCAACTCATGTGGTTGCTCGACAGAGATGTTATCAGTCTGTAAGGACAACACGACGGTAATGGGTTGAGTATCTGGCAGTGGCGGGAGAGTTGTTGCTTCCACAGAAGTGGTTGGCTCGGTTGAGGTTTGGCGAAGAAGTTCATTTTGCACTGCTTGTTCCTCTGAATCGTCCTCAATGATAGCCTTACGGCACTGGTGCCTGCGTTTGTGGGAGCCATCGGTTGTTGAGCTGCTACAAGTCCACTAACAAGATCGCTAGAATGAATCAGAATAATTAGAATATTTGAAAGCTTAAAGTGGTGAGGTACTCAGAGAATGGAATACTTACAGTACGTGGGAGTTCTTCTTGTTCTTCTTCCAGTCTCTGGCGAAGCTCTTCATCACCAGTTGCAGCTTGGGCTCCAGTTTCTTCAGGATACTGCTCAAATCCAGTACAAAGAAAATGGATTAAAGTAATGTAGCAATGTCACCAAAATCTGTGGCAGGAATTTAAGTAAGGAAAAAAGATAAGTAAAATGACATACCGCTAGCCAAGGGTGTCATCAGTATCCTCATGGACCATGCATGGCAATTCCGGTCAGAATCATCCGTGAAATTCTTTGTAAAGTTATGGAAGATGGCGGCAAATAAGGCTAGTGGTGGCCTACGTCTGATACCATCCCAGAAATGGGCCTTCCAGGGAAAATAGTGGGTAATCATGTGAAGGGATGGCGCAATAGGATGCTCAAAGTTTTTCTCAAGAAGCATCACCAAAGGGAAGCCATAGTGGTCATCGATCAAGTAAGTGGGATCGGGATGAGAAGTGGCTTGCGAAATGCTATAGTGGTTCACCGAGCAAATAAGAGGCATAAAGGCATGCTGGGATAGCCCGAGTTGCCTGGCGAAATGGTTCGGGCATATAGTTCATGACCAGGGGTGAAAGAATCAGGAACCGATAGGTCGCCATAGGTGTTGCACTGAAGGAAAATGACTCTCGCCAGGTTGTTTTATACTAGCGAAGGAAGAAAGCCAGTATCGAGGTTTCAAGGAAGTTGCAGCTTAAGATGACATCAAATGCAGCCTCAGGAAATTCTGAATGTGAGCAAAAGGCAGCGAAGCATATTTGGTACCTCCACCCATCAAAGGAGTTAGTGATCACCAGAGTCTTCCCAAGAATTACGTCACTCTAGAATGGTAGGATTTCGGGATGACGGAAAATGGGGAAGTAAATTCGAAGCCATAGCTCTACCATCCAGAGTAGTCCTCGTTGGTTGAGGTCGAGTCGCGAGAGCACAATCCACCTTAGGCTACAATAAATGCTGGTGAGGATAGACTGTGCAAGTCCTAATTTTGTTCCCTCGAAAAGACGTTCGGTGAGGTAGGTCCAACAAATTTTTACCTTTTGGGAAGAAGGGCAGAAAATGTATTTGGATAACCAAAATTTAAGGAAGGCAATCCATCCTTGATCGATCTGGTTGTAGATGAAGGCGTTGGTCCAGGAAGAGTATAAGCGGGGCGTTGAGGATCGGCATAAATAGTACATTCAATATAATCGCCTTGCTTCCAAATGGGATTGGCGATGGGAACTCCAAGTATAATGTAAAGATCAAGAAGAGTGATACTTACATCGCCACAGGGCAAGAGAAAGCAGTTGCAGGCTCAATCCCAGAAGCAAATGGAGGTGGCGAAGGAAGCATGATTTCCACCACTAGGGAGTGCGAAGCAGAGGTCGAGTAGTTGATCAATGTTGGCCGCTTCCCATCGAATCAAGTCCAGTTCCCGACAGTTGGTATACCAGGCATGGTCTTTGTCGGAGGTGTTGGGCCATTTTTTGATTGAGCAAGAAGTATCCTTCTTTGTCCATCGCGTGGGGTTTGCTTTTGGGTTGTCTTGGAAAATCAGTGCCGAGTTGCAATAAGAACGACGGAGCACATGGAAGAGCCCTGCATTGATTGGAGTTTTGAGGAAGGGGCCCAAGCGGCCGGTGCCTTTGGAGGTAACTCTAAGAGTGAGAATAGCACCTGGTAGTTTGCGAGCTGTCATAGCACAGATATCGGCGGCGAGACGGTTTATCTCAATCTTCTTGATTTCTAGAAATATTTCTTTGTGGGGCGGCATGTTGAATAACCGAAAATTGATGGCGGCGCAAAGGAAGAAAAATTTAGCTTTTGGAGGAAGCTTAAAGTTTGAATAAAGGAGTTTGTGTTGGTAGTGAGAATTGATGTAGGCGTGTGCTTTTTATGTGACGTCAACTGAAGTGACACAACTTTTCAGGAGAGAAGAGATGACGTAGCACTTGTGCAAAAAGTTACCGTTTGGTATAATCGGCATGTCGTTTGGTAATACAAGCCTTTTCATTTGCATGAATTTAATCTCAAGGCTTAAGGGGCAATGTTTAGGCTTGAAATAAATATTTCCTATCGGGCTTGGAGGACTGAGTCTGGCGAGCAAGCCGAGCGAAATATACCAGATCCAAGTCAGAATGGGCTTGATGGAGACAATACGGAAAGCTGACCTATGCGGCTTATTTTTATCTAACATTTCCTATAGTGGTTAGGACTCTGTTATAAGAGATATCTATAAATATCGGATGAGTTCTATTAAGTATCTAGAGTTGTATTAAGAGTCTAATTACCGATATTAAAGAGTTCCAAGTAAAGTGGAATACAGCTACAGTCTTCTATATAAAGAAGTGGAAAGCGATTTGGAAAGGATCCTCGATCAAATACATATTTTGCTCTCAACAAAATATCCTTCTCTATACGAGAAAACCCTTGCAACCAGCGAACAATAGAGTTGTCACCCGAACAGTGTGAGATTCTTGCGATTTAAGGACGCAAAAACTTGCAACCAGCGATCAAGAAGCTTGTCAATAGGAAGATTGAGAGTTTCGATATTTAAGGAAGTAAACACCCAGTGTTTCCGACACTCGGTCAAGGGGATTGCTCTACTTTACACCAGGAGAAGTGTAGAGTATCGATTTTCGTGGCTCAATTAGAGACATGAAACCAAAAAGCCTTAGGTCACTAGGCAAGAAGGATCCATTCAGGCGAGGTTGGTGCTCTCCTCGTCTTAATCACTCAGTCAAGAAGTCAGTAGCCGTTATCATACAAATCAACATTCCGTCGTGAGACGGTGACACGCCAGTGCACGAAGCACAATCAAGAAAAAGAGACAGATTGAGAAATCTCTCAAGTCTGTTAGGAGATTTTTGAGTTAAACACATTTAGTTCATAAACTTGATCATAAAACTAGAAACTTAGTCATAAAAACCATCAGTAGCAATTTGAGCAACATTCAGCTCCCAACTAGTAATTACATTAACTATTTAGTACATATAACAATACTTGTCCAGGTCTCATTCCATTTGTTATCAGCCTATGAATTTTGACACATAACTTTCTTTATCGTCCATAAAATCTATGATCATGCTTGCATGGTACTTGTACACATCGACTTTCAACCTTTTTTCTGGGATTGGCTCGCCTTTTGACAACTTTTCCATAAAGTGCAAAACAAAAATTTCACAATCATTCCTGCAATGACAAAAATATAGTAGCATATTAGTTTTTCAATAGCAACATATCCGCAATAATTAAGTAGCAGCTAAATCACAACAGTAAATATGTGAAAGTTGTTTTAGATTATCATTCTGCAGTGCAAAACAATAATTCAGTATAAATTTTGTTTTCCACTTACGATGGGTCTTGAATAGCGCAATTTTGATCATTTTTAATCTCGAAGATGAATGTATGTGTCTTGTCCAAAACGTCCAAGCTTGGTAGTTTCTCTTCCTCATATTGTGATGCCCAAATATATTCAATTATGTTTTTCTGTAATGATAACAATAATCAGTTTTTCATGTTTATTTGTCAGCATATCATTTTAAAATAAAATGGAAAAGAACTATAGATGATGCATACCACTTGTTCTGCTCTGTTGAAGTCTATGTCTTGGATACCTTCAACTCTGGGTCTTTTAGAAATGTAGTAAGTTCACTCCTTCTTCATTACATCGAAAACAAGTAGTGTGAAGTGATATTCTTCCTGCCCATGAAGAATTGGAAAAAATAGTAATTGCTTTCCTCCTAGATCAGTCTTGATTTTATCTTTTAGCATTTTCTTTACACTTTCTGAGTACTTGTCGGAGTTTGGATGATGTTGTAACAACTACAGTAAATATAAACAAAGTTAATTCAGTGTCATTATTAGTCAATAGTATACTTAGTAGCAGATTTCTAAATTCTTTACTGTAAAGTTGCAATCCATGTAGAAGCTTTGAATTTTTTCTCTCATCTGGATGATTCTCATGTACGTGTCGATTATGAAATTTGAAACAGTTGAATCCTTCAGCAACTCCTCAACATCGTTTCGGAAGTATCCTGGTACAAAAAGTGCCCTGCCATAGTTAAGAATAATATTAATAGTTTTTTCAATTTCCAATGACACATTACTGATAAAAAAATTACTTACGCTAGTTCTTTCTTTTTTCAGTACAACTTAATCGTTTTCGTTTAAGAAAGAAGCTGAGTTGGCAACCTGATGAGAACTCAACCAACAAGAAAGAAGCTGAGACCAAATTCAAGCAAATCTCTGAGAGGCCTATGAGGTTTGTAAGCCCTTATCCTTCTTTTCGTTTTTGTGTTAATTGTTGCATATTGATCAGTTTACCATCTGATTGTTGGGGTTTGATTAAAGTTTGAATCTTTCTGTTGTTTATGTCGGTGTTGTGTGAATGTTGGAGTGGTAGAGTTTGATACTATCTAAAACTCAATTCAGTTTTATAATGTACTAATAGAACATATATCATTGGGTGTTGAAGGCTTTGTTGATGTGTGTGAATAGCTCAATTCACTTATTTGATGTGATGATAAAACAGTTACCATTACAAGATGATTAAAACTTCATCAGTGGGAGTAGGATTCTGATGGTTAAGGATGTCCTCAACCTGTAATAAAGATAGTTTACATTGATGCTATTTCTGCTAAGATCTTTTTTATTCAAGAATTGTACTTGTTTCCCTCGTAGCAATCCCTCTCTACGGATTGCATATATTAATGAAGTTGAAGAAAGAGAGTCAAGGAAAAGTGCATAAGGTTTTCTATTCAGTGCTGGTGAAAGCTGTCGATAATCTTGACCAGGTGATCATCTAACATATTAACATAATCAAAAAATTGTTTTGATGTCCTTAAAGTACTCATACTTTGGTAATTTCCATCGGAAATCTATTGTATAAAATTTTTGGGGTCAGCGAAGATTGGAGAAATGAAGCCTGAAACTCAGAACCATGCTATAATTTTTAGCTGAGGAGAAGCTCTTTAGGCTATTGATATGAATCAGGTAAAAACCTCTAGAAGCTTTGAGTTTCAAGTTATTCCATATTGATTTCATCCAACTGAGATGAGTAATGTCACACCCCCAAATTCGGGGCCAGTATTATACTGAAATATGGTGTAAGGATTTGTGATGTAAATAAGAAACCCAAATAATTTCAAAAATCAAAGTGTCTGAATAGTACATTTATTGAAAAGAGAAAGTGCTAATATTATAATACCGAAGTTTTTGAAAATAATAGTCATTACATTTATTCAATTCAAAATACAAGTAAAAAAAATAATTTGTTTATTTAGTAGGCGATGTATCCCATTTTCCCCAAGCATTCTACTCATCACCTGAAAAAGAGAAAGATATAGTATCGTGAGTCACACTGACCCAGTAAGTACAGCTTACAAGCATATACTAAATAATCTCTAAGAAACATCAAACCGAACAACCAATTCAAAAAGGTGAAATATTGAAACCGGTTATTCTTCCATACTTATACTTGCGTCTTTGTAATATATACAATTAAGACATAATATATATATATACTTGCACAACTTCACATCTACACACAAACACACCAATACTTCCAAATTGAATTCTTTTAGATTAACTGGTAATTACTTAAAAAAAATTATGTGCTTAGTCTCACAATACCAACACACATATAAAGCCACAGCATTCTAAGGCCACCTGTCAAACCATGTATACTCCCGGTTTGACACAATTCATTCCTTAGAGTATAATAGTGCACTATCTGTAAGGGACTAGGGCCTTTGGCTAACTCCCATAATAACAAAATAATTTACCAGTAATTCACTTAAGCACGAGTTAATTTGTACTATACACCCGACTTCACAATTCAACCATAACGATCACAAACAAGTCTTTAGTTAAGAGTATGTATATATAGAAAATAGAGTATATATTTACATCATAATTTTGTAATAAATATATACGTAATAGAATTTGTAAAGGAAGAAAGATCAAACTTAAACGTATTTCATTAATTAAAAATTTGGTCCAAACGTTTCATTCAGCGGTAGTCCGCTCAAAATCCTTCATTTGTTCCGAATTATACTTGAAAGTAAATAAATAGAGCGATTAATTAGATAAACTTGAAATAAAAATTAGTTATCATTGGTTCAAAAGTTTCATTCGGCGGTAGTCCGCCCGAAATCCTCCATTAGTCCCAAATCAAACTTAAGAAGTAAATAATGCGAGTAAGTAAATAAAAATAAAGTACAAATGCAGAAAATAAAATTATTAATCCTTGGACCAAAAGTATCATTCGGCGGTAGTCCGTCCGAAATCCTCCATTTGATCCGTTTTATAATTAATCCATATTATGTCCAAATCAAAGAAGTGAGTATACCATCTCGAAATGTTTTTCGAGAGGAATCCAATGGTAATAATCACAAAATTCGGTAGAGAGTTCTCAAGTCCAGAAACAAAAAAGTTTAACAACTGTCCAGAAATGGTTACGCTCGCTATTAAGCTCATTTGCACGAATTAATTAGTTATTAAGTATTAACCAATACCTTTCAAACTTTCCAGATTGATAGTTGAACTCTTAAGCTTCGTTTTGATATAAAGAACACTAAATTTGGTTAAGAAATAAGTAAGATATGAATATTTCAAGTTAAGAGCACATTAAGAGTTTTCGAACATGATTAAGGAAAAGATTAGCAAAACTTGTTTTAGCCATAACTTTTTCATTACTTAACCTTTTTGAGTTATTCAAAAGCCAAAGTTGAATAAATTTTTGTGTAGAATCTAAATATGTAAAAATATTTGACTAATTAATACTTTAACATAAACGAAAATATTAAATTTACACTAAGACTCATTATTTCTCTTTTATTCTTAGCCATACACTTTGATGTAATCTTAAAGATAAAGAAGTATAGGAATGTACTCATGTACTTACTCAAGAATTTCAGTAGGTGATTGAGGTATTTGATTAACTCAAGTGACCCTCTTGAAGCAAATGAATTAACTACTAAAGTACTTGGAAGAAATGTAGTTTGGTGTGAGATTTTAGGGGAGTTGCATTGCAACTTTGGGAGGACTTCAAATCAGTACGTAAGGGGAAGATTGAAGTGGTGCAAAAATCAGATTGAACTCAAGGGTGATTTATATAGACATGGGAGGAGACATGGGAAATAAATTTATAACCATTTTTGTAGACTTTTGTAGACAAGTTGACAATGGAATAGTTGGGCTACTAATTCTAGGGTTAAAATTCACTTGTAAAAACAATAGTAATGTGGTTGGAAATATGATTGAAATGTTGAAATCTGATTATGTATGCATGTGAATGCAATACGTAATGTGATGTGTGAAAATGTATGGTTTTACTAATAAAGTGTAATGTAGTGTAATATATATATATATCAACCAATAATAATTAGCACCAAATTGATACATGAGCATGACCTCTAAAGTTATGAATTACAATCTTAAAATACAAAATTCGATTCGGAGAAGAGATTCGAACAAGAAAAATTTGGTCGTTTTGCTAAAATTTAATTTCCGAAAATCGACTAGTTGGAATTAGAGTTTCTTACCAACTGGAGTAAAAATATTTTTATTATTTTTACTAACCTATAAAATGGAATGTTTCACGATTCCAGCTCATGGCCTCGAACCCAAGACCAGGGAGTACCTAACTTGAACTTGAGTATCCACTTGACCATTTGCCCCACTCCGTTAATATTTCTCTAAAGCTCGTTTTTATACATTGTCTTCGCCAGACAATTTTTTTTATCGAATTTCTAAAACCTCTAAGGTCAAACTAAATTATGGTGATTTCTAAGTTTAACGAGTCATACAATAATCTAAACTATTATACTAATTTTCGGGGTATTACAAGTAACTTTGCCAATTTATTGTGAAGAATAATTACTTGGAAAAAGCTCTTAAAATGCGAAACCTTCTTGAAGAATTTAATGAGGATCATAGAGTGCATCCACCTTCAATTTTAAGTGTTTGTGAACATATCTTTACTGGAAAGTTGGGTGTTTTTTTTGTTGTAATTTCTAAAACCAAAGTTGAATTCTTTTGTTGCATTCATGGTTGACTAATTTGATTTCTATCACCTCCGTACTGCAGTGTTTCATTATTGGCATAGTTTATGTCAATCAAGAAATGACCTTTGTGACTATAGGTCAGAGAGTTCTCGCAAGACCTTTAAAGTATGTACACTCTCATTTTTCAGCTTTTATGTATACCAAGGCAATTATAATAAAAATTATATCATTTTTGACAATAGATTTTTTTTCAAATATAGATGAGAACTCATTCAGAAAAGTGCTGGCATACATTGATAAATATAAGTTGGTGATCTGGATTATGTACTTTTAGTTGATCTATAATTGTTTTATGGTGTCGTAACCTTCTACTAAGATATATATACTCTCTTTCATCTCCCTTTTCCATTATGCCTTTTACATATCTGGTTCACCTTTTATCTTAGTGTTGAAAGTAGGGTTGTTATTGAATGGTGAGAAGTATAAAGATTATATTGTGCCATTAGGAATGAGATATATACAACTATATAACAGAAGTAGAGATTGAAGCAAAGCTTTCTTGACTTTATATTATGGGGTATTAATTATATGTTTGCAATGAAAGCATAGTGCACTTGATTTTGTATAGTTTAGTTTCTGACCTCTAAATTCTTGACAGATGCTTGAATTTCTTGGAGACTCAGTGTTGAATATGCTAACCACAATCACATTGATTCTGGAGTGTTAACTAACTTGCACTTAGCTGTTGTGAGTAATGAGAACTTTGCTTTTTATTTCAAATTCTGAATATGTAAATTCGTACTAGATTATGTTACTTTTCTCATTTTGAGAAACATATTGAGTCATTGTTCAACAATATAAATATAGAAAGTAGAATCATGCAATATATGATATAGTATATAGATGTAACTTCTTTGTGAAGAAAATTAATAATATATTTATTCAAACAGATGCAATTTTCTTTGATGCTTAAATAGCTTGAATCTATCCCAACAAAATATATGTGTCTTGCGCTAACTTTCATTCTGACAACTACATTATTTTGTAATATGGAACAACTACATTAATTTGTAATATGCAACTACAATGTATTTATAAATATACAACTACATTGTATAACCCGCAAAAAATACGAGAATGCACCTAGTAAAATACAAACAACGACTCTCGGAATTTAAAAACCAAAAAACAAACCAAAGCGTTACGTACGTACATACATACCATATTCCATTCCAATTTCCATATATTTGCCACATTTTCCCATTATTTTCTCACACACACCAACCTCTCTCTCTCTCTCTCTCTCTGCACTTTACTTCCTCGCAACACTTTCACTGTTGCCTTCCATATGTCTTTAAGGCCCTCTCAGCACATACAGGTATTTACTATTTCAAGTGTCAGTCAAGCTCTGCCTATCTGTCAAATTGTGGTTTGTCTGGTTTTGTACATTTGGGTTTTTGTTCTTGTTTTCTGGGTGCCAATTTGCTCTGTTTCTGGTTTCTGGGTCATGAATTTGTTTCTGGGTTTTTGTTGAATCTCTCTGTTTGTGTGCTGAGAAAGCAAAGCTGAAGGAAATGAAAAAGAAAAGTAGGACTATGTTTGACCAGGTTCTATCTACTTGCATTGGGTGAATGGATTTTTGGTGTTTTTATCATTTTATGATTTCTGTTTAGTAATTTCTCAGCATCCAAAGAGAGATTTGTTGATGACCCAGTTCTTAATTTTCTGAATATATCTGCAAATTTCATCAGTGATATAAGTTGGGATCATATGGGATCTCATATAAGATTGATTTTGGGAATTAGATCAAATATTTTTGTTTTCACCAGCTTCCATCAAACATGGGCCTCCACAGCAACCAATTTAGTGTTTGTTGAATGTTTGTTGTTACCGTCTTAATTAAGCTTTTATGTGGATAAAACTGGAACAAAGTCATAAGTAACTGTTATTTTCTCATACTGCTGTTGTGAAAACGATTTTTTATTTTTAAATTTCTTGAACAGTTAAACTATTTTAGGCTTGTCCAATGGTAGTTTGGTGTTGAAATCGTTGGGATTTTGAAATGTGTGCTTGGGTTGTAATTTTTCCTCGAATGCATTGGAGTTTGTAATATTAAGTTTGACTTTTAATGGCTACAAGTATCAAGCCGTATGTTAAATACTGACTTGAGTTCTGGAGTTTGATTCTTCTTTGTTTCCTGAGTTTTGACCGAGTCCTTAAATGAGATTTGTGGGTGGTTTTGCAGGTTTGCCATGGCTTGGATAATTGAGTAGGGAATAATATAGAGTAATTGGAAAGATGAAAGGCGAGCCAGTTGGGCTGATTATTGGGGTTTCTATAGGAGTAGTGATTGGAGTGCTTTTGGCAATTTCTGGATTCTTCTGCATTAGATATCATAGGAAGCGTATGCAGATAGGGAACAGCAGTTCTCGCAGGGCAGCAACTCTTCCTATTCGTGCTAATGGCGCTGACTCTTGTACTGTGTTGTCAGACTCGACACTTGGTCCAGACTCACCTGTCAAGTCTGGGCGCTCTGGCGGTTCCTTCTGGCTTGTTGAGGGATTCAGGAAAAGTAATGTGGTCTCAATGTCTGGAATACCCGAGTATTCTTACAAGTAATGTTTCTAGAGAGCCTTTTTTACTCATTGCCTTAACTTCCTGCTTTGGATGATTTGTCTTATTACTTGCATTGATCAGAATGTTCAGTATGATTCATTCAGATATATATGCTAAGTTTTCTCAAAATAGGGGGGTTTTAGAACGCAAGGGAACCTTGCTTGTCTATTCAGAAACACACTAATCATGCATAAGGTAATTTTGGCACCAATGCTGACAATGGCTCCATTCTGAGCAAGCCTGCATAATCTTGATGAAGAAATGAAAATTGGAATACATGAGTAGTTGAATGTTAGACTGTGATCAGTCTATTCAGAGAATGCATATTGTGATACAATAATTATTAAATGAAAAAGATCTTGAAAGAAACTTGAAATGCCTAGAATTTTACTTATTTTACTTCAGCTATCATGTCAGATGCCTGATGCGTACACAGATGTTTCATCATGTAATCTACAGCTACTTCCTTTTCAATTTCTCCTCCTTCATTTATGAGTTTATGAGGGGTCAAAAAAATTTACCATGACCTGTTTTGTCTTAACCATATCATTTTTAGACACCGATTTCTAGGACTCCTTTTCCCATTGGTTTGTTAGTACTGAATGGGGTGCATAATGCATACAGGGATTTGCAGAAAGCAACCTATAACTTTACCACATTGATAGGGCAAGGTGCATTTGGTCCTGTGTATAAAGCTCAGATGTCAACAGGTGAAATTGTTGCCGTTAAAGTGCTTGCCACTGATTCTAAGCAAGGGGAGAAAGAGTTTCAGACAGAGGTAGTGATTGTTTAGTGGTTATGTATTTTCTGGGACTAGCTCACAATGCTGGTGAAAGTTATGAAGTTATTGGGAGTGTGCAAGTATATATGAGCTAGGTGAATGCATAAAGTTTTCTATTTTAGTCTACTTGGAGATGTTTTTACAGGAAAATTACTTGTGAGCTTCAATGAATAGACTAATTTTCTGAGATGTTTTCAATTTTTAACTCGCTTATCATTGTCTTCTTTCTTAATTACAATATTATCCAATATTCTTTTTTTTGAGACACCATCGTACTCATCAGTGTCATACTATGTGTAGTAGTTGAAAGTTATTTTCCTTCAACTCTTCTCCCTTCAGGTTAAGTTACTGGGAAGATTGCATCACAGGAACCTCGTGAACTTAATTGGATATTGTGCAGAAAAAGGCCAACACATACTTATCTATGTCTACATGAGTAAAGGCAGTTTGGCCTCTCATTTGTATAGTAAGTTAGCTATGAACTTCACATTGGTTAATAAATATTAAACATCCTGATCTAATAATAGAAAGAAAATAAAGTTTAATCTAAGGTAACTTGTTTTTCTTCTCTTGTAACATGCTGTTACTTCTGCAGATGAAAAGAATGAGCCACTGAGCTGGGATTTGAGGGTTCATATAGCTTTAGATGTTGCGAGGGGCTTGGAGTATCTGCATGATGGAGTACGTATATAGTACTAGTCTAAACAGGGAACTTTTTTGTGCCTGTACATTCATGTTCTTCTAAGATTAAGGTCTTTATTTGTTACTCTGTTATGTATCACTTCAGGCAGTTCCTCCTGTAATCCACCGGGACATCAAATCCAACAATATCCTGTTGGATGAATCTATGAAAGCTAGGGTATGTCTCTTTCATTATTGTTTTCACTAATATTTCGAACAGTACTTTGTAACAGAATTTCAAACAGCATATTTGCGTCCTTTCCAATTATGGACGAAATGCTTGCATTTTCGTTTACATGAAACTAAAAGGCTATGCTATATATGCATTATAATGGGTTTTGCTGGATGATTCAGGTAGCTGACTTTGGACTCTCAAGAGAAGAGATGGTGGACAAACATGCTGCTAATATAAGGGGAACTTTTGGCTATTTAGATCCAGAGTATATTTCTACAAGGAATTTCACCAAGAAAAGTGATGTTTACAGCTTCGGAGTTTTGCTATTTGAACTCATAGCTGGAAGAAATCCGCAACAGGGTCTGATGGAATATGTTGAGCTTGTGAGTCTCTCTCTCTCTCTCTCTCTCTCTCTCTCGCACACACACACACACAGAGCCAAGTAAATTGGTTATTTGAGATTTTGGAGTTTTTGGAGTTTTTGCAACATTGATAATGCAGGAACATAAAGTTCTGTGTAAGTGTGTCTTTGATAGTTAATATATGATTCTCTATAGTGATAGCACCTTAGAGAACCTGAAAATGTATAGAACCTGTTTCTGTGTATGTTTGCACCTTTCTTTGGTAGGTGTTTTTAGATATGGAGAAATAGATACAACAATCTTTATCGAAAGAGAAATGTTTACAGAGGTACATATCCACATAAAAATGAAGCGAGTACTATTCACTTGCATTTCTAATGAGCTTCTTTTATGACATTAGGCAGCAATGAATACGGAAGGTAAAGTTGGGTGGGAGGAAATTGTTGATTCCCGTCTTAATGGGAACTCCGATGTGAAAGAGCTCAATGAAGTGGCCACTCTTGCATATAAATGTGTCAGCCGCTCCCCGAAAAAGCGGCCTTCCATGAGAGACATTGTACAAGTGCTTTCACGAATTCTCAAAGTAAGGCACAATAAAAGGCATGTGAAATCCCTGTCGGCCACAGCAGATGAAGTTACAATTGACGTGAACCAACCAGAAACCAAAATTCAAAGGGCTGAACATCAAAGAGATGAGTCTATGGACAGCATAGCCGATACGTATGATTTATAGGCATTAGTCTTTCCATTTGTGCATTCGACCTGGTTCTTGGTATTCCTTTTTTAATTTTTACACATATTGTGCAGTTTTTAATGAGATAGAAACAGCACTTTCTAGTGTAATTCTGATTTCTGCTCAAATGACATAGGTTTCAGTTTAGCGTTCTTCTTTGTACACAGTTTTTCTCTCTTCCCTGTTTTGCCGAAATAACAGTTGTCAAATTTGTAAACCATACTTGAGCAATTGTAATGAAAGAAAACTTGCCACTTTCCTCTCCACAGTTTTCATACCTTTTTAGTTTACTATATAATCTCATTTAAACTGTATAACCATTACTTTGTACACTGTCCAAACATTTTGAATATGGAACAAATTTCCGTGGCCTTTGATATCTTGCCGGTACTTTCATGGTTCATAATGAACCTGAAAATGGAATTAGCAATCAATCACGTCAATGCAAACATGTTCATGTGGAGCAAGCATGAGTGCATGAGAATCATCAATCAACTCGAATCAAGCACCGGCCGCTACTAAGTTAGTGAGACTAGGGGATTAATTTAAGATCGAAACCACGTAATGAAAACAGGAATCATATTGAAGAAACCCTAGGTGAGGTCATGTAGCGGGAAGATGATCCGAGTACGGATTTGGCATGACATCTCCAAGCCGGTGCAGGAGGCATACCCGCCACAGGTTTAATTATGACTTCACTGGAGGTTTGGTGGCGAAGGCTGTACGCTTCAAGTATCATCGATCTGATGGTGGGGTTTTGCAAGATTTGAGCATGCCAATTGTCCCGGACCGCCAGATGTGTCGGCGACTATCGAGTTTGTTGCGCTGGTGGTTCATGTACCGTCTTCGGGCACCATTGAGGTGAAGAAGGCAGCTGGTGCGGCGCTTACAGCTGCTATCTCAGCGCATGGTTTCTCAGGCACCTTTTCTGTCCCCGCACCGGTCAAAGATCCTGTATTGGAGCCTCAAGCTTTGTCTGGTGTGAAGCGCAGTTAAAGGTAAGGATGGCTTTGCTGAGAGAGATTTCTTTCCCTTCTCGATCTGCAGCCTGAGTCCTCTGTCTCTCTGGCTATTCCACATGCATTTGGGTGGCGTGCTTACCAAGTGAATCCCTCGGCTCCGGTGGGGTGGTCATTGTAATTTGTGGTCCTTTCTGGCATTTATTTTTCGATCACAAACCACATTGCATCGTCAATGAATACAAATTGTGTAATGTCCATGCTCATTCTTAAATTCTTACACGAACATTCACATATTGTACAACACAGTAGCAACTCTAAGATCCAAGTACAAGACAACAGAAACGAAAGCAATAAATACTCTGTTCAAAGCTCCACCACAGCACCCAAGGCAGAGACAAGGAGCGACTAAATCACAAAAACCGAGTTCATCAATCATAATAATCAGGTTATTATTATTACAATGAAGCTCAATTGGAAATACATGAAAATTTTAAACTACTGAAACGCGTGACATCTTCAGAGTGAATAACAAATGTGGATTCTTTTCACCGGGGTATTCTTGCTGGATGGCGGCATAGATTTCTTCAAAAGAGCGAATACCCAAAAGAGCTTTCGCCACAAGCGTGGACACCAACTCTAAGCCTTCAAGCGTACTGTGGCCAGAATAATAATCATATTCACAAGACAAATAAGATGGCAGTCCCATTTAGCAGGAAGATTGTGTTCGTTCTCAAACTTATCTTTGAATTCAAGGTACTATGTAAAAAATTCTTCATCAGCGAGATCTTGTATGCCGGTGGCTCATAATTGATTCAAGACATATTCTAACAAATCTCCATCTTGACTTGAATCCTCTCACAAATAACCAGATGTACCAGATACACCATAATAGTGTCAGATGTACGACCATCTCATTTGCCTCAAATGTTGTCCCCAAAGGGCAACTAACAGCTTTTAAGATTTAGCAAGTCCAATCAATGTTGGAACTTGCTATGTGGAACTGACTTTGTGAACATGTCAGCTAGATTATCAGCAGTACCAACTTTGTTTACCTTAATTCTCTTCTCACTTCTCAGAAAATGATACCTGACATCGATATGCTTAGCCCTAGCCCTCTCAAGATGAACTTGATCCTAGGCTAAACAGATTGCATTCAGACTATCACAATGCACTATAGCCTGATCGTGATGTAGACCTAAATCACTAAACAGTCCTTTCAACCAGATTCCCTCTTTGACTGCTTCTATCAATGTCATGTACTCTGCTTCTGTAGTAGACAAAGTCACTGTAGACTACAAAGTACCTTTCCAACTAACAACTGAACCACCAAGAGTGAAAACATAACCAGTCATAGATCTTCTACTGTCAACATCTCCAGCATAATCAGAATCTGAATAACCTATTACTAGACACTGTGAACATCTCCATAAATGAGACCAACATCAGACGTACCTTTAAGATAACGAAAAATCTTATTCACAGTTTGCCATTGCTCCTTGCCAGGCTCACCCATAAACCTACTAACAACACTGACAGCATGTGCAAGATCAAGTCTAGTGCAGACCATAGCATACATCAAACTTCCTACTGCACTAGCATAGGGAACTCGAGACATGTACTCCTTCTCCTAAGCAAATTTAGATGCAAACGCAGTAGACAAATGAATGTTTGCAGCACTTGGAGTATCTATGGGTTTTAATGTAGACATGCCAAATCTCGATAGTACCTTCTGAATATAGTCTTTCTGTGATAGGAAAAGCCTTTTTTGACTTCTATCTTTGTAAATCTCCATTCCCAGAATTTTTCGAGTTGCACTTAAATCTTTCATCTCAAATTCAGCAATAAGAAGACCCTTCAACTTCTGAATATCTGACTTATTTTCTGCAGCTATCAACATATCATCTACATAGAGGACCAAATAAATGAAAGAACCATTTGTTATCTTGTTGTAGTAGACACAACAATCATACGGACTCCTCGTGTAGCCAATCTCTATCATATAGCTATCAAACTTCTTGTACCACTGCCTCAGTGACTGTTTTAGTCCATACAAAGATTTTTTTCAACTTGCAAACATAATCTTCTTTTCCAGGAACTTGGAAACCCTCTAGCTGAGTCATGTATATCTCCTCCTCCAACTCTCTATGTAGAAACGATGTCTTCACATCTAGTTGTTCGAGCTCCAGATTCTGATATGTAACTATGAGTAGCAGCACCCTGATAGAAGTATGTCTGACTACTGGCGAGAAAATCTCATTGTAGTCTACACCTTCTTTCTGATGAAACATTCGCAATTACCCGAGCTTTATACTTGATACCCTCAGCAGGTGACAACCCTTCCTTCTTCTTGAAAACCCATTTGCAAATGATAACTTTTCTCTCCTGAGATCGTTTGGCCAATTCCATTGTCTGATTCTTGTGAAGTGACTCAATCTCATCTCCCATTGCAGCAAGCCATTGGGTAGACTCAGTACATGTCACTGCTTCCTTGTAGGTGGATGGCTCGTGGGGATCCACCTCTTCAGCAACCTGTAGTGCATAAGCCACCATGTCCTCAAAACTATACCTCATGGGAGGCTTCCCAAAGTTTGCTCTCCTAGGTCGATCAAGAGCCAAACTGTGCTGGTTAACTACTAATGGCTCTATTTCTAAATGTGAGTGTTGATGTTGTTCTTCTTGCTGTGATTCACTCTCATCTTAAGTGTCTTACTGCTCCACCTGTTTCTCAACACTACTATTTTCTGATACAACAATAGACTTCACAGAAGGGTTAAACATAGAATTTTCATTAAAGACTACGTTTCTACTAAGTATAACCCTTCTTTCGGATGGAGACTAGATTCTGTACCCTTTAACCACATCCCATAGCCTACAAATACTCCCTTTTTAGCTCTTGGTTCTAATTTACTCTCACTTACATAATAGTAAACAGTACAACCAAAAGCTTTCAGATTTGAGTAATCAGTAGATTTATCAGACCATACCTTATAAGGGGTTTTGAGATGTATACATATGTAAGGTCCACGATTTATCAGATAAAATGTTATACTAACCGCTTCTGCCCAGAACCTTCTTTCTAGTCCAACATTAGAGAGCATGCACCTAGTTCTCTCCAGAAGTGTCTGATTCATACGTTTTGCCACACCATTTTGCTGCGGTGTTTCCCTGGTTGTATGATGTCTAGTAATCCCTTCATTCTTGCAGAACTCATTAAAATCATACCAACAAAATTCCTCACCATTATCAGTTCGCAGCCTTTTGATCTTCTTCCCTATTTGATTTTCAACTAACGCCTTCCACTCCTTGAAATTCTTAAAAGCGTCACTTTTATGCTTCATCATAATCACCCAAGTTATTCTTGAGAAATCATCAATCATTGACACAAAGTATTTGTGACCTCCTAAAGACTCAATGCGAGAAGGACCCCAACAGTCAGAATGAATGTAATCAAGTGTGTCTTTTGTTCTGTGAATTGCTTTAGGAAACTTGCTGTGATGTAGTTTACCGAAGACACAATGTTCACAATATCCAAGGTCCTTGACCTTGTGGCCACCAAGAAGATCCCATTTTGACAGAATTTGGATCACTCTTTCACTCATGTGACCAAGTCTCATGTGCCATAACTTGGTCATATCATCCTTGTGAACCTTCAATGATGCAACAGCAGCAAAAACCTGACAGCGTAGAACCTTGCAGAATATACAAAGTACCCCGCTTGACACCTTTCAGAACCACATTAAAACCCCTGCAAACACGTAGAACTCCACCTTCACCTTTGAAGCTAAACCCCTTATTGTCCAAATAGCTTAATGATATCAGATTCTTTGACATGCGTGGAACATGCCTAACATCATTCAATGTATAGAATTTACCATCATATGTCCGTATTTTAATCGAGCCTATTCCAACCACCTTGCAGACAAAACTGTTAGCCATAGAAACATTGCCTCTATTTACCTGCTCATAGGTAGTGAACCATTCCCTACGCGGACATATATGATAAGATGCCCCGGAATCTAAAATCTACACATCGATGTGATGTGTATGTTCATCAGCAACTAGGGCAGTATCCTCTTCCAAATTGGTGTCATCTTCTGCTACAATAGCAGTACCTAATGGTTTCTCCTGCTGCTTCTTCTTTGGACATTCCCTATTCCAATGTCCATTCTCTTTACAGTAGTTACAGACATCATTGGGTTTAGGACCCTTAGAACCTGGTTTCTTGAATTTCTTCTTCTCAGAGTTTCCATGTCCTTTACTTCCAATGGCTACTAACCCAGCAACCTGATTATCTGTACCTGTACTAGTCGCCTTATGACGCAACTCTCTGGTATGAAGAGATGATCTAACCTCCTCCAGAGTCACGGTATCTCTCCCAACAATAAAAGATTGCACAAAATTCTCATACAATAATGGTAAAGATACCAACAGAATTAAGGCAACATCCTCATCCTCGATTTTGACATCAATATTACGCAACTCTAATAGAATTGTGTTTAACTGATCTAAGTGATCTCTTAGAGGCGCACCTTCTTGCTTTCGCAGACTAAACAGACATTGCTTTAGAAGAAGCTTGTTGGTTAAAGACTTCGTCATGTATAGACTCATAAGCTTCAACCACAGACCGGATGCAGTTTCCTCCTCCGCGATCTTGGTGATGATATCGTCTGCAAGACACAGCATAATTGTCGAGTGTGCCTTCTCCTCCAGACTGGCCATCTCGGCGGTTTCGGGATCCCCTACCTTCTTCTTCGTCAGCGACGCCCACAACCCTTGTTGCTTTAACAAGGCTCGCATTTTGATTTGCCACAAACTGAAACTGTTCCTCCCCGTGAATTTGTCGATCTTCACATTCAAACCAGACATCTTGATTTGGCTCTGATGCCAATTTGTTAGAACGAATGTAAGAAAAAACACAGATTTACATAGTTCACTAACAATGTATTAGCTACGTCCACAGGCAGAGGAGAACAGTTTTATTAATCCTTGAGGAAAAAGGATTACAGATTATAGAATACCACATTAGGTTAATAACCTATAGGATATATATATATATATACACACACACTCTTGAATGGTAGGCCCAACAGAAAACCGCAACCCAGCATAACAGTATGATTTTAAAACCTCACGGTTCTCTGAGGCCCTGAACCCCGACTCGCTGACCGGGCAGCGAGACCCCCGTATGCCGGCGGTTCATACCTGATTCAAGACATATTCTAACAGTATGATTTTAGAACCTCGCAGTTCTCCGAGGCCAACCCACAACAAACAATTATCCGGGTCTAATGAGCAGACCAAGCCATAAGATCTAAGTGGGGCTTCAACTTCCTTTCCCCAATCGCTGATAAGATTATCGTTAATATGGTCTTTCAGGTATCTCACATCAGGGTACTCCGTGGATGCCATTTGAACCCTAACTGTCTTCGGTTCCTTTCTGGCATTTTGCAAGGAAATGTTTGCGACTACTTTATAATAATAAAAAAAACAGAAAATATTGAAGATAGAAAAAAGAAAGAAAAAAAAGGGCTGCGACGTCGTCGTTTTAGTCCCGATCCTCTTGCTAAAATGCTAAATCTTCCAACATTGAAAAAATACTTTTATTAACTTTATGGTGTTTGGTCACAATTGAAAACACTTTGAGAAAATTTAAAAAATTACTTACAAAGTCTTAAAAGTAATTATTTTAGAAAGCACATGAGAGATATTTCTCTTAAAATACGTCCTAAAAAAATAAACGCTAATGCTGAAAATCATTTTAAAATCTATCCATGTTTTGGCACTATATCCTCTTGCAAACTTCACACTCTAAATCTTCTGTTATCCATTTCATGAAACACAGCAAAAGCTACTGAAGCAACGAAATGGCAGCCATGGCTGCACTCCAGAGCTCCATGACCTCTCTTTCTCTATCCTCCAACTCTTTCCTGGGACAACGCCTCTCTCCCCTCACTATCTACCCATCTCCGGTACGCTCTCGTTTTCCCTCAAATTTCTTGTATTTAGTTGCTCTCTGTTCCTCATTGTTTAGCACTGTGAGCTTCAAAGTTGGGAACTTTACTCTGTGTTTGGATCTGTTGTCGTAAGCACTCAAATAGGGGGGGGGAGTTGGTGGTGAAAATTGAACTAGCACAAACTGATATAAACTGCTTTTCATTGTGAAACTGGAATCTTGTCTATATGTTAAACAAACTGGGAATACAATTAGGAAATGGATGACATTGTAATGGGCTGTTGTAGAAATGTTTTTTGGTTTGACATTGTTGGTCATGCAGAATTGAGTTACTTTAGTGGAAATTGTTTAGCACTCAAATGTGGAGAACCGATTGAGATTGGAGAGGTTGTATTTAGAAAGGAAGATTTCTCGTAGACTGTTTTGAATTTGTTAATCTTATATGATTATTACTTGATGTTGTTGATTGTGTTGCTTCTTGATGAAACATTTGCAACACCTATTCCCTGTAGATGAGCCTCTCCCTACTGCGTATCTGGCTTCCATTGGTTTATAAGTTAAGATTGTTACCACAAGATAGTGTTTGATACTTCTTTGTTTCTTTATTTCATTGACATAAGAACTGAATTGTACGAAATGAATGCCTAGCTAAAGTAAACTTTTGACAGTTCCAGTTAGTGGTGAGTTGGCTTCACTTTTGCGTTGATACATTTGTGGCATGTCTCACTTGATTCTACTAGCATGGTTGTGTTTCTATCGTTTCTTTCAAAGCCTAGATGAGATGGTATGCAATGCATTATTTAAATTCTAGTTCAATATGTCAGATTCTGATAAAAACTGTGAGCCCTATTGGCTTTGTTTTTATATCTGGATTTCCTGTTATACCGTCAAAACTCAAAAGTGACTAATTCTTTTATTTCTTTTTTGTGCATATCAAATATGGCCGAGGGAAAAGTTTTAGATCATAACTAATTCTTTGCTTGTTGTATGTGCAGGGTAAGTTAACATCAAAGCCTAATCTCATCGTAGTGAAGGTCAGTATGATGAGCCCAATACTAGTTGATCATCTATGTCTTCCTCTAATACCTAAACTTTTTTTATTTTATTTTATAAAGTGAATAAAGATTTGATAATGTTATAACATAGGAAACATTAGACCAAAAAGATAGAAATGGATTATTCTCTTTCTAAGAAGGTAGAAGCAGTACTATCTGTTGAAACCACTGTTTACTTGCAATTTGGCTTGTACTTTTCACTGAAGTATACCACTACATGGGATCTTCCAAGTTATCAGGCTTTATAATCCATAGAGGACATGTGATTAAATCTATTCATATATGGGGATGGATGTGTTATTGTGTTTCTCTTGATGTTATTCAGTCTGAACCACGCGAAACCTCATTTCAGTTTGCATAGTATGTGTGGTTCACATGTTTTGGATTGGCCTTTGGTGATATCTTATTGTCTATACCCCCACAACCTCCTCATATTATAATCTATGTTCTTAGATGGGATCTAATGCTGCATTATCAGCAGTTTAGCACCGTTCATTAATTTGTCTGACTATTTTTACTTCCCTTCCTCTGACAGTTGAAGCGATGGGAGCGGAAGGAATGCAAGCCAAACAGTCTTCCAATTTTGCACAAAATGCACGTTAAGGTTGGAGATACAGTGAAAATCATATCTGGACATGAAAAGGGTAAGATTGGAGAGATAACAGAGATCTTTAAGCACAACAGCACTGTGAAAGTGAAAGACATTAATTTGAAGACAAAGCACATGAAGAGCAGAGAAGAGGGTGAACCAGGACAGATTATTAAGGTTTTTTTTCTTCGTCGACTTACTGTTCTCTTAATTTCTTTCCAAGTTGCATTCTGTCGTGATTAAACATTGTAATTTATCTTGTTGCAGATAGAAGGAGCTATCCACAGCTCGAATGTAATGCTTTACTCGAAAGAAAAGAACATAGCAAGTCGTGTGGGTCATAAAGTTCTGGAAAATGGACAACGAGTTCGCTACCTCATTAAAACCGGTGAGATTATTGACAGTGCAGAGAACTGGAAGAAATTAAAGGAAGAAAAAGAGAAAACTGAAGTAGCTGTATCTGCTTAAAGATCCAATTCTTGACTCGACTTCAGTGTAGTTTAGACACTTAATTATTAATATCATTTTGTTGTAAGTATTGGCTCAATCCCTTTGTTATTCCCTTTCAACGGGACAGATGCAACAGATGAACAGAAGCAAAAGGTCCCCCTATGTAATTTTGATATTCGAGTGGGTTGGTTGTCAAAATAGAATGTCGATTTTCCTCCAAACTGTGCAAACCATTTCATTGCTTATTAGAGTAATGGAAGTATGGAACTGAATGAAGTGGACGGTAATAAGTACCCTAAACCCCAAGTGCAATGCTAAACTTTCCTGTCCGGACATGAAGTTTAATGTGTAGGATCCTCCTAGCTACTTCTTTAATTGGTGGCGTGTAGTGTACTTGGCCACACCATATTCCTCGAGTTATCCTGGTACGACTACTGACTAGAATCGATCGATTATCATTCACCTCCAAGTCTCCAACTGATATTAGCAAATTGTTCGGGGCCTGGCGAAGTATTGTTCATACTTAGACGTATGGTGTAATCATAGAACCATTTGATTCCTTTAACCAAAAAAAAAAACCTGAAATGGACTACCCCTTCTCCCTACTGCATGTCCCTTTGTTAACATGAAATTACCTCCTTAACTTATACACATTCGATTTGAAATCCTAAATTTACTATAGGCGATCATATGCTTAATTGTCTAGTAGTTTTCTATTTTACTATTGGAGATGAATCGGACCAAGACAAGAAAAGGGAAGCATATAAAGATTGCTAATGAGTATTATATATTCTGTGATTCACAGACCCTGACTAAACTGAATCGAGGTCTATCTGAGATACATGCCCCACATAGATTTTGTTTAGAAACTGAATTGAAAGAAATGGAGGGTTTGGAATCAGAGGGCGAAAGGATAGAAGCTCCGGCGGCAGTTTACTGTGTCACTGGAGACACTGATTATATAGGGTCTTGGTTAGCTAAGACCCTTCTTGAAAGAGGCCACAGAGTTCATGCAACAGTCCGGGATCCTGGTACTCGATTCCTCTCACCCTCTCACTACTTTGCTTTCATTTTGATTTTGATATTGATCAAATATTGTAATTTTGTTTCATTTCACTTCGTCGGAACGAAATCATAGTGTAAAAATCATGAAAGATCTTATGAAATAAAATAATGAAAACAATTGCCAATTGCGAACCTAATTAAAAGTCATGTTAATTTAAGAACTAAGATATGAGTCTATCTCCTCGAGTCGAGTATCAAAGCTTTTTTTTTTGGAATTTTTGATTATTTTTGCGCCTAAAGTCTTAATTTTGTGGCGATAGTCTTAGTTTAGTCATGTTTCTCTTCTTCAAGTTCTATTGGTTTTTTTTTTACCAGATAGAATAAGAAATTGATAAATTACAAATAGTTTGCCGGTTAATGACATGATAGAAATAACTCCTTAAAATAATCTACATTATTATATTGATCCTCTAGTACTCTGTACCCATAACATAATTACACAAAACTAGGCGTAAGACAAAAGTACTCAAAATTAAGGGTCTCACACCCTATCTAGTTATACTCCAAAAACCTACAGCACTACGATCCGACGCTCCTTAGCTTTTGTCTTCGTGAGTGCGACTGGATTCATTTGCACAGGGTGACACTGAAACCTTCCATGGCCGATGGTTGGTTTCTAAGTCCAATATCCACAAGGCACAGTAAGAGGAGCCCAACAACCAAGTAACGTGAGAGGAGCCCACCAAAGTTGAAGCCCATAGCATAAGGGGCCCACACTCTCACAAAATAGGGCAATCAAAGCCATCCATTATACCTTGCAGATCCTATATATATAGGGTCACCAGCAATACCGGCCACATAGTCATTGGCAAGGTTAGACACCGTCTTCCGTCACTATCGTCCAATTTCTGTCGTCACAGGACCGTCGACCGTATAACCTTGTCGCCCGAGTCAGAATCTCAGCCTTGTAACCACAAACCGTCTGCTCCATCTCTGGATCGTACTCGGTGTTGGACCGTTGAGAAGCCCAGGAGCATTCTGTTGTTGCCTCTGCCTCGCCAAGGCCGACCAAAACTTGTCAGGAACAGATCCAATCGACCTCGCCCGCAGCCATGCCTGCACAGGGAAGCAGGCGGTCTTTGGTTTGAGACACCCTCGTTTCGGCTTCCTCTGTGCAGTCCCCTGCCTGCATCCGCCCTGACCTGCAAGAAAAACTAGGAGGAGCCACGATAGAAAGCACTTCTGATGCAGCCCCCTCTAAACCAAATCTCTCAACAAGGCAGCCACCAATAAACGGCGTAGCACGTCAACCCTAGCGACATTATGGTTTAAAGTTGCTCATGGGAATACAAAGCTCAGGGGCGGAGCCACATTAAGGCGAGCCCAGGCCATGGCTCCCTCTTAAGTTTAAATAAGTAGCTTCTCTCTCTTTGAATAATCAAAAAATCAGTTTGGTGCAGTGGTAATTAATGTACTTGATATCCAATTGGTACACAGTTCAAGCCTTTGTAGCTGTTCTTTGGTCTTATTTTATTTTTCCTTCGATTATTTCCCCAAATTTTGGGTGATAGTTATATTTTTTCTTCTTCTATTTTTTCCCTGCGTTTTGGGGTGCCCCCTTTAACATTAGATGTTGGCTCCGCCACTGACAGAGCTCTAAACTTTTCCCATCTTCTGGTTGGTTACTTACTACTACATGAGCTAAAAGAGTGGCGTAATACAACATATTCTTGTCAAGTGTTCCTAATATAGTAATGTCCTGTATTTCTCGTTGTCCCTCAATGAGAGTCGTTATAATCTGGTGTCATCGTTTTAACTATTTATAGATATGTTCTCGTTTCCTCATAAAAACAAAAACAAACAAAAAATCCAAATATATCAATAATTCTGTTTCTATTTTTATTCAATCTTTTATATTTTTAATTCTAAAAATTAAACTATTTAATTTAGGGAAAAAATGTAATAAATCGAATTAGTGTATTACATTCATTGACTGAAATACTATTTTTTTTAATTCTTTCAAATAGTTTTCTGAACCGGAAATATTCAAATCAAGTGAGAAGCGTCCATTGTCTAACAATATATCCAACGATCTAGTGGAAAATGAAAACTATATACATGCTTAATTACGAAAGTTCATAGAGCTTTATAAGCCAAATTTTTTTATCATATTTCAACAACAATAAAGATTGAACTTTCCACGTGCAACTTGTCTCGTTCTCAAGTCTCAACCCAAAAAAACCTTTTAGCTCCTAAAAAGTTGGAGAGGCAATTTGCGATACCTTAGGGTTTTCTCGCGACGTCTTTGAATCCTGCCGGCCATGTCTCTACGTGTGTTGGCGTGGAATTGTAGAGGACTGAATATCGATGCCTCGGTGCAGGCGTTGCAACAACTTATCCACATGCATCGGCCCTCTTTCATACTCACTAGTGAAACAAAGATCTCAGACCCCAGTACATGGAGTCGATGAGGGGACAGCTAGGGTACATGAATTGCGAAGCTGTCTGGAGTAAGGGGCAATCTGGTTGCCTCGCAATATTTTGACAGGATGGTTTTAAAGTGGAGTTTGGAACCAAAATAAAGAATCACATTGATTTGGTGGTATGCGTTGTAGAAGGGAGTGAAGCTTGGCGTCTTATAAGCTTCTATGGCCATCTAACAACAGCAGAGCGCTATCAGACTTGGAGATTACTCAAAGAACTTCATGGCTGATACTCTTATCCTTGGATTATGGTCGGGGATTTTAACGAGTTGTTGCTTTCCAATGAACAAGAGAGCGGAAACCAATGCCAAGAAAATCATATGCAACTGTTTAGGGATGCGTTGTTGTTTTGTGAACTTTCTGATCATGATTACAGCGGTGTGTTGCATATTTGGAGGAATTCAGTGTCGTTTGGATCGAGCAGTGGCCTCTGGAGATTGGATACATTTGTTTCCATGTTCAGTAGCAGAGAGCTTGTCCCCCTTACATGGAAGTTGAAGAGGCGTAGCGGAGTCATGTACGCTTCAAATTGGAAAGCTTTTGGGTTGATCATGAGGATTGTGCTGGGTTGTTCAGGGCAGTTGGCAAAGTCTGGCGACAAGAAGACCAATGTTTACAATGGTTCAAAAAAATTAGGCAAACTCAGTATGCACTTTCGGCGTGGCAGAGGAACACTTTCAAGGCCCGATTTCAGGAGATTGGTAATATTAGGAATCAATTTCAAGTAATCACATTTGTCCACTCAATTACAGAAGGAAGTTTTACAATTATCTCATCGTTTAGAAGAGTTGTGGGATTCCGAGCAGAATTTTTGGCGACAGAAGGCGAAAGTTGAATGACTTACTGAAGGAGAACGAAACACTAAGTACTTTCATCGAAAAGCTTCAAACTGACGTGCTAAAAATCGGCTGAAAGGTTTGATTATGGCCGACATACCCATAAAAAAATCATTAAAAAAGCGTGAGCCATTATTAAAACATTATAAAGTTGATGATTCCCAGATAGTAATGGGGTTTGGCAACCTTCGGCGAATGGGGGCGCAATATTTTGAGAACATGTTTTCTACGTTAGTGGAGGACGAGGAGTTCATCCATTATGTGGTTCAACTTGTAGAGCCAAAAGCCATTGATGAGATGAGAGCGAGCTTGCGTGCGGAGTAAATTTCAGAAGAGATCCGGAATGTGGTATTTCAGATGTATCCTCCTAAGGCTCCGGAATCGAATGAGATGCTTCCTTTATTTTTTTTCAAAAATATTGGGAGACTATTGGACCGGATGTGGTGAATGTTGTTTAGAGCTTTCTTCATACGAGTTGTATGTTGGGTGAGATTAATTATACGCATATTTGTTTGATTTTGAAAGTGCCTAATCCTATGTCCATGACAGAACTGAGACCAATTGCTCTTTGCAAAGTGTTTTATAAAATCTGTTCGAAAACTATTGCAAATAGGTTGAAGCATTTTCTGGAAAAGATTATTTCTCCATAGTAGAGTGCTTTTTATTCCAGGGAG
Source organism: Geum urbanum (assembly GCA_946800695.1). Lineage (NCBI taxonomy): Eukaryota > Viridiplantae > Streptophyta > Magnoliopsida > Rosales > Rosaceae > Geum > Geum urbanum. Next base: position 51,786,387 of record OX327001.1, on the reverse strand, counting down.
ATTGAGTACTGATAACATTCTGGTAGAAAATGAGGTGTCTTATTTTACTCATAATTGCAAATCTTCAGTGGATGGAGTTATGTCTCTGAAGCTTGATATGAGAAAGGCTTATGATAGGATGGAGTGATCTTTTTTAGAGACGGTCTTGAGAAAATTATGCTTTGCGGAGGCCTGGATTATCAATATTATGCAGTGTGTGTCTACATTATGTTATTCTTTTTTGGTGAATGATGAGCCTAAAGGATATGTGACACCTTTCTGAGGGCTATGCTAAGGTGATCCTTCGTCTCCTTATTTATTTTTGTCGAGTGCTATGGTGTTTTTAGCTTTACTAGAACAGAAGAATAGGAGCGGAGAGTTACAGGGTATTCAAATTTGTGATGGAGCTCTTGTGGTTTATCACTTACTCTTTGCAGATGATAGTCTTCTCTTTGGAAAGACAACCATGGCTGAGTGTGTGGAAATGAAGCTGGTCTTAACTGATTATGAAAGGGCATCTAGTCAGAAGATGAATTTTGATAAGAGTAGTGTGGTGTTCAGCAAAAAGATACCAGAAATACAAAAAGAAGAGTTAGTTGGTTTTCTAGGGGTGGTTATTGAAGCAAAGCATAAGACATATTTGGGTTTACCTACATATGTGGGTAGACCTCGAACTGAATTTTTTTCTTATATTAAGAAAATATTGAGTTTGAAATTAGAATGGTGGCAAGGGAAGTTGTTAAGTGTTGCGGGGAAGAAACTATTAATTAGAGTTGTAGCTCAATCATTGCCAACCTATACTATGAACGTCTTTTTGTTACCAAATGGCATCGGTGATACTCTTCATTAGATGTGTGCTAAGTTTTTGTGGAGTAGTACTGAGAATGCGAGGAAGATTCATTGACATGCATGAGAGAAATTGTGTAAAACAAAGGAGTATGGAGGCACACATTTTTAGGACCTGTACGGGCATACTCTTGCCCTACTGGCTAAGCAAGAATGGAGGATTCTTAAGAATCCAAATTCTTTACTAGTCGTTTGTATCAGGCCTATTATTTTTCGTATGGGGACTTCCTGACTTGTGAGGCACCGTCATCGCCCTTGTCATGTTCGCGCGGTATCTTTGCAGCTTGGGATATTTTGTTACAAGGCTTGAGGTTGAAGGTAGGGAATGGAGATAAGATTCGTATTTGGGAGGACCTATGGCTTCTGCGACCTACTTCTTTTCAGCCAATGTCGAGATCTACATAGCATATGCATGTAAGAGAGTTATTGTTGTCTTCTGGTTTGTGGAATAAACCTCTAGAGTTGTCGATTTTTGATAGAGATGATGCTGAAATGATCTTGGGGTTATCACTTAATTTCCGAGGTAGTGTAGACAAATTGTCATGGCACTATGATAATTATGGTAGATTTACAACTAGATCGGCATATGCTTTAGCTTTCCAATAGCTCCATCCGGTGACTTCTCCATCGAATGAGAAGGATTTGAATTTTGGCAAAAGATGTGGAAGAATAAGGTTCCCGAAAAGTTACGTCTTCATTATTGGCGTGTGTGTACTAAGTGCTTTCTACTATTGAGTCTCTTGCTTCGAAGAGAGTCTATATCAACCAGAGGTGTGTGTTATGTAGTGGTGGTGACGAATCTATTATTCATATTAATGGAGACTGTTGGTTTGTTTAGGATCTGATTTCTGAGTCCCTTGAACTAATTGGAGTGTTAGAGGAAAATAGTCAGGCAGCTTCAATGATGGATTGGCTGACCGCGTGTTTTGAGAAGCTGAATTTAGATAATGTGGCGTTGCTACTTATAGTGTTGTGGTTTTCGTGGAAGGAGAGAAATAAGAGTGTCTGGTTTAATGCGTTTCTACCCATTGTTACTCTTGTATACCAAATTTGAAATTACTTTTGTACCTTAAGTTCTTTTAGGATCAAGATAAGTAAAACTCCTAGTGGTCTGTAGTCTTGGTCGAAGCAAAGTGCGGGTGTGGTGAAGTGTAATGTCGATGAAGCTTTTGATTTTGTTGAGTCAAAAGCTAGGATTGGTGTGATGGTCCGTGATCATGATGGTCATATTTTAGGTGGGGCATGTTGGGTGATAGAGCATGTGGATTCTGCTGCCAAGATTAAAGCTTTAGGCAGTCGTGTTGCTGGTGAGTTAGTAAGAGAGTTTGGGTACTCTTCGGTTTGTTTTGAGTTTGACTATAAAAGGATTGTAGACTTTCATTTTAGAAGAAGTGGAGGATGAATCTGATTTTGGTGTAGTTGTTGGAGACTTCAAAGCTATCACTCGTGATATGTTTGAGTTTGTCATGTCTTCAAGGAGGCAAATGTAAATGCTCATAGACTTGCATGAAGTGTTTTACTTTTTCATTATGCTTTTGATTGGAAAGGAACTATCCATCTATCCTACTGATTTACAAAGATGGTTAACCCCAATTTGTAATATTTGATACTCCTTTTATTAAAGATCTTATGTTCTCTTTTTAAAAAAACAATAAATAACTTGCTAATCAACATCACAAAGATCTCATGCGTGTTTCTATTTCTATCAGAGAGGCTTCCCTCAGTAGAAAAGTATTTTTAGGGAGAATTCAATGCTTTAATTCATCCCAATTTTGGGTTAATATATATGTACAAGTGGTTTCCCAAAATGAAAAGATATTTACACAATCCTATCACATCTACATAAGCTAATTCTATTTATAACATGATTTCTTTCCAACACTCCCCCTTAACTTGGTGTATAGATATCAATCATGCCCAACTTGTTGATCCATCCTACAAATGCATGGTGTGATAACTCTTTAGTGAGTATATCCGCCAACTACTCTAAGATGTTACCATCGGAAACCGTATAACCTTATAATGATTATCCCTGATAAAATGTTGATCAACCTCCACATACTTGGTTCTATCATGTTGTACAGGGTTATGAGCAATCTTAATTGTAGCAGTATTGTCACAATGCAAATCCATGGCCTTGTGAAGCTTGAAGCCTAACTACTTCAACACATTCCGGATCCATAATAATTCACATACACCATTTGTCACGGTGTTCAGCTTCAGCACTAGAGCGGGCAATCACATTCTGCTTCTTACTGCGCCAAGTAATAATAGAGTGATGCCTTATTAGTCTTGTCACCAGCCCAATCTGCATAAGGATATCATGTGACTCCAAACTTACCATTCTTGGAAAAAAGTATACATTTTCCAGGTGCAGACTTTAAGTACCTGAGTATTCGCATGACAGCATCCATATGCTCTTCACTAGGATCATGCATAAACTAATTGACAACACTTACAACATATGCATATCAGGACGTGTATGTGCCAAAAAGATCAACATCCCTACTAATCTTTGATACCTGCCTTTATTCGTTGGGACCTGACCAGGACATAATTTCAGCTTGTGATTCATCTCAATTCTTGTATGTTAAAGCGTAAAAAATTAGCAAGGACTAGTTACCTCAACAAGAACATTCAACGAACACCAATCATTCCACGTCTTTGACACGCTGGAGTTTGAACCTTCAATCGCCAAGAGGGGGGAGGAGAGGGTACCTGCAAAGACACTCTGATGCTCAAGTCAGTAGGAGCTCTTCTCTAGCAGGATTTTGTAATCATAACATGAATCAATGAAATGGGAGGGTGATCTAGTATTTATAGGAAGTGATTCTCCCCCAAAAATGGGGATAATGACGTGAGCTCCAAGGATAAGGTCATCCTCTGTTGAGAACTTCTCGTCGGTGTCCGCCCCAAACTACTCAACCACCGTAGCACATTCTCCAGTTTCCTCTTCTTTTCCACTATATTCATGCCATAGTTTCTTAAATATCACGACCAAGTCATTTACCACCCACGCATCCATCATGTGCCTTTTACAGCTCACATTTTCTCGTTGTTGAGTCCATCATTCTTGATCCTTTTTCTCTGGGCTTACCACATCTTTCAATTCTGGGCCTCTTTATGCCTTTCAACCCATCATATATTTTCAGCCTGAAATTTATCCTCCCACAAATATCTCCAAAATTCTCTTCTGGGCTCAAGCCTTTGGCCCAAAGGGAGTTTTCCTGTTTCATAGCCTTTACACCTTTATCTTCCTGTTTCATAGCCTCTATACTTTCATCTTTTTCAGCATACTCACTTTCCATACTTGGACCACATCCACTTTAGTGCTTCATAGGATGTTATTCGCAACCTTTACCACATGCATTTTTCACGCCCCCTTGCCTTCGAGATTTAATTTAACTAGATGTTGCATGCCTCACTTCTTCCCCATCACATACTCTAGAGTTCCATAACTCCACCTTCACCATTCATCTTTTCCAACTCTTCGAGTCACGTACTTCCTCAATCATGTACCTTGAGTCACACTCATCCAATAATTGACGTGCTCTTTCTCTCTTCCAATGACTTTATTCTCGATTCCCATTGGTAATTACATATCACTTAATCCTTAAGGATTGAAACTTGTTCCATCAACCGTGATTGGATACTCATCTCTCATGGTTGATATGTATTCTTTCGCTCAACCGTCATAGTTGCATGTGGCTTTCGACCGTACTCAGTCGCCACTTATTCATGCCCCCAGTGGCTTTTGTCAAGTTACACTTGGCATAAGACATGCATTTCATACCTTTCCTCCTTGAGGGTTGTCATCCTCATCGCTAAGTTTTTCTCGGCCTCAACAATGAGATTTTTCTTGTGCTAATAAAAGGTTTTCAAAAGAGGTCCTTTCACAATTTCACTACTGAGTCGAGAACTTCACCGATAGGTTTCTCTCGACCTTAACACCATATTTTTCACAGTTTTGGGTAATCTTAATGCTATCTTGCCCTTGGCTTTTAGCTACGCCTTTTCCATTTTGCCTTAAAGCTTTTTGGCCATGTTAGTATCATTTTGCCTTCTGCTTTTTGACATATCATTATTTCTCAGTTCCATAAGCAATCACTCAATTCTAGATTGAGATATAATCATTACAACATCATAATGCCATATCTTTAAAAGTTTTGGCCGTTATTAACAAAACAATGCCATCTCTCCAAGAGTTTTGGCTATTTTTAAAACAAAACAATGTCATCTCTTCAAGAATTTTGGCCATTTAAAACCAAACAATGTCATCTCTCCAAGAGTTTTGGCTATTTGAAACAAAACAATGCCATATTTCTAAGAGTTTTGGCCATATTTTTGTCATCTTACCCTTGGTTTTGTGGCCATGTCAATGTCATTTCACCTGTGGTTTTTCACGTTAATGTCATTTTAGTCTTGGTTCTTCGGCTTATGCCATTTTACCCTTGGTATTTTGGCCTATGTTTTTTTACTCTTGGTATTCTAACATACGCCTTTTTACCCTTGATATTTTGGCCTACGCATTTTTACCCTTAGTATTCTGGCCTATGCCTTTTTACCCTTGAGATTTTAGCCATACTAACATTATCTCGTCCTCTTGTTTCCCAACCCTTGGGGGCGAGATATATTCATTGAATGATAACGCCATTTCTCCAAGAGTTTTGGCCAAATTGTTAGCTTTGCAAAATGAGCTCTCAAGGTCGAGATTTAATCGACGCACAAAATAAATAAATATAAATTTACTTATTCACAACTAGTCTCCCATTGTCCTAGACTTTTGGCCTTTATAAAAATAGACGTACCTCCCAAAGATTATAGGTAATATTCTTTCAAATATACGACATTCCAAGACCTCGAGAAGTGTCGCTTAATGCGACATGCCCCCTGGCTATAAGCCTCGATGATTTTGCATGAACCCTCCCATACAAGCTCAAATTTTTCCACGCCGTTGTCAAAAACAATTTCTCGTGGTGTCCCGAACTTGCATATTACTTGCTTCCACAAAAAACTGACCATATCCTTTGAAGAAATGGTCATGTATGGCTCTGCTTCCTCCCATTTGATGAAATAATCAGAGCATGTTTCTGGAAACATGTGCATTCCTCCAATGTGACTTCCACACACTCCCTCGTGGACTTCTTGCATTATTTTTTCTGTTTGCCAGGGTCCCATACATCGCACAAAGGGTTCAATAGATTCTTTAGACTAAATTTCAAACTCGAGATAATTAACTATTTCTCCCCTCCAGTCGTTTGGGTTCGAATCAATCGTCATAACTCGGCGCTCAATCTTTTTATTGACGCCGAGTGCTTCAAGTACATCAACGCAACTGGCAATGGGCTCTTGAGTAAACCCTGAAGCCAATTTTGCCAATTCGTCATCTCTCTGATTCTCGTATCGTTGTCTTTTCACCAACGAGATTTTCTCAAACTCCTTGATTATGTTATGCACTAATCCTTGATACTCATACATCTTGGAATCTCTCATTGTACAATTATCATTCAACTTCCCGAGTACGAGCTATAAATCCCAATGCTTCTGAATGCAACTAATATGTAGTTACTTGGCCAACTCTTATAGTCAGTCTCTACTTTCCATTCTTTTTAAATTCTTACGCCTCTTCCTCGGCCAACAATTCTCCATTAAAATAGATTTTTTTTACTCTCTATCGAGGAACATCTTCCTGGTCCCCCCCCCTATGTTGATTGACATATGTCCCTCCACTTTATTTGTATTGGCCTGTGCCCTAAAAATGTTTTGTAATTGATATAATGTCAGTGGACCAGCCTCATTTCTGCCCTCATGACTTTGATCATGATACTCCTTTATTCCTATTTTGCACAAGCTTCTTGCTTGTGGTTGGTCCTCACGTACCAACACAGCTGTCTTAAGATCTTCCGAGACGAACTTCAGCACTCAGTACCTCCTTGATACTTGGCATCACATTATACGCCAAAGTTTTATCAATGATAACAAAAGTCACATCTACTTTTTTTCTTGTAATTACTGGCAAAGTAACCTCTCCATATGACCAAGATTTTGTGCCACCGTACTCCAACACAAGAGATTTTCTCCTCTTTACCATCCTTGGATCCACTCTCAATTTTTTGAATGCCACATAGTAAATGATATCCTCACTACTTTCAGCATCGATCAATACTCGACGTACCATGCATTTGTCTATTCAGGTGGAAATTATCAGCGCATCTTCTTACGAGAACCTCATTTTCTCGCATGGTAGATGGGCCCCCATGTGCAACGAGAATTTCTCACTGGAGATCCCTCGTCAACATTTCTTCGTTGCTGTTGGACTTATGTTTCCTCTTATTTGTACTGTAAAACTTTTCCCTACCTCTTAAGCTCCAGTATGGCTGGCTTAATGGCTTCACATGTATTGATGTTGTGTCCTTTAAACTTATGGAAGATGTAATAGCACCTTCGCTCAAACATGTTTGATGACTTGGGCTATTGCGATGGGTCCTTGAAAATTCCTTCTGATTCATGCATTCAACATATGTAAGTTGGACTATGAGCAAACCATGGTTCTTAATTTTTTGATCCTTTCCTTCTTCTGCGAGGATTTTTCCATGCCCCCAGCATGTGCTCTTCCTCGGTCTTATCTTGCTTATGATTCCAACTTTGATTTATTCTCGACGTTCTCTGCCATCCTACTTCGTCAAGCATTTCTCACTCTTTCTAACAGTATCTTACCTTCCACCTTACCAAGGATGTCGTCCATATCCTTTGGTGGTCTTATAGTCAATTCTTCAAAAAATGTGACTCATCTGACAATCCTTCATCGAATGCACTAACCGCCACACTCGATTTACACTTGATGCACGTCATTTCTTCTTTAAACCAATCAAAATATTTCTCTAGCTTCTCCAGAAAGTCAAGTTCAATAGTTATTCGCTCCTCGTTGTTGCGCCCAGCATACGCCACTGATCTTAGGTAGTTCACAGGACCATATGCCACGCTTCTTTTTCAGCCTTTTTCATCATGTTCATCCTCCTGGATCTCCATCCCATGCAATTAAGTCCCAACTCCTACATCCTCTTATTAGCTCTGCTAGCTTTGGGACATCAATGGAAGGTTCCCCTTGGGTCTAAGTGACTTCTTCTATATGCATTCCTATTCTCGAATCCGCAATCTTCGTAGGCATTTTAATGTCTGCCCCTAGAAGAACTGTAGATGCTTCGACTTGAAGACTTCCAATTTCAGATACTGAAACAGTAGCCCTATGCTTATTGAGAGAAACTGGAGGCCTTCAGAACTCTGCGATTTCCCTTTGTCAATATTCCTTCTTTACCGATATTTTCTTTCCTTCGACGAAAAATCTTCAACGCTAATTTTCTTATCGTCGAATATTCTTCAACGCCAACATTTTCTTTCTAACACAGCATTCCTCATCAAAAGATTCATCATCTTCCCACAGATCTTCATCTTCTGGTAAACTATCCTCTGAGGCCTCATCATCGTCCTGAACATCTTTCATTCGTCTTCTCTTCCTTTCTCTTTCCTTTTCTTTGAGGCGCTCAAGTTCCAACCACATCTTTTAGACTTCTGCAACACTGAGGTTTTGTTTATGGAGGTTCATCCTTCTCCTTCTCTGGTATGTCCTCCTCGAACTTTCCCCATTTTTACGGACGACTTCGACTTCTGATTCCACATGCCTTTTCTCCTTTCGTCTAGCAGTGCCTCCTACAGAAATATCTCCACTATCGGGTTCCTTCGACGAGTTTCCATCGTTGTTGTGTGGTAAGCCTTCGTTTACATTTTCAGGTACAATTGATGCCATCGTTTCCCACAGACGATGCCACTTGTTGGAGCGTAAAAAATTGGCAAGGACTAGTTACCTCAACAAGAACAATCAACGAACACCAATCATTCCACGTCTTTGACGTGCCAGAGTTTGAACCTTCAATCGCCAAAAGGTGAAGGGTGGGGGGCGTGGGTTGCAAAGACACTCTGATGCTCAAGTCACTAGGAGCTCTTCACTAGCAAGATTTTGTAATCAGAACGTGAATCAATGAAATGAGAGGGTGAGCTAGTATTTATAGGCAGTGATTCTCCCCTAAAAATAGGGATAAGGGCGTGAGCTCCAAGAATAAGGTCATCCTTCGTTGAGAACTTCTCGTCGGTGTCAGCCCTAAGCTTCTCAACCACCATAGCACGTTCTCCAGTTTTCCCTTATTTTCCACTGTATTCGTGCCATATTTTCTTAAGAAGATCAAGTACATACTTTCGCTGTGATAAGATGATTCTCAATCCCCAAGAAATATTTCAACGGACCCAAATCCTTCATTTCAAATTCTTGGGATGAAAACTTCTTTAATCCTTCCATCTCAACTGGGTCATCACCTGTAACAACCATATCATCTACATATACAATTAGAGCAGTGATCTTACCATCTTTATGTTTAATGAACAAGGTATGATCAAAATTGCTCTGTCAATATTCAATCTTCTTCATGGCTCCAGAAAATCTCTCAAACCAAGCTCTAGGAGACTGCTTCAATCTATACAAAGACTTCTTTAGTCGACAGACCTTTCCAACATCATATGGCCTACAATTAACACCTGGAGGAATGTCCATGTATACTTCTTCTTCCAAATCTTCATTCAAGAAAGCATTCTTCACATCAAATTGATGTAATGTCCAATCATGTCAAGATACTAAGGCAATGAGAATGTGTACAGTACGGATTTTCACTGCTGGAGTGAATATCTCCTGGTAATCCACCACATATCGCTGAGTGTAGCCTTTTACAACCAAACGAACTTTATATCGATCAATACTTCCATCTGCCTTTAGCTTCACTACATATACCTATCTACATCCAACTGTCTTCTTTCCAGGCGGGGCAGGAACAGTCTCGCACTTTCCATTCTTTTGTAAGGCTTTCAATTCTTCATTCATAGCTTACTTCCACTTTGGATCTGCCAAGGCATCCTGCACATTACTGGGTATAGGTATTATAGATAATTGATTAACAACAAGTGCATGTGATCCAGATAACCTATGGTGGTATACAAAAGCTAGCAATAGGATATTTGACTTTGGCTTCTATGGTTTGTTCATATTGTTTCTTTGGAACCCATTTTGTTTTCCGTTGTGACCTCCTAGGCATACTAACTTCTACACTATCTAATTCATTGTTATCAATACATACCTCAGGTGAGACATTCTGGGAAGACTCTTCAGTTGATGGAGTAGAATTGGGGGTCTTCAAAAGAAGGTTGTACTTCAATTTCTGGTGTTTCAGCTTCAATCCTCGATCCATCAAAAATACCTTTCGAACCATCGAAGGTGCTTCTCGGGTTTGGTACATCTACATTCCTCGATGGATCGAGAATTTCCTTCGATCCATCGAAGGATGCTCTCGGGTTCTCTCCTCCAGTCTTTTATGGATTGAGAATTTCCTTCGATCTATTGAAGGATGCTCTTGGGTTCATCTCTCCTCCAGTCTTCGATGGATCAAGAGTTTCCTTCAATCCATCAAAGGAGGCTCTCTAGTCTTCTTCAAAACTCATTTCCAAGTTCTCTACTTCTTCAAATTTTGGTATATTCAAAGGATTTCCTTCACATACATTTTTCTCCCTCTGAAGGGAAGACTCTGAAGCTCTCCTTGAGTAATATGGTTCAGATTCACAAAAGGAGTCATCTAAAGAAACATGCATCTTGTTATAGAGTAGGTCATAACAATGATAACCATTCTGGAATTCAGCATATCCAACAAAGACACACTTCACAACGCATGGATCAAGCTTGCCACGCAACTGTTTGTTGATGTGAACATACAGAGTATATCCAAAGATTCTGGGTTCCAAATTTGGTAAAGATGGCGCCTTCAACAACTTACGCAACTTCTGATATGGATATGGAACTTAATAACATGATAGGGGATGCAATTAATCAAGTCAGCAGTAAAACATAAAGCTTCTCCCCATAGATTTTGAGGGACATTCAAACCAAACGAAGAAACATGAATAACTTTCACCAACTGTCTTACCCCTGTTACCTGTTTCAACAGCGAGTGCAGACACTACCAGAAAAACACACTTAGGCGACGAACCAATTTCGTCGCCTAAGTGTTTTTTCGTCGCCTAAGGTTCGCTGCGTAACAACCTTGGCCTAAGTACTTAGATGATGAAGTTTTTATTTTTTGTCGCATAAGTGGCAACTTAAACAACGAAATAGGCTTCGTCCTTTAAGTGTTTATATGACGCAAAATTTATGAAAAACGATGAAAATTTTCGTCGTTTAAGTGATAACTTAGACGACGAAATCTACTAGATTCCTCGCCTAAGTGTCGAATTTAAAAAATAAAAATAAAAACATCTTAGACGACAAAAATATTGATTTCGTCGTCTAAGTGATTTTTTTTTAAAAGTAAACGAAAATTAATTAAAGAAAGAATTAATATTAATTAGGAAATAATTTATTGATAATGGTGGTGGTGGTGGTAGTGGTGATGGTGCCAAGGTGGTAGTGGTGGTGCCAAGGTGGTGGAGGTGGTGTCGTGTCGTGGTGGTGGTATGGCAGAGGTCGAGGTGGTGGTGGTGCCGAGGTGGTGTGGTGGAGGTGGTGGTGGTGGTGGCGTGGTGGTGGCGCCGAGACAATGACCGCCAAAATTTTGAACTTAGGCGACGAAATTATACATTTTCTTCACCTAAGTGATTTTCAATTTTTGCTAAAAAAAATTTGGCGGAAAATAATTAACCGTCTAAATTTTGGACTTAGGCAACGAAATCAGTAGATTTCGTCGCCTAAATATTTTTTTTTATTTTAATTTAATTTTAAAAAAATATTCACTTAGGCGACGAAACAAATTAGTTTCATCGCATAAGTCAAATTATTATTTTTTAAAAAAATATATAAGAATTAATTTTGGGTAGTTGCTTAAAAATTATCAAAAATCAACCGTAAGATGTAACAATTACACTTATACAATATTGTAGAAAAAAATTCAACCTAATTCGGATTAGTTTAGGATTCGATCGAATCAATTTAGTGATTATCGAAAAATAAATAAAAGACGAAAAATATTGTAAATAATAATTCGTAAACCCGTTTCCGAAGTTACGAATGATTGTCATGTCGTAAAAACTTAATTTATCAGCTTAATATAAATTAATTAAAATTTGACAAAAAAAATATTTAAGACTAAAAACTTTTTATATATCTACTAATGTTGTTTAACTTAAGTGTTCGTATGTCTATATTCACTCCATATCAACATTAACGAAATTGAATTTTGATAAAATAATCGTAGGATATATTCATCATAACATAATATGTAAGTGGATGAATTTACATTCAAAACGAAGTTCATTACGAGTTTGATCGGCGTAGTCAAACATAAAACCAAAATTTCGACTAAACGGAAACGTTGTTATGTGAATCTTCGAAACTTCGATTTTCAAACAGTCGACACTAACAATCCAAGAATTGTTTACTTTATGCTCTCGACAAAAAAAATATGTATTTTAGGATGGTATACACAGTCATGCTCTTAGAGGTCAGATTGTGAATCTCTATTTAGACGACAAAATTGATTGTATTTCGCCGTCTAAGTACTACTCAGACGACGAAAAAATGTGTTTCGTTGCCTAAGATAATCCGGGTTTAGGGGAAATGGTTTAAGGCTTAGAGTTTGGGTTTAGGTTTAGGTTTAGGGTAAGATCTTAGATGACGAAATTTTTTATTTTGCCGTCTAAGTGCAAATTTAGACGACGAATTCCGTGTTCGTTGTCTAAGTCAGTACTTAAATGACAAAACATTTGTTTTGTCGTATAAGAACAGACTTAGACGACGACAAAAATCAATTTCGTCGTCTAAGTGTGTACTTAGACGGTGAAATTTCGCTCTCTTAAGTGACGCTTGTACTTAGACCACGAAATTTTGTACTTAGGCGACAACATATTATTTCGTCGCCTAAGTGGCTTTTTCTAGTAGTGAGATGGTTGTGCAAATGATTAAGTAGTGGTCATAGCCACTTTTGGGATATTCTTGCGAGGCCTCCGAATAAAATCCCACCATTCAAGATATCCAACAAGTTCATAGCAGCATTTTTTTATATGACCAACCTCCTTACAATGAATACATGTGAAATTCGAGATTTTTGCAAGAGGCTTTCCACCAGAATGAGGAGGACTAGAGAAACCAGGCGGAGGACCCTGGCGTCGCTGGGATTATGCAGCATTGGCGACATGAGTTGAAGGGGAGGAGGTGGCCATGATAGAGGCTTCATATGGGGTTGCAGAGATGGTGGCCCGATTTCTCTGAAATTGCAAACATAGGCATATGTCTACTCAAGATCCATCTTTTGTTCTCTCCTCAAGAGTTCTTCACTCACATGATTAAATTCAGCATCAATCCCCATCAAAAACATATAAAAACTTGTTGGCGGATCATACAAGATGATTCATTCACAACGCCATCAACAATGCCTTGAGAGTGTCATGCATTGATCCATCTCATCCAACCATTCTACAAGTTCATTGTAGTATGTTAAAAGAGATCATCCATTCTTCTTCGTGGTATAACATAAACGATGAAGCTCAAAGAGTCGGGTTTCATCTGATTCATCATAATATGTCTTGTACAAGGCATCCCAGATTGCCTTAGCTATTGGAAATTGGAGGTACCGATTTCTCAATCCAGGGGACATGTTCTCAACAAGCCAACACTTCACCTTGCCATTGTCGGTGGCTTATGTTTGATATTCTGTAGAGGCAACGACATAGGGGTTCTTTGTGAGAAGGTTAAGCTTGTTCTGTCCTTCAATACGAATCTTTATGAATCCTTCCACAAGAATAGTTGATTTCAGTTAAGAGTTCACCAATAGAAAAATCAGAGTTGTCTTGAATGGTGTTGTGGTAGTGTTGATGATTGTAAATGGCGGCTGCTTCGTTGTTTTGGATGATTGCTCCTTCATTGTTATCGGTGATTACATTTTCGTTCTCCATCTCTTCAAGTTTTTTAGGATTCTAAATTCAGTTTCAGGTTCAATAAAAAATGGACAGAAATTGAGATAAATACATAAAAATTTGTATTTGATCTTTATGAGATTCTTATATGATCAATTCTTATATGATCAATATGTGTTTTGAAACTTGTAGGTTGTGTTTTGTTGATTATTTATAAGGATTATTTGATTGAGCTTTTGGGTTATTAGCGTGGAGAGTTTTGTGCTTTTGATTTAGTATGATTAACATATATGTAAAGTCAAAATCTTGGATAAATTTGAAAATATCAAGAATTTCGGCGATATATCAGAAAATATTGAATATTTCAAAAAATATCCGACAAAAAATATTAATATGTAAGATTAATATTAAAAAATAATAAAAACGAAAATTTACAAAAATATCAAGAATATTATTGATATTTCATTCCTTGTTTCCATTTTGAAGTCTACAATTTAAATTTGCCATCCATGTAACATGTTGGTGGGTATCAAATCGGCGACATAAAGAAGATGAGGAGGTGATGGTAGAGTCCATAGGACATCATTTGATCGGGGTTCTGCTAGGATGTCCAAGTTGTATATATGAGATTTAAGACTAGAGAAATTGTATTCACATGTCCCCAATTAGTTAATACACACCCCCTTTTTTTTGTAAATTTTTAAATCTCCACTTTCTCCCTCTATGTAATCGTCAATTTGCTTGCTCGATTTGGCTGATGTCTGACCACCACCGTCCACCTTTGTTTGTTCATAAAAGCTTAGATCAATTAATCACTAACAATTGGATTTGCCGGAAGGCATGTGTATATTTGTTGTCTTTAAATCCCGATTTCATTGTTCATCGATACTATTTTTTTCAAAAAAAAATGACAAGATGGTTAGAAGTGTGCTTTACAGCCGCTCCCAAGGCAGTGTGGCAGGGTTGGCAACTCACGATATAGGCGATATAGAGAATATTTCCGTATTTGCATACAAAAAATTTAGAGGAGAGATTCGGCCATGCCACTTCACGATGGCTTCCATTTCCGTTGCATTGGTATTGAAATATTGAATTCATCATGTGTTGCATTGCATTTGCCGATAAGTATGAGGAGCTGCTGAATTGGTGATCAAAAGCTAGAGCATCTCTGTAGGCGGTTGCAGACGAATAAAAGAATAGAGAAAGGATACTTGGGAAAAATAAAGGTAAAAAATGGCAAAAAAAATAAAAATCGAGTGGTGTGTATTAAGAATAATGAGGCGTGTGAATAAAATCACTCTTAAGATTATTGCTCACATCATGGATGCGGCGAAATATTTGTGTACTTTTCTTCTTTCAATTGGTATAGTTTTTTCACTTTTTTAATACAAAAAAAAATAGGGTGAAGATAAATGAATTCTGAAAGCAAAAAAACATCAAAATAATGTTTTTACTGCTTTTTAAAAACATGATAAATATACAAAATTAGGGGGAGGTGAAATTGACATCCCTTTTATTATAATTCACACCTCCCTTCTTCAAATTTTGCATGTAAAAATGTAATGAAAATACACACAAAAATCAAAGAAGAGGGTGTGATTTGTAAAAGAAAAGGGGTGCCAATTTCACTTCTTTTTTTTATTTTTTTTAAGATGAATGATAGAATTAATTGGGTTGAAAGATTACAAGGAGAACGCCGATCATCTGCCTGATAGAATGATCTCCCTAGAGTAATCTAACCCAGCACAGACATATCATCACATAATTAGACGTGTTTGACATACGGAAATGACTAAAAAAATATGGCCCACATCTTATCTAGTTATGCACCACAAAATACAATAACACTTGTTACTCTTCAGCCATCTTCTTGACGGCTGGAGTCAATGCCATCTTCTTCAACGACGACTCATACTTGGATATCCCAACTACACTCCCCTTATATTTTTTCAATTTCATATTTTAGATTTACATATATTGATTTTCAATTAAATTGACATTCAAAATCAAACAAATACTACTTCATAGCTTTGTATATATATTTTTTTCCTGTGTTATGGTACTGCAAAAGCTACCTAGTTTCTAGGTACAAAAGTTAATTCTGGCGTGCATCCAACACTACAAGAAAATGAAACATTACCGGCGAGATTCCGGCCAACAAGGCCGGCGACCGGAAAAGTCGCCGGTAATGTCCATCATTACCGGCGACTTACTCCGTCGCCGGTAATGTCGTCGGAATCTCGCCGGTAATGTTTTGGAACATTACCGGCGAGATTCCGGCGTAAAGTCGCCGGTAATGTCTTCATTTCCGGCGACTTACTCCGTCGCCGGCAATGTGTCTTATATTAGATGCCGGATTGGGCAGCTCGATCATTCAATCATTTTGATCGAAAAAAATCCAGAGAAATCGAAAGAAGGAAAACGTACGCTCTGAAATCGATCATTCGGTATATTGTCAAAATTAAGACGCGCGTCGAAAATTCGATCACTCGGGAAGCTATATATATAGGTACGTAGGTGTATATATACGTATATGTGGTATATATATATATGTGTGTGTGTGTGTTGATCAAATCCAATTCGTGAGATATATATATATATATATATATATGAAATGTTGTTGATGTACGGTCACCGAAACGAGAAAACAGATTGTAGTTAATCTTGTGTCTGAATCAATGACTGGTATTATCGTATTGTTATCGGAGCCAGGCTTAACAGAGCCTCATACCCAGTCAAATACGTTTTGAATTGAAAAACACCAGAATAATATCATCGAGTACTGAATCGAATTCAGAGATTAGATCGATATATATACATATGCATGCATGTGTTGATTTAATTAGAGTTGAATTGAGATATCACGTCGATTATTAGTAGTGAATGTGTGTATATATATATAATTAATACGTAAAATTGTTAGAATTTTCAGGATGGACAAGAGTTGGATGAGCCTCGAAAGATGGGATGTCAGATATCACGAGGGAATTAGGAGTTTTGTGGATTTTTTGAAGGCTAATTGTGGAGACACTACACTTCATTATTGCCCGTGTAAAGAATGTAAGTGTTTCAGCGATCGATTTCGATTTCCCATTGATAAAGTCCAGAGGCACCTGAGTAAATACGGGTTTTGGGATAAGTACACTTGTTGGATTTATCACGGTGAAACATCGTTAGCGGGTCCGCATGATCATGGATAATTTGGTGAGAGGGCCAGTCCACGCTATGATCATGGAGATTTTGCTGAGAGGGGCAGTTCATCCTATGATCCAACATCGATGTTAATCAATGATATGTTTCCTCATGAGAGCGGTGTATTTGCTGATGAAGCACCAAATGTCCCTCCCGTCGTTGAGGGTTTCCCCCATATCGAGCCAGTAGAACCATTACCTGGAGCTCATGTCAACACAAGCGGTATGGACAAGTACAACAACCTGATTGCATTGCAACAAAATCCGTTGTATGACGGTTGTAGTAAGACTGTTCTTGAAAGTGTGATGGGAGTGATGCAGCTCAAAATGGAGAACAAAATGTCTGTCAAAGCTGTTGATTCTTGGTTGAAGTGGACTGCTTTGCTACTGCCACCCGGTCATCGTCTTCCTACCACTCATCATAAGGTGCGACATATCCTAAAAGATCTTGGGCTTTCCTACATCAAAATCCATGCATGCAGATATGATTGTATTCTCTTCTGGGGAAAAGATCTCGAAGACCTTGAAGCCTGCCCGGTATGTTTTACAGAAAGGTATAAGTTGACTCCTGCAGGCAACAAGAAAGCTGTGAAGATACTTCGATATTTCCCGCTTATTGATAGGCTGGAGTGGTTGTTCATGTGTGCTTTCACGGCCGAGGCAATGAGATGGTGGGCTGAGAGGAACTTGCCTGACGATGACACCCTTATACACCCTTCCGACGGAGAGGCTTGGAAGCACATGGTCAGGGAGTTTGATCATTTTGCAGCAGAGGTCCGAAATGTTTGGCTAGGGCTCTCATCTGACGGATTCAACCCTTTTGGCAACATGAGTCTTCAATACAGTATATGGCCAGTTATTTTGGTACCGTACAACCTTCCACCATGGATGTGCATGAAGAAGGAATACAATATGCTCACTCTGTTAATTCCGGGCCCGGGTTATCCAGGAAAGTGTCTCGATGTGTATTTGAGGCATTTGATTGAGGACATTAAGTACCTGAGTGAGTGTGGCCACCCCACTTACGATAGGTTCAAAAACGAGATGTTCCAGATGCATGCCATGCTTGTTGGCACCATCAGTGATTTTCCTGCCCGAGGTATGTTGTCAGGGAATGTTACCAGGGGTTACAGGGCTTGTTCAGAGTGCATGACGGTTGATTGTTGCAGTCCTCATTGCAGTAAAATTGTTCAGATGCGTCACCGTTGTTGGCTTCCATATGATCACCCATTTAGGCAGGATCGAGACGCGTTTGATGGGACTGTGGAAACAGGTGTGGCACCTAGGCGATGGACAGGGGAAGAAATTTTGGAAGTGTTGAATGAATATGATTTTGGCCAGCTGAGCAATCATCCTGACATAGTGGCGTCAATTCCAGAAAAACCCGAAAGGTATAAGTTTTGGACACACAAGAGCATATTCTGGGAACTCCCCTACTGGCCCAGGTTGCCTATCAGACATTACCTAGATGTCATGCACATAGAGAAGAATGTGTGTGAAAGTGTGGTGGGCACAGTTCTTAACTTGGAGGGGAAAACAAAAGACATCCCTAAGGCACGCATTGATCTGAAAGCAATGGGTCTGCGGAAACATTTGTGGTTAAGAGATGGTAAGAGAAAAATGCCGCAAGCTCCGTACACCGTAAAGCCGAAGCATAAGCATGAAATTTTTCGGTGGCTGAGTAATGTCAGGTATATATTCTTATGGCTATGTAGGAATTTGGCATTAAATTTTTACCAGAGTATATATGGTTATATGCGAGAAATATAACCGTTGCATATATATGGCTTTATCTATATATATGCAGGTATCCTTATGGCTATGCAGGAAATATAAGCAGATGTGTTAACTTCCGGGACAATAAGATGTACGGATTAAAGAGTCATGACTGCCATGTACTGCTTCAACGCCTTTTCCCTATTTTCATTCGAGGGTACATGCCCAAAGAGGTGGTGGAGCCGTTGGTGGCCTTGTCAAGATTCTTTCAGAAGTTATGCACCAGGGAAGTTAAAAAAGAAGACCTCAGGGAGATGCAAGAT
Organism: Geum urbanum; assembly: GCA_946800695.1. Classification (NCBI taxonomy): domain Eukaryota; kingdom Viridiplantae; phylum Streptophyta; class Magnoliopsida; order Rosales; family Rosaceae; genus Geum; species Geum urbanum. Next base: position 51,767,393 of record OX327001.1, on the reverse strand, counting down.
GACATCATTTTTATCATGTGCAAGCTTGAGAGGATATTTCCCCCAAATTTTTTCGACATAATGCCTCACCTGATGATCCATCTTCCCGAACAATTGTTGCTTACCGGTCCCGTACACTACACTTGGATGTATCCCATGGAAAGGTACAAATGATTCATACATTTGGTTTGCCTATGTTTTTATATGTAAATTCTTATTTTTTAAGTAATTAACATGCACTTGTTAACTTGTAGACAATTGGGAGCCTACAAGGACTATGTGAAGAATAAATATGCACCTGAAGGGTGTATCGCTGAAGCATATCTTGCGCACGAGTGTGTAACGTACACCAAAGTGTACTTGGAAAATGTAGAGGACCCCCAACAACAGATGCTGATAGATGAACCCCAGTTCAACCTTTCTATCATCTCCAGTGACGTGGTAGTACAGGGAAGCTTGCCAAAGTCGTACAAGTTGGATGGAAATGAGGTAGCCATTGCCCACTGGTCGGTACTGATTAACTGTCAAGAAGTACAATATTGGAAAAACTATCATCTTCACTGCCCTGCTATTGCCGGAAATGTTGATTACCACAACAAGACGTTTGCAAACTACTTTGGTCAATGGGTAAGTATATGTGCATATGTCTATTTTTATATATATCCTTACATAGCATGTATGTATGTACGTGGTTTTGTGGTTTCAAGATGACATAATTTCTTCTGTACGTATTAATATATGGACGTTTTCAGATGAACCATGTAGCAGATGATGGTTGCCCAGAGTGGTCAAACGAATTGAGGGTCCTGGCGATGAAACCGATAGCTTCAAAAGTTTACTCGATGTGTCAGGTCAATGGCGTGAAATTTATATGTGAAAATCGAGACGACCGACTGAAAACACAGAATTGTGGGGTGATGGTCCATGGTGGGCAGGATGGCGTTGACTATTACGGTGTCCTTCATTCAGTTGTTGAACTAATTTATGGGAACCGCATGAAAGTGCACTTGTTCAAGTGTAGATGGTTTGATACTAGCCCGGAGAACACAAGGACCAATCAGTACGGAACATTTTCGGTGAATACTGCTACTACCTGGTATGAAGATGACCCTTTCGTTCTTGCCTCATCAGTAAAACAAGTGTTTTACCTGGACGATCTTCTTAACAAAGTCCCGTGGAAGGTGGTTAACCATGTTGCTCATAGAAACATATACAGTGCTGCCACACTTGGTGATACCGCAGATGATGAGGAAGTTACTGCATACCAAGAGCCGAACGCTTTTGACATTCCGGAATCATCTACGATTCGCCTTAATAATGTGAGATCTGGGAGTGTGGTTAGAATTACTGGAGCAGAACTTCTCGATGTTAATCCATATGAAGTTGACGCTGATTCAGATGACGAGGAGCGGCACATATTGCCAGAGGTTACCTATGAAACCGAGTCAGACTCAAGTGATGAAGATGATTACGATTATCATCCTTAGTACGTTGGAAATTGTATTCGGAAAATTTAAGTAGTAAAATGTACGTAGTAAAATGTAGTCGAAAATTGTAGTCGGAAAATGTACTCGGAAATTGTAGTCGGAAAATGTACTCGGAAATTGTATGTAGTCGGAAATCATACGTAGTCGGAAATCGTACTCGGAAATTGTACTCGGAAATCGTAGTCGGAAAATGTACTCGGAAATTGTACGTATTCGGAAATTGTACGTAGTCGGAAATTGTACGTAGTCGGAAATTGTAGTCGGAAAATGTACTCGGAAATTGTATGTAGTCGGAAATCGTGTTGGAAATCGTAGTCGGAAATTGTACGTACTCGGAAATTGTACGTACTCGGAAAATGTACTCGAAAATTGCATGTAGTCGGAAATTGTACGTAGTCGGAAATCGTACTCGGAAATTGTACTCGGAAATCGTAGTCGGAAAATGTACTCAGAAATTGTACGTAGTCGGAAATTGTACTCGGAAATTGTATGTAGTCGGAAATCGTGTTGGAAATCGTAGTCGAAAATTGTAGTCGGAAATTGTAGTCGGAAATCGTAGTCGGAAAATGTACTCGAAAATTGTACGTAGTCGGAAATTGGTCGGAAATTGGTCGATCGGATAATAGTCGACAAATAATGACATTACCAACGAGTTGATAAGCAACTCGTTGGTAATGTCATTACCAACGAGTTAGCAACTCGTGGGTAATGTCATTACCAACGAGTTGCTTATCAACTCGTTGGTAATGTCATTACCAACGAGTCAGAGTCGTTGGTAATGACATTACCCACGACGTACGTCGTTGGTAATGTCATTACCAACGACGTTGACCTACCTCGCCGGCAATGGTGGCGGTATAGGCAGCTCGAGCTCGATCTCCTCCTCCCCATTTCTCTTCGGCCTAATTCTCTTCTCTCTTCCCTCTTCCCTCTCTTAGGACGAAATTCTCACCTCTCCCCTCTCCTCAATCCTCTCTTCTCTCTTCCCTCTCCCCTCTCTTCCTCTCCTCCCCTCTCTCCTCCTCCTCTTCCTCATCCTCCTCTCCGTACACCGTCGCCGGCACAGTTGGGTCGAGCTCCACCATGCCAGGTTTGAGCTCACTATTTCTCCCTCTCTCTCTCTCTCTCATTCCACAATTTTTTTTTGTGTATTTTGATTAATTAATTTTTGATAATTGTGGGATGTATATATGTATGCATGTGGACAATATTTGTAAAATGTCATATCGGTATGTTTGAAAATTGTGGGAAAAAAATGTGGATAATTGTGGGGTGAAGGAGCAATATATATGATGTATATATGTGAAAAATTAATTAATATATATGGAATGTATATATATACGTATGTTTGAAAAATGTGGAAAATTAATTAGCACGGGTGAATTGGATTAATATGTGATGTATATATATGTGTGAATTAAGGTGAAATTAAGGTGAATGATCGATGTATACAAACTGTATATTTGATGTATATATATGTGAAAAGTTTAAAGCCGGAAATGATGTATGTATATATGTTAATTTAGGTGATATAGTTGTTAATTTAACGTATAATAGGTGAAAAAATTGTTGGGAATTTAGCATATAAATTAAGGTGAAATTGTTGGGAATTTAACGTATAAATTAAGGTGAAAAATCGGAATCGGAACAGTTTGGAACCACAATGGTTTGGAACCGGAACGGTTTGAAACCGGAACTGTTTGTAACCGGAACCGTTTGTAAAATAACGGTTCCAGTTACAAACAGTTCCGAAGCCAAACCGTTCCGGTTCCAAACCATTGTGTTCTATAACAAATCGGAACCGGAACGGTTTGGAACCGGAACTGTTTGTAACTGGAACCGTTATGTAACAAACGGTTCCGGTTACAAACAGTTTCGGTTTCAAACGGTTCCGATTCCACACCGTTCCGGTTCCAAACTGTTATAGAACCCCAGTCGGTCCACACCGTTCCGGTTCCAAACTGTAATATAATGGTTCCAGGTTCCAAACGGTTCCGGTTCCGATTTGTTATAGAACCGAATCCATGACTATTACGGTGTCCATGCCAGGAGGTTTTGCGGCTAATTGGCTTCGGAGAGGTTCCCGAAATAGTGGAGGGAACAGTAGTCAAGCTTCCTCCTCGCCCGCAGTTAGCAACACGCCCAGTGGGCCAATGATGAGTGCTCGCACGAGAGCCTTGCTAGAGGCGCGAGCTGAGGAGGAAGCTGCACGATCAAGAGCCGTGCAACCGGAAGTCGAGGCTCGAGCCTCAGTCTCCAGACGCTCAATCAGCAGACGTCCCTCCGGTGGCAGAGCCTCAGACGAGCGACAGTCAACGGGGGCATCAGAAACTCCCTCAATCCGAATGCCCCATATTCGCCCGGTGCCTACTCTCGTTTCACGGGAATCATCTGAGACACATAGTGGTGCTGGCGCCTCATCGTCCAGGCCTCGTCTATCTCCGCCGTCCGGTCTCTTCCTACCCGACGAGATTCCTGTCATCCCTGAATTCGATGATAGGGGGATGCCTGTTTATATTGAAGGACGGCCGGAGTTCCTGACCGTGGAGGAAGCGTATAACTTCCTCCCGTTCGACCCCGTGTATCTTTGGAGTGTGAGGTGCACCAACCAACAAACGGACGATGCAGGTAAATTTTATTTAACATCAGATTGATTACTTAATTATTACTTAAGACTTGCGATAGGTTCAATTAATGATATTAATTTGTTGACATTGTATTATTAGGCAATTTCGTTAATGGGACTGGAAAACGGAAAGGGGCTAGAGGCACCTGCACCGGGAAGAGACTTGAGCAGGCCACCGGCGGAAGGAAAACGCCCATAAGGGCCAATGAGGATGGCGAGGTGATCGAGGCATTCGACACCACGCGCAAATATGTCAGCATGGCCGGTGCGATCGTGCGGGACAAGGTCCCAATGCTTTGGCCAGATTGGGAATCTGTGCCTATCTACGTGAAGATGCAAGTGCATAATGCACTCAGTGTGAGTAAAATCGTATTTTCATTACGTAAATTTTATATTTATTAATTAAGTCTGAATAAATATATAATTTTACCTTTTATATATTCATATTGCAGGTGTGGTTTGACGTGGATGAAGTTCTTATTCACACGTGGGTAGAGCGTCAACTACATATGAGGTGATGTGCTTCGACTTATTTGAATATATATCGAGTTAGATTTTTGTTTATCAAGTGTTTTAATATCTCTAACTTTTTTTCCTTGTTTTAATATAGGTATAAAGAGTGGAAGAACGAGCTTTCTTCCCATTACACTGTATACAAGGAGCTAGGCCGAGGTTCCACCCCTAGCGAATTCCGGTTTAGGGAGTATGAGTGGCTGTAGCTGATAGCCCACTTCGAGCACCCCAAAGCTCGGGTATGCATCCTTAATATATCTTTCAAGCCTAATGTATCGTATCAGATTGAAATAGTTAGTTACTAATTTTTTTTCATATGTTTATCAAACAAGGCGATTTCGAAGACGAACCGGGCGAATAGATTGAAAAACACCAGGGCCCATCATGCAGGTTCACTCAACTACATGGGTTGGTCGACTAAGGCGCAGCAACAACAAGAGGTGAACTCGTTGGTGTATATTCATCAGAAGTTCTACCCGCAGTGCCTTGAAGAAGCGGTAAGTCTTTCGCCTCTCCATGTGTTAATAAAACTATTTTTCGATATTAATAGATTTTGTTAGCTAATACGTTGTTCATTTTCCCTTTTCAATTAGTCGAGAGTGGAGGAGGCGACCGCAGAAGTGACCATGAGTATAGCTCGGACTAACCATCCTGACTGCTCCGAGGAAGAAGTCACCCAGTATGCCTCTCAGATCGATCCGCTTGATCCCCCGATAGCGGCTCGGATCATGGCAAAAGCGTGTGGGACTGGAAAGAATACCTACTACTGTAGGGGAATGGGCACGGCGGGCGAAGGACTATTGAAGAGCACTTCAGAATACTCTACCGGGTCAAGAAGTTCAACTTCTAGTCGTAACCTCGCGGCGGAGCTTCATAGGACGCAGAGGGAGTTGGAGGAGCAAAAGAGGCAGATGGTCGAGTACCAAATGCAGCAGACACAGGTGCAGGCTCAGATGTACACATGGATGCGGACGATGTACGAGGCTCAGACTACTGGACAACCCTTCCCCACACCTCCCCCGGTCCCTCATATCCCTAGCTATCCACCACCACCACCGCACCAGTCAACGCCAGAGCAAGACCAAGGTAGCCACCGAAATTCAAATGAGTACATGGATTACTTCAACCCTGATGACCCGCAAGTTCCTAGACCTGACCTGTAGTTGTAGTTAATTTTTGTATCGTCGTTGCTATTTGTACTGTACGTTGGACATTTATGTTGAACTTGTATGACTGTCTTTTCTATGTGTACTGTTGAACTTGTATGATTGTACGGTTTATGTCTTTCAATGCAGGTTATGGAATTGGGCCCAATCCAGAACCGCGTTTTTTTTTTCAAAATTTTTTCCCACATTGCCGGCGACATGGACTCGAGTCGCCGGCAATGTCTCACATTCCGGCCACGGCGGCGCTGCCATTGCCGGCGACGGCGTTTCCCGTCGCCGGCAATGTCAACACCGGCGGGGAATCTCCGGCGACGTCATTGCCGGCGACAAGTCGCCGGTAATGTCATTTCCGGCGAAAAAAAAAGACAAGGCCGGCGACGGCAGGTCGCCGGTAATGTCTCCATTTCTGGTAGTGCAAGGAGTAAAATATCGGATATCGAATATATATCTATTGTCCAAAATACGGATATTTCAATGGAAATATCGATGAAATAACGATTCAGTAAAAAATCAACGAAAATTAAGATAAATACATCAGAATTTTTATTGAAATTTTATGACATTCTTATATGATCAATATGTGTTTTGAAACTTGCAACTTGTGTTTTGTTGATTTTTAATAGAGATTATTTGATTGAGCTTTTGCGTTATTAGCGTGGTGGATTTTATGTTTTGGATTTAGTGCGATTAACATATATGTAAATTCAAAATCTTGGATAAATTTGAAAATATCGAAGATTTCGGCGATATATCAGAAAATATAGAATATTTCGGAAAATATCAGGCGAAAGATATTGATATGTAAGAATAATATCGGAAAGTAAAAAAATGAAAATATCGCGAAAATATCAAGGATATTATCGATATTTCATTCCTTGCGTGCATCTGAATTGTAAAATGCTTCGACTATGCATAGTAGCATAGTGTCTAGCCGCATAGTGCCCAACACATAAGGGAACAACTTGATGTTTGGAACAAACTTATTCTGAAAATTTGTAATTTGTACGTACATATTAAAAGTACTGCTAACTTATCCATGTATCTAATTTCGCAGCCAAGGGTTTGCACCTATCATCATTGTGTCCAGACTCAGATCGGTTGAGATTATTCCGAGCTGATTTGCAAGAAGAAGGAAGCTTCGATGAAGCTGTTAAGAGCTATAAAGGCGTGTTTCACGTTGCAGCTTCCATGGAATAAATAAGGGCTTCGGCACAAGAGAACATCGGTATATAGATAAGACTTGATGACTATTAATTATTAGGATAAATTACATATAAGGTCAATATCCTAAGACCTATACTAAATAAGGTCACCTCATAATTTTATCTCAAATCAGGTCACAATTATAACTCCATGACCTTAAAATTAAACTCATTTATGATATATACCATCCTATATAAACAACATATCATACCACATATAATATTCTCTCTCTCTCTCTCTCTCTCTCTCTCTCTCTCTCTCTCTCTCTCTCTCTCTCTCTCTCTCTCTCTCTCTCTCTCTCTCTCTCTCAATAGAGCTTCATAACTCCATCACAGCCGTCACAATAACTTCGATGTCGTCGTCTCAGGAGTTGCGCCACCGTGTTCCTCCATCCATGCTCAGTCGCCGCCTCCCTTCATGCTCGGTCACTACCTCCTCTTCTTCTTCCTCTTCCTCAAGCCGTGTCTTCTTCGACGATGCTCTGAAACCCCGGCGACGACTTCGCATCTTAGCTTTTGCCGTTAACAAGGTCCCCACTCCTCGCTTCAACAAGGTACTCTCTCTCTCTCTCTCTCTCTCTCTCTCTCTCTCTCTCTCTCTCTCTCTCTCTCTCTCTCTCTCTCTCTCTCTCTCTCTCTCTCTCTCTCTCTCTCTCTCTCAGAAATTTTGAAGAAGACCAAGAAAGAAAAGTTAATATAAATGAGCAAAATTGAAAAGACAAAAAACATGGATAAAAAAAGTGACCTTAATTAAGATAAAAAAGTATAAATGACCTGAAAAGTTAATATAAAATGACAAAATTGAAAAGACAGAAAATATGGATAAAAAAGTAACTTTAATTATGATAAAAAGTATAAATGATCTTATGTGTAAAATAGGCTCAATAATTAACCTTATATGTAATTTCCTATAATTATTAATACTTCATCTGCTACATTTTTACTATAAATATAGCACATGCTAGCTAGCTCATGCTAGCTAGCTCATGCACTCTTAATATAATTTGGTGGATAATGATACTAATTTTCCATCTCATTATTTCTGTACCTCCAAGAGGGTTATGTTCAATCGAATATTATTGATCCTGCAATCAAACAAACCTTGGACGTCCTCAAATCATGCATGAAATCGAGCACTGTGAAAAGGGCTCACCTCTTCTATCAGTACAATGACTGCGAAAGATAGCAGTGGAAATCCAATTGCTGTTGTTGATGAATCTTGCCAAACTCCGGTTGATCGCGTTTGGGATACCAAAGCAAGAGGATGGGTACGTGATGAAGTACTGTTTTTATAAGGGATAATTTTTAAAATTTAATTGTCAGGTTTATGTTCTTTCGAAGATCCTAACAGAGAAAGCAGCAATTAAATTTGCAAATGAGAATGGGATTGATCTTGTTGCAATTATAACAAGTACTGTTGGAGGACCATTTCTCACTTCCACTGTTCCATCAAGCATTCGAGTTATTGTATCGCCATTAACAGGTAGTTCTAGCTATCTATCTATTCAATTTCATGAAAATAAACATATATATTATCTTCCTGCTGAGGTGCTGGTAATTAATTATGTGCTCTACTTTTACACCCACGCCATGTGGACATCTTCGAAAACTGTCAAGTGATATGTCATGAAATTGCAAGTCTCGTTCAGGTGGATCATAAACGCGATGTGTGAGCAATGTGATTTGCAGTTAAGAGAAAACGTCTCAAGTATATAACATGCTTGATCAACAGACAGAATAAGAATGGTACATATAGATGCTTGAATGCAAGTTATTTAAAATGTAGATGCGACTTTAATTTGCGCATGTAGGTGACGCCGAGTTCTATGATGTACTCTATGCTGTAAATGCAAGAATGGGATCAATTGCCTTAGTGCACATTGAAGATATATGCAGTGCCCATTTGTTTTTAATGGAGCATGCTCAAGCGGAAGGTAGTTACTTTTGTGCTGCTCAAAGTTGTCCAATGTCTGAGCTGGTTCCCCATTTAGCTCAGGCATTTCCTTCCTCAAATTCAAACAGGTAGTTATATATATATATTACTCTAAATATTGGTATATTAATGTTCAAAATTCGAACATATGTATATTACTTCCGATTAATATGCACCTAGCTTCCACATGTGTTAGAAACATACAATGTTGAATAATCTGTTTACTTCTTCAAATATTCAGAGGCAGAGTTCTGGTGGAGGAAGAACATAGTAATCCAGTACCTTCTGAGATATCTTCAAAGAAGCTAAGAGATTTGGGATTTCATTACAAGCATGGAATAGAAGATATTATTCACCAGTCAGTTTCTTCTGGTCAAGGTTTTGGCCTTCTACCTCCTATTGGAAATTAAAGTAATTCTACAACAAATTGTGAACATATGTGACCTTTTTCATGCTCATCAAGTCATTCTTTATTATGCCAATGTGGAGCTTCATAATCTGCCAAAGACTTGAAATTTTTAATTTGTCATTTCGAAATTCTTGATCTTTCTTTTGAATTTGGTATATGAAAATTCATTGTTCTTGATTATACTCCTATGTCATGACCTCCTAGCTAGCGGTGCCTGCTGCATGCATTAAAGCTTCACAGAAGCTTGACATGATCTGCAGTACCGACTGTTCATCATTGTCAAGCGACTGGGCACACTGATGGAGAAGTAGTATTGTCCATGTCAAGCTCTAATGCCAAACTTTTGCAATAATGGATGCCAGTTCTCTTCATCCGCAACCAAAGCTTAGCTGATAACCAGCCATCTACCTTCCCTCCAAACATAAATACCCAAAAATTGAATTCCCATTTCACATCATGATTCTAAACAAGAGTTGTGAGCGGTAGGGAACATTTATGAGATGCATGTGTCCCAGAGGGAAGGTAGCTGCCCTTAAATAGTTATACAGAGATACTTCAACCCCAACAGTTCAACGCTAACAGTCCCATTGGAAGGTAGATGCCCCTTAATTGACCAACTCTAAATCCAACACATAGAAATGTCAATTTTGAAAGAGAGAGTGATATGAGAGTCCCTCACCTTATCTTAAATGCTAGCTTCTATCTATCTTCTGCACCCCAGGAAATCTAAGCAAATCTAACACTATCCAAGAGTAAAACACATAAATTTACAGGAATAAGATAAGGACAGTGAACACATCACATTCAAATTCTTCTTCTAAATTTGTCATCTGGTTAAACTTTGGCCTTAAAAAGGACCACATGAGCTGTGTCCATATTCAATAATGCTAGTTAGTGGCTAACAAGAAATCCCATTACTTAAAAGGAGCATGCAAAGAAGAGCATTGTTTTTTATCCTCGGAATAAAACTCAATCCTTGATTAGTGTAATGAACACCTAATAATACTCTCAAATAAAAGAACAGAGATTCAAATTACCTAAAAAAAACATTTCAGTGTTCAAGCTTTAAAATAAACGTCATGAATAGTATGGTACCAATAGTTTAGAATTAGGATGGGATCTAAGATTTCCTTGGTTAATGTGCTAATAATAGCTAGAGCTAGGCATAAAGAAAGATTTGTTGTTCCTTTTGTATTTGGCTTGCAGACTTGAATGCTAGCTGGTGCCTAGCTTCCCAGCAGCTTCTCTAATACAGCATATTTGAGTTTAAATACTGAAAGCCATGATCAAGTTCAACAGACTTTTCTATTACTAAAGTCAATAGCACACCATTCAATACTTCACAGCCTTCACTAACTACCAGGATGAAACTGCATTTTCCTCTTAACAAAATATTACAGGTCGATTTATGAATGGTCTTCCCCCAAAAAATCAACCTGTAATTATCATTGCTGTACAGACATTGTTGGATACACATGATCTCCAAATGAATGTTGCATTAACAGCATAGCACAGGGCACAGGCCTTAACTAAGAAGGCTTAGCTACAATGTGACTGAGAAGCACCACAGAGGGATTGACAGAAGAATCAAATTTCTTCCCAAGATAAGTGGGAATAATCTCATACCGGAAAACAGAAAGAGAAGGAAGGATTCACAGAACATCTCATTCTAAACTCCAAAAGATTAAAATGAACTTTCTTCAGGGTTTGCAGATTACGACAAAGCAAGGAAGGAGAGCTCTAGGATTGAGCAGATAAAGCTCTTCGATATTTGAGTAAAGACCCATCTTTCCAGCCAATGAATCAAACCCAGTTTGTCCAGTAATTTCTCTTATGTTCTCCAAAGGCTTGTGAACCCTCCCAGCAATCACTCTGCAGACTATCAAAGCTTTTCTTGTACTTGGATCCTCTTCCGATATTTCAATGCATTCGTAAGCTCTTGCGCTTGTGGAAGTTGTGAAAACACCCACACCTTCCTTGAGCTCCTTCTTTGCACAAAACCCATTTCTTATAATTCTACAAACACAGCATTTTTCTGATACACAAAGACTTGAAGAGCTATTTAGGCCAAGAGAACATGCCACAGTAGTCCCATAAAACCTCAAAAGTTCATTCCCATCAGCAATGCACCTTGGGTGCTTCTTAGGAAGTTTACTGGCCTTGACCTTCACCATCTCTCGATACTCTTCAAACCGAGCAAGAGTCCTCTGCATGTTGTGCACTTTCAACACTCTTTCGATCCTTCCACAGTTGTTCTCAGATTTCAACCAGCTCGTCCGGCATATTATCTCAACAATTTTTCTAGATGAGTCACCTTCCATAAGTTCAGTAACTGTCAAAAGAATGCAGAAAGTGTGAGTGGGAACTCAATAGTCAATACCAACACCGAAGTAAAGCAAGCATAAATATATGAATCAGCAAATAATATTCTGCATATTCATAACACTCCGTGAAATCCATTCAATTTCCTTGTCATAACAAAACTTTCGGATATACTAAATTCTAGCTCCTACTGAACAGTAGATCAGAAAGTAAGAGAAATACTCAAATGATTAAAGTGTTAAGCTAATGAGAGATCTTTGCACACTTCCTCTGTTCTTTGACAGAAGAAAAGTGCTCAGCTTTGTGTGGTCAGAAGCATGTACACATTTGGTCCTAAAAGGATAAGTCAAACTGAAATCTTAGCTTCTCTAGCAGATCTTAACATTGTGAACAAACTTCCTGGTTTCTTACTCAGATGTCGGAACAAAAAGTGCTCATATTTCTATTGTCACAAGAATTTAGGCCTCTGGTCCTAAGAAGATGAGAAAATCTCAACTATATGCATTAAGAAAGAGATTTCAACATGAGTTTGGAAGCAACACAGACTAAAATGTTGAAATTAACCCAAAAATGAGAGTCTAATTCAAAAGGGGTTAATACCTGCATGCTTAGAGAGATGGTGCGCTTCAGCAGCTTCCCATTTTGTAAATTGCTCACCACATTTGTGACAAGTAATTGAGGAAGAACCATCAGAGGAGGCCCTATTACTCTGACGAAGTCCAGTCCCATTCCCAGAATTCAACCCTGAACCGCCGCCCTTCACATTCCCAGACGCTTCTGTATCTGAAGAAACCAGAAAATGGCTCTTCCTTGGAGGAGTGGCTGCTGCTGAGGTCCTAAAAGAAGGGTTGAAATAGTGCATTGTAGGGTGCCCTCCAGGTCCAGGTGTCCCTGGTTTAAGGGTATCCACAAATGTGGAACCACCATGGTTGCTGTTCCCACCTCCATTGTTGCCATTGCCAATATCAAAGCTTGTAATTTTGAGCTCACACCTTGAATTGCTCAAAATGACTTCATGGGTTATTGGGTTGAGGAACTCGCTGCTACCTATGGATCTTGGACTGCAATTACTTGGTGGCCTCTCCATATGTCTCTTGCTTCCATGAATCACATCCTTGAGATTGGCTATGGACCTTGAACAACCAGACCTGCCCCCTCCTGGCTTTCTTGTCAAGATTGTTGTCAACTGCTTCCTCGACTTTGGGTCATGAACGTCTGATGGCTCTGATTTGCAGTGGAGGGACTTCTTCAGAGAGAACCACACTGTTGGCATATTTTGAGAGTACCCTTTTGAGTTTGAGACCCTTTTGAGTTTTGATCCTTCTTTTGCTGCAGGGCAAGGCTCCAAAGGTAGCTTCTTTCAGGAAACACTCACTCACTTCAAGTCTTCTCCTTTATTTTTCAAAACAAAATCACTTTCCATTGCCATTAAAGCTGTAAAAAGTAAGCTAGAGGTATCTGCCAATCACTTTCTGGCTTCAATTAGCTTTCTATTTTGGGACAAAACTCTCTACCAAAATGACCTCCAACTAACATAGTCCAAGAATATTCAAAGGCTAACAGAGCAGCATACTTGATAGGCAACCATGTCAAGCACTTTTCTCAAACACTCAGAAAATGTTTTCGGAAACACAGAGTCTAGTTATCATAGTACTTGTGTAGAGTCTCATTCAAATGAAGCATTTTGGAAGTTTCCCTGAAATGGGTACATTTGAAAGAGGAAGAGAAACACAGATGGTTCTCAAAACTAGAAACCAAAGAAGACATTTGGATCGAAAAACAAAAGAAGTTCTGAAATTCAAAAATGGAGAATCTTTGGGCTCTAGACGAGAGAACCATGTTCAATATGACACTACCAATTAATGGGCATCGTTAGCGTGAAAGAAAAAGGCACGCGTGAAAGAAAAAGACACCCTAACCCTGAAATCTGAACATACATTTATGGACACTAGTATTTTTATCTCTGCATCTGTTTTTATTTTTTTGTCAACATCCCTTATTTTGAATTTGAATTAGTGGATGAACAAGACCTGAGATTCTTTTCGCTCTGATTTCCTTCTTTTTTAGTTGTAATACCCGTGTTTTGTTCTGGTGATGAATTGAGTGAATTGAGGTAGATCAAGTTTGTTATTAGGGAAAATTATTTTAAAACTAAAAACATATTTGATTTTTTTTTTTTAAAAAAAACTCAACTTATTATACCATGATAAAAAATGTTCAATTTATAACACTTATTTTTTTTTAAAAAAAACTAGTTGACATCATTTTCTCCCAAAAAAATTTCAAAAGTTATAAAACATTATTTTGACATTCCATTTTTGTCCCTTAAGAAGGGGTTGCTGGGTAATTAGTTCATCTTCTTCCATTTTAGTCTCTCTCTATCTCTCCCGACATTTTCTCTCTTCCTCGACTGTCTCTCTCCTGCGGCAAAATCGCCGACAACGGACCAAGGCTGTCTGGCTACAAAAACCTTCGAGTAAGTACCAAAATGACCACATCGACGTCTTCTTTCTCTTTCTCTCAACTCCTACTCTTATCCTTGGCCGAAGCACGCGGAAGAGTGAAGAGAAAGTCCGAGGAAACCCAAAATCTTAGAAATTAAGGGTTGATCGATTTCAAGCTGAATCGGACGGCAAGACTCAATGGGCTTTGTAGCTCTTACCTCTACGAAGCTAACCATAGCTTGGTTGCTTCCTAATTCAATCGGTGTTCGCCGAATCGAATAATTGAAAATTTTGAGATTTTGATATTCAAAGATAAATTCGATGTTTTGTACTTAGAATTAGAGGATGTTGTAGAAGAGAAAGTTGTTTGTTGTTTGTTGTTTGATTTTGAGCAGAATAACTCTCGGGCCACCGGAAAGTTGATGAACAAAACAACAACTATTCAGACAGCTCTCGAGACAGCTCTCCATGAATGAGGTGAATCAATGGATTTGGCTTATGAACTAAAATGTTTATTTTTGCACTTTATGATATATGTTACAACACAAGAACAACTCAAAGTTTGGTGTATAGTTGGTACTGAAACGTAGTTCTTAAGCCAAAGACAGTTATCCAGACAACTACCTAGACAACTCGCTAGACAACTGACTGAATATCTATCTGTTATCAGGTTTAAGAATAGTGTAAACAAGACCATTTATATATGCTTTGAAAATCTCTACTTTGTTTCAAAAAAGAATCAGATTGGAAGAATTACTGAAAAATAAGGGCTTGATCATAACCTAGTAGCTGGAAATACAAAAAGTTTAAATATTTGTTCAACTATCTGTCTGAATATCTGTTCAGTAGAAAAGTGTAGGAAAAAGTGTTTAGGGTAGAATGCAATACTTTCATTCATTCTTGAATTGGGTATATATTCAGCTTTACAAGGCATATTCCTAATAGGTAGAGAATATCTACAATAAAGAATAAATCAATTCTAATTACAATAGGAATCCTAAATATCTACAAGATCTATACTTGCCAACACTCCCCCTCAAGTTGGAGCGTAGATGTCAATCATGCCCAACTTGTTCAACCATTTACTAACGGCTTCATGTGATACTCCTTTAGTAAGAACATCAGCTAACTACTCATCGGATGACACAAGGGGAAACCGAATAATCTTTTTGTCAAGATTATCCCTTAAGAAATGCCTATCAACCTCCACATGTTTAGTTCTACCATCTTGTACTGGGTTATGAACAATCTCAATAGTAGCTATATTATCACAATGTAAATCTATAGGTCTCTGAAGTCTGAAACCTAACTCCTGCAGCACATTCTTGATCCACAACAATTCACATACTCCATTTGTCATTCCACGGTATTCAGCTTCTGCACTAGAACGAGCAATTATATTCTGCTTCTTACTGTGCCAAGTAACCAAACTTCCACCAATAAAAGTAAAGTAGCCAGAAATCGCCGTCCTATTAGTAAGATCACCAACCCAGTCTGCATCACTATAGCCAGAAACATACAACTCACTGTTTCTTGTAAACAACAAACCCTTACCAGGTGTGCCCTTCAAATACCTGAGAATTCGTAATACCACACTTATATCATCTACTCCAGGACTATGCATAAACTGACTTACCACACTGACAGCATATGCAATATCAAGTCTAGTATGTGATAAAAAAATGAGTCTTCCAACTAAACGTTGATACCTGCCCTTATTCGTTGGAACTTGATCTGGAAAAAGTTCCAGCCTGTGGTTTTTCTCAATAGGAGTAGCAACAGGTTTACAATCCAGCAATCTAGTTTCAGCTAGAAGATCCAAAACATACTTCCTCTGAGACAATGTAATCCCTTGATTGGACCTTGCGACTTCAATTCCTAAGAAGTACTTCAAATCACCCAAATCGTTCATGTCAAACTCTTGTGACAACTGTTTCTAGAGACTTCCTATCTCACATAGATCATCTCATGTTACCACTATGTCATCAACATACACAATCAAAGTTATAGCCTTACCATCTTTGCGCTTAACAAACAAGGTGTGATCAAAGTTACACTAGCGATACCTAAACTTCTTCATTGCTTTAGAGAAGCGCCCAAACCATGCTCTTGGTGATTGCTTCAAACCATATAGAGATTTTTTCAGATGACACACTTTTCCCTCATTTCCAGGTTTGCAACTGATTCCTGGTAGAGTGTCCATGTACACTTCTTCTTCTAAGTCACCATTCAGAAAAGCGTTCTTCACATCAAATTGACGTAGAGGCCAATCATAATGAGCTGGAAGGGCAATAAGGATTCTTACGGTATTAATTTTGGCAACAGGTGTAAAAGTATCTTGGTAGTCAACTCCATACTTCTGGGTATAACCTTTGGTAACCAACCTAGCCTTGTAGCAATCAATGCTTTCATCAGCTTTAAGTTTTATAGTAAACACCCAGCGACATCCAACAGTTTTCTTACCATGTGGCATATGAACCATATCCTAAGTTTCATTCTTTTACAAAGCTTCTAATTCCTCGTTCATAGCTTGTTTCCAGTTGGGACCTTCCAAGGCATCCTATACATTGCTAGGAATAGATACTAAAGATAATTGATTAACAACAAGTGCATGAGATTCAGAAAACCTATGGTGGGAGACATAGTTAGCAATATGGTATTTGGCTTTAGCATCTATCCTAGGCTCATATTTTTGCTTAGGAATTCCCTTAGTAACTCGATTAGATTTACGTACCTCAGGTGGAACACTCTGTAAGGAGATCTCAGTTAGTGATGTAGACAGGGGAACCGAAGCTTTAGTACTATCTCGATACTGCCCAGAAGGTAAATCAGTCGTCAAATTCTCATTGGTTTGAGAGGAATTTTTGATTGGTAGAGGAATAGATCTCGATCCATCGAAGCTAGCATTCGGGTCCTCAAATACAGGGTCTTCGATGCATCGAGAAATACCCTTCAATGCATCGAGGCAGTATCTCGGGTCTTCGCTACTGGGATTCTTCAATAGATTGAGAAAATGGTTTGATCCATCGAAGCCATCCCTTGGGTCTACACTGGTTTGATCATTCGATGGATCGAGAGGATCCTTCGATCCATTGAAGCCAGCTCTCTGGTCCTACGTTGCAGACATGGCATAACTCTCAAATATCAACTCCAATTGTTCCAGCTCTTCAAATTCTGGAAAATTCATAATATTTCCTTCACATTTGTGTCTCTCCCTCTGAAGGGAGGACTTTGACACTCCCCCTGAGGAAAAAGGGTCAGATTCCTGTAAGAAGACATCAAGGGAAACATGAGTCTTCTTTGTGAGAGGATTATAACATCGATAACCCTTTTGAAAATATGCATAGCGAATGAAGACACACTTCAAAGCACATGGATCAAGCTTACCTCTCAATTACTTATTGATGTGAACATACACAGTACACCCAAAAACTCTAGGTTCCAAATTCAGGAAAGAATGGACATTCAACATCTCATGAAGCTTCTGGTATGGAGTCTAAAACTCGATGACACTAGACGAAGTACGGTTGATCAAATAGGCAGCAGATGTAACAGCTACACCCCAATAAGAACGAGGTACGTTCATACCAAACATAGAGGCACGAACAACCTCCAGAAAAGTCATGTTCATACGCTCTTCTAAGCCATTCTATTAAGGAGTATAAGCTATAAAGGTTTGATGATGGATTCCATGAGAGCTCATATAAGTTGACATGGCGCTATCGACATACTCACCATCATTGTCAGATTGAAGAACGCGGATAGGCTGCTGGTATTGAGTTGTCACCAACTTATGAAATTCCACGAAGCGGGTGAACACATCACTCGTGTTAGTCATCATGTCATTCGAGTACACTCATCAATAAAAGTAACAAAGTAACGAGCTCTAGTAAGTGTAGAAATCCGAGCAGAACCCCAAACATCATAATGAATTTTCATAAAAGGAATTGAGCATTTATTCAAACTTGGAGAATAAGTAATATGGTGGCTCTGGGCCAGTTCACAAATATCACATTTAAACTCTGACTCATCAACACTCGAAAATAGATGAGGTTGTAACCTCCTAAGATAACTAAAGTTGAGATGACATAAACGACGATGTCATAACCAGATGGTTTCATTGGCTTTATTCAAACTGCTAACAATGTTGGCATAACTCAACGAACTCAGCTGCTCCTCTCCACTTGATGTTAAATCGAGATAGTACAACTTCCTCTGTTTAACACCATATCCAAGAATTTGTCGAGTCAAAATATTCTAAAAAAACACAAAAATTGGGATAAAATGTGACAGAGCAAGAAAGGGCCATAATGATTTGGCTAACAGACAAAAGGTTATATGCAATAGAGGGAACAACTAAGATAAAATCAATGGTTAATGATGGAGAAAGAGTAATTGAGCCTTCACCAACAACTAAAGAAGGGGAACCATCAACAGTAGATATACTAAGTAAAGGAGAGGGATGAATAGAGTTAACGAGACTAGGGTTATTAGTCATCTGATCGGATGCACCAGTTTCAATTATCCAAGCATTATTCCTACACAATGGGCATATAAAGTTGGCATATGGGTTAGGAGGACGAACAGGGCGGGAGAATTCGGAAGAACAGAAGGTAGAGGAGGACCGTCGTTAAGCCATGGTGGCCTGAGCGTCGGGAGCGAGAGCCGGAAGTAGTGGTGGTGGAGCAGCGGTGGTGGTCATGACAGTAGGCTGACTCGGGCCAGCAGAATGAGTAAGACGATCGTTGTGAGCTCGACGAACATGAGCATAGGTCTTGTCAAGACTCAACAACTCCTCCCTACGAAGAAGTTCCTTCCGAATCTGATCAAACTTGGAATCCAATCCCCCCAAGAACATGTGAACACGAAGAATAGATTTGTAGTTGTTGTCTTGGACAACTATGGTCACCGTATTAGAGAACGAGGCAACATACTGATCAAGTTCCTTGAGTCATGCGACCAACTCATTGTACACAGAAAGGGGCTGCCCTGCTTGTTTGGTGGTGAAGTAGAGGCGGTGCAACTCATAGATCCGGGTAAAGTCTGAATCATCATAGTATGTGTGGTGTAGAGCACTCTAAATATCTGCGACGGTCTTAAGACAAAGATAGCGGTTGATGATGGATAGGGACATGTTGTCGATCAACCAACTCTTGACTTTCTCATTGTTGGTAGTCCAAGTAAGAGACTCAGGTGTGCCTGCAGGAGGAGCAGCTAAAGCACCAGTAAGGAATCCAAGCTTGTTACACTGCACATCTGCATAACAGGAGCTCAGGTAGAGTAGTTGGAATCAGTCAAGAGAATTCCAATGGGAAAAGAGGAGTTTTCTTAGTGGTAGTGGATAGTAGGTTGATTCTGAGGTTGAGGTTGGGGAGAAGAAATCACGGCAGTTGGATTCTCCTTCCATGGCAGTGGAATTTAGGTGTAGTGAGTGACAAAAAATAAGGTTTTGTCGTAGGTCTACAGGTTAGGCTCTGATGGCAAGTAGAAAAGTGTAAGCAAAAGTATTTATAGTAGAATGTGATACTTTCATTCATTCCCGAATTAGGTATATATACAGCTTTATAAGACATATTCCTAATAGGTAGAGAATATCTACAATAAAGAATAAATTAATTCTAATTATAATAGGAATCTAAAATATCTACAAGATCTATACTTGCCAACATGTTCAACTAGCTGTCTAAATAGTTGTCTGAATATCTGGGGCGAGTTTCTACAATCATATTGGATACATACTTGACACAAATAACAGATATATAAACAAATTTCATGACAGATACTTAATAAACTATTTCATATTCCATAGTATATGAACCATTTCCACTAATAACAATCATTTACGGGGAAATAAACCTATACATAAACAAAGCTACCTCTCCAACTCAATCAATAATCCTAACATGTACATGTTAAGAACAGATACTTAACCAGATACTTGACATAAAATGAAAGCTTCTGTTCAACAACTAAACCAGCATTGCTAGATATACTAGGCTTAGTGTACTATTGCTTGTCCCTCTCCTCTATAAAATTTGTCAAACTGGTCTTGTCCTCATACTATAACTCTCAATAATACATTCGGATCCTTAGAGTTGCCATTTTGCACCAACTTTGCACGAGTAATGTTGTCATCAGATTGATGCACTTCTGTGGTGTACTTGCCTCATAAAATTGTCTCCGAATTTTATCATGTAGCTCATATTCATCAAATTATCTCCAAGAATGTAATTCATCTGAAAATAGGAATAAACAAGGCAATGTCACTCTATTCCAGTTCAACTTGTACTACTGGAACGTGCATTATCTGATATTCAGATTTCAGACATGTAGCTAACATGTAACACTAGCATGTGACAAGGAGAACTTCCACAACATATCTACAGTCAATTCAACAGTGCCACAACTTTCCCTCAAGATACGCAGAAGCTCAAGATAATCAATCACTGTACAGTCTACTAAAGAATTAAAGATGTCGTTGCTTTATTTTCCTCACAACAAAAGGTCATATGGAGTACAAACCACACCGAGTTACAGATTTTTTTCGCTTACGTAATCTGCAAAACTAGCTTATAACGCAGTTTAACAACATACTCCTTCAACTATCTAAGCAACATAAATTTACTCATCCTTGTTTGGTCACCATACAATATATGACCTGCAAATTCTGAGTTCGTCTACCAAAACGTTCTCTCGAATCAAACATCCGATGAAATCCAAATCCACATCCAAAATGAAACAAACAAAACAACGAAAAATAAAAAAGATGCAAGTGAATACGATAAAAATATACTGACCCAGAAAGAAAGGAAGCGAAACCCATTACAAAACCATACATATTCTTACAGTTAAATCACACTAGAACATAATAGTAGTTAATTACAGATGATCCACGGAGAATCAAAGATCAATCCTCAGAATCCGCAAAAGAGGGAAAAATAAAGAAACCATGAAAAGAAATAGGGAGCAACGAATCAAACAAGTTATAAATGTACTTGATTGTTAGAAGCCACTGGAATAAGCTCAAGAGATGGATAGAAGGAGAGATCCAAACCTTTTTGGTGGAAGAAGAAAGAAAAGGAAGAGAGAGACGGAGGTGGGTGCGGGGATAAGTAGAACAAAGGCCAAGCATGAGAAAACAAGATAACCAAAACTCAATTAACATCGAATTTAGGGGAAGCAAATTATTCACTTTCAGAGGCACTTCATCAAAGAGTTTAATTCACACAACATAACTTTGAATGCTCAAAACCCAACTAGTTTTACTTCCAAATGCTCAACCGGTCCCATGATGATATGAGTTCCATTGTATGTAACCACAATGTCGCTTATCTCTCCAACCTTGAGAGCAAATGTTGCTTCTTCAAAAGGCTTCTACATTTGGCCACGACCAAAAGGACCTGCAACAGTAGTATAACATACAGCTAGATCAGGGTGGGAGGATGGTGGTTTCAGATTAGAGAGAGTTTGGTGATTGCAGACCAGAGAGAGAGAGACTATGTATAGTGGAGCGGAGGAGTGAGGTGAGACAGTGAGAAGAAGTCAAAGACCTTTCCGTGCCTCAGCGGAGGATACATCGCTGACTCGCCGACATTCTCAATTGTAATGCCGCCAGCGATTACAAAAATCGGACCGGAAACTCTGGCCTTTGGAACGGCCTTCTGCTTGTCACTGCCGTTTTGAGCCTCGACCTCGTCTCAGCCGGAATCGGGGTCCTGGGCGTAGAAGAGGACCCCAAACGATGTCGTACAGAGAGAGATTGCTTTTAGGTGTTAGCTTGAAAAAATACGGTGGTATTTTTTGTAAATAACTCAAACATCATAGTCTGTTATCTACTAGGTGGGGGGCCCGCGCGCGAGGCGCGGGTGGGAAGTAAAATAGAAAAAAAGGATGAAGCATGGGGAATTTTGTTGCATCATAATTTTGAGCAAAGTGTTTAACTGTTGATTTATTGGTAATCTGTAAATATAAATATGATTAGTTTGAATTTTTTTATCTAATAATCTAATCTTTGATAGATGGAAGGGTTTAGAATATTGGATATAAGCAAATATATATGATATATTTATATTCAAATGTACGCAAAGAATGATGTCATTTTGTTATGAATAATTTATAATACTATGGTCTTGCGGTTGATTTATTAAAAGTAATGTAAAATTGAATAAAATATGTTTTCATCGTTCATATTGAACAGACAATATGAAAGTTTTGTTGACAAAAGTAATCATGCTTGATTACATGTTTTGGCATTTTGTGTATTGAAAGCAAAGGATGAATGCATATGAGATTGGCGGTAAATTTTCTATCATCTATTTTAATTCATTAAATAAACAAACTTTTGATGTAATTCGCAAAATTGATGTCCATGCACTTTAGAAGGAGGAAAAACTGTTATATTCGCAATTGTTTGCTTGTTGCCTTCAATCTATTTGGAGGTTCCACATGTTCGTGGCCTACTTTTGTCGATTTATCTCGAGTAATAAAATAAGGAATTAAATAACGACGCCAAAAAATGTGTATGACACAGATGAGTGGGAATCTTGTGCGTGAGGCACGGGTGGTGGCAAAAAAAGAGATAAGAAAAAGGAAGAACAGAAGGAATATGTTAGAAGGCACACAAATTTACAGATAAGATGCATAGCATTGTTTCATAAATGTGGCAGTTTCACGATACGATGGTTAAGTATTTATATAGGTTATATATTAGAGTACACATTATAAATTCAGTATAGGTTGGAATACACAAAGTGACCATCATGCAGCCAAACGAAGAAGCCGGAAGATTGCAAAAAATTTCCATGGAAAATACAATCTGTCCATGGCATAGAAAACTCCGTAGCAACTGCAGCCTAATTATTTTCAGGTCCAGCTGCAAAAGTAATTGTGCAAATAAGCAAATCATTCGTTAAACTTAGATTGCATACACATTTATTAAAATATTGAGTAAGATGAGCCCATATTAATAGCCCAAATGAAGAAAATATTGGCCAATAGCATGAACCAAATATAAAAAATTTTGGTGTGTAAAGTGCAGACAACAATATAGACACGTGGGTTTTTGAATTATTTGCAATCTATAATATTCAATTTGATCAAATATATTGCAATGGTGTACCAATTAAAAACATGTCAGATTTTCCACAATTTGCAGAAATAGAATCATGTATCTTTATTTCTCAAATAAATACATAATATTTGATCAATAAAGAAAGGCAAGATAACAAATGTGATTTCAAAGGGTATGAAATGAGGTATGAATTTTACGAAAAAAAGAACAACGCACATGTGAATTCCAATAGATGCTGAACTGAATAGTATCTAGTTGAATCAAGTAGTGAAATAACAAAGGCGATGATAATCTAGAATTTATCATACCTGAAGCCATAGACATGAGATGCGCAATATCAGCAGTAATCTTTGTCATCTGCAACATAACATCTGCGAGGCCAGCAAGGATAGTAGTCTTTTTGCTCTCTGTGTTTCCCACTGGTTCTTCTGCTGGTTTTGGCATGGGTTCTTTTTGGTGCATTTGTTCTGTTGCCACTGGTTTTTCATGTTGTATGTCATCTGGTGTCCTGTGTTCTTCTGTTGTTTCCTCTGTTGCTTCTGATGATTGTTGTTTTGCTTGTTCCCATAATTTCCTGAAAAATTTATATTCATTAACAGCCAAAAGAAAACAGAAAAGAAGTCTTCGCTGAGATAACGAAACCTTTTTTTTGAGATTTCTTGGCTTTCCTTTTTCCCAGCCTGCTTTGCCTTTCTTGGCTTGTTCGGAGCTGCTGGCTTCTCTTGTTTGTTTCTCTGTATTTTCTTGTTCGTGATCATGGCTGACATTGCATTGTTTTTGCTCCCATATTATTCTGGAAAGATTGCATGCAGTCACAGCCAGAAAAAAAAAACAAAGGAAAGTTTTTTCTATGATAAATCAAACCTCTTTTCGAGATTCCTTGGTTTCCCTTTTTGCCAGCCTCCCTTGCTTTTGTTTTGCTGTTTGGAGTTGTTGAGCTGTTCTTCCAGTTTTCTACAAATTGGTAGAATGAAGCATCAAGCACAGCAAAATTTATTGTTGGTCTGTATCGTAATATAGATTAATAGAGGTAGAGGACTATGATATTATGTAATCTACAAAGAAGGGGTTCCGTAAAAATCAAATTGAACACACAGATATCTAAGCTTAAAACAACAGTCATCCAACTAAGAATAGCTTTTCATCGAATTTAATTGCAGATAAAAATTACACATATTCTTGTAAGACAGTGGCGTCCATGAATTGCAGACAAAAAATCCAATAGATTAACAATCATAGCAACAACATTCGGCAATAATGAAAGCAAACAGAAATTAAAACTAACTGAATAGACTGTATAAGGGGAAGGAGGCAACTCTTGCATCCACAGAAGAGAAAGAAATTTTGTTCAAAAAAAATCGAACCTGTTTTCACGGTTTGTAGACATTTTAGGTGGCCGCCCCCTCTGCCTTTTTGTTGTTGGTTCATAGGAAATTGGCTGTTTTTGCTGTTTGTTTTGTTGATGCTTAGCACATTCAGAAGCAGGAGCTTTATCCAGCTGTTCGCTGAAAAAAAATTAAGCAAAAGAAGTTAGTTATCAATGCAAAGAGAATTACACTTTGTTTGCGAAGAATTAAACCTGTTGTTATGAATCTTAGACACATTTGGTGGCCGGCCCCTCTTTTTTTTGTTGGTTGGTTCATTGTTAATTGGTTCTTCTTCCATCTTCCTTTTTTGATCCTTCTTATATCCAGCGACAGCAGTTCTGTCCGTTTGTATGCTGAAAAAAAAAATT
Source organism: Geum urbanum (assembly GCA_946800695.1). Taxonomy (NCBI): domain Eukaryota; kingdom Viridiplantae; phylum Streptophyta; class Magnoliopsida; order Rosales; family Rosaceae; genus Geum; species Geum urbanum. Next base: position 51,742,507 of record OX327001.1, on the reverse strand, counting down.
AACAATTGATATCACAATAGATTATTTATATTGTAAGTATATAAATTCATAACTAATAATAAAAATGCAATAGATGAGTAATTGAATATATCTTGTGCAAATGATCTGTTGAATTCAGATCATTTAAGAAAGATCTCAGAACATTATTAAAATTTACCCAATCAACAAAATCCAAAATATTTCTTCAATTTGCGAAAATTTAGATACCACAACATTATTTGACCGAAAACAATTAAGTTTTGTACCTTGTGTTTGTTGGAGCTGCATACATTTGACGAAGGATCTCAGTAAATAAGAAGGCAGCTTGCTCTTGTTGATCACTGGGTTTGGTCCTTGATGTCTCTGCCTTGTTTTTGGGGGATTTAGGTTTTTTTTTGTTGTTTGTCATCCGTGCTGATGGTTGACGTGGAGAAAGAGATGTAGCTGAATGCAGTGGAGCTGATCTAGTCGAATGGGTAGGCACGTATGGAGAAGCAGGTGGTCCAGGCAACGGTATGACTTGCACTGGTATTTCTAAAAAAGTTCCGTCTTCCCGCAAATAGTAGTTTCTGCTTAGGTCCAGTGGCTGACCTAATAATTTCATCAAATAGTGGTGCATTAGCTAATAAAGGGGAGCCACAAAAACGATAAATTATTCGATGAATGATTATTATTTTTTGATAAATGTCATGCATCAGGCAGAAAATATGAATTTTTTGGAAATCCATTGATTTCTAGATGAGTATCTGTCTTGATCAAACACATCAACGAACAATATTCATCAAACAGATGTTTTGACCATGTTAACTCCAACTAAAATGCAAGCAAAGCATGTGGCCATTTATTTCATGCTTTGGTTATCAACAAATGGCACAACATAAGGTCATGATGCAGTTTGATTGAGACACAGCAATACCAAATCTGTAAAACATGATGAATAAAAAAAAATAGAGCAACTTGATTGCAATGAGACATTCTGCTTCCAACAAATTCCAAGGGCAAAAAATGCCACAAACGATTCTCATAAAAAAATCATTCAAATTATTATCATAAAGACCGACATCATGTAAATCATATTATTAGTGCAATGCATAAAAGCTCAAGTTATACAGCGCAAAAGTCAACCACATAACAGATTGATGTTTCATCAATCTCTTGCTGCATTAGGCATTGTCACAGATGGAAAGGAATCAGTGCTAGAAATGCCATTCACATATATTTATTCAAAGTAATAAAGATAGACATATGATGATATTAAGTTGAAAATCAGTGCCGAACTTTTGGACAAAGCAGATATCAAATTCCACATACGAAAGCAAAATTGACACCTTGGATCCAAAAATTTCAAAAAGATTATCCAAAGAGTGTTATTCAGAGTCAGCTGTTAGAGACCACACACGCCGAACAGCAATCAAAGGAAAGTATTTTTTGTATCGACTAACAGATGATCATGAAATAAACATAGTCTAATTAGACTTAATCTATGAGATCAATAAGAAGTATTGAAATAACATATGATATAAATTCTTCCCAAAAACTGAATGCTGACAGTTTGATTCAAAACCCAGTACTGAAATGGAAAGAATTAGCAAACTGGGATGCAGAAAGGTTAAAGTTCATCATTATGAACACATGCATCCAAACCATGATCATCCTTTCATCAAATATCCCTCACTCGGAGTGAGAAAGAGATTGTAAAAATAAATCGAAGTAGATCAGGGGATGATATTTACCTGCTCTGGGGAACAGTCTTCTTGGTCTCATGCTCCTCTGGCTTTCAGCAAGAACATCGGGGAAATGCAAAATGGGATGAGAGTGAAGTGGGGGTATTAGAATAATTGAGAACTTTTATCTGGATTGAATGCCCATGGCGAAATTGGTTCGATTGATTTGGTTCATAGGTGGGTCTGGCAGTTGGGGTTGTAATAAATATTGAAATAGTGGGAGCAGTGCAGAAGTAAAGCTGTTTAGTGTTGGCATGGGGAAATTTTTTTTCCCCAAAAATGCTGATTTTGGATATGTCTTTAGTTTCCAAAAAATGAGACGATTTTGTGAAAAAAATGTAGGAAAATAGTTTTAACAGGAAAATCAAATAATATATCTCATTAGATTATATGGATAGAAAGAAATTGAAATAATATATTTTTTAAGCGGCTCTTAGAAATATACAACCGGAGTAAAAATAATGTCAAAAAAAATATCATGGCAGTGTTGAAGAATTGTTATTGTGAATATTAAAATTTGGTCACCCCTTATATATTTCACAAATGTGTTCAACACAAAACATGATTAAGTCCTCAATCTTTAGGCATAAATTTTTATCTCATTGGTCAGTTGGCAAAAATACAATCGATATGTTTGAGAATTTTAAATTTTAGAACGTCAACAATGATGCGGAACTCATATTCATTTTGTTAAATGTCGCTTATTATGTCGCTATTTATGTTTGCGATACAGAGCAATATGTGAATATGGATAGAGAAGTATCTCGGTGAACATAACAGCAACAAATGAGGAATAATATAGATATAGATTTTGGAGTGAATGGGGGGAGATAATGGTAAAATCTAGAGGCAATTTTTTTTTCTCTTTATCAAATTCTAGTCATGCAATGGCAATATTGTGTCATTTTTTTGCGCCATAGCTCACACAACAGCATAGATTATGTATATACACACATAATAGGAATAAAAAATTTAGATGTTTTTTGTATTGTAAGGAGACAATGAGACGGAGAAAACTCCTTAGATTTGTACAAATTTGTTTATTATGATTGTGAGTAGAAGATGAATTTTTTCTGCTTGGCTAACATAAGTTGAAATAAAAAGAATGCATAGGTGCAGCCTTATGACGATTACAAATGCGTCAATGTAGTTGGCATTGATAGCAATCTAAAACGTGTGCATATCATATTCTAGATCTACAAGATGTCCCATTGCTAAAGCAGGATTTGTCAATGAAAGCACAACATGCACAATGACAGAAGCACGCAGACTTACATAATGCAATATATTGTATGCTTATTGTAGCACAATATGGCTGAATGGTTGGCAGATAAAAATCGAAAAAATGCCAAACAAATGTGGGCAAAAAAGAATGTTGGTGATTATAAATGTGGTGAATCCATACAATGCATATCATTATATTTGTGTGATGACATATAATGCCTCACATATTGCCAAACAGGTCAAAATAATATCAATCACACAAAATACCTGTGGAACATCCAAGTATCCATAGATTCGGTATTAGCAAAGACATATAGGAAAAAGCATGAAACAGAAAATTTAAAAGAAGCCATTCAATATATGAGCACGTTTTCATTACATAAGTGAATGCCAAAAAGAGCTAATACCCAGATCAAGAATGAATTCTTGATCACAATATTAGCTAACTTTACTCTCATTCACGATAAGATGATTGGATATAAGATCACTCATTTAGCTAATCTATGTAATCTAGAGAAGAAGCTGTGGCACGCTACGCAGGCTACAAGTAGAATACACCTGTGTCCAAGAAACGGCAACTCTTCACAGTATTTTGGGAACTGATTGAAGGGAGCAATGTAACTAAGCAAAAAAGTTGCCGTAGTTGTTGTGATTTTGTGCGCAAAAACACATCTGTCCCTAAACAAAAGGCCAGTTTTCATCATATTTATAGGAGCTGTTGATGGCGCTACCTGTCAGCATAATAAAAAATAGAGGACAGTATTTAACAACATACAGACAATTAATTCGATCATGCATGAAAATAACTCAAATTGTTGATCCAATGTTTTCTGCAAAAAGTTTTTTGTAATGACAATGGGAAAAAAAAACAGGAAATCCACAGCATTTGCTTTTTTTTGTCTGTAATTGAATGCGCCAAAAGAATTCAGAAACTTAATTGATTTAAAGAAGGGAGAGTTGACCTCATTTAAGCTTATTGTCCATATTTCATGGCTGTTCTTCTGCGGTCTTTATCGATGATGAGGTTCCAACATCTTTGTCTCTTAAGAAATGAAAAAAAAAATGCAACAGAAAAGAAAATTCTGATTACTGTAATCTATGAAGACAACAAATGAGTTTAAATATGGATATACCTTTTGGTTTTCTTATCTCTACTTGTTCCAAACAATTCTTTTGCGGAAGTTTGGATCTGACGTTTTGTTCCAGAAATAATTTTATCTGGAGTATCCATGATTGGCTCTTTAGATTCAATTGTTTGCAGACCTTTTTCAGTTCCAGTTGTATCTCCCCCAATTTTTCCAGCTAGTAACTCACATTTGCGGCTGCTTCTGACAAAGAGTTCACCACGTTGGCTAATTCTTATCTCAACCATGAATTGTTGGCCAACATTTGAACTAATTTTGTTTGGAAGAGTTATTTCCACTGGATGGGCTGTCTCGTTCAAGAGTTGTTCACATGTGGCTCCAAAGAATTCATCAGCTGATCTTCCCATTAATATCACTCTCGCCTGATCAAGGTCATCTTGAATAACCATATACACCCTAGTGCTATATGAAATATTGGCGACATCAAAATTTTTTAGCAAAGGCAATGTTTAAGCTGAGAAAAACACGTGTATGAAAGTTCTAAAGGAAAACAGTCCGCCTGACCTGTATTTTGGTTTTTGCTCACCATGGGCATTACAGATGTAACGATCAGCAAGATCTTCTTTCTTAAACATATGTTTATAACATTTGTCAACAGGACAACATTTGTAAAACCATGCTTTGTCGACAAAAAATCTCCTCACAACAGCAGTACAATAAACAGACTTGGTCTGAAAGAGACACATAGCTCAATGAATATGAGAAACTAATATATTGCAAAAAAATTGAATTCTATAGACAAACATAATATGATAACAATGAATTGTATGTATGTTGAATGGTATAAGTCCTGGATTAGTCAGCCAAACTTGAAACAGAACCCTTTTCAGATTGGATTTAAAAACATGAGACATGAAAAAAAGAATATGAAGTGTCATCAACCAAGATACGACGCATTAATATCCTGACTTGGTCACACCAAATGATTTTTATTTTATATGTTGCTGAAAAATAAAGGATATAGTGGAATACCATATGGAGAGCCGGATTGAGCATGTTCAATTCTGCCACAGTCCTTTTGTCAGCTTCATTAATTATTCTTGTTGAGATCAAACTGGAGTATGCGCCAGATACATTCAGTTTGTCGCCATTCTTCGAAAATCTAGCAAAGAATTTATAAACATCAATAAAAAATTGTATCATATGAAATCCACATAAGTCATCATATCTGAGACAAATTTTGATTCAAATTAGTCAAGTAATTAACTTACTCGGCATCATATCGTTCTCTTTCTTTAATGTCAGGATCGATGATAAAGCATGTATGGGGTGTGCTATATGCTGACACACGACCTGAATATTGTTGAACAGATTATGTAAACTATAAGGAAAACATAATTGGCATATTTTATTTGCCGAAAAGAATCGGTGTCGAAAATGAAATTTAATAAATACATTTATTCGCTTATTTTCTTGCAAATGTCTATTCATAACCATGGAGGAAAATGTGGTCAGACTTAAAATATGCGATGCGATTACAAAAGGAAGTATACATATGGCTGAAAAGGCAAAGAGAAAAAAGCAGAGAACAGAGCTTCAAGCATAATACCTTCAAACATGCTTATTCTCATCCCTGTGAACACTGCAAGCACAGGTGGAGGCAATTCAGTTATCTCTTGCACAGGAAATGATCTTGCAACATCAGCCCACAGAGAGATCTTCAATTCCTCTCTCCTATAAAATTCATGCACACCATGAACACATTTTTATTGACAAATATGGCACACTCACACACAAAAAAAGGAAGATATATTAGTGATACCCAATGAATTGAATTGACAGATCAGTCCTAGTTTCTTTTTCTTTTGGATTGTGAACATCGACCACCTGTGGTGCTCTCACAGATTTGATGCAACCATAGAGATCTGCAACTTAAAAAGGAACTATCAGCATGTTTCAAGAAAGAAGATAAATTGATGCACGTATATTTATAACATTGAAGAAGAACAACTTTGCACCTGCTAGTAGAATCTGTTGCTGTGCCTCTGCAGCCAGCTGTCCAAATTTTCGCAAATTGAAGGAATATTTTGGAAAATTGGGCAACTCTTCCTCAACTTCTTCAAATTGGGTGAATTCTGTGAAATACAAAATTGCATCATGATCGGCAACTTTGTGCCTAGCAGTATCCTTCTTTGAAGCAAACCTTGACACATCATATATCTTCCCCACTTGCATCAAGTTCTGCATATGTGTGTAATAACATTCTTCAATCATGGCATGTATTGAAGAACCCTTCAATGAGAAATTTCCATATGTTAGAAGAATTAAATAATAAAAAAAGCACATGAAATAGATACCAAAAATCGCTAAACCATGTAAACTAAGTAAGATTATAAACAATGGATAATGAAATAATCAAGAGAATAAATGTTAGACCACAAACAGGAGACATAAATTAGCAATCAGAAAATTCAACTTAAATAGAAAATTGACAACGGAGGCCGGTTTTTAGTCCGACAAATAACTTACTCTCTCATCCACCAGGAGATAATGGAGTCCATTGTAGTCTAAACTGTCAAAAATCCGGGGCCTCCATTTTAATGCAGCACGAACTCTGATAGTGATACCGATGGCAGAATAGGGCTTAATCTGAGCGATCAACTTTTTCATTTTCAACTGGGTCACAAAAAATAGCAGATATTATGAGTGACAAAAAAGAAAACAAATGGGAAATGTGTAATCAAAATATAGGCTGTCAGAGTTTCCATAACCAAAATCACAGGCTTATATGAACCAACTGTTGAAAGCAAAACAATATCATAAAAAATGATAAACAATATCGAAGAGAAGAAAAGATCTCAATAATCAAGAGAGACCTTGTTCCAACTTTTGAGTTCGATCAATGAGTCAAATAAAAAAAAAACATAGGGCTGAATGAGTAATAGGATAACATGAAGCAATGAAATCCATAAAATTCAATTTATTTTTCCAAACGCATCGAGCATGAACATAAAGCTAAGAAACATCACACACAGGATACAATAGTTCGGGAAATGGATTTTAAGTTCAGCATGAACACGCCATTTATGTTGTAATGGTTCGAACTAGTTAATGAACCACACATCGAGCAAGAAATAGGAGCTGGTAAATGGACAGTGGAGAAAAATAAACATGTTTTCGAAAATTTGCGAATCACCAGAAACAGCAGACGATGGGAGAACAGAATAAAAACAAAGAAAAAAGAAAAAATGAATCAATGCATTGTCATCCAATCTGCAGGACAGAGATACAACGAAGGAAAAAAAATTCCACTTACAAAGTAGGAAAACAGACCTCGTTGACTGAATCAGCAGGCTCTCTAGTTGGAACCAGAAAAGAAAAGAAAATGACAATTGCTGTAAAATATCCTCTTGTATGCTTGTTGATGCTTTGAACTTGTATTGATGGTGAGCTAATGAAGCAAACGTCACTGCCTTTAATGAGAGGCGAAAAGAGACACCACGTCGGCATCTTGTGGAGCAAAAATTGGATTATAGATTATGACTTCACACAGTGCACGTGGTGATAGAGGACAGAAAATCAATATGAAATGCTTTCCAATGGGTGGGAAAAGGGCAATTGTAATGATTAAAGGAGAAAAAATGTGGCTATCAATCCGATAGAATATTGACTCAGTTAGGAAGAGATTGAGAACGGAGAGAAGCAGCTGAAAAAATCCAGGCTTTTTAAGCCCTTGTCTCAATCAAACAGGGGGAAAATATTGGGTCAGAGAAGAATGCCCATGGTAAGAAAGACACCATGCCATTCTACTTAGCCAATATCTAACGTATGTGATGAAAAAAAAAAAAACTTAGTGGCAAAAATGTAGCCACAAATCAGTACGAAAAAACGTGCATGTAATAGAATATATCCAAAACTTTTTTCATAATTTGTATATCACCCCACAAAAACTCTTGAGAACGCTCTAAAGGTAGCACACATCTCTTTATGCCCCACGCATACGATGGTGTTTCAATTGTATGGGTGTCATAATCTTTTGGCAACTATTCTAGTATTGGTTGCATGGGCCTATGAGAATCCATAGGAAGATGAGAATGCGAATTGCCAAGTTTTTGTAAGTAATTAATCTATCATGGATTGTTAGTTGATTACTGTTAAAACAGCACATGCATGAAGAATGATATGTTATTCCCTTAATTAATGAAGATAATCTTCTTCTATTTCTCTTTTATAACATTAAGTTTTGTTATCTCAGCAAGACAAATATAAATTTCATATTCTTTGTTCCGTTTCCAACACTCTATCTGTTATAAATGTACGACGGCTTTAATTTCATACTATTTATTCCGTTCCTAACATCCTATTTGTTAAAAATGTAACATGGTTATACACCATGTGTCCTATACTCATATGTAATATGCATGTGTCACATGTATATTATATATTTTGGAATACATCCTTGTAAACAATATTTTTTGTATAGTTAGCCGGGAAATCATTCCCATTTTTTATCATTATTCTAAGACCTTTTCTCGACGTTACCCTCGATAATGCCACATATAATTGGCCGTGAGTAAAAACGGGTTCTGATAAATATATTCCAACTTGATTTAATGATTGACCTTGACTTTTATTAATTGTCATTGCATAACATGGTCTAATAGGAAATTGACGTCTTTTAAATGTAAATGGCCATTTAGTTTCGGTTGCTATCAATGATATTCTTGGAATATGCACTTTTTGTCCAACATTATTTCCAGTGAGTATTTTTGCCTCTATCAATCTCTCAAACAATTTTGTCACAATTAATCTAGTGCCATTACACAAACCTCGTATTTGATCTAAATTTCTTAACAACATAATGGGCATACCAATTTTCAGCATGAGCTCGTGTGTTGGCAAACCACTAAAGTCAAGTTTATTTAAAAATTCTATAGGATATAAAAGATTAATATTATCACTGTTACCTGAATTATATGAAATAGAATCTGAACTAAAATATGATTTATTATTTCCAGGCACTAATTTGATTGCATAATTATTAATTTCATGTACAATTACATTTTTAGGAGTCACAATAGCACGCTCTCTTAAATAATCAGTGTCATTGTATTTGGTATCAAAATTGGGATAAGTTGCTTCAAAAATTGCCCTTATGGGTTCAACAATGGAATCAACTAACAAATCTTGCGGTACATGAATCCAACTTACATCTGGATCATCCACGGGTAATTTTGATTCCCATCGACCTTCACCTATCATAAGTATCCATTCAACAAAATCTCTAATTTCATTTCTTTCAAAAGCAGTCAAACCAATTGTTGATAATCTCATATTTTCAACTAAATGAAATACTTCGACGTTAGGCCACAAATATGAGTTATTAAACGATGCTTCAAGAACTTGTTCTTTACCACCACCTTGTATAACCGGCAATGTTTGCCTAAAATCCCCACCAAATAAAATTGTTTTTCCTCCGAAGGGTTCTTCTTTTTTAGATAAAATATCGCGCAATGTTCTATCCACCGATTCAATACACCATTTATTACACATAGGAGCTTCATCCCATACTATTAATTCAGCTTTTTCAATTAAATCAGAAAGATTGCTTTGTTTATTTATATTACAACTTGAATCTTTATCTATGACTGGCTTAATTTTGAAACGGGAATGAGCTGTTCTACCTATTGGAAGCAATAACGAAGCAATACCTGAGGAAGCAACAGCCAAAACAATTTTGCCTTCCGATCTCAATCTGGAAATTATAGTATTCCATAAAAATGTTTTCCCTGTGCCTCCACTACCATGAATAAAAAATAATCGTGGCTTCTTTAGTTCTATGGTTTTGATCACCTCATCATATATAATTTTTTTATTATTATTTAGTTTGCTGATCATGTCAGAATGTTGCAGTTTCAATGCATTGCAATCAAAATCTAATTCTTCTCTAATAAACCTATTGTTTAGTTCATGTATTTGTTGTGTGTTCGGCATTGGTAATTGATGGTTTTTTAAACTACTGGACGATAAATTAAATAATTTTTCAAGCTCGTGCAGAACAACATTTTTTAATTCATTGTCAGGTATGGTAAGATTCGGCATATTAAAATTTAATCTCATTTTGTACGATATGTCATCAGACATATTAATCCAATATGCATCCAATAAAGCTCGGGGATCTGAAACATCACAAAACAAAATAATTGTAACAAAAAAATAGCGAATTTGAGAAGAAGTGGCAGTAAAAGTAGATTCTAGTAATGCTTCAGACCATTCTTTGTCATCTCCCAGCAATCCTAAAGCTCGACACGCCTCTTGATAAGTTGAATATGTTATCTGATTGATCGTTCTTATTGCCTGAAAATCGATACACCCTTTTTGAACATACAAAAGCATTCTAAGATAGTATAATTCACCAACATTTGGTGGCACATACGCTATTCTACCAATAACGCGATATTTTTTCCTTTGGGTCCATATTTTTTTATCATCATTCCACACAAATTTTGTAGGAAATTGACCATATGTTAATTTTTTCGCCTTCTTATAAGTCCTGTTAGCTGCAAACCAAGCAGTTAGCATTGTAGTTTCAACACTTGGATTTTGTAATACATTTTCAAGAGAATTAGTGGGATGAAAACAAATATTTTGTTGATTGGGTAAATGAATCTTTAAATATTGAACTGCAGGATATCTAAAATGAATTGAAAATTCAAATAAACGCCAAACGAATTCATGAGGAGTTAAATATCGACAATTGAGATAATTTTGAATTTCATCATTTACATTATTATGGACCAATACGCGAGCTCTATCAGGTCCTTTATTTATGTATTTAAATAAATATTTTATCAACATAGATTGAGAACACGATTCAACGTTAATATGAGCATTATACCTTAACAACAAATTAGCATTATATGGTACAACATAATTATTACCCACCTGAACTCTTTTTTTTATCACAAAACGTGAATCATCATCACGACGTCTATATTGGGGAGACTTTATTGCTTGAAAAATTGTGTTAGAAATGAATGGTTTTGGAAAAAATTTTGTGCATAATTTATCTCGCATACACGGAGAACCGGATTAAGTTGACCGCAAGGACCATGAATCATAAATTGACTGACTATCTCAAACAATTCTGGGTTAATATTTTTATCGGGCAATTCTGCTGAAATTATAGAATCTACATCAGCTGCCGAATAACATTTGTACTTGTTTTTTAGCCAAAATAATAAATGAGCATGTGGTAATCCTCTTTTTTGGAATTCAATTGTGCATACATGAGCGTGGATTTCTCCAAAGGGTACCCCATCTTTAACATAAGCAATCATATCATCAACTTTTATTTTAAAAATTCGACAAACAATATCAGGCCGATCTTCAGGTTTGTAACCGGGTTTTTTTTCGAAATATCTCAAAATTTCTGGCCATTTCACATTGCATGTGAAAGTGATGAATAAATCAGGGTTTCCATATTCTCTACAAATTGCCATTGCATCTTGATAATTATTTATCATATCTCTTGGACTTCCAGTGTGAGAACCAGGAAGAAAAACTTTTTTTCCGACATCAGAACCTTGGACAATTCCATCTAACACAAATGCAGATATATTATTTAATGCTTCACACCTTAATTCTGGTTGATGATGTCTTATATATTCCAGTCGATTTTCTTCAACAGTTGCGTATGAATCGACTAAATATTGTTGAAATAATCTTCCTCCTTTCAATAAAGTACTCAATTGGTTCATTCTGTCATGAATTTGATAACGTATAAATTTATTCATTGTTAATTTTCTATTTTTATCGTTACTTTTGCCTGGTATTGGTTTTAATTTCATGTTAATTTGAAATCCATCTTCCCCAAATGGAAAAAGAAGTGGATATTGTAATGACATTAACTTGGGATGAATTTTAGATATTCGTTTAAGTGTTCCTTCATTTGATCGAATAATTATATCTCTGTTGGAATTAAATTCACCTATATCACCGACAATTAATCCACCAATTTCAGAAGCAGAAGGGAATTCATATTGTTTACTATCTGTTTTTTCACGGTCAAGTATAGACATATCAAAATTGGGCAACGACTGATTCTCAAAATCATCTCTCACAGATCGATATATTTTAGTTAATTCATTGTGTTGATCTAATAATTCCATCAATCCTCTAACAATATCAAAATCAATCTTATTATTTGCCTTATTTGGATCAACAGCGTTTATTCTGTTTGAAATCTCATTTTGAGTATCATATACATATAACTGACCATATTTAGGAGAATCTCCTTCTAAAGGTAAAATAGAACCCATTAAGTGATGAACTTGTCCACAAATTTTAAAAACATAAGGAGCCCCTCCATTATTAATGGTATGCTCAATTTTAGCCCCCATAGAAGTAAAAGCAAACATGGAATTATAAATTCTGATGTTATCACGAAACAATACACTTTTTCGACCATTATTTGGGTTCAATAATTCATCAAGAAATATAGGAGTTGGATATGACATTGGAAGTTCGATTTTGCCTTTTTCACAGCAATGACTATACATGAATTGATTTTTTTCTTTTTTTTTCAATGCTTCAGCTGACCAAAATAATGCATTGCAATGACTGCATGTGTAACCATCATCACCAGCATCATCATAACACACAACTCGACCTACAATCACAATTATCAAAATCTGTGTTAGAATCTTCATAACTAATAATAAAAATGCAATAGATAAATAAGTGGTTGATAATCAATGAGGGAAAATACTATTCCTGACCTTCATGACTGGTTTGATACGATGCTTGCCCAAAAATAGTCCCTTGAAGAGCTGCATCAGATGCAGAAAAGTATCAGCCTATAGGACTAATGTAAAAATAAAAAATAAAAGGGGTGATAACACATATAATCAATCCCAAGAAACAATACCCAGAGAAAAAACTATTATATGTGATGATATATCGTAATTGATTATGACAATTGATCGCAGATGAATTACGAAAATTTGAACCTAGAAAATCTCGCAATACTCACGGCATCAATTGTCTTCACCAAATCAGTGGATACATGTCAACTCGTAATCGTAACATTCATCAATATTGCATCAACAATTACAGACATAAAAAAACCCAGCATACACAAAATAGAAACTTAAATTGAAAATATATACTGAACTAACATATTCCTCATCATGCCAACATTATATCAGAGATTGACCACATACGAAAACACATTGCAACACAGATTGCTCACAATTTTTGGCTCTAAACTACATCTGTAACAAAGCAACTATATTAGATTGAGACAATCATATTCAATTTGCGCAGGAAAAATATGGAAGTAAAACAAAGAACTGACAGCAGCGAAAAACTAAGGCGTGCAGTTTTAGGTTCACCCAAAGAACGAAACAACATTTGGAGCAAATGAATCAGCAACTAACAACAAAAACATGAGTAGTTCTATCATTTAATTCTGTATTATGATTATTCATGTAGTCCATATATATTTGCCAATCTGGTACCAAAACATTAGCATTATTTTATTGTGACGCTGAAGATTGACCAAGTTTATTGCAGATCCAGCATACAATATGCATGAACAAAAGCACTGATATCAACGCTGCAATAAGCAATAAACCGCTATTTTCTACGACTCCCCGAACTCTTGTGCAACATGCCTGTAAGAAAATTCTCAAGGCAATATTGTTACTGGAATAGTTTATATTGTCATGTGCTAGCGGTGTTCAGTGATTTTATAATGGTATGCCTAGTTGTTCTGAAGCTAAAGTGATCAAGCGTAAGTTAACAGCTGATGATGATGATAGATGCAAAAAAAGTGAAAATTTAGGGTAAAAAAAAAAAGGACAACGTTTTCCAATACCTGATACCAGATCTTCAGTGTCACTGTCGTCGCTGCTCTCTTCACATGCAGCACTTGCCTGAGGATAGTTCAATTGTGACGTTGTCTCATGAGCAATCGAGGATTCCCCAGTAGTAGATTGAAGAAAATGCGGGCTGTCAGCGAAAAATCCCTGGTTCAATTGAACACAATCCAACAATGGCGGCATCTCTTGGGAGGCAGAGGATTCTTGGGAAACAGTAGAGAAAAGACGCTGTTTCTTGGTCAAAGAGCCTTGGCCTAAATCAGAATTCACCAAGGAACACACGGAGGATTCTTGGGAAATGGCAGATAAAAGACGCTGTTTCTTGGTCACAGAGCCGTGGCCCAAATCAGAACTCACCAAGGAAACTTGGTTTGAATGGGGACACTCCAATGACGACACAGTCCGCTTTGCCTTGTTCAAAAAGTCTATATTTCTTTTTGGCCCCATAGCTGCACAACCAATTAAACCAACAAAGAGTATATAAATAATGAACACAAACTATGTGCGCCATTAACAAACATGGCAAAACATAATCATTTCCACACACAAAAATACGACATAAAGCATGGACAGTCATCGCAACGAAGAAGGAAAAGTAAGCCATCCGCAGAACAGACAATAAATTTAACAAAACAGAATCACAAAACATGGCACCTGCACAATAGACAACAACACCATTTATATCCACAGAAAATAGTTGATCAAATCTCATACCATATTCAATCATCGGTGAATACTAAATGATGGCAAGTTTATTTGGCATAAGCAAAACCAAAAAATAAAAACATCGCAACAGTGGTAAAGCTAATGTGATTCAAATCAGAAATTTGATTTTCCTAATGCCACACTGCTGGACACCATAAATCGACTTAAATACAGACCTGAATGTCGAGGACAAATGAAGGCAAAATATGACAATTTCCAGAGAGGCAGTACCAAGGCGATTGAGTGAAGTTTTTTTTTGCACACAACCTTCAGATCCTACATAATACAATAAATAAAGTGAGAACTATAACAAAGGATGACAAATAGTGTAATAAACCAACGAACATAAATTAATCGAATAATAGGAAAAAAAATTAAATCAGCATATTTTCCATTGGCCCTGGCAAAAAAATTCCCAAAAACATCTAAAAATGAAGAAAATGTAATTCAGCCAGAGATTGATCCACAACAGCTCTAAATACAACACAACAAATTAAAATAATTCCCCTCACACCTGACAGACATCTAATCCATTAAGCTTATGCAAGAACAGATAAATGAATTCCAAAGCCATAAGCTCTGAGTATAATTATATTAATGAAGAACGAATCCCTCCCTGAATCCCTCTTTTTTCAGGAGCTTTGCAATCTTGGAGTTAATTAAATCCATACATTGACAGACCATATAATACTCTCACGAAAAGAAGATGAAGTTGACATTCCATCTTGCAACATAAGAGTTGGTCTGAAAGGAAGCTGACTTTTTAAAAATGACTCTTTAAACAGGGTGCATTGAAATTGGATTGCTAAAGGAATTTCACTGTTTTAAAAACAGGTTCACAATCAGCGTATCACCATAGCACCGACACAATATATAATCAACAAAACCAATCTACAATATGCATGTGTCAAAATTGAATAACAACAATCACGACACTCACACAACAAAAATCTTTTTATTAATTGTGAGTGTAAGAGGGTAACATCCACACAAATTTGTGCTAAACACACTCACCCATATACCTCCAAAAAAATTGAACCAATGGCCCAATGTATGCGACAACTGTACAGCAGACTTAAAAACCAATGCATACAGCAAACCCATATACATAGCAAACGGACATTCTTTTCAAGTTTAGAATAGCCACATGATAGAAATAATTAATACATTAGACGAAAGTCTGAGCTAACCATATATCAGCAATATATATTTCTGTATATATAGCAAACTATTATATATGGATATATAACATATATAACTTCCAGCAACTAATGCAATTTCCACATATATAGATACTTTTACACGCATCACATGGTCTTAACTAACAGAATGCAACTTGGAGGGAAAACAAATAAAGACAGGGGGGAAAAACCAAAAATATAAGAGATACACAGACAAAAATGCAACTCAGATGACAAAAAATGCCTAAAAAAATAATAAAAAACAAATGCAAATGGAAGCAAACAAAAGTAAAACAAAACGAACATGAGAGGCACACGGGGAAAAAAAACAGCGCTGCAGGCCATGGACCTACATATCTGATCTGTTATGGGAAAAAGTGATTTGTCCACTGCTAACAAAAATACTTATCAAAATAGAAGAAGCGTAACCCATGATTGATTCAACGTAAAATGCAACTTAGTCACATATATTATCGGATGCACTCAAATAGGTTTCCAACAATAGCTTCATCCTGTCAAACAAAGAAACCCATGACAGGCTTTTTTTGATTGTAAGCATACACAGATTACAAATGTAACCAAATATTTAAATGCCACCGAAGATTAAATCAGGGGGTCAACTATGATACCAATCGCTGAGTGATGTCGCAAGTCTTGATCAACAATAAATTTCCTAGAATTTGCAAACCACTGTATGTAAGCCTCATCAATTCATAGTAAGGTTCATAAGAAACAAATCCATTGGAATCCCACAACAACGCAACAAAATATGACAAAGAGTACGGTAAGGCAGAACAAAAGAAGAGCAAATTTTGAGCCAACAATCATCCACACAAATTTAATTTACCCAAGGCCCTCATTTCTGCCAAATCCATAATCCAAATATGCAGCAATGCTACAAAGCCATTCTCATAACAAATGTAAGTTCTACATGGTGTGTTTCCACAGCACAAATAAAATACAGCTGATCTCCAACAATGCGAATGAACTTTCTTTTATACAACACACTGTTTGACAATAAAACAGAGACCCATGACCTCAAACAATGCAGCATCAAACAACAAATGACATCAACAAACAACAAAAGATATTAAAATCAAACTAATGAATGCACTTAGCAAAAAGTCAGCTGTATGGCACAACAGGAAAAGATAAAATATAGATCGAAGCCAGAAAAGCCAAAGCACCCCAGCATTTGAAAAGCATAAAAAAGAATTTGAGCTCCCCTACTTCAGCCAACGACTCACTTAACATAAATTGTCACATTGCTGTGACCAAAATCCGAAGAAGAAATAAGACACCAGATAAAAAAATTTGAATACAATTATTTAAACAAAACTCAATCATGGAAAACCAACCACTAAGATCAAAAGAGGGCTCAAGCAAATAAAATAAAGCCCACTCCATAAATCCTGACTCTTCCATCATTATAAACATAATCAGCACCAAAAAATATGAACAGCTTTGAAAATAACCACTTCCAACACAGCGTAACACATAATTCAGCATAGTTAAGACATGGCACACACAGATAAAAATCCAGATGAAATCTGGGTTTCAAAATTCAGGGTCAAGGGCGCAATTTTTTATTGAATGGAAAATATCGAGATTCATTTCCAGCAACAGACCAAAACCATTATATAAAACAGCATAATAATGTCTCAACATCACACAAATTCTTCCACAACTGTGAAATTCATTGTTTACCAGCATATAAAAAATCCCGCTATACAATCATCCCTGTTGAACATATGACTAAACGACATCAGGGAAGAAATACAAAAGAACTCAGCCAAACTAAAGAAACCCTTTGAACATAACCAGATACAGAACTGTGGAATTCAGCGGTCATTAGCATATAAAAAGACCCACTACATACTCAGACCTATTGAATATATAAGCAAATGACTGCAAGGAACAAACACTACACAACTCACCCAAAGTCAAGAAACATTTAAAATATAGGCAGATCAGTCTCCTCATTTGTCCAACAAAATCGTTGATAAACAGACTCATCACTTCAATTGACAGAATTGGCAAAAAACCTAAACATATAGCATAAACACCATTTAAAATCCCTGTGCCACCACTTCTAAAACTAAACCAGACATACAGAATCACAATATGAAATATATGTTCCCCTGTGTTATGCAAAACCCAAAACATGACAGGAAATACCTGCGCGACCAATCACAAAACTAAAGCAAACACACAGAATCACAACATAAAACACATGTTCCCCTGTGTCATGCAAAACCCAAAATATGACAGGGAATCTACCGCAACAACATGAATCTTGAAGGCTGTAAAGCTCTTGGTTCAGGTTCCACAGCTGTAAAAGGGCGGAAACATTGAAAACAGTAATCTCACCACACACAGACAACAATAACCCAAAACATATTAAGTCTCCTTTGCAAATCGGAACACAGGACACAACCCAGAAATAAAGTTTGAGAAATTGGGAAAATGAGCACAATTTGTCAACCAAAACACTAACAAACTGATCAACCGACAGCAATCCTAGATAAATATATCACCACTGATGCCAGACAAAGAAGCAAAACAGCAGACACATAAGAAAGAAGAAAAAATTAAGATATTGAAATCACAACAGAAATCAATTCTTCAACAGCTGTCAAATTCAATGTTTATTAGCACATAAAAAGTCCCAGCACATGATAATTCCTATTGAATATATGAGCAAATGACCCCAGGGAAGAAACACCAAAGGACTCACCCAAAGCAAACAAACATTTAGAACATAAACAAACACACAATAGTCGAATTATATGAGCAAATGACTGAAGGGAAGAAACACCAAAGAGCTCATCCAAACCAAAGAAACATTTAGAATATAAGCAGATACACAACAATGGAATTCATTGTTCACCAGGATATAAAAGGTCCGACCACATATTCATTCCTATTGAATACATGAGTAAATGAGTCGAAGGAACAAAGACTACAGTTGTATAAGCAGATACACAACAGTGGAATTCATTGTTCATCAGGATATAAAAGGTCCCGCTACACATTCATTCCCATTGAACACATGAGTAAATGAGTCAAAGGAACAGACACCACAGTTGACACCGAAAGCAAAGAAACAGTTAGAATATAAGCAGATCAGTCTTATTATGTGTCTCAAAAAATCATCGATAAACAGGCCTACGACCTCAGCCGACAGAATTGGCAAAAAACCAAAACATATAGTCCACACACCATCACGCAAAAAAAGCCAAAAATATAACAGGGAGTCTACCTTAACAGCATAAAACCTGAAACCTGTAAACTTTTGGTTCAGGTTCCACACCTGTCAAAGGATGGAAACACATACACACCAACAACCCAAAACATAGTCAATCTCGTCTACAAATCGAAACACAGAACACAACCTAGAAATCAAGTTCGAGAAACTGGGAAAACGAATACAATTCGTTAAATGAAACACTAACAAATCGATTAATAAATATATCAGCACGAATGCCACACAATGAATCGAAATAGCAGACATAGAAGGAAGAAGGAAAAAAGCTAATATACCCACACAAAACAAAAGCAGATAATAAATCTTGAACTTGATAAAACCAAATATGCTGTAGACATGCCCGAGGTATTTCAACTTATAAACAGCAGAGTTTCATGTATACAATACTTCTGTTTTTAGTTGATTTATATAGCTATTATTGATAAAATATGGTAAGCATATACAGTATCAGACTATCGATCAGCAAAGCATGAACTAATTCTGGAGGGTCAACGCAGGAAAGGAAAACTCAAGGGGCAACTGAGGAACGGTCACACATGGCCAAAAAGAATACACATCAGTGAATTGAGTTCGAAAATAGAAATAGAAATGAGTTTCGCGAAACAACTACCTTCGCCGGAGATAAGAGCGAAAATGATCGGCAGAGAGGGAAACTGACATGGATACAGAGACAGCGAGCTCGGTAGGGAGAGAGAACACAGCGAGGAGATACTGAATTGGCAGAGAAAGCGAGATCGATAGAGAGAGAGAGCGAGATGGGCAGCGAGAGAAATCAAAGGGAGAAAATGCTGAATGCAAAAACAATTGAGATCGGTGGGGAGAGAGAGCAGACGGAGGAATCATCTAGCAGGGCTCGCATGCTTGGCATGCCTGGATTATTTGGACGATAACGCCCCTATGAACAGGAAAAGTAACAGTGAAAGGAACAGTGAAGTTCGCATCTGTTATATAGTAAATTCACAAAATAGGATGGATTTTTTTTTTTGATTGAAAATTTGTGATAGGTTTTTAAGGAAATAAAGTGTCCAAAATGGATTTTTCTTTCATTTTCCCTTGTTATTATTCAATGGTTGAGATATAAAACAAAAAACAATTAAATTTATTGTTGGGTCTTTTTTTTGTGAAGAATTTGCGCTATTCTTAAGTTTTAAATAACGAAATAGTAGAATACAAGAGGTGAACATAAAACTAACCTCATAAGAAGATAAACGCATGCATGAAATACTACCAAGAGTCTCGACTAATACATTGTATCCTAGACTACAACATTTAGCAAAGAGTGCATCATTAGCTACTCCATTTGATTTGTACTTAAGGCGATACAATATTAGAAAGATAACACGACTATGACAACACAAAAATTTACTCTGAATAGTTTCTCAACCATGGTGTCGACAAACATTTACAATCGGCACTACATCGCAACCTGTCATTAAGAAGGTGCGCCCATACGACGATGTAACGAACGTCTTGACTTAGAGAAGATAGACACCAAAGGTGCACAGCTTGGGACAAAACCCACTTATGTCTATCTCGTATGGGTATAAGCTAATTTGATATTAAACAACTAAAACCAGAAAATAAAAACAACTAAACTTAACATTATCCAAATGAAAATATACAATGCCTATGATATTATCCCGGGCCGAATCTTGGAGCCCAACAAATAGCAAAGAACATGCATATTCCGTACTAATATTTCATCCGACAATTGTCAGTCTCCTTCTTTCAAGTCGCCCATCTCTAGTAAAGCACCACCAGTCTTATTAGAGCAGATCGCACCTCATACAAACCCGCCATCATCCAGAATGCGGGTCATATATATACATGAGGCGTGATTTTGTTTTAATGGTCGAGCAATTTGTCAATTTTTTGAAAATTGAAACTTCATTATGTTTTTTCAAAGTAAAGCTTTATTCTAAATAGGGATTGATATACGATTCCTATTCAAAGTGAATCTTTGCTTTGAAAAAAAAGGAGCGGCGTTCCGTTTTTCACAAGACTGACAAAATTATTCGATCATTCAAACCGCTCATCCTTTAGATTACCAGCGGAGGATTATGCTTGTAAAAATTCAGCCCAATCGTAGTTAATTTTTCTATGTGATCATCAAATTCAACTTTGAATGTATACAATTCATCTGATATAGCTTAAAAGTTCAATGTAGCTCTCAGAAGGTCAAATCGTCTATGATTTTGTGCTATTTTTTGTCAGCATGACCATTGGACGGTAATATACACAATGAATTGTTTTAATGGTCGAGAAATTTTGTCTATTTCATTACAAGCGGAGTTTTGCTCTGGATAGTGATTATAATATACTAAGCTCTTCTACTAAGGAACTTCTTTTTTTTGTCATTTCTAGGATTATAACATTACACCAACATTTCAATTACATTTTGACAAATACATCGTTGAGTTTTTAAGTCCTAATGTGTAGATCACTTATGTAAATTTTCTGCTAAACTATATATATAGTGGAGTTGAAAATATGGAGCGAAGTTTCAATTTTCACAAGATCGACAATAAAACTCAATCATTGGAACCATTCATTCTTTAGATTACAATTCGACGACCATGCTTACAAAAAATCAGCCTAATCGGAGATGATTTGGCCGTTTGATCTACACAATCAATTTTTGATCTATACGGTTCGTCTGATATAGCTTAAAACATAAAAGTGTTGATCAAATAGATAAATCATCTCCGATTGGGCTGATTTTTTGTAAGCATAATCGTTTGATGGTAATCTAAAGAATGAATGGTTTCGATGTTCGAGCAACTTTGGTAGTCTAGTAAAAATCGAAACTTCACTCTTTATTTTCAAAGCAGAGCTACGCTCTGGATAGCGACTAATATATATATATATATATATATATACTGGAAGGACCCGACCCCGATTTAGCTACCTAGTGAAAAAGAACGAATCTAGCTTTCAATGTCATATTCAACTTTGCTTTTTCTTGATGAATTATTAAATCCAAACAATGGTCGGATGAGTGTACTATTTCATGATAATATTAGAGTTTATAATTTTATGTTTGCTTTTACGTCCATGAGTGCTAAGATTGAACGTGACATAAACAATGGAGGAGCTCCTTATGTATTCAAAATATGTCTATTTCATTACAAGCGGAGTTTTGCTCTGGATAGTGATTATAATCTACTAAGCTCTTCTACTAAGGAACTTCTTCTTTTTTGTCATTTCTAGGATTATAACATTACACCAACATTTCAATTACATTTTGACAAATACATCGTTGAGTTTTTAGGTCCTAATGTGTAGATCACTTATGTAAATTTTCTGCTAAACTATATATATATATAGTGGAGTTGAAAATATGGAGCGAAGTTTCAATTTTCAATAGATCGACAATAAAACTCAATCATTGGAACCATTCATTCTTTAGATTACAATTCGACAACCATGCTTACAAAAAATCAGCCTAATCAGAGATAATTTGGCCGTTTGATCTACACAATCAATTTTTGATCTATACGGTTCATCCGATATAGCTTAAAACATAAAAGTGTTGATCAAATAGATAAATCATCTCCGATTGGGCTGATTTTTTGTAAGCATAATCGTTTGATGGTAATCTAAAGAATGAATGGTTTCAATGTTCGAGCAACTTTGCTAGTCTAGTAAAAATTGAAACTTTACTCTTTATTTTCAAAGCAGAGCTACGCTCTGGATAGCGACTAATATATATATATATATATAAATATATATATATACTGAAAGGACCTGACCCCGATTTAGCTACCTAGTGAAAAAGAACGAATCTAGATTTCAATGTCGTATTCAACTTTACTTTTTCTTGATGAATTATTAAATCCAAACAATGGTCGGATGAGTGTACTATTTCATGATAATATTAGAGTTTATAATTCTATGTTTGTTTTTACGTCCATGACTGCTAAGATTGAACATGACATAAACAATGGAGGAGCTCCTTATGTATTCAAAATATGTGGACAAGTACATTATAAGATGGGTTCTATTTTACCTTTCGAAGGAGAATGTTTAAAATATGCTCAATTATATGTTTACAACACCCATAATGAAATTGCAAACCGTGTGCGCACTATTGATCCAAATAATGCAAATGAAAAAATTGATCTTGATATTGTCAAAGGATTGATTGAATTGCTTAATAACTATAATGAATTAACCAAAAAATTTAGGTCCGTCAGAGATGATTTTCAAGATCAATCATTGCCTAATTTTGATGTAATTATACTTGATCGTGAAAAATCTTTTAGCAAACAGTACGAATTACCTTTTGATTTTGAAATTGGTGGATTGATTGTCAGTGATATAGGTGAATTTGATTTGAATAGAGATATAATTATCTAACGATGGATTGCTAAAATGAATCTCTAAAATTCATCCGAAATTAATGTCGTTGCAATATCCGCTTCTTTTTCCATATGGAGAAGATAGGTTTAAAATTAATATGAAGTTGATATCGATGTGCGGTGACAATAAATATAGAGAATTAACGATGAACAAATTTGTGCGTTACTAACTTCACGATAGAGAAAATCAATCAAGCACTTTGTTAAAAGGCAGCAGATTATTTCAACAATATTTGGTGGACGTATATGCAACAGTTGAAGAAAATCATCTTGAATATATAGACATCATCAACCAAAATTGCGGTGCGAAACGTGGAATAATATATCTACATTTGTTTCAAGTGGAATTGTCGAAGGTGCTGATGTTGGAAAAAAAGTTTTTCTCCATGGTTCTCACACAGGTAGTCCAAGAGATATGATAAATAATTACCAAGATGCAATGGAAATTTGTCGAGAATATGGTAATATTGATTTAATCATCACTTTCACCTGGAATGTTAAATGGCCAGAAATTTCGCGATATTTGAAGAAAAAATGGTTACAAACCAGAAGATCGTCCTGATATTGTTTGTCGAATTTTTAAGATAAAAGTGGATGATATGATTGCTTATATTAAATCTGGAGTACCCTTTGGCGAAGTCCATGCTCATGTATGTGCCATTGAATTCCAAAAGCGAGGCTTGCCCCATGCTCACATATTATTTTGGCTTAAAACTAAATAAAAGTGTTAACAGCAAATGATGTGTATTCCATAATATCAGCAGAATTACCTGATAAAAATGTTAACCCGCAGTTATTTGAACTAGTTAGTTAATTTATGATTCATTACGGTCGACCTAATTCAGATTCTCCATGTATGCAAGACAAATCATATACAAAATATTTTCCAAAATCATTTATCACTGACACAATTTTTCAAACAATTAAAACTCATCAATATAGACGTCGCGATAATGAATCACATTTGTAGTTAAAAAAAGAGTTCATATTGGTAATAATTATATTGTTCCCTATAATACTAATTTGTTGTTGAGATTTAATGCTCATATAAATGTTGAATCATGTTCTCAATCTATGTTAATAAAATATTTATTTAAATATATAAATAATGGACCCGATAGAGCTCGCGAGTTAGTCAGTGACAATATCAATGATGAGATATAAAATTATCTCAATTGTTGATATTTAACTCCGCATGAGTCTGTATGGTGTTTGTTTGAATAATCCATTCATTCTAGATTTCCTGTTGTTCAATATTTAAAAATTCATCTGCCCAAAGAACAGACTATTTGTTTTCATCAAACTAATTCTCTTCAAAATGTGTTAAATAATCCAAATATAGAAACAATTATGCTAACTGCTTGGTTTCAAGAAAACAAGACTTATAGAAAGGCAAAAAAATTGACATATACACAATTTCCCACTAAATTTGTTTGGAATGATAATAAAAAATTATGAACTCCAGGGAAACAATATTGCGTTCTCGGTAGAATAGCACATGTGCCGCCAGATGCAAGTGAATTGTATTATCTTAGGATGCTTCTAAATATTCAAAAAGGATGTACCGATTTTGATTCGATAAAAACAGTGAATGACGTAATATACCCTACATACCAAGAAGCATGTCGAGCTTTAGGATTGCTAGGTGATGATAAAGAGTGGACAGAAGCATTGTTGGAACCTACTTTTATTGCCTCTTCTTCTCAAATTCGTTATTTATTTGTTACGATTATTCTATTTTATGATGTCTCAGATCCTCGAGCTTTAGTTGATACATATTGGTTTAACATATCTGATGATATAGTACAAAAAATGAAATGAAATTTTAATATGCAGAATCTTACCAAACCTGATGATGAATTAAAAAATGTTGTTTTATATGAACTTGAAAAATTGTTTAACATGTCGTCCAACAGTTTGAAAGATCACCAATTACCAATACCAAAGACACAACAAATACATCAACTTGACAATAGGTTTATTAGAGAAGAGCTAGATTTTGATTGTGAAGTGTTAAAACAAAACATTCTGACCTAATCACTAAACTAAATAGCAGACAAAAAAAGATATATGATGAGGTGATCAAAGCTGTCGAAGAAGATAGCCCAAGATCTTTCTTTGTTTATGGCAGTGGAGGCACATGAAAAACTTTTTTATGGAACATTATAATTTCAAGATTAAGATTTGAAGGCAAAATTGTTTTGGCAGTTGTTTCATCAGGTATTGCTTCGTTGTTATTTTCGATAGGTAGAACAACTCATTCACATTTCAAAATAAAACCAATTATAGATAAATATTCAAATTGTAATATAAATAAACAAACCAATCTTTCTAATTTAATTGAGAAAGCTAAATTAATTGTTTGGAATGAGGCTCCTATGTGTAATAAATGATGTATTGAATCAGTAGACAGAACACTGCGTGATATTTTATCAAAAAAAAAGAACCGTTTGGAGGAAAAATTATTCTATTCGGTGGAGATTTTAGGCAAACATTGCCGGTCATACAAGGTGGTAGTAAAGAACAAGTTATTGAAGCATCATTTAATAATTAATATTTATGGCCTACTATTACAGTGTTTTATCTAACTGTAAATATGAGATTGTCAACAGTTGGTTTTAGCAGCATAGAAAAGATGAGATTAAGAATTTTGCTGAGTGGATCTTGCAAATAGGAGAAGGTCAATTAGAATCAAAAATCTCCACAAGTGATCCTAATGTGAGCTGGATTAATATACCGAGAGAATTGCTTGCTGATCCCACGATTCATCCCATAAAATCATTTTTTGAAGCAACTTATCCCAATTTTTTAACCAAATATAGTGATACAAATTATTTAAGAGAACGTGCTATAATTACTCCAAAAAATATAATTATTCATGAAATAAATAATTATGCAAGTAAATTACTACCTGGTCATGGTAAATCATATCTTAATTTAGATTCAAATTCATATAATTCGGGAAATACTGATAATATTAATCTTTTATATCCGATGAAATTTTTGAATAAACTTGAATTCAGTGGATTACCAACACATGAAATTATGTTGAAAATTGACATGCCTATCTTGTTATTAAGAAATTTAGATCAAATATGTGGTTTATGTAATGGTACAAGATTGATTGTGACAAAATTGCTTGATAGACTGATTGAAGAAAAAATACTTACAAGAAATATGATAGGAGAAAAAGTTCATATTCCAAGAATTGTGTTATATGCAACGAAAACTAAGTGGCCATTTACATTTAAAAAACGTCAATTTCCTATTAGACCGTGTTACACAATGACAATATACAAGAGTCAAGACCAGTCACTAAATCAAGTAAGTGTATATTTGTCAGAACCAGTTTTTACTTATGGACAATTATATGTAGCGTTATCTAGAGTGACGTCAAAAAAAGGTTTTATATTTTTTTATAAATAATAGCGATAATATACCTAACAATTTTACGAAAAATATTGTTTATAAAGATGTGTTACAAAATTTATAACATTATGTATTCTATGAAAATAATATGCATATTTTAACGTCTTTGCAATTGTTCCAAGTACATATGATTTTATTTTTTCTCTGTTTTCCGCAGTATTAAATTATCTATGTATATGAAGATATAGTTACTTAAACAGTTTGTATATATAGTGATGATGTTGGCTACTCACAATTTCCAAATAATTTTTTTTATGTAGTATTGCCTAAAAACCACAAAATTGAGATTGAGATTGAATAAAAATGGAAGATGGTAAAGCTACATGCATCAACAAGTAGGTATCTAGAATGTACAATTTGATGGGCTATAAAAGGGTCAATGGTGGTTATATGTTTTCCTAAATATATATTTATTGATTTACTGACACATATGTAGGTAAAAAGTCATACTCATCGTTTTATTCTTTTAGCCATGTGGGTTAGATTTTGCTTAAGATTCTGTGCGGTGTGTCATTTCATTCCATCGCCCCTCTTTTCTTACCCCCATCCCTCTTCCCCGTTTTAATGGAGATCACTACCTCAATCATGGCAGTTTTCCAACCACTTCCTCTCTCTTTTTGGTTCGTTCCTCAGTAATCCAATTCTGGATTACGTTCATACCCGAATCTCTTCTCACCTAATCAAAGCAATCATAATGTCTTCATCAATTATAACCAATTGCATTGACTTTAGGTTCTATCTTAGGACGTGCGATTTCTGAAACCCCAATATCTAATGGGGGATTTCTTCATAAACATGGCAAAGTGCTATAACTCCCCAGTGGTGACAGAGACTAGTGACGTTGGCTCCATTGCATCATCATTAGTACAACTTAAGAGAACTGATCGGCCTATAAGAAGACGTCTCCAGAAGATTTTTTTCTTCTTTCTGTTTTCGTGCCAGTAAGAAGAACTATCATCAGACTGAACTAGGTCTCTATTTTCTTGTTTTTTGCCTCTTCGTGGTTTCTTATTTGCATTTCCCTCACATATTATTGTATTCATTCTTTCTCTATTGTTTGGACTGAATGAGTCTATGTTGATTGCTTTTTTTGTCTTTGGTTTTCAGATTGTCTTTTGTTTGCCGAGAATCGCAGTTGCTAAAAAGATATATGTTTTTTTTTCATTTTCTATTTGGCATCTGCTATTTGTCTATCTATCTATCTGTGATTGATTGTCTCTTTGAAAGGATCACAGCATGAGTACAATGTTTATGTTCAATTTGGAATACAATGTGATTATTGTATCATCTGCTTAATCTTCGTAAGTTTTGTATCAATTTTGAATATATGCGGAAAATGTAGTTAAGTTTGTCAATTTTATTGATTCATATGCTTCCACCTTTGATTCATATCTTTGTCGTTCGTTTTATCCATTGGCCAAAGTCAGAGCTTAGTCTGAGCCTCTTGATTTGTAATGTGTTTTCCTGTTTTAAGTTTGAGTTACTGTTTATATGATGTTCTTTTGCCCTTTATAACTTATTGATTTTGAGGCTATGCTTTGTACTCTGGAGTTTGTACTCTGCATGTTCACATTTTGTTTTGATTTACATTACTCATATTTTCTATTGTTATTGCTAAACTGATTGAAAATGACCACGTTCATTAGGGAGATTAAGCCATTTGCTGCCATTGGTATCACTATTCGAGTACGTGCTGCATTACAATGGAGGCACGGCTATTTGATAGTACAGACTACAATGGACTCCATTATCTCTTGATTGATGAAGAGGTAAATTATCTTTTATAGACATGTGGAATTCTATTATCGATGTTGCATTTATATTAAGGTCTCTGATTTTTATTAACTTATTGACCTTTGTTTGTTGTGTCATATTTAGTTTTTGGATTATTTGAATGCCCATCATTAGTATTCTCTGTTACTGATCTTCTGTCACATCTTTCAATATATATTTCAAATGTATGTATTTGGGATATTGACATATGTTGTCTCCATGTTGTGTTCATTATTGGATTCTTCTCAAATGTGGGAATTTTTATTGTATGGTTCCTCGATACATGCTATGATCGAGGAATGCTATTATGGACACATGCCGATGATGATGCAGGTTGGGAAGATATATGATGTATCAAAGTTTGCTTCAAAGAACGATACAGCTAGACACAAAGTTGCTAACCATGATGCAATTCTGTGCTTCACCGGGTGCACTCAGTTTGAGGAAGTTAAAAAACATTTACCCAATTTTCCAAGATATTCCTTTAACTTGCGAGAATTTGGACAACTTGCTACTGAGGCACAACACCAGACTCTCATTGCAGGTCAATAGTTATTCTTCTTTCCTCTGTTCATGTGAAGACATTTATAATTTTATATTCAAGCATGCTGATAAATCTGTTTGGGCTTCAAGATTTGTATGGATGCATTAAAGCTGTTAGAACACTCAAGTGGTTGTTGTTGACAACCCAAGAGAGAAGGAAACCAGGACTGATGTCACCATTGAATTCAAAGAGTATTACATATGTGACTTTTTTTCTTGTTTAATTACATGCACTATATTTGTCAAAAAAATGTAGTCATGATATGCATAAAACTTGCAGGAGAGAGGAATTGAGAATCTCTTTGTGGGCTGATGTTGCAAGATTATTTTCTGTGCAAGAGATCAACGAGCTGCCTCCACCGGTGCTTGCGGTTTTCACTGGAACGAGAATAAGCATTTATGAAGGTATCCCACTTCAATTTCTTTGTTTTTCTGTGTTTTTTGCTTTTCAGAAATTTCCATGCTTTGTATCCCAGTCAAATGGTATCTTATGAGCCTCAACAGCCTTCACTGAATAGCCATCAATGACAGTTGCGAGAGGACAACACCAAAATCTAGAAAAACTTAGGCAAATCATTGCATAGACATATTTATAATCAGTAGTAGAGCTTACTTGCTATCATTATTGAAATTCACAATTCATTTGAGCAAGAATTATTTGTTAACTATGAATTCCTTATAGTTTACATGAGTTGTTCAAAATTATGCAGACCATGTTTCTGCATATAGCACACCTCATACATGCTTTGTGATTAATCCAAACATTAAAGAGAAAAAAAGAATATGAGGCTGAGTAAGTTAGCTAAAGTTTTCCAATCAAAATTTGTTACAAATCACTTCACTTTTATGGATTTTATACCATACAACTTTTTCTTGATGTTTAAAACTTTTTTTTTCAGGTTCTCAAAGAATGGGGACAAAATGAAGGTGTCCGGTGCATTCTCCAGCTTGATGTCAACATGACTAATTAATGAAACAGATAAGAGAACTGTATCTGAACTGAAAGAGCTTAATCCAACTTTGGACGCACTATTCCTTCGTCTTCTTTATCTTTCAATATGGTTTAGAGTGAGAAAAATTATGGATGGCGAAATGAGTATGTTTGTGTAATATAAGGAATATGAGCTGTGTGTATAATTGTCCAATATATGAGTTACCTTGCTCTTTGCTCTGTAGTCATTCAAATTTTTTAGATCATGTTTGATATGATTGAATCATATATGAGAACAGATTTTATTTGGTCCTTGGAAATCCAATATGAAGAGCAATTAAACGCTAAGCTTGGCTAACTAATTAACAACTGAATTTATTAATGATACATTCAACTGCCTATTATTTTATGATGACTTTTACATACACAAATATATCCAGTTGATGCGTATGCATTTGTGACTTTATTGAATTTAACATGTGTTTCAGATTAAGTCGGTGTACTGTTCCGCTGTTGTGAAGAGATTTTTTGTCGAGAGGGGATGGTTTTATAGATGTTGTCCTATTGACAAATGCTTTAAGCATATGGTCAAGAAGAAGGGACCTGATGAACGATATAATTGTATTGTCCATGGTGAGAATGAGCCAAAATTAAGGTGATTAACACTCTTTCACTTGCAACTTTCACGCAAATGATCACCTTGATTCAAAGATAACATGAACTGAATTCTTTCTATGCTGCCATGATCTTATGCAGCTGCAGGGTATTTATGATCATTGAAGATGACCATGATCAGACAAATGTGACAGTAATGAGAAAAACAGCAGAAAAATTCTTTGGAGCAACATGTGAGCAACTCTTGGAGAAGATACCCTATGCTCCAGAAATAACTCTTCCACCACTAATCAGCTCAAAAGTTGGCCAAAAATCCGTGTTTGAGATAAGATCGGGCAACGCGGTGAACTCTTTGTGAGGAGCAGCTGTGAATGTGAGGACCGTATCCAAAGAATTGAAGGAAGCAGCTCTAGAAGTAAAAAAGTTCCAAACACAATTGAAATTAAAGAGCCAACCCTAGAGACTCCTGATAAAATTGTGTATGAGAGAAAATGTGAACATTAGGCTTCTGCAAGACAATTATTTGGATCAGAAGGTGAAAAGAAAGCCAAAAGGTATAGCCATGCTTTATTTCATGTTATTTTTTGCTGGATTAGAATGACTGCAACTGTGTTTTGTCTAAAAATTTGAATCATCTATTTAGGGACCAAGACGCTGGAACGTCATCCACAATAACTGTGGCAGAAAAAATGGCACTGGATATGGAGAAAAAGCTTAAATGAGGTGAACTTAATCTTCTCTGACAGATCTAATTCATTGACTTCCTTTTTGCTCATGAAACTCCACAAGAAACTAGATTATGATGCAGACTACTGAGTACATTGGCTTATTATGTAGACCATTGTTTTATGCATAATTCAGCAACAAAGATAACAAATGACATCACATTCTGATTTCACTTCTCTTTCCTATTTTGAATATATTTTAGTTGTATAAAGTGAGAAAACACAAGATCAAATTTGAGAAAGTAAATGTATTTATTGATGAGGTCTGTTAGAGATATTCTGAAAGGACCCAACCCCGATTTAGTTACCTAAACCGGAATCGAACCCCTTCGAAAACACGAACCAACAAAAAAATTTCGAAATTTGGGCAGAGTTTTGTTACTAGCGTGGAATTACCATTACCTGCACGCAGAAAATACACTTCATCCTATGCCACAAAAAGCAAACCGTGGGCACCAATCCCATCCGGATTTCTCAATATCTCAACAGTAAAGTAAACAATACATATAATAGTACTTTACTGAAATCCGGGTTTAAAATCGTATAACATATTCAACAGAGAACTCAGAGCGACCTCTAATACATAACCATATAAGTATACCACAGTAGGTAGAACAATAAACCTACTGAAAGAAATAAGGTAGCTCGAGCACTATGCCTCCGACCACGACGTGCGACTCCAGAGTCCGAACTGCAAACTGGGCACGGAAACCGAAAAGCCCAGGGGAAAGGCAAATAAAAACGTTAGAGTGAGTGGACGAAAATAATCATATGCCTTTCACCAGTTATACACATTCTCATATAAAACAGTGCGAGTTCGGAAGAAACATAACACATATAAATATATATACACGGAGGTTGTCGGGCGACCTCTCAAACCCGACGTCAGGTGAATCGCTCAAACCTGACGGTGATAGGCCAGGGGACCACTCAACCCTGGCGGCACGCAGGGGACCACTCAACCCCGCCCAGAGGAATCTCTCAACTCTGGTACATCGATGTATTAAATGTCATCACAAATAAACACATATATCAATACCTCCGGAAACAACATATATTCGAACATCGTATAATTAAATACGGAAATCATAAAATCCACGAACTCGCAAATCAACAGTGAAAACATAAACTTGTCCACTCACTGATCAGCTAGCGCGAACTCGCGCTAAATTCGTGGTCCGGCGGAAGATCCCTCGCCAAACGAACGATCACGAACACCTGAATATTCACAAAATCCATTTCTCAAAATCATATCTCGACAATACAAGTCAAACCACGAGAAACCACCGTTCTCGGAAACAGGTAATTCAAATACAACGAATCGTCGAAAATCCATATATACGACCTCAATACCTCGCTTTACGTTCGGACGCTCAACTCGAAAAACGAACCTCCCCACTGCGATCGGGGCGCGATTTCGAGTCAAATGACATGCAACTTGTCGAAAGTCCGAAAAAGTCAAACTTTGACCGTTGACCGCCGTCCACGGCGGCGCCACTGTTGACCGGAAGAATTCACGGCGGAGCAACCCCTATTCCATGCAAAACCAACCACTGAGCAACTTTGTCAACTGCAACAAAGGCCAATTCAAACTCTAACTAGCTCAATTTCACTAAAAACCGAATTGTTCCATAAATTTCAATCTCAAAATTCTCCACACTCAAATCGAATTAGAATACCATGTTTATATGGTTAGAATCACAATGAAGAGGGCTACAAAACCCAGTGCCTCTTGAAGTTCAATTCGGCCGAAATCTCCAAACCCGAATCAACCCAAAATTGCTCCATTTTTGATCGGATTTTCTTCCTCCTCCGGCGAACCTCGCCGTGAGGGATACCCGGAAAGTGACTCGGGGTGTCGAGGCGCATCAGGAGAGACCCTCGCCGAAGCTCGGGGTGGCCGAACGGTGAACCACCGTGAAGCCCACCGTCGCCGTCGTGAACTTCCTCTCCCACTCGGTCAAACCGAGTCAACTCGCCAGTCAACCATTAATTCATCTTTTGACTTTCCCATTAAGGCAAGTCCACTATTTATACCTCATTAAATACTTTCCCAAAACGGAAACTCAAACATATCTATTTCGACGAACTTTAAACACCCGTAATTTCCTCGTCGTAAATCCGATCCCGATAATTCTCGCGGCCACAAACTCATCTCGACATATTCTTCAATAATCACCCTAGGTCAAACACATCGACCAATCGGATAAAAAGTCAACCATTCAAAGCAACACACATTAAATCGACTAAATAATCAACAAACGGAAATAATCACAACTTAAACTCCGTAACTCAAAATCATGCTCCGGAAGTTCCCACAAACTCGAAATTAAATTCCAAACAACTTCCGTGAAGAAGCCGAACCCAAATTCTCGTCCTGTAATTAAGTCGCGAACAAACCTGCCATTTAAATCCGTTTCCGTTGAAACTTCAAATATTCATAGTTAATTCCTCGGTCGTCCAAATAACGATCCGGAACCGCCCACGAACTCGTAATCACATATAGAACGACTCTCGAGAAGAGACCCAGCTCCAATTCTCGGCCAATAATTTAGTCGTTAAGAAGTTTCGGCGAATAAAACGACTGTCACAACTCTGCGACTACGTGCAAGCTCATCAATCAAGCTGATTCCACTGCTAATTCTGGTCCGGGTCGTCACATATTCTGTATCATTTTCTTAATCTGCATTGATGATGAACTATACTAGAATGATACTTTTATATCGGTTTCTCACATATGCGTATCTTTAGTGATTCTTCATGTTTGGAGTCCTTTCATAAATACATTGGTATAATGTTATTCAACTATAGATGATCAAATATAGCTCAATGCCTATCTTTTTTTTTATCTTTTTCTAACTGTTGGATTAAAGAATCAGCCACTCATTCATTTGCTTATTACAAGTCTGTTTTTGTTGTTTTTTGTTTGCACCTATCAATCGTATAATCAGATGGATTTGCCTACACAGTTTAATTTTCAGCCATGAATGTTTCTGTTTGTCATTATTATGATACAAATCTGTATGTTAAAGAGATTATATGCAGTCTTTCAATTTTTTTGCATGCATGATTCACTCAATTGGTTATGCAATGTTAAACAGTGTCTTGATTGCTACTATTATATTCACAGGTTGAACTATAAATCAGTCCTGTAAATATGTTGAAGGATTGCCTTTTGTTAGAGACGAATCTATTTTGCACAGAAGCTACATGAAGTCTGGCAATTTCTTTGCTTAGTTATATTGCTTTACAATTAAATGGATATTGGTACATCCATTTTTGTTATTATGAATGCAAGTAAAGTTAGCTAATGCTGTGATCAAGAATCATTTCTTGATCTGGGAATTAACTCTTTTGTGTGTTCACTTATGTAATCAAATGTGACAACCCGAATCGGAAATGGTATGTTTATCGGCTTGATTTGCAAGTTTCGCGATTAGTCGCGGTTTTGTCTTAGTTGGTTAAAATGGCAGGTTTGTTAACGACTAAATTATCGGACAAGAATTTGATTTGAGTTCCTTCACGGAAGTCGTAGAGAATTTAATTTCGAGCTCTTGGGAATTTCCGGAGGATTATTTTGAGTTACGAGGAATAAGTTATGAATATTTTCGGCCTTTGAATTTAGTCGTGTTTATCCGTTTGGTTTCGATACGATTTGGACGATACGTGTACGGTATAAATACGGGGTGAATACGTGACGATTTTGGAAACTTTCCAAATTGGGAAACTGGGTTGTTGACCACTTTGACCCGTGGGTCGAAATGACCCGTTTTGGTCACCGAGTTCGTCCCCGTCGTTGTACTTTATTCTGGCCACGGTTGGCCATGGTCCCTTGATGAAAAGTAATGGGCTCGTGCTCCTCTTCAGTTTGGTAGGTGGATCGTCCTCTATGGTGGCTGGAACAGGGAGAAACAACGCGGCAAAGTTAGGGAATTTCTGGCGAGATTCGGTGGCAACGGACGCGGCAGTGGCGGCCGAGTCGGAGGTCGACCCTATAGGGGTTTTGAAGCCCATGGATAGGTGAGTTGAACCCAAGTGGTCTTGCACCTTGCCGTGGCCGGTGGTGGCCGATCGGAGTTATTGAATTCCGGCGAGGGTTTTTGACTTCAAGGTGAGTTTTGGAGGTTTTCTGGTCAAAATTGGTCTTAGCATTGAACTGCAAAGTTGTTGAAAATGTCGAGATCTTCAAATCCATGTGTAGGTTGCAATTTTCTGGGTCGATGAAATTTTCCGGCGCGCCGCCGTGTGAGGCGGTTTTTCGGCCGAGGTGATTTTCGACAAGTTTAATGTCGTTTTGCTCAGAATCACGCACCAATCGCAGAGGTGAGGTTTATATTTTGAATTGAGCATCAAAATTTGTGGCGAGGTTTTATAGTGTGTTTATTGGATTTTCGACGATTTCGTCGATATTCGAGTTATATGTTTTCGGGAATGGTTGGTTCTCGAGATGTGGTTTAGGGTTTTGAATTGTGATTTTGAACAATGATATTTATGATTATTCAGAAGATCGTGATCGTTCATTTGGCGAGAGATTTTCCGCCGGATCACAGGATTAACGCGTTTTGCGTTGTGCTAGTATGTGAGTGGACACCTTTCTTTTCACTGATTGGTTGCGAGTCTTTATTATACGTTTTATGAGCATGAGCATGCATATGAGATTATGATTTATACGAGCATGTGATTTACGATTATGTATTTACGAATATGCATCGACGAATATGCTTTTATATTTATGAATTATGAATATGCATTTACATTATGCTTTGTACACTTGCATGAAAATATTTATGATTTGGTTTACACAGAGTACAGTCTTAGTATATGTGGTTGTATCGATACACTTAGCATCCCGGCTGATCCCCGAGGATGTTTACCGGGGGGGGGGGGGGGGGACTGTTACCCTGTGCCGAGGTATTTTCCAGGTGGGAACAGATACCCTGACCTGAGGTCTTTCTGGCTAGAATCACGTGTGGGTCTGGGATTCCGTGATTCGGACTGTACTAGCGCGGATGTGTCCATGAGTGATCCCGCGATATTTTCGATGCATGCTCTGTATGCATGAGGAGTTAGAGTCGCCCTTGTGTACCATATTATTTTCATGCATTTAGACTCGCATATGTTTTTATAACATATATTATTCGGCGAAAGACATTTATTTTCGTCCACTCACTCTAACAGTTTATATGTCTTTCCCTGGGCTCTTTGTTTTTAATGCCCAGATTGCAGTTTAGATTCAGGTGTCGCACGTCAAG
This sequence comes from Geum urbanum, assembly GCA_946800695.1. Taxonomy (NCBI): domain Eukaryota; kingdom Viridiplantae; phylum Streptophyta; class Magnoliopsida; order Rosales; family Rosaceae; genus Geum; species Geum urbanum. The sequence continues at coordinate 51,705,828 of OX327001.1, read as the reverse complement.
GTTGGAGGCATAGTATTCGAGCCACTATTCCTTTCTCAGTAAGTTTCTAGTTTGGCCTACTGTTGTGTGTGTATATATATATATATATATATATATATTAGAAGTCACTCTGATTACTGCTTATATTTTCAAATGATTTTTCCGGATTTCTGTAAAGCTATGGTTTTGTTTATTACTTTACATTATGATATGTTTTTGAGAAATCCGGATGGGATTGGTGCCCATGGTTTGGCTTTTGTGGCATAAGATGAAGTGTATTTTCCGCTGCAGGTTAATGGTAATCGCGTGTTATAGAGGAAACTCTGTCGAAATTTTCGGTTTTTGAAAGTTCACGTTTTTAGAAAGGGTTTGATTCCGGTTTAGGAAACTAAATCGGGGTTGGGTCCTTTCATCAAAATCTACTGCTTATCTTAGTATGTAATATGAAGTCATATATTTTATCTCTGGTGTGTAATTTCCATATTATGCATCATCTCATCTATGCTTTCTTATGCCAAATCTGTCACCACTCGGATTCTTCTTTGGCTTTACAAATTTGATATCTTTTTTACCCTTATTTGGCAGTATTTGAGTCATAATGTTATGTCACAAGAATACAGTAATATGGATTGTATGTGCGAAATCTATGACCACCAGGATTCTTCTTTGCCTTTACATATTTCATATCTCTTGCATTCTTATTTGGCAATCTGTCACAAGAGTTCAGTATTTTGAATCATATAGGTCTGCAAACTTTTGTCATTCTTCACCTGCACATGGTATACTTTGTAGGTTTCTTAATGTACTAATTTTAGTGAGGAATTTTGATCTGACAATGGAACAGGTTAAAGTAAAAAACCAGATGGCATCATAAATATAGGCAAACAAGTCTGAGAGATTCTCTAAAGATTTTTAGGCCTCACCATGTTCTAATAATAAAACAAGCATATAAGTTTTGTGTTCCTATTAAATTTATATAGATGATACTCACATAGTATGGAGAATGAAAAAAGAAAAAAAATGCTATAAGTATATAAATAACACTCTTGATGGAGTGAAAAAAATATTGTTTCAAAACTTCATTACTGTCTTCCCGAATCCATTCCATACTCTTCATCATTGTTTACCTGAGTCAAACCAAACATAGCTCCTATGTTCTCTATTCCTTGCTAATATATTCACTACTTTCACATATATCTCCATTAATATTGATATATCAATTCATATCATAAACATGTTTAGAAGGATGATAAGTGACATTCAACCAAATAAACGTGACTTTTATGTCATTACTTGCGCTACGAGACTATGGAGGCCTCAACTATTTCAAAGCAGTCAGTAGGATGGGTTGCATTATCTTCTACTGGATGAAAGTGTAAGTTTATAAATACCAAAATCAATATTAGTTCAGGCGAATGTGTTGCATACATTTTTTTAATAATTAATTATCAAATTATACTCACAAATTACAGGAATCACCCATCCCTGCAATTCTTTCTGAAGAAGAATATCAACAAATCCATGTTCCAATGATAGATGACGGAATTTATCAAATAACACAAATTATTTCAAGAAAAAATTGCGAGAGATTATTAGTGACAAATCATAGAGCGATGCTACATTTAAATTTTTTTACCGAATTTCTTCCAATTCAAGAACATTTGCCAGTGATTCCACACCATTCTTTCTGACTTCTTGAATTTGAAAATCTCAGACAAGAAATACAAGAGCAAAAACCTCATCTAAATCGTTTATTCACAGGCAAATAATCCTTCCATTATTCATATAATTATCTATTTCATATGCAATATACTATTTTTCATATGCAATATATATGTAGCTAATATGGAAAATATACTAACGCCATTTTTATTCAAATTGAAGATATTTATGGTTGTATCAAATTCATCAACCCCACTGAAAACATAAGTGGATATCCAATGTGCGAAATGATTATTTATAATCAAGGGTAATACATATTGAAGACTTTTTTTATTCCATTCGCTCATAAATTTATACAATCTTATCTAATACAATTCATAACATAAATTGTACATAAGGGATGAATTAAAAGTAAGAGTATGGGGAGATATTGCTGCTAGAATTGATATAGAACATATGTTAAACTTGCCAACACCAGTTTTGGCAGCTTTTACCACCTTACAAATCGACCACTTTGCTGGTATAGTTTCTTCCACAACATAATTGCATATAATCAATTTATTAAATATATTTTTAAAATAAATTATTAATACCAATTCATTCAAGCAAGATGGTAGGACAAAGTGGTCGATTATATGAGACGCTATGAGTCAATTATATAGCATATAATTTTTAAGTCAATATTTGTTCTTCTGAAACTTTCAACATCTTCTTTCAAAAATTAAAATTACCATATGGTTTAATAATCCATAAATTTTAGTCAGTATCTAAGATCTTTTTGCTTCTTTGTTTGTCTTAGATTCAACCGACCAACTGATATAATCATGCTCTTACCGACTCACCAGTAAAATGAAGATGGATCTCTTTTTTATTTGATAATGTTTTACGTTAAATATATTCGTTATTTAAATAAGTATCCACTAAACTTTCATATTCAGGATAAAAATTGTTAAATGGTTGAATTATGTTTTTAAGACAGTATTTTTATTTCTATTATGTAATATTTACAACTGCTCTCACAATATCCAATTTCAGTCTTTTTATAAATGTATAACTTCATATATTATATTATTTGATATTTATTTTTCAAATAGAATTCCATATGTTTTATAAAATAGTTTTTGTGCTTTAAAGCCTGCACTAATATTCAAGACGAAACCAGCAATCAATGGAAACCTACCCACCTACCAAACCATTTGTCCCTCATATAAGGCTCGCCATTTACTATCTACTCTGCATTAGACTGTGAAGCTCTCTACTACACCCAACATACAATGAAATCCATGGCAATGTTCCCAAAAGCTGGTAATGATCATCCTTCATTCTCTTTAAATTTTCTTTTCGAATCTATTTCTAATCTTCAATGGGTCGGATTCAATAAAAGAACGATTGATGTTTTAATGCATGTATTCATAGTGATGAAATTTGGATATTTGGTTTCGATTTAGGTTTATATATTTCAGTGATTTGTTTGGGTAAATGGTGGTTACTTCGATGTCTACTATTCATCTCATAGATTGATAGCAATCGAACTGGATTAACCACTTTGTCGAGTAACCTGGTCACTGTTAAAAAAAGTGCTCTCTTTCATTGTTTATACTTGCATGCAGCATCTAACAGTTGGGTTTGGCTAATGGTGTTGAAATAATGTGTTTGTATTCTGAAATTTAGAGCCTCCAAGTCTGAACTGCGGCTTTTGCTGTGATCTATTGAATTTTTCTTTTATTTTAACGAGAAGGTTAATGTGCTTTTTGATGAAATTGGTAAGTAGTGTGCTGGATTTAAGCAAGAACCACTACTTGCTGAAAGATGGAACATTCTCATCATTTCCAGTGGATGTCATACTACTGCCTGGACCACCTGTCCCTCCATCTGTGTCTCCAAAATCGGTCACACATGCCTCTCCACGATCAACTAGATCTCCTCCACATTCAACTAAATATCCTCATCCACATCCAAGTACAACTGCACCTACTCCTCCACGAGTGAAAAAAAATGTTGACATAAAGAATCTCAAAAAGGCCAAAGCAAAGGCAGAGCCATTTAGGCCCAGGACAAGGAAAGAAAAAGAGGATACTGGGATCCTATTTAAAAAGATTCTTGGTGAGATTTCTGCGGATGAAAAAAATGCAAGGTAAAATAATAAATTATTTTGAATCAAGTTAATCCATGAAACGTATCATAATGTTAATCACTACAAATTTTGCAGCGGATGCATGGAAAATGCTGCTTCCTCTGAAGTAAAGAAAAAAAAGAAAGGAGGATGGCAAAATGGCAGACCAAGGAATACAGAGAAGAGGTATGATTTTACCCATCATCAAAAACTATTTGTGTTTGGATAATTTTTGATTCCTTTATTTGCAGAAAATTGGAAGAAGTGGTCGTCGCTCATGAAGAAAGCAGTAAAAAGAAAAGAGGTCGTCCAAGAACAGTGCCCAGGAACCCCAAGAAAAGGTTCGATTTGTTACAAACAAAATTTATTTTGTTCAGCTGCAAACTATTTAGTGATAATGGTAAGCCAAACACATTACAACTGGCATTGTACATTTGATATATAGATCGATCATAATCAACTCTTCAAAATTGGAACTGAATTTTCATATGGTTGGTTGTTAGATTTAACCATCATTAATTGTCTCATGTTGTGGACAAGCATGGTCTTTTATAAATATTATTGACTTTTTGGTTGTATATGATCCAAGATTAACCAGAGCATCCAAAGCATGTGATTTGCTATAACCGACATATGCAGCCCAGATTTCTATCACAGGAATGATTTAGACGTATTATAATTAGCATACATGTGCTGAATTCATCCAAGAATTAGATCAATCGATTTTGAGATCATGATTTTAACATATATGAGACTGATAGCTAGCTGGTTTCAAAGTTTCTTTCATTCTTCTTCTACAATTTGATATGTGGTTAATACTTAATACATTTTGTGATTGACCAACTAGGGGCCGGCCAGGTTAGCTATTTAGATTTAAAGACACCTGGCATCCAAAAAAAATCCATGCCATACTCTCTTGGAATATAGTTCAAAAATAATTTATAGTATGCTGCAAGAATTAGGAGTATTGGACCAATCCTCATTCTACCATGACTAAATTGAAAGGTATTAATTTTGGACAATTATTCATTATTTTGTTTGCAGAAACTTGCATGAAGAAAGCCCTGACTTTGAACAAAATAAGACAAGCAAAGTAGGTTGGCCAAAAGGAATGCCAAGGAACGCTGGAAAAAGGTCTATCTTATCACAAAGACAACTTATGTTTTCTTATTTTATAATTTGATTATCACTGAATATGAATTTTGCAGAATATTATGGGAACAAGCCAGACAAGCATCGGCTGACAAAAACAAAGCTGAGAACAGCAAGCCACTCATGGGGAAACACTATGAGGCAGGAGAAAGTTCACTAATATTTATGTATGTACAATTTATGTATGTACAAGGCAACTAATAAACTGGATCACCATCAAATGAAATATGATAAGCTAAAAAATAGAAAATCATAAAAACTGGCAAGGCTTTTACGAATCTGAAAATCTATATCTTCGGGATGTTGCTGCTGACTAGTATAAACTAAAAAAATCATAAAACTATTACTCAAAAAGCTTCAGCCAAGTGCAACTATATCAAATACATTGTGGCTCATGATGCTAAAATGTGGCCATTGAAGTGTTACTTAATGCTAAAATGTGGAATATAGTTTGTATTGTTATAGGATTACACAATGTGGTGTTTTGTTGTTGATATCAAGTATAGTGTAACCTGCTAAAATGTGGTGTTAATGTTGTTTTGTTGTTGATGCTGTTTTACTGTAACCTGCTAAAATGTGGTGTTTTGTTGTTGATATTAAGTACAGTGTGGCTCAGGATGCTAAAGTGTGGCCATTTATTTGTTACTTAATTCTAAATCTTTTCTTACATGATGCTATCAACATGGATTCATCTCATATAGTTTTATCAAATACTTTGATTATTCACACAATTAAATTTACAGGTGAATCTCAAAATGATTAGTATGAAGAGGACTTGAAATTGCCTTTTGCTAAAGACAGATTATATTTTGTGCGAAAAATTATTACAGTCTTAGAACTTCTTAGCTTAGCTAACTAATAGCCAGTATGTATGTTCTAATGTGTGCTAAATTTCTAATGTGTAATATAATATGTAATCTATCTAGGTATTAAACAATGCCGCAATGAAATTCCAATCTGTACTATAATGTAGTAATTTAAACACTCCTATGTATTCTAATAGATGGTGAGACAAGAGTCTTACAACTTCTACCTATACTCTTTGTATGATCTTTAGTGCTTCTTAATGTGTGATGAGACAAAATTTCTTTCATCTACAAAATGCTTGTTTTGCACATTCACTTATGTAATCATTCTCTGGTTTTTTACATTGAAACAATATGAATGGACTTATTCATGTGAGGCATTTCATTAGCATATAGTACCAATTATATTGTTACCATTCTAAACTTTTAAATTACAACATATTAATACACCATTGAATGCCTCAAAAATTTCTTAATCATTCTTTTTCCGATCTCTATGTGACGACCCGAACCAGAATCAGATGTGTGTTTGGTACGATTCTCGAGATTTGGTTATAGTCGCAGTTTTACGATATTGTGTAGTTTACCGCTTCGATTCGCGACTATGTTTTCAGTCGAGAATTTGAGTTGAGTGTCTTCACGGAAGTTGTAGAGTACGTGATTTCGAGTTCGTGGGTGGTTCCGGAAGATTTTTCCGATAACCGAGGAATATTTTATGATTATTTGAAGTTTCGGGTTTCGTCGAGTTTATCCGATCATTTCGAGTTTATCCGAATCGTGATGGTTATCCATTTCGAACCGTCGATTGACCCGAGGGACGAGTATAAATATCGAAAAGTCGGAAAATAGTCGTGAAATAGTCGAGAATTTATTGTGGGAGTTGACCAACCGTTGACTTTCCTATTTTGGAAAGTGGAAGAGCTGCCGAGAAGGGAAAGTTTCCCGAACGGGAAAGTGAACTCCGGCGATCTTTTTCCGGCCACGAGCGACTTCGGCGAGGGTATAGATCGATTCCTTGTTCAATTTCATGTTGATTCATGCTTGTGTTTGTTGAGTTTGGTTGGTTTTTGGTTGGGTTCGAATGGAGGCCGAACCGGGTTGATCGCCGTTAATGGTGACGGCGGTTCCGACGACGGTTGAGGGCCATGTGGTTGGGGGTTTTGCTCCCCACCTCGTGGTGGAGCTTCCTGGTTGATTAGTTTTGGACGAGGAGGCGAGTATGGGTGAACCCGAATAGGGATTTGGGTTTGGGTTTTTTGATTTGTTTTCAAGAATAGGGGCAGTTCTGTTTGGAATTGGGTTGTGAGGTAGAAGAAGAAGTTGCTCGCCTTGTCGAGACCATGGGAACTGGAGGAGATGGCCGTGAAATTCCTCCGTTGACGGCGCGCCGCCGGCGGCGGCGGCGGTCAACGGCGGTCAACGGTGGTCAGAAAGTCAATTTTCAGATTTCGACGTTTTTAATGTCATTTTTCTCGTAATCACGCCCTGGTTATCGTACGGAGGTTTTCGGGTTGATTTGGTTAGCCGATTTTCAGACGAGATTTCGAGTGGGGATTTCGGGATTTCCGTTATACATTTTGTACTGTATTGCATATTTCCGGGAACGGTTGGTTTCCGTGCATCCGTACGGTGTTGTGAATTACGATTTTGATCAGTTATGTTTTATGATTACGTTCAGGAGATCGGGATCGAGATCTGGATCGTGAGCGTGCTTCTGGCGAGGGATCTTCCGCCGGACCACGAGTTTAGCGCGAGTGCGCATTTCACGTGTCTGTGAGTGGACAATTTCTTTTCACGGAAACGATTGCGAGTCTTTTATATGATATATGAACTTGAGCATGCGTGTGAGTTTTCGGATTATATAAGCATGTGTTTATGATTATACGAGTATGTTTATACGGATATACGTATACGAACATGCATACATTTTAATGTTGTTTCATGCGTTTGCATTGAAATGTTTATGATTTGGTTTACACAGAGTACAGTCGTGGTTACGTTGTTGTATCGATACACTTGCCTCTCGGCTGATCCCCGATTGTAGGCCACCAGGAGGGGCAGTACCCCTACCTGACCGGCGAGGGGCAGTACCCGGAACCGAGGCCTTTCTGGCTATGAATCACGTGGTAGTCAAGGACTCCGTGATTTTGACTGTACTAGCACGGACGTGTCCATGAGTGACCCCGTGATATTTTCTACACATGCTTTGTTTACGAGTTGGAGTCAGCGTCTCCTCGTAAACTATTTGATTTGATTCATTTATATTTCGACTCGCATATGTTTTTATAACATATATACTTGGTGAAAGACATTTATTTTCGTCCACTCACTCTAACGTGTTTATTGTCTTTCCCCTGGGCTTTTCGGTTTCCGTGCCCAGTTTGCAGTTCAGGTTTGGTGTTTTCACGTCGCGGTTTGGAGGCTAGTGATCAGAGTCACCTATGTTTTCCAGTAGGTTTCAGTTTCACCTACTGATGTATATATTGTATATATATTTTATACTAGAGGTCGCTCTGATACATTCCGATACTTGTTATACGGATTTTCTCGGATATACATATATATAGTACAGTATGTTTACTGTTTGTTGATTATATTGATGTTGAGAAATCCGGATGGGATTGGTGCCCACGGTTTGATTTTTGTGGCATAGGGCGAAGTGTTAATTTCCGCGTGCAGGTTAAGGTAATTCCACGCTAGTAACGAAACTCTGCCCAAATTTCGGAAAATTTTTGTTGGTTCGCATTTTCGAAGGGGTTCGATTCCGGTTTAGGTAGCTAAATCGGGGTTGGGTCCTTTCACTCTATCATTGCCACCCGTGTCTCGCGCGCGGGCTCTCACCCTAATATACTACATAATCAACTCGGTTCACAAATCTCAAGCATTGTCATTGAATTTTATTTCGTTCACGTAACGTCACAATTTGCTCAACTCTACTCCAACAATCCAAACTATTTTAATTCATCATCCTATTTTCCTTCCAAAATTGGATACTTTTCCTTTTCAAGAAACTTGAGTTCTTCTGTTATTTTATCTTGATGTCTTATATTTGATATGGTGCTTTTTTGGGATAGATTTTAAAGTGATTTCCAGTATTAGCGTTTTTTCCTGGAAGTACTTTCAAGAGGAAGTACTTTTCATGTGCTTTCTAAAAAATCACTTTTAAGACTTGTAATTGATTCCCTAAATTTTCTTAAAGTGCTTTTAGTTGTGACCAAACACCATAAAATTGATAAAAATATTTTTTTAATATTGAAAATACTTTCAAAAAAGCCATACCAAAGAGGCAAATAAATAGCCAACATGAAGTTCTCGAATGCTACGTACTCAAAAGAGAGAGAGAGCTTTATTTTCTTCTTATTCTTCTAAAAAAATAGAGAGAGAGAAAGCCGAGCAAGAAAACGGTAAACGCCGTGACCATTTTCGTTACCTGAGCAAATCCAATCCAACAGAACTCCTGCCCACAACGCATCTGAACCGTTCACAACCTCATTAATCAACGGCTATCTCTATCGATCCGCACACTCCAACCCATTGGCTCACATTAAACCCTAACCCATATAAATACCCAAATTCAGTCTCAGTCTTACGCCATAGCACCGAACTCATTATTTCCTCTCTCGTCCCCTTCTTATTATCTCTCTAGTTCTCTCTCTGGAGGTCCATCAATGGCGGGTCGAGGCAAGGCTTTGGGATCTGGAGCCGCAAAGAAGGCCACGTCACGGTCAAGCAAGGCCGGCCTGCAATTCCCGGTGGGGCGTATCGCTCGGTTCTTGAAAGCAGGGAAGTACGCCGAGAGAGTCGGTGCCGGAGCTCCGGTCTACCTTGCCGCCGTCCTTGAGTACCTAGCTGCTGAGGTATAATTCCCCTCTAGCTCTTGTCTTTTTTCTGAGTCATTTCTGATTTTATGTGTCTGATTACGTATCCTCCATGTTTGTGACTCTAGGGTTTTGAATTGGGATAATGATTTTGTTGAGTGAAATTTGTGCTGGAAAGTTGGCAATTGACTAAATTTGAAGAGAGTCAAGGATTTATTGCTTTAAATTCATCTAGTGAACAACAAATCTGGTTAAGATATTTTCAGATCTGGTTTTGTGTTTGGTAAAGGAAAAAAAAGGGTTATGTTTACCGTTGCGTCTTTTTAACCTTTGAAATTATCGTCATATGCTTGGACCAAATTGTATCTCTGCCTTTTGTGATTTCAAGTTACTGTTCTGAGTTGACACTTGAACAATGTGGGAATTTGAGACTTTCTTTATTAGTCAACTTAATTAGCGTTTGTGAATTTTAATTGGAATTGATTAATGCGTAGAGCTTTTGAACTTTTATTGTTTCTTTACGAAGTATCAGATCAATTCCTTGGGCTCTGATTCAGATAGTGCAAAATTGTTTGGATATACAGGTTCTTGAGTTGGCTGGCAATGCTGCAAGAGACAACAAGAAGACTCGAATTGTGCCACGCCACATTCAGCTTGCAGTGCGAAATGATGAGGAGCTCAGCAAGCTTCTTGGAGATGTCACAATTGCCAATGGTGGAGTGATGCCCAACATTCACAACCTTCTGCTCCCAAAGAAGGCTGGTGGCTCCTCCAAGGCTGCAGCTGGTGACGATGATTGATTCTTGAGCTTAAAGATGATAAAAAAATCGCTAATCATCCTGGTGTTGATGTGTTCTGTTTCACATCTTGTTCCTTGTTTGTTTAATAGATTATTGGGTATCTGGTTCTTGAGCTGTAGCTTGAGTAGTTTAGGATCATAGGTAGTGTTTTGTGAATATAATCATCTTCTACTAGGCTTCTTAATAGAAGAGATTGTGGGAACTTCCTTTTTTTTGCGCATGTCTTTTATGTGTTTCTTAAATAGTCAATGGCATTGGTGCAAATGCTTCTTCTGGTCCAATCATTTCTACTCCAATATTTTAGATATTTTTTTATTATCTATTTTGGTTGGATAGTAGTTGCCGCTTGATAACAGTTGATAAACCATCATGCATTTTGGGCTTGGTTTATGCAGCTATGAAATGTTGACAGTTTATGCAAGTCATTTCTTCGGAAATAGAAATGGGCAGAATCTATGATACTTAATGCGAGTCATGCAAGTTATCCCAATTGTAAGAATGGGAAACTTGATTCTTGTGTACTTAAAAGCAAGCATGGCAGACTCCAAATCGCATAATCTCGAAGAGGATTTGATAGATGATGATATTTCTCATCTAAAAGGAATCTGGATTGCTCCGATAGAACGCAATAACATTGGAATTACTTTTAGACATCCCTCCATTACTCGTAGTAACTACGTGTAGGCTCTACATCTTGGTGATCAAACTCAGTTCACTTCTTGTACACTAGACTGCCGGAAATCTAATCAGGGACGGTGAAATAAATACATTTGGAAGAGTAGACTGCCGGAAAAGTAACCATTTCTCCCTCTTAATCTGAACTTCTTCATCTTCAAAAGAGAAGAAAACTAAATGACAACTCTTTCAACAAATGACAGTAAAATGTTATTAGCTAGCAATGCTAATATAAGCTAATGGTCATATGCATAATGCCCCAAGGGGAAATCACTTGCCGTAGCATTACAACGAAGCACAAGTTTGTACTTGCACTCTCTATCACTCTTTAACATTTATCAACAGTGGATTGAATCAATCAACAAATAAACAATTTCATTCCTGACACTAAGATAAAAAGTTCTTTAATCACAGAACTACCATACTTTAAAACTATAAAAAAACAAAAACAAAAATGTGAACTAAGAATGACTAAAACACAACTAAATAACTGATGTGGGTGTTTACAATCATCAAACTGTTCCATCAGAAGTTCATCATCAACAGGACACCAAGTCGCCAAATTACACTGGAGGTTAATGTGTGCACTTATTCCGGGTCCAACATGGTTCTATATGGCGAATCACCACCTTCAAGGTGACGCCGTGGGATCAACTCCAGCTTTGAGCAAATGCCTGAGTATAGATTACAGCTCAAGAGCAGGCAAATTGTCATTGAGAATCAACCACCTGAGGAAACACCATAAAGATCAATTATATGTTACTAATTTGGCTGAGTAAAGATCAAATATCCTTTGCAATTATATATTTACAAGGATTTAAACCCAACAGCACCCTACCCCTTGTTCTTGAGGGCAAAGGGAAGAGGTACTCCTGGTATCATATAATACCTCTATAAATGATCGCGATGAATTTCCCAAGCATATTTTGTAAAAACTCTAAAAACGTGTTTAATACCTTCTTGAGATGAAATCTAAGGTCCTTCATCATCTGAGCTAGAATTGTCTATGCGCCGATCTTTGATTGCTGGGAAAAGCCTCCGATGGATATCAGGAGAAGGAGGCGCGTGTCGATCGGGAGGAGGAGGCTGACGGGATTCAGAGGCAGATGGCATTGTAGGAGGCTGGCGGGTATCAGAGGAAGATACCTCCTTTTTCTGAACTTTAGTGAACATTTTTGGTGCCAATCTCACTTCCTTGCATACCTTATCTAAAATTATTAAAAAATCCCGCACAATAACAAACAAACGTAAACCGTCATCCTTCCCTGCTTTTCCATGGAAATAGTCGCCAGTGCTCTTCACCAGATCCATGATTCTCTGTTCTTCCTCGAGGAGACCCATGATATCAATATCAGCATTCTGAACAAAACTCTTCAGTGTTTCATGAAACCCATTTTGTTCCCCTAAGTTCTTCATGTCTGAGTTCAGAAAGTCTCGGGTTCTCTTTAGCGCATGACCTAGTTTGGCAACAGTTCCTGTTAAGCTTTCAGCTTCCAAAACTGATGCTCTTTTCACATTCTCGAGTTCATTGCTTAAACTTGACACTTTCTCAAGACCAAGACCGCGGTAGTGCTCTTCTGTGTCATGAGAAGTTTCCTCATTGAAATCATCTGTTTTGATGCTAGAGTTACTGAGGCTCTCTTTTAACTCTCGAGCAGCTCTTACACCCTCAGAGCGGATTATTTCCTGAACCACAAAATGCAGGAGCGTTGTCTTTCCATCTATACCTTTTACATCTGACAATTTCAAGAGTGTGTCGAGTTTAAATGCTTGTGCACCACCACGAAATGTTCCATCATTCATCCGATTGCCGGTTTTTAGAACAGCTTCTAAAAGCTTGAGGAAAAGTCGGCTGCTTCTGAGTTCCTTGCAAGCTACCTGCCGTAGAAACAGAGATTGGATATAGTTTAGATAGAGTTTGAGTAATCTAAATTTGCTGAACTAACAGAAGTTAATTTGTAAAACCCAAAAACCAGCAGCAGAACACAAGATTGAAAAACTTAGAAGTGATGCATGCAATTCAAAAAATTAGTCTCCTACCTCTAAGGTTGCAAACGATTCTTTAAGGTTGGTCACATCCTCCTGAAGAGTACATATAAGAAGTAAGGCTTCCAACCGTTTGAAAGCAAAAGGGATGTCAATCAGGCCTTTGAGGAACCGCTCAGCAGGTCCAAGCTGAGAAAGTGCACCATCAAATACCCTGAGCTTTAATTCCTCTTCTTGCGTCGGTGCCATCTTCAACAAAGTTTGAATGAATTCAGAGGGAAGCTCATTTCCTGATTCAGTTCAGAAATGTTAAGATATGCTTCTTATGCAAGCATTAAACACAGATATACCCCACCAACTTTAAAATTTTAAATTTAGCCTTTCAAACTTGTTTGCCTAGTATTCAGAGGAGAATACATTAAGAATCGCTGAAAAGTTTTAAAATATATTTTCTTAATTAGAAAAAATGATGGACAAAAAATGTCCACAAAGAAAAACATGCAGAATGTCTAGCAGTCAAAAAGTAAACAGTGTATATATGTCTAAGAAGACCAATACAGAACAAAACAATACCTCATATGCAAACATAAAATTCAAACACTACAAAATTCCAAAATAAATAAATAAATGAGGAAAAGAAATATCCCCAATGTCCACAAGATTCTTCCAGTCATTCTCCCACCCTTTAGAAACTTCTAAAAAACCCTTTCAAAAAAAAAGAAAAGAAAAAATGAACTTCTAAAAGCCTCGAATTCATTCCAACCTAAAAAATTGTCCACAGACTGCAGCTCCAGAAGCACTGGGGTCATAATCATCTTTTGTTTTAGCCTTCTTTATGGTTTATTCCATTACTGAACATGTGTTATGAAGAGTAAGAAAAAAATTGTGCAAAACCAGTCGCTTAAATTTTAAGCATGTAGTTATGATGTGTTATTTTGTTTCGGCTGTCTTCTTTGACATTTCCTAGCATAAATCCTTAAATTACATAAAAAAAGGACTCCTACGGTAGTGAACCAAAAAGTAGACCATCTGTTCCCTACATTTCCACTTTAAGGCTCAAAAGATCTTAGAATGTTGCATCTTATAACATATCACAAAAAGAAAAGACTTACCTTCACGAATTGCATCACAAACTTCTTCTCTTGTCACATTTAAGGCTCGGAGAAGAATTGCTAGATTCTGTGCCTTTTTGGGATTAATAATTTGAATGAACTGAGGGGAAGGATCTTGGGACGAAGACTCTTTCTTGCGGTCGTTTTTGTTTTTATCAACAGCATTATAACCAAACAGAGATTCAATCATGTTCTCATCAAACCTGTACAATAATCACAAATAGTCTTCAGCAGCTTATTAATTAATATTTGAAGTCTACACTTGAAGAAAGGAAGAAAATTGGTACTTACTGGAATGATCCTGATTTAATTTGATGCCATACCATTGATTGATCAGGGCTTGCTAGGACCTTATCCCAAAAGAAAGGCTTCAGCTTTGTTTTAGCAGCATCACCACCTGCCTCTGAGCCATCACTTGAAGCAGCATTTGATGGACGCTTTGGTGCAAGAGGTGGAGGTCCGGAACCTATAGACATTGGTGGAGGTGGCCTAGATGGAGGAAGGCCAAGATTTGGAGGTGGTGGGGGGCGAGGACCAGAGGCTGGAGGTGGTGGGCGGCGAGGACCAGATGCTGGAGGAGGTGGGGGGCGAGGACCAGATGCTGGAGGAGGTGGGGGGCGATGACCAGATGCTGGAGGTGGTGGGGGGCGAGGACCAGGAGCTGGAGGTGGTGGAGGAGCTCCACCACCAGATGGTCTCAAAGTGGGAGGCAGAGGGGGAGGAGAACCAGCCCTTGCAGGAGGAGGCTTAAAAGAAGAAGGTCGTTCAGGAGGAAGAGGGTTTGCTCTGCCAGGAGGGGGCTTTAGAGGAGGCAGACTATTAGTTGTCCTTCCAGGAGGAGGTGGTATCCGTCCATTTCCATTGCCAGATGCCTCAAATATTTCATACCGGGATTCGGAAGCACCTCCGGTGGATCCTAATTCTGCAGTATCATTTCATGAAGTAATGAGAACATCAGATTCAATGAGAAAACTACTATTAAAAAATTAGGCCATCAAGAACTTTGTTATTACCCAATGATTGTAAGTGCTCAAGCTTGTCTCGTTTAATTGAATTTTTCACTGCATAAGACTTGTAAGAACCTGAGACATCAAAAGTTAACAAAATGTAGACCTGAAACTGATCAAACACATAATAGATAATAGAAAGAGAGATTAGAGATAAGTTAGATAACTGTACCTCCAGAGTCAGTCATACTCAGGCTAAGAAGAGGCCTGTCATCATTTTGCCCATCTTTATGCCCTCCCCGACAGACTCTAGTACAGCACAAGCAGAGGACTGCTGCAACAGCAAATGTCACTGATGCAGTTACAGCAACAGCAATAATAACTGGTTTGTGGTCAGTTTTTTGCTTAGTTTCTGGTACATTGGAGCTGGAAGATGGTTCATTAGCTGAAGCTGGTGAACTCGAATTTCCGGATTCAGAAGGAAAAAATGATGCTTGTGGAGCAGGTTGGAAAGACCTCGGAATAATAGTAGGAGAAGGTGCTGGACCAGGGGATGATACAGGACCAAGACTTGAAGGTCCTGGCGCAGGGGGTGTAGAAGGTACCTCCTGGAGCAATTCTCTGCCAAAATTCTTTCTTGAAACTGATTCAGGAAATAAGGACTCAACATACTTGGCATACCAAATCTTGGAGGCACCATCTTCCCCAGAAACACGGAAATGGAAACTATTCTTTCTTAAACAATCTGAAAGAGTTTGTTTCACCTGAGGATGCAGGACATTGATAAGTTTATGCACGTTTTCTATTTGCAGCGACTGTGTACTAATCTCATCAGGGATAATAGGTTCCTCTGGTAACCATAAGTTAAGATCTTGAATAGTTTCCATCAAATGGGTCAAATCTACTTTGCAACGTACCCATAACAGCTCTGCCTGCAGCCCATAGAATTACACAAAATTTAGCTTCTATTGCTACTTTGCAGCCCATAAGCAATATTGTTGAAGCTGAAATGCATTCATTTTCTCTTGTAAGTTGTTTCCTCTCCTTTCCTATTACATGTTCAGCAGATACACAAGTTCATCAAAGCTAACAAGATATTCCCTAATCTCAGTTACTACTTCTAGATTCAAGATGAATCACCTTAAACATTCTAGATTAAGTTGACCAAAATTATAATCTATACCAGTAAACTTTGGACCCTAACCAGTTCATGAGCTCCCAAAACACTTGTATTAACTAAAGAAAGTACCCTAATGAAATGTATGGGCAACAAGACACATAAAATCCATATTATCACAAGTTACCAAATTCAAAATAAAAGCTACACAATCTCTTACCATATCTTGATCAATCCTTCCAGTTGCTGGATCAACTAGTTGACTGAGAAGCACTTCTTCTCTGATCAACTTCTCTTCTGAGCTGATCAAAGCTGAAACACACAGCAGAATAGCCAAAACCATGAAAAGACTTGTCCTCATAAGACCCATTTGTAGTCGTATTAGCAGTTTGAATGTTCAATATCCTTCTCATTTCATCAATCGCTAAACCTCAAAACCCTTGAACACCTTCATCACCCAAAAGGCCAAAACTACAACAAAAAGCTTCAAACTTTCACCGTTTGCCACCAACCCAGTACTCAAATTTTCCTCGAGAAAACACCTGCAGCTCAATTGCTGACTTTCAAGAGTAAAAGCTCACGGACCCACCAGAGATTTGTATAATCAATATGTGAACTTTAAAACAAAACCCAGAATTCGTATCCCCGAGAAGTGCCAAAATATCGAATCAAAATCTCATGCAATACAAAACCAACAAAGAAACCAATCCACAGAGAGCTCAAACAATACTTTTCACCTCAAATAGCAATGGAAGCCGCCTCTGAAAATCTTAGAGGAGGAGGCAAAATTTGAATGGGCTCTCTGTGTGAAACCTGTTAAAATGAGTGTTTAAATCTTGACCAGATCCACCACACGGTGTCAGCTGTTTTGCGTTACAACAAGCAAAGGCGGTATTGACCAGTAAAAGTGAAGTTTTTTGTTTCTCTTCAGAACGTTTCGTCTCAAAGCTGTCAAACTTATTCCTCTGTTTCCTTTCGTGTTTTTGTTTTGTATTATTATTATTTGCCTGTAAGAAAATCATTAGAAGGAAACTTCCAACTCCTATCACTGTTCAAGGATCCTTTTTGATAGTTCTAAGAAAACTGTTTATTTTAGAGAAGATCACTGTTCAACATTTGATGTGGCTGAGCATTCATTTTCAGTAACAATGCAAGTGATTCAGTAATTATGTTGATGTATTATCGAACATTTTTAACGTGAAACGTTGAAACTCACATGTTTGTGTTCGAACAATAATAGGTCACAATAAATGAAATGAAGGATAAACATACGAAAAGAAAAGACCGAAATATCAATTATCAGTTCTTTTACGACTAGATTTGTGGTAATCTTTCATTGACACAGAGCTTTTTCCTAGAGAGTTTTCAGGCAAGAGCTCTACATGCATGTAGCTATGTATACTTTGTTATACTGTGTAGTAGTCGTTCATCTCGTGTTAGCTTTATGTCTTACTCACTTTAATTGTGTTCATTTGTATATCAATTGTCTTAATTTTCCATTTTATTTTCTTTTTCAGAAGTTGAGTGTGTATATAATTGCTCATCGTAGCTACTCGATCGCATCTGTTTGAAGATAAATTAAGACCCGCATGCATCTAGTGTTATTTTCAACGGGGGACGACACCCTTTCCGGCGGTGATCCACTATCCAAAGTGATCACTCCAAAAGTTTATTCAGCATCGAAGAAAAAACCAAGCATCAACCACGCAGATACTAATTAATCCTGCTTTAGGAAAAAGTTGAACTCTGCAGGTGCCAATATCCATCTTGCCTAACAACTTTGTTCTTGTTCGATGCAAAAATATCTCTCGGAGAGAGATCCTTCCGCGAAGCAGTCTCTTTTATGGGTTCGGATAGTTTTAACCGCAGGTATCGGTTTATCCTGTATGAGTGCTTCGTATGCTGGCGTGCCACCGTTCTTCAAAGGAATATGGACTATAAAAGCCGTCTGACTTCTTAATAAAGCGATTTAGACAAGGAGAGCACCAACCTTGCCTGAATAGGTCCTTCTCGCCTAGTACCCTAGGACTTTTGATATGTGTCTCTAGCAGAGCCTTCGAAATCGATACCTCACACTCCCTTATCAGTGCAAAACAGAGCAATCTCTCTGACGGTGTGTTGAGAACACTGCTTCCTTAGAGTATCCAAACTCTCACTCGATAGGTGACAAGCCCTTCAACCTTCCAGTTGCAATTGCTTCCTTTTGATCGCAATACTCTCACTCGATAGGTGACAAACACTTTGATCTGCTGGTTGCAAAGAAGATAGAATCTCGAAGAAGAGATGTCTGTCTAGGTGTACTTGCGTATAGCAAATGTTTGTACGTTTGGTCGGGGACCTTTTCCACAAAGCTCTTACTTTCCTTATATACTCGCTCACCAGTTGTCTTTAAATTCATTTGAACTTCCTCTGTCATTGCTCTTTGACTCCCAATGTAACTCCAACACCAGCATACGAGTTTTCATCCTTATAGAATCTCAATGCTATCACAACTCTTCTATCAAAGACACATATCTAAAATAGAAAAGGTATGACAAACATTCAAGCCGCATGGAATCAGCTAATTAAAGAATCACAGTTCTAACTGAACTCTACTTATTACACTTGGCCGCTCGCTAAGCTCTTTATAATACATGGGCCGCTCGCCAAGACTTCAGCCAACCTTGGGCCGCTCACCAAGACTTCAGTCATTAAAGCCCAATATGAAATATTTATTTCAGGCCCAAACATTGCCCCTCAAGTATTGAACTTGAATTACCTGAACAAGCGAAAAGACTTGAATATTACCCGACTGACGCGTTGTTAAACCAAACGCCATTACACCCAAGTGCCACGTTACACAACTTCTCCAAAAAGTTGCATCATTCGAATGACGTAATATAAAAGCACTAGTCCACATAAACGAAATCTCATTCCCCAACGAGACCTTTTCACTTGCCTTGATCCTGCACTCTCAACCTCCTCAGTCAAAAGCTAAGACCTTTCATTCTCGTCGTCGTTCATCTCTTCTGATCTAGAAAATGCCTCCACGTAAAGACATCTCCATCCCTCATGAAACCCATGATGACAAGAAATTCTCGAAACACCTCAAGGCTGTCGCCAAACGACATAACCCAGAGGCCATCGTCACCCTTTCTATAGACCCAATTGAAGGTACCGGCCTTCTTGGTCCCTTCCTGGATGCTCCAATTAATCCAGAGCTACTCAATATCCTTCGCCATCCCATTTGTAAATCATCCTTAATAGTCCAAGAGAATCCCAGGGCAGACCCAAAGGAATGGACCAACAAAGACACCCTTTGTCTTATTGGGAGATGGCCGCACCCAAACGTAGAAGATCTCGCCCGGTACCGGCACCGTTGCGCACAAGATATTAACTGGTGGGAAGCAGTTGGAATTACCCAGCTCATCGATTTGTGCTTTACTCTCCCAACTAGTGGCAACAGAGCATCGTTCTCCACAACCATGTGCTTTTGGGATTGCACCACCAACTGTTTCCTTCGCCCATGTGGTGATGTGAGCATAACAATACTTGATTTGTATACCATATTTGGAGTCTGTGCATTTGCAAACCCCTGGTCGCTCAACCAACACCGTGGGACACCAGTACAAGCCTCCCTCAATCGTCCTTCCTCCTACTCTTCCTGGGTGAAACATTTTGCACAAGAGGAAAAAGAAACAGACCAAGGAGGAATAGCCTTTATGGAGTACTGGCTATTGAAGTACATCTTCTGTTCTTCTTCTGCAAAGGTCAACATATGTTGGACCAACCTTGCCGAACGCCTTTTCAACGGTGAACAACTGGGTTTGGTTGAATCTGTTCTCGCCTACATCTACTATGGCCTGAGGCGAGTCACACTTTCAAAACTCGACCTTAATCAACCATGACCGCTCTGGATGGTGGAGCTCTGGTTGCAGATGTACTTCCCCTTTTTCTGCCCTACAACACCTTATGCCTTTGAAGATCAGAAGTTGCTGGGCCAATCGTTGGTTTCTTCACCAACTAGGACTAGACCATGGTCCTATATCAACTGCTTCAACCACCTCTGCTTGCATAAAAACTTTCCAGCCGCAGCAGTTGAAGTAGTTTTGAATCGTCACCATCCTGGCCTCCTCGCGAGTAGATTTATGCCTTCGCCAGAACAAGATGCTCTTGCGAGGAACTTCTTTACCCAGTGCAACACCTGCAAGGACCTGCCAGTCCCAGATTCAGCTAGCCCCGGGTATGAGCTTTATGCCCCAAACCACTTCTCTAGACAGTTTGGGCTCACTAAAGATGCTCCCATGCCCCTCGCCTGTTCTGTGAACAAATATACTCTCTGGCGAGGAACAGGTCATCCTCTTGCAGCAGAAGTGCAAGATGAACACTTTGGCTTTCCAACAGTAATGCTTCCTATCATGACAAAGCCACTAGTGATTTCCTATTCGGTCACCGAGTCATACCAAGTATGGCGCTCCCAGCTTTGGGAAGATATACGACACAAGGGACTGCTCGCATGCTTTGCCACTATCTTCTATGATTTTGGCAAAAGATTTTCAAATGAAGAAGACTTGGCTGTTATCAATAAGTCTTACATGAACATAAGCACATCACCTTAGCCACAGGTATGCTTCTTCATCCAAAAATGCCACATGTATTAGCAATTCCTCATATTGTAACTGATCAACATTCCTTCTTAACACAGCACACCCCTGAACCAGACGTGACTGTGGCCTTACAATCTTTCAAGAAGAAAATGTCCAATCCTTCTGGGCACTCCGTAAGTGCTTGCATTCATTTACCCAGAACAATATCTGATTTTGTCACTGAACCGTAACTAACCCAAACTCTTTGACAGTCTCAGAAACGCAAGAAGATCCACCTGAAGCCCAAAGAGCCTTCAAGCGGAGTTTGGCTAGCTACAGAAATCACAAGCAGAGACTAACAAGAAAAGCTTCAAACTCAAGTATTCCATGCCTCATTTGATCAGAGGAGTGACAAAGCCTCCGGGGCAAGTGCCTGTTCAGCACTGGTTTTCACCATTGCACACTGGCTATGTGCAAATACGAACAGTATGCCCATGCTCTCCCAATTTGATGACCTCTTGATTCAAGGTTCCCGGGAGTGGCAAGAACTATACAAGGATGAGGCCCTTGCAAGTACTTACCCAAATCAACACTTTGATCTGGAAGTTATTTCGATGGCCAGCATCAGACCATTGAAGTTCTCATCTGATGATTCCTTCATTGGGTACTTTGACCCAGAAAGGTTTACAGCCCTGAACGGTCTTCCATCTTTTGATATGTCATGGGAGCAAATCAGGAAGAGCCACAAGCCTCAGGTATACATAGTGAGTTGGAATGACCATTTCTTTGTCCTTAAAGTTGAAGACGAAGCCTACTATATAATAGACTCACTGGGAGAAAGGCTTTCTGAAGGGTGCTTAAAGCCTACATTTTGAAGTTCGATGATTCCAGCATTATATATGGAAGTGAAGATCATGATACAGGTCATGAAGTCATTAACAGCGGTAAAGAGTGCTGCAAGGACTTCATAGCCCAATTTCTGGTTGGAATCCATCGAGCAGAGCTTGAGGAAGAAGAGAAGCAAAACCCTGTTGATATCGTCATTCTATTCCGGCACTTGCAGATTGAATTCCAATCTTGCTTCGTTCCTTCCTCCTCTGTCGAAAGCATAAGTACTCAGAATGACCAAATCATCTCAGAGCCAGAGCAACAAATTCCCTCCTCGCCAGAGCACTTAGTTGCCAAACCACAGCTATTGGTTGAGGTCAATCTAGAAAACGAGGACCCAACTCCTTCCTCGCCAGAGCTTCATGTTCAAGCAACTGAGGGAACACAGTTATTGTCTCCCATACAAGTAAGAATTTCTTTACTCACTTTATTTTGGATTGCCTATTCTAATTGATCCTGACAACTCGTATTATTATTTTAGTCCAAAAGCGTTCATGTGGACACAAACACTTATGAGATGATTCCCACAAGTCCAAAGGAACAACTTAGCTCGCCAGGCCAAACTTCTGAACCGGCCACCAAGGGTCAGCCTAGCAGTTCTCTAGGTGTCAATGATGAAGATCTTGAATTCATAATATAAGAAGTTATTGCACCATCTTCATCACAAGGAGCTCATTCTCAGTTACTTAGAACACAAGAGACAACTGTAAAGTTGCAAGAGCTTGTAAGCAAACTAAGTACCCTGAGCTCTCCTTCTGACACTGATATCTCTCTTCAAGACATCCTTTCTGGGGAACTGGATTCTCCTCAAGACATTCAAGTTGTCTGCAACCAAGTGAAGAACCTGAAGGCTACTGCCCCAGCAAACTTTATTCCTTGCCTAAACGACATTGAGGAAAATCTTTCTCAACTCTTGAGCTAAAGTGAAGCTTACCAATGTCTAAAACTCGAGGCCGAGCGTAAGAAAGAAGCAACAGAGACATTGGAGCGCCAAACTCGAAGAGAGAAAGAGCGAATCCAGGCGATTTTGAAGGACACATCTACCCAGCAGGGAGCCCTGGCCACCAAAAGGGCTAGAATAGCTAAAGCCGAACTGACTACCCTTGAAGCTGAAGTAGATGTCCTGCAAGCTGATGCCCTCAGACATCAAGACATTGCATGCCAAATCATGATAGAAGGCGAGAGCCAAGCTCAGCTCATGCAGGAGGCACGAGAAGAAGCCAACAATGCTCACCAAGCAGTCCATCAAGCCTGGGTGGGCCCGGGAAGTCGCCAAAGCATTAGTGAGGAAATATTCCCTCCTAATGTAATTTTTGGGCCTCAGAATTCAAGCCCTGTTTTATTTGTTCCAAAATTCTTTAAGTATTTATTTATTCAATCTAAATTTTGAAAAAAAAGTGTGAAATTGGGACCAACAACAAGAATGAGCCTCAGATTTAAGCCTTTTCCACACTTGTTCTGATGAAACTAGCCTCACTTATAGGCTGTAGCCGCTCGCTTATTCTGACTTGTTCAACATTAAATGGAATTCAATTCCATGCTTGGAATCCGTATCGCGTCAAACAATCAAATCTTCAAAATACGTTTTACCTGCCCCAGAAATCTCTCATTTATCATGCTCTCTTCGTGGGTAGATAAACCGTATCGTGACTCAATTCCAATTAGACGCGTGTCCTTTATTATCAGGTACAATTACTCTCGCGAAGCCTTACCGTTGTGACTCATTTCTATAAAAGGTTTCCTTTTCCTTGTCTTGTGAACAAACTTCTTTGCGAGCATGAACTCCCCTTTCATTCATTTGCTCTAGTCTTCCTACCTAAAGAAACCTCCAGATAAAAATTTTCATGTCGTGTTCCTTAGATAGCAATATCCACGTCCAAACCTGGACTAGATAACAATATCTATGTCCAGGCGTTGCCTTGGCTATCCTAACTTGTGTCAGCAGAAAAAGGGAAAGCCATAATCCCGAGGTTGAAAACTCCTCGTCTTCCTCCGATGCATCCGCTCCGTTTCTATATGCATAGAGGCTGCAAGCCCTATGAACATGGCTGCACTGAAAAGGGAAGAAAGGGGCCTCATCCCGGGGAAAAAGGCAACAAACGCCAAGTCTAGTGTAAAGGGTCTTCTGATCTGATGTACTAGCTTCCTTGGCGTTTCATCTCCTCTCTAAAATAGGCCCTAACTTAAGACTTAGCCTCGAGTATAGGCTATTATGATGTACATAATTCATGTGTGTTGCCCCTGCAGTTTACTCATGCGAGTGAAAATGATAAGCATGAATAAACTGGATTAAGCTACAGTTGGAGGATCTTCATACTCCCAGAACGGTTGTATGAACTTCTTAAGGAATCGACCATTTATAGGATTAGCGTGTATTGTACCATCTCTATCTCGTAAACGAACTGCTCATTTACCCAAAAGTCGATTAACAATGTATAGTCCTTCCCATTTCTTTGACCATTTTCCTCGTCCTTCAGTCTTCTCGCCAACAGGCAAAATGACTCGCCAGACGAGGTTTCCCTCTGCAAAACTATCAGTCATAGGCACGAGCCATATTTCGTTTTTTAGCACATAGACTATCATACGCTTGTATTCTTTTCTCGTCCAAGTCTTCATGCTCTTGCCACATTGCTTGTACATAATCTTCACCGATCAGGTTGTGTTGTTCCATCACCCGTAAAGATTGAACGTTGATTTCTAAAGGCAAGACTGCATCATAGCCAAACATTAATGCATAAAGAGTTGTACCTGTGGGTGTCCTCTTACTTGTTCTATAAGCCCATATTGTGTTAAATAATTCTTCATGCCACAGTCTGGCATTGTTCGCAAGCATCCGTTTAAGGATATGGATAATGATTTTATTGCTTGCTTCAGCTTGACCATTGGATTGGGCATAGTATGGAGAAGAGTGTAGAAAATGTATTCCAAGATCCTTCATAAGCTCATCTATTTCTCCAGACATGAATGCTGCCCCGCGGTCTGAAACGAAACTCTCAGGAATGCCAAATCGACAAATGATATTTTCAAATAAGAACTGGCAGATGGCCTTTGCTGATGATACCTTGAGAGGTCGAGCTTCAACTCATTTTGTGAAGAAATCAGTAGCCACTATGATGAATTTATACCATTCAGATGAATGAGGATGAATCATTCCAATTAAATCTAAAGCCCATCCTCGAGCTGGCTAAGGCTTGATTATTGGCTGTAATGGTATTCTGGGCATATGGTTGATTGGACCATGTTTTTGGCATTCTTCACAACCTTTAGCGAATGTGATGCAATCTCTGAGCATTCCTGGCCAATAAAAGCCATGTCTTCTTATTAACCATCTCATCTTAGGACTGGCCTGATGTGCTCCTGCTATCCCAAGATGAACCTCCCTCATTAATCGCTTAGCTTCACCTCCAAAGACACACCGTAACAATATGCCTTCCTCTCCTCTTCTATATAACTCATCGTCCTTGAGTACATAATTAGGAGCTAAAAAACGAATCCGCTTTTCTACTGGATTATTAGGATTCTGGAGATAAGAGATAATGTCCTGTCTCCAATCCACATCAATGTGATCAAGTGTAGCAACGTACCACTCATTTTTATCTTCTTGGAAAGCAAAGAAAGATGGAAGGGTTCTTCGTTCAACCTTTAATATTCATTCGCGTACTCCATCTTGTAAGCTTACCCCCATTGCTAGTTGAGCCAACTTGTTTGCTGCAAAATTCCTCTCGCGAGGAACGTGACTCAACTTCACCTCTGTAAACAACTTGAGCAAATCACAGGCTCATTTAGCATATGGTTCTAGGACTGGTCCAACTTTATACTTGGTTTCAAGTTGTCTGATCACTAGTTGGGAGTCTCCAAATATATGCACATCATTGATCTCCATATCTAAAAGAAGTTCCAATCCAATGATTAAAGCTTCATATTCTGCTTGATTATTTGTGCATCTGAAGTCCAATCTGAAAGAATAAGAAAAAGTTTGGCCGCGTGGAGAAACTAATGCTACTCCTGCCCCAGCCATAGTACTCGTACTTGACCCATCAAAGTATAAACACCAAGGGGCCAAATCAATACGAGCAAGGTCTACTTTTGGCCCCTCACTAACATCCTCCATTGGATGATGAGCCAGAAAATCAGCCACTGCTTGGCCTTTAACCGCCTTCTGGGGAACGTACTGCAAAGAGAACTCTGACAAAGCCAGAATCCACTTCCCAATGCGTCCCCGGAGAATAGGTCTGGACAGCATATACTTCACCAAATTATTTTGTGCTATGACGCACGTGGTGAAGGAAAGCATGTAGTGCCTCAATTTACACCCTGAAAAGTATAAAGCTAGGCACATTCTTTCCATTGGAGAGTATCTCGTTTCACACTCATTCAGGGTACGACTCAGATTGAAAAGAGCATGTTCAGTTCCTGATGTATCGTCCTGGGCTAATAAACTTCCAATAGAAAGGGCAGTAGCTGAGATATACAGCTTGAGAGGAACTCCTGGCCTTGGAGAACCAAGACTGGCGGGTTCGTCAGATATGCTTTGATGGTATCAAATGCCTCTTGGTGAATAGGCTCCCATACAAAGTCTTTCTGATTTTGAAGCTTGAGCAAAGTTGAGAATATTTGTGTTTTCCTAGCAGCATTGGCAATAAACCGTCGTAAGAAATTGATTTTTCCCAATAAACGTTGTAGCTCATTCTTACTCTTTGGTGGGACTGCACTAAGAACCGCTTGTTTCTTGTCGTCCAGTATCTCAATCCCACGCTGATGAACCAAGAAACCTAGGAAGTCTCCTGCCTGGACTCCAAATACACATTTGACTGGATTCATCTTCAGTTGATGTTGCCCCATTCTGAGAAACACTGGCCGTAAGTCTTCAAAATGGTCACTCCTGCATTTCGTTTTAACTACCACATCATCGATATATACTTCCATAGTCTTGCCAATAAGATCATGGAAGATCAAGTTCATTGCACGTTGGTAGGTTGCCCCTGCATTCTTGAGTCCAAATGGCATGTCCACGTACTCAAATACTCCTACAAATCCTAGACACCGAAACGTAGTTTTATGTCGATCTGATTCTGCCACTAGAATTTGATGGTACCCAGCAGTTCTATTCATGAATGTTAGCATCTCATGGCGAGCCACTGAGTCCACAAGCAAATCCGCTACTGGCATTGGGTATGCATCCTTTGGAGTTGCATTGTTCAAGTCTCTGTAGTCAACACACACTTGCATTTTTTCATTCTTTTTCTTGACTGAGACTACGTTGGATAGCCACTCGTTATACTTGGCTACTCGTATGATCCTTGACTTGAGCATCTTCTCGACCTCTTCCTTAACTAGAATTGCAGTTTCTATATTCATCTGACGCATCTCTTGTTTCACGGGCTTCTTTCCCTCTAGGATGGGTAAGTTGTGACACACTAAATCTGGTGACAGTCCTGGCATGTCGTCGTACTTTTCTACAAAATAATCATCGTATTCTTGTAGAAATTCAATGAGCTTGAGTCGTTCTTCAGGCTCTAGGAAGGTACTAATGGCCACATAGATTGGCTCTTCATTTGTCCCAAAATCAATGTGTTCAATGTGATCCTTGACTTTAGGAGGGAAATCATCCAAGGTTGCTGGGGCTAATCTAATCTCTTCCTCCTCTTCAGAGTCATGCAAAACGTCTCCATCCACATATTCCAATGCTACAACCATTGGAACCTTCTCAAAGGCTTGACTTTCCAACAAAAAATTGTGAAAGCGCTCGTGTAAAGAGTAACAAGCCTTGGTCTCTATGCTTGATAGAGACCCGATCATTGAGAATGTTTGGATGGTAGCTCAATGGTGTAGGGTCTTCCACTATCTTGATTAACTTGAATTATACCCCACTGAGCTAGTTCAGAGGCCGTAACACCAACTGGGCGGCCTTTGTTATCGACGCCACATACCTCCAATGGCCTAAGGTCACTGTGGTAATAGCTGACTTCTAATGAGTTAGCAGAAACAGAATATGGACGAGGATCAGCATCAGCAATTTCTGCTTCACCAGACTCCATATTCCAAAGTAACATCTGCTGATGGAGGGACGAAGGTACACAATAGCTCCTGTGGATCCAGTCACGCCCCAGAATTGCACTGTATGGAGCTGTACATTCTGCTATAAAGAATGTATAAGTACCGGTGGTTGGACCGATGTGTACCTGCAAAAAGACAATGCCCAAAGTCTTGGAAATGCTACCCTGAAAATTTCTAACATTTAGTGAGGTCTCTTGGATAGCCGACTTGGGAACGCCTAATAAGGCCATTGCTTTGACTGTGATGATGTTTACTGCTGCCCTTGAGTCCACTAAGAGTTTGTTTAATTGAATTCCTTGAACTTTTCCTGTGACATACAACGGCCGCATGTGCATGGCCATGTCTACAGTGGGTTTGGCGAACATCATTTGTCCCTTTGTTGATGATGATACAGTGTCTGGTGTCTTGGTGGGTGCTAAATCATCTTTCAGTTTTGGTTCATCTTCTGACACCACCAAGTTATTGACGCTTCCGCTTGTGATTGATTCATCCGTTGATGCTGGTGGAGGTAAAGCATATTTGGAAGACAAGATAAACACCATGTTAACAGTGGTATCTTCCTCCTCAATGTATTCTTCAGTTTCTTCATCTTCACCTTAACCGTAATCCAACAACTGCTCAACATCTTCACAGTTGTCAACCTCAGCCTGTTGCACCTCAGAGTTCAAAGTTGTAGTGACCTCGAGAGAAGCAAAATGTTGCAATTTATCCTCAGGTATAGGATCAACGGTTGCTGGCATGAGTAGTGCTGGATCACGCTCCTTTGGACGGGAAACGTGTTGTCGGACCTTCTTCTGTTCTTCTACAACTAAAGGTCTCGGTCTCCACTGTAAGACCTTGGGCTCGCTTGGAGTATTCTGCTTTTGAATGCTTTTCCTTCCTTAGGGGGTGTATATAGCCCTATTGTTTTCATCGTGTCATCCTCAAAAGTGAGACGTCTTCTCGTTGGTCTTCGTTGTGTAGCTTCACGATGACCCTCAGGAATAGGTTCGAGCTGTTTTCCTTTAGACCCTAACTCTGGGTTACAGTCAAAGACACTTGGTCGTTGTGCTCTCATTTTGGGCTCGCGAGACTTCTTCCCGAAAACCACTAATGGGTTTACTGCAAGGGCATTCATTCGCCTTTGTAGCGTTTCTAGAGAACACACTAGTTCTTCTTCTTTGAGCATGCCTGCTTTATAAGCCTCTAATGCTCGTTTGGCTTCTCCAAAGCGTCGTTGAAGGTTTCTTCTTCTACTTGGACTTACCTCAATGGTTTTCCCTTTCTCCCTCACGTACCATACATCCTCCTTTGTGATATTTCTTGAGGCTGGAGGTACATATAACCTTGCGAGTGCGTCAACAACTTTTGATTTAGATTTCTTGATTGTATTGACTTTTTCTGTTGCTCGCAAGCACTTAGGAGTTGGAATGTCCATTTGTCTTGCTCATTGAGGTTGATGATCTGTTTGTGAAAATAATTCTAGGAATGACTTAGCTGCTTCAGCTAATTCCTCATAAGAGATCTTCAACCCGCTTCTGAGTTTACAATGAGCACAAAGGGCTACTGGCGACTCTGCTTTTGGAACCACTTTTTCTTTTCCTTTGTTTGCGTTTGTGTTGTGGACTCTCGCCAATAGTTGGATGACTGTTGGGTTGTTTTCATTTGTTGGATTTGTCTTGTATTTGTTCCAACATCCCAACCGTCACCGATAAGTCGGTCGCCAGGCTTGGCGAGGGCTCTTGGTCTATCATTATTTCTCCCTCGTCAATCCACTGTTGTATCCTGAATTTCAAGTCACGACAAGCACTTGTGGAATAGCGACCCCATTTTTGATGGTATCGACAATAGAGTAGACCCTTGACATCCTCGGGATGTGGGTCCGGAGCTC
This sequence comes from Geum urbanum, assembly GCA_946800695.1. Classification (NCBI taxonomy): domain Eukaryota; kingdom Viridiplantae; phylum Streptophyta; class Magnoliopsida; order Rosales; family Rosaceae; genus Geum; species Geum urbanum. Next base: position 51,676,281 of record OX327001.1, on the reverse strand, counting down.
CCCAATTATCAGGAACTACTGCTATTCCTGCTTGGACTAGCTCTTTAAATATTTCCTCTAGCCTAGACGCATCATATGTAATCTCAGTCCGCTTAGGCCGGACAAATACAATATTGCGTCTAGACCTCCGTCTAGACCTCTTCCTTTTATAGGTTATTTCAATTTGATTGCACTGGGAAGAAGTTTCAATGGCAAGAAAAGTTGTGTCGGGAGGTGGTGATGTCCTATGAGGATATCGTGGATGCCATTCTACCTCTCCCTTGTAGTTGATTTCGATCACCTCCCAGTTGATCAACCCTTGGATCTTATCTCTCAAGGTCGAACACCTTGTTGTTCGATGACCAAAGTGATTATGAAATCTGCAAAAATGCTGGGCTGGACCTTCATACCGTAATTGTCTGAGATCATGAACCGGGTAGTAAAAGATCACACCCATGTCCCTTAGCCTATCAAGGATCTCTTCCAACTTGTCACAGTTGAAAGAATAGGCTAAAAAGACAGATTGATTCCAGTCTTCCACACCTCCAATGCAATGATCGGGTGATGACCACTCGATGTCAATCATGTTTACTTGAGGCTTTGGGAAGGGCTTAGAATCCATTAATGCTGCTGTCTTGGACATTCCTTCCAGCTCTAGTCTTCCTTCGTTAATCCACTTCTGGATCTAGTCTTTAAGCTTGATGCAGTCTTTTGTAATGTGATTCCATGCTCCATGGAACCTGCAATATTTTTTACCCTTTAACTGCTCAGCTATAGGAAGAGGTCCAAAATCTGTTTTGACAGCACGCATACTGCATAGCTCGTCCAAGATCTCATGAGCCATATTGGCATCATAAGTGTATGTCTCAAACTTTGGCTTAGTAAAAGTCATTGTTGAGAGCTTGATTGGGCCCTTATTCTTCTGAAGCTTGCGGGGCTTTAAAACTTTGTTCGTTGTTAAATCCACAGCACCCACTTGCTCGCCATTAGAGTCCGATTCTTGGTCGTTTATACCTTCAATATAAGCCACAGTTTTTGGCTTTAGTATATCATAAGACTTAGCATTGTACGTCTTCTTGGATGCATTCCTTCTACTATCTCTTTCTTGCATGGTACTGTAAGCTTTAGTTACAGCCGTGATAAGCTCATTCAAAGAGAAGTACTTGCTATTTAGGAATAGTTAGTGGTACGTGTCCTCCAAACCATTCTTGGCCATCTCGACCACCTCTTCTTTACCAAGTGGGGTCTTACATAGATTATATTCTGACCGGAAACGGTGCAAGAAGGTGACCAGACTTTCTGTCGCCGATTGGCTCAAGGAAGCCAGCTTTCCAACACTGGTCTCAGGTCTTGCCGTTCCAAAGTGATCTATGAACAAGGCCTCCATGTCCTTCCACTCACTGATCGAGCCCTATTCTATCCCCGTATACTATACGAGGGATGATCCGGACAAAAATGACCCAAAGACTCTTAGCTTGAGTCCCTCGTTATCGGCAAACTGCCCTAATTGTAGCGTAAAATAAGCTAAGTGTGTTGCCGCATTAGAATCATCGTCGCCAGAGAAAGTCTGGAAGGTCTGATGCCGGTAAAACTATGGTCATTGCCATGCATCAGGATCGTCCTTCTGCATAGGAGGAAACAGTGTCTCATATGTTTCATACATCTTAGCTAGATGTATGTCGCAATCGTTTAGGAACCTGTTTAACCGTTGCTCCCAAGCAGGAGGGAAAGACTCTGCTTGTCTAGTTTTTCTCGCTAGGTCAGATACGAATTTAGTTAGAGACGCTATGTCCCTGTCTGTCCTCTGAGACAGTATCGCCGCATGTCGGCAGTATTCATCCAAACTTGCTCCCAAGTGTTGGAGGATATCTATTCGTAACTTATCCTGACCTTCCACGAAACTAGTTACTTGGGCTCCCATGGCCTCTCTCTCATCTCGATCTCGGTTGAAGTCTACCCGTATTGATTGAATTTCGGCTACCGCCGTGTCTATTAAGTCGCTTTGGGTAGTGAGAAGAGTTGTTTGCTGCTCGATCCTTTAATCGAGAGCCACGTAATAACTAGCCTGGTGGCTATCATGCTTAGCTGCATAAGCTAGGTACTCTGGGAACGTAAGTTCCGCTATCTCCACTTCACTTAAAGATTTGAACGTCATGATGTTAAAGTCTTTAGCAAAGATAGTTTCAACTGCTTGATTACTCAATGAACGACACCGAGTAGATGTATGTTCACGGTAAGCCGGTTGTGGGTGTTTGCGACACTGAGGGTAAATCCTTTGGTAAGGATCCCCAATTGTCACTTAGAGACGCAAAGAGATGTCCCACTGGGCGTGCCAAAATGTTTGATGCAAAAATATCTCTCGCGGAGAGATCCTTCCACGAAGCAGTCTCTTTTATGGGTTCGGATAGTTTTAACCACATGTATTGGTTTATCCTATATGTGTGCTTCGTATGCTGGCGTGCCACCGTTCTTCAACGGAATATGGACTATAAGAGCCGCCTGAATTCTTAATAAAGCGATTTAGACAAGGAGAGCAACAACCCTGTCTGAATAGATCCTCCTCGCCTAGTACCCTAGAACTTTTGATATGTGTCTCTAGCAGAGCCTTCGAAATCGATACCTCACACTCCCTTATCAGTGCAAAGCAGAACAATCTCTCTGACAGTGTGTTGAGAACACGGCTTCCTTAGAGTATCCAAACTCTCACTCGATAGGTGACAAGCCCTTCAACCTTCCAGTCGCAATTGCTTCCTTCTGATCGCAATACTCTCACTCGATAGGTGACAAGCACTTTGATCTACTGGTTGCAAAGAAGATAGAATCTCGAAGACGAGATGTCTATCTAGGTGTACTTGCGTATAGCAATGTTTGGGCCCAAAATAAATATTCTTTTTTAGGGTTTCCCAGTATTGGGCCGATGTCTACGGCCCGCGTAAGAAAGTTTTTCTTGGAGAGGGAAATAATCTTCAACGATCTCAATAAATCTTAGATTAATTGGGGGAGTTAAGGATGCGGGATTCGTGGCATTTAGAATCATTAAGTGAGTCTGATTGTTAGAATATTATGACAACTACGACAAGTTATTGAATGATTTCTAGAAATAGAGGAAATCTTCATAGAATCAGGACCTCTACATCTCATATACAACTTTTCCTCTCGGCAAAAACCCTTCTCATCACGAGAAAACCCTAGCTATCGACGATCCGACGATTTTGCACCAGATAGGGCATGTACGATCCGACGATCCAATGACACGATAACTGTGTTCTCAACACTCTGCCAAAAAGATTGCTCTGCTCTTCACCAGATTGGGTGTGTGGAGTATTGATTCCTGTTGCTCACCAGAGAGACACAAAAATCCATATCCTAAGTCACTTAGGCAGAAAGAATAAGAATGGCAACGGGTCTGGTCGGGCCCGAGTTTTTGGTAGCCGAACCCGAACCTGAAATTAAGCCATCCGACTGAACCCAAAAAATTTTAGTTCAAGTTTTCACCCGACCCGAACCTGTCAGGTATATAATACCCGAACCCGACCGATTTATCCGAATAAAAAATAAATAAAATAAAAATTATATTATAAATGTTACTATTCTATAAAAAAATTATATTAAAAATATAAAAAGTAGATATAAATGATAAAATATAATAAATAAACATTAAAAAATAGGCGGGTCGGGTTTGGGTTCGGTTCGGTAGATGCATATCCATACCTTATTTGAACCCACCATAATTCAAGTCGGGTTCGAGTTGGTAAATACTCGATACTCGTCATTTGCCTTAAAATCGGGTTCGTTCGGGTTCCCGCAGGTTCGGGTTATTTTGTCATCCCTAAGAAAGAATCCAGCTGGAAGGGTTTGTGCTCTCCCCATCTTATCGCTTCTTAGTCAATAGTGGCCAACCGACTCTCAACGTCCTGGCCCATAGCAGTGGCACGCCTAACACACACACACAACAAGAAAAGAGACCGTTTGAGACTTCTCAGGACCCTGGGAATTCTGGAGCCAAACAAACTCAACAAAAAATGAATCAAAATGAAAATCGTTTGAGTCTCTAATTTTATTAAATAAATGGACGATTATTGTGAATTTTAACTTTACATTAACAACCGTCTATTTGTGTTGAAATTTTTATTGAGCAAACGATCTCCAATTTGATCAATTTTTTATATATATGATCCTTACAAGGTAAATTATATGCTAAGTGACCTCAATTTTAAAAATTACAAATAAAAAATTGTATAAATAGAAATAGTACGATGGTGAATAAATGAGTTTGGACCCAAGTATTTTCCTTCTCTTCTAACCGGCAACCACTGTCCGATTTGGTCAGTCAATTAAGTAAGCATCGTAAGAGGAATTTTTATCAGATCACATAAATCGATTTCATGATCATTTTAACCTCAACTTCATCTTTTTAAAAGTAAATGAAACTTTAATTTTTTTTGGGTCATAAAAGAGGTCAACAAGACCTCAACAAAACCAAAAAGACAGACTTAGTTTAGGACAACATTCCCAAATCTTCAGGGAAAAGGAACCCCATCTCACGGTTGATGCTGCACTTTGCCCATGTATCTGCAGTCATATTTTTTTCACTAACAATATGAGAAATGTTCACATCTTCAAATTTACAAAGAGCATACTTACATCCCAGGATAAGAGATCCTAAAGGATGGCATTGTAAGGCACTAGAATTGAAAATATCGATCAAAACCTCATAATCATATTCAATCATCATCTTCCTTGCTCTATGAGACATACGTATGGATACCATAAAACATAAAATGAAACTTTAATTTAAAATATTGTTTATTTGAGTGAATAGAAAAACTTGCCGACCGAAAGTTTTTGACTGCTAGTAACCCCAAGTTAGATTTTGATGATAGATTTTGTTCACTAAAGACCAAATAATTAAAAAAGTCAAATAGTAATGACGAACTACTTAACTTAAAATCTCTCTTAAAGATTAATCTAGAGGACAAAAATGAATGATCTTAAGCTTCCACAAGTTCTTAAGAGCATATGCACCGAAGATGGTGGTGCTCGAGCAGGTGGTGGGTCCGATGCGATGGTGCTAGAGCAAACAGAAATCGGAGGCGCACCAGAGATTTGGGGCAGCGACGGCTGCTCATTGACCGAGCTCGGGAGCAATCGCTCGAGCATTAATTGTTCCGGCATTTGCTCGCTCGTCTGGCGGAGCCCATGGCTCGTGGATGATGTTAAGCGAGTGTGAATTTTTTCAGCCAGGCGCGTGTTTTGAAAAGTAAAAGAAAAAAAAAACAACCCAGCTACAGACCAAGCACAAGTCGCCACATGGCACAACCTTCCAGATTTACCATCAGCAACGGGCCTCTAATCTGGGCCATAGATTTTGAATGCCAAAACTGATCCGACGGCTATAATTCAAATAAAACTACCATTTGCATAAAATTATCAAAAAAATTACAAATAAATCCCCAAAAATTGCAAAAAAAAGTCCCTAATTTTTTTTCCTATAAATACTACTTCATTTCCTCTCTCATTTCGCTTAGTATTTTTTCCTATACTACTTAAATTTTTGAGAAATACAAATGTAATTTATTTATTAAGATAAAATTGAAATACACATCAACTTAAAACAAATACTAAATTAAACACACTCTTAATGAAATAAAATTGAAACTCACATATTTAGACTAATATTTAGAGTATTTCACCGGTTTTCAACCTCCAATTGTGCTTCACCAAGTCCTTCTGGAGCTCTCTATGGATGTAAACAGATTCGAGATCAGCAACACGGTCGTGAAACCATTGTATATTGGCTTTATCTCTAGCAATTGGCTAAAAAGGAATCTGATTCCCTTGTGCATCCACCGACCCATCATAAACCCGAAAAACTCTGGATGGGTTTTGCATGTCTTCTTCTTCCTCATCCTCATACTCATCCTCCATGTAACTCTTCATCAACAATCATGTTATGCAATATAATGCAAGTTAACATGATGGATGTCATTACCAATTTGTGGTGCAATGTATAACTATGAGGAAGAATTGCCCAACGAGATTGCAAGATACCAAAGGCCATCTCCGCATCTGTCTGGTATGCCTCTTGTTTCTTTGTGAACAGCTTATCTTGAGGCGTTTAGGGATTTGAAATTGTCTTGACAAATATAAAGTACCTCGGATATATTTCGTCAGCCAAATAATAAGCTTTGGAGTGCCTCTCTTTGTGGACTTCGTAGATGGTAGTTGAGTCTCTTCCAACAAGGATCTCTGAGAACACATCTGATAGGTGGAGCACATTAATGTCATTTTTAGTTCCAAGACGCCCGAAGAAACTGTGCCATATCCACGTATCATAAGAGACCATCGCTTCTAGGATGATAATGGGACGAACCTTTCGCCCTGAGTATGCCCCTTGATAGGCGGTTGGGCAGTTCTTCCATTCCCAGTGCATGCAGTCGATGCTTCCAATCATATGTGGAAAGCCTCAACGTTGAACTTTATCTAGGAGCCGAGTGAGGTCCTTCTATATTGGAGCGGGGAGGTATCTTAGACAATAGAGGTCAACCATTTGATGGCAAAACTCCTTCATGCATTTCAAGGTAGTCGATTCTCCTATCCTTGTAATTTCAGTACACTAATCTACGACTGCCTCGTACGCCAACATTCGTACAGCACCGATCATCTTTTGTTGGAGAAGAAGCCCTAGTAATCCAGTGGTATCTGCTCTTTGATGCCAAGATTGGTCGTGGTTGCAGAGATCTATCATGATACTGTTGAATCGGTCTCTGCTCATCCTGTACCTTCGGCGAAATTCCTGCGCGTTGAAGTTGGGATGTTCAATGAAGTAATCACCCATGAGGTTGCGTACCCTAGACTCCCTTTGTCGTGGTCGATTCGGCAATTTATCGTGCCGTGAACCGCTCCTTCGTGGTGGTTCATTGTCATGTTGTACTTCCACCATGACCACCTGATTGACGAATGATTGCTCCATATTGTCATCATCTTCTTGTTGATGTTGTCTCCACCTGAAAAAGTTGTGGAAGCTGAAAGGATTCATCAGAATGATGAACAAGGAAATATTGCTAAGTGTTTAGACGAATGTGTTATCTGCTCAGATTGGAAGAGAGTTGTAGATGGTGTGAGTATAGAATGAGTGATAGATGAACACACGTGTCGCATTGTCATTGGACGAAAATCTTATCGAAAATCTAGTCCAATTATTTTTTCGACAACGCTATCTCGTTGTGACACATGTCACTTCATCATTGGTCAAAAATCTTACAGAAAATTTGGTCCAATTATTTTGTCTACGACCATATCTCGTAGCGACACATGTTGCATCGTCATTGGTCAAAAATCTTACTGGAAATTCAGTCAAATTATTTTGCTGATAATGCCACATGGCAGTAACACGTGTCACTTTTTTATTAACTGGAAATCTTATCGAAAATCTTGTATAATTATTAAGTCGATAACAACACATGTCACATTATTATTGGTCGTAAATCAATCCAGTAAATAATTTTTTAACTTTTTACAACATATTGAAAATGAATTGCTCTAGCAAAAGGTTGATGAGTATGTGCAATATTCGTTTTGCTAGAACGAAATTTTTGTATTTGCTTTGTTTCAAGCAAAATTTACTCTTACTTTATTCATGAGTGGGAATGCTTCCATCACTATCAAATATCAATAGCGAGGAATATATATGTGCCTTAGTATGCCATCATAATCTACAATCAAAGTTCATAATATCATCAAACGCTTGTTTCGGTAATATTACGAGGTTTAGTCAATGTACGTGATGCCTCCATTTTTGCAAATTAATCTTCTAGTTATAGTATCTTCTTATAACAATAGATACACACAAACAAATATAAAATGTCAACCGCAACAAGTGGTTTAATGGATACAATGATGATTATTGCCACGCAAACGTTAAAGATGTGAAATCCCCATGTCATGTGCCTGAATGATGGTGGCTTTGATATTTAAATTTTTGAATTATAATTATGGAAAGCGAAATGACTGAAATGTCTATTTTCAACTCCGATAGAATGATTTTTTAAATTAAATAACCTTTAAAATGAAGTAGTAACCTAAGTAAAACACAAAACGTCAAACATCAATCTCACAATAGACTGAAGGAATTGAAGTCTTTATTCCGATCCCACGACATTTTCTTTATGGTGTACAATCCCATGTCCCATGATATGTGGTAAAGAAGGTTGAATCATTGAGATGGTGATGGATGATAGCGAATAAATGGGTACATTACATTTCCAACTAATTGAACAAACTTATACTCTTATATATCAATGAACTACAACATTTCCAAAAAAATTACCAAAATCAATTCATTTTCATTAGCTAAATTAAAAGAGTAGTGGTGCTACACACAGAAAATTTAAACAAAATAGGATACTAAATGATGTGACATCTGCCACATAGATACCACGTATCATTATTGATGGTTGTCTTTAAACTAATCAAATTATTAAGATAAATTTGTTTACTTTAAAAAAAAAAAGATTGTATCATCATAACTCGTAGCTCCTGAGTTCATGACCAATGGAGCCGTACTTGCGGACGTCGAACTCGTCGCCAAGCTCACCGTGACTACTTAGATCACGATGGACTCAAATTGGAAAATTTTCGAGACCCAAGCCTTCGGCAACATTGTTGAATGCAATGGCCATGACCTTGACGAATTATATGGATGTGAGTAGCACACAATTTGAGGTACCAAACTGAAAGAACTTCTTATACTAACCTACACTATGACATGCTCGGTATAGACCTACCATAATATAACTAGACGAGGTAGACGTAGGGAAAAGACTAAAAAAATTTCGGGCCTCACATCCTATCTAGCTATGCACCCCAAATTTACAGCCTTGTGACGTGGCCTCCATCGGTCTGTACAATTCCCCGTGAGACTAGATATTTTTGCGCGGAGTCATGCAAAACACTCTCTTGTACAATGCCCGGTTTCCAAATTCGAAACCAAAAATGTACTGCAGAAGCCCAACCAAGGTGCCAAAAAGGTGTTGGGAGAGAAGCCCAATAGCCCAAAGCAGATAAAGCAGCCCACAGAGGCTTAAACCTATAACATCTTGGGTCCGCACTCCCACAAATTAGGACAACTAAACCCAGCCAATGCCAGCCGCAGGCACAGGATTTTCGACAAGGACCAAATCTATCCCCCGCCTCCGCCTCTTGGTTGTTGTCTGCCCAGGTCCATCGAGGCCAAGAAGAAGTACGCCCTTGGTTCGCTCGGCACATGTCCATTGACGCTAGAGCCTTCTGACGCTAGAGCCTTTCTTCCTAAGCTGACATCTTGCTCGCAGTGATCTCCATCTTAGCCGCCACCAATACGCATGTGACCAAGAGCCGCCAAGAGAAACAGGGACACACCTTCTCCATGACCACAAATCTTCGAGTTGGTCGGAAGAAAAACAATGCTTCCTGCGCCTCCTCTGCTTGGTTTCCTCTGAGCCCGACACACTGGCTTCACCTCTCTTTGTCTCCCCTCGCAATCTAGTTCGCGGTAGCCTCCTCCCAATCACCGAACCTTACATCCATGTTACCCTCCACCAAATCCAAGGAATTGCAGTATCAAGCACACCCAACAAAACACTTAACAATCTCAACATCATCCACTATCGCTGATGGGTTTCAAGGTCGCCCCAATAACTCGGAGCCGTCACAGGGGAATCCCACCATTCGTGACGGCCGTCCCTCCCAAAGGAGTAGGTTCGATCTCCCTCACCTCCCTACTAAGAAACAAGTCACATGCTCTCTCATTCACTTTGTGTGTCAATTAAAATTGCCATACTTACAAAGAAATTTCAATAAATGTTTCAAATTATATTATAACTAACTAATCATATTCTAAAATAGAATACATCCTCTTCTCCTCCATCCCGCCGTTGCTCCTATCCTGATCCAACAAGATCATCATCTTCAGAATCACTAGCTTGTAGGACAGCTAATTACTTTATGTGCTCTGCAATCTATGATGCTCTCCACCAATTTAATCATTCTCTGCCCGTGACCAAATCCATCTCCGTTTTTATCGTGCTAGCAATATAAACATCACTCCACCTAAGCACCACCAAGTACGACTTGAACTAGTGGTAGTAGCCCTTTTTGCAACTTATCAGCCCAATCAATTTCTAACATACATCTAAAAAAAAGCAGTTTTAATTTATGGAGTCCTTTTTTGGTGGTCAGTGATATATTTAGTTAGTCGTAGTCAATTTTCATTAGATCTGCATCTAACGGTAGACAATTAAAAAATAGTTAAAAGATAATTTAATATCGTCCATTGGATGCAGATCTAACAGTAATTGACCACAATTGACCACAAACTTACTGACCACCATAACATGGCTCTTAATTGATGAGGTGTCAATTGCCACATCATTTGGTATTGATTTTCTACATATATTTTTGGGACCTCAAGCATTTTCCAAATTAAAATGACAATATTGACAACAATTTTCAAAGGAAAAAAATATTGAAATGATCACTCATTTGTGTCACGTTCAATACTTTAGTCACTAAATTTTCCAAGATATCACTTTAGTCACTCAACTTTACATCTTTATATCATTTTAGTCACTTAACCTTACCTCGGTGTATCGCTTTAAATGTCGACACTTTGGCCTTGAAATCCGACCAAGTTTGCCAGTTGCTCAAATATATCCAGCATTGGAATGATTTTAATCGCATTGATGAAAGCATATGATTTTTTATGCTTTGACGACGGCGTGAATGTGATGTTGATGTTCTCAGAAGCGATAGAAGTGAGCGAGAATTACTTGACAATGTCGGTCGAGAGCATCTGCTGTTACAAAGTTGTTGAAGAGAGTGAAGCCGTTTGCGACCACGTCGAAATAGTCGGTTTCAACCATGTTGTTGTTGTTATCAGAGAAAGGGTAGAAATGGAGTTGGAGGAAGAGGCGATGCTTTGGTGAAACATTGAACTTGTACGATGATGAAGCATTGAACTTGTATGATGATGAAGCATTGAAGATTCTTGCAGACATGTAAGGGTGGGAAGGGGGTGCGAGCGGGCGGGGTGGTTGTCTCAAACTTTCCGGAAATAAACTGGGAATCCGATGACTATTTCCAAGCATCGGAATCGGTGCCGCTGTCTGAAAAGCCAAAGGAAATAACGTAAAGATTGGAAGAAGTTGATGAGTCTGCACTACGAATTTAGATTGCGTTTAAGGAAAACAAGATTAGAGGAAATAAGATTCGGGTATTAGAGATCAAAATGAGAAACAGAGAGGTAGTAAAGTACAAGAAAACAAGGATCTGTCAATGCCAAATTTGTTATTTTAAAGAAATTTGTGATAATGGTACTTTTATAAATAATAAGAAGTTTGGGATACAAATATATATATTTACCCATCACATATCAAAACTTTAATGTATAAAATTGACAGAGTGACCAAAGTGATACACGAAGTCAAAGTGGAGTGACTAAATTGATATTTTAGAAATTAGAGTGACTCAAGTGTCGAATGTGACAAAAATGAGTGATCATTTCAATAATTTTCTCATTTTCAAAATTAAACTAGTTAAGATTATATATAAAAAAAAGACTCAAATTACCATATTGTTATGAACTGGTAAATATTACAAATAGTAAAAAATAAAAAATAAACAAATGCTAAATGTAAGCATGATATACATGTGAGTACGTACCCAAGATTTTTTCTCTTTCGACCAGCATATATCTTTGGGTACCGTATATCTTTCTAAAAAGAGATTTGATTGAAGTAGCAAGCGGCTATGGAAGAAGAGTCGGTCTTCATAAATGAAAAGGCTAATTTGGATTAATTCGAGCTAATTAGAAATCAGAAAGTGACTACTTGAAATGCAGCCGGGTACCAAGAAACGAAAAGAAATACCAACAACTATATTATATGCCTCAACTTTGGTTAAAGATAGAAGGTCTATTAGTTAATTCTTCTATTTCAATCAACTCTGCAAGAGATTTGGGTCGAAGAAAAGAAGTTTTGAGGGATTACCATATGATAATATGAAAGTGAAATTCTTGTCCTCCATTTGACGCAAGCTAGCCAAGTGAAAATGGTTTTATAAATTATGATCGTATATGCATGATCGATCTGGTGGATAAAGTTTGGGGCTGGTGCTGGCATCTCATTGCTTCAGCTAGGGTCAAAAGAAAGTGAGCCATTGCTCGATTGTTAATATGGTTATTAAATTATCTAGTGCGTATGCTTTACTATAAGAAATTAGTTGCACCAGATGTTACTAATTAAACTATGTTATATATATTCAAGTTCAAAGGAAAAATAATTTGTAATCCATGAACAACAAATTATTGTTTTGTACGTTAGGCCGACAAAATATTTTTGTTATGTTAAAATCACTTATGTCGGTTCTAGCTAGTTATATTAGTAATTAGTGTTGTATATCGAAAGCAAAACTTGTTGAAACTCTTCTGTATCATTATAATCAACAACTAGCCGGAACATTTGGGATTGATGGAAGTGACCTAGACAATGCCTGTGTCTTTGCTCTCACCACTTAAGTTTAAATCTCCTCTTAGTCTCTCAACTTTCTATCGTTATGATAAAAAAAAAAAAATCAACAACTAGCTAATTGGAGCTAATAATTAGTAAGCAAAATAGATTTATAAAATTCTAAGGCAAAGTTATTGAAGTTTGTCGACATTCTGAAAAATGATTGGATAGAATATAATCATTGTTGCTACCCCCACTTATGTTTGATCCTCGTTATCAGCAGTCTCATGTTAGGTGCGCGATCTATAAATACTCCTGCAAAAATTCATACCTATGGGGTGGTGTGACAAGTACGTGTCACCCGTAAGTCCTTCAGAGTTGAGATTATAGGTATGTCCTGACTCTGATAGTGTAGAGTACCCAAACTCTCACCAAAACTTTTTCTTACCAAAAAAAAGAATATAATCATTGCTAATTAGGGTCAAATAGCCAGCATGCCTTTTGGCTCGTTATAGATGTCTAAATTATATACAATATTGCCTTCCATATGATTAAGTTTTCAGTCTCTAGTTAGTTGATTAATATGTAATCATACGTACTGAACTACTGATTCCCTTATTGTTTACTACATATATACCATACATTATATTCCTTCTTTTACATTTTTTACGTTATTAACATTTCCACAATAGTTTAGGCTGCAGATTTATTATGTTGTGCAATTAAGGGTCTTGTCCTTTCTGCACGGTTTAGTCAGGCTGCCATTTTGGTTACTATAGGTCTATAGCTATATCCGATCTTTTCTTGCATTGTCCGCACTAAGAACCTCATAGAACAATCATACCAGCGTTAAGAAGAACATCGTAGAATAGTCGTAAGAAGATAGTCTAAGCTACCTTGAATGATAATCTTCTTGTTCGTTGTCCGTTGAGGATGATTATTATATATTTAATTCATTACTCTGATAATAAGATGGTTCTCGTTTGTAAAGGTTTTTTTTGAACTCGACACCGCTAGGCTATAGCCGGTCACAAATCTCTCCCCCTCCGATATTTATTCACCAAAATTAGTAAATAATAAAAGAAATCAATTTTTCTTTTCGGGGTTTTCGTCACCTACCCCCACAAGAAGACCAGCACAGAGTGAGATGCGTTTTCTCTCTAACTTGTTTCAACCCTCAGTGGCAGCAGCCATCTTCCAACCTTGCTGTCAGATCTATACGATGCTCTATCCCTACGTCGTCTCTAGGATGTCATGCTTTGGCGTCGCTTGACCATCTTCTAGACGGGTTCGTGATTTTATTTATCGGTGATTTGCTGTCAGATGTATACGATGCTCTATCCCTACGTCGTCTCTAGGATGTCATGCTTTGGCGTCGCTTGACCATCTTCTAGACGGGTTCATGATTTTATTTATCGGTGATTTGCTCAAATTTCTGGTTCATGTGATGGGTTACCATTTGTACGGCCATGGGAGAAGGCTCCTCACAGGATAATTGGTGATCATGCTCGGTGGGGGAAACCATTTGTCCAAGCATGCCTCATGTTGATGGAGGTAAAGAGAAGTTGGACTCTCGTGGCAATGAGACCAAGAAGAGCTCGGCTGAAAAGAGCGCCTACAGGAGTTTCAATGTCGACCGACACTTTGGGGTTGGGTTTGGCCTCACTTGGGCAAGACGAACGACAATAGATGATGCGCTAGGTATGGCAATGGCAATCGACTGGGCAGTGTCGACACTGGTGACAAGGGCAGGATTTGCTGGGAGTGCCAACTGCTTTCTTGGACTCTTGGGCCTAAGGTTCCGTGTTGGACCCAATTAGGGGCTGGTAGAATGGTATGTTTGGTTTGGGCCTGAAAAAGGGACTCTGCAAGGCCTTAATCTCCTACTTTGGTCCAAGTGAGCCACCACAAATTCCTCTGAATTTTGGTTGATTTTTTGCTTAGGACCCTGATGACATCAAGATTATTTCCTACATTTTGGCGATATATATTCTCTATTGTTTCAATGGTATTTTTTTGGACTATTATTTTGATCGTATCATAATTGCATGCCTTGGCGAGATACTCAATTGGTTCAGTTGGCTTGAAGACCTCTCTCATTAGATGGTGAAGAGTTTTCGCTATTGTTTCAAGGTGGATATTCATCTTCAAATTGTAGTTGTTATGTCTTGATGTAAAAGAACAATCGGTTAACTTGCCACTGTATTGTTATGCCTTAGACTAGCTACTAGCCGTGTGAGGCTAGAATATGCTCCTTACAAGGATGTCACACCAACGAGTATAATCATTTCAAGTTATTTCTAATAAAATCTCTTCTCTCCTGGACTCTTCTCGGAGAGGAGACTTAAAAAAATGGTTCTCATTTACATTAAAGAAATATATATATATATATATATATATTATTCCCACAATAGTTTGAAACGAAGCAAAAATGAATTATTAATGTTATGCTAAAGAGGTTTGTGAATTGATAGCTTGGTTTAGGTGCAATTCTACACCCATGAAGTATTTGAAGTATTTGGTTTCATCCCATGCATCACACTTGCAAGTATTCATCCAATATGGTACATTATCGACAATCTTTATTTGTTAATCAAAATCAGAATCTCATTTTTTGTGTGGATAAATGAGTATAGTATTTAGGATTAATCGAAGTGGCCAAGAAAATGTGTTTTCCTGCTTACCACGTAAGTTCAAATCCCCACAACTCTTGACTTGTTATCGTTATAATAATAATAAAAAAAAAACGATAAACACGTCATCAGATTATTACGATTATGCGGATTAGCATAGGCATTTTATTCTATACTTGCTTGTTACACTTATTATACTTTGAAATCAAATAATCAATACTGTATATCTAAGTCTATATTTCCATTTTTGTTCTAGAAGTCCATACCTCCGAAAGAGGAAACAAAAACACCTTGAAATGATGAGAAACACAATGACAGTTACGCCATTAGAGTAATGTTTTATCTGTCTTTTTGGTCAATACGGCCAATAGCTAGCCATATTACATATAATTTGAAACCCGCTTGATCCCATTTTCAAAAATATTCAAATGCCCTACCGGCAGCTACATACCAAATCTATAGCTACTCAACAACCACCAATGAGCTTCCCCAGCTAAAAAAAAAAAACGAAGAAACCCACCAATGAGCTTAAATACTCGAATTCATCACAATTTTGGAACTAGAAAGCAAATTCATATCTATTTTTTTTCTTTTCAAACTTTTTCTGGGTTCCTTGTTTGGGGATCCTCCTCTTCCTGCTTGTTGAAGCAACGGCTGGGCTTGCACTGTTTGCTTTGAACACAATTCATGGTCCCACCCCCAACACACTTTGAAAACCCTCTCTTCCTCAAACTCACTCTTCTTCATTTCTTTTCTTTCTTTGCAAAAACATCAACCCAAATTTGATATAGCAATATTTCAAGACTTGGGTTTCTTGTGGGGTTTGTCAGTTTTTGAATTTTCTTGATAAATTTAGTGTCTTTGATGAAGTGGGTGTGGTAAAGTTGCAATCTTTGGGTTGTGTTGTGTGAACAAAGAAAAAAAGATGGTGAGTATGGCGAGCAATTGGAGATTCAGACCAGCCTATGCAATGGTAAATGGCGGACCTGACTTGGCTCCGACTAGCGCTCCGGCGAGTAATGCAGGTTCGGAGTGCGGCGACGTTGAGTTCACCAGAGAATATGTTGAAGCATTGTTGAATGAAAGGCCCAAAAGGAAGGACAGGTTCAGTCTCAAGGTCAGTCCTTTTTTTGTTTGGAATAATTGGTTTGAAGTGAAATGGTTTTTGGGTGATTCTTGTTCTTGATTATTAATCTCGTTATAACTGATTTTCCAGGAAAAATGTGACTCTTTGACAGAGTATATTAAGAGGCTGAAGCCTGTTATAAGGTGGTTTCAAGAGCTTGAAGGAAGCTATTTATTAGAGCATGAGAAGTTACAGAAGAGTTTGGAGGTGTCTGAGCTAAAACGCTCTGAAATGGGTATGAGTCTTATATTTGTGTGTATGATATTGCATTTCTCTATGAAGTTGTTTTGCTGAGTGATTGTATTTGTTTGGTTATAGATCTGTTATTGAAGAACAAGATAGAGGAATTGAATTCAATTACTGCGGAGCTCAGGAAAAACTATGCTTCTTTACAAGAGAAATTTACGAAAGAAGAATTGGAGAAAATAGTAAGTAGTGGTGGTTTGAATGTCCAATGTGACTGGCTGAGTTTAGTTAATTGATATGCGTTTATTGATTCATCAATATGTCAATCAGGTTGCAATGGATTCTCTTACCAAAGAAAGAAAGGCTAGACTTGAGATTGAGCGATCAAAGTTTTCCCTTTCGGATGAGCTTGAAAGAGTTCAAAGAGACCTCACGAGTTCTAAACAGCAGGTAAATATGAGAGTATGCATTATTTTCTGTTTTTTTGCCTCCATATGATTTGTGAGTAATTCTGGAATTTCCTTTCAAGTGGTTTTATTGATCTTCTTGAGCTATTCTGCAGAACTCTTCACTTAGTGACATGTACAAACGACAGCAAGAATACATTGCAAACTTGCAGCAGTACAACAGTAAACTACAGACTGACCTCTCTGCAGTGGAGGAAGACCGTAAGCGTGTGGAGACCGAAAAGGCTAGTATGGTGGAGAATCTAGGCATGTATAGGGGTCAGCTTCAAGTTTCCAGAGTGAGTTTCTTTTCATAGATGGAAGTATTTAACAAAAGCTCCCTGGTTGAGATTGGTGTTTGTGACTGTAGGAACCCAGAAGATTAATCAGACATGTTTTTAATTTGACATTGAATGTTACTATGATATGAGCTTAGCCTACCTGTTGTCTGAGAGAATTTCTAATGGTCCCACACTCACACTGTTACCAAATGTGTCAGTTAGTTGTTGTACTCTGTACTTAATTTTACATTCCTTTGAATCTACCCTGCAGTCATTAGGATGAGTAACATGGATTAACTCTTGAATTGATGTCTGGGTATGTACTATTGTTGGGGAGATAAAAAAATGAATGGGACAGTAATAGGATACTAAAGTTTGAGTTTCTTCCTGTGTTTGCTTCTGTTTAGTAACTCTGGGGTAAATGAACCATAACATAAATTTGATGGATGATATGCAGCAATGTCAAGATGAAGCTGTAAAGCAAAGGGATGCGTTGGCCGATGAAGTTGCACACCTTAAACTGGAGCTGCAACAAGCAAGAGATGATTGTGATCGACATCAATTGCAAGTGCAGACATTAACTGCTGAATTTACCGAGTATAAAGAGTCCACTGAAAAATCTTGTTATGAGTGGGGTACCCTCACATCAAAGAATGATGAACTGGAGGTTGGTAGACAATACTTATTTGGCTTTTTGTTTAGTTTTGTGTCAGACAACAGTTGATAGCCTAATAGCATGTTTGTGGTATTTTTCAGGCAAGATGTCTGGCGCAGAGTGACCAGATAATGACATTGAACGACCAACTAACAGCTGCAGAGAAAAAACTACAGGTGATATGATATGTTGTTTTTGTCCGCGTATGTCTTAGTTGCATGGACTATGTATAAGAGTTAATAATAATAATAATGTAATATATGAACCACTTGCCCATCATTACATATGTTCAGTATTGTTGTGTTCTCTTTCTAGATGTTCGACTTATCTGCAATGGAAAGAAGAACAGAATATGAAGAGCAAAAGAAACTTATAAGTGAGTTAAGAACTCAGTTGGCAGATGCAGAATTTAAACTTATTGAAGGAGAGATGCTGCGGAAAAAGTTGCACAATGAAAACTTGGTAATTCATCTTCCAGAGCTTTTATCAGTGGGAGTTGTATAAACCATACTGAATGTTCTCATTCCATAGGAACTGAAAGGGAATATCCGCGTATTCTGTAGAGTGCGACCTCTTTTGGCTGAAGATGGTTCTAACACTGATATGAAGGTTATTTCTTATCCAACATCATTAGATGCTCAAGGACGGGGGATTGATCTAGTGCAAAGTGGTACATCACTTAGAAAACAATTGTAGATTACAATTATCTCTCTTGCATGTATAACTCACATCACACTTGTATCTGTAATCAGGGCAAAAACATTCTTTCAAGTTTGACAGAGTTTTTATTCCTGATGTATCACAAGAAGATGTGTTTGAAGACATCTCGCAGCTTGTGCAAAGTGCTCTTGATGGTTATAAGGTGATTAGAAAACGGTGGACTCCATCTTTCAAATTTTATATACATTCATGCCACCCAATGCCTAAAATGCTTTTCTAGTAGGAAGTTCATAACACCAATATTTTTTTCATCTTCACTGTATGCATGTCTGTATACATGTGTATCTTTTTTGCTACTCTAATTTGTTTGTTATGTATACCTGTGGGTGGATATCACTAGTACTACTTTCCACATTCATTCATGATGGTAACTTCTTGTTTCAGGTATGCATTTTCGCCTATGGTCAAACAGGATCAGGCAAAACCTATACCATGATGGGTAAGCCGGGGGATCCAGAGCAAAAAGGGTTGATACCTCGTACCTTGGAACAAATCTTCAAAACTAGACAATTTGTCCAACCACAAGGATGGAAATATGAAATGCAGGTGACTGGAATCTTTCTCTCTTTTTCTCACTCATAATTTCATCATGTAATAATCTTATTTTTGAATCTTTGCCATTGACAAATGTAGGTGTCAATGTTGGAAATCTATAATGAAACGATTCGTGATCTGTTAGCAACAAATACAAGAACAGAAAATGGTACTGCTGGAAAACAATATACGATCAAGCATGATGCAAATGGAAATACTCATGTCTCTGATCTTACCATTGTGGATGTATGTAGTGCAAAAGAGGTTTCATATCTCTTAGAACGGGCTTCTCATAGCAGGTTAATAATCTAATATTTGATTTTCAGGTTTTTTTTTAGTATGGTGAAGTTGTATATAAACAAGTAAATTAACTATTGATGTTGGAAAGTTTCTTTTACTGTAATGAATTAAGATTAAATACGTTGATAGTTTTTTCATGTAATCAATGGATTTATATAGGGTGGTGAAATTGGCACCCATTTTTTTACAAACCACACCCCCTCTTCTTCACACTTTCAAACAAAAGTGTATAGAAAATACACACAAAACACAAAGGAGGGGGGTGTGGTTTGTAAAAAAAGGGGGGTCAATTTCACCTCTCTTTATATAAAAGTGATGTCTTTACCTTATTGATAAGCTTTATTTTGATTCATATATTCCACACTGTCTATAATCTCATTAATCTGGTATTTAATTATTTTTTTGAAACTTTAACATTTATTTATTTCTCCTCAACTCTTTTCAGGTCTGTAGGCAAGACTCAAATGAATGAGCAATCATCAAGAAGCCATTTTGTTTTCACACTACGGATTTATGGTGTTAATGAGGTATCACAACCATTTTCTCTGTAAACAGTACAGAATTCAGATTGATATTATGACTTATTTTCAGGGGTATTATTTTGCTCATCTATCTTAATTTCATTTTAGAGTACTGAACAACAAGTACAAGGCGTCCTGAATCTTATTGATCTTGCGGGGAGCGAACGCCTTTCAAAGAGTGGATCAACTGGGGATCGATTGAAAGAAACTCAAGTAGTTATTTATCTCCTATTTTGCTCAATTAGTTATTCATCTCCAAACTTCAATAATCTAATGGCTTTCTTTTGAATTGTATTAGGCTATTAACAAGAGTCTGTCATCTTTAAGTGATGTTATATTTGCCTTGGCAAAGAAGGAGGACCACGTTCCATTTAGAAACTCAAAGCTCACCTATCTTCTTCAGGTTATTTTCAACTTGTTTAATCATTACGGTTATCCTAGATCAATGTATTTCCATCCCATATCATCATCCTTTTCTGAATTTCTGGCATGTCCACTGCAATCTTCTGATTTACTCTCAAAAGATGAATGTTTGAGTCATGTTTTTCCATGTTGACTATATTTTCTGGTTGCTGAGTAGAAATTCTGATTCTTGATATCAAATTTTAACCAGCCATGTCTAGGAGGGGATTCAAAGACATTGATGTTTGTAAACATTGCTCCTGATCCTTCCTCAGCGGGTGAATCACTCTGCTCACTTCGCTTTGCTGCCCGTGTAAATGCTTGTGAGATTGGGGTTCCACGACGTCAGACTTACACCAGACCTTCAGATTCACGTTTGAGCTATGGTTGATCTTCAGCTGCATATATTTTGTATTAATTTATTGATCAATTATCGGTATCTGCATTAGTAGGCAGCACCATAAAGTGAAATCTGGGAATGGACTTAGCATAGGCTTCTTTGTATAGTAACATGTATTTCTTATCAGCTAAACATGGGGAGAATTCTTTGTTCTTCAGATTAGTTTGAGGTTGACTGATTTCTCCCAGAGTACTAATTTTGATTGTTGGTTTCGTTTACGTGGTTGAAGTAAATGCAACTAGAAATAGATTCATCATCGTAACCTGTGTGAACTTAGAAATTTGATGAAA
This sequence comes from Geum urbanum, assembly GCA_946800695.1. Classification (NCBI taxonomy): domain Eukaryota; kingdom Viridiplantae; phylum Streptophyta; class Magnoliopsida; order Rosales; family Rosaceae; genus Geum; species Geum urbanum. The sequence continues at coordinate 51,655,323 of OX327001.1, read as the reverse complement.
ATAAATGTGCATCTGTGACTAAATTTGCTATTATGAACTGAATAGATATCGAGTAATTCATGCTGACATTCGATCCATGACCTCTTGGAGTATAACTGTTGTGTCTTGATAATATGTTTCAGTCTCAGACAGGTTCCCCTGCTTCACAGCGCCATCAAGCTGTTGAAACATTGAATACGAGAATGTAGATATTACTTGATCTGCTGCCTAAACTCGGAAAAACATGTGTTGAGTATTCGTTACCTTTTCGACTGTGTTGAACAATTTGTTAGCCAGGTCAGTGAGAGGCTGTTTCACTTCCATCGGTGCTGCAGTGATGACTTTGTCGAAATCAAAGTACATGAAGGTGGATTTTAGCCGCAGGTACTTTTGGACATAGTTGAGTTTATCTTGTGCAATCAAATCTGCCATGGCCAGTAGATCAAAAGCATTCTTCTTCAGCCTATACTTCCTCCCTCCCGTGTTAATGTCAGCCATCCACAGATGATTCTTCAGAAACGAGCGAGTCCCCGTCTTCTCATTCGCAATTTCTGCAACAAATAATACATGCTTGAACATCACTGAAACCTGTCACAGATACTCGAAACCTATTTAACAAGGAACACATTTATGCTTACTGTTTTCAGCAGAAGGAACTGGAAGAGGTCCATCAAGCCAGAACCCGTTATTGCCCTCAGCTAGCGCGACAGCGTTTAACGAGTTCCCAAGTAGCGCAACAGAGGCAAGTCCCAATGCCAGCCTTCTTGTGGCCTGCAATGGCTGCATTTCCACAACTTCATCATCATGCAGCTGCTCATTATGTCTCTTCCCAAAACATCTCACAATGCCAACACGCTTCCGCGTTCTCCGGACGCTACAAAGCGTCGGTATCACCGGGATAAGCGGCTCGGAGGAGATCCCGTTTAAGTTTGCCAGCTGAGCCATGGAATGAAGCAAAGGATTGATTGTCCAAAGCCACAAGAGTGGAGAGGGTGGCAAAGAAGCAAAGCAATTAATTGTACACCACCGGAAGTATATCCTCAACTCACCAGGACCGACCCGGCCCAATATTATTTTTTGATTTTTGACCCAGTCCAGGCCCAAAACGCAGCGTTCGGTTAACAGACACGGCGACATAGAGAGACGAGCAACACCCCGGGGTAGCAGCAAATCCAAAAAGGCCCGCACATCATCATCAATCAAATCAAATCAAATCAAATCAGCAGCACACAGATTCTTTGTCCTTCCATCATAATACTACTAACAACCCACTCAGCCCTCTCCACAAATCCGCCGGCCGGAAAACCCTTCTCTGTTTTTATTTGGTTTGTTTAATTTTTATTTTCCGGCGGTAGCGGCGATGGTTTCACCGGAAAACAACAACTGGCTGTTCGATTATGGGTTGATGGACGACGGAAGCTTCCCGGTGTCGTCCTCCGCCTTCAACTGGTCAGTTCAGACAATCCCAGGCTCCTCCAGCGTCAGGTACTCGTCAATTTCAAGTTTTGACTCTCTGAATTCTAATTTCCACAATCCCATCGGAATTAGGGTTGCTGATTTTCAAGGTCCCTTTTTTTTTAATTTTATATATATATATTTTTTGTCTTAGTTTTGATGATTTGGTGTATTTGAGGAGTTGGAAATGTGTAGCTAGGAGAAGTTGAATTTTGAGGCGGTGAAATTGAAATGACTGATGCTTATGGTGGGTGGGTGGAGATGTTGTTTCTGAAGTACTCAATTATGTTTGGGCATTTTCTTGGTAGGGCAGTATAGAACCTTTTTTCTGAAGCTCTTTTAGAATTGTGACTATGGAAAATTATTCAATTTCGGAAGTGTCCCTCTTTTGTTGAGTTGAATAAGGAAACTTGGGCACTATGGTTTAGTGTTTGGGATTTAGAGAGTCTTTGATACAATTTGATTGGTAAGATACTGTGGGGATGTGGTGGATGTACTGTCCTTTAGTCCTTTACCTGCCCGACAGAAAGCTGTCTTTTGTTTTAGACCATATCTTGTTTTGCTACGATCTGAGGATTGCATTGTAGATCCATCACTTCATTTATGCGGATTGTGATTTGAGACGTAGCCGCATTTGGGTCGTGCACATCTGCTAGCTGGAGTACTGCTGCACATTGGAGATGTACTTGGATTATGGGTCTCCAGTTTGCCATTTTGATATCGAAGAATCCTCAAATACTTGGGAAACAGGGGCCTCCTGTGAACCCTAGGAAATCATAGGTCTAAGCCTGGTAGGTTCCATGCCGGGTCAGAATCCCTGTCTCATGGCAGAATACCTGAGCCTGACCCTGCGACGTTGGAATGGATCCTGTGTTGTTGCCTATTGAAAGAAAAAAGTGATTTAGCGGTGGGTATTGTTTGTGGAAATGGTTGCCACTTTACATGATGCATATGTACGGACGTGATTCTTACTTATGTCAATCATTATTTTATCTTACAGTTGTTTTGGGAAATACAAATTGCCAAAATTTTATTTTATATTGCCGTATTTCCACACTATTAGAGTTGAAGTGTTTTAACATGGGACTAAGGACCAATTTTGAACATTAGATACAGCTTTCTGGTGTTGATGGACCATGAATTTCATTCTATATAAGCTTAGAGTAATGAGAAAAGTTTTGGTCTATTATTTGTTTCTGGCTGGTTGAGACGATAGATATTGGAGTAATTGGAGCAAGGTCTTGGGTTTCTGTGTTATCATTTGTTTTTAGTGTGTCAATTTACATTTACATACTTTCTTCAACTCTCTGTACCTCTTATTTTACTGTTTTAATTATTGGGTCATTTGTGGCTGCCACTCATTTTCTTATTTTTGTGGTCTTCTAAATAGTGTTGAAATCGATGGCTCATTGGGGCATGCAGACGGATTCAAGGAATCTGGCTCAAAAAAGAGGTACAAAATTATTTCATTATGTTTTGTATGCCTACTTCCTACGACAAGATTTTAGTTTGTTTCACAGCAGCCATACCATTCTTAATTTATGATGAGATCTTCAGTCACCAATAAGCAGGCGACTTGCCATCATCATCTATTACTACTTGTATTATAACCGAAAGCTTGATCAAATGTTTCCTTCAAGGGAATGTGGATTATTGAAGTTACAATGTGATTTTGAGGACATGACACAAAAGATGAACATATGAACATCATGGGGATCATGTTAGTGATGCAAAGAGATAAGATGAACCCATTTACATGAATTAAGGGACACATGTGCTTTATTTTGAGAGGGTTATTGTCCAACTGTTTGGTTATAGGTGTCCATTTTAAGCCAGTTACATGTCCGTTTGTGTTGGTTTACTTTACTCATTTGATGTTAAGGAGTCCAGACAGTGTCTCATGCTAGGGTAGTTCTTGGTATTGAAAAAAGTTTACTTATATCATTCTTATTCCAGCTATCTTTTTTTATCTGTGGTACTTTTTTTTCTTGCAGGGTTCGAGCTGATTCTTCTTGTGCAACTAGCTCCAAGGCATGTCGAGAGAAGTTGCGGAGGGATAGGCTGAACGACAAGTACTATTTTTGTTCTCTTTCAGTGCACTATCTTTTTTATATAAAGTATTCTTGTTGTATGCTTGACATTAATCACTTATAGGTTTCTGGAACTGGGCTCTATATTGGAGCCTGGAAGGCCACCTAAGACGGACAAGGCTGCTATCTTGGTTGATGCTGTCCGCATGGTGAATCAGTTGCGTGGTGAAGCCCAGAAGTTGGAGGACTCGAATTCGAGCCTGCAAGACAAGATCAAGGAATTGAAGGTAAAACCTTAGTTTCTTTTGATTTAAATTTTTAGTCGGTGCTTGTTGGAAGGTACAACTTAAATGTGCCTATCTATTTTTTTTTCTTTCTTTTATAGGCCGAAAAGACTGAACTGCGTGATGAGAAGCAGAGGCTGAAGTCAGAGAAAGAGAAGTTGGAGCAGCAACTGAAGGCCATGACTGTACCACCCAGCTTTTTGCCAGCACCTCCTGCGATTCCTGCTGCATTTGCTGCTCAAGGCCAAGCTCATGCCAACAAGATGGTGCCATTCATTGGTTACCCTGGTGTCGCCATGTGGCAGTTCATGCCACCTGCCGCAGTGGATACATCTCAGGATCATGTACTCCGCCCACCGGTTGCCTAAGCCAGCAACACTGGTCTTCGTCCAGGGGGTATGGGATAAAATTTTATCCTAGAAATATGTATTATCGTGTCATTGTCCCTGTCTTGTGTCTTGTTTGATTTGAGTCTGTTACTGTCTAACTGAATTTGGTGGGTGACTTGACTGTGTCTCTTCAACTTGGGTATTCTATGAATTAATGCTGGTATTAACTTGTAAATGATAATAAGTCAATCTGGGAATTTGCTAGTACCATGTTAGCTTGTCATTGACAAAGATGGTTGCGCAGTCACCGTCTCAGTAGTCATTTCTATGTGGATTTCGGTATAGTTCAGAGAACGTATATAGTGTTTTAAAATAGGTAGGGTGGCTTTTTTAGGTGTGCTTGTACTTTGCTGATTTGTAAAGATAGTTTCTCTGAGAAATTTCCGGCACCAACAGTCCTTTTGGATTTAAGGCAGGCTGCGAGTCTTTAAATTAACTTAATTACAGTGCGTGCCTAATGTGATTCACGAAGACCCATTTGCTGATCAACCCACATTCCTTTTTTAATCTTAACCACACTCATTCCAAACACTTCGAGAAAGGATGACCGTCCACTTTTCTTCCTTTGATCGAGTCGGGATGATTTAGTTGGGTTTTTGTTTGTTCCGGAAGTGGTTTATGCAACGTAATCTAGAATATGAAATGTTTGGATCATCAAACTATGACACGAAAAAGTGGACTATAATGATGTCTTAATGTAACAATGTCATATGCGATGCAACGACAAACATGGCGTGTGGAACCACCTACCTCTAAGGAGGTGTTAAATCTGGGACATTATTGAGTTTGGTTATTTGAGTGCAATGGCCTAGTTAGAATTTTAGGTTAGTTGTATCATAACTTAATTTTTTTTTGATATAATGTTAAAATCAATATTATCTACGTCAATAACAGTGAACTTATAATACTTGAGATAAACGAAAAGTAGAAGAAATGTATGAAATTAAAAGGTGAATGTAAATGTTTAGAGATTGAGATATTTGTGGAGATGATTTTAACTATTTAAGAAAATTACACAAGTTTATAGATTAAATATTGTTACAGGATTGATCAATTTATCAAAATAATTTATTAATTACTTCCATCAACTATGTTAGAATCCAAGTCTAATCGATAATAACCTTATAGGTAATAATAGATATTATCCATATTCCTTCTTATTTTTCATGCTTTAAGAATTGAGGGGTGTCAAAAATAGCATTAATATACATTACATACAAACAATAACTTAAAACTCTTAATCAACTAGCTAAAATCTAAGAAATGAGCCGTGTCAATTGACACTGTTCACATAATAGTAGCTACGCCACTGTTTGAGTGGTTGTGCGGTGTACTGCGCAAACGTGTGTGGGAAACAAAAAGATCACCAAGTCCTTAGTAAATAGTGAATAATAAAGTGTACTCTTATTTTACCTATGTGTTTTTAAAAGCGTAGCAGGCCTATAATTTGTTTGTTCTAACACTTACAGCTAAAGATTTATCTTCGATACTCGAAGATAAACAATTATTTCTTACTATCAGAATTCCTCACTTTTCAGCTTCTCAACTATTGAGTACAAAACTCAAGTGGCACAGAGATTTCATTGTCAACACAAAACAAAAATTTAAACTTTTAGAGAGTAAAAAGACTTGCTCCTCCTCGAGATCAAGTAAAAATTGATTATGAGATTGCTAAACAACAAAAACTTTTAGCTGCTTGTTTATGAGATAAAACTAAAACTGAACTTCATTTACATAAACTATCCATTTGAGCTTGTTGGTTAGATCCACAGAATTACTGGTATCAGAGCTTGCTATAACTCAACAGATTTCCACATATGGGAGCAAATTCTGAGAAAATAATAGAGAAACTAGACTCTCTATTAAAGATGACTAATGCAACACATCAAAAGTCTCTCACATAAATCTCTAGAAACAGAGAATATCTAGAGATACTTCCAGTGATTAGTAACCAATTACACAAATTGGAAACTAAAATAGATTATATCCATCACCTGCAAAACAAGAAAAAATTATTAACAAAGGTTAATAGTAAAACCGAGGGACTAAATCTTCAATAGATGAATATTCTTGACTATGTTCAAAGGATAGCCCGAGAATACAAAATGTCAAGAGAAAGTCCACCTCGAACAGTCATAAGAAAAACTAATGACTTTAAACCATTAGAGGTTCCAAGGGGAAACCCTTCACCAATACCGTTTCTCTTGGATTCAACCACAAATCAATCAAGTATAAGATTTTCAGAATCCAAAACCGAACATATTCATAACATGAATATGTTAAGCATCTTTGGAAAGAAAAAGGTGGTATAGTTGGTCAATTCTGAAGAATTTGAATTTAATGAAATTAAAGAAAATGTTAGAAATTCTTCAATTCCAAAGTTTGAATTCAATCAAATTTACAAAAGAGGAAATTTTGACATGTTGGATAGCCATCAGTTCAAAATACTTTCACCACTTCGTTAACCACAAGAGAAACAGACTCCCCCTAGTCACGCCTGGAGAAATTTCTAAAGCCAGAAAAAGAAACTTCAAATTTATGCACATTGGAGTAGTCCAAGTTGGCATAAAACTACTTGCCAAAAAAGGCATACATTGTTCAGTTTTATGTGTCTTACAAAACAATAGACTAATTGATTTTCAGAAAATTTTATTGGGAACCCTCCAAGCATCATTGTGCAACCAAGTTGTATATTTCAATTGTTTCCTAAACTTTTCAACTAGCCTAACTAATGCAGCTCACTATTTACTACTTAGAGTCAAAACATATGACACTTCAATGAAAGATGACATGCAAGAGCTTGTTGTGGTTATAGGGTCTACAATAAACTGATGAACACAACAGTAGAACCAAATACCAAAATAACAACATCCTTGGTCTTACTACTGGATTCTTCACAAATCCAAAAAAATTTTCGGAACAAATCCATAAGGTTACATGGGATGAAGTAACATTTCCACTGGAATGAAAATTGTCTGGCTCAAAAGAAAAGCTAGAAAGCGTAAGAGCAACAATCTATGGGAATAGAAGAACTGGAGATGTCAACTTAAAATTCGAAGGACACAAAAACAGTGATGTATCCCTCGAAATCCTAAGAGGTGAAAGCTCTAGATCACTCAGAAGATGCAGCTCTTCCAGAGAAAAAGGTACTAGAAGTATCAGAATTTCAATAAGAGAAGAAACCAATCCACAGATGAAAGAAGTTTTAGATGCTGAAAGAAATATTATCATGCTAAAATCTGAAACACAATAATCAGAAAAGCTCTTTAAGCTCTATGAAGAAGCAGAAAGTTGCAAAGATCCCTCTCGCCTGGAACAATTGATCAGAGAGATCGAAAGTTTCACATTCAAAAATAAAAGAAAAGTCTTTCCTTACAAAGAAGTAAAAATGGAAGAAGGAGAGTCGCTATGAATCACTATCATCAAGGTTGAGAAAGATCCAAGACTTCCAAACATAAAAGGTCCTATTAGAAAGAAAGGAGAAAGAAGTTCTCATAAATTCATTCCACAGGACAAAATACCAAAAGTGTCGATTACACAATTTGGTGTATGGCTTGATCTAGACAAATTTCTATACAAAAAGAAAGTCATAGATGAGTGGGATGCTAGCCTAGTTATGGCAACATGTACTACTTATGGCAACATGTACTACTTATGGCAACAAAAAGAAAGTTTGAAGCACCAGACCTGCAGTTAATATACGAATCAACCCTCACATGGATGGCAAAAAAGTTCTATTTGGCTTCCAAATAAACTTCCAGGGCACAAGAGGAGAAAATCAAAAGTGATAAATCTCCATACACTTTTGCAACTCCAATCTATGAAAAATTTTGTGGAGATGTCTCCTATGTTGGGGACAAAGCTAAAAAGTTAGCAAAAACCAACATATATGCTTTCAAAATATGCAATATGAAGTAATTTGAGGAGAATCTAAATGAATTCCAAGAAAACTACTGCATAATAGGAGAGTTAGAAAACAACGATCTAATACATTCTTGTGTAGAAAGCTTCCTGAACCTTGGAGGACAACCATGAGGGAAAGTATAGAAGAAAGACCCCTAGAAATTTTTTCAGTAGGGGGAGTTGCAGAAAGAATAAGACACCTAATGCGAGAACAATGCAAAACCAACATAAAAGTAAAAGCTGCAAAGAAGCAGCTTAAAGAATCTGACAATTTCTGCACTAGAATCGCCGATATCCCAACCAATTGGGGACGCGATGAACATAGGAAGAAAACTAAAGGGAAGCACTTTCCATAAAAATTTCAAGGGAAATGAAAGGAATAATTAGATATTCAATAAAAGCTTCAATTACAGAAGAGAAAAAAAAACTCAAGAAATGGTTTCTTTAAAAAGAAAAGATTCTCTCAAGAAACAGAAAAGAAGAGAACGTGTAGATGTTGGTTATGCAAGGCAGAAGGGCACTATGCTAACGAATGTCCTAAGAAGGATAAGTGAAGTTCAATTTGCTCTTCTGAGATAATATAAAGAGTTATAGAGATGGCCAATATGAAGGGCTACGAGGTATTCTATTTAGAAGATGAAGACGATAATGTATCTATTTATTCAGCCTAGATAACAGATAAATCGTCAAAAGAATTAAAAACAGATTCTGAAGAGGAATATAAACACAGAGGAGTTGTCTCCTTGAAATAAAAAACAGAGAAGAGAGTGCTGAAGAAGAACATATTTCTTTTTACAAACTCAATGACTACTGTCATTGCTACAAAAAAATGGTCTTCCTATGTTTTGAGAAATGTCAAGAAAGACATATTACAAAGAATGCTTTATAGCTGAAGCTAGGAGAAAAACAAAGAATATTCAATAAATCAGATTATTGAACAAGAATATGAAGACTTCTTCTACGAGCTAGAAGAAAGAAATAAAATTCTAGAAAGAGATCTAGAAAGAATAAAAGTAGATACTACTACTGAGCAAGAAGTAGTATCTGCAGAAATCCCAACTTGTGAAGAAGAGTGATGCAGTCCTTTTACAAAGATAGTAGAAGAAGAAGGTTCCTCGAAACAAAATTTGTGCAAAGCAGCAACTACTGCTACGAGTAAATTCAACAACTACATGGAAATTAGATTAAAATTTCTAGGATATAAGTAGTATCATCTACATGCCTATGTAGATAATGGTTTTGGCTTCAGCCGAGCAAAAAAGTTTGTTATACCTGAAGAACTTTGGATTACCAATCCAAAAAGAGGTGAAATTGGGAAAACTATAGAAAGAAGAAAAATCTTTATGAATACAATTTCCATAAAGGTCAAATCTCGATTGGAGGAGGAACCTTTGTAATTAAAAATCTTTGGCAATCAGAAAGCCAAGACTTAGATATACTGATTGGCAATGATTTTCTTCTACAACACACATTCATCCAAAAGCCAGAAGTGAACTTATTAAGCTTCAAAAAGAATGACAAGATCTTCTAGACAAAGCGACTGAAACAAGAAAAAAATATGGTTGGTCCAGAATTTACAACGTAATATCAGAGGTTGCAGTAGAATAGTGGTGGATACACACTAAAATACGAAATGATATTAAAATACAAGCAACAAGAAGAGTTTCTTAATGAGGAATCGTTAGAAGAAGAGGAAGACTTTGATAGTATGGAGTTCTGTAAGTTCCATGGAAACAAAAAATTTAAGCTTCCTAATGTTCCATCTAATGCTCCTACTAGAATCCAACTCAAAGAACACACGGTTTACAACATTTTCAAGAGGGATTGTGACAAGTGTAAACAAGAAAAAACCCTCAAGAAAGTGAAGAATTGCAAGAAGCCTTGTATGAAAATGAGGTTTGAGAATGGAGATCCTACAATTGCGCCGCTTCATAACCAAGACAAGTACCATTACTATGTGTCTTATAATCCTTCTGATAACCCTCACAAGCAAAAAGAAGAGTTGCATGTTGAAGAATTATCAGAAGACGAAGAGACAGTTGAAGCCGCTTTCATAAAAAAACATAATCTCAAGCACTCCAAGGCTAAGCTTGAGAAATAGAAGATGCATACCCTTGGAGAGATCAAGGAAATGCTAAAACAAAATATTGACATCAATCCTCTGAAATTCTGAAAAAAAGACCCAGTGGGCTTTGAGCTCAAGCTACAGGACATGAATTCCATTTGTCACATAAAAGCAATCCCTCAATACAAGGAAGAAGATCAGAAAGAATTCAGAAAAGACATAACTGATCTTATGAAAAAGGGATTGATAAGATCATCAAATAGTCAACATCACGCCCTAGCATTCTATGTCAGGAATCACGTGGAAGAAGTTCGTTGAAAATCTAGAATGGTGATAAACTATAGAGATGTCAATAAGAAAATTGTAAAAGACGGTTATCAAATTGCACAGGAAATAATGCTAATCAATAGGCTCAGAGGAGCCAAAGTATTCTCAAAATTTGATACAAAATCAAGATTCTTGCAAGTTTGAATGCATTCTGACAACATTTTTCTTACAGCCTTCGGAACTCTACGAGGATACTACGAATGGCTAGTAATGCCTTGTAGGCTAAAATAAGCTCCATCCATTTTTCAGAGAAAAATGGACAACATATTCAAGCAGGTTGCAAACTTTTGTGTAGTCTATATTGATGATATATTAGTCTTCTCAAAAACCAAAGAAGAACACATGAATCATCTTTATGAGGTAGTCAAGCTCATAGTTCAACATGGAATCATAGAAAGTCTTTGTCATCCTAGATGAAATTGACTTCCTAAGAATTAACATAAAAAATGGGGTGATCAAGCTTCAACCTCATATTTTAGAAAAGGTCTAAAAATTTCCATACAGAATCTCTACAAAGATTTTTATAAGTCATTAATTATGGAAGAGACTTCCTTCTCAAAATTGCTGGATTAACATCAATACTGTCCCCAAAAACGAGCTCAAAGAGAGCTTGAAAATTTACAGAGGATGATGAAAAGGTCTTTAGGCAAATCAAAGAGCTTTGCAAAAATTTGCCTCATCTTTATCAACCTGAAGAGAATGATGAGATCATTCTTTAGACAGATGCTAGTGTTAGTTTTTGGGCAGGTGTAGTGCTGTCAAGAGCGCTAGGCACTAATACAAAAAAAATAAATTAAAGTTTTACAGTGGGAAGTTCAAATCTACATAACAGAATTATCCCACAGGAGAAAAAGAAATTCTAGCAATCAAAAAAATAATTCAAAATTCTCCCACATTTTTAGGAAAATCATTCACAGTGAGAACGAATTACGCCAGAGTGAAAATTTTCAAGAATTTCAAACTTGATAAAGCTGCTGATAGGGGAAGATTAGAAAATTAGAAATTATTTTTTAACTAATATGATTATGATGTTGAATTAATTGCAAGTAACAAGAATTACCTTCCAAACGCTTTGACAAGAGAAATGGTAATCTTCCGACGGAGTGAAAATGACGTTGAATGTCGGAATCCTAGAAGCATGAGGCCAAGAAAAGAACCTGAACAACAAGAGGAGTCTACTGAAAAGGTTCTTAATAGTATTTTTTTCTGTGTCTTAAAAGATCAGCCTTAACTGACCAATTTCAGGAGAAAGGATTGGCTAGCCCGTCTCAAACGGTAGACGACAAAGGATCATCATGACCGTTGAAGACTGCTGCTTTGCCAAAAAGAAAAAAAAATTCCTACAGGGTTTATAAATATATTCAATTATCAACTGAATATCTTCTCAAAATCAGTTTTCCAGACTAACCCAGGTTTAGCATTTCACCAAAAGATTTTGCTAGACAATTTAATGTTTGTCTTCCAGGAGCAAGATAAAAGGCTTATGATAGAGGCCATGAATGCCTTAGCTGAATAGCTGAGCCAAAAGAAAAAACAATAAATTGTTGTTAATGAACCAGTTGTGTTGTACATCAGAACACATGAAAGTGTAAAGGTACCAATTCAGGCATTCAAAGAGAGAGAATGATTCAAATTTCATAACACCATTAGAAGACATTCACCTAGATCAATTCTCTCTGATACACTTTTCTTAGTTCCAGGACAATTCCTAGGAAGATATATGGTGAATGTTCAAAGTGAACATCCACAAGAGCAAAAACTGTGGCTGGTTAAAAATGGCTTTGTCCATAATCTGTGGACAAAAATAAATGATGATCTCAAGGGACCGCCGGCTATCATCTGTTATACAGTCAAGAATGTAAGGAAGACCAACTGCATTCTCAGACTCAATTTCAAATCTACACCTCCAAAATGAGTGCAGAAGTCCAATGGAGAAACTGAGTATATCTCTCTATACCACTATGTCAGGATCATCTAAGGTCAGTATCTAGAACCAGCTTGTATGGGGTATAAGAGCATCTGTACCCATTTAGGACTTCTTATTGGGTGAGGAATTCCTGTCACTATTCATCAAATATGATGTCATATTCATGTTTTTTGTGCAGCACTGTAACAAATAGGAATGCCTATTACTATTCATCATTATAAAAAATTATTTTACTTAATTATTAGTAATATGTTCATCCAATAATTAGCCGACACGTGTCATTATCGTCTACACTATTGATCCAAATTTTTGATAAGATTTTAGACGAGTCAAAATGTGACATGAGTCACTTCCATGTGTCATTGTCGGCTAAATTATTGATGAAGATTTCCGCTAAGATTTCCGACGAGTCGAATTGTGACACGTGTCACATCCACCTAACGTTATTGGCTATAAATTATTGACGAAGATTTCCTGTAAGATTTTTGACCAATGAGGATCTGATACGTGGCACGACCACGTGTCGTTGTCGGCTAAGTTATCGGTTGAAGATTTCCAGTAAGATTTTCGACCAATGGGGATGTGACATGTATACTCATCCTTCAACATCAGATCCTCCAAATTTTGCTATAAAATCATCGTCCACGGCTCCTTGAAACCTTTCAACATTTACAAGTCACTTGATATTCTACACCCGTAAAGACATATCTTTAAACACTTCTTGACATTTACTCATCCAGAAGATGGATCCTAACGATTACAAAGAGTCTTCCAGGAGAAGGCGTCAACAACGACTGCAAGCTACTATAATGATGAATTCCTTCGTCATTGATGCAACCATGGTAGTTGCAATATTTGATGATGAGTTACCTCGCCGCCGCCATCCAAACCAACCAAGGCAGAGGGAATTGAGGGGTCAGAATCTGCTGGAAGATTACTTCGTCAAACGCCCTGTTTTCTACGAGCATGATTTTCGCTGGAGGTTCCAAATGAGTACGCACTTGTTCAACCGGATCAAGACAGAACTCTACAACCACGACCCATTTTGGCATCAAAGATCAAATGCCACTGGATTGCAAGGACTCCTCTCCGAGCAAAAGATGACCGATGCACTACTAATATTGGCGTACAGCGCAGCCGCAGATCAGTGTACATACATGAGGATGAGGGAGTCAACAACTCTGGAATGCATGAAGAAGTGGTGCACACAAGTGGTCTTGCTTTACCAAGACCGTTACCTCCGCGCTCCGAATGCAACAGGCATCACTCGACTTCTAAGAAGGGCGAGACAGTGGGGATTTCCTGGTATGATTGGAAGCATTGACTGCATGCACTGGGAATGGAAGAACTGCCCAACAGCTTGACAAAGGTCATACTCGAGGCGGAAGGCATGTCCGACCATAATCTTAGAGGAGGTGGCCTCATATCATACGTGGATATGACACAGCTTCTTCGGCACACCTGGAGCACAAAATGATATCAATGTGCTCAACAACTCTGATGTCTTCGATAGGCTCATTGCCGGAACAAGCCCGCAATCGATGTATAAAGTCAACGGTATGACTTACCACTACACTTATTATCTAGCTGATAGAATACATCTGAGGTACTCCTCGTTTGTCAAGACAATCTCCAATCTCCAGGATCAACCACAGAAGTTGTTCGCACGGAAACAAAAAGCATATCGCAAAGATGTGGAGAGATGCTTTGGCATCTTGCAATCTTGTTGGGCTATCATTCATCACTCAGCTATGTGTAATCACAAATCGACATTGAAAATGATCATGTTGGCTTGCATCATAATGCATAACATGATTGTTGAGGAAGAATTTGTGAATGACGATTTTGAGGAGAACGAGGAAGAAGATTTACAAAACCCAGCTATTGCTTTCACAGTTTATGATGGGCCGGTGGATGAAAACGGTAACTAAATTTCCTTTGAGCCAATTGGAAGAGATCAACATCATCAACGGTTTAGCGTCCGTCTCATCGATTTACAATCAGTTTATCTCCATAGAGAGCTTCAAAAGGACTTAGTGAAGCACAACTGGTTTCTTGAAACTGGCGAACATTTTTAATTAACGTGTGCGATGTATGTGTGTTTGCATCTTGTGTGTTTGCATTTAATCTTGTGTGTTTCTCTTTTGTGTGTTTTAATCTTGTGTGTTTCCCTTTTGTGTGTTTGCATTTAATTATGATTTTATGTAATGTGTTTGAAGTTTAATCTTATGTGCTTGAGCATTTAATTATGATTTAAATAAAGTACATTTTTATTTCTTGAAAATTTAAATTACATAATGACATGCCAAGCATAGATTTATTTTTAAGACAAACTAAACTAATCACGAAAATCAAGGTTGCGGGGACGATAACAATTTGTAAAGCTTGCATCGCCAACTTCTTCTTCATCATCATCTACTTGAGCAAGGATCTCCGCTTTCCTCTTCACGAAGTACCTCTTTGAATTTGGGGTCATAGCCTCGAAATTCATTGTCATGATCTTTGTTTCTTCCTTTCGTGCCCTCAATTTGTAGTTTTTCTCATCAAGCATTCATTGATTTTCTTCATTTGCCTTTTGCCAATCGGTGAACATTTTTTAATTAGCCACAATGCTCTTCAAAGTCTCATCTCTAACCTCATTCGTAGGTGTCATGGACTTCTTTCCCTTTCTTTTTGCTTCCTTGGACGCATTCACTCCTTGAGGTCTAGGCGGACTCGAGGTACCTTGAAGGTTGCTTTGTGATGTTGGAATCACTTCATCTTCATCCAAGTTGACGATAGGAGACACTTCACTAACCGGAGGAGTAACTTCGAAGTTGGGTTCGAAGTTGGAATGGTAAGAAGGTGGAGTGCTAGTTTCGACGACTCTAAAAGTAGAATGATCTATGACCGCTTCCCAACACGCAAAGTGCGTAAACTCTTCTTTTTTTGCCGACATAAAACGCTTGAGTTTTCCTTAACTACAAAAAATAAATACAAGTAACGAATTAATATTTCACATTTTATATTTCATAAAATTAATTAAAATTGGGAGGAACAACATAAATAAATCTTTACCTCATCATGCAAATTTTCGCCGGATTCCGGATTCTTTCTTGTGTATGCAAGCGCTGCTTTCCATTGTGACAAGTTTGGCTTCAACTTATCAAAACGAGAGGTAAGTGCATTTTGGTTCCTAGGTTCCGCCCTCACTTCACATTGACCAATCACCCAATTTTGTTGGTAATCGGCATAGATTTTTTCCCACAATTTGTCGACATTTTGCTTGTTGCCGGAGATAGAGCACACACTATGATGTCAATATGATATGCACAATTGTACATCTTCATAAATGAGCCAATTGGTGGACATCTTTTGCAAAAAACAAAAGATATTGTGAGAGAGAGGGAAGAGAGGGAGGAGGAGGATAATTTGTTGTGCACAAATTGATGTGAAGTGTTTAGAAAAATAAATGTAGTATTTATAGAAAAATAGTAAGGGGTTATTAGAAATTTTTTGGGATTTTTTTTCAGAATATTTTTGGTAGTATCCGTTCTGAAATTTTCAAAACCAACAGTAGCTGTTGCAATTGAATAGAAGCCGTCCGATCAAGCCAACTTAGAATTTGGGCCGTCTAGATTAGCATAGTCGTTACTAAATTATGCTGGCCGACCGCTTGCCACGTGGCGGTCTTTCTTTGGCTGGTTAATCCAGTTAAAAAAATTACTTTGTTACTGGCGCGTGTAATACACGCTGGATTAAAAAAAAATGGTTTCCCGCCTGACGTCACCCACATGCGTGGACTTCGCCAAGGGGAATTCCTCTCCGGATTCCTATTTGCGAATGGCACGGAGGAATTCCTCCTCGTCATTGATCGGTCAACCCCCCCCCCAGCACCGTTGCACGTCGCCTCTGCCCCGTAATTCCTATTTTCCGGTGGGCCCCCTCTTTTTTGAGGAATTCCTCCGAGAGGACGCCATGGTTTGTAGATGCTCTAATGGAGCTCCAAATTCTAGTATTTCATGGATGAAATCAATGACATTAGAATATGTCAAGAAAATAATCGAAGAAGATCAAGCGATTACTTTTCTTGCATTAGGAGAGAAAATAGTTGTCACTGCCTATAGCCACCCTTGCGTGTGCCCAGTGTCTCAAAAAGACCAAGAATGAAAGATATTACAAAATATATGTTGATACCGACATGGAAGAGAATGGAACAAGAAGACGAATTGAATTTGAAGAATCCTATCTTGGAGAAAACTCATAAATATACGATGATCTATAAAGAGATATGAGGTCGTATTGTCTTTTTCTTAGGTGGGGAACATCTCTTATCTTGAAGGAATCAACTTTCCAAAAGAAGACAATAGAGAAAAGCATAAACCTGATTAGCATGAGGTCACTACAAGTCCTTAGTGGAACTACTGTTAATTATGTGTGTTTCAATTCCATTTTGCATTTCGCTCTTTATAAAAGGAAACTTGAGTCTATTTCTAGGCATTGAAAATCAGAATAAAAGAGATCTGTCTGAGAGTAGAATTGCCTGAGAGTAGAGTCTGTGAGTCAAGAGATAGAGTGGAAGCAAACTGTTCAGCTTCTCTATTTCCAAGTATGCTTACTATTATGAGTGGCTCAATAGTTTATAGCTGTTTACCAGAGAGTGGGGGTCTGGATCTATAATCTGTAATTATGTTTGAATAAATAAGTTATAGTTTTCCACTACAAATCTTTCAACTTTTTCTTTATATCTCCATAAAAACTCATTAAATTTCCTTGAGAGGCGGACTACCGCCTAGGAGGAAAAAAATGGGTTGTTCTTACTTGTTCATACTCATTGAAACCTTAGGAGGCGGATTACAGCCTAGAAAGTGGGAAAATGGGTTATTTTAACTTATTTTTCTTTATTTCTTAATAATTTTTCTTGTCTAAAGAGAAAATTAGTCCGGAGAAAAATCACCCTTAAAAAGAAGAATTCAACAGTTAGTCCGTTCGCATCAGTAACCCGACAAGAGAACCATAGGTGAAGTTGTGACTTCCGATAAGAGAACCATAGGTGAAGTTGTGACTTAATGCAAGCTAATTCTGTATTTTTTTTCTTTCTAAAATTTCTTTTTTCCTAATTTTGTGAAAAAAAAGAGGCATTTTGATAAATAAAATAAAAAAGGAAAAGTAACTCTGCCACACCGTGCGGAGCATGCACTCCGGTTATTCTCTATTATTTGCTAAGGGCATCTCCAACAATGGAAGTCATATACCTTATAGTAGAACCTTCAAAAAAAAACTCATCTCCAACCCATAAAAATTTGGATCTCATACCCTATATCTAGGTCTCATACCATATCTAATGTTCTAAAATAGAACCCAATATGAGGTATAGGACCTTGTATATTTTTGTGGGCCCAACTGTTTTAATGAAGAGTATTTTCTTGTTTTCTTATAATGGATTAAATTTTCATTTATTATACACTCACTTTTATTAATAGCACACAAAATTAAAGGTCAATACAACACACCAAATTAAAAACACACAACAGCACACCAAATTTAATTAAAAAATTCAACAATAGATTATTTTAAATTAAAATAGTTTGAGAAATTATTATAGAATACAATATGTATATTTTAATATTAAAAGAAATCTATAATAAAGATTATGAGTTTTAAGATATAAGGTATAAGACCCATGGTTGGAGATGAGAAAATAAATTTTATTATGAGGTATAGAAGCTTCATTGTTGGAGATGGGAAGGTCCTACAGTGAATAGTGATTTTACAAAGTTCTATTATGAGGTATAGAACCTTCATTGTTGGAGATGATCTAAGATTTGGCTTCTCCTATAAATACTATTTCTACATTGTAAACCTTACCTGCCCAGCTACTTGGTTCTCTTTCAGCTCCTTCCTAGTTCCTACACGCTCTATTCAAGTCTTAAAAAATGGCATCCAATCTTGTCAAACTCCAAACCAAAATCATCAAAACACCAAACCCAGAAACCCCATTTTCTCTCACCAAAACCCACTCCTTCACTTCCCTCCCATTCGCCAAACATCACCACTCCCATCTCTCATTGTTCCTTCCAACTCTCCTCAACAAATCCAAAACCCCCGCCACCCTATCCCCACTCCGCGCCGCCCTCTCCTCCTCCCCGGAATCCCTCTCCCAACTGGCCCTCGAGCTCTTTACAGACCTAACCATCAAGAAAAATGGCTCCCCAGTCAACTGCGCACTCCTCTGGCCCGACATTGCCTCCGCAACCGAGACATTCGACAAAGCTTTTCCCTCCAGCAGCCGAGTTTCTCTTTTTCAGCATTGCGACATCTCCAACGCTAATACCGGAAATTCGAATAGTGCTGACGTGGCGGTGTTTTTGGCGCCAGAGGTGTCTCATGTGGCGGTTATGAAGACAGTTAGTGATTTGGTGTATCCGAGGCCGGTGGTTATTTTTAATCCCAAATGGGGATATGAGGATGAAGCCAAGTTGTTGGGAAAGCTGAGTGGGTTTGTGGGTGCGTTTGAGGTTGTTTATTCGTTTATGGGTTTGGGGGTGAAAGGGCTTTTGAGTAAGAGGAATGGGGTGATTTTTAAGTGTGTGAGAGATGGCGTTGTCAGCGGTGAGAAGTGGTCGGTTTTTGTTGAGGAGGAGCAAGGGGAACTGAAGATGGTTTCGAGCTTCAAATCGTGGCCTACGATTGGGGAAGTTGAGTATGTTTTGTATAACTTGATGGCTATGAACTCTCCTGTCACAAAATCTGTCAAGTTCTTTAAGGATTTGGTGTCCAATGTGGCTGGTGGGAAGAAGTAAGTGATAGTTTTGCAAGTGTTATGTTGTTGAGCTTGTAATTCTATGTTTTGTATTAATAGCATTTGTATGTATATATAGGGTGCATCTTGTGTTATTTAACAAAACTTTTATGGTTCAAGTTCTAACCAAGTGAGAAAGAAAAATAAAGAATGCAGAGAGGTAGCTAGGTTGAGAAATTTGCACTTTGGGAAGAGACTTGTGAAAATTCGAAAGCTGGTGCTGTTTCTTTCTGCATTGTACTGCAACTCGAAAGCCTTGAATGTGGGTGAAGAAATTTCTCTGATTTTTCCTTTATGGTCACTCTCCCATTTAACGCATTTCTCTAGAAATTGAGACTAGGATTCCCTTATGTGACAGCCCTTGATGAACTTATCTGAGAAGTCTACGTACTTTGTCCAGAATGGCCGAAGCTTTGGAAATGCAATCTCTAGCCAAGGCTTTGCTCTCCCATTATAATGGATGACGCCGGCACTCTTGGCTTGGGCAGAACTTGTGTTTTCCTGATATCCGAATCCCAACATATGCCAAAAAGGATCGATGACATGGACATGGCCATGGAATGCTATTAGGCCAGGGGGTAATGTTCCTAGCTGCCACAAGCTCAGGTCTGATTTCAAGTTCTGCATAAAAGATACTGCATTGCTGAGTATAGTAACTTCAGAATAAGTAAAAGTGCTTTGCTTTATGTCTATGATATGACTACCATATGTAGCAAAGCTCACCTGTTCAAGCCAATAGTGATATGTACGGCTTATGTTAGTTTTCCTCCAAGCCTCTAGATCGAAAATGTTCATTCCATAAGCCCATGCACAAGTATTTGGATCGAAGCTCTTCGCGATCAAAGGATGAGAGAAGTTCAGGTAACTCTTGAACCTCTTTGACATCACAAATTTGTCTCCTCCCCTGCATGTTTCAACTGCTCCGTTGACCTTTCCATTCATATCGATGTCCCACAGTGGCGAAAGATCAGTCTGAACTACCACATCATCATCCAGGAACACAACCTTGTTGAGACTAGGAAACATCTGCATAGAGAATTAAGATATATATCACAGATAAGCAAAAGGCAGAACGCTTGCACTCTCTCTTTTTGAGTCCGAGACCATTAGTCTAGTAGGAATATAATTACAGAAGAATCCTCAAGTATCATCAAACAATGGTTAAGCATTGTACCTCTGGTAGATGGATTCTGATATGATTCATAACGGAATTATACTTGGGACTGAGTGCCTGCAACTTTGCTGCTATGACATTAGGCTTATCGGTATTATTTGCCACAATGGCTGATGACCCTCCTCTAAACTGTGATCTCACTCTTTGGTCTTTTTCCATTGCTTCCAACACCGGCACCTTTCCCTTGGAAAACCAGTCAAAATGGTGTAACGCCTTGACCTCAATTATTGCAGGCGATAGAGGATGCAACGAAAACCATGCTTGCATAGGACAGTATGTCTTCCGGTCAGTGATAATGTGAAGGACGACTTTGTGAGGGCGCAATGAGTTTCGGACCAAAGAAGTAGCAACAACAGAAGCGGCAAGGACATTGTCTGAGGCAAGGACAAAATGGAAATAGGAGTTGTCGACAAGGGCAGGGACGAGTTCAGCAGACGGGAGCTGGAGGCGAGCTGCTGCATTGGTGGAGTGTTCATTGGCTAACCTCAAGGCCAGGCAGTGAAGCTGTTTAGGTATGCTGCTTGATGCTACATGCCGATACAAGTACTCTTGGATTTTGGCATTTCTGGTTCTTTCCTCCAGAAGTGTAACCTGAAACACAACTCTCTTACTTTTCATTAACATAAACACTCTGCACTATCAATCTACTGCATTATAATTTACATGCATTATACATCTGAAATTTCCTAAAATGTGGAATGACAACAACACATTAGGTAGTTTTCACTGAAAAATATATATATATATATATATATATTGAGAAGCCTACCATAGCTCTTAGCTTGACTGCAAAACTCCTTGCATCTATGCTGCTGTCCCTTATCTCTGCCATGAATTCATCTAGGGTCTGAGGAATATCCGTTCGTCCTTGTAATTCATCTTTGCCAATAGGTTCTTCTAATACCTGGTATATAACTTCTGGGACCTGTCAGAAACAAAGAGGTGGCATGATTGCAAGCTCAAATAACACCCTCAAGCAGAGAGGTAAAGTTCAGGAAATTACACTTGATTCGAGCCTTCTTCCCAAAATCCTTGGTCCTATTTTCTTTCCCAAGCAACCTACATTTTGCAAGGAAATGTTAAAACTATTTTTAACGATCACTTAATCAGTATTGATATCATTTATAATTAGAAGTACAAGATAATGAGTGACAATTTATCTTCGTTGATAGTTAAGACTTAAGAGGTGTGGAACTCTTTTTTCACTAAACCGAAGCTACAAGTTAAAACGTTTTAACACTACAAATTCCACTGGACAAGCACTGGAACTTCTTTCAGTTGGTCAAAGACTGATGAAAAAGAAATACAATGATCTTGCCTGTTTGTACAAACGACTAAGCACAAGTACCAAACTTGAGAAATAAAAAAGACAGGAAGTTGTTGTCCTATGTTCAAATTTCCATGTGGGATACATTCTGATGTTGCAGTCAAGAACATATCTACCATATTTTCAAAGGACTTTGACCTTAATTTAACAATTCTCATATTGTCACATTCTAGTAAATAAGGAAAACTCGGTATTCCATAAAATAACAAGGTGATCTGGTAGTTCCTCTTGTTACAAGCTAGTTGAGAGAATCTTTGTTTACAAATATAGATTACTTCTCCTTGTATATGACAATTTTTTGCTGCCAAAGAATAACAAATGAGCAGACAAATGGTTTAATCGTCCAAATTTATTATATTGGTGCTAGCCTGCAGTTGGTATCTTCAAGATAGATAAGACAATGTTTTTCTATGAATCATAGATACTAACCAAGTACTTTGAACATTGTTTCAGATTTTATTGTTGGACAATATAGATAAGGTCCAAATATCTTAATACCTAAGATTCATAGTTTTGCTCCTCGTAATTCTACCGTACAGAGATTTATGTTATTTAGACCGAAAAATAATTTCATTTCCAGAATATATATACAATACGTATGTTGCTAAATTTTCAAATCATAAAACAATCAGTAAGTTTTGATCAAGAATCGGTGTAACAGCTTAACATATAAATTTGCGTTACACTGAATATTCAATAACTTAAAACTTCTTCATTTTTCTATATAGAATTCAACAATTTTTATTGGAGTTTGAAAGTCATCGTCTTTTGACTCGTTATCACGATCCTTACAGAAACACATGCATTATTCTTCAAAGCCCTGAATCCAAGGCTACCAAGTTTCTAAGTTGCACACTAATTTAGTTTTGTGGATCTGTGTGTGTGGGGAATGATAGTAAGCAAGCTAAGTACTAAATGGCCTAATGAGATTAATGTTATAGTGTAGGCACATACCTATAGTAGAGCACCTTGTTTCTCCATCAATGGTGTCAACTGCTGTCATGACAAACACAAACCTGAGAAGAAATGTGACCAAGAGGATGGAGTAGAAGAGCATCCGATACGAAAACCGTCTCGACCCGACTTTCACCTTGATGAATTCTCTAACTTCTTTCCCTGGGAAAACTGTGACATGCCTCAAGCTGGGTGATATATGAAGCTGCATTTTGCACCAGTCAAATCAAAACCAAGCCAGAGCTTTCCTCTTTTTTGCTGTTTCGTGCAGTCTGGCAAATTTCAGACTGACCCAGAGAAGAAGAGTGTGAAAGTGCAAGAATCCATGGAAGAGGGTATGGTGCAAAAGGAAGGAGCTTTATTAAGGTAGCTGTCTGTCACCTAACCTTGCTTAGTTTTGGGGCTATAGGAGATAGCAAGGTTTTATGGGATTGTATAATTTGAGTGTAAGCGGGAATTTGCAGGGGTTGTTAAGGAGAAAAAGACGTGAGGCTAGCTGCTGTTGATGTTTGCTTTTCTGGCTTCAGGGTTTGGCTTGGCTTGGTGTCGAAGGAGGGAAGTTGAGGGGGAGAGAGCTAGAGGAGAAACATAAGTTATGAAAATGAATTAAGGAAAAGATATTTTATTAATGTAAAGTATCAAATGTGAAGGGGATGTTTTGAGTTTGGTGTTTGCTTGGCTTTGCCTCCACATGAGTAGGGTGGTTCTTCTTGTTAGTCCAACACCAACGCAAATGACTGAAGTGAGAGAGTTTTGTTTGAACTAGAGTCTTTGACAGAAGCAGGGCTTCTAAATGGAAAATGACTCTTAACCTTGGGATTTTGGTTGGTGGAGTGAAATTGCAGGAACCTTATGATTTTCCATATTAATTAAATTAATGAGAGGATGAACGGACCGGTGAGGGAGCCTTTAAGCAAAGGATTAATTTGCCTTTGAATTTTATGAGAAATACTTGTATCTAAATCTAAATGTTTTTAATACTTGAATTTTACATTAATAATCGTTTATTTGTTTTGTAAAATTCAATGAGTAAACAATCTCTGATTTGATCAAATTTTTGTATACATGATCCTTACAAGGTAATTATGTGCTAAGTGATCTCGAATTTAAAAATCACAAATCAAAAGTGGTATAAATGAGAATAATTTGAAGGATAATATCCAAATTTTAGTTTATACCCAAATTTTTTCTTGTTGGAACTAAGGGTCAAACCAAGATGTTGTCTCATTTTCTCAATATTAGTGAGTTAAATGAAGTGTGTAAGATATGTGCATAGTTTTAAACGATCTATGGTGAAGAAAAGGTTTTCTCCTCTCTCAACACTTTTTCCCCAAATGGTCCTTCAAGTTTAAGACAAACTTTTGAAGGGATCGAGAGGTCTAGATCGAATCGATCTAGCTTCGATCACATGGCCCAGATCAGTTTGTAGTTAATTTCAGGACCCGATTAATTTGAGGTGGGTATTGAAGAAGGGACCATTGTTCTTTTATAGAATCTTGATCATGGTCGAGAGCTTTGATGAGTTCTGTAATTCTTCAGTAGTCGTGACTTGCGATGGCTCTATTTGTGAGGTACGTTGGATAGTGGAGGATTGTAAGGTCTACTTGAAGACTTTTTAGTTTGCTACTGTCTAGCATGCATATCTTCCGAGAAGTAAATAGTATAGCTCATAGATTAGCTAACCTTGCTAGGCCTGGAATTGTTGGCGAAGTGTGGTTGGTGGCTTTTTAGTTTGCTAGTGACTGGCATATCTTTTGGGAAATAAATGGGTAGATTAGCTAACATTGTTAGTCTTGGAGTTGATGATGAGGTGTGGTTGATGGAGACTCCTGTTATTATTTGAGAGGCACTCTACAAGGATCATGTGTTGGATTGATGTAGCCCATAGTTCAAGCTTTATGTCCCCCTTTCCTGGTGCAAATTTGCATGCCATTTTCTATTTATAATAATAATCTCAGGCATGAGGATGAGTCTTTTAGCATGGCACTTGGCTAGCTATGTTCCAAATCATGTTTTAAAAAGAAAGAAAAAAGAATAGTTTGATCAAAAATTATTGCATCCCTAAAATTGACCCCTAGTAATTTAGCTTGAAAAACCCTAGGCCACTCCCAAAGAAAGAGCAACTGTGTGACTTGAAATTTTTTTAACTTGTTCGGCCATCTTCTGCATCGACATTGACTTCTAGCCATGCTGCTATACTACGAGGATAGCTGGACGGGCTATGATGTCCTATTGGGGTTGTAGACCAAGTTTGTTCGATGGTGGTAAATCGACACAGTGGGCTAGTGTGGGTTCTGTTCCTTCTATTGTTTCTCACCCAACTTGTGGAAGAGCTCGATGAACGATGGTATTATTGGTGGATGGCGACGAAAGAGATCAAGGTTCCATCAACTCAGCCCGGTATGGATTGCCCCATATCTAGTTTGGTTGCGTCAAAGACGTTTCGTGCTCGAATTAGGGGTGCGAGGTCGAATCTTAGTGGGCTGAGGCATGCTAGGTGGTAGTCTTCTAGATATGTTGGTTGTCATATGACAATAGATTGGAACAACATCAATCTGATGAGCGGCTATCGAGTGGATTCGGCAGTAGTGACAGTCATAGGTGAGTGTGGTTGGTACATGATGCACATCTACTTCATTGTGTTTGATGGTAGTTGGGCCCGGTGCTTAACCCTTGGCCCAAACTATTTTTTATTAATTATTGTGTGTTATTTAGCTTCAATAATTAGTAGTCTGTTTGTTACTTTAGTAGGACTAAGTGGGCGTTATGCCAGTGTGTGCACCTTAAATGCTTGGTCTGCCCTGGTGATGATGTGTGTCATGGTTGAATGGGCACATCCTCCTAGTGGCATGATAAAACTTAGTGTCGACGATTGCATTGTCGCTTGGTAATGTACTAGCAAAGCTGTTCAAAATTGGGTTTGGATGGAACGCTTTCCCAGAAAAAATAATAGTCGAACCTTTCCGATATGTCGCCACATTTATAAAGAGGATAGAATAGTCAGTACGACATTCTCTGCTAATTGGTGCATATTTGATTACATATTTACATAGTTATCATAGGATGTTCTGTGACTATCTGAGATGTTCTATATGTGCTCATTATCATATGGGATTCAGGTTTTATGTCCTCCTCTTATGTACGCAATGGTTTCATTAGTAAAAACTTGAGAGCTGTTGTACTGCTGTGTTCTAGAGTTTTGAACTAAAAGACAAGATTGGAAATGATAACAGATTAACAAGTAAGAAATGAAATGAAATAGATTGACAAATTCTCAGCATTCATCTCAGCCCTCCAGCGAGGTATATATACAAGTCTAATGGTAATATAAGAGATTAGCTCATGATGCTCCACGTGTCCAACAGTGACATGAAAGTTATAATCTAAACTCTTAAATACTATTAACTTAAACGACAAGAGCTACAATGCAAAACGCAGAGTAATGTTGGGCTTCAGTTGTTGGGTCTAGTAGCTGGTTCAAAGCAACTCCTCACTGCTTAAAAATAATCCTTGTGACTCTAAGAGACTCCATGCCTTGATCATACTTGAAGTCTGGGTACCTCACTCTAATCTCATCTACTTTCTCCCATGTAGCATCATCCTCCGAAGCTCCAATCCATTGAATTAACCATCTAACATAAGCACAGTTGTTCACCTTCACCATCTTCTTGTCCAGAATCTTGTGGGGATACCATCTGAGATTATTGGGATCAACTACTAGTGGTAAATGAGACTGTGTTTCTGTGGCATTGCCAACCGTTTTCTTCAACATGGAGACATGAAACATAGGGTAGAGGAAGTTTCAACCTGTAGGCCACACTGTCAATCCTTTCCAAAACTTCAAAAGGCCCATAGTACCTAGTGGTGAGTTTGTGTGAGGTCCTATTTGTTACACTCTACTGTCTGTAAGGTTAGAGCTTCAGGTTCACTTGATCCCCCACTGCAAACTCCATCTCTGTTTTGGATTTGTCCTTAAAATTCTTCATCTGAGCTGCCACAAGATTTTGCTTCAGTACTCTCAACTACTCATCTCTGTCAACAAGAGTTTAGTCTACAACACTCACTGCTGTGGAATTGGGAAAATAAGCTTGGATCCTGGGTGGAGTATACCCATATAATGCTTGAAAAAGGCTCTTCTTAATTGCTGAGTGGTATGAAGTGTTATACCAAAACTTAGCCCGTAGTAACTTTGCAACCCAGTTCTTGTTGCCTTCGCACACTATACACCTCAAGTGTTGCTCCAATAGCTTGTTCAAGCACTCAGTTTGACCTTCACTTTGTGATACCCTCTGATTTCCATAAGTGTTCCCAAAATAAGCTCAAGAATATAAGATCCATGTCACTCACAATCTTCAGAGGCTATTCATGTAACTTGTAGACATTCTAGATGAAGAGATGAACTAAGTTTAGCAATGTAAGAGCAAGTCTAGAAGATCTACCAAATCCGAGCTAGAGCTCTCAACAGCTACTTTTGACATCAAAATCACTCTCCAACGGTTTTGTCTTTTGCCACCATGGATGGCAGTTCAGGGTCAATCTGCCAAATTTGACCGAAGCAAGTCAATCTGTTATTTCTTTCTTTATTGATTCATTTGGCTCTCTCTCTTCTCTTCTCTTACATCTATATCATTCACCCAAAAACTCAATCTATTATGCAAGCTTCTGCCGACATAGATTGAGATAGAGATAAGCATTAGAAAAAAAAATTCACTACATTCCCAACCACTCGATAAGGGCCATATAGATCTTGATCTCTTTGATGTGGGTCGAGTTTAGATCATCACACACTACTAGAGGGATAAACATCCAAGTTCAATCTCATATGCTTTTTAAATAATGAATCTCTTATTTGCTTTTCAATCTCTCTAATTCACGGGAAAAACTTGAGTTATCATGGTTGCATTTGATTTAATTTGGTGATATGAGAAGAGATCTAATGTTTATTGTGGAAGAGATGAGGAAGGAAAAATAAATCGATAACAGACGGTGATGGCTGGAAGGAGGTGCTAGATACCAAGCATGGGGTTCACAAGAATATAAAATAACTTATTCTAAGAAAGAAAAAACTAATAAACAATAGTAGAATATAACATATCCATTGGAACTTGCATTTAGCAAATTTGTCAAAAATCTAGTCAGCCTTCAAATTTAAGTTTGAGAGGAAAAAAAAACTAAACACAACCATTGGAGTTGCTCTAAGGGTGCTTAAGGGCCATGGAGTGAGCAAATTTGGTCAATCTATCAATGACTACCAAGATTACTGATTTCATGTTATGGCAACCCTCTATGAAATCCATTAAGATTTTAGACTAGGCTATGCTAGGTATAGGCAGTGGTTGTAGTAAGCCAAGAGGATTTATGGCTTCATACTGAGTCTTCTGACAAATAGAGCATTCTGCAACAAACTTTTTGATGTCCTTCATACCTGGCCAATTGAAACTCCTAGATATCCTCTAGCTTATAGCTTCTCAGAAACCTAGCATGACCCTCCTCTACTCCTCCATAGAACTCCATTATCTTTTTCCTCCATTGATTACATTCTAGAACAAACAATCTCTCATTATAGTGCAATGTTCCATTGCATAAGCTAAACTTGGAGTTAGTACAAGTTTCTTCTTGAATTGACGTGAGGATCTTGCCTATCTCTTGATCAACAGCACAATCTAACTGATTTTCCTCCACAAATATACTCACAGGAGCTGAGATTTCCTTAATGGTGAGAAGCTCCATCTTACTAGAGAGAGCATCAGGTACTGTGTTGTGGATGCCAGCTCTGTGTCACATATGTGACTCACCTTACATGTGCATGTCATGTACCTTCATCTCACATGAATTTCATTGCATTTGGCCCCAATATATCTTCACCAAGACCTTGACCGGCATTGACCACCGAAATCTTAGAATATTTCGACGAGTCTCTGGCAACCCTTTTTTTATTTTAGTCAAAGTTGCTCCATCTTCTATTGTGACTTTGGAAATTCATTCGACTTCTCAAATAAGTGTGTAATTTTCGTTCTTTAATACATTTCCGAATCAAACAATGATTTCCTAGCAAGAACGGAAAATGTCATAAGAGTTATGCTTTATTCATGAAAAACAAGCAAGAAGCATGAAGTTAGAGGCATAATATGAGCATAATTATGGACCTAACACTCTGTAGCACTAAATAATCATACCCAATGAGTTTAATCAACCACTTGTGCTGTAAGGGAGTGGTGATTCTTTGAGTGAGAAAATGTTGTATTGTCTTATGATCTGTGACTATCTTAAACTTATGCCCCAACAAAAATGGCCTCCAAGTTTGAATTGCATAAACCACTGCAATCATCTTCTTATCATACATAGAATAAGAAAAATACCTTAATGAGAGTACCTTACTCAAGAATGAGATCGGATGGCACTCTTGGGACAACACAGCTCTTATGCACTAGCCTGAAGCATCTGTTTCCACCATAAACTCTTTTTGTAAAATCAGGAAATGTTAGCACTTGAGTTGTTGTTAAGGCAACCTTGAGTTTTTCAAAAGCTAACTTTGATGTAGGAATCCACTTGAAGTTGTTCTTCTTGAGCATGTCAGTCAAAGGTTTAGCAATGATACTAAAACCTTGGACAAATTTTCTGTAATACCCAGCAAGCCCTAAATTTCCCCTCAACCATTTCAAAGTATGATTTTTTCTCAATCTAATACACACTTGATCTTATTTGATCAACAACCACCCCACGTTGAAAGATAATGTGTCCCAAATACTCTACCTAGTTGGTTGCAAAATTTCACTTGGATGCCTTTAACTTCAACTGGTGTTGCTGTAGTTTCTGAAACACTATCTTCAAGTGTTCTATATGTTCAGCTAAAGACTTGGTGTAAATGAGGATGTCATCAAAGAAGACCAGCACAAATTTCCTCAATTATTCCTTGAACACATCGTTCATCAAAGACCGGAATGTAGAAGATGCATTAGTGAGTCCAAATGGCATAACTAGGAACTCATAATGCCCTTCATGTGTTCTAAATGCAGTCTTTTCAACATCTTTAGCCTTCATTCTGATTTGATGGTACCCTGCTCTCAAATCTAACTTAGAGAATATCAGAGATCCATGCAGCTCATCTAGATGCTCATCAATGACTGGAATGGGAAACTTATCATTCACAGTGACATTGTTTAGAATTCTGTAATCTACGCACATCCTCCATGCTCCTTCTTTCTTCTTTACCAATAGAACGTATGAGCTGTAAGGGCTATGGTTTGGTCTAATGGTTCCATCTTAGAGCATGCCTTACACTATCTTCTCAATCTCCTCCTTCTAATAATGATTATAGGGTCTTACACTCACTGGTGGTGTACCAGGAGCTAAGATAATCCTATAGTCATGAGCTCTTAATGGTGGGAGGCCAGTAGGAGTGGCAAAGATCGATGTTAGGGAATTCAGCTAGCACCTAAGAAATTTCTGCTATAATGCCATCTTCTTGTTCTCTCCAAAATTTTAGACATCTGTAACAAGAGGCCTCATTCTCCTCATGTATGTCTTTAATAATGGTGTGCTAAGATACCTCTTTAGTATCAATCTGGATACAACCCTTCAACTTGTAGTCTTGTTCTTCCCTACTGAACTCTATTATTTTCTCCTTAAGATCCCATAGAACTTTACCCAGTGATTTCAACCATTTGACTCCCAATATCACATCATTACATGAAATGGGTAAGACTAAAAAATTAGAAACAAAAGTATACCTTTGAACAGTAACACTTACTTGTAGCACACTGCCCAGAGTTCTGATCTTGACTCTATCAGCCACCTTCACATTCCACTTGTCTGTTGTAGACATAGATTACTAGCATCTGTTGAGGACTCTTGGGTGAATGAAATTATGTATGGCTCCTGAATCAATGAAAGTATGCACTAGTTTCTTATGGCCTACTACAGACAGGTTCACTTGCATGGTCTCCAAATTGTTACTCTCATCTAATGAATTGAGTTGGATCAAGGGTTTCTCCTCTCAAAGGCGGAGCCAGAATTTAGTTTTTTTTTTCAAGGGAGGGGGGGGGGGGATTGAGAAGAAAATACATGAAAAACATAAAATAGGGTGAATAAATACACAAAATTGAATATTATTGATTAATATTGTATATAAGGGAAACATAATTGTATATAAAGTAAGCAATATATATATGTGTGTGTGTGTGTAGAACTGTATAAAAACATAGCAAAAGAAAAGAAAGAAAAAATACAAACTGACAAGACTAAGGATCGAACTCAAGTCATTCATGAATAAGCTCAATGTCTTACCACTTTATCAAAACCAACTTGAATGCATTTCATACAAACTAGTTAAGATATATTTGTTTTTCAGTGGGGGTGCTGGGCCTACTCTGGCCCTAATGTGGCTCTGTCCCTGGCTCCTCTGGTGCTTCTAGAAACATATAATGCACTTCAGCAACAGCATTGAATGCATTTCATACAAACTAGTTAAGATATATTTGTTTTTCAGGGGGGGCTGGGCCTACTCTGGCCCTAATATGGCTCTGTCCCTGGCTCCTCTGGTGCTTCTAGAAACATATAATGTACTTCAGCAACAACATTGAATGCATTTCATACAAACTAGTTAAGATATATTTATTTTTCGGGGGGGGGGGGGATGCGGCCTACCCTGGCCCTAATGTGACTCTGGTGCTTCTAGAAACATATAATGCACTTCAGCAACAACATTGAATGCATTTCATACAAACTAGTTAAGATATATTTGCTTCTAGAAACATATAATGCACTTCAGCAACAGCATTTTCTATAGTATCTTCCTCTACATAACCCTCAAGATACATTAATTTAACTCTCTTGCAGTTGTGGCCTGGACCAACCCCTACACGCATAATAGAGGTTGTGCTTTCTACAGTACTCAAATTCTTCATGTGTCATCTTGGGCCATGCTCGTTTGTTGAAATTTTTGACTGATGGCTTTGGGGCTTGTTCCACACATCTATTGCCACTAGAGTTTTTTGTTTGATAAGTCACTTGTGTAGTAGGCTTGGGGGCTGGCCTATACACATTCTTGTGACCCAAGTATTTGGTTTCAAAGGTGAGTGTCAACTCAAAGGCCTCAAACAAATCTCTTGGCTTAAGACCCTTAACATCCACCTTAATGTCTTCCTTTAACTAGATATGAAGCAAGCCGAAAGTGCATCATCATCAAAGCCAGTAGTTGTACAGCTGAGCCTTGTAAACTAAGCTCTATACTCCATAACTCCTCTTGTTTGAGTTAATTTTGCCAAAGTTGACTGGTAGTCTATCTGACTAGAGGCCCCAAAGTGTTTCATGATGAAACCAGTGAAAGCTTCCCAATTTCTAATCAGAACCTCCACTCCCACTCTTTTTTTGTAGAGTTTCCAAGCATTTGTTGCATCATCTCTCAAGTGCAGCACATCCATTATCACTTTCCTATCCTTATATATTTGGTATAGATCAAAAATCTGTTCAACATGGTTTAACCACTCCATGAGATCTCCTTCAGAGAAAGTAGGAAACTCTAGCCTCATCTGCTTCATCGTTGGCATATTAGAATCCAGATGAGGCATTGATAGGTCATGAGCCAGTGGAATAGGAATCACATGCTATGTGTATGGAGGGATGTTGGTCATGTATGGTGGTCTCAGAGATTGAGCTTGAGGGTGGTGATATGTGGTAGTTTGGGTCGAATAGACTAGAGGTTTCCTATATTGAGGTTTTTGTTGTTGAGGTCTGAATGTTTGAGGTATAAATGGTGGAACTTGGGACCTCAAAGGTGAAGAAAACATGGTGCTCTCCATGGGTTGAAAAGGCATGAAAGAAGTGTTATTTTGGTTTTCAAACCCCTAGTTAAAACCCAAATTTACATCATTATGAGCTAGTCTAAATCTACTTGGTTCATGTTGCACATTTGCTATACTAGTATTCTCTCAGTATGCATAACACCATACATATATGCAGTGTAAAGTGAAAGCGAAGCTAAACCAAGAGTATGATCATGAAAGAAACCATGTGGTTGATAAGTGGAGAACCACCTCTCAAAGATACTTTATTCTCAACTAAGATATATCATTGTAATAATCAATTATATGGGTTATCAAACATAAGGAATTGGTGAAACTAAATCCTAACACTAAACTACAATGCTAACAGACTCGACTACACTAATGACACTACGACCCTACTCTAGATAGACTCAAATGACACAAAATTTTGACACAATAATATAGACACAGTGGTGGACTACCACCCAAATTTTCAGGGTACTCGAAGTTAATTTGAGTACCAAACTAAATCGACTAAGCTACAACTAATTCAGAAAATAAATGTTGAAAGTAAATATGTTAATGAATGTAAAGTAATTTACTATATGATGAATGAGTTAAGAGGAATACAATCCACATGCGGCATTTCATCTATTTAATACATACTTAATATAATGCACATATCCAGTGAATGTAAGTTTCCAGGAATGGTTGATCGTTACAACCACATCCTACCTAATCCTTAAACCTATGCGAGTTTGTCATAGACCACCCCCACATCTATCCTTCTATTTAACCCATAGTCATGGACCCCAAGGTTTACAAAGAAGAAAGCATTAAGTTCTAGAAAAGGTTTGAGAATCTACAAGGGTTCACAGGTACACTATAAGTGTGTCCTGCTACACCTAGGGTTTCAATCCCCCGACGAAATAATCTATCCTGGGTGTCACTATAGAGAATTCGGTAGAAGAAATTATCTTCAGTTGCCCGTATCTCATAACAATAGAATTCTACTATGCATACTAAGTTGGCCACCAAAGCACACATACAATAAATCATCAACAGACCACATAAAGAAACAAACCTCATTCAAATTGAATATGCAAAACTAGATTAAAGTATATGGATTATAGAGACTTTATGTGCGGGGCTTCAAGCAGCCCCTTAACAAGATGTTTACCTACTAAAAGTCATAATGAAATAATCAAGACAAATCATAGCATGTACATATCAAGATTGGATGAAGAACACAGTCTGCCATCCAGCTTCGATGGATCGAAGACAGGGTTCAGGTTTCTTGTGGCTGCTCCTCTCTTTTGCTTGAGTTTCTCCCCAAGATTGTTTATTAGCCTTTCCAAAAAAAACCTAAAATTGGTTTATATAGCTTCCCCAATTGATATCCTCAAGTCCACATTGGAATAGGGTTCTTTATTTGCACAAAACTTCTTAAATCCATATTGAGCTAGGAATCCTTGATTTGTTTTCTTTTCCTTTATTCCTCCACAAAACCTATAAAACAATAAATATTAATTAAATACTCAATTATATAATAATAAACTAAATATAGGGAATGAATTAAACACTGAATAGACGCATAAATATGTGACTATCAGTGGTGTTGTCTGTATCAGTGTCATCCTGGTAGAAATAGTGCTTTGAGTATAGACGCTATCTGGCACCACCGCTTTCTGCGGTCTGATCTGTCTCAATTCCTCCAGCACTCCTAGCACTGCTACTAGTGATTCTTGCATCTCCTTAAAATGTTCTCGAGTATCTTCCTTGTGCAGTTACAGGTTAACCTGCAAAGGGTTTTGCTCGTGTATTGGTGACAACCTTTGTTTCCCCGAGTGAGGAAGCATCAATGGCGACGCACTCATGGTCCATAACCTAGGCTCTAGATACTAGGGTTTTGAACTAAAAGACGATTGAAAATGAGAACAAGTAAGAAAAGAAATGAAATAGATTGACAGATTCTTGACATTCATCTCAGCCCTCAAGTGAGGTATATAATATGAGAGATCAGCTCATGATGCTCCCCGTGTCCAACAGTGATACGGAAGTTACAATCTACATCGTTAAATTTTGTTAACCTAAACAAAACGCAAAGTAACGTTGGGCTTCAGATGTTAGGTATGTGGTTGGGTTCACATCTCGCCCATTATTTCAAAAAAAATATGGTACTTGGTTTAATTTTGGGCAAATTTATGAAAAAAAATTAAAGATAATAATTGGAGATGTTCTAATAAATCACAATCGAATATACAAAAAGAAAATCTATAAATAATCCTTACTGTAATATTTGTCAAACAAAAAACTCCCCCAGTTCATGCGCGACATATATAACCCACCACATGGCCACCTGAACCAAATTTAAATGTTCAGTACGTGGACCTTGACCTGAAGAATGGTCCATGCACTCGTACAATCCGTCTTATTTGAACAATCATACAGATCAAACTTGAACCGACTGCACAGACTAGAAAAGACAAGAAAAAAAATCTAATCCTAGTCATAGCTGGACATGTAGCATATATACGTTCCAGCTCCGAAAAATGACGAACTGATTGCATAGTAGACTATTCAACTTGATTTAAGTCTGGAAATATATGCAGCCAGGAGTGGCAAGTATGGTCTGAATTTCATACATAGTACTCTAGTACGTACAGCACAATCTCCGCTTTAGTTTCTTGAATTGGCTTGTGCACCTCCTATGTACACCACTCCAAATTAAGTCTCCTTAGAATGGAAGTTTTGTTCTCAATCTGCGCTTGTGTATTGGGAGAAACTCTCCCACATGGTTGCTTCCGCTCATGTTCTGGCACCTGCAGCTTCCGAAAGAATCTCCAAGAGTTGGACAAGGAGATGAACAATCTTACTGCGTTGAAGAACAATTTGCAGCAACAGGCAACAGCGGTGTCATCGGCTGAGATACATAGAAAAGCACCTACAGTAGAAGACTGGCTTGGACAAGTTGAAGAGCTCGAGAGCAAGGTACTTCTGACACAACAAGGTATTGCTGACAACAAGAAGAACAAGAAGCTATGCAGATTGCGGTGCCGAGACTCTAGGAAAGCGTCGAGATTGCTGAGGGAGGTAGATACATTGCTCATCAGTGGTCGCAGTTTACCAGAAGCTCAAACAATCAAACACCAAGAGCGATCCCTGGCCTCATTTGTCATCGACATTTTCTTATTTCCTAAACCATGTCGACTAATGTACTTGAAATTAAGAGTGGATTTTATCCTAGTAACATTTTGCATGATAAAGTGGCATTGGGATTTCCAGACCAAAAGAAAGATGTAATTTTATTCTCCAGTATGAATGCCGCCCTCAATCAGCTATGTAATTCAGTTCCCTGAAACCAAAGTTTACAACATCGGCCATGACAGATACCATCGCCTCAGCGTTACTCAGATTACATTATGCTTGTGCAATTATTAGGGAAAGAGATATATCCACACTTATTAGAGAGACTAAAAGGAAAGCATATGCGCTAATTCTATCGTTATATATGTACATATTACAACTGATTAGGAAATTACATAGGCCAGTTTATTTACAGAGTCAACGGATGATGAAACCCTAATCCAGATAGCATCCACAATTTCCGCATCAGTAAAGCCACCCCCTATTGCTCATGTCTCCTCTAAAAACCACCCCCATTTGTATTAACACTGTCACCCTCCCAGGAGAACCAAAAGAATTTCTGCACACCTGAGACAATAACACACCAATTCAAACCATGCCAATAATGGTCCAAAGTTTTATAATGCCATAAATGGAAATCATTATTTCTGCAGAATCTACCGAGCAAAAGGAAATTTAGTTGCAAAATATAGAAACACCCGAAAACAAGTTACAAATAGCAAGAAAGACGTACCTCTAGTCACAATCATGACCTCCCTCTTCAAAAAGATTCCCCATTCCCATGTCTTCTTCTGTCATTATTTACAAACTTGAGTTGAGCCTCCGTTTTAAAGTTGTGCTCTCTACTATTTACAGTCTCAAGCTGAGTCTTTGTCTCTGGGCTGTCATTGTTATTTACAGAGCCCATGCTTTCTGTTGTTGTCTGAGGAATACGCCACCCAGGTTCTTCACTACCACTGCGATGTTCTGCAGATCCAGCACCACTGTCAGTCATGGTCTCAAGAGAGTTTGAACTGTTTCTGCCTGAAAGAAGGCCATTTTCAGATATCCTGGACCTCTGCCGAAGAATTTGGCCACTGATATTGCTATTCATTGCAGCAACCCTGCATGAGAAAAGATGTTTATTCAAATTAGGAATATTTTACTCGTCCTGTTTCAACAGAAGCAACGTTTAAAAAGAAATACATACAGAACGAGACATGCCATGCAAGTATATAAATGAATGTGAAGTATATTCAGCTCACCTTGTTTGTTGGAAAACTGGAGTATGGAGATAATCAAAGACTGGGACCAAATCCTTTGACCTCGCTTCAATAATGCAAGTCGGAATTCTTTCAATCTCAATTTCCCCTCCTGGAGTAGTTTTATTGTCTATTTTGATACCTTCCACAATCATCAACTGAAAGTATAGCTGCCCAACAATTTAAGAGCCGAATTTTTTTTAACCCTCACTTCAAGAGATACAGCATGCAAATTGAGAATTAAGAAAGTGCCCATTCATAGAAAAACATACCTCAGGTCTTGCCCATATTGGAATTCGAGCTTCATGCATATACAGTTCAGCTTCTGACATATACAAATGATGTTTTTCTTCAGGGGTGATCTTTTCTGTAGTACCAGAATTCCACACTTCAGGATATACGATGTTTCCCTTCTTCATTCCCTCCGGATATATCTTATTGTTATCTAAATTTCCATTCTCACCATAGATGTCAGTATTATCCTCTCGTTCTCTTCGGTTTTGCTTCTGACATACGTTCCACTTCTGGATAGCTTCAACTACTAATCGTGCATCACCCACGTTGTCCGACTCATAACCAGTGTTTAATCCAGTCATAGTTGTAAAATCCAGACCATTTGGTATTCGCAATGCATATTGTTTCATAGAACCAGATGGAGAAAAAACCAGAAAATGGTAATCAGACTTCAAAGAGCTGGAATCCACATGATAATCATTCCCTTTGAAATTGTGAAAAGTGGACGCAATTGCCCCAGAGAGGGAACTCATCTTGCCAGTGGCAGCTGCTGTAGCGCCAGTTACAGTGCCTCTCCAACTACTGTCTCCATTTCTTATTCTACTAACAACAGATAATGTAACCGGTGGACCAGCTGAACAGAGCCTCTGCTGATAAGGCAGCTGCGAACCTGAACTAGGTGGCCAACGAACAGCCAATCTGGTTTGGACACCCAATACAGTATTCTTTGGTCTAAGGCCAGCATCAGAACTTGGAATATCAACAGTTACTCCCCAAGGATTTATAGCAAACAGATGGCTGGTCCCCCTAGAGGAACTAACTATAATCCACTTGCTGTCATCACTGAAACTAATGTCTTGAATAATCTGAAAAGGTACAAACAGATAGGAAATAAACTTTAATATCAGTAAGTAATTATTTACGAATGCCATATCCTCCCGTGACCAAACAAGAAAACAATTCTTACTGCATTCGTAATTCCACGCTGTAGCCGGTAAAGGTGTACATAAGATGCATCACTATCGGTTGCAGACAGGACTCCAGGAGATCCGGGTGTTATTTTGAAAACATTGATGTTATGCCCTTGAACTGAAGCAGACAATAAAAGCATGCCACTCGGA
This sequence comes from Geum urbanum, assembly GCA_946800695.1. Classification (NCBI taxonomy): domain Eukaryota; kingdom Viridiplantae; phylum Streptophyta; class Magnoliopsida; order Rosales; family Rosaceae; genus Geum; species Geum urbanum. The sequence goes on along the minus strand of OX327001.1, from coordinate 51,617,221 downwards.
TCAAAGCATAATGCGGAAATAGGACTCTTGTGAGCTCTGAACTGAGCAATAACAGCTTTACTGACAATATCTCTAACAATGACCTGACAACCAAAAGACATAATAAGCACAATGGACAGAAATGGTTGGATATGAAAGCACCAGAAAATGTGTCAGGTATCCACATAATTATTACTTTAGTAAAAAAAAAACACAACAATTCAATAATGACATTACAAGAAAATACCATGCCTAATAGCAGTGTATCTTTCCATCATAAAAATGGTGAACCCATGAAATTCATCAAGTATACAATCATTTCCCAGAAAAGGTTGTGTGATGCATGTGAGTGCTTGTGCTTGAAAAAAAAATGTTCTTCCCAAAAGAAACCAAAAGCTCAATCAAAGTCAAGAAGAATGACAGCTAGGTATGGGTGAGAACAGAATTTAGAAAACATGCACCATTCCAACACTATCTGTGTCTGTTGACTGCCCGTTGGTTCCATTGGCTCCATTGGCTTTCCAGCCAGGATTTCCCGACTGAGGATATGTGATACTGTCAGGTACGAGTCCAGAGTAATACTGGGTCAGCTTCTTATACCCCCTATCACCCAAGTTCACAATGCCAGCAGCTAGTTGCTTCCTTGATTCTTTTGCATAATGAGCAACCAGACTTCCATTTGAAGGAAAGCTAGCAGACGGTGCCAAATTTTGTGGATTAACACGCCCAGAATTTGTTACTGCAACAGGATTTCCACTATAAGCTAGCCATCTCTTGCCTACTGCAAGCGGTCCACAACCTGTACCTCCAGACCCAGGAAATCCCGTAACGATAGGATTGGTCAGAATAGTATATTCCCTCTCTAATGTAGTGGCATCAAAACAGTGTATCTGCAATATACAAAACTCAATACTCAAGCAACGGATAACGAAAAGATGATTATTCCATTAACTTTGTACCAAGGTGTACCTGAGTTGCTTGACAAATAGCAAAAACTCGAGAACTGCACTTCACTGCAAAAACAGCTGATCTGAACTTTAGGACATGGACATAGGACTGAGATCTCAAAGAATAGAACTGAACAGCAGTTGGCAGCCTGCTGTTCACTTTGTCATGGCTGTTTGGAGTAACACCATTGCGACTGGCACTGCCATCCAGTGTGGTATTATCAACAGAAAGTGATCCATCAGCACAAACTACCAGCAGCGGACGGCTTTCAGCAAACGCATCATCCGAACTCCTTGACGCTATTGGTTTAGGTAGCATTTGCATAAATGTAACAGGACCATCATGTCTGGATACAAGGTCACGCACATTGTTTGCTTCTTCAACATCCCAAACCTGGAAACCAGAGCGGTAACCCAGCAGAAGAACTTTCCGGCTGACATTTCCCTTCCCCTCTAACTTGTCAAATCCAGCCCAGTTTACCTTCATTTTCCAAAAGAAATATGAGGTTACAACACAGTAAATGTGTAGAAAGTAACAATTCAGTCTAAACAAATTTTCTATATTATTTCACCTGAATCAGCGACAGCCTTTCTAAAAGTACAGCTAGCAAAATCCTTCACACTTATGTAACCAGGATCATAAAAGGTAAGCTGTAACCAATTTTTTAACTATGACAGGAGTACATGTCTATATTAAAAAAAAAGTGTCCTTTCAAGTGTGGATGGATCAAAACTAGATTTTTTTTCTTTGTAACTTAACATAATTTTGTTTTCCAACACTTACCAAACAAGGTACTTTATTGCCATAGTAGAGCTTAATAGACAAAAATAATGTTTTCTTCAAATCAAACACGCGGAGCATGTAGCACGCATCTGACAACATTACATAGCAGTATACAGTTAATAATGTATACGCAGTTACGCTTCCAAAGACTGACTCAAAATTACACGTGTAGGCTTGATTACTAAACTGAACGAGCTTGAAAAAAACATACTGTGCTAAAGGACATTATAGACAAGCGACAAATCGCACTAGACTGCTCCAGATTAGCTATCTGATATATAACCCCAGACCGCCACTTTCTTGCATACACGTGGAAGTTTTTTCTGTCGGCATAATATACTATGGCTGGCATGAAACAACAAATCCTCCTCGCCAGACATTGGCTCAACAAGGAATAAAATTGTGTGATCCATGCATGCATAACACCCGCAATTTTGTTAGGCATACACACGATGACAATGGTCACAATTCCTAGCAACTGGTGCTTTTCAACTAACACAGACACTCGTAATGCAGTAACTCAGAGTCTCAGATACATCAATCAACAACCTATACTCATAAGTCATAACATACTCATGACACTTCTCACTAAACAGTTGGTTCACTTCTGTATTCTCTCTGTGATCAAAGATTCACATGCAATAATTCTAGCCAATATCACAACCTTCAATCTTACAACCGAAAGTTAATTCTACATTCATTCAGCATTTACATATTGTCCTTATAAACATCACCAGTGTAAAATTAGCCTTTTTATTTTCTATATCTCAACTACAAAGTAATATTTCCTGGCCACAAAGTAGGTCTAATCTAAACTTACTAAAATCCCCGCATATGTAAATGAATGAACTAAACACTTAGCACATAGCCTTAAAGGTTCCCTAAAGTAATCAATCTTTCTCCAATAACACCAACATTTAACAACAATCAGATTAGTGTTGTCAGATTGTCACCTGATCATGGATGTTATCATCATCCCTATCAACAATAGAGTTTGCCACCGACACAGCCGACCCCGCAACCGTTGAAGCCCCAGAGGAAACAATTCTCAGACAGCTCGAAATGGTTCGAAACGGGCTCGAAATAAAGCCCTGCTGCCTCTGGCCACCTCCATCATTCCTCATCGATCAAAACAAGCAATAGCCAGAATCAAGAATAACAACAATAACAGTTTTTCTCTTTTGTTTCACAGCAACTGTCTTATTCATAAGCCTTCAGAGCTGCTTCTCTTTGAACTTAAAAACCAACCCAAACAAGAAACAGCCCCAAAATACACGAGCTCTAGGTACCAAGTGTCTCCATGTCCTTGTTCCACAACCCTATAGCATCCAAACTACCCACAAGCACCCAAAACCGAAAAACCAAATAGCACTAGATGTAAAAAAAACAAAAAGAAAAACCCACAAACCCAACAAGGGCCTTTGGCTTCTGGTTTTCGCACGTCGTTTAGTAAATAAAAACAGACGAGGATGATCAAGAGTTGCGCAACTGCCACCTAACCCAAAAAAACAAAGCACCCTTTATGAATACCCGGAAGCTAAAAATACCAAAGATTCAATTTTTACTCTGAAAGGAAGTTCCTTTATGATCCTTGAATGGAACTAAGATGAAAAAAATTAAAGAATTAAATGAAGCAAAAAATAAATGTTTTTTTTTTCCTAATTTGAAAAGGAATTGAATTTTTGAAGTTGAAAATGTGGGGGAGAGAGGAATTTAGGGTTCTATGAAGAAAGAAACCCGCCGAGAAATCGCCAGAAAAACTGGGGGAAGAGATCAGAGGAGAGAGAAAGAAGAGGTTGGGATAATGGGGCAATTTTTGTTTTTGTCTTCGGTTTTGGGAGACGATGATGATGAAGATGATGGAATAAACAACTAAAATAAAATGAAAAACGAAATTGAATGAAAAAGACTATTCGTTTACGACTCTATCACCTTAGGCTTTGCTTCTCCTATGTGCCTATCTAACTTGTGATCATTAGGCTTTTTTTGGCTTGGGGGAATTTGCTTGATCTGCTTTGCTTTAGTTTAGTTTTGGGTACAATAAGTACAACACCTACCTGCTTCTACATGTTTTAGCATCCTCTCTCTCTCTCTCTCTCTCTCTCTCTCTCTCTCTCTCTCTCTCTCTCTCTCTCTCTCTCTCTCTCTTCTTTGTTGTCAAAATCATAGATTAGTTTAGTTTAGGCCCTTTAGTTTATTTGACTTTGATCTTATGGCGGATAATTTTTGCACTCCCTAAAAAAAAAATAGTGGTCATGAGTTGTCTTGAAGAATGGGTGTGGTATTTGGCTTTGCAACTTTCTTTGGTGGTTATTCTGGTGGCGCGAAGATACTAGACGGTGAGTGGTGGTGAGTGTGCAGACGGAAAGTGGTGTGTTTGTCTTGAACTGTGGGCTTGGGCGGATGTTGGGTGGCGGATGTTGGGTGGCGGATGTACGGGAGGAGTTGTGTTTTTGTTTGGTACAACGGTGTTGCTAGGGTTGGCAATGGCATTTTGTTTTAGGCTAGAAATTGGCTCTCTTTTTGGGCTTCTCTTTATGGGTTTGTATATTTCATATTATAATTTTTATTTTATTTTGTTGAAAGGGATTGATTAGGATTTTAGTATAGTTAATTATGTTTATGTCTTATTGTCTTGGGATTATTGAAAGGATCCAACCCCGATCTAGTTGCCTAAACCGGAATCGAACCCCTTCTGAAAACGTGAACCAACAAAAATCATTCAAAATTTCGGCAGAGTAACGTTGCTAACGTGGAATTACCATAACCTGCACCCGGAAAATAACACTTCATCCTATGCCACAAAAGTCAAACCGTGGGCACCAATCCCATCCAGACAATATCATTTCCATATCAATAAACAGTAAATAAAACTGTAATATATAATATATCCGAGAAAATCCGTATAAAACATGTATCAGAATGTATCAGAGCGACCTCTAGTGTAAATATATACAATATATACATCAGTAGGCGAAACAATAACCTACTGGAAAACACAGGTAGCTCGAATCACTAGCCTCCAACCGCGACGTGAGACACCAGAATCCGAACTGTAAACTGGGCACGAAAACCGAAAAGCCCAGGGGAAAGGCAAATAAAAAAGTTAGAGTGAGTGGACGAAAATAAACATATGTCTTTCACCAGTTATATACATAATCAATGTAAAACAGTGCGAGTTCGGAAAGTATATATATAGAGGTTGTCAGACGAATCTCTCAAGCCCGACGTCAGGTGAATCGCTCAAACCCGACGGTGATAGGCCAGGGGAATCTCTCAACCCCAGTGGCATACAGGGGAATCTCTCAACCCTGCCCAGAGGAATCTCTCAACTCTGGTCCAGATGAATCTCTCAACTCTGGCGGACTACCGGTGATCAGCCGAGTAGCCGAAGTATCGATGCAGTAATGCCATCACCAATATATATAAAATAATACCTCCGAAAATAACATATATCTCAACATCGTATAAAGTAAATACGGAAAATCACGATAAATCACGAACTCGCAAACAATTGTGAAAATATAAAAATGTCCACTCACAGATCAGCAAGCGCGCACTCGCGCTAATCTCGTGGTCCGGCAGAAGATCCCTCGCCTGAAGCACGATCTCGATCTCGATCCCCTGAATAATCATAAAACACATCTGATCAAAATCATAGCCCACAACTCTGTACTTAACCACGGAAACCAACCGTTCTCGAAAACATATTGAACTGTATAAAACAATCGACTGAATTTCCGAAATCTCCACTCGAAACCTTCGACTGAAAATCCGACACCCAAATCAATACGAAAACCTCAAGGCGATAATCAGGGCGCGATTACGAGAAAAATGACATTAAAAACATCGAAATCTGAAAAGTTAACCCTCTCGCCGGGGCACCGTCGTTGACCGGCGCTGCCGCCGGCGCGCCGTCAACGGTGGAATTCCACGGCGAGGAAGACCCAGAATTGAAGCTCTCCTCAAGCCAAACCACTTTTACAACTACAACAACCCTCAATTCAAACCACAACACCTTCAATTTAGCTCGAACCCGAACAGAGATCAACTCCGGCAACCACCACAGTTCACTCTAAAAACCACCATCCCGTCCAAATCCAACCACCCAGGAAGCATCACCGAGGTTAGGGGAGTTGAAACCCCAACATCCCCACCTCCACAACTCGCCGGAACACCACGAACCGTCACCGGCGAGATTCATGAAACGGGCTCGAATCGGGTTCAACCAAAACCTCACCAATTCAAACAAACTCAAACATAAAACAGTAAAGGAACTCAAGGGGAATCGATTGGTACCCTTGGTGTGGCCAGAGGTGGCCGGAAAAATTGGGTCGGCCGGCGAGCACAAACGGGTCACGTTCTCACCTTCACGGGTCAACGGTCACTTTCCAAAAATAGAAAGTCAACTAATGGTCAAACCTTAAACAGTGTTTTACGACTATTTCTCGACTATTTCCGATATTTATACTCGCACCTCAGGACGATCAACGGTTCAAAACGAATAACCAAAACGATTCGGATAAACTCGTCGATAAACCGAAACTTCAAATAATCATATTATATTCCTCGGTTATCGGAAAAATCATCCGTAACCGCTCTCGAGCTCGAAATCACGTGGTCTACAACTCTCGTGAAGACACTCAATTCAAATTCTCGGCCAATATTTAAGTCGCGAGCTAATCCAGCAAACCACTCTATTAACGATTAATCGCGATTTTACGCAAACTCGTGAATTGTGCCGATTACACTACTAGTTCTGGTTCGGGTCGTCACAATTATAGAATTAGATATTATTAGTCACTGCTAATTTGCGTCTTTTTTAGATTCACGAGCTATTTTGGTCGAGCAATGGCGCAAAGACCTTCGATTAACTTGCTAGTGGCGAACAGATGACATAGACTTTGCACATACAAGCGCGAAGACAATCAATTATGGGCTCATAGTGCATTGTGGTTCATCATTGGTGGAACATTTTTCCTATGCGGATGGCTTGTGGATGGTTAGTGCCGATGACAGAAGTAGGCTCGGGTCGGAGCGGTTTGGTATTGGGCCTGACTCAAATGTGAAACAGTAATTTGGTTAAGTTTGGATCGGTTCCTTATTTTCGAACTTCCTAAACTGATCGGATCCGATCCGAAAATATTCGGTTCAGTTTCTGTATAATTTGGATTACCGACCATTACAGACTTCGTATACAAAAAATTCGATTTCATTATAAATACATAGATGATGTCATCACTTTCATTTCGAATCCAGAGAAGATAAAAATCTCAATTGCTATTGGATTACTTGTAAAGCTTGTTTATTCATCCAAACGCATATGAATCAGAGTTTACATAGTTTCATGCATGCATGTTTACCAAAAGAAATCATAGGGGGTGAATTACAGGGATAAGAATTGAATTAGTGTTTGGAAATTATATTCGAATGAACCTGACTTGGAATGGAAGCCTTTTGGGATTTTCTCTTTCTGAATTTGTTAAAGGAATCTAAGATTTAGCCTTGACAATAGGTTATGAATGAAGCAAAAAGGGATTTTTGGGTTGGACTGAGATTTCTAGGTTTGAAGAGGGAGAAGGTCTTTCTGGGTTTGAAGAAAGAGAAGGAGAACAAATAAATAAATAAAGGGAGAGGGAGGCGAGAGAAGGAAGAGAAATGAGATATTAGGATAAATTTTTGTCTTATATATGTGGGAGAGCAATCAAGTGTATGCAATTGGAGAAGATCGGGTGTGGAACCTTATTAAATATGAATCATGGCTAATCTTAGACTTGAATCCTTTTAGATTCGAACATGGGATCCCCATTAATTCGGGCTAGTTTTTTTTTTTTTTTTTGCTCGAAAAGGTAATGCCATAAAAGAGAAGTAGGCAAAAGCCAAACTTCTAGGAAGAAAAGTACACACATACCAAATTGAAAAAAAGAAAGAGAACCTAAAATGCAGGAAGACAACACATAACATCAGTACCTATACTGATGGTTCCTCAGAGAACATGAGTAGCACTACCAGAATAACTGCTTTAGGCAACGATCTCAAATCGTTGCCTAAAGTTATAAAATCGTTGCCTATAAGCATAGGCAACGAAAATTCGTTGCCTATACCGTCGTTGCCTTTTCATCGTTGACTATACTATAGGCAACGAAAAACCAAACCCATCGTTGCCTATAGTTTAGGATTTAGGGGTTAGGGTTTTCAACTATACGCAACGACATCGTTGCCTATAGTTTCACTATAGGCAACGATTTATTCGTTGCCTAAAAATCACCGACAGGTCAACTTTGACCACCTTTCAAACTATAGGCAACGACGAACTCGTTGCCTATACTGAAGAATTTCGTTGCCTATAATTAAGAATTTCGTTGCCTATAGTTTGAATTGTTGTATTACTGGCAAACTATAGGCAACAAAATTGGTCCATTTCGTTGCCTATAGTTTGTGTAATTTTTAAAAAAAATACTTGATTCTGGATTGGGCCCAATTCCAGAATCTGCAACATTTACATGAGTTCAAACCACAACAGCGTACACATTCCAACCTAAATCAAAAACTAGCTACGTGCTACTGATCAAAGTTAACACAATTGAGGAACTCCTCGTGTGAACCCTCCTGGTGCTGCTGGTCGTCACCCCCGTAAAACTGATGAAGCTGCGGCTGCTCGTCACCCCCGTAAAACTGATGTTGCGGCGGCGGCTGCTCGGCACCCCCAAAAAACTGATGCTGCTGCGGCGGCTGCTGGTGGTCCCCATATAACGGCGGCTGCTGGTGACCCCCAAAATACTGCGGCTGTGTTGTAGGCGTGAACAGATTTGGCTGAGTCTGTGGGTGCGGCTGCGAAGGCCCCCGAGGTTGCTGAGATTGAAAGAATGCCCACATTTGGTCGTGCTGCTCCTTCTCACGGGCTCTTTCCTGCTCCATGGCTTCCCTGGCACGCCTTATCTCCTCCAACTCCTCTTGCTGCCTCCGAATCTGCTCCTCCTGCCTCCGAATCTGCTCTTGTACGCCGGACAACCTAGAACTGCTGGACCCGCTGGAGAATTCTGGAGTCATCTTCAAGACTCTATTTCCTCTGTAACCCATCCCCTTGGCCCAAAACTTGTTCTTTCCAACGGGAATCGCATCTGACACGCACCTCGCCGCATTAATGGGCGTCATGTGGTCAACCTGAGATGCATACTGGGTCACCTCCTCCTCCGTGCACCCCTGATGCAGCTCTCGAGCTACTTTAGCACGCACCTTCGGGATCGACTCAACCAATCTCTCCTAATAGACAATGCAAAATCGGTGACGCATTAATAATTGAGTAAAATACAAGAATTAATTAAACATGAGATGTATCAAATATGGACAAATATTTATTAGATACTTACAACATATTCAGGGTTGTTCGGATACCCATGTCGGATGGAATACACGAGAGGATCGGTCTGTGGTTCCAACCTTGCCCCACGTCGAGTCCATCTCTCATACGTTCGGGAACCGCAATGATGTGGGTTCACGTTCTGCGCTCGGTTTTTAGCATTTTCTTTCGAAATGTGCTTGTAGAATAAGAAAATGTGCACAATTATTAGCCAATTATATATATAGCATAAATTAGAGAATATCCTCGCAACATTAATTTTTTTGATTAAAATCCAACCCATTTATTTTTCACATATTTAGTCCTCTGACCTAGAATTGTTTCCTTTAATTTCTAGGTTTTTTCATGTTATTCTGCAGGGAAATAATTTAATTTTTGTTATTTTTGGTTTTAATTTCTAGCCTCTCAATCACTAATACAATTCACTATCTTAACTTCGTATAAACAATGTAAGTTGTATAATTTAATTTACCTACACAATATATTAGAGATTTACCTACATATTAAATTAATAACATAGATAGAGATTTACCTACTACCTCTTGCGTATATAAAATAATATATCATAAAATGTAGGTAAATTAATAATAATAATATTAGTTTAGATTTAGGTACGCAAATCAATTCATGTGCATACCACAAGCTTGGGATGCTTCCAGTGGGCTATAAGTCAGTTCCACTCGTACTCCCGGTATCTGAACTCACTTGGAGTGCCATTTCGGCCTTTATCTATGTTCTCCTGCCAGAACGTCTTCAAGTGGGACTTCCACTCTCGATACCTATATTGATGCAACAAAAATATCATATAACCAACACTTTATATTCACAAATCTAACGTATTCAGGATACTTAGCCTTATATAAATCCAAAATCACATCACCTAGACGCGAGCTTTCGTTCACACCACCCCCCGGGCTGCTTCAGCCGATCGTCAATAATAAACCATTGCTGCAATACACGTATACATAATTAGCCTCATAAATATGTATGTTTGGTGGCTTATAATAATAAGAACGTCTATTTTTATGACAAATTAATGTAAATTTAACTCACCGACAGTGCATTATGCACTCGGGCCTTCACTTGAGCATCAACTGAACCCCACGAGTCCCACAACATCGGGACGAAATCACGTATGACAAATCCTGCTTAGCTAGCATACATCCCTTTGTCAGAATACTCGATAGCAGAGCCATCGTCCTCATAATCAATATGAGCCCGATTGTCACCAACTCGATCTTCAATACCCTTCCCGGTTGTGGTACCTCTGCTCGCTTTAGCTTTAGGGTTGACGACGGTGCCTAAGACACGGTACAAAAGAAGGAAATTAAGAAATAGAACCTAATTTAATGTACTGTATCTACTAAAAGAACATAAACTTACCATTCTCGTAAGTGAGATGGCCCTTAACCCTCACACTCAACAGAGGTTGAGAGAACGGCTCATATGTGTATGCTTCCTCAGGCGTCGTGAACGGGTCCTCATCATATATGGCCACGTTGTTAGGGTCGAGCTGAGGTATCTTCGGAATAACCGTAGGGAAGAACAAGTCCCTGGGCGGGCATAAGTGCACAGAATCCGTGCGGGATGCACTGCCGGATGGCCCAGATGATATGGAATTATGGGGTGGCGTCGCCGGATTGGGGGGAAGAGGTGGCATACGCGGTGGGTCCTGCTGGTTTGGCCATAGTACCCTCGTACTATTTGGGCGTTCGCTGCTGACTGAGTGACGACCGGATTCCGTGGTGGAGTTTCGGCTGCTGTTGCGGGAGGGTCGTTCATGAGACACCGAGTGACGTGGACCTTGGGGATCCTGGGATGCTGTATATAGTTGGAGGTGACGATTGGAATGTACATAGACGGTCTCAAGACTGTCCGGTACGGTGCTTCCAGAACTCTGACCAACGGACCTAGACCCACTCCTGGGTCCTTGAGGGTTCAACCCGGAGGACATTTGAGGTGTCGCTCCTTGAGGTGACGAGGAGGAAGCTCCTTTCTGTTTCCCACTTTTCCCGGGAATCAATCTTTTGAACACGGATATTTTTATTAATGTCTGCAACAAAATAACATAATGAATAGCTTACAATTGAGGCAACACTAACCTAAATTTAAATTTTGTCTAACTAAAATGAACAACCCAAACTAAAATCACACTTATTCCCAATTCTAATTACCTAAACTAAATAACCAAACTAAAATCACACTTATTCCCAATTCACCTTACATAAACTAAATAACCAAATTAAATCCTCTAATCCACAATATAATCCCAACCTAATTAAATCAACAATCCAACATAGTTCATCATCCTTACCAAAATCAAACCTAAATAAAACCTAAATTCAACAATACAAACTAAATAACAACACAAATCCAACTAAAATCAACCTAACCTAAATCCAACACAAATCCAACACAACCTAACATAAATCACAAGACAAATCCAACACAAATCCAACTAAAATCAACCTAAATCACGTTGTTTATATATTCAAGTAAGGAGAATCATGAGAGAATGCGAACCGTACTATTCGGGCGAGGGCGAGGGCAGAAATCCGGCGAGAGTACTATTTGGGCAGTCTTTCGAATCGTTGCGGCGGCGCTGGTCGCGACTGGGTCATTTATTCAACCTATTATAGGCAACAAATGGCAGAATCGTTGCCTATACTTTAGGCAACGAGGAGGACTTATAGGCAACGAGTCTATCGTTGCCTTAACTTTAGGCAACGAGAGGTATCCTTTAGGCAACGATTTGTGTCGTTGCCTATAGTATAGGCAACGAAATCAATACTAAAGGCAACGAAATTTTCGTTGCCTATACTTTAGGCAACGATTTGTGTCGTTGCCAATACTAAAGGCAACGAAATCAATACTAAAGGCAACGAAATTTTCGTTGCCTATACTTTAGGCAACGATTTGTGTCGTTGCCAATACTAAAGGCAACGAAATCAATACTAAAGGCAACGAAATTTTCGTTGCCTATACTTTAGGCAACGAAATCATTATTATAGGCAACAAACTTCAATTTATAAGCAACGAAATTCACATGTTTTCCACAACATACATGAAAATAACCGTTAAACTAATCCAGAAAATTACACAAGTAAACTTCGATTCGATCAACACATATATACATTTAGGAGTTAATCAATATCAATATACTACAACAAAAAATACAATTTGCGACGGCTAGCTGCCGTTGCAAAAGATGAAAACGCCGTAGCAAATGCTCTTTTGCGACGGCAAAAATAGTATTTGCGACGGCAACGCTTCCGTCGCAATTGGTGGCGACGCAATTGCTAATTGGTGAACCAGGGTGAACCAGGCTGAACCAGGGTGAACCAGGGTGAACCAAGCTGAACCAAGCTAGAACTGGAACCTTGATTCTTTATCAAGGTGATTCACCCTGCTGATACCCTGCTGATACTGAACCAGGGTGAATCAAGGGCTTACTTCTTTATGATATATAAGGTATCCACATGCATATAAATTGATGCAAAATGCAAACCTTAGTAACACTCCAGTACACTCCTGATAAACTTATGTATGTATCTAACAACATGGACGAGGAGTGCCGTCGCAATTGGTGAAACCTTTTGCGACGGCGTCGGTTTGCCGTCGCAAAAGGTCTACCCATTCACGACGGTGAATTTGCCGTCGCCATTGATAGGTATTTGCGACGGCATTCATTTCCGACGCAAAAAAGCGTAGCTAATTGAATTTTTTGTTGTAGTGATACAAGCTCGAAGACTATACTCAATTACATCTCTAACTAAGGCTGATAATCAGAATCAGAATCATCGCTAGAGTCTGACGCAGTTTGATAGTTGAAGTCTGGTAATAGGTGTCGCTCCTCGTCCTCGTCACTCGAGTCTTCATCAAAGTCATTTGGATTAACATTTAGAAGTGCTGCTCCAGAATTTTGAACCACAATACCAGGTCGAACATTATTAAGGCGAATTGTATCGGATTCCGGAATGTCAATTCCATTTCCCTCTTGGTATGCTGCAACTTCTTCGTCATCTTCATTCTCACCAAGTGTGGCAGCACTGTACACATTCCTAGCTTGCACATGGTTTACTACTTTCCACGGGGGTCTATTCATAAGATCGTCAAGGTAAAATACTTGTTTGACCGATGTAGCAAGAACGAAAGGATCCTCCTCATACCAGCTTGTGGCAGTATTCACGGAAATGTATCCATACTGATCGATGCGAACGTTCTCCGGACGAGTATCAAATCATCTGCACTTAAACAAGTAAACTTTCATGCGCTCACCATACATGAGTTCAACCACTGAATGGAGTACACCGTAGTAGTCAGGATCGTTATCCCCACCATGCACCATTACCCCACAATTCTGTGTCTTCACCCTGTTGTCTCTTTCTTGACACATAAATTTCACGTCATTGACCCTACACATCGCGTAAACTTTTGATGATATAGGTTTCATAGCCAAGAGCCTCAATGCGTGTGACCATTGTGGGTAACCATCATCTTCTACATAGTTCATCTGAAACAAATAACCGTCAATATTAGATACGACATTTCATATAAATAACCGTCACAATTTGCTTTTACACGTCATATATATTATGACTAAATGAATATATACTCACCCATGTGCCAAAAAAATTTGCAAAGGTCCGGTTGTGGTACGCAACATCCCCGCGAACCTGTGGACTTCCAAGGTGTGTGTCTTTCCAATATTTAACTTCTTGACAATTAATGAGTACACACCAGTGTGTAATGTCTAACTCATATGGTGTCAACTCCCATTCCCCGTGCAACCTACTCTGTGGGTAAACATCATTAGAGACTACAGAAAGGTTGAACTGGGGTTCATCTACCGACATATTCGAATGTGGGTCCTCAAGCGCTCCCAAATACAGTTTGACGTACGTTACGCACTCGTGCGCAAGATATGCTTCGGCGATACACCCTTCAGGTGCAGATGTATTATGTACATACCCTTTGTAGTCTCCCAGTTGTCTACAAAGATGAAAACAGCTTGTTATTATTGTTGTACGTAGAACAAGAATAAATTAATATATAAAGACTTAATTAGCAAACATAATACAAATGCAAGGTATATACCTCTCCATTGGATACATCCAAGTGTAGTGAACGGGACCGGTGAGCATCAATTGCTCGGGAAGATGCATCATCAAGTGAGGCATGATGTCGAAGAAATTTGGGGGGAAAATCCTCTCCAACTTGCACATGATAAAAATGATGTCCTTTCGCATTTCTTCGAGGTCTGACATTTTCACTTCTCTGGTGCATAACTTTTGAAAGAACCTTGACAACGCCACTAACGGCTCTACCACCTCATCATCAAAGTACCCTCGAATCATAATAGGGAAGAGGCGTTGAAGTAGTACATGGCAGTCATGACTCTTTAATCCATAAATCTTATTGTCCCTGTAGTTAACACACCGACTTATATTTCCAGCAAACTCATAAGGATACTGGACGTTAGCCATCCACACAAAAATTTCATGCTTCTCGTCACGCGTGACCGTGTAAGGAGCTTGGGGCATCTTTCTCCCCTTCTTTTTCAACCACAGATGTTCCCGCAGTTTCATTTTTTCCAAATCAACGCGAGCTTTAGGGCCATCTTTGGTTTTACCTTGCCAATTTAGAACGGTGCCCACCACACTTTCACACACATTCTTCTCTATGTGCATGACATCTAGATAGTTCCTGATAGGCAACATCCGCCAGTACGGGAGTTCCCAGAAGATGCTCTTGTGTGTCCAGAACTTATACCTGTCGGGTATCTTCGGTATAGTCGCAACAACATCAGGATGATTGCTCAATGGCCCAAAATTATACTCATTCAGGACTTCTAAGATTTCATCTCCAGTCCATCCCATGGGTTGCAGACCTTCTTCTACAGTGCCGTCAAAAGCCTGGGCGTCCTGGCGAAATGGGTGATGTCGTGGAAGCCAACATCGGTGACGCATATGGACAATCTTCGAGCAATGAGCTTGTCCAAACATGGCAGTCATGCACTCTGGACAGGCCCTGTACCCCTTGGTTGGGTTTCCCGACAACATCCCTCGACCTGGAAAATCACTAATTGTGCCCACAAGCATAGCACGCATTCGGAACATCTCATTTTTAAACCTGTCGTAAGTGGGATGACCAACTGTACTCAAGTGCTGAAGCTCCATAATCAATGGCCTCATGTACACATCCAGACACTTTCCTGGATAACCCGGCCCTGGAATCAACAGAGTCAACATATTATATTCTTTCTTCATGCACATCCACGGAGGAAGGTTGTACGGTACCAATATAACGGGCCATATGCTGTACTTCTGACTCATGTTGCCGAAGGGGTTGAATCCGTCAGTCGATAGCCCCAGCCAAACATTTCGGACTTCAGCTGCAAAATCAGAAAACACATTCACCAGGTGCTTCCAAGCCTGACCATCAGCAGGGTGTCTAAGGATATCATCGTCAGGCGAAGTCCTCTCAGCCCACCATCTCATAGCTTTCGCCGTGAATGCACACATGAACAACCTTTCCAGCCTATCAATAAGTGGGAAATACCGAAGTATCTTCACTGCTTTCTTCTTTCCTGCAGGAGTGTACTTCCACCTTTCCGTACCACACACCGGACAGTAATCAAGCTTTGATAGATCCTTCCCGTCATCGTCTACACCCCAAAAGAGAACGCAATCATACATGCATGCGTGAATCTTGGTGTAGGAAAGTCCAAGATCTTTGAGGACATGTCGTATCTTACGATGAGTGGGGGGAAGACGATGACCGGGGGGCAGCAGATCACCAGTCAACTGAAGCCACCTATCGACCGCTGCCACGGTGCTCTTGGTCTCCACTTTTAGCTGCATCACTGCCATCACACTTTCAAGGACTGTTTTAGGACATCCGTGGTACAACGGAGTTTGATGCATCTGAATCAGGTTGTGGTACTTGTCCATACCACGTGTGTTGACATAAACTCTAGGTAATGGCTGGAGTGGCTCAATGTGAGGGAAATTCTCAACTTCTGGAGGAACATATACGGGTGCTTTAGAATCATGAAATACACCGCTCTCATGAGGAAACATATCGTCGATGAACCTCCTGGTGGGATCATAATTGAATGAACTCGCAGTATCAGCAAATTGTCCATGATCATGCGGATCGGCTGCTGATGCTTCACCGTGATAAATCCAACGGGTGTACTTATTCCAAAATTCGTTTCTATGAAGGTGTCGCTCAACTGTAGCAATGTGACAACGATTGCCGCGACACCGACATTGTTTACATGGACAATAATGCACTGGCAACTCTCCACAATTAGCCGCCACAAATTCCAGAAATCTCCTAATTCCCTGCCCATATCTTGCATCAGTTCTATCCAGCCTCATCCAACTCTTGTCCATCCTGAAATGCACTGGCGATTCCAGAACGTTTCAAATTTTTCCACCGATTTTGATTTGAATGGAGGAGCTGCTGGCTAGATCTGATATAATAATAATTATAGGCAACGAAATAGTAATTCGTTGCCTATATTTTTTTTCGTTGCCTATTAAACTATATGCAACGATTTTTTCGTTGCCTATAACCATACTTTAGGCAACGATTTGAATAGGCAACGATTTTTTTCGTTGCCTATAAACCAGACATTAGGCAACGATTTGACTTCAACAGGCAACGAACTCGTTGCCTATAGTTCACAATAGGCAACGAAAACCCTTGTCGTTGCCTATTGTGAACTATAGGCAACGAATTTACCAGCTCGTTGCGCGTTGTTTTTAAATTCGTTGCCTAAAGTGTTTATGTTGGTAGTGTAGCCTAACAAATGGGAAAGAAAAAAACCAAACAACCTATGAGGGTTCTGGAACACTGTCACTGCTTAGAACATTCACCATAAAAGTTGCAAAGCACACAACTTCAACTTAGCGAGCTTAGCGGCTGCATCGGTAGCATAGTTTGCTTCACGGTTTATCCATCTCCACGACACATTGGATAGCACCATCCACATCCTTGTTCATATTTTCCACTAATTCATTCGAATCTGACTCAATATGCACCATTCTGAAACCATGGGATACACAGAGCTTCAAACCCTCCATAAGAGCAGCAGCCTCCGCCTCCAAAGAAGAATAAACATCAATCACCTTTGCCAACCCCGCACGGCAAGTACCCATGGAGTCCCTAATAATTTCCCCAACACCAACAACCCCAGTCTTTCTATCTCATGCTCCATCCACGTTAAGCTTCAAGAAATGAGGTGTAGGAGCACACCACTTGACTTTAGCAACACCATTTGAAAGGGCAGAAGCACTCCCACCCACAACAACATTTCTAAAATCAATATCCAACATTTCAGCCTCCCTAATAACCAAACCAGGACCCGGGAGCTTTCCTTTGTAGATAAAATTACATCTCTCCTTCTATACACCCCATAAAAGATTGAATAAAAGTGGGAGGCACATATCCGAAGTCATATGGTTAGGCAAATCTTTAATGATGTCCAATAGTCAGGCACTCAAAGTAGAGATCCTATGCTTTTGAATACTTATACCAAGATAGCAACCAAACCAACTCTGTCCAAGGATAGAGAAGAATACAATGTTCTACAGACTCCTCAAATTCTCCACAGACAGGAGATAAATGAGAAATGATAGCATCTTTCTTAAAAACATTTAGAAGACAAGGCAGAGCATACCTCAAAGCTTTCCACACAAAATGGCATACCTTAGGTAGAGTCTCTGTCTTCCAAACATGTTTCCAGACCTCACCATCAACACAACCCAAAGTAGACGCACCTAAAAACACAACAGGCGCTTTGAAATAAGTCTTGTACGCAGATTTAACAAGAGGCCAGATAATACGATCTGAAATGCCCTTATTACCTCTCTTAATACGCTTATTGGTGGTGGCTTCTTTTTCTGGAATAAAATTAGTTAAGTGCTCAATCTTCAACTCCCCGTTGACTTCATCCAGGATATCCCTTGCCAAAAGTGGAGTAAAACTATTAGAACAACGAACAAGGTGAATCTTACCATCAGTAGAGTTTGGTAACCAATGATCCCTCCACACACTCACAAGAGCACCATTATTGGTTTGCCACCTATCACCATTTTCTATCAAATCCCTTCCCGCCAAAATACTACTCCAAGCCCAAGATGCTCTAGAACCTTTGACTGCCAAAAATAAATTTCGATCATGAAAATAGTGCGCTTTTAAAACTCGCATCCAAAGAGCATTGGGATTCCGCATTATCCTCCAACATTATCTAGCAAGCAGAGCAACATTGAAAGATTCCAAATCCTTAAAACCTAAGCTGCCTTCATCCTTATGAGTACAAAACTTTGACCAAGCAACCTAGTGCACCTTCTCCCTGCCCTCTTTGAAATCTCACCAAAACACAACAATATTAGAGTTAATGGCCCTACAAAGGGATACGAGCAGCTTAAAACACGACATAGGATATGCAGGTATAGTTGTAGCCATCGCCTTAATCAAGACCTCCTTACTAGCATGAGAAAGATATTCTGCACTCCACCCCTCAAACTTTTGTTTCACACTTTCTCGAACATACGATAGAGCAATCTTTTTTTGACCCTCCCCAATGTGTGGGAAGACCAAGATAAGTGCCAGGGGAATCAGAAGGCTGAATATGAAGAACATTAGCCAGTTGAACCTTGAGGTCCAGAGGGTAATTTGGTGTAAAGAAGAGGGAAGACTTGGAAGTGTTAATGCCTTGTCCCAAAGCCTCGCAATATTGATGAAGAATACTCATGAAAGTCTCACAGTTGGAAATAGAGGCTTTTAGAAAAAAAGGAGAATCTTTAGCAAAAAGTAGATGAGATAATCCTGAGAACTGCTTGCTTAGCTTGATTCCAACAAGTTTCTTTTCATTCACAGCCTTAGAAATATTAAAGGACATCACTTCACTCACTAGGAGAAAGAGATAAGGGGAAATGGGGTCTCTTTGTCTCAATCCTCGAGAAGGGGAGAAAGGCTTCCCCACCTTACTATTAATAAGAATGGAAAAAGTGATAGATTTCACACATTTCATCACCAAATCCACCCACAATCTGTGAAAGCCCATCTTGCATAAGGTTGCTTCAAGGAAATCCCACTCTACCCTACCGTAGGCCTTGATCATGTCGACCTTAAGTCCCAACTCATACTTCTTAGTCTTCTTCCTCAAGCGAAGATAGTGGAAAGCTTCATGAGCTAAAAGAACATTGTCTTGGATTTGTCTACCCGGCACAAGAGCGTTCTGTTGTTCCGAGATAAGCATAGGCAAGATTCCTTTCAATCTGTTTGCAAGAACTTTAGAAAGGATCTTGTAGGAGCTATTACAGAGACTAATAAGCCTGAATTGAGAGACCAACTCTAAAATTCATCGATTTTGGGATGAGGCTAATGACTATATGATTTAGATAAGATAGGGAAGAAATAGGGTTGCTGAAAAAGTTAGCAGCAGAAAATAATTCATCCTCTACAATCTCACAATACTTATCGTAGAAAGAACCCGGAAAGCCGTCTGGTCTCAGGGCTTTCCACACATTCAACTGAGCCACATCAGTCCTCACCTCCTCCTTACTAAATTGCCTAGTAAGGCACAGGTTCTGCTCATTAGTAATTACACTCGTAACACCATCCAAAGCCTCATTCCAAGATCTAGGACCATAAGTAGAGAAAAGATCAGAGAAATAATGTTCAAATGACATCTAGTGCAGGGTTTGATGCAAGCCTTCAAAATGCAGGGTCTAATTTTGAGTCTTAGTGTCGTTTAGAACTACCTTCTAGAATAAAGTTAGTGAATACCTGAGTTATTCCAGAAATAACACATTCAATCCCAAATTTACCAATCATCTGTGACTATCAAGAACATAAAAACGTTCTGTAGTCAGATAAAAAAACATAGAAATCTCTTAGGCCTTGTTTGGCAATGGGATTTTAAGGCGGGATATGACCAAAACACGGGATCTCGAAATCCCACGCGGCAAATCCCGCGTTTGGCAAAAAAAGAGAGAATGGAATCTAGAAATCACAGAATTTTGAACGGGATTTTGTGTGAACTTTTTTCTTAATATAAAGGGAATCTTGAAATCCCACCGTCTGAGACGTTATTTTGAAATCCTGAAATCACTTGCAGACCCAACGCAGAAGATGACCAAAACACGCGATTTCATATGGATTGATCGTTGATTTCTAGGTTTGTTTTATACGTTGGGCTCCCATTCCATAGTGTAATCTAGGGTTTTATGGCTGCAATCTATTGTAATCGATCTCCAATTTCAAATAGGTTGTTTTATGTGTTTCGTTCTATCACTTATATGGCTATCAAATTTGATATGTTTGGCTTGTTATGCCTGCTAGGTCAATGAACTAAAATTGATTCATTGTTTAAATTGGGTTATTGACACTGACGATATTGAATCTCACTATGCTTTGAACTGGTTTGTTTGGGTTTACGGCTTTGAATCCTTGTATGTTGTTCCATGGTTACATTCTGTTTTTGAATGAGATTGAGGTAGTTGTCTATTGATTTGAATATGAACTATATAACATATTTTTTGTCTCTCAAAGCTGGTATTTGGATGGAAGCACTTACCTAAGTAGTGTAGAATGGTGAATTCTTTGTATACACTTTACACAATGATTTATAAGGAAGAATAGAGTTCAAGTCTTGAATAAAAGAGTTTGAATGAGGTTTAATATGGCTATGATTTAGCTAGTGGTGAGGTAGCAGAACTAGAGTACTTGTGCCTAAATAGTTTAGTTTATGATCATATCAAATTCTAGCATTTGAAATTTAGATAACGATCTACTCTAGTATGTAAGATATTGGGCTAGGGAGGTACTAGGAGAGCTAGAACATTTTGACACTATGATGTTCTTCCAGTTGTTGGGATTATGGAAAGAAATAAGAACATAAGTGGTGATTTGATATAGAACATAAGTGTAGTACTGTATCCAGGCACAGTAGTGATTTGGCTAAGTGGTGATTTGATAGGTTCAAGCTCATGTTGGCTAAGATCAAGGTAAGCTGTTAGTTTCTTATTGTCTTGCACTTGTCTTAAGTGACAAAGCTATTTCCAGTAGTTTTTATCTCGTGTTTGCAAATATTATCACCGCCATAGGCATTTGTTTTGTTCATTCCAGTGCATGTAAATGAGAGGGATGATAGTTTGTTAGTTGAGCATGGTTTACAGCTAGGTTCTAAACTAGTTATTTTTTGAAAATCAATCACATCTTGAGAATGAAGTTAAACAAATCCATGCTTCTACCTATATTGCTGGTATGATCAAGCACTTAATATGCTTTTTTATTATTTGTGTGCAGAAAGCCGAATTCGTCAAGCAGGAGCTAACAAAGCTGAAGAAAGCAAGTGCTTGAATTTTGACTCATCAGCAGAGTACTCAAAAGAGTACTTTTTTTATTTTTGGTTTATATATATGTACAAGGTTTAGTCTTCTCATCTCAATTTTGAGTCTGATTGTTATTCTTCTGGGTGCACAGTTGGCTTTGGCTGAGGAAGAGATAAAGCTACAGGAGCTATTATTCTTTGTACTGCCGGATTAAGGTACTAATTTTTTGGATTTGTTTTGTTCTGGGATCTAATTCAGATCCTTCTTATTCCTCCACTTTGGTTTTTTACTAGTTTCTCTCCATTTGTGGGTTCAACTTCTAGTATAGGATTTCACTTTTTGACATGTTTGTTTATTCATTTTTGTTTCCTTTGAGTTCAACTGAGTTAGATCTGATTAGTTTTATTTGGAACTGGGAATCTTTGTGGAGATGGCACAAGGTCTCATGAGACTTTTGATTTTAATACTTTACAAATTTGTCTACCTGTTAAAAGTCCGTGGAGGGCTGAGCCTTTCTGAAAAAAGTTGCAACCTTTTTCCTTGTCTTTTTATGATGCATTACTGATCGACATATATGCCTTTGAAAGATGAGTACATACAGAACCACGATAAGCAATTTATGTATTTAAATCGATTACCAGGTTTTATATACATCTTAGTTTTACTCACAGTGGTAAATGACTGTGTTCCAACGTCTAAGGTGACCACCACTTTTGAGTGCAGAAGGCTTGCTGATCAGAATTTGCAGGATGGTCACAGTATGATCAAATTTGAAATTTAATACCTTTTAAATTAACTGGGACGGTTAGCTTTGTGTAATTTTGGGTTTTTGTGGAACTTCTGTTGAACTGTCAGGTGCATCTTTCTTGATGGACTATGTGTCTGCTTTATTTTCACATTCTTGCTGATACATAAGTGTAGTACTGTATTTCAATTGGAACAAAGTGTCTCTAGCATGTAGTTTGGCGTTTAATCCTACTTTTTTGCTTTTGACTTTTGAGTTGTGATTGTGTTTGACTATCTAGTATCTACTTTCATACTCTAGGCAACTCCTAGAATCTTCAGTGTACAATGTGACTACGTCACATAGAGTTGAATTGGTGGAACTAGAGTATAAATAGTACAATTCTTTATCACATGTACAATTCAATTTTGATATATCTTTAGACTCTTTATGTTTGCTATCTCTTATTGGCAGAAAACTGAGCAAGTGAAGCTTGAGAAGCTTGCACGAAAGGTATGACCACTATGTAAACTTTATGCCAGCTTATAACATTCTCTTGGGCCTGATTTCACCATTCAGAAGATTAAATCACTGTTGATGGCTTTGTTAAATGTTCAATAGGGTTGGTTATAATAAAGAATTATGATACATCTTTTTCACTAATTTTTTTGGTAATTTGAGTGTCCTAGATGATGTTCAGTCTCCAAGTCATAGGCTACCTGCTTTGCTAGTGTATTGTTATTTTTGTTTTTGAGCTTAATTTTAGATTTTGATAAACAAGATGGTATTTTTTGTGTGTGGAGGCAACATGATAGTACTAGAATATCTAGTTTGTTAGAAGCAGAATAGTTGAGATGGCTACTGAGCTTTTAAGTTACTAGCTCCTAATATCACCAGTATCTTTACAAAATCTGAACCCAATAGCAAAGTCAATGAGGGCTTTTGTATGAGTACAATCCGGTGATTTAGTCTAGGTGGGTTTGAGACTTTGATGATGTTTTACATATAGTTGATCATATATATGGAATACATCTAGAAAAACATGTAGCTAACTCTTTCACTTGAAACCATTAAGCATACATATAGAAAAAAAATAAAAACAGCCAGCCTCTTTAGCTCTTTGTATTATTCATCTGTACCTATTGATGATGATGCATATCATGGCAACTCGAATAACTTGGAGCATTTGACCTGATTTTCGGGTTCTTTTGTGTAGATATCATCACAACTAAAAAAGGGAAAGGAAAAGGAATCGAGATGAAACAAGAAGATGGAGATAAGAACATGAAATAGAATATGGAGATTGATTGTTCCTTAGCTGAGTTTCTTCGATATCAAAACAAAATGGCCGAAAAGCTAATGAAGGATGGAAGAGTGTAGCGTATAACATGGTTGCAGCTAACATGTTGTCTAAGTTCAATATGACCGTGACAAAAGAGAACGTATTGAATCACCTCAAAGGGTGGAAGAAGACGTATGTTGTGATTGCCGATATCTTAAGCCAAATTAGCTTCAATTGGGATAATGGAAGCAAGATGATAACGGTGGACGATGAAAATGTGTGAAATGAGTATGAAAAGGTAACATATCTTTTGTCCATCTTTCTCACTCTCTCTCGCATATATCTTTGTATGGCTACATCTTGATTTTCTTCAAAATCTATGCTTGATTAATTACCTAATCACTGTGTCTGAGGAAATCACTTTCTCTCGCATATTATGTCCTCAATCTTTGTTGGAGAAGCATAAATAAATCCATAATGGTTTGATATCTTCTTTAGATCGATCATGAAGTTATTGATATTGAATAGGGTTTGTGTTGATATTCTGAGCATATTCTGGATGTGAGATAAAAATCATCACCCGTTTCCTGTTTGTATGCGTTTTTTTCTTTAATTTTTGTTCAAGGCTTGGGGCCTGATATTTTTAACTAATTCTTTTGGAGTATCTCATGGAACTTTTCCTTTTGTGATAGCAACTCTGCATGTAGACTGTTTTGGAATTTCTTGTATCAATACAACTTAAGTGATTAATGTACTGCATCCATGAATTGAATAAAGATATTCACAATGCATCTTTTCTTGATGCCATCTTCACGTACACAAATGCCACTACAATCAATTCCATGCAATTGCTTCTAATACTTGGTAGCTTAAATAAACTGCGTCCAATTGAACTCTTTCCCACTGATCATGCATTTCAATAGTGAAATGAATCAAAACAAGAAAAGTGAGAGTTACCTGCCACTATTTGGACTATCCACAGGAACCCAGTTGACTAAAGAATACTTCTTAATAAGTATAAAATTTGATGCCATGACATGTATTCTAACACTCCTTAGATTTTTTTTAATCTAACTTCCTTGATGCCATGACATGTATCCTGCCTTAGAAATCACAGTTCACCTTATTAAGTTTTGAAACATAGTCGCTATTATAGCTGTTTTCCCCTAGTTATGTAATTGAATAGTGTTTCATACTATGTGACCATACTTACTTTGTTTTAGCTAAATGATAGATTTTCATTTAAGCTCATTTAGTTTCCTTTTGTTATTGTGCATTGTGTTCATTTGTCGATTGTCGTGCTCATTTGTCGATTCTACTTTTCATTTCCTATGTTCCCGATTTGTCAAATTTATGGGTCTATTTCTTGGCATGGTTATTGGTTCTTTTATACTCTGACACAGGAAGCAAGAACAATATGTCTATTAGCATTTAATGTGTGTTTGCATCATGCATACAGATATGTTCAGCTGTACTTTCAAACTTTGTAGTATATTAACATCTTTGCATATTGGTTAATATATGTTTTGTCGTAGATTCTCATACTTAAAACCTAAGTATGAAAATATAGTTCACATATCCTAATAGAACACAATCACATACGCATATAGCTTGTATTAGAAGCAATTTTCCTAGGTAAATTATACTAGGATGAGGCTATTAGGAGGTCTACAAATTTGTTGTTATGTAGGAATTTTTTTTTTTTTATGTTTTATCTTATATGAAGTATGCCTTTTTAAGATTATTCTTCTGCTTGTTATAGAGAGACTAGAAAGATATATAGATAGTATGTAATACATGCTTTAACCATCTTTGCTTTCATTCCATGTGATCTTATGTAGGCATCTAACATAGCTTTCTTTATTCATGTTAGACACATAAAGATGTATCAAAGTACCGTTACAAGTCCATTCTCAATTGGGGCGATATTGGAATTTGTGTTCAAATGATAGAGCTACTGGAGTGGGGGCTGAATATGCAGATGATGAAACTGGTGATATGAGTATGGAAGAAGAAAATAGCAGTATTGGTGGGAGTGATGGTTTACAAGATGAGTCGTCAAAGAGGAAGACTATCTCTTCTATCTCCACATCATTCGTAAAACCCAAGAAATTAAAGGCTGAGGACACCATTGCTTTAGCTGTTTCAGAAATGGCATCTTCGATCAAACAAATGTTCTTTGCAATCACTTCCAAAACAACCACATTAACCGTAGATGAGGTCTATGAAGAGTTGACTCAAATACATGAGTTAGATGATGATGTCTGTTTAGAAGCTGTGGAAGTGTTTGCCAATAATGAAACTAAATTTCGCATCCTGAAGAAAATTCTAGTGGAGAAGAAGAAAGACTTTGTGTTGAGCTCCATGTCAAAAAATATGTAAGATTGTTGTAAGGTTTATTGAGGGCATCAATGTCTTTGTTAATGACATTTTTATGGTCAAATTTAATGTAACACGTAACTCTAGTTTGTGTGCAATGAATACTCTCTTGTAAAAGAAAAAAATATATTTGCGATTAATATTTTTATTCTCCCAACAAATGAAGATAGAAAATATAATCTATATTAGTTGTAGTATTGGAAGATTCAGAAAAAATATAAACAAATACCTAGAATGAGAAATGGGATATATAATTTCTTCTTTAAATTCCTCATTTATCCAAACAAGACATTTGTAAAATCCCTTCACTAAATCTTATCATTTCATAATTTTGGTATTTTAAAATTCTGAATTTCAAGATCCCTTGAATTTCAAATTCCATCGCCAAACATTGCCTCAACCAATGAGGCCTCGTCAGTTTTCTTGGATTTTTTTTTTTTTTGCTCTGAAATGGTGAAATTGTAAAAGAAAATGGGTAAAAAGAAGGCCAAAATGGTAATTGAGCGTTTCAAAAGAACGAATCCCCATGCCGACAATTCCACTGTATCAAACTGCCGGATTCTGACACGCGAGAAGCACAAATCCCAAGATCCAGTTCTCTCCTACGGTCACGTGCCCCGCACTTAACAGTCACGTGCCCATCTCCTCGGCGCCAATTGTTTTTCACTGTTTCTCAGATTCCCACCAGAATAACACACAACACTCGCATGCAATTAGCGAAAGCAAAAGCAAAAGCAAAAGCAAAGCAATTTCAGATCCGAAACCCAAAATGCCCGATCCGAATCCGCCGGCCTAGGGTTCACCGCATTTCCGATCTCGCCGCCATGGAGTCTATACTGGCTCGGGCGCTGGAGTACACTCTCAAGTACTGGCTCAAATCTTTCTCCAGAGACCAGTTCAAGCTTCAGGGACGCACTGTTCAGCTCTCCAATCTAGGTCAGTCAATTTCGCCTCGATTTCGTGTTTGCTTGTTTTCGATTTCCTGATTTCAATTTTCCGATGAATAGATATGGACGGCGATGCTTTGCATTCGAGCATGGGATTGCCGCCGGCAATCCACGTCACCACCGCCAAAGTCGGAAAGCTCCAGATAGTGGTTGGTGACTCTTTAGATTCAGTGAAAGTATCATTTAGGAAATGAAATGAGGAGTTTAATTTATTTCCTTTGTTGTCTGAAATTATTATAGCTCCCATCATCTGTGAGCAATGTTCAAGTGGAGCCAATAGTAGTGCAGATAGATAAGCTGGATTTGGTTTTAGAGGAGAATGCAGAATTAGATACGCCAAACTGCCCCAGGTAATTCTTGAATATACATATGGATTGAAACAAGGTTTAACAGTCTATAATGGATACTGAGAAGTAAAGTCTTGAATGCAGTTCTCCGTCAAAATCTAGCTCCACGAAGGGAAGTGGTTATGGATTTGCAGATAAGGTAAGGATTACTCGATGCAGTTTCCCTTTGTCTTTATTTCAGTCTATTGGAACTGTGCTCTTCAGGAATTGTGCCTTCACTGCCATTTTCGTAGATGTAGATAAACCATTAAACTATATTAGTTAAAAGATTGAACATGGTACGATTACTGCCAACTGATGAACAAAGCTTGTTAGCCAAGTGAATTTTGTCATTCTCCACTGCCAATCCACTTTTATATCATTTCCCAGAGACTTATCTGAAAGTTACTTATCTGTTATATCGACCAGATTGCAGATGGAATGACTATAGAGATTCAAACAGTTAATCTTCTACTTGAAACTCGTGGGGGTGGTAGCCAAGGAGGGGCAGCTTGGTAAGTATGGAAGCCCCGATTGTCTTATTATATATTATTTATACCGATATGGCAAGATATTTCTTCTCGGCTCCACAGATTGGCCTTTTAGATTTTCTACCTTAACATAGATTGTATAACTGGTGTGAACCTAGTACACCATTTTTCACAGATATGAACTTAAATTTAGTAACTTGTTCCTTCTCTCACAGTATTTTATTTTTCTACCTCAGGGCATCGCCTCTAGCTTCAATTACTATACGCAAACTTTTGCTGTATTCCACTAATGAAAATTGGCAGGTAAAAGTTGTTCATGCGCTTGTATGATTGTATTCTCTCTTCTGTTATAAGTACATCTGCTTATTTGGAGAAATGCACTGTGACAGGTTGTAAATCTTAAGGAAGCACGAGAGTTCTCCACCAACAAAAAGTTCATTTATGTTTTCAAAGTAAAGTGCCTACCTCTGTCTGTTACGACTACTGTTTCCCTTTATCTTTGTATGCTCACATATTCTTGAACTGATCCTGTTAGTATCTTGCTTTTCTAGTGTGCCTGTTTGTTAGCAATTGCATGTTTCATTATTCTCTGACCAGAGATTACTTTTCAAGTTAAGTTATTGTTACATTGTTATTAATTTACTTCTATTACCAGAAACTTGAGTGGGAATCTCTCTCTATTGATCTCCTCCCTCACCCTGATATGTTCATGGATGCTAACACTCAAAAGGAAAGAAACCAGAGAGATGATGATGGTGCAAAGCGGGCTTTCTTTGGCGGGGAGCGCTTCATAGAAGGAATTTCGGGAGAAGCTTATGTAATGCAGATTCAAACTTTGTAGCTTAGTTGTCAATGGATTGTTTTACTTCCGCATGAATCTAGGGAGCTTCCAGAGTTCTATGGTGTTCATCTTACTGTTTTTTCCTTTCTTTTTTTGACTTGGTGATTCTGACCAGATCACAGTGCAAAGGACTGAATTAAATAGTCCACTTGGGCTTGAGGTTCAATTACATATAACAGAAGCCATTTGTCCTGCAATAAGTGAACCAGGTAATGTTTGGAATGTTTTCAGATCACTTGTTGCATTTGTTTTGTGATATGTGTACATTTAGCTTAGAGCTAATATATGATCGTGCCGGACAGGACTACGTGCTCTTCTCCGCTTTATGACCGGATTATATGTCTGTCTGAATAGAGGAGACGTTGATTCAAACACCCAGCAGGTTTGTAGTTTCCCTTTACTTCATTGGCATACTATCATTGTGCTAGTGGATCACCTTAATTCTTCCTTGTCCATGGGATTCTTTTTTTTCAGCGGTCAACTGAAGCAGCAGGCCGTTCTATCGTTTCAATTGTTGTGGACCACATATTTCTCTGCATTAAAGATACTGGTATGCGATTTTTCTTATATGTATGTACAGCGCTTCAATGCCTCTCTTTGTCTATTGATGCATGTTATACTCTTTTTAGATTATACTTTTTGTATATCTTTATTTGATATTATTATAGCACTCTCAGAGGTCTTTACTTCACTCGCAGAATTCAAGCTTGAGCTTTTGATGCAATCACTCTTCTTTTCAAGGGTACGGTTCTGCGACTTGTCATCTTTATCAATTGCTACCAACATCACAGTATTATGATACTTCCTCTAGATGAAATACCCAGTGTGGATACTTCAAAGAGGGTTTTACAGTACTAATTATATATATCATGAATCTCTGGATCTAATTGAAAAAATATTGACATTTGAAACGTGGTTCAATACTCAAAATGCTCGCATGTGTACTAGAAGAAAAACCACATGTTTTTGTATCACAGACGGCCTTAGTTTAAGCCATTAGGTATCAATGTTGATTCCTACAAAATTAGGCTGTGATATCCTGTACTATTTTTTCTGTGCAATCTGTTCTTCTCGTGTAGCATGTCAAGATTTTATATGGGTATCCACTTTTGCAGACAAGTCTTTCTGATGGAGAGATTGACAAAAACTTGTCCAAGTGTATGATCGGTGGACTCTTTTTAAGGTAAAGTTTGTTCTCTTACTACTTTCTGAGATATTTGGTGCAAAACTGCAAATACATTTTTTCTGGTGTAACAGTCTCCTGGAGTTCCCTTTTTTTGGAGCAAGTTCTACCCATTTAGGAGTGCACTTTACTGTCAATCTTCCACCTCTTGTGTTGAAAGAGTTTATGAATAAAAAATCTCACATTCTTTCCTTTGAGTTGACTAATCGTAGTTTCTGTTTGTGGTGGGATGTAGGGATACATTTTCAAGACCTCCTTGCACCTTAGTGCAACCATCAATGCAAGCCATATCTGAAGAACCTGTGCAGGTTCCTGACTTTGGTATGGGCCACATATTTTGAAGGCATAATAGGCAATTTGCTTACTGTAATTTGTTACCCACGGCATTTTCTTAACTCAGCCAATGTGCTACCCTTTCATCAGATAAAGCAATAAAATTAGCCAATGTGCTACCCTTTCATCAGATAAAGCAATAAAATTAGCCAATGTGCTACCCTATTGGCAATTGTTTTAAAGTTAATTTTTCATTGCATAGAAAGGTGCTCTCTCATGATTGGATGAAGGAATTGACAGAAATTAATGAATTGACTGTAGGGTAGCAACTTGGCTAGTATACAAATTCTAGGCTAACGAATTGACGGCCGGAAGTGAATTGGCAACTAAGCGTTAATTATATATGTTGGAAAAATATGATTTATTTTGTAAATTAGACTGCGGGTATTTTTGATTTGACGTTAGCCTCTCCATTTCTCTTTTGGGACAGGTAAGGACTTTTGCTCCCCCATATATCCTTTGGAAGCTCAGCAGTGGCAGTTGATTGTGGGAGTTCCTTTAATATGTCTCCATTCTCTTCAGACCAAGCCTTCCCCTGTGCCTCCAGCTTTTGCTACGCAAACAGTCATTAATTGCCAACCTCTGATGGTATGCAATAATTGTGCCCCCAAGTACAATCCTTATAAAAAACAATTCTCAGATCAGCTACAACAGCTTCCCTACTAAGCTGTTTTGTTGTTGGGGAGAGAAAGGATTATTATCACCTACTTTAGAATATAAGAGATGAAGTTTGATGCCATTTTATCTTATATCAATGTTTTATTTTCTTGTCTTTTTCTGAAATTAACAACTATCCATCTTAATCTTGTTCCTTTTTATCCCAGATTCATCTTCAGGAAGGATCCTGTTTGAGGATCTCTTCCTTCCTAGCTGATGGAATTGTTGTCAATCCTGGTGCTGTTTTACCAGATTTCTCAGTAAGTTCGTTGGTTTTCGTACTCAGGGAATTAGATATTGCTGTTCCTTTGGACACAGACAGTTTGCGTAGTCGTAGTAACAACGGGGGTAGTATCAACCAGAGTTCCTTTTCTGGAGCAAGGCTCCACATTGAGAACTTGTTCTTCTCAGAGTCACCTTTGCTAAAATTAAGGCTACTAAATTTGGAAAAGGATCCTGCTTGCTTCTGTCTCTGGGAAGATCAACCAATTGATGCTAGCCAAAAGAAATGGACTATTAGAGCATCAAATATAAATTTGTCTCTAGAAACATGTAGTGCACCAGCTGGATCCCAGAGTTCTCTTGACGGCACCTCAGGCTTGTGGAGATGTGTTGAGTTGAAAGATGCTTGCGCAGAAGTAGCTATGGTAACTGCTGATGGGAGCCCATTAACAAATCTTCCTCCTCCTGGTGGTATTGTCAGGGTAGGGGTAGCTTGTGAAAAGTTTCTGTCAAATACTTCTGTAGAGCAGTTGTTATTTGTTTTGGATCTTTATGCGTACTTTGGTACAGTTAGTGAAAAAATAGTTCGTACTGGGAAAAGTACTAAATCAAAGAAGATTACAGATGGTTCGGTGGACGGGAAGCTAATTGACAAGGTTCCCAATGATACAGCAATAAGTTTAGCAGTGAATGATCTTCAGCTACGATTTCTAGAATCATCTTCCATGAATATTGAAGGAATGCCTCTGGTACAGTTTGTTGGGAACAATCTATTTATACTAGTTACTCACAGAACTCTTGGTGGTGCAATTGCGGTTTCATCCACTATACGCTGGGATAGTGTAGAGGTGAACTGTGTAGATACTGAGGGAAACTTGGCACATGAGAATGTTGCGGTTTTGAAGGAGAGCGGTCTTTTGGTGAGTGGAAATGAGTGTCCTCAACTAAGACCTGTCTTTTGGATACATAACCAAACAACCTATTCATCAAACGGTAGAGCTATTGTAAATCGATTTCTGGACGTTAGGGTGGAACATGTAATACCTTTAAATGAACAAGATGTAGAGTGTCATAGCATGAATGTGTCGGCTTGTATTTCTGGCATCCGCCTAGGTGGTGGAATGAACTATGCTGAATCGTTGCTGCATCGCTTTGGAATACTTGATGCTGATGGTGTTCCTGGGAAGGGATTAACTAAAGAAATAGAGAAATTACAAGCTGGACCACTTTCAAAACTGTTCAAACCATCACAACTCATTGTTGATCCCGAAGAAGGTATGTGGCAGTGTTTTTTTGGGTAATTTTTTGTTATAGCTTGCACACATGGAGCTTCTTATGGTGTTATGTTCTTTTTTATTCATTTCACTTGATTTTTACTCTACTGCAATAGCACTAATCTGACCTTTCTTTTCAGATGGAAGTTCAGGGGATGGGAAAGAGAGTGGAGTTTTGCCGTTGGGAATACCAGATGATGTGGAGGTGTCAATAGAATTTAAAAATTGGTTATTTGCTCTTGAAGGTGAACAGGAAATGGCAGTGTTTAGGGGTCACTACAATCAAGAAGATGTGGGCAGAGAAGAAAGGTCTTGGCACACAAGATTCCATAATCTGCGGGTGAATGCAAAAAGTAGTCCAAAGGAAATGATTAATGGCAATAAAAAGTCGCACAAATATCCCGTAGAACTGGTCACGGTATGCATATTCACACTTTTGCATATTTTGTAGTTACTTCCAAAATCAGTGCCTGCCACCCTAAATATTCTTTACTTCCCTAGTGCAATTCACTACCAATAGAAGCAATTCTTCATTTCTTTCTGTTTCTTTATTTGATCAAAGGAGTTATGAAGGTATCCAGTTACACTCTCTTATACTTTAAGGGTGGTTGCAGGTTGCTGTGGAAGGTTTGCAGATCTTGAAGCCACATGCCCAGGACCATAATGATCCTACAGTCTTAGTTGTGAATGGGATCAAGGAATCTACTGAGAAATCTGCTGGCATAAATCTTGAAGCTCACCTGGTGACAATGGAGGACAATCTTGATCATGAAATGGTTGAATGGGTTGTGGAAAATGTGAAATTCTCTGTTGAGCAACCGGTAATGAAGTTTTCAAGTTATCACGTCTTATTCTCTAAAATAGTGCTCTGCATGACAAACTTTTGCCTCCACAGATTGAGGCGGTTGTAACAAAGAATGAGCTGCAATATCTTGTTTCTCTGTGCAAGTCAGAAGTAGACTCAATGGGTCGGATAACAGCTGGAATTCTACGGCTACTTAAGTTGGAGGATGCCATAGGTCAGGCTGCAATGGATCAACTAACCAACCTCGGTACGTAATTAAGCTGTTTGCTAGCCAACTATTTTCCATTAATTCTTGTCAGCATTTGTGCAATGGATATTTTTTATTTCGTTCAAATCACATATCCCGGCAATGCACTTCACTTCTAACCCCTAATAAATGTATGAATTGGTAAATTCATTAGGGAAATTCTGATATGATGTTTGTATTGGTCTGGATATCTCTTTGTATTCATCTTTATGGCTGAGGTAGTTGACTTGTTAGTTATTATATCCGATTGGGCTGAGACTCCTGCTCAGTTTTGTTGATTCAATACATAAAGGGATTTGGATAATAACTTGCAGGAAGTGAGGGCATTGACAAGATATTTTCCCCCGAGAAGCTCAGCAGGGGGGCTAGCCTGAGCAGGGTAAGCAGCTTCGGCAGTACCGGACTCCCTCAATCAAATTTGATCAATGAAAGCTCGGTTAGCAGTACGGCCACCTCAGAATCCACTGTGGCTTTGCTTGAGGAGGCAGTTGCAGATTCACAGGCCAAGTGTGCTGCTCTTCTTACCGACCTGGGTAATTCAGAATTGTCTGTGCTTGCAACTGTAAAGCAACTCACTCAAAAACTTAAGAGCATGCAGATTTTATTGACACAGTTAAAGTCTCAGATATAGTCGGCCATTTCCCTCTGTAATATTCCGGGATAAAAAGTGATCCCGATGGTATAGCTTATCCATTCTTTGTTGTATATAGAGAGAGGCCAAATTGATGTGGTCGTGGGTATATATGTACGAAACTGGTAAACAATTTTGTATGTATTTGAGGGCCTAATTAATATATCATCCCCATCTCTCAATCTCTCATCAAATCCAGAACTTGATTCATGTTCCACAATTTGAATATCAATCTTTAAACCACTTTCCTTGAAGTCATAGAGAACTTCAGATGAGTTAGTTTTCAGAATACATGGATTTGGTTGCTCAACAGAAGGCAGGCAGGCAATAAATCTGTGATGATACAAACAATGTCACCAAAAGCAAAAACAGAAAGATGTCCTCTAAAACCACAGGCGACCGAGTATCTTTTTTCTTTGTTGAGTCAACAAAACAATGAGAGAAGTGAAGTGAAGCAAAATCAAGAAGTCTGAATTAGAGGACTCTCGTCAGAAATCTGAGAGTTCCACAACTTCCATGCTTCCCCGTAATGCGAAAACAGCTCCTTCATCGCCGGATTCTGATACTGAGGCCGATACCATGCTCCCGGACTCTCCCCGCAAACCTTGTTCCTAGCTCCGCGAACCACCGGAGCAAAAGGACCAAACTGGTAGTAGCTCTTACACCTCTCCTTCTTCTCACCCTGCTGCATTGTCTCCTCCACCTTAACCCTCTTCGCATTCGTCAGTTCCATCCCGAAGCTTCTCTTGTTCGAATCCGAATCCAAATTCAGCCCCAACCACCTGTACGCCGGCTTCCCTGTATCCGCCGTATGAGTCTTCTGAATCAAATTCACCGACGACAGCACATTCGCAATGTCGTAGATCCTTCTCACTTTTGTCCTCATCGCCGACACGTTCTGTGCTCCTCCGAGCAACATTTTCGCAGCTTCGTCTAATGAGATCGATTTCGAATTGGATTCGGATCCGGTACAGACGAAAAGCTTGACGAAGTTCTGAGCTAAAAGCGCAAGAGACTTCTCTCTCTTGGTTTCCTCGGAGGAAGGGTTAGGGTTTGTGAAGGGCGGCGTCAGATCCGGGCCTTGTTCCTTGAGGACTTGCAAGGCGTCGGGGACGGCGGCGAAGCCGTTCCAGGTGTAGGTGTTCTTGGACTTTCTTGAGAGGAGTCCGACGCTCTCGAGGACGTTGACGATGTCGTAGATCCGGCGGCGGACGACGCCGAGACGGGAGGCGGCGTCGTCGAGGCCGATGAGGACGTCGTCGCCGCCGCGGTTGTAGAGGCTGAGGAAGTTGGAGCAGAGGAGGCTTAAGGATTTCTGCTTGCGGCTGTAGGAGGTGGTGGTGGTGGTGGGAGGAGGATCGAGATGCGAGGGTGCGGCGGCGGCAGCAGAGGAGAAGGAGGAGGCCATGGTTGTTGAGATGAGAGAGGGAGGAGGCGAGGCCAGGGGATCTCAAGTGAAAAGAAAGGCAGATGCGCCGTCTTGGATTTTCAAAAATCAAAAAGCTTTGAATGAGCGGGAACTTTTTACCGTTCCAATTTTAACCTTTTGAACGGACGTCCGGTGCTTTGACTTGTCTACTTTGATCCAAATCCAATCGGTATTATTAAAATGTAAGACTACAACTTACTTTGGGGAGACATAAAATCTGAACTGGACCGCTTGAAAAAACATGCAACAATTCTCTCATAAAGAGCATCCCCATTAACAACAAACGTCTCCACTAACCACTCATTATCAAGACCCCATCTACCAAAGTGTGTTAATCATCATTTGCTTCCCCAGTATGACAGATACTTGCGGAGATAAGGGACCTTAACAAAGTCCTACAGTCCTCAATCACCCGGCCCATCACCACTAAAATGGCGCAATCAAACTCAATATCCAAGGGCCGCCACCAAATTCCTTCATAAATTTGCATTTACATCGAGAGATTGAACCAGCTCATGTAAACTTACCTTGATGTAGCTTATCAAGTACGACCACTCAAATATTTGGGGAGAACCTAAACAAATTTGAAGCAACCACAGACAATCTTAAGTGTCACCGGCATAAAACCCTTAAATTCGTTGCAATGGAACAGTTCGGCCACGCCACAACAAGCAAGGTTATCCAAGAACAGTAGCATAATTTCTAAATAAATTTCATCACATACTATGTAATGGAATTGTATAAACATTACATAATTAGGTGAGTAAAGGTTTATGACCACCGCTTCTAACAGATTCTGATCTAAACTTCCATCTGCATCTGATGCCAGTTAGGTTGCTCGGCTGGATTAATTAGTGTAGTTACATTACCCCCAATGAAAACAAGCCGCCCCTAATTGAACTCTTGTAAGCACTTTTGATAAGGTCAAGCCAATTAGTCCTTACGAATAGGCTACTTTAAGCATTTTCCCCAACATCCCACCGCCAAATAGTCCCATCCTCACAGCAGCTGAGAATGGTGCTGCAATATACAAAGAGTACAAAGTTTCCCATTATCAATAGTTATTGCAGAAAACAATCATAAAATAGGTTATGCATAAATTAACCATGTAAGAGTTACCTTCCATCAAAGGACATAGCAGTTTGTCTAATTGGGGATTTTGATTGAGGATGAGACAGCCTGAAAAAAGGTGCAAGGATATAATTACTTTATATTCAAAGTTATGTTCTTTAGCTTTAACTTTCGTCAAGGAACAGGATGTCAAACTAACTTTGCAATAAGAACAGGGGGGCTGGATTGTAGTTCCCAGACGAAAATCTTCCCTTCTCTATTCCCTGCTAATCAGTAAATAATAGATGCTAAAGAGTTGAATGTAACCAGTAACTACAAGCACTTAACAGAATTACAGATGCACTTTACATTACCTATAGCAGCGGCATTATAATGGAAATCACACGAAAACTTGATGAACCAAATATCACACCCCGGAACTGGGTACTTTTGAAGGATGTCAACCGTACCCTAATGAGAAAGCAACAAATTTTATTCAGGCCAATAGAATGAGAATCATTGTCTACAAACACAAAAATAAGGTGGACAGATGATGTTGGTGATGGCAAAGAGGGAGAATAAGTTGTAAATTCTAACATTGCCGCAATGTTCATAGGTTTATTTCATCTTTGTCCCTCTGTATCTCCAATATTTTTTCTCTAATCACTAGACTCAAACAGGAAATCAAAAAAAGGCTCTATGCCCCTAACATAAGGAAGAAGAGTGGTAAGTTTTCTGACCTCCCCAGGAGACTGCTCCTTCATTTTTGGTTCCCAAAGAACAATTTCACTGTCGACACTCTGGAAATCCGCAACATAATTCATTACATACTTGTTACAGAATATATGAAATACGGCTATAAGAACGCATCAAGAAGTAATTCTAGCAGCCAATAGGTGCCACTTAATATGTGGACCGATATATCACTACATGCCAAGTCCATCCAAAACTGTATTATTAAGCTATGATGCTACCACAAACAGACAGAATAACTACTGAGAAAGAAGCTCATTGAGTCAATTGAACCAGCTGTTCAAATTGATCAAGTAAGCCAAAAGGTAGCATATAATGTAACACATCAACATAGACTTTATGTTTAAAATATGCGTCTCTTTTTCATCTGCAATTATGGGTAAAAAGAGAATGAAGTTTTCATTCACCTTTGATAGCATAAAATCTCCAAGCCACCTATTACAGTCAACATAGTTCGTATGGATGGAGGCTAGGAATACCTGAAGAATAAAATAAACCTCAGATAAACTCGAAAATGAATCAAAATTCTTATATGTAACATAGAACAAAAGAAGTACTCACAGGAAATTGTACATATTTTGTGGGAAATTTTGACGGGAGATCTGTCCAGGTGAAAGATTTCTCTACATATGTCCAGAACTCTGAAACAATACCAACTATACATGAAAAAGGTGTGCAGACATATCAACCTACTTGACAACTATCCAGACATGTATAGTCCTGCTGGCTACAGACAATAAGTTACTCTACATCTACACCATTTGATAGTCATGCACTCATGCATACGAAACTCAAAAAATGAAGCAAATATGTGGAGGGAAGTACAATACGATCTGCTTCTATTTTCAATTTAGGTGCAGGTCATGTTATGGACTTATGGGATCGGTATCTGAGCGATACTTCAGTGTGAAACCAGCGTAAAGTTAGCAGTACAATATTATAACGACTCGCATGAAGTTTCCCCTTGGAATGCATTTCATAAAATACCTTTAGTACAGAAGCTAATATAGCATAAAAAGCAATCTAATGTCTGCAAAAGGAGCTGCTTCCTTTTTCTGTTATTTATATGCAAACCATTCTTACCATACTTTTACAACATACTATAATGACAATCTTGCCTATTTAGTTTGTTCGATCTCATCATATGCATACTATCAGACACTGAGACATGACAATTTGACCTAGATATCTGATTTTCTAGCTTTTATAGAGATACAAATTTGTAACAAAAGTTTCCACTATCGATGCATGTTGCATGCTCACATTAAATAGCAGAACTATGGCTTAACATATTGAAAGGTAAAAATCAGACAGTCAGTGCCATGAAGTCCTACCTTTCATCGACCAGATTTTAACGGTGTTATCCATGCCACAACTTGCAATGCGATAAATGTCGGATGGATGGAAGTCCTACAATAGTGAGCAGAAGGTACGTAAAATTGGTCTCCTAGTCCTTTTCTTGCGTCATCATATATTACGTTATAATAATAGAGTTGTCTCTGAACCAATGTAAATGAAAACAGGTGGGGCATAGCTCCTTCTCTAGTATACTTACCACACTCAAGACTTCATTTCGATGACCCCCTGCCCCAGCAAATATCAAAATACATATTCCAGTATGTACATTCCATAGTCGAACTGATTCATCCTGGTCACATGTGCGATTATTTATACAGTAGATATACAACTATATGTAAAGGAATAGAAGAAGACATTCGTCATATTTACTTTGCTTGCTGACACTACAAGTGATGACTTGAGCGGCTGAGTCCTGATTTCATTTATCGAGTCACCGTGGCCAACAAAATTCTGTATGAAGATGAGTATATTATGTGTGCTACTCATGCAAAACAACATTATCAAGCATGTTCAAAATACTATGAAACATCGTCCTTGTAAAAAATAATAGAACTACCTTGTCTATCTTCTCACCCCCACAATCGATGACACGCATTGTACCATTGAATCCTCCGGCCACAAGAAGCGGGGTCCCGTCGACATTGCATGCCCAGCTCACAGTGTAGAAAGACTCATCCTTCTGATCTACACAAAGTGCACGAAAATCACATATTCGCAAACAACGGCTTTTAGAAACAGCCAAATTAATGATTCTATAGATGAACTTGAAAAAAAAACAACTCAAGTCCGGCCTGTGTTTGTTTACGTACATCTTCATCAATGTAAGACTGCAACACAGCTATGACTCCTCCTTCTAGGCATTCATACACAGTCACCTGAAAAAGTTTTTAAAAAATTACTTTTTTACATTACGAGCAATAAAAAAATAAAAAATAAATAAAAAGTGGGATTTGAGAGAGAAAGAGAAAGGGGCGAACCCGGTTGCCACCGACGGTGGCGAAGACGTTGAAGTAGCGAGAGTCGATGAAGTTGAAAACGACGGCGTATATGGGTTTCTTGCCTTCCTGGAGCCTATTGGTGACTCTGTACTCTCTTTTTCTGGAGGACGTGAGTGAACCCACCACGGGTTCCGATCCAAGAGTGAACTTCGCCGCCATGGACGCCGCCGATATCGGAGCTCTGCTGCTGTGCGAGATGAAAATATATTTGTCGTCTAATTTGTTCTTAGCTTTTTAAATGGCTCTAAACAAAACCAACATTTAGTCTAATAGAGTAGTAAACTCTAGTACTGTGTTGGATTTTTTTTTTCTTTTTCTTTTTCTTTTTCTGACTAATCAAGATACTAAGAAAAATCCCAAAGAGGGGTGAGTTTTTGAATCATTGCGAAATCAAATTTTGTAGTTCGAGTTCTTTCTAAAAAGAAACAAATACAAAAGAAAATAAAAAGATAAAAAAGGGAAATGCTTTACACACCACGTTTTTTGTGTATGACACTACTAAGAGCATTCCCACCGGTAGGGAACGGCGAGGACGTCCGGGGGGGGTGGCCCAGCAGTTCGGGGACGTCCGGCAAGGTGGAGGCGTGCAGCAGGGGGGTGGGGGGGCGTGGACCGGACGTTGACGGACGGATCGTCCCGGGCGGCGTCCTCGGCCGAGCACGCGAGGCGGATCGTCCCAGCTGGCGGGACCCACGCCACGTGGGTGACGTCAGCATGACAGTTTTTTTTTTTTTTTTTTTAGGGTAAAAAAAAAGTAAAACAGTAAAAGTAAAAACTGTCAGCCAACCAGAAGCTGACACGTGTCAGCTTCTGGGAGGCTGACAGATCAACGGCTCTGTTGATCTCAGCCATCCATTTCAAACGGATCTAAACAGATCCGACGGCCCAAATTCAAATCAAACGGCCACTTCGGCCAGAAATCAATTAATTGCAAAAAAAATCCCCAAAAATTGCAAAAAAATCCCAAAAAATTGCAAATCACCCCCTATATTTTTTCTATAAATACTACCTTCATTTCATTCATTTTTTACATCAATTTGTGCACAACAAATTCACTCTCTCCCCCTCTCAATCTCTCCATCTATCCTCTAAATCCTTTGTTTATTTTTTGGGAAAAAAATGTCAACAAATTGGCTTCTTTCGGAAGATGTGCAATTAAGCATATCTTATTGTCGTTTTAGTGT
Source organism: Geum urbanum (assembly GCA_946800695.1). Classification (NCBI taxonomy): domain Eukaryota; kingdom Viridiplantae; phylum Streptophyta; class Magnoliopsida; order Rosales; family Rosaceae; genus Geum; species Geum urbanum. The sequence continues at coordinate 51,576,686 of OX327001.1, read as the reverse complement.
TGATTCGATTACCGGAAATCGTCAAAAGGTCGACAAATTATGGGAAAAGATTCATGGCGATTTCAAGGCGAATTGGGAGCTAGGTTATGGTGAATCAATGCCGGAAACTAGGACCCAAAACGCATTATCCTCTCGATTCGCAAAGTTGAAGGCGAATTTGAAACTTTGGGGTAGTGCTATTTCTTTCGCACGAAGAAATGCATCTTCCGGCTCCAACTTACAAGATGATGTATTGTTTTTTATCTCCATTTTTTTGCAAGTTATTTTTGAAAAAATATTTAATATAAGTTATGTCCATTTTATTTAATTTTCTTTATGGCATGTTCTTTAATTATTTAATTTTTTAGATGAGAAGTGCTCAATCATTTTATGTTGCCAAAAAGAAGAAAGAGTTTAAGGACTTTGCTTGTTGGGATGTGGTGAAGAATCATCCATACTTCATCCATGTCGAAGCTAGTACACCTCCACCTTACTTATCCTCTACTCCGCCTTACTCATCAACACATCCCGCAAGCTCAATGCCCTCCGCCGTCAACTTGGATGAGGATGATGCATTTCCCACACCAATGAGCAATCAAGCTCCCTCTTCTCCGGAGCGTCCTATGGGAGTGAAAGCGGCCAAGGAAGGGAAAAAGAAAGGAAAAAAAGGCATGAATTCAACAAATGAAAGAGCTGAGGCTTTGAATAGGATTGCGACAAATCAAGAAGCTTATGGTCGCAATCAAAAAGATAATGATGCAATTGAGGTTTCCCTTCTTCGAGAGCAAATCGCGCTTCAAAAAAGAGATATCGATTTGAGAGCTTTGGCGGAAGAGACTCGGATCATGTCAATGGATACCGAGATTATGACTCCTAAATCCAAGAAGTATTTTACCAAGAGGAAAGCCGAAATCCTTTCTCAAATGGATGAGGTTGAAGATGAAGCAAGCGGAGAAGGCTATTCCAATTGTTATCGCCCCCTTTTTCCAAGCTCTTAAATTAAATTACCCACTTGTATTTTTTTCAAGTATTTTCCCTTCAAGCATTTAAATTATGTAGTTTCCCATTAAAATAAATAAAAATGCAATTTCTTTATTTCCATCAAGTTCCCACACATTACAAAAATTATTTAACACACATAATTCAAACACAAAACATTTTTATAGTTGTTCACCGGTCTCAAGAAACCAGTTGTGCTTAACTAAGTCCTTTTGAAGCTCTCCATGGATGTAAGCTGATTGGAGATCTACAATACGCTCATTAAACCGTTGTTCATTTCCATATCTTCCAACCGGCTCGAATGGAATACGGTTCCCCCCTTCATCCACTGGCCCATCATAAGCAGTGAATGCGGTAGATGGGTTTTGGAGATCTTCTTCTTGGTTCTCCTCAAACTCATCCTCCACGAACTCGTCCTCAACGATCATGTTGTGCATTATGATGCAAGCCAACATGATGTCTTTTAACGTCGAAAGGCGGTGACACCGAGCTGCATGACGAATTATCCCCCAACGAGCTTGTAAGATGCCAAAGCACCTCTCCACATCCTTACGGTACGACTCTTTCTTTCTCGCAAAAAGCTTTTGTGGAAGCTCTTGAGGATTAGAAATTGTTTTGACAAACGAAGAGTACCTCGGATATATCCCATCAGCAAGGTAATAGGTGTTACGGTATGTCATACCGTTCACTTTATAAGTCACAGATGGACTTCTTCCAGCAAGCACTGCATCGAATACATCTAATTGATACAACACGTTGATATCATTTTGAGCTCCTGGTACCCCGAAGAAACTATGCCAGATCCAAGTGTCATATGAGGCCACTGCCTCTAAGATGATTGTTGGACGACCTTTCCTCCCTGAGTACGCCCCGGACCAAGCAGTTGGGCAGTTCTTCCACTCCCAATGCATGCAATCAATGCTGCCGATCATACCAGGGAATCCGCGTTGTTTAGCCCTTCTTAGAAGCCGAGTGATGTCTGTCTGATCTGGAGCACAGAGGTAACGAGTACCATAAAGCTCAACCACTTGGGTGCACCACTTCTTCATGCACTCCATAATTGTTGAGTCCCCCATCCTTGTGATTTCGGCACACTGATCTGCAGCTGAGCCGTATGCCAACATCCGAAGAGCACCGGTCATCTTTTGTTGGGGAAGAAGTCCGACCATTCCAGTGGCGTCGGCTCTTTGATGCCAAAATGGGTCGTTGTTGCAGAGGTCCGTCATTAAACGGTTGAATATATGTCGGCTCATTCGGAACCGCCGACGAAAGTCGTGGTTGGTGAAGACCGAGCGTTCGATGAAGTAATCTTCCATAAGATTATGGCCCCTCTCATCCCTCAGCCTTGGTTGATTTGCACGGTGGCGTGGTGCTGGATCATCATCGAATGCTGCATCAACCGCCACCGCGTCGATAACGAATTGATTGGCAATTTCAGCATTTTGTCGGCGTTGTTGTCGCCTCCTATTGAAAAAATTAGTGAAACCCATAGGATTCATCTTGAGGAAAGGGAAATGTGATGAAGTGTTTAGAGAGGATGATAAGAAATGTGAAGAAGTGTTGGTGTGAGTTCTTCCACTCCCATAGCTCATTCTTTTATAGTCATTTTGAAGAACCAGATTAGATTAGATAACGACACGTGTCGACCGTCGATTGGTTGAAAATCTTACCGAATATCTTTCGCAATTATTTTGCCGACACCAACACGTACACAAAACACGTGTCACATTCTCGTTGGACCGCAATCTTACAAGAAATATTACCGTCCTATCTTCATTAATAATTTTGCCGACACTGACACGTGTCTCATTCTCGTTGGACCGCAATCTTACAGGAAATATTACCGTCTTATCTTAATCAATGATTTTGCCGACACCGACACGTATACATGACACGTGTCTCAAAATAACTTGTCGAAAATGTTATCGTAAATCCGTAACCACTTATATGTTCTGGGATAACACGTGTCGGTTAGTTATTGGGTGAAAATAATATTCGATATTTAAAATTTCAAAATTTTAATTATTCGTGAATAGTAATAGGAAGTCCTCAAACAGGCACCGCTGCACGAAAAACTGTTTGAGGACTTCCTATTCTGAGGAATTCCTCAAAATTCTGAGGAATTCCTCAAAATGGGGCTTCCTCACATCCTCCATGGGTGGGAATGCTCTAAGAGCACCCGCATGGGTAATTTAGAATAGGAGGAACAATTTGAGGAGAAGTAGACACTGTTTGAGGTGGAGCAGTCACTGTTCATCGAATAGGAGGTGCAGTTTCTGTTTTTCGCGCAGCGGTGTCAAAAAATAGCACGTGATATTACTGTTCATAAATTAAAATTGAATAAATTTTTTTTATAATATTTTTCAACCAATCCATAAACGACACGTGTCGTTGTCGTATGAATAATTGAATAAGATTTCGGGTAAGATTTCCGACGAATGACGAGTTGACACGTGTCACGATGACAGAAGGTTATCGGGTAAATAATTGTACAAAATTTCCGATAAGATTTTCAACCAATCACGAGGCAACACGTGTCATGTCCACTGTTCATGATCGGCTCTAATAATTGTATAAGATTCTCGGAGAGATTTCCGACCAATTGAAAGCCGACACGTGTCATCAGCTTATCTAATCACTTCATCTACACTCGGCTATATATTTGTTGATCGGTGCTCATCGTTCATTCACACCAAAACCAACCATATATTCCACATTCCGATAAGATGAATCCTTTTAGTTTTGAGAATTTTTTCCGGAGGAGGCGACAGCAACGTCGGCGAAATGCCGAAATTGCTAATGCTTTCATCACTGAAGCGGTCGTGGTCGATGCAATGTTCGATGACGAACCACCTCGCCGCCGACCAAATGAAGAAAGAATGAGGGAGTCAAGGGGACATAATCTGATGGAGGATTACTTCATCGAACGCCCCGTCTTCAACGAACAAGCCTTTCGTCGAAGGTATCGAATGAGTACCAATTTATTCAACCGTATAATGACGGATCTCTGCAACCACGACCAATTTTGGCACCAAAGAGCTGACGCCGTCAGATTGGTTGGACTTCTTCCACAACAAAAGATGACAGGCGCTCTTCGTATGTTGGCGTACGGCGCAGCCGCAGATCAGTGTGCTGAAATAACAAGGATGGGTGAATCCACAACACTACAATGCATGAAGAAGTGGTGTATGCATATCTACGAGCTTTACGGTGACCTCTATCTCCGCGCTCCAAATGCCACAGACTTATCCCGACTTCTAAAGAGAGCAAGGCAGCGCGGATTTCCTGGTATGATCGGAAGCATTGATTGCATGCACTGGGAGTGGAAGAACTGCCCCACAGCTTGGCAAGGAGCATTCTCGGGCCGAAAGAAGCGTCCAACTATTATTTTAGAGGCGGTGGCCTCATATGACACGTGGATATGGCACAGCTTCTTTGGGGTACCCGGATCACAAAATGACATCAATGTGCTCCACCAATCGGACATATTTGATTCGCTCCTTGCCGGAAACAGTCCGAGTGCAACCTATAAAGTCAACGGTATGACTTACCACAATACTTACTATCTAGCTGACGGTATATATCCCAGGTACTCCTCGTTTGTGAAAACAATCTCCAATCCCCAAGAGCTTCCACAGAAACTGTTTGCCAAGAAACAAGAGGCATACCGCAAAGATGTAGAGAGGTGCTTTGGAATTTTGCAATCTCGTTGGGGAATTATTCGGCATGCAGCTAGGTGTCATCACCAATCGACATTGAAGAGCATCATGTTGGCTTGCATTATAATGCATAACATGATTGTCGAAGAAGAATTTGTGGAGGAGGAGTTCGAGGAGTTGGAAGAAGAAGATCTTCAAAACCCATCAACTGCTTTCAATGTTTATGATGGGCCAGTAGATGAACAAGGTAATCGTATTCCTTTTGAGCCTGTTGGAAGGGATGCACAAAATGAACAACGATTTGCCGACCGTGTTGTAGATCTCCAATCTGCGTACATCCATGGAGAGTTGCAAAAGGACTTAGTTAAACACAACTGGTATCTAGAGACCGGCGAACGACTTTAAATGATATGGGTGTGTAATTTTAATTAACCTGGTTTGCAACATGTTTGCTTTATTTTTTTTTCCTTTTAGTTGTTTGAGTGATGTGTGTTTGATTTTAAGTCATTATGTGTTGTTGTACTGTGCGTGAGCTTTGATGGAATAAGAAAAGTGCGTTTTTATTACTTGGAAATTTAAAGTACATAATTTCAATCAAACCCTAGAATTATTGGAAATTTAAAGTACATAATTTCATAATGGAAAAACAAATACCAAACTACTGAAACAGTGGGCGATAACAATTTGAAAATGTTTCATCGCTACCATCTCCTTCCTCTTCCTCCAATTTCTTTAGGATACTCTCTTTTTTCTTCGAAAAATACCTCTTCGATTTTGGGGTCATAGCATCCGTATCCATTGCCATTATCTTTGAATCCTCCGCTTCGGCCCTCAATTTGTAGTCCTTCTCCTTAAGGGCGAGTTGTTTTTGGTACAAAGCTAGTTCAGTGGCATCAGTTTCTTTTTGCCCGGCGAGATGCATTCTTTGATTTTCCATCATGATTTTCAAAACCTCATCTCTTACCTCATTTGAAGATGAGCATGCTCTTTTCCCCTTTGTTTTGGCTTCCTTGGCCGCCTTCACTCCGATTGGTCTAACCGGACTAGAGTACACTTCTTCTTCATTGCTTTGTGGTGTTGGAATGACTTCATCATCCTCCACGTCGACGGGGGGAGGCATTGAGGTAAAAGGAGGAGTAGTTGCAGAGTTGGAATATGAAGGATGTGGTATAGTAGGTTCGACGGCCCGAAAATTTGGATGGTTTTTCATCACTTCCCAACAATCAAACTTGGTAAACTGTTTCTTTTTTTGTGCCACGTACCATGATTGAGCTTTTCTTATCTAAGGTGCCAAAAATTTGTATGTCAAAATAATATCTAGGAAATGGAGATGTCAACATTGATTAAAATAAATGTAATAGATGAGCTTTACGACAAAATTATTAACACTTACCTCATCTTGCAAATTTGAGCCGGATTGTACATTCCTTCGTGCATATGCAAGAGCGGCACCCCAAGTTCTAAAACTTGGCTTCAACTTTGTAAAACGAGAAGAAACCGCGGTTTGGGTCCTAGGCTCCGGCCTTGATTCACCATGCACAAGCTCCCAATTTTCCTTATAATCAGCATAGACTTTTTCCCACAATTTGTCGGACTTTTGCATGTTGCCGGTAATTGGGCAAACGCTAATGCGACAATAAGAAACACAAAGTTGCAAATCTTCGGAATCAAGCCAATTGGACATTTTGTGAGGAGGAAGAAAGAGAAGAGGAAGGAGAGGATAAATTTGTGTGAGATGTGAATGAAATTGATGTAGTATTTATAGAAAAATACTAGGGTGTTATTTGCAATTTTTTAGAATTTTTAGGGATTTTTTTGCAATTTTTTAGGGGTTATTTTGCAAAATGGCAGAAAAAATCAGAAAAATCAGAAAAAAATCAGGTTACCGTTTCGGTTGAATCTGGACCGTCCGATCAGATTTTTTGATTTGAAATGGACGGTCCAGATCAATCTGACCGTTACTTTTTTTTTAACCCGGGCTGCCACGTGTCACAATCCTATTGGCCGGTAACTTTTTTTTTACTGGCGCGTGTCATCCACGCGCCTGGTAGAAAAAAAAAACCCTGCTGACGTCACCCACGCGCGTGGATGACGTCAGCACCAGCACGAGCAGTAGGACGAGCAGCAGCTGCTCGAGCCTCCGGTCAACGAGCGGTCAAGGCGATCAATCTCCCCCGCTGCACGTCCTCAACGTCGCTGCTCGTGCTACCGCCGCCTGGGGTCCACCGTCGGAGGGCTGCTCCACCTGCTCGAGCAGCTCGCGCTGCAGGTGCTCTAAGTTGAAATCATTTGAAAACGTGAAATCATTTAGGAAAACAAGTACGTGAAGAAAGCATATAATAAATAATTAAAACTAATCACATAATATGTATAAAAAATATAAAAAAATAAGCAATTAAAATTACTTGACACTTTCTATTTGATTGCTCATACACTTGTATTTTTTTTATCATTAAAAAATATTCTCAACCTGAATTATACATACGTAGTTGACAATCAATTCAAGACTCTACCTAGAGAAGAATAACTGATCAGAGCAAATCTACTCTTTAAAAATATTAAATTCAAACAACGTCGAGCTTCTTTGCATCTTTTATGGGCCAATGACAAACATAAATAATACGAGATGAACATACCCCGGAGCACACAATTGTAGTAGGTATGTTATCTCCCATGAATCATGTAGCTCATAAGAGATGCAAATAAGCCGGCACTATACAAGTGCCTACACAATCTTCTCCTTGCCCGATACGTTAGGGCGAGGAGTCATCATTGAATAAGTCAACCTGAGTGGAGTGTCCACAATGTACATTGCCTTTTTCTTCTTAGTAGCTTTATCACTACCACTAGCTGAATCTTGCACCTTTGGTTGTTATTGGATCCCAACGGACATCTTGGAGCTCATTTCTTCTGCACCACTATATCATATGGTGTCTCAGACAGATCAAAAGAAGCAGCATTGATACTTTCCGGAAACGAAGGAACCTTCAATCACTTAGGCTCCCCACAGACAATGACGGCTGCAGCTGGATTGAGCTTTAGCTTCTTGGGAGATATCTTTGAATCCAGAGCTCTATTGTGTTTGACTCCCGCCATAGCTCCACTAGTGGAGTTCGAAACCTCCATACCAACCCCAGAAGACCTACGAATGACCACATGCCTTGTTCTCTTTCTCACACTTCCCTCTATAGGAGGAGCAGGAGGTCTGACATGATCCTTCCATAAGCTTCGAGTGTTAACCCCAAACCTGAAATCACCATCTTTGACACCAAGTCCTAATGCCTTATGAAAACCAAACACAATACTGATCTTAGGGCTAACACGAGGCACTATAGCCCTTGCTATCTCTGACACTTTCTCTGCCGAATGCCTCTCACCTCCTCCAACACTGTTGGAATCCCCAAAGATTGACGCTACTTCCGCCGAAGTCAAGGAACTTCCAACATTTGAAGCCTAGTTCAAAGTGGAATTCCTGGGAGGTCCTACTGAACACTTGCCTGAAGCATGATACACCAAGCCACACCAAACACAACGACCCTTCAAATTCTCAAAAAAGAAATTAATAATCTCAGTGATACCTAGGGATAACGCTAGCTGCTTCTTGAAAAGGATTGGCACAGACACAGGGTGAGACACCTTAACCTTAATGATACCCTTCTTGTGAGCATTGGGATCCATCTCTATATACTCTCCTGCTTCCTCAGCAAAAACTGGGACATTCTCATCTTTGTCGAACAAAGGCGGGATATTGGAGATGAGCACCCAGAAAAACAAGAATCAAAGCGAAGTTCTGCAATTGGAGCTGCACCATCATTATCGATAATCACCAGAGGAGCTTTTATATAGTGCCAAGGCCCTCCATGTAAAACCCTGTTTTTGTCGCACTTACAGTCGAAGGTGAACAACAACAACCCATTCGGCCTTTCTTGAACTTGGAACAAACCTCCAAGGAACCAAACCCGTCGGAATTGGGACTTGAATTCGCGAAGATCCACAGCCTTCCCAAGGACCTTCCCGGCAAGGAAGAGTTGAGAAGCTTGGGTAGTGGTGATGCTCAAACATCGACTAATATCTACTAGGACGATGCCTAGGGATAGCGCCAAGGTGAAGGAAGCCAAGACTTGATCGACAGAGTCCGACATCGAGACGAGATCAAGATTGGGAGGGACGGCGTACATTGGCGCCGTAAGTTTTCTGCGAGAGAAAATAACTAGGGTTTTGCTCCCGAATAGAATCTTGTTGTTCATAAACTTGTATGTTTATTAGGGGAGGGGCTCTAATAAGTGTCTTTATGGTGAGTACTTTCTTATAAAATATGTTTTCCAACCACATTTCAAAAGATCAACGATTGAATATTTAGATATATATAAGTAGATTAATTGTGTAAATTTTCATCCTATTTGAAAATCATTAAGGCGTTGAACAAGATCAAATCAATGAACATATCAAATTTATTAAAGTTGAAACGTTCATATTCATACTTGATAAATCATGATAATGAATCCCTTTACAAATTTCGATTTGGTTGGAACTCTCTACAAATGATCTACTTATATCTAACTAAACATCTGATGGTTGATTTGTGAAATTATGATAAAAAATTGAGTCTTATAGGTCAATGTTTAGAAAGTACTCAATAAGTATTTACCATAGAGGTACTCAATAAGTACTCACCATAGAGGTACTCATTAGAACGTCTCCACTTTTATAAATGATAGAGTGCATATATAGAAAACCCAATATATATCTAGAAAATATTTAAATTCTCACAATATTCCTTGTGAATTTTCAATTCCACGCTTCCAAAGTGCTTTCCTTTTGGAATCACACTTCCAAAAATGAAAACTCCCGCTTATGACACGCTTCCAAAAGGAATATTTTTAGAATTATGCTTCTGAACGCTTCCGACAGCTTCCAACGTTCTTCTACCTCCAAAATGCGAAATACGACATCTTTGAAACTTCCGTGCTTCCATTTGAGACATACAAATAGGTTTATATGTTGTGATTGTTGGAATATGTGTGTAGAATGAGAGCATATCAACTTTACTCATAGAGAATGACATTTTATATAGGAATGCCTATTATAGTATCCCATAGTGAACTTCAATTTAACTGATTTTTTATTTATAAATAATCTATTCATAATTATCTAACTATCTAACATTAGATTTTTCTAAATTATGATCAAAAAGTGGGTCAAACAAGAAGGTATTCACCAAGTCTTAATTATAAGAGTCCTTATCAGAGAATTTCCTATAATTTCATACATATCAGGTAAATTAAACAACATAGCATGATAATGATCCGAGTTGGATAAATTAGAATTAATTTTAAAAACCGATAGTTGGTATCATCATATAGGTAGTACCATCACTTCATATTTACTCAACAAACAAAAATAATATATGTATAAAAAAAAAAAAAAATAATACCTCTTTTAAAGAGATGATGATAATCTGTTTCTTTGCACCAACCACATGAGCAGGAGTCCTGACATTAACACCAACTTCATTCTGAAGCAATTCTTTAAAGTCATCTGAGTGATCCAACCTTCCAACCATGACTCAACTTTGTTGGTTGGGAAAACTATATGAAACACAATTTGATTATCATCCATCAGAGCAGACCCTTGTTCCATCATATGACCAGATGAACGGGAGCCATAGCCATCGGTAGGGAAGATCGTTTTGGTAAATGCACTATTCCTTGGAATTTTCTGCGTTCGCAATGCTGACTCTCTGCCAAGCATGTGAAAATCATCTACACAGCTGAGTTCACATTATACTGATCTACTACTCCAGCAGAGAATCTCACAGCTTCCCCATCTATGGATCCTTACATGTATTGTTGATACGATTGTTTGCATAAAAATCGTCACGTCATTTGTCGACGACAGTTAAATTTTGGCTCACAATGTCCTTCTTGGATGCGTGGGCGTGCCAACTCGCGGCATGTTGACCAAATGAGGTTTTGATAGATTTGTGCATGAAATTGAATTCTTCGAATAATTGTGGGTCGAGGATGGAATCTTCTCGGCTTTAGGGTTCTCTTGCCTTAGTAAATGAAGATTTTTCGACATTTCTATTTGTGTTTTTTTGGTATACAGTTGCAAGAAAAAGTATAATATGCGTAAATTAACTAGAAAAAAAGTAAATATTGTAATCTAAAGTGCATGTAAATAAAAGATGAAGAAATGCGAGGCATTTGGAGAAAAGTTGAATTGTATTAATATGTTGTGTTGACCATCTACAATGAGTTAAAACAGTCATATTTATACAAGTACGAATCTTGTTGGAGAAGTAGAATTTATAAACAAAACTAATCGACATTAATATCAAGATTATCTATTTGATTTATATTAAATCAAAATATCAATGTGCATGCCCATAAAGAAGTCTAGGTACACTCTAGTCTTATTTTGGTAGCAATTCTCAAATATCTCAATTCACTCGGGTCTTTAATTAATATTAATAATCAATAACTTCTATAATAATCGCTAGATAATTATTAGACTTTAGCAAATATCATCAATAATGAGCAAGCTAACTTTTTTCCTTGTTCAGCGGCCAAAATATCTGACAACCAATGTGCTAAAAATAAGGCTCAACATAGCATTCTCCCTCAACAACTGGGCTTAGCAGACCAACGTGCAAAAATCAGTTACAGACAACGATTTGGTGATTGCATACTTTCTTTCCTGCGGTCGTAATGCTGACTCTCGTCCTTATTCGGATAGCCTACAACCTACAGCAGAAAATTCAAACTTTGACATAAACCTTACATATAATGTACACTTACACTACATCTTCCCAGAAACATTAATTATACACTAACCACACATTCAGGGTCAATGGAATAATGCAAGGACTACAAAAATTCAATATCCCATAAAATCCAATTACCCAATAATCCAATATATATGATGCAAGTTGCAAATGTACCACATATTGTTAAAGAGTAAATTGACAACACTACAGTCAGATGAACCAAATTAAAATAAACTCGATGCACAACAATACTACTCCGAGCATTCTGACTAAGTTCAACATTGAGCGACCACACATTGCTATTACTTATAGTTTAGTGAATAATGCGTTAGTTTTAGTCTACCAGTAAGTTCACAGTTTCTAAAATCAATGCAATTACAACATACAAAAAGAAAATTAGATGAAAAAACTACGAAGAACTTACCAAGTATGGCAACAGGGAAAAATGATTAATGACTCTTTTGGTTTTTTATATATCTTTGAACACATCTATATGTTCTCCTAGGAAGTCCAAATTCATTCCTGATAGCTTTGGAGTCAGAGCAATTAACAAACCTGTTTATCATGACGTGTATCAAACATTGTCTCATGCTCATAAATCCACATACACTACCAGAATAAGTATCATACCTGACGAAATCTAGAAAAACAGGCCGACGATAAGGCTTGTCATCGACTATAGTTTACTATAAGTGACGATTAACCTATGTTGTCGGCTTTGATTTTCCGTCGTCGACTATATCACTAACGCGACGACGGAAAAAATCTCGTTGGTGTTTTGCCAAAAAAATCATTGGCTATAGTTGGACTCAAATTTTAGACGAGATTTTTAACTATAGCCGACGAATTAGTGCGTCATCGGCTATAGTTCTTATAATAGATCTGATTCGCAGCAGCTCAATCATTAAAAAAAAATTCGGTGAGAAAAACTCTAAACGCTCTGAAATCGTTGGGTGTTGTCGTAAGCTGTCAAAAATAGGTTTGTGAAGCTATATAGGTACGCATATATATGTGTTAATTAATGTTAATTTAGAGTTGAATAATTAATAATTGATGTAGAGTTGATTGTTGATTTTGAAATTGATTGTTGATTTTGAGTTAAATTGAGTTGAGTTGAATTCGATGAAAATGTGTATATATATGTATAATTATATGTAAATTTGTTGATTAATTTTTGATATGTATATATGTATATATATAGTTTTATATATGTAAATTTGTAATTAATTGTTGATTGTTGATATGTATGTATATATGTTAATTGTTGGTATATATGATCGATATATATATATATATATATGCAAATTTGTAATTAGGTATTAGAATAATTAAATTATTTAATTTGTAGTTTAAAGATCGATATATATATATATATATAGATATAATGATGAATTTTTAATTAATTAGTGCATGAGTGTATACATATATTGTTAGAACTTTCAGGATGGACAAGAGTTGGATATGCCTTCCAAGATGGGATGTAAAATATCACCATGGAATTAAGAGTTTTGTGGAATATGTGAAGGTTAATTATGGAGGGATGCCAATTCATTATTGCCCGTGTAATAATTGTCAGTGTCGCAGCGACCGATTTTGTTTTCCTATTGAAAAAGTATTGGAGAACCTGAAGAAATACGAATTTTGGGATAAGTACACATGTTGAATTTATCACGGTGAAACATTATCAGTGGGTCTGCATGATCATGAGCAATTTGCTGAGATTTCCGTTACATCCAATGATCCAACAACGAGGTTGATCAACGATGTGTTTCCTTATGAGAGCGGTGTATTTGCTCAAGCACAAGATCCTTTCGCGATTGAGGTCTTCCCTCATATTGAGCCACTTCAGCAATTATCTAAAGCTATCAACACTACCGATATGGACAAGTACAATAACCTGATTGCATTGCAACAGACTCCGTTATACAACGGGTGTAATAAGTCTGTTCTTGAAAGTGTCATGAGAATGATGAAGCTCAAAGTAGAGAACAAAATGAGTGTCAAGGCTATTGATGATTGGCTGAAGTGGACTACTTCGATGCTGCCTGTCGGTCATCGTCTTCCTACTACTCATCGTAAGGTGTGATATATCTTGAAAGATCTTGGGCTTTCCTACATCAAAATTCATGCATGCAGATATGATTGCGTTCTCTTCTGAGGTGAAGACACTTATGGGAATGATCTTGAAAGCCTTGATGCCTGTTCGGTATGTTTTACGGATAGATATAAGTTGACTTCTGCAGGGAACAAGAAAGGTGTGAAGATACTTCGGTATTTCCTACTGATTGATAGGCTGGAACAGTCGTTCATGTGTGCACATATGGCTGAAGCTATGAGATGGTGGGTTGAGAGAAATTTGCCTGACAATGATACCCTTATACACCCTGCTAACGGAGAGGCTTGGAAGCACATGGTCAGGGAGTTTTCTAATTTTGCATTAGAGATCCAAAATGTTTGACTCGGGCTCTCATCTGACGGATTCAACTATTTTGGCAACATGAGTCTTCAATACAGTATATGGCCAGTTATTTTGGTACCTTACAACCTTCCTCCATGGATGTGCGTGAAGAAGGAATATAATATGCTCACTCTGTTAATTCCAGGGTCGGGTTATAAAGGAAAGTGCCTCGATGTGTATTTGAGACCCTTGATTGAGGAGCTTAAGCACCTGAGTGAATTTGGTCATGCCACTTATGACAAGTATAAAAACAAGATGTTTCATATGTGTGCCATGCTTGTTAGCACCATCAGTGATTTTCCTACCCGCGGGATGTTATCAGACAATGTTACTAGGGGATACAGGGCTTGTTCAAAATGCATGACTGTTGAGTGCTGTAGACCTTATTGCAGGAAGATTGTTCAGATGCGTCACTGTTGTTAGCTTCCACGTGATCACCCATTTCGGCAGGATCACGAGGCTTTTGATGGGACTGTAGAAATAGGTGTGCAACTCAGGGGATGGACGGGAGATGAAATTTTGGAAGAGCAAAATGAATACGATTTTGGGTAGCTGAGCAATCATCCTGAAATTGTGGCGTCAATACCTGAAAGACCCGATGGGTGTAAATTCTGGACACACAAAAGCATATTTTGGGAACTCTCATACTGGCCCAAGTTGCTGATCATACATTACTTAGATGTCATGCATATAGAGAAAAATGTGTGTGATAGTGTGGTATGCATAATTCTGAATTAGAAGGGGAAAACTAAAGACGGCTCCAAGGCACGCCTTAGTCTTCAAAGAATGAAATTACAAAAATATTTATGGTTGAAAGAAGGGAAGAGAAAGATGCCTCAAACTCCTTACACCGTGAAGCCTGACCAGAAGAATGAAATTTTTGGGTGGATGGGTAATGTCAGGTATCCTTATGGTTATGCAGGAAAAATAGGTCTGCGTGTTAACTTTTGGGACAATAAGATGTACGGATTAAAGAGTCATGACTGTTATGTACTACTTCAACGCCTCTTCCTCGTTTTCATTCGAGGGTACCTGCCCAAAGAGGTGGTGGAGTCATTAGTGGCGTTGTTAAGATTCTTTCATAATTTATGCACCATAGAAGTGAAGTGGTCATACTTGTGGGAAATGCAACAGGACATCATTTTTATCATGTGCAAATTTGAGAGGATATTTTTCCTAAATTTTTTTGACATCATGCCTCACTTGATAATCCATCTTCCCAAACAATTGTTGCTTATCGGTCCGATACACTACACTTGGATGTATCACATGGAAATGTACTTGCTATTGCTTCCTTGTTAAATCGCACCCTAGTAAGGGCGATTGGAAATTTGGTGTTTGATCCTGTGAATTTTGATCTCAATTGGTTTTGATTTGGTGATTTGTGTGACAGATATATAGGCTAAGCAATTAGCAAACTGCAGAAAATGCTATTTATAAATGTGCTCTTTGATTCCTTGTATGTAATCATGTTTTTGACATATTTTGAGGTTGATACTAATATGCATGTCTCTCATTTCTCAGGTGGACAACGGATACAATGAACACCTTCTATCATTCTTTCATCGAGACGATTGGGATGTTCTTATAGCTCACTTTCTTGGTGTGGTAAGACTTATTTGCTTCATTAAGTTACAAATATGTGCTATCTTCCAGTAGTCTTCTGTTGTGAGTACATCGATGAAATTTGTAACATATTGCATGCTGTATTCCTTTCCTGAGAACATGCATGAAACTATAAAGGCATTCACCATGAACGAGATTACATCCTTCTGATAAGTATGCTGCACAATTGAAGACCTGCATCAAGTTACCATGTTACCAAAACTTTATTTTTACGTTTATTTTTTCTCCTCAGGATCACGTAGGGCACATATTTGGGGTTGATTCTGGGCAAATGATAGAGAAATTGGAGCAATTCAACACTGTTTTACATGTAATTCCTTGAAACTCTATGTGTTTGCTTCATGGCATTTGCTACATAACCACAAGAAGCAGAGCCATCTCGATGACAACTATTGTGCAAAGAGCGACCATGTTTGATCACTCCAGAGTACAAAAAACTCTCCAATTTTAGAGCGTTGGATCACTTATGTACACATGCAAGCTCAGATATTTAGTGTTTGTAATAGTCTAACGCTAACCTTAGGTTAGCTCTCCGATGAATTATTGGTGACTGAGTTTATCTAATAACACACATTGCTAAGTTTCTCTGAAATTAAATTCATAGGCCAAAAGTCATGGACTGATATATAGTCACTACATTTTCACAACCATTTTTAATGTAACAGAAGTTGTGCAGGGTTTAGTTATCTTTTCACAAAGAAAATACTTCAAAAAACTCAATAAAGTCATTAAAGTGTATATTGAACAAGAAAAGCATGCATTAAAGGTCAGAAGAAGCAAGAAGGTAAGCCTAGTCATGGTAGTTGATTTGTTGAGGAAGAAGAGAGAGATGTAAGAAATAGATAGCAAGGCTAAGCAAAGCTAGAGGAGAGAGTGCGCATTACTAAATCGTGTCTTTAGATCCACACAAGTCAATCTTTTTGCTTTCATCTGACCCGTTGCAATAGATGTAATCTCAAAAGAGAATAAAGGATAGATGACAAGTCCCCAATTTCTATTCCAAGGCTTCTGGTCCGTACCCAAAATAATCCAATCCATAATCACTTTTCAAAAACACTTCCAAGCTCGTGACTCCGACGTACATAGTTGTGGCCACACCACCGAAATCAGGTACAACATGGTTGAAAGCCTTGGCATTCGCCATCGTCTACCAATAACCAATAACCAATGCAAGCTCGTCATCCCTTGCGGACTTGTAACTCTCATGTTCGATCTTGTGCCCTTCTTGGAGACCCAAGTCTACGTGAACAAAAACCAAGTCCTTGATCTCTTCAAGTGGTTTCCTGAGCCGAGACTATTTGGGACTCATATCCCTTTCCCTTGTTTGGCCAAAACTATCAGTTTAGTGACGACAACATTTTCCCGTCGCTTGAAAAATAAGTTTGGCCGCGGCATGGCGGCCATTTGAGCTTACCGTTGCTAATATATGTAGTAAAGTGCTTGGCCGTCGTTGTAATTATACCAATTGCTACGCCAAATTTCAGCCGTAGCAAAAATTGATGGCTATAGGTAATTTGTTTCGTAGTGATGATAGGTCGTTCAACAAGTGGGCCAATAACCGAATAAACCAATCATTTTAAATTTGAATCTCGTGGTTGTTCACATCACTTACATGTTTTTTACAGTGAGCATCACTCACGGTAGTTCACATCACTCACATGTTTATAACTGTTCACATCTCGCTCTCTCTCACCGAATAAACTAGTCAATTTAAATTTGAATTTCGTGATTGTTCACATCACTCACATGTTTTTTACAGTGAGCATCACTCGCGGTAGTTCACATCACTCACATGTTTATAATTGTTCACATCTCTCTCTCTCTCTCTCTCTCTCTCTCTCCATAACTTCAGGTTCTCTTCTAATCATTCACCCCCATATCTTTCATCCTCATATTTTCAAAAGCCGAAGCCGTATCTACCTCTATTCATGGATCCTGTTGATGCTGAAGGTGCACATTTCGAGAGTAATTAGAAGTTAAAATGACTATCCCACAACTCGACTATCCTACAACTCGAAAAATTTCACCATCTACGTACTATCATATTTTTTAGGTAGCATTTTATTCATGATGTTCTTTTCAAACATTTTTCCAAAATAGTTTCTAAATAGTTGATGTAGCACAAAGTATGAGTTTTTTTTGTTTCTCCTGGTTCTATTATGTGTACTATCAGTAGTAATATAGGTAGGCGTAGGGTTGCGACTAATTAGCTCGACACTAAATTCAGCTCTTAATACCTTTTCTAAAGCGCAAATCTCCATTTCAAATTTTTCTATTTTCCACCACCTAAAAATCCCATCAACATAAGTGTCTTAACAACAGAGAGTCTTAACTCTCAACACAGCCATCTACCTTACACGTGTGCCAACATTATTAGCCATAGATGACGAGCATGTCGATTATGTATAGTAGAATCATCGTATTTTTTTTTTCTTGAATTAAGCTTGGCTAGTAGATTCTAATTCAGTTAATGTTGATATCGCCTTATACCAGGGAGTGATGTGAATTGGAATTGCTTTACTGGTCTCCTTGCTTTTGCTTCATTTAGGGTCCATTTCAGCTCGCGAAAACCACACTGTTGGTGAATTGGGAGGCTGAGATCTCAGCTCCAATGTCATCGAGTAGGGCGATGAAGAGAATGTTTCGTGGGTGATTCTCTACGTATGTAATTACTTTCTTCACCTTAGCACAATATAATTTTATGGAATCTGATCGTTATTCATTATACAGAGTTTCGCTACACCGATGCACACAATGTTCTTGAGGTGGATGCGTTGGGCTACATGTCGTGTCTCACCGATAGTCCACTCCGGAGCTATGAGGGAGGAGAGATAGTTATTCCAATGACAGAACTAGGAGACCGCTACTTGATATGCAGCAGAGACCTCCATTGTGCCATGGGCCTCAAGGTGCATGTTGAAGTCCTTCTCGGGTATCCTTACACCTCCTCCTCTGGCCGTTACCCCTCCTAGAAGCACCCCATAAGCTAAAGTTTTTTGTCTGGATAGCACTTGTGCTTTTTATCGTAGCAATGGTGGTGTTGCCTCCACTATTACGCTACACCTAGGCATTTCTCTAGCCTTAGAATTTGACTTTTTGTGTGTGTGTAGTAACTACCTAACTAGCAATTTGTAGGGTCCTAATCTCTGGCTTACTCTATCTTTGCTGATGTTAGTATTTGGAAAGTGTTTTGATGGAATGGTGAAGATTTTATAGTTGATCTCCATTTCCATGATCAACTCAGTCCTCTCTACTTAAAGCAGATCCGTATTTGAGGTGAGACGAAGGAGGCATCCACCTCAAAATATACGTATAAAAATTATATATAAAAATATACATATAAAAAATATTTAAAAAATTCTAAGACAGAAACATTTAAGTAACTCTATAATGTCTTTTTTAAGGAAAGAAGTTATGGTTGAAGATTGTTTACTTTTTTTTTATTAGTATCATTATGAATGTCAGTTTCCTTTTTATCTACCGTGTGAGATATCGTTAATTTTATGTATTTTTTTATGTACTATGTCGAAACATTATATTGATTTTGTGGATAAGTACTTGATTATAGGTTTATATTTGGTTTATGATCGATTAACAAATTAAACATAAATGTTAGTGTGCAACTGTACATATGATTCGAATTTGTTCTTACAGATATATACGAGAAAAATGAGAGAGTAGATTGGTTGAATACCTATATAAAATAATTTTGTATATTTGTCGTTTTTTTAATAGTCATGAGAGGGCACTGTTTTTGATTGTCACCTCATGTCTCAAATTATCAGGTCTGGCCCTGACTTAAAGCAGCAATTCAAGAACATGCATATTTGGTTCATTTACTCATAACGATCCCTAATGCATCAAGAGAGTTTTAGATGAATGACAAAGGTCAAAATCAGGTGTATGTATACTAAATTGAGCTCTTTATCTATCCGGATGTGCATAAGTTTCAAGTTTCTAAAGATGTTGTTGTGTTTCAGGGTCTAGAATGATGTAATTAGAGGTCATGTCGTGTTTCCAGATGTGTAAAGGTCACATTACTTAATCGGTACTGGTTTATGAAATAATGTATTTTAGGTAAGGCCAAGTTTGGCAAGTAGGAGTGATATTTCTTCAGTCTAAGAGACCGGAAGTATCCTAACAGAGCTAGGCTAAACAAGGCAGCGACATCGGGGTATTAGAAGGCTACGGGGACTGACAAGCTGATTCTAACGTCGGTCGAAAACCAAAAAGTCGGCATGAAGAAAGCTCTGGTTTCTATGGCGGAAAACCTTCCAAGGGAATGAAGACTAATTGGATCATGACTAATTTATTAATGACTAATAATCAATTATAACCGATGATAGATTAGTATAGACTAGCTAATTGGTGAGAATTAATTTATTGTCGATTGTTTTTAATCAAAATCTAATTGCTTAATTGGTATATATGCCGTACATGATTGTCTTAGAATACCATAGCCTTACTCCATGTACCCCAACTTCCTTGTTCCAAACCCTAAAGCGCCGCTCTTGTAGCTGATCTACTTCCTGTCTTCTCCGATCCCCTTTCGATTTGGAGATTTCTCATCCCCTTTGAATACAATTCTCACATATCCCATTGCATGTTAGTTTTTCAAACTGCATAAATATCTCTAACCTAATCACCAAATTCAACTTTCCTTCCGATCTCCACTTGTACCGTCTCGATCTCAATACGGGATTGAGTTTCTTGTTTTTCTCCTTCCTCCGATTCTTCCAACTCAATTGCATATCGCTCTCACCACATATGAAGGATGTTCCTCCTCTCCATGATGCAATCATCGAGATCGAGGCCAAGCCGCAAATCCTTGCGGCGGCTCTTGGGGCGGTGGACCTCGTCGTTTTCGATGAGGAGGAGAAGGGGTGGCTCTACGCTATTATTCAATGTTTCTCTCTTCATCCTTTTGAACCCGCGAAGGTGCAAGGGTTCAAAATTAAATTCATAACCCTTTGGTGTGATATTTCGGGCTTGGGTAATATCGGGTTTCGAACAATTTGTGGCCGATCATTTTGTTTGTAAGTTTCGATCCGAGGCGGAACAAAAAAGTGTAGTAGATCACAGTCCTTGGTTTCACCATGACACAACTATTGTGGTGGAAATTTTTGATAGATTTTTTGATCCATTTAGGGTTCCAACTTCTCGGTGCTCGGCTTGGGTTTTTGTCAAGCCCGCTTCAGGTTGATTTGGTTATGTGCCTCTCTAAGTCAAGTGGCTCATGTGCATGAGGAATGCACTAGGCTGTTACCGATCCCATGATCCACTTTTGGTGTCTCATCATTTGAAGGTCAAGCTTCATGTGGATCTCGATCTTCGAAGACTGCTTGTGGTGAGTACTATTTTCATTATTGGTAGTACATATTCTGTTGATGTGACTATGAAATATGAACGTTTGAAGGGCTATTGTGTTTTGTGTGGCGCCTTTAAGCATGGTGCTTCGGGTTGTTCGAAGGCTCCTATGGCTTCGTCTCCTTTACCACTTGAAACAACTGTGATGCCTGTTACTCGACAGGTACTGGACAAGCCGGTTGCTGCTTCGGGGTCTCAGTGGGAAGAGGGACCAGTGCCTGAAACTCCCTTGCATGGTTTTGGTGTTGTGGCACCCATCCAGTCTAGTGGGGCGAAGCCTAGTTTGACTATGGTTCCGACCCCTGACGTGGGAGGTTTTTCTAATAAGGATGTTGTTTTGCAGGTAGCTGCTTCAGATCTTCCAACATCTGCGGTGGTCTTTGAAGTTCCATAATCTCATTTCAATGTTTCCCCAGGACTTATGGCGTCTGCTCCAGATGTTACTATCATGTCCGTGGAAGATGTGGGGCTTGGTGGAAGTTCCACAATCTCATTTCATGCTTCTAGTCCGGAGATGATGGTGACTGACCAGGAAAGTCTTGGGACATCCCATGGTAATGCGCGACACCCAAACAATAAGAGGTACAAATCCAGCCTTGGCCCTAACACGGGTGGTATGAAGAAGATGTCACCCAAGAAGTCTACAATCTGTTTACCAAGTGATATGGATGTTGAGGCGCTGTCGCAGCACGAAGCAATAGAGAGGGCTCCTAGCTAATTAAGGAGTAATGCACCCTTAAGTTTGACAGTTGTGTTACTCCGATTTATTAGTCTAGGGTCTATTTGTCTTATAGTTAAACCAGGTGTAGTGGTATGATAAAATTTCACTTTTTAGTATGCCGAGTAATCCGATGAAATTAGGATTTAGAATTCTGTATTATTATCGACTTTGATCCTATAATAGATAAAATTTTATGCCCCTAAAAAATTGTCTTATAATCGGAAGAAGAATTGCAAATGGAAATAATGAATTTGAAATGGGGATCGAATTAATCATGCAGCCGAGGAAAAAAAATTCAACAAAAATGACGTGGGATGATTCCATATCTCTGTCAGCTTGTAGATGAGATTTTGGGGACTTCAAATGTCAACAATGCAAACATGGGCATAAACCAAGTCCTTGTAATTTCTAATGCCTACATGATCTGAGTATGTGCGAAGTGCGATATCGATTACATACATTTACGAGCAGAGTGTTCTTTCTCTAATAATTTTGGTCCATATGTATCGGACTGGCATTGGTTCATCACACCTAATTGTCGCGTAAATGCATATTAGACCAAACTAAGCAAATTAAAGGGCATTATTGATAACCTAATTAGATAGATAGATGAGCGATCTCCAGGTAATCATTTTCTTTGTTTAGAAAGAGACGAAATAGCTTTCTGGAAATGGACATAATTAGCTATTGATCCTGGAACATATATCGTGGGCATGATAATTACATTTCAATGTGCGTTTCTTGTCAACTAATTAACCATTGGTAGATCCAAAGGATTGATCTTAACTCTTAAGCTTGGAAATAATGGGCTGATTTGATTTGGTTCCCAAGAGATTGGATTCAAAAATCGAATTTTAATTTGTTCCAATGTCATCCATCCCTAAACTTTAGAAATTCCTTCTTATTAATTACTTTCTTTAATTTAATTTCGATATATGTAGGTTGTATTTCAAATGTTCTAGCTCCACATATGATCGATTAGAAAATATATAGGTAGATTAATCAATTATTTCGTATTTGTTGGAGTTTTTGTACGTATAGGATTTGAGCATCAATCTAATTCATAGAGAACAGTCCTTTATATACGAGTCTACGATACAAGTATCCTACAAGAATAAGGATAATATATTTCTTACAGTGCAAGAACACTGCACTAATCATGACAGTAATATAATATCTAATTCTCTACAATATAATATACACCTTTTTAGACGTACGGTGAAGATAATTCGTTCCTCGTCTGGATTAGGATTCTACCCGAATCCCTAGCTCGTAGAATTCTCTTCCCTATAAATACATGGCACACCATGCATTTACGTACAATTCACTATCCTGCCATAAGACTCAACATGCAAGGCTACATGCCTTTCAAACGTCGAAGAAATAACGAGTGTGCTATTTGCTTGGAGGATTATAAGGAAGGCGACGAGTGTGTTATACTCTACAAGTGTCACCACATCTTTCACCGTGAATGCTTGATCCGGTCTTTAGCCAATTCTAATCTTTGTCCATGTTGTCGAAGTAATATAGATGGGAAGAAGAACAGTACTAGGAAAACCAGCAGACATCCTCAGCCATCTAGTCCTCCAAGTAACATACGATCGCAAAAGCCTTTGAATCCGGAGTGGAGTCTCCTCTTTATGGTTATATTTTTCTTTCTACTTAATATACTACTAGATGTTAAATTATTGATGGAGGAAAAGAAGCAAGGTGTATATGTACGCCTTATGTATACTTGTATTTAGTTTTTCCATGGAGTAGGCCAAAGAATGCATGTGTACTTGTAGAAACAACGTACACACACATGTGCCAATGCATCGGCCATAGTACTAGTCCTCTCTTTATTATTAGATAGACATTTTCAATATCTAACCAATTCCATATATGTTCTATCTATGGCCTTCGACATATGATGTCTGACTTGTTATCGAGACGAAGGCAATGACTGTCCATGGAGAAAAGATGTGAACAGAACCAGCGACTCTGCTGGTTTGAAGGAAGGAACATCATGCCCAGCTCCTTTAACTGTTGCATACGTCAGCCCTTGATATTCTTGATACCAACCACTCACCTAGCCACAACAGAATCAAAGATTCAATAATGTAACGAGTTTAAGCTGAATATATGTTTTTGGTGCTGAGAATTACTAGCATGTACGTACCTGCTTCTGATTGTACCAAGCTCTCCTTGTCTTTGTAACAGGAAGGCCTAGACCACTTAAGCTATACCTTGTGGCCAAAACAGGCCGGTACTCTTCCATTTGTGTCTCCACTGATCAATCCAAACACAAAACCAAACTTGAATAAGGCGATTCGATCGTTACATGCATTAGGTCAATGTAATACTAGTAACATATTCGATCTAGAATCTATACATAATAAGAATCTCTATATATGTGCCTGTACACCCATATTCTTAGCCCTGTAGCAATGGGTTTCTTGTATGTTGGAATAAGAGATGGATTTGAATTTGCCCAAGCGTCTAACATTGTGCTACTGCATTTAGCAAATTAAATGAAGAGAGTGTTTTCATTAGTATTCTTGGCAAACATGATCAAGTGAAAAATATAAATATAGCCGAAATAGACCGAGGGAGAGTGCATCGGAAAATTACTCGGAGATGCCCCAGTTCTGGAGCGTGTCACCATCGTTGACATGGAGGGCCTTTTGCACATCTGCTCTGTTGAAGAATTTCGTCCAAAATTCATCCAGACATGGATCGTAGCCTCCCATAATCCTTGGTACCTAGTAAAGAGAAACAGTACGTTTATTATTAGCTAGCTAATTTTGAGGATGTTAATACCCGTTACCGATTTGGATAACGGATATTGAACAAGATTGCGTATCGGTGATGCTTACTGAAGGATCAGTGTTGGGGTATCGATATCGAACTGCTTTCAATATCGCTCTCTGCTTTCCTCCAAATCTAACTCGTTGTCGCTGCTAAGATTAACAACAGTTAAGGAGAGACGGGGATGGCCCGCCTTCAACCCTCCGATGCCTAAGTCAGAAGCGATATACAAGTTATATAGAGTAATGACGTGATTGAGTATTGAATGCGTACCATTTAATGCTGAGTTGGCCGATATATATTGGTGGTTGGAGCTCGGGCTCCTGTTCTATTTTCGATGTGGGACTGGTGTGCGTACTCTTTTGCTGAGGTGTTGTTCGACTGGTCTTTTGTTTGGCGCGTGAGCGCTATCTTGATCGAGTCTCGCGCAATGTTGGTCATTGGGGTTGGGGCCTTCCCGGCGGTGGTTCCTGTCATGGTGGCGGTGAGACATATTTATAATTTGTACTTAAGCCGTTAAGTGCGTACCTAGAGGCGATTTAGCCATGTATATGTACAAGTCCCCCAACTCGCTCAGCCAAGGAGATCAACCTTGGTTGGTGAGTTGAAATAAGTGATACCGGCGAAATTACCGGTACGTGCTTAACGGCGATGTTACCTTTGTTGGAGCAGGGTATCACGCCATGCAGTCCCCCAACTCGGCGACCGAGGTTGTGATTCTTGGTGATAGGTGTACCTGTACATGTGTGTGTGATCAATGTTTATTTAATTTGTTAGGGGCGAGATCGGTGAGTAGCTAGTTCACCGTTCTGCCGAAATATCTTGGGTGATGGTAACCAAGTTTCCTTTCTGTTTGAGCGGTTTAGACTGTATCGACCGAGGGGGTCGCTCGATGGCACCCAAACACTCGGTCCTGCCCAAGTCGGTAGCTGTTTTGCGTTGTTGCGGGTAGCTCAAACCGTTGGGGGCGCTATGGTAGGGGGAGCTCGTTTGAATTGGTAACCCTTAAGTCCCTGAGTCCGTTCCTCCTAGCGGCTTTCGGTAGTGTCTAGATCGTTATCGGTGATGAAGAGTGTCTGCCGCGCGTATGCTGGCGAGCAGTATCGCTTTGTGTGTCGTGTATGTTTGGTCAGCGATATGGGTTTTGTTCAGCCGGTGTGGTTGGTGTATCTACTCTCTGGTCATTAAATGCCGCCTTTTATTATGTTGTCACGTGTCGGCGTAGGGCGTCTCGGGGTTCCCAAACGTCCTGTCGTAGCTATAAAGCGTGATGATTGTATTCCCTTCGAGGGCCGCGCCCTCTCGAAATAGTGCGTACCAGTTCTCGTTCCAGACCTTTCTGATTCTGGTGACCACGTGTTGCGATCTCCTGGACCAACGTGTCTGTTTCAACGGTTGCGATCTTGCTAGTGTGCTTATATATAAATCTTTGCTTCTATTTTCTTTGTATTCTTCTTATTGCTGCTCGAAAGAATTTTTGTTTTCCTATCTAAGTTAACAGATTTCTCTGTTCTCCTCTCGTCTCCGTCGTGCCGTTGCTGTGTTTACTGGTGTTGCGCCATCGTTGCTCATCTTCCTCTTCATCTTTTTCAGGTAAGGCGCCGTCACCTACTCCTCCTCTCTCTCCTCCTTTTTCCTTTGGATTTATGGGTTTTTCTAGGTTTTAGATTTTATGTTTGTTGCAATGTGCTGTTTGATGTACTGGTTTTTTTTCCTGGGTGGCCACTGGTATCCCATTGTACTTGGAGATTTTTGCGAATGTTGTTGTTTTTGCTTTCACGTTTTCTTTCTCGCCTGTGTCTGTGTTGTTGGGGGGTACGTCGCCTGGGAAGCTAGTTGCGGACTGGTGCTCCGATATCGGCGAACCGTTAGGTTTTGACGTTATCCGTGGCTGTTTCGCAGGTGACATGTCTTCCTCATTGCGTCCCAACACCGATACTGGTGCTAGCTCTGGAGCTCGCCGATTAGGGTTGGATGGGCCTTTGTTGTGGACTCTACAGGATGGCCAGGAGGTTGACGAGCCATCCAAGGCGCTATCGATGACGGAGCTTGATAAAGTGAGGTCCGAGTTTCAGATCAGTGCCGGTGTTATCCTGAAGTCCCCGGCGCCTGGGGAAGTTTTTTCTAGGCCGCCCAAGGGTTTCATCGCTCTCGATCGCGCCCAACTGCATTACGGCGTTCGCCTGCCTCTGCATCCTTTCCACGAGTACATATTTGGGGAGCTGGGCTGTGCCGTGGGGCAGGTGTTGTCGTTGATGCTTCAAGTCTTGAGCGCCATGTTCACACTGTGGAAGCTGGCCGGTCTGGACTACCCCATACGTAACGAGGTGCTGTACTTCTTCGACGTTGCCTACTCGATGAAGAAGGGGTGTGGTGGTACGCTCTCGCTGCGTCAGCGGCGCATGAGTTCATTTGGGCTGACGGACTTCGCGAGTTCGTGCCCGGACTGGAGAAGTGAGCACTTCTTCGCCAGTGGGTGGTCGTCCTTCCCCAACAGCCGCGTCCCCACTCGATTTCGGGCCTGAGGTGACCCTTTTATCTCGGCGTTCTTCTCTTCTCGTTTTGTTGTGGCGTTCTCCTGTCTTACTCGTCTTTATTTTGTAGTTACGCGCCAGTACTCTCTATCCGCCATCGAGAAGCGGCGGTGTCATAGGGTTGAGAGAGGTTTTAGTGAGAAGTTGAAGATAGAGTGTCTATCTTCTTGCTGATTACCGGATTATGGAAATGACCAGTCTTGCCAAGACACCTAGTATGCCGTTCTTTTGTTTGTATTGCTTTGTGCTGCTTGTGTGTTTTTGTTTTGTCCATCTTCTGTTTTGTCTTGGTGTTGACCCCTTTGCTTTTGTTTTGTAGTTGGCTATAAAAACCAGAAGCGAGACCGCAAGATGTCCAGTGCTTACGGCGATATCGATGAGATAATTGCCCAACTGGCGGAGGAGGTCGCTGCCGCCAAGAAGGTTGATCTGGACGTCCGCTCCAGGAGGAGCCTTAGCCTCTCCGAGCAGACTGACATCCCTCCTCCCCCGGAGTCCCAGACCAACCAGGTGGGAAACAGTGCCCCGGTCAAGATCGTTACCGCCCAACCCGAGGGTCCCTCGCGCTCGCCCGTTCGCCTCAAGAGGAGGTCTGAGGGCGAGATCGCCCCTCTGAAGCGCCTGAGGCGGGCGGGCGCAACCCCCAGTGCTACTATCCCCGTGCCGGACGATGTGGAAGCTTCCAGGGTGACCGTCGCTGTTCAGGCCAGCAATGCCGATAACGCCGCCGCTGAAACAGGTGATGCTGATAATCTTTGGTATTTCGATATAGAAGTTGGTCCTTTGGTTGCTGACCCTGATGTTCCCCCTTATCCATTGTTAGGCGGTGCTCCCTGCGGTGCTCCCAACCTCGCCGTTGATGGCAGCATCGTCATCGCCCGCTCTAGCAACTAGGAAGGGCCACCGCCTTACTCGGCCGAGATCCTCGCTTTCCTCCTTCCTAACGTAGGCACCGTGGCCGATATCGCCAACGGGGCAATGCCTGAGGTCCTTTGCCGCCTCTCTGCAGCTATTGTGCCATCAGCGCCACACCCTGGTGGCGTCCTTCGAGGAGCTGGCTCGTGTCAACGGCTTGCTATCGAGGAAGGACGAGGAGCTTGTCAAGGCAAGCGAGGAGTGGCAGTTCTTGCAGCATAAGTTTGCCGCCTCTCTGCAGCTGTTGTGCCATCAGCGCCACACCCTGGTGGCGTCCTTTGAGGAGCTGGCTCGTGTCAACGGCTTGCTATCGAGGAAGGACGAGGAACTTGTCAAGGCAAGCGAGGAGTGGCAGTCCTTGCAGCATAAGTAGGGGTTTTTGATGGCGAAAAGAAGCTCTCTGACGAGTGCTTGGATGCCTCATTCCTCCGTGGCCCCCAGCTGGAGTTGGAGGTGAAGGAAGAGCGTCAGCGGGCAGAGGACCTGAAGGCGCGTTTGGCAATCGTTGAAGGTCAAGTCACCGCCCTTCGCGATCAAGTGAAGGAGCTGGAGGACCAGCGTGAGTAAGAGCTAGCCGATGCTGTGGAGGACTTTAAAGCCGGTCCTGACTTTGACGCGTTATAGCGTAAGGCCTTCAGCGATGGTCTGCAGCAGACTCAGGCCCACTTATTTGAGAACGAGTGGGTCAACGAGAAGTATCACGTTGACCTGCAACGTATCAATGAGGAGCGTCAGCAGAGGCACGAGGCCAGCCAGAAAGCCTTGATGAAGGTGAAGTAGGTGGAGTCCGATGAGGCCGACCACCAACAGGATAATGTCTCTGCAGGTATGACTCCTAACGGCTTTCATCCTTTAATGCCCAGTATGTCTCCATCCACTCCTCTAATCCGTCATTTTCGTGATGTTGAACTTTTTTCTCAGGCAAGGAGTGAGCGGTTGGTGGTCAAGTACCGAGAGCGGTTTGGGCTAGTTGAGCGAGATGATGGCGACGTTGCTGATCCGAAGTGAGAGCCAGGGCTTTTTTTTTTTATGTAGCCTTTTGTCATTTTTTTTACTTAGTACAGATATATAGCGTTTTTGTACTCTTGCCGTAATGGCTTTTTTAATGAATGAAAGATTTTTCCTAAGTGTGGTTTGGTATCTCCAATCGATGAAAGATCTGTAAAAAATTCGTTTGTCTGTTGCATCCTTTAAGTGGCTAAGTGATTATCGAGAATAACTGGTGCCTAAAATGACGATCGAGAGCGACTTAGTGGCAATGAGTAGTGATGCTTAAACGATAAGAAAAAGTAAAGGTACTCAGCGGCCAACGTTCATGTCAAGAATAACCAAGTATTCGAGATATGAAGCGAGATAGACTAAGTAACCATAAGTAAATAAGATAAGTGTTTATAGTGGTTCGCCAATTTGGCTACTCCACTCGTGCCTCACTGGGCTTTACTATGCTTCTTGGTTTTTACAAGTATTGTGGCCCGATAGCGTTTTGTTTTTATGACAAAGGTCTGAAGAATTTTTGTTTCATCGGTGGCGGTACCACTTGTCTGGGTGGGGCTAGTCCCCGGTATGATGCAAAAATCTACTTAACGCCGTAATTGCGATAGTACTTGGAATCTGTTTTACTGGTGGCAATATCGGAGGTGTTCTATGTTCCATGTGTGAGGCGTTCTGAGGCCGTTTTTGCTTTCAAGGATGAACGTGGTTAGTGTGACGCTCTCAATGATTCTAAAAGGGCCTTCCCAAGTTGGTGCTAGTCCTTTGGGTTTGGGGATGACCTCCTTCCAGACCATGTTGCCGGTGTGAAGCTTTCGTGCCTTGACTCTTCTATTGTAGTGGCGTGCGACTAATTGCTTGTTTGCCATGAGCGCGATATTGGTGTCATCTTGCCCCTCATCTCGGAGTATGTTGGCCATGTTTAGACCGTCTTCGTTGGTGTCTTCGTCGTATCCTTTCAGTCTTGGGCTTCGGTGTGTGATTTCTAATGGTAAGACGGCCTCTGCCCCGTAGACTAGCGAGAATGGCGAGGCTCCCGTCGCCCCTGTTGGTGTTGTTCGTATTGACCAAAGTACTTCATACAGGCTCTCTTCCCACTTATGGTTGTAGTCCTCCATTCTTTTCTTGAGCCCGACCTTTATTTTTTTGTTTGCCGCTTCTACTTGTCCGTTTGTCTGGGGGTAGTACACCGATGCGAATACTAATCGATTCCCTAAGTCGTTGGTGAATTTCTTCATTTCATCGTTGTTGAATTACTTTCCGTTATCGGTGACTATTGTGAGCGGGGCCCCGTATCGACAATATATGTCCTTCCATAGGAAGTTGATTACTTTCTTTGTTGTGATGAGGACTAGCGGTTTGGCTTCGATGTACTTTGTGTGGTAATCTATGTAGACGATGATGTATTTGAACTGGCAGGACGATACCTTTAGCGGCCCAATTAGGTCGAGGCCCCATTGTGCAAAAGGTACGGGGCTGACGATGATGGACATTGGTGCTGCTGGGGCGTGTATCCTGTGAGCGTACTGGGTGCATGCTTGGCATTGATCTGCGATATCTATTACGTCTTGCCGCATTCCCTTGTAGTAGAAACCGTAGTGGAGAAGTTTGTGTATCATGCTATTTGGCCCACCGTGGTTGCCATATTTGCAGCCGTGGAGGTCTTCTAGTATTTTGTGGCCTTCCGATTGCGTGACGCATTTGAGCATAGGGAAGCCTTTCTTGCTTATGTATAGTTGGCCATTTTGTAAGCTGTAGTATGCCGCTCTTTGGGAGAGTTGCCTTGCTTCTATGCGATTAGTTGGTACCGTTCCTTCTGTTAGGTATTTGACCATGACTGTTCGCCAATCTTCTTTTGGTGCCGCTGGTGGGGCCGCTATCGTTAGTGTAAATACCTCTTGGAAACTTTTGGATATACTTGGCTTTTCTTGCGTTTCTACCATTGTGTGTCCTCTTGCCGTGATCGCTAGGGTCGTTGCCAGTCTTGCTAGGGCGTTAGCCCTCCTGTTTTGCTCCCTTGGGATATGCATTATGTTGTAAAAAGAGAATTTACCCAATAGTGCTTTTACGTATCCTAGGTATGCCGACATCTGTGTTCCTCGTGCTTCGAAGTCCCCCGTTACGTGATTTACCGTTAGTTGGGAGTCGCTGAATATGTTGACATCTTTGGCCCCTGCGTCTAGGGCGAGTTGTAGTCCAACAATTAGAGCTTTGTATTCAGCCTCGTAGTTGGATGCTGGGAATGTGAATCGCAGGGCGTACTCGGCGTAGGTTCTGCCGGGGCCGGTTAGGATTGCTCATGCTCCTGCTGTGATCGCTGTTCTTGATCCGTCTACGTATAGGTTCCAGCGTGATGGTGTTTCTGGTTGGGTTGTGGGTGCCGGTGGTGTAGGGGGCGGTGTGTAGGCTGTTAGGTGTGGCTGGTCGTTTGTCGCCGGTGTGAGTTCCGCTATGAAGTCCGTTATTGCTTGACCTTTTATTGCCCCTCTTGGTTGGTACTTGATGTCGAACTCGCTTAGTTCTATTGCCCATTTGGTTAGTCTCCCCGAGTAGTCAGGGCTTGCTAGTACTTGGCATAGTGGTTGGTCCGTTAGAACGTGTATGGTGTGTGATTGGAAGTATGGTCTCAGGCGTCTTGCCGCTGTTATGAGTGCTAAGGCTAGTTTTTCTAGTGCTAGGTATTTCGTTTCTGCCTTGTCCAATCTTTTTCATGTGAAGAATACTGGCATCTCTGTGTTGGCCTCTCGTCTGACCAAGGCGGAGCTAACGGCGGTTAGCGAGATGGCTAGGTAAATGTACAAGATTTCTCCTGGCATTGGGGCAGAGAGGAATGGAATGTGGGCGAGATATTGCTTGATGGCGGATAGCGCTATTTCGCATTTGTCAGCCCACTCGACCGCTTTTCTCTTTGTGACCCTGATTGCCTTGAAGAATGGGTCGCATTTGTCTGTGTATCGCGAGATGAATCGAGCTAGTGACGCTAGTTTCCCAGTTAGCGCCTGGAGTTCTTTCTTCGTTATCAGCCGTGTTGTGTCTAGGATGGCCTGGACCTTTCCAGGGTTGGCCTCTATTCCTCGTTGGCTCACCATGTATCCCAATAATTTGGCTGCCGTTACTCCGAAGATGCATTTCGCCGGGTTAAGCCTCATACCGCTATCGATGAGCGTATCCAGTACTGCCTTGAGATTTTTAACGTGGTTTTCCCGGTGTCTGCTTTTGACAATCAGGTTATCGACGTAAACTGCAACTGTGTCGCTGTCTAGCAGGGCGAGTAGCTCTGTCATGAATCTTTGGTAAGTTGCTCCCGCGTTCTTCATTCCGAACGACATGACATTGTAACAGTATAGCCCTCGGTCGGTGATGAAACATGTTGCCTCAGTGTCTGCTGGGTTCATTTTGATTTGGTTGTACCCGGAGTAGCAGTCCATTGTTGACAAGAGTTCGTGGCCACTGGTGGGGTCTGCGAGTTAGTCGATTCGTGGTAACGGGAAGGAGTCTTTTGGGCAGGCTTTGTTGACGTCGGTGTAGTCCACACACATTCTCCACTTGTTGTTGCTTTTCTTGACCATGACGACGTTTGAGACCCACGCCGGGTAGTGAACTTTTATGATGAATCCTATGTCGAGTAGCTTGGTTACTTCTTCTTGCATCGCGGTGTACTGCTCTTCGTTGTATGCTCGTAGTTTTTATTTTTTTTGGCATGATGTTTGGCGAGATTCCTAGTTTGTGTGACACGATGTTTGTTGATACGCCTGGCATGTCGGCATAAGACCATGCGAATACGGTGCCGCACTCCCTGAGAATATTGATGAGGGCAATTTCGGTTGCTGAGTTTAGGTTGGTTCCTATCCTAATTTTTCGCTCAGGGTGTTCGTCCGATGTTGGGACCAGTTTTGTTGATTCCTCACCTACGGGGCGAGCCGTCAGCGGTTCTCCTCTTGGGTCGTCCGGGGTTTCTTCCGATCTGTTGCTTTTTAGCACGCATACCTCTCGTGCCGGGTAGTTGGCGTTGGTCTGGGACCCTGGTAGTGTGGGCGTTGTTCCCCTGATGGTGCATACTCCATTGGGCGTTGGGAATTTCATTGTCAACATTCGTTGTGATACGATAGCATTGACTCTGTTTAGGGTATTGCATCCGATGATGGCGTTGTAGAATGATGGGGAGTCGACGACTAGGAATTTGATATGCGTTTCGGCGCTGCAGCCTTCCTATCCCAACGCAATTCTGAGGTAGTCGCTTCCCAGTGGTTGGATTTGATCACCGGAGAAGCTTACTAGTGGATGGTGGTCCTTCTTGAGTTTGGATGGAAGTCGCTTGAGTGCCTCGTATGCCGGGTGGAATATGACGTTGACCGACAAGCCTGTATCTATGAGACATCGTCCGACATTGCATAGGTCGATGGCGGCGTCGATCAAGAAGGGGTAGTCTTCTGACACCGGTGGTCTCTCGTGTTCCTCCGATTCGAGGTCTGTTTTTCCCTTGTATCGTTCTAGCTTGATTTTGGCCAGCGGGTGTCATCCTCGGTGCATGATATCGCTTGAGAATGGCTCCATGCGTACTGCTGGGAGTGTTTGATCGAGGTAGCTTGGTTCGGGTTGTGATAATTATCGTATCATTGCCTCGAGGTCAGAAATCCGTGCCGCCATACCTATTCTGACCGGGTCGTCCGCTGCCGTCCTGACTCCGGTTTGTGGGAGTGGTGATACCGGGAAGTGAGCAGCGTTGTTCAGTTCTCATTCAAGTTTGCGTTGCAACCTGCCCCTCCCTTCGGGTGATTCTATTTCTTGGTGGTGGGATCGAGGTGGTGGCAGGATTGAGTCCGTCGTTGACTCCGGGTTGAGTCGTTGGTTCTCCGCGGCTCTCAGTCCTTCCTTGGCCCTGATGTATCGTTGGTGCTCGAATTCTCGGGCCTTTTCGTGCTCCAGGCACTTTTCCATGGCCGTTTGGTATCGGCATTGCATGTCGCTGATATAATCATGTGTGTTATTCGCATGGCGTTTTCCTGGTCGCTGAGTTGCGGGGGGTTGATCGTCGTGTTCGTTCGTGGTCGGTGTTTGGTGATGGAGTCCTTGCTGCATGATGCTGGGCGATATACCTAGCATTAGGCTGGTGTCCATGCTCGTCGCTTGCTGTGAGTTCTGTGGTTGGGAAAACAATTTCCGATGTGCAATTCCCACAGATGGCGCCAATGTTAATACCCGTTACCGATATGGATAATGGATATTGAACAAGATTGCGTATCGGTGATGCTTACTGAAGGATCAGTGTTGGGGTATCGATATCGAACTGCTTTCAATATCGCTCTTTGCTTTCCTCCAAATCTAACTCGTTGTCGCTGCTAAGATTAACAACGATTAAGGAGAGACGGGGATGACCCGCCTTCAACCCTCCGATGCCTAAGTCAGAAGCGATATACAAGTTATATAGAGTAATGGCGTGATTGAGTATTGAATGCGTACCATTTAATGCTGAGTTGGTCGATATATATTGGTGGTTGGAGCTCAGGCTCCTGTTCTATTTTCGATGTGGGACTGGTGTGCGTACTCTTTTGCTGAGGTGTTGTTCGACTGGTCTTTTGTTTGGCGCGTGAGCACTATCTTGATCGAGTCTCGCGCGATGTTGGTCATTGGGGTTGGGGCCTTCCCGGCGGTGGTTCCTGTCATGGTGGCGGTGAGACATATTTATAATTTGTACTTAAGCCGTTAAGTGCGTACCTAGAGGCGATTTAGCTAGGTATATGTACAGAGGACTACTACTCCAAGTTATGATCAACTTCAAGTTTACTTGAGTAGTACTACTCACCATTGTAGATGTGCGCTTCATTTTCCAGACTTCGTGCTTTCGGACTAGCGGTGTTCAGACTTTTTGTATCATTTTTAGTGCAGGTTGGGTTGTAGAGGCTGCACATGTCTATTTCATGGTACTGATTTAAAACTTCATCCACAGCGTCTGAACAGTTCTTGTTACTCCAAGTATCATTACTAAAAAATCACAATATTTGTTTATTATAGCGTGATTCTCGTCCGATGTCACAGCATGACTCCAAGCATAGTCCACAAGGCCTCTCCAATCCTGATTATCATCTGTTTCAGGCCAGGGTTTCCCATCTGCAAGTTAACATGGTCCATCTCCATCATGTAAATTACATGAAAGAGAACTAAAAGTTATTAAGGTCGATATATATACCAGGGATACCCTTGAGATCAATATGGAGAGAAGGATCTGAGTTCTTATCAAAGATGACCTCAGCTAACTGGGGAATATATTTTCCTGTTAACAAAATGATGGAAGAGATGAAGCATTCGGGTTCCACGCAAGCTAAGTCAGTTGAAGTAATATGGTTGAAAATATGAGAAGGACTTGTTTCCCTGCATAACTCTCTCCGGCAATGTACAATGACCGGCCGGTTTCTGTATGATGGGAACTTGAGATACCACTGGTGTAGGAAGGTGTATGAATCTTGCGCTGATCGAGTTGAAAAAACATATATATCATAAACTCTTTATTAGAATCACTGACTAGTGACTAGGCCTCACTATATGTATACAAGAAATCAAAATGTATGAGTTGGCTCTTGATTTTCTTGCCAACAAAGACCTTATTTTACACACAAAGATTAGTTAAAAGAGTTTTACTACTCTTCTCTGACCTATTTGGGAAATTTGGCTATGGACTTCCTTTGTACTTGGTTTACTATTAAGTTGATGAACTAAGACTAGGAGTGATCGAGCCGTAAATTTTGACATGGGATGATGATCTCCGTTATCATATATTGACAGGGCGGATTAACACCTCTCAAAGATACCCTATTCACAACCTGGATATATCAATGTAGTAAGATAAATAGGGGTTATCGAACACGAAGAATTGGTGAAACTAAATCCTAACACACTACTATGCTGACAGACTCGACCACAGGACACTAATGGTAAGCGAACCCAAGCTAGACAGACTCAAATGCTACGAAATTTTGACAAAATGAACTAGACACAGTGGCGGACTACCACACAAAATTTGAGGATTTTCTGAGTTGATTTGGTTACCGAAATAAATCGGCTAAGTTACAGCTAATGCAGAAATCAGTAAATTGCAGAAAATAAATTGTTGAAAGTAAATTGTTGTAGTTAACCAATGAGATATGAATGTTAAGAACTTCTCTCCACCCTAGACATACTTACGACCTCCCCAATATAATTGAACTAACTATGGATGAATACTCTCCACACAAAATCGTAAGCATATCTAGGGCTTCAATCAGCCCCTAACAAATGAAATTTAGCTACTCATAGTTTTAAATAATAATATTGAAGAATTCATGAGAGATAGACAAAAGATGGAGAAGGAAGAACTCTTGGCGATGTCGAGATCGAACTAGCTTTCATGCATGCGAGATTCTTCTTCTCCCTTAGCTCTGTTTTGTCTTTTCTTCTTAATCCTCCAGCCGTACGTAACTTGTTCTTTTCTCTAGCGTACGTAACTTCTTTTTCCAGCCCCCCACTTGCTATATATATATATGTCTAGGTTGATTAACCTAGCAAGTGGAGCACGTGCATGACTCCTTTTCCAAGTCTAACTCTCCTTCTCTTTTCTTTGTTTACTATTTAATTTCTCTCTCACCAACTTCGCTTGCATAGTACGTACGTAACTTCCTAAAATCTGATCGCCAGGCAGTTCCTCGCCAACCTTGCTCGCCAAACAGCAAAATAAATCACATGCTCGCAAGACTCACATGCTCCTCTTCTTCAATTATCTCCAAAATATATAATTTAATCTCATTTTCTCCATTAATCTCCAAAGTACCTAAAAACAAATAAACTTAATTAATTCACTCAATTAATAACAATAAACTAAATATAGGGAACAAATTAAATACCAAATAGATGCATAAATATGCAACTATCAAAATACCCCACACTTAGACATTGCTAGTCCTCGAGCAATACACTAAACTAAGACTCTGAAAAGACTCAAAGACTCTAACGACATGACTCTAACACCCTTAACAAATTGTCTCAGCAATCTTCCACAATTGTAACACCAAGATAAGTGTGACTCCAAATTTATATACCGTAAAATTTCGAAAGTTAATTTCAATGTATGACACACATGTAATATGTAGGACGAAGACATAATCATGGTGAATGTAAAACTGTAGCATGCAACAAACTTGTCAAGATTCAACCTCACTGGTATATGCTCTCAAAAGTGTTTCTCTCAAAGTATGTCTAAGGTATTCACTCAACTCAATTACTTGCCAAATGGACCACACCATATGCTTACACTTGTGACTAATCTCCACAGATCAAAGACTGCCATCTTGAGAATCAAAAGGACTTTCATGGGTTGTAATGAGGCTTGACTCATAGGTTAAAGAATAAATGGATAAGGAATTCAAATATAATTCTAGAACCCAGTAGAGCACCAAATAAGAGACTTCTTCAAACTTTACAACCATGAACTTTCTCACTTTTGTGGCCGATTTTCATCTTGTTGGGCCTTCACATCATTGTTTTTATCAATAGTTAACTCGGGTATCAAGCTAGACATCACATTTTTTTCTTTTCTTTTTATTCTCTTTTTTTTTTTTTTTTGAAACACTAGCTTGATACCCCACACTTATTTCTTTGCATCACTTTTCGACTTTGTCGCCATCTTCACATATCTGTCTCATGTATAGCTCTACCAAGTCCTAGAACAAGGGTAAAGATATAACTATTCTAAGGTTTAAGGTCAGAGATATGTGGGTGATGACATAAAGTTTAAACATGTAGGCTCAAAGTGGTTAACTAAGGGGTGCACATCTTGTGTACACAAAATTAGGACACATGCTTGTATGGCTATGGTGGTGTCCCCTAAATGCCTTTATCACTTCCTCAATCAAAACATGTATTGACTATAAGCTTTGAAAAGCACAAGAACAAGTTCTAGTAATATCTAGAGTCCATTAACTTAATCTGTGGCAAGCAATTGACACTCAATAAAG
Organism: Geum urbanum; assembly: GCA_946800695.1. Classification (NCBI taxonomy): domain Eukaryota; kingdom Viridiplantae; phylum Streptophyta; class Magnoliopsida; order Rosales; family Rosaceae; genus Geum; species Geum urbanum. The sequence goes on along the minus strand of OX327001.1, from coordinate 51,538,895 downwards.
GAAGCATGTGTAATCACATATAGGCTCAATCGCTCACAGGTTAAATGAATCTCAACAAAGTTTAAGCATGCCAAAAATCTGTACCATGTTAACTTTTTCTACATCCACTACACATTCGCATATGCATCATATATCAAGATTAACCAAAGAAACTCAAATAACATGATCATCTTTTAGTCACAATTACGGAAGATATAATCACATCATGGACTAGTTAAAGGCACCTAAGACACAAAACAAAAGACTCTTTTTATGTTTTTCTTGACACTTTTTACTTTTATATTTGGTTTTTCAAATAAGACACTAAAATACCCAAGGAAAACAAAGAAAAACTCAAAAATATCAATATCAGGCGAAAAATCCCAACCTCTGGCAAGCAGTTCGCCAGACACAGTGTACTGAGCAACACTTCTCGCGTGAATTTTAAAAAATTAATCACTCATCTTAATAGACTGAAATTTTGAGACCACAAACTAGACACACATAAAAACACACTCTCAAAATTTCAGAAAATCACGAGACCCCTAGCTATCGAAGATGAATGACACGAAACAGGGTACTGCACAGTACCGAAAACTGTTGCTCGCATGACTCAGCTCCACTTCGCCAGAATTATATAGAATTAATGACAGAGTGGAATGAGCTGAAATTTTAAGAGAACAATTTAGACACATTTAAAAACATCCTCTAAAAATTTCAAAAATTTACGAGACTTCAAACTATGTCAAATAATTGACACGGAACAACATACTGTACAGTACCGAAATAACGAAAAATTTATACATAGACGCTAAGGATATGATATAAACCCCACCCCACACTTGAAATTTGCATTTTCCTCAATGTAAAACAAAACTAAAACATACAATACATCAAACAAGCATGGAATGAGACACATAACACATCACAAATCACACTAAACATGGAAAAAAATAAAGAAAATGAGAAAGATAGAGAGTTTAAGAATTTCAAATCTGGTTTTCCACGCTCTCCATCAACATGGGTTGCCTCCCAAGTAGCGTTAAGTTTAACGTCTTCAGCCAGACAGCACACCAATTTCAATCCTCAGGTGTAGGATCTTGAAGAGGAATCTCTTCCACGTCTCGCACTTGAGACGGCTCAAAGAATGGCTTGAGTCTATGTCCGTTCACCTTAAATGTGCTGCCGTCTCTTGGATTCAGAACTTCAACTGCACCATGAGCAAACACATTACAGACAATAAAAGGACCAGTCCATCTGGATCGTAACTTACCTGAAAACAACTTCAGCCGCGAGTTGAATAACAACACTTTTTGCCTATTGACAAAAGTTTTTTTCTTGATCATGTTGTCATGAAATATTTTTGTCTTCTCCTTGTAAATGCGGCTAGATTCATAGGCATTGTTTCGAATCTCAGCAAGTTCATTCAGTTGCAACTTCCTATGAACACCAGCATCATCAATATCAAAATTGAATCGTTTCACTGCCCAATATGTCTTGTGTTCAAGCTCTACTGGAAGGTGGCAGCCTTTTCCATAAACCATCCGATAGGGAGACATTCCAATCGGCGTTTTGAAAGCTGTTCAGTAAGCCCACAACGCTTCATCCAAGCGTTGGCTCCAATCCTTCCTTGATGGTCCAACAGTCTTCTCCAGAATTTGCTTGATCTGCCGGTTAGACACTTCTACTTGCCCGCTCGTCTGAGGGTGATAAGGTGTTGCCACCTTATGATGCACATAAAACTTCTTGAGCAACGCTGCAAATGACTTGTTGCAAAAGTGAGAACCGCCATCACTTATTATGTACCTGGGAGTGCCAAATCTCACAAAAAGTGATTTTAAGAACTTCAAAACAACAGCAGCATCGTTAGTACGAGTGGCTACTGCCTCCACCCACTTTGAAACATAATCAACTGCAAGTAGAATATAATTATTCTGAAAAGAGCTAGGAAAAGGACCCATAAAGTCAATACCCCACACATCAAAAATCTCAACCACTAAAATTTGGTGCTGGGGCATTTGATCCTTAGGGCCTAAGTTACCTGTCAGTTGGCATCTAACACATGATTTATGAAACTTATGTGCATCACCAAACAATGTTGGCCAGAAGAATCCACTCTCAAGTACTTTCATTGCAGTCTTCTTTCCAGCAAAATGGCCTCCTGCTACATGCGAGTGAAAAAAAGATAGAATGGAATGAAATTCAGTTTCAGGCACACACCTTCTTATTAGCAAGTCTGGACAATGTTTCCATAAATATGGCTCATCCCACACATAGTACTTAGCTTCCTTGACAAGCTTGTCCTTCTGTGCTCTGGTGAAGTCTGGTGGAATATATCCACTTACCTTGTAGTTAACAATATCAGTATACCAGGGCTCCACAGCTTGAACAACAAAGAGTTGTTCATCTGGAAAGCTATCTCTGAGAGGAAGAATGTCTTCTTCGGCTGTAGACCCATGGGTGAGTCTACTCAAGTGGTCTGGCACCACATTTTCAGAACCCTTCTTGTCTTTGATTTCAATATCAAACTCCTGAAGTAAGAGCATCCATCGAATCAACCTAGGCTTGGCATCCTGTTTAGTCATCAAATATCTCAAAGCAGCATGGTCAGAAAATATTATAACTTTAGTTCCCAATAAATAAGATCTAAACTTTTCAAGAGCAAAAACCATTGCTAAGAGCTCATTCTCAGTAGTTGAATAGTTCAACTGTGCATCATTTAAAGTACGGGAGGCATAATAGATGACATGAGGTAATCTTTGTGGGCGTTGGCCAAGAACAGCGCCAACAGCATAGTCTGAAGCATCACACATGAGCTCAAATGGTAGACTCCAATCCGGTGCTTGAATGATGAGAGCTGTAGTGAGCAACTCCTTGAGCTTATTGAATGCTTGCAATCACTCATCGGTGAAGTTGAAAGCAACATCTTTCTGGAGCAATGCACATAACGGTCTGGATATCTTGGAGAAATCCTTGATAAACCTGCGATAAAATCCTGCATGTCCAAGAAAAGATCTCACCTCCTTCACAGTGGAAGGAGGGGGTAAGGTACGCACAATATTAACCTTAGCTTTATCAACCTCTATACCTCTAGCTGAAATAACATGTCCCAAAACTATACCCTGTTCCACCATAAAGTGGCATTTTTCCCAATTGAGTACAAGGTTAGTTTCTACACAACGCTTTAAAACCATAGCTAGATTATGAAGACATATGTCAAAAGAATCACCGAAAACAGAGAAATCATCCATAAATACCTCAATGATCTTTTCAACCATGTCTGAGAAAATACTTACCATGCACCTCTGAAATGTGGCAGGTGCGTTGCATAAACCAAATGGCATCCTCCTATAAGCAAAAGTGCCATAGGGACATGTGAAGGTGGTCTTCTCTGGATCATCTTTATGTATGGCTATCTGGTTGTACCCTGAATAACCATCTAAGAAACAATAATATTCATGACCTGCCAACCTTTCCAACATCTGATCAATGAATGGGAGCGGAAAATGATCTTTTCTTGTGGTGGCATTGAGCTTGCGGTAGTCAATACACACTCTCCATCCCGTTTGGACTCTTTGAGGCACCAACACGTTCTCATCATTCTTTACCACTGTGATTCCTGAACGTTTGGGCACAACCTGCACAGGACTAATCCATTTGCTGTCAGAAATAGCATAAATGATACATGCGTCGCGAAGCTTGATGACTTCTTTCTTGACAACTTCCATCATGGGAGGATTGAGACGACGTTGAGCTTCCCTTGTTGGTTTAGCTCCCTCCTCCAGATGGATCCTATGGGTACACAATGTTGGGCAGATGCCCTTGATATCGGCTACTGTCCATCCAATGGCGGCCTTGTACTCCCTAAGTACATTCAGTAACTTCTCTTATTGTAACGTTGAGAGCTTGGAAGAGATGATGACTGGAAGTGTATCATCCTCCCCTAGGAAAGCATACTTCAAATGCTCGGGAAGAAGTTTAAGCTCTAATGTGGGTGCCACCTGTATAGACGGAACAAGAACGTCATCTGAAATTGGAAGAGAAATGGGTTTAGAATATTTACCTTTCATAACTGGCAGGGATTCAAGTGCTTCTTCCATAGCATAATACTCCTCTTCCATTTCAAGATCCTCAGCTGAAGCTATCTCAAAAATGGGTTCAAATTTCTTCTCCTCGCCAAGCTTCAGTCCTTCCTCGCCAAGCTTCTTGACAAGCTCACCAAGCTTTAAACTTGGAGCATCTTCTTTTCCGGCTACCTCTATGACCTTCCTCAAAGGATCCTCCTCCAATGAATAATGAATGAATTCCTGCACAAAACTCTCAAAAGTGTCAATTGAACAACATGAATAAGCATTATCACTATTCGGATGTTTGAGAGCTTCATAAATATTGAAGTGGATTTTCTCCTCAGCTACTTCCATACTCAATGATCCATCAAAACAATCTATCTTTGTACGCGCTGTTCTCAAGAACGGTCTCCCAAGAATCAATGGTATTTCTGATGGCATTGGCTCATGCTCCATCTCCAGCACAAAGAAATCTGCTGGGAATATCAAATCTCCCACCTGCACCAAAACATCCTCAATAATACCTTGAGGGTAACAGTTAGATCGATCAGCAAGTTTAATGGTGACACCTGTGGGAATAAGGTCTCCCATTTTCAACCTGTTATAAGCAGTGTATGGCATTAAATTAATGGAAGCACCTAAATCAAGTAAAGCACCCGCAAACCTGTGATCACCAATGGTACATGGGATCGTAAAACGTCCTGGATCACCTAACTTAGGTGGGAGCTTTCTTTGAAGCACTGCAGATACTCTTTCTCCCAAAGCCACAGTCTCAGTTCCATTGAATTTTCTCTTTGTTGTGCACAAATCTTTCAGGAACTTTGCATACTGCGGTATCTGCTTGATCACATCCAGTAATGGGATGTTTACTCCTACCTTTCTGAACACTTCCAAGATCTCCTTTTCTTTTTCAACCTTCACCTGTTTCTTCAACCTGCTAGGAAAAGGTAAATTAGGAATAATGGAAGGAGAGGGAGTAGAGGATACCTGACCTGATTTTTGATTTGTCAGTTCTTCTGTTTCAGGTGCATTTTCGACGGCTCGAATTGGGGTTCCTGCAGAATCTTCTGACGGCTTGTCCAACGGCTTATAAGGGACAAGTTGTTCAAGCACGGGTTCCTCCCACTTTCTCTTTGTTAACTCGGGCAGTTCGTCCAACACCTTCCCACTCTTCAAGGTCATCGCATGAGCTTCATATTTTGTGTTGGGATTGGGAAGAGTGTTGCTGGGAAGACTTCCTTCTTTGACTTGAGCAAGTGTTTGCTGAATTTGGCTCACTTGTTGCTCCAATAAGTCAATTGCCTTCCCTTGCTTCAGAGTCGTAGCTTTGATATCTTGGCGAAAGGCACTACTCTCCTCTCGCTCCTTCTTGTTGTCAAACATCATTTGTTGCATCATGGCTTCCAAGGTAGAATTTCCTGATGATGTTTGAGCTTGAGCTTGTTGTTGCTGAGGCATACGCCTTTGGCCAAACTGCTGCCCATCTCCTGTAGGCTGCCTCTGCTGAAATCCAGGTGGAACAATAGGAGGATTGAGCACATTGTTGCTCCTATAGCTCAAAAGGTCTCTATTTCCACCATATGTGTTGGGTTGTCTCTGGAAGTAATTTGCTTCTTCCTCTTGATCAACCTCTTCATCTGCTCTGAACTTGGGACAATCTTCTGCTAAATGGCTTGTAGCTGAACATAAAGTGCACACAACCTGAGCTGCAGCAACTGTTGACTTCTTGCTCACTTTCAGACTACTCGCAATTAGAGCAATATCATTCTCCATAGAGCTTAATCTTTTTTCCATGGCTCCATCGATTGCAACTGCATTGAGAGACCTTCTACTTGCTCCCATGGATCTATCCCTTGACTGAAATTGCCTTGAATGTTCTGCTTGGTTTTCAACAACTTCCTTGGCCTCTGTTCCAGTCATATTCCACCAATTTCCCCCACAAGCTGAATCAAGCTTTGACCTGTTAAAAGAATCAAGTCCTTCATAGAAGAACTCCATTTGAGTGTTGATGTCAAACTTATGGTGAGGGCATTGTCGAAGAAGACTCTTAAACTGGCTCCAAGCTTCATGTAATTCATCACTGTCTTTCTGCCTGAATGTGCTAATTTGCTTCTTCAAGTTCTTAGTGCGAGAAGCAGAGTAGAACTCTTTCATAAATGCAGAGCACATCTTCTCCCATGTGTCCATAGATAAAGGAGCTAAAGAATTATACCATGCTTTTGCTTGCTCCTTCAAAGAGAACGAAAACAAGAGGAGTTTCACAGTATCCTCTTCCACATTAGTCGATCTCTGGATTCTGCACAATGCTGTAAACTCATTGAGATGGTCCTGAGGGTCTTCAGAAGGCGTTCCTCTGAAGTGTGGCAGATTCGATATAAGTGATGGGGGAATAGAATAAGACCCCAAATTTTCTGGTAGTACGATCGGAATCTGCTGCACCTGTGCCCGGTATAAAGGACTCTCTCAGCTTGGTTGTATTTGCCATTCTTTTTGGTGATGGTGGTGGTGTTGGAATACTCTGTTCTTCCTCAAATTCAGATCCTGTATCAGAATGTATTTCTTGCTCAGGCTGACCACCACTGTTCACGTTCATGGACCGTTGTCCCTGCTGCTTCCTGTTTTGCCTTGCTGAGCGTTCAATCTCTGGATCCAGTAATAATGGCTCAGCGCTTCTTGTGTGCCTAGTACGCATACACAATGCTCGTGCACACAGAAGAGACAGTAAGACTCAAAAGAAAAAGAAAACAAAACAAAACAGAAAATTAAAGACTCTATCAAGACTTAGAATTAAGCAATTCCCCGGCAACGGCGCCAAAATTTGACAGGGCGGATTAACAGCTCTCAAAGATACCCTATTCACAACCTGGATATATCAATGTAGTAAGATAAATATGGGTTATCGAACACGAAGAATTGGTGAAACTAAATCCTAACACACTACTATGCTGACAGACTCGACCACAGGACACTAATGGTAAGCGAACCCAAGCTAGACAGACTCAAATGCTACGAAATTTTGACAAAATGAACTAGACACAGTGGCGGACTACCACACAAAATTTGAGGGTTTTCTGAGTTGATTTGGTTACCGAAATAAATCGGCTAAGTTACAGCTAATGCAGAAATCAGTAAATTGCAGAAAATAAATTGTTGAAAGTAAATTGTTGTAGTTAACCAATGAGATATGAATGTTAAGAACTTCTCTCTACCCTAGACATACTTACGACCTCCCCAATATAATTGAACTAACTATGGATGAATACTCTCCACACAAGAGCTTTGGTTAAGTCATCTTATGTATTACACTCTCTTACTTGGCGTGAAAGAGGGAGGGACAATCCGCTCGATCTTGATCCTCAATTAACCGACTTATACATATGGTGATGTAAGCCTAGAGAACTGAAGTCATTACGTTCTAAGAATGTTTGAAGAATAACAGAGCTTAAAGGGTTGATAAGGTGGTCACCCTTTCATCACTAAGGCTTGTTTCACACAAATTCATGTTTGTCTCTAGAGAATATGCAATGATAAGGTGGTCATATACATAATCAAGACTATAGATCCTAAGCCATGCATCTAAGCGTGCACTCAAAGAAACATGAACATAGAAAACATACGGTGAGAAAACAGTGAAACAAAACTCATCCAAATAATTAATAGAATCAAAAGGGGTTCAAAATCGTAAGCATATCTAGGGCTTCAATCAGCCCCTAACAAAGGAAATTTAGCTACTCATAGTTTTAAATAATAATATTGAAGAATTCATGAGAGATAGACAAAAGATGGAGAAGGAAGAACTCTTGGCGATGTCGAGATCGAACTAGCTTTCATGCATGCGAGATTCTTCTTCTCCCTTAGCTCTGTTTTGTCTTTTCTTCTTAATCCTCCAGCCGTACGTAACTTGTTCTTTTCTCTAGCGTACGTAACTTCTTTTTCCAGCCCCCCACTTGCTATATATATATATGTCTAGGTTGATTAACCTAGCAAGTGGAGCACGTGCATGACTCCTTTTCCAAGTCTAACTCTCCTTCTCTTTTCTTTGTTTACTATTTAATTTCTCTCTCACCAACTTCGCTTGCATATTACGTACGTAACTTCCTAAAATCTGCTCGCCAGGCAGTTCCTCGCCAACCTTGCTCGCCAAACAGCAAAATAAATCACATGCTCGCAAGACTCACATGCTCCTCTTCTTCAATTATCTCCAAAATATATAATTTAATCTCCTTTTCTCCATTAATCTCCAAAGTACCTAAAAACAAATAAACTTAATTAATTCACTCAATTAATAACAATAAACTAAATATAGGGAACAAATTAAATACCAAATAGATGCATAAATATGCAACTATCATATATCAGCACTGTGACGATTGCTTAATCGATCATCGAGTCGAAGGCAGAGATTCCCCAAGGAGAAAAGAGATGAATAAAGCCAGTGAGCTGCTTGGTTTGAAGCAAGGAACTGCATGCCCTGCTCCTCTAAATGTTGCAAATGTAAGCCCCTCATATTCTTGAAACCAGCCACTGACCTGAGAAGCATGCATACATAAGAGTAATAGAGTTAAATTCATGTAATTAACTTTCATTTTTAAGATTAGCTACTAATTAAAGCGGATTAAATCTACATGTTTCTCATGGTACCAAGGTGTCCATGCCTTTGTAATAGGCAGTTCTAAAGCACTTAAGCTGTATCTTGTGGACAGCACAGGAACTCTTCCATCTGTGTCTCCACTGATTCATCCAACAAAACAAAGCCATAATGAACAAGGTGGTTTAAAACTTAGTTCATTGTGGCATATATAACAATAATAAAATATGAAGTATATATAAATACCTGTACACCCATATCCTAAGTTTTGCTGAAATGAGTTTCTTGTATATAGGAAGAACAGATGGTTGTGAATCCACCCACTCGGTAAGTATTTTGGTACTGCCACCAAATTAGGTAAATACTTATAGTTGCTAGCTGCCTAGCTATGTCCAAAAATAGGTTAAGGGAGACCTGACTAATTACCTGCAGATGCTCCAGTTCTTAAGCTGAATACCATCACTAACATGGAGGGCCTTTTGCTGTTTTGCACATCTGCTCTGTTATAGATTTTTTTTTCCGAATAATCATCCAGACACGGATCATATCCACCCATAATCCTCGGCATCTGATAAGAGTGAGAAAGATCTTTAAGTTCAGACTAATTTGTTCTGAAACGTAACTATAATATTCACTACAAGGAAAATGACCTTTCACGACACGCGATGTGTATTGTAAATATATATTTACCCCGACACACATTTTTGTGTTGTGAAAAACCGTGTCGTAAAAGGGTCACGCTTATTCACAACATGATTTTTGTACGCCGTAAAAAAAGTGTCATTCACGACACAAATGCACGCTGTAAAAAGCTTCAATGATTGTCTTAAAAGGCCAAATGCATTTACAGCTCACATCCAATGCATGCCGTGAAAGAGTCCAATACATGACGTAATTGCACGCCGTAAAATGCTTAAATGTGTGCCGTAAAAGACATGTCATTTACGGCATGCAATAGATGTATGCCGTAAAAAAGTCCAACACACGACATGCATGCACGCCATAAAAAACCTCAATTCATGTCATAAAAAAGTCATTTACGACTCGCATTTGTGTCATAAGTACTATTTTAATTAATGATAAAAACATCTAAAATATTCGTATATAAAACCTAAAATGTAATTCATTGATTGCTAAAATGATACAAGTGAGGCAACAATGTCACAAAAGTACACTGTATAGCACCTACAACATGATTTAAACAATCAAGTCAACATTTCATTTGATCAAAGCAGAATACTCCTAAGCAGAACATCAAAGTACACACCGGTCAAGCCCCAAACAAAGCACCATCCCAAACAGAAACATACTATGAAAAACATTCAAGTACATCTTGAGGTTGCTAACACTTAAAGAGTCCAAGTCAACCAAATAGACCCTTACTATATTTTCTTCTTTACAACATCCTTGAGAACCCCATCAGTCTCGAAAGAGCCAGTGAATTGCTGGAAATCAACTGGACCAGGAATGTGGAATGAGATTGAGAAGTGACTTGCTGGGGCAAGATTGTATGAGTGCATCTGAAAGACCATGGAGTTCTTGCAAACCAACTTCTCACCTGTTGTTGTTACTCCTTTTATTTTCACTTCTCCATCAGCTTCAATGGAACAGCTAAAATCTGCACTCAGAAATCAGGACATTACCAATAGCATTCAAGACATGTTGATGAAGACTCCCCAAATATTTAAACATCTAAAACAGAAACTTGACTAATGACTGATATCACACCTTTGACAAAGTTACAGAACTGCTTAGATCAAGACCAAAACAAGCATTACGCTTTTAGATAACAATAGAAAACCCTGGGTCATGGCTCCCTTCATATAATCAATATATATATGAACTCATTTTGTCTTAAAAATAACTGTATAAATATATACTTTAGTCAAAAGGTATATTGTAACATACCTATTATCATCTTTTAAACTCCAATAGTGGAAGTCATTGCAGAGTTAATTCAAGAAAAATTCAAACTCAAATCCAAATAGACAGAACTATAGGACACTAGATTAGTCTAAAGTCTAAACTATAGACTCGCACCCTGAGAATTCATCAACATCATTCACATACAGCAATGGTCATGATGAAGACTCAAGGACATGATGTACTTGCAAATATAGAAAACCATTCAAAATTTCAACTTCTATTAAATGGACTATTATTTGAAGCAAAATCTAAACTAAGATTTCAAACTTTAATTCCTATGAAACTGTAAAGCTACATTTTTATGCACTACATGAAAACAAAACATACTCCATGTTGTTTACCACTTCAGCATCTATTACATGGGAGTGTAATGTAAAGTAAATGAGAACTGAAAATCAGATCTTTTGTTCAAATGAAGTGTAAGGCTACAATTTTATGAACCAGAAGATGAACATGAGCACTAGAAACCAAAAATACCACATACATTCAAAACTTCAGCTTCTAATAATCGGAGTGCAATATAAATGACAAAATGAAAACTAAAACCCAAGATTACATTTGATTAAACTATAATGTTCTACATTTTTAAGAACCAAACGACGATGATTAGCAGCTGAATAGCCCAAAATCAACAAAACAAATCTCATACCATTCACATCTTCAGCTTATGAATCCAAACTTTCATTCAATAACCTATAAAGCTACTTTGTTATGAACCAGAACATGCAGCTGAGTAGCAGAACTACATGAAGATAAAACAACTACATACCACTAAAGAGTTCCACATGCATACTTGATAAAACTACATGCTTAAGAACCAGAAGATAAAATGATGAGTAACAACACTACACAAAAATCAAAACAGACTCCATGCTATTTTCACTATACGAGACCCACATTGCCACCCAGATAACTATTCTCTGAAGTTTGATCTCAACAATGTTGAAAGAACCCAACCCCGATTCAGTTGCCTAAATCAGAATTAGATCCTAACAACACTACAATCTTTTAAAAAATTTCATTAGAGTTTACTTTATAAAATGAGTAAACCAAAAACCTACAATGAAGACACACTTCCAAATAGTCCACAAAAGTCAAACCGTGGGACGCTAATTCCCATCCGGATTTCTCAAATTCACAAACTACTGAATAACAGAAAAAGTATTTCTTTACACTTATTATTCAAAATCCAGTAAGTACTCGAAAATCATTACAAAGGAAAATAAACTAACACAGTATTCAGAGCGACTTCTAATTTACAAATATACAAAGCTAGTAAGTTAAACTAAGAACCTATTAGAAAAGAACGGTGACTTGAACTCTAGGCCTCCGACGACAACACGCAACCACAGGATAGAAACTGCAAACTGGGCAAGAAGGAAACCGAAAATCCCAGAGAAAAACATATAAATAATGAAACCGTTAGAGTGGGTGGACGAAAATAATAATATATCACGTAAATTAGAAATATAAATCAAACATGTTTTTCACAATAAATGCACATCAAAATCATGCGAGTCAAAACAATCAAGCCCATGTCAGGTGCTTGTCCTAACCCTCCTGGGTGTTGTGTAATCACGGGTCAGATGTTTTTCATAACCCTCCCGGAACATCTCGGGGATCAGCCGAGAGGCCATAGCATCGTACAGGCATAATCGTAAATGCATAATCATAGACTCGCAAATCAACAGTGAAAATCAAAGTGTCCACTTATAGTAAACAGCTAGCTCGTAGGTCCGGCGGAAGTTCCCTCGCCAAAGTCTCTCTCGCGGTTTCTTGAATAAATAACAGATTCATTTAATTTCAGAATTAGATAAAACGTGCTAAAAATAACTCAGAAACCATCCCGGAAACCCCACGAGAAAAATAGGATTTTTGACTCGCCAGAGCTCCGCCTCGAGCGGCGGTGCGTGGCCGTCATGTGCCACTACCGGCGGTGGTGCGTGAACCACACGCGCCTCCGGTACAAACTGCTCTGATGGGAGCGTTTGACCACTTGTTGGAAAGATCTCAACGAGGCTAATAATTTTTGTAACTGGGCCGATGTCTAATTCGACGGAGACTAGCCAAAATTGGACGAAACCGACCGAAAAACCATTTTTCGGTGGCCGCCACGAACGACGGCGAAGGACCCCTCAAAATGATCATCTCACCAAGCCCAATCAAACCCCTAAACTCACAAACTACAACTCTCCCTCATATGGCTGAAATTTGGCTCGAAAGCCACGACCCCAAAATTGGCCGAAATTTTCAAATCGTCAAAGCTCCGCTGTGGGGCTTCGACGGACCAAAAGGCCCAACCCAATAGGATTAGGGGGAGGAGAGGATCCTTTCCCCCAACCCCCATCCCCCGAAACCACTGAAGCACAGCTCCCCTTCGGAGGCAAAAACTGGGTATTAAACCCGATTAAGGTTAGCCCAAAACTTCATCAAAACTCACAATTCAATACATGGATCAATATAGGGAAAACAGAGTTTCAAGACCTTACCCAGAATGTTGGCAACGGTGGTCGGAATCGACGGGTGGAACTCGGAAAATCAAAAAGGGTCGTGGGACCCGTGTACGTATCCCTCGTATACCAGACTTGTATCGTATTCTACCATAATTCCCGTATTAATACAAAATGTATCTGATCAGATCAACGGCCAATTTTTGATCTGATCAAGATCCAACGGTCCAAAGTAAACCGTCAAGAAAATATTTTAAAATACATATTTTCACCTACAAACTTCTAAAAATCGAAAGAAATATCTCGTAAGTTCGAAAAATTCCCCAAAAATTCCTACGAGCATGAAATTAAAAAATCTACGACTTTCGTGAAGAAAGCCGGACCAAACTCTCGACCGAAGAATAAGTCATTAACAAAATTTCACGAGGTGCATAATTCGCGGAAAATCTAAATCGTAAAAGTTAGCATAACTTTTGGTTTGGATCATTACAATTCTACCCCCCTTAAAGAAATTTTGCCCTTGAAATTTAACACACCTGTTAGTTAAAGAGATAGGGGTACTGCTACCGCATGTGCTGCTCGGTTTCTTAGGTGGCTTCTTTAACTGCATGATTCCTCCACAAGAGTTTCACAAGAGGAATGGCTTTGTGAAGAAGTTCCTGAACCCTCGAATCAAGAATATGAACTGGTTCTTCCACATAAGTTAAATCCTCTCGAATAGGAAGCTGACAATGTGCTAAAACATGAGATGGATCAGAAATGTACTTCTGCAACATAGATACATGGAACACATCATGAACCCTGGCCATCTTGGAAGGTAGTGCCAACTTGTACGCCACAGCACCCACACGTTCAGTAACCCACAATTTCAAAAACACCCAGTCACCAACTTCGAATTCCAGATTTTTTCTGCTCACATCAGCATAGCTCTTTTGTCGATCTTGTGTAGCTTTCAGTCTGTCCCGAATAATCTGAATGTCTTCAGTAGTATTTTTCACCAGATCAGGACCAAGAAGCCATCTTTCCCCTACTTCACTCCAACACAACGGAGTTCGACACTGGCCTGATAACTGTCGTTGTACGCAAACTCAATCAAATGTAGTTGTTGATCCCAATTTCATTTGAACTGCAACACACACGATCACAGCATATCTTCGAGAGTTTGAATTGTCCTTTCTAACTGGCCATCAAACTGAGGGTGGAAAGTTGTATTAAATCGCAGTTTAGTCCCCAACGCTTTCTGTAATGCCCGCAAAAACTCAGAAGTAAACTGAGTATCTCGATCTGACACAATTAACACAAGCACACCATATAATTGAACAATCTCAGCCATATACAACTTTGCTAATTTACTCACAGAAAGTTTCCCGGGAAGTGCAAGGAAATGAGCTGACTTTGTAAGACGATCAACAATTACCTAAATCCCAGTATTACCAATAGATGTACGAGGCAACTAATACACAAAATCCATAGTGATGTTCTCCCATTTCCACACTAGAATCTCAAATGGTTGCAGTTTCCCCGCAGGTTTCTGCCGCTCTGCCTTCACCTGTTGACAAATAAGGCACTTACTCACATAGGTTGCTATTTCTCTCTTCATATTGCGCCAGCGGTAATAAGCTTTAAGCGTCTGAAACATCTTCGTACCACCTGGATGCATGGCATAAGCAGAACAATGAGCTTTGTCAAGTATTTCTTTCTTCAATTCTGCATCTCCTGGTACACACAATCTCCCTCTAAATATTAAAGTGCCATCCGTCTTCAATTGAAACTATGTTGGTTCACCATTTTGAATCATGTTCTTCTTACTTCGTAGATAAGAGTTTGCATCCTGAGCTTCATGAACCTAATTCAACAATACTGGTTGAACTTGGAAACTGACCAACAATGCTCCATCATCATCTCATTCCAATTTCGCTCATGTAGCTTGCAACTCAACTAATAGTGATACTCTTGCTACACGTACATGAAATAGGGAGGCTCTGGATTTTCGGCTAAGGGCATCAGCAACAATATTAGCTTTTCCCAGATGTTACTCAAACGTACAATTATAATCATTAATCAGCTCCATCCACCTTTGCTGTCTCATGTTCATGTCTGGTTGAGTATGAAAATAAGTAAGACTCTTGTGATCGGTAAAAATCTTGCACTGTGCTCCATATAGGTAGTGTCTCCAGCTCTTCAATGCTAACACAATGGCAGCTAGCTCAAGATCATGCGTGGGGTAATTAACTTCATGAGGGTTCAATTGTCTGGAACCGTACGCCTCCACCTTACCGTGCTGCATCAAAACACAACCAAAACCCAACTTCGAAACGTCACTATAAATAACATACTCCCCACTGTCGTCTGGTAATGTCAACACCGGTGCAGTAGTCAACTTCTCTTTCAATGTCAGATAGCTTTCTTCACAGGCATCAGACCACTCAAATTTAACTTCTTTCTTCGTTAATCGAGTAAGTGGAGTCGCAATTCGCGAAAAGTCCTGTACAAAACGGCAATAATATCCAGCTAAGCCCAGAAAGTTTCTTATCTCGGATACGCTGGTAGGTCTGCTCCAATTGAACACTGCCTCATTGTCAGGATCAACGCTAACTCCGTCAGCCGAAATCACATGCCCCAAAAATTTCACGTGATCCAGCCAAAATTCACACTTGCTAACCTTCGCATACAGTTGTGTATCTCACAAAGTTTGTAAGACAACCCGTAGATGCTTCATATACTGCTTCACACTTGGGGAATAAATCAGGATATCATCAATGAACACAATTATGAACTTATCCAGATAACGACTGAAGACTCGATTCATGAGATCCATAAAAGCAGCTGGGGCATTCGTTAAACCGAAAGGCATAATAAGAAACTCATAATGTCCGTATCGTAATCGAAAAGTTATTTTGGGAACATCATATTCCTTAATCCGTAACTGATGGTATCCAGACCTAAATTCAATCTTTGAGAATACTGTAGCTCCTTTAAGTTGATCAAACAAATCATCAACCCGTGGCAAAGGATACTTGTTCTTTACTGTGACTTGATTCAGTTTCCAATAATCAATACACAATCTCATAGAACCATCCTTTTTCCTTACGAATAGCACTGGAGCACCCCATGGTGAAACACTAGGCCGAATGAAGCCTTTCTTAATCATCTCCTGCAACTGAGTCTGCAACTCTTTCAACTCTGCTGGAGCCATTCGATAAGGTTCTTGTGAGATCGGACCAGTATCCGGAAGCAACTCAATGGTGAAGTCAATCTCTCTCATCGGAGGAAGACTAGGTAAATCTTCAGGAAACACATCTGGGTACTCACAAACTACAGAGATATCCCCAATATTCGGCACACAAACATCAGTATCAATCACACGAGCCAAATACGCCTCACATCCTTTTTTTAACATCTTCTCAGCCTTTACTGTCGAAATCAAAAGTGAAGAGACATTTCTTTCACCGCGAAACAAGATTTATGGCATGCCTGAACTTCTAAAAATTACCTCCTTTCTATGACAATCGAAGACTGCCCAGTGAGTCTCCAAGAAATCCATCCCCAAAATTACATCAAAGTCCACAATATCTAGCAACATCAAATCCGCGGGTAACCCATAACCTCCTATAAAAATCTCACAATCTCGATACACCCACCCGGCACACACTACCTCGCCAGATGGATACAACACTCGCCACATATTAGGGAGTGGAGAAGAAGGTATAGTGGCTAATGATGCTAATCTATATGACATGAAGGAATGCGTAGCCCCCGGATCTAACAAGGTAAGAACTGTAATACTGAAAACATATAACGTACCGATGATGACTTCAGGGGAAGCTTTGCCCTCTCTCAGGTTCATAACATGCACACGAGGTTATCCAGCTGGTCGTCCACGCTGACTACGATTCTGCTAGTTTGCTTGCCAAGAAGACTATGTTGCTCGATCTCCGGAAGTGGTACCCTGACCATGACCGCTACTCTGAGCTGCAACACCCCCAAAAGTACCACCTTGTAGACATTCCCTTGCAAAGTGACCCTCCTGGCCACAACGGTAACAACTAGTGGTGCCTCGAAAACACAAACCGTAATGCCGCCTATTACAAATGTTGCACAATGGATAATCTCTTGGTGCAGCTGGTGTATCATATGTGCGTCGAGAGTAAATAGATCCTTTGGAACTCGTACTTGCTTGCGGCCTCTGGGGTCAATCCCTCCTCCATCTCTGGATTCCTCTCTGACCAGATGAGCCAGTAGAAAACCTGTAAGATCCACCACTCGAAGAGGATGCTGACCCAGAAGTACCAAAACTCAGCCTTTTAGAAGGACCCTGACTAGATCCACCTTCCACGAAATGGCGAGAGTGAAACTGCATCTGTCTTTTTCTCTCAATGTCTTCGCCTCTGAGTGCAGCACTAACATAATCATCAAAGTTGTCCCGAGACTTAGTTGTCAAAGTTCCCTTGATATTCAGATTCAGGCCCAACTTAAACCTTCAGCATTTTGCTTCTTCAGATGTAACCATATCACGTGCAAATTGAGACAAACGGGTGAACTTATCTCGATATTCGAGTACTGACATACCTCCCTGCCTCAAGTTGGTAAACTCTTCATACTTCCTTTGTTGGATAGCTTGATTGAAATATCGACGCATAAACAAGTCCCTGAATGTCGGCCATGGAGTATCAATAGGAACTCTCTCGGTGCTAACCCACTAGAAATAAGCATCTGAGTCCAATAACCCAACAACAGCAACAGTCATCTGCTCAGAAGTAAGATGTAAGCGCTCACAAAAATGCTCTACCTGGACTAACCAAGCCTCATATACTTTAGGATCAGTAGAGCCAGAAAAAGTAGTTGCTCCAGCTATCCTAGCGTTTACTACAGGGTCAAAACGCTCTTCAAAACTCAAAACTCGCATAAGCAAGTCGTGTGTTCGCTGATCCTCAATAGGAACCCCAGCCCTATCAACACGGGCTCCACGTCGGGGAGGCATCCTAAGAAAACCAGATATTAGTCACCACAACCAACATGGTGCAATAATGATACCTCAAACATTTGAAAGTATACAACACCCAGAGCATTGATGATTATCCGTTGGTCGGTCGGATCATCGCCTCGGAAATGCTCTACATTCTCAAAGGTCCTTAGTAACATGACTGCAAAAGTCTACATAACCTAAAACCTAATGCTCTGATACCAATTGAAAGAACTCAATCCCGATTCAGTTGCCTAAACAGGAATTAGATCCTAACAACACTACAACCTTTTAAAAAATTTCGCCAGAGTTTACTTTATAAAATTAGTAAACCAAAAATATGCAATGAAAACACACTTCCAAATAGTCTACAAAAGCCAAAGCGTGGAAATCCAATTCCCATCCGAATTTCTCAAATTCACAGACTACTGAATAACAGAAAAAGTATTTCTTTACACTTATTATTCAAAATCTAGTAAGTACTTGAAAAACATTACAAAGGAAAATAAACTAACACAGTACTCAGAGCGACTTCTAATTTACAAATATACAAAGCTAGTAGGTTAAACTAAGAGCCTACTAGAAAAGAACAGTGACTTGAACTCAAGGCTTCCAACGACGACGAGCAACCACATGATAGAAACTGCAAACTGGGCAAGAAAGAAACCGAAATGCCCAGAGAAAAGCATATAAATAATAAAATCGTTAGAGTGAGTGGACGAAAATAATAATATCACATAAATCAGAAATATAAATCAAACATGTTGTTCACAATAAATGCACATCGAAATCATGCGAGTCAAAATAATATAAAGCCTAGGTCAGGTGCTTGTCTTAACCCTCCTGGGTGTTGTGTAATCCCGAGTTAAGTGTTTATCATAATCCTCCCGGAGCATCTCAGGGAAGCCATAGCATCGATGCATCCATAATAATCATACTCTGTGTAAAAACAAATCATATGTGCCTTCGAAACAATGTATGCTCATAAAATTCATAATCATAAATGCATAATCGTAAAAGTATAATCATAGACTCTCAAATCAATCGTGAAAACCAAAGTGTCCACTCATAGTAAACAGCTAGCTCGTAAGTCCGGCGGAAGTTCCCTCGCCAAAATCTCTCTCGCGGTTTCCTGAATAAATAACATATTGTTTAATTTCAAAATTCGATAAAATGCACGAAAAACAACTCAGAAACCACCCCGAAAACCCCACGGGAAAACTATGATTTTTGACTCGCCGGAGCTCCGCCTTAGGCGGCGGCGCGTGGCCGTCACGCGCCACCACCAGTGGTGGTGCGTGAACCTTACGCACCTCCGGTCCAAACTGCTTCGATGGGAGCATTTGACCACTCCTTGGAAAGATCTCAACGAGCCCAACAATTTTTGTAACTGGACCGAGGTCCAATTCGACGGTGATTTGCCAAAATTGGACGAAACCGACCGGAAAACCATTTTTCGGTGGCCGCCACCAACGGCGGCGAATAACCCCTCAAAATGATCCTTTCACTAAGCTCAATCAAACCCCTAAACTCACGCACCACAACTTTCCCTCATATGGCCGAAATTTGTCTCGAAAGCCATAACCCCAAAATTAGCCGAAATTTTCAAATCGTCGAAGCTCTACTGTGGGGCTTCGATGGACCAAAAGGCCCAACCCAAAAGGACTAGGGGGAGGAGAGGATCCTTTCCCCCCCAACCCCAACCCCCATCCCCGGAAACCACCGGAGCACCGCTCCCCGTCGGCGGCGAAAACCAGCTATTAAACCCGATTCGGGTTAGCCCAAAGCTCCATCAAAACTCACAACTCAATACATGGATGAATAGAGGGAAAGAAGAGCTTCAAAACCTTACCCAGAATGCCGGCAACGGTCGCCGGAATCGACGGGTCGAACTCAGAAAATCAAAATGGATCGTGTACGTATCCTTCGTATACCAGACTTGTACTGTATTCTACCAAAATTTCTGTATTAATACAAAAGGTATCTGATCAGATCAATGGCGAAGGTTTGATTTGATCAAGATCTAACGGTCCAAAGTAAACCATCAAGAAAATATTTTAAAATACATATTTTCACCTACAAACTTTTAAAAATCGAAAGAAATAGCTCGTAAGTCCGAAAAATTCCCCAAAAATTCCTACAAGCATGAAATTAAAAACTCTACAACTTTCGCAAAGAAAACCGGACCAAATTCTCGCCCAAAGAAAAAGTCCTTAACAAAATTTCACGAGGTGAATAATTCGCGGAAAATCTAAATCGTAAAAATTAGCATAACTTTTGGTTTGGATCGTTATAAATGTGATATTAATACTTGAGGAATCACATAATAAATTAAAACTCAAACTAAATAGAGCTCATTCCTTTCACAACTTCAGCTTCCAATGCAATAATCATTAGCATAATGTAAAGCAGAATGAAAAATCAAAATCCAAAATTCCGTAGGAATAACTCCATAAGAATGGAAAGGTTAACTTGAGCAATCATCAAAGATACAACTATTGTAGCCTCAGTGTATACATCTTATTGAAGAGATTGAACTAGCACTCGCACTTACCATTCTGTAATAATATAGATTAAAATGGTTCCAGTTAACTCAATTAAATATTCACCTTATGAATGGCAATACTACTATGTGAACAAAAGGCTTAGAAGTCTAACCTAAATTTCTTTTCCGGTGAAGTACTCTAACCTATATATAATGGCATTATAAAGCAGAAGTGACACGGATTAATAGAAATATAACATGGATATGCATGTCATTAGAATAACCTATAAAATCAACAAACGGTGAATACATACTTTTATCTGTAGGCAGCTCTGGTGGAATGTTGATGGACAATCATCACAACAAATCAAGTCTCCTCCATCTCCATAAATCCCACATGTATCATCATTTGGGTCTTCGTTAGTAACCTCTACATGGTGGACAGAAGCACCATGTCCTAGATTGTCCCTCTATCTTTTCTGGTTGCTCATTATGATGAACTTACTGTGTCCCCTGTAAGTTTTCAAGCATAAAAAGAAACAAAAGAATCATATTGAAACAATTAGGTCCCATGATATCCAAAGGTAAAGTGTTGTATGTCTCAAGTTCTATGAACTACGCATATAAGTATCAAAATGTAACTGGCAGAAGGAGGCTTGGTGCTTACATTTTTAGCTAAGAACAACACAACAATCAGAGCAACGACAACGAATCCAGCAGCTATTTGTGTAGTAAATTTTTTAAAGATGCAAAAATCAATACCATCCTCCAAAAGGATAAACCAAGATCTGGTGTGCCACAAAATATATGCATAAACGAAAGGTGAAAACTATATGTCAGTACTTAATCACATTGATCTGAGGAAAAAAAAGTAATTGAACAATAATTAAAATAAACAAGGACAAGATGATATTACATCTTGCTGGCTAAATCAAAGTGATAGAAGCTGAATCCTTTTTCCAATGCAACAACAAGGTTCAGATTGATAAAGTGGTCCTGGAAAATGAAGAGACATAAATTGTAAAATTTTAGCCACCCTGAATGATTGAGGTACTAAATGTATTTATATACCAAGTTCATTTATCATTGTCGTATAATGTCAAATTTAGTTAGAAAATAAGGCAATGATATTAGAGAAAAATAACTCAAAGAAAATACTCATTTTCCTGAACAGTTTGAACAGTTAAGTTAGCATCATGATTACCAAAACAAATTTACCATTCAAGGTGCAAAAGCAACATCCTGGACATCACACAAGCAACATCCTGATTACTAATTCCTTGAGCACTATTAAGTAGATATGATCGATAATGTTCTAATTACAGTCTATCAGAAACGAAATTGAATTCTATTTCAGAAATGAGCTAACCTTCAAGGATTCATGTCTCACACCCAATCAGTTGGATGCTTTATTGATCTTTGAGAATCAGAGCTACAATGAAACAATGTGAATCAAAGTTGTTGACTTTAGTAGTCGGTACTTCCATCTCTGCCTTTGGCTCGCCCAACACCGACGCCGTCACAGTTTCAAACACGGTCGTCGATTCCATTTTAGCGGCTAGAAGAAACTGAATTGAAATCCTCGAGCTCTCCTATTCATCATCGGGATTTGAGCGTTTCTAAGACAAATTGAGATTGTATTCAGGATTCAGAATCGTGGAGCTTATCAGCCTTCTAAGAATCAGAGGTGAGGCACTTGATATTGGCGGTGGCAGTGGCAGTGGCAGTGGCTGTGAACATCGCCGTCGAGGATGTGGAAATCTAGGGTTTAGAGAGAGCTCGTTCTATTTGATGATGAGAGATGTGAAATGATTGGACTTGAGTACTTGTTGTACGTTGATGATGAGCTCGTTCTATTTGAGAACATGTTATGACTACAAAGTCCCCCAAACCTTTTTACAGTGTATTTTTAGAGCATGCCATAAATCCTCCACCCTCATCCACTTACGGCGTATTTTTTGAGCACGTCATAAATAATACAATTGAAAAATATAGGTGAGCACCTTTGCAAAACTATCCATTTAAGGCGTGCACATAAGTGCGCTGTATTTGACAAATATAGCGTGCATTTTCTGCATGTCATGATTAAAGTAATTTATGTCATGTCTATATATATAACTATCTCCAATCAATCTTGATATAACTCCAAAACCTTAACATATGACTTCTCTCTCAGTTGTTCTTTCTTCAATGCTAATTATCCTAAAATTGGCTAGCTTTAAAACAGTTCTACCAAACAAGAAAATAACCACTCCAGTGCATGAAACATTACTTACATTGAGATAGCTTCTATGCTCTATCATCAGTTAGCGAGAGACTCCAAGACCTACTTTATCCACCTTAGGAGTAGGCACATATGTAGCACCATATCTTTTGTGAATTTTTTTTACTTGGCCGACTGATGTAGCATGGATAAATGATATTTTGTAGCATACCTTGAGTCCTACAAATTATATAAGATCTATAATGAAGAAAATATGAAGCATGTAGTCACTACATGGTATCCATTCAGCAGTAAGTGAAAAATAGCAATGACTGCAAGATCGGGACTCACCAATTTGCACCCGTAAGCAATTAGATCAACATCGCTAGTGATCACTGCTTGTATTGCTCCTATATCAGCCAAAAATGCCAATTTCACGTCGGCCTCATATGCATGGCTGGACTTAAGATTATCAAATTTTGAGACAAACTTTTAAAGATGTGCCCCTCCAAATGTAATGTTAACATAACGAAAAAAAAAATGTAGTGATTTTTATAGCCATTGTATTATCACAGTAAAATTCAGTCTTTAGTTTGTTGAGATGAATTTATTATTTAGTGATTTTATTATGTAGTGTACTTTCGTATATATTGTAAAAATTGGTACCTTAAAACTTTTGAGGTTAGGCCATTGTCTCATCAACCTCCTATAAGGTAAGATGTCTGCTTATATGGAGCAACCATAAAGAGCACATCTTTCGTACTTAACTCTTGTAATAGTTTGTAAGACTCCTCACGGGAAACATTGAAAAGTTTATTATTGATTCTGTTTGCATCATCTTTTTTTCCATCGGCATCTAGCTGCTTATCTCCTCTGCCCTCTTTATGTAGTTTAAGGATGCAATTATCAAAGATTGTCAATATTATTTAACTTCAAGGGAGAATTAGATAAACACCCTTGCCACTTATTTTTTGTATAATTTGATCATTTGATATTTTAAATACAAGATTTAGAATAATCATTAATTATGATAACAAACAAAATATATTATTACCATTTGATTTCAAATTATTTACATCTAAAATTTTAAGTAGAGACGGCTCTTAAAACCCTAGTTCGCTTGTGGGTGGTGGCACATCTCTATCTTTGTGGTGATCTCAATGTGGCACGAGGTTCTCTCGTTGTTCACTCTAGGATGCCTCTCGTTGGTATCGTTGCACCGGTTTATTCTCGGGGTTTCTTGGATTATGGGACCTGGGGGGATCAGTCCTCTGTCGTCAAGCTCTAAGATGGGAGGTAGATAGGCTTTCTGGATGATGGCTTCATCTGGCACATGCTAGGTTGAAGCGTCCTCACGAGGAGGCGAGTATCCTCAATGAGTTCGTGGTGATCGGCAATAGAAGGCACAGACATTTGGAGTTCCGATGATGTAGTTTTCTCCCGATTACATTTGAGTGTTTTGTTGATGCGCTCGTCAAGCGGCGGCACTCTTGGATTTCGTTTGTTGATGAAGACGACGTCAGAGTGTCAATGGTTAAGTCAGGATCGCAAGCGAGGGTGATTCTCCGGCGGCGGTAGTCCAGGTGCAAGGCTACAGTGAGCTTGGTTTGGACCTATAGGCCCAAGGAGACTTGTGGGCTTATGGATGATGAGTTAAGGCTGTAAGGGTTTCAACACACTAATCATCTAATTTGTCTTTCCTTTGAGTCTTCCGGAATTGGCCCAAATTTATCGCTCTCAAGGCAACTTATTAGGGTTCAAATTTGGGATCCAGGTGGGACTTACATATGGGATCCAGGTGGTATGGTGTACTTGCGAACATGTTGGAGATGCCGTAATTGTCTTATTTTTGTCGCATTGGAATTGTGAGTTTTCATTAGATTTGTCATACTTACTACAATTAAGTGCTTTGGGGTGTGGAAACTCTTTTCACGATGGTTCTCAGAATTCATGTGTGAGGACTATAAGTCGAGATTTGACGTGCTTCATAGATTTAAAGAGTAGTATTTGCTACTGATTAGATTATTCTTCTCTTGATTAGAGCTAGGGTCCCTATGATTGTCAATTGTTTAAGTACTATTCAGGCCTTGAAGGTCTTTTAATGAAACCTTCTATTTTTCAAAAAAATAATTTACATCTCATGCCATGATTAGAATATGATATGAATACAAAACCAGCATTTTATTTAAACTCCTATTACGTTTTTGATTTACAAAAAGTGTTATATGTCAATCATGATTAATGAGAACATAAATAATAATAAATAGTAAATCGTAATTACTATTGAATTAGAGGAGTATGGCGATTTTTGAAAAATTACCTATATTTGATATTTTTATATATTCATGCATTGATGTATAATTAAACAATTTGTTCGAAATCAGGTAAATTATATTATAAATTTTATTTGTATCATAAGGTAAACTATATTAAAAATTAGGTAAATTAATATGTATCATAGGTAAATCATATCACAAATTAGGTAAATTATATTATAAATTAGGTAAATTATAAATATCATAGGTAATTTATATCAATATTAGGAAACGCAGGTAGCTAGATTAATGTAAATTAGTATCATATATATATAAATGGTCGATGTAGAATCAATAATTGTAAAAATTAGTTTAAATGAGATGTACCAGATTAGGAAAAGAATATTTTTGTTACCATTTTGATAAATCAAATTACTAAAAGTAGATGAAAGTTAGGTTAAAGGGTACATTAGACATCTAAAAGAAAAAAATATTAATGATTGTTCTTGATATAGAAACAAAATTTTAAGTCAAGGGACTAAATCTTTGAATAAAATATTGGTTGGATTTTTATTATATTTTGAAATGTGACAGGAGTTTTTCACAATTTCTCCTAACTTCAAATGGTTATGTGCGATGTCATCTCTATGTTTACTTTCTTGGCATAATCAATTGAACATCAACATAAAGCATACAAATCTGTTCAAAAATCAAGAGTTTTGGTGGAAAAAGTTCTATATTTTATGTATTCAGTGATTTTACAAGAAGGGTATTTATACATAGGGTTACAAGTGTTACTAGGCTAACTATCAAAACAAGATCATCTAATTATAGAAGACATATATGAATCCCATTAACTAGGGACCCTAAATCAAGGAGGACTTTGTTCCTCAATACTCCCCCTTTAGTTGAAATGGATATTTATAACACCCAACTTGTGTAGTAATGCTGAGAATTGCTTCACTTTCAATGGTTTAGTAAAGACATCTGTAGGCTGCTCACTACTTCTGATGTGCATGGTCTTGATTAAGCCTTATTGTACATTTTCCCTTATAACATGACAATCGATCTTAATATGTTTGGTATGCTCATGAAACACTGGATTTGTAACTATGTGGAGTGCAACACGATTGTTGCAGAACAGCTTTACTACTTGACTGTGTGGGATGTTTAAAATCTTGCATCAAGCTTCTTAACCAAGTAATTTCACAACATGTGGTAGCCATGGACCTGTATTTTGCTTCAACATTGGAACGAGATATTGTTCCTTGTTTCTTGGATTTCCAAGACATAGACCCATTGCCAAGAAATATGTAATAACCAGTGGTTGACCTGTAAGTATCCTTGCAACATGCCAAATCAGCATCACAAAAAGCCTTAAGCTCTAACTGTCCTGTTGATGAAAGCAAGATACCTTGACCTGGTGTGTGTTTGATGTATCGTAACACCTTGTACGTAGCTTGCAGGTGTGGTTGTCTAGGTTTATTCATGAACTGGATGAGTATGTACACTGCATACACATGGTCCAGCCTTGTGATAGTCAAGTAGATAAGTCGACCAACCAATCTTCGATATTGAGACATATCTGCCAATTCGGTTCCTTATCCTTATGTCAGCTGCAAGTTCTGATCGAAAGGAGCTCGGGACGATTTGGCTCCTAAAAATCCAGTCTTCCAAAATTTTAAGTGCATACTTGCGTTGACTTAAGACTATCCTTCTTCGAGACCTTGCTACTCGATTCCGAGGAAGTAACGTAACTGTTCCAAATCTTTCATCTTGAAACAACTAGCAAGGAAGAATTTGGTTTTTAAGATATCTTGCATTTCATTTCCTGCTATTATGACATCACCGACGTAAACTAATAAGGTCATGAATTTACCCTGATGGTGTCAGACGAAGAGTGAGTAATCAGACCAAGATTTTGTGAAGCTACCAATTTTAAGTGCGGCAGAAAGTTTTAGGAACCATTGACGTGAAGCTTGGTTGAGTCCATAAAGTGATTTATGTAGTTTGCAAACTTTGGTCTCCCTCTTTCATCTTAAACCAGGACGGACTTGCATGTACACATTTTCATATAGATTGCCATACAAAAATACGTTGTGTACATCAAGCTGGTGAATATGCCAGTTCTTCAATGATGCAAGGGCAAGTAATACTCGAACAGTTGTGAGTTTAGCCATTGGGGCTAAGGTTTTCTTGTAATCAATTTCTTCAACTTGACTGTACCTTTTTACCACTAAACATGCTTTGTACCTCTCAATAGTCCTATTTGGATTGTGTTTGATCTTGTATACCTATTTACACCAAATTGGTTTCTTTCCAGGGGGAATGAAACCAAACTCCATGTCTTATTCTCTTGTAAAACTTGAATTTCGTGGTTCATGGCATGTCTCCATTGAGGCTCAAGAACTGCTTGTGAAAAGGATCGCAGTTCCTTGACCAAAGAAATGTTAACAGTAAAAGCTTTATGGAAATGTGAAAGCTTATCATAAGAGAGAACGTGAGCAATGGAGTGAGGTGTATCTGAAGGAGCTTATTCACTTGAGGAAGACGATGGGAGGTCTCATGAAGGAAGGACAACCTCAATGTGAAAATCTTGCAATGTGGAGGGTACCTTGGTCGCTTGTTAGGATCTAAGGGCTTGGGGCTGCGTTGTAGCAGGTGGTTTCTATGGATGTTTGAGGTTGTTGGAGCTTATTGTTTTGTGGAGAGTTGTTGGCAGCGGAAGGTAAGGAAGGTGGATAACAGTTGGATTTCATGATATGATCATCAACAAGGGTTGGTGCTTTGGATAAGGGAGGAAAAATAAGGCTAGTATGGTGACCCGATTTTGGAGGAAGAGATATGGTTTGATAAGGAAACTCATCTTCAAAAAATATGACATCTCGGGAAATTAAGGTTTTCTTGTCGTGCAAGCTATAAACTTTGTAACCCTTTTGACCATTGGGATATCCTATGAAGATGCATTCTTTCGAACGCAGATCAAACTTGGTAGGTTTGAGTGGATGATTTGGCACAAAACATCAACAACCAAAAACACATAAATGGGAATAATTTGGTGTTTTATTGAAAAGCTTTTCAAAATGTGTCTTTCCTTGTAACAATGGAGTGTTTATTCTATTGAAAAACAATTGCTTGCATCACAAGCATTATTGTGTAACACTACGCCAAAAATTGTTTCAGACAACATCTAATAGACAACAGCCAGCAGTTTGTCCATTGTCTGAAAAATGCAGTCAACACCTAAAAAAAAAGTCATTGTCTAAATGTGCCCAGATGTGCCAAGGAGACAATAAATTTTAATCAGCTGTAGATGGTACTGTGTTCTAACAACACCCATTTTTTCTATTGTCTATGCCACAAGATTTAGATAACACCCATTATTTTTTATGTTGTATGAAATTATTTTTATACAATGGTTTATAGTTGTTGAATGAATGTGTTTCAGACAATAGTTTTTTTTCCCATTGTCTCATTTCAGACAATAGTTTGTTTTATCTATTTTCTGAATTGTAGTTAGGCAATAATGTGGTTTAGGTTAATTGTCTTGGCAGGAGGTTTTCCTCCCCACACTTAAGCGAAAATTTGGTTTCCCTCCCAACACTTAGCCAAATTTTGAACCTATGAAATCTCAAGCATGCGACATGTGTGAGGTTGACTTAACATATCCCCTTCCTCTCTCTCGATCACCTACCCTCACAGTCTCTCTCTTCCAATCAAAAACCTAACCCTTCTCTTCATTTATTGGCACAACCCATCCTCAACCAGA
This sequence comes from Geum urbanum, assembly GCA_946800695.1. Classification (NCBI taxonomy): domain Eukaryota; kingdom Viridiplantae; phylum Streptophyta; class Magnoliopsida; order Rosales; family Rosaceae; genus Geum; species Geum urbanum. The sequence goes on along the minus strand of OX327001.1, from coordinate 51,510,210 downwards.
CCGTCTCGGTCTCTCTCTCTCTCTCTCTCTCTCTCTCTCTCTCTCTCTCTCTCTCTCTCTCTCTCTCTCTCTCTCTCTCTCTCTCTCTCCCTCTCTCTCTCTCTCCTCCCCCGAAAAATGTTGTCACCGATAAAAAAAAAATTGCGAGATATTATAGACTTTTGCTACGACATTTGATCGGCAGACAAATCAAGCCAGTTCTTCTTCATCGCCTTTCCCCTAATCTCATCCAAACCCTAACCTTAGTTTTCCCCAAAATTTGATCGGTAATCCGATTTTAGTTTTTCCCCAAATTTTATTTCCACATTTCCGATCAAAAACCCTAGATCCCAAAATTAGACTCTACACCTTACTCAATTCCTCACCGTGCGATGGCATTGGTAAGATGTACCGTAAGACCCTCAGCCTCAGGTTGTCGTCTTCTTCCTCAGACCTTCAACCAAGTTGGTCGGCTTTGGCCAACTTGGTCCTTAACGACTCGGATTGACCTAACTCTGATCCATTTCTTACGTGGTCAAGGAGTGGACCTCGTGGACAATAAAGAAAGCTGATCATAAGCCAAGTCTTTCTCTGCCTTTCAGCCACTACGGCATAGGTTCTCGGAGTGGGTGGGTAGTCTTAGGATGGATGAGGTGGAATATATTTTCGCGGGGCGGTCAATGGTCGCAAAATTGGTTGTAGTTGCCAGAGGTGGTCGTTGAGTTGGGGTTGCCGAAGTGGGCATCGCGGAGGTGGGTAAAGGACCAAAGTGGCAGCAGTTTGGGATCGGTTTCACTTGACGTAGATGTGTAATCCCACCTTTGATTCCACTTAGGTTGTAGGTTGTCGCGGGATGACAGTTGCTTTCCGGAGTTAATGGTCTCTACTGTAATTATATTGTTTCCATTCTCATACCTCTCCTTTTTCTTTGGCTTGGTTTTCACTCGGGATCTCAAATCTGGAATGTTTGTGATTGTGGTTCCCATTGGAGTTGGTGGTACCTCTCTGATTATGGTCGAGTTGGGTTTGGCGATGCATATTCGTTAAATTTTCATTATATGTTTCTTGAGGAACTGTAGTTGACTTTGATGGGGAGGCGCCGCTGAAACGTCAAGATCGAGAGGTGGCATGCGTTGGGTTCAAGGCTATTGCGGCGGTGCAAATGTACGACATTTGCTTTCGCACACTCAAGCTCAGTACCCCAAGATGTAAATTATGCTTTATATTGAATTGGTTTTTGGTGATTATTTCATGTGGATTGGGTTTCTGATATGTGTTTATGTTTGTTTGAACTGTGATATTGTTTGAATGTTGAATTGGTAGTATGGTATTTGTATATGTTAATTGAAACTAATATATTATTTGATTTTTGAATTGGGAACCCGTTATATGTTCTGTAACAATATCATGTTATTGTTTAATTGTCTTGATATATGTTTATAATGGAATAAACTTTGTTACATCATTTGACTGTTGAATTGGTTATCTGAGATGTTTTTATATCGTTAGAATTGTGATATCATTTGATTATTGGATTATGGGTTTGTGTTGGTTTTTTTATGATTGTGACCGTTTGAATATTTGATCATGGGGATCCAAGAAACAGTTGACTATGATTGATATTTAATCCTACCACTCCCAAGAAACTTACATGATACATTTCATCATTTTGCAGCTCCCCCAAGTTATATTGATGACAAATTTGAGAAATATCATAAACAAATTAGTGAGGTAGAAGAAGATAATGAGAGACCTTCAACACCACCGGAGGGTGAGGAAGATTGAAGTAGAGGAGATGACTTTCTTCCAGGTTTGAAATTTCTCGATTCCTAAGGCCTAGCTTATATCTATTGATGAGAACTAAACAAGGAGGAAGTTTGTTGGCTCTTTCCAACCATGTCATTTTTGCTTTTCTTCTCGTGTCTTTGTTAATTTCATCGTACTATTAGTTTGAAATGAATTTATCCCTTTGAACTGAGTGATCAATCATGGTTATGCACCTTTATAGGATTTTTGATAGAAGTTTGCTAGAATATGTCTGTTTCTATTTTGTATTTTATTGTAGAAAAGGAAGCTAAGTCTTGACTGTTGTGATTGGCTATTGGTTGTAGTTGCGGAGTGTTATGGATCCAAAGAGACACTACAAGCCTATGTTCAAATTTGATTATTTTGGTTGCATTGTAGGGAGAGTTGTTAATAGAATCAAAGAGGGAAAGTTCACGCTCAATGGGACTCAGTACTCTTTGCCAATCAACAAGCCTCCAAACAGTTTACATGGTAATGGATCATTGTTTTGTTTTCGATTCGAGTTTTGTTTCGTTTAGCCGGCAAAAATGTGTTACAATGTTGTTAGTTTTATAGTTTCCTAGTTTATTAGCGAAACTAAAATGATTGGGAATGTGATACTCGATGTATAGCCGAAAAATGTGTTATAATGTTGTTACTTCTCTAGTTGATTCTTCATTGTTGCATTGTACAAAAGTTGTTAATGATGCTAAACTCAAATTTTGTTTGCATATGTAGTTGTTTGATTGATGCCTTAAAAAATCTAAGATGAAAGACATGGTGCTCATCATAGACCATGGAAGAATTGAGATTCTTGATTCAGGTTCTCCAGCTGACAAGTCCCGTTATGTGGCAGATAGGTTCATTGCTGCCAAGAAAGGCCAATTAGTATTGCTCCCCTATAATAACGGGTATGTAGACCATTATTCTCTATAGTTCCACTCCTTGAAGTTTTCTCTTACCAGAGCAACTATGTGTGTTTAGATTAACAAAATTTGTAATTTATTTCCTAGGAATCATTGGGAGTTATCTGTTGTGAATCTTGATGAAGAGATTATCTACTTCTTGGACTCTTAGACTAGTCGGCTTGACACAGGAGAGCATAAACATATTGTAGAAAGGTATTGAACCACTCATTTGTGTTTTTTCTTGCTGGAAAACCTTTTTTTTTTGTGTTAAATGCCAAATTTGACCTTTTTTTTTCTTCAATGGATGCAATTTATTGAAGTGCATTGAAGATCTATTATTCTCACAAGAATAAGACATCAAAGAAGGAAGTTACTTGGAAAACTCTCTTGGTATGTTTCCTATTTCTTGATTTGCATGTTCTAGAACGATGTTACTGAATATGTTGTTCATCAAATGTGATTATTGTGAGTTTATATTGTTTTGTTCATAGAGAATCCTTGTGCAACCAGGCAACACTGAATGTGGCTATTACCTAATGTGGTACATGAAAGAAATCATTCAGGACAAGAACTTGGACTTCACTTCAAAGGTGATTTATTTGATTTCAATATACTGTCTTGATGGTGGGGAAAATTAGGGTCTATATTGTGTGAATAAAGAACCAGTATATGTGTTTAACTTGATGACTTTGGTATATGACTTAAAAAGTTGGCTTTTTCATAAGGTTTGCAAAGTTAGGATAGAAGTAAGATTAGATGCAGTAGGTACATGTAATTCATGAAAGTCACTTTTGCTTATGGTTGTGGATTTTGTTGGTGCATTAGGTATTGTTTCTTTAGGTTGATTTGTATTTAGCTATTGTTTCAAAGAATATGCTCTGCCTATATATGATGATGTTGCATGCCTTGCGTATTGTGTTTTAATTTGATGTACCTGTAAGTGGTCGCTTTTATTGTGTTTCAGTGGCTGAATACACAAAAGGGTATTGAGTATACTGAGTGGGAACTCGATGAAGTGAGATCAGAATGTACAGCCTATATAATGAAGCATTACACTTAGGAGTAGCAACATGCATGTGGAGCTTATGGAGTTGGAGGGTTGCTCTTTTTAGTATGCATATGTTGAAAGGCAGCCTGCTGTTTTGGTATAAATTCCAACTTAATTAATTAAACTTTAGCTAGCTGGAGGGTTGTTCTTTATGGTAAACAACCTGTTTTTGTATAGTTCTAGCTTTTAGGATCATATCAAACAACTTTCAGGTACTTTTATTTAAAGTGTATGAATGTATGTTGCTAGATATTTGTAGAATGACTTCTGGTATGCAAGCTAGTTCAAGTGTATGAAACTATAAATGGTCTGTTTTTGAACTGGTACAATGCAAGTAGAACTTTTACCTATTGTTGCATAAAAAAGAATTATTGATCAAACTATTGAAGGGCAACACAATTTAGTCAAAAGCATTGTCTGAAAACTACATTGTATTGAGGCATACTATTATAACATTGAACAAAAGTATTGCTTGAATGAAAATAATACAAGAAGGGTACCGAATAAAATAATTGCGTGATACAAAAAACACATCCCTTGACATAAAATTGTTGAGTCTATTGCTGCTATGCAAAATTACTTTGGAAAAAACATTATTTGAATATGAATAACACAAGAATTGAGTTTAACAGATTGTCGTATGAATTTGTTATCTGCTATAGCACTTTACAGAACACCATTGTATAACTTATGTACAACAAAAGATGAGTCCAGCACAGTATTGTCTGAAATGTACATTTGTGACGACCCGAACCAGAATTCGATGTGTGTTTGGCACGATTCTCGAGATTTGAGTTTAGTCGCAGTTTTGCGATATTATGTGGTTTGTCGATTCGATTCGCGACTTTGTTTTTAGTCGAGAATTTGAGTTGGGTGTCTTCACGGAAATTGTAGAGTACGTGATTACGAGCTTGTGGGCGGTTCCGGAAGATTTTTCCGATAACCGAGGAATATTTTATGATTATTTGAAGTTTCGGGTTCCGACGAGTTTATCCGATTGTTTCGAGCTTATCCGAATCACATCGTATATTCATTCCGGACCGTTGATCGACCCGAGGGATGAGTATAAATATCGAAAAGTCGAAAAATAGTCGAGAAATAGTCGAGAATTCATTGTGGGAGTTGACCAGTCGTTGACTTTCCAAAATTGGAAAGTAGACCAGCAGCCCGAAAGGGAAAGTTTCCCAAACGGGAAGTCACTTTCCGGCGACCTTTTTCTGGCCACCTCCGACCACGAATCAGGTATGGTTAGATTCCTCTGTGAATTTCGAGCATGATGGTGCTTGGTTTGGAAAGATTTGATGTTGTTTTGGTTGAGTTCGATTGGGGCCGAGATGGTTGGTTTCGCCGGTGACGGTGGAGGCTGTTCCGGCGAGTTTTGAGGGTCGGGGTGTTGGGGGTTTTGCTCCCCACGCCTCGTAGATGCTTTCTAGTGAATTGGTTTGGAACGAGATGTGGTTTTGGGGTGAACCCGATTAGGGATTCGGGTTGGAATTTTCGATCGGATTTTGTGTAATTAACATGGTTCCTTTGTGAATTAGCTTAAGTGATAGAAGAGGAAGTGATTCAGCTCATCAAGACCTTGAAATCTGGAAACTTTGGCCTTGAAATTCCACAGTTGACGGCGGCGGCGGCGGTCAACAGCGGTCAACGGCCGGAAAGTTGACTTTTTCAGATTTCGATGTAATTAGTGACGTTTTTCTCGTAATCGCGCCCTGATCGTCGTCCAGAGGTTTTTGGGTCGATTTGATTAGCCGATTGTCAGTCGAGATTTCGAGTGGGGATTTCGGGATTTCCGTTATACATTTTGTACCGCATTGCATATTTTCGGGAACGGTTGGTTTCCGTGCATCAGTACAGTGTTAAGAATTAAGATTTTGATCAGTTATGTTTTGTGAACATTCAGGAGATCGAGATCGTGATCGTGCTTCAGGCGAGGGATCTTCCGCCGGACCACGAGATTAGCACGAGTGCGCGTTTTGCTCACCTGTGAGTGGACAATTTCTTTTCACGGAAATCTCGCGAGTCTTTTATGTGATTTATGATCTTGAGCATGCAGCATGATTATGGTTTTACGAGCATGAGATTTCATATGATTTTATGATTACATGAGCATGTGTTTACGATTGTACAATTATATTTATACGAATATACGTATACGATTATGCATATACTTATATATTGTTTCATGCATTTGCATCGAGATATTTGTGATTTGGTTTACACAGAGTACAGTCTTGGTTACGTTGTTGTATCGATACACTTGCCTCTCGGTTGATCCCCGATGGTAGGCCATCCAGGAGGGGCGTCGTTATCCCTACCTGACCGGTGAGGGGCGTTTTCGCCGGAACCGAGGCCATTTTTGGCTTAGAGTCACGGGGACTAAGGACCTCGTGATTCGGACTGTACTAGCACGGTGTGTGTCCATGAGTGACCCCGTGGGATTTATACTTGTATGCTCAGTACGCTGGAGGATTATGGTTTTACCTCGTGTACTTATTGTTTTTATTTACCTGGACTCGCATATGTTATTTTAAATATATATATAACTGGTGAAAGACATTTATTTTCGTCCACTCACTCTAACGTGTTTATTGTCTTTCCCCTGGGCTTTTCGGTTTCCGTGCCCAGTTTGCAGTTCAGGTTTGGTGTTTCACGTCGCGGTTTGGAGGCTAGTGATCAGAGTTATCTGTGTTTTCCAGTAGGTTCTTGTTTCGCCTACTGATGTACATATTGTATATGTTTTACTCTAGTGGTCGCTCTGATACATTCTGATACATGTTGTGCGGATTTTCACGGATATACATATATACATAGTACAGTTTATTTACTGTTGTTGACTATATTGATGTTGAGAAATCCGGATGGGATTGGTGCCCACGGTTTGCTTTTTGTGGCATAGGACGAAGTGTTAATTTCCGCGTGCAGGTTATGGTAATTCCACCTTAGTAACGAAACTCTGCCGAAATTTTGAAAATTTTTTATTGGTTCATATTTCCGGAAGGGTTTGATTCCGATTTAGGTAACTGAATCGGGATTGGGTCCTTTCAGCTTGGTATCAGAGCATTAGGTTGTCAGATTCTGTAGACTCTTGTGGTTGTGACGCTTAGGGTATTTGAGTTGATACAGCATGACTGGAGTGATGACCCGACTGGCCAGCGGTACTCATCAATACTTCGGGTGTTGTATGTCCTCAAATATCTGCGGTTTCATGATTACGTTCTTTCTGCTTGTGCCTAATGCTTGTCTTGTATCAGTAGGATGCCTCCTCGACGTGGTCCCCGTGTTGACCGGGATGATGATCCTGTTGAGGATCGCCGAACGCGCGACTTGCTGATGCGAGTGCTGCGTTTGGAAGAGCGTTTTGACCCTGTGGTCAAGGCTCGCACTGCGGGTGCTACTGTGTTTTTGGGTTCAGTTGATCCAGAGATATGCGAGGCATGGTTGGTTCAGATTGAACGTGTTTGTGAGCGTCTGCAGTTTACACCTGAGCAGATGTCAGTAGCCGCAGTTGGTTTACTTGAGGGTGATGCATACTTTTGGTGGGTCAGCACTGACAGAGTTCCTGTGGATACACCGTGGACGTTGTTCCGTGATCTGTTTATGCGGAGGTATTTTAATCAGGCTACCCAGCAGCGCAAGTACGAGGAGTTTACGAACTTGAGGCAGGGCAGTTTGTCTGTACTTGAGTATCAGGATCGGTTTACTCGTTTGTCTCGTTTTGCGCGGGATATGGTGGCTACAGAGGAAGCCAAGTGTCGTAGGTTTGAGCTGGGATTGAATCTGAACATCAAGGCGACGTTGACTACGATGCCGAGGAACAACTTTGATGAGTTTGTCAGTGCAGCTCTCCGAGGCGAGGACATTGAGCAGGAGAGACAGCAGAGATACCAGCCGAGACGATTTGAGGAAGGTGGACCAAGTCAAGGGCCTTCAAAGAGGTTGAGTTCTGATACTTCCGGTTCAGCTTCATCTTCGGGTGGTGGGTCATATCGACCACCAGCTAGTGTACCTAGACGGAGACCGGGATGGAGGAGAGATCGACCGCAGCGACCACAGGCTAGTGGAGGTTCCAGCGATTGTAGTTATCCTCGACGTACAGGTGGCACTTTTGCTGTACCGCGGGAGTATCCCTTGTGTAGCTTCTGCAACAAGCATCATCTTGGTGTATGTCAGCGGAGCACCGTTGTTTGTTATAGTTGTGGCCAGGTGGGTCATTATTTGAGAGAGTGTCCTCAGTCGTATGGTACTGGTGGACAGGCGGCCCAGAGTTCCGGAGTTGAGCGAGGTGCCACTTCGGGAGCTCGACCAGCACAGACTGCAGGTCAGGGTAGACAGCAGGGTCAGCCCCAGTGAGGACGACCAGTTGGACAGGCGAGAGTTCATGCTATGACTCTACGTGAGGGCAGAGCATCACCAGAGGTCGTTATTGGTACGTTACATGTTTTTGGTATTCCAGTAGTTGCATTGCTAGATCCAGGTGCTACACATTCATTCATATCATTTAGACTGTCATCATTGGCTACGGTACCTGCATCTCCACTTCTGGGGTTGTGGAGAGTATTGTATCCGTCAGGTGAGGTTGTGAGCATCGGTTGGGTTTACCGAGATTGTGAGGTGTTTGTTGATGGTCATGGTTTAGCCGCTGATCTGTTGTTGCTTGATATTGTGGATTTTGATTTGATATTGGGTATGGACTTTTTGGAGTCGCACTGGGCCATGTTTGATTGCTACAGGAAGGAGGTCGCATTTCGACGACCCGGGTTACCTGAGATACTGTTTCGTGGCGAGAAGAACACTTCCCTACCGTGTTTGATTTCCGCGATGAGGGCGGATCGGTTGATGAAGAAGGGTTGTGTTGCGTATTTAGCCCATGTTGTGGACACTACAGCTGCAGTGCCAGATCTTGGGAGTATTGAGATTGTGTCTGAGTTTCCGGATGTGTTTCCAGCGGAGTTACCTGGTATACCTCCTGTGCGGGAGATTGATTTTACTATTGAGTTATTGCCGGGTACTGGACCGATTTCCCAGACACCGTATCGGATGGCGCCTGCAGAGTTGAAGGAGTTGCAGATTCAGCTTCAGGAGTTGTTGGAGAAGGGATTCATTCGACCGAGTGTTTCTCCGTAGGGTGCTCCAGTGTTGTTTGTGCGGAAGAAGGACGGGTCTATGCGGTTGTGCATCGACTATCGGAAGCTGAATCAGATTACAGTGAGGAACAAGTATCCGTTGCCGCGGATTGACGACTTGTTCGATCAGCTGAAGGGAGCAGCAGTCTTTTCGAAGATTGATCTTCGATCCGGAGATCACCAGTTGAGGATCCGGGATTCAGATGTTGCCAGGACAGCGTTTAGGACGCGGTATGGGCACTATGAGTTTTTGGTTATGCCGTTTGGGTTGACCAACGACCCCGCAACTTTCATGGACTTGATGAATCGGGTGTTTCGACGGTTCTTGGACAAGTTCGTGATTGTATTCATTGATGATATTTTGATATACTCGAGGAGTGTGGGCCAGCACAGGAAGCACTTGTGAGCGGTATTGCGGACTTTGCGGGACCATCAACTGTTCGCGAAGTTTAGCAAGTGTGAGTTCTGGTTGGATAGTGTGAAGTTTCTGGGCCACGTGATTTCGGCCGAGGGAATTAGTGTTGATCCTGACAAGATCGAGGCCGTGCTGAATTGGAGTCAACCCACTACTGTACCGGAGATCCGGAGTTTCTTGGGATTAGCAGGCTATTATCGACGGTTTGTACAGGATTTCTCCCGGATTGCTACACCACTGACCAGATTGACGAAGAAGGGAGTCAAGTTTGAGTGGTCTGATGTGTGCGAGGAGAGTTATTTGCTCATGAAGGAGAGATTGACTACCGCACCGGTTCTGACGTTGCTAGACAACAGTGGTGAGTTTGTTGTTTATAGCGACGCGTCGAAGTTGGGCCTTGGTTATGTGTTGATGCAGCGTGGTAGAGTCGTGGCATATGGTTCCAGACAGCTGAAACCACACGAGGTCAACTATCCGACGCATGATTTGGAGTTAGCCGCTATTGTGTTAGCTTTGAAGAGTTGGAGACATTACCTGTATGGTGCTCAGTGTAAGATTTTCACTGACTACAAGAGTCTCACTTACTTACGGACGCAGCCGGATCTGAACATGAGGCAGCGCCGATGGATGGAGTTGATCAATGATTATGATTGCACGTTTGAGTACCATCCAGGGAAGGCCAACGTTGTAGCGGATGCACTTAGCCGGAAATCTGGAGCTTCATTGTTTCACATGTGTGTGGCTAGAGTATCGATGTTAGCTGAGCTTCGAGCTACAGGTGCTGTATTTGAGTATGATGATGATGGTGCTTTGTTGGCCAGTTTCCAGGTTCGACCGGTACTGGTTGATCAGGTACGGGAAGCACAGGATTCAGATCCTTACTTGCTGAGCAAGAAGACCATGATTCGGAATGGTGTGCCTACAGAGTTCCGTTTAAGCGACGACGGTACGTTGTTGTTCAGGGGCAGATTATGTGTACCCAGGGACGAGGACTTGAAGAAGGAGATTCTAGACGAGGCTCACAGTTCAGCGTATGCGATGCATCCCGGAGGTACGAAGATGTTTCGTACACTTCGAGCGTACTATTGGTGGCACAACATGAAGCGGGAGATTGCCGCGTACGTGAGTCGATGTTTGATTTGTCAGCAGGTGAAGGCGGAGAGGCAGAAACCTGCAGGGAAACTACAGCCACTTGAGATTCCAGTTTGGAAGTGGGAGCATATCACGATGGATTTTGTCTATCAGTTGCCACGTACTTCGGCGGGCAACACTGGCATTTGGGTTATCATTGATCGATTGACGAAATCCGCACATTTTCTGGCACTTCCAGGGAAGATTTCAGTGGGCAGATTGGCTAAGTTGTACTTATCCGAGATTGTTCGCTTGCATGGTGTGCCTGTGTCGATTGTTTCTGACCGTGATAGTCAGTTCACTTCTGAGTTTTGGCAGGCTTTACAGCAAGCGTTGGGCACGAAGTTGCGGTTTAGTACAGCTTTTCATCCTCAGACTGACGGGCAGTCCGAGCGGACCATTCAGACCCTTGAGGATATGCTGAGATCGTGTGTGTTACAGTTTCGTGGAAACTGGGATCAGCAGTTGCACTTGATTGAGTTCGCCTACAACAACAGCTATCAGGCCAGTATTGAGATGGCACCGTACCAGGCTCTATACGGGAAGCAGTGTCGCACTCCTTTATGTTGGAGTGAGGTGGGCGAGCGTTGGCTCATTGGTCCTGATTTGGTGAAAACCACGATGGAGGACATACAGGTTATTCGGGATCGACTGAAGATTGCCCAGGATCGGCAGAAGAGTTACGCGGATGTGAGGAGGAAGAGCTTAGAGTTCGAGGTTGGTGATTGGGTATTCCTGAAACTATCTCCGTGGAGGGGAGTAGTGCGTTTCGGGAAGCGTGGCAAGCTTCGACCACGGTACATTGGTCCGTATGAGATTACGGAGAGGGTTGGAGCTGTTGCTTACAGACTTGAGTTACCGACTGAGATGGCTCGTATACATGATGTCTTCCATGTTTCGATGTTGCGGAAGTACATCTCAGATCCTTCACATGTGATAGCCCCACATCGGTTGCCGATCAGAGAGGACTTATCGTATGTTGAGGAGCCAGTGCAGATTCTCGATCGACGTAAGCAGGAGTTGAGACACCGTGTGATTCCGCTGGTGAAGGTCTTGTGGCAGAACCATTCAGTGGAGGAGGCCACCTGGGAGACCGAGCAGCGTATGCCGGAGCAGTATCCTCATCTGTTCACATAGCAGGTACGTAAATTTCGAGGTCGAAATTTCTTTAAGGGGGGTAGATTTGTGACAACCCGAACCAGAATCCGATGTGTGTTTGGCACGATTCTCGAGATTTGAGTTTAGTCGCAGTTTTGCGATATTATGTGGTTTGTCGATTCGATTCGCGACTTTGTTTTTAGTCGAGAATTTGAGTTGGGTGTCTTCACGGAAATTGTAGAGTACGTGATTACGAGCTTGTGGGCGGTTCCGGAAGATTTTTCCGATAACAGAGGAATATTTTATGATTATTTGAAGTTTCGGGTTCCGACGAGTTTATCCGATTGTTTCGAGCTTATCCGAATCACATCGTATATTCATTCCGGACCGTTGATCGACCCGAGGGACGAGTATAAATATCGAAAAGTCGAAAAATAGTCGAGAATTCATTGTGGGAGTTGACCAGTCGTTGACTTTCCAAAATTGGAAAGTAGACCAGCAGCCCGAAAGGGAAAGTTTCCCAAACGGGAAGTCACTTTCCGGAGACCTTTTTCCGGCCACCTCTGACCACGAATCAGGTATGGTTAGATTCCTCTGTGAATTTCGAGCATGATGGTGCTTCGTTTGGAAAGATTTGATGTTGTTTTGGTTGAGTTCGATTGGGGCCGAGATGGTTGGTTTCGCCGGTGACGGTGGAGGCTGTTCCGGCGAGTTTTGAGGGTCGGGGTGTTGGGGGTTTTGCTCCCCACGCCTCGTAGATGCTTTCTAGTGAATTGGTTTGGAACGAGATGTGGTTTTGGGGTGAACCCGATTAGGGATTCGAGTTGGAATTTTCGATCGGATTTTGTGTAATTAACATGGTTCCTTTGTGAATTAGCTTAAGTGATAGAAGAGGAAGTGATTCAGCTCATCGAGACCTTGAAATCTGGAAACTTTGGCCTTGAAATTCCACCGCCGGCGGCGGCGGTCATCGGCCGGAAAGTTGACTTTTTCAGATTTCGATGTAATTAGTGTCGTTTTTCTCGTAATCGCGCCCTGATCGTCGTCCAGAGGTTTTTGGGTCGATTTGATTAGCCGATTGTCAGTTGAGATTTCGAGTGGGGATTTCGGGATTTCCGTTATACATTTTGTACCGCATTGCATATTTTTGGGAACGGTTGGTTTCCGTGCATCAGTACAGTGTTAAGAATTAAGATTTTGATCAGTTATGTTTTGTGAACATTCAGGAGATCGAGATCGTGATCGTGCTTCAGGCGAGGGATCTTCCGCCGGACCACGAGATTAGCACGAGTACGCGTTTTGCTCACCTGTGAGTGGACAATTTCTTTTCACGGAAATCTCGCGAGTCTTTTATGTGATTTATGATCTTGAGCATGCAGCATGATTATGGTTTTACGAGCATGAGATTTCATATGAGTTTATGATTACATGAGCATGTGTTTACGATTGTACAATTATATTTATACGAATATACGTATACGATTATGCATATACTTATATATTGTTTCATGCATTTGCATCGAGATATTTGTGATTTGGTTTTCACAGAGTACAGTCTTGGTTACGTTGTTGTATCGATACACTTGCCTCTCGGTTGATCCCCGATGGTAGGCCATCCAGGAGGGGCGTCGTTATCCCTACCTGACCGGTGAGGGGCGTTTTCCCCGGAACCGAGGCCATTTCTAGCTTAGAGTCACGGGGACTAAGGACCTCGTGATTTGGACTGTACTAGCACGGTGTGTGTCCATGAGTGACCCCGTGGGATTTACACTTGCATGCTCAGTACGCTGGAGGATTATGGTTTTACCTCGTGTACTTATTGTTTTTATTTACCTGGACTCGCATATGTTATTTTAAATATATATATATATAACTGGTGAAAGACATTTATTTTCGTCCACTCACTCTAACGTGTTTATTGTCTTTCCCCTGGGCTTTTCGGTTTCCGTGCCCAGTTTGCAGTTCAGGTTTGGTGTTTCACGTCGCGGTTTGGAGGCTAGTGATCAGAGTTATCTGTGTTTTCTAGTAGGTTCTTGTTTCGCCTACTGATGTACATATTGTATATGTTTTACTCTAGTGGTCGCTCTGATACATGTTGTGCGGATTTTCACGGATATACATATATACATAGTACAGTTTATTTACTGTTGTTGACTATATTGATGTTGAGAAATCCGGATGGGATTGGTGCCCACGGTTTGCTTTTTGTGGCATAGGACGAAGTGTTAATTTCCGCGTGCAGGTTATGGTAATTCCACGTTAGTAACGAAACTCTGCCGAAATTTTGAAAAATTTTTATTGGTTCATATTTCCGGAAGGGTTTGATTCCGATTTAGGTAACTGAATCGGGATTGGGTCCTTTCAACATTACTACAGATTAAGCTTAAAACCAGTTGTGAAATTTTTTTTTTAACAACCAGATGGATATAAAAAAGCTTCATCTACATTTCAGACAATAGAAAAGAGTATAAATGATGTCGTCTTAATGAATCTATGCAATGGTAAAATTATGGTGAATGTAGAATTCACCATCTTCAGACGATACATTTACTATAATAAAATATTATTTAATTAAATTCGGACAATGGTTTTTGCTCATTGTCTGATATGTCATCTCCTCAGCTCAATAGACAATACCCAGATTTATATCAGACAATGGGCCTTTGCCATTATCTAAAGCAGTTTTTGGCATAGTGTAAAGATGGGACGAGTGACAATACTTTGCTAGATATGTGACCTAATCTTTGATGCCATGGATCTTGGGTTTTGGCTTTGACCATGTTGCATGTTCCTTCCCTTGGCATCGTGAGGTAGTAGAGTCATTCACGTTTAGCTCCCATCCCAATCATCCTCCCCGTGTGAAGGTCTTGTATGAAATAAACTTGCTTAATGAATATTGTGATATAAAAGGAATCTAATGCAAGTTTGCTGACAGATATGATGTTGAGATAGAATAATGGGACATAAAGAACATTATGGAGTGTAAAGTCTGGAGAAAAGGACACGGTCCCTATATGCGAGACTTGCAAGGTAGTGTTATTAGGTAAGCGCAATGTTCGATTGTGAACTGGTCTAGAGGATGTGAGAAAAGGAGACTGGCAGACTATATGATCACTTGCTCCACTGTCTAGAATCCAAATCACATTTTTATTATCCTGTGTAAGTGCAAAAGCTTTACCTGTCATCTCTTCATAGTTTGGAACATTACCAACAAGATTGGTAGAGGCAATGGTATAGAAGTTCAACATTTCAAGTAACTGGCGCCCTTCATTGGTATTGCCAGCAACAACCTTCACTTTACTCAACAACTCTATCATTTGTTGGCATTCATTTTGTGAGTGAGAATTTTGGTGTATCTCCTTTACTCTCACTTGTGAAATTCATCTTTGAGTTGAAGCTACTTTGTCCTTCTCTCATCATCTTCTTCCTTGTGTGTCAATAGTCATACGTATGCCCATTCCTTTCACAATAGGTGCACTTGAGATGTTCCCTACAATGTTTGGTATAATGGTTGGCTACCTTGCATTTTTCACAGTACTTTGCTCTTGCCACATATTTGGAGTCACAGGAAGTCTTCTTGACTACAAAAGCTGAAGCTTCTGTTTGATTTGTTGGCTTGTCATTAGATACCTCCTTCTGTTTCTCGTGACGTAAAACCATTGCATACGCCTTGTTGAGTGTTGGAAGTGGCTCCATTTCGATGATATTGCTCCGAGTCTGCATGAAATTCTCATTGAGTCCCATGAGGAACTTCATGGTCTTTTGCATCTCTATATAAGACCTCACTTCGGTGGCAACTTCACTCGTGCAAGCTGGGAAATTGCAAAGTGCATTTTTTCCATCTAACAGACCTTTGAGCCTTGTAAAGAAAGCAGTCACACTGCTCGTGCCATGTTCACAATCATGTATGGCACTCTCTATTTTGAATAAAGCCACTATATTAACTTGGGAAAATCTCTCCTTTAGCTTTAACCATATACCTCGTGCATCCTTGCAGTGTCTCATGTTGTCCGCAATTTCCTTTGACATAGATCCTAGTAACCAGGCCTTTACTAGCATGTTGCATCGTTCCCATTGCAGTTTCTCGAAATCATTGTGAGTCATTTTGATAAGGGTTTCGTCAATGAAGCTCTTTTTGTTTTTGACGATGAGCGCCACAGTCATTGACTGCTCCCAGTTCATGTAGTTGTCTTCCATCAAAGCTTGTGTAACCAGAACGACTCCTGGTTGATCTGAGTGATGGAGGAAAAGAGAATGATTGGAATTCTCCCATGGTTTAGGGGCTTTGGAGGAGTCCACTTTCTTGTTATCTTATTCGGTCATGAGGTAAGTTGTGATTTAGGTTTGTTAGGTTCTCAAGAGTGAATGCTCTGATACCATCAAGAGTTTTGGTGGAAAAGTTTTTTATTTTATGTATTCGATGATTTTACAAGAAGGATATTTATACATAGGATTACTAGTGTTACTAGGCTAACTATGGAAACAAGATCATATAATTATAAAAGATATATAGGAATCCCATTAACTAGGGACCCTAAATCAAGGAGGACTTCGTTCCTCAATAAAAAATTTAGCTCAGTCAATCAGGAATGATTTACAATCAATACATGTAAATCTCCAAAAAATCCAACTTTTTTCACCCAACAAAGCATGAATTCAGAAATCATCAAAACCCTTTAGAATGCATTAGAAAATTGAAGTAATAAACGAGGGCCCAATATTTAGGGAGCCCAACTAATGTGTTACATAAAATGACATAAAGCTTGATGAAAGGGTTAAGCGCTATTTTTTTCACTATATTTGTTGAAAATTTAGCTAAGCGCTAAACTTTTAGGGAGCAAATTTTTTGTTGCTCCAACCATGTTAAAAATGCAGGAAGTATGAATTCTTACTTATGGTACATATGTTATGAGCCAATCACCAAAGAGTTACAGGTTTGCATATCTTACTAGACTTGATTTTCCCTAGGGCTCCTTTTGACCTGCATGCAATTTAATAACCTACTCTAATAAGGATGCATTTATGGCATCACACTTCTAATCATGATTCGAAGCCTAGGCATCATGATTTCTATGACGGCCTCTGTCGATCCAAGTCTGGTTGCATGTTTGAAGTAGGGTTTTGTGTGATCTCTAATACTAGCTTGCATGCACATGAATCATTAGCCATCAATTTTATGATTGGTTATTGTTGGATCTCTTCGACTATAAATTTTGTTATGCTCGTTGAGCTAGGCACACACCTTCAAACTTATTCATCTCCTTGCCTTTCCTATGCTAATCATTATGTTTTGTTCAAAATGGCTCCTTACCAGAGGCCTCTACCAAATGAAACTCCATTAGAGCTTGCCATCGGTGATACCAGATTTCACAGGAAACCTAAAGAAACTCACGTCTTCGTGAGGAAGTCCACCAATGACTGCATTGATCATTTTAGTTGTTATATATTGCTTGGTGGTATGCATATTTGGGAAAAGACTAGATGGATATGTGGTGCTAGACAAGGCAACGTAACTTTGGGATGACCTAAGGGGTACCCTAGCTATGAATAAGCTAGCTAATTGGTGGTTCAAGCTCAAGTTTACATTTGAGGAAGACTTGGAGTTCTAGATGAACAACATGCAATGGTTCATCAAAGAAGGATTTTCCACCTCCAGCGCTGGACTGTTTTAATATCATGTATGCTAAGGGGGAAAAGTTGAGGGTCTAGATCCATCTACCAAATATGCCTATTTATACTGGAAGGGGAGGTTCTACTCAAGGATGCTGATAAGCCACTTGGTGAATACTTGAGAATGGGTTTAGGGAGGTTCTACCAAAATATGCTCAATGTATCTCTACTAGGGGCTGTATTAAGATTGATCTTAGTCAACCTCTGACCCATGTTTTGGTGATCTATGCAGAGGGTGGTGACGATAGCCCGATCTATGTTTTTGTGACCTATGAAACTATTTTTTTTTCTGCTTCCAGTGTGCCAATGAACACAACAAGGTCAACAAATGTCCCTTCAAGGTGAGAGAGGAGGATCATGTTCTAGTTGATAGGAACTCAGATGATGATGAGATATATCTAGCTGACAAGAAGCTCGCACCTCAAATTCAAGCTAAGATTTTTAACAAGGTGATTGTCTTTCCCCAACCTATTGTTAACCTTTATGTGTGTCCAATGACTAATAAGACTCTACTAATGAGAATAAACTAATGAAAATCAAGGCCAGAAGGAATTTATCCCTCTATCTTCGGATTGGCAGAAGGTCACTAGAGAGGCAAATATGGGGCTGGGAAGGGCTATGTTGGGCCAATTGATTGGTGCAGGCAAGGTGATAACTGGAGTCCTTTCTCTGCCAAGAAGCTACAATAATTTGACAAGGAGTGATACCTTCTTTAGAGATGCAGTGAGAGGTGGAAAAGGTGGTAGGGGAGGCATTATCATGGAAAGCCCCCGATTGAAGCTGAACCAGAAGATTCATCATCTTGGTTCCTTTAAGTCCCAGGAGATGGATAGTGATCTCCCTCCTTCATCTCTTGAGAGTTTTGATCTAGCTTATGACTCTTTACCTAATATTGTTATAAACTGCTTGAAACCCCACCACCGGAAGATTTAGTTACTTGTCTAGACCTGGACCCATTATCAACCTACTCTCCTTTTAAGGTTGTAGCTTTTAATGACTATATGTTTAGTGATCATATGGATATATAATTAGAAGAAATTTGCAGATGCTATGGATGCTAAGGGTGATGATGACATTGAAAACTACCTGTCAAATGCTTTCTCGACTTCTGGTGAGAGGAACAAAATGATTGGGGATCTTATGAAGGTCATCTCGAAGTACATAAACAGTCTCAAGAAGAGGACAATGGACACAATGAGGGAGTGGGAGACGAAACATACTATGTCGAGGAGGTGTCCAACAAATTTGTTAGACCTGAATGAAGAATGGCTCATGGAAGAGTTAGGGGAGTTCCTTTTATGTTTCTAAACTAGCTCTTGATGTTTTTTGCGTCATGAATACAAAGGGCATCTTTTTGTTTCTAAACTATGCCAAGGGCATCTTTTTGTGTCAGGGAAGATTGGCTCATGTTTTTCGTTTCTAAACTATGCCAAGGGCATCTTTCAAAGTAAGGGAATAAGACAGCTAGCCTTTTGATCATTTTTTTTATAATGTTTGCTAGAGGCCAGTCATATGGTCTCTTTTTGTGTTGGAAATCTAGAATTTGCAATATGAATGTAGTAATTCCTATTGATCGGTATTTACATTGTCTTGTGACTAAACTAATTCTAAACCTTAGTTGGTATATATATCGCCTTTATTTATGGATATTCACAAAAAGAAGAACTAAAGAGTCAAACAGAAAACAAGTGTTTGGGGAATTTTCTTATATTGATCTAACCCAAATTTGGTATATATACAAGCACACTTACAGTTCTAAAAAAAACCTAATTAATTACAGGATCCTACTCAATTACATAATATACATCTAAATATATAAGGAGTGTGACTCATTTTAACACTCCTTCTCAAGTTGGACCGTACAAGTCTCGAATTCCCAACTTGTTAAGTGAGTCACTGAATGTCCTGGATGAAACAACTTTAGTAATGATGTTATCTAATTGTTTCTCTGAACAAACAAATGGGAATGAGATAATACTGTCATCTAGCTTTTCCTTGATGAAATGTCTATCAATCTCTACATGCTTTGTCTGATCATGCTAAACAGGGTTATTTTCAATTTCAACTACAACAGTGTTGTCACAATAAAGAGGCATTGGTTGTTTCTGCTTGAAACTCAAATTCCTTAATAAATATTTTAACCATAACAACTCACAAACTCCTTGAGCCATTCCTATATACTCAGCTTCTGCACTGGAATGAGCCACCACATTCTGCTTCTTACTCCTCTAAGTAACCAGATTTCTACCAACAAATGTGAAGTAGCTAGAAGTAGAGTGCTGGTCAATGATGTTCCCTGCCTAATCTGCATCAATATAACCACTAGTCCCCAAATCTCCATGCTTGCGAAACACAAGGCCTTTACCAGAAGTAGACTTCAAGTATTCGTATCACGACATATATATGATATCCACTAGGATTATGCATATATTGGCTCACCACACTAACAACATAAGCAAGACCAGGTCTCGTGTGTGACAAGTAAATTAATCTTCCAACTAACCTCTGATATCAAGACTTGTCTGTAGGAACTTGATCAGGATACTCTGCAATCCGATGATTCTGTTCAATGGGTGTCTCAACTGGTTTACAGTCAAGCATACTAGTTTCTGCCAACAGATCTGGAACATACTTCTTTTGACTTAACATAATGCAACTTTTGTTTTGGGCTATCTCAATTCCCAAGAAGTACTTTAACTTCTTAAGATCCTTCATCTCAAATACAAAAGATAAATGAGCTTGTAACATCTTGATTTCATCAAGGTCATCACCTGTCACCACCATGTCATCCACATAAATAATCAAAGCAGTTAGTTTACCTTTCCGATGATTCAGGAATAAGGTGTGATCTGAATTGCTTTGTCTGTACTCAATCTTCTTCATGAAAGCTGAGAACCTTCCAGACCAAGCTCTCGGAGATTGTTTCAATCCATACAAGGACTTGTTCAATTTGCACACCACTTTTTCATTTGTAGAAGTACCATAATCCAGAAGAAGATCCATGTAAATCTCTTCATTCAAATCTCCATGAAAAAAGGCATTTTTTCATATCAAATGATTGCAAGGGCCAATCCAGATTAGCTGCCAAAGACATAAGGACTCGAATATTATTGATCTTTACTACTGGTGCAAACGTCTTATCATAATCCACTCCATATTTCTTAGTGTATCCTTTTGCCACCAACCTTGCCTTATATCTGTCAATTGAGCCGTATGCATTATGCTTCACAGTACAAACCCATCTATATCCAACAGTCTTCTTTCCAGGTGGTAATGGTACCAAGTCCTAAGTACCATTCTTGTTTAGAGCATCCATCTCAACCTCCATTGTTTTGGCCCACTTCTCCTCCTTAATTGCATTTGGCACTTTACTAGGAAGGGATACAACAAATAGTTGATTTATAAAGGCTATATACGGCTTGGACAATCTATGGGTTGACACATAATTGGCTACAAGATACTTGGCTTTAGCAGACAACAGAGGTTCATATTTTTTTAAAGGTTGATTGACCACGGGTTGACCTAGCAGACAAGACTTTTTTAGGGACACTAGAATTAGACAAAGGAACACTACTACGTACCTTAGGTGATAAGATGCTAGGAGAGATTACTGATAAAAAGGGAGAGAGAGAACTTGCATGTACATATTCAACAACTTGTGGCTGATTACTGACTAATTCTCCTTCTTTCGACGTGCCGAACACTTGTTCGACATGTTGAACACCTTTAGAACTCGGAACAAACCCACCCGCATGGGTATTTTTGACGGGTTGAGCCACATCTTCGACCCGTTGAGACACTACTTCAAGATGATTCAGAGTGCTACATTCGATGGGTCGAAGGTCATGTACACGTTTCTCGACGAGTCAAGGCTCCTCCTCAACGGGTCGAAGGTTAGCTTCAGGTTGGTTCTGGGCACCATTTTCGATAGGTCAAGGCTTTTCCTCGACGAGTAGAAGGTCACTTATGGGTGGAAGATTGTCAAATGGAATAAAAACTTCTGGTGTCCCAAACTAGTCCTTATAACACACATTCTTCTCCTACTCACTAAGAGTTTCTGAAGGAGAGAAATAACACAGGTCTTCAGTAAAAGTGACA
Organism: Geum urbanum; assembly: GCA_946800695.1. Classification (NCBI taxonomy): domain Eukaryota; kingdom Viridiplantae; phylum Streptophyta; class Magnoliopsida; order Rosales; family Rosaceae; genus Geum; species Geum urbanum. Next base: position 51,488,949 of record OX327001.1, on the reverse strand, counting down.
TACATGGTGGCATAGAACCTCTAAGATGGAGGATGATAACACTTGTATCAATTCTGGTGAGTGCCATAGACAACAAACACACACTTAAGAGTACGAGCCTCCAACTTAAATATCTGATTCTTATGAAGATGATCATATGCCATACAACGAAAGACACAAGCATGAAGTTTGTTGAGAGATAAGATGGCCACATGTTTAGACAATACCTCAAATGAAACTCGATTATGAAGAGCTGCAGATGGTAGGCGGTTGAGCAGGTGAGAGGCACACAACATAACTTCTCCCCATAGATATTTGGGTATGTTGGCACTGAGTAGGAAATCTCTTCCTATGTCCAAGAGATGACGATTCTTCCTTTCAGAAACTCCATTCTGCTCCGGTGTCTGGGGACAAGTAGTTTGATAAATGATTCCATGATGCTGAAAATAATCTTGAAAAGAGTGGTTGACAAACTCCCCACCATTGTCATATCGAAATATTTTCACACAAGCATCATACTGAGTATGGATGAGACTACGAAAAGCAGTGAAAGCATAGAACACATCATCCTTCTTTTTTAGTAACACAACCCATGTTAATCTTGTGAAGTCATTAATAAACAAAACAAAGTATTTCATTCCTGTCAGTGTTGGATTTTTTGAAGGCCCCCATACATCAGAATGAATTAGCTCAAACAGTGTTGAACTAGAGAACAAACTAGAAAATAACTGGACTTATGACTCTTAGCAAAAATGCAAGTTTTACAATGGAGAGTTAACTACTTTATTCCTACAAACAACGATGGTATAAACTTCTTTATAACCCCAAAAGATGGATGACTCAATCAGTGATGCCATAGCTAAATCTTCTTCACTCTATCAGAACTCAATGTCAGGGCAATATTTGGTGACGGTACTCTTGTCTTTCTACTGTACATGCAATCCAAGTGAAACAGTCTCCCTCTCAGATCTCCCTTGCCTATTATCGCCTAAGATGACAGGTCCTTAAAGATGGCATACATAGGAAAAAAAGTTACAGAGCATTTGTTTTGTGAGTTTAATTTAGAGACAGATAATAAGTGATGAGATAAAGAAGGAACATAAAGGAGATTATGTAACATAATCGTTGGAGTAACTTGGATTGATCCTTTACCTAAAATCAAGAAAGATACACCATTTGCATTAGATACTTCAGGGATGGGAGGTGAAGACAGACTCGAAAACAGAGACTTATCAAATGTCATATGGTCAAACGCACCAGAATCAGTTATCTATGTATCACTACCAATAAAGCTAGAAACTTTTAATGAAATACAAATTTTACCTCTTTTTTCATGACAACAAATATCTATGGTGAGATCTTGTCCTTCTACTGCATAGAAATGAGGTTCTTAAACCAATTGAACAGCAACCTTGCTACTGTGGCTCTTGTCATTAGTGCCTCATTTACTTGCTTTCTGAGGACATGAGTCTCTGTAGTGTCCAAACTCCTTACAGTAGAAGCACTATACCTTACTAAGATCTGGTCCATGAGCTAGTTGTATGTGAAGTTGATTGTCTTTAGGATTTCAACCTTGTTGAGGCTTCGATTGTACAGTGAGACTTGAAACTTCAGTGTGAAGCTTCTTAGGCTGATTGGACTCATCTTTACAAGCATAGGAATATGCTTGTTCAAGGGTTGGTGGTGTGGCTTGTCGCAGTAGTTCTCCCTTGGTAGTAGCAAATCTCGAATCTAGCCCCTTCAGGAAGTTGTGGATGCACATATTATCAACCTATTGTGTGTAGCAATATCAATGTCACATGTCATAGGGTTTGGATCATTTTCATCCAGTTCTTGCCAGATAGCTTTCATATTTGCATAGTACTCTGTAAGAGGTTGCTTATTCTAGCTAGTTGTGTAGGCTTGGCATGTCAACTCATGTACTGTGGAAAAATCATTTCCATCATAATATGTGGTTGCAACAACATCCCAGATGACCTTTGGAGAAGAGTAGCCAGAGAACAACATCATAAATGGTCTTATCATAGATTTCAAGAGAGTCATCATCGTATTGGAATTCATAGTATCTCATAAAGTTTGTTCTTTTCCAGCATCTGCAGGTCATGGTAGAGTACCTTTTGGCCACTTTCCAACACCTTCAAGATGCACCTTCGTCAATCTTCGCCATAACTGGTAATTGGTGCCATCCAGTTGTACTCCACATCCTGTGTTCCCAGTCTGAAGAGTCATCAATTGTTCACGAGTAACTTCAGGTTGTTCAAAGAGTGCAAGATCCATTGTAAACAGGTTTAGATGTCAGATCAGATAATAGAGTTACCAGAAGACCAGATTCAGGTTGTCAGGTTTCAACGGGTCGAGGGCAGTCTTCGACGTGCCGAGAAGAGTTCATGTTCAGGTCAGGCAACAGAATTCAGTTCAGGTCAGATTGCCAAGATCAACTTAGATTCTAATGCTAAGTCAAATAGAATACAAGCGTTTAGGAAATTTTCTGATATATTGATCATACCCGAATTGGGTATATATACAAGCACACTTACAGTTCTAAAATAAAACTTAATCAATTATAGAATCCTACTCAATTACAGAATATACACCTAAATATACGAATGTGACTCATTCCATCATAAAGGACATGTGAGATGAAATCACTAACCTTAAGCCTCATAATAATACTTCGTGGTTTGTGGCTGGAAACCTTAACATGGTAACTTCTTTAGCCGAGTATTGTGGAGGCAACAACAAGTTCATAAATTATATGTTTCATTTTGTTAATTTCTTAAACCAGAATGACCTTGTCACTGTCCAGAGTAAGGGAGTTCCATTTACTCAGAGATCACTCCTGGTTCTCCACATCCTACATTTTTTCTTTTTTTTTGAAAAGCACTTCCAATCTTAGATAGTTAGATACCTCAGTGGCCCACTAGTGTGGTCAGCATCACCGGCCATCAAACAGGCAATATAAGTCCGCCACTGTAACTCATCTACTGTATGGTCTGGGTTTGGTGGCACTCATTGAAGCTAACTTTTGCATAGGCTTGTTCTCCCAAGGGACACTATTTAAGAGATGGAAATGGATGTGCACATCCAACAGCTGCGATTGAAAGTAATTAAAACAACCCCACCATAGTTTTTGTGTCTTTGAATCACAACCGTTGGATGTGCTCGTCCCTTAAATTGTGTCCCTTAGGAGATCAAACTTGTTAACTTACTAACTTTACAAACACCAGAGCGTTTCTTTTTCAATACTGATAATCAATTCTTGGCTTTCATATTGGTTTAGTCACATGTCTATCTGTATGTTTCAAACTAACGAGAGCTACAACTGTTGTCACAAAATTGTAGGTGTTTTCCTACATTGCGGAATCAGAGCCTGCATCTTTGCAGTTTGGCCTAGATTTGCTTCATGCTATGAAGAAAGAGCTTGGCCTCACCCCTTCACGGAAATGTCTCGATTTTCTTCTACACGCTTGTGTTAGTGCCAAAGATCTGCAAAGTGCCCTATTTGTATGGCAATAATATCAAGCCGCTGGCCTGCCTTATAATGCCTTGAGCTTCTTAAGGTATTTTTCTGCTTTGCTTTTGTTATGGCTTCGAAATTATCTTCCTGTTGGTGGAAACTAATTTGTTTCATCTTCATTGCAGGATGTATCAAGCTCTTTTGGCTACAGGGGATCACCAGGCTTCAAAAAATTTGCTTAGTAAAATTGATCAAGATGATCCCCATGTTCGTTGTATCATTAGTTCATGTAAATCGACTTACTTACAGAATATGAAAGAAGAGGAAAAGAAAAAGGAAAAAGAAACGAAAAAGAAGAAGGAAAAAAAAGAGAGTACCTAAAGTAGTGTAGTGGATTAGAGTTAGAGATGCAACTTGTCTTCAACCAGGAAGGGTAGACACGAAGGGCTTCATATAGGTGAGGTTCCATTTTCCATGAATCCTCTAATGTAAGAATGTTGGTTCTATATCATTATCGGTGGCCATGGTTTCAGAGCAAGTGTTTCCTTTGCCAATAAATTATTTGCTGTAGCTGACTTGTGAAACAGAAAGATTCGGAAGATTTAGACATTTTCCATGCATAAAATGAAACAAAGTGTACATTGGAGGCAAATAATCCCTCCTCCAGACACTGAATGAACATTTCTCATTTGCAAAATCAAGTGTATAGATGAGCCCAAAAATGTGAACAAGAGACTACTCTATATGGATATTATTGCTTCAAAACGACAAGGCAACAAGTATAGCTTGCCTGCACCTTGCCTTGGCCTGCTCAAGCCTCTCACTCAGAGTCTCGTCCTTGACTGCAGCCTTAACCATAACCATGTCCATCTCCATCAACTTCAAAACCCTAAACAGCTCTGTCACCATTCTATCTTCCACCTTGCCTTCATCTCTCAACACTTCCGCTTCCTCTCTCGCTCTCTCTGCCACAATCTCTGCAGCCTTCACCAGCAGCTCTCTGGACCCGAAGTCTCGTCCCATCAAGCTCTCTAACTTCTCCAGGAAGTCAGCTATGACGTGCCCTACTGGCTTCTCTAGTGGAATCTCTTTGGTTCTCTTCCAGCCAATCTCGAAGTCGGGTGGCTTCGGCTTTGTCAAACCACTACTCGAGGACTTCCTGTCGCGGTTGATCTCGGATTTTCTTCGCTTTTCGATAGGGAAGTTCTCTGCACTGGTGGTGGTTTCTGAGTTTGGACTTGGGAAGTCTGGTTGGGAAGAGTTTGTTTTGGTGCATTTGGTGATCATGTAGTGGAGGGAATGGTGTGATGGGTTTTTCGAGGTCCGGGAGGAGTGGAGGTGAAGATTAGTAGTATGTGAGAGCAACTGTGGGGATATGGAGGCCATGGATGGAGCTCAGAAGTGGAACCAGCAAACTCATGGAGGGAAGAAGATAAGGCTCATTTGTCTTGTACTCTAGCTTCTTGGCATGGGGGCTGTCAATCCTCTCATGCATCGTAAATAATTTGGAACTTTTTGCTTGTATCTATACTTGGTAATCTTTTATTTTTTTTACTTTTTTGTCCCTATAATTTTGGATACAGTCCTTCTTATATTTAGAAAAAAAGGTAAATATCAATAATAAAAATAAATTAATTATCATAATATTTAAACAAGCAAAGTAGCTAAACAGAACAAAATGACATATCTATCCTTCTATATAATCTAATAACACTACATGTTCGATTCGTTCTCTCTCTCTCTCTAGTCTCTACAGTAGTAGCAGGCGACGTTGAACCAAATTACAATAGCAGTCGACGCCCTCTCTCCCTCTCCATCTCGGCGGCGCCGCCGCATCCTCGGCCTGAGATCGCCTCCCACCGCCACCGCTCGGCATCGCTTGCCTTCCGGTGTCCGCCTCCGATTTTAGGTCTTGTGATCTCCGCCTCTACCATTCGAGTTATCTCGAATCTCATCCCCCTCGACTCCCGCACCGCACGTGGCCGGAGAGTTAATGGTGGCCGATCGAAGAAGAGAACAAGGAGCATTAGAGACTCGGAGTCCGATTCAGAGTCAAAGTTCGAGCTCGAGTCGAAGAATCGGATTGCCAAAGCAAAGGTGAAAGTCGTAATGGTAGTAAATGCTCAGCGAACTCTGCAAATTCCGGTAATCGTATGAAGAAGAGGAGTAATTTAATAGAGGAAACTGTGAGAAATTGGTTCATCGGTGTTGGTTTTGCTTCTTTATTGTACGAGGAAGGTGCAACATCCCATCGTTGCTACTGTAAATCGTGGCACTACAATGCTACCATGTTGTTTGTATTTTTTAATTTTTCTTAAAGAAACGTAAGACTTTGGGCTGTTGTTCTTTTTCTTGAACACGATAACTAGAGACTGATTTTGCTTGACTTGTGTGGTGACTGTGGTCCAAGTGATGGTCGGATTCTGTAGTGCTACTGAAGTCTTTTTTTGGGTTACAGAATTACTCCGTTTGTTGAGTTTTCATTTTACTTTATTATTCCAATCAGATGACTGCTACTTGTGGTGCTATTTTTTTTTTTTTTTTTTGCTTTCAAAATAACCGGATGGTGCTATTAATTTCAATTTGAAGCTGCTATTGTAAGTTTCGAAACTGCTTCTAAGTTGAATGGATTTGTTTGTGTTTATGCACTATGTATTTGTTCACGTCGATCCTGTTTATGCACCTAGTGTATGCAGTAGCGGTACCCAAACTCCATATTTGATTTGGTGGTATTTTTTTGGCAGTGCATTGGCTGCAATGTACTTGCATAAATGTATAAGCAATCATGCTCTTACAGTAATTGAGATTTTAATGCACAGTAGTAGATGTGTCTTTTTTTCTTTTAGAATAATTGATTTGATTCGGTTCTTGTTTACAATAGCAGATATGCTTTCTATAGTAGTAGGTGTAATTCATTCTTTAAGAAGTATGTTTTTCTGAAGCTGCTCCTGTTACTAATCGATGGTTTTTGTTTTTGTCAATGCGAGCATGTAAATTTTATCAAGGTCATATTCGTGGTTTTAATACAACTTTGAAATTTGTTGCTACTGCGTTTTCAAGCTGCTATTTTCATGTTGTTGATGTGTTTTGATGTTTTAATTGATGTTGTTGTTGTGTCTTTTAAAGTTGTTACTGCAATTTTCATGTTGTTGATGTGTTTTCATAAGCTGCTATTGTATTTTGAAATTAGTATTATTTTGTTTTTGTAATAGCTACTATTTTTCATAAAAAAAACCAAGTGCTACTATGTTTGGAAGGCTAATACTATAATTACGAATCTGCTACTAAATTGTTTAGAAGTTGCTACTAAATATGTTTTTGAGGTTGTTACTAAAGTTTTTTGGAAGTTGCTATTGAATTTTTTTCAATTGTGTTATTATATTTTATATCAAAATTGATCCTGCATTTTTGCTCTTATGTTTTTTCGAAATTAAAATTGCTACTTTGTTTATCGAGAGTTATTGTGTACTTTTTCACTTTTTGGTTTCAAAGCTGCTAATGAAGTTTTTTTTAATGTTGCTACTAAATATTATCAAAACTGCTACTAAATTTATATTGAAACTGCTACTGAAGTTTTATCAGTACTGCTACTGAATGTTTGTTGTGACTGCTACTGAAGTTATATCGAAACTGCTACTGAATTGATATCGAAACTGCTACTGAAGTTGTATCGAGACTATTATTGAAGTTTTATCGGGATTGCTATGTTGAAGACTGCTACTACGTTTTTGGGACTGCTACTATATTTTCGGTTTGAAGACTGTTACTATGTTATCGAGAACTTATTTCAGGAATTGAATTCTATTGGATGAAACACTCCGCCTAAGGAGTATGGTTGCAAGATCAAAACTAATGTTATATATGGAATGTGCATCAAAAGTGTTACTAAATTTGTATCAAAATTGTTACTCGATCAATTTGTATAAGAACCTAGCTTCAATGATTTTGTATCGAAATTATTATTAATTAATTTTTGTGTTTGAATTGGTATTGAATCTTTAATTAATGATAGTGTTACTGAATAAAAATAATTAATTCAGGTTGAAAAAAAAATTTGAATACAAAAAAATTTGAATGAAAAAATAATCTAACTTAAAAATATTATTGAAAATAAAAAGTTTTTTTTTTAAAAAAAATATTAAATATTTTTAGATAAAATAAACATTAATTCTACAAAAAAAAATAAAGCAGTATATAAAAGTAAATTTGTACATGCCACATGACAGATTACAAGCAAATTGTCCTTAATAGTAAGATTTTGTCTTTTAATTGTCCTCAGTAAGATTTTAAAAATTATAAATCCTTATTAGAGTTTAAAATAAAGGCGCTTGTCCTTTAAGTGTATTTGGTTTCTCCAAAATTTCGTTTAGTGTAGTTTATTATTTTATATTATTTCATTTGTGATTATTTTTTAATATTATTTAGGGCAATTTTGAAAACCTGGAATTTGGTGTGTGATGACACCAAAACTTCCTGTGCTTCCTTTTATTATAGTAGAGATAGAGAAAGAGATGGAGGATGTTATGGACTGATACAGGGGCGGAGCCATAGATGAACATCAGGGGAGGCCAAAGTTGAAGAGAAGAAAAAAAAAATCAGAAAACTTAAGCCGGGCCCAAACTGAAAAGGAAGAAAAAAACTGAAAAAAACACACCATATTCACCCATGTGTTTCAAACTCATGCCCATTTGATACGAGTCTGTATGCATACCACTACACTACCATACAATTTATGCACGTTTAGGAAAACAAATGCAATATATCAAAACTCTCTGCCACTAGACTTATAGACATATTTCTCTTCTAATTTTACAATAACTACATTTTTTTTCTTCGAATGATTTTGGAATACCTACCTCTTTTTGAATTGGGTTTAAATTTCTCAAAGAGAATTGTTTCAAACTTATTGGAGTTAATTTGCACGCACATAGTGAGTCCATTTCTCAAGACCAAAAAACATTACTTGATCAGTTAGCCTATAAATTCTTTTGAATAGTCCATGTGATTCCTTGAAGCAAAAATGAGTAACAAACAGCTGTAGGTATGTGGACAATCGTAACCAATCTTGTTAGCTCGAGGGGCGGATCCAGGATTTAGATATATGGTGGGCTATGTATTGTGCGTATAACGCACCATTTTTTATAGGTTTGTATCTCTATTAAGAGACTCATCTTTATGTATTTATTATTATAATAATGTAATATAAAAAACATATCAGTGGTATAGAGACATAAACTTAAATTCCGAAAATAAATTTTTTACATTGATATTAATCAACTATATCTCACTCTGTGAGATGCACTTACTTGAAACTCAACAAAAATTAAATCATTATCAATATATACTACCAACATTTATAGAGATCGACAATGAGTGTGTATGTATGAGCTTTTTTGTTTAATGTTAAGGATTAATTAACAAGTAATCAAGCTGTGATAGTCGAGTGAGAGACGAAAAAATAGAAAAATATATTTCTATTTTTATTTTTTTAATAATATTTCATAAATAAATTTATATCTATATCTTTTATTTTTTGATTGGCTGAAAAATCAGGTGAGCTGTAGCCCAACCTACCCCGGCCCCGGACTGGATCCGCCAATGGTTAGCTCACGCGGCTCAACCTTGCAAAGAGATGGATAGAGGTACGTTTGGCGACCTTTTTTTTTTCTTCTCAAATTTCGAATACTCATACCAACCTTGTCACCATTCAAAGAGAATTGCATGAAAATTTTAATATGGATTTAGTGCGGTAATAAGCTTGTCTTAACAATCTTCTTACCGATCTGTATAACAAAGAAGAGTTATTTTCTGCCCAATGCGGTGATAGAAACACAATTTTATTTTCTAGACTCATGCTTTAATCCCTCGAAAGAAGAAATTGCTTCTTAAAATTAAAGATGACAACGATCTTTGGTTTGATGGCCATGAGCATGTTGCTCGAATTTATTGGAATTTTAATGATTTAAAATTAAAATATATTATATTCATTTCTCTACTTATTGTGGAGATATTTGTAATTATAATTTTATAATTTTGATTTATGTATTTAATAGTTATTTATTTATTACTTTACCGTTGTGAGGTTACTAAATGGGTTATTAGTAAGTGACCTATATAAGGCAGAAAAGCTATAGCTGGATGGCAATGAAGAGGTGTGTGTTGCATATGATATAGAGTAGAAATGTTGGAATATCGATATGTGAGATATATAGAAGGAAATGTGAAAAATAATGCAATCACCACATTGTAAGAAGATTCAATGAAGCTTTTTCGCTGCACGACAGAGCTCGAATAGTTGTTGTATCTTGGGAGAAGTTCGTTATTCAACCTTGTGCAGTAGGGGACGAATCTTCTCTTAGGACAGTGCTTTGCACGTCTCGACTTGATAAGTTTTTCTTATGTACAATTTATATATTATACTATTGTTCTAATCTTTCTTTATTTTATTTTCTTTACTATAATTCAAATTTCCAGGATATTATCATATTACTTTGTGTTCTAGTTTTGCAGGAATTTCGAAACCCTCAATTTTTTTACATTAAATTCTAATTAGATCTTTTCAAAAAGGATTTACACAATTTTTTGTTGTTGCCACTCATAGTTTAGCCAAAATTTTAGAACATGTTGATCCTTGTATTACAAGTGAAGATAATAATGATTTGCTTAGAACAATTTCTCTTGAAGAAGTTAAATCGACTTTATTTAATATTGCTCTTTAAAAGCTTCTGGTCCTGATGGACTTCATGCTATTTTCTTTTGATAGAATTGGGACTTATTGGCTTCGGAATTGATGGAGTCAGTAAATCACTTCTTTACTACAAGTGTTAACTTGGGGTCCTTGAATCATATTAATATTGCTCTTATTCCTAAAGTTGAAACTCCAGAAACGGTTCATTATCGACCAATTGGTCTCTATGTACTGTTGCATATAAAGTAATTACTAAAATTATGGTACTAAGGCTAAGGTCTCTTCTCTCTAGATGCATTTATTCTAATCAAGGAGCTTTCACCCGAGGACGTCATAATTTTCTAAAGCTCGAACGGGTGTTTTTGTTATGAAATTTGATCTCAAGAAAAATCATGATTTTTTAAATTGGGACTATATTTTACGACCCGGAACAAGATTATGCGATAATTGGAACTTATGAGGTTAGTTGCTAATTCATTACGTTAATCGTCGATGGTAATTAGTTTTTACCGTTGGTAGCTTTCATAAGAAATTTATCGATTATGTCTTTCCATAAATTTATTTAGATAAAGTTGTAGAGTTTGTCGATACGAGTTTGTGGCCACGTCAAGTGTTCAAATCGGAGTTATGGTCAGCGGAAATTTTACGGAAATATCAGAAAATGTTTTGTCGCAAAATCGTGGGTATAAATACGGGTTTCCATTTTGAGAAAGTGAGAAGTTTCCATATTTGGAAACTGGCTTGACTCAGTGTTGACCGAGTTCCCCGTCCCAGAATCGCCATCGAAGGCGACCGCGTGGCTATTTCCGGCCACCTCCGACTGTGATTTTTGGTGGAAATTATTGGGTTTCCTCTCGTCTTTCAATTGGTGGGTGTATCTCCGATGTTGGTGGGCGAAGGAGTGAGAATCGAGGCGGTGAAATTGGCCGATTTCGGGTTAAACTTCTCAGCAACGGTGGCGACTCTCGCGGTGGAGTTGGACGTCAAACCATGGGGGTTTTGAAGCCTCGGGAGAGACGAGTCAAACGTGACACATATCGGCCCTTGCCGTGGATGGATTCGGACGATTGGAGGTTATGAATTTCCGGTTGGGTTTTTGGTTTTCCGATGATTTCGTTAATTTTCGGTATGATTTTGATATCGTGTCCTTCATAAATGTTGTTGGGCTTGTTGAGTTGAACAATTTGGTATGCAAATTGCCTAATTTGATGCCGGTGGGAATTCCGGCTGCCGCCGACGGTGGTGCATGGCCTACGCGCCGCTGTGCGCGGCAGAGTGCCAGTGAGGTAGAATTTTTGACAAAATTTTATGTTGTTCTGCCCGTAATTTCATGATGAACGCAATGGTGAGATTTTTGTTTGGATCTGGACTTGAATAATTTAGACGTGTATTTAATCGTATAATAATTAATTGATTTCACGATATTATTAACAGACGATCCAACTATCAATTTAAATTCGAGTCGCTCGATATTTGAGATTTATGTTGCGACTCTAAAATTTAGTTTAGTGAAGGAATGCAAGGAACTAAATTCAAAATTTGATTAAATATGTTTATAGTCGAAAAATACGTTATTCGAAAATGCGAGATTCTTAACATTATTGCTCGTAGGATTACGAGCTTAGCTATTTAATATTGACGAGTAGATATTAATTTTAATCGTGTTTTCAGGATTACGAGTTAGCAGGTCGTGTTATGTGATTATTGCGTCGATTAGAAGGTTACGGCTTTATGAATATCCCAGCATAGAATGGTGAGTGGACATTTATTTATTTTCACAATTGCTGCGGGTTCATATTTACACAGATTTACAGTCTCCTATATTTTATTACAGTCGAGTTTGGAGGTCTGTTTATGGTGGTTTTATTTTCAGCATCAATGCTTTGACTAGTCGGCTGATCACTGACTAGTCGGGTCAGACCGAGTTAGGACAAACGCCCTGTCGACCCAGATTGTCTCGGAATAGAACAAACCCTCTAAACGATCCCATCACCTTTTTATTTACAATCCTAGAGATGCTCCGGGTTAGGACGAACACCCTGAGCGCCCACCTCCATATTTTATTTTAATTTATTATTATATTTGAACTCGCTTTATTTTACAGAAATTAGCGAAAAAACATGTTATTATAGATATATCGTTTTACATAGTTTACATTATTTTTGTCCACTCACTAAAACGTTTTATATTTAAATGTTTTTCTTTGGGCCTTTCGGTTTTTCATGCCCAAATTGTAGTGCTTCTTCTGAGCTGAATTTTGGATCTTTAGAGGCTTTGAGTCCACCAGGTCATCATACCTTCCTGTAGGGTTAGGCCACTAGCCGCGTACGTATTTTCATTTGTTATATTCTGCTACTAGAAGTTGCTCTAAACACTAGTGATAGAAATATTTTTCTGTGTTGGTAGTAAATTGTTAGTACTGTTGGATTATGATTTTTTAGTTTCTGTGTCATTATTCCAATATTTTAATTAATTTACTTTCCGCACTTTATTGAGAAATCCGGATGGACATCGGTGGTCCACGTTATTGTTTGTGGGAAATCCAAAGTGGGAATTTTCTTGCAGGTTTTTGGTATTCCACTTCGTAGAAGAAATTATGTCATTTTTTTTGTTGCAGAAATCGACAGTTAAGTCTTGTCATTAGGACGTGATACTAGATTACTAGTTAATCTAGGGTTGGGTCTTTTCAGTTAGTATCAGAGCATTAAGTTACAGATTATGTAGACTTCTTTGGTCATATCAGTTTGGACATTTGATAGTGTACAACACTCATAGGATGGGTGGCCCGACCGGCCGGCGGATCCCCATCACCTCCAAGTGTTGTTCAGAGTCTTCTAGTTGAGCCAATTTTCTTGGTCTAGTTTTGTTGCCTAACTAGTAGTGGTGGACTCATAGATCATTATACCTCGACAACTAGCTCTTCAGGATGAGGCGCAGTCATTGGCCCAGTTGATATCAGCACCACGGGAGGACCGTGACTATCTAGTTAATCGTTCCAATAAGGCAGGTGTTATGCCTTTCCCTGGTTCTCACAACCTGGTGGTGTGAGAGAACTGACTTATCGTGATTGGTCGAGTTTGCGACTGTATGCGTCCTCGGCTGACACCTGAGCAGAGGGCAAAGTTAGTTGTCGGCCTACTATAGGACCATGACTATTGTTGGTGGATGAGCACTGAGAGGAAGGAGGTACATTGCAACCTTGTGGGCCAAGATCAACGATTTTTGGAGGTGTCGCTTTTTAGTAAGGTGGATGAGGAGAGGAAGCATGTAGAGTTAGTGAATCTGCAATGAGGAAATTTGTCAGCTATGGTGTATCAGGACTGCTTTTATTGCTGTTCCGATTTGCATTCTATTTTGTCGGAATAGTGAGGGAGAATGGTGGTACTCTGAGCAAGGCTTGTGACTCTGAGCGAGCATGCCATACACAGACTTTGATGAATGTGTCTGTGCTACGATTTAATGTAAGATTTGACCTCGATTTGTGCGAGGTGTTAGTTGATGATTTGAAGGAGGTGGACCCTGCCAGAGATATTGAACGGGTAGAGGTTACAACATAATTGGTTCAACATCATCTTCTGGCAAAAGATTTCATACCTCAGCTCCTAGTACCTATCGTTTGAGTTGTTTTTCGTGATGGCGGAGGAGCCGACGCCAGCGACAAGAGTTTGGGTGAATTCCGGTGGATCTGGAATTATTTTCCCACCGCCCAGAGATTCTCTTTTATGTAACTTTTTTTCCATAACTATCGTTATGGGTAGTGCTCGTTAGGGATATTAGTATGTTACCGTTGTGGTCAGGTGGGCCTCTTTGCATGGGAATGTCCATAAAGGGACACCTCTGGTGCATTTCTAGTTCTAAATTCTGGCAACGACCAAAGAATTACTTCGGGATTCACACCTACGCCATCACCCCGACCACCAGCATACCAGGACCGAGGTCAGGAGGACGACCGACATCTCTGGTGCATTATTCGAACGTTGAATGTTTTCGACTATGTTGTTTAACCTGGTGGGTGACGCGTTCATTATAGCGGTAAGGCTAACGTTTATAGTCAACGTACCTACCACATCTTATCCGAATTTGTGGTGAGTAAATTTTTTCCTCTGGTGATGTGATGTTAGTTAAATTATTTAACGAAGATGAAGTGTAATCTTTGGAGGTTTTAGTTTGTCTATTGATCTAGTACTTCTGGAAACAGTAGATTTTGATTTAATCTTAGGCATATACTTCATGAGCCATCAACGACGTTGGTATACGGTTATTGAGAAGAGATGTTTTGGAGTCCGGCGTTGCCTGATTTTGAGTTCTGTAGTGAGATAAACATGTTATTTTGTGTCTGGGTTCGGCCATGATGGCTATGATGATGTTGCGGGAGGAATGTACCGCATACTTGTCACATGTGGTAACACTTTGTGTCTCTACTTTATGTACTGATTTATGTTTTTCCCGAGAAGTTACCAGGTTTACCTACAGTTCGGGAGAGATTTTATTTTTGAGTTATTATCGGGTACCAATTTTATAACTCAAGTATCCTATCGGATAGCTCCGGCTGAGTTGTGAGAGTGGCAGACTCAACATTAGAAATTGATCGACGAGAATTTTATCTGTTCTAGTACTTCACCGTGGGGAGCCCCAATATTATTTGTTAATGTGAAGGATGGTTCAACGAGGTTAAGCACCGCTTATTGGAAGCTTAATCAAGTTTTGAGAAAGAACAAATGTCCATTACAGGGGTCGATGATTTATTTAATCTTGATATTCTTTCTTCGAAACTCATTCATTCTTTGAGGAATTCCAATAATTTGGTTTTGTCAATCAAAAATGTTTTCACTTATGTTGTTTCTTATCTTGTTTGCGTTCATTTTATATCGTGAAGGGTACCATTCGTTTCGTGCCACTAACTTGAAAATATATTGTATTAACATTAGACTGGTGAGGCGTATGTTATGTTGCATAGATGAAATCGTTTCAGCTCAATATCAGATATTGATTTGTGAACGTTATAGGTGTACGTGGAGATTCATAGCAAATGTGTATGATTTAAAATTTATATGTTGCATGATTTCCGGATCTCTCTTAGACGTGATTTGGAGCATCCTATTGAAAACCCACCATTTATCACGCGCAATGGTATATGAGGATTTTATATACAAGTGCGAATTCCGACTAGGGTTATGCTTGGCAACGATGATTTAATTTATTTCTTTCATTTTTATAAATTAGAATTTCTAATGCTACATGTTATTGGGAATTGTTGCGTTTCTTGGATTTCGTAGTACTCTAACATTCTAATCTGGTGTCAGAGGAATTATAATATCTACAATGGTACAGCATGGAAGGTTACAAAAATTCTATTATTTAATCTAGATGATACTCTAATATGAGTTTGACGCCCCAATATTATATTATTTTAATAGACTGTTTGTGTCGCCATACATGTATATGTATTGGTGACCTATGTCTAATTTCTTGGAATCTGTTAGCTCATGTCAGCAATAGTTATATTTTTGTGCAAACCATATGCGTGAATCATTGGGGTGTAGCTGTGAGGACAGTTAGTTTTCAAGCTTGGGTATTTGAGCTCCGAGAATGATCGAGCAAATGCAGAGGTTCAGGTTATGCATTTATATTTTTTCAGACTGTAGAAATATTAAATATTATTGACTTCTTAATGGCGTCTGTTAAAGAACATCTGATGGAATGTCGAGTTTATATATCCAATTTGTAGTAAATTGCGATATCAATTTGATTTTCCGTTCTCCACCTCATATTTGGGTATATTTGAATCTTATTGTGGATATATTCTTTTAAGCCTCTTTATGGTATTGTAGAAATTTTTTGAGGTAGTATGTTTTGAGATTTATAAATGACGGAAATATATGTTTTGGTGATCAATATGATTCGTGAAATCAGTCAAGTAGTAGTGATTTATGTTTGGTGTATAGCTCTATTGATTTGTAAGTAATCCGTTCGGGGTGTGGATGACGAGCGCAGAATACACGCGAAAAATATTAACACAGAGTAGACACTTAACACATGTTTCACGCGTACGCAATTTAAAACCCTTTTTGTGTAGATGTAGCATTGGTAAATAGGGATCGTTCTTACCGGGGATTTGAGGGATGCATGTGAAATTTGTGTGAATAAAATTAAGAGGGGTTGTAAAAATTGATTTTTAATTTCCTAAGTTACTACCTAAAAATGTCACAAGCATAAGTCAAAATTCTTAGGATTCTAGTATGAAAAAACTCATAGTCAAGCCACACATAGAAGACTTCTAAGAAATCTAAATCATGCTTAAGACGAAAATAAACCTAACTAGTTATATACATGTGATCAAATTATTCTACACTCAGCTCAATTATTAACATATACAAATAATAATACTACCAAAATTCCATTACCCTAGATTTCGATTAAACATGGATAATTCATATTTTGTGCTAGGTATCCCCTAAACACCATTGACCTAGACTAGGTATCCCCTAAATCTAAATCAAAGCATTAAGAATCAATTATCTTCATGCAAATCGAAATCTAGAATAAGGAACACATGAAAAAGTTATTGAAATTCATATATGTAATAAAACCAAGATAAACACATTGTCTTTACAAACAAAATAATACAAACACAAGGGGAACTACGGAGCAAAGGTTCCATTAACACTTTTTGATTTCCGGCATCCCCTGCAAAATCTCGAGTGGATGAATCCTTCGGTGGAAGCTACACACCTTCTAAAGGGACTAAGCGTATTTAGAAGGGTGAGATGAAGATTTTGAGAAGTGGTGGTGGAGTAGTTTTCTTAGCACTTGGAGAATTTCGATGTGGAAAGCTTTTGAGGAAATTTGGCATCAAGAGAGTGTAGAGAAGTGATCGGCAAGGGAGAGTGGAGAGAAAATGGGGAGGGAGGAAAAATGGGAAGAGAGAAAATTTTAGGATTTTAGGATTTTGTGGAGGGATTGCTGAATGGGCAGCCAGCCCCCTATTTATAGGATTCCAGGCAGCTCAGCTATCCCTGTGTCAACTGCTACAACTCTTCCAACACTCTTCCTCTTTCTACTTGCTTTTCTTTCTTCCTTCCTTTTTTCCCTTGATTGCCAGCTGGCTCTCCATCTTTCTATCCCTCTTTCTCTTATTTTCCTTTTTCTTTTTACTTGCTTTCTCCTTCTTTGCAAGAAACCATCACTTCCTTTCTTCACTTCTTCACTCTTCCACCCACTCTCTTCTTCATTCAAGCAATCTCTTTTCTTCCTTCTCTTCTTCTTTGCCGAATTGCTCTTCTTCTTTGCTTGATTGTTTTTCTCCACTTTTCCACTCTTCCACCTACTCTCTTCTTCATTCAAGCAATCTATTTTCTTCCTTCTCTTCTTCTTTGCCGAATTGCTCTTCTTCTTTGCTTGATTGTTTTTCTCCACTTCTCCACTCTTCCATCTAATCTCTTCTTCATTCAAGCAACCTTCTTCACATTTCTTCTTCTTCTTTTGTCGGTTGCTTCCTTTCTTCTTTGCTTGATTATGCCAAGCAAGGCAATGCATGCATTTCATTGATGGACTTGAAGGTATTTATTTTATTTTTCTTTTCTTTCCATCACTCATTTGCAATATGGTACACTAGTTAGTGTAATCGGTGTTCTTTACTCCATCTCTTTTTGTCAACACCTGAAAATAACAAAATAAGTAAAAACTAACTATACTAAATGAATAACACAGTTAAATGTGGAGAGAAGTATATTAATTAGTACGCCTAAATTGTGTAGATCAGTGGAACACACAGTTTATATTCTTGAGTTGAGATTATTGGGATATTTTCGTTATGCAAGTTTTTGGGTTCCTTACGTTTTAGAGGAGGCTTTGCTTAATTTTCTGTAAACAATTTCAAAAACGGTATAAGGTTGGAAGTAAATTGCAGATCGGCCTCGTACACATATTTGTTGTGAGTTTAAACTGGGTTCCCTATTTCTGTATTTGGTGGTTTTAGTATTCACCTTATGGGTGAGTGTCTGTGTTAGAACCGCACCCAACCCATGTAGTTATCCTTGTGAGACCCTGGTTTGTGCATTTTTTAGGTAAGTCTAGCCGATAAAGTTAGAGTATATTGATAAATTTGACCATTATTTTTGGTATGGTTATTGGATGCTTTTAAGTACGCACGTTACCGAATTCGAATTATGTCATTCTTGGTATCAGATTTATATAAAGTAGTTATTATGACTTCAGATTTATTGAGCGTGAAATGTTGATGAGAGATTAGTTTAGTAACAAGTTATGGATCATTCTGTTAGTTGCAGTTGTTCCTATGTGCTTGAATCGTTGGCTGGAACAATAATTTAGAAATTCTTCCATTGTACGTTTATGTGTAAATTTTGAGGGAAAAATTTTGGTAAGGTGGGTATTTTTTACTACCCAGAATAAGATTACGTGATTATTAGAACTTATGAGGTTAGTTGCTAATTAATTACGTTAATCGTTTATGATAATTAGTTTTTAGCGTTGGAAACTTTCGTTGGTAATTTATCAATTATGTCTTTCAAGAAATTTCTTTAGATAAAGTTGTAGAGTTTGTTGATATGAGTTCGTGGCCACGTCAAGTGTTGAGATCAGAGTTACGACGAAGAAGTTATGGTTAGCAGAAATTTTACGAAAACATCAAAAAATGTTTTGTCGCAGAATCGCGGGTATAAATACGGGTTTCTATTTTGAGAAAGTGAGAAGTTTCCATATTTGGAAACTGGGTTGACTCGGCGTTGATCGAGTTCCCCGACCCGGAATCGCCACCGAAGGCGACGGTGATGATGCAGCTATTTCTGGCCACCTCCGGTCGTGATTTTGGTGGAAAATGTTGGGTTTCTCTCCTATTTCGTTTGGTGTGTTTATCTTCGACGTTGGTGGGCGGAGGAAGGAGAATCGAGGCGGTGAAATTGGCCAATTTTGGTTAAACTTCTCGGCGATAGTGGCGGCGCTCGCGGCGGCATTGGACGTTGAACCCATGGGAGTTTTGAAGCCCCAAGCAAGATGAGTCGAACGCGACACGTCTCGGCCCTTGCCGTGGACGGATTCCAGCTGTCTGAGGTTATGAATTTCCGGTTGAGTTTTTGGTTTTTTGGTGATTTCGTTAATTTTCGGCCTGATTTTGATATTGTGTCCTTCATAAATGTTGTTGGGCTTGTTGATCTGAACATTTTGGTATGCATGTCGCCTAATTTGGTGCCAGTGGGAATTCCGGCCGCCGCCGACGGTGATGCGTGGCCTACACGCCACTGTGCGCGGCAAAGCTCTGGCGAGGTGGAATTTTTGACAAAATTTTATGTCGTTTAGCTCATAATTTCGTGACGAACGCAATTGTGAGATTCTTGTTTGGATCTGGACTTGAATAATTCAGACGTGTATTTAATCGTATAAGAATTAATTAATTTCACGATATTATTAACAGACGATCCAATTATCGATTTAAATTTGAGTCGTTTGATATTTGAGATTTATGTTGCGACTCTAAAATTTAGTTATAGTGAAGGAATGCAAGGAACTGAATTTAGAATTTGATTAAGTACGTTTTTAGTCAAAAAATATGTTATTCGAAAATGCATGATTCCCGACATTATTGCTTGTAGGATTATGAATTTAACTATTCAATATCGACGAATAGATATTAATTTTAATCATGTAGACATTATTGCTTGTAGGATATTGAATAGATATTAATTTTAATCATGTAGCTATTCAATAAAGAATTTTCTCATATATACCTAACAAGTTATGTATTCTAGTCAACTTTATTGCATCCACTTATCCCATTGGGGTCTAAAAGCTATATGAACTTGGAATGGAGTTCTTACATGCAATTGATGTATAATTTATATAGCCTACCACATTCATATACTCTATGAATGATATGTGATGCACATAGTCAACATAGTATAGCGACTTTGGTAATTGCACCCTGCACAAGAGCTTATTAACTGATGAGGAAGAAATATTATATTAAATTAACCACCCCAAGTCTTGTATAGCACTACAAACATTTGAGTGACACAGAAAACACAGAAGGTGAACCCACTAGATTGTTTGTCTGTGCACTAAGGTCCCTAAAATGAGAAAGAGGAAAGCAAGACAAAAGCCCTAATGGGATTAAGAAGGGAGCGGAGATTATGACACTTTGGCTAGGCTTCTAGACTTGCGCATACTCTTATGTCCAACAGTGCTCTTGTGGCCATGGTTTGGAAATGATTTGTTTGGAGATGTGGAATCTGACCTTCTTCTGGGGATCATAGACAAACTTTGGGTGAGCTTCTTGCCTGACTTTCGACGAGGGTTCCATCCAGATTTTCCTAATGCAGCTTTGGCTACACTATCTGTGACTACCTCCCTCCCTCGTGATGGTTTGATTGCTTGCTTGTTGAGGAAGACTAGCTTTGGAAGTAGACCTACAACTGCTTTGCGCAGCTGCTCATCGCCAATGTTGTTCTGGATCCTATTGCCTAATAGATTCAGACCTTGTAGTGAGTTGTAGTTAGCAACAAGCTGGCCAAGAGCCTTTGTAGTTGTTATCTCGTTGAAGCTGAGGTCAAGAACTGTTAGCTTCAGTAGCCTGTGTAAACCTTCTACATCACTGATCTTGTTCCCAGCAAGATAGAGCTCCTTGAGTATGCTACAGTTTGATAACCCTGACATCAACAAAGCCACATTGAGTCAGTGATCAGTGGTATTAATATTTTCTGTGATCGAGTATATATGTGGTTAAAAAACCTAGAGCAATCTAAGTATATTACCGCGTCCAATTCTAGAAATCCGGTTGTAACTGAGATCTAGTACTCGCAGTCGGGTTAAATCTCGAAGTCCTTCAGTGGAGCTCATCTTGTTTTTTGACAAGTCAAGGGTGTGAAGGCCTTTTGGCAGCGATCCTGGAGCAATGTGGACTGCAAAATTGAAGAATAGTTAGCTCAGAACATAAACTTTGAAGTATCAACTTTGATGTTGTGTTGCCTTTTGGTTATATCATTCATACCTATAAAGTTGTTTGATAAGTTAACAGTTCGAAGGCTGCAGAAGCATGAAATGTTGGGCATTGCCTTTAGACCCATACCAGAGATGTGAGCTACTGTTGAGGAGGAGTTGAGAGTTTGGATTACAGTGTTGGCATGCAATGTGTCCTCTGAAACATTGGCATCACCACCTCGAGGAGTTTGAGGAGAGCGCGAGTTTAGTGGAGTGACGACTTCCTCGGTCTCATTCTCATCATCATTTGACATAAAAGAGGAGGGTGTTGTTCCAAGATCTTTGACCCACTCCATAACTCTAGATGATGAGGATGCTTCTACTGAGAAAGCAACCCACTGATTCTGAGGCCACAAGGATGAAGTTCCAGTATGAAATCCACCCCAGCTGTCATTCTCAGTCATGATCTTCTTCCCTTTGTCCATAGATTCATATGACAACGGTGACTCCATCTTTCCAAATTGCATTGCGTTATTTGGTTCAAGCGTATCCGAAGAGTAGCCGCCTTGCTTATTCAATTTGATCTTGATGGAAAGTGTCTTTGGTGTTGCAGTGGATGGTGCTTTGTGCATGTTTCTATGACTCCAAAGGAACAATTTCCACCACAATCTCCTACTTCTAGAAGGCAAAACTTGGCTTGAAGAATGTTTCTTGAGCATCACCTTATCAGCACTGAAATGGCTTCTAACCGAAACAGGGCTTCCGGGATTGACATCCTTCTTGGCATCACCAGACACTTCCTGCACATCATCAAAAGATTGCCTGTTCGAAATACACAACTTAGGTGACATCTTTTCATCTGCCTGATGAGTCTCCAAGTTAGAACAAGACCGAGTTAGCTTTGGCGAACCCCAAAACTCCGCTTTCTCAACTCCAGGATCACTAAGATGCCCACTCGCTACTCTACCAACATATTCACTTGCATTGGCTTCGATGACATTAAGATCAGAGACATTAGAGTCGATGGGGCTCCCTTCGTGCTCATCTTCAGCTTCATAAGCTGCTTCACACAATCCAATAGGGCTCTCAAGGCTATTCACCTTGTCATTCTTGATCTTGTCAACACCATAAGGGATAAAGGCACCAAAACTCTTCACAGGCTTCAAAACATTAGTAGCCTCCAAAGATTTCCCAGTCTGCTGTTGAAGCCTGATTTGCAGGGTCCTGATTGCCCTGTCCACTTCCTCTGCTTTGGCAGATTCGTCATCTCCCTAGGAAATTTATACACACAAAATATTCACAAATATTTTATGAAAGAAACAAAAACCCAAATGCATATTATAGTTGGAAAAAAAGGTACCAACTACCAACTAAATTCTCTATTTTCTCACCTTGATGGCTTTCTTCTTCCTTCTAACGATGAGAGAGAAGCAACTCATTCTTGCCATTTTGAACTCTAACTTCTTAAACCCAGAAAAAGCTTCAGTTTTGGATTGTTGTCTTGATTTGAAGATGCACCAATGTGAGACTCAATGATTGATTTATGGGTTAACCATAATCGATGGGAAGACACCAAACGAGTGGAAGAGGCCAATCGAAACCGGAAAACTGAGGACGAACGCCAGCTGTTCCGGCCTCTGAAGATTTGTGATCGCCGGCCAGACTTGTGTACACTTCGGCTTCTCTCAAGAAGCTTTGAGATAGTGTCTTTGTTTAAAACCTTTTAAAAAACCCATTAACACAGACATCAAGTTTTTGCTAGAAAAACCAAAAACACGCTTGGCACACAACAGGTGAGGATAGATTAGATTGTGATTACCTGCCAGAATGCCAAATGATCGAGCAGATAAGTGTAACTGTCTTGTTTGATTTCCCCAAAAAGGGCCACCCTTAATTATGATTGAGAATGCATGTAACCGAACCTTCACAATGTGATGTGACTTTGTGAAGGTGGGAAAGAGAGAAACAGAGGAGGTGTTGAAACAACAGAGGAGGATAATAAATTTAACACCTTTGACACCTCGAAACAAGAACGACAAAACAAAAATATAGTGTTTTCGATTCTCGTCTTCTTTCTTTTTTCCTCCTCATCCTCTCCTCTCTGTGGGTCTATGTTTATTCTCTTCTCGACACAAACGAGAGGGAGAGAGGGGCCTCAAGTCTGTTGCTCCAACCGAAGAAAAATCCCAGAGCAATGTGTTTACGAAGGCAAAAGAAAATGAGAGGTGGGTTTTTTGTGGTGGGTTGAGAGAGGAGAGTTTGTTTGAACCACAAGTGGAGGAGGAAGGGGCAATTAGAAATAGCGCAGGGTCGATTATAGAAGAGGCAGGCACAAAGGATAATGACACAAAACGCGCATGTAACACGGTGACATGGTACCTAATATAGTACACAAATAATAGCAGAAATCATATACCAACAATATTAATCAACCTGCCACACATTAAAGAAACCTACCAAAATTATTTTTATTTTATAAATTTGTGGTCCCGAAATTGTGATCAACCTAAAGCGTTTTTCTTTTTTCTAAAAAAGAAAAGAAAAAAAAAGAGTTAGGATGCTATAGATTGCGTTTTCCAGTACCTTCTATGGCCTTGTTGACGGATCATGGCAATAGTTTGATGTTCTTTTATCTCATTTTCACAAGATTTTCTGATTTGGTAAGATGTTGTGTGATTTTTACTTTTATGATACCAAATCAAAAGCTACCAGGGTTGCTCAATTTTTACTCACTATATACTTTCATTACTTTGTAATCTTTTAGATTGTATGTTCATAACTTTTCTCTTTCCACTTCGAAGTATTTGTACTAGGGCGGAATATTGCTAATTTGCAAAGCAAAAGGAGAAAGCCAAAGATGATGCGTAGGTGAGATTAAGGTTTTAGTAGAATTTTTTTTAATAACAACGTTTAAGTAAAATGTGAAATTGTAAAAAAAATGTGAAAAAAGTTAATGCATAGGGTTTAGGTACAAAAGCTATTGGTGTTGTTTATGGGAGTCAGTTTTGGCCACAGAGAGCTTGAGGGTTTTTGGGTCCTCAAGGTCCAACGGTGATAGAAGTCCGATAATTAGATCATTAAGCTTGGGCCTGTCTGATTAGGGTTTCGAGTGGGAATCGACTATCTAAAGGATTCTCGAAGTATCTAGAACGATGTAGAAACCTTTGGAATGTTCGTAAGATGATGTGACAATCCCATGGTACGATGCGGAGCTCGGGGGATTGACAAAATCTTTGAGAAAATAAGTAAGATTTGTACAAATCTTAGAGGATTACACCATAGGGTGTGTGGTAATCATGAGGTGTGATTAGCCCTAGATACGGAGATCCATTCCTCAATAGATTCTTCATCTCCGAAAGTAAAATAGTCTGACTCAAGAAAGGATTATGCTTAGACTTAGTACGATCTCTATATATAGGCCAATTCGACATGGCTCGAGGTAACGTAATTCTAGCCTTATTACTCTTTGATTCTTGAGCAAGCAACTGACTTAAGCATCGGTGGGTCCAAGCACGGTACTACACCATGATTCGACTTGTTTTGCACGTTCACGAGGAAACAGGCTCGAGGGAGATCTGAATTTGCTCTCACAAATTGGTGCTTTCGTTGAGAGAAGAACCCTAGGCTAACTCTCGTGAATGGAGGACCAAGGAAGGTGATACAGGCAACATCAATGTGAATGACTAGCATGACAAAGACACCACCCTCCTTAGGGAGTGGGACAGACAGCCTCTACCACAGCGGCATCAAAGTACGATAGCACTCATTTGCATCAAGATGGACGGAGGAACTTCTTGAGAGAAATCCACATTAACGACTAGGAGAATTCTGAGCCTGAAGAAGAGGGAGTCAGAGGTTAAAGAGCCAAGGTCGATTAGGACCTTCGCAGGACCAAGGAGCGTTAGAACGCTCTTAGGATTGATCTGACCACACTGCAGTAGTCCACTAAGAAGAGTATGCAACGGTGACATCCTCATTACAGCCAACGATTGCATACTCCTAGTCGAGGAGACTATAATCGAGGAGTATGCAACTGTTGACTGTAATGATGATTGCATACACTGTTATAGTCAACCCGATTCTGAAAGGAGTATGCAGCCATTGACTATAATGACGATGTCATTGTTGCCACCGCCTTCATCGACGGATTGGATATGGACTCGGAGTTGGCGAGAAAGTTGACAAGGAAAAAAACTAAGGACCTAGCCACGACATATCGCGAAGCCCTTGACTTTGCTCGGGTGGAGAATGCAAGGGGATACAGCAGAGAGTCCCCAAAGGCATTGTCTAAGATTTTGAGGGTCATGGTTTAGGTTTATTGATTAGGGTTAAGGGTTTAGGGTTTTGTTTTACCTTAGGTGACATTTGTAACGGTTTCGTCGTCTAAGTTGTATTTGAACAACAAACAATGCATGGTTTGTCATCTAAACCCCTACTTGGACGACGAAACTTCTTTGTATCGTCGTCTAGGATTATTTTTATAACAGAAAAGCATCATCCTTTTGTTTGACACAAAATCATACATGTGAGATAGAACAAGTACGTATTACAAATACTCTAATTAAATTAAACCAAATCAAAATCAATATATCCATTGATCGATATATATTGATCCATGCATCCATCAATAAATGGTATGTACGCGTATAAATTAATTAAATAGTTAAATAATTCTGTTCGAATTCCATCTTATTAATTTACGCATGCATCAATCACTTCGATCATCATAATCTTCATCAACGTCTTTCTCCTCACTCTAGTCAGGTTCTTTGTCCTCATAATCATAATCTGCATCATCATCAACAACATCATCATCATCATATACGATGAAATCTTCTTCCTTCTTCTTCTCTTCATAGGCATTAATATTGTCTAGGGCAATGATCTCCTGTTCAATAAGATCCTTGTCACCATCAGGTAAGGGTAAGGTTTCGTTAAATCAAATAAGTTGCCTTGTGTCGGGAATGACAAAAGTATTAGGCTCTTGATATGCATGCACATTATTCCCTTGAGTATTAGTCCCTTCAAGTGTTGTGGCACTCCATATTCATCGGTGATACATGTGGTTAACTATTTTCCAACCTGCACTCGCTTTCAGATCATTCAGATAGAACACATGTCTGACTAAGGTGGCAAGAGCGAATGGCTCATCTTCATACCAACTTGAGTTTTTATCGACTGATAACAGCCCTAGATGTTCTTTTGTACGCTTGAACCATTTACACTTGAATAGAAAAACTTCTATCTCATTCCCATATAGTAGCTGAACGATATTAACAAGAACGCCGTAATATACATCATCACCTTCTCCTACCGCAATCTCACTGTTTTGTGTTCTTCTTCCTTCATCTCGGTAGACTGAATGAAACTTTACGCCGTTGACAAAATATCCGTAGTAAATATAGTGTTGGACCGGCTTACGGGCCAATATATACTTTTTCCATGACGACCACCCCCCCCCCCCCCCCCCCCCCCCCCGTGGTCAGAGGATTTATGTAGATCGTCCATGTGCAAAATTGTGAACAAGATATATGAATGTATATTTAAAAAAATTCTACAAAAAGTTGGACATAGCTTCCTCTAAAACTAAAGGAAACCATAAACTTGCATGTATGCTTAAATTAAGGAAAACCACTACGAATAAACAAAGACCAAACAATCAACATCCGGATTTCTCAATGTCAAATAAAGTAAGCAAAACCTATAGACCGAGGTTTAATTAACATACCCATTTGGGAAAATAATCAGGGAACCTCTTCTTAACTTGTCTTTCAACCCAGACTTTATTCTTGTCCGGTTTGTCTGCCCGAATTTTCACCCTGTACATTTTCATTAACTCCTCGACCTCGTCGCAGCCACGCAACACTACCCAATGTGCTTCATTAAGTTCTGCCTAAGTTAATTTTTCTCTTAATACTCCTCTAAACGGTTGTACAACATCTGTGATGACAGGGAGATTATGGCTAACATGTGTATTGGAGGCAGAATGGATTGGTTCTTTGAGGTACATGCTGCAATATGTAACACACTCATGTATTAGGTATGTTTCGGCTACAGAGTTGTCTGGGGCAGATTTATTTTTAACGAATCATTTATACTGCATGAGTTGTCTACAACAATGGGGTAAAATTAATTATATTTGAAATGACCAAACCCAGATTTAGTTTCCTAAACCGGAATCAAACCCCTTTTGAAAACACGAACCAACAAAAACCATAAAAATTTCGGCAGAGTAACGCCACTAAAGCGGAATTGCCATTAACCTGCACCTGGAAAATACACTTCATCTTATGCCACAAAAGCCAAACCGTGAGCACCAATCCCATCCGAATTTCTCAATATCATAACAGTAATGTAAAGTAATCAATAAAACTTATATTTTACAGAAATCCGAGGAAAACCGTATGAAAATATATCATCAGAATGTTCAGAGCGACCTCTAGTGTATAATTATATAAATATACCACAGCAGGCAGAACAAGAAACTTATTGGAAGAAACAAGGTAGCTCGAACACTATGCCTCCGACTGCGACGCGCGACATCAGAATCCGAATTGCAAACTGGGCAAAGAAAATGAAGAGCCCAGGGAAAGACATATATACAGTTAGAGTGAGTGGACGAAAATAAATGTCTTTCGCCGAATAATATATGTTATAAAAACATATGCGAGTCTAAATAAATGAATATGTCATAGTACACGAAGGAGACTCCAATTCCTCACGCGTACGAAGCATGCAGCGTAAAACTCTGCGGGGTCACTCATGGACACGTCCGCGCTAGTACAGTCAGAATCATGGGATCCCAGACCCACACGTGATTCTAGCCAGAAAGGCCTTAGGTCAGAGGTCTGCGCCCCCCCCCCCCCCCCCCCCCGATAAAGGCCTCGGGTCAGGGGTCACAGCCTCCCCTGGTAAACATCATCGGGGATCAGCGGGGATGCAAGTGTATCGATACAACAACATATACTGTGACTGTACTCTGTGTAAACCAAATCATAAATAGTTCTATGCAAGTGTATAAAGCAACATGTAAATGCATATACGTAATGTATAATTGTATAGGCATAATAGTATAATACATGCTCATATAAATCATATTCTCATATGCATGCTCATGCTCGTAAAACGTGTATAAAGACTCGCGATTATCAGTGAAAATAAATTGTCCACTCACAGGTGAGCGTAACGCAATACGCGTTAATCCCGTGATCCGGCGGAAAATCTCTCGCCAAACGAACGATCACGAACCCCTGAATAATCATAAAATCCACTGCTCAAAATTATAACTCGAATCCTCCAATCATATCACGAGAAACAACCGTTCCCGGAAATATATAATTCAATAACGACGAAATCGTTAAAAATCCGATAATCACACCACAAAACCTCGCTATAATTTCCGATGCTCAATTCGAAAAACAAACCTCACCACTGCGACCGGAGCGCGATTTCGAGCGAAACGACATATAACTCTTCAAAAACCCCAAAAGTCAACCATTGCCGGAGCTCCGCCGTTGACCACCGGCGGCGCGACGCCAACCAAGAAATTTTCCGGCGAACCAACACCTATTCCACACAAAATCATCTAACAAATAACTTCCATAACTACACCGAAGTTCAATTCTAACTCTAACTAGTCCAATTTCATACAAAACTGAATTCTCACAAAAAACTTCAATCGATTGATTCTCCATGTACAAGTAGAATTGAAAAGCCATACATTCATAGGTAGCTTCGTGGTGATGAGGGCTTCAAAGCCCAGTGCTTTAAGCCGCTCGATTTGGCCGGAAACATGTCGACCCGAAACCCCCAAAACCTTCCAATTTTTGGCCGAAAATCCTTCCTTCTCTGGCGTCCTTGCCATCGATGGTGGCCGGGAACACGTCGGGGACGTCGAGGCGAGTCGAAGGAGTCCTACCCCGAGGTCAGAAGTGACCGGATGGCAGCTCATCGCCAGCGAGCCGAACCATCCCGCCGTCGCACCTCCTCCCTCCGAGTTGACTCGGTCAACTCCCATAATGTCCAAGTTGACTTTCCCAAACAAGAAACCCACCATAAATACCTTCCATTTTTGGAAACTTCCAAATTTACTTTACGACAAACTTCGAACAAACGTAACTTTCGCGTCGTAATTCCATTTTCAACGATTCTCACGTCAACAAACTTATCTCGACAAATTCTTCAATTTCCACCTGAAGTCAAACAACTTCGACAAATCCGCTAAAAAGTCAACGGCTCAATTCAACACAAGCTTATCCGATAAAACGATCAACGGTCAAAAATATTCATAACTTAATCCTCGTAACTCGAAAAAATCCTCCAGAAGTTCCCACGAGCTCGAAATTAAATTCTTTACAACTTCCACGAAGGATCCCAAATCAAATTCTCACCCGATAATTTAGTCGTTAACGAAGCCGCTATATTAACAGATTATGTCGAAATCGCGACTAATCGTGAAACTCGCGAATCAAGTCGATAACCATTACATTTACGGTTCGAGTCGATCAACGGTCCAAAATGGATCACAATCACAATTCGGATAGACTCGAACACGAACGGATAAACTCGACAATATTCCGAAATTTCAAATATTCATATTATATTCCTCGGTCGTCGAAATAATAATCCGGAACAGCCCACGAACTCGAAATCTCGCGTACAACAACTCTCGAGAAGAGACTCAACTCAAATTCTTGGCCAATAATTAAGTCGTGATCAAGACCGACGATTCAATCAATTATCGGAGAACTGCGATTACGCGCTAACTCACGAATTAAGCTGATTACACTACTGATTCTGTTCCGGGTAGTCACAATATTTCACATTACAGTAAGAAAAAGATGTATATATATATGATGTTAAACCGTGTTTAACAAATTTAATTACATTTAAAAATTGTACATTTCTTAAGAATACATCAAAGTGTAATAGACTGGATCGAAAAACAACACTTGTTTCGAAAGGTGAATCAAAATCACATTAAAATTAAACCACAAAGTAGCCTATAGTTTGAGTGAACACACAGAGAGAGGTTGATAGTTTAAAAATAATCACTGCAACTATGATTAACATCAATTATTGACCTTTAAATACTAAAACTCATATACATCCACTTTACATCTACATCTAGCTAAGGCATTGAAAGACTAAATTGGTTGTTATGTATACTATATATTAACAAACACATCCAAAACACGCATTCCGAGACCGTAACCCACATAACCATCCAAAACATCATGAATTAAATCAAATAATAGATTATGGTATTTTACCTATTGCAGGCTTTATTTTCTCAAAAGAAAAAAAAACTATTCCTTGCCCTAAAAGTTAACCCAAAATCAAATGAAGCATTCAAAAGAAATCAAGTGGGAAACGAAAATTAAGCATAGTGTAAAGTCACTACCTCACTAGCTGAAAGATCGATCAAATTTCTTATAAGCTAGAGGCTGGAACAATAGTTCTCTGGCTGCAACAATAGTTCCCTCTCTCTCTCTCTCTCTGTGAGAGACATGAGTCTGTATGACAGCAAATTTGGGGAGTTAAAAAGTTTGAGAGGGATTGAAAAAGTGAAAGTCAAAAGACAGGAATCGAAGAGCGGGAGATGAGAAGAGAGTTGTTGTGGGCGTGTTATATATTCTTTGACCGAGTCAAATTCAGTATAATACCCGCTTATATAGACTTAGAATGACCCCATATCTGTTTTTAGACATTTTCAAGTATAACATTATCTACCGTCAAATCTCATTAAAAAAGAAATGAAGGCTGAGATTAAAAGAAAGAAAAACCTATGACCCTTCTCTGGCTGAGATTAAAATAAAGAAAAACCTATAGGGCGTGTTATATATTCTTTGACCGAGTCGAATTCAGTATAATACCCGCTTATATAGACTTAGAATGACCCCATATCTATTTTTAGACATTTTCAAGTATAACATTATCTACCGTCAAATCTCATTAAAAAAGAAATGAAGGCTGAGATTAAAAGAAAGAAAAACCTATGACCCTTCTCTGGCTGAGATTAAAAGAAAGAAAAACCTATGACCCTTCTCTCTCTCTCTCTCTCTCTCTCTCTCTCTCTCTCTCTCGATCGATCGATCGATCTCTCTCGATCGATCGATCAATCGACAAGAACAACAACGCCTGTGGAATTGGATCTATGGGCTGGACGGCCCCCATAGTCGACCTAGATCTCAGCTTGAAATCTGGGCTTAAATCTTGGCGATGTCGGTCGAAACACCGTTCTTAAGATTTGGCCAGCCTTGGATATCGATTTAGGGATGAGTAAGTTACATTCCTCTTTTAGCTTTTGATTTGCTCTCCAATCTGTACTATATCCGATTTTGATATGAGTATTTACACCAGGAGAAAAATTTGCTCAAAATTGTTGTGAATTTTGCTCTTGGAAGGAGTGAAGCATCATTGTCTACAAGTCCTACAAGTTGTAATTATAAAGCAGGAGCAAATTATAGCTCGTCATTACTGCAATGAACAAGTTGAAGATCTCTGGGCTCATAAGAAGCTTTGATTATTAATTACAATTTTACAATGTTCGATCGATCTAGCTAGGATTGGAATCAATATGCTGTAAGGAATCAATTGAAGATATATATGGCTATGTTTGTATTAAAGATAGAGTAGGTCAGAGCACTGAGCATGAGTTTGTTATTCACTAGGTGGTTGCCGCCCGTTGGGGCGGTTTTACATGATTGTTATACTATATGATTTCTTTGGTAAACCATTTCAAAATTTTTTTTATTTGAATTGCAGTAAAACAATGTAGAGAAGCTGTTAATATACATAGTTTTAAGCATTGTGTTATTGCAATTTCAATACCAGTTAATTTCTACTTAAACATGAACAGTGGTAAAAAGTTACACCATTAAATATAAAAAGTGGTAGCATAACATACATAAACTTCACTTGAATCAAAATTTAAGCAATACATCACTGAATTGATGTCTAATAGAAATCATATTAAATGATATGGAAGTTACACCATGTCATAATCTTAAGACATATAACTCATTACATCATCATGTATATACTCAAATTTGGAGTTTGCTACAAAGACATTGGATATCTTGCTATAAAGACATCACCATGAGCCATGTATATATCTAGAGCTCCAACAACTACATTTGAATCAAGCGAGTATAGCTATTTAAACCCATAGCCGTAGCCGGTGTTTGCATCATCTAGAATTGAGGATGCTCTATGGTGCCCTTTCTAAGGATTGTTATTCCTGTAGTCGACCAAATAACTCATTCTCATCAGATTTTTCTTTAGTTCATAATCAACTTATTGATATTTGAAAAAACCAGTTAGGAACATTGACATGAAAAATAACAACTATCACATTTCATCATGACCAAGTAATTAATCGAATACTTGAAAAATGGTGAGGTTACGAAGATCTTGAGGCTCTAAGAGTTTCCCATCACAGTACGAAACTTCTGTCTAAGACGTAAGCATGTGATCGATATATAAAAGTGTTAAAAAATTTGAAGACATAACATACAGTAAACAGTTCCATTCTTCAACCCATATCAGACCATCTACATTAAAATGCAAAACACTTCAAATAAGTTACAAGAGATAACCGGTATGTATATGTTTGATAAATCATAATGCACACTAT
Source organism: Geum urbanum (assembly GCA_946800695.1). NCBI lineage: Eukaryota > Viridiplantae > Streptophyta > Magnoliopsida > Rosales > Rosaceae > Geum > Geum urbanum. The sequence goes on along the minus strand of OX327001.1, from coordinate 51,456,255 downwards.
TATAGTGATAGAATATGACATGTTTCACATTGCAACTAAACTATACTCACCAATTTGGCAGCCACAAATTTCTGGAACATTACTTTGAAACTCCAATACAGAACACCATAGAATACTTGCAACAATTCAAGTGAGAACCCAAAAGCGATTAGAGAGAGAAAAGAAAAAGTCATGTGAACGATTACAGAAGAAAAAAAAATCAATCTTTATGTTCTTCTAAATCACAAAGGACCAATCTTTTTTATCATCACCAAGAATATGGGCATCAATATTCAATATTAATTTATTTAAACTACACTAAACCAACTCAAAATAATAATAATGTTCAGATTAAGGCAATAATAACAAGAAAAAGCTCACCTTATGTAACGCTATGGATTATTGTGAGGTTCACCTTCGATTTGCAGCAAAAGGGCAAATCCTTCTATAACAATAAAATAGATGCAAATTATAAAATGGAAGACCCCAAATTGTAAAGCTCATGATTAATCAACACATAAATCAAATAATTACCTGCAGCTAAAAAATGGAATGAAGATGGAGTAAGTAAGATGGAAAGTAGCGCCTGCCAAATGAGGGCGGAGGATGAACTAGTCAGATGCGAGTTCCTCCCTCCTTGTGACATGCTCACACCATTTTTGAGCTGCTTGAAGGTGAAGACTCGCTGAACCAAGTGGAGGATGGTGATTGAGAGGATTGGATTCACTATCTAAAATGTCTTTAATTCATATCAGTAACAAATTAAGACATTTACTTGATGTATCAAAGAAAAATAGAGAGAGGGATAAATGGTGATATCGCCAGAGAAAGAGAGCAGTTGGAGACTATGAATATAGCATCGATGGAGGGAGGTTGAAGGTGATTGACGAAGATGGGAGCATATATGTGTAAGAGAGAAAAGAGTGATCTCGTCTTCAACCACATCCACAAACCTATTACCATGGTTTTTATATAGAAATCTAGCATTCAAGGTTGATTTTGAAAAAAATAGCATGACCATCAATATATACAAATTGTAAGTGTGTGTGTATGTGTGAATAGAGAAATTAGTAGTGTGAAAGTAGAGATAACTATGAAAGCATGTATATTTAAAGAATTTGCAATATTTAAAATATGTATATTCTATCCCAAAATACAAAGGGTTATATATCTTGCAACACATCCTTACAAACAATATTTTTTTTTGTAAAATTATTATAAAAAAATATGTCTGACATCCTTGCAGCACATCCTTACAAACAATATGTCTTCACCGTTATTTATAAAAAAATTAAGACATTTTTTGACGCAACTCTAGATAGCGCTACACATAATTGTCCATGAGTAAAAACTGGTTCTGACAAATATATTCCTATTTGGTTTAATGACTGACATTGACATTTTTTATCGTCATTGCGTAACATGACCTGACAGAAAATTGACGTTTTTTTAAACATAAATGACCATTTAGTTTTTGTTGCATATAATTGTGACGACCCGAACCAGAATCTGTTGCGTATTCGGCACGATTCTCGAGATTGAGTTTAGTCGCAGTTTGTTGTCGTAATTGTGGTTTGCTGATTCGATTCGCGACTATGTTTTCGGTCGAGAATTTGAGTTGGTTGTCTTCACGAAAATTGTAGAGTACGTGATTTCGAGCTCGTGGGCGGTTCCGGAAGATTTTTCCGATAACCGAGGTTATGATTATTTGAAGTTTCGGTTTTCGACGAATTTATCCGATTGTTTCGAGTTTATCCGAATCGTGATGGTTATCCATTTCGAATCGTCGATCGATCCAAGGCTCGAGTATAAATAACGAAAATAGTTGAAGAATAGTCGAAAAAGGCAGTTTTGAGCTTTGACCGAGCTTCGACCATTGGTTGACTTTCCAAATTTGGAAATCTGACCGTTGACCCGTGCGGTGAGCGAACGACCCGGTTCGGTTCGTCGGCGACCCGAATTTTCCGGCCACCTCCGACCAGACTGAGGGTATCATTCGAATCCTCTTGAGTTCCTCTTTCATTTTGCACTTGAGTTTATTGGAATTGATTGTGTTTTTAATGAGTTCGATTAAGGGCCGATTTGGTTTGGTCGACGGTGATGGGTGGTAGGGTTCCGGTGAGTTTCTGGGGTTGGGTTGTTGGGGGTTTTGTTCCCCACCCCTCAGTGATACTCCCTAAGTGAATAATTTGGATCGAGGTTGAGTTTGAGGTCGAACCCGATTGGGTTCCGGTTAGGAATTCCGTTTTGATCAAGTGTGAAATTGGTTGGGTTAGAGGCTGATTTGGTCTTCGTCGTAGTTAAGGAAGTGGTTCGTGTGATCGAGGCGGTGTGATCTGGAAATTTTGGCCGTGAAACTCCACGGTTGACTGCGCGCCGCCGTCGGCGCCGGCGGTCAATGGCGAGGAAAAGTCAACTTTTCAGATTTCGACAATTTTAATGTCATTTTTCTCGTAATCACGCCCTGGTTATCGTACAGAGGTTTTTGGGTCGATTTAATTAGCCGATTTTCAGTCGAGATTTCGAGTGAGGATTTCGGGATTTCCGTAATTCATTTTGTACTGCATTTCGTATTTTCGGGAACGGTTGGTTTCCGTGCATCAGTACAGTGTTGTGGATTACGATATTGATCAGTTATGTTTTGTGGATATTTAGGAGATCGAGATCGGGATCGTGATCGAGCTTCTGGCGAGGGATCTTCCGCCGGTCCTCGAGATTAGCGCGAGTGCGCATTTTGCTCATCTGTGAGTGGACAATTTCTTTTCACGGAAATCTTGCGAGTCTTTTATATGATTTATGAACTTGAGCATGCGTATGAGATTTCGGATTACATGAGCATGTGTTTTACGATTATACGATTATACTTATACGGATATACGTATACGAATATGCATACAATTATATGTTGTTTCATGCATTTGCATAGAATTGTTTGTGATTTGGTTTTCACAGAGTACAGTCTCAGTTACGTTGTTGTATCGATACACTTGCCTCTCGGCTGATCCTCGATGGTAGGCCGCCAGGAGGGACGTCGTTATCCCTACCTGACCGGTGAGGGGCGTTTCCCCGGAACCGAGGCCATTTCCGGCTTAGAATCACGGGGACTAAGGATCTCGTGATTCAGACTGTACTAGCACGGTGTGTGTCCATGAGTGACCCCATGGGATTTATACTTGCATGATCAGTACGCTGGAGGATTATGGTTTTACCTCGTGTACTTGTTATATTTTATTTACCTGGACTCGCGTATGTTATTTTAACATATATATCAACTGGTGAAAGACATTTATTTTAGTCTACTCACTCTAACGTGTTTATTGTCTTTCCTCTGGGCTTTTCGGTTTCCGTGCCCAGTTTGCAATTCAGGTTTTGGTGTTTTCACGTCGCGGTTTGGAGGCTAGTGATCAGAGTTACCTGTGTTTTCCAGTAGGTTCTTGTTTCGCCTACTGATGTGTATATTGTATATATTTTACTTTAGAGGTCGCTCTGGTACATTCTGATACATGTTTATACGGATTTTCTCTGATATACATATATACATAGTACAGTTTGTTTACTGTTATTGATTATATTGATGTTGAGAAATCCGGATGGGATTGGTGCCCACGGTTTGGCTTTTGTGGCATAGGATGAAGTGTTATTTTCTGGGTGCAGGTTATGGTAATTCCACGTTAGTAACGAAACTCTGCTGAAATTTTGAAAAAAATTTTGTTGGTTCGTATTTTCGGAAGGGTTTGGTTCCGGTTTAAGTAACTGAATCGGGATTGGGTCCTTTCAGCTTGGTATCAGAGCATTAGGTTGTCAGATTTTGTAGACTCTTGTAGTTGTGACGCTTAGGGTATTTGAGTTGATACAGCATGACTGGAATGATGACCCGACTGGCCAGCAGTACTCATCAATACTTCGGGTGTTGTGTGTCCTCAAATATCTGCGGTTTCATGATTACGTTCTTTCTGCTTGTACCTAATGCTTGTCTTGTATCAGTAGGATGCCTCCACGACGTGGTCCCCGTATTGATCGGGATGATGATCCTGATGAGGATCGCCGAACACGCGACTTGCTGATGCGAGTGCTGCGTTTGGAAGAGCGTTTTGACCCTGTGGTCAAGGCTCGTACTGCTAGTGCTACTGTGTTTTCGGGTTCAGTTGATCCAGAGATATGCGAGGCATGGTTGGTTCAGATTGAACGTGTTTGTGAGCGTCTGCAGTTTACTCCTGAGCAGATGACAGTAGCCGCAGTTGGTTTGCTTGAGGGTGATGCATACTTTTGGTGGGTTAGCACCGACAAAGTTCCAGTTGACACCCCGTGGACATTGTTCCGTGATCTGTTTATGCGGAGGTATTTTAATCAGGCTACCCAGCAGCGCAAGTACGAGGAGTTTACGAACTTGAGGCGGGGCAGTTTGTCTGTACTTGAGTATCGGGATCGGTTTACCCGTTTGTCTCGTTTTGCGCGGGATATGGTGGCTACAGAAGAAGCCAAGTGTCGCAGGTTTGAGCTGGGATTGAATCTGAACATCAAGGCAACACTGACTATGATGCCTCAGAACAACTTTGATGAGTTTGTCAGTGCTGCACTCCGAGGCGAGGATATTTAGCAGGAGAGACAGCAGAGGTACCAGCCGAGGCGATTTGAGGAGGGTGGACCGAGTCAGGGGCCTTCGAAGAGGCAAAGTTCTGATACATCCGGTTCAGCTTCATCTTCAGGTGGTGGATCATATCGGCCACCAGCTAGTGTACCAAGGCGGAGATCGTTATGGAGGAGAGATCGTCCACAGCGACCGCAGGCTGGTGGGAGTTCCAGCGGTTCTAGTTATCCGCGGCGTACCAGTGGCACGTTTGCTGTACCGCGGGAGTATCCCTTGTGTAGCTTCTGCAACAAGCGTCATCTTGGTGTATGTCAGCGGAGCACTGTTATTTGTTATAGCTGTGGCCAGGTGGGTCACTATTCGAGAGAGTGTCCTCAGTCGTATGGTACTGGTGGACAGGCGGCCCAGAGTTCCGGAGTTGAGCGAGGTGCCACTTCGGGAGCGGGACCAGCACACTTTGCAGGTCAGGGCAGACAGCAGGGACAGCCCCAGCGAGGACGACCAACCGGACAGGCGAGAGTTCATGCTATGACTCTACGTGAGGGTAGAGCATCACCGGAGGTCGTTATCGGTATGTTACATGTTTTTGGTATTCCTGTACTTGCATTGTTTGATCCGGGCGCTACACATTCATTTATATCATTTAGACTGTCATCATTGGCTACGGTACCTGCATCTCCACTTCCGGGGTTGTGGAGGGTGTTGTATCCGTCAGGTGAGGTTGTGAGTATCGGTTGGGTTTACCGAGATTGTGAGGTGTTTATCGATGACCATGGTTTAGCCGCAGATCTGTTATTGATGGATATTGTGGATTTTGATATGATCTTGGGTATGGACTTCCTTGAGTCGCATTGGGCCATGTTTGATTGCCACAGGAAGGAGGTCGCGTTTCGACGACCAGGGTTACCCGAGATACTGTTTCACGGCGAGAAGAACACTTCCCTACCGTGTTTGATTTCCACGATGAGGGCGGATCGGTTGATGAAGAAGGGTTGTGTTGCTTACTTAGCCCATGTTGTGGACACTACAGCTGCAGTGCCGGACCTTGGTAGTATTGAGGTTGTGTCTGAGTTTCCGGATGTGTTTCCAGCGGAGTTACCTGGTATACCCCCTGTGCGGGAGATTGATTTTACCATTGAGTTGTTGCCGGGTACTGGACCGATTTCCCAGACACCGTATCGGATGGCGCCTGCGGAGTTGAGGGAGTTGCAGATTCAGCTCCAGGAGTTGTTAGAGAAGGGATTCATTCGACCGAGTGTTTCTCCGTGGGGTGCTCCAGTGTTGTTTGTGCTGAAGAAGGATGGGTCTATGCGTCTATGCATCGACTATCGGAAGCTGAATCAGGTTACGGTGAGGAACAAGTATCCGTTGCCGCGGATTGACGACTTGTTCGATCAGCTCAAGGGGGCGTCAGTCTTTTCGAAGATTGACCTTCGATCCGGATATCACCAGTTGAGAATCCGAGATTCAGACGTAGCCAGGACAGCTTTCAGGACGCGGTATGGGCACTATGAGTTTCTGGTTATGCCGTTTGGGTTGACCAACGCCCCTGCAGCTTTCATGGACTTGATGAATCGGGTGTTCAGACGGTTCCTGGACAAGTTTGTGATTGTATTCATTGACGATATCCTGATCTATTCCAGGAGTGTGGGCCAACACAGGAAGCACTTGCGAGCAGTGTTGCAGACTTTGCGGGACCATCAGTTGTTCGCGAAGTTTAGCAAATGTGAGTTCTGGTTGGATAGTGTAAAGTTTCTGGGCCACGTGATTTCAGCCGAGGGAGTTAGTGTTGATCCTGACAAGATCGAGGCCGTGCTGAACTGGAGTAGACCCACTACTGTGCCGGAGATTCGGAGTTTCCTGGGGTTAGCAGGTTATTATCGACGGTTTGTACAGGATTTCTCCCGGATTGCTACACCACTGACCAGATTGACGAAGAAAGGCGTCAAGTTTGAGTGGTCTGATGCGTGCGAGGAGAGTTATTTGCTCCTGAAGGAGAGATTGACTACCGCACTGGTTCTTACATTGCCAGACGACAGTGGTGAGTTTGTTGTGTACAGTGACGCGTCGAAGTTGGGCCTTGGCTGTGTGTTGATGCAGCATGGTAGAGTCGTGGCATATGGTTCCAGACAGCTGAAACCACATGAGGCCAACTACCCGACGCATGATTTGGAGTTAGCCGCTATCGTGTTAGCGTTGAAGAGTTGGAGACATTACCTGTATGGTGCTCAGTGTAATATTTTCACTGACCACAAGAGTCTCACCTATTTGCGGATACAGCCGGATCTGAACATGAGGCAACGCCGATGGATGGAGTTGATCAACGATTACGATTGCACGTTTGAGTATCATCCGGGGAAGGCCAATGTTGTAGCAGATGCACTTAGCCGGAAATCCGGAGCCTCGTTGTTTCACATGTGTGTGGCCAGAGTTTCGATGTTAGCCGAGCTTCGGGCTACGGGTGCTGTGTTTGGGTATGATGATGATGGAGCTTTGTTGGCCAGTTTTCAGGTTTGACCCGTACTAGTTGATCAGGTACGAGAGGCACAGGATTCGGATTCTTACCTGTTGGGTAAGAAGACCATGATACGGAATGGTGTGCCTACAGAGTTCCGGTTGAGCGACGACGGTACGTTGTTATTCAGAGGCAGGCTATGTGTACCCAGAGACGAGGACTTAAAGAAGGAGATTCTTGACGAGGCCCACAGTTCAGAGTATGCGATGCATCCCGGAGGTACGAAGATGTTTCGTACACTTCGAGCGTACTATTGGTGGCGCAACATGAAGCGGGAGATTGCCGCGTACGTGAGTCGATGTTTGATCTGTCAGCAGGTGAAGGCGGAGAGGCAGAAACCTGCAGGGAAATTACAACCACTTGAGATTCCAGTTTGGAAGTGGGAGCACATTACGATGGATTTCGTCTATCAGTTGCCGCGTACTTCGGCGGGCAACACTGGCATTTGGGTTATTGTTGACCGACTGACGAAATCCGCACACTTTCTTGCACTTCCGGGGAAGATTTCAGTGGGCAGATTGGCCAAGTTGTACTTATCCGAGATTGTTCGCTTGCATGGTGTGCCTGTGACCATTGTTTCTGACCGAGATAGTAAGTTCACTTCTGAGTTTTGGCAGGCTTTACAGCGAGCGTTGGGCACGAGGTTGTGGTTTAGTACAGCTTTCCATCCTCAGACTGATGGGCAGTCCGAGCGGACCATTCAGACTCTTGAGAATATGATGAGATCGTGTGTGTTACAGTTTCGCGGAAACTGGGATCAGCAGTTACACTTGATCGAGTTCGCCTATAACAACAGCTATCAGGCCAGTATTGAGATGGCACCGTACGGGAAGCAGTGTCGTACTCCATTGTGTTGGAGTGAGGTGGGCGAGCGTTGGCTTATTGGTCCTGATTTGGTGAAAACCATGATGGAGGACATTCAGGTCATCTGGGATCGGTTGAAGATCGCCCAGGATCGGCAAAAGAGCTATGCGGATGTGAGGAGGAAGAGTTTAGAGTTCGAGGTTGGTGATTGGGTCTTCCTGAAACTATCTCCGTGGAGGGGAGTTGTGCGTTTCGGGAAGCGTGGCAAGCTTCGACCGCGGTACATTGGTCCGTATGAGATTACGGAGAGGGTTGGAGCTGTTGCTTACAGACTTGAGTTACCAGCTGAGATGGCTCGTGTTCATGATGTCTTCCATGTTTCGATGTTGCGGAAGTACATCTCAGATCCTTCACATGTGTTAGCCCCACAGCAGTTGCCGATCAGGGAGGATTTATCGTATGTTGAGGAGCCAGTGCAAATTCTCGATCGTCGTGAGCAGGAGTTAAGACACCGTCTGATTCCGCTGGTGAAGGTCTTGTGGCAGAACCATTCAGTTGAGGAGGCCACCTGGGAGACCGAGCAGCGTATGCGGGAGCAATATCCTCATCTGTTCACTTGACAGGTACGTAAATTTCGAGGTCGAAATTTCTTTAAGGGGGGTAGATTTGTGACGACCCGAACCATAATCTGTTGCGTATTCGGCACGATTATCGAGATTGAGTTTAGTCGCAGTTTGTTGTCGTAATTGTGGTTTGCTGATTCGATTCGCGACTATGTTTTCGGTCGAGAATTTGAGTTGGGTGTCTTCACGAAAATTGTAGAGTACGTGATTTCTAGCTTGTGGGCGGTTCCGGAAGATTTTTCCGATAACCGAGGAATATTTTATGATTATTTGAAGTTTCGGTTTTCGACAAGTTTATCCTATTGTTTCGAGTTTATCCGAATCGTGATGGTTATCCATTTCGAATCGTCGATCGATCCGAGGCTCGGGTATAAATAACGAAAATAGTTGAAGAATAGTCGAAAAAGGCAGTTTTGAGCTTTGACCGAGCTTCGACCATTGGTTGACTTTCCAAATTTGGAAATCTGACCGTTGACCCGTGCGGTGAGCGAACGACCCGGTTCGGTTCGTCGGCGACCCGACTTTTCCGGCCACCTCCGACCAGACTGAGAGTATCATTCGAATCCTCTTGAGTTCCTCTTTCATTTTGCACTTGAGTTTATTGGAATTGATTGTGTTTTTAATGAGTTCGATTAAGGGCCGATTTGGTTTGGTCGACGGTGATGGGTGGTAGGGTTCCGGTGAGTTTCTGGGGTTGGGTTGTTGGGGGTTTTGTTCCCCACCCCTCAGTGATACTCCCTAAGTGAATAATTTGGATCGAGGTTGAGTTTGAGGTCGAACCCGATTGGGTTCCGGTTAGGAATTCCGTTTTGATCAAGTGTGAAATTGGTTGGGTTAGAGGCTGATTTGGTCTTCGTCGTAGTTAAGGAAGTGGTTCGTGTGATCGAGGCGGTGTGATCTGGAAATTTTGGCCGTGAAATTCCACGGTTGACGGCGCGCCGCCATCGGCGCCGGCGGTCAACGGTGGTCAATGGCGGTCAACGGCGAGGAAAAGTCAACTTTTCAGATTTCGACAATTTTAATGTCATTTTTCTCGTAATCACGCCCTGGTTATCGTACAGAGGTTTTTGGGTCGATTTAATTAGCCGATTTTCAATCGAGATTTCGAGTGAGGATTTCGGGATTTCCGTAATTCATTTTGTACTGCATTTCGTATTTCCGGGAACAGTTGGTTTCCGTGCATCAGTACAGTGTTGTGGATTACGATATTGATCAGTTATGTTTTGTGGATATTTAGGAGATCGAGATCGGGATCGTGATCGAGCTTCTGGCGAGGGATCTTCCGCCGGTCCTCGAGATTAGCGCGAGTGCGCATTTTGCTCATCTGTGAGTGGACAATTTCTTTTCACGGAAATCTTGCGAGTCTTTTATATGATTTATGAACTTGAGCATGCGTATGAGATTTCGGATTACATGAGCATGTGTTTTACGATTATACGATTATACTTATACAGATATACGTATACGAATATGCATACAATTATATGTTGTTTCATGCATTTGCATAGAATTGTTTGTGATTTGGTTTTCACAGAGTACAGTCTCAGTTACGTTGTTGTATCGATACACTTGCCTCTCGGCTGATTCCCGATGGTAGGCCGCCAGGAGGGACGTCGTTATCCCTACCTGACCGGTGAGGGGCGTTTCCCCGGAACCGAGGCCATTTCCGGCTTATAATCACGGGGACTAAGGATCTCGTGATTCAGACTGTACTAGCACGGTGTGTGTCCATGAGTGACCCCGTGGGATTTATACTTGCATGCTCAGTACGCTGGAGGATTATGGTTTTACCTCGTGTACTTGTTATATTTTATTTACCTGGACTCGCGTATGTTATTTTAACATATATATCAACTGGTGAAAGACATTTATTTTCGTCCACTCACTCTAACGTGTTTATTGTTTTTCCCCTGGGCTTTTCAGTTTCCGTGCCCAGTTTGCAGTTCAGGTTTTGGTGTTTTCACGTCGCGGTTTGGAGGCTAGTGATCAGAGTTACCTGTGTTTTCCTGTAGGTTCTTGTTTCGCCTACTGATGTGTATATTGTATATATTTTACTTTAGAGGTCGCTCTGATACATTCTGATACATGTTTATACGGATTTTCTCTGATATACATATATACATAGTACAGTTTGTTTACTGTTATTGATTATATTGATGTTGAGAAATCTGGATGGGATTGGTGCCCACGGTTTGGCTTTTGTGGCATAGGATGAAGTGTTATTTTCTGGGTGCAGGTTATGGTAATTCCACGTTAGTAACGAAACTCTGCTGAAATTTTGAAAAAAATTTTGTTGGTTCGTATTTTCGGAAGGGTTTGGTTCCGGTTTAAGTAACTGAATCGGGATTGGGTCCTTTCAATAATACTATTCTTGGAATATGAAAATTTTCTCCCATATTGTTTCCCGTTAGTATTTTGGCCTCAATCAATCTTTCAAACAACTTTGTCACAATCAACCTTGTGTCGTTATACAGACCATGTATCTGATCTAAATTTCTTAATAACATAATAGGCATCACTACCGGATTAAGACACATTGTCGGCGACTTTAAGTCGCCGGCCTTGTTTTTTTTATCGCCGGAATTTTCATTACCGGCGACAAGTCGCCGGCAATGACGTCGCCGGAAATAGCCCGCCGGAGATAACATTGCCGGCGACGGCGTTTCACGTCGCCGGTAATGTCCTAAACATCACCGGCGACTCAAGTCGCCGGCAATGTTAGCGCCGCCGTGGCCGGAATTGGAAGACATTGCCGGCGACTTAAGTCCATGTCGCCGGCAATGCTTGGAAAAATTTTGAAAAAAAAACACGGTTCTGGATTGGGCCCAATTCCAGAACCTGCATTGAAAGACATAAATCGTACAATCATACAAGTTCAACAGTACACATAAATGTCCAACGTACAGTACAAATAGCAACGATACAAAAATTAAGTACAACTACACGTCAGGGTCGAGGAACTTGCGGGTCAGGGTCGAAGAAATCCATGTACTCATTTGAACTCTGGTGGCTACCCTGGTCTTGCTGTGGCGGTGACTGGTGCGGTGGTGGTGGTGGATAACTGGGGAAACTGGGGAACACAGGGACCGGGGGAGGTGTGGGGAGCGGTTGTCCGGTAGTCTGAGCCGCGTACATCGTCTGCATCCAGGTGAACATTTGTGTCTGCTGCTGGACCATGAGGCGGGGTTGCTCGATCATTCCCCGGTACTCGGCATCTCTGGCTGCCTGCTGCTCGGCCATCTGCCTCATCTCCTCCATATGCCTCCTTTTCTCCTCCAACTCCCTCTGCGTCCTCTGAAGCTCCGCTGCGAGGTTACGACTAGAAGCTGAACTTCTTGACCGGTAGAGTATTCTGAAGTGTTCTTCAATACTCCTTCGCCCGCCGAGCCCATTCCCCTACAGTAGTAGGTATTCTTTCAAGTCCCGCACGCTTTTGCCATGATCTGAGCCGTTATAGGCCGATCAAGCGGATCGATCTGAGAGACATACTGGGTGACTTCTTCCTCGGAGCAGTCAGGATGGTTATCCCGAGCTATATTCATGGTCACTTCTGTGGTCGCCTCCTCCACTCTCGCCTAATTGAAAAGCGAAAATGAATAACGTATTATCTAACAAAATAAATTAATATCGAAAAATAGTTTTATTAACACATGGAGAGGCGAAAGACTTACCGCTTCTTCAGGGCACTGCGGATAGAACTTCTGATGAATATACACCAACGGGTTCACTTCTTGTTGTTGCTGCGCCTTACTCGACCAACCCAAATAGTTCAGTGAACTTGCATGATGGGCCCTGGTGTTTTTCAATCTATTCGCCCGGTTCGTCTTCGAAATCGCCTTGTTTGATAAACATATGTAAAAAAATTAGTAACTAACTATTTGAATGTGATACGATACCTTAGGCTTGTAAGATATGTTCAGGATGCTTACCTTCGCTTTGGGGTGCTCGAAGTGGGCTATCAGCCATAGCCACTCGTACTCCCTAAACCGGAATTTGCTAGGGGTAGAACCTCGGCCTACCTCCTTGTATAGAGTGTAATGTGAAGAAAGCTCGTTCTTCCACTCTTTATACCTATATTAACACCAGGAAAAAAAAGTTAGAGATATTAAAACACTTGATAAACAAAAATCTAACTCGATATATACTCAAATAACTCGAAGCACATCACCTCATATGTAGTTGACGCTCTACCCACGTGTGAATAAGAACTTCATCCACGTCAAACCACACATGCAATATGAATATATAAACGGTAAAATAATATAATTATTCGGACTTAATTAATAAATGTAAAATTTACGTAATGAAAAGACGATTTAACTCACACTCAGTGCATTATGCACTTGCATCTTCACGTAGATAGGCACAGATTCCCAATCTGGCCAAAGCATTGGGACTTTGTCCCACACGATCGCCCCGGCCATGCTGACATATTTTCGCGTGGTGTCAAATGCCTCGATCACCTCGCCATCCTCATTGGCCCTAATGGGCGTTTTCCTTCCCCCGGTGGCCTGCTCAAGTCGACGCCCGGTGCAGGTGCCTCTAGCCCCTTTCCGTTTTCCAGTACCATTAACGAAATTGCCTAATAATACAATGTCAACAAATTGATATCATTAATTGAACCTATCGTAAGTCTTAAGTAATAATTAAGTAATCAATCTAATGTTAAATAAAATTTACCTGCATCGTCCGTTTGTTGGTTGGTACACCTCGCACTCCAAAGATACACGGGGTCGAACGGGATGAAGTTGTACGCTTCCTCCACGCTCAGGAACTCCGGCCGTCCTTCAACATAAATAGGCATCCCCCTATCATCGAATTCAGGGATCACCGGAATCTCGTCGGGTAGGAAGAGACCGGACGGCGGAGATAGACGAGGCCTGGACGATGAGGCGCCAGCACCATCTTCCTCAGATGATTCCCGTGAAACGAGAGTAGGCACCGGGCGAATTTGGGGCATTCGGATGGAGGGAGTTTCTGATGCCCCCGTTGACTGTCGCTCGTCTGAGGGTCTGCTGATGGAGGGACATCTACTGACTGAGCGTCTGCTGACTGAGGCTCGAGGCTCGACTTCCGGTTGCACGGCTCCGGATCGTGCAGCTTCCTCCTCTGCTCGCGCAGCTAGCAAAGCTTGTGTGCGAGCATTCATCATTGGCCCACTGCGCGTATTGCTGACTGCGGCTGAGGAGGAAGCTTGACTATTGCTCCCTCCACTATTTCAGGAACCTCTCCGTTTGATGCCTCCAAGCCAATTTGCCGCAAAACCTCCTGGACACCGTAATAGTCATGGATTCGGTTCTATAACAAATCGGAACCGGGCGAAACCGGAACCGATTGAACCTGGAACCGTTTGGAACTGGAACCGATCGGTTTCAAACGGTTACGGTTACAAACAGTTCCGTACCCAAACGGTTTCGGTTCCACGCGGTTCCGGATTAAAACCGTTCTGGTTCCAAACCGTTCCGATTCTGATTTTTCACCTTAATTTATACGTTAAATTAACAACTATATCACCTTAATCCAAATTAAACACGTTAAATGCCGATTCCGATTTTTCACCTATTATACGTTAAATTAACAACTATATCACCTAAAGTAACATATATACATACATCATTTTCGACTAAAATATATACATATTAATCCAAATCACGCACCCTAATTAATTTTCCACATTTTTCACACATATATATACATCATGCATCTTAATTAAATTTGATTTTCATATATATATATATACATCACATATTAATCCAAATCACGCACCCTAATTAATTTCCCACATTTTTCAAACATTACCGGTATATATATACATTGCATATAAATTAATCCAAATAACCCTAATTAAATTTAATTTCCACATACATTTATATATACACATGGCCACATACGTACATACGTATATATATATATGCATAAAAATAAACAAAAATTGAGAGAGAGAGAGAGAGGGAGAGAGAGAGAGGGGGAGAGAGTGAGCTTGCATGCACCTGCCATGGTGGAGCTCGAGCTGATTTTCTGGCGACGGAGGTGAGGGGAGGAGGAGGGGAGGAGGAGAGGAGGAGGGGAGGAGAGGAAATTTCAATTTGAAATGGGGTTTTTTAGTGTGGAGAGAGGAGAAGGGAGAGGAGGTGAGGAGAGGGGAGAGGGGAGGAGAGGAAGAGAGATTTGAGGAGAGGGAGGTGGCCGGAACAGTTTGGGAGGAGGATAGGAGGAGTTTTAGGGTTTGAGATAGTGAGAAATGAGGGAGAGGTCGAGCTGAAGCAGCCCATATGCAGTAGACATTGCCGGCGAGTTAGTTGCAACTCGTTGGTAATGTCATTATTTCCCGAAGAATATCCAACACGATTTCCGACTACGATTTCCAACACGATTTTCGACTACAATTTCCGACTACATTTTCCGACTATGATTTCCGACTACGATTTCCAACACGATTTCCGACTACAATTTCTGACTACAATTTCCGACTACATTTTCCGACTACGATTTCCGACTACGATTTCCAACACGATTTCCGACTACAATTTCTGACTACAATTTCTTACTACAATTTCCGACTACGATTTCCAACACGATTTCCGACTACGTACAATTTCCGACTACATTTTCCGACTACAATTTCCGACAACGATTTCCGACACGATTTCCGACTACAATTTCCGACTACATCATTAACGTACTAAGAATGATAATCGTAATCATCTTCATCACTTGAGTTTAACTCGGTTTTATAGGTAACCTCTGGCAATATGTGCCGCTCTTCGTCATCTGAATCAGCATCAACTTCATATGGATTAACATCGAGAAGTTCTGCTCCAGTAATTCGAACCACACTCCCAGATCTCACATTATTAAGGCAAATCGTAGATGATTCTGGAATGTCAAAAGTGTTCGACTCTTGGTATGCAGTAACTTCCTCATCATCTGCGGTCTCACCAAGTGTGGCAGCACTGTATATGTTTCTATGAGCAACATGGTTAACCACCTTCCACGGGACTTTGTTAAGAAGATCGTCAAGGTAAAACACTTGTTTTACTGATGAGGCAAGAACGAAAGGGTCATCTTCATACCAGCTAGTAGCAGTATTCACCGAAAATGTTCCGTACTGATCGGTCCTTGTGTTCTCCGGGCTAGTATCAAACCATCTACACTTGAACAAGTGCACTTTCATGCGGTTCCCATAAATTAGTTCAACAACTGAATGAAGGACACCGTAATAGTCAACGCCATCCTGCCCACCATGGACCATCACCCCACAATTCTGTGTTTTCAATCGGTCGTCTCGAGCTTCACATATAAATTTCACGCCATTGACCTGACACATCGAGTAAACTTTTAAAGCTATCGGTTTCATCGCCAGGACCCTCAATTCGTTTGACCACTCTGGGCAACCATCATTTGCTATATGGTTCATCTGAAAACGATAAGAAATACGTACACAAGAAATTATGAACATAGAAACCACAAAACCACGTACGTACACACATGCTATATAAGTCTATATATTTAAAAAATAGACATATACACATATACCATTACCCATTGACCAAAGTAGTTTGCAAACGTCCTATTGTGGTAATCAACATTTTCGGCAATAGCAGGGCAGTGAAGATGATAGTTTTTCCAATATTGTACTTCTTGACAGTTAATCAGTACTGACCAGTGGGCAATGGCTACCTCATTTCCATCCAACTTGTACGACTTTGGCAAGCTTCCATGTACTACCACGTCATTCGAGATGATAGAAAGGTTGAACTGGGGTTCATCTATCGGCATCTGTTGTTGGGGGTCCTCAAGCGCTCCCAAATACACTGTGGTGTACGTTACACACTCGTGCGCAACATATGCCTCAACGATACACCCTTCAGGTGCATATTTATTCTTCACATAGTCCTTGTAGGCTCCAAATTGTCTACAAGTACACAAGTGCATGTTAACTTACGTAAAAAATAAGAATTTACATATAAAAACAGAGACAAACCAAATGTATGAATCATTTGTACCTTTCCATGGGATACATTCAAGTGTAGTGTACGGGACCGGTAAGCAACAATTGTTCGGGAAGATAGATCATCAGGTGAGGCATGATGTCGAAAAAATTTGGGGGAAATATCCTCTCAAGCTTGCACATGATAAAAATGATGTCATCTTGCATCTCCCTGAGATCTGATTTTTTAACTTCCCTGGTGCATAACTTCTGAAAGAATCTTGATAAGGCCACCAACGGCTCCACCACCTCTTTGGGCAGGTACCCTCGAATGAAAATAGGGAAAATGCGTTGAAGCAGTACATGGCAGTCATGACTCTTTAATCCGTACATCTTATTGTCCCGGAAGTTAACACACCTGCTTATATTTCCTGCATAGCCATAAGGATACCTGCATATATATATATATATATATATATAGCCATAGGAAACAATTATATTTCTCGCATATAACCATAATCCGGTAAAAATTTAAGGCCAAATTCCTGCATAGCCATAAGAATATATACCTGACATTACTCAGCCACCGAAAAATTGCATGCTTATACTTCGGCTTTACGGTGTAAGGAGCTTGCGGAATTTTTCTCTTACCATCTCTTAACCACAAATGTTTCCGCAGTCCCATAGCTTTCAGATCAATGCGTGCCTTGGGGATGTCTTTTGTTTTCCCCTCCAAGTTAAGAACTGTGCCCACCACACTTTCACACACATTCTTCTCTATGTGCATGACATCTAGGTAGTGTCTGATAGGTAACCTGGGCCAGTAGGGGAGTTCCCAGAATATGCTCTTGTGTGTCCAAAACTTATACCTTTTGGGCTTGTCTGGAATTGACGCCACTATGTCAGGATGATTGCTCAGCTGGCCAAAATCATATTCATTCAACACTTCCAAAATTTCTTCCCCTGTCCATCGCCTGGGTGCCACACCTGTTTTCACAGTCCCATCAAACGCGTCTGGATCCTGCCTAAATGGGTGATCATATGGAAGCCAACAACGGTGACGCATCTGAACAATTTTACTGCAATGAGGACTGCAACAATCAACCATCATGCACTCTGAACAAGCCCTGTAACCCCTGGTAACGTTGCCCGACAACATACCGCGGGCAGGAAAATCACTGATGGTGCCAACAAGCATGGCATGCATCTGGAACATCTCATTTTTGAACCTATCGTAAGTGGGGTGGCTATACTCACTCAGGTACTTAAGCTCTTCAATCAAAGGCCTCAAATACACATCGAGACACTTTCCTGGATAACCCGGGCCCGGAATTAATAGAGTGAGCATATTGTATTCCTTCTTCATGCACATCCATGGTGGAAGGTTGTACAGTACCAAAATAACTGGCCATATACTGTATTGAAGACTCATGTTGCCAAAAGGGTTGAATCCGTCAGATGAGAGCCCTAGCCAAACATTTCGGACCTCTGCTGCAAAATGATCAAACTCCCTGACCATGTGCTTCCAAGCCTCTCCGTCGGAAGGGTGTATAAGGGTGTCATCGTCAGGCAAATTCCTCTGAGCCCACCATCTCATTGCTTCGGCCATGAAAGAACACATGAACAACCGCTCCAGCCTATCCATAAGCGGGAAATATCGAAGTATCTTTACAGCTTTCTTGTTGCCTGCAGGAGTCAACTTATACATTTCTGTAAAACATACCGGGCAGGCTTCAAGGTCTTCAAGATCTTTTCCCCAGAAGAGAATACAATCATATCTGCATACATGGATTTTGATGTAGGAAAGCCCAAGATCTTTCAGGATATGTCGCACCTTATGATGAGTGGTAGGAAGACGATGACCGGGTGGCAGTAGCGAAGCAGTCCACTTCAGCCAAGAATCAACAGCTTTGACAGACATTTTGTTCTCCATTTTGAGCTGCATCACTCCCATCACACTTTCAAGAACAGTCTTACTACAACCGTCGTACAACAGAGTCTGTTGCAATGCAATCAGGTTGTTGTACTTGTCCATACCGCTTGTGTTGACATGAGCTCCAGGTAATGGCTCGACTGGCTCAATATGGGGGAAACCCTCAACGACGGGAGGCACATTTGGTGCTTCATCAGCAAATACACCGCTCTCATGAGAAAACATGTCATTGATTAACATCGATGTTGGATCATAGGATGGACTGCCCCTCTCAGCAAAATCTCCTTAATCATAGCGTGGACTGGCCCTCTCACCAAATTGTCCATGATCATGCGGACCCGCTAACGATGTTTCACCGTGATAAATCCAACAAGTGTACTTATCCCAAAACCCGTATTTACTCAGGTGCTTCTGGACTTTATCAATGGGAAAACGAAATCGATCGCTGCGACACTTACATTCTTTACATGGGCAATAATGAAGTGTAGTGTCTCCACAATTAGCCTTCACAAAATCCACAAAACTCCTAATTCCCTGGTGATATCTGACATCCCATCTTTCGAGGCTCATCCAACTCTTGTCCATCCTGAAAATTCTAACAATTTTACGTATTATATATACACACATTCACTACTAATAATCGACGCGATATCTCAATTCAACTCTAATTAAATCAACACATGCATGCATATATATATATATATATATATATATATCGATCTAATCTCTGAATTCGATTCAGTACTCCATGATGGTATTCTTCTTTTTTTAGTTCAGTATTTGACTAGGTAGGAGGCTCTCTTAAGCCTGACTCCGATAGCACTACGATAATACCAGTCGTTGATTCAGACACAAGATAAGATTAACTACAAGCAGTTTTCTCGTTTCGGTGACATCAACAACATTTCATATCTCACAAATTGGATTTGATCAACACACACATATATATATATATACATACACATATACGTATATATACACGTACCTATATATATATAGCTTCCCGAGTGATCGAGTTTTCGACGCGCGCCTTAATTTTGACAATACCGAAGGATCGATTTCAGAGCGTTTTCCTTCTTTCGATTTCACCGGATTTTTTTCGATCCAAATGAATGAGCTGCTGCGATCTGCATCTAATATAAGAGGCATTGCCGGCGATTCAATGAATCGCCGGAAATGGAGACATTACCAGTGACTTTTCACCGGAATTTCGCCGGTAATGTTTCAACACATTACCGGTGACCTCCTCCATCGCCGGCAATGTCAAGCCAAGCATTTCCGGCAATGGTTGGCTTGACATTGCCGGCGACGGAGGAGGTCGCCGGTAATGTGTTGAAACATTACCGGCGAAATTCCGGCAACATTACCGGCGACGGAGCAAGTCGCCGGTAATGATGAACATTACCGGCGACTTTCCCGGTCGCCGGCCTTGTTTACCGGAAATCTCGCCGGTAATGTTGCAAAACGTGGTAGTGCATGCCAATTTTCAATATAAGTTCATGCGTATACAATCCACCAAATTCAAGTATGTTCAAAAATTTCATGGGATATAAAATATATATATTATCGCTATTACCTAAATTGTATGAAATTGAATCCGAACTAAAATATGATTTGTTATTGCCGAATAATAATTTAAGTGCATAATTATTTATTTTATGAACAATTACCTTTTTTTGTCACTATAGCACTCTCTCTTAAATAATTTGCATCACTTTATTTGCTTTAAAAAATTTGGGATATGTTGCTTGAAAAATTGATTCTATAGGATGAATTGTAGGATTAGTAAGTAATTCTTCTGCTATGTCAATCTAATTAACTTACATCAGGATCACCTGTAGGGAATTTCGATTCTAATTGACCTTCTGCTATGTCAATCTAATTAACTTACATCAGGATCACCTGTAGAATTTCGATTCTATTTGTAGTATCCATTCAGAAAAAACTTTGATTTCATTTTTTTTCTATGTTGCTTAAATCAATTGTCAATAATCTCATATTTTCAGTTAGATGAAATACTGTAATGTTAGGCCACAAATATGAATTATTAAACGATGGTTGAATAACTTGTTCTTTACTACCATCTTGTATGACCGGCAATATCTGTCTAAAATCTCCATCGAATAGAATAGTCTTTCCTCCAAACGGTTCATCTTTTTTTGTTAAAATATCACGCGTTTTCTGTCTACTGATTCAATACACCATTTATTACACATAGGAGTTTCATCCCAAGTGATTAATTAAGCATTTTCAATTAAATTAGAAAGATTTGTTTGTTTATTTATATTACAATTTGAATCTTTATCTATAATTAGTTTTATTTTGAAACGTGAATAAGTTGTTCTGCCTATCAGAAGTAATAATGAAGCAATACCTGATAAAGCAACAACTAAACAATTTTGCCTTCAGATCTCAACCTAGAAATTATAGTGTTCCACAAAAAGGTTTTTCTTGTACCTCCGCTACCATAGACAAAGAATAATTTTTGGTTCTTTTATTCGACGACTTTTATCACCTCATTGTATATCATTTTTTGATTGCTATTTAGTTCAATGATTAGGTCAGAATGTTTTTGTTTTAGTACTTAACAATCGAAATCTAGTTTGTCAAGTTGACGTATTTGTTATGTCTTTGGCATTGGTAATTGATGATCTTTTAAAGTACTGGACGACATGTTAAACAATTTTTCGAGTTCATATAAAACATCATTTTTTAATTCATCTTCGGGTATGGTAAGTTTTAGTCTATTAGAATTTGATCTCATTTTGTGTGATATATCAACAGACATGCTAATCTAATATGCATCAAGTAAAGCTCGAGGATCTGAAATATTAAAAAATAGAATAATTGTAACGAATAAATAATGAATATGAGGAGAAGTAGCAGTAAAAGTATATTCCAACAATGCTTCGGCCCATTCTTTATCATCATCTAGCAATCCGAAGGCTCGACATGCATCTTAATAAGTAGAGTATATTACACCATTTACTGTTTTTATTAAATCAAATTGGTACATCCTTTTTGAATATTCAAAAACATTCTAAGATAATACAATTCACACGCAACTGGCGCACATATGCTATTCTACCGAGTACGCGATATTGTTTCCTTGGGTCCACAATTTCTAATTGTCATTCGAATGTTTGTCCTTCTAATTGTTTCGATTCAATAATTGAAGATGAATTTGTCCTTTTTCACAACAATTTGTATATATCAATTGATTTCTAATTTTTTTCTTTAATTCCTTATCCGACCAAAAGCAAGCACTGCAATGAGTACATGTACATGTATGTAAATCATCACCACAGTCAAAATACTCTACTGTGACACCTGCAATGACAAAGCTCATATACTATGTTAGAAATTAGAATCAAACCAGTAACAATAGTGAAAAACTTAGATATTGCAATAACCAAAACCAAATAATGGAATATTTAATTCACCTTCACGAGTTCTCTGGTACATAGCTTGACCAAAACGAGTTCTAGCAGCACCTACATTGATTATCAAAAAAATCATTCTTACTTTTTAGAAATCTATGGTCAAGTACTAAAATATACTCTATATGTGCACAATGTAATACACCTTTCTTGACATGTTACACAAAAACATATGGCAAGTTACTAATCTTAATTGTTACTATATATATGAAAGGACCCAACCCCGATTTAGTTTTCTAAACCGGAATCAAACCCCTTCTGAAAATATGAACTTTCAAAAACCATAGAAATTTCGGCAGAGTTTCACTATATCGCAAAGTTACCATTAACCTGCACCCGAAAACACACTTCATCCTATGCCACAAAAGCCAAACCGTGGGCACCAATCCCATCCAGATTTCTCAAAATCATATCATAATATAAAGCAATAAGCAAAACTGTAACTTTACAAAAATCCAAGGAAATCATATAAAAGTATAAACATCAGAGTATTCAGAGCGACCTCTAGTATATATATACACAATATACAACAGTAAGCTAAACAAGAAACCTACTGAGAAAGAAAAGTAGCTCGAATACTAAGCCTCCAACTGCGACGTGCGACACCAGAATCCGAACTGCAAACTGGGCATTGAAAACAAAAAGTACAGGGAAAGACATATAAACCGTTAGAGTGAGTGGATGAAAATAAATATCTTTCGCCGAATAATATATGTTATAAAAATATATGCGAGTCTAAATGCATGAAAATAATATGGTACCCGAGGGAGACTTTACTAGCGTGGATGTGTCTATGAGTGATTCAAGTCAGAAAGGCCTCAAGTCAGAGATCTGCCCCCCCCCCCCCCCCGATAAATGGCTCGGGTCAGGGGTCACAGTCTCCCCCGGTAAACATCAGCCGGGATGCAAGTGTATTGATACAACCACATATACTAAGACTGTACTCTGTGTAAACCAAATCATAAATAGTTTCATGCGAATGTATGAAGCATAATGTAAATGCATATTCGTGATACATAATTATAAAAGCATATTTGTCGATGCGTATTCGTAAATGCATAATCATAAAGCACATGCTCGTATAAATCATAATCTCATATGCATGCTCATGCTCGTAAAACATATAATAAAGACTCGCAACCAATCAATGAGAAGAAATGTGTCCACTTACAGACAAGCACAGCGCGCAAACGCGCTAATCCCGAGATCTGGCAGAAGATCCCTCGCCAAGCGTACGATCTTGATCTCCTGAATAATCACAAAATATCACTGATCAAAATCACAATTCAATACTCTGAACCATACCTCGGAAACCAATCATTTCCGGAAATATATAACTCGGATAACAAAAGAATCACCGAAAATCCCAAAATACTCCACATAAACCCTCGACATAAAATTCACTACTCAAATCAACTCGAAAACCTCAAGGCGACGATCGGAGCGCGATTACGAGTAAAACGACATAAAACTTTTCAAAATCCAAAAGGTCAACACGTCGCCGGAGCTCTGTCGTTGACCGTCACCGCCAGTGGCGGCGCGCCGTCACTGGAGAGATTTTCCGATGGGGAAAGCCCAGAATTCAAGTCCTCCTCGAGCCCAATACTTTCCTCAAGTACCTCATCCCCTAATTCCACCGTGGTTCACCGAAATTTTGCTAGAAACCTCAATGGATCCAAATCGGCCGGCGATCGGTCCATCACCGGAACTCCGGTCACGACGCACGGTGGCTCACGAGACCTCACCCAAAAGCCTCGGCGTGGTCCACCGAGCCTTTCCCCCCTAATCCCCGGCCACCACCATGGCCGGAGCACCGCCGTCCGTCGCCCCCAAAATCCCTCCGTTTCACAACCAAAATCAACTAACCAAACCGCCACCAAATCACACCATATATACATCAATTGAAAGCCCAAGTCCCAAGCTTCAAAATATTACCTTTATTTCTGGCAACCGCGCCGTTTTCTGGAAGCCACCATGACGGCGAGTCACAACTCAGTGAGTCAACACGGGTTGACTCGGCCAACTCGGCCCAGCTCTGGTCAACTCAGTCAAACAGCCCATGTTTTGAACTTTTCGATAACTTTACGACTATTTGGCTATTTATACATCGCTTATCAACTCTATCCGCAATTTGGATAACTCAAACTCAAACGGATAAACACGACTAACTCGGCGATAATTTCAAATATTCTTTTTATATTCCTCGATTATCCGAAAAATCTTCGGAAAGCTCCTACGGACTCGAAATCAGATTCTCTACATTTTCCACGAACAAACCCAAATCAAATTCGTGCCCGAAAATTAAGTCATGAATAAGGCCGCATAACCGATTAATTACTATAAACCTCAATTACTCGTAAAACTCGCAGATTAAGCCGATTACTATACCAATTCCAGTCCAGGTCGTCACAAATCTACCCCCCTTACAAAAATTTCGACCTTGAAATTTATGTACCTGCTAAGTGAACAGATAAGGATACTGCTCCCACATATGCTGCTCGGTCTCCCAAGTGGCTTCCTCTACTGAATGATTCTGCCATAAGACATTTACAAGCGGAATAACTCTGTGTCTCAACTCCTGTTCACGTCGATCGAGAATCTGCACTGGGTCCTCCACATAAGTCAAATCTTCCCGGATAGGAAGCTGATATGGCGCTAAAACATGTGATGGATCTGGAATGTATTTCCGCAACATCGAGACATGGAAAACATCGTGCACTCGAGCCATCTCTGAAGGCAACTCCAACCTGTAAGCCATGGCACCAACTCTCTTTGTAATCTCATAAGGATCGATATACCGTGGTCGAAGCTTGCCACGCTTCCCGAAACGGACTACTCCTCTCCAAGGAGAAAATTTTAGGAAGACCCAATTTCAATGCGTCGCTGTAAACCATAAACTCTCCACTATCGTCAGGTAGAGTCAGAACCGGTGCAGTAGTCAACTTCTCCGTCAAGAGCAAGTAACTCTCCTCACATGCATCAGACCACTCAAACTGGACGCCTTTCTTAGTCAATCTGGTAAGTGGAGCGGCAATCCGTGAAAAATCCCCACAAAGCCCCGATAGTAACCTGCCAAACCCAAGAAACTCCTGATCTCTGGTACGGTGGTAGGTCTACTCCAATTCAACACGGCTTCAATCTTGTCAGGATCCACGCTGACTCCCTCAACAGATATCATGTGACCCAAAAATTTCACGTTATTCAACCAAAACTCACACTTGCTGAACTTCGCAAACAACTGATTATCTTGCAAGGTTCGCAAAATAACTTGTAAATGTTTCTTGTATTGGCCCACACTTCTGGAGTAAATCAAAATGTCGTCGATGAACACGATCACAAACTTGTCCAAGAATCGCCTGAACACTCTGTTCATCAAATCCATGAAAGCTGCAGGGGCATTGGTCAACCCAAACGGCATAACCAAGAACTCATAATGCCCGTATCGTGATCTGAATGATGTCCTGGCCACATCTGACTCTCTGATCCTCAACTGATGATATCCAGACCTGAGATCAATCTTCGAAAAGACTGAAGCTCCCTTGAGCTAATCAAACAAATCGTCAATCCGCGACAACGAATACTTGTTCTTCACGGTGATCCGATTCAGCTTCCGGTAATCAATACACAACCGCATGGAACCATCCTTCTTCCTCACAAATAATACAGGGGCACCCCACGGTGATACACTAGGTCGTATGAAACCTTTCTCCAGCAACTCTTGAAGTTGAATCTATAACTCTTTCAACTCCGCTGGCGCCATACGATACGGTGCCTGAGATATAGGTCCAGTGCCTAGTAAAAGCTCAATGGTGAAATCAATTTCTCAAACTGGAGGGACGCCTGGTAACTCCTCCGAAAATACATCTGAGAACTCAGAAACAACCTCAATGTCACCAATGTCTGGTACAGTAGCCTTTGTATCCACAACATGAGCTAAGTATGCAACACAACCCTTCTTCATCATCCTTTCGGTCTTCATTGCTGAAATCACACATGGCAGGGAAGTATTCTTCTCACCGCGAAACAATGTGTCGGGGAAACCTGGACGTCGAAACACCACCTCCTTCTTGTGACAATCGAACATAGCCCAATGTGTCTCCAAAAAGTCCATACCCAAAATCACATCAAAATCGACAATATCCAGTAGTAACAAATCCGCGGCTAAACCATAATATCCCACAAAGATCTCACAATCCCTATACACCCAACCAATACTCACAATCTCACCGGACGGATACAACACCCTCCATAACCCCAGAAGTATAGATGCAGGCATAGTAGCTAAAGGTGAAGCTCTGCCCTCATGCAATGACATAGCATGAACTTTGGCCTGTCCAGCTGGTCGTCCACGCTACTGATGACCCTGTTGTCTGCCCTGTCCAGAAGACTGTACTGGTTGAGCTCCAGAAGTAGTACCTCGATCTCCTCCAGAACTCTGAGTCGTCTGCTCACCAACACCAGGACACAGGAAATATTTTCTCGCAAAGTGACCCTCCTGGCCACAACGATAACAAATGGTAGGGCCTCGTTGACAAGGACCAAAGTGGTGCGTATTGCAGAAGTTGCACAATGAATACTCCCTGGGTGTAGCAAAAGTGCCACCAGTACGTCGAGGATAGCTGGATCCGCTAGAACTCCCACTGAACTATGGTCTCTGTGGTCGATCCCTCCTCCATCTCTGTCTCTGTCTAGCCATACTAACTGGTGGTCTATATGGTCCACTGCTAGATGATGATGCCGATCCTGAAATACCAGAACTCAGCCTCTTGGAAGGTCCCTAACTCAGTCCACCTTCCTCAAATCGTCGAGACTGGAATCACATCTACCTTTCCTTCTCTATGTCTTCGCCTCAGAGTGCAGCACTCACAAACTCGTCAAAGTTGTTCCGAGGCATCGTAGTCAATGTTCCCTTGATGTTCAAGTTCAAGCCCAACTCAAATCTCCGGCACTTGGCTTCCTCTGTGGCCACCATGTCAAAAGCAAATCGAGATAAACGAGTAAATCTGTCCCAGTACTCAAGTACTAACATGCTACCCTGTCTCAAGTTGGTGAACTCCTCATACTTCCGCTGCTGTGTAGCATGGTTGAAATACCTCCGCATAAACAAATCTCTGAACAATGTCCATGGAGTATCAACAAGAACTCTATCAGTGTTAACCCACTAGAAGTATGCATCAGACTCAAGTAAACCAACCGCTGCCACTGTCATCTACTCAGGAGTGAAACGCAGACACTCACAAACTCGTTCAGCATGAACCAACCAAGCCTCACATATCTCTGGATCAGCTGAACCCGAGAAAACAGTCGCTCCAGCAGTTCGAGCTTTGACCACAGGGTCAAAACTCTCCTCCAAACGCAATATTCGCATAAGCAAGTCATGCGTCTGGCGATCCTCATCAGGATCCACATCCCTATTGAAACAGGAACCACGTCTAGGAGGCATCTAAATGATAAGAGAAAAGCATTAGTCACAAGGCACAAGGAACGTAATCATGAAACTTTAGATATTTGAAAACATACAACACCCGAAGCATTGATGAGTAACCGCTGGCCAGTCGGGTCATCGCTCCAGACATGCTGTACATTCTCAAATACCCTTAGCATCATAACTACAGAAGTCTACAGAACCTAAAACCTAATGCTCTGATACTAAGCTGAAAGGACCCAACCCCGATTTAGTTTCTTAAACCGGAATCGAACCCCTTCTGAAAACATGAACTTTCAAAAACCATAGAAATTTCGGCAGAGTTTCACTATATCGCAAAGTTACCATTAACCTGCATTGAAAAACACACTTCATCTTATGCCATAAAAACCAAACCGTGGGCACCAATCCCATCCGGATTTCTCAAAATCCTATCACAATATAAAGCAATAAGCAAAACTGTAACTTTACAAAAATCCAGGGAAATCATATAAAAATATAAACATCAGAGTATTCAGAGTGACCTCTAATATATATATATACACAATATACAATAGTAGGCTAAACAAGAAACCTACTAAGAAAGAAAAGTAGCTCGAATACTAAGCCTCCAACTGCGACGTGCGACACCAGAATCCGAACTGCAACTGGGCATTGAAAACAAAGAGCACAGGGAAAGACATATAAACTGTTAGAGTGAGTGGACGAAAATAAATGTCTTTCGCTGAATAATATATGTTATAAAAACATATGCGAGTCTAAATGCATGAAAATAATAAGGTACCCGAGGGAGACTCGTGTACTGAGCATGCATCGTAAAATCCCGCGGGGTCACTCATGGACACATCCGCGCTAGTACAGTCCGAATCACGAGATCCCAGACCCACACATGATTCAAGCCAGAAAGGCCTCAGGTGAGAGATCCCCCCCCCCCCCCCGGTAAAGGCCTCGGGTCAGGGGTCACAGTCTCCCCTGATAAATATCCTCGGGGATCAGCCGGGATGCAAGTGTATCGATACAACCACATATACTAAGACTGTACTCCGTGTAAACCAAATCATAAATAGTTTCATGCGAATGTATGAAGCATAATGTAAATGCATATTCAAGATACATAATTATAAAAGCATATTTGTCGATGCGTATTCGCAAATGCATAATCGTAAATCACATGCTCGTATAAATCATAATCTCATATGCATGCTCATGCTCGTAAAACATATAATAAAGACTCGCAACCAATTAGTGAAAAGAAATGTGTCCACTTACAGACAAGCACAGCGCGCAAACGCATTAATCTCGAGATCCGGCGGAAGATCCCTCGCCAAGCGCACGATCTCGATCTCCTGAATAATCACAAAATATCACTGATCAAAATCACAATTCAATACTCTGAACCACACCTCGGAAACCAATCATTTCCGGAAATATATAACTCGAATAACAAAAGAATCGCCGAAAATCCCAAAATACTCCACATAAACCCTCGACATAAAATCCACTACTCGAATCAACTCGAAAACCTCAAGGCGATGATCGGAGCGCGATTATGAGTAAAACGGCATAAAACTTTTCAAAATCTAAAAAGTCAACGCATCGCAGGAGCTCCACCGTTGACCAGAGAGATTTTCCGGCGGGAAAGCCCAGAATTCAAGTCCTCTTCGAGCCCAATACTTTCCTCAACTACCTCATCCCCCAATTCCACCGTGGTTCACCGGAATTTTGCTCGAAACCTCGATGGATCCAAATAGGCCGACGATCGGTCCATCACCGGAACTCCAGCCACGACGCACGGCGGCTCACGAGACCTCACCCAAAAGCCTCGCCATGTTCCATCGAGCCTTTCCCCCTAATCCCCGGCCACCACCGTGGCCGGAGCACCGTCGTCCGTCGCCCACAAAATCCCTCCATTTCACATCCAAAATCAACTAACCAAACCGCCACCAAATCACACCATATATACATCAATTGAAAGCCCAAGGCCCAAGCTTCAAAACCTTACCTTTATTTCCGGCAACCGCGCCATTTTTCGGCAGCCACCACGACGGCGAGTCACAACTCAGTGAGTCAACACGGGTTAACTCGGTCAACTCGGCCCAGCTCTGGTCAACTCAGTCAAACAGCCCATTTTTCGAACTTTTCGATAACTTTACGACTATTTGGCTATTTATATGTCGCGAATCAACTCTATCCGCAATTCTGATAACTCAAACTCAAACGGATAAACACGACTAACTTGGCGATAATTTCAAATATTCTTTTTATATTCCTCGATTATCCGAAAAATCCTCGGAAAGCTCCTACGGACTCGAAATCAGATTCTCTACATTTCCCACGAACAAACCCAAATCAAATTCGTGCCCGAAAATTTCAGTCGTGAATAAGGCAGCATAACCGATTAATTACGATAAACCTCTATTACTCGTAAAACTCATAGATTAAGACGATTACTATACCAATTCCGGTCCGGGTCGTCACAATATATACAAAAATTACCTAGTAAATCTTCAACAGCATCTTCATCGTCACTACTTTCTTTATCTGTGTTGCATAATCCAGGGTAAATCAATTGTGGTGTTGTCTGATTCCATGTCAAGGATTCTTCCGAAACTGATCGAAACAAACGTTTGTTGGTGAGATAACT
This sequence comes from Geum urbanum, assembly GCA_946800695.1. NCBI lineage: Eukaryota > Viridiplantae > Streptophyta > Magnoliopsida > Rosales > Rosaceae > Geum > Geum urbanum. The sequence goes on along the minus strand of OX327001.1, from coordinate 51,426,374 downwards.
ATAGTCTGATTCAGCACTTGTCAACGATGTTGTTGTCTCATGGCACGTCGATGACTCTTCTGTAATCGATGAAAATATGCGTCGCCTCTTGTCAGAGCGAACTTGATTTGACTGAGAGCAGTCAAACGGTGCTGCCAATCTTTTTTCTTTTGCTACACAAGTTAGATTTCTTTTAGGGCCCATACCTAAGAAATAATTTAAACATTCAATTTTAAAAATTCATGAATGCACACTTGGCATTTATATTAACAAAGTAGACTAATTTCTGCATAATAAAAGAATGTAGCTGCAAATATGACATATTTGTTTATTGTTTAAGCATGAATGAAAAGCAGTACAAATGTCACATAGCTCAAAGTGAGAACCAAAATGCAGGAAGAGTATTGTGACGACCCGAACCAGAATCAGCAGTACGACCAGCTATGTACGTGAGTTACCGCGTAGTTACTGGTATCCGACGGTTGTTTGGAATCGCCAAGCTTGTTAACGACTTAATTATTGGCCGAGAATTGGAGCTGAGTCTCTTCTCGAGAGTCGTTTTACGTGTGATTACGAGTTTGTGGGCGGTTCCGGATCGTTATTTGGACGACCGAGGAATTAATTATAAATATTTGAAGTTCAGATTTAAATGGCGGGTTTGTTCGCGACTAAATTACCGGACGAGAATTTGGTCTTGGCTTCTTCACGGAAGTTGTTCGGAATTTAATTTCGAGTTTGTGGGAACTTCCGGAGCATGATTTGGAGTTACGAGGAATTAGTTGCGAATTTTGCCGTTTGTTGATTATTTAGTTGATTTAATGTGTGTTGCTTTGAAGGATTGACTTTTTATTCGATTGGCCGATATGTTTGACTTTGGGTGATTATTGAAGAGTATGTTGAGACGAGTTCGTGGCCGCGAGAATTATCGGAATCGGAATCACGACGAGAAAGTTACGCGCGTTTCAAGTTCGTCGAAATGGATAAACATGAAGTTTCCGTTTTGGGAAAGGCTATATATAGTAACCTGCTATTCTGGGCAAGGGGGAGACTTTCCATTTTGAGGGTTGACCGAGTTGACCGAGTCAACTCGGTGGAGATGAACTCACGGTGGTTCTCCACGGTCTCCACGGTGGTGCGATGATTCCGGCCACCCCAAGGCTTGGTCCTTGGCCCGTCCGACTCGCCGAGCTGCCCTCGACCCCGTGCCATCCTCCTTTCGTGGTGGAGCTCACGGTGGAGAGAGAAAACTTGAAGTAAAGTTTGTGAATTTGGGTGTTAATGGTGGTTTGTGATTCCGGCCGATTCGAGCTGCAATTCTTAGTGGTCTTTGAAGCTCTCATCCCCTTGATGCTTCCCTGTAAGTTTCGTGTTTCAATTCGATGTGTGCAAGGAGAATTTTGAATTTGAAATTTGTGTGTTCATTCGGTTTTGCTTGAAATTGACCATGTTAGAGTGAGAATTGGACTTCGGTGCAGTTGACAAAGTTGCTCAGTGGGTGATTTTGAGTGGAATAGAGGTTGCCCCGCCGTGAAATTCTCCGGTCAACAGTGGCGCCGCGGTGGACGGCGGTCAACGGCGGCGGTCAACGGTCAGAGTTGACTTTTTGACTTTCGGCAAGTTGTATGTCGTTTGACTCGAAATCGCGCTCCGATCGCAGTGGGGAGGTTCGTTTTTCGAGTTGAGCGTCCAAACGTAAAGCGAGGTATTGAAGTGGTATATACGGATTTTCGACGATTCGTCGACTTTGAATTATCTGTTTCCGAGAACGGTGGTTTCTCGTGGTTTGATTTGTATTGTCGGATTATGATTTTGAATATTGGACATTGTGAATATTCAGGGGTTCGTGATCGTTCGTTTGGCGAGAGATTTTTCCGCCGGATCACGGGTTAACGCGATACGCGTTACGCCAGTTTGTGAGTGGACATTTATTTTCACGGAATGATTGCAAGTCTTTTATAAATGATTTACGAACTTGAGCATGCAGATTGATTATGATTTTACGAGCATGTGTTTTACGATTATGCTTATACGAATATACGTATACGAATATATACTTATACGTACATATTATGATTTAAGCATGTGCATAGAAAAGATTTATGATTTGGTTTACACAGAGTACAGTCTCAGTATATGTTGTGGTATCGATACACATTGGCTTCTCGGCTGATCCCCGAGTACGCTCCGGGAAGGACAGATATCCTGACCCGAGGCCTTTCTGGCTAGAATCACGTGTGGGTCTGGGATCCCGTGGTTCAGACTGTGCTATCGCGTGGAAGGCCACGAGAGTCTCCGCGATATGTTTTACGTGGCATGCTCAGTACGTGAGTGGTAGCCTGAGTCTCCTCACGTTTTATTTGATTTTCATGCATTTGACTCGCATATGATTTTATTCGTATATATATATAAACTAGTGAAAGACATTTATTTTCGTCCACTCACTCTAACGTGTTTATTGTCTTTCACCTGGGTTTTTCGGTTTCCGTGCCCAGTTTGCAGTTCAGGCTCTGGTGTCGCACGTCGTGGTCGGAGGCATAGTGCTCGAGCTACTTTGTTTCATCCAGTAGGTTTATTGTTCTACCTACTGTGGTATGCGTATACGATTGTGTATTAGATGTCGCTCTGAGCTTCCTATTGAATACGTTATACGATTTTATACCGGATTTCAGTAAAGTATATATATATTTATTGATTTACTTTACTGTTGATATATTGAGAAATCCGGATGGGATTGGAGCCCACGGTTTGCTTTTTGTGGCATAGGATGAAGTGTATTTTCCGCGTACAGGTAATGGTAATTCAACGTTAGTAACGAAACTCTGCCCAAATTTTGAAAAGTTTTTGTTGGTTCGTGTTTTCGAAAGGGTTTGATTCCGATTTAGGGAGCTAAATCGGGGTTGGGTCCTTTCAAGTATTCAATGTATTGATATTCGAAATCACAAGGTTGACTTTTTCTATAAAAAAATATAATCAACATAGCCAAATTTCATTACAAACTTGAATATCAATCACACTAAAATAGAATGTAACAATTCAATACAAACCTGAATAACGATCGAAGACTGAAATTGAAGACGATAATTGCCAGAGACACCGCAACAACGTGATACAAACTCTACATAATACATCAAATAAATTCAGAGCTATAAAAGATTATGAAAAATTATGCATAAACTAATATAGTAATGAACCAAAAGACACATCGTGTAATTAGACGAATGATTCAATAATAACAACTGACAACACACCAATTGAGACCCATTCGAATATGCACATGCTTATCCCTAACTAAATTTTAAGATCACAAAATGAAAAAAAAACCTAGATAAGCATACCTGAATAAGTAGTACAATCATATAGATGAAGTAAAAATTATATTGCTCACAATAACAAATGTTTGAGGATCACAGATTTAACTACCATCATTATGCACAACAAATATATACACATATAGACGAATATCAAAATAATAATTACCCATATTGAATAGTAGTGCTATATACACACCTAATATATATATATATAGACACACACATATTGAATCACACCATCATCACTCTCCAAACATTAAGAAACTATTATCATCTACATTGTCTTTTGTTTCTATACCCATATTTTACCAAATGTTTGTTAGGTTTTTGGATAGTGCTATATACACATATTGAATCAGAGAAGAAGCAATGATGATACATATGGGACATTTCTACCCATTGACCACAAACTACTGATCATATTATATACACTGATATATTTTAGCTATCAGTTTCCAGCTTTCATAGTTAGTTTGTTGCTGATATATATCAACAAAATAGAGCTAGAACAAAGATCATATTAGTGGCTGTGAAAGGCATTGTTAAACCTTGTAAGCTATGATTCATATATCTAATGATTAACAAAGTTTCATCATTTCATATTGATCGATAAGATAAAAACTATAAAGTTGCCACCACCTGCGTTGAGGCGTAAATGATACCAAAGTACCCATGTTTAGAAAGAGCCCCTCATGGTAGGACGCCATATTGAGATCAAAACTTTATAACCCATATGCACCAAAACATTTTTCTTGAATATGCTATATATTGAATATGATAATAGACAACCCTCACTTTACATTGTTGGATCCCTCACCAAAACAGTCTTTCTATATATGGTTTTGAATATGATAATCTAATGCATTGTTGGATATGCTATATAACATTTTTCATTCACAGTTTTCAAAGGACTATAGTGTTAGAAAGAAACTATCTCTCAGACATGTTTGATGACAACCAAATTCATTTTCAGAAGCATATTAGAAAATACTATTTCCATAGTATAGTCCATCATCAGAAAAAATGACCGAAAATCTGTACTCTAAGTACGATGAACGATACTCATACTAATCTAGTTCAACAGTGCCCTTCGTATCTAATCAAACTGGAAATAATATTTTTGGTATAAAGTGAAATTATACCATCTTATATAGTTAAAGAATATTGTCGATTTAGGCTCTGAAATGCACAGAATATTGCAAATAAATGATGTAACTTTCTTATATACTCATGCGACAATATTTTTAGTGTATACGCTGGAATGAAAGTTGATCGATCAAACAAAGGAATTGGAAATACACCTACTGTAAAAGGAAGAACTCTGACAAACTTTCCCACGAATAGTAGAACTCGAAAGAAGGATTCAGAGATCTACATAGTGAGATCGAACAAACTTTTCGAGTCCAAATCGAACTGTAACACAAAAACCAACAAAACAAATTAGACGCATCAGTTCACCATCCGAATGCCGACTTTAATTGAAATTTCCCAAATCCAAACACAACCTAGAACATATAATCTTCATTCAACCGTGATCAATAGTATAAACTTATTGTTTTTCTTCAATCCTCACCCAGAAAATTGAATACAAAAGGCAACAAAACCTAGAAGGGCAAAACATAACAATAAGCTTAAACAAAAAGTTTGACTACAACTAATAAAAATCTGAACTATGGTTCATAAAACCGAAATCAGAAAGAGGTTATAGCACAAAAGAGAGCAACAAAACAACCAATAACAAATAGAGACCAAATCGAGACCAAGTATACAAATATAAAGTTTCCACAAATGTTAGCAGAGGCATTTGAACACAGAAATGACACTCCTATTTTAATGGGATCATAGTTCATTTAAATGTAATATGCACCAGTAGAAGAAAACAAAGTAACCATAATATATGCAGAAAACAAATATCTACTTTGCAGCAATGTTTATTACTTCATTCAAATTCCAAAACTAACATGCTTGGTCTTGTTTGAAAGCTAACAATGTATATCTGAACACAGTAATAACCAAACATATATTTCAACAAAGAAAACTGCAGAATGAGAGTTGAACGTAGGTGATCAAACTATCCAACCTGAAACAGAAGATGAAGCATGATATTCCTAAACAATGATATATTTCATAATTAAACTAATTTCAACTTCGATAGAGTGTAATTATCATAAACGGTTAGCACAACTGACTCAAACCCACTCCCACTTTCCTCTTCCCATTTTCTAGTTACAATTTGATCTACATAAAGACTCCAACTTTCTTGTCTCAAAAGCTAAAAGCTTTAATAACTTATACACTATGTTCGTAGTAATAGTGTAAACTACATTCACACTTCGTATTTTTGGACATATTATATTTATTCCAAAATATAGGGTATAGAGAGAAAGCAGATGCATGAGATATCATATGAATGGTCATATATGAATCGTGCACTCCAAACTTAGTACTATACAATGGTCTTACATTGTACTATGTTCCTTATCAACCTGTATAAGAAATTAAACATTGATATGTAGTTTAACTGGATATGGGATTTCATATACCTATGCAAAATTATGGTTAGATATCATATTCCAGTGGTTTGAATTGGGATTTTGATATTACATTAATAAAATGATCAATCGATTATAAAACTCAGATTGGGTAGCTGATCTGGTACTAATTCAAAACCTAGGGTTGCATAGGTATGTTTGGATGTTTGAATTATTAAATCACAGGAATAGGGAGGTATGAGAATTGAAATTAATCTTCCTAGGAAAAAAAACCTCGGCTTAACATAATCTGAAACCAACAAATAGAAATACAGTAAGCAAAATCGCATTCGAACCTAAAGAACCCAGACGATGCAACGATGAACTTCAAATCTAGAGGGAAAAAAATCAAACTGTATAACAGTAAATAAAGAAGTCTGAAAAAGTATATATGATAACATGAGTTAGCCTGTAAGAATAAAGAAGACCAATAAAATAGGGCAGACAACATATAAATATAGTAACAAAATAAAAATTAATGCCACACAAATCTAACAACACATATCTGATAATAACTATTTAGAATCACCTATACACAAAATTGAAACTCCACAATTAAATCCCAAAACCTAACCACACCAACATGAGCAAAACTAACAAACCCACACTACAGATATCATCACCATCTCCATATAATCTCTTAACAGGCTGATAAGATCCATGGAATGACAAATTTCATTCAGTTTTCATGCAATTATATTCAGCCAATAACATTATGACTTACTACTTGTATTTATAGAAATAAAAAGTACAACATAATGAACAATCACCAAAAGAGCAGAAGAGAGATATACATAAAATTATCTGAGGCTTCAATGTTTTGGCTAGTATTGTAGTCTTTGACGCTGCCATAAGAAAACAAAGTAAACCGATTACATGCAAAAAACAAAACAGACCCAAAAACATATAGAAAATATAGCAAAAACAATGACATTATAGTAAACAAAGGAAACTGATTAGATACAAAAAACATAACAAACCTAAAAACACAGAGAAAATATCACAAAAACAATAACGTATAGTAAACCAAAGCCAGACACAAAGTCAAGCTTCGAACCTAAGGGCTCATCTTTGAGAAAGTTATAACTAAATCTAGGAAAAACTTTTTCCGGTGATTCAAAACGTGAAATGATCTTAGCATGTCTACTACAACTTTCATTACAACACCAACTTCAGATTATGAATTAAAATATACAGAATTCACTCAAAAGGTCATACAGTAAAAAAAAATGCAGCCTAAACCCTTTAATTTGTGTAGACCCAAAATACAATAATTAGTGTAGGTAAATGATGGTTTTAAACAGATCATACTCTTGCTAATATAAACAATATACAACATACTCTGGAAGTGATGGTGAAAGTTCTTTGCGGATGATGGGTGAGGTTGATAACTAAGATAGAAGTCCACGCGTGAGTTATTGAAGCAACAATTCTTCCCTGAAATGGTATCAAACACCTTATCAACCAGTCTTCCCTAAAATGATATCAAAGCACCTCTTACATATAAAATTGATCGGGAATTCATCGCGGTTGGGTATCACTTCTGTAATGCTATCTCTCTCACTGTCTCATTGATGGAACAAAAACCGTGTGGGTTTCTGAAATTCCATTCATCCAGTACCCAGTACCTAACCAAGGGCCAAAATCCAAAATCAAAACAATAAGCCAACCAATTATTCGAGAGGAGAGATAGAGAACTCACCGAGTAGCTAAGCCCACGGGATGAGAGAGAGAGAGAGAGAGAGAGAGAGAGAGAGAGAGAGAGATTGGGGATATCAGATATTGAGAGGCGAATAAGAGATCAAAGATTGAGAGATTGTTTCAGAGAGATAGATTTCCAGTGAGCTATGCAAAGCTGAGAGAAGAGAGGAGTAGATAGGAAGTCTTATCCAGAATAGTTGTTCACACACCTCACATGCTCGAAATTTTATGACAAAAATACCCCTATGAACAGTACAAATGAACAATGAAAGGAATAGTAAAACTCGAGATTGTTATATAGGTAATATTGATATTGTTTCAAGAGAAAGTAGAATATGCAGAAAGTAGTTATTTTTTTCATTGATAGAATGCCTTAAATACACGCTGATATAATCTGTTACAGTAACTATCCTGATATAATAGGGATTCTCTGTATCTATCTAATCAATATCCATATCTAACTACGACAAGACACACACCGGGATTAATGGAGAATAAATCTCCTTAAACATTCCCTCTTGTGTCGATGGCCGTAAGAATGATGCATGACTTGTTGTCTCATTAAAAACCTCACCAAGCAAACAAAAACTTCATGGGTAAAATAAAAGCTTGGTTTAAGGGAAAAAGAGTACAACACACCAACTACTAAAGCTACTACATGTGAGGTAGACTTCCCCTGATGTCTACAGAAATGTAACTCCCCCTAACTGTAAACTCAGTCTAGGAGTTTTGATAACCTGCGCATACCAATGCTTCTCACATATTTCACAAAAGTAGATTTAGGAAGTGACTTGGTAAACAAACCCGCAGCATTATCAACATAACCTATTTGACTCACATGAATATTAAACAGCTGCTGTTGTTGCTGATTAAAGAAAAACTTCGGCGATATATGTTTTGTATTGTCACCTTTAATGAAACCCAACTTCATATGTTTAATGCATGCAGCATTATCCTCAAAGATGCAAGTAGGATCAGTAATAGTAGATTTCAATCCACTAGAGCCTCGAATATGACCTATGATTGACTTGAGCCAAACACATTCTCTAACTGCTTTATGCAAAGCAATTATCTCAGAATGATTCGAGGAAGTAGCAACAAGGGTTTGCTTTGTTGATCTCTAAGATATCGTTGTGTTTCCTATAGTGAAAACATAATCGGTCTATGAATGACCTTTGTGTGGGTCAGAGAGGTACCCAGCATCAGCAATTCCAACCAACACATCAACCGGTGTTTTGGAATAGGGGATAGCATGAAAACTATTTGAAACATGACCATTTTTCGACGGGTTGAGAGAATCCCTCGACGGGTCGAGGGAATGACTCTGGTCGATCTAGGGTGCAAGTTTCGACAGGTCGAGGAAAATCCTCGACGGGTCGAAATCCCCAGAATTTGCTTCAACTTTCTCTTTTCCGAGAATTTTTCATGCTTTTCTCTGTATTCTTTGTAAGGGAAGAATAAACCCATGTCAATGGAACCTTTCAAGTATCTAAAGAGTTGTTTCACTCCGTTCCAATGACGTTGCGTGGGTGCAGAGCTAAATTTTGCCAACAAGTTCACTTAGAATACAATATATGGACGTGTGCACTGAGCTAGATACAACAAAGCTCCAATAGCACTAAGATATAGAATTTCAGCTCCCAAGATCTCTTCATCATCATCTAATAGACGAAACAGATCTTTCTTGGGATATAGACTGCGTACAACCATTGGTGTGCTAACAGGGTGTGCTTTGTCCATATTAAATCGCCTCTCTCTGATTAACCTCGAGCTTGCTCCTTCATGGGATCGAGCTTGTTCAGCCAGTCCTTGCCTCTCCGCCTCTCTCCAATCAACCTTGCCGAACGGCCAACCCGAAGTCGATGACCTCCATGGATGGGAGATCTGGATGCCTCACGATGGGTGCCCGGAGCATTTTTTTAATTTAATTTTATAAAACAATACAATATATTTAATATATCAAGTTAATATATTTATAGTGAATAGATGGTACCTCTATGATTATTGGTTAGTATCCTTATCACAGTGTCACACAATCTCAAGTATACCATCACAAATTTCTGAATTTTTTTTTCCGCAATTTGTAATAAATAGTATATTTATTTACCCTAGCTGGTATCTTTAGTAAGCTTTAACAATATCCTTAGAAAGCGTAAATTAGTTTATGAGTGTTGATATATTTGTGTAAGTCTAATGGTATATTTGTATATGAGTTGTTGTATATTTGTGTGAGTGTGATGATATATTTGTTTATGAAACGATGGTATATCTGTTGAAATGTGATAGTATATTTGTTTATGAGTGTTAGTATATTTGTGCAACTATGATGATATATTTGTACAATTATAAGGGCATATTTGTGCAGCGGTTAGTACATTCAAATGTACATTATTAAATTGATAACATTGTGTTACTATCATAGTGTCATAAGGGTACTGTCACAAAATACTAAGTATACCATCAAAACATTGTAAAGGTATTGTCGCAGTGTCCTAAGTATACCATCAGTGCCCCAAGTATACTTGTTTTATGGAACTGTGATGATATGCTTGTTTTGGAAGTTTGGTATACTTATGCAGCTGTGATGGTATGCTTGTTTTGGAAGCTTGGTATACTTATGCAACTATGATGGTATGTTTGTTGTAGAGGCTTTGTATACTTGTGCAACTGTATGTACCTTACACCGTGTTCTAAGCATACCATCTCAAAGTCATGAAGGTACTGTCATAGTGTCGTAAGTATACCATCACAACATCCTAAGGATACTGTCAGTGTCTTAAGAATACCATCACAGTGATCTAAGGGTACTATCATAGTCTCGTAAGGGTACTGTCATAGTGTCGCAAGTATACCATCACAACATCCTAAGGGTACTGTCACAGTGTCATAAATATACCATCACAGTGTCAAAAGGGTACTGTCACAGTGTCCTAAGTATATCCTAAACCATAAACCCTTATACCTTATATCCTAAACCCTACACTTGACACCCTAAACCATATACGTACTCTCTCTCTCTCTCTCTCTCTCTCTCTCTCTCTCTCTCATATCACAATATCTTATAAACACGACACGATATCTTTGTTGATTGAGTGAGTTTGTATCGAGTCATGAAGAAAAAAACGAAAATAAGTCATGGTATCTTTACGAACTTGAGTTAATATCTTTATGAACTACAGTTAGTATCTTTATGTATTGGAGTTGGTATCCTTATTTTTTTAGTTTGTGCTGAGTCGCGAAGAATAAAATGAAAAACAAATATATTTTTTTGGAAAAAAAAAGTTTTTTTTTGCTAAAAAAATAAATTGAACAAAAAACATGTGTGGTATAATGGTCTGCACAGAAAAATGCTTTTATTTCAATTTTAGGCTTTAAAGTGACTTTTAGGTCACTAAAACCATAGTTTGGTAACATTTTGGTACTTTCTAAAAAATAAGGTGACTTTTTGGTCGCATGGATAGTTTTAAGTGACTTTTGGATAATTAACCTATATATTAAAAGAGATGTGCCTTCTACAGTTATTTGGGCATTTATGGTCAAATGTTCTAAATAACATATTTTGCTCTTCTATCAAATCAACTTTTAATAAAATTAATTTCATATATCATGAATAAAAAAGTAAATCAATTAATCAAAGAAAAAAACAAAAACAAAATAAAGAGAAGAGCCTCAGGTGTACATCAGGGAGAAACCATCAAAAACAAACTATAGTAATAAAAAAATTCATTATTTTCTCGACAAAGAAAAAACTATGATTTTCTTTTAAAGAGAGATAAAACAACTCTCACACAGATACACACCCATCGGGTGTACCTTTATCTAGTATATACATAAGAGAAATCACTGGTTTCCACCAAGGGTGCTCTCGAGTTAGTTCTCAATAGACATGCAATGATCATCTTAAGGTGATCCTTTTGTCAACGGATGTTCCTATTACGCTCGTAGTCTCTGAAGGATGACAACCAACTATGTAGCATCTACTTATTTCCTATCAAATGTGAAGCTTCGCATTGAAATTTCGGTGTGTAGTTGCATTTTACACAAAATAAAAAATATAATTCGATCATTGAAGTCAATCGTCTTTTAGATACCCATGTAAGAATCGAGCATGCAAAATTTCAGATCAATCGGAGATGTTTTAACAATTTGATCATCACATTGTAACAATGCACATAGATGATTGACTTCAATGATTGAATTACGTTTTCGATTTTGTGTAAAATACAACTTCACACCAAAGTTTCAGTGTAAAGCTTCACACTTTATGAAAATTGTATGTATATATATAACCATAAGGATGGCCATATTTTTTGGTCATAATTCTAGATGGAATTACATGTCATTATAATACTAATTTCACATATACACACGAAATGTCACATCACAATAACATAATGCAAACTTTACCCTCTATATTTTAATGAGTGCATCTATTCACACCTCCAAAATCGCTATTTACACCTTCAAAGATTTTTGAACTTTTATAATTCTATTTTTAACCCCCTAATTAAAAAAAATTGTTTATATAGCTTGAATCTAGGTTCTTGATAATTTTTACAGAAAATAAAGCGCTCTCTCTCTCTCTCATACTATGTGTTCTTAGTGTTAATTCATCATATTCTATTTATATATAATTTTTCTTGAAAATTTCAGGTTGGGTTTGATGACTAAAACCTAAAATATGGGTGAATTATTTTGAAAATTAGAATTAGTTGGAATGGATCTTTGTAGTATTTTATTTTTGTTTTTTTTCTTTGAATTTTTCAAGTTTGGTGAATCGATATGAGTTTTATGGTTGCAAGTCATTTTTTAGTTATTTTTTTTAAGGTCAATGCTGTTATATATATGTTCTTCAACATTAATCTGGGCTACAAGGTTCCAAATAATATTTTATAGTTTTGTGTTTCATGGTTGAAGTTTAGATTTGTGTTTTTTTTTAAATGAAGGTGGATGATGGGGTGGTGAGAAAACAAAAAATGATGAAGGGTAAAATAGTAAAATTAGTGGTAAATATTTAGAAGAATGTGTAAATAATATTTTTAGAGATGTGAATAGACACACTCTATTTTAATTTTGACTTTATCATTTTCTTTTATCAAAGTTTCTATAATCAATTTATTAAACTCATTATTATAAGCTAAACCCTAAATAGAACACAATTACATACTTTTAACAAAACCCAGAAACTGAAAATCAGGGTTGCTCCGGTCTAGCACCATCAATCGATCGGGATCAATTTCTTCAACCTCCAGCTACATATCGGCATCCAATAGTGGGTGAAGAACCCCAAGTTCGTACTATGTGCGAATGGAATTGTTTCAGCTTTTTTTTTAACTCCTTCCATAATTAATACAAAACCCAGAAACTGAAAATCAGGGTTGCTCCGGTCTAGCACCATCAATCGATCGGGATCAATTTCTTCAACCTCCAGCTACATATCGGCATCCAATAGTGGGTGAAGAACCCCAAGTTCGTACTATGTGCGAATGGAATTGTTTCAGCTTTTTTTTTAACTCCTTCCATAATTAATAAAAGTCTTGAAACGGGATAGAAGTTGGTAGAGCATCCATTGTCTCCTTTTTTTACACACACATGATTCCAGCCTTTTAAGAAACACATATGAGAACATCAATTATTCTCAGATTATGATCTTCTTCCCTCTCTTTAAAAATCACATGGAATAAAGAACACCCATCTCACAGATATAATAATGAAGGAAGACCATTTCAAGTTTCTAAAGGGAAAGAGCACTTGTATTTGACACTACCACATTTTAACTCATTGCCGGCACTTGTTTTTTAACATTACCGGCGATTTTTGCCGGAAAAATCGCCGGCAATGTCTTCTTTTTTTTTGACATTACCGGCGACTTAAATGTAAGTCGCCGGTAATGTCCCGCCAGTAATTAAAAAAAAAAAACATTGCCGGCAACTTACATTTAAGTCGCAGGTAATGTAAAAAAAAAAAAAGACATTACCGGCGACTTAAATGTAGTCGCCGGCAATGTCTTTTTTTTTTTAATTACCGGCGGGACATTGCCGGCGATTTGCCAGAAAAATCGCCGGCAATGTTAAAAAAAAAAGAGGACATTACCGGCGATTTTTCCGGCAAAAATCGCCGGTAATGTTAAAAAACATTGCCGGCGATTTAAAAATCGCCGGCAATGGGTTAAAATGTGGTAGTGTGAAGTCGAGAGATATATATACAGGGCAAACCTTCATTGATTTATTTTTTCTTCATGTTTGTCATTTATCTAATTTTAAATAAAGATGTAGATAAATTTTCTTAATCATTAAATTATAAAGGGTATGATAAATATTTAACAAGTATGATGTGGCAGTTTATATTTATTTAGAATTTGCAATATAATGATGTGTAACTCCACCTAGATTTATGGTCACAAAAGTGAGGTCTTCCTTATGGCCCAATATCATTTTCCTATATATACATATATACATATATATATATATATGTATATATATATATACACACAGTTTTTTTCAGCTAAAGACACCCGCACGGTGCGTAATTTTTGTTTTACCTCATTTAGACATCAAATCTTGATAATCAAGACCACTCATGCTACATATATTAGTTCAACTAAGTTACCTATAAAATTTGAGTCCAATCGAAAATAGTTTAGTTATTTAATTCACTATTTATATATCGTCAACATTTATTTGACGCTCCTTATATGTTTGTAATGTTTCATCATTTTGGATGACCAAATGATTACCAAATTGACTGAAATTTTGTAGGTCTACTCCTTAAAGGGATATCTATAACATCAATGGTTTAAATATTGAAATCAAATGTGAGATGATAAAAATAATCATATCCTTACCATCCGCACCGTGCGGACGCCCTTACATGATCCTCCCTATATATATATATTTATATATCTGCAAGAGATTAATTGGAGATTCATATAATCGTTGGAGATTCCAAACCAACTTAAATGTCTAACATAAAGTATTTAAATGGTCCGCATTCACGTTTGATAAGTCCATAAATATATCATTGGAATCTTTGGAGGAATGAAAGTTGTGTCTACAACAAAAAACGTTTGTGCCTGTACTTTTCTAATGAACAAGCCTTTCCAAATAAGCAATATGCATTGGATATTGCCATAAAAGCATCCGGTGGAAAAAAAAAATGCACAACACCTCAGCACTATTTGGCCAGGAGGGTGCGGCACTCATCTTAAAGACCGAGTCTGGACCGAGGAGAGTAATCTCAATCCCTCCATCTAAACCGATGGTGTTAGGTATTCCACATGCTTCACTTTTTTTTCTTCAAGAAATTTTCTTTGAAACCTTGTAGAGTGGTTGACATTGCATGACAAAACCGATGTACAAAACATCAAAATAATACTGATTTTGGTCACAAACCTTGACGGGTCAAAGGATTCTTAAATGTGTCGAAACCAGTTCACCTTAGGTCCAGGGTACCCCTCTCGACGAGTCAAGAGTTTCCAAATATTGATATCAGATTTTGGGTTTTATTTTGATGGGTCGTGAAAACATCTCGATGGGTCAAAAATGGATGAAAAATGATCTAAGGTATCAGTCTCGACGGGTCAAGACCTACCCTTCGACGGGTTGAAAGAGCCCACAAAATCAGACATAAGCCAATCTTTGACGGGTGGAAGGAAAACCAGGTAAAAATTTCAACGAGTCAAAAACATGCCAAAAATAATCCAGGAGCTATGTCTCGATGAGTTGAAACACCTGGGATCAAAATGTCCTCACTTCTCTTTCTCGTTTTTTCTAGAATTTTGATGTCAAAGAAAGACATTTCATTACATTGCCAACAAAAAACTTACATCAAAGATGTGTTATTCCAAAATCGACTAATAATAAAGTCTTAAAACATCACTAAAACAAGCCCAAAACAAACAAAACTTGAAATACATAACATAATTAACAACCTAATACATAGACTACTAAAAATTCGGACACTCGTTGTTCTCCATCTTGTTGTCTACTACTATAAGATTGGTTTCATCACCATCTTTCATCACATAAACTACAGTAAAGTTAGACACTTGTGCTAACTATTGCTGGCACATCTTGTAAGCATTCTGGATATCCTTGTTTACATGAAATTGCATGTGGATATGCTTCATTGATCCACACATATAGCATGGGTAAGTGCCAGATAGAGCAGAGAGAGAAGAATTTCCGTCATCCCGCTAGTGTTGTAATTCTCAAGTTTTTTCTTAGTTCCAATGGACCTTGCATTATTGATGAGAATTATCTCATGATGTCTTTCTTTTTTAGCCAGGATGTTCATGATATCACTGAATGAATTGATTCTTCCTTGTTCATACTCAATCAACTCGATACTGATGAGTCAGGAAACTCATGGAAGGAGGGAATGTATTCAAAGACTTCTCGATCATAGCTTGATTGGTCTTTTCAACTCCACGGAAACTTAGCTTAGATTGTTGCTCTAACATATCTTGGTTGAAGGAATCAACATTCGAATAATCCAATAACCAGATTGTATTCCATCGCTCTGTCAATTCTGGAAGTTGTGCATCATTCATATTATTGAAGCGTTCTTTCAAAATTTCTCAAAAGTCCTTGGGATCATCTTTTTAAAATTTTGATTCTTCAGAATTGGATGGATGTTTTGCCTAAAAAATATGAGGGTTTGAGCTTTATACTATATGCTAAAACTAACCACTAGATTAACACTTAATATTCAACAATAATGCATACAATTAAAACTCTTTCTTGTAGCATTGATAAGTAGGGATTGTTCTTAACCGGAGATTGAGGGTGAATGCATGACTATGCTAAGTTTTGGAGATTGAGTTTATTATTTACAAAAATTAAGGCTAAAACATGACTCAAACATATCACCTAGACTTCTAACATGCTTCACTCATAGACAAGCAAACAATCAAGAAACCTAGACTCCCCGCTTGATCCAAAAATAAGACACTAATCTATTATTTACAAGTGATAATCCCGCCTAGTTACCTAGCCTTTTTCATGCTTGAAACTTTAGTAAACAAGAAAATTCATGACTCAAAACTTAAAATACATGCTTGATTAATTGAATAGAAGTGCAACTCCGTATCTAAACACCCTATGCAATAAGTATTAGTGATCATCGAAACCTACAAAAGAAAGGGACTCGAAGCATTAAGATTAAATCAAACACATGCCTAAGACTAAGAATTATGAACACATGGAAGTTACTAAAAGAAATCAAACAAATAGTTGAAATCCAAACTTTATTCTTCATCAAATAACCGAAACAATCCAATACAAGGCAAAAGAATGAAAATAGAAGATTATTGCTACACTTTTAATCCGTGAACCGTATTCCAATCTCAAGTGCTTCAACACCTTCTAGGGAGATGGATCACACTCACAAGGGACTCCGCGTATTAAGAGTGATTGGAGACTTGTGTAGGATGAAGTACTTCGGCCTTGGAGAGGTGGACGGCTTCTTTGTAGAGGAGAGGTATTTTTGTAGAGCTGCATGTGACGACCCGGACCAGAATCACCAGTATGATCAGCTATGTATGTGAGTTACTGCGTAGTCGCAGGTTTACGACAGCTGTTTGAATCGCCGAACTCGTTAACGACTAAATTATTGGCCGAGAATTAGAGCCTGGTCTCTTCTCGAGAGTTGTTGTACGTGTGATTACGAGTTCCTGGGCGGTTCCGGATCGTTATTTGGACGACCGAGGAATTAGTTATGAATATTTGAAGTTTCGACGGAAACAGATTAATATGGCGAGCTACTTAACGACTAAATTACCGGTCGAGAATTTGGTTTCAGCTTCTTCACGGAAGTTGTTCAGAATTTAATTTTGAGTTTGTGGGAACTTCCGGAGCATGATTTTGAGTTACGAAGATTTAGTTATGATTATTTCCGATTGTGGACTGTTTAGTCGATTTTAATGTGTGTTGGTTCGAAGGGTTGACTTTTTATCCGTTTGGCCGATGTGTTTGACTTCCGGTGATATTGGAAGATTATGTTGAGACGAGTTTGTGGCCGCAAGAATTATCGGAATCGGAATTACGATGAAGGAGTTACGCGTGTTTAAAGTTTGTGGAAAATGATATTTATGAAGTTTCCAAAAATGGAAAGTCATAAATAGAAGTTGCTACTTTGGGCAGGTCAGACCTTTCCTTTTTGGGTGTTGACCGAGTTGACTCGGTCAACTCGGTGGAGAGTGAGATTTCACGTTGGCTTCATGGTGGCTCCACGGTGGTGGATCGATTCCGGCCACCCTAGGCTTCGGCCTAGGGCTAGTTATGCTCGGCGTGGTTCCCTCGTGGTGGTGCCGGCCACCGTTTGCGGCGAGGCTCGCCGGAGAGAGAGAAAAATCCGGCCAAGTTTGCAAATTTTTGGGTTTAATGGTGAACTCCGATTTCGGCCGAATTGAGCTACAACTTTGAGTGGGATTTGAAGCTCTCATCCCCTTGATGCTCCCCTGTAAGTTTGGTGATTCAATTCGATGTGTACATGGAGAATTTTGGATTTGAAATTTGTGTATCAATTCGGTTTTGCATGAAATTGAGCTAGTTAGAGTGAGAATTGGCCTTTGTTGTAGTTGACAAAGTTGCTCAGTGGGTGATTTTGCATGGAATAGGGGTGGCTCCGCCGTGAAATTTCACGTCCGGCGGCGGCGGTCAACGGTCAACGGGTTGACTTTTTGACTTTCGACAAGTTGCATGTCATTTGACTCGAAATCGCGCCCCGATCGCAGTGGGGAGGTTCGTTTTTCGAGTTGAGCGTCCGAACTTAAAGCGAGGTATTGAGGTGTTATATATGGATTTTCGACGATTTTTCGTGTTTGGATTACGTGTTTCCGAGAACGGTGGTTTCTCGTGATTTATTTTGAAATGTCGAGTTATGTTTATGAGATATGGATTTTGTGAATATTCAGGGGTTCGTGATCGTTCTTTTGGCGAGGGACTTTCCGCCGGATCACGGGTTAACGCGATACGCGTTACGCCAGTCTGTGAGTGGACATTTTATTTTCACGGATTGATTGCGAGTCTTTTATATACGTTTTATGAACTTGAGCATGCAGCATGATTATGGTTTTACGAGCATGAGGTTTCATACGAGATTATGTTTAATATGAGCATGTGTTTTACGATTATACGGTTATACTTATATGAATATACGCATACGAGTATATGCATTTATATGTATTGTTTCATGCATTTGCATCGAATTGTTTACGATTTGATTTACACAGAGTATAGTCTCAGTTACGTTGTTGTATCGATACACTTGCCTCTCGGCTGATCCCCGATGGTAGGCCACCAGGAGGGGCAGTACCCCTACCTGACCGGCGAGGGGCAGTACCCCGGAACCGAGGCCTTTCTGGCTATGAATCACGTGGTAGTCAAGGACTCCGTGATTCTGACTGTACTAGCACGGACGTGTCCATGAGTGACCCCGTGATACTTTCTATGCATGCTCTGTTTACGAGTTGGAGTCAGTGTCTCCTCGTAAACTATTTGATTTGATTTATTTATATTTCGACTCGCATATGTTTTTATAACATATATATCAACTGGTGAAAGACATTTATTTTCGTCCACTCACTCTAACGTGTTTATTGTCTTTCCCCTGGGCTTTTCGGTTTCCGTGCCCAGTTTGCAGTTCAGGCTCTGGTGTCGCACGTCGTGGTCGGAGGCATAGTGGTCGAGCAATCTTGTTTCATCCAGTAGGTTTATTGTTCTACCTACTGTGGTTTACGTATATGGTTATGTATTAGATGTCGCTCTGAGCTTTCTGTGATATATGTTATACGATTTTATACCGGATTTCAGTAAAGTATAGATATATTTACTGATTTATTTTACTGTTGATATATTGAGAAATCCGGATGGGATTGGTGCCCGCGGTTTGCTTTTTGTGGCATAGGTTGAAGTGTATTTTCCGCGTGCAGGTAATGGTAATTCCACGCTAGTAACGAAACTCTGCCCAAATTTTGAAAAGTTTTTGTTGGTTCGTGTTTTCGAAGGGGTTTGATTCCAATTTAGGGAGCTAAATCGGGGTTGGGTCCTTTCAGCTTGGTATCAGAGCATTAGGTTATAGGTTCTGTAGACTTCTGTAGTCATGTTTACTAAGGATATTTGAGAATGTACAGCATGTCTGGAATGGTGACCCGACCGGCCGGCGGATAATCATCAAATTCCGGGTGTTGTATGCTTTCAAATATTTGAAGTTCCATGATTACGTTCCACTTGTTGTGAACGATATTGTATTCATTAGGTTGCCTCCTGACGTGCTTTCCGTGTTATTTCGATTGTGGATCCTGTTGAGGATCAATCGACACGCGATTTGCCAGAGAACAGTGGAATTGGATGAGTATTCTGAGTTCAGTGAACTGTGTGGCACGGTTTTCCTGGTGGTTGTGTATGAGCGTCTACATGTTGCCTCAGAGCTGAGAATTGTGGTAGTTGATGTTTGCATGAGTCAGATCATTGTGTTTGCTGGGCTGATATTGTGTGAGTTCCGGTTGCGACTCCATGGCCCACATGCAGGGTGTTGCTTATACGGTAATGGTGTTATCAGGCTATCCAGCAATTGAATGTGGAGTGTTTACCCACCTGAGGCAGAGATGCCTTGTTCACATGTTAGTTCCTGTTGCACGAGTTATGTGGCTTCAGAGGGAGCTATGCACGAGGTTCGAGATGAGTTTGAACCTGAGTATCAGAGGGAGTCTGATTGATGTGCCTTGAGATATCCGTGAGGATCTTAGTGTGTTGCACTCAGCGGCGAGGCTATTGTGAGGGAAAGATGTACACGGTTTCCGATGTGATGGTTTGAGGAAAGTGGATTTAGTCGAGATTTTGTTGTGGTTGAGTTCTGATACTTCGGGATCAGTGACTTCATCAGACTGTGGCCTTTTCGATTATGTTGAGGATCCTCTGCTGATCCGTTTGACGATGGCGGAGATCGCAGAGTAGCGAACTTGCTCATGTGGCATGAGTTTGGGCGATTGTTGGTGATCCTTTCACGCAGCAGGTGTTGCGGTGATTTGTGTTCGAGGAGCACTTTTAGTTGCTGTTTCGGAGGCCAGAAGGGTCACGTTGAGAGGGAGCGCCCCCAGCCAGCTGTTGTAGCGGTTCGGTAGCTCAGAGTTTACGAGGAAATCATGATGCTATTTCTGGAGCTTGATCAACCCAGATTTCCAGACGAGCCATTCAGAAAGTCGCAATTGACGTGGGCGGCTAGTTGGGCATGTTGGAGTTCGTGCCATAACCTTGTTTGAGGACAGATTTTTTTTCCGAGGTTACTGTTGTTTGACATTCATGGTTGTTGTACCTGCATCTCTACTTCCGAGGTTTTGGAGAGTGTTGTATCCATCCGGAGGTTGTGAGATCCTTGTTAAAGGATATGTGTTAGCCGCGGATCTGTTATAGCTGGACATTATGGTTTTAGTGTGCTTGTGAGTATGGACTTACTGACGACGCATTTGGCGATGTTCGAGTGCCTCGAGGAGGAGGTTGTGTTTCGATGACCAGATTTCCCCGAGATACTGTTTCGCGGTGATGGTCGAGCGGATGATGGAGACGGATTATGTTGCTTGCTTAGCCCATGATGTGGATACTATGGTTGCTGTACCCGACATTGGTGACATTGTGGTGGTTCCCGAGTTTCCAGGTGTATTCCGGAGGAGTTGCCAGGTGTTCCTCCTGTTCGGGAGACTGATTACATCATTGAGCTTGTACCGAGCGCTAGACTCATTTTACTGACATCTTGTCGTTCGGAGCCAGCGGAGCTGATGGAGCTACAGTTTCGACTCCAGGAGTTGCTGGAGGAGATTTCGGGAAATTTCATGCGACCCCATGTATTTGCGTGGTGTATTCTTGCATCGTGTGTACGGATGATGGATGGTTCGATGTGGTGGTGCATTGACTACCGGAAGCCTGATTCGCTTCAGAGGAGAGTGAGTATCCTCCGCTTGGGATTGACGGTTAGTTGATCAGCTCGCGAGAGTTTCAGTCTTTTCGAGGATTGATTCCGGATCCGGATACCATCAGTTATGGTTTGGTGAGTCAGATGTGGCTTTGTTGGCTTTCAGATCACAATGCGGGCATCAGGAGTTCTTGGTCATTTCATTGATTGACCAATGCTCTGTAGATCGTGTGGACTTGATGGACCAGGTGTTCAGACGGTTTTTGGACGAGTTGCGACCATGTTCGTCGGCAATTTCCTGATGTACTTCAGGAGTGTGGGCCAGCACTTGAGACGATTGTGAGTGGTTTTACGGACTTCGCGAGACGATCAGCTGTTTGTGAAGTTCAGCCAGTGTGAGTTTTGGTCGATTAGCGTGACGATTTTGAGCTGTGTGATGCTAGCCGAGGGAGTTGGCGTGGATCCTGACCAGTTAGAAGCCGTATTGATTTGGGGTTGACCTACCATTGTACCAGAGATCCGGTGTTTCTCTTGGGTTTGGCAGGCTTTTATCGACGGCTTATGCAGGATTTTCCCGGATTGCCACTCTACTTTCCGGATTGACGAAGAAGGTGTCAAGTTCGAGTGGTTCGATGCACGCAAGGAGAGTTACTTACTCTTGCGGGACGGTTGATCGTTGTGTCGGTTTTGACCTTACCTGACGATCGTGATGAGTACGTGGGTTATGGCGATGCATCAAGGTTTGGATTTGGTTATGTTTTGATATTGTGTAGCAGAGCAGTGGCTCCTGATTCCAGGCAGTGGAACTTTGTGTAGCTACATATCCTATGTATGATTTGGGTGTAGCTGCCCTTGTGATAGCACCAGAGAGTTGGAGATACTATTGCTATGGCGTGCAGCGTGGTGTAGGGTGTACACTGACCACTGAGTTTTATCCACTTGCATTTTCGGCCAGATTTGGGCTTGAGACAGTGTAAATGGATGGGATCGACTCACGACTATGGCTGCACTTTTGAGTTTGTGCAGGGAAGTTTACAGGTTGTACTTTGATCATCCGTCTGGGATGATGTTGTTGTTGTGATGTATTCAGTCGAGAGTTAGGAGTTTCAGTATTGCATGTGGGTATGTGTCGCTCGAGTTTCCGTGTTAGCCGAGTGTGGGCTACGAGAACTGAGTTTGAGTATGATGGTGTTGAGGCTCGTGATTTTGCGCGTGTTTGGCGCTAGTGATGCAGAGAAGTGTCAGATACTCCGAGTTTACTACTCGTGACGCAACATGAAGAGCAATGTAGCGGCTTGAGTGTGCAGATGCCACATTTGTCGACTAGCGATGGCTTGGAGGCAGAGACTTGCCGAGAAGTATCAGCCATTTGGGATTACCGGTTAGACGTGGCGATTGTTGCTATGTTTGTATGCACTTTGGTTGTGATACCAGTTGTTAGGCCATTGTGGACCATTGGATGGACTCTGTACATTCCCTTGTACTTTCGGAGTTGATTTCAGTGGCAGGCTGGCATAGCTGTGTTTGACGGAGATTGGTCATTCCTGTGGTGCACTTGTGTCCCGGTTCGCTGGTCGAGGTAATTAGCTATGATTATGTGTTGGCGAGCTTTGCAGCGAACATTGGGGACCAGATTACGAGCTAGTACCGGTCCTTATCCTCAGATTGGTGGGCGATCTTCGAGGACTATTCAGACCTTGGAGGGCATGTTGTGGACCTCGGTATTGCAGTTCCGGAGGATTTGGGACCAGCAGTTTCACTTGTTTGAGATTGCATGCAGTACCAGTTTGTGGACCACTATGGTATTGACGTTGCTTGATGTTGTTTTGAGGGACGATGTTGTACTCCACTGTGCTGGAGCGAGTTTGGTTTGAGTTTGAGTTGACATTTGATTCGGATTTTGTGGAATGTGCTACCACAGACTTTTGGTTTAGCAGAAACAGGATGATAATTGCTTGAGTTTGATGCTAAAGTTATGTGGATGTGTGTGGACTAAGTTGTGTTAGCCATGTTGTTTTGATCCGTATGTGGTTATAGGCGAGTTTGTGTTGTGCCGTGTGGTTCGGCATCGCCTATAGCGTTGGCTTTTATGTGTGTTGTGTTCCGTGTGGCGGAACTACATTTCAGGTTGTTGTGTGTTGTGTACCCTATATGTTCCTTATGTAGGAACACTTGGCGATTGTGTGAGCCAGTTCAGATTTGTGATTTGAGGGTATAGGGATTCCAGCACGGAAATATCTCCTATTGTGGAGTTTGTGATCAGAGTTGTTTATTTGAGATTGCCGTTGGTGAGTTGAGCAGTATGCAGAGGCAGTGCTCCTACATTGTAGTCGGCAGACTCGGAAATTTTGAGGTCGAAATTTTTCTAAGGGGGGTGGATTTGTGACGACCCGGACCAGAATCACCAGTATGATCAGCTATGTACGTGAGTTACTGCGTAGTCGCAGGTTTACGACAGCTGTTTGAATCGCCGAACTCGTTAACGACTAAATTATTGGCCGAGAATTGGAGCCGGGTCTCTTCTCGAGAGTCGTTGTACGTGTGATTACGAGTTCGTGGGCGGTTCCGGATCGTTATTTGGACGACCGAGGAATTAGTTATGAATATTTGAAGTTTCGACGTAAACGGATTAATATGGCGAGCTACTTAACGACTAAATTACCGGTCGAGAATTTGGTTTCAGCTTCTTCACGGAAGTTGTTCAGAATTTAAATTTGAGTTTGTGGGAACTTCTGGAGCATGATTTTGAGTTACGAAGATTTAGTTATGATTATTTCCGATTGTGGACTGTTTAGTCAATTTTAATGTGTGTTGGTTCGAAGGGTTGACTTTTTATCCGTTTGGCCGATGTGTTTGACTTCCGGTGATATTGGAAGATTATGTTGAGACGAGTTTGTGGCCGCGAGAATTATCGGAATCGGAATTACGATGAAGGAGTTACGCGTGTTTAAAGTTTGTCGAAAAGGATATTTATGAAGTTTCCAAAAATGGAAAGTCTATAAATAGAAGTTGCTACTTTGGGCAGGTCAGACCTTTCCTTTTTGGGTGTTGACCGAGTTGACCGAGATTTCACGTTGGCTTCATGGTGGCTCCACGGTGGTGGATCGATTCCGGCCACCCTAGGCTTCGGCCTAGGGCTAGTTATGCTCGGCGTGGTTCCCTCGTGGTGGTGCCGGCCACCGTTTGCGGCGAGGCTCGCCGGAGAGAGAGAAAAATCCGGCCAAGTTTGCAAATTTTTGGGTTTAATGGTGAACTCCGATTTCGGCCGAATTGAGCTACAACTTTGAGTGGGCTTTGAAGCTCTCATCCCCTTGATGCTCCCCTGTAAGTTTGGTGATTCAATTCGATGTGTACATGGAGAATTTTGGATTTGAAATTTGTGTATCAATTCGGTTTTGCATGAAATTGAGCTAGTTAGAGTGAGAATTGGCCTTTGTTGTAGTTGACAAAGTTGCTCAGTGGGTGATTTTGCATGGAATAGGGGTGGCTCCGCCGTGAAATTTCACGTCCGGCGGCGGCGGTCAACGGTCAACGGGTTGACTTTTTGACTTTCGACAAGTTGCATGTCATTTGACTCGAAATCGCGCCCCGATCGCAGTGGGGAGGTTCATTTTTCGAGTTGAGCGTCCGAACGTAAAGCGAGGTATTGAGGTGTTATATATGGATTTTCGACGATTTGTCGTGTTTGGATTACGTGTTTCCGAGAACAGTGGTTTCTCGTGATTTGTTTTGAAATGTCGAGTTATGTTTATGAGATATGGATTTTGTGAATATTCAGGGGTTCGTGATCGTTCTTTTGGCGTGAGACTTTCTGCCGGATCACGGGTTAACGCGATACGCGTTACGCCAGTCTGTGAGTGGACATTTTATTTTCACGGATTGATTGCGAGTCTTTTATATACGTTTTATGAACTTGAGCATGCAGCATGATTATGGTTTTACGAGCATGAGGTTTCATACGAGATTATGTTTAATATGAGCATGTGTTTTACGATTATACGGTTATACTTATATGAATATACGCATACGAGTATATGCATTTATATGTATTGTTTCATGCATTTGCATCGAATTGTTTACGATTTGATTTACACAGAGTACAGTCTCAGTTACGTTGTTGTATCGATACACTTGCCTCTCGGCTGATCCCCGATGGTAGGCCACCAGGAGGGGCAGTACCCCTACCTGACCGGCGAGGGGCAGTACCCCGGAACCGAGGCCTTTCTGGCTATGAATCACGTGGTAGTCAAGGACTCCGTGATTCTGACTGTACTAGCACGGACGTGTCCATGAGTGACCCAGTGATACTTTCTATGCATGCTCTATTTACAAGTTGGAGTCAGCGTCTCCTCGTAAACTATTTGATTTGATTTATTTATATTTCGACTCGCATATGTTTTTATAACATATATATCAACTGGTGAAAGACATTTATTTTCGTCCACTCACTCTAACGTGTTTATTGTTTTTCCCCTGGGCTTTTCGGTTTCCGTGCCCAGTTTGCAGTTCAGGCTCTGGTGTCGCACGTCGTGGTCGGAGGCATAGTGCTCAAGCAATCTTGTTTCATCCAGTAGGTTTATTGTTCTACCTACTGTGGTTTACGTATATGGTTATGTATTAGATGTCGCTCTGAGCTTTCTGTGATATATGTTATACGATTTTATACCAGATTTCAGTAAAGTATAGATATATTTACTGATTTATTTTACTGTTGATATATTGAGAAATCCGGATGGGATTGGTGCCCACGGTTTGCTTTTTGTGGCATAGGTTGAAGTGTATTTTCCGCGTGCAGGTAATGGTAATTCCACGCTAGTAACGAAACTCTGCCCAAATTTTGAAAAGTTTTTGTTGGTTCGTGTTTTCGAAGGGGTTTGATTCCGATTTAGGGAGCTAAATCGGGGTTGGGTCCTTTCACTGCAGCTTATAAAATGGGTGATCCTTTTGTTCTGGCCGAATCTTTCTTTATATAGGCACCAAGCAAAGCCTAATTTGACTCCTTCTAGGACTCTAATTACTCCACCCGGGTAACCCTGACCATTTTCCACGAAAACAGAAATTTCTTTTGTTCTAGAACTCTAAATCGTGCGATTCCAGTTGGGTTGAAAACTAAACTTCTAGATCTTGGTACAAAGGCCGACTTCTGATAATTAATTTTAATCCATCTTCTTTCTTTTGGCTTTTTTGGACATGATCTTGGTCTTTGACCCATCTTCATTAATCTTGGTCCATTCTTGAGTAATTTGGGCTCCCATTTAGCAATAGGGTCGACATTTTCAATATATAAGTAAGCCCGTGACAAATTCTTCTTCTATCACAATTAGGAAAGGTTTTCTTCATCAATTAGGAAAGATCCGGACACTTCCTCTTCACTTTAGGAAATATTTTGCACATGTGTTCTGAATTCACTTTCCTATTCTCCCAAGGACTTCTACTTCAACAATGATTTCTAGTCGAAATAGGACTCTTCATTTTTCTGCATTTCTGCTCCATTTAGCCTCCTTAATTCATCTTCTTTATTTATGACCTAAAAATAATAAAGTAAGTTAGAATAGAGAATATTAAGGTCAAAACAAAGCTAAATGTAAAGAGAAAGACGTTAAGAATCAAACGTAAAATGCGTAGATCAAATTTCCCCACACTTAGACTTTGCTACTAAATAAAAGAAAGACTAGAAATAAGAAAACACACAAACCAACGTTAGAGCTAAGCTCTATGTTGGAAAAATTCTAAAGACTTAAAAACTTTAAAATATTACAAACACTACTATGCCTTAGCTCAAATTGTCTCAGAATATTTTTCAAGTGTGTGGCGATGATATCACAAGTTTTAAGATTTTAAAACTCAATAATTTTCGAGAGATAAAAAAGATAAGATCATGTCATGAACAAGTAACACTTTAAGGTTTGTATGATCTAAAAGCTTATTCTAACATGCAAAATCTGTACCATGTTTATGCAAACCATATCCACTACATATTATATCAATCAAAATATCTCAATTAGCACTAAAAGTTGTTTAGGTGATTTGCAACACCATATGTATCCTTTTCGGTCCATTTTCATCATAGACTAACTAAGAGAATCCTAAAAACTCTTTAAAACACTATGTTAAACAAAAAAACTCAAGACACTCAAAAAGCGTAGATTTAGTTCTTGTCTTCTTTGGACAACCTTAGTAAATGGCCAGTCAGCGAGAGAGATCAAGATAGGTTGGAGTGATTTTTGAACTTGTCTTTTCTCACATCCAAAACCCGTCCTAGCAACCGTCCCCTTCTAGACACCAAATCACAAGGATTTCTTACTAAAAGACAAGTGTTCATCAACTAACTAATTAGACTCTAGAAATACACTAATTAAAAACAAGAAAACACTAAATATTTTTTTAGGGCATCATCCGCCAGAAAGTTCCATTGTCCGCCCGGTTTTTACAATTTAAGACTCAAATAAAGTTGCAAACCCCTCCCCCACACTTAAACTCTACATTGTCCTCAATGTACTAAAGTACATCATAGAATTCAGCAAGAAGGCTAGGATTTATGAAAAATAACAAAGAAATTAAAAATGCAACGAAATAAAAAGTGTAAGGGGAAGAGAAAGCAAATCTGATTTGTGACTCCTCCATTGGTTTACCTCCCAACAAGCGCTTATTTTTTTAATGTCTTACAGCCTAGACGTGAGATTTCTTTATGTGTTTGAAGTGCCTGGCTCCTCAAAAGGGGACTCATCAACGATATGTAGCTTGAAATTCTCATAATAGGGCTTCAATCTATGCCCATTCACCTTGAACAGCTTCCCGGTCTTTCAGGATTTAATCTCCATGGCTCCATGATGGAAAATTTGAACAACAATGTAGGGTCCCATCCATCTTGCATGTAGTTTACCTAGAAAGAGTTTGAGCCTTGAATGAAAGAGTAAAACTTTTTGTCCTTCCTCAAAACTCTTCCTACGAATCATCTTGTCAGAATCCGCTTGGTCTTTTCCTTGTAAATCCATGCATTATCGAAGGCATCATTCCTTATCTCCTCGAGTTCACTAAGTTGTAGCTTTTGATGCATACCGGCCTCATCTCGATCCATGTTGAATTTCTTGATAGCCTACCATGCCTTGTACTCTAGCTCCACCGGAAGATGACATGATTTCCCATAAACTAATCAATAAGGTGACATTCCAATGGGAGTTTTGTAGGTAGTTCTGTATGCCTATAATGCATAATCTAAAATATTGGCTCCAATCTATCCAGTTTGGCTTAACGGTTCTCTCCAAAATCTTCTTAATCTCATGGTTGGACACTTCAACCATTCCATTAGTTTGAGGGTGGTACGGTGTAGATATTTTATGCATGACACCATACTTCCTCAATAATGTTTACACCATCTTGTTGCAAAAATGACTCCCTCCAAACCTTGTAAAAATGTTAGCTTTAAGGAAATCTGCAATAACTCGCCAATCATTAGTACGGGTGGCTTTTGCTTCCACCCATTTTGACGCATAATCAACAACGAGTAGAATATAAGTAAAATCGTTAGACACAAGAAAATGTCCCATAAAATCTATGCCCTACACATCAAAAATTTCGACATGAACTACAAAGTGTTGCGACATTTGATCTCTAGGTCATTAATTACCGGATCTTCGACACTTATCACATTTAGCACAAAATTCATGAGAGTCACGAAATATACTAGGCCAAAAGAATCCACAATCTAACACTTTAAGGGCTATTTTTCTAGAACCAAAATGACCTTCACGTGCACCATTATGACAAAACTCAAGAATGGACTGAAATTCACTATCGAGGACACACCTCCTAATAATTAATTCCGAACATTGTTTCCACAAGTAAGGTTCATCACAAATAAAAGTCTAAGCATTACTCTTAAGCTTGTGAAGTTGAGAACTATGCATGAAAGATGAAAACTCATTGGTAACTAAATAATTAACTATATCTGCATACCATGGAGTTTCAGAGGAACTTACCTAAATTCTAAAGAGTTGTTCATCCAAAAAATTATCCACAATTGTAACGACCTCTTTTTCATGTACCATGTTTTCTACTCCTTTCGTGTCTTTAATTTCTATGTCGAATTCTTGATCGAAGTATGAGTATCCAACGAATCAGCCTTGGTTTTGCATCCTTCTTTGTCATCAAATACTTTAAAACCGCATGATTCGTGTAGATGATAACCTTGCTTTGAAGTAGATAAAACTGAAACTTGTCTAAGGAAAACACCACAGCTAGCATCTCCTTCTCGGTGGTTGTATAATTTGCTTGAGCATCATCGAGTGTCTGAGAGGCATAATAGATGGCGTAGGGCTTCTTGTCCTTCCTTTGTCCCAAAATAGCTCCAACGATATAATCCGAGGCTTCACACATAAGTTCAAATGGAAGAGACCAATCTGGTGCAAAAAGGATAGAAGCACTCGTGAGCAATTCCTTCAATCTTTCAATGGCAGCTCGGCAATCATCATCAAACACAAATTGAGTGTCCTTTTGGAGTAGCTTACACAAAGGTCCTTGATAAATCTTTGGTAGAAACCTACATGACCAAGAAAAGAACGAATCTCTCTAACCGAAGTCTGAGAGGGTAAGTACCACACAAGATCTACCTTAGCTTTATCAACTTCTATCCCTTTTTCTGAAAATATGTGTCCTAAAACAATCCCTTGAGTAACCATAAAGTGACACTTCTCTCAACTAAGCACTAGGTTAGTTTCAACACATCTTTGCAAAATTAATTCTAAATTTCCCAAGCATACATCGAAATCTCTCCCAAAAACAATAAAATCATCCATGAATACTTCAATTATTTTCTCAATGTAATCGGAAAAGATAGAAAGCATGCAACGTTGAAACATACCTGGTGCGTTGCACAAATCAAAAAGCATCCGTCGATATGAAAATGTTCTAAAAGGGCAAGTGAACGTTGTCTTCTCTTGATCCTCCTCCACGATGCTTATTTGGTTGTAACCCGAATATCTATCAAGGAAGCAATATCAGGCGTTACCAGCCAACCTCTCTAGCATTTGGTCAATGAATGGCAAAGGAAAATGGTCCTTTCGAGTTGTGGCATTAAGCTTTCTATAGTTGATGCAAAATTTATGGTCGGTGACAGTTCGTTGTGGCACTAACTCATTCTCCGCATTCATGACAACAGTGATTCCGGACTTCTTAGGAACAACTTGCATGGGTGAGACTCATCGGCTGCCCAAAATAGGATAGATAACGCCACAATCCAAGAGTTTGATCACTTCTTTCTTTAAGACCTCCATCATTGGCGGATGGAGTCGTCTTTGAGCTTCCTTAGTCGGTTTAGCTCCATCTTCAAGTAAAATTTGGTGCACACATGTGGCTGGATTAATACCTTTGATGTCCGTGTCTAACCAATGGCGGTTTAGTACTTTGAAAGCACACGAACTAGCTTGACTTCTTGTTCTTCCACCAACGTTGATGAGATGATAACCGGCAAACAGTTATTCTTTCCTAAGTACGCATACTTCAATTGAGCCAGTAATACCTTGAGTTCTAATTCTGGTGCTTGTATAATGGAGGGAACAAGCTAATTTGTACCATAGGCCAAAGGAATAAGTGGCGGCCCAGTGGTCATCTTGGGAGCCTCGTTGAGTGCCATAGCCATTTCACGAATTCTAGGCTCCAAGATGTCGATCAATGCATCAATAAGGGCTTTATCCCCGAGTTAAGTCAGCCCCGCTCCTTCTTGAATGGCAATGTCGAGCTCATCTTCTCCGATGGTGTCGAAGTATTATTGCGTCATATCTTCAACCATATCCACCGAAATACATGCATTGACACTTGCTGTAGGAACCTTCATGGCATCTAAGATGTTAAACTCGATCTTCTCTCCATCAATCTCCATGGAAAATGTTCCTTCAAACACATCGATCTTAGTTTTTGCAGTTCTCATGAAGGGACGTCTGAATAGTAATAGCGTGGTGTTCAAGGGGCTCTCCTTCATGTCAACAATGTAGAAATCAGCTGGAAATATCAAGTTGTTGACTTGCACAAGAACATCTTCAACGTATCCCCTTGGACACTTATGAGAACGGTCGGCTAGTTGGATGATGATATTGTCTTGCTTAAGCTCGCCAAGGTCCATGGATGCATACAAGTAGTAAGGCATGACATTGATAGATGCACCAATGTCTAGCATGACATCTTCAAATTTGTTGTCACCAATCACACAAGGAACAGAAAGGCTCCCCGAATCCTTTAATTTGGGGGGTAGCCGATGTTGCAACACTGCTGAAACGGTTGCATTCACCTTCACAACCTCCTTCGCTCTCGTTTTCCTCCTTTGGGTGCATAACTTTTTCAAAAACTTGGCATAGATAGGCACTTGCGTTATGCACTCGATCAAGAGTGGATTTACTTGTACTTTCCGAAAGATTTCTAGGATTTCATCATATTGATCCATCTTTCTTAGATTTTGTCAACCTATGTGGGAATGGTGCACGAGCAAATGATGTGTTAGTATTAACCAAACTTGAAGGGATAGGGTTAATACCTTTGGTTGGGGCAGGTTGCGTAGACGAAGGTTCCTTAGTGGCGTTGGATGCTACATTGTTCTTCTTATAGGCATCTTGAGTTGCTGAATCTTCTTCTAAGTCTTCATCCTAAAAAATGGCATGATGAAGTGTCTTGCTTGTCCTTGGAAAAGGAGATGTCGCCGTCTTACCACTCCTAGTAACCATAACACTTATATTTCGTGGGTTGGAAAGTGTTTGAGGAGGTAGTTGTCCGTTCTCCGTTATTTGGCCCATGAAATCAACGATTTGGCCTATTTTCTTCTTCACCTCGGATATATCTCGGTCATGACTATCCAATGTCTCTTTCATTTTTTCTTGTCAGTCCAAGAGCACTTGTGTTGAACCAGACAGTTGGGCCAACATCTTGTCATAGTCCAGATTAGTAAATTATTGTTGGACCGGGGGAGCTTGAGGCATAGATTGCATCGGTTGCATAAATGCTTAAGGTAATGACGGTCTTGCTTGAAATGGAGCATGTTGATAACCTTGTTGAGATGTCGGAAGGTTCAAACATCCCTCATTACTACTCCACTTGAAACTTGGATGGTCTCGGTTGCCAAAATTATTGTTATTGTAGTTGTTGTAACGTTGGCCCCCTTGATATCCGCCAATCGTATTTACTTGCTCCGCCTCATTAATTTGCTCTGTTATTGTAGGACATTGAACATTATAGTGCCCTTGCATATGGAGAACGCCACAAACAGGTCCTAGGCTTGCCTTGGCTCTCTTAGTTTCGAGTTCTAGCACTTTTTCAAGCATGGAAGCTAACTTGTCATATTTCTCGTCTGAAACTTGCTTGGAACTCACTTTATGCACTGATTTTCGTGGAGTCATCCCATATTGAGCATCATTGTTTGCTCGGTTCTCCAAAAGTGTATGAGCTTTCGCTTCATCTAAGCCCATGAATGCTCCGGTTGCAGCAGCATCAAGAAGCTCTCTATCAATTAGTTTGAAACCATCATAGAAGTAGTTCATAAGGTTGCTCTCCAAAAAACCATGGGAAGGGCAGCTGACACATAAAACCTTGTAATGATTATAGTATTGGCAAAAGGACTCATCGACTGCTTGTGAGATTCTCATGATCTTCTTCCTCAAAACAGTAATCTTTGAGGCTGAAAAATACTTGCTTAGGAAAGCATCCGCTAATTGCTTCCAAGAGGTGATGTGATTCGGTGGGAGTTTCATAAGCCAAGTTTGAGCTTTTTCCGTCAATGTGAAGGAAAATGCCTTGAGTTTCAAGAGTTCTTCATCCACATCTGAGGGTTTCATACTCGAACATACAAACTGAAATTGCCTTAAATGCATGTTCGGATCTGCATGGGACATTCCTTGAAAGGTAGACAAAAGGTGAAGGAAGCCACTCTTAAGCTCAATGTCCTTTTTGTCCTCTTGAGGATTTGGGAATCGTATGCACGAATGACCGCTACTCCATTCGGTTGAGCAAGTACGTTGGCGAAGAGATCATCTCTCATTGTTGGGAGGGTTGAGTGGATTGACACTAGCCATCTCTTGCTCTTCTTCTGAAAAAAGATTGGTGGAGTGATGAGATGAATGTGGAGAGTCAAAACCTTCCTCAAGGAGAGGTTGGTAAAGATCTTGCTCCCTTGGAACTACTTGAGACTTCAAATTTGCCAAACAGTTTGTAAGTGCTTGGAGATCAACTTTAGGAGTCGAATGGGAGCTGGACATTCGTAGAAATCTGATCATCCACCAAAGATCAAGTGTTAGTATCAAAAGAATACACAAGGAATAGAAGATACTAACCAAAAACGTTGGAAATTAAAAGAAAACAACAAAAACACACAAAAATGACACAAAAGCTCTAAAACACTAAGTTAGACACTCTAAGTAATTTAAACGTGAATGCAAGGCTCTAGAGATCCTAAAATGCATGCAAAATGGTTAAAATGATCTAAAAATAAGCTAAGACACAATATACAACGTTTTCTGCAAAATTAGGCATATATACAATGCAAGACTTAGAATAAACATTAAATACACATATGTACATGTTAAAATGCAAGCACATAATAATCACATCAAATTCATGCATAACACACTCAAATCGTCATCCAAATGCATCAAACAAGAACCTATGTAAAGTATGGAGTGATGCATAAGAGAAAACGTTAGAAACCTGTAGAAAACACATAAAGTTATGTGCTAAATCATGAATGCAACGTGACCTTTCTCTTGGCCTTATGCCCCTAACTTCACTTAGGTTAGGATACCCGGTGATGATATCTGAACATCACAAAGCCACAAGAAGGTTATGCAAGCTAAAATGCAACATGGTTAAGCCTTTACAAGTTTAGTAAGTAACTAATGTATAAAACACACAAAAATTTCTAAGTATTATGCACAAGTATTTTGTATATTGAGTTTACCTTTTATTTAAAGAGAGTACACTAGTTTGATCTTTAGATCGTTCAATGGACGTGCGACCTGCGCAATAAAGTATAAACTTTCAATCAATCAGCATTGGTTCAATCGAAAAACATGGTCATTTAGAGGTAGAGATAACGCGAGAGGTATGACTAATTTCAACAAAACACCCTGAGGCTAACCAGGCCAATGATATATACTCTATTGGTGTTAGTCTTTCTTAGATCCAGAATCTGTCACCAGTCATAACCCGTTTCTAGATACTATGTCCGACATTCAGCCAATCTTTCAAAAATTTACACTCCCTCAAGTCCTTTGTAGACTCCGCCCTCAACCTTATGTCCATAACTTCACTTAGGTTATGATATGCGATGATGAAATCCACACATCATGAGGGGTTAATGAGATAAACAAAGAAAAAATGCGTCATCTATTCCAAAGAGTGCGACTTAATCAACCAAACTTATATACTAAATTTAAATCAAAGACTACGTTTAACATGTATAACTGCAAAATAAAATTAAATTGTAAGTATAAAAAAATATTGAATTATAAATAAGTATGTAAATTTTGAATATAGACATTATTTATATTTACACAATTTCACATATTCACAAAGAACACATGCAAATTTTCAGAATCACGCAAAGTTGAAAATAGCTGCTTGTCAAATTTTTTCCGAATTATTGGATAGTCTGAATACAATGAAATTTTACAAGCACAAACAAGACACAAAACCAAACACTTTTGCAAATTTTCAGATTTTTAGGAGGGCTCTATCTATGTATAGTAATTTACACAAAATAGGGCAGTATACAGTTCCGAAAAAAGAAAATAAAAACATATTTACACAACGAAATTACACAATTCTTTACAATCTCTGGCAAAGGCGAAAAAATTGATACATGCTAAAAATAACTACTAAATTAACACTTAATATTCATCAATAATGCATACAATTAAACCATTTTTTTTGTAGATGTAGCATTGATAAGTAGGGATTGTTCTTAACCGGGGATTGATGGTGCATGCATGACTACGCTAAGTTTAGGGGAGTTTGGAGATTGAGTTTATTATCTACGAAAATTAAGGCTAAAACATGGCTCAAACATATAAAGATCCTAGACTTCTAACATGCTTCACTCATAGACAACAAACAATCAAAAAACCTAGACTCTAAACATGCTTGATCCGAAAATAACACACTAATATATTATTTACAAGTGATCATCCCGCCTAGTTACCTAGCCTTTTTAATGCTTGAAAACTTTAGTAAACAACAAAATCCATGACTCAAAACTTAAAACACATGCTTGATTAATTGAATAGAAGTGCGGCTCCACGTCTAAACACCCTACGCAATGAGTATTAGTGATCATCGAAACCTGCAAAAGAAAGGGACTCCACGTATCATCTAAAGCAAGGACTCGAAGCATTAAGATTAAATCAAAGACATGCCTAAGATTAAGAATTATGAACACATGGAAGTTACTAAAAGAAATCAAACAAATAGCTGAAAGCCAAACTTTATTCTTCATCAAATAACCGAAACAATCCAATACAAGGAAAAAGAATGAAAATAGAAGGTTATTTCTACACTTTTAATCCGTGAACTGCACTGCAATCTCAAGTGCTTCAACGCCTTTTAGGAAGATGGATCACACTCACAAGGGACTCCGCGTATTGTGAGCGATTGGAGACTTGTGGAGGATAGAATACTTCGGCCTTAGAGAGGTGGACGACTTCTTTGTGGAGGAGAGGTATTTTTGTAGAGCTGCAGCTTCTAAATGGGTGATCCTTTTATTCTGGACGAAGCTTCCTTTATATAGGCACCAAGCAAAGCCTAGTTCGACTCCTTCTAGGACTCTAATTACTCCACCCGGCTAACCTGACCCTTCTCCACAAAAAATAAGAATTTCTTTCGTTCTTGAAATCCAAATCGTGTGATTCTAGTTGCGTCAGAAACTAGACTTCTAGATATTTCCAACCATATGCTAATTGCGTCTAGATTCATCCTACTCTGTTCACAGTGGTCTTTTAAAGTGGGCTGATGTACAAAGGCTGATTACTGATAATTAATTTTAATCTATCTTCTTTCTTTTGGCTTCTTTGGACATGCTCTTGGTATTTGACCCATCTTCATTAATCGTGGTTCATTCTTGAGTAATTTGGGCTCTCATTCAGCAATAGAGTCGACATTTTCAATATATAAGAAAGCCCGTGACAAATCATTCTTTTATCACAATTAGGAAAGATTCGGACACTTTCTCTTCACTTTAAGAAATATTTTGCACATGTGTTCTGAATTCACTTTCCTATTATCCTAAGGACTTCTACTTCAACAAGGATTCCTAGTCGAAATAGGATTCTTCATTTTTTTTGTATTTTCGCTCCATTTAACCTCCTTAATTTATCTCCTTTATTTATGACCTAAAAATAACAAAGTAAGTTAGAATAGAGAATACTAAGGTCAAAACAAAGCTAAATGTAAAGAGAAAGACGTTAAGAATCAAGCATAAAATGTGTAGATCACTTTACGAGCTGGAGTTGGATGTACAACATTCACACCGAGTGGTGGATGAATAGTTTTCGTGAGATCTTTTCCAATGAATATATTCTCCACGTCAGAAACCGAACAATGATACTCTTTTCCATTTGCATCAAGGATGTCAAATTCAGGCTGAACCGGCTCAGTTGAAGTCATCTACAAAAGAGATAAGAGATGTAATTAATATCAATCGAAAAACCAGGATCATTAATTATCAAGTTTAGGGAATAAGAACGTGATCAAAGATATATGGTCACAAAAATCTATGCTCGATAAATAGTGGCTTCATACCACACCCAAAAACTGTGATAAACAAAATCCATCACAAATATCGATTTTCCTTTCTTTTTTTTCAATGCCGTGACTCCCCCAGGATTGTCACTAATATCAAACTTTTTTTTAATCAAGCATGTATTAATCCATATGAACTATGGCATATAATAAATATCACAACAATAATCAACCTAAATATAGTCATAGATCTAGGGTGCTGCAGTAATTAAGTTTTACAACCTACTTTCTAAATTTAAGAAGGTTAGAAAATTTATCTCGAAGGGTGTTACGCTCGGTATGGGTAACGATTTGTTACAAGGAGGAAAAACATGTCGAGCACTAGATACAGGAAGACGACCAATTAGGATAACTTAAGGAAGAAGCGCCACGAGATGGTGATCGGCCGTGAGGAAACCGGCTATGGTGGTGGCGATAGATTTTTTTGTAGGGTTAAGGTTTGGTGTGATGTCTATCAACTCAAGAACTTTTGATAACGTACTGAAAGAAAAAAATAAATGTAATAATTATATTTTTATTCATTGATACATGACCTAAAATACATGCATTACAATGAATTACATTCAGCATCCTTATCAATTAAGGATTGAAAAGTTACCTACTTTTATTCTAATTAAGACAAGACATACACGAGATATCATAAATATTCTTTCCTAAAAACATTTATGACATGTGCGGTGGGTACATCCAACTGGTCCGATTCTTTCGAGATTTGCAGGTCTGAATTCTGATCCTAAATCCTTAACAAAGAAAGAACTCTGATATCCTAAATCGAAGTGACACCAGTCCGTCTGAAACCTTTTTTTAGGAGCCACCACCGCAAACACACGTGGCACTATCAGGACGTGCCAAATAAAAAGATGGCCGGTCCACACAAGAGAATTGGGCTTGGCCCAATAATTTCAAGAATTGGCCGATCCATTATGAGTACTACTGTAACTCAAGACTCGAAAGAGACTGTCTTCCGCCTCCGATGTTTCTGTAACCTTCTTCTTCTTCTTCTTCTTCTTCTTCTTCTTCTTCTTCTTCTTCTCTTCTCTAAGTGGGAAATGGGCAAGCTTCAACTCAAACTCCATCTGGCTCTGTGCATGGAACCTAAATCCCGAGAGGTACACTTCTCACTTTTTATCAACAAACTTAACCATAATTAGCTGCCATTGTCTTTGTTAAAGAATCAGTTTTGGTTATTGAATTCTTTGATTTTGGATTATTACCTGTAATATCTTTATGTTTTGCCCATGATGATCATGTTATACGATACGAAGAATACGAAGTTACACAGTTAAGGAATTTTTGTGAATTTTGATGTTTAATGATAACTATTACTAATCATATGAATACAATTAGTTATGAAATTAATTTTTTTTTCCCAATTTGTTGAGTTGGATTTTCTATTACTATGTTTTGCTGGTCAGGAAAGTTTGTAGAAATTTCAGTATTTCGGTTCTGTCATGATTTTCGCTTTATTTAGATGTCCAAGGAATGGAAAATTTAAGATGCAATGTAAGTGAAATGAAGTATTCAGTGGGAACCTATATTTTAGCTTATTAGTGTCGTCAGAAATTTCAAGCTTTGTGTGGCTACTGAAGTTTGGAGCTTATTAAGAACTCAAAATGTTGTAATTTGGATTCCTGTCAATCCTGAATTTGAATAATAAGGAAAAAGCTAAATTTATGTGATGAAAAGAATACAGGATAAAGCTATATTGGCTGCAGAATGCTATTTGAAATCCTATTTATAAGGGTACTCACTTTAAGAACTTGCATAATGTTTTCTCGTGCAGATGTTATCTTCGCCTTGGCAGTACTATACCATTTTAACTAGTTTGCATTATATTACGAGCTATTTCAAGTTTATCTATCTGCAAGCACACGTGTTAGTCCCATTTAGTATATTATGCATATTAGGTAGTTTTACTTTAACGTTACAATGAGGTCCCAAAAATCCGCAAACCTTGTCTTCTTGCGCTAGCACGGTAAATGTTATACAAGATAGCCACTTGTTCCAGTGCATGGAATGTAGCTTGCCAGGTTGCAAAGTGTGCAGGTTGATGTTCTTTATAAGTTTTTCTTGTCCTCTTGATCTCACCCATTCAAGAAGAATTTCAGGTCTCTTATGCACTTCAACCTCTAGGGGTCAAGTATCGGTGAGTTTGCTATCTCGATTTGTATCTACATAATCTTTTGATTGTTAATTGTTTAATGAGTTACCAAATATTTGACTTGCTGCACAAAACACAACTATCACCCTACATGAAGATTGAATTTTGCAAGAGGGAAAACGAGTAGGGATTTTATCATATGAGGAATGCAAAATAGTATCTTTTGAAATTAATACTCCTTCTCATTGTTGTTAGTTCTCATGGTTGTTAGACTTCTCATGGCTGTTAAAGTAAACAGCAATCAGACCTTGACTGCGGTCAGTCGCCCCCATTTGAGGTCAGATTTGCAATTTTAAAAGCATGTGCATGAGTTCCTATATTTGACAGATCTAGAGTAGTTTTTTTTTCTTGCTTCTCTTGATGGTTTTCTTGGCCAAGTTAATAGGATATAAATGTCATTTGATGGATAGGTATTTCTAGCGAAAATATCAGCAAAATTTACTATGATGTCTAGTTGATTAATTTGGACTGGGAGCTAGATTTATCGAGTAATAATATCTTGAGATGACCTATCACATTCCCATGCGTACAATTTTAATATCTCGGTCCAGATTTGCAACTCCTTTTCTTGTTTGAATTTCACAATTCCAGATTTGCAATTTTTGTTTCCAAATATATCTTTATAATAGGGTATTAAGAAGAATCAAATCTCTGTTCGTTCTTTTTATATGTGCTTTTGCGTGCTGTTATTGATACTTGTTACTCCGTTGTAAAATCTGAACCAAATAATTTTACCTTTCATAATGCAGTCTGATTTCATCTTTCACGTCCAAGTGGTAGAGTGGGAATTCCTCTTGAAGCAAAATTATTAAGACAAAAATGGAATCGCTCTGATTTCATCTTTCACATCCAAGTGGTAGAGTGGGAATTCCTCTTGAAGCCAAATTAGTAAGACAAAAATGGAATCGGTTAGTTCAGTTGGTAAGCGTATCCAACGGAAGGATACTGATTGGTTTGATCTGGAATCATTGGAAGGTGTGGTTGATACCATATTCTCATGGCTTCCTGTAAAGTGCCTTCTAAATGTTAAGGCTGTTTCTAAGTTTTTCCATGAATTGGTTCGTAGTCAACCTTTCATTAAACTGCATTTAAGGATATCCAGAGAAAATGCCTTCTATATTCTTTTTCCTTTTATGCCAGTCAACAGAAACATATATATCATTGATGCTGATGCAGGAATCACTGAAACAATCACTCTTCCTGATGATGAGAATCTATCACATTATAGTATAATATGTTCCTATAATGGGTTGGTTTGTCTCACCAACTTTCCGGTTGTCCATTTCTCATATATTTCTAAGGGAGGGATAGTAGCAGGCTTGGAAATCCTCATCTGCAATCCTGCTACTTGTGAAGTTTATGTGCTTCCAAAATGTAGCCCTTCAGATGAGGACCTAGGCATTGGGGTTGGGGGTGGCCCGGAGATCAGTGAGTATAAGGTATTTAGATTTTTCCGTTCCAAATCCAACTCTGAAATTGCCCTCCCTGACCCACAGGTTTTTCTATATTCTCTTTCTGGTCCCAAGTCCAATTCTGAGGCAGTCCCCCCTCTAGTGTGTGAGATATATTCGTCCAGAACTAGAACCTGGAGATGCATAGGTCCTGTTCAGCATTGCCCTATGGGTGCACATCATGTATTTGTTAATGGGAAAGTTTATTGGTTTATTCCTTCAGAAGAAAATCATGATATCCCTGGGTCCATTCTTTCTGTTGATGTGGAGGAACATTTTGAAGTGATCAGCCTTCCAGATGCACTAACAGAAGTCTCATTCTTAATCGATTTCAATGGTTGCTTATCCATAGTTGCGGTTGATGATAAAGATGATCCTGTGGTTATTTGGATTTTAAAGAACGAGAATGAGTTTGTTTGGGAGAAGAAGTGCTGTGCTGATATTCCCTACGGAGGAATGATGGAGGACCTTCACTCTGTTGCTGCAAGAGAACATGACATTTTTTTCATAACTGCACATCATTACATCATCTTAGACACAGATGACAGTTCCTGGTGCCTTATCGATTTTGATGTATGTGAACCTAATGCTCACGCTGTTTTTCCCTACACTCAAAGCCTCCTCCCTTGTAAGTATAGTAAATGTGTTTGTTTATTAACTTATTATATCCTAATGTTTCAAATTAGTGTAGAAAGTTTGTATTAATTTGTATAAAGTAGGTGATCTTGACTTATGAAGCAATCATTTAGATATGTAAGGCGTGTGATGGACCGGTCAGTTCCTAGGTTATGTTTACCTGTAATGAACTCAAGTATCTTCTGACATGACTTTGATCATCTTAAACAGGTAGTGGACACTTTGCAAGGAAGGAGAACGATCAATGAGAAGCGTGATTCTGGTTCTGGTTCTTCTGTTTCATCTCTTCCAGTTTGATGTCCCTTGAATGTTGAAGCTTGAGGTTGTCTTTGATCCTCTAGTTAAAAGTCCAGAAATCATATCCCACAATAAATATATGATATTTCCTGAGCCACTAGAATTTTGAAATGTCAGGGAAAATATCTAGGCCTCGTCATTTCTATGTTTGTAATTGGATTATAATCAGCACAGCAACTGATATATATGTTCCTAATAGTTGTATTTGAAATGAATGTTGAGTATGAGTTTTTCATGTAGTCTTTATTGATGAGTTGTGGTCGGGATATGATGATATGCCAGAAAGTCTTGAATCTGTTCATCATCAAACTCGATATCATCAGATAAGTGTAGTTGGTTTTTCATTTTTCTCTTGAAGTTGGACATGGTGATTTTTGATATTGGGTAGATTGCCTGATGGCTCTGCTACATCTTTCAGCTGATTCCTCCTTTCATCATTTCACTGGCTGACACGGGCATGGCACCTTTATATCTGCAATTATCAGGTGACATGTTGTGCGGCTTCTTATAATATGTCATGTGACTGTCACATACAATTTCCTATAGAATAAGCTTCTTTGAATTGGATTGGAGTCTTTACTTTGGCTTAGACGATGTGGTAAACATAGGGGCGTCAGTTTAGGATAGCTTCATTCGAACATAGTACAGACTTGTGGGGTTCATCAATTTGACAGTCGACTC
The DNA here is from genome assembly GCA_946800695.1 of Geum urbanum. Classification (NCBI taxonomy): domain Eukaryota; kingdom Viridiplantae; phylum Streptophyta; class Magnoliopsida; order Rosales; family Rosaceae; genus Geum; species Geum urbanum. The sequence goes on along the minus strand of OX327001.1, from coordinate 51,383,947 downwards.
AGATATGAATATTACATGAGGTTGATCATAATATTTGATGAAATATTCAGAATGTAATGCGAACTTCGCAAGACGGTGCAGAATTGCAGAATTTCTGGGTTATCTTCCTAATGGTTTTTTAGTATTTTCATATTATGTTTGGTCATTCCTAGCCAAGATGGCCATAGATTGTGTCCAGCCGTGTCTGCTAACTCTTATCCAGATCACATATAGATGCCATTTAGCCTGAAAGATTGTAGAGCTTTGGAATCAGAATATTCTTCATCTTCAAACAGGGTAAGTAGTCTTTGAAACAGGCTAGATTATATGTTTTCAGGCTTAATTAGTAGGGGATACACTAGCAGAAAATGACTCGTTATTTGACAGATTCAACATATTAGAAACGCTGTGGCATGGAGACTCATTTCCAGTTACATTACATGTGTCGTAAACAGATGTTGTAGGTTGCAACATTCAATGGTCCTACCTTACAGAATTACATGAGAGAAAAAAACAATGAAAATGAGGTGTCTATATTTATTTTGTCTTCTTTGAACTGCAGACTGAACTATCGAAAACGATATTGACCGAAAACAAGAACTATATGCTTTGTTGCTTGTAGAAAGGATTTCCAACCTTTATAGCAAGGATTATTCTGAAGGGAACACCTAGGATGGACTTGGCTTTATGTTTGGGAATTAGTGAAGAATTGCAGGCCTAGGCATCTCCGGGTTTGAAACAAGCATATTGTTCTTAACAAGGAATGTGACTCGCCAAATTTAAATTTTGACTTTTAGCTTAAATAGTGAACTGTGAATTAGAATGAAGGGATCTACATAATGTTACGTACTGTTACAACTGGGGGGAATATTTTTCCTCGAGAAAGTAGCAAAAGGCCGGAAAGCATTGTAACAAGTTCAAAAGTGCATTATTGTTGCCTAATTCTTAGTTGGAATTAGAGTAGCAAACATTCATAGCTTGCCAAGCAACAAGATGGCCTAGCCGGCTTAGTTTAATAACACCCATTTAAATCACTCCATTTATCACTGTCAATGGCATCAGCAGTGTGAATAAAAAACACAACATAAGATAACGAGCTGCCGATATTCTTCCAAATTAGAAACAGTATGCACATCAAATACTACAATATAAATCTTAGTTGTTGTGTCTTGTTATGTACGTACATGTATAAAAACTCTCAAGCCTGAATAAGCTGTAAGTTGTATATACCGGCCCTCCTCGGAGAAATGGGGCTCAAACACAGCATGTTTCGCTACGCAGACGGTGTAGACAAGTTGCTGATGTTTTTTGGGACTTTAGGTAGCATTGGTGATGGGTTGCAGAACCCTCTCATGATGTATGTTCTTAGTCAGGTGATCAATTCCTTCGGAAGTTCCGGTGGCTCTTTGACTATGGCTGATGTAAACAAGGTAAGGATTGCAAATTCTGTCAAAAACGTAGCATTGCTGTAGTACATAGTAATATTTGACATTTGCTAACTTTTGTTGTTATTTTTACAGTTGGCACTCAGGCTAGTGTATGTTGCTATTGGAGTGGGGATCGCTGCATTTGTTGGTATATATCGAACCATGGTTCCTATAATGATGAATGGATTAGAACTTGAACTAATGCTCCTTTCGTGACAACTACTTCTGCAGAAGGAGTCTGTTGGACAAGGACCGCTGAGAGGCAGACTTCGAGAATGAGAATGAAGTATCTGAGTTCTGTTCTCAAACAAGAAGTTTCCTTCTTTGACACCCAGACTGCTGGATCTTCAACAACATTCCAAGTCATTTCAATCATTTCATCCGATGCCAATGCAGTCCAAGTTGCTTTGTGTGAGAAGGTTAGACTTCATAATTCAAATCAAAGCATGCTAAGAATAACATGATAGAAATCCAAATATGTTCTCATATCATTACAATAAATATTATAAATATATCATTACAAAGTTGTTCTAATTAAAACATTACATGCCTTAATGTCAAACTACCTGTAAAAATATATTGATCACATATTTTTTATCGAATATGAGATTTAGATTGATAGCCTGACATTATAAAGTATCATGCTTTTATTTTTATTCTTGTACATCATACATAACACATGATCTGGCACGGCCTGAGTTTAGTTCTCAGGACTTATCAAGAAATGCATAAGCTAGATGATCTGGCTTCTGCAGATTTTGTATCTGAGATAGGATAACTGTAAAATAACAGACATGGCCATCTGGTGAGAGAGTGACAATGTGATACCAGTAACTTATGTAGCTCTGCACTCAAATGATGCATCACACTTAGCTGTTTACTTTTGCCATCAAATAGTTGCAACTTTGAGAATGATGCACAGAACCTATATTGGACATGTTTGTTATCCTTATGTATTCTATCAAGTTTTACACTAAATATGATCTTTTTCTGGATGCAGATACCTGACTGCATAGCTTACTTGTCAACTTTCTTCTTCTGCCATTTATTTGCCTTCACACTTTCATGGCGGCTGGCATTGGCTGCAATGCCACTTTCAATCATGTTCATAGCTCCAGGACTGTTCTTTGGAAGTATCTTGATGGGTCTTGTAATGAAGGGGATTGGGGCTTACGGAGTTGCAGGAGGGATTGCTGAACAAGCAATATCTTCGATCAGAACTGTATACTCATATGTTGGAGAGAACCAAACACTAAAGCGGTTCAGCACTGCACTTCAAACTGTCACAAAAATTGGAATCAAGGTCGGATTTGTGAAAGGAATTTTGATGGGAAGCATGGGAATCATTTATGTCGGTTGGGGATTTCAGGCATGGGTTGGGACTTATTTGGTTACTCAAAAAGGAGAAGATGGAGGGACTGTCTTTGTAGCCGGATTCAATGTCCTCATGGGAGGCTTGTGAGTTACCTTTTCATAACACCAATTCTACTCTTTGCTTATCTGCCTTCAGTTTTGAACTCATTATTTATCTTTTCTCCTGCAGGAGTGTCTTAAGTGCACTTCCAAATTTAACTGCCATAACAGAAGCATTAGCAGCTACAACGCGAATTCTTGAAATGATTGACCACGTTCCTAGTATTGAAACCGAAGACAGAAAGGGGAAGGCTTTGTCACATGTGAGAGGAGAAATAGAGTTCCAAGACATTTACTTCAGTTACCCATCAAGACCTGATAGCCAAGTCTTGCAAGGCTTGAATCTTAAGATTCCAGCTGGTAAGAGTGTAGGTCTAGTTGGCGGAAGTGGTTCTGGCAAGTCAACAATAATCTCATTGATCGAAAGATTTTATGACCCCGTTGAAGGAGAAATACTCTTGGATGGCCACGCAATCAGAAGACTGCAGCCCAAATGGTTGAGATCCCAAATCGGTTTAGTGAATCAGGAACCTGTTCTGTTTGCAACTTCCATCAGAGAGAACATACTTTTTGGAAAGGAAGGGGCTTCGATGGAAGAAATAACAAATGCAGCTAAAGCAGCAAATGCACATGACTTCATCATCAAGTTACCAGACGGATATGAAACTCAGGTATGTTATCTTCAGCTAAAGTATAATTGTATGAATATAGCTTTTGGTTTAATTCTGTGTTGCTTTCTTAAGCTCAAGTATTTTTTTTTTGTAATATTGCTTACGCGGGCTTAACTCCTAACATGACTTATGTGGTTCCTGGGGCAGGCAGGTCAATTTGGATTCCAACTATCTGGTGGGCAAAAGCAGCGAATAGCAATAGCAAGAGCTTTGCTCAGGGATCCAAAAATCTTACTTCTTGATGAAGCAACTAGTGCATTGGATGCACAGTCTGAAAGAGTAGTTCAGGAGGCAATTGATCAAGCATCAAAAGGGAGGACAACAATCATAATCGCACACCGCCTGTCAACAATCCGAACAGCAAACTTGATTGTGGTTCTTGAAGCTGGGAAAGTAATTGAGTCAGGCTCACACAGTGAGCTAATGAAAAAGAATGGGGAGCAGGGAGGTAAATACTTCAAGATGGTTCAGTTGCAGAAGATGACAACCCAAAATGAAGATCCTGAGCATACACAAGTGTATGAAAAACCTCGTCGTAGGGGGAGTGTTGCACCAAGCCCCATCAGTACCCATTCCAGTGCTCATAACACTCCAGCAATATACTCCTTCAGTGGTACAGGAATGTCTATGTCTATGGGCACCCCCATGTCCATGGGGACACCCAGGTCCACAATGGGCACACCATATTCTGTCTCTGTCCAATATGATCCTGATGATGGAAGTTACGATGAAGACTTCAAAAACTCTGCTTATCCTGCTCCTTCTCAATGGCGTCTGTTGAAAATGAATGCACCGGAGTGGGGACAAGCCGTGCTTGGATGCTTGGGTGCAATAGGTTCTGGGGCAGTACAACCTATCAATGCCTATTGTGTGGGATCACTTATATCAGTCTACTTTCTCCAGGATAAGTCGGAAATGAAGTCTCAATCCAGATCCTTAACCTTTGCTTTCATATGCATTGGTGTTTTCAACTTTTTCACCAACCTCATCCAACACTACAGCTTTGCTATCATGGGAGAAAAATTAACCACAAGGGTCAGAGAGCAATTGCTTGAAAAGCTTATGACATTCGAGATTGGGTGGTTTGATGAGGATGAGAACACAAGTGCAGCCATTTGTGCAAGGTTAGCAACTGAAGTAAGCATGGTTCGATCTCTTGTTGGGGATAGGATGTCATTACTGGTCCAAGCAGTTTTTGGGGCTACCTTTGCTTATGCAATAGGACTTGTACTGACATGGAAACTATCTCTTGTGATGATAGCAGTGCAACCACTAGTCATTGGGAGCTTTTATGCAAGGAGTATCTTGATGAAGAGTTCGGGTGAAAAGGCCCGAAAAGCTCAAAAGGAAGGAAGCCAGCTTGCAAGTGAAGCTGTTATCAACCACAGAACTATAACAGCCTTTTCTTCTCAGAAAAAGATTCTGGGGTTGTTTGGTGCAACATTGGCAGGTCCTAAGAGGGAGAGTATAAAACAATCCTATGTTTCCGGTGCTGGCTTGTTTAGCTCCCAATTTTTCAACACGGCAGCTACAGCTTTAGCCTACTGGTATGGTGGGAAGCTACTGGTGCATCACATGATCACCCCAAAGGAATTATTCCAGGCCTTCTTGATACTGCTATTCACTGCCTATATCATTGCGGAAGCGGGAAGCATGACTTCTGATATATCTAAAGGAGCCAGCGCCATTCAAGCAGTTTTTGCCATTTTGGATAGAAAAACTGAGATTGATCCAGATAACAAATGGGGATTGGAGATCAAGAAAAGATTAAAGGGACGTGTGGAATTCAAAAATGTTTTCTTTGCATATCCAACAAGACCTGAGCAGATGATCCTCAAGGGACTGAGCCTCAGGATTGATGCTGGCAAAACAGTGGCACTAGTCGGGCAGAGCGGTTCTGGCAAATCCACCATTATCGGGTTGATTGAGAGGTTTTACGATCCAATGAAGGGATCAGTATTTGTAGATGAGCAGGATATTAAGAACTACAACTTGAGAATGCTGAGGGCACATGTTGCCTTAGTTAGTCAGGAGCCAACCTTGTTTGCTGGAACTATCCGTGAGAACATCGCCTATGGTAAAGAGAATTCAAAGGAATATGAGATCAAGAGGGCTGCAGTTCTTGCTAATGCTCATGAATTTATAAGGTATGGATCGAAGTTTGCATGGTTGACATAACATATAACATTGGTTTGCTTTTCCTTACATATACATTTGTTAACTTGAATAATTTGATTACTTTTTCAAACAGATCGATAACATGCTCGATCTATAGTGTATACCAGCAGCCTAGTATTCTAATAAATTTGTGGTTTCTCTTTTCAATATTTGCAGCGGAATGAGTGGCGGTTATGACACATACTGTGGAGAGAGAGGAGTGCAGCTATCAGGAGGCCAGAAACAAAGGATTGCACTAGCTCGGGCGATTCTGAAGAACCCGTCAATCCTCCTACTGGATGAGGCCACAAGTGCACTTGACAGTGTTTCGGAAAACGCAGTTCAAGAAGCACTTGAAAAGATGATGGTTAACAGAACATGTATAGTCATTGCTCACCGGCTATCAACAATACAGAAGGCCAACTCCATAGCTGTGATCAAGAATGGAAAGGTTGCAGAACAAGGTTCACATAATGAACTGATTTCGTTAGGGCACAACGGAGCATACTACTCTCTGATAAAGCTACAAACGGGTAGTTCACCTCCAAGGTAACCAAGTACGGTGACTAGATCTCACAGATATATATGCTGCATAAAATGTAAGGATTAGTCTTTATATTGGTTGGATGAATTTTGTCAATATGAGAAGGAATTTGTATTGTATTTAGGTGTGTACTTTAACATTGCAACATTGCAGATGTGTATTATATAAGTTTGATATAAGATTCCAAATACAAATATCATAATCCCCTCGACAGTGCAGTTTTTCGCAAGTGTTGCCTACCTTGCTTGTCAACTTCAGAAACTATGCTGCATATTTCATATTTTCATAGTAAATTTTCAACGATTTCATGAGCGGGAATTCCATTCTGAGAGGGCCGAGATGTTCTTTAACTACTCGACCGCCTATGATGGTTTTATCAGAAATTTAATGCAGACAAAAAGTACTGAAAATTGTTATTGCACAAAAACTAATTTGACTGCGGGTAAAGAACCAAGTTGTGCGTTTTTCAAAAAAAATAAATAAATATTATCCGGGGGAAGATTATGGCTTCAATTTGGACTATACAATTTGAAGTATGAACCATGGAGCGTCGTAGTCCTGACCAGAGGAAGAAGCTCCTATAATCCATTCCTTGCCATTTTAGTTTACCTACAACTAAGAAGAATCCAATCAATCTCTAGCTAGCTAGTTCCAATATTCCATTTTCTATAGTGCAAGTACCCAAGTAGGAATCTGGTCCAATTGCTAGAGCAAAATGACCGGTTTGGGGTGAACAAGGTTCACCCTTAATAGCCTGAAATTTTTTTTTAATTTGGGAGTCACGTGTTCTGTACAAACAGGAGGGGAGTCAGATTTTGTGAGGGATTCAAGGTAAACAATGTTGACCTGAGAATCTCCCCAAAACGACCTACTGGCTAATGTTTTAAAGTTTTACTAATTATAATAAAATTTTAATAAATTAATAACTTCAGTCGACCAAATTTATTAATTTATCAAGATTATTAATAAATAGAGTATTAAATTAATACTTGAGTTTTTAGAGACTCGTAAAACATATTATTTCAACAAAATTATTAATTAATTACATATTAAATTATCAAAATTTTATTATATAATATAATTATATAAAGAACTAAGAACTAGTCCCAGCTATTTACAGCTAGCACGGAAATCATATATATCCCCCGATTGAATGATAGCCACATGAAGGTCCAAGTATTTATACCAATCATGGAACAAGATCTCACTTCCTCTACCATATAATTTCTGTAAATATGAAAATACTATATATACAATAACATAAAACAAATACATAAAGTTATGATTAATACAGCTAAGCCAAATAAATAACCCACCAAATTAACATTAAAAATGCCCTTTTCAAGCTAGTCTCTGCCTTTCTTCACATAGAAATCTTCTGCCTACATACAATTAAATAATAAGTAGCAAAACTAGTAACGCTACCTACTAAGTCTTGATCTGATGATAAATAAATTATATAGTCAATTATTATCAGATCTACATTTAACTTTAAGTGATTAAAAAATAGTTAAAAAATAATTTATTATCAATTGTTAGATAAAAATCTAACGATAATTAACAATAACTGAACACAAAATTTATTGGCTTATCAACTCAACTTCTTATAATTAAACTAATAAAAAACAGCCATGGAAGATATTAAATGGAAAAAATCGATCATGTCTAGTTTTATTTAACAAACAAAAAAATATCTAAAAAAGTTCACCAAGGATTGAGCAAAATGAAGACGGAGAAGTAGAGCAAAGCCCAGAAGTGGGCAGAATAAGAAGCAATTAGCTGATGATTAGCAGCAGAGAGCTTGATGTCCTTCTTGTTGACTTTGGTCCCAGAAGCGTTGAGCTCCACAACTGCCCCAACCATCAACCTGTGCCTCTTGGTCCTCCAAAACATGATCTTAAACCTGACCGCCGTCGCCAATTCCAGCCGGAAGCGAGTTGAGCCGTTATTGGGGTAAACCGAACCGGAAACCGCAGTCCAGTTGAGCCGACCGGGGCCGAACTCCACCTTCTTCTTAGTCTTCTTTTTGTGGCCCTGGTAGAACTTGGTGACGTTGGCGTTGCCTACTAGTGTTCGGGACTTGTCGGGTTGGAAAAGCGAGAGATTTAGGTTAACGTCGTCGTAGTTAATGCCCTTGTCTTTGTTGGTGTTCTCTAGGTTTAAGGTGAGGAAGAGGGTGGTGTTGGAGGTGTCGTTTAGGGTTTTGTTGAGGGCAGGGAGGTAGATGTAGTTGATGGAGCACTTGGGTTTGGAGGTGCGTAGGCTCAGCCACATGAAGAGGGCGGTGAGGCCGCAAGTGAAGATGAAGCTGAAGCAACACTGCCAGCACCCGCCGGATCCACCACCCATGCTTGAATTGGTGGTTAATTACTTGGTTTAAATTGGTGATGAACAGGTCTAGAGAGAGAGAGATCGGGACGTGTGTGTATATATATATATGTATATATATATGTATATATATATAGAGACAGAGAGAGAGAGAGCGAGTAGGACATTAGAATGTGTAGAATGAGAGAAATGATCGAATATTATTAAGAGAGAGAGAGAGCAAGTAGGACATTAGAATGTGTAGAATGAGAGAAAATATCGAATATTATTAATATTTAGGAAGTCTTTGCACTGGCTGGGGTCCTGGGGCCATTGTTTTAAGATAATGTATGCTTTTGCTGCTTTAACTGGTTGGCAATGGTGAAATATGTTAAATCTGGGGCCTGCAGCTCGGGATGTGTTTTTGGCCGATTCAGGGAGTTGACTTGACCAACGACGACAACTTTGATGATCTACGGTGGTGACCTGTTTGGTGATTTCTACAGAGAAAATGTCGACCGCGGGTAATAGATTTTACATTTCGATCGATCATCATGTGGCCTGGGGTGAATCCATATACTGTAACAGTAATTATACATATGTGGTTGGCCACGGATTTTTAGGGTTGCCACTGTGGCGCAGGGCGGGCAGGGGTGGTTAATTACGGGATCATCCTTACATTTAGCAAGAAGCTTTAGGATGTCGGACATGAATGATAGCACCAAAATTTTGTTCCAAGAAACTCCTCCTATTCTACAAAAAAAAAAAAAACTTCTCCTATTTTACCCAGGATAGTTCCTAAAATTCTAAAAGTCTCCTAGTTTTTATAAATTTTCTCTCTTTCACTATGACTAAATCAAGGAATTTGCTGGTAGCTGTTTTGTTGATTTGGGTTTAATTGGTTGTCATTAACCATATATAGGAGTACCAAGCAGAATGGCTCTGCTAGGGTTAGGGAAACACTTTCTCCCGACCTGGCGGCACAGCACCCTTCATCAATGGAGCTTCATGTTGGTCCTTCCTTGGGATCCAAGCAATTCAAGAGGCTCTCCTGCCCTCTCGTCGTGGTCTGCCTCCGCGTAGATGTCATTCCCTTTGTTTTATGCACAGAGGATTCGAACCGGCAAGAATAGTGTCCAGGCTACAACAACATGCTTATGGAGGAAAACTCCAATATTCAAGCGGTTGGCTCGCGCTCGTCTGAAGCCTTTGGGATTGGATGGCGTGGTTCCGGATCTGGGAGCGGCACTGCTTTGTTTTTGAGGTTGTGCAGTTCGTCAGTTTTCGATCATATCACTTTGGAGTCGGACCATCTCGAACGATATCAAGGTGCCGACTCTGTCAGCCGATACTTGGCTCATGATGCAAGTTGACTTGTCTAGTTAGCCGGAGCGGCAAAATTCAAAGGTAGGCTAGCCGGAACATAGCGTGCGCAGGGATCGGGACTTCCTGAAGACTTGCAGTAGTTGGACAAGCAGCTGGTTTTGAGGCCTACACTACAAGAAAATCACACTTAGACAACTAACCTTAATAGTTTCGTCGTCTAAGTGGCAATTAGACGACGAAAATAAATAATTTGTCGTCTAAGATCTGATGTACACGACAAAAAAACAGAATTCGTCGTCTAAGTATAATATCTTAGACAACAAAAATATCTCCGTCGTCTTAGAAGACCTACTTAGACAACGAAAACAGAATTCGTCGTCTAAGTTTGCACTTAGACGACAAATATTTTCATTTTGTCGTCTAAGAACATATCCTAAACCTAGCTAGGGACGAGCTGAAGGGTCCGGAAGAAGCGCGACGTTGTCCTTTTGGCTCTGCCAACCCACTTGCTCTGCGAAGCGTCAGAGTTGAGCATCTTCCGCCTCTTTTTGTGCCTTCTTTTTACTCCACGGGGCCATTTTAACCTAAGAGTTGTAAAAACCAACTATTAAACTTATTTTACCATTAATTATAACTACTTTACCATTTACTATTTTTAAAAATTTTTACTATATATTTATTCTAACTTTTTCATATTTACCACAACATTTACTATTTTTAATATATTTTTATTTATAAAATTTACCATTTTTTATATTTATCATTTTTAAATATTAACCCATTATAATTTTTATTTTTTATAATTTTTATTCTTTTTAACAATTCACAATTTTTGACATTATTTACTAGCTATTTGGTTTTATCATGTTTCTATTTTACCATTTTTTCATATTTAGTATTTTTAAATTTTATCATTTTCAATATTTACCTTCAATTTGTATATTTTAACCATTTTCATCAATTTATTATTTTTACCCTATTTAAAATATTCATCAATTTACAATAATTATCAATTTACCACTTTTACCAATTTATAATATTTGCTTAATTTATAATATATTTACCAATTTCTTATTTTTACTATTTTTTAATATTTACTAATTTACCAATTTATTAATTTATCAATATACTAATTTAATATTAAACACAAATACACTATATTTATACCTAAATACATATCAAAAATAAATTATAAATACATACGTACGTACGTAAAAAAACATTTAACATAACGGCTGTGGGATTGGGCGGCCGGTGGCAATGGGAGGTGGAGAGAGGGGAGGGCGAAGGGAGGGAGCGAGGAGGATTGACGTTGGTGGTACCGGTGGAGGGAGGGAGGAGAACTCACCCACGGTGGAGGAGGTGAGAGTCGCCGGATGGAGGGAGTCGCTGGAGGGAGGGAGGGAGACGCCGGAGTTAGAGAGAGAGAGAGAGAGAGAGAAAGAGAGAGAGAGAAGTGATGATCAATCGAATTGTGTCGTCTAAGTGAAACTAGATACACCTAGATGACGGTAATACTTTTTGTGTTGTCCAAGTGCTCACTTAGACGACGGAAAAGGCCACTTCCGTCGTCTAAGTCAACATCGGTTTCTCCCTCAATTAATTGGCGGGTGGAAGTTGACCACCATATTTTTTTGGAACGGTTCAAAATTTTGAACCTAGACGACGGAGTTGGCCATTTCTGTCGTCCAGATCAAATTTTGAGCGGTTCCCAAAAAAATAGCAGTGGAATTTGGACTGCCTAAAATTTGAACCTAGACGACGGAGATGGTCATCAAATTTTGAGCGGTTCCCAAAAAAATAGCTGTGAAACTAGATACGGCCTAAAATTTGAACCTAGACGATGGAGATGACCATCTCCGTCGTCCAGGTGAGCACCTGGATGACGGAGAGTCCTCATACTCCGTCGTCTAGGTACAATTTCTCGTAAAAAAAAATTAAAAAAAAAATTCATAAGGAAGTTTCCGATCTGTTATTCGAATGGACTTGTCGTAAAATATAAATTAAAGAATCGTATTATAATAAGTGGGATTTAAGACGACGAATAAATTTATGTCTTTAAACTTGTTAAGTATCTACTAATGTGTATAACTTAAGTGTTATTAAGTATAGGCTCACTGCACATCAATATTAACGAAATTGAATTCTGACAAAACAACCGTTGGATACATTCACAATAAGACAATATATAAGTAGAATAATTTTCAGTAAATAGTAATTTCGTTAAGGATTTCATCGGCACAGTCAACCGCAAAACCGAAATTTTTACAAACCGGAAACGTGGATACACGAAAATCCATAACTCCTATTTTGGAACCGTCGATGCTCACACTCCAAGAATTGTTTACTCCATGGTCTCGATGAAAAGAATATGCATTAGAACATGGTCTACATGGTCGTTGTCTTAGATGTGAAATTATGATATCATCACTTAGACAACGCAATGACACATTTGTGTCATCCAATACAACATTCTTACCCATTGCCGGCGACTTTTATGTCGCCGGCAATGTTTTTGGACATTACCGGCGATTTTTGCCGGAAAAATCGCCGGTAATGTCTTTTTTTTTTTTTTAACATTACCGGCGACATAAATGTAAGTCGCCGGTAATGTCTTGCCGGAAAAGACATTGCCGGCGACTTACATTTATGTCGCCGGTAATGTAAAAAAAAAAAAAGACATTACCGGCGATTTTTCCGGCAAAAATCGCCGGTAATGTCCAAAAACATTGCCGGCGACTTACAAGTCGCCGGCAATGAGTCAATTTCCAGTAGTGATCCAAGTAAGCACTTAGACGACGCAAACATGTAGTTGCGTTGTCTAAATGCTTACTTGGATGACGCAAACGTGTCATTGATTCGTCTAAGTTAAAATTTTAGGGTTTAGAGTTAGGGCTTAGGGTTTACTTAGATGACGGTATGACCCATTTGCGTCGTCTAAAGTCCTAGTTTTAGGATTTAGGGTTATATATTTAATATATATTGTGCATATTTACCTTGGCATGGACTACGAAAAGTCGTTCCGTCGTCTAGGTTTTAGGGTTTAGGGAAAATGTGATTCTTGATCATACGGATTAATTAATTTTAATTTGTATTTCCAACTGTCGAAGCGACCTCGCTCTTTAATTAATTTGAAGTTAATTATGTAAAAAATTTATAATTAATTAATTAATTAATTATTAAATTAAGTACAAAATTAATAATTGTACCTACTCCTTCTCATAATATATATAATTAATCATGCATCATTACGTCAAAAAAGTTTAATTACAATAATTAATTACCAATTAATATTCCTCGTGGTTATATTGTACTCTTCGTCATAATCGTCATCATCCTCCTCACCATTGTTATCCGATTGCTTCTCCTCCTCATCCACTACAAGAAAACAGCACTTAGACCACGGAAACGTAATTGTTCCGTGGTCCAAGTGACACCTAGACCACGGAAAATACTCCGTGGTCCAAGTACCACCTGGACGACGGAGAATACCATCTCCGTCGTCCAGGTGATCACCTGGACCTCGGAGTCTTCTCCGTCCTCCAGGTGATCACCTGGACAACGGAGATGATATTCTCCGTCGTCCAGGTGATTACCTGGACAACGGACCGACACGCCGTCGTCCGAGTATACGAAACGTACTTCCACTTAGACGACGTACCGACACCTCCGTCGTCTAAGTGAAGCATTATATAAGCCCGATGCCAAACTGAATTCATTCCTCGATCTCTTCATTCCATTTGAAGAAGAATTGAAGGAGAAGGGAGAAGTAGAAGGGAGCTAGCTAGCTAGAAGGCCGAGAAGAATCAGGATCGATAAGGGATCTCTGCTGACTAGCTAGCTAGCTTAATTAACGTACAGATATCGAGAAGGCCAGCAGGTACGTACGTACGCAGTTAAAATTTGCTTAATTAATATATATTTAGTGAAAACGTACGTACATATATACATGCAAGGATGTTAGCTAGCTGATGTTAGCTATATATATATATATATATATATGTACAGATCGATTAAATTACGTACGTACGTAATTGATGGATCGATGTAGATCGAGTACGTATAATTAAGCGTAAATTAATGGACAAATATATATATATGTAATAATTAATTAATTATAATATTTTGTAGCAGTATGGACAAGAGTTGGATGAAGTTGAAGAATAGATGTGATGTCCGGTATATGGATGGAATTAGCAAATTTGTGAATTTTGCGATAGAACATGGTCAGGGAAAGAAACGTTTCAGGTGTCCGTGTCAGAAATGTCTTAATTGTCAGTATGCGGAGGTTAATGTTATGGTGCAACACCTGTACGAAAATGGTATGATGTGGAGTTACACTACATGGAGCAAGCATGGTGAAGCAGTAGAGTTCAGCGCAGCAGACTTCAGCTCAGGGTACAGTTACCATGGTGCCTCATCCAGCGGCAGTGGTGCCGGACCCCCAGCTTGCAATCCAACTGCAGATTTGGTCCATGATGCGTTTCCGGGATGTAATCATAGGGGACACCAACACCAAGACGGAGGTTACAGTACCACTAATGAGCATGATGACACATTCCCCGCAGCTAGCTTGGCCACTGACACCAGTGAGATGGAAAAGTACAACCGGATACTACTTGAAGCGCAGACCCCGGTGTTCCCTGGATGTCGAGAGAATGTGTTGCAATATGTGATGGAGCAAATGAAGATAAAAGTGAAGCACAAAATGTCAGTGAGTGCTTTTGACAAAATTCAGGACCAAATATATAAGTTGCTTCCTGATGATCACAATCTTCCTAAATCTCATTATAAGGTTAGAAATATCCTGAGCAGCCTCGGCCTAAAGTACAGGATAATTGACGCATGTCCGAATGATTGTGTGCTATTTTACAAAGAGTATAAAGAGTTGGACTATTGTCCCGTATGTGGCCAGTGCAGATTCCAGTTGAATAGGAAGAGTTCGAAAAAGAGAATTCATGTGAAAGTTGTTCGATATTTTCCCTTGATTCCCAGATTGCAGCGCCTGTACATGTCTCTACACACAGCAGAGGCGATGCGATGGTACGCAGAAAAGCGAATAGATGACGATGTCCTGCGACACGCCGCGGATGGGGAGGGTGTCAAACATTTCGACAGGGAATTTGGAGACTTTGCTTCAGAGGTTAGAAATGTTAGACTCGGCCTATCTACAGACGGATTCAATCCTTGGGGAAGTAATAGCTCCGCCGTCAGCACTTGGCCAGTTATTCTGATGCCGTACAACTTGCCTCCGTGGATGTGCATGAACAAGGAATTTAATTTCCTTACCGTACTAATTCCAGGTCCTAAATCTCCATCGAAGTGCTTAGATGTCTACCTCAGACCTTTGATCGACGAGCTGAAACTGTTGTGGGAAAATAGAGTCCCAACTTATGACAAATTCACTGACACGATGTTCACGATGAGGGCTGCCGTAATGTGGACGATCATCGATTTTCCAGCTTATGGGATGTTGGCAGCCTGCAGGACAAAAGGATATAATGGATGTCCTATATGTTTGGACGACGTGAACTCTAGTTGGCACGCGGGGAAGGTGTGTTACTTGGGTCACCGTAGATGGCTTCCTCACGACCACCCGTGGCGACAGGATGAAGCTCATTTCGACGGTACGGTAGAGAACAATCCTAAACCCCGTAGTTGGTCGGGCGAAGAGATTTTAGAGAGGTTGAGCTATTTCGACTTTGGTGTGTTGAGCAATGACGCGGATGTAAAGAAATGCAATCCAATTCCTCCACATGATCTGAGCTATTGGGATCACAAGAGTATATTCTTTGAACTCCCTTACTGGTCGAAGTTGAAGCTGAGGAACAACTTGGACGCGATGCACATAGAAAAGAATGTGTGCGACAGCGTGGTCGGAACAATTCTCGGTATTAAGTTCAAGACTAAAGATACTCCCAAAGCGCGCAAAGATTTGGAATCAATGAATCTACGTCGTCCCTTGTGGTTGAGGAGGGATAGGAAATGAGTGTACAACAAGATGCCAGATGCACCATACACAGTGAAGCCGACGCTTAGACGTTCTGTATTTCACTGGTTTAAGGGCGTTCGTTATCCGGCTACGTATGCAGCTACTATAACTGGAGCAATGGACGAGGTGCAACACAAGTTTGTTGGTCTTAAGATACATGACTATCACGTTATGCTGCAACGTCTGATTCCAGTGGTAATTCGACCATACTTGCCTCGGGACGTCGTACACTACAAGAAAACTGCACTTAGACCACGGACCATTTCCGTCGTCTAAGTGCAGTTTTCCGTCGTCTAAGTACTTGGACGACGGAAACTCCGTCGTCCAAGGTCCGTGCTCCAAGTGCTGTCGTCTAAGCACCTGGACGACGGAGATTTAGTGATCCGTCGTCCAAGTGAACTTGGACCTCGGACATTATCCGTGGCCCATGTACACACTTGGACGACGGAAACACTACTTCTCCGTCGTCCAGGTGGAGACCTGGGCCACGGACAGACGAGCAATGTCCGTGGCCCAGGTCTCCACCTGGACGACGGAGAAGTAGTGTTTCCGTCGTCCAAGTGTGTACATGGGCCACGGATAATGGTAGCTTATCCGTGGCCCAGGTGTTCACCTGGACGACGAAAACACTAAGTCTCCGTCGTCCAGGTGAACACCTGGGCCACGGAGAACGACAGGGTTTAGGGTTTAGGGGTTAGGGGTTAGGGGTTTAGGGTTCTGCACCTGGACGACGGAGAACATAATCTCCATCGTCCAAGTGAATATTTAATTTTTTAAAAAAAATAAATTGAAATTAAAAATTATTAATTTAATTTATTATTATTTTAATTTAAATAATGAAAAATGCTAAAATTAAATAAATAAACTAAATTTTGAATATTAAAATTAATAACTTAATTATTAAATAATCAAAGTAAATTAATTTGTACATACGAAAAAACTCATAAATTAAAAATTAAAATATTGTTCGGAATGCGGAAAGAAACAAGATAATATACTACGTGCTAGCTAATACACTGGAGGAGCAGATGCGGGGCCGAGTCCTCCGCCTCCAGCCGGGTCGTTGTCGTCGGGGTATGGGTTCGGAGGAGGTTGACATACTTCTCGATTTTGTTCCATAAGGGCGATGAGTTGGGTTATTTGTGCTTGTTGTTGGTCAAGTCTTTGCCGCATTGCCTCATTCTGCTCTTGTGTCAGTCGATTCTCCTCTCGTGCCAGTCGAGCCTCTTGAATGGCTGCTTCGACGGCCGCAGCTTGACTCATTCTCCGCTGCCTCGAACCTCCCGTAGATGATGAGCCGGAGGTCGTCGACAAATCTCGTACCACCCTAGGCCCAAAGTGCCTAACCTCCTTGCCAGCTCTACGACCGTAGACCTCATCCGCGATTGCAATTTGGCTCTCTAAGGATAGAGGAGGCAGGTCTTCCGGCGGCACATCTGGGAACGCAAGCTGAGTGTTGGCCAACTCTTCATGCGCACGCTCTATCGCCCTTGCCTACAAAATTATAATTAATTTATTATAATTTTGTAATCATATTTAAATAATAATTACTATAATTAAAAGCACATATATATATATATATCAGTTACCCCGCATTGACTCGCTTCATTATCGAGCCCTGGCGTCACGTACGCGCTTACGCTTGCATCAATAAAAGGGTGTTTGGAACCCTTATCCTTGTGCTCCTTGGCAATTTGAATGAACTGCTTAGCGCCGGTAGTATGGTGTTTCTCCTTCTTCCCCCGGTTGGCTTTGTTGACACCGGAGAATTTCTGTTACACAAGATAATTAAATCATTAAAAAATGAATAACTACAATTTAAATAATTCAATTATTTTAATTGAAATAAAAAAATTAAATTAATACCTTAAATTGTTCATCGGCAAAGTGGTTACACAACCACTCCCACTCATCTTCTCTCTCCCCTTGCAGCTCTACCGGGGGAGGCACGGGACCGACATCTTTGAAGTACTTATGGAGCCTGTACTTCCAATCTTTGTAGATGGAGTTGGCGGTTTGATTGATATGCCTCAACATAGCCGGTGTCGGATCCACGTCAAATTGTTCCTATGAAAAATAAATAGAAAATTATAATCGTATATATTATGAAATTTTAGGCCGAGATTAACAATATTATATAATAACTAAATTGAACGTATTACGTACCGAAAGATCTTTGAAAACTTTCGCCTTCTCATGATCCGGCGCCTCCTTCCAAGTAGGGGCAGTGATACGAACCCGGTTACGGATGATTGACCCTATCCCATGCGCCGAGAGACTTGCTAGTTGAGCTGTGGGAGGGCCACCGGTGAATTCGTCGTACGGCAAGTCGATCTTTTTACCGGTCGCCTTGCAAATACGCTCCGCTTTCCCCCCTTTAACGAGACCCCGAGTCCTTTTCGGTTCCGGGTCAGTGGGGGCCCTCCTTTGCCTACGGCGGGCGCTGTACATGATTGATTCGGCGGTGGAGGACGCCTGAGTACTTCCCGTTGAATGGGTACCGGGCGTCGGAGATTGGAAGGGGTCGACGTCATCACCGCTCGAGATGAATGGGGGAGCGGGAATTTCCCCAGAGGGCGCTACGGACGGACCAGATGATCCGTCCGGATTGAGAGCGTCGTTGCCCTCCGGTGGTAATTCCCAACCGACTTGGTCCGCCAAGCGGCGGAGCATGGCATCTTCTGCCTCTTGTTGAGCTTTCTTCTTGCCGGATGTCGTCTTTGGCGGAGCCATTTAAACCTAAGAGTACGGGGTTAAATACCTACTTACCATAATAATTACAACTTAAAAATTTACGTTAATTAATTAAGTACGTTTAAGATTTAAATAGAGTACACTAGCTTGGCATTTTCGGTCGTTCAATGGACGTGCGACCCGCGCGATAAAATGTAAATTTTCAATTAATCAGCCTTGGTTAAATCGAAAAACATGGCCAGTTAGGGATAGAGATAACGCGAGAGGCAGGACTAATTTCGACAAAAGTCTTTCTTAGTCCAAATCCTGTCACCAGTCATAACCCGTTTCTAGACACCATGTCCGACATTCGGCCAATTTTTCGAAAATTTACACTCCCTCAAGTCCTTTGCAAACTCCGCCCTCAACCTCGTGTCCATAACTTCACTTAGGTTATGGTGTGCGGTGATGAAATCCACACATCACGAGGGGTTAAGGAGATAAGCAAGGAAAAGAGGCGCCATCTATTCCAAAGAGTGCGACTTAATAATTACCAAGCCTATGTACTAAATTTAAATCGAACACGTACTACTAATTAATTTACTAGAAAATAAACGTAAATATTAATTAATAATTCCTCTAATTAGATGCAATAATTTATATTTATTTATCATGCAACTAATAATAAATAATTTAATAGTCAATTCATTTAATCTATCATGCAACTAATAATATATAAATAATTACAATAATTACAATAATTATGATTTAATTAATTAATAACAATAATTAATCATTTATTAAATATTTAAACTAATTAATCAATTAAATTCTACTAATTAATTATATTTAGAATTAAATTAATTAATTAAATGAAAATTATTTTAATAAGGGAAAAATAGAAATTTACCGAATCGGAGTTTTCGGGAATTTCGCCGGAGTTGAGTCGTCGGAGAGGAGGAACCACGCCGGAAAAAATGTCGTCGGAGCGTCGCCGGAGGAGGATCGCCGGAGGAGAGGAGAGGAGAGGAGAGGGAGAGGAGGAGATGGAATGATGAGAAAATGAGGGGGGGGGGGGTGCTGTTCTATTTATAGTGTTTGACTTAGACGACGGAGCACTATTCTCCGTCGTCTAGGTGGCGGTTTCAAAAAATTTCAATCGGCGCCAATTAATCGGCGGGACGCTTTGAACCGCCATGATTTTGGACTTAGACGACGGAGAATGAATTCTCCGTCGTCTAAGTGAAAATTCAAGCGGTGCCGAAAACGGAAGCGGTAAATTGAACCGCCATAATTTTGGACTTGGACGACGGAGATGGTAAGTTTCCGTCGTCCAAGTGAAAATTACACGAAAAAATTAAACAAATAATTATTTGAACCGCCATGATTTTTGAACCTGGACGATGGAGATGGTCATTTTCCGTCGTCCAGGTTACCACCTGGATGACGGAAAATGACCATCTCCGTCGTCCAGGTTGAAATTACGTAAAAAAAATTTTAAAAATAATTCGCTAGGAATTTCGCGATCTATCATTCGAGTGAAATAGTCGTACAATATCGATGAACGCATCGTATATATGAACAGTTAAATTTGAACCGACGAATAATTTTACGTCTTGAAAGTTGTTAAGTATCGACTAATCTTTACGACTTAAGTGTTCATGAGTAGACGCTCATTTGCAGCAGAGTATTAACGAAATTGAATTTGAACAAAACAACCGTTGGATATGTTCGTCGTAACATAACATATAATTATCTTCAAAGGACCATAAAATAATAAGTTCGGGAAGGGTTTGATCGGCACAGTCAACCGCAAAACCGATAATTTCACAAACCGGAAACGTGGATACAAGGCATTTCGCAACTCCGATTTTCGAACCGTCGAAGCTCACACTCCAAGAATTGATTACTCTAAAGTCTTGATGAAAAGAAAATGCATTGGAAGAAGGTCTAGAGGGTCGTTGTCTTAGAAAAAATTACGATATCTTCACCTGGACGACGGAGAACGTCAGTCTCCGTCGTCCAGGTGCATAGACCCTGAATTCAGGGTTTAGGGGCTTACTGTTTAGGGTTTAGGGTTTGTGAACTTGGATGACGGAGAATGACCATTCTCCGTCGTCCTAGTGTGTACCTGGACGACGGAGAATGACCAGTCTCCGTCGTCCAGGTGTATAGACCCCGATTTCAGGGGTTAGGGCCTTAGGGATTACGGTTTAGGTCGTCCCCGGTCATTTGTGTACGTACGTGTCCGTTTATTAATTTCTAATTCAAAAATATTATTAAAAAATTCAGATATATATAATTCAGATCGAAAATATTATTACGTTTTATATGAGATTGAGATTTGACGCCAATATTTATTAATTTCTCCGTTGGCCAGGATATATAATTCAGATCGATTAATTTCTTACCGTAAACCGGCATCGATCATATATATATTACGTACAATAATTACAGTAATTAATTACCAATTAATCTCCCTCGTCGTATGACCGTACTCTTCGTCATAATCATCATCGTCCTCATCCCCGTTAGTTGACGGCTCATCCTCGTCATCGTACTCAACATCGTCCGACGAATAACCTGAGTCCTCGTCCGCGTCCTCTTCCTGCTCGTCTTCTTCATCTACCTCATCGATAATCTCATCTTCAGTTAGATCTGTACAACCATCAGGCATGGGTAACCGTTCACCATCTTGAACCAGATCCATTATATCGGAGCAGACCATAGAAATATTAGGCTCTTGATAGGCAGGAATGTCTCTTTCTGGTTCAGCAGCATCTTCAGTCGTCGCCGGTGTCCCTTCAATTGTCTCTGTATGGTCGAATTACCACTGGAATCAGACGTTGCAGCATAACGTGATAGTCATGTGTCTTTAGACCAACAAACTTGTGTTGCACCTCATCCACTGCTCCAGTTATAGTAGCTGCATACGTAGCCGGATAACGAACGCCCTTAAACCAATGAAATACAGAACGTCTAAGCGTCGGCTTCACTGTGTAAGGTGCATCTGGCATCTTGTTGTACACACCTTTCCTATCCCTCCTCAACCACAAGGGACGACGTAGATTCATTGATTCCAAATCTTTGCGCGCTTTGGGAGTATCTTTAGTCTTGAACTTAATACCGAGAATTGTTCCGACCACGCTGTCGCACACATTCTTTTCTATGTGCATCGCGTCCAAGTTGTTCCTCAGCTTCAACTTCGACCAGTAAGGGAGTTCAAAGAATATACTCTTGTGATCCCAATAGCTCAGATCATGTGGAGGAATTGGATTGCATTTCTTTACATCCGCGTCATTGCTCAACACACCAAAGTCGAAATAGCTCAACCTCTCTAAAATCTCTTCGCCCGACCAACTACGGGGTTTAGGATTGTTCTCTACCGTACCGTCGAAATGAGCTTCATCCTGTCGCCACGGGTGGTCGTGAGGAAGCCATCTACGGTGACCCAAGTAACACACATTCCCCGCGTGCCAACTAGAGTTCACGTCGTCCAAACATATAGGACATCCATTATATCCTTTTGTCCTGCAGGCTGCCAACATCCCATAAGCTGGAAAATCGCTGATCGTCCACATTACGGCAGCTCTCATCGTGAACATCGTGTCAGTGAATTTGTCATAAGTTGAGACTCCATTTTCCCACAACAGTTTCAGCTCGTCGATCAAAGGTCTGAGGTAGACATCTAAGCACTTCGATGGAGATTTAGGACCTGGAATTAGTACGGTAAGGAAATTAAATTCCTTGTTCATGCACATCCACGGAGGCAAGTTGTACGGCATCAGAATAACTGGCCAAGTGCTGACGGCGGAGCTATTACTTCCCCAAGGATTGAATCCGTCTGTAGATAGGCCGAGTCTAACATTTCTAACCTCTGAAGCAAAGTCTCCAAATTCTCTGTCGAAATGTTTGAAACCCTCCCCATCCGCGGCGTGTCGCAGGACATCGTCATCTATTCGCTTTTCTGCGTACCATCTCATCGCCTCTGCTGTGTGTAGAGACATGTACAGGCGCTGCAATCTGGGAATCAAGGGAAAATATCGAACAACTTTCACAGGAATTCTCTTTTTCGAACTCTTCCTATTCAACTGGAATCTGCACTGGCCACATACGGGACAATAGTCCAACTCTTTATACTCTTTGTAAAATAGCACACAATCATTCGGACATGCGTCAATTATCCTGTACTTTAGGCCGAGGCTGCTGAGGATATTTCTAACCTTATAATGAGATTTAGGAAGATTGTGATCATCAGGAAGCAACTTACATATTTGCTCCTGAATTTCGTCAAAAGCACTCACTGACATTTTGTGCTTCACTTTTATCTTCATTTGCTCCATCACATATTGCAACACATTCTCTCGACATCCAGGGAACACCGGGGTCTGCGCTTCAAGTAGTATCCGGTTGTACTTTTCCATCTCACTGGTGTCAGTGGCCAAGCTAGCTGCGGGAAATGTGTCATCATGCTCATTGGTGGTACTGTAACCTCCGTCTTGGTGTTGGTGTCCACCATGACTACATCCCGGAAACGCATCATGGACCAAATCTGCAGTTGGGTTGCAAGCTGGGGGTCCGGCACCACTGCCGCTGGATGAGGCACCATGGTAACTGTACCCTGAGCTGAAGTCTGCTGCACTGAACTCTACTGCTTCACCATGCTCACTCCATGTAGTGTAACTCCACATCATACCATTTTCGTACAGGTGTTGCACCATAACATTAACCTCCGCATACTGACAATTAAGACATTTCTGACACGGACACCTGAAACGTTTCTTTCCCTGACCATGTTCTATCGCAAAATTCACAAATTCGCTAATTCCATCCATATACCGGACATCACATCTATTCTTCAACTTCATCCAACTTTTGTCCATACTGCTACAAAATATTATAATTAATTAATTATATATTACATATATATTAGTCCATTAATTTACGCTTAATTATACGTACTCGATCTACATCGATCCATCAATTACGTACGTACGTAATTTAATCTGTATATATATAGCTAACATCCATGCATGTATGTACGTACGTTTTCACTAAATATATATATTAATTAAGCAAATTTTAACTGCGTACGTACCTGCTGGCCTTCTCGATATCTGTTAATTAAGCTATAGCTTGCGGAGATCCCTTATCCTGATCCTTCTCGGCCTTCTTTCTTCTCCGATATATCCTATAGCCTTCTCCTTCTCCCTTCTCCTTCAATTCTTCTTCGAATGGAATGAAGAAATGGAATATATATATGAATCGAAGAGAGTTTGGCATCGGGCTTATATAATACTTCACTTAGACGACGGAGGTGTCGGTACGTCGTCTAAGTAGAAGTTAATTACTCGGACCACGACGGATAAGTCTATTTCCGTCGTCCAGGTGATCACCTGGAGGACGGAGAAGACTCCGAGGTCCAAGTGATCACCTAGACGACGGAGAATACTGTCTCCGTCGTCTAGGTGATCACTTGGACCTCGGAGTCTTCTCCGTCCTCCAGGTGATCACCTAGACGACGGAAATAGACTTATCCGTCGTCCAGGTGTTACTTGGACGACGGGAAAGTCTCCGTCGTCCAAGTGGCACTTGGACCACGGAAAAATTACTTTTCCGTGGTCTAAGTGTAGTTTTCTTGTAGTGGTAGAACCAATAGTAGCATTGTGCAGGTGGTGGCAGAGGTTATGCGCCAGAGAATTAAAGAAGTCAGATGTGGTGGAATTGCAACAACAAATTGTGCACATCATTTGCAAACTAGAGAGGATTTTCCCCCCTGTTTTCTTTGACATCATGATTCACCTAATGATCCACCTGCCCGAGCAGGTGCTTATTTCTGGTCTGGTCCAGTACAGTTGGATGTATCCTCAAGAAAGGTACGTACAACTAATTAATTAATTTGTTCCACTGGAGATTATATATATACTAGCTAGCTAGCTATATATATGTACTTATGTAATGTGTACGTTTGATTTTGTAGACAGCTTGGACAGTATAAGTCATTCGTCAAAAACAGGTCGGCCCCGGATGGCTCCATAGCAGAGACATACCTAATGCATGAGTGTGTTACTTACTGCAACAGGTACCTCAAAGATCCACCCCCTCCCACTGCCTCCGATCACAGTGCCCGCATCAATCTTTCTGTCGTCACCAATGTCATCCGACCGTTTAGAGGAGTATTAAAGGAATCGTTAACACGGGAAGAACTTATTGAGGCACATTGGGTAGTGTTGCGAGACTGTGACGAAGTTGAGCCGTACATGATGTCATACAGGGAGAGGCTTCAGGCGTTAAATCAAAACAAGAGTTCGGCGTGGATTGAGAAAATGGTTAAGAAGAAGTTTCTTGATTATTTCTTCCAATGGGTACGTACGTACGACTCGGTATTAATTATTTAAATACATATCGCTCATGTTTGTAGAAAGTAAACCCTTATATTAATTTGCCCTTTTTCGCAGATGATTGATCTGCAAAAATCTGATAACCACCGAGGGTGGTGGTCATGGCCAAAGCACTTGCTAGCAGGGAAGCCGGTTAAACACTATATTTATCCCGGATGTTTTGTGAACGGTGTAAAGTTCCATTCATTGGCCCGAGACGAAGGAAGAAGAACACAAAACAGTAGGGTAGCGGTTGGGAAAGACAATGATCTATATTACGGGGCTATTGTATACGTGGTTCAGCTATGTTACGGGAATGATGTCAACATTTTCCTATTCAAGTGCAGATGGTTCAAGCGTACAAAGGAAGACCTGGGACTATTATCAGTCGATACAAACTCGCACTGGTATCAGTCGATAAAAACTCGCACAGGTGTTAACCTGGACGACGGAGAATGACCATCTCCGTCGTCCAGGTTCAAAAATCATGGCGGTTCAATTTTTTTTTGTTTATTTTTTTCATGTAATTTTCACTTGGACGACGGAAACTGACCATCTCCGTCGTCCAAGTCCAATTTTTATGGTGGTTCAATTTACCGCTTCCGTTTTTGGGACCGCTTGAATTTTCACTTAGACGACGGAGAATTCATTCTCCGTCGTCTAAGTCCAAAATCATGGCGGTTCAGAGCGTCCCGCCGATTAATTGGCGCCGATTGAAATTTTTTGAAACCGCCACCTAGACGACGGAAAACACTGTTTCTGTCGTCCAGGTGGACTTAGACGACGGAGAATAGTGCTCCGTCGTCTAAGTGAAAGCCTATAAATAGGTTGTGCGCCATCTTCTTTTCCTCATCCCATACATTCCTCTCCTCTCTCTCTCTCTCTCTCTCTCTCTCTCTCTCTCTCTCTCTCTCTCTCTCTCTCTCCTCTCCGGCCTCCGGCGATCCTCCTCCGGCGACGCTCCGACGACTTAATTTCCGGCGTGATTCCCCCTCTCCGACGACTCTACTCTTCCGATATTCCGGCGACATTCCGACGAGGTAATAATTCTATTTTTTACCTCTTTTACATTTTTGTTATTTAATTAATTATTTGATTAATAAATAGTTTTAATTTATTAATTAGTTTAAAATAATTAATAGTTATAATTATAATTATTAATGAGTTGTTATTATTAATATTGGGATAATTATTATTAGTTGTTAATTATTTGGTAATAATTTTATATTTGTTAGTTAAAATTAAATAATAGCAATAATTATTATTGTTAATAATAATTAATTATATTGGTAAATGAATAATTATTATTATATGCATGATAAATAATAATTCATTATTGTAATTATTTATTGTTTTAATTAATTGATAATTAATTACGTGTATTTTCGAGTAAATTGCATGGTAGTACGTGTTCGATTTAAATTTAGTACATAGGCTTGGTTTATTAAGTCGCACTCTTTGGAATAGATTGCGCCTCTTTTCCTAGCTTATCTCCTTAACCCCTCGTGATGTGTGGATTTCATCACCGCACACCATAACCTAAGTGAAGTTATGGACACGAGGTTGAGGGCGGAGTTTGCAAAGGACTTGAGGGAGTGTAAATTTTCGAAAAATTGGCCGAATGTCGGACATGGTGTCTAGAAACGGGTTATGACTGGTGACAGGATTTGGACTAAGAAAGACTTTTGTCGAAATTAGTCCTGCCTCTCGCGTTATCTCTATCCCTAACTGGCCATGTTTTTCGATTTAACCAAGGCTGATTAATTGAAAATTTACATTTTATCGCGCGGGTCGCACGTCCATTGAACGACCGAAAATGCCAAGCTAGTGTACTCTATTTAAATCTTAAACATACTTAATTAATTAGCGTAAATTTTTAAGTTGTAATTATCATGGTAAGTAGGTATTTTAACACCGTACTCTTAGGTTTAAATGGCTCCGCCAAAGACGACATCCGGCAAGAAGAAAGCCCAACAGGAGGCAGAAGATGAGATGCTCCGAATGTTGGCGGCCCAAGTCGGTTGGGTTCAACAGGAGGGCAACGACGCTCTCAATCCAGACGGATCATCTGGTCCGTCCGTAGCGCCCTCTGGAGAAATTTCCGCTCTCCCATTCATCTCGAGCGGTGATGACGTCGACCCCTTCCAATCTCCGACGCCCGGTACCCATTCAACGGGAAGTACTCAGGCGTCCTCGACTGCCGAATCAATCATGTACAGCGCCCGCCGTGGGCAAATGAGGGCTCCCACTGACCCGGAACCGAAAAGGACTCGGGGTCTCGTTAAAGGGGGCAAAGCGGAGCGTATTTGCAAGGCGACCGGTAAAAAGATCGACTTGCCGTACGACGAATTCACCGGTGGCCCTCCCACAGCTCAGCTAGCAAGTCTCTCGGCGCATGGGATATGGTCAATCATCTGTAACCGTGTTCGTATCACTGCCCCTACTTGGAAGGAGGCGTCGGATCATGAGAAGGCGAAAGTCTTCAAAGATCTTTCGGTACGTAATACGTCCAATTTAGTTATTATATAATATTGTTAATCTCGGCCTAAAATTTCATAATATATACGATTATAATTTTCTATTTATTTTTGATAGGAACAATTTGACGTGGATCCGACACCGGCTATGTTGAGGCATATCAACCAAACCGCCAACTCCATCTACAAAGATTGGAAGTACAAGCTCCATAAGTACTTCCAAGATGTCGGTCCCGTGCCTCCCCCGGTAGAGCTGCAAGGGGAGAGAGAAGATGAGTGGGAGTGGTTGTGTAACCACTTTGCCGATGAACAATTTAAGGTATTAATTTATTTTTTTTATTTCAATTAAGATAATTGAATTATTTAAATTGTAGTTATTCATTTTTTTAATGATTTAATTATGTTGTGTAACAGAAATTCTCCGGTGTCAACAAAGCCAACCGGGGGAAGAAGGAGAAACATCATACTACCGGCGCCAAGCAGTTCATTCAAATAGTCAAGGAGCACAAGGATAAGGGCTCCAAACACCCTTATCTTGATGCAAGCGTAAGCGCGTACGTGACGCCAGGGCTCGATAATGAAGCGAGTCAATGCGGCGTAAGTGATATATATATATATGTGCTTTTAATTATAGTAATTATTATTTAAATATGATTTCATTATAATAAATTAATTATTCTTTTGTAGGCAATGGCAATAGAGCGTGCGTATGAAGAGTTGACTGACACTCAGCTTGCGTTCCCAGATGTGCCGCCGGAAGACCTGCCTCCTCTATCCTTAGAGAACCAAATTGCAATCGCGGATGAGGTCTACGGTCGTAGAGCTGGCAAGGAGGTTAGGCACATTGGGCCTAGGGTGGTATGAGATTTGTCGACGACCTCTGGCTCATCATCTACGGGAGGCTCAGGGCAGCGACGAAGGAGTCAGGCTGCGGCCGTCGAAGCAGTCATTCAAGAGGCTCGACTGGCACGAGAGGAGAATGAGTCAATGCGGCAAAGACTTGACGAACAACAAGCACAAATAGCCCAACTCATCGCCCTCATGCAACAAAATCGAGAAGTATGTCAACCTCCTCTGAACCCACACCCCGACGACAACGACCCGGCTGGAGGCGGAGGACTCGGCGGCGCATCTGCTCCTCCAGTGTATTAGCTAGCTAGTTAATTATCGTGTTTCTTTATTTCCGAGTTCCGAACAATATTATATAATTTTTTTGGGTTTTTTATTTGGATGTGTATATATGTACAAATTAATTAATTATTTAATATTAAAAATTTAGTTTAATTAATTATTTTCGACTATTTTTCATTAATTAAATTAAATTAATAATAAATTAAATTAATAATATTTAATTTCAATTTATTTAAAAAAAAAATTAAATATTCACTTGGACGACGGAGATTATGTTCTCCGTCGTCCAGGTGCAAAACCCTAAACCTAACCCTAAACCCTGCCGTTCTCCGTGGCCCAGGTGTTCACCTTGACGACGGAGATTTAGTTCTTCGTCGTCCAGGTGACTACATGGGCCATAGAGATTGCTCGTTTCTCCGTGGCCCATGTATGCACCTGGACGACGGAAACGCTAATTCTCCGTCGTCCAGGTGAACACCTGGGCCACGGAGAAACGAGCAATCTCCGTGGCCCATGTAGTCACCTGGACGACGGAGACTTAGAGATTCCGTCGTCCAGGTGCATACATGGGCCACGGATAATGTCCGCGGTCCAAGTGAACTTGGACGACGGAGCACTAAATCTCCGTCGTCCAGATTCTTGGACGACAGCACTTGGAGCACGCACCTTGGACGACGGAGATTCCGTCGTCTAAGTACTTAGACGACGGAAAAATGCACCTAGACGACGGAAATGGTCCGTGGTTTAGGTGCAGTTTTCTTGTAGTGATCATACTCAACATCGTCCGACGAATATCCTGAGTCCTTGTCCTCGTCCTCATCCAGCGCCTCTTCTTCAGCGACCTCATTAATTACATCAATAATCTCATCTTCAATTAGATCTGTACAACCATCAGGCATGGGTAAGCGTTCACCAGCTTGAATCAAGTCCATTATGTCGAAGCAGATGACAGAAATATTAGGCTTTTGATATGCAGTAATGTCTCTTTGTGGTTCAACATCTTCAGTCGCCGGCATCTCTTCAATTGTCATGGTATTCCATATTCCTCAATGAGAGATATGGTTCACTATTTTCCACCATTCACCAGCTTTCGAATCATCAAGATAGAACACCTGCCTAACTAAGGTGGCAAGAGTGAAAAGCTTATCCTCATACCAGCTTGAGTTTTTATCGACTGATAAAAGGCCTAGGTCTTCCTTTGTACGCTTGAACCATTTACACTTGAATAGAAAAACGTTGACATCATTCCAGTAACATAGTTGAACGACATATACAAGAGCCCCGTAATATATATCATTGTCTTTCCCCATCGCTACCCCACTGTTTTGTGTTCTTCTTCCTTCATCTCGGATCAATGAATGAAACTTTACACCGTTCACAAAACATCTTGGGTAAATATAGTGTTTAATCGACTTCCCTGCTAGCAAGTGCTTTGGCCAGGATCACCATCCCTCGTCGTTATCGGATTTTTGTAGATCAATCATCTGTGAAAATGGAAAGAATATATATATATAATTAAAGTGTTTAATTTCTATAAACATGTATATAAAGTAAATAAGTAAACATACGTACCCATTGGAAGAAATAATCGAAGAACTTCTTTTTAACCACTTTCTCAAACCACGCCGAACTCTTGTCCGAATTTAATGCCTGAAGCTTCTCCCTATACCGAATCATGTAAGGCTCAACTTCGTCACAGTCTCACAACACTACCCAATGTGCCTCAATAAGTTCTTCTCGTCTTAAAGATTCCTTTAATACTCCTCTAAATGGTCATACGATATTTGTGACGACAGAAAGATTGATGCGGGCACTGGGATCAGAGGTGGTGAGAGGTGGTGGATCCTTGAGGTACCTGTTGCAGTAAGTAACACACTCATTAGGTATGTCTCTGCTATTGAGCCATCCGGTGAGGACCTATTTTTCACGAATCCTTTATACTGTCTAAGCTGTCTACAAAATCAAACATTTAATTAATTAATTGTAGAGTTGGTACATATAGCTAGTAATCTAAAGTGGAACAAATAATGGATCGGAAAACCTGTATAATTAATTAGTTGTACGTACCTTTCTTGAGGATACATCCAAGTGTACTAGACTGGACCAGAAATGAGCACCTGCTCGGGTAGGTGAATCATTAGGTGAATCATGATATCAAAAAAAGTAGGGGAAAAATTCTCTCTAGTTTGCAAATGATGCGCACAATTTTTTGTTGCAGTTCCACCACATCTAACTTCTTCAAATCTCTGGCACATAACCTCTGCCACCATCTGCACAATGCCACTATTAGTTCTACGACGTCACGAGGAAAATATGACCGAATTATCACTAGAATCAAATGTTGCAGCATAACATGATAGTCATGTGTCTTTAGACAAACAAACTTGTGTTTCACCTCATCCACTGCTCCAATTATTGTAGTTGCATATATAGCCGGATAACGAACACTCTTAAACCAGTGGAATATAGAACCTCTAAGTGCCAGCTTCACTGTGTAAGGTGCAGCTAGTATCTTGTTGTATACTCATCTTCTATCCCTCCTCAACTACAAGGGACGACGTAGATTCATAGATTCCAAATCTTTGCGCGCTTTAGGAATATCTTTAGTCTTGAATTTAATACCGAGAATTTTTCCCACCACGTTGTCGTAGAGATTCTTTTCTATGTGCATCGCATCCAAGTTGTTCCTCAACTACAACTTCGACCAGTAAGGGAGTTCAAAGAATATACTCTTGTGATGCCAATAGCTGAGATCATGTGGAGGTATTGGATTGCATTTCTGTACATCCTTGTCATTGGTCAACATATCAAAGTCAAAATAGCTCAACCTCTCTAAAATCTCTGCGCCAGACTAACTACGGGATTTAGGATTATTCTCTACCGTCCCGTCGAAATGAGCTTCATCCTGTCGCCACGGGTGATCGCCAGGAAGCCTTCTACGGTGACCCAGGTAAGACACCTTCCCCGTGTGCCAACTAGAGTTCACGTTGTCCAAACATATAGGACATCCACTGTATCCTTTTGTCCTGCAGGCTACCAACATCCCATACGCTGAAAAATCACTAATCGTCCATATTATGGTTGCCCTCATCATGAACATCCTGTCAGTGAATTTGTCATAAGTTGGGACTCCATTTTCCCACAACAGTTTCAGCTTGTCGTCAAAGGTCTGAGGTAGACATCTAAGCACTTCCCCGGAGATTTAGGACCTGGAATTAGCAGAGTAAGGAAATTAAATTTCTTGTTCATGCACATCCACGGAGACGGGTTGTATGGCATCAGAATAACTGGTCAAGTATTGACAGCAGAGATATTACTACCCCAATGATTGAATCCATTTTTAGATAGTCCGAGTCTAACATTTCGAACCTCTGCGGCAAAGTCTCCAAATTCGTTGTCAAAACGTTTGAAAACCTCCCCATCTGCGGCGTGTCTCAGCACATCGTCATCTATTTGCTTTTATGTGTATCATTGCACCGCCTCTGCTGTGTATAAAGATATGTACAGACGCTGCAATCTGGGAATCAATGAAAAATATCAAAAAACCTTCACATGAATTTTCTTTTTCGAGCTCTTCATATTCAGCTTATATCTACACTGGCCACATACGAGACAATAGTCCAAATCTTTATACTCTTTGTAAAATAGCACACAATCATTTGGATAGGTGTCAATTATCCTGTACTTTAGGCCGAGGCTGCTCAAGACATTTCTAACCTTATAATGGGATTTAGGAAGATTGTGATCATTAGGAAGCAACTTACATAGTTGCTCCTGAATTTCTTCAAAAGCACTGACTGACATTTTGTGCTTCACTTTTATCTGCATTTGTTACATCACATATTGCACACATTCTCTCGACATCCAGGGTACGGTACACCGGGGTTTGGGTTTCAAGTAGCATTCTGCTGTACTTATCCATCTCACTAGTGTCACTGGCCAAGCTAGCAGCGGAGAATGTGTCATCATGCCCATGAGTGGTACTGTAATCCCCATCTTGTTGTTAATGTCCACTATGACTAAATCTCGGAAACGCATCATGGACCAAATATGCAGTTGGGTTCCAAGCAGGAGGGCCGGCACTACTTGCACTGGATGAGGCACCATGGTAACTGTACCCTGAGATAAAGTCTGCTGAGTTGAAGTCTACTGCTTCACCATGCTCGCTACACGTAGTGTAACTCCACATCATACAATTATCGTACAGGTGTTGCATCATAACATTAACCTCCAAATACTGATAGTTAAGACATTTTTTGCACGGACACCTTAAACGCTTCTTTCCCAGACCATGTTCTATTGCAAAATTCACAAATTCTCTGATTCCATCCATATACTGGACATCACTTTTATTCCGCAACTTTATCCAACTCGTGTCCATACTTCTACGAAATTTAATAATTATCATATTAGTCAACTATTATATATACATATTTTCAAGTAATTATTAAACTATTATATATACAAATTTTCAATAACTACCTTAATTATTAATGTATATTAATTAAAAATATTTATTAATTACCTTTATTAATTAATGGTGAATATACAATACATCAATTACTTTAATATATCTAACATGCATGTACGTTTTAACTAAATATTAACCAAATTTTTAAACATCCATGCATGCATATCTACTAGTTAATTAATTACCTAATATATTTATATCAATCAATTACCTAACTTAATTATAAATATTAGATATACTAACAATGCAATGCAATCAATCAAACGTACAATTAATTATATATCTAAACATTAAGATTGTCGGAAATTAACTACGTACGTACCTAGCCTTCTCCGATATATGGCGAATCGATGGTCAGAGCCAGAGATATATATATATTTAGTTCTAGTTGTACGTGTGAGGAGAGTCTGATCGAGAGAGAATGAAAATGAAAATGAAACGAGCGAGCGGAGATGAAAAGAGTCTGGCATTGACAATATATAATGCATCACTTAGACGACGAACATGAGTACTTGTCGTCTAAGTGTTCACTTAGATGACAGAATCTACGGAGGTCCGTTGTCCAAGTGCAACATGAGACAACGCATAGTCGATGCGTCATCTAAGTGGTCACATATACGACGGCGTGTCGATACGTCGTCTCATCCTGAACTTGGACGACACAGACTCATTTCCATCGTCTAAGTCACCACTTAGACGATGAAAAAATACTTAAGCCGACACAATTTTTAGGCGTCGTCTAAATTCTACTTAGACGACGAAACCTTTATTGTTCCGTCATCTAAGAGCGTTTTTCTTGTAGTGCCTCCAACACACTACCACTATGGCACCACCACCTCAGCACCGCGCGTACCACCATTATCATCACCACCACCACCACACAAACGCCGTCACCACCACCACTACCATCATTAAATTATCTCCTAATTATAATTTTTTTCATTAATTAATAATTAATTATTTAATTAGGATATAATTAATATTTTTTTTTTAAATACTTAGACAACAAAACAAATAGTTTCGACATCTAAGTTGTTTATTTAATTTTTATTTTTATTTAAATCAACCACTTATACGACGAAAAACCTTCGTCGTCTAAATGGATTATTTATTTTTAATTTTTTTTATAAAAAAATTGACAATTAGGCGGCGAAAAACCTAAAATTTTGTCGTCTAAATGGTTTAACTTAGGCGACGAATTACTTGTTTCGTCTTCTAAGGTCTCGATCACTAAAACGACGAAAATATTCGTCACTTTTTTATTAATTTTTCGTTGCCAAAAACTTAGGCGACGAAGTTTATTTCGTTGTCTAAATACTTAGGTTATGATTGTTAGACGCAGTGGTGGATCCAGGATTGAAAAAGTCACCAGGGCTAACATTTTGTGATAAAATCTCAACAGTATGAGAAAATTTCATTAAGTGAACAGAAAATACACTTAGTGGGGGGGGGGGGATATTTTGAGCCTTACATTTCACATGCAATTGAGTACAACTTTCTAAACTCAAAATAAACATGAAATACATTTAAAAAAATAGCAGTATAACACAAAGCCAATGCATAAAAACTAACTAAATCTTACTCTATGGGACCCTGAAACTTCAAATTCTTTAATCACATCATCATTTTCAATAGCTTCTGCAAGTTCCGAATCCTTTTCAATATGAAGTACCATATTATCAAAAAAATCATCATCCATCTTCTTTCTATGCTTATTCTTAATGATGTTCATAGCTGAAAATACTCTCTCATCGAACTCCATTTCTCTATGGCATCATGATATGGACTATTTATAACCCCTTCGTATTGTGAAAGCACACTCTTATCTCTCCAATTTTTATACCCATCAACAATATATCAAAAAACAACACGGGAAACAATATATTTTGTCAAATTTTTCAAAATACTCAAACCATGGAGTATTTTCAAAGTAATTAGCACTAAATTTACGATTCTGTGATCCATTTTTTAAGAGTTTAAAATCACTCAGTTTTGGTTGAAGAGGACCCAAGGCTACATAGTCTTTCTGAATATTATCACGCTCATTGATAGGATATTTCCATATTGAACAACATTTTCCAGGATCACGTTCAATAGCATTGATGTTGTCATTATGATCAAACTCAATACTTATAGGCAATTGACACTCATTTACAGGAGTTGAAGTAAAAACCGGAGTACTTACAGAAGCTTAAGACAAATGAGAACTAGAAGTTTATGGTCTTGCAAACCAAGAACTAATCAATCTGGTCCGTTTCCCCCATTCTATAGCTCCTTCTTCTTTCCATTTTTTCAATAATCTGATATTCTAATATATAAATACAAAATCTAAATTCAATAACCAATCAAACACATAAAACTCAATTCTCAACTCTAAAACACAAACCCAATTCCTAATTCAATAATTGGAGTTGAGGTACTCATATTAGACTATTAGTCAGCTTACTCAACTACATTCCTACTGCCTACATACAAATTTACGAATTAGAGATAGATAAAGAAGTGAGACTGTTAGAGGAGAAAGAAACATACAAGAGGTAGAGAAGAAATAAAGTAGAGCGTGATGAGTCCAACGAGATGGTGAGATTGAGAGAGTGAGACATGTGAGAGACCGAGAGTGCGTTGAACTAATGGAAGGTTAGGGGATTGAGATTTGGGAGAGTTCTACACTTCTGCTCAATTGGAAATTTAGGATTGAGGTGGTTAGAATTAGGTGGGGTAATTGTTGTTGGTTGGGTTATTGGGTTTTAAATGAGTTGAGTTTTAAATGTGTTGGGTACTTAGGTTTTAAATGGGTTTTGCTGTTTTGGGTTGCACTCAAACAAAATCCCTATAGTAACTTTTTTTTTTCCTTCAAGACTACTAGTATTTTTTTTTCTACCTCTCAAATTCTCACCAGGCCTAAGCCCTGGTAAGCTTGGTCACAGCTTCGCCGCTAGTTAGATGATGAAAGTTTCGTCGCCTAAGTACTTAGGCGACGAAAAATTCTATTTAAGCAACGAAATTGCTTCGTCGCCTAAGTGTAGTTTTTTGGTAGTGCTAGTTTGCAAACCCTAATGGGAAGTGAGCTTTGGGTCAAGTACTTTGTGGACCTGAACTTTCTTTCTTTGCTTTGGAATAGGTTTTAAGGATAGGGGGACCTGTCCCTATCCTTCTTTGTGGACCATCAGTTGGTTTGGGTCACTTTTGAGACCGAATCTGGGAGCCCGGTGCTTGGGCCTCGAGTAGTAAGGTGTCGGCTCCCGTAGCGTCTTGCTAGTTTTTAGCTTTTGCTAGGTGAACATTATTTTGGTTTACCTATGTTCGTGTTCGTCGTTAGGCGATAGGCATGATCCTGGTTACTTTTGTGCTCTTATTCCAAAACATTAATTGTTCGTGAGCTAGTTTAGGTTTCCTAGAGTAGCTTAATAGTAGTCAATTCTCTCGAGACTTATGAGTGTCTACTGTGTAACATTATTTACATTCTATCAATGAAATACCTCTCTTTGATTGTCAAAAAAAAATCAAGGAATTTGCTGTGCCATTTTCTACACTTGTATCAAAGATTTAAAGTATCCGCAAATTGCGAAAGCTGAGTTAAGTCAATTCTCAAAAACTCCACTACATAAACAAAAGTCGAAGTCCAAAAAATCCCGCTTATCTTTCTTTGTTAATTAAGCGAATTGTTCTTATGGTTAAATTTTTAAGAACTCGTTGATTGCCCTTGGATAGTTAACCACTCCTTAATTACAATATTGATTGTCCAATGGCAAAATAGTAAAGTGCAATTGCACTGGACAAGAATCACGTGCACATATCACCTATTCGCTCGATCATAAGCTAACACATACGCTCAATTTTCTTAGGATAAAATCACTACAGTTCGTAATACCATTTTTATATACGCACGCGTGTAGACGAGTATAGAACGACTAGTTAAACAAAAAACAAAACAAAAAAACAAAGCCCAAGTTCATAAAACCAAGGATATCAAAGCCGAATTGTTTAGCTTTATTCTCTTATGTTTGTTTAATTTCTTTCAAAGTAGAAATCTTGAAAGCCCTACTTTCTCCCCTAGTTCCTGAACATCTCTTTGAGTTTGGTGTTTGTATTCCCGCAAAGTGAAGCTCTTGTAAACAGGTGCTTTAGTAGCACTGCGACTCTGTATCACAGCATCGAAGGAAGGGCTGTAGAAGTATGCCACGGAAAACCTCTCTACTTCCCGATTGGTAAGCACCCTGTGTCTGATGCTCTTATACACACCATTGCTCAGGGCCTGCGTAGATCAGATATATATATATATATAACTGGGTTTCTGAGAATATATCGTGTGTGTGTGTGGATGTATTTTTATGACGATTAAGGCCTCCCAATCTTAGGGACTAACCAACTTAGGGTTTAACTTAAGATATCGATGAAGAGCTAGCCAAATACAAACCCTAATCCTATCTACAGCTAGCCCTAAATAAATACGTACGTTACACACCAGTATGAAAATTTATAATTTAAGAAATGAATCGAAGATCGTACCTCGAAGAAGTCCCCAATGTTGACGACCAGAGCCTCCGGATTAGGCTTTACACGAATCCATTCTCCATCTTTGAAAAATTCCAAACCTGGAACTTGGTCTTGATGAAGTATTGTTAGGAAAGCAGTGTCCGTGTGAGAGACGAGTCCCACGAATTGGGAAAATGGGCAGGGAGCATATCTGTTTAGTCGAAGGAAGCTAGTTTCTGGTGGACAATTCTCTTCAAAATAGCAGGATTTGACATCCAAGGGCTCCGTCAGAATTTCAGCTAAGCTTTTGGCTAAATCAGACGCATCCTTCACGAATTTTTCAATCGTCAACCTGATGATCAATGTAGTGAGATAAAATGATCGATTGATACATTTAGATGTACATTTAGATGAACATGATATATACACACACATACATACATACATTTGCCAAAAGCCTAGCTGTAGCTTATTTTAGTTAGATGTCCGGCCACCTCAATGTTTAGGCGAAAATGGAGCATTTGATTGATAAGTATCTAACATCGTGTAAGGACTCAGAGGAGGCAATAGTGAGATATCATGTTCTTGTTTAGTTTCCTACTTAGAGATAGATAGAGGCGGGGCGGAGCCGGCTCCAAACAGAGGCAACCAAGGCCTTGGTCCCCCGTCTTGGCATAATTAATTAATTTTAGTTTATAATATAAATAGAGTACTTCTTCATGACACAGTAGTGAAACTTTTTTGAATAAAGGGCTGGATTCGAAACTCTTTTCTGCTATGTTATCAATTTTTTTTTTGCCTTTTTCCTTCCTTTTTTTCATACTTACAGTTTCATTTTTGTAATATTTTTTCCTTCCAGCTTACCCCCCCCCCCCCCCCCCCCAATCTAGCCTAGACCACAATTCTGTTGGGATCGACAAAAGAACACTCAAGGCATATAAGCTCTGATAAGCCAGGTGACGACTATACCTTTGCACGTGGTACACTACGCAAAGCCACAAGTCTATGCCCTAGGGGGCCTCTCGCACCTTCTTGGCTTCGTACAAACCAGGGAGAATGCCAAGGCAACTATACTTATTTGATGCCTCGATCAATCACACATTTTTTTAAACTACTATATATATATATCACAATCTGTCTATAAGCAGATAGATTCTCGTTCCTAGCTAAGAAAATGGCCAAGGGGATTCCTACCCTCGACAAGACGGCCACTCAAATCACTGTCTGGCTTTTTTCAACAAGGGTACGTACTTGGGTACTATGCCCTAACAAAAGTAATCAACTAAGAAATTAGATCAGTCTAAAATCGTTTTCATATTTCAACCACACATAATTAAGCTTTCTCATCTACACAAATTAGTCAAGATAACACTCGTAAGAAATTGATGACACTAAATTAATCCAAGAAGATCATTTTATATATCGGATAATATCGTTATTATGATTACTTAGAATCGATTATAAGCTAATCACATGTAAATTTTAAAGAGATTAATATCTTGGTATATATCTAAATTTAAGCAGTATTTTCAACACAAAGTGAATGTCATGCATATTTCTTTGCAACATAGTATTGGTAGTGCCGTAATGATGTCAAGTTCGACAATCCTCAGGTATATATGGTGTGAATATAATTCTGATCCTACTCAAACTACTTATTTTCATATGTACTCTGTTGTTAAGAACCTGAGAGATCTTATGTATAAAAAAAATATACGTACGTGGTGATCGATCTTTGTAATAGGTGCGCAAATGAAATTGCTAGTGCATGTTAAAATGCATATATATACCTGAGACTCTTGTGTTGTTCATTCATTCTTGAAATGTCCCCCAGAGAGATATGAAAGGCTTCCGACCATGAAAACTGCCGGAGACAAGTAGCTTGTGGATTCCCCCACCGGTAACAATTGGGAGATAAATTCAAAAAGCTTCCTTCAATCTTTCTATCAAAAGGTTGATAAAATACCTTCTTTTGCTCATCTTGTATGTTGTTCAGAACTTCTTGTGAAATCCCATGATTGACAACTTGAAAGAAACCCCACCGGCTTGCAGCTTCCGCAATGTTTTTCATACACCGGTCTCTTTCTATACCATCAAATTCCAGATGGCTTAGATCGATCAAACATAGTTCTTCACATTCTTTAACCTCGTGAAGTTGGTTGTCAATTTTTGTGGAATTTCCAGAGAGGCTTTTGCAGGCTGCTTGGAATGGAGGCTCGAAATCCATGAGAAATATGGGGGACAAATGTGAACGAATACGTTAAAGACTTATTCACTACGTAACTAGCGATCTTGCAGAGTTGCAGGTTTAGGATCGATATCCTCTCGAGTCTTATTTCACACTATATATATGTGTGTGTGTGTCTGGGAATCATTGTCGAAACTGTTGAATATACATCAGAACGAATCCATTTGATAAGACAATAATTTCAAAGAATCGATTTGGTTCCGAGTATTTGAGCTTAATTACGTCTCATTATAATTAGATGATTATATGACTTATATGGCTGATCCTCAATTTGTCTTCCCTCTTAACTGCAACAACCAATATACAGTTAAGGAAAATTGAGAATTGTTAGTCGATTTGTGTCGGATTGATTAGATTTGCATTGGATTGATATGATCGATACTCTTGCTATTTTTTGAGACGTACGCGTGCTCATTGAGTATGAATGTAATAATTCACGGTGTTTTACTTTTTAGGTGAACACAGAGAATCATTCCATCGAGATTGATATTAGGTATTTCAGCCCTTCCCTTCGATCAATTGGTCGCGTATAGAATTCAGCAAATTTGTTTTGATTTCGCCATCATTCAACGTTGGACATATGAGAGGATCACATCTTTAACATTAACTTAATCGCTTGTCGTGAGATATTCACGAAGTTTAGACTTAATTAACCCCGGCGTACAATTTCTACATACAACTGGTCATTATTAAGTATTAAGAGTACGTTAATCAGATGAGTTTTTTTTATAAAAAAAAATTGAAAGGAATCAGATCAGTTTATTTACAAGCTAGGATTAGTGAATGTACGTAGCTTTGCTGGCCACATAAATAATATCTCCAAAACAGCAAACCAACATCATGGATCTGAAGCATACGTGTACCTCACATTCATGTCTCTCACGCTTGCATGCATGCATAATTAAGCTTCCTTAATTAATTAATTGATATGCAGAGATCGAGAGGGAGAGAGGAGGCCGGCCCCCGCCCACCCGCCCCTACTGATATTTGTCGAAAGTGGGGAGCAGTGGAGCACAATACACAGACAGCACTTCAGGATAAACTCAGTTAGTCACCTCAGCCTTTTTACACGCGCGCGGCACAATTAGCACCTCTCAATATATCCCTCGACCTTGAGGATCGGATATGAGAGAGAGAGAGAGAAAAGTAGTCCAAGTCGTGCCATTCATAAAACTGATCGATACAAGCTAACTAGAGGGAGGCCCTAGCTGAGCCCCCAAGTCTTGTTGAGAACATGGAATCATGGATGCATGACAAGAACTAGCTTGTAAGTTGAAGATGGAAGATATATATTTTTGGATAGCTAATCTGTATGTTGTAGATAATGTGAGAGTTGGGTTCCTGGATGATATTATCTAATGATAACAGTAGTCATTTGGGTAATCAGTGTCTGTGAAACAAATATGCATCATCCCATCGATTAGTGGTGACTTGGTGAAAATGAGAGTTTATCAACAAGAATCCCAACAATTAAAACTAGCCCCAAAATATCAAAAGTAGCCGACAGAAAAGAGTCGACCAAACAAATCTGATCCCACCATAGGTTTTGGCTTCTTTTTTGTTAATTTTTTTAATTTTATTATTTTATATCTAATCTCCCATCTTTCTAAAAATGGATTTATATCTTTCTAAAAAGGGTGATATATTTTTATTTGCGAACAACCTAAATGTTTACATTTAATATTTGGGAGCGATTATTTTCACCTTACAGCCTACTAAGTTCATCTTATATTTGTCATATTTATTAAAAGACTATATTATCTACATATAAAATTACAATAAATGACTATACATACAAATGGTTGGCCTAAACAACATTTATTCTTTAAAATTATATAATGGAGAGATAATACACTAATTAGGAGCATGAAATCAAGTATATCGTATATTCTTCTTTATGTTTTACTGAAAGAACTCAACCCTACATTAACTAGTAATCTAGAATCAACTCTTAACGACTGACCATAATCTACAAGTTTTTTGTGAAAATTTTGACATAATTTCACTTATAAAAGAGAAACACAAAAATCTACAGGGAAAACTGACACTTTGAAAATAAACCCACAAATAATACCGTGGACCACCGATATCCATCTGAATTTCTCCACATAAAACTGAAATCAAACCTGATACATTATTCAAAATTTGGATACATACTCCAAGTATATATTAAATCATATACAAAAAAACTCAACTCGACTACTATACGAGTAAAAACATATTCACAAGAGTCTCACTAAGACAATACTACTGAACCAGTATCCAGAGTGACTTCAATAACACAAGAGACATACTGACAATAAGCTGGAACCTACTGGTGAAGGAATTGACTGGTGGACTCGACGCCCTCGAAGACATCCAGCACCCTCATGATACACACTGCAACCTGGGCATCGATAAACCGAAGGGCCCAGGGAAAGGTAAATAAAATGTTAAAACATTAGGGTGAGTGGAAAAAAAAATAATATAATATATCAATCAGTGTAAATCGATAAACTGAAATTTAATTGTCTTTCCTCTGTTTACTGCGAAATAATGCGAGTTCTAAATTGAAATACTGAATTAATCATGGAGGTGCTTTCCCAGGCCACCTAACCTGAGGTATTAAACTGAAATAAAAAATATGCAAATATGTGACAGGATCGTCCCCAGGCCACCTAACCTGAGTCGATCTGGGTTAGACGAGGCCACCTAACCTCCCCTAACCGGCTATCCAGTGATCAGCCGAATAGCTATGACATTGATGCAATAAACAAACTATCATGAAGCAAACCTCCAGAAATAACGCTTTAAAAATATACTGAAAAACGTAATAAATAACTGAACTCGCTATCGACTGTGAAAATAAAACGTCCACTCATCGGATTATGCCGTGATTATTATAAAGCTTGAACCTACTAGTCGGCATAATTATTCATCTAATACACCCCGCTAGCTCATAATCTTGGAACCATGATTATAATTAATATATAATTATCGGGGTTCATACTGAATAGCTAAGATTGTAATCTGGTGAGTAATAACATCGAGAGTCTCGTATTCTCGAATAACGTATTTTCTGTCTAATTACTAACTCAACTAAATTCTGAATGCAATTCCCTATATTCCCTCATTTTTAAGAGTCACAACCAAATCTCAAATATCAAGCGACTCGCAATTAAACTGATAGTCAAAGCATCCTTTAATATTATTGTGAAATAAATTGATTATTGTCTGATTAAGTACCCATCAAAATTTATCAAGCTCAGATCTGAATATGGACCTGACCACTGCGTTCAGCACAAGAAAACGAGTGAAATGACATATAACTTAGCCGGAATCAGGAACCTCACCGGAGCTCCGCTGCGCACGGTGGTGCGTGGGCCTGGAGGCACGCGCTGCCGGAATCAACCGGCTCCAAAACTTGCAAATGATACATCATTCGAAAGCTCATAACAAGCCAAATAACTTTCATAATTGTGACAAACCCAAAAACTAACCGGAGGTGGTCGGAAAATACCTGGAAATTCCCTTTGGCCGATCGGCGTTGTCTGGCCACGACGTGGATCGAGATTGGTGGCAATCAAAACCTGGAAGTGTGGGGAGTCCCAACCTTCTGTCGTCCAACGTCGGCCGGATCGCCGTCGTCCGTCAAACTCGAAACCCGACCGGAAAACCTTAACGATTCGCATCCAAAACACAAACAAAACTTATCAACACATATACTAATCGATATAGGAAGGAAAGATCTTTTGAACGGTATCTGTGGCATCGCCGGATGTGGCCGAAATCGTCTGGTCGGGCAGCCAAAAATTGATGGGTCGAGGAGGTATATGGGTCCGTCCATATACGTAAGTAGTTTCTTCCCAAAATAGAAACTTTCCATTAAAAATCCGTATATATACCCGTAAACATACATAAATCAAATCAACGGCTCAGATCTAATTTGATCAAGATCAGACGGCCACGATTAAATCAGTAATTAAATTAATACATTTTAAATATTTTCACCTACCGAATTCAAAAATTTGTTAAAAATAGCTCAATTATCAGAAAAATTCCCCGAAAATTCTCACGAGCTCGAAATTAAATACTCTACAATTCTCATGAAGGAAGTCAACACAAATTCTCGTCCAGTGAAAAAGTCGTTAACAACCCCAATTACGCGACTAATCCGCGATAATGCGTAACACAATCCGATAAACGCGTGATTACGATTCGGATTGTAATAATCCATCCCCCATACAAAAACTTCGTCCTTAAAATTTACATACCTGCTAGGAGAACGAAGCTACTACTCATACAAACTGTTTTGACTACTACGTGGCTACGTTTACTGCATGATTTTTGTACAACACTGACACTAACAAAATATTCTTGTTTCGGTTCCCCAACATGAACAGAAACTGTCTGTAAAGGTAATTTTCCGAGGCATGCTAACATCAAAGGGTTAGGAATATACATCTATAACCACAGTACGTGAAATACGTCATATACATGTGCCATCCCTGATAATAATTCTCAAGTGGTAAACCATATCGCCCATACCCTTACTAATCCCATATGGTACCATGAACTGCGGCTGCAACTTGCCACACCAACAGATGTGCATAACTCCTTTCCATGGTGATAGCTAGAGGGACATTCAGTTACGTATACCATTGTATACTCTGACTGACATTTGAACAAATTTTTTTTTTATGATCCAACAACTTTAATCTGTTAAGAACAATCTACATGTTATCTGTCATCTCTGGCACACTATCTGGATTTATAACGCTTCCTCATTAACTTTATTTCAGCATAGCCGAATACTACATGGCTTACCATATAATGCTTTATAAAGTGGTATCTTGATATTCAAGTGAAAATTGTCATCGTAGGCGAATTCCACCAAATGATAACACTTCACAAGAAACTGCAGTACACATAATCTTAACATACCTCTAAAATCTAAGTAGGTTCTCACAAACTGACACCCCGCCTGGAATGGGAACTATGTTAATCTGCAACTGATATCCCCCCGCTGCAATTTTATTAACTTGTTTACGAAAGGTTTCTCTGCGACTGAACTAAATTGAGAAATCTTCATAAAACGATTCACAATTAGCTGAATGCCAGTATGCTCTTGACTATACGTGAAAGTAATAGACAAACTATAATAATCTGCTTCCACCTCTCACACACTGCTATAAGTCTGAAAATTCCTGACATTCTACATTAACTTG
The DNA here is from genome assembly GCA_946800695.1 of Geum urbanum. Taxonomy (NCBI): domain Eukaryota; kingdom Viridiplantae; phylum Streptophyta; class Magnoliopsida; order Rosales; family Rosaceae; genus Geum; species Geum urbanum. The sequence goes on along the minus strand of OX327001.1, from coordinate 51,339,068 downwards.
TTGACAAATGGTGCATCGACTTACATAGATGGTAATTTTTGGCTGTAAGTTCGGCTACCCATAATACTAGTTCAAGGTTTGGTACATTTTATATACTTTAGAATGCTCAACCGTAATCGAGCAACGAGCCTCACCGTGAATCTTCTATTTTCGACTAATCTTTAACTGATACACAGAATCTGCCTTTATATAACAACAACTCACCTCTTATCTGCAAGAAATCAGGCAATCCACCAACATACAATTTACTAAAGAAAGATCACAATCCTGGAGTTCATAAACTCGATAAGGAGAAACTGGTCGAACCAGGAATTAGCAAAAAAACCTCTGGCTCAATAACTACGATATAAAAGAAAACACTCCTAACACGCATCTTTGACTGAAGTAGTATTCGCGATTCCTGAATACTCAATAATATAACACCAGATTTCTAGCTAAATACATCAGCTACAAAATTAACTTTCCCGTTAACCTCAACAAGGTCAGCACTGGAGCTGAAATTAACTTTTTCTTCGAACTGTTTTGTTAGACCCAAACCATTTAAATCGAATTCGTTTTCTCATCATTGAGGTCAGTAGCGCCATAATACGTGAAAGGTCTAACAAGAATCGGCGATAATAACAAACTAAACACAAAAAGCTTCGAATAACTGCCACGTTAATAGGTTTACTCCAGATCAACACATCTTCAACCTTAACCGGGTATACACTGACATACCCTGCTGACAACACATGGCTCACGAGTTTAACACTATTAACTTAAAAGCTTGTGCTCACTGAACCTGATATACAACTAAAATTTTCCCAGCTTCTGATCAATTAAACTTAACTCTCTTCCACGAAAGCTTATGTGAAAATCATGTACCAACCGGTGGTTGCAACCATCCCATACCCAGAAAGCTTCTAATATTTACTACACTCACTGATCTGCTTTGCTTCAACACCCCCTCAAACTTATCTGAGTCAATACTAATATGCTTTACTAATAACACATGGCCGAGAAATCTAGCACCACAAACTAGAACCTGTACTTACTAAATCTGATATACAGCTAGAGTTCTCATAAGGCCATCGATAATGAATCTGATATCTCACCTGCTGCTGTACATCCCTGGAAATAAACTAAAATGTCGTCAATGCAGTCGATAATGAATTCACCTGAATATGCTTAGTACACACGATTCATTATACTCATATAACAATAGATACGTTCACTAAAACGAACTGCATCACCCGAAATTTACATCGACCGAAACACGATCGAAAATCAAATTTAAATAATGTTGAAGCTCCTTACAAATTATCCAACCAACCATCACACAATCGTCTAGGGTCATCCGATATAGCGCCTATCAATGAGACATGTACTCGGAAAAGCACATACATGACAACACTTGCCCGTATAGGAAGAAGACCTAATAATTCCTCAGGACAAACATTAGGATATTTCCGGACTACTACAATCTCTTCAAGATTAGGAGGGGAAACACAAGTGTTTACATCATTCGCTAAATATCCAGTACACCCTTGCAAAACATTCCCCTAGCTTCATAGTGACGATCACTATTAAAGGTATTCCGGTCACCCTTCTGAAGCTATGCAATGCAGTCGGGATCGACTAGTCTGTCCAATCCTCGGATCCTGCTAAACTGACTGCATGGGTGGCGGTGCGGCTCTAACCTCTAAAGTGGCTGCCTGAATCACCACTAGAGCTCTGCACCGAAACTCTATATGAGGGGTCCCAGTGTGGACTCACCCTCCAAGAGTAACCTAACTGACCACAATGAAAACCACTAAAATCTCAAACGGATATTGTCCGTGAAAGTGCTTGTGGCACATGCCACAAAAGAGAAATATCTCCGTACAGGAGGGGTAATTTAATAATTGCTAATTTCACTGATACTGGCTCCTGACCCTCACCATCAGAGTCAACTCTTCCAAACTCTGAAAATGAGTCGGGCAACATACACTAGGAGCAGGAATGTGAGCTTCCCTGCCTGAAGAAATATTGGAAACTAAAATGCTCAAACTTCCCACATCGAGGACTCTAACGAAGTACACTACCATTAAATCATCTAGTTTCTCCTCACAAAGATTGGCGTCTAACCTTCCATCAAACTGCAATACTGACAATTATTTAAAAACAACGCGTATCACATCTGATAGATACAGAGCAACATTGGACCGCAAACTCTGCTCAAAACCTCAATACTTCACTTTCACTGTCTTACTGGGGTTTGGTGCCAACTCGGGCCAAGCAGGTGAAACGATCCCGATACTCTATTACAACCTGTCACTCTGTTAAAAGCCCATAAATTCCTCACACCTCTACTGCTTAGAGGGTTCGCCAAATAAATAATTCATAAACCTTTTTACAAACTCTGAGCACTGAGTGAAAGCTTCATTCTTCGTAATACACTGCCACTGGCAATTTGCATAGTCCAACAACAGACCAGCAACTACTACAATTTCCTGCTCAAAAATCAACTGAGATCGCAAAAGATCAAACTCGACCAATCCCACTAGCCAATATGGCTAGCTACAAGGTTATGAGAGTATGTAAAAGAAACCGTTCCTGCTATAGTAAATTTACGAATTAATTCTCGCTATCCACTCACAATGTTGGCATCATGCGTGCAATCAAATTACACACAAGCAAACTAGGGTTTGTGTATCATGCTGACAAGCTGGGTGTCAAGACGTACCGACTGACTAACTACGTACCGATTCCGAAATTGACAGATCACTGAAAGAAGTCAAAAAACGAATCAACTATGAGACTCTAGACATCTGACAAAGCACAACACTTGGAATAATAAGCATCCACCAGCCGGTCGGGCTATCCTTCCAGAAGTGTCGTACGTTCTCAAATGCCTGTACTGACCTGACCAAAAGAGTGTACAGAATCTATAACCAAATGCTCTGATACCAAACTAAAAGGACCCAACCCTAGATTAACTAGTAATCTAGAATCAAGCCGTAACGATTGACCATAATCTACGAGTTTTTTGTGAAAATTTTGACATGGTTTCCCTTATAAAAGAGACACCCAAAAACCTGCAGAGAAAACTGACACTCCGCAAATAAATCCACAAACAATACCGTGGACCATCGATGTCCATCTGAATTTCTCAACATAAAACTGAAATCAAACTTGATACATTATTCAAAATTTGGATACATACTTCAAGTATATATTGATTCACATACAAAGAAACTCAACTTGACTATTATACGAGTGACAACATATTCACAAGAGTCTCACTAAGACAATACTATTGAACCAATATCCAGAGTGACTTCAATAACACAAGAAACATACTGACAGTGAGCTGGAACCTATTGCTGAAGGAATTGATTGGTGGACTCGACGCCCTCGACGACATCCAGCACCCTCATGATACACACTGCAACCTGGGTATTGATAAACCGAAGGGCCTAGGGAAATGTAAATAAAACATTAAAACGTTAGTATAAGTGAAAAAAATAATATAATATATCAATCAGTGTAAATCGATAAATTGAAACTTAATTGTCTTTCCTCGGTTTACTGCTAAATAATGCGAGTTCTAAACTGAAATACTGAATTAATCATGGAGGTGCTCTCCCAGGCCACCTAAGCTGATGTATTAAACTGAATAAAAAATATGCAAATATGTGACGGGATCGTCCCCAAGCCACCTAACCTGAGTCGATCTGGGTTAGACGAGGCCATCTAACCTCTCCTAACTGGCTATCCAGTTATCATCCGAAAAGCTATGGCATTGATGCAATAAACAAACCATTACGAAGCAAACCTCCAGAAATAACACTTTAAAAATATACTGAAAAGCATAATAAATAACTAAACTCGCCCTATCTACTGTGAAAATGAAAGGTCCACTCACCGGATTATGCCGTGATTATTATAAAGTTGGAACCTATTAGTCGGCATAATTATTCATCTGATACACCCCGCTAGCTCATAATCTTGAAACCATGATTATAATTAATATATAATCATCGGGGTTCACACTGAATAACTAAGATCGTAATCTGGTGAGTAATAAAATCGAGAGTCTCGTATTCTCGAATAACGTATTTTCTGTCTAATTACTAACTCAACCAAATTCTGAATTTAATTCTCTGTATTCCCTCACATTTAAGAGTTTCAACCAAATCTCAAATATCAAGCAACTCGCAATTAAAATGATAGTTAAAGCATCTTTTAATATTATCGTGAAATAAATTGATTATTGTCTGATTAAGTACCCGTTACAATTTATCAAGCTCAGATCCGAATATGGACCTCACCATTGCGTTCAGCGTGAGAAAACAAGCAAAATGACATATAACTTAGCCGGAATCAAGAACCTCGCCGGAGTTCCACCACCACTGACGGCATGCGCTGTTGAAATCAACCGGCTCAAAAACCTACAAATGATACACCATTTGAAAGCTCATGACAAGCCCAATAACTTTTATAACTTTGACAAACCCAAAAACTAACCGGAGGTGGTCGAAAAACACCTCAAAAAGTCAACGAAATTCGGCTGGGAATTCCCTTCGGCCGATCGGCGCTTTCCAGCCACGGCGTGGCTCAAGATTGGTGGCAGTCGATTCCTGGCAGTGTGGGGAGAAAAATCCCCAACCCTTCGCCGTCCAACGTCGGCCTGATCGCCGCCGTCCGTCAAACTAGAAACCCGGCCGAATAACCTCAACGATTTGTATCCAAAACGCAAACAAAACTTATCAACACCTATACCAATCGATATAGGAAGGAAAGATATTTCGAATGGTACCTATGGCATCACCGGAGGTGGCTAGAATCGTCGGATTGGGGCGGCCAAAAATCGACGGGCCAAGGAAGTATACGGATTCGTCCGTCTACGTACGTATTTTCTTCCCAAAATGGAAACTTTCCATTAAAAATCCGTATATATACCCGCACACATACATAACTCAAATCAACGGCTCAGATCTAATCTGATCAAGATCGGACAGTCACGATTAAATCAACAATTAAATTAATATATTTTAAATATTTTCACTTACCTATTTCAAAAATTCGTTAAAAATAGCTTAATTATCCAAAAAATTCCCCAAAAATTTTCACGAACTCAAAATTAAATACTCTACAGTTCTTGTGAAGGAAGTCAACACAAATTCTTGCCCGGTGAAAAAGTCGTTAACAACCCCAATTACGCGATTAATCTGCGATAAAGCGTAACACAATCCGATAAACGCGTAATTACGATTCGGGTTGTAACATTTATGGATTACAATCATTACATACGTGCTAGGATAAGTAACTGGTTTTTTTTCGGTAGGTGTGCTGAAAATTTTCACTCCGTTCAGCAGACCCTTACTGAAATACATGCTTATTTTCAGCAGGGTTCTGTTGAATTTGTTTAACTTTTTCAATAGACCCCTACTGAAACACATGCTTTATTCGTTACAAAGATGATTTCAGTAGGACTCTACTGAAAATGTTAACTTTGTTCGGCGAACCTCTACTGAGATTCGTCACCTTGTTTTGCTCGTTCTCAAATTTTCAATGGAGTTTAGAAATAAAACTTAAAACATTTTAACCGATTGGGACATTTTTGGTATTAAAAAGGTTGAACTTAGAAAAGTTAATATAATTTTAAATTTAAAAAGGTGAAGATAAAATATTGGGTGAACTTAGTATATTGTAGGGTGGAAATAGTCTCACCCTAATATTTTTTCATCTAAAATTGGTGTCGATTTTATTCCATGTAAGAAATATATGTTACATTTTACTTCAAAAAAAATAAAAATATATGTTATATTACATATAGATATGGGTCAGGTTGAATGACATAAAATATTTTACACAAATTTTTACATTGTATGTGAGTCATTAGACTATAGAAGTACAATGATCCAGATTAAATGATTCATGAATAGAAATTTTATTTTTCTTCTTCTTCTTCTTCTTCTTCTTCTTCTTCTTCTTCTTCTTCTTCTTCTTCTTCTTCCATGGTGCTTTAGAATAAATTAGGGAAACTGTTTGACTTAAACTAGCTGTATACACTTCAATTTCTTCATGTTCTTCGTGAAGGTAACAAACCAGAAGACAATTTGGCAACATATGGAGCTTATTCAATGAATGGTTTCTACACTTCTACGCGGAGAAACAATTTACTTGGCCACGGAGAATATTGACCATTTATTTGGCCCCAACACAAGAAACAATAGTGTTCTTCCGCGTTCCATTGACCAATATATCCCAGAGGACACAGCAGAGGCTCGGGATTGATCAAACATATACGAATGTAGTCAATAACACCACTAAAAATTCGATAACAATAAAGTTTATCATGTTTACACGAATGTGTACTAAATAGAGAACAGCTGCTAACATTTGTTTCAAGGATAAAGAAGAAGAAAAAACATGGCTGCAGTGTTGAAGCAAAGATTTTACTCATCATCTTTGTAAGGGTACTCCTCAGGAACTTGCTTCAAGAGTTTAACTTGCAACTCAAATGCATCATCGCCTCGAAGCATATCCCGGATCCAGCTTATTTCGGTTTTCATTGATACCTGATGAAGGAATAGACATAGCAGAGCAAGACTATCAGGACGGAAGAGTCAGAGAAAACCTTTGAACCTCATAGGAAAGTAACTTTGAGCCTTAAGACCCACATAGATCCATCTGAAGCTACTGTATAGTTAAATGTCTTCTTTCCTATATAATTCCACGAGGTAGTTCTGCATTTCTAGAGAATATATATACAACATTTTTAATAAGTGAGCTAGCTGCTAACTTTCTCATACAGATTAATGAACTTGTGTGTTCACTTAAAGACTAAGGTTGACAGTTGAATGCCATTGTGTCAATATAAACAAAGAGCAACATCAGCATATATGAATTTGTTTCCTAACTATAGTCATATAACCACTTTAAAATAAGCTATAGCAGAACTGCAACAATTAATGTCAACTGGATTTCTGGAAAATGAAAAAAAGAGAGAGAAAAAACATTGCAGTGAAATGTCAACAGTTGGAAGAAATGTCATGTGCAACTCACCATTTCCAAGGCACCTCTTAAGACTCCACTTAATATGTTGCAATAGTACAGTCCTTGACAACTATCTGGAAGCTCAACAAAGTCTACCAGAGGATTGTCCTCCAAAACAATACTGCAGCATGTTCCATCAGTATCCCAATTCGTAACAGATGCTGTGACCCCTAAGAACATTTTAAAGCCAATCTGTACCAAACAATCAATAGCTTTATGTCCAGAGGCCTAACTTCAACTTAAGCAAAGAAGGTTGCAGTAATAAAAGCCTAAATAAATAAAAATTTAGAATAACTTGAACTGTTAGATCTAGCAAAGCATGAATTGCATGCTGCCAAGACAGTGTATGGGCATTTAAATTAGATGCACAATACAGTGATATTACAACAAGACAAAGCAACCCATCATAGCCACAAGGAAAGAAGAACCCAGCCCCAACTTCATGCTGATTCCCCATCACAATAGAGTGTCAAATCAGAAAACGACACACATCTGTCATTGTACCATAATCAGCTCTCTACATTTTTATTCTCTTTCTCAATTCAACTGTAATTATCTCTTTTGTTGGATATGTCATTTGGTTAAGAAAGATCCATCTTGTAAGTATGTAAAGAAAACTGAAGAATTAAGATACGAAGATAGGAATGCAAACTTTATAATCAAGCATTGTTGTATATGTGAACTTTATAATCAAGCATTGTTGTATAATTCAACTTCAACATCACCTAGTTTACACTAATTATTTCAATACTTTCAAGCATGTTTATAAATATATAGCTAATGACATAAAGTCCACCACGCAACTTCTGATAACAAGAAAGAAAACATGCATTGATTTGCGAGATTCAAGAGGGTCTTGGGTCCTAAACAGTCTTAGGGGAGGGGAAGGGGATCCATAAGTTATCATCATGTGGAAACATAGAATTAACAGTTATCAGAATGGCCAACTGCCAATTATAACCTCTAAAGAAATTTCCCAACCTAAGTCAGCACAGACAAAATGATCTAAGTTGGTTGCAATCATTACTGGAACATTCTTACATCAATATCTATGCTGGACTAAGGATGTGGGATTGAAAATGTCACTCCATACCATGAAAGTACGTAGCAGCCACAATGCTTCGACATGCTGTTTTCTTATCCCCCACACTGCTACCCTGTATGGTTTGACTCCTTAACAAACCATATCTATACCTCAAACCTTAGTAAAGTACTCACATGCATGATTGATGGACAATATTGCAGCACCAATTGCAATCACATGGGATACCAAACTAGCTACAATGGGAACATCTAAGCAATACTGTATCTCTTCTATCGCTGCAGCCTCCACAAATTTTTAGCCAACTATCTTCACTATCAATACTCCTCTTACATCCTCGGGCAGAGGAACCCCATAAAGATTTAAGAGTAGTTTGATGATATCAATTAGAAAAGATAACCATGTAACTGTTAAGTAAACTAGTAACAGGAGATTCTGTAATAGTGCACATGTGATAGACTGGAGTTAAATTCTTGTCACAAAAACTGAGCCACAATAGAAAAATCATGCTTGGTTTTAAACATTTGAGCACACCAGAAATATATTTATTCGAAAAACAAACCAGATGGATACTAATAACAGACCTTTGCAATAACTTCGGCTGTCTCCTTGAAGTCCACACATCTAGTAACATTAGATTTTGCTAGAAACTCATCAATCAAACGGACTCCGATATTGTATCCCCTGAAACACAACCAAATGATCACATAAACAGCTAAACCGGAAACACTGTCCATGTATATGATCAAACTAACTATTTCGCCACCTAAAAAGTACACGCATCAATGAAAAGGCTCTTATGTATGTAACACATTTTCATTCCAAATCAAGCAAATGCAGTGATAAGCAGCCATCAAATTTTAAACAAAATAATTTACATTTGATCAAGCTGCTTGTTAACCTCTTCGACCTCCTCGAGATCAGTGAGCAGCTGGCGCACAATCGCACCATAGGTCAACGTAAACAGCTCCGCATTCTACAACGCAATTTCAATTTCAAAATTAATATACACACCAAACCTAATACATTCATAAACGCATCACTGAAACCGAAAACTGTGAATCGGAATTTGACTAACCACGCGTTCGACGTTAGCGAAGATGGCGTCACCGGATCGGGGGCCGACGGGAGGCATAGCGGCGATCGGAGCTTAACGACGGTCAGAGCTTCAAAGGTTTCTGTTTAATATGACCCAAAATCACTAAGTCAGTACTCACTGCTCAATTTTCAGTCTGTGACTATGCTCTATTTACAATTTGAATAGATGCCGATTATGCTCTATATATATATGATGATGATGATGATTTGAAGCCGAGTATTACAGATCTAAATGCGAAGAGATAGATTTCTCACAGAGCGAAAATGAAGAGAGTGAACTCACCAGTGATGCAGGAACTCAAATGCAGGCGATCACTCGGATGAGAAGGTAATCGGAAATTGTGAGAATGAGAAGAAACGTTGTTGTCTTGTTACTAGGGCTTGTACTACTAGTACAAGCGATTCGGTTATTAGGCCGAACCGAAAATCGAATCATATTTTTTAATTGGTTCGGTTCGATTCGGTTTTCTTGATTTTTTTACAAAAAACCGAATGGTTTCGATTCGGTTTTTTTTCCGGTTTTTTCGGTTTTTTTTTTAAATAAAAAAAACTTTCTAAAAAAAATACTATTTATTTCTATTAGTTTCGAAAATTCGAAGATTTTCATTAGCTATTTTTTTCAATAACTTTGTGAAAGTGTGAAACATAGTTTATGTCAAATCAAATCAAATTACAACAAATATAATTAATCACAAATCACACATTCAAAGTTTCAAACCATAGCAAATAGCCAAATGTTTACCGAAAGTTTACATCACAAATTCAAAGTTTCAAACATAAACCAAAGTCCACACTCCATAGTCCAAGTTTAAAACAATCTACAGTCCATCCAAATAAAAATACAATACAAATATCACATAAAAACACTCAATTGAATATATTCTCACTTTCTCAGCTAGGGAGTTTTTCTTTGGTAACTTAGCATTCCTTTTCTTAAATCTACAAGAACCTCAATAATCATTGTTAAGTATCAAACTATGGCACATACCAAATACTACTTTCATATGGGACAAAGAGAGATATTCAACAACATACCCAACAACATCAAATTTGATTGACACTTGTAAAATGACGTCGTTTTATTCATTTCAGTTCAAACGATTCGGTTAGGTTTTTTCGGTTTTTTTGGAGACGAAAACCGAAACCGAACCGAATTTTTCGGTTTGGTTCGGTTTTTTTATTTTTCGGTTCGGTATTTGTTCGATTTCGGTTTTTTATGTTACGATTCGTTTTCGGTTCGGTTTTTTTTTCGGTTTTCGATTCGATATTAACAGCCCTACTTGTTACAGAAGACACGCCCCGATCGCAAGCCCAGAAAACCGGGTGTGCAAAACAGTACAAGACTAAGTGGGCCGGAAAATTTGGGTTCTATCGGACCTTTTGAAATGGGCCTTCAAGATGCCCAAAGCAAAAAGAAAACTGTAAACCAGCTGTAGTTGGGCTTCAGGGATTAGAGATGGGAAAGACGGAAAGTTATGGAGGGATATGGACTAGGGGTGGACACGAGACGGGTCGTGTCGGGTCCATTTTTTTCGTCTTTCTTTCTATCCCAAACGGGACAGGTCGAGACGGGATTGAGTATTTTAAAAGTCTTCCCTGGTCGTCCCGAAACCCGAACGGGATGGGGTCCAATTTAAAATGAACAACAACAAAAAATCGAATGAGATAAGACGAATCAAATTCCGGGTTCAATATAAGATAAATATAGTTTGATAAGACTTAAAAGTCTATAACTACACAAAATAATACCGTTTTACTTAATGATTAATTAGAAGAAGTAAAACTACAAGCAATTTTATTTCATTGTAATTGATACATTTATAAGTGAGGGTTTTCAATAATTAGAAGTGAATTTTTTGCAAATGAAATGAGTGGTGGTATTTATAGGTGCAATACTCCCTGAAAGATAGGACCGATCAGTTTGAACCCCAAAAAGAGGAACAACCGTTGTCGATATCCCCTCCTATACGTCGTCCTCAATCATCTCACCTGACATCGCACGTCCTCCAAATTTTCCTCGTTTTCCATCTTATTCACGCCATATTTTTGTCAACAAACCTAACTGGGGTGTTTAGCACTCACATGCTTACCACGTGCCTTTTTACTACCATCATTTTCTCATCGCTAAACCCATCATTCCTGATCCTTTTCTCTAGGCTTACCACATCTCTCATATTCTGGGCCTTTCATGCCTTTTTTCGTTGCTAGACCCATCTTCATCTTTTACTCTAGGCCTCCAATTTCGTACGATGAGGATTCCTCTGTGGGGTTAGGCCCAAGTCTCCCACCCAATTTTGTACAATGAGGATTCCTCTGTGGTGTTAGGCCCAAGTCTCTCACCCAATTTTGTAAGATGAGGATTCCTCTATGGTGCTATGTTCAAGCCTCTCACTCTTTCTCAGACGTTCTCCAGTATTTCCTTGCTGATCCACTTGGCCGCTAACACTTCTTCGTTGTTGAGGTTATTTATCTCACTTGTTGTATCAGACCTAAGCCTCTCTCTCCATACTTCTTATCACATTATTTGGGCCTTAATGACCTCTCTAGCCTATCACTCATGATGTTGTCTTGACCCAATTTTTATCCCCCACAAAATTCTCTTTTGGACGCAAGCTTTTGGCCCAAAGGAAATTTTCTACTCGATAGTCAATGCTCTTTCATCTTCCTTCCCACGCACACGTTTTCTTATATGTACCACGTCCACTTTAGTGCTTCATGGGTTGCTACTCGCAACCTCTATCAAATGCATTTTTCATCCCCCCTTGTCTCGCAGAGGGAGCGACATCATCTCATCCCGACCTTACTATTGCTCCTTCTTGGTCCAACTGGATGTTTCATTTAGTTTCAAGACTTTCACGGTCTTCATCTCTGACAACTATTCATGGCTTTCAACTTACTTCGAGATTCAATTTAACTCGATGTTGCATGCATCACTTCTTCGTTATCACATACTCTAAAGTTCCATAATTGCACCTTTACCACACATCTTTCCCAACTCTCCGAGTCACGTACTTCCTCAATCATGCACCTTGAGTCACTTTCATCCAATAATCGACGTGCTCTTTCTCTTATCCAATGATTTTATTCTTGACTCCCATTGGTAATCACATATCACTCAATCCTTAATGAATGAGACTTTCTCTATCAACGGTGATTGTAAACTCACCTCTCATGGTTAATATGTATACTTTCGCTCAACCACCATAGTTGTTTGTGGTCTTCAATCGTACTCGGTCGCCACTTATTCATGCCTCAAGTAGCTCTTGTCAATTTACACTTGGCACAAGTCACGCATTTCATACATTTCCTCTTTTAGGCCTGTCATCCTCATCGCTGAGTTTTTCTCGGCCTTAAAACCATATCTTTCACAGTTTTGGATCATATCAATGTTATCTTACCCTTCGCTTTTAGCTATGCCTTTGTCATTTTGTCTTAAGCTTTTTAGCCATGTTAGTGTCATTTTTCCCCTGGCTTTTTGACATACCGTTATCTCTCAATTCCATAAGCAATCACTCAATCCTAGGCCGAGATATAATCATCGGAACATCATAATGCCATATCTTCAAAAAAAAATTGGCCGTTGTAAACAAAACAATGCCATCTCTCCAAGAGTTTTAGCCATTTTTCAAACAAAATAATACCATCTCTCCAAGAGTCTTTGCCATTTTAAAACAAAATACTGCCATCTCACCAAGAGTTTTGGCCATATTTTTGTCATCTTACCCTTGGTTTTCTGGCCATGCCAATGCCACTTCACCCTTGGTTTTTCACACTAATGTCATTTCACCTTTGGTTCTTTGGTCATGCCATTCTACCCTTGGTTCTTCAGCTCATGCTATTTTACCCTTGATATTTTGGCAATACCTTTTTACCCTTGGTATTTTGGCAATACCTTTTTACCCTTGGTTCTTCAGCTCATGTCATTTTACTCTTGGTATTTTGACCTATGCCTTTTTACCCTTGGTATTTTGGCCTACGCCTTTTTACCCTCAACATTCTGGCCTACTAACATTATCTCCCTCTCTAGCTTTCCAACCCTTGGGGCCGAGATATATTCATTGAATAATAATACCATTTCTCCAAGAGATTTGGTCAATTTGTCAGCTTTACAAAATGAGCTCTCAATGTCAAGATTTAATCGACGCACAAAATAAATAAATATAAATTTTCTTATTCACAATTAGTCTGTCATTGTCCTAAAATTTTGGCCTTTATAAAAACGGACATACCTCCCAAGGAATATAGGTAATATTCTTCCAAGTATACGGCACTCCAAGGCCTCGGGAAGTGTCGCCCGGTGCTAACTTCCTCTTGTCGACATGCCTCCTGGCTATAAGCTTAGATGATTTTGTACGTGTCTTCCCATATAAGCTTAAATTTTTTCGTGTCGTTGAATACTATTCATCACTAGATACTTCCACAACTGAGTATTACTTGTTGCTCGATATTTACACCATTGAATATTACTGGATATTCCCATCACTAAATATTTCTCATTGCTTGATATTTTCACCGTACGCTTTAACACCAGCTCTCCCACCTCAAAAATTTGCGACCGAACTCCTCTGTTGAAGTACTTCTTTACCTGACATTAATAATTTGCTACCTGAATGGCATCAATTTCTCGTTGCTCCTCCATAAAGTCAAGCTCAATAGTCAATCGTTCTTCATTGTTGCCCCCAACATATACCACAGTTCTAATGCTTGGATACACATTTTTACTGGAATTATTGCTTCCGTTCCATAGGCTAGTGCATACGGGGTCTCTTTAGGTAGTTCATCGTACCACAACCCTCGCTTCTTTTCCAGCCTTTTCTTGACCTCATTGAAGATAATCCGGTTTGTGACCTCTGCCTGACCATTCCCTCTTGGATAACTCCTTGAAGAAAACCTCAATTTTATCCCATACTTTTCATAAAAACTACTTAAAGATGCATTGTTGAACTATGTGTCATTGTCACAAACAACTTCTCGTGGCACTCCAAACCTGCATACTATTGGTGTATGTTTCTGGCAACGCTCGAATTTCTTCACGTACTATTTTGATTCCCTCATCATATATGGCCTGAAGTATCCTTGTGTCACTATCCTTTTTGCTAAACTTCTTCCTCCAATGTAACTTCCACACACCCCTTCGTGAACTTCTCTCATAATTTGTAAGCCTTTTTGTGGTCCCATACACCGTAGTAGCGGTCCATTAAATGATTTTTGGTAGAGAATATCCTCAATCAAGCAATACCTTGAGGATTTCATGCGTAACTTTATTGCTTCAACGAATTCTTCATGATGAATTCCAAATTTCAAGTAATTGACTATCTCTCCTCTCCAATCGTTTAGAATTGAATCGATCGTCATAACTCGTTGATCAACTTTTTCCTCAACGTTGGGAACTTCAAGTTCATCCACACGAATGGCTATTGATTCTTGAGAGAATGGTGACACTACTTTTACTAACTCATTCGCTTGCTGATTCTCCTTCTGTGGTATCTTTACCAACGACACTTATTCAAACTCCCTGATTATAGCGTGCACCAATTCCCTATACTCATAAATCTTGGAATCTCTCGTTGCACAATAATCGTTCGATTGCCCGACTACGAGTTATAAATCCCAATGCTTCTGAACGTGGCTGATACGTAGTTTCTTGGATAACTCTTATCTCTACTTCCCATTCTTTTTTAATTCCTATGCCCCTTCTTTACCCAATAATTCTCCCTTCAAAATACATTTCTTTTACTCTCCATCAAGGAACATCTTCCTGGTCCACTCTATGGTGATTAACATATGTCCCTTATCTTCATTTGTATGGCCTATGCCCCCATATGTCCCTTATCTTCATTTGTATTGGCCTATGTCCCTCTATGGAAACCTCTTCCTGGTCCCCTCTATGCTGAACTTCCACCTCTTCTTTGTTGATGAACCTCCTTTTCTTCACATGTATTGATGTCATGTCTCTTGGCCCATGGTTTTTCATTTGTAGAATCTTTCATGCTACTTCGAGGATTTTTCTTTGCCCCTAGCTTGTGCTTTTCCTCATTTCTACTTTTCTGGAGATTTTGTCTTTGATTTATCCTCAACGTTGGCTGCCATTCTCCCTTATTGAGAACTTCTCACTCTTTCCAGCTTTTTTCATCATGTTCATCCTTCTGGATCTCCATTTCATGTAGTTGAGCCCCAATTCTTGTTCTTTTATCGACTCAGCCGACGCTATAAAACATCAATGGAAGGTCCCACTGGGCTTGCTCGAATTCTTCTACCTGCAATCCTACTCTCGAATTTGCAACCTTCGTAGGTGCTTCAACCTCTATCCTTAAAAGAACCGCAGGTGCTTTGACATAAAGACATCCAACTTCAAATATTGGAACAGCAGCCCCGTGCTCATAGAAGGAAATTGGATGGCCCAAGAGCTCCTCGACTTCCCTATCACAGTTCCTCAAAAATTTTGTGACAAACTCAGTATGTATTCTTTCCCTCGAAAATTACTCGTCAGTCATGCCCATGAAATCATACTTACCAATATCCTCCCTCCCTTTATGCTTCTTCCTCAACAAAGATTCTTCAATGGTCACATTCCCCTTCAATGAGCAATTTTCAACATCAACTTTTCCTTCATCGAATATTCCTCGACGCTTATTTTTTTTCTTTATCGTTGAATATTTCTCAATGCTAATTTTATCATCGAATATTTCTCAATGCTAACATGTTCTTTTCAACACAGCTTTCCTTATCGACTCCAACCCTTTTTCACCAATGACGAACGCATCGCTTGGATCTCCGAGTACTTGGTCATGACTTATGGCTGACTATGCATTTCGTCTCCCCCGCCTCTCTCTTCGACATAGTCGAAAACCGTAGCTATATGGCTTTCACCAGGTACTCCAAACCCTTTGATCTTGATACCGACATCATGGAATGGATCATCGAGGTTGGATCTCCCTTCCAACTCGACCCTGATACTCCTAGATTAAATGAGGTAGCTGCTTGGCTCAAGCAAAAAGCTTCAATGCAAAGGCCCCTCAAAACTGCCAAGATCCTCAAAGATACCTCCTCTGATCAACTTGGGACATCCAAGAAAAGAGAACAGAGCTCTCAAATCTATACTGTATTAGTTAAGGATCCCTTCCAAGAAAAGAGGCATAAGTTCAACCCCGGCACCCCTAAGCTTTTACCATCACCAAGAGAAAAGCCAAGCCGTGAATTCGAGGGCTCCCCACATTATAGCTTCTAAATAATGCTCTTCCAGCGACGAATTTTCCTCAACCTACACCTCAAACTCCTTGGCCCTAATTTCCCACTAGTGCATCTTTAAGCCTGAGTTTCCCCTTGCTCAACCCTGATGAGCCACTATTTGGGAATATTGACGCAGCAACCCTCCTCATTGAGAAACTAAGTCGGCGTGGTCCCGATCGTGCCATCCCTTTTTCCTTTGTAGCTCAACATTTTCCGTGAATGCATGCTTTTCCTTTTTCTTCGAGTCGCTCCATTTCTAACCACATCTTATGAATGTCAACAGCTTTGAGGTTTTCTTCTTCTCCTCCTCTTGTCAGTCCTCCTTGAACTTTCTCCATTTTCATGGACGATTTGGACTTGGACTCTTGATTTCTCATACCTTTTCTCCTTTCGCCTAACTGTTCCTCCAGAAATCTCTCCAGTTTCGGCTTTCTCCGACGAGTTTGCATTATTGTTGTGTGGCAAGCCTTCATTGTCTACATTTTCAGGTATGATTGATGTCATCGTTTCCCACCGACGGCGCCACTTGTTGGAGCGTAAAAAATCTGCAAGGACTAGTCACCTCAACAAGAACAATTAGCGAACACCAATTGTTCCACGTCTTCGACACGCCGGAGTTTGATCCTTCAATCGCCAAAAGCTGGGGGGGTACCTGCAAAGACACTTCGACGCTCAAGTCACTAGGAGCTCCTCTCAAGCAGGGTTTTCAGTAATCAGAAGCGAATTTTTTGCAAATGATATGAGTGGTGGTATTTATAAGTGCAATACTCCCTCAAAGATAGGACCGGTCAACTTGAACCCCTAAAAAAGGAACAACCGCCGTCGATATCCCCTCTTATGCGTCGTCCTTAGTCATCTCACCTGACATCACACGTCCTCCAATTTTTCCTCGTTTTCTATCTCGTTCGCACCATATTTTCGTCAACAAACCTGACTGGGTCGTTTAGCGCTCATATGTTTACCACGTGCCTTTTTACCACCATCATTTTCTCATCATTGAGCTCATCCTGCCTAATCCTTTTCTCTAGGCTTACCACATCTCTCATATTCTGGGTCTTTCATGCCTTTTTTCGTTGCTAGACTCATCTTCATCTTTTACTCTGGGCCTCAAATTTCGTACGACGAGATCGAATTCCTTTGTGGTGTTAGGCTCAAGCCTCTCACCCTTTCTCACACGTTCTCCAGCATTTCCTCGTTGATCTACTTGGTCGCCAACACTTCTTTGTTGCTGAGCTTATTTATCTCACTTGTTGTATCAGGCCTAAGCCTTTCCCTCCATACTTCTTTTCACATTATTTGGGCTTTGATGACCTCCTTAGCCCATCACTCAAGATGTTGTCTTGACCCACTTTTATTTTTTTGTTGAATAATGCTATTGGTTTGATAATTTAATATGTCAACCCTTAATAAAACAAATAATAAGATAGACAAAATATTATGTGGGACGGGACAGAATGTGACGGATCTATCAGGATTTCAAAATCAATACCCAATCCCGTCCCTAAAAAACGGAACTGGTCAAAACGGGACAAAATAGTGAAAATTTTATTTTTCGTCCCGTCTTATGCCGAGCAAGATCAAGACAGAATTGGGTTGAGTTCAAAATTTACGAAATTCGTATCCACTTATTTAGGACAATAGGCCATCATATTAATGCCTTCAAATCGTTATCTCTCCTTTTTCTACGTGATGGTGACAAAAGATATACATAGATATGTATCAGCTATGGAACCTGCACGGGAAAGATCCCAAACACTCTGGACTGCTTCATGTGTGCCACTTGTAGTGGAGAAAGAACAAACACTGAAGTATGAACTTTTCTTCTTTTTACCAAGTCACGTGACCATCAAGAATTTACGATTTTTTTTAAAAACCAATTGTGAGCTCTGATTTGTAAATATTCACTTTTTGTAAAATGTAAAGAAAATTTGTTGATGAAGAACGCGAAATGAGAGGCAGAGAGGAATAATCAAAGGAGGAGTTGGGCATTAGGCACCATACGAGAATTTGTCAAGGTTGAAATAGGCAGAATAACTACATAATATAGCAGAAATTTGATCGAATAAAAATGGATTGCATCGAAAAGACACTCAGATCAAAGAGACATTTAATACTTTAGGTCAAAAAGGTACTTTTTTGTTGTTGCAATATGTACTGATATGATATGAAAAATAAAGTTGGCAGAAAAAAAAAGCGTCCTGAGAGCATAATTGAAATATGTGCTGGTTCGAATTTTACTGAAAGTTTAAGGCTAGTTTGTACTTTAGAGGATTCAAAGCTCTCTCTCCTGTGATTCAGTTTTTCTCCATCGTTCATTTTTGTGAGTGCAAAATAACGATAATCAAGAACTTGCTAGATTTCATTGTACTTTAAAACATTTTTTTATCATTCTCGTTGAACATTGTAGTGGTCTAGTAATTACACAACATCTAAATAAAATATTTTTTCAGATGAACGGTAAAATTGATTGAGTTGAAAGTTTATAAGGAGAACACTAAGTAATCGACACGATAGAAAAAACTCTTTAGAGTAATCTAACCAATTACATGCTCAGCACAGACCTATCATCATATAACTAGACGGACAAGACGTAGGAAAATGACTAAAAGAAATTTGGAGTCCCACATCCGATCTGGTTATGCACCACAAACTACAACAACATTGGTTGCATTCAGCCGTCTTCTCAGCAACTGGAGGTAGTTCCATCTTTTCCTACGGGGACTTGTACATGAACACCTCAGACACATGATCACTCGCTACCTTGCTGCTGCCCATTACCAGTGGTGGTGTCTCCTCCCGCGTCCCTATCTTGTTTCTGTCCAACGGAACTAGGATGGCCCTCCTAGAATCCCCAAGACTCAGCGAGGATGCCCCATACACTACCAGAAATGGAGACATTACCGGCGACCTGCCGTCGCCGGCCTTGTCTTTTTTTTTCGCCGGAATTGAAATTACCGGCGACTTGTCGCCGGCAATGACGTCGCCGGTGATTCCCCGCCGGTGTTGACATTGCCGGCGACGGGAAACGCCGTCGCCGGCAATGGCAGCGCCGCCGTGGCCGGAATTTGAGACATTGCCGGCGACTCGAGTCCATGTCGCCGGCAATGTGGGAAAAAATTTTGAAAAAAAAACGCGGTTCTGGATTGGGCCCAATTCCATAACCTGCATTGAACCGGATAAACCGTACAATCATACAAGTTCAACAGTACACGTAGTAAAGACAGTCATACAAGTTCAACATAAATGTCCAACGTACAGTACAAATAGCAACGACGATAAAAAAATTAACTACAACTACAGGTCAGGTCCAGGAACTTGCGGGTCATCAGGGTTGAAGTAATCCATGTACTCATTTGAATTCCGGTGGCTACCTTGGTCTTGCTCTGGCGTTGACTGGTGCGGTGGTGGTGGTGAATAGCTAGGGAAGGGGGGACCGGGACCGGGGGAGGTGTGGGGAACGGTTGTCCGGTAGTCTGAGCCTCGTACATCATCCGCATCCATGTGTACATCTGAGCCTGCACCTGTGTCTGCTGCATTTGGTACTCGGCCATCTGCCTCTTTTGCTCCTCCAACTCCCTCTGCGTCCTATGAAGCTCCGCTGCGAGGTTACGACTAGAAGTTGAACTTCTTGACCCGGTAGAGTATTCTGAAGTGTTCTTCAATACTCCTTCACCCGCCGAGCCCATTCCCCTGCAGTAGTAGGTATTCTTTCCAGTCCCGCACGCTTTTGCCATGATCCGAGCCGCTATCGGGGGATCAAGCGGATCGATCTGAGAGGCATACTGGGTGACTTCTTCCTCGGAGCAGTCAGGATGGTTAGTCCGAGCTATACTCATGGTCACTTATGCGGTCGCCTCCTCCACTCTCGACTAATTGAAAAGGGAAAATGAACAACGTATTAGCTAACAAAATCTATTTCCATCTTGAAAAATAGTTTTATTAACACATTGAGAGGCGAAAGACTTACCGCTTCTTCAGGGCACTGCGGGTAGAACTTCTGATGAATATACACCAACGGGTTCACCTCTTGTTGTTGCTGCGCCTTAGTCGACCAACCCATGTAGTTGAGTGAACCTGCATGATGGGCCCTGGTGTTTTTCAATCTATTCGCCCGGTTCGTCTTCGAAATCGCCTTGTTTGATAAACATATGAAAAAAAATTAGTAACTAACTATTTCAATCTGATACGATACTTTAGGCTTGAAAGATATATTAAGGATGCATACCCGAGCTTTGGGGTGCTCGAAGTGGGCTATCAGCCACAGCCACTCGTACTCCCTAAACCGGAATTCGCTAGGGGTGGAACCTCGGCCTAGCTCCTTGTATACAGTGTAATGGGAAGAAAGCTCGTTCTTCCACTCTTTATACCTATATTAAAAGAAGGAAAAAAAGTTAGAGATATTAAAACACTTGATAAACAAAAATCTAACTCGATATATATTCAAATAAGTCGAAGCACATCACCTCATATGTAGTTGACGCTCTACCCACGTGTGAATAAGAACTTCATCCACGTCAAACCACACCTGCAATATGAATATATAAAAGGTAAAATTATATATTTATTCGGACTTAATTAATAAATGTAAAATTTACGTAATAAAAATACGATTTTACTCACACTGAGTGCATTATGCACTTGCATCTTCACGTAGATAGGCACAGATTCCCAATCTGGCCAAAGCATTGGGACCTTGTCCCGCACGATCGCACCGGCCATGCTGACATATTTGCGCGTGGTGTCGAATGCCTCGATCACCTCGCCATCCTCATTGGCCCTTATGGGCGTTTTCCTTCCGCCGGTGGCCTGCTCAAGTCTCTTCCCGGTGCAGGTGCCTCTAGCCCCTTTCCGTTTTCCAGTCCCATTAACGAAATTGCCTAATAATATAATGTCAACAAATTGATATCATTAATTGAACCTATCGCAAGTCTTAAGTAATAATTAAGTAATCAATCTGATGTTAAATAAAATTTACCTGCATCGTCCGTTTGTTGGTTGGTGCACCTCACACTCCAAAGATACACGGGGTCGAACGGGAGGAAGTTATACGCTTCCTCCACGCTCAGGAACTCCGGCCGTCCTTCAATATAAACAGGCATCCCCCTATCATCGAATTCAGGGATGACAGGAATCTCGTCGGGTAGGAAGAGACCGGACGGCGGAGATAGACGAGGCCTGGACGATGAGGCGCCAGCACCACCATGTGTCTCATATGTTTCCCGTGAAACGGGAGTAGGCACCGGGCGAATATGGGGCATTCGGATTGAGGGAGTTTCTGATGCCCCCGTTGATTGTCGCTCGTCTGAGGCTCTGCCACCGGAGGGACGTCTGCTGATTGAGCGTCTGGAGACTGAGGCTCGAGGCTCAACTTCCGGTTGCACGGCTCTTGATCGTGCAGCTTCCTCCTCAGCTCGCGCCTCTAGCAAGGCTCTCGTGCGAGCACTCATCATTGGCCCACTGGGCGTGTTGCTAACTGCGGGCGAGGAGGAAGCTTGACTACTGTTCCCTCCACTATTTCGGGAACCTCTCCGAAGCCAATTAGCTACAAAACCTCCTGGCATGGACACCGTAATAGTCATGGGAACTGGGGTTCTATAACAAATCGGAACCGGAACGGTTTGGAACCGGAACGGTTTGGAACCTGGAACCGTTATATTACAAACGGTTCCGGTTACCAACAGTTCCGGTTCCAAACGGTTCCGGTTCCAAACCGTTTCGGTTCTATAACAAATCGTTGCCGAAACGGTTTGGAACCGGAACCGTTTGAAACCGGAACTGTTTGTAACTGGAACAATTTGTAACATAACGGTTCCGGTTACAAACAGTTCCGGTTCCAAACCGTTTCGGTTCTATAACAAATCAGAACCGGAACGGTTTGGAACCGGAACCGTTTGAAACCGGAACTGTTTGTAACTGGAACAATTTGTAACATAACGGTTCCGGTTACAAACAATTCCGGTTCCAAACCGTTTCGGTTCTATAACAAATCAGAACCGGAACGGTTTGGAACCGGAACCGTTTGAAACCGGAACTGTTTGTAACTGGAACAATTTGTAACATAACGGTTCCGGTTACAAACAGTTCCGGTTCCAAACCGTTTCGGTTCTATAACAAATCAGAACCGGAACGGTTTGGAACCGGAACCGTTTGAAACCGGAACCGTTTGTTTTCAAACGGTTCCGGTTATAAACAGTTCCGGTTCCGATTTGGTATGGTTCCAATATCACCTATTATACGTTAAATTAACAACGTACTATATCACATAACTTAACATATATACATACATCATTTCCGGCTTTAAACTTTTCACACATATATACATCGATCATGCATCTTAATTTCACCTTAATTCGTGCATATATATATACATCACATATTAATCCAATTCACCCTAGCTAATTAATTTTCCACATTTTTCAAACATACGTATATATATACATTCCATATATATTAATTAATTTTTCACATATATACATCACATATATTGCTCCTTCACCCCACAATTATCCACATTTTTTTCCCACAATTTTCATACATACCTTAATTACATTTTACAAATATTGTCCACATGCATACATATATACATCCCACAATTATCAAAAATTAATTATTAAAATACATCAAAAAATATTGTGGAATGAGAGAGAGAGAGAGAGGGAGAGAGAGTGAGCTCAAACCTGCCATGGTGGAGCTCGACCCAACTTTGCCGGCGACGGAGGTGAGGGGAGGAGGAAGAGGAGGAGGGGAGGAGGAGAGAGGGGAGGAGAGAGGGGAGGAGAGAGGGAAGAGAGAAGAGAGGATTGAGGAGAGGGGAGAGGGAAGAAATTCGAGCTAAGAGAGGGAAGAGAGAATTGAATTAGGCCGAAGAGAAATGGGGAGGAGGAGCTCGAGGTCGAGCTATACCGCCACCATTGCCGGCGAGGTAGGTCAACGTCGTTGGTAATGACATTACCAACGAGTTGAGAAGCAACTCGTTGGTAATGACATTACCCACGAGTTGCTAAGTCGTTGGTAATGACATTACCAACGACTTAGCAACTCGTGGGTAATGTCATTATTTGTCGACTATTATCCGATCGACTAATTTCCGACCATTTTCCGACTACATAATTTCCGACTACGTACAATTTCCGACTACGTACAATTTCCGACTACGTATAATTTCCGACTACGGTTCCGATTTCCGACTACGTTCAATTTCCGACTACGGTTCCGATTTCCGACTACGTTCAATTTCCGATTTCCGACTACGTTCAATTTCCGATTTCCGATTTCCGATTTCCGACTACGTTCAATTTCCGACTACGGTTCCGATTTCCGACTACGTTCAATTTCCGATTTCCGACTACATTCAATTTCCGATTTCCGATTTCCGACTACGTTCAATTTCCGACTACGTTCAATTTCCGAGTACATTTTCCGAGTACATTTTCCGACTACAATTTCCTTAAACATTTTACTACGTACATTTTACTACGTACATTTGCCGACTACAATTTCCGACTACAATTTCCAACGTACTAAGGATGATAATCGTAATCATATTCATCACTCGAGTCTGACTCGGTTTCATAGGTAACCTCTGGCAATATGTGCCGCTCCTCGTCATCTGAATCAGCGTCAACTTCATATGGATTAACATCGAGAAGTTCTGCTCCAGTAATTCGAACCACACTCCCAGATCTCACATTATTAAGGCGAATCGTAGATGATTCCGGAATGTCAAAAGCGTTTGGCTCTTGGTATGCAGTAACTTCCTCATCATCTGCGGTATCACCAAGTGTGGCAGCACTGTATATGTTTCTATGAGCAACATGGTTAACCACCTTCCACGGGACTTTGTTAAGAAGATCGTCCAGGTAAAACACTTGTTTTACTGATGAGGCAAGAACGAAAGGGTCATCTTCATACCAGGTAGTAGCAGTATTCACCGAAAATGTTCCGTACTGATCGGTCCTTGTGTTCTCCGGGCTAGTATCAAACCATCTACACTTGAACAAGTGCACTTTCATGCGGTTCCCATAAATTAGTTCAACAACTGAATGAAGGACACCGTAATAGTCAACGCCATCCTGCCCACCATGGACCATCACCCCACAATTCTGTGTTTTCAGTCGGTCGTCTCGATTTTCACATATAAATTTCACGCCATTGACCTGACACATGGAGTAAACTTGTGAAGCTATCGGTTTCATCGCCAGGACCCTCAATTCGTTTGACCACTCTGGGTAACCATCATCTGCTACATGGTTCATCTGAGAACGTCCATATATTAATACGTACAGAAGAAATTATGTCATCTTGAAACCACAAAACCACGTACATACATACATGCTATGTAAGGATATATATAAAAATAGACATATACACATATACTTACCCATTGACCAAAGTAGTTTGCAAACGTCTTGTTGTGGTAATCAACATTTCCGGCAATAGCAGGGCAGTGAAGATGATAGTTTTTCCAATATTGTACTTCTTGACAGTTAATCAGTACCGACCAGTGGGCAATGGCTACCTCATTTCCATCCAACTTGTACGACTTTGGCAACCTTCCCTGTACTACCACGTCACTGGAGATGATAGAAAGGTTGAACTGTGGTTCATCTATCGGCATCTGTTGTTGGGGGTCCTCTACATTTTCCAAGTACACTTTTGTGTACGTTACACACTCGTGCGCAAGATATGCTTCAGCGATACACCCTTCAGGTGCATATTTATTTTTCACATAGTCCTTGTAGGCTCCCAATTGTCTACAAGTTAACAAGTGCATGTTAACTTACTTAAAAAATAAGAATTTACATATAAAAACATAGGCAAACCAAATGTATGAATCATTTGTACCTTTCCATGGGGTACATCCAAGTGTAGTGTACGGGACCGGTAAGCAACAATTGTTCGGGAAGATGGATCATCAGGTGAGGCATTATGTCGAAAAAATTTGGGGGAAATATCCTCTCAAGCTTGCACATGATAAAAATGATGTCATCTTGCATCTCCCTGAGGTCTGTTATTTTAACTTCCCTGGTGCATAACTTCTGAAAGAATCTTGACAAGGCCACCAACGGCTCCACCACCTCTTTGGGCATGTACCCTCGAATGAAAATAGGGAAAAGACGTTGAAGCAGTACATGGCAGTCATGACTCTTTAATCCGTACATCTTATTGTCCCGGAAGTTAACACATCTGCTTATATTTCCTGCATAGCCATAAGGATACCTGCATATATATAGATAAAGCCATATATATGCAACGGTTATATTTCTCGCATATAACCATATATACTCCGGTACAAATTTAATGCCAAATTCCTACATAGCCATAAGAATATATACCTGACATTACTCAGCCACCTCAAAATTTCATGCTTATGCTTCGGCTTTACGGTGTACGGAGCTTGCGGCATTTTTCTTTTACCATCTCTTAACCACAAATGTTTCCGCACACCCATTGCTTTCAGATCAATGCGTGCCTTAGGGATGTCTTTTGTTTTCCCCTCCAAGTTAAGAACTGTGCCCACCACACTTTCACACACATTCTTCTCTATGTGCATGACATCTAGGTAATGTTTGATAGGCAACCTGGGCCAGTAGCGGAGTTCCCAGAATATGCTCTTGTGTGTCCAAAACTTATACCTTTCGGGCTTTTCTGGAATTGACGCCACTATGTCAGGATGATTGCTCAGCTGGCCAAAATCATATTCATTCAACACTTCCAAAATTTCTTCCCCTGTCCATCGCCTGGGTGCCACACCTGTTTCCACAGTCCCATCAAACGCGTCTGGATCCTGCCTAAATGGGTGATCATATGGAAGCCAACAACGGTGACGCATCTGAACAATTTTACTGCAATGAGGACTGCAACAATCAACCGTCATGCACTCTGAACAAGCCCTGTAACCCCTGGTAACATTGCCCGACAACATACCGCGGGCAGGAAAATCACTGATGGTGCCAACAAGCATGGCATGCATCTGGAACATCTCGTTTTTGAACCTATCGTAAGTGGGGTGGCCACACTCACTCAGGTACTTAAGCTCCTCAATCAAAGGCCTCAAATACACATCGAGACACTTTCCTGGATAACACGGGCCCGGAATTAACAGAGTGAGCATATTGTATTCCTTCTTCATGCACATCCATGGTGGAAGGTTGTACGGTACCAAAATAACTGGCCATATACTGTATTGAAGACTCATGTTGCCAAAAGGGTTGAATCCGTCAGATGAGAGCCCTAGCCAAACATTTCGGACCTCTGCTGCAAAATGATCAAACTCCCTGACCATGTGCTTCCAAGCCTCTCCGTCGGAAGGGTGTATAAGGGTGTCATCGTCGGGCAAGTTCCTCTCAGCCCACCATCTCATTGCCTCGGCCGTGAAAGCACACATGAACAACCGCTCCAGCCTATCAATAAGCGGGAAATATCGAAGTATCTTCACAGCTTTCTTGTTGCCTGCAGGAGTCAACTTATACCTTTCTGTAAAACATACCGGGCAGGCTTCAAGGTCTTCGAGATCTTTTCCCCAGAAGAGAATACAATCATATCTGCATGCATGGATTTTGATGTAGGAAAGCCCAAGATCTTTCAGGATATGTCGCACCTTATGATGTGTGGTAGGAAGACGATGACCGGGTGGCAGTAGCGAAGCAGTCCACTTCAACCAAGAATCAACAGCTTTGACAGACATTTTGTTCTCCATTTTGAGCTGCATCACTCCCATGACACTTTCAAGAACAGTCTTACTACAACCGTCGTACAACGGAGTCTGTTGCAATGCAATCAGGTTGTTGTACTTGTCCATACCGCTTGTGTTGACATGACCTCCAGGTAATGGTTCGACTGGCTCGATATGGGGGAAACCCTCAACGACGGGAGGGACATTTGGTGCTTCATCAGCGAATACACCGCTCTCATGAGGAAACATATCATTGATTAACTTCGATGTTGGATCATAGGATGAACTGCCCCTCTCAGCAAAATCTCCATGATCATAGCGTGGACTGGCCCTCTCACCAAATTGTCCATGATCATGCGGACCCGCTACCGATGTTTCACCGTGATAAATCCAACAAGTGTACTTATCCCAAAACCCGTATTTACTCAGGTGCCTCTGGACTTTATCAATGGGAAATCGAAATCGATCGCTGAAACACTTACATTCTTTACACGGGCAATAATGAAGTGTAGTGTCTCCACAATTAGCCTTCACAAAATCCACAAAACTCCTAATTCCCTGGTGATATCTGACATCCCATCTTTCGAGGCTCATCCAACTCTTGTCCATCCTGAAAATTTTAACAATTTTACGTATTAGTTATATATATACACACACATTCACTACTAATAATCGACGTGATCTCTCAATTCAACTCTAATTAAATCAACACATGCATGCATATGTATATATATCGATCTAATCTCTGAATTCGATTCAGTACTCGATGATAGTATTCTCCTTTTTTCAATTCAAAACGTATTTGACTGGGTAGGAGGAGGCTCTGTTAAGCCTGGCTCCGATAACAATACGATAATACCAGTCATTGATTCAGACACAAGATTAACTACAACCTGTTTTCTCGTTTCGGTGACCGTACATCAACAACATTTCATATATATCTCACGAATTGGATTTGATCAACACACACACACATATATATATACCACATATACGTATATATACACCTACGTACCTATATATATAGCTTCCCGAGTGATCGAGTTTTCGACGCGCGCCTTAATTTTGACAATATACCGAATGATCGATTTCAGAGCGTACGTTTTCCTTCTTTCGATTTCTTTGGATTTTTTTCGCTCAAAATGATTGAATGATCGAGCGGCCCCATCCGGCATCTAATATAAGACACATTGCCGGCGACGGAGTAAGTCGCCGGAAATGAAGACATTATCGGCGACTTTACGCCGGAATCTCGCCGGAAATGTGTGCCTAGACATTACCGGCGACTCCAACCGTCGCCGGCAATGTCTAGGGCACATTTCCGGCGAGATTCCGGCCGGAAAATCGCCGGTAATGTGCCCTAGACATTGCCGGCGACGGTTGGAGTCGCCGGTAATGTCTAGGGCACATTACCGGCGAGATTCCGGCCACATTACCGGCGACGGAGTAAGTCGCCGGTAATGATGGACATTACCGGCGACTTTTCCGGTCGCCGGCCTTGTTGGCCGGAATCTCGCCGGTGATGACTCATTTTCTTGTAGTGATATGTGCGATGTTCGCTACCTTCAACCCGCAAAAATGCGCCATCCGTATGCATCGGGGACGTCGCCCACAGAGATGATCCAACTTTCTGCAACATCGCTTTAGCCTTGCGCTGCTCGGACTTGACACAAGTACTTGTAACCTTCGTAGGGTGTGCCCTAAGCTGGCCTGACTGTGGATATGAATACCAGCTAAAACTGGAACCTGCAAAAAACACATGAGGTTAGTAGGTCCCTCTCAAAAAGAGGGTTTCTCTGCATGTAGGAAAAGTGTCTCAATACCTCCACCTGAACCTCATGCATTACCACCACGTGTTCGACATGCATGGCTTTGTCCTGTGGTGGTTCTCCCACCAAGGTGCTCAGTACATGTATCGTCGCTAGAGGCTGCCCGTCATACACAGGCGTTGCCGCCGGGACTTGGTGTGTCGTCAGTGGTAGTTGTGCCGCAGAGGTGAAGGCCGGCCCATTTTCAAATCTGAGAGGCAACGTTGTGGATCTTGCCACCGTCTGCTGGACCTGTTATTGCCCTCGGGCCCGTAGCACCACACAACCTGCTTCACCATGCATAAACAAGCCACAAAGAGGGCAGAACTCTTTTACCTTAGGATACTCAAAGGCAATCGATAATGCGCATTCCGTGGCGAACCGAATCTTTCGCTTAACCGCCACACCACGGTGGAGATCCAGCCGAATCTTAATCTTCATGATTCCATTAGGAAGCAAATCCCGATCGTGCTTGATATAACATCCCACAAAGTTACCAATCCGTACCGCCTACTCACTTGTAAGCGCCGCCATTGGAACGTCGTGCGCCACCACCCACGTTTGGGTTACCGCCGTCGGGACCAAAGAGGGATCGGGGAAGCCATCTAACTCCTCCACCACTACCGTGTAATCCTTGAAGAACCAAGGACTTTGGGCAGTGCATTGGAGAGTAACCAGATCTTCAAACCTGCAAAAAAAAAAACTGAGATTCATCATGGTGGTGGAGCACCACTTTTCCCGATCCAAGAGGGTCGTGCCACAACTGCACCATGGCTGCTTTGAATGACTGAGATCAAACCTCCGGCAAAGCCACCGTCCTGAACAGTCGAGCGACCCCGAAACAAGTTGTAGTTGTACCCGCTGCACCAGCCTCCTCCTCAGCTGGAGGGGCAAGATCAATGACATCCAGATTGTCATCATCATCTTCAGACAGCACCATCGCCACCACGAACTGAGCTGTAACCTCATCTGGGTCATCGGCTATCTCTGTCGTTGCGAAGAAATAAAATAAGTTTGGATTTTTGGGACGTGGAGAAGGTAATAGGAACTCAAGACTGTGAAGGTATACAAGGTTTAATCAAAAATGAGATGGAGATCGAGGAAATCGACAGCGGCAACGCCAGGGTTTGATAGAAGAAAGTTTGTTTTGAGCAAGAGAGGAGAGAAAACAACACAACACTAAAAACTTGTCTCTATTTAAATAAAATGTTACAATCTAGTGCATTTTGTTTTCTCTTGTCATAAATAGATATTCAATGGTTGAAAAGTCTCATCTCAAACAAATCTACGACGGGGATCAACAAAACTTATGACTTGATGCCGGGGAGATGACATAATAAGTCAAGTCTACTCTCCCTCCGAAGCAGCCAGATTGGGCCACATTAAAACAAGCCGTCTGATAAATTTTCTTTTGCTTATTTAAGTAAAATTTTCTTTGTAGAGAAAAATATACAAGGACAAGGAGAATATCAATAAGGATTAAATTCATTTGTGGTACCCAGATTCTTGGTGTTATACCAAAAAATGTCCCGAACTTTAAAAACTATCAGTGCGGTACCCAAACTCGTTAATCCTATTATCGTGGCACCTGCAGCGATTTTCCGTTAGTGAGGCATTAATTTTGCTGACGTGACAATTTTTTTTTTAGAAAACGATAGTTAAAGACAGTTGTAGTATCAATAATACAACAAATCAAACTGCACTAAGATCTAGACAACCAAGGTTTGAGCCATAAACCCAAATGTAATATCAGCAAACCCAATCCACTGACATATGATAAAAATACCATATTACCCTTCGATATATTAGAAAAATCATAGCCACACAATTCTCAAAGACTAAATCATTCTCTCTCTCTCTCTCATCTTGTCCGAGAGTAATCAGAAATACAGCAGCAACCCTGCTTGGACTTCGCCGACGATTTCTGACTCGTGCTGCCGCACTACGAGCCGCCACTTCCAAGTTCTAATCTGCGCCTCACTCTGCCGTTCAGCCTCCCACCACCATCCTTGTCACGATCACCGCCTCCGACCTCTTCTCTTCTCGGCCTCGTCGTGCACGCCGCCCTTAGCCTGACCTCAACCTCCTCTCCGTGCGCGCCGCATGATTCAACCATCCCCTTCGTGGTCGCGAGCTTGGCCCTCGCTCCCCGCCTCAAACTCAAGCCTTACACGCTGCCACGATCTTGGTCCTTGTGTCTCTCTACCAAAAACTCCTCAGTTTCGCACCTCGAAATTCTTTAGTAGCAGTCCAAAAGTAGCAACAAAACTTGATTCAACACAATAACAATGCGTTGGCTTCTACAACTAGCTTCAACAATTTCAGTGTTCAAAGTTCTTTTCTATGGAAATATTTTTGTTCTTTTGCTGTTTTGTCATGGTGCTACTGTGAGGAGAGAGGAAGAAAAAGATACTCCTTGTCTAGTTTCTTCCTTCCATCCAAATTGGATTTTTTGTTTTCCTTAAAAAAGAGATTTAATATTGATACTACAAAAGTAGCGACTATTATCGGGTTTACTATTTAAATTTTTACTAACATTTTTTGATTGTTAAGAGAGTTCAACAAGCTAGTGCTACTGTCCTTATAATAAAACAAAATCGAGAAGTGCTACTTCTTTTTTGAAATGTTGTTGGTATAGCTCTGTTTTTCAACTTGCTAGAAATTTGTTGAAACTAATATTATTGGAGTTTTTTTGCAAGGATTGTTATTGTTATTGTGTTGTGATCGGGGGTCTGCTGCAATGTTCGAATTATAAGAGTGGTGCTACTGCACTATGACATTTTTAAGGTTTTGCTATACTTTTTGACATTGACGTTGTGCTACTCTGTTTAACTATTCTTTTTGTTTGTTAGCTTTGGTGATTTTGGATCAGCATTTCGGTTCATTAAGCTTATAGCTGTAAGTTTAAGTTTTGATTTAAAGTTTTGTTATTGTGTTTTCTTAACAGTAGTAGCAAGTCATATATGAGATTTTGTGTGTTTTCAATGTTGTTGTTGTATTTTCATAAACTACTATTACGATTATTAGAAAACTGCTACAATTTTTTCATTTTTCAAATTGTTACTATTATAATTATAAAGTTGATATTGAAATTGTGTTTTTCAAGATTGAAACCAAAATCAAATTATTACGCGATACTATGTTTTTTGAGTATTATTGATACTACACTTTTTTAATTGCCGCTACTGTGTTTTCAAGTGGCTGATACTTTATTTTTCAAACTGCTACTGTGTTTTTAAGTGGTTGATAATGTGTTTTTCAAGCTGCTACTAAGTTTTTCAATTGTGTTTTTCAAAATTTTATTGTATTTGTATCAAAACTAATCTTTCTATAACACTGCTACTAGAAAATAAGTGGTTGATACTGTCTTTTTCAAGTTGCTACTGTGTTTTTCAAGCTGATACTGTATTTTTAGGAAATTTTTACTGTGTCTTCGATTTTGGAGGCTGCTACTGCGTTTTCGGTTAGAATGCTATTGCAATTTCGAGGACTACTACTGCGTTTTCGCCTAGAGGATTGCTATTGCATTTTTGCGGACTGCTACTACTTTTTTGGAGACTTAATTGTTTTGGAATTGCTACTGTATTTTCAATTGTAGTGACCGCTACTGCGTTTTTGATTAGAGGACTGCTACTGTATTTGAAGGCAGTCCTCTAACCGAATTAATATACCATCGTTTAAAGCTAGTTCTGAGATTTTCTATGTAACGGTGGTGGTGCAGTTTGGCTTCTCTGTGTTGTTTGTTTTTGTTGGATTCATGCTTCTGATTGTTGGGAGGTTCAGGTCGTCGGTGTGAAATGGGTGGTTGGATATTGATGTTCATCATTTCATTGGTGTAGAGATTATACAATTCATGTAAAAGTTTTTCAATTTTTTTGTCGAATGCAAGTGTTTCATGAATAATACAATTTTGGCTTGGAATGTGTTCCTACGCTAGTGTGTTTCAATTATTTTCATAAATATCAAGCGTTTCATGAATAATACAACTTTGGCTTGGAATGTGTTCCTATGCTAGTTTGTTCTAATTAATTTCATAAACATAGCTGTTCTTGTTATCTGATACTTATGTTGGAATCGTACGCAACTCTCAGAATACACACAGAGTAATTGGAGTTTGAAGCATCTGTATTGTTGAATGAATAAACTTGTCAAGCCTTACAAAATAGGAATGAGATCAGAAACAACTACATTTACATGATCTAATTACATGGTGAAGTTGTTTAGAAAAATACATAGTCTATATATCTGAAGTCTTACTGATCAGGACCTTATTAACAGAAAGTAGTAAAACACAAACTAATCGTGCAAAGTCCCAAAGACTTAGTCAACAAGTAATTCGAAGCTCCAACAACTCATAGAATGGGATCATCTATAACTTCGTACATTTCTAAATAGTTTTGTCTAGCTGGTTACAACTCTTTGGAAGAATCTCTGTTTAGGGCAACCGGTGAACTGGGCAAGTGGATTTCCATGACAAATTTGTTTTCTAGTTTCTCTGTGGAATCAATCAGTACAATATCAAATATATGAATTGACAGATAGTATTCCATGTGATGGAA
This sequence comes from Geum urbanum, assembly GCA_946800695.1. Taxonomy (NCBI): domain Eukaryota; kingdom Viridiplantae; phylum Streptophyta; class Magnoliopsida; order Rosales; family Rosaceae; genus Geum; species Geum urbanum. The sequence goes on along the minus strand of OX327001.1, from coordinate 51,305,633 downwards.
GGCTGGTAGAGCTTTGGCCTCGCATTAAAATCAACAAAGACTCAATACCAAATTGTTCAAGCTTATTGTAGCTAAAATACTTCAACGTACAATCAACATTCTACTGCTACTGAACAAGACTACAACAACCACACACACACAAAAACACAAAAATGGCATAAGATGTACTGCAATTAAACAAGAGTAGTTATTTTATAATCTGCATTCCAAACAACCCACACAAAGGTAATGTTGTTAGCTGCTACTGGAAGATGATTTTAAAAACATAGTAGCACTTGAAAACAAATGTAATTCACAATAAAATGAATATTACATTCGATTAAATACCTGAACATTTTGTGTTTCAGGGATCCTCTTCAAATTCCAAACAACACAAACTTGTAGCTTCCATTTGAAACAGTATCAATGAAGGACGACTAAGCCAAAGCTCCTCCTCCATTTTCTACATCACTTAGTTAGGCCATTTGCAACCGATCCATAAAGGCCTAAAACTACAAGCCAACGTAACTACATATCACTGCAAAACAGATCTATTCCAAGCTCCCATAGATTCAACAGTACACTTTGCACTATACATGTGATTGCAGTAGAGCGTCAATAAACCTTTGAAAAACTCACCATATAACTAAAAATCAAAAACTAAAGTTATGTAGTCGATGATATCACACTTTTGAAATCCAAATGAAAAGAAAAATGTCTAAAAACTAAAAGCTGCTACTGAAAAATTCAAATCCATAATCTCCATTCACATTTAATATTGAAACTATTTTTGATATATCAGTTTACCCTCTCAGGTGCTACTTTCAATTTCACATGGCCAGTGATGATGCAGATCTTAAAGTGAAGCTTGAAAGTTGAAGCACTACAAAGGACGACCACGAGACATCTGTAGATGGCTACGTTGATGAGAGACTGAGGAGATCAGAGCAAGCGCTTGTAGTAGTGGTCGATTTAGGTGGCCGATGGTGAGGCTTCGGAGGTCGACTGCTATGCGCGGCGGAAGAGTGCTAAAACAATGGGGTACGATGATGAGTCATGGTGAGGTGGAGAGGCGACGAAGTTACGAAAGAGAGTCGACGGAGCACCGGAGCAAGGCAGACGGGACTAGTGTTGGTGGTGAATGGTGGTGAAGGCTGCATGTGGAGGCTAGAGGACGGAGGCAGAGAGATGCTCCGACTACTATTGTAAACTCTGTTTTGGAGAGAGAGAGAGAGAATGAATGTGTGTGTAGGTTTGTAAGATAAATAATTAAGAGGCTAAAAATGTAAATTAATTCATGTCACATGAAAGTCTACAATGCATATGTTCTTATGTGTAAGATTTTGTCTTTCGTTATCTAAAATAAAGGACCTTGTCCTGAATTATATTTAGCTCCTCCAAACTGTCATTAAGAGTAGTTTGCTATTTTTTTAGCAAATTACTCTTAAGGACAATTTGGATGAGTCAAATACACTTAAGGACAAAATCTCTTATTTTAGACAATAAATGACAAAATCTTACTATTAAGGATAAAAACCCTGTAAGATACCATGTGGCAACAACAAATTTAGGTTTTTGTGCTTTTATTTTTACTAAAAATACACTACGACTCATTCGGTCATCTCTCTATCTCATTCGGTCATCTCTCCTCTCTCTCTCTCTCTATCTCTTACTCTCTCCCCCCCCCCTCCCCTCTCTCTATTTGTCTCTAAGACTATAGCAGTAGTTGGCGACATAAGAAATCAGCCTCCCCCCTTCCCAAGCTGGAATCGGCATCGGGTTCTGCCCCTCCCAAACTAGCACCGGCGTCGCCCTCCACCCCTCCCAAACTTGTGTTGCATCGCCCTTAAAAAACCACGTCATCTTGCACTGCATCGAATTCACAAGATCTCGACTCATCCTCGCTCATCACATCTCATCGCAGCTCATATCTCGTTGCTTGTTGCAGTGTTGGTCACAGCCCGCTGGTCGCCGTTTGTAGCAGTACCACCAGACTTGGCCTCGAGCTCACCATATCTTTGGAGCTCTGCAATAACCACTACAACAAAAAATTCAATTTGCTACGCTTTTTTGCGACGGCAATGAATGCCGTCGCAAATACCTACCAATGGCGACGGCAAACTTACCGTCGCGAATAGGTATACCTTTTGCGACGGCAAACCGATGCCGTCGCAAAATGATTCATTAATTGCGACGGCAATTTTCACCGTCGCAAAAGGTTTCACCAATTGTGACGGCACTTTTACGCCGTCGCAAAAAGTTTCATCAATTGCGACGGAAAAGAAACACCGTCGCAAAATTAGTTTTGCCGACAAATAATTTTTTTATGCAAAAATGACCGTTGGATGGGATGATTAGGATACTCTAAGTATGGTATTAAAAAATTATAATTTTTTTACTTGAATTTGACGTCGATCCGTGCGTTAAATCATTGTGTTCCTAAGACGTTTTATACTAAAACTCGATTTGCCACTATGTAAAAAAATTATTTGAGATCAATTTCCGCACATGTATTATCGTGGAGCTCATATCTATCTTACTATGTGAAAAAAATTACCCAAAAAAATTAATTTAGGTACTCCTCCCATAGGTGAATGAGCAAAATCTTTGGGGAAAGGGCTATTTTAGTCTTTTGGTAAGATTTGACCTCATTGACTGATCTCTAAATGAACTTCGACGAGGGTAAGCTTTTTGAAAACTTTATGTTATTACGAGGTTGATGCATGTATATGAACACATTTCTCATTAGACTATTCGGTTTTCTCATATGTCTTTAATCCATTTATAGCTACTAATGTTACTTAAAAATGTTTGTTGGTTATATGAAAATTAAACCTTTATAAAACTAAATCACTAACAAGTAATCATTTTGAAAATGTGACCGTTGGATGAGATAATCGGACTAATCTAAGCATGCTGTAAAACATTTAGAACTTTTCGACTTGAATTTGACCTCGATCCGTGCATCTAATCAATGTGACCATATTGCCCTTAACAATAAAATATGATTTTCCGTTCCGTCAAGAATAATAATAGAAACGAAGTACCTCACACACATTCTCGCGAGGGTAATATCTATCATACCATATAAAAATATTTACCATAACCCAAACCCTCAATTCCTAAACCCTAAACCCTAAACCCTAACCCCTAAATCATAACCCTAAACTTAAAAAATTAATAAAAATAAAATGAAAAATATATAATTACCATCAATGAAACAATCCTCATCGTTCCACGACTTCCACCTGCATTTTTTCTTGTTTGAGTTGCTTTAGTGTTGTTCTTTTGGTGATGCCCGATATTTTGAGAATTTGAGCGAATGCCTTATACTCTAACCGAATGCGCTCCCCGAACTCAGCCTTAACCCTCCCAAAGCAGCACCTGGACTTCGCCGGCTCTTAACTCTTACTCTCTCCTAGCCTCTGACTTGTCCTTGGCCCAGCCTCGCCTAGCCTCGACTAGACATCTGGCCCTCTTCGCAGGTTTCCAGCAGCGGCTAACCTCGGTTGTAGTCATGCCTCCTAGAAACGGTTGTAAGATTTCAATTTAAAGGTTCCAGGCTCTAGGGCTTCTATTGGTTTTGTTTCTATTGTTCTTTTATAAATCGATTTGGAAGTTCTAGGGTGTTAGTGTTTAATTCGTTTTGGATTCAATGATTTTCTGTAAATGGGTTTGTGACTCTAGGTTTTGTTTCATTTTGGGTTCTAGTTATCATTTTGGCTTGTAAATCGATTTTGGGTTTTAAGGGTTTCTTCTGTATACTGACTTGCTACTCTTGGTCATTTCATTTTAGTTTGTATTTAATTCTCTTTGTTCTCATCAATTACAGATCCAAGGGAGATCATAGAGTAGCAAAAGTGATGATTACACCTGTTTCTCTTTGTACTAGAGTCACTACTGGAGGTTAAGCTTTTCCTTATTTGGTCACTTCTTTTTCTTAAGTCATTTTCGCTAGCAGCACTGTCGCTAATGTAGTCCTCTGACTCATGGTCAAACCATTTTCTGTGTGTATCTTCCAATTGCATATTCCTTGTTCACTTTCGTTTCATTTTGCAGGTGCACAATTCCATTTGGGTCTTCGCCATGGAAATTGAGGTAAGTTCTACTCTTTGTTTTTCCTTTTGTTGATTCTTTAGATTTCTTGGTTAGTGTTTTAGTTTGATGGGTGTTGATGGATTTTGTTTTTGTTGATTCTTTAGACTCCTTGCTTTCATAACTTATACCCACTTTCTCTGATCAGTATGATGTATGAAAATGTTGTATTCCAGTGCATTTCGTTCACCGTTATTTTACCACAACACCCAAACCCAACAACAACAAACCACCCCCTTCCTTTTTTTCTTGTTTCTTGTTGTTCTGTCCAATTTGTATTCACACCCACCACGCCACCAGGTTTCCTTTATTCTCTTTCTGGGTTTTCGTTGTTGTAACTTAAAGATTTTATTGTGTGATTTTTTGGTTTTGAATTGTTGCTAAAAGGAGTTGAATTTGTTGAACAGCTCTGTGAAGATCTTTTAGAATCCATGGAGCAGCTTGTCAACTTCATCATTCGGCCTCCCAGGTGAATCATCACATACCCTTCTTCTTTTTTGTGTTCTGAGATTGGAATTGTTGGTGGGTTTTTGTTTTTGGCGGCTGAGATTCTAAGATATGATGATTTGGGGAGTTTAAAGTTTTGAAATTTAGCTGCCTATTCACCTCGGGGTATATAGAAATTGAAGCCCTTTATTGAGCTAGGCTGATTCTACTGTTTGTTTGAGGTAGAATTCAGCTCTTTATTCATAGTCTTTGTTTCTGTATATATTTTTTTGGGTAGTATGAGATCAACTACCAATTCTCTGCTTCATACTGTTTTGAAATGTTGGGTTGCAGGGCTGAGTACGACCCGCAAAATGATTTATTGGATGAAGAGTTCATACTGAAAGGGAAATTGTACCAAAGGAAGGATGTGGAGGTGGACTTTTGACATTTGTATTATGAAGAAGGCTGCTTACTATCTAATTTACCATTGAATTAGCTCAATGCAATTGTGTTGAGTGTTTGTCTTGCTGAGGATATTTATGATTCATCTTTCATTTTCTATTTTCTTTTGACTTTAGGATGCCATGTGGTTTTCAAACTTAATAGTAAATGGATTTCAAAATATTGCAGGTTAAAAACAGTCGGGGAGATGTCCTCAAGTGTAGTCATTACGTGCCCATTGTTAGTCCCGAAGGAAAGCCTTTGCCCTGTGTCATATATTGTCATGGAAACAGGTGACTATATGACTATATGTCTATATCTGAATAGAGATTCTATATTTATCTTGAGGGAATTCAGTCTTTCTGACTTTAGAACTGAAGGAAGTGAGATTTATTATAATACTGAGTAGTCTAATATATAATGGCTTTCAATGGATTGGATTTATATAACTTGTAAAGAATCAATCTCTAAATGGCCTTAACTGTGGCTTTATTGTTAGTGGTATATCAATAACATGGGATCATCACTTCAGTAAATACTAGGTCATTTTTCCAACTGCCTTGCATATTCACCCTTCGCAGCCACTTTGGTTACCTTGCAAATTTTAACTACTAAAAAGTTTATATTATAGTCTGGAAGGATGCGTTCGACCACAGTTTCAATTCTGGAACGATTTGAGGGAACTTTAAATTGTGGCTGGTCTTGAAGCCGTTGCATACAGAAGCGAGTCCTTTACTGAGAGCAACCGAAAGATATCCATATTGATATTTTCCTATAAATAATCAAAGCCTATATTTCTATTGTTTATAATCTGTATTCATTGCAAACCGGTACATACAGACTAAAATTTGATCGTCAAAGCCAAGTTCACTGTTCATAAGTACTCTCTGAATTGTATATCAGACATTTGTTTTCTTATGCTGATAAACTGCTTACTGACTGTGACATATTCTGTAAACAGCGGCTGCAGAGCTGATGCAAGTGAAGCAGCCATTATTTTGTTGCCTTCAAATATCACAGTCTTTGCTCTTGATTTCTCTGGATCTGGACTCTCAGGAGGAGAGCATGTTACTTTGGGGTGGAATGAAGTAAGTGTTCATTAACTGTCTACTTGTGTTTGTTTTATTCTCTTAAACACATTTGACTGCTTATATGATCATGGCGATTATCAAAATATTTATGTAATGATATGTGGCTGAACTTCTTCATCAATGAGATCCATTATATCTTATGCATGCAAGTAATTCCTGTGTATCTGGCATTCTCTTAACAACTTTTTCAGAAGGATGACTTGAGAACTGTACTCGACTTTTTGCGAGCAGATGGAAATGTGTCTTTGATTGGCTTGTGGGGCCGGTCCATGGGTGCTGTTACTAGGTTTGTTTATTAATTAATAACTTTATTGTTTACATTTATTCTCGCAACATAAATAGATCTGTGAATACTACTTGCACTGATATTGTTTACCAATGCTTCTAGATGATTGTAACAGGTTGTGATTATTTTCGTCCATTGTTTCTTCTAGATCTTGCTCTAAAATCTTAATAGGTGCTACTATTCTGAGCGAATCATGAAGATACAAATTGATAGTTGCAAGCCTCAGATAGCAACTGTTAACGACAGTAACAATTTTCTTTTTTCTTTTTACATAAACTGAAAAACAGGAGAAGCAAGGAAACAAAGAATTAAAAGTGTAATTCTATAATTATTGGACGATTGGTCCTTTAAATTTTATGTGCATACGTAAGAACAACTATTTATTAGGGGTGTTTATTTTGTTGAGATATCATTTTTAATTCAAATCTAAAATATTTAAGGGCTAATAAGCATTATAGAGAAGTACCATGGAACCAATGAGCTTACTCTCGGTAAATGCTGCCAAGTAGGATGGGCAAATTTTGATTGTGAGCATGTTGTACCTGATTCTTCTTATGGCTTCTAAGTAGAACTTTGGTCAACAAGCTATAGTTAATTGCAACTCGAGTTTAGATGCAGTCCAATTCCTATTCCAGCTCGTGCTTTGTTCCAGCTTTATTCGGACATGCCATTGATGATGATTTTATTCAACCCCATCACTCAGATCGTATATTTGAGGCTTATATGGTAAATATCCTTGACGTTATTAAAGTAATTGGAGATGATATGCTTGCCTGGAGTTATCTAAAGCTTCCCCCTGAATTGATGTAATTTTGAAATGGAACTGGAAAGAAATGTCAATTCTGTGGTAGCAGTAGTATGCGAATCTTGTGGAAGCTCCTTGCTGGGTAAATCTTACGGCCAAACCAACCAGATTTTACATCAGAGCACCATCCAATTGTTGACTGTTGAATCTGCAGAATAGTTGGAGAACTCGGCATCAATTAAATCATGATCAATGGCGTGTAACTGCTTCTTCCAAAGGCATGACTAAAGTATCTTTGTCACTTTCCCAAGTGCTGATCTCGTCGGGATTTTATTTGGGAACCTCTATTTTATTCAGTCTCTAATTGATTACTTACCTGCAGAACCAGCAACGAGCAGCAGCACACAGGATGCCATTAGTCAACTCCGTTCAAGAAGACCTATGAGTCGAACAGATGTTAGTAATGGGTTTCTTCTTACTTTGCTTGCTTATATATGAAATAATACATTATACAAGTGTTCCAACATTTTTTTTTTAAATGTTTGTAGCTGGTTGCTTCATATTTTGGTTGCTCAAGCGTAAAGCAGTACTTTTTTTTGTACTTAATAAGAAAGTATATTCCCACTTGAATGGCTTTGGTTAAAGGGGAAACTATGTGTGACAGGATATCTGTAGAGTTAAATGAAAAATTGATCTGGTCCCTATCGCCTCCTGCTGGCAAACACTTACACACACCACGTGATATTAGTTGGTCAATATACCATAAGTTTCGTTTTGTGTTTTTGAGGTTGTTCTTGGAAGCTGGTAATGTTGGGTTATCAAAATAAATAGCTGTGTAGATTTTTCTAAATTCAATTGTATTGACTAATTTTGATCCTCTGTTTTCTCGTTAGGTTCCTTCTGGTATCTCATCTAGAGATGAGGAATCTCATTCTAAGGTATATCTTTGTCATTTTTTCTTGTTTGGTTGTTTTTGTACTTTGCTTGATTAGCATCCATGGATAGGTTGCTCACATGAACAAAACAAAATGAATGGAGATGAATCTTGTGACTTATTGTCACAGGAGAAGCTTCCTGGGTCACTCTTTTTTTTGCTGGTGCTGAAGTTTTTTAAAATTCCTGTCAGGGTTGAGTATTAACTATGAAACTTTGAAAGTAACAATATTTAAAGTTATGTACTGCATGGTTGTGTAGGATGGAAAAGCCGATCATAGTCCGTCATCTTCTGATATGATTAGCTTTGAATTCTCAAATGGTCATCCCCATGTTCCAGTCTCAATGGATGATGATCAATATGTGGAATATCCACTTGAGGACTTGGCTGGTTTTCCAAGTGATGCGGATGAGGAAGAAAGGGTGAGTCTTATTGAGCTCGTGATCCAGGATTATCTTGGCTGTTCTTTCCTTATTATGTAAATACTCTTTTCTGAATTTTTTATGCATGCTATACCATTTAACTTGTCCTGATCATCAGATGTTTATGGAAGCAGTCCTCTTGTCACTAAAAGACTTAGAAATGAGTCACCCAAACAAAAAGGCAGAAGAGCAACCACCAGGGAATACCCCTGATTCTTCAAAGTTATCAGAAAGAGATGATTATCTTGATCCCGTGTCTATTGTCGTTTAATCTGTTGCTACAGTCAATTTGGTGATATTTACCAAGAAGAGTATTTTATAAATACAATGAAGGATGAAGTAAACATTGTCAAGGAACTCCCTTCTCATTTGACATCACTAGACCTTGAAGCAATTGGTAGCCTTGTATGTTATTCTCTAATTTCATTACATACCTACTCGTTTTTTTTTTTGGTGACCATACTTATCTCTTTACCAGATTACTGATGCAGATCTTGTGAAGGAGGCAAAACCAAGTGAGTATGTTAGGACTGTGCTTCCTATTCTCCTGCAAAATGGAGTTGTTCACCTCCTGGGATATGGGAATCGACTAGGATTCGATCCATTGCCTCCTGAGCTTCAGGTACTTATAATGTGACCATATATTGGATAAGTAGATGGAATAATACATGCTCTAAATATATAAATTATTCCAGAGACTAAGATGCAAATGCAACTTCCACGCACTGAAATTTGTGCCCGAAATCCAACGAGTTGGTTCTTTGTTGGTTAAGAGGATAAGAAAATATGATGGCTCTCTGAGTATGTTGGACAAGCAATTGCTTGGAAACTTCATGCACAACAGTCACTTAAAACAGCAAGGTCCTGCAGTAAGAGTCCCATCCAAATATCTTCTCTAACTATGAGCAAAGTAAGATTGAAGTTTAACTGTTACATATACACCTACAGGTCTGTTTCTCAAAGTGAGTTGAGAAAGTTGGAGAAATGTCCATTGACACCTGAAGAAGCAGCACTAGTTCTTGCGGCTATAGGCTTTAAGCATGGAACTTACATTTACCTAGCTGAATCTCAGATATACGGTGGAAACTCCAGGATGAGTACTTTCACCAACCTCTATCCTAATCTCGTCACAAAAAAAAGTCTCCTCACACAGCGCGAACTTGCACCTTTTCGAAATTTCTCTTCCAAGGTAAGTGAGCATTTACTATCTTTTTCTATTGCAAATTTTGATATACACATGATACTGATTTGGAGAAACATCTGCTGCTGAAGTTAGCAGCACTGGATTTCATTGCATGTGCAACTGCTGATGTGTTTGCTATGACTGACTCCGGGAGCCAACTGTCCCCCCTGGTATCTGGATTTCGAACCTACTATGGTGGCGGCCACGCTCCTACATTGCGGCCTAACAAGAAGAGGCTAGCAGCAATTTTGTCTGAGAATAGTATCATAGATTGGAATAGTTTTGAAGACAGTTAAAAAGATGATTGAGAAAGGTCAAAGAGTACATGTGAGAAGATTTGGTCGAAGCATTTATCGACAGCCAAGATGTCCACAGTGCATGTGTAAATCCTACCTCTGATGTTCTTTACACATTTTATTATTCATGATTCTTTTATTAGTAGCTGCATCTTTTCAATCTTTTATTCCATTATTACTAGAAGTAATTTCTTTAACACGGTTTGCACAAGTTCTACATAGCACAAATGTTGTACAGAAATGAAAACTATTCAAAGAAAGCTATAATTGTCAGTTCTAGCAGAAGTTAGAAACTTAGAATTATCAGTTTCAAAATCAAACCAAACTAGGGTAATACCTATATAGTATTTACTGTCGCAAATACTATCTCAAAATTAATTTTTGCGCGAAATGTTTTTACGACGGCATGCATACCGTTGCAAGTATTGGCGCCAAACTAATTTTGGAGGGAAAATATTTTGCGACGGCACCCTTACCGTCGCAAAAAATGGTTTTAACACTACGCCTTGTCAAATTTTTGCGACGGTGTTAGTCGTGGTAAACTGCCGTCGCAAAATAAATCAATAGCTACGGTAAAAGTTTGCCGTCGCAAAAGAATAAGGACGACGGTAAAAACCGTTGCTAATATCAATTGCGTCGCCACCAATTGCGACGGACGGATTGCCGTCGCAAAAGAGCATTTGCGACGGCATTTGACTCTTTTGCAACGGCAATGTGCCGTCGCAAAATGCTTTTTTTGTTGTAGTGAACACCAAATATGCCTAGAATCCTGGCTATGGAATTTATGGTGGCAGGCACGCCGACCTCCACTTCTTACAAAGTGAAAATGGAACGTGAAAGTGAAATTAGTATCAACTGCTAGTGGTATGTTATTGTCAAGATCGTGTGATTTTGATTGTTGATATGTCATTAACAGGTATTTAAGCAATAGTTTGAAGAGTTAGAGTATCAATGACTTGGCACAACACATGTGCTCCCATACTCAACTGCTACTGTTTTAGATCTAATTTGTTCTGAATTGTAATTTTTTTAAATTATATTTTGGTAGATTAAAATATAAAGACACTAGTATATACAAAATAAAGAGCACACTCCAAAATTTGTGTCTCCCCAAGTATAGTATAAGCAAACTAACAAACGATAAACCTTCACTGGGCACAATCTAACAGTCAAAGACCATGAATTCACTAACTTCATTCCTACGTAACTAAGACCATGGAGGAAGGAAGGCCGACTTCTTCAAATGTAGATTCACTATCATAATTTAGGACCTTTACAGCTCCAAAGATTGCATGAGTCAATCGAATGGGCCTTATCTCAGCTTCATCCAGTTTTGAATAGCAGAATGACCACAAAAGCTGCAAAACATACATACGACTAAAGTTATTATCAACCGCACGAGGAGAGTAGAATAACTCCAGATTTATATGAACATAACTGCATGCCTATCCAGACTATTAAACAATTCAACTTTCATTACAAAAGTAACTCTGATCCTGTGGCAACAATAATCTCAACTAGTAGCAACCATCGCACTGCTACTTGTTACACTACATCCGCCAGTGATTCATAAAAATAATTCAGTAGCAGTCTATGATGATGTGGTAATCAAATTGCTTCGAACATGACTACATTCCAAAACAAAACAACAAACAAAAAATTCAACCAACAAGCAACACTTAACCTATATTCTTCCATGAATATAACTGAAACCTGACAACGACACCAGATGCAAGGAGCAGAAGTGGCACGACGCCAAGATTGAAGCAGTAGAGCATCTTAGATTTGGTGATGTCGACAAGATCTAAGAGGTAGGAGCAAGCCGCTAGGAGGAGAGACTATTATGACAAACGCAGTAGTAGTCCTTTCAGTGAATTCGACAATACTTGCCAAAAAAGAGAGAGGCACAAATAGATTTTAAATCTAAAATAAATTTCTGTAACAATCTTAAAAAGAATTGATATTTTTGACACTGCTGCTACTGAAAGATTCAAAATCAATGTTGCTGAAAAATACAATAATGCTACTGTAAAATTTGAAACACTGCTACTGAAAAAATAAACACTGTTACTGAAAATTCAAAATTGTTCTAATCAACTCAAACAATCAAAACATCCACAAATTTTCAGACAAATTCAGAAAATGTCATATGAAACAAAAACACAAAACAGTAGAAGCACAATAGATCAAAAATAAAGCTAGTTGTTAGCTGAGGTCAAGCTCAATATGCATATCACTGCATATTCAAATACACTACTTGCAGCAAACAACACAACCGAAGGGAAAAAAAAGAAATAAAGTGCGATATCTCAATATGTAATAAAAACCACCTGCAAAAAAATCACAGTGGCTGTTGCAGATTGAACTGAGGCTGCCGAGAATAGCGTTTCAGAGGCTGAGGGAGACAGTAAAATCCGAGGTGCTATTGAATGAAGGCGTCAATAGAGACAGAGGCAGATTTGGTTAAGCCTCAGTTGCGGTTGAGCGGTTGAGTTCGAGATCGCGACGGTAAGGCGTTGAGGTCGACGTCAAGGTTGGTAGAGCTGGAGACGAGCAGAGGCGACGCTTGAGGTGTAGGAAAGTCAGCGTAGTGTGGCATCCAAGGCAAAACAAGTACGTCCGACATTGAGGCTGTGCGTCGGCGCATCCTTAAGACAAGCGGTGATGCTCAGCTTAGTATGTTATGACTTGTAAGAAGGCGACAACGGGCAGATTGGAGGAACGGGGGCACAGAGCTCAGATGCACGGTGGCTCAATGTCGAATCGCTCTGCTACTGCAATTCTAGATGCAAAGCGCATCGCGGTAGTGGACGGCGGTGAATGCTAGAGGTGGACCTGGCTGCATTCATTTTCAAACGGGGAGAGAGAGAGAGGTTTATATATATAAACGAGGGTAAAATTGTCTTTTTCACCTGTTTAATGGATTGAGTTTCTCAAACTACAGTTTGGGCCTTGGGCCCTTCACTTGGATTGTCTAAATCTTAAGATAGTGTGGTTTTTTTATTATTGATATTATAATTGTCTTTGGCTATCTTTTTCTATTATTTTTTTTATAATAAAGGTAATTTAATCAATTTATATTACTTACAACTGAATGAATATTCGTGATACTTAAACTTTTGAAATTTATATTTACGTTACCCAAAATTTTGTAATTTACATTTACATCTCTCTCTCTCGATCTAGATCGATCGACTCGACCCATTTCTCTCTCTCTCGATCTAGATCGATCGACTCGACCCATTTCTCTCTCTCTCTCTCTCCATGCGTTGCTACTGTGTCGGAGATTGTCATTAGCCGACAAACCCATGCTCTCTCTCTCTCTCTCTCTCTGATTTCCAAAAAGCGAAGGCCACACAAAAACTAGAGAGACAAGTCCGACAACTACACATTTTATGGCCTGAAAGCTCAAAACTAATTCCTCCTCCATTTACACACACACACACAGTTACAGAGTGAAAGAAAGAAGGAATCGTTATAAATATGAGAGAATATTAAAAGCTTTGGTTTCTTCATTAGCACAATTCTTTTGTTTGTTTAGTTCGGTACACTTTTCCGTTTCTCGATCCCTAATTCATGCTGCTGCAATTTTTCAACGAGAGATTAGTTGGAATATGCGAGAATGGGGTTGATTTCAAGGCGTTGACAAAGGCAGTTGACATTAAACTCTTGGGCTCCCTGAACAGGGATGATTTGAAGAAAATATGTGCGACAACTTTCCCGAGAGGATATCTTTCCCCGTGTTTGAACAGGTGAAGTGGATGAATAAGCAGCTGAGAAAACTATGGCCATTTGTTGCAGGTGCAGCAGAGCAAGTGATAAAGGAGTCTGTTGAACCACTGCCGGAAGAGTATAGACCTTCAGGAATCACTTTATTGAAATTTAGCTAACTGTCTCTTGGTACTGTAGCACCCAAAATTGAAGGTATTCGTGTTCAGAGTCTTAAGAAAGGCCAAATCACAATGGACATTGATTTTCGTTGGGGTGGTGATCCAAACATCCTATTAGGCGTTGAAGCTGCACTTGTTGCTTCAATTCCTATTCAATTGTGTTAGGACTATGCATACAAGCCCTAGATATTACCGAACTAGATTACTCTTTTGATTGTTAGGCCTAATTCTTTGGCCAAACTGTTTAGACAAGGCCCATGTCTAAGACAGCTATGTATGACAGATATGGTCTTGTGCATCTTGTCGACTATCACTTTTGTCGTTTAGAAACTCAAAGTTCTATTTGTTGTTTGGAGTTCGTCATTGGAAAGGATCAATCAAAGAATCATGCTTTCATTTCTTTCCTTTTCTTACCTTGTTATTTGCCTCTACCAACTGGTATCAGAGACCCCCACGCATACGTGGCCTCTAAACCACGATGCCCTCCTTTTCTGATCCTACCGGAGCTACCATCATGGCCATCATGTTGGGGACTCAAGTCCCCTAGCCTTCCAAAACCACCAGTCTTCTCAGTTTTCAGCATTCCAAAATACTATCATGGACGCACTGAACCATTTTGCTGTCACTCAAAACACCACCTCCCCTCATCTGAATCCTACCCGGCTCACACCGTCCTCACCGTTCTCGATGGGTGTGTTTCCTAGTGCCCTAGCACCACCTTATTTTCTACTCCCAGCTCCTTCCGTAACTGAATCATCTCTAATCATCAATTTGGGTGACAAAGAAGTGAATGAGACACCTCAAAGCAACACGGCCACTCCCTCGAGTCCGACTAGACCAATTGGAACCAAGATAGCAAAGGAAGCAAGGCGACAAAAGAAATAAGGTAAGACTTTTATTGAGCAACGAGTTGAGATTTTGCATACCATTGCAAGTGGTCAAGCATCTTGGCATACCGTGAGGAAGATGCATAATGAAAGTGAGCTTAATTATTACAAAGAGTACATAGAAATTCCAAATTGAAATGAAATAAGGGCGGCCGAAAAGTTACAATTCAAGAAACAAGAAGAGAAAACAAGGATCATGATAATAGATTTGGAGGCTATGACCCCAATCTCGAAAATGTATTTTACCAAGAGGAAACTAGAAATCCTTAATGAAGGAGAACCTACTCAAGATCAAGCCACCGATGAAACATATTCAGATTGTTATCACCCAAGTCGCGTGCTCTTTTCATAGTAGTTATAGTATTGTACTAAGAATAAATCTAGGCTTGGTTTGCCATTTTATGTAATTTAAATTTTTGAGAAATAAAAATATAATTTATTTATTAAGATGAAATTGAAATACACATTAAATTAAAACACATACTAAAATTAAACATGAAAACACATAATAAAATTGAAACTCATTTTTTTAGAGTATTTCACCAGTTTCAAGCCTCCAATTATGCTTCACCAAGTCCTTTTGGAGCTCTGTATGGATATAAACGGATTCGAGATCGGTAAAACGGTCGTGAAACCGTTGTATATTACGTCCATCTCTTCTTATTGACTTAAAAGGAATTCGATTCCTTTGTGCATCCACTGACCCATCATAAACTTGGAAAGCTCTCAATGAGTTTTTCATGTCTTCTTCTTCCTTCTCCTCATCCTTATTCCCATCCTCATCCTCCACGTACTCTTCCTCAACAATCATGTTATGCAATATGATACAAGCTAATATGATGGATGTGATTACCGATTTATGGTGTAATGTACAATTATGACGAATAATTGCCCAACAAGATTGCAAGATACCAAAGGCCCCTTCCACATCATTCCGGTATGCCTCTTGTTTCTTTGCGAATAGCTTATTTTGTGGCATCTGAGGATTGGAAATTATTTTGACAAATGTAGAATACCTCAAATATATTCTGTCAACTAGATAATAAGTGGTGGAGTACCCCTCTTCGTGGACTTCGTAGACGGTAGTTGGGCCTCTTCCGGCAAGAATCTAGTCGAACACATCAGATGTCATTTTTAGCTCTAGGACACCCGAATAAACTGTGTCATATCCATGTATCGTACGAGGCCACCGACTCTAGGATAATAGTGGGGCAACCATTTCGCCCCAAGTATGCCTCTTGTTGAGCTGTTGGGCAGTTCTTCCATTCCTAGTGCATGCAGTCGATGCTTCCAATCATACCTTGAAAGCCTCGGCGTTGTGCTTTAGCTATAAGTCGTGTGAGGTCCTCCAGTGTTGTACTGCGGAGGTATTTTAGACCATAGAGGCGAACCACTTGGTGGAAAAACTCCTTCATACATTCTAGGGTAGTCGATTCTCCCATCCTTGTAATTTTAGTACACTAATCCGCGGCTTCCCTGTACGCCAATATTCGTAGAGCACCTCTCATCTTTTGTTAGGGAAGAAGCCCTAACAATCCAGTGGTGTCTGCTTTTTTATGCCAAGATTGGTCGTGGTTGTAGAAATCCGTAATGATACTGGTGAATTGGTCTTTGATCATCCTCTACCTCTGGTGAAATTCTTGTGCGTTGAAGTTGGGACGTTCAATGAAGTAATCTTCCATGAGATTGCGTCCCTTAGACTCCCTCTGTCGTGGTCGATTCAGTTTTCGACAGCCACGTGAACCGCTTATTCATGATTCATCGTTGTATTGTGCTTCCTCCATGACCATCTGATTGACGAAGGATTTCTCCATATCGTCATCCTTTTCTTGTTGTTGTAACTCCGTCTGAAAAAATTGTGGAAGTTGAAAGGATTCATCAGAGTGATGATGTAGGAAATCTTGATAAGTGTTTAGAGAGATGTGTTATCCGCTCGAATTGGGAGAGACTTGTGGATGATGTGATTGTAGAATGAGTGATAGATAAACATTTTATAGCCAATTGTAGATAATCGGATCTTTGAAGATGAACATATGTGTCGCACCGTCATTGAACCAAAATCATATTAAAAATATGGTCAAATTATTTTGTCGATAACGATATCTCGTAGTGACACATGTTGCATCGTCATTAGTTGAAAATCTTACCGAAAATTTGGTTCAATTATTTTATCGATAATGACACGTGACAATGACACGTGTCAATTTTTTTTTAGTCGAAAATTTTATCAAAATTTTTGTATAATTATTAAGTCAATAACGACACATGTCATATTATTATTGATCACCCGTATATTCAATAAATAATTTTTAATATTTTACAACCTGAATTACTCTCGTAAAAATGTGCATGGTGCATGAGAACTTCGATTTGTTTTGCTTTTGCGCTTGCTGGATGCTCCAAGGTTCTCCACCTTGTGCTTTCTTTGTCACAGAAGTCACGTGACAGGCATATACGGTACCCAGAAGCAGGGTATATACACGAAGAAATTGTACAAAAACTACGCTCCAACAAATTCTAGATCCTTCATATCCTATCCTCTCCTCTCCTCTCCTCTCCTCTCCTCTCCTCTCACGCGTCACCCGCTCAAATCTCCAGATATTTTTACACTCATCCCTCTCTTCCACCATAAATACACTCTCCACTCTCGATCTCATCCTCACTCTCAACCAAAACCTAATCTCTCTCTCTCTCTCTCTTCGCAAAAAAAAAAAATGGCATCCATGGCTTCCACACTCTCCTCCTCCTCTCTCACCGTCAAGCTCCAGAAGCCATCGTCTCTCCTCGACTCCTCCTTCCACGGCACCGCCGTCGCTCGCGTCCTCCCAGTCAACAAGGCATCTAACGGCCATGGTCTCTTCGTCTCCATGTCCACCGCCGCCTCCACCAACGCCTACGATCTCAGCAACTTCAAGTTCGAGCCGATCAAGGAGTCCATCGTTTCTCGCGAGATGACCAGGCGTTACATGACTGACATGATCACCTACGCCGACACCGACGTCGTCGTCGTCGGAGCAGGCTCCGCGGGGCTGTCGTGCGCGTACGAGCTCAGCAAGAACCCCGATGTGCAGGTAGCCATCATCGAGCAGTCTGTCAGCCCCGGTGGCGGCGCGTGGCTTGGTGGACAGCTCTTCTCCGCCATGGTATTGTCGTCTCTTTCATTCCCTTCTTGTTACGTGGACAGTCTCTGATGCGACACGTGTCTGCATGCGCGATATTGTTTCCACTTTCTAGTACTAGTACTACTACTACTTTTTCCTGTTATGAAATCGTTCATTATTTTAGACTCTGATTTTGTCTTTTGTTTGAAAGTTTATATACAACATGATCGGTTTGAAAGATTAACATAAATGGGTTATTTTAGCTACTCATTTTCTATTTTTATATGATTGATTATCTAAATAAATCTGATATGTGATGAAACTCTCTCGGTTGCATTTTTTATATCTCAAATGGTTTTTGTAGCAAGTCACTTTTATAATGTTGAATTTAAAACGAAAGAACTTGCACGCTGTTGTGATTTATCTGCAAAACTGTTGCAGGTCGATACTGTAACTTAGTCATCTGCCTTTCACCGACATGTATAAAAGAAAAAATATATGGATCTGAGTAGTGTTGTCTTAATAGTAGTTGAAAACTGTATCCTTCCTTCTGTTAAGCTAATTGTTTTTGCAGTACTTGTAGGAGGGAGGTCAGAGTTTGAATCACCACAAAAACAATTTCTTAAAGTTTCTCGAGTTATACTTGTTTTCGCAATATTTGTTTTGCTTCGATAATTCCTGGTAACCTAATGGTGCACATGATACAGGTTGTGAGGAAACCAGCACATCACTTCCTTGATGAGTTGGAAATTGACTACGATGAGAAGGATGACTACGTGGTTATCAAGCATGCTGCTCTATTCACCTCGACCATCATGAGCAAGCTCCTTGCTAGGCCCAATGTGAAACTCTTCAACGCTGTTGCAGCTGAAGATTTGATCATCAAGGGTGGGAGAGTTGGTGGTGTTGTCACCAACTGGTCCTTGGTGTCCCAGAACCACGACACACAGTCGTGCATGGACCCCAACGTCATGGAGGCCAAGGTGGTGGTGAGCTCATGCGGTCATGATGGGCCAATGGGAGCCACTGGCGTGAAGAGGTTGAGGAGCGTTGGGTTGATTGACAGCGTTCCTGGGATGAAAGCCTTGGACATGAATGCAGCTGAGGATGCCATTGTGAAGCTAACCAGGGAAATTGTCCCCGGCATGATTGTTACTGGCATGGAAGTTGCTGAGATCGATGGGTCTCCTAGAATGGTATGTTTCTTTCTAAAATGCATCTGTTCTTTTATCGTATTGTTCTTTATTACTTATTTCTAATGTTTGACAATGATTTGTCTTTTGCTTGCTTTTGTGGGTATCGTTTGTTTGATCTATAGGTTTCTTTCTCAAAATGACTAGTTTCTGGTAGTATACACATTTGGTTAACTAAGTAGCACCATGGTCTGAACACACTAAAGCCATCTCAACAAAAAGCATGATTTGGTCATTTCTATTCCCCTTTTTGCAAAATCTTGGTCCTTTTGTCCTTTCTTTGTAGGAAGAATGATTTCAATTGAGGATATGATTAGGTACTTTAACTAGGTGATATTGAACATATATTTTTGGTAATAGATGGTTTTAGCACATGACTTAAGAGTTGTTGGTTTATAAGATACTGAACTTGTATTTGTGGTTATTATGGTTTTAGCACTTGACTTAAGAGTTGTCTGTTTATATGATCTAAATGGCATAGCACAACCAACTATGTGGAATCACTCCTACACTGATAAGGAAAGACTTTTATTCACTGTAGGTGCATACTATAAGCCTGCTTTAACTCAGCGCTGATGATGCACATTTATAATAAGGGTAGTAAAGAATGTCCTTCCAATCATAAAAGGTGGAGTAGACCCCCGTAGTATTTCTAACACAATAATACAAGCTAGGTACCAAAAACAATTTATTTCTTGGCTATCCTAATCAAAGGTTTTATTAAATCTCTAAATGGAGAGAAGACCTCGACCAATCTTTTTGGCTCCTCGTTGTACTCTGCACTAATTTACACATGATTACAGGACAATGAGGCAACGATATCTGTATCTAGTGATATGTAGATATGAAATAGGTTAATGGAATAGTATGTGGTCCTAATGCTTTATTTTGTTTTGGCCTTATTTTTTGGGAATCATATAATTACTGTACTCGATTATGATTGTGGTCCTTTTGTGGGTTTTGTGGTCATGACTACGATTGATACAATATGCATTTGCGCATTATTGATTGTGCAGGGACCTACGTTCGGAGCCATGATGATCTCAGGACAAAAGGCAGCCCACTTGGCTCTAAAGGCTCTGGGACTCCCCAACGCTCTTGATGGATCACCTGTTGGGGGCATCCACCCAGAGTTGATCTTAGCTGCTGCAGAGTCTGCTGCTGAGATCGCCGACGCTTAAGTATGTTGTAGTAGAAGATGATGTTTCAATAAGATTGCATAAACAAAATCAAGCTGGAACTGGTGGCCGGCAGTTAGGAGTGAGTAATGGTGGCTAGTGCTGATGGAGTGTACGTAGTTGATGTGACAATGTGGTAAATTTTGTTAATAATGTGGTCGTGGTTGTGATCAGACTGTTGGAATGACAAACGTAGCATCGCCTGCCTCTTATTTGAGCTCCTATGCTCCTGTATTCTATTGGTTTCTTCTTTGCAGTCGGATTCATAGTGTTTGAACTATGAATGAGAAATTTCAATTGCCCTTTGGTTCCGTTTCAAATAGTGTATTGTTGATTTGAGTGGTAATTTGATCAGCTAGATCCCGATGGCCGACCACCAAGGAAGAAGACTCATCGGCTCCCTTCCAAGGACATGCTGTGATTCAGATTCCAAATTTCCAATCTGGAAGTTGAGCTCATACGTTGGTCTTCCACTTATCAGTTGGAGAATTGAGAATCGTTCAACCAACTTCTTGGTATAGACGGTGTTTTGACTTTAGATGCAAATCCTTAAAACTCTGCTAGATATATGGTTGGGGCTGGTTCTGAAATTTCCGATCTGACCTGATTAAGAACCGTCTCTCATCAGTACGGTATGAGTTTATATCTTTGAAGGCATAATTGCCGATTTGTTTCTCGAGGATGACTTGTAGGGGTGGACTTTTAAGCACCGAAAAAATTGAAAACGGTCAAAACCGTATCGAATCAACACTAAATAATTGAAATTGAATATAGTCGACATTCAATTTTGGAATTTGCACAAATCGATTAGAGCGGTTTCGATTTTCGGTTTTGTACTTCTTAAAATTTGAAATCGAACCAAATTGACATATATTCATTTATATATTAATATTTAATTTTACATTACATGTTATATTTTTATTGAATATGAGTTACAAATAGTAGGTTTTCACAAACATGATCATATTTTTAAGTGTTTAAGTTTAGCCTAATTCTCTCTCATGTACTCATATAATTTTTTATTTTTTTTATATATATCAATATTAAAGGTTTCAAATGAATGATGTGAAAACTTTATTTTTTCTTTTCGTAACAATTACTTGTTTAAACTCATTCGAGTAATTTATTTGAAGTATTGATAGTTTACAACTTTGATATTTTTATTTTTGTATGTTATTTGGTTAAGTGTGAAATATATAAAGCATAGTCAGTTTTATAACCGAACCAGAACTGATGTTAGGTTAACCGACAAGAGTGGTTCATATATATTTTTATCGGTTTCGGTTCTATTAAATAAAAAACCGCATCTTCGGTTTTGGTTATCGGTTAGCATCTAAAAACCAAACCGTTGTGACCGATTCCATCCCTAGACCCTCGTGTCAATTTGCTACTCTAGAAATTTTTTCTGTCAATTTATTACCCTAAGTTTTGAAAATTAGTCAATTTGTTAAAAAATATGGGATTATCATGATTTTTGTCTCGAATCGATCCATCCCATCCTAGGCCGAGTCCTATATATGGTCACGTTGGCTAGATTATGGTAGCCAGGAAGTAAGCAGGATTGGATTGAATAACCGTCTTTGATACCACGATAAGCAAATGATCATAGTTCATATGTCGATAACAGGATACATAGTATAAACACACAATAATGGTGTAGTCACAGTCTCAAAAGACGTTGATGCAATTAGTTTTTCATCCCTTTCTTTTCTAGATAAGGGCTTTCTTTCAACACCAACTAGTACCATCATGGAATTGGCTCATGTGCTCATATGATGTTGCATCGTCTTGTAGCCAATCACCAGTGGACACGTTTAGGACTTGCATAGAAAGGCTACCACTATTGCTGCTGAACACGAATCTTTCCGAAAGACGTAGCGGTGGCCATGTCTCCTCTAGTTTGTCGGCCACGCATAAGACTTAGACAAACTAGATGAGACATATGTGTGTCTCACCTTGGACATGAGAATGAATGAACTCTCAGGTGATGAGGACCCCTAGCATAAGATCCTGAAGCTCTCGGCAACTTGCATATCGTCAAAAGACACGAAAGTTCTCCGTTGAACTTAGTTCATGTTGAACCGGGTCAGTTTTGACACACTTAACCGGTGGGGCCTGTTTTTTTCCTCACGTGTGCTCCACGCTCCCTCATGTTTTTACTTAGTTTAACATGTGAACCAGGTGCACAACAATTGTACCGCAAAAGACATTTGTAAAAACTAACAGCACAAGAAATGAGCTCAAAGTTGTCACAGAGGACACTACATCTAGCACCATTATATCTCAAAGTTGTCCGAGATGACACTATATCTGACAACACGTACTATATCGTAATCCATTTGTCCTGCCCTTCTTCAAAGAGGACTAAGGATCAGTTAAAAGCCTAAAACCCTTTCCAACCATCCACCATTGGGATCAAAGGGGAAGAGACAGTCTTGTTGACCCTGACATAACATCAAAGCTCAATATCACCAGCATGCTCAAAACCTGTCTCAACAACTTCCCCAATTAGGCTACTTGGCATTTGAGCCACCATCATATCTTCATATCCAATATGGCCCACATACGCCACAATTGAAGATGAGGATAATTCTAGAATGCACCCAGAGTCTATGCACCCCTTAGACTTTATTTTTTCCGATACGTGTTACCATTTTAGTGATTGATAAAGTTAAGTTTTACAAAACATGACCGAGCTTATCCTATTGTATGTGATCCCATTCTTTGGCAAAGAACTACTGTCGGGCAATCGTCGAGAATCGCCGAATATCTCCCTCTCTGCACCCATTGAGTAACAGCATCATGAGATTCAACGTCGACCTCCACCTCATCGTCGACTGGTCGCATTGCATCCTTTGCCTTCCATTTTTCATGTCATTGTCCTGTGCTTGCCCTCCGAAGGTTGTGGGCAAAGAAGGTGATCATCGTTGCAGCAGTGGAGTAGAAGCAAGCTGTCCTAACATAGTGCTTGCTTTGTAACTGCGACATCGTCCTCTGTCGGCGAGGCGAGGCACAACTGCACAAGCAAGAAGAAGAAGAAAGAAGAAATCTAAAACTGAAGACTCAGACTAGATCTAATGTCGGTTCCAAATCATATGGATATTGATCTAGCTGATGCCTTTAATCTGGTTTTGGCGTCCACTGTTTCTTAGTTGTAGAAATGTCTTGCAACTTTCTTAATATTGTCAATCTAGCACCTAGTTGAATACCATTAATTGATTAGGCTGGACTATCGTGAAGTGAATCGATCGAGCAATCGATCAAGCATCTCTGGGATGCCCAGAATAATTTTGGGTGTCCAGAATTGAGGAGGAGAGTGCATGCCCGAGGGAAAGGGAGGAAGAGGGAGAGGGAGGAGGAAAGACCAAGAAAGATGGAGGGCTTTCACGGTGGTCGGTGGCAATGAAACTGGTGATGAAGGTGGGTTTTCGCGATGTCGGAGACCGGTGGAGACTGTTTAAGGATGTGTGATCCTCCACACACAGCCCACTGTAGGCTCATTCAACCATTGAAAAGTTCAACAATGCTAACCAATCAGATGATGACATGTGTCACTTTGACAAATTAGTCGTGGGGTGCATAGCAGCTTGATCCTGAAGATGGGAGCATCGAGATCCACCAACAACACATCCATACACACTATACAAACAATAATCCCAATTCACATACTAACCATGCAGATTAGTTCGATATACTCAAACTCCAGAGCATTTCTTCCATCACTAGAAGCCGCACTGACTCAACTTTGACTCAACTTGCGCAGTTGACACATGTTATAATCCACAAAGCGATCAAAAGTATAGGCTATGCAGGTGCCTAAAACTTAGTAAAAATAATCGGGGGTGCCAATCACACAAACCCACACTTGCAACTACAAGATCGCCCAAGTCAAACCTATGCATTATAGTCGACCACTGCACCCAACAGTTCTTGAAGTAGGGCCTGATGTCACCTTGATATTACTTTAATAGGCTCACATATCAGGAGTTCAATTCTCCATAAAAATGATTTTTGGGTGATTAAATTATTATTATTTATTTAAAAAGGCCATTTGGAGTATTAGGTACTGGTGGAGTGGTGAGACTTAGGTTATTTTGCCACCCTACCATTCTCCATCGTATCTATACTATTATAAAAGAAACTCAGCCTCATTGTTAACCATAACTATCTAGGAAATAGACTATTAGGTCTTGGGTTCGAATCACGAGAGGGTAAGAGTGAAATTTTATAATTATCTAATTTAAAAAGAAGAAAAGTAAACCATAACTAACTTTTTTTTATACTATTTTAACCTTTCAAGATAGGTAATGGTTAAATATTTGAGGATAAATTGGTAAATAACAAATATACAAACAAACAAAAAAGTAAAACAGTTATTTTTTGTAGAAAAAAATGAAAAAACTGCTAAAAGCAGTGATTTTCTATGAAAAAAGTGCCTCTAATAAAAAAAAGAACTAAATAGACTGCACACGTTGTGCGTGTATAAATAAATCAAATTAAAAAAGAGACAATTATTGAAAGTTGAGAAACAAAATCAGAAGTCATTTTTTATACTATTGATTACAATTTTACACTGTTGGAAAGGACAGAGAGTGAACACATGAGTTATTTTTTTTTTAACATAAGACGGTAGAATTTCATTAAAGTAGCAGTTTACAAGGAACCAATCGGTTACCGGTATGATAAAAAAAATGACCCCCCAGAGTAAACTACATTAAGCTCAACACACATAGCTTGACAAACAGGAGTAAGGCGGCAAGGGTCCCAAACCTCTGATTAAAAAAATTCAAGCCCCAGTCCCTAGTCAAGCAACCAACCTAAAACAAAGAACCACGAAGGTCCCTCCCAACACAACAACTTAACACTATTTCTCAACAGGGAAATAAAACTCAAAACTATTTCTCAAAGGAGAAATAAATACCTCACTAAAAGAGGAATTATTTGCAACATAAAGTAAATAAAAACATAAAATAATTTGGGCTAGGGTTAAGCCCAAAGCCTAACTACAATCCAACCCAAAAGCCACATACGCAGCCCAACCCCAAACCAAAGTCGTTGACCATCCTCCGTCTCTACTCCTCTGCCCACCACCGCTGACCTCCTTTGTCCACCATCGTGGCACTCATCCACTACCGCAGACCGCAAGCGCAAAAGCCACGCAAGATAGCGATCAACATCGATGAATCAAAATCTAAAAAACTCAAATCCGAACTCATCAACACCAAGCCTTTGGCCGCCAACCTCAACGTAACAGTCCCAACCAGGGAGCCAACGAACCTTCGCCACAGCCACAATGCCATCCTTTGTCGAAGCACACCCACGATGGTCATAAATCCTAGATCTAGAGCCTTAGTTCAACACCCCTGATTTGAGAACAGAGTCGCAGCATATCCCGTTAAGGACGAATCAATGGTACCCGAACACCCCACCACGCCGGGACAACGTCCCTCTGGATGCAGTTGAGACGCAGTAGCGTGGCCATAAGTCGTCGCTACTGAAGCAAGCCGCCGGACAAGCAAAGCTCACAAACCCTAGCCCCCATCTCCCACTTTCTCGTCTACCACTCTCTCACTCATGGACACGTGAGTTATAGGGAGAGAAAATATGAATTTATTTTTCTTCTTTTTATTTTATTTATAATAATGACCTAAATTGATTAATTTTATAAAAAAAAGGTTATAAAACGATGAACTGGTAAATTTGAGGAAACAAACTATCTCTCTCTTTTTTTAACAAAAAGAAGATATTATTAAAAGACATTCTCGGCCTTAATAGTACAAATATAGATGATAAGCCACCTTAATCAAACTAGAGAAGACAAGACAAATCAAAGTAAATACTACTCTTTAAAATGCTAACCTCAACTATCGTCGAGCATACTTGCATCTTAATGTGGCAGAATGAATTCGAAAAACATATAAGAGATGGAGATGAACATATCCCTAAGCACGTAATTGTGGTAGGTATGTCATCTCCATGTAATTCGCCATCTCGAAAGATGCAAGTAAGCCGACACATTACAAGTGCCTAAATAATTTTCTCCTTACCCGAAATAACCAGGCTAGAGAACTTTGTCAAAAAATAGCCTCAAATCAAAACATGAGATCTTAGGTGGTCCACAAACCGCTAACCTAGTCCATAAATTTGGGAGCCCAATCTAGTCGGTAAAGAACCCCATCAATCATGCTGAAAGCCCAAACCCCTTCCAAAAGATTGATCACCTTCACCTCATCAGCACCACCAAAACCAACCACACCAACCAAAACAGTGTCTCTATCCTTCCTGATCCCAACTCGCGATCGATCTGGTCTCCATACTTTCACTTCCAAACTGGTATCCCATGGTAGCTTCCTCATCCATGGATCCCTTAACTGCTATGGTGTCTTTATAGTCCATGGTTTTACGTTGCACCTCCTCACGTTGTGGCTTCACTCCGACAAGCATTATGCCAGCAATTGAATCCAAAGAAGAGAACAACCCGGAATGATTTGGCAATGAAAAATGCTCAGAGCTGAGAAGATGACGAAAAGATGCTGCATTGGTCTTCTCACAAGGATAATCTAGAGCAATTGAAGGGGATGGATGAATAAGCAAGAGGGAATCAATGAAGATTGGTGAAAATTTGGAGATCAGGAGCACCACACTGTGCTAGGGTTAAGAGCAATTTGTAGGAAATATTAAGTAATATTGACCAAATCTGAAAAATACTCATTAATTTAATTAATTAGATTGAATAAAATTTAAATTAATTAATTAAAGAAACTATGAACTTGTTACTGAAGGGTTGTTGATGATTATCTGAGTAGGAAGGAAAGTCGAGTCACGTGTACCACATGTTTTCCTTAAGAATGTTTACGGCGCCTACTCCGGTCCACCAGGCTTGCTTGGCGTACGTCTCCCAGGATGCAACAACTACTTGAGTTTTGTGTTTGCTCTACACAACAACTCCTAGATGAACTGGAGAACACATTTCTCTATCACCGAAGCTAGAACTCGATTAGAACTCTTTGAAAGAAGACTTTGAGAGGAGGAGATGTTTTTTGAATAAAAAATGAGTTAAGAATGAGGAGGAGGAAGCCACCTTTTATACATGGAGGAGATGAGTAGAAGCATAAATGCCAGAAAGCAAAAGGTTTTCGGTTTTGCACAATTAAACAACCAAATTAATTTCAGTAATAAGTTTATAACCGAAATAATGTGAAATGCTAAGAGTTTTGTAACCAAAAGAATGTATAAAGCCAAATGTCAGTATTCCTAAGTGCAAAAGGAAACTTGTGCGAGCCAGCCTAAATCGAGGTGCACATAAGTCCATATCGCAAGTCTGGTCCAACTGAGACTATTTACTTGCTTACTCAAAGCATAGTAAAGTGAAATATTATTTAAAGGCATTCACATTACTAGTTTCTCCCATATGAGACAAACTCTTTTCCTTATGTTTCAAGTGGCTAACTTTGGGTGACAATTTCTCATTCATCTCTTAACCAATTTAAATAAATGAGTACATAATCTTTATGTACACTTGTAGGAGAACACAAATCCATGTTTCTCTTATATTAATATTAAGTGCATCTCACTTAATTTCCTTGGTTAAATTGTTCCAATAAAATGGTGGAAAACCACCATTTTTTCTACAATTTCCCACATAAATGAATTTGGCCACCAATGACTCGATAGACTCGGTGATAGAGTCTGCGGTTGAAAACTTGCATATGATAGGTTGGGGTAAACCTTTGAACCTTTACTTGTGAAAATATGCTTACTTTATTGACTAAACAGTATATGCAATGTCTCTGAGCTGCTCGTCGTTTGTGTAAACGATAGCATACATCGCACAGGTATCTCCCTGATATTTCCAGTTCTCATTATTGTGTCCATTTTAGCCTTAGACACGTGCCTGGTTTTGTAAGAGCTTAATAGGATTTGCGCCCTTAACAATTCCCTTAAAAGCGGTCTCACTTCTCTCTTGCATAGGTGATTTCTTTATTAAGAGTAAACCGCATTACTCCGCTCGGATTTCCAACACATAAGAATAATTAAAAGCTTTTAGCTTAACCTCATTCCTTAAGAGTATCATTGTTTTCATCATAGGAATAGACTTGGGGTAGATCCCCCCAGTGATCCGACACAGTCTCTACAATTTAGTTGTCTATTTTGAACCTAGATCTTGGAATCTACAGTCAACTAGGTTGGGTATCCACTATAAAGATTTTAACTCAGAGGCTTTAGTCTCATTTCCCTCGATGATTTGTCAACTAACTCTCTATTTAACTCTTTGGTTAACCGATCCACTATGTTATTTTTTGACTTCACATAGTCAATGGAGATAACTTCAGTAGAGAGTGGTCTAATGTATCTTGACTTACCATTATACATATTGCTTTGTCCCCTGCCAGTTGCAGACTGACTATCGCAGTGTATGAAAATTATAGGCACATGATTTGTCCATTTCGGAATATCCTCTATGGATTGGCGTAGCCATTTTAACTCATCCCCACATTTGTCTAGGGAAAAACATTTAGATTCCATCGTGGATCTGGTTATAATAGTTTATTTTGGGGATTTCCAAGACAATGTTGCACCCCATAGTCAGATATATAGTTTGTATCGTAATATCCTTCTAGTACAACTGGATATCTTGTATAGTGAAGCCCATATGTACGAGTATACCTTAAGTACTTAAGTACTCTTGCAATTGCTTGTCAATGCATTCCTCGAGGATTACCCGTGTGCCTACTTAGCTTATTCACAGCGTAAGCTAAATCTGACCTTGTACAACTCGTTACTGAGTCATATCTATAAGAGTTCTGGAAACTCTAGAATTCTACTTGTCATATTTCACAAGGATATTCTCCAGGTAATTTGTCTGATTTAATATCATCCATTTTAACATTCTTGTGATGGTTTTTCAAGTACTACAACACTTTTGCAATCAACATAATATGTGAATGATTTTTCTAGGAATTATGATTTCTATAGTCGTTTGGGTATCTCTTTTTACTCATAACCAGGCTAGGAGAAATCGATATAGGTGGGGCGAGGCTCGCTCAAGTACACTATGACCAAAAGTCTTCTTTTGTAGACATTATGAGCTACTAAGGTGACCCCTATTAGAAAATAGAGTCATAAATACTGTAAATCAAGTACGTATCCTTAGCATATTTGACAAAAAAAACCTTAGGTTGTTCCATATAGATTTCTTCATGTATATCTCCATTCAAGAAAGCAGTTTTCACATTCATTTGATGTACCTCAAGATTGTGCAAGGAAAAATGGCAAGTGCCATTCTGATGGAAGTTATTCTAGTCACTGGAGAGTAAGTGTCAAAATAATCCAGACCCTCTTTTTGTCTATAGTCTTTTATTACAAGTCTTGTCTTGTATTTGTCTATTAACCCATTTGCCTTCATTTTCTTCTTGAAAATCCACTTGGAACTTAAAGGTTTGTGACCAGGTGGAAGATCCAGCCAATTCCCAAGTTTGATTTTGCAGTAAGAAATCAATCTCACTATTAATGGCCTCTTTCCACAAAGGACCATCTCTGGAGTTCACAGCCTCTTTGTAGGTTCGAGATTCACCTTCAAGTACGTATGTTACAAAATCTAAACCGAAAGATTTTTCAGTCCTTGCTCTTTTACTTCATTTAGGCTTTATCTTAGACTTTGATTCGTGGTCTTAGTCACCTTCCACTGTGGACTTATATGTTCATTTGGAAGAACCTGATTCTTCTCTGGACTTACACGGAAACACTGTTTCAAAGAAACAAGCATTCCTTGATTCTATTATTGTATTTTCATGTATATCAGGGATTTTTGATTTATGCACTTGGAACCGATAAGCTAAACTGTTCTCTGCATACACAATGAAAGTACAATCAACTATTTTTGGCCTATTTCTCACCTTTTTAGGTTTAGGTACCGCCACCTTGGCCAGACATCCCCACACCCACAAGTAATTGTAGGATGGCTTTTTCCCTTTCCATAATTCATATGGAGTGTTCTCTTCTTTCTTTTTGGGTATCTTATTCAAAAGATAGATGGCCGATAAGATGACATCTCCCCACATGTTTAATGGCAAACTAGAACTCAACAACATTGCATTCATCATATCCTTGAAGGTATGATTCTTTCGTTCAACCACACCATTTGATTGTTGTGAATAAAGTGTTGTTGTTTCATGTATAATCTCATATTGAGCACAGAAGTCAGCAAGTGGTGATTCATACTCACCTCCTGGATCACTTATGACATTAGTTGTTCTGTTGAGTTGATTCACAACCTCAATTTTATAGAGAATAAATTTCTCTATAGCCACATATTTACTTTTTATGATGTACACATAGCAATATTTTGTGCTATTATCGATAAAAGTGATAAAATACATATTGCCACTTTTTGTTTGTATTGATTTAAAATCACATATATCTTTATGGATAAACTCAAGGGATTCATTTATTCTTTCAGTGCTTTTAAAAGGTGATTTCTTTTGGTTTATCTCAACACAAGTTTCACACTTACGCTTAAAGCATTGATCAACTTTTTAAGTTAATTAACCATCGCAGAGCATCATAACTAACATGTTATTGCCTACTATACCATACATTGGAAGATACAAAGGTGCAAGCGCTAGCTTATCTATATCATTGACCATGGTCATTACATTTATTTTCACCACTCATGAATCTATTACCAACATACATTCTAAGTTTGAAAAACTAGAATTCATTTTATTTTAATAAATGAAAATCATTATCATTGAGTCTCAGCTCAATCCTCAGGAACATACAATACATTATTTAGTTTTTATAAAGATCATAATCCAATCTGCTTTTCTTGACCCTTGATTATTCTTTCAACTTGGTTTAGTTCCACCACAACTCCAAGTCTTCCATCCTACAGTCATAATCTTTGACTGCTTTCATGCCATGTTCGTTGTTTATGATGTCATTAGGTACAAGACATTCATAGCTTACATTGTCTTCATTCTAGAAGTATGCCATTGTCCCAGCCTTTTGATTGACTTCATCCTCATCATCATTGATAATGATGACTTCATGATTTAGTTCGGGCTGCAATGTTATTTCATCATGTTTCCCTACACAAAACTGTCAATAACATATATATATATATATATAGACAATGTCGTCCAAAATTGGGTATATTTTGCACCATAGTTAAGAAATGGTGCAAACATCGACCCATCATTGGAATTTTCCCATATCGAAGTATGTAACTCGACTGGATGATTCCACAAAACTTCTCCCCAATAAGCAACAACTTTGTGCGTTGCTGCAATTTCCACCTCTTCTATACTGAACTCTTGAGTGTTAACTTAGAATTTCAGTTCTACCTCTATTTTCAAGATATTTCTATCATTCACTAGTACTGCCGAGATATTGGTCTCACCCTTCCGAATTGGGTAGACGTCAACAGTCACCTCAAAACTATTAACACTCATTTTTACATCCTCCTTCTCAACCAAAAGACCCAATGTAACTTCTTCCTCATTTGGTGCATTTACACCTTCAACTGCCATTTCTGAAAATACACCCAATAATGTGTTATTTTCGAAATCAACAATGATTACTCAATAAATAATATTCATTATTATTTCTCTATTAATTATTTGGTCAAATTCTCAAGGAATTTTTTATTGAATATCTCAATATTCAATCACTTGAATTTGGCATATAATGTAACGACCCGAACCTTGGAATGTGTACATATTGGTCCGAGCCGTGATTATTGTGAATTAATCGTACTTGTGGATTTGTTAACGACTAAATTATCGGGCAAGAATTTGATTTGAGTTTCTTCGTGGAAATTGTAGAGGATTTGATTTCGAGTTCGTGGGAATTTTCGGAGAATTTTTCAGATAAGTGAGCAATGTTTTATCTAGTTTTGAAGTTGGTTGGTGAATGTAGATTTAATTGTGACCGTCCGATTTGGATCAGATTGAATTATAGCCATTGATTTGGGGATGGTATGTGTATGGTATGTATACAGTATAAATATAAAATAAATTGGGAAACTTTCTATTTTTGGAAATACCTGTTGACCAGCGTTGACCCACGGTCAAAACTGACCCGTTTGGGGCCGTGAGCTTCTTGACGTCGGTGTGCCTTATTCCGATATCTTTTGGCCGTGGTTCCTTCATGAAAGTTGTTGGGATTAAGCTCCTCTTTATTTTGATAGGTGGATCACTCATTTTGGTTGCCGGATGAAGAAGATATGACGTGTTAAAGTTCGGAGAATTCCGGCAAAATTTGCCGGCGGCGGAGATGGAGGTCAACCTTGTGGGGTTTTTTAGCACATGGAGAGGTGAGTCAATCCCAAGTGGTTTTAGCTCTTGCCGTGCCCGGTGGTGGCCGATCGGATAAATTGAATTCCGGCGAGGTTTTCGAACTTCATGGTGAGTTTGGACCTTTCCCGGTTAAAATTGGGCTTAGCTTTGAACTACAAAGTTGTTAGAAATATCGAGATCTTCAAACTGATGTATAGGTCGAAGATTTCTGGGCTGGTTGAATTCTGGCGCACGACTGCGCGTGGGGCGTCGTTTCGCTCTTTTTTACGTGATGAACGCAATGGTGAGGTTTTTGAGTTGACTTAAGTATTCTATTTTGGGACGAGGTTTGTTTGGGTGTATTTTGGGAATTTTGCTATCCTCGTCGATATTTCGAGCGATACGTCTTTCGAGAACGTGGGGTTCTTGACGTATTAGCTCCGTATATTATGTTTTAATATGTATTGATCGTATCCCTGTTATTCAGGTGATCGTGATCGAGTGTTTGGCGAGGGATCTTCCGCCGGACCTCAGAGTTAGATTCATGCAGTGAGTGGACATTTATTTACACTGTCGTAGCGAGTTCTTAGTTTCGTTATTTGTTTCCAGTACAATGTTCAGATTATTTATTGTTTTGAAGGTATTGTATATTTTATTGGTGATGGAATTTATATATTTGGCATTGATGCATTGGCTAGGCAGCTGATCACCGGTAGTCCATCTATCAGGCTTGTGAGATTTGCTTGATATGCAGACTAGGCTTGAGAGATTCGCCTAGACTATTACCGTCGGGCTTGAGAGATTCGTCCAACATGCTACTCTGGCAGGAAAATCCGCCGGAGTGGTGACCTTCATTTATTTAAAGAACTCGCATTATTTTATGAATATAAAAATGGTGAAAGGCATATTATTATTTTCGTTCACTCATTCTAACGATTTTATTTGTCTTTCCCTGGGCTTTTCGGTTTCCTTTGCCTAGTTTGCAGCTTGAATTCCGGGGTTACACGTCGAAGGTGGAGGCGTAGAGTTCATATCACTCTTCGGTTCGAGTAGGTTCCTTATTCGACCTACTAGTTGTATATGATGTATATAGGCGTCACTCTGAATACTTATGTTGTGTTTTCAGTTGAGTTTACTCCTGAATGTTTTCTAGATTTCTTGTAAACCTTGTGGTTTATTATATATGATGTTGAGAAATCCGGATGGGGAAACGGAGCCCCACGGCTTGGCTTTTGTGGAATATTTGAAGTGTGTTTCTTTGCAGGTTCTAATATTGGTTCATTTGTTTCAAAGTAAACTCTGGCAAAAAAATTTATGGTCACGTTTTTCGAAGGGGTTTGATTTCGGTTTAGGCAACTAAATCTGGGTCGGGTTCTTTTAGTTGGTATCAAAGAATTAGGTTTTAGGTTCTGTAGACTCTTGTAGTTGTGTTACTAAGGGTATTTGAGAATGTACAACATATCAGGAGCGACGACCTGACTGGCCAGCAGACAATCATCAATGCTCTAGAGTGTTGTATGCTTTCAAATATTTGAATTTTCATGATTACATTCCTTGTATTTTGGGACTTATGTCCTTTCATCTTTAGGATGCCTCCTTGACGTGGAGTCTATGCTAACGGGGCTGGGGATCCTAATGAGGATCAACGTACGCACGACTTGCTTATGCAAGTGTTGCGTTTGGAACAACGTTTTGACCATGTGGTCAACGCTAGAATAGCTGGAGCAACTATCTTTTCTGGCTCCTCTGATCCTGAAATATGTGAAGCTTTGTTAGTCCCGATGGAGCATGTTTGTGAGCGCGTGCATTTTACTTTTGAACAGAAAACTGTAGCACCAGTGGGTTTGCTTGAGTCAGATGCCTACTTTTGGTGGATTGGTACAGACAGAGTTCTTATTGATACTCCATGGCCTCTATTCAGAGATTTGTTCACACGTCGGTATTTTAATCAGGCTACACAACAGCAGAAATATGAGTTTACCAATCTGAGACAAGCAAATATGTCAGTGCTTGAGTATCGGGATAAGTTCACCCGTTTGTCTCGGTTTGCATGTGATATGGTGGCATCAGAAGAAGCAAAGTCCAGGAGGTTTGAGTTGAGTTTGAATCTGAATCTCATTTGGACTTTGACCACTATGCCTCGAGATAACTTTGATGAGTTTGTTAGTGCTGCACTCAGAGGTGAAGACATTGAGAGGGAGAGACAGATGCGGTTTCAGACGCTTCGCTTTGAAAAGGGTGGACCTAGTCAGGGTGCTTCGAAGAGGTTGAGTTCAGGTATTTCCTTATCAGCATCATCTTCTGGTAGTGGACCTTATAGATATCCTATAAGCACTGCTAGGGAGAGTCATAGATTGAGGAGGAGTCGATCGTAGAGGCAGCAGTCGAGTGGGAGTTCCAATGGATCGAGTTATCCTCGACCTATCTTCAGCACACCAGCTGCACCAAGGGATGTCCCATTACGTAATCTTTGTAACAGGCGGCATCATGGTTCATGTTATCGGGGTACTATGAGTTGTTACCATTGTGGCCAGGAGGGGTCACTCTGTGAAGGAGTGTCCTCAGCTTGGCACTTTTAGAGGTATTGTGAATCAGAGTGTTGGTCAAGATCAGGGTACTACTTCTGGTGATCGTGCAACACAGTCTTTTGGACAGGGTGGTCAGCAGAATCGCAGCCAGCGTGGACGACCAGTAGGAAAAGCTCGAGTTCATGCCATGTCTCTACGTGAGGGCAGAGCTTCCCCAGAGGTTATCATCGGTACGTTGTACATTTTTGGTCATCCAGTTCTTACTTTATTAGATCCAGGGGCTACGCATTCATTCATGTCATATAGATTAGCATCATTGGCTATTGTACCTGCATCTCCACTCCCTATTTTGTGGCGAGTGTTGTATCTATCTGGTGAAGTAGTGTATGTCTGGTGGGTATATGGAGATTGTGAGATTTTTATTGGAGGTTATGGGTTAGCCGCGGATTTGATGCTACTGGATATTGTGGATTTTGATGTGATTTTAGGCATGGATTTCTTGGAGAACCATTGGGCTGTTCTTGACTGTCACAAGAAGGAGGTTGTTTACAGGAGTCCAGGCATGCCAGAAATCTTGTTTCGGGGTGAAAAGAATACTTCCTTACCTTGTCTGATTTCGGCAATGAAGGCTGAACAGATGTTGAAAAAAGGTTGTGTGGCGTATCTAGCACATGTGATTAATACAGAGGTTCGTATACCGGACATTGGTGATATTGCGGTGGTTTGTGGGTATCCAAATATGTTTCCCGAGGACTTACCCGGTGTTCCTTCAGTCAGGGAGATTGACTTCACTATTGAGTTACTTCCAGGTACTGAACCTATTTCGCAGACACCCTATCGTATGGCACTAATAGAGTTGAGGGAGTTGCAGATTCAACTTCAAGAATTGATTGAGAAATGCTTCATTTGACCTAGTGTTTCACCTTGGGGTGCTCCAGTATTGTTTGTGAGGAAAAAAGATGGTTCGATGAGGCTATGCATTGACTATCGGAAGTTGAATCAGGTTACGATGAAGAACAAGTATCCACTCCCACGGATTGATGATTTGTTTGATCAGCTGAAAGAAGCTTCAGTCTTCTCGAAGATTGATCTCAGGTCTGGGTACCATCAGCTATGGATTCGGGAGTCTGATGTGCACAAGACGGCGTTTTGGTCACGTTATGGGCACTATGAATTCCTTGTTATGCCTTTTTGGGTTGACCAATGCGCCAATTGCTTTTATGGACATGATAAATCTGATTTTCAGAAGTTATCTGGACAAGTTCATCATTGTATTCATTGACGATATCCTGATCTATT
Organism: Geum urbanum; assembly: GCA_946800695.1. NCBI lineage: Eukaryota > Viridiplantae > Streptophyta > Magnoliopsida > Rosales > Rosaceae > Geum > Geum urbanum. The sequence continues at coordinate 51,269,378 of OX327001.1, read as the reverse complement.
CCTGGAGTGTATGGCAGCACAAGAAGCATTTGCATGCAGTTTTGCAGACTTTATGAGATGCTCAATTGTACGCCAAGTTTAGCAAATGTGAGATCTGGTTGGACAGTGTGAAATTTTTGGGTCACGTGATATCAGCTGAGGGGGTCAGCGCAGATCTAGATAAGATTGATGCCGTGTTGAATTGGAGCAGACCTACCAACGTGGCAGAGATACGGAGTTTCTTGGGTTTAGCAGGCTACTATCGCCGATTCGTGCAGGACTTTTCACGCATAGCGAAACTGCTTACCCGTTTGACGAAGAAAGGAGTCATGTTCGAATGGTCTGATGCTTGTGAGGAAAGTTACTTAATTTTGAAGGAGAGATTGACTATTGCACCGGTGTTGACTTTATCTGAAGATAACGGTGAGTATGTGGTGTACAGTGATGCTTCAAAGCTAGGTCTGGGTTATGTCTTGATGCAACATGGAAATGTGGTGGCATATGGTTCTAGACAGTTGAAACCACACAAAGTTCACTATCCTACTCATGATCTGGAGTTAGCTGCCATTGTGTTAGCATTGAAGAGTTGGAGACACTACTTGTACGGAGCATAGTGCAAGATTTACGCTGATCACAAAGGTTTTACCTACTTGCGTATGCAGCCAGATTTGAATATGAGGCAGCGGAGAAAGATGGAACTAATTAATGACTATGATTGCACTTTCGAGTATCATCTAGGAAAAGCAAATGTGGTTGCTGATGCTCTTAGTCGGAAGCACGGTGCTTCTCTCTTCCATGTACGTGTTGCAAGAATGTCACTTTCGACAGAGTTGCGAGCAATAGGAGCAGAGTTGGAGTGGAATGAAGATGGAGCATTGTTAGCCAGCTTCCAAGTTCGTCCGGTGTTACTTGATCAAGTTTGTGAAGCTCAAGATTTAGATGCCTATCTGCTGAGCAAGAAGAATTTGATTTTGAATAGTGTACCGACAGAGTTTTGGATGAGGAGTGATGGCACTTTAGTGTTCAGAAAGAGGTTATTTGTTTCTAGAGATGACATATAACATGCACTTTTTTTTAACAGATTAAAGTTATCGGATTATCAGAAAAGTTTACGTGAACGTAAGTCTGAGTATACTGTGGTAATTGAGTATCCTTCTAGCTATTGCCATGGAAATGAGTTATGAACAGTTGTTAGCGCGGTAAGTTATGCACGTTAGTAAAGATATGAGCGTTATGGTTTATCGTTTGAAAAGTATTATCAGGGCTAGCATATGGTATGACATATTTTATGCATCGTGATTATGGACGTATATTCCTAATTCCCTGATGTTAGCGAGCCTCAGAAATTTCCGTTGTAGACAGTTTCAACTGCAGTTCAGTTCAGGTTGTGGAACCATTGGATGTTCTTAATTGTCAAGAGTAGATTCTCTTGAACATAAATTTTCTGTTAGTGTCAGCGTTTATGTCTGTACAGAAATCATATAGTAAAGGTAGTCAGGTAGCAGCCAGAACAGTTTGTATGAGCAGTTTCTTCGTTCTCCTAGCTGGTATGTAAATTTCGAGGACAAAATTTTTGTTAGGGGGGTAGATTTGTAACAACCTGAACCGTAGAATGTGTACACATTGGTCCGAGCCGTGATTATTGTGAATTAATCATACTCGTGGGTTTGTTAATGACTAAATTATCAGGCAATAATTTGATTTGAGTTCCTTCGTGGAAATTGTAGAGGATTTGATTTCGAGTTCGTGGGAATTTTCGGGGAATTTTTTGGATAAGTGAGCAATTTTTTATCAAGTTTTGAAGTTGGTTGGTGAATGTAGATTTAATCGTGACCGTCCGATTTGGATCAGATTGAATTATAGCCGTTGATTTGGGGATGGTATGTGTGTGATATGTATATGGTATCATACAAAACAAATTGGGAAACTTTCTATTTTTGGAAATACCCGTTGACCCGCATTGACCCACGGGTCAAAACTGACCCGTTTGGGGCCGTGAGCTTCTCGGCGTCGGTGTGTCTTATTCCGACATCTTTTGGCCGTGGTTCCTTCATGAAAGTTGTTGGTCTTGAGCTCCTCTTTCTTTTGATTGGTGGATCACTCATTTTGGTTGCCGGATGAAGAATATATGACGTGTTAAAATTTGGAGAATTCCAGCCAAATTCGCCGGCGACGGCCCGACGGAGATGGAGGTCGACCTTGTGGGGTTTTGTAGCCTATAGAGAGATGAGTCTATCCCAAGTGGTTTCAGCCCTTGCCAGGCCCGGTGGTGGCCGATCGGAGAAATTGAATTCTGGGGAGGTTTTCGAACTTCACGGTGAGTTTTGGACCTTTTCCGATTAAAATTGGGCTTAGCTTTGAACTACAAAGTTGTTGGAAATGTCAAGATCTTCAAACTGATGTATAGGTTGAAGATTTCTGGGTTGGTCGGATTCCAGCTGTCGGCGGCGCGTGGGCGGTGGATTTTTGGCGAGGTGGATTTTTGGCAAGTTTTATGTCGTTTCGCTCGTTTTCGCGTGTTGAACGCAATGGTGAGGTTTTTGAGTTGATTTGAGTATTCTATTTTGGGACGAGGGTTGTTTGGGTATTTTGAGAATTTTGCTATCCTCGTCGATATTTCGAGCGATACAACTTTTGAGAACACGGGGTTCTTGACGTATTAGCTCCGTATATTATGTTTCAATATGTATTGATCATATCCCTGTTATTTAGGTGATCGTGATTGAGTGTTTAGTGAGGGATCTTCCGCCGGACCTCAGAGTTAGCTTCGTACAGTGACTGGACATTTATTTACACTGTCGTAGCGAGTTCTTGGTTTCAGTATTTGTTTCCAGTACAATGTTCAGAGTATTTACTGTTTTGAAGGTATTGTATATTTTATTGGTGATGGCATTTATTTATTTGGCATTGATGCATTGGCTACGCGGCTGATCACCGGTAGTCCACCTATCAGGCTTGAGAGATTCGCTTGATATGCCAACTAGGCTTGAGAGGTTCGCCTTGTCTATCACCGTCGGGCTTGAGAGATTCGCCCGACATGCTACTCTGGCAGGGAAATCCGCTGGAGTGGCGACCTTCATTTATTTAAAGAACTCGCATTATTTTATGAATATAAAAATGGTGAAAGGCATATTATTATTTTCGTTCACTCAAACGATTTTATTTGCCTTTCCCCTGGGATTTTCGGTTTCCTTTGCCCAGTTTGCAGTTTAAATTTCAGGGTTACACGTCGACGGTGGAGGCGTAGAGTTCAGATCACTCTTTAGTTCAAGTAGGTTTCTTGTTCGACCTACTGGTTGTATATGATATATATAGGTGTCGCTCTGAATACTTATGTTGTGTTTTTAGTTGAGTTTACTCCTGAATGTTTTCTAGATTTCTTGTAAACCTTGTGGTTTATTATATATGATGTTGAGAAATCCGAATGGGGAAATGGAGCCCTACGGTTCGGCTTTTGTGGAATATTCGAAGTGTGTTTCTTTGCAGGTTCTAATATTGGTTCATGTGTTTCAAAGTAAACTCTGGCAAAAAAAATTTAAGGTCACGTTTTTTGAAGGGGTTTGATTCCGGTTTAGGCAACTAAATCGGGGTCGGGTCCTTTCATATAATCAAATCATAGTGCTTCCTTATCACAAGGAAAACTTTCCATTAGCCTTGAAAACCTCTCATTAGCGTAGGTAGCTAATTGATAATGTCTTTGGAGTTTAATTCTCTTAGTCAACGTTATGTGTTTCACAACACAATTCTAAAGGCAACTGTTTTCTTAGGGCAACCATTTTCCTAAGGCAACATATTGTAAGGCAACAATTCCGTTTCGGCAACCATTTCATTTCAGCAACCACATTAGTCAATATCTCATATAAATGTTCTTAAGATTGTAGAAAATATTAAGTAATATTGAAAAAATATGAAAAAAATAATTAATTTAATAAATTAGATTGAATAAAATTTAAAGAAATTAATTCAAGAATATATGAACTTGTTACCGAATGGTTGATGATGATAATCTGAGTATGAAAGAAAGTCGAGTCAGGTGTACCACACGGTTTCTTTAACAACGTTTACGCCGCCTACTCCAGTACACTAGGCTTGCTTGGCGTACATCTCCCACAATACAATGACTACTTGAGTTTTGTGTTTGCACTACACAACAACTCTTAGAAGAACTGGAGAACACATTTCTTTATCACCAAAACTAGAACTCAACTAGAACTCTTTGAAAGGAGGATTTGAAGGAGCAGACGCTTTTTGAATAAAAAATGAGTGAATAGTGAGGAGGAGGACACCACCTTTTATACATGTAGGAGATGAGTAAGAGCATAAATGTCGGGAAACAAAAGGTTTTCGATTTTACACAATTAATAGACCAAATTAATTTCGGTAATAAGTTTGTAACCGAAATAATATGAAAGGCCAAAAGTTTTGTAACCAAAAGAATGTAGAAAACCAAAGATCGATCAGTATTCCCAAGTGCAAAAGGAAACTTGTGCGAGTTAGCCCACATCGAGGCGCACATAAGTCTATATCGCAAGCCTGGTCCAACTGAGTATCTTTACTTGCTTACTTCAAGCATAGTAAAGTGACATATTATTTAAAGGTCTTCACATACTTAGTTTCTCCCATATGGGACAAACTCATTTCCTTATGTTTTAAGTGGCCAACTTTGGGTGACAATTTCTCATTCACCTCTTAACCAATTCAAATAAATGAATACATATCTTTATGTACTCTTGTAGAAGAATACAAATCCATGCTTCTCTTCCATTAATATTAAGTGCATCTCACTTAATTTCTTTGTTTAAATTGTTCCAATAAAATTGTGAAAAACCACAATTTAGCTAACAAACAAACATTATTCTCTTATTAAATAGCATAGATTAATATATCAATATATAACAAAATAAAAAGAATTATATGCTAGAAAATGACTTGTTTCAAATATTTATATCTACAAAGTAAAAAAAAAAAAACAGCTTCATAAAAAAATAAAGTTGTTTAAGGAAATAACATTTCTGATATTTCGGTGTGTGTCTTGTCCTAATTAGCATAGAAGTAGATATTCTCTAAATCCCTGATTTATAGGGATATTGAGTGTAACAGATTGTAATGTCTATTTAAAAGTCATCTATCAATGAATAAAGTATAGTTTCAGTCTATTGCATATCTATTTACTTTTCTCTTTCAACATGTTATCAGCAGCTCTTGAGTTGATAGCCAACCCAAACCTTAAACAGAAAAAATACCCTAACCCCTAAACACTACAAATTCTACCACTGGGATACTTCTCCACCGCCGGAGCACATCACCAGAGTTCGTGGTGCTTTTCTTCAAAACTTTTTAAGTTTTTCATACAGAACATAACACCCTCATGGTAAATTTTATCTGTTCTTTGATTTATAATTAGGTTGCAAAACTTAATTACCGCATCACCCTACATCTATGTCTAGATTTAAGTTGAACTTTAATACTGTGATTTACATTTTATGCCCTAGTTCCTATGGATTAATACATGTTATAAAAATTTGATATTATTGACGGTCCTAAGAGAGTCACGGTTATTGTGTATCACGGTTAATTGTGATTTCACTCTGAAAAAAAAAAGGGAAGTCGATCTTTTATGACTATTTGTGAAAGTCATGGTTTTCTCAGGTGTGGTATGAAGCCACCAGTTTGCATCGATTTTGTGACCAAACATCATTCATCATGATTCTTATTCCCTAAACTTGATATTAATGATCGTGATTTTCTTCCGATCAGTACTAATTACATCTCTTGTCTCTTCTATAGATGTCTTCAACAGAGCCGGCTAGGTCTGAGTTTGATATCCTTGATCCCAAAGACGAAGAATATCATAGATGGGTATCTGATATAGAGAATGCCCTTATCGGTAAAGACCTCATGGATACTATTTGTCCACCTGTTACAGCTCCTGGTGATCTGTAGCCTGCAAAGTTCAAGCCCTCATATTTTTGAGGCGGCATATACATCCAATATTAAAAAAATAATACTTACAAAAGAATGACCCCAAAGATTTATGGGGCGTGTTGAAAGAAAGATTCAACAATGTGCATGATGCACAACTTCCTGAATTGCAAGAGAGATGAGACTCCATCTGGTTGTTGGATTATCCGAAGATTGATGCATTCAATCAAGGTGTGTTAAAGCTAAAGTCGGAGTTGAGCTTTTGTGGTGTTGTCAAGAGTGATTAGGCTATGATCAAGATGTCTTTGAGCACCTTCCCTAATTCTATGGACATGTTTTCGCATCAATATCGAATTGATTTTGAGCAAGGCAGGATAAAGTTATTCAGTGACCTCATGAATATTCTAGCAAAGAAAGAAATGCATCATGAGATTCTTCTCAACAACAATGACAGACCCGCTAGAATAAAGAAGGTTTATAAGATTTATAACACTGGTAGGAAGACATGTAAAGATAAAAAGAATGGTCGTTCTGAGCCTTACAATAGATGTGTTGGAAGATGAGGACGTGGAAGAGGCTGAAATCTGACTTGAACTCGCCAAGATGCCAGCCAAAATACCTCCAACAAGAATCAATCCAATTATGGTCATATGAATTGTGGTAATTCTTCAAATTCTGCTCCTGCTTCTCACTTGTCACCTAGTTATAGGTGTGGTTCAACCAAACATATGCACAAATAATGCTGTGCACCAAAGGATATTCAGAATGCCTACAAAAGATACAAGTAGTGATTAGCACATGAGACTAACTATACTGAAGATCAAGAGATGGATGATTGCGGTGAAACCAATCTAATGGTAACAGATGTCCCCAAAGAAGGCTTAGAGACTACGGATTTTGATTAGTCTATGTATTAGATTCATGATTATACTATGTAATAAAATAAAGTTTGATTTGACTTGCTGTAATCAGTTTTATTTGAATAAGACAATCTTTGATGTAAGTTTTGATGTTGAAAAACTAATAAAATTTCTTCCTTTCGGTATTTGAAAGTATTAAGAATGGTGATGTTCATACATATTGCTTGAATGGTTCAAAATTTACAATATCCTATGGTACTATGACAGTAAAATACAATAAAGATGAGATAAAAAAGAGAGGATGGTTTGACCATGTGAACTTTCGACCCATCCAAGAACACCTACTGGATCAATTTTGGCACTTTTTTGACCCATCGAAAATATATGCATGGTTTCCTTTGACCCGTCGAAGCATGTCCTCTGATCACCAAAATAGCACCTTTGACCCATCAAAGGATAGCTACTGCCTCAAAATTGTCCAAATTTTTGACCAGTCGATGGAAATTTTCAACTTGTCAAACAAGATACCGGAAATTCATATCAATTTTAGGTTTTTTTTTTCCCGTCGACTCATTTTCTCGACCCGTCGAAGAGGTCACTCTGGACAAAATTTTGCTATTTTTGACCCGTTGAAAATTATACTCAACCCATAAAAAATCGTTATCGAAAAATTAAATTTTGTTTTGGGCTTCTTCGACCCGTCTAGTGGATTCTCCCGACTTGTCGAAGATGGTACCCAAAATTTATGTTGTTGATGTGTTTTACATCGGTCTTACTATGCCATATCAGCACTCTATAAGGGTTACAACCCTATGGTAAATCTTTAAATCTTTACTTAAAGTGTTCGCCATGTCTTTAGATCAAAGACTGATTACCTTACATTCTTTTGTAGATGTTTGAAGGCGATATTGAATGTCTAGCAGGTTAAAGTGGTACTATTCATATTATACTGCGGAATATGTAATTGTTTATCGATCTTGTGCCATACACTTCATCAGTGACTACTATGATTGGTTCGACACTGATTATACAAGGGCGTGGTTCAACACAATATTTTCTATTACATAGAACAAGAATTTATATCACCGATGCATTGTACGCATCACATGCCAATAAAACATTGCTAAGTCTTAAGAACATTAGAGCCAACGGTGTACACTTGGAAATTCATTGTGAGCATGGAAAAGAATTCTTATGCATAACTCTAGAGGAGTAAGGTAGAAAACATACCTTGAAGAAGTTAAGGCAATTCGTAGTTGATTATATCTTACTACGGGTCAGATTATTGAATTCAATGTAATCACTCTCACCACTATGTGTAACTCGACCTCATATCAACTTTGGCACTATAGACTGAGACATCCTGATCCGGTTATGATGATCAAAATATTGAAAAATTATCATGGTCATCCATTTTTTAAAGCAAAGAAGCATGTGGAAATAACCATCGTTTTTGATAGAGTGGATGAGATTAACAATATTACTCCAGTCTTTGTGTCTAAGACAAGTATGACACCTAGTATTGGTTCACAAGATTCCTTTGTGGAAATCTCGGATGCTCATTGTTCGTTTTACAAAGGTTGTTCATTGGAAAAGTTACAGGCTAGGCTTTCTTTTATAGTTGACAACACTAAAAATATTCCATTCTTACAGAGAATCCATGGTGATATTTTTAGACCTATCAAATCGTAATGCAGACCATTTAAATATTTTATGGTTTTGGTATATGCATCAATGCGAAAGTTAAACGTTGATTTGCTATCCACAAGGAATGCTGTATTTGTGAAACTCTTAGCACACATTATTAAGATCGGGCTCACCACCTAGACAACCCAATCATGTCTATTAGATTGGATAATGCAGGAGAATTTACATCAAAGACTTTTGATGACTACTGTATGTCAATAGGGATTGAAGTTAAACATCTCGTCTCTCATGTTCATTCTCATAACCGTTTAGTATATGCTCAAATCAAGCGGTTATAGCTTATGGCCAGAGCAGTGGTTATTGTTAGAACCATAATTATGCGCCTATTATGCTCCTAACTTTATGCTTATAGCTTGTTTTCTATGAATAAAGCATTGTTCTTATGACGTTTCCTGTTCTTGTTAGGAAATGTGGAGTTGACTCAGAAATGCATAAAAAATATGAAGAATTAGATCTTTATTGGAGAAGACGTATATATTTCTAAGGTCACGAGAGAATTTGTAGCAACTTTGAGAAAAGAACGAAATAGCTTCACCGGAAGTCACCGAAAGTTGCTCAGAACCCGCCAAAATTTGCCACAGCCGAACAACGCACCTTGTCCGGCCCAATCACATGGAGTCTAACCCAATGGATGCTCATTCATCCATTTATGCTTACCAATCTGATTTGGAGAGAAAGAGAAAAAGTTGGACCACATGATGTCACTAATTTGGAGTTTAGCCTTCCATAGCCTAAAATAGTGGATCATGGTCTCCCTAATTCAAAGCTAACCCTTAGATCTTCCACCTCCTCTTTTATTATCATCATAGGGTTTAAATGGAGCCTCCAACTCAGCCAAATTCGAGCTCCCCATTCACACAACTCACCTCATTTTTAGATTTTTCATAGTTTTACACTCTCTCTATACCTCTTATCCTTATACCAACCTTCTAGCACTCTCTCCTACCACTACTCCTCCCTTTATAGGCCAAAATACCTCCATAACCACCACTACTAGAGATCTAGATCTTCCCTCTCTTGGGTAGAGCCGAATCTCACGACCATATCACCACCACTTTGGCTTAGTTGGGGTATTCCTCCTCTCATCCTCACCTCCTAGGGTTTGGCTAAGATTTTAGAGTTCAAAGAACTGGGAAGTAATCCCTTTTTCCCTTGCTTCTTGGAATCTTAAGGGTTTATATTACCTCCTCTTGAAGACTTGGTGCTTGTCGAAGAAAAGAAGTGGAGCTAGAAGGCTTGGAGTCACTTGGTGAAGCTTTGGCTAGGGGACCCTTGGTTATTTCTACTCTCTTCCTACTTTAAGCATGTATCAACTCTTGTATTTAGTAATGTTTAGTAAGTAGTTTTATTTGGGAGGCTAGGGTTAGAACCCTAGCCATGTGATGAACAAATGATGTCTTGGATTATGTATGATTTATGATTTTAGTGTATGTTACGTGATTGTGTGTTGTGAATGAGCAATTGTGTATTTGTGGTTGTTTATTGTGCTTGAACTTCATGTCTAGTTTTATTTATACACGTGTTGACCTTAGCTAAGTTAATGTATGTGTAAAGATACTAAAAATGGACCTTAATTGAATTTAGCTACTCACTTAAGGCTAGATGAGCATGTCAACATGATTAGGGTATTTTCTAAGAGGTTTACCTTGAGACTTGGTTGCCTTAGCATCTAGCATGGACTAAAGCTCATTTAAGTCTCAATAGACTTTAGGGACTCTAGTCAAGCACACATTAAATCCAAAAGGTTATTGTGGCTATTAGTAAATTCTCTTGACTCGTAACCCAATAGGTGCGAGTTAGGAGAATCACATAGACTTCTCTTTCGGATTCTCCAATAGAGATTTGAGAAGGGGAATCTTCCACATATATTACACGATATGCTTGTTGACTTTGTAACGTGACATATAATCGAGATGTAAGCCCAAAATGGCTTGGGTCTTGGTGCTGATTCACAAAATACTTCAATGTTGGGCTCAAGTCATCTAGAGTTCAAAATAACCTAGGAACTTGGGTTCAAAACCAAACGTGACCCAAAAGATCACAATTTGGACATTAACTTGTCTGAACGAACTTTAATCCATTACATAAACCAGGACATTGTTTGATGCATCATATGGTTAGTGGGGATTTCCATAGTCGACCATCTTTCTTTATATTGAATTTGTTTGCTATTTTCGTTTGCGCATTGTAGTGTAATCAACCAACCAATCAAACTCGTATAACCACTCATTGTAATTCAATCACCTCTCACAATGTTAAGTCTCCAAGGATTTGGTAGGGTGAGATACACACATCCGCATTCTACTTTTCATTTAGTGTCAAGTTTATGTCTAGTTATGTGCGTAGTCTAAGAGTTAACCATTCAAGCTAGGGAGTTATAGTGGCTAATCATCGTGGGTTCGACACTCAACTTCCTACAAATACTATAACTTGCCCCGTATAATTGCGGGTGGGGAGATACTTTGCATTTATGAGTTAAATCTTAATTTAGTAAGTGTAAAAGGTTTGTTTTTCTCCAACAGTTATGCATACTAATTTGCCGATATCTGCTTAGAGATATGCAGTATTACATGCAGCAATGCTTATTCACTTGAGATCTACAGCACACCAACCATTTAGTACATACAAGTTGGTAACTGGGTATGAGCCCGACATTTCATATTTACACATGTTTAGTTGCACAGTGCATGTACTAATTGTGCCTCCACAATGCACTAAAATGGGTTATCAATGTCGTTTAGGCATCTATGTTGGTTATAAATCTCCAATAATTGTCTGTTACTTAGAACCTTTGACATGAGATCTCTTTACTGCAAGATATCCATATTGTCACTTTCATGAAACATACTTCGTGACATTAGGGAGAGATAGAAATGCCTCTATTTCAGTTGAACATCATGAATTGAAGTGGTATACTCCCACTATATTTTAAGAAGAACCACGCACATCTCAAAGTAAGATAGAAGTACGACACATCCTTGATCTTCAAAAGGTAGCAGACTCGATGCCTGACTCCTTTACTGATATTGCCAAAGTGACGAGATCAAATGTACCTGCTGCAACTATTCTTGGAAGGTTGGAAGTCCTCAAGAAGGGGCGGTATAACGCCACTATCAGGCAAGGAAGCATTCCTCCTACCTATATGGAAGGAGTAGCATCGGCCTCGGCTCCTTCTTATGAGAAGAATGAAGTCATGCGGTATAATCTAGACTTGTGGCACAAGGTTTCTCTCAACGCCCTAACATTGATTATGAGGAGACATACTCTCCGGTCATGAACAACATTACTTTTTGCTACTTTGTCAGTTTGGTAGTATCCAAAAACTGAACATGCAGCTAATAGATGTGGTGACAAAATATCTCTATGGAAACCTTGATTAAGAGATTTACATGAAAGTGCTGGAAGACATGGTCATATCCAATTCAAGTAACTCTACACCACGGAGTGCTCATGTTACATTGAAGTGTTATATAGATTAAAGCAATCCGGTAGCATGTGATACGCACGTCTAAGTAACTACTTGATTAGGACACAATACAAGAACGATGATTTGTGCCCATGTGTGTTCATTAAGAGAACAAGTTCATGATTTGCCATTGTAACGATTTATGTTGATGATATGAATATCATTGGGTCTCTTAATGAAATCAATGAGATAGTTGGCTACTTGAAATCCGAGTTTGAGATGAAAGACCTTGGTAGGACTCGATTTTGTCTTGATTTTGAGTTATAATCTCGAGTTGGTGGAATACTTATTCATCAGTTTGCTTATATCCAAAAGATGCTCAGACGATTTAACATGGACAAAACACTCCCTCTTAGCACATTAATGGTTGTTCGCAGTCTGAAACCTAAAAAGGATCTGTACTATCTTAAAGATAATGATGAAAAACTTTTGGGAACTGAGGTACCATATCTTAGTGCTATTGGAGCTTTATTATATTTAGCTTAATGCACTAGACTAGATATTGCGTTCGTTGTAAACTTTTTAGCTAGGCTTAGTTTTACACCAACATAACTTCAGGTACTTAAAGGGTTCCATTGACTTGGACTTGTTCTTTGCCTACAAAGAATACAGAGAGAAGCTTGAAATCCCTGAAAATGGATGGTTGAATCACAACATGCAGGTGTTGAAATTTTTGACCTGTCAAAAATGTACCCTAGACGGACCCGGAGGTGTCAATCGACCCGTCAAGAGGACTTCTCGACCCGTAAAAGAATGCACCCATCGAGTGAAAACTTCGACCCGTCGAGATCCCTTCCAGCTACGAGCACTGTACCTCAATTCAGTGTGGTCCCCTACTCAGAGATACATTGTGATGTCTTCGTCAGTTTTGTTGATGCTGGGTATCTCTCTGACCCACACAAAAGACGTTTCCAAATAGGTTATGTATTCACCATGGAGAACACGGCGATTTCTTGGAGATCAACAAAGCAAACCCTTGTTGCTACTTCCTCGAATTATTCTGAGATCATTGCTTTACATGAAGAGGTTAAGGAGTGTGTCTGGCTTAGGTCAATCATACACAACATTTGAGGAACTAGTGGATCATCAACAATTAATATAGCACCAACTTGTATCTTTGAGGACAATGTGGCTTGCATTGAACAAATGAACTTGGGATACATCAAAGGTGATCACACGAAATACATGTCGCCGAAGTATTTCTTCAATCAGCAACAACAACAGCTATTGAACATTCATGTGAGCCAAGTGTGTTCGACTGATAATACTGCAAACTTGTTTACTAAGTCCTTACCCAAATCTACATTTGTAAAGCATGTGAGATGCATTGGAATGCAAAAATTGTCTGAACTCTAAGATTGAGTCACTGATCAAGGGGAGTTCGATTCGTAGACATTAGGGGAGTCTACATCGCATATGGTCGCTTATATAGTTAATGTGTTATACTTTTTTTTCCTTCGACCAAACTTTTGTTTTTATGAAAGAGGTTTTTGTTTCTTTGCAAGGTTTTTAGTGAAGCAACAAATTATGCATCATCAATTAAGATCACGACACAAAAGGAAGTGTTTAAGAAAATAATATTTTTGGTATCCCGGTGTGTGTCTGAAAGGACCCAACCCTAATTTAGTTTCCTAAACCAGAATCGAACCCCTTCTGAAAACACGAACTTGCAAAAAAACATAGAACTTTCGGCAGAGTTTCACTATATCGTGGAATTACCAATAACCTGCACCCGAAAACACACTTCATCCTATGCCATAAAAGCCAAACCGTGGGCACTAATCCCATCCGGATTTCTCAATATCATAACAATAATGTAAAGTAATAAGTAAAACTGTACTTTACAGAAATCCGGGAAAAATCATATGAAAGTACAACAATAGAGTAATCAGAGCGACCTCTAGTGTATATATACATAAATATACAACAGTAGGCAAAACAAGAAAACCTATTGAAAAAGAAAGGTAACTCGAACATTAAGCCTTCGACTGCGACGTGAAACACCAGAATCCGAACTGCAAACTGGGCACGGAAACCGAAAAGCCCAGGGGAAAGGCAAATAAAATCGTTAAAGTGAGTGGACGAAAATTATCATATGCCTTTCACCATTTATATAATATAAAAATAATGCGAGTTCTTAAAATGAATGGAGGTGTCAGGCGAATCTCTCAAGCCTAGTGGGCACATCAAGGGAATCTCTCAACCCTGGATCTGGACTACCGGTGATCAGCCGAGTAGCCAATGCATCGATGCTAAATAAATTCCATCACCATAAAATATAAAATAATACCTCCAAAATAATAAATAATCTCAATACCGTACTGGAAATAAATATTGAAATCAAGAACTCGCTACGACAGTGCAACTAAAAGTCCACTCACAGATAGCACAGCGCGCAAACGCGCTAATCACAAGATCCGGCGGAAGATCCCTCGCCCAATGTACGATCTCGATCCCCTGAATAATCAAAAAACATAACTGATCAAAATCACAATTTATTACTCTGTACCACACCTCGGAAACCAACCATTTCCATAAACATATAACTCGGATACAAAATAATCGATGAAAACCCCCAAATACTCCACATAAACCCTCGACTTAAAATACGGTATCCAAATCAACTCGAAAACCTCAAGGCGATGATCGGGGCGCGATTACAAGCAAAATGACATAAAACTCGTTAAATTCCAAAAAGTCAACGCCTCCGCTGGAGCTCCGCCGTTGACCGTCGCCGCCAGCAGCGACGCGGCGTCAACAGTGACGGATTCCGGTCAAAATTTCCAGATCACAAGTATTCTTCAAACCCAACAACTTTCTCTTCTACACCAAGACCCAATTCCAAGCCCGCCGGCCGGAATTGAGCCTGAAACTCACGGAATCCATTGATTCTAGCGAGCCTCAAACCTCAACCAATCCAAAATCCCTTCACCCAAAAGCTTCACAAGGATGAGGGGAACCTTCCCCCTGCCCCCCCCCCCCCACCACCCCGACCCCAAAAGTCGTCGGAGCACCTCACCCGATTCCGGCGAAATCCCTAGATTTCCACGAATTCGTTCTCCCCCAAATCGTGATCAACTCAACTCAAATCAAGTTCTAAACCATAAGAAATCAAGAGGAGAAGCTAACCATACCAAAATCAAGGTCGGAGGTGACCGGAAACGTGAAGTCCGACGGCGAATCAACGGCGGTCCGTTTTGAACTCGGTCAACGCGGGTCAACGGTCCATTTTCTGGTCAACAACGGTCAAACTTCCAAACAGTGATTTTTCGACAATTTTTCAACTATTCCGATATTTATACTCGCGGCTCGATACGATCGACGGTCCAAATCGAATCACATCCATGTTTCGGATAACTCAAACTCAAACGGATAAACACGACGAAATTATGCGATTTCAAATATTCATAACATATTCCTCGGTTATCGAAACAATTATCTGAAACTGCCCACGAACTCGAAATCACGCATACTACAATTCTCGTGAAGAGATTCAACTCAAATTCTCGCCTGATAATTAAGTTGTGAACTAAACCGTCAATTCAATTAATTTACAAAAAACTGTGCTTACTCGTAAACTCGGGGACTAAGCCGATTAATGTGCTAATTATGATTCGGGTTGCCACAAATTTACCCCCCTTAAAAAAAATTTGACCTCGAAATTTACGTACCTGCTAGGTGAACAGATGAGAATACTACTCCCGCATACGCTATTCGGTCTCCCAGGTGGCTTCCTCAACAGAATGATTCTGCCATAAGACCTTCACTAGCGGTATGACTCGGTGTCTCAACTCCTGCTCACGCCTATCGAGAATTTGTACCGGCTCCTCCACATATGTCAAATCTTCCCGGATAGGAAGCTGATATGGTGCTAACACATGTGATGGATCTGGAATGTATTTCCGCAATATCGAGACATGAAAAACATCGTGTACACGAGCCTTCTCGGAATGCAACTCTAGTCTGTAAGCCATGACACCAAGTCTCTCGGTAATCTCATATGGACCGATATACCGTGGTCAAAGCTTGCCACGCTTCCCGAAACGCACAACTCCCCTCCAAGGAGATACTTTCAGGAAGACCCAGTCGCCCACCTCGAACTCGAGACTCTTTCTTCTCACGTCCGCATAACTTTTTTGGCGATCCTGGGCAATCTTCAGTCTATCCCGGATAATCTGAATATCCTCCGTGGTGCTCTTCACCAGATCAGGGCCAATAAGCCATCGCTCGCCCACCTCACTCCAATACAATGGAGTGCGGCAATGCCTCCCGTATAGAGCCTCATACAGTGCCATATCAATACTGGCCTGATAACTGTTGTTGTAAGCAAACTCAATCAAATGCAGTTGCTGGTCCCAATTTCCTCTAAACTGCAAAACACAAGACCGCAACATATCCTCGAGAGTCTGAATAGTCCTCTCAGACTGCCCATCAGTCTGAGGATGAAAAGCGGTACTGAAATGCAATCTAGTACCCAAGGCTCGCTGCAATGCCTGCCAGAACTCTGAAGTAAACTGACTGTCTCGGTCAAAAACAATGGATACAAGCACACCATGCAGACGAACGATCTCCGCCAAATACAGCTTTGCCAATCTGCCCACTGAAATCTTCCCTGGAAGTGCAAGGAAATGAGCGGATTTCATCAATCGATCTACGATAACCCAAATACTAGTATTACCAGCCGAAGTACATGGTAATTGATACACGAAATCCATGGTAATGTGCTCCCATTTCCAAACTGGAATTTCCAATGGCTGCAACTTTCCCGTAGGCTTCTGCCTCTCTACTTTGACCTGCTGACAAATAAGACATCTGCTCACATATGCGGCAATCTCCCTCTTCATGTTTCGCCACCAATAATAAGCTCGAAGTGTACGAAACATCTTCGTACCGCCGGATGCATCGCATAAGCAGAACAATGAGCTTCGTCTAAAATCTCTTTCTTCAAACCCTCATCTCTGGGTACACATAATCTGCCTCTGAATAGCAATGTACCATCATCACTCAACCGAAACTCTGTTGGTACACCATTTCGAATCATGGTCTTCTTGTCAAACAGATAGGAATTCGCATCTTGAGCTTCCCGAACCTGATCAACCAATATCGGTCGAACCTGGAAGCTAGCCAACAAGGCTCCATCGTCACCCCACTCAAACTCAGCTCCTGTAGCCTGTAGCTCTGCTAACATGGAAACTCTGGCCACATACACATGAAATAATGAGGCTCCGGATTTCTGACTCAGTGCATCAGCAACGACATTAGCCTTCCCTGGATGATACTCAAAGGTGCAATCATAATCATTGATCAACTCCATCCATCTGCACTGTCTCATATTCAAGTCTGGCTGCGTGCACAAATAGGTGAGACTCTTGTGATCTGTGTATATCTTGCACTGAGCTCCGTACAGGTAGTGTCTTCAACTCTTCAAGGCTAATACAATAGCAGCCAACTCCAGATCATGGGTAGGATAGTTGACTTCATGTGGTTTTAGCTGCCTGGAACTGTAAGCCACCACTCTGCCATGCTGCATCAAAACACAACCAAGTCCCAATTTCGATAGGTCGTTGTAAACCACAAACTCTCCACTGTCGTCAGGTAGAGTCAAAACCGGTGCAGTAGTCAACTTTTCCTTCAAGAGCACGTAACTCTCCTCACATGCATCAGACCACTCGAACTTGACACATTTCTTCGTCAATCAGGTAAGTGGAGTGGCAATTCGTGAAAAATCCTGCACAAAGCGCCGATAATAACCTGCCAAACCCAAGAAACTCCTGATCTCTGGTACAGTGGTAGGTTTACTCCAATTCAACACGGCTTCAATCTTGTCAGGATCCACGCTGACTCCTTCAGCTGATATCACGTGACCCAAAAACTTCACGCTATCCAACCAAAACTCACACTTGCTGAACTTTGCAAAAAGCTTATTGTCTCGCAAAGTCTACAAAACAGCTCGCAAATGCTTCTTGTGCTGGCCCACACTCCTGGAGTAAATCAGGATGTCGTCGATGAACACGATCACAAACTTATCCAGAAACCGTCTGAACACCCGATTCATCAAGTCCATGAAATCTGCAGGGGCATTGGTCAACCCAAACGGCATAACCAAGAATTCATAATGCCCATACCGTGATCTGAAAGCCGTCCTGGCCACATCTGACTCTCTAATCCTCAACTGATGGTATCCGAACCTGAGATCAATCTTTGAAAAGACCGAAGCTCCCTTAAGCTGATCAAACAAGTCATCAATCCGTGGCAACGGATACTTATTCTTCACGGTGACTTGATTCAGCTTCCAGTAATCAATACACAACCGCATTGAACCATCCTTCTTCCGCACAAACAGTACAGGAGCACTCCACGGTGATACACTAGGTCGTATGAAACCTTTCTCCAGCAACTCTTGAAGTTGAATCTATAGCTCCTTCAACTCCGCTGGCGCCATACGATACGGTGCCTGAGATATAGGTCCAGTGCCTGGTAAAAGTTCAATGGTGAAATCGATTTCTCTAACTAGAGGAACACCCGGTAACCCCTTCGGAAACACATCTGGAAACTCGAAAACCACCTCAATGTCACCAATGTCGGGTACAGTAGCCGCTGTATCCAGAACATGAGCTAAATATGCAACACAACCCTTCTTCATCATCCGCTCGGCCTTCATCGCTGAAATCACACATGGCAATGAAGTATTCTTCTCACCGCGAAACAGTATCTCTGGAAAACCTGGACGTCGAAACATAACCTCCTTCTTGTGAAAATCGAACATAGCCCAATGTGTCTCCAAGAAGTCCATACCTAAAATCACATCAAAGTCAACGATATCCAGCAATAACAAATCCGCGGCTAAACCATGACCTCCAATAAAGATCTCACAATCTCTATACACCCAACCAATACTCATAACCTCACCGGACGGATACAACACCCTCTATAACCCCGGAAGTGGAGATGCAGGCATAGTAGCTAAAGATGACAATCTATATGATATGAATGAATGCGTAGCACCTGGATAGCCAAAAACATGCAACGTCCCAATAACAACCTCCGGTGAAGCTCTGCCCTCACGCAAAGACATGGCATGAACCCTGGCCTGCCAAGCTGGTCGTCCACGCTGAGGGTGACTCTGCTGTCCGCCCTGGCCAGAAGACTGTGCTGGTCGAGCTCCAGAAATGGTACCTCGCTCTCCTCCTGAACTCTGAGTTGCATGTCCACCAATACCAGCAAGCTGGAAACATTCCCTCGCATAGTGACCTTTCTGGCCACAACGATAGCAAATGATAGGGCCTCGCTGACATGGACCAAACTGATGCCTGTTGCAGAGATTACACAATGGGTACTCCCTCGGTACGGCAAAAGTGCCGCCGGTACGTCGAGGATAGCTGGATCCGCCCGAACTCCTACTAGACTGTGGTCTCTGTGGTGGATCCCTCATCCATCTATGTCTCTGTCCAGCTGTACTACCCGGTGGTCTATATGGTCCACTACTAGATGATGATGCCGATCCAGAAGTATCAGAACTCAGCCTCTTGGAAGGTCCCTGATTCGGTCCACCCTCCTCAAATCGTCGAGACTAGAATCTCATATGCCTTTCCTTCTCAATATCCTCACCTCGAAGTGCAGCACTCACAAACTCGTCAAAGTTGTTCAGAGGAATCGTAGTCAGTGTCCCCTTGATGTTCAGGTTCAAGCCCAACTCAAATCTCCGGCACTTGGCTTCCTCTGTAGCCACCATGTCACGAGCAAACTGAGATAAGCGAGTAAATCTGTCCTGATACTCAAGTACTGACATGCTTCCCTGTCTCAATTTGGTGAACTCCTCATACTTCCGCTGCTGTGTAGTCTGATTGAAATACCTCCGCATAAACAAATCCCTGAACAATGTCCACGGAGTATTAACCGGAACTCTATCGGTGCTGACCCACCAGAAGTATGCATCAGACTCAAGTAAACCAATTGCTGCCACTGTCATCTGCTCAGGAGTGAAACGCAAACGCTCACAAACTCGTTCAACCTAAACCAACCATGCTTCACAAATCTCTGGATCAACTAAACCTGAGAAAAAAGTCGCTCCAGCAAAACGCTCCTCCAAACTCAATACTCGCATAAGCAAGTCATGCGTTTGGCGATCCTCATCAGGATCCACATCCCTATTAACACGGGGACCATGTCTAGGAGGCATCCTAATGATACAAGAAAAGCATTAGTTACAAAGCACAAGGAACGTAATCATGAAACTTCAGACATTTGAGAACACACAACACCCGAAGCATTGATGAGTAACCGCTGGCCAGTCGGGTCATCGCTCCAAACATGTTGTACATACTCAAATATTCTTAGTATCACAACTACAGAAGTCTACAGAACCTGAAACCTAATGCTCTGATACCAAGCGGAAAAGACCCAACCTCAATTTAGTTTCCTAAACCGGAATCGAACCCCTTCTGAAAACACGAACTTGCAAAAAAACATAGAAATTTCGGCAGAGTTTCACTATATCGTGGAATTACCAATAACCTGCACCCGAAAACACACTTCATCATATGCCACAAAAGCCAAACCGTGGGCACCAATCCCATCCGTATTTCTCAATATCATAACAATAATGTAAAATAATAAGTAAAACTGTACTTTATAGAAATCCGGGAAAAATCATATGAAAGTATAACAGTAGAGTAATCAGAGCGACCTCTAGTGTATATATACATAAATATACAACAGTAGGCAAAACAAGAAAACCTACTGAAAAAGAAAGGTAACTCAAACATTAAGCCTCCGACTGCGACGTGAGACACCAGAATCCGAACTGCAAACTGGGCACGAAAACCAAAAAGCCTAGGGGAAAGGCAAATAAAATCGTTAAAGTGAGTGGACGAAAATTATCATATGCCTTTCACCATTTATATAATATAAAAATAATGCGAGTTCTTAAAATGAATGGAGGTGTCAGGCGAATCTCTCAAGCCCAACAGTCAGGCGAATCTCTCAAGCCTAGTGGGCACATCAAGAGAATCTCTCAACCCTGGATCTGGACTACCGGTGATCAGCCGAGTAGCCAATGCATCGATGCAAAATAAATGCCATCACCATAAAATATAAAAAAAATACCTCCAAATAATAAATAATCTCAATACCGTACTGGAAATAAATATTGAAATCAAGAACTCGCTACGATAGTGTAAATAAAGTCCACTCACAGATAGCACATCGCGCAAACGCGCTAACCACGAGATCCGGCGGAAGATCCCTCGCCCAACGTACGATCTCGATCCCCTGAATAATCATAAAACATAACTGATTAAAATCACAATTTATTACTCTGTACCAAACCTCGGAAACCAACCATTTCCGGAAACATATAACTCGGATACAAAATAATCGATGAAAACCCCCAAATACTCCACATAAACCCTTGACTTAAAATACGGTATCCAAATCAACTCGAAAACCTCAAGGCGATGATCGGAGCGCCATTACGAGTAAAACGACATAAAACTCGTCAAATTCCAAAAAGTCAACGCCTCCGCCGGAGCTCTACCGTTGACCGTCGCCGCTGCGTCAACGGTGACAGATTCCGGCCAAACTTTCCAGATCACAAGTATTCTTCAAACCCAACAATTTTCTCTTCTACACCGAGACCCATATCCAAGCCCACCGGCCGGAATTAAGCCCGAAACTCACGGAATCCATTGATTCCGACGAGATTCTGGCGAGCCTCAAACCTCAACAAATCCAAAATCCCTTCACCCAAAAGCTTCACAAGGATGAGGGGAACCTTTCCCCCCCACCACCCCGACCCCAAAACTCGCCAGAGCACCTCACCCGATTCCGGCGAAATCCCTAGATTTCCACAAACTCGTTCTCCCCCAAATCGTGATCAATTCAACTGAAATCAAGTTCTAAACCATAAGAAATCAAGAGGAGAAGCTAACCATACCAAAATAAAGGCCGGAGGTGGCCGGAAACGTGAAGTCCGACGGCGAGTCAACGGCGGTCCGTTTTGAACTCGGTCAACGCGGGTCAACGGTCCATTTTCTGGTTAACGACGGTCAAACTTCCAAACAGTGATTTTTCGACAACTTTTCGACTATTTCGATATTTATACTCGCAGCTCGATACGATTGACGGTCCAAATCGAATCACATCCATGTTTCAGATAACTCAAATTCAAACGGATAAACACGACAAAATTACGCAATTTCAAATATTCATAACATATTCCTCTGTTATCGAAACAATTATATGAAACCGCCCACGAACTCGAAATCACGCATACTACAAATCTCGTGAAGAGACTCAACCCAAATTCTCGGCCGATAATTAAGTCGTGAACCAGACCGCCAATTTAATTAATTTACGAAAAACTGTGATTACTCGTAAACTCGCGGACTAAGCCGATTAACGTGCTAATTCTGATTCAGGTCGTCACAGTGTATTTTACTAATTAGCATAGAAGTAAATATTCTCTTAATCCCTAATTTATAGGGTTATTAATTGTAACAGATTGTAATGTCTATTTAAAGGTCATCTATCAATGAATAAAGTACAATTTTAGTTTATTGCGAATCTATTTACTTTTCTCCTTCAACAAAAATAACGATTTCATATTATTTTTTAGGGTAATGATTCTCACACTCCCCTTTTTTCTCTCATGTTTATTCCCACACTCTACTTTTCTTACTTCTATTTATTATATTGTTTCTTTACCAATCATTTTTTTTCTCACCAAAATTTACCCGACTATATCAACTTGATACCTGAACTTTCAAAACTTTCAATGTCATACTTGAACTTCGAAAACAGAAATTTTTAATTTGAAGGGTAAATAAATAATTTCAAATATATTTTTAATTTTACTTTATTATTAATTTTCTATAAAGAATTATATATGTTTTATATCCTTTTCAAATGGTAAATTTTTTTGCAATCTTCGAGGACTGAGATTTAAACCTCAGACCACGTAAATGCATAACAAAACCAATACCACCAAACCATTAAGAGCTCTTGTTAATGTTCTTTACAATATATCTTTGAATTATGATGAACAGAAAAGAGAAAAAAAAACCCGACACTTTTGGTGAGTTGAAGGCACCACCGTGGAACTGTTCTGAGACCTTACCCGACCCGATTTGAAGGCGAAGTCCTGCTTGACAGCTACGACTTCCTTTCGAGGCGTCTACCTCATCCTCACTGCCGACGACGTAACTACGCAGAACGACGTGGAGTTTCAGAATTGGATCGAGTAATTGACGGCACGGTTTGGTTCGCCGTAGAGCAAGCACAAATGATGGGGACCTTGAGGACGAGCCCGAAGGTGATGTTCCAGTCGTCGTAGGGGTTCTGGTCTCCTGCTCGGCCCAGAAGAGATGAGTTAACTTTGAAGGCAGAGACGATGTCGTCAGAGTCGATCTTAGGGAGGACCCACTCTTTTCTAGACCAGATGCTGTCAGAGAAAAATAAAAGGGGGAGATAGATCAGAGAAGGAGGCGGCGAACGACGCGGCTGGTACCCCCGGATGCTTCATGACGTCGTTTTTTTTTTCTATGTATGGTAAAATAACAAGGAGTCGTCGTGCTCTGGTGGTAATGGTTTCTAAGTGTATCATTGAGGTCTGAGTTTCGAAACTCATTTCGCGTCTTGTCATTTTGTTCGTTCTTTCAGTTTTCATCGGAGTTCATATTACTTTGTGTAAGTAGTCAAATCTCCGTTCGGAAACCCTAGGTTTTTGTTTTTCTCTGTTCTAAGCAGTTTTCATGGTCATTTTCTTGTTTCTTTCTATATTTTCGGTTGTTGTTGTTGATTTTCGGTGATTTTTCACCTTTTTTCATGATTTTTTTTTTGTAGAATGTATGTGATGTAATGTGTTGTGAATGCTTTTTGTTTGTTGTAGTAGTTGTTGTTTGTTGTTGTGTTTGTGTTTGAAGGCTTTTTGTAGTATGGATATATCTAAGTATCTGTATGTATGTGTATGTGTATGTGTCTGGGTATCTGTATATGTATCAATTTCACGTTTTTGAAATGTTGTTGTTGTTGTTGTTGACATTTTTCTAAGGTTTTTGTTTTCATTTCTGTTTGTTGTACTAGTTTCATGTGGTTGCGTTTGTTGTAGATGGTCTAGATATCTATTTATCTTACTATTTTTGGATATCTGTTTTTGATTTTTGTCTAACTACATGTGTGTTGATCATTTACAGTTATTCTATAATCAATGGTAAAACGTAATAGAGCAATTCAAGATTTAGACAATGAAGATGAAAGAAGTCCCAGAATTCTTAGATCATCTAGGAAGAGAATAAAACAGTATGCTCAATCATCGGAATCTGATGTGCCTTCGTCTTTATCTTGTATTTCTTCTTCCGAGGAGAAGGAGCAGACTGTTTTAAGGGAAAATGATTCGAAAAGAGTCAAAAGGAACATGGGAAGAAGAGTGGCTTCCTCTTCATCTCGTTCTGCTATCCCTGATGATCAGTTTGCTATGATTAAAGATCATGTTGCCAAGATGGTTAAGGAAAGTTGAATGCAGGAAAAGCAAAAGAAGAAGATGAAGGAAAAGGAGAAGAGGAAGAAGAAGAATACGATGAAGAAGAAGAGTAAGGTTATGAAGAAGAGGGAGATCAATGGGAAGGGAAAGAAGAAATTGGAGTCTAATGAAGAAAGTGAATCAACATCTGATTTTGATTCAGAGAGATAATGATCACAATGTGTCAGTTTCGGTACCTGTTAGTCAATGGCAGCGTGTAGTGGATCATCCTGAAGTTTAGGTGGTGGAACAGAACTGGAAGTGTCAGTTTCGGTGCTATTTTCCGTATTTCTATAATTTCATTGCTAAAAACTGAGATAATATCAGTGAAGATGTGAAGAATAGGTTGAATGAGACACCGTTCAATGATCTATTCCAAGCATTCATTGACGGTGACATTGATCGACGTGACTGCTTTAAGTCAAATGATGCAATTGTTGTTATGGATGATGCATACAGGACGGTGAACAAGGAGTTTCATTTCTATCCTTCTCGTGTTCACCATATCACTCTTGATCGATTATGTCACGTCTCTGTTGGGTTTGAGCACCGAAGGAAATCCAATTCCATTAAATGACAAGAATTTGAAGATTTCAGGGTGGCTGCTTAACTTGTTTGGGGGCAAGGCAATCAGCAAGGGCCATATCTTCTCTTTGTTGGTGGCAACATTTGGTAAGAAAAAGATGGTCAATGAATGTGTTATTCTGTTGGTGTTGCTTCTTACGGCATGTGTTCTCCTGCCTAATTCGAAAGGAACTTTGGTGGTTGATTTTGCAAATTGCGTGACCAACATTGAACTAATGAAGCAGTTTTCATGGGCAACTGTTGTACTTGACAAGCTGTCCGTTGCATTGGACACTTATGCAAGGAACTTTGTTCCACAAGTAGCCATGAAGAATGAGGAATCAAAGAAGCTAAAGCAGAAGAATGCAGCTGGGAAAATGAAGGTAATGAAGGCAGATAGTGATAATGATGAGGATGAGTGTGATAAAAAGCGTGATAGAAGCAATGCGATTAATGTTGGTGCCTGTAACCTTATTATTCTGGTAAATTTTCTTGAGTATCTGCTTTAGTATCTGCTTGAATATCTGTCTAAATATCTGTCTACGTATCTTTCTGAGTATTTGTCCCCTATTTTTTGTTTTCATTGTTCTTTTTTGTATCAGTTTTATCTTGCTTCAATCCTTGATATTGTCAAACCAAGAAAATGGAAGGAGTATTTTGTGGTTGGAATGGTCAAGTACAGCCTCTGTGATATTATGGGTCATTTTCGAAACATTAGAAACTTGGAAATGCTGAGGGTGAGTATATAACTATTGTTTGTTGTTCTGGGTATCTCTCTGGGTATCTGTCTAAATAGTTGTCTAGGTATCTTTCTTGGTATCTATCTAACTAGCTATCTAGATCTCTTTTTCACGGACCAGATATTTTTTGAATTCGAGGACGAAGAAAATTAAAGCTGATACTAAAGCTGATAAAGCTGATGGCATAGTTCCTGTCCTGGAAAGTATGAATGATATGGCCAATGATGACATAGTTCTTGTCCTGCAAAGTATCAATGATATGGCCAATAATGACTATTCAAATTTTGAAGCCGAGTTGCGTGCCAAGGAAGAAGAGTTGAAAGATAGTCAACAGCTCACTGAGAAGTTGCAAGGAACTATTAAGGAGATGGATTTGCAGTTGAAGAAAAGTGAAGATTTTGGCTCCCATTTGCAAGATCATAACATGGAGATGAATGTGGAGATTTAAAAATTGATGAAATCCAAAGCAGCTCTTTTGCTTGTCATTGATTTTTTTGAAGAAAGATTTGATTTCTCTCGAGAATGATAAGGAATACTATGAGTTTGAAAAGGAAAAGAAAGAGCAGGAGATTAAGTCTATGGAGAGGGAGACATTGTCTCTGGTGAAGCAAATTAATTTTCTTAAGAAGCAAGTATCAAATACTGATGATGCCTCAGATGTGATGACAGCAGTGATGGCAGAGAAAGATTTTGTTGAGAAGAGATTAAAAGAGATGAAGGGTGGTGCTGAAGCTGCTGAGAAGAAATTGCTGGATGTTGAGACCAAAATTGCAGCATCCCCTAAGGAGAAATCATTGCTTGAGAACAGATTAAAAGAGGTGAATGATGCTGGTCAATCTGGTGTGAGAAATGTTGCTTCACAGGTTATGGATTTGAGAAAGATGCTCGTTAAAGCAAAACGTCAACTGAAGGAAGCTCAAGGGAAGATACAAAGTGATTCTGTAGAAAATACTAAATTGAAGAAGCAAGTTGAAGATGGGACTGCTAAAGTTGAAGCTGCTGAGGGAGAGATTTTGTCGTTGAAGAAGCAACTCGATGAAGCATAAGTTTAACTTGCCGTTCAGGGAAGATACAGTTTTCTACTGAAGAAAATAGTAAATTGAAGAAGTAAGTTCAAGATGCTGCTGAAGCACTTCAATCCTCTCAAGTAGCAAATGAGGATTTTCGGAGGAGACTGGATGCCTTGCAAAGTCAAAAGGATGATCTTGAGAAGGAAAAAATACAAGTTAAAGATGCAAAGCAGACAATTGAGTTCTTCAATCAACAGCTTGTTGAATAGAATGAGAAGTTGACGAAGCATGTTACTGTAAAAAATCACTACTTGGTACCAATTCTGACATTTGATGATAATAGATCTCAATCATTTCATTTTGGTATAATTCGCCTAATATGCTTCTTCTTTTTTGTGGGTATCTGTCTAAGTATCTGTCTATGTATCTATTTTTTGAATTTTTTTTTGTTCTATCTTTTTGTAACTTTCATTGAAGTGAATCCTTTTTTTCTTCTTTTTTTTGTATCTCTGTTAGGAAATTTGTCACAAACAAAGAAGAGTTCCCAACGGGTATAGTCTGCACCATCTTTCAGTATAGCGATTACCTCTCCTCATCCTGTAGTTACTACAGTTGTTTCTCCAGATGTGGTTGAAAGCCTGGTGACTCCTCGTCCTCTTCCGTTAGTCCCTCGCACGTATTTGATTCACAAGGCAATGGTTGGCCCTAGTGTGAGACTCAACAGAGAAAACATTTATCTCTGTTCATATGTTAAGAGTTCAAACGATAAGTCCAGGAAGCCCTTGAAGAGGAAGGAGATCTACTGGCGTCTTAGCGATATTGAAGGCATGGAAAAGCTCCAGACTAGAGCTAAGAGAAAAAACGTTGACCTAGTGCCCAGTGGAGAGTTTACGATTCAAGAATTATCTTCATTATTGATAGTGAAATCGGTCAAGAAGAATATGGGCAAGCCAAAAAGAATACGTGTGAGTTTGACCGATGAGAAGAAGAATGTCATCACGTTTCATCAACGTGATGTTTTCCAGTACTTGAGAGATAGCTACTAGACTGATTTGGTGATGTACTGGACAGAAACTGTGAAAAACAAGTGAGTATCTGTTTGGGTATCTGTTTGTTTATAGTAATGTTTTCAAGTTTTAATTATTCTCTCCGTTTGTTTGGATAGAGAGGAGTTTTGGACTGGTACTCAGTCTTTAGAGTTCTTCGACCGTGAAGATTGAAGTGTATTATTAATGGTCAAGAGGTCTCGAATTCTGTGTTGGATTGTTATTCTGTTATTCTTGGTGAATTTAGGGATGATTTGGGAGATCAAAGTCCATATGCCTTCCACACATTGGCTCATGTAATCCTCACGTTATTTTTTTTAGCTTCAGTGTGTTTTTAAGTTGTGTGTGTCTTTTTAGAGTGTCTTTTTTTTGTTAAGATTTTTATTTGTAAGTTTTTGTGTGCTACTTTTTGACATGTATCTGTGTCTACTTTGAAAGTAAAGATGAGGCATGAACGTCTTTTTGAGAGGTTGTTCAAGTTTTTGGGCGTCTCTGGCAAGTTGATGTTCCCAATCCTTTCCCATGGACATTTTCACCTGCTGGTCTTTGATAAAAGTGTTTTGTGCTGGTATCATTATGACTCACTCAAAAGGAAATATAAGCCGATGGATAACCAACACTTTCTGGAGGCACTAAAAACGGTAATGTTTGTTCTGTCTTTCTTCTTTTATTTTATTTTATTTTTCTTTTGGGGATGTTTATTATTGACAGTTTGCAGATGGGTTGACAGATTATTTTCTGTTTTGATGCAGGTTCGTTTGGTGTCCATGTGGATGATTTCTGTGAGGGACATGAGTGAGGATATGTTATCACAGAATGTTAGAATGCTTGCAGTCGACAACAACATGGACAATGTACTGAAGATGAGAGTAATCTCTTTATTAGAGAACGAACAAAAAAGCATTCAGTGGGTCAAAGATCAAAAGATTGATTTTTTAAAAATTATGGTGTTCTCCATCAGCAACAGTCCTCAACAACCTTCTGGCCTTAATTACGGAATTGTTGTTTGTTACCTCATGTACAGTATAGCTCTGGGCAAGAAAATAAAGCAAAACCTGAATAATGATGAAGTTGCTCGGTTTAAGGCCAGATTGTTAGAATCGTTTATGAATCATGATCTGTCGTGGGTATCAAAGAGGAAAAATGGAAGGTTAGAGAATGAACCAGATCAAGAAGAATAACCAGTTCAAGAAGAAGTGTAGGACATGACAATATCTAATAATAGGATAGTAATCAGGTATGTATATTTTTGTTTGTAGTGACCATTGTGTGGACAATGTTGTTAGTTTGTAATCAGAGTAGTATGGATGTAATCATATGCCTCTGTCTCTCTCTCTCTCTGTTTTTGAGTATCTGTGTTTGAGTACCAGTTTTGAGTATCTGTTTGGATATCTGTTTGTTTGTCTGTTAGGGTATCTATTTTGGGATCTGTCTCTAACACGCGTTTCTCCCCCACGCGTTTCTGTCTCTAACATACGGTATCTGTTTGTGTATCTGTTTGAGTATCTGTCTTGGTAAAACTATATGTGTTGTTCTTGAGTTTTATTGAAAGAGAGATTCAATGTATAAAGCCTTTTTGAAATGAAATATTTGTTTTTGCACAATCATATTCAATTTACAACATAGAACCAACTCAAATCTTTGTGCATACTTGGTATAGAAACGCAGCAGTTCATAAACCAACCAACCTTAAAGACAGATACTTAGACAGATACCCAGAAAACGATCTAAATAGATACCCCAAGTTCATTTATAAACGACATGTGGTTTTTTTTTGTCTTATTCGCTAGAAGCGTCTTCTTTGTGCCTCTTTAAAATGTTGCAATGCATTTCTCTGAAAACCCTAACCCTAAATGAAATCACAATTTCTCTCCCAGAAAATTCATTCTCTCCCCACAAATCAAAACCCAAAATCAATGTCTCGCTCCGGCCCTTCGTCCTCAACCCCTTTCCCAGTGGAAGAGTTGCCACCATCTCCGCCACGGGCATCCTCCACTATGTCTAAAGAGTTTCAGCAGTCAAGAGATATTATGCAGGTCAACTTTGAGGCATGTCTGCAAGAGCTCTGTGGTCTTGCATGGAGAGTTGATAAGTTGCATAACTTTGACCATTTCTTCGATCATTCTTCTCATATGTAAACTTGAATCCACTTTCGATTGAGTACTTTCTGAGTTTAAGCCTAAACTTAGTCACCCCGCCTAAGAATTTGTGTCATTTTTCTTGTATAAGTTTAGCTCATTGTTTTTTCAAGTAATCATTTATCTCCTCTTCTGCAACATTACATATTTCCAAGCAACCATCCATCTGCACATCTTGGCTTGAGTTTTCATTCTGCATGCTACAGACCGCCGATTGCTTGGAACAGATGCTTGCTGTTTGCTGGGAAGAGGAAACGTATACATGTTTTAGCTTGACATAATATTGCAGCAGATATTCAAATGAGTTTTTGGATGTTCTACCGCACTCAGGTCAGTGATTCTGATTTCAATATATTTTGAATTGAGTCTTTGGATAGAAAGCATCATTAAAAACACGTCACAGTTAGTTTCAAGAAAAATGTGTTCATCCTCTGGTGGGATACAGTATTTATACGTCAAGACTGAGTTGGTTAGTGTTTTGAATCGTTAACGGACAATATCCACAATGTCAACAAATGTGATATCATCACTCAAAATATCCATCACACATTCCCGACCATGAATATAAATAATGATTAGAGAAGGTGTTTTTTCCATTGAACATACCTACAAAAGAGTTGCAGAAACGCATGTAAATGCTTTGGTTAACTAACAGTAAGGTTTGATACTTTTAACAGAATAAATAGAGTTACAGATACGTTGACAGATACTTAGACAAATAGGTTGACAGATACAAAGATAGATACTTAGACAAATACATTGACAGATAACCAGACAGATACTCTAACATATACTAAAATGTATTTTTTAAGACCAAAATGATATCCAAACGTAATTAAGTAGATTTTGATATCACAATACATATAGTTTGAGTAGCCTTTTGATATCGCAATACATATAGTTTGAGTAGCAAAGTAATAAATACTATCATTAAATCGATTAATACAACTATGAACGGAAACATATTCGTGCAACAACAATTGAAATCTTCTATCATATAGGAACAGAGTGAAAATTGGATGTACAACAGAGTTGAACATATGAAATTCATCAATTTCTGTATAGAGATTACAAGAGATAGCGAATCAATGAGATAGATAAACAGAGATTTGAAAATTACAATGCTTGAAATTTCGTACAACGTCGAGATCGGACAAAGTTTTTGTTGCGGCAATTTCTGAAAGAGAGAGATATTATAGAGAGAGAGAGAGAGAGAGAGAGAGAGAGAGAGAGAGATTTACTTTCCTGGCAAAAAAGGAGGGGGGAAGAGAGAGCTACCCTTCAAATTAGGAAAAAATGGCAAAATCGTCAAAAAAAAAGAGTCTTATAACTTATTAGGCATTTTTAGGAGAAAATGATGTCAGCTGAATTTTTTTGGAAAAAAAAATGTCATAAGTTGAACATTTTTTACCTTGATGTCATAAGTTGGTTTTTTAAAAAAAAAATATTTCTTTTTGAGTTTTCAAATAATTTCTCCAAAAATAAATTCTATATATTTTTTACACATCCATAGTGTGTTTACACTTTTGCCTCTAGTATTTTTTTTCTTTCAAAAAAAGGGCTTTTGTATTCGAGAATATTGCCGTCTAAACTTATGACTTAACCGCAAAGTAGAAAGAAAAAGCCCCTTAGGGCATCTCCAATGGGAGGTGCTAAACTCTATTTTTCTAGGTCCCCTGAAAAAAAATAACTCTCCAATGGGAGGTGCTAGAAGCACTAAACCCTATATATTTAGATCTGGGTGTTATACCAGGTCCTAAACTGGATCCCCATTTGAGACCGGTGCTAAAAGTAATTGGGTGGGTCCCGGCTGACAGAGGAGAGAGTGAGAGCAGCTGACAGAGGGAGAGAGACGTGCTTGGAGAGGAGAGTGGAAGACACGTCCGGCGCTGGAGAAGGAGGGGCTGGGGAGCAACGCGCGACGCGCGACGCGCCAAAATGCCAAGAGAGTAGGCGACAGCGCTGCCAGACGTGGGACCCGCCCACGTGATCCTGCCAAAATCGGCGCTTCCAACGGTAACGAAATGGACGGCCAGATTTCGATGAATCTTTGAAATCAACGGCCAGATTTTAGTTGAGAAGAAATATGTTTTTTTTTAGAAAAAATTAATTCTGATCCAACGGCAAAGAATATATTCCGAAATTGATCCAACGATTATTATTCGATCAAACCCTCTTTTTCCATATAATAGTCCGAAAAAAATAGAAAAAAAAATTATTAATATTTGAAAATATTAATCAATCCGTTGGAACAGTAACTTTCAATTTTTTCTATAAATACAAACCCAAATTTCCATTCATTTCACACCATTTCTTACATTCTCTCACACAATTTCTTACACCCTCTCAAACTTTTCCTCTTTCTCCTATTTTCTTATAGCAATTTCAGTTTTTTTGTTCAACACCATGGGTCCAAAGAGAGCTTCACCAATCACAAGGGCACCACGTTTGGAAAATTGGAAAGAAGCGGAAGATAGAGGTTTGTGCGTTGTCGTGTTGAGTATTGGTGGAGATGCCGCCGTCGGTACTAATCAATCCGGGGGAACTTTGTGGGATCGTATATATGAGTATTTTGAAAGTATCAAGCCAACCAATGCACCTAAGCAAACCCAAACAAGCGTCGAATCTCGATGGAAGAAGATCAATCCAGCAAGTATAAGATGGGCTCACGCAATGAACAAAGCCATCAAAAATCATGCGAGTGGCGAAAATGATCAAGATGATGTAAGTATTTTCCATATAGTAATTATTCATGTAGTTAGAATAATTAAGTCGTATAATAATTTATTTGTTCCGATTGTTTGTAGTTAAGGAATGCGAAGGGGTTCTATTTCGATGAATCTCATGGAGAACATTTCGCATATATGCATTGTTGGGATATCTTGAAGGAGTCACCAAAATTCTCCCTTCCACCATCAATGGATGCAAATATTGGTAATTATGAGATGCCTACCAACTTGGATGATATCAATTCATCCGGAGATCAAGCAACTCCAAGCATGACATCAAAAGATAGGCGAGAGCGTCCAACGGGACAAAAAGCGGCCAAGGCGGCGAAGAAAAAAGGTAACCAAGAGTTAACTTTAAGTATTCATGCTCAAATGAAAAGGCTTGCCGATCAAAACGATAGAGAGTTTGAACAAAGGGAAAAACTCTATGAAGAGGCTATGGCGGCTCAACAAAGGGAGGAAGATGCTCGCACAATAGCGGTGGATCCTAATATATATTCACCTTGTAAAAGAGGGTATTGGGAGAGGAAGCAAAAAAAGATAATTGAGCGAGAGGAAATGGAGGCACAAAAAGCATCATCATTCCATACCCCCACCCCTCGTGGTGGATCAACTTCTTCTCCCTATCTACAACTCAATCAAACGGAGTGGATGCGTAATGATGGTGAAGAGTGATTAAGTTGTACTATTTGTTGGTTATAAGTCTTTAATTTCCGTTTTTAATCATTTGAATTAACTACGTATTAAGTGTATTTTTCTAAATTTTAATGGTAATTCGAAATTTCTTATTCATTACGGTAATAAATTTATAACAAAACACAAAATGTTTAAATGCATAAATACACTCAAGTACATATAACCACACAACGGATTAAAGACACACAACCACACAAAATTAAAGATATACAACCACACAAAATTAAAGACATACAACAACATGATGACAAAGTAATGTCATTTATTGACACATGAAAACAAAACTAATTAACCATTGTTGCAGTCTCGGTACTTCTTCAAAGCCCAACTGTAGGACAATTTTTCCATTGCCAATGCATACAATCAAGACTACCCAACATACCTGGAAATCCACGATCTGCAGCTTTGTTTGTCAACCTCACGAGATCTGCCTTTGTTGGTGTGCGTAGATAGTCTTCGCGGTACACAGCCCATATCGCTCTTGTAAAATGATCTAACACTTCTAGAGCAGTGGATTCAGCAATATCAAGGAACTCATCGCACAAGTCTGCTGGTAGACCGTATGCGAGCATCCTTATAGCACATGTTAGCTTCTGTTCGGTGGAAATGCCTAGTCTGCCAGTGGCATCCATCGTCTATACAAAGTAAGGGTCGTGGTTGGTCACTTGACGCATCATATTGTCGAAGAGATGGGGTCTCATATGGAAGCGCCTTCCAAAGATGTCGCTGTCAAACCTACATGGTGAGGTGAAGTATAAAGCTTTCAATCGTTGATCCATCATTTCTCGGTCCCTTAAGATGTACCTCCGCCCTTCCGAGGAACCACCCCGTTGTGACCTTTCATCTTCTTCCATCCTTTCCACTTGTAGGGTTGCCGCAGACATTAAGAGAGCTTGTTGTTGCCTTCTCGGAACATCTTCTGCTTCCTCCTTCTTCAGTAATTTCCACAGCCTATTCATAGCGGAACACAAAATTAAAGGTATGAAACAATACGAAAACCACAATTTGTTCGTGGGAGGAGAAGTGTTTGTGAATTGGTGAGAGATGAAGGAGTGAATGATTTCGATTTTATAGAAGATCAAAATTGATATTCGAAGATAAGAACGTACACGTGGCAGATAACATAATCTCATTATCCAATTACACAATGACACGTGTTGCGACATCTAGTTCGACGACAAGAACTTACACGCGGCAGATAACGTAATCTCATCATCCAATTACACGATGACACGTGTTGCGACATCTAGTTCAACGATAAGAACTTACACGCGGCAGATAACATAATCTCATCATCCAATTACACGATGACACGTGTGAAACATCATGATATACCATTTCGAAATTTTGAAATTATCCTTGAAAAATGCATATATCGGTGTCAAATTAAAATGTCTCAATGTTGAATAATCCATGTATCGGTCAAATATTATTATAATTAATATTTATTATATATAATGATATTGTAACAAAATAAATTAGTCATTAAAAATAATATAAAATAAAGATATTTACAATATAGGACTTCACCATTAGAGATGAGCCTAAATCATAAGTCCTAAATTGTGCTCCTAAATATAGATATAACACTCTATTTTAGATCCTCCCATCGGAGATGCCTTACGGCCACGACGCCGTTTGACTTCAATCCCTTCTGGCAAGCCCCGAGTCGGTGACTTGAGCTCATCAACCGCCTTTCAAGTTACATGTGCTAATTCTTTCTTTCTTTGATTATTGAAGAAAAACTCGAGCACTGAAGAACGCAGACATATTTCGTTCTCTCGCAAATTTTGTCTACGAACAATAGCGGGATCAATTCGACGGTGCCTGAGATGGAGGAAATGCTCGCCGTTATCATTTCCTTGTTTCTCGTTTTGGCCTTAATCCCACTGTATCTATGGAAACGCCGTCACGATTCTCGATCGCCGAAAGATCACGAAGACGAGTCTCAGGTTCAATTTTTCAAAACCTAATTCCCTTTGCAAATGCGATTGTCTAGGGTTTTCAGTGATGCAATATTGTTTGTTGTTGGTTAATTCAGGTTGCTCAGAGGGAGGGTGTGGTGCGTCCTGCTCCGGCCGGTAATCGCCGGATGCGGAGGAGGCCGGCTTCTGGAGCTAGCACATCATCGGCCACCGCGCCACCTGTACAAGGTATTTTGCTCTCTTGTTTTCTGTTATTTCGATATTGTTAAGCTTAAAAATGTATAGAGAGGACTAGTTTTGACTGTTAATGAAGCTAAGTGTTGCTTGTGACAACATCGAAACAGATAGTGTTTTAGAGAATTAAAATTTAGGTTATCAGTTTGCTAGGGGTGAAGTTAAAGAACATGATGAAGTTTTCCAGTTAAAGTATGGTTTACAAGGTTTAGTTGACTGCAGAGTCTGCAAGTGCACTTTTGTGAAAGAGGTGTATTAACTAATAAAGTAATAAGGTAGAGCGGTTCATACATGATGTAAATGAGACAATGAAGAAGGAAAAAGTTGATTCATCGGGTATTTAGTTTGGAAAATATGTATGTAAGTGGAGGTACAAGTTTGGACATGTAGAGGTCCGTTAGTATATCAGGTCAGCGATAGCATTGCTGGTGGTTACTGTGAGGAAAAGTATCTCTTATGCACTCTTTAACTGTTGAAAAATGGTATTGTATCAGATGAGTTATTATCTTTTATTTTTAATACAGAACCTGCTGATGGAAGTGATGATGAAGCTGTTGAGGATGAGACTAATGAAGCCAGAGCTTCGATGAAGAAGGAAAAGAAGCGTCAAGAGAGGGAAGCACAACGCCAAGTATTATTCTTTCTTTTGCTTCTTAATTCAAAAGATTGATCTCTCTCGCTCTCTAATATTGATTATTAGTTTTAGTTATTGCATCTTGATGCCATGAATCTCCTTACGAAGATGATATATTGGTAGTGTTCCAACAACTACATTGTATGACATTTTTAACATGTTTGAATAATGTACCCTTATGTAATAACATTTGAATTACTAAAGCAATTGGGATAATGTATGTTTTCTTGATGAGTTACATTCCACTGTCTGAAGGCTGAGCAAGCTGCACGTGACTCGAAGCAAACAAAACAAGATCGTTATGCTGAAATGCGGAGGAGGAAAGATGAGGAGCGGGAGGCACAAGAACGTCAGTTGGTGAGTTGTTGATCCCTTTTTTCTATGTCGAAAAGTTAGTGTAGTTGGACTGCTGGTTGAGTACGATCATTATTTTGTAGGAAGAAGAAGACTCGGCTCAGAAGGCTAGGGAGGAAGAAGCTGCTGCATTAGAGTTTGAGAAGTGGAAAGGAGAGTTTTCCATAGATGCTGAAGGTACTACTGAAAATGAAGCGCAAGATGGACATCAGGGTTTGCTTTCTGATTTTGTGGAATACATAAAGGTAGGTTTCAAGTCTAGCTTTTAAACTCATTTAAAGATTTTTATTTTTATTTTTTAACTTGTAGCTAGCTCATGGGCATCTCTATATGGTTCACATGAAAACTAGGGATGGAAATTAGCTAGTGAGCTGGGATTGTAGTTGTCTAACTTGTCCAAGATAGTCGAGATGAGGTCAACCTGATCTTACCTATTTGTATGGCAGCCTTAGGGTCTAACTCAGATTCGGTTACCCAAGCTCAGATGAGCTGAAGCTGATGCCTAACCCGGAATGACCAATTTTCCCCCCCATATGAGAGCTTCCTGTTTAGACATTGATGATGTTTTTCACTTTTGTTTAAATCAGTTTACTGCTCATATTTGACTTTGCTAATCAGAGCATTAGTTGGTTCACAAAGATGAGGCTTCCAGGAGGTTCTGATTTCTCTTAATAATTTACTGTGCATTATGTCATTTGCAGAAACATAAATGTGTTCCATTGGAAGATCTTGCTGCTGAATTTAAATTGAGGACTCAGGTAATTTCTTTAATTCTTTTTATTTTGGATAATCATTGAAATGAACAGTCTTCATATACCGATTATACCCAATACAGTGTACACCTCAAATTGCAATAAATGAATTTGTAGAGTTAGTGAGTCTGCAACCTCCGAGCATAGGTGTGTTACTCCATTTAATAGTCATTAAGTAGTGATTTCTCTCAGGTGCTTAACTTGTCAGTCACCTTCTAACCCTTTATACCCAACCAAACTGCTCTCATGTATGCCCAACTTATCAATGTGCAATTAAAATGTTTCTGCAAATTGACAAAAAAACAGCCTCCGACAATATCCCATATTTGCAGTCGGGTTTTGAGATTTTAGTTAGTTAAATGATGAGTTTGAGACTCTTTAAACAAAGGGATGTAATGGGAAAAACACCATATATACATGAAGGTGCAATGCGCAATACCCACACAATTATGCCAAAATTAATGAGGTACAAGGATTTGGAAATTTGTTTCCTAGTAACTAGTCAACTTAATGGTACCCTTCATATAAGACATGCTGTCTTTACACCATGTATATAGAGAAAATGTCTTTCTGATTTCTTAGTCCCACATTGTTTTCTTTTCTGCTTGGGCTGGCTTCCAAAATTTTTGCAACTCAACCTGTGTATGCTTCATGCAGGAATGCATCAACAGGATCACCTCTCTGGAAAGTATTGGTATGTTCAGTTATCACTTTGCTTCATAAGGTGAAATGCCCTTCTTTGGAGAATGCACATGTTTTGTTTGCCCTTACTGGTTATTGTCTTTGCATGAATTAGGGCGACTTTCTGGTGTTATGGATGACAGAGGGAAGTACATATACATCTCCCAAGAAGAGATGCAGGCTGTGGCCAATTATATCAAGCGTCAAGGGAGGGTGAGCATTTCACATCTTGCTAGCAAGTCCAACCAGTTTATTGACTTGGAGCCAAAAGCCCAGTTCGTTGAAGAAATCAGTAGTGTGGAAGAGATTATTGCGACTTGATCCCATTAGTGTACTCTTCGTACATGTAAAGTGTACAATTCACAACGTAGTGTAATGGTTAATTGTGCACACATGGTTAACATACTGTATAACACACAGGGTCAAATTAGGAAGTATCCGGGTCATAAGGTGGCATAGGAGTCCGTAGATGGAAAGAGAAGCAAAAAGCTTCAGCCTCAATTTTTCCTTGCTTCATCCGATTCTCGTATATGGACTTTTTCCATTTCTAGTTATCATTATTATTTTTGTCTCCAAGGTTTTCGTTTCATGAAGGTGCTCGCCACCATTTGATGGCAGTGACCAGGGTGTGATTCAAGCGAGGTAGAAACATCACCAATAATTAGAAGTCTAGAACTTGGGAGCTTACCAAGACTTCGTCATTCTACTATGTTATGGGGCAGTTTTGCCAGCTGACATTTAGGCAACAAGAAATTTCTTAATTTGAACTAGAGCAACAAACCTCAACGAATGACAGTGGAAAAAACAGAGACCAAAGGTCGTAGTTTGGTAACAGTCTTTTGCGTCCATGCTATTTACGTCTTGTTCTTTCCTACAGTGTCTACCAGAAAATTTATCCAACTGATTCGCTTTATAACCGAAGCTGGCGCTAAACTAGCGGAAGAGAATTGTGCTTGACCCAATCTTCCACCACCGTCTTTTATCTCCTCTAAAAAAATTTATACGTACCATCCCATCTCTCTCCCCTTTGGGGTTTACACAGACCTCCCCAGCCTTCTCACTCGCCGCGTCCTCGCGCGGCCTGTGCTCAAATCATTCTTCATTTCTCTCTGACATCCAAATTAGCCACAACCCTAACCAAATAACATTGCTTGCTCTCCAGAAAAATAGTAATAAAAAGAAACAATAGAGATTTTCTGGTTCATCTGAAAACAATGGAAACATGTTCGAGCACGATGATACCTTGGCGCTTGACGGTTCTATTGTTTTTGGTGGTGTTTGTTACTAGGGTTGAAGTTAGTCACGGTCAAGATGATGACAAGCCGGCCCCTCCGCCCGAGCAAGAGGACTGCGAGGGCATCTTCTTGACCTACCAGTTCATCTCTCGCGAGAAGGAACTCCCGCGAAAGAAGAACGTGTCGGCGCAGGCCTGGGCGTTCAAGTCGGAGGCTACCGTCTTGAACGCCGGCTCCACGGAGCTCAAGGCGTGGAAGATGTTCATAGGGTTTCAGCATCGAGAGATATTGGTGGTGGCGGACGGGGGTGTGATCGTGGGTGGTGAGGACTTGCCTGCTGCTGTTGGGAATGGGTCTTACTTTTCAGGGAACCCACAAACCGACTTGAAGAACTCCATTGACACGGCCGGAGATGTCACTCAGATTCAGGCAAAAATCTCTTTCAAGGGAACCATGTTCGGCCTCCCGGCCAAGACAACTCCCATGCCCAAGACCATTCGCCTCGTCAACGACGGATATAAGTGCCCTGCAGCTCATATTCGAGGTACGTGCGTGTGTTTACGTCCATGCATGCAAACTTATGTAATCCTTTATGAATGAATGGATGAGATGCGTTATATTTTTTTTATCTCTGCGTGTTTGATGATGATCGATCAAGCAGGAAAATCGTTCATGTACGTATGTTGTAAACCAGACCCAAAGTACAAGGTGAAGGTAGACAAAGACACCAAGTTCTTGCCTCGTCAGAAAGGCGACCTCTCCATCACATACGATGCTATGGAATCCTATTCAAACAACTACTTGGCCCAAGTGACCATCGACAACCTTCACCCACTCGGCCGTCTTGATCATTGGAACTTGACATGGGAATGGCAGAAAAACGAGTTCATTCAGACAATGAGAGGAGCCTACACTCACAAAAGAGACCCCTCCGAGTGTCTCTACGGCCCTGCCGGAAAGGTTTACAAGGACTTCGACTTCTCCAAGGTCATGAACTGTGAGAAGAAGCCCACAATCACCGACCTTCCGCCAACTAAGAAGGACGACGAAAAGGTCGGGAAGCTGCCCAAGTGCTGTAGAAACGGAACCATCTTGCCTACAGTCATGGACTCGAGCCAATCACAAGCCATTTTCCAGCTACAAGTCTTCAAGCTTCCGCCTGATGACAATAGAACAGCTCTCACTCCACCCCAACGCTGGAAAATCAATGGACCCGTGAACCCTAATTACGTTTGCGGTCCTCCACTAAGAGTCGACCCAACTGAGTTTCCAGACCCAAGCGGGCTTCAGTCTACGACTGCTGCCATTGCAAGTTGGCAAGTGGTATGTATCATAACCCTAGCTAATGCATCATTGAATTGGTGCGTTGCATACATGCATGCATACATACAATTACATTCATTGATGAATGGTGTTTAATTTCCAACAGGTATGTAACATAACGAAGCCGAAGGTGGCTCGCTGCTGCGTGTCGTTTTCAGCCTACTTCAGTGAGTCCGTGGTGCCTTGCAACACTTGCGCCTGTGGGTGTAAAGAGAGCGAGACAAGTAAATGTGATCCAAGAGCCAGAGCATTGCCTCTACCACCAGAAGCAATGCTCGTGCCTTTTGTCAACAGAACCCAAAAGATGAAAGCTTGGGCCAAGATTAAGCACTACAACGTACCCAAAAGGCTTCCGTGCGGGGACATGTGTGGAGTTAGTCTCAACTGGCACATAGATTCGGACTACAGTAGTGGATGGACTGCTCGTCTTACTCTCTTTAACTGGGGGACGGAGCCATTCCAGGATTGGTACACTGCAGTACAAATGAACAAGGCTTATCAAGACTACGAAAATGTCTACTCATTCAACGGAACAAGAATGGACAAGGACAAGAATAAGGTCAAGGACACCATCTTGTTTACAGGTCTCAAAGGTTTGAATTATTTGATAGAAATGAAAAATTCGACCAAGGAAAAGGACCCTATGGTACCCGGAAAGCAGCAATCTGTTATTTCTTTCAAGAAGAAGCATTACCATGGTATTGATATAAAGGCCGGTGAAGGTTTCCCAGCAAAAGTTCTGTTCAATGGGGAGGAGTGTTCGCTTCCTAAACAGTTCCCCTCGAGCAACGCAGATCCTCAGGCTCGTAGTAATAATCTCATCGTCCCCTTGTTCGTTGCGCTCGCGAGTTTTGTGTTCATGACGGACCGTTTCCACTGATATGATTGGCACAAGGTTCTTGATTTCTGGTAATGAATTAGACCAAACAACGATAGCCTCTCACCAAATATAAGCCTGCTTGCCAAATGATGGGTTGTGTCTGTGTGTACGCTAGTAATCTTACTCGTTAGAAATAAATGGGGTGCATAATGGATCCCGATTTAAATAAACATATGAAACACTCCGGTCCCTCATCATTTGGTGAAGACATTTGTAGCAGATGAGTGTAACAGTGATCCTAATTGATTTTTGCTGTATATGTAGCTAGTTAGCTAGGCAAATCGATCTTAATTTAGTTAAAATGATGTTTTCATTTTCTTCACATATATCATATTATCATGGGTGTTCTATCTCAGCTGCATGCAAGAGAATCGGAACGGATGTATATGCACTCTGGCTAGGCTGATAAAGCTAGAATCAAAAAAACGAGCATGAGTATTGATGCAATTGGTAGCTACGTACCAAGTCGATCGGGTATCATAAACCGATGGGGATGGAGATTGTAACTAGTGAAAACGTACGGACGCTATGAAAAATTTTGTATAAAATTTTAACTGCAAAAGTAGCTAGAGTACTATTTTATACAAATTTGATCTCCTAAAGGACATATTCTAAGGATATAAAGTGATAAGCACATCTAACGATTGTGATTCAAATACATAAAAATTATGGTGGAACCGTATTAATTACTTTAAATCACAGTCGTTGGATGTGCTCATTTCTTTCAATTGATATCCCTTAAAATGTGTCTCTTAGGAGAACAACCCTCTTTTTTTACAACTGAGGATCAATGGATTCTCTCTTGTTTTAAAATTCTCTCGAATTTCAAAGCCTACAATCTAATGTTTAATT
Organism: Geum urbanum; assembly: GCA_946800695.1. Taxonomy (NCBI): domain Eukaryota; kingdom Viridiplantae; phylum Streptophyta; class Magnoliopsida; order Rosales; family Rosaceae; genus Geum; species Geum urbanum. The sequence goes on along the minus strand of OX327001.1, from coordinate 51,227,134 downwards.
AAGAATTAATTACAAAAACTTATCCGAATTATAGGGTCAATTTCATTTTAGTACCTAGGTATCAAAAATTTGCGTTCCAGTATCCAACGTTATCTCCGTCTTGCATTTTAGTACATTTGTCAATCACTCCGTTAAATAAGACAGTTTTCTGCTGATATGTCTTGTGTGGGTCCCACATGAGACAATTCCCTCAAATTGATTGAGGACCTTTTCGTCATTGCATTGGCACATTCCCTTCTGGCCATCTTCCTAGTTCCGCATAGTGTTTTCATGGCCTCTAATTGCTATTTGCACCTAGTCATAATCAAAGTGAGCGATTGGTTTACTCTACTTCAACCAACACAAGTACCCAATAATCATCAAACCCAACCAAATCCACAAAGAAAGATATATCAAATTTTCTCATAATATTGAAATTTAAGCATCTCAGAGTTGTGCTCTGCCGATCAGGATTTCTGGTTCAATTGAAGGCAGTGAGTTTTTGCTAATGCGTCGAGACTCAAGAATCGTACCTCATATTGTTGCGGGGCGCATCTTCATTCCTATCAAACCGATTAGATTTTCCGACTTGGCACTCATCTTGTTGCAGTGGGGGAAGATATATAGAGCCTCTACCTCCATCGCTGCCACAGCATCACATGAGTAGTTCCTAAAAAATATCCCAAGACTTTGTTTTCTTCTACTGTTCATCGTAGGTTGAGATCGATGCATATCGTGGCTTCTTCTGACCGGCAACGTATGCGACAAGAATGGAGGATGACGCAGTGGAGCACGCTTATGGATAACAGACTTGGAGGAGCAACGTACGAAGACGGATCTAGAAAGAATAAAGCACGGAAACAATGGCCGAGCACAAGGCAAAGATGTAGGCACCTGAGAAAATTGATTCAAGCGAGAATTAAGAAATTGAGTGTTTTGATCGTAGGGGATTAAGAGTTGGTTTCCTGAGCTCAAAGGAGATGAATTAGAGGTGAGTGAATTGAAGAGCTTCAGAGAAAAATCGAGGTGAGTGAGTTGGGCACAAAGGTCTTCAATCAATTTGAGGGAACTGTCTCTTGTGGGACCCACACAAGACATATCAGTAGAAAATTTCTTATTTAACGGAGTGATTGACATAAGTACTAAAACGCAAAATGGAGATAATGTTAGGTATTGAAACGTAAAGTTTTGATACCTAGGTACTAAAATAAAAATGACCCTATAGTTCGGGTAAGACTTTGTAATTAATCCTTTAATTAATTGCAACGTAAGTTCCAAATTGTGGAGTAGTAAGTTTCCAAAATTTGTAGATAACATATCCTAATGCAGTGCCAAATACCATCTACGTGATCATATGCAATATGTTGTGTCAAATTGCAAATTATAGCTCACAGTCTGATCCCTAAAAGGAAAGGAAACGATAGTACTAGAGCATCCGCACTCATTTGCAACTCATATTTGCTTTGCAGTCATTATTCATTGAATAGGAGAAACAATACTTAAGTATTCATTAATTCTTGCAGTGGTTCAAAAAATAGCACCTCTTATTAGGATTCATTAATTCTAATTTTTTTATATTTTTCGGTAAGATTTTCACTACAAGAAAACAGCACTTAGACCACGGAAACACTAATTCTCCGTCGTCCAAGTGACACTTAGACGACGGAAAATACTCCGTGGTCCAAGTACCACCTGGACGACGGAGAATACCATCTCCGTCCTCCAGGTGACCACTTGGACGACGGAGATGGTATTCTCCGTCGTCCAAGTGACTACCTGGACCTCGGAGTCTTCTCCGTCCTCCAGGTGACCACTTGGACGACGGATATGGTATTCTCCGTCGTCCAGGTGCCACCTGGACCTCGGAGTCTTCTCCGTCCTCCAGGTGACCACTTGGACGACGGAGATGGTATTCTCCGTCGTCCAGGTGATTCCCTGGAGGACGGACCGACACGCCGTCGTCCGAGTTCACAAAACGTACTTCCACTTAGACGACGTACCGACACCTCCGTCGTCTAAGTGAAGCATTATATAAGGCAGTGACGTACTGATCGAATTCATTCCTAGCTAGCCTCGATCTCTTCATGATCGATTCCATTTGAAGAATAATTGAAGGAGAAGGGAGAAGGAGAAGCTAGCTAGGGAGCTCGATCGAGCTAGGTAGCTAGAAGCTAGCTAGGCCGAGAAGAATCAGGATCGATAAGGCCGGGATCTCCGCTGACACGCTAGTTAGCTTAATTAACGTAAAGATATCGAGAAGGCCAGCAGGTACGTACGTACGCAGTTAAAATTTGCTTAATTAATATGTATTTAGTGAAAACGTACGTACATATATATATACATGCAAGGATGTTAGCTGATGTTAGCTATATATATATGTACAGATTGATTAAATTACGTACATACGTACGTAATTGATGGATCGATATGTAGATCGAGTACGTATAATTAAGTGTAAATTAATGGACAAATATATATATATATATGTAATAATTAATTAAGTATAATATTTTGTAGCAGTATGGACAAGAGTTGGATGAAGTTGAAGAATAGATGTGATGTCCGGTATATGGATGGAATTAGCGAATTTGTGAATTTTGCGATAGAACATGGTCAGGGAAAGAAACGTTTCAGGTGTCCGTGTCAGAAATGTCTTAATTGTCAGTATGCGGAGGTTAATGTTATGGTGCAACACTTGTACGAAAATGGTATGATGTGGAGTTACACTACATGGAGCGAGCATGGTGAAGCAGTAGAGTTCAGCGCAGCAGACTTCATCTCAAGGTACAGTTACCATGGTGCCTCATCCAGCGGCAGTGGTGCCGGACCCCCAGCTTGCAACCCAACTGCAGATTTGGTCCATGATGCGTTTCCGGGATGTAGTCATGGCGGACACCAACACCAAGACGGAGGTTACAGTACCACCAATGAGCATGATGACACATTCCCCGCAGCTAGCTTGGCCACTGACACCAGTGAGATGGAAAAGTACAACCGGATGCTACTTGAAGCGCAGACCCCGGTGTTCCCTGGATGTCGAGAGAATGTGTTGCAATATGTGATGGAGCAAATGAAGATAAAAGTGAAGCACAAAATGTCAGTGAGTGCTTTTGACGAAATTCAGGAGCAAATATGTAAGTTGCTTCCTGATGATCACAATCTTCCTAAATCTCATTATAAGGTTAGAAATATCCTGAGCAGCCTCGGCCTAAAGTACAGGATAATTGACGCATGTCCGAATGATTGTGTGCTATTTTACAAAGAGTATAAAGAGTTGGACTATTGTCCCGTATGTGGCCAGTGCAGATTCCAGTTGAATAGGAAGAGTTCGAAAAAGAGAATTCCTGTGAAAGTTGTTCGATATTTTCCCTTGATTCCCAGATTGCAGCGCCTGTACATGTCGCTACACACAGCAGAGGCGATGCGATGGTACGCAGAAAAGCGAATAGATGACGATGTCCTGCGACACGCCGCGGATGGGGAGGGTTTCAAACATTTCGACAGAGAATTTGGAGACTTTGCTTCAGAGGTTAGAAATGTTAGACTCGGCCTATCTACAGACGGATTCAATCCTTGGGGAAGTAATAGCTCCGCCGTCAGCACTTGGCCAGTTATTCTGATGCCGTACAACTTGCCTCCGTGGATGTGCATGAACAAGGAATTTAATTTCCTTACCGTACTAATTCCAGGTCCTAAATCTCCATCGAAGTGCTTAGATGTCTACCTCAGACCTTTGATCGATGAGCTGAAACTGTTGTGGGAAAATGGAGTCCCAACTTATGACAAATTCACGGACACGATGTTCACGATGAGGGCTGGTGTAATGTGGACGATCAGCGATTTTCCAGCTTATGGGATGTTGGCAGCCTGCAGGACAAAAGGATATAATGGATGTCCTATATGTTTGGACGACGTGAACTCTAGTTGGCACGCGGGGAAGGTGTGTTACTTGGGTCACCGTAGATGGCTTCCTCACGACCACCCGTGGCGACAGGATGAAGCTCATTTCGACGGTACGGTAGAGAACAATCCTAAACCCCGTAGTTGGTCGGGCGAAGAGATTTTAGAGAGGTTGAGCTATTTCGACTTTGGTGTGTTGAGCAATGACGCGGATGTAAAGAAATGCAATCCAATTCCTCCACATGATCTGAGCTATTGGGATCACAAGAGTATATTCTTTGAACTCCCTTACTGGTCGAAGTTGAAGCTAAGGAACAACTTGGACGCGATGCACATAGAAAAGAATGTGTGCGACAGCGTGGTGGGAACAATTCTCGGTATTAAGTTCAAGACTAAAGATACTCCCAAAGCGCGCAAAGATTTGGAATCAATGAATCTACGTCGTCCATTGTGGTTGAGGAGGGATAGGAAAGGAGTGTACAACAAGATGCCAGATGCACCTTACACAGTGAAGCCGACGCTTAGACGTTCTGTATTTCACTGGTTTAAGGGCGTTCGTTATCCGGCTACGTATGCAGCTACTATAACTGGAGCAGTGGACGAGGTGCAACACAAGTTTGTTGGTCTAAAGACACATGACTATCACGTTATGCTGCAACGTCTGATTCCAGTGGTAATTCGACCATACTTGCCTCGGGACGTCGTAGAACCAATAGTGGCATTGTGCAGGTGGTGGCAGAGGTTATGCGCCAGAGAATTAAAGAAGTCAGATGTGGTGGAATTGCAACAACAAATTGTGCACATCATTTGCAAACTAGAGAGGATTTTCCCCCCTGCTTTCTTTGACATCATGATTCACCTAATGATCCACCTGCCCGAGCAGGTGCTCATTTCTGGTCTGGTCCAGTACACTTGGATGTATCCTCAAGAAAGGTACATACAACTAATTAATTAATTTGTTCCACTGGAGATTATATATATACTAGCCAGCTAGCTATATGTACTTATGTAATGTGTACGTTTGATTTTGTAGACAGCTTGGACAGTATAAGTCATTCGTCAAAAACAGGTCGGCCCCGGATGGCTCCATAGCAGAGACATACCTAATGCATGAGTGTGTTACTTACTGCAACAGGTACCTCAAAGATCCACCCCCTCCCAGTACTGCCTCCGATCGCAGTGCCCGCATCAATCTTTCTGTCGTCACCAATGTCGTCCGACCGTTTAGAGGAGTATTAAAGGAATCGTTAACACGGGAAGAACTTATTGAGGCACATTGGGTAGTGTTGCGAGACTGTGATGAAGTTGAGCCGTACATGATGTCATACAGGGAGAGGCTTCAGGCGTTAAATCAAAACAAGAGTTCGGCGTGGATTGAGAAAATGGTTAAGAAGAAGTTTCCTGATTATTTCTTCCAATGGGTACGTACGTACGACTCGGTATTAATTATTTAAATACATATTGCTCATGTTTGTAGAAAGTAAACCATTATATTAATTTGGCCTTTTTCGCAGATGATTGATTGATCTGCAAAAATCTGCAAAAATCTGAATACCATTATATTAAGTCGTAAAGATTAGTCGATACTTAACATGTTTCAATACGTAAAATTAATCGTCGGTTCAAATTTAACTGTTTATATACACGATGCGTTCATCGATATTGTACGATTATTTCACTCGAATGACAGATCGCTAAATTCCTAGCGAATTATTTTTAAAATTTTTTTTTACGTAATTTGAACCTGGACGACGGAAATGGTCATTTTCCGTCGTATAGGTGTTAACCTGGACGACGGAAAATGACCATCTCCGTCGTCCAGGTTCAAAAACCATGGCGGTTCAAATTTTTTCTTGTTTAATTTTTTTCATGTAATTTTCACTTGGACGACGGAGATGGTCATTCTCCGTCGTCCAAGTCCAAAATTATGGCGGTTCAATTTACCGCTTCCGTTTTCGGCACCGCTTGAATTTTCACTTAGACGACGGAGAATTCATTCTCCGTCGTCTAAGTCCAAATTCATGGCGGTTCAAAACGTCCCGCCGATTAATTACGCGCCGATTGAAAATTTTTAAACCGCCACCTAGACGACGGAAAACACTATTTCCGTCGTCCAGGTGGACTTAGACGACGGAGAATAGTGCTCCGTCGTCTAAGTGCAACTCTATAAATAGAGTTGCACCCCCCCTCATTTTCTCATCATTCCTCCTCTCCCTCTCCTCTCCTCTCCTCTCCTCTCCTCTCCTCTCCTCCGGCGACGCTCCGACGACATTTTTTCCGGCGTGGTTCCTCCTCTCCGACGACTCAAGTCCGGCGAAATTCCCGTAAACTCCGCTTCGGTACATTTCTATTTTTCCCTTATTTAAATAATTTTCATTTTATTAATTAATTAAATTCTAAATATAATTAATTAGTAGAAATTAATTTAGTAATTAATTTTAAATATTTAATAAATGATTAATTGTTGTTATTTATTAATTAAATCATAATTATTGTTATTGTTTCCTAATTAAATGAATAATTGTAAATTTGTTGTTATTAAATAAATAAATAATTAATTATTGTTATTAATTAATTAATTAAATAATTATTGTTATTAATTAATTAAATGGTTAATTATTGCATGCTAAATGGAAAATAAATTATTGCATGTAATTACGTGTATTTTTTAGTAAATAAATTAGTAGTACGTGTTCGATTTAAATTTAGTACATAGGCTTGGTGTAATTAAGTCGCACTCTTTGGAATAGATGGCGCCTCTTTTCCTTGCTTATCTCCTTAACCCCTCGTGATGTGTGGATTTCATCACCGCACACCATAACCTAAGTGAAGTTATGGACACGAGGTTGAGGGCGGAGTTTGCAAAGGACTTGAGGGAGTGTAAATTTTCGAAAAATTGGCCGAATGTCGGACATGGTGTCTAGAAACGGGTTATGACTGGTGACAGGATTTGGACTAAGAAAGACTTTTGTCGAAATTAGTCCTGCCTCTCGCGTTATCTCTATCCCTAACTGGTCATGTTTTTCGATTTAACCAAGGCTGATTAATTGAAAATTTACACTTTATCGCGCGGGTCGCACGTCCATTGAACGACCGAAAATGTCAAGCTAGTGTACTCTATTTAAATCTTAAACGTATTTAATTAATTAGCGTTAATTTTTAAGTTGTAATTATTATGGTAAGTAGGTATTTTAACACCGTACTCTTAGGTTTAAATGGCTCCGCCAAAGACCACATCCGGCAAGAAGAAAGCCCAACTGGAGGCTGAAGATGAGATGCTCCGAATGTTGGCGGCCCAAGTCGGTTGGGTTCAACAGGAGGGCAACGACGCTCTCAATCCGGACGGATCATCTGGTCCGTCCGTAGAGCCCTCTGGGGAAATTCCCGCTCCCCCATTCATCTCGAGCGGTGATGACGTCGACCCCTTCCAATCTCCGACGCCCGGTACCCATTCAACGGGAAGTACTCAGGCGTCCTCCACCGCCGAATCAATCATGTACAGCGCCCGCCGTAGGCAAAGGAGGGCCCCCACTGACCCGGAACCGAAAAGGACTCGGGGTCTCGTTAAAGGGGGGAAAGCGGAGCGTATTTGCAAGGCGACCGGTAAAAAGATCGACTTGCCGTACGACGAATTCACCGGTGGCCCTCCCACAGCTCAACTAGCAAGTCTCTCGGCGCATGGGATAGGGTCAATCATCCGTAACCGGGTTCGTATCACTGCCCCTACTTGGAAGGAGGCGCCGGATCATGAGAAGGCGAAAGTCTTCAAAGATCTTTCGGTACGTAATACGTTAAATTTAGTTATTATATAATATTGTTAATCTCGGTTCAAAATTTCATAATATATACGATTATAATTTTCTATTTATTTTTCATAGGAACAATTTGACGTGGATCCGACACCGGCTATGTTGAGGCATATCAATCAAACCGCCAACTCCATCTACAAAGATTGGAAGTACAGGCTCCATAAGTACTTCAAAGATGTCGGTCCCGTGCCTCCCCCGGTAGAGCTGCAAGGGGAGAGAGAAGATGAGTGGGAGTGGTTGTGTAACCACTTTGCCGATGAACAATTTAAGGTATTAATTTAATTTTTTTATTTCAATTAAAATAATTGAATTATTTAAATTGTAGTTATTCATTTTTTAATGATTTAATTATCTTGTGTAACAGAAATTCTCCGGTGTCAACAAAGCCAACCGGGGGAAGAAGGAGAAACACCATACTACCGGCGCCAAGCAGTTCATTCAAATTGCCAAGGAGCACAAGGATAAGGGTTCCAAACACCCTTTTATTGATGCAAGCGTAAGCGCGTACGTGACGCCAGGGCTCGATAATGAAGCGAGTCAATGCGGGGTAAGTGATATATATATATGTGCTTTTAATTATAGTAATTATTATTTAAATATGATTACAAAATTATAATAAATTAATTATAATTTTGTAGGCAAGGGCGATAGAGCGTGCGCATGAAGAGTTGGCCAACACTCAGCTTGCGTTCCCAGATGTGCCGCCGGAAGACCTGCCTCCTCTATCCTTAGAGAGCCAAATTGCAATCGCGGATGAGGTCTACGGTCGTAGAGCTGGCAAGGAGGTTAGGCACTTTGGGTCTAGGGTGGTACGAGATTTGTCGACGACCTCCGGCTCATCATCTACGGGAGGTTCGAGGCAGCGGAGAATGAGTCAGGCTGCGGCCGTCGAAGCAGCCATTCAAGAGGCTCGACTGGCACGAGAGGAGAATCGACGGACACAAGAGCATAATGAGTCAATGCGGCAAAGACTTGACGAACAACAAGCACAAATAGCCCAACTCATCGCGCTCATGAACCAAAATCGAGAAGTATGTCAACCTCCTCCGAACCCACACCCCGACGACAACGACCCGGCTGGAGGCGGAGGACTCGGCCCCGCATCTGCTCCTCCAGTGTATTAGCTAGCACGTAGTATATTATCTCGTTTCTTTACGCATTCCGAACAATATTTTAATTTTTAATTTATGGGTTTTTTCGTATGTACAAATTAATTTACTTTGATTATTTAATAATTATATATATAAGTTATTAATTTTAATATTCAAAATTTAGTTTATTTATTTAATATTAGCATTTTTCATTATTTAAATTAAAATAATAATAAATTAAATTAATAATATTTAATTTCAATTTATTTATTTTTTAAAATAAAATATTCACTTGGACGACGGAGACTTAGTGTTTCCGTCGTCCAGGTGAGCACCTGGGCCACGGACACACGAGCAATGTCTGTGGCCCAGGTGTTCACCTGGACGACGGAAACACTAAGTCTCCGTCGTCCAGGTGAACACTTGGGCCACGGATAATGGTAGCAATGTCCGTGGCCCAGGTGTTCACCTGGACGACGGAGACTTAGTGTTTCCGTCGTCCAGGTGAGCACCTGGGCCACGGACATTGCTACCATTATCCGTGGCCCAGGTTCTCACCTGGACGACGGAAACACAAAGTCTCCGTCGTCCAGGTGAGCACCTGGGCCACGGACATTGCTACCATTATCCGTGGCCCAGGTGTTCACCTGGACGACGGAGACTTAGTGTTTCCGTCGTCCAGGTGAGAACCTGGGCCACGGATAATTTCCGTCGTCCAAGTGAACTTGGACGACGGAAATGGTCCGTGGTCTAAGTGCAGTTTTCTTGTAGTGTTTTAACCAATAATTAGACAATATTTATCTTTATCGTCTAATTAATTGAACCAGATTTCCTGTAAGATTTTTAACCAATGATAAGACAAGACATACGTGTCACTCCAATGTGTCGTTATTGTCTAAATAATTGAACCAAATTTCTGATAAAATTTTTGACCAGTCACAATGCGACACGTGTCAAATCCATTTTAAGAAGCATCAGACCGAGAAGTCAAACAATGCAAGAAAGTTGCAAGATGAAACAAAATGTTTTTATTTTATTTTATTTTATTTTTTTGAGATGGTCGATCAAATCCATTAACGTGATTGTAATTTAGAGTTTCACAAGATTATCCAGCCCGATAAAGAGAAACCTCACATACTAGTATGCTAAAATAAAATCTATAGCCCAAAACTGAGACTAGCAAACAAGCATAGCAAGAATACTATTAAAAACAAAACTCATAGTGTACTATTCCTTAACTAGCTAGCTAAGCACCGTCTCTACTATCAGGAAGCACCCAGGTCAGGAGCTCCACCTCCAACCCGACACATAGAAGCCTGGTTCCTCTTCAAGGAACATTTCCCCTCCAATGCCCCACTTGAACTTGATGAGGCCTCCCCCGCATCCTTTCCAGATAAAACCTGTATCACCTCCATGTAACGAACAACACACAAGGAACCACATTGGATTTGCAAAGGGTGCGGTTGTACCGACCTCCCCTCCAACTTGAGTTGTGATCTTCCTTTTTCAGCACCTTCTATAGCAGAGTGTCGCCTCCTTTTCTTGGGATCTCCAATATCTAATACCAAACCTTTTGACGCTCCTGTAACCTAAGATAAAACACAATTCTCCGTCACAGAGCTCACACTCACCTCAAAGCCTTGCAGGTGCATTATATGTCCCCTTGGTCACCTCCTCAACCCAACTATCTACCACCTCCTCCATCTGGTTACTTGCACCCCTGTTTGCACGAGTCATCACCACCATTTCACACTCCAATCCTATCCCTTCATACTCTTTCTTCATCACCTCCTTTCTGCACTATATAGAGAAACCGTCCACTTTGTGGTCAAAGCTACTGCAACCCATACAATAACCTCGAAGCGTCAAGTACTCTCACTCTCAATCATCGATGGGAGTCCTAGCTAAATCCTCGTCACCAGCCGTTGTCATAGATCCACTACGACCAGTAGCCTAACTGTCCCATTCTCCAAAAGCCGGTCATAATCCACATAACAACCATTCCTTCACGATCACCTCGCTAGTCAAATTACCGTCAACCACATCCACTCGGGCCCACACCTTTGCCCATATTGTCAGTATAGTTTAGATCAGCGCCAGTCCATCAAATTACTCCATCATCATCCTGACTTCCTTGAAGAACCATGGTACACGCCTCACCTCCCTTTGAAGATCCACCTTCTCCTTAAACCGCCCTACAAAAAAATTAGGAGTACAATGCCAAATGCTAATTGCACTCAGCCTAGCCAAATCATGCCAAAGTCAAATCATCCAAAACTTCAGAGTGTGAGCCCTCGCCTCCAACAACACTTCAGAGGAGAAAACTCGAATGACTGGAAATGAAAAATCATCATTTTCCTCCGCCACACCATCCGAGATATCAAATTCTAAGAAAGAACCACCTGAACTAGTCGAGAAAGGCATCGTTGGATTTGTACCTCACCTCGATCAAACATACAGGTTACCAATTAAAAGTTAACAATAAGAAAAAAATCTGGTCTCAGATCAAGAATTCGATAAGTGAGTAGAGAGATCATATTAGGAGAGAAAGTAGTGATGGCAGAGTTTAGGGAAAATATGGATAGTTGGGAAGAGAGAGAACAAAGAGAAATGTGACGCCAAAATCCACTTCTACCTTTTAAATTTTTTGTCACAAATAATTTTCAATTTGACGATCAATTCAAGTGAGTACTAGGATTAGAACATACCTCATCAGCGAACTAGTTCAACGCCAAATGCTCAAATTTGCTATTTTTAACGGATTAGTTCAACGAGGCAGTCGTAGAGCAACTCACATGCTCAATTTTTTTATTTATAGACATACTCTTCAAATATGGAGTATTGGGTTCGAACCTAGTATGTAAGCTAACAATTTCAATGCCTTGACCAACAGAATAATCCAGTGAATATTAAGATTTGAACTTGACTCGTTAATGGAGTACTGGGCAACCATAGTACTCCATATTTGAAGAGTATTTTGTAAGTTGATTATCTTAAATTTTTTGTCGCAAATAATTTACAATTTGACGATCAAGTGAGTACTAGAATTTAAACTTGACTCGTTAGTGGAATTCAAACTTGGTTCGTCAACGGATAAGTTTAACCAACAAAACAACCCATGCTGTTTTATCTAGAACAAATTTGTTTTAGAGTCACTATATATAACACTCACGTACGACTAGCTACTCTCTTCCAAGGAATGAAACCAAGTACACACTAAGTTTCATTCATGTTCATTGAGTACTGTAGTTTCTTCTGTTCGAGGGTTTGAGCAATGAATATGCCTTTCCTTTTCTTGCCACCCACTCATAAGATTATACAAATATAGGCCTATAAAGAATGTTGCAATATACAAATAATCGGGATCAATTTGAAAAACAACACTTGCTTTTGTGGAACTATTTTGAGGTTGGACCAACTCTGCAGCTCTGTCAACTCTAAACCAAGACTGGAGGAAAATATCAATCTCTTGGCAAATCAAGTAAAAGAATGAAAGGAAAATTCCTTACTTCTTGGCTTGCCAAATTTCATGTGGATACTGAAACTATGGTTTCTTAGCCTGCAGTATCAACAAAGAAATGATCAGTTTAAGTGATTATAACAGACACAGAAATGAAACTTCATAGCAGTGCCAGCAGCATACGTGAGGGCAAACCAAGAATAAGCAGTACCTTTTTCAGATATTTCTTGTGAAGTTTCATTGCCCCAGTGCAAGCTTTTTTGGCATCTAAATTTCCAGTTATGTCATTCAATATCTGCAGAGAATTGATTGAAGTTCAGCTCGAGAAATGACATCTATATGCACTCATTTATAGGACATAAGTAAGGACATCTCAGACCAATTCAACGGATTCACTATGTTCTCCCCTGGTCAGATAGAACGCGAAAAGGGCCAACAAAACCAAAAATAGGTCTGACCTAGTCTAGTGACATGTATGTTAGCCTCAGTCAACTTAGTAGGTCCTTTTAGGAGAATTTTATTTGGAGTACTTCTACAGAATTGTGGTGTTCCTACTGTGGAGCTTTGAACATATATACATTTAAACACTGACCATATGAAGAAAATATCACTATCATCTAATTTATTCAACTCATGTTGTAACTACTAATGATGATATCCAATTTTCCATGGAAGCTAGTTAGAAAATATGGTTAAAGAGTGTCACCAACTCACTACTCAAGTTTTCTTATTCCTCACCATTGTCAAACTAAGTAGCAAATTGAAGGTTTCTAGAGGATTGAAAACGTTCACAATCTAACCTTGACAACATCATCAAGGCCCCGAGCTTCTGTCAGGAGTTTTGAGCTCTTATCTTTTAACACGCTCACAACAAGGAAAACGGATATTGGGAGAGGTGCTTCTGAGCCTTTTGCTTTCATATTTTCCCTCTCATATTTCCCATACTGACGTATTGACTTTGCTTTCCCTTTAGAAGATCCAGATCCCTCGGTATCAGAATCTTCATACACGCTGTACAAATCAGGGTCATACTCAAGCGCCCACATCATCTGTTAGAAGTTCATTTAAGAAAAGAACATTACTAAAGCATTTAAGTATGAAGTTAAAGATGCAATATAGAAACATCATCATGATGCATAGATGCTGTAGATACATACAAAAATATATGGTATGAATCCGCAAATATACATGATTACATTTATACATATAACATGGATATATGATGACAAATATGGTGGGAGTAAATTTTATTTTTCCCATAAATGATGGAATATCAAAGTGAAGTCTTGCCTTCATCCAAATTGCAACATGATGTAAAATGCCTGCTATAATTCTTGCAATATATTTTAAAGGAACATACCAACTCAAGTACTAATGCAAACTTTAACTTGGAAAGATTGTCCAATACAAATTATCATGCAGAAATATGGAAATCCAAAGAATCTAGGAGTGGAGGGAAACTTGGAGTAACCAGCATCCTTATATGGTTACAAGGGTTAAACATTGAACTTAATGTAAAAAATGAAAATATTTAAAAAACATTGAAGCTGTTTTTGGTATTCATAGAAAATCTTTCTGCACACCAAAGTTATAAATTGTTATTTCCATAGACTCACAAACTGAATGAAGAGGAGAGTAATGGATATTTTCTCAAAGACAATACCATAATGTATAGTAACAAATGCGTTCTCACCTCCCAAAGGTATAGAGAATCACAGAAAGAGAATTCTCGACGGAACAAAACCATCAGCATCCGAAATGCAAATAAATAATCACCTCCACCTAGTGTCTCTGTCATACAAGCAAAGCATTTACGTTACAGGCACAAGAAAAGTTAGGCACAAACAGCCAGTTCAAGTCACTAACTCCTCCAGTGAGCACAAAATTCATGCTATCCATATTTTGTGTCAACCCACCAGTTGGTATCAAATTCAGATGATGTACATACCTAAGTGCTGATGAAGTTTAGGATCAATGACTTGAGTAATTGCAGCCAAATTACTTAGTTGTGCCTCCACACCGACAGAGTTATCAGTACATCTGAAATTTCCTCGCTTTAAATTTCAAATAAGAACACAAGTCATAAGAAACTGGAATCCAAGTTGATAAACGAAAGCAAAAGTAAATAATATGGCAGCTTGAGGAGAAAATGTGTGATTACAAATGGAAAGAAAAAATGTTGCAGCCACATTCAACAGAAGCAACATAAATTTTGCACGAATCATTAGAAGCTTGATAGAAGATTGCACATCTTCTTGGGTGATTTCATGAAACAATAGTCTAGAGATCCTTGCATAGATAATATGCATATGGTATAGCTATAGCACAAACATGTGCCTCCCTAAGTAAAGAGCAGAGCATATATCAAATCTGAGTGCAAACACATTAAGTAGTCACTAGATGTTATGATACTGGTTTGATATAAAGCCAGAAAGTATACAGAACCAGAGATTCAGTTCAAGACTTTACCAGTCTGCGCATCAAACGTTCAAAGCAAAAAAACGCATCTGCTTCATCTTCAAGAAGGATAGTCATTGGGGAGCAGAGATCACTCATTCCTGCTCGGCAAGGAGATAAAATTTAGCATTCACAACAACCATTTTGTGGAAATTTAAATGAAATTGCTTTCAACTACCAGTGTGCATATTGGAAATCTCCCAATTTGTAGGAATGAACACTAAATATAACAACATTCTAGTCATTATATCGAAGATTCAGTAGCGGGTAAATCATTCATAAAATAATGACCTTGACAATAGCCAACATCTGTATCTATCCAGGCGTACACAGCTAGAATATCCCAAAGTTTTGATAAATTTTCTTGCTTCTCGTAAAAAATGAGCGTCCTGTCTGTGCGAACCACATCAAGTCCTGGCATATAAACACAGAAAATGAAACTTATGAACCATTTCACTAAATAAGTTCTGAGAAATCTATAATCCATCAGGTATCATCAGTATGTGTAACATTTTGGGTGAAGATGATGTAGAGAGTCGTAATATCAATGCTAGAAATACTTCACAAGTTCAATTTATCGAAGCATGTGAAGAAATGTTGAGAACCAACAATCAATTAACAAACTTGTCATCACTGAATTATATGGAAACAATTCAAGAAAAGTACTTCAGAATACAAGTACTGTATGTATCACTAACCAATTTGATGTAAAGTAAGCAGCCACTGAATTATTTTCTTATCCTTCACCGGTTCCATTACACTAGCAGGGTTCATGGCACTAACATGGGCTCTAACATTATCCTGAGAAGATAAAGCCCGTCCCCTATCTGGATTTATTTGCATGAGCACTATTGGATCCTGAATTGGCTGACCATCATCAGTGATTACAGGCGCAGTGATAAACCTACCACTTGCAACAACTGGAAACATTTGGCGGCAATCTTCTTTCCACCTCGCATATTCCACCCTGAAAGTAAAACATGCAAAACTTGATGCATAACAAATGATACTTGAATATCTGAGAGATGAATGGTACACATTATGTATCTTGAAATTTTATCCACATAGAAATTCCTATTAAAAAGGTTGTTAAAAGTGAAGACATACATGTAAGTGTCACCCTGCCATATAGTCCAATGATCCGAAACGTAAACTAATCTTCCAGATGCTTGATTTATTTTTATTTTTTTTAAAAACCAAGCGTATTTGCATGAATGTTCCCATATGATGCTTTTATTAAATACATTTGCTCAACTGAGTATCTTATATACATAGGAATATATATACTATGGGTATCTTGTTATCTTGTATATTATCAAAGCCTGCCTGAGCTCATCATACTCATAGTTTGTTTTGGATTATCATAATATCACAAAGCTAAAGGATTGTAGGATTGTAACATTTGTAACTCTTAAATAGAAACTGAAATGAATCTCATAGTCCTTCCTTGTCAAATGTGCTAACCACCAGAACTTCTAACAGGCTTAATTACATAAAAACTCAAGTTCACGTAAACCCAGGCATATAACAACACAGACCTTCGACGTTGACGGAGCTGCTCTCTTTCTTCAAATGTGCTTTTCAGATCATAGCAACCAAGTAGAAATTCCCAAACTTCTCCTCTAATTGTTGGATGAATACCCTGATTGGAGAAATAGCATGGAAGTATCAGCTTCTCAAATTGTTTCTTTTAAGAAACTATGAGAGAGAGAGAGAGAGAGACAGACAGACAGAGAGAGAGACAGAGAATGTTGAAGGAATTAAATTATCTCAGTGATGCAAGAGAAAACACACGAAAAAAATGAGCATAAAAGTGGTATGGATCATAACAAAAACACTCACCCCGCGGTGGATTCGACTCAAAGTCTTGCCTATATCTAGATATCCTTCTGGAGAAAATGCTGCCTGCCATTTCCTTGAACTTAGAGTTTTACCTGCCTGCATACGCAAATAAAGGAGCTGAAATTGGAAGAAACACATAGCGACATATATGAAAAGCGAAACTATTACGTAGTGCTGTTACAATCGCATACGTTATTTCTATGATATACACAATGCAACAGTATTTGTCAACCTAACCTTCTCCCATTAAAACATTCAAAAATAAAATAATAAAAGCTCTTGACTGGGAAATTGCATTATTAGATATCTGACACAAGCTATCAGGCACATATACCAAAAATGGACTGTTATACTCTGCCTGTTCTAGTAGTTAGTATGATTGTTGTTCAAAGCTTATCTTTGCTGAGTTTTGATGCCCCCTTACATATTTCATAAACGATCTCAAAGATAAAGAAAAATTGAATACATGTGTTTCTAGACAGATTAAGACTCCAAAGACACTGATTTGAATAAATAAGACTCCAAAGGGTCATCTCACTGTACATGAAGAAAATTTGCTAGGCATGCTGTTCCCGACGCGCGGGTTCGAACTTAGAAGTACAATTTCCCATTTTCAAAGAGTTTAAATGAGACTGAATCACTGAAACTGGTCACGACTTCAAATAGCCAACTCAAATACCAGGCTTGCCTAAATGTATTGTCACAACCTTCATGTCCAAGCACGGAGCCTGAAGATGAACCAATCATATTCACATGTAAACCCCGGATCCACAACACTGAATCTGTATGTTACTTCTGATCTTCTTGTACCCAAGCATATGAGGAACGGGTATAAAATGCCCAATTTCACAAAATTTACGATCAACTGGAACAAGATATAGTGAAATATTCAATTCCAGATTATCAATCCAATGTACATTAATGTTACTCTTGTCTCCCAACAATCACATCAGTCATACCCTTTCCTTACGAAAGTCATTAAGGAACACCATGTCAACACAACCTCTACAGAGTTACACAATGCACATTACTGTATGATCCATAATCAATATCAAAGCCATGACCTTTATCGAAAACTAGCAGAATCCATTATGGAATCTGAGATTTTAAGCAAGTTCTTAAATCCAAATTCAAAATTGATCCTAAATCCGGATACTGGGTATCCCTCACATCAATACCAACATTAAATAAACGATCCTTTCTTTAACAGAAATGAATAAAAGAGCAGAAAAACAGACCTTGATCTTGAACCGGGTTTTGGGTACATCAGTACACTCGGGCCGGACCTCATAGAAAGAATCAGCAGGAGTTCCAGAGCTCCCCCACATTCCAATGCACCAAAGTTTCTATCTTTCTTCTTCTTCTTCTTCTTCTTCTTCTTCTTCTTCTTCTTGTCCCTGACCACCACTCAGAGCAAGATCAACAAAAACCCAGAAAAACTAAACTTGAGATGAGCTGACCAAGCTCAAAAAGCCTACAGAATTTCCCAGAAAGAAAAACAAAAATTGCAGAAAAGACGCTTGCTTTTTTTATTTTAACTTCTCTCTATGTTATTGTGTTTGCTTTGTAAAAATTTTGTCTTTGTTTTCTTGGCGGTGTGGAGATTCAGTTGTTGTTGTTGTCGTTGATGACGGTGGTGGTGGCGATCTGTTAATTACACTCTGTCAAAGTAATGACGAGACGACGACCTTATCAAAAA
This sequence comes from Geum urbanum, assembly GCA_946800695.1. Lineage (NCBI taxonomy): Eukaryota > Viridiplantae > Streptophyta > Magnoliopsida > Rosales > Rosaceae > Geum > Geum urbanum. Next base: position 51,208,897 of record OX327001.1, on the reverse strand, counting down.
AAATTAATTACGAGACGACGACGATCTCCATCTCACCACTGCCTGCATCCCTACACACACACACACACACACACAAGAAAAAGTTTCGTTTCTTTGTTTTTACTATTTACCTATTTTAAACCACCTCTTCTCACTCACTCTTCACTGCCTAATTTTTTTACGTCGTCTATTTATTCCTCACAAAGATCACCCTAATTTTTTTTTCTTCTTACCCTCTAAATGTACGGCTTGGGGAGAGCAAAATTTACCATTCACTTGGGTGTCCTACGTTGTTCGGATCCCATTGTCCTTAGGTTTTTAACCTTATTGGGTAAATTACTATTGTTGTTTGGATCGTAGTTTGCAGAATGGTTGAGAGGTTTTGTAGGTGGATAACGTTCGCGGGGAGCAGAGAAGCAATGGAAGGAAGTTGGTACGGACCGGGTCAAGTCAATGATGCATTGGTCGGTGAGTTAGCCAAGTAATCTTAGTCTGGCTTGGTCGCTTTAGGTGGTTTGTATAGTAGTCGACATATTGGTCTCTAGAAACACAACAAACTCGAAACCTACATGTAACATCACTAACATGTATGATATGTAATGAAACAATGGAGGTTTTGATTCATAGTTTTGGAAATGCAATGTTTAACGCATTGAGAAAATAGGAGAGTGAAAATTAACTAGGAGAAAATATGCAATGTCGATCAATTTCTCCATCATATTCATATATGGTTCTTTATGGTTTGCTAGAAACCTTGGTATATATTTGATAGATCCTGTGGCAGATGCATAATACAGTACACAGTACACACTAAAAGGAGAGGAGGAGGAGAAACAACTTTTGCTATATCTTTCAGTGAAAAGTTCAGCGATAAAGTAACAACAGATGGGTAAATTAAATGTCTTTGCTTCAAAGATTATCACATATCAGCTGATGAGTTAAAACCTAGCCTTTTCTTCAGTGAACAAATATTGTTCATGATTATACATATCTATACTGATCGATCTAGGTAGCCAATAAACAAGCGCTTAATATAGTGCATGCCTATGTCGACAATGAGAAGTACGTGAGAGAGATGAGGAGCAGCTAGCCCTGAAATGCAAATTATCTACCAGCCAAATAAGATTTGCTTCTTCATTGGGCTTCGTAAATGCATGCATGACTGGTTTAATTAGTTGAGCTCAGACAACAAGCCATGAATATTCTTGATAATCCTACTTAAAGCAAAGAATAAACCCACAGGACAAGTTTCATATAATAAAAGTGACCGATCGATCGAGAAGAGCAACCTGGGCTTTGCTCTTACAGTTTAAAAAGTGAAACATATGCTTTGCACTGGATCGAAGCTAAGAAAGAATAACTAAAAGTTGCGCGCACAAAGCTTCACTGACGCAGCTTATAAAGTTCCCATGCAAACCTGCCTACAAAAACCCTAGTCGTCACACCACTCATCTCACCTCAAATTTGTTTCATCTCATTCGGCTTTGGAGGATCGAAATACAGAAACATTCTGCTTTTGATATCGGTATTTTCATCTTCTTCAATGGCCAGCTCCAATATCCTTAGACTAGCTAACAAGAACATTGCATTTCCTACGTTAGGGCTTCTGTGCTTCACTCTGTTACTGCAGAAGAGTGCTGCAACTGATTTTGCAATAAATTGGAGTGTGCCTAGTCCAGAAACTCATTTTGATCAATGGGCACAGAACAGCAGATTTCAGATTGGAGACTCTGTAGGTATGTTGTTGTTGCTTCACAACCTTATAAACATCATCGTGTTCGTACGTTAATCAGCATTTTAGTACGTACTAGTTTTATTGATCCCACCCTCAACTATATATGCAGTGTTCAACTACCCTGCTGGCCAAGACTCAGTTCTCCGGGTCAGCCAGGATGACTACACAAATTGCAACACCGATGCTCCCACAGCACAAAAATATAACGATGGCCACACTGCTGTCCAGTTCAACCAATCTGGGCCATTTTACTTCATCAGTGGGAACAAAGATAACTGTGCCAAAAATGAGAAGATGGTTGTGATTGTGTTGGCAGATAGAAGCCAAACAGGTACTAACCAAACTAGCACTCCTCCATCTCCTCCTGCACCTTCTGGCGAAGCGTCACCTACTCCTCCGCCTGCACCGGCGACAGTCGAGACCAACCCGACTCCAGCTCCCGAAAGTGATCAAACTCCTCCTCCTAGTGGAGCTGCTTCAAATTTCATCAATGTTATGGGATTCATCGGAGCAGTTGCGGCATACACATCATTTTTACTTTTCTGATTGGCAAGAGTGTTCGCTACAAAGTTTGTTCGAGTCGTTTGCCAAGTTATTTTTATCCATTTCTTTCATTATTTCATTTTCCCTCAGCCCAGTATCCAACTGGCTTTGGAATGGTGCTTGATATGTATTCGTTTGATGTAGATGAGAACCAAGCAGGACTGTAAAATATTCAATTAGTGTGCTTGTGAGAATCCACCATAGAGAACAATAATGCTAGTGCACAAGAAATAAATTGATATACCAGTGCCTCGACGCAAGATATTTTTTTTTTGTACAATACCTCTTGCTGATCTGAAATAGTAGGATGCCTGCAAATTAAGCTTCATAACTACTGACATAATGGAATCATTCTCATGTTATGTTGTCAAACTATCATATTGTTCTCTCACAAACTAAAACAAAACAAGATGCTGAAGTGTATTGCATGGGGGCATGGGTCATGGGGCTGTGGCATATATATAAATCCATAGGAACCTTGTATAGGAAACTCTAATTGATTTTCATCCTTTGTTGCACATCAGTGTGACTATTCGGAAATATTTGTTAACAGAACAAATCCTCACTAAAATGGGTGTTGAAATGAAAAGAGTTTGCTGTCCACTAAAGTAACTTCACCTATTGATCAAAAGTTTTTGCCTAGTTCAACCTTTTTCACCAGCCTCAGAGTGTTGTGCAGAATTGAATCCAATATTCCTGCAACCTGATACCAAAAGAAAGGAATAAATTAGTAGGCGTTATTTAGGGAAGGTGAACCATCCACACATATAAGATACCAACCGTGAAAACGCCTCCAATAATAGCGCACACATTTGTGATAAAATGCGAAAAGGACTTCTGATTTTCTGTTATTAAAACCTGGTTACAGAAGGTGCAAAAAATCAGATGAGAAGCAAGAGAGTCGAATCTGTACAGATATACTGGACTGTTTGTTGTCAAACCTGCATCGGAGAGAGCTCAAAATGGAATTTTGCAACAGGTATGTTCAGACTCTGAATCAAACTGCTGTGGGCAGTGTACTCATATTCCTCGATTAATTTATTAGATCTTCCTGTTATGACCTCTGTTTTGACTATCTGAAGGTAATGCTCAATCTGCCAATACAAACCAGAAGATGCATTTATAAGCTTAAAAACTAGAAATATCTCACAAGCCAAAGAAACATCAGTATTTACTAGTCGCTTGTGAATCAATGTACAGAGTGACAATGTATTTTGTGGCAAATCCAATTAATAAGTTAATAGAATTACTTTCAACATGCTAATTAATAGTAGTATTCTAACAATATAACTCCAAATATCACTTGGCTGTACGTGCGACTCTAAGGAGGGTAATCAATACAGCGAATGTACTGTTTACAAGTTGAGGGTGGATACCATGCCATTTGTACACCAACACTATAAAATAAAGTCATTCAGAGAGAAAACATTTTAAAGATAATATATGGGAGCAGAAGTCAGATAATATTAACGGTGTGTTTGGATAGAGATAAAGTGAGACAAATTTAATTAAATTTCTGGAATTTAGAATTCTATCACCTAATTTTTTGTGTTTGGATAACTTCTTTAAAAATTTAACAATTCCTCTATCTTAAAAATCAGGGGAATTGAAGACTTAAATTCCTTCTTCCAATTCCCTCAAAAAGAGGTGTCATTTTACAATTCCCTTGTATCCTTCTTAAAAGTTTGTAATTCTTGTCATTATTAAATTTCTTAATGAAGAAATCCAAACGCAAGAATTCACGAATGATGTAATTTAAAGTACTTGAATTCTATTTCCGCCATTTGTTAATTCCTAAAAGAATTATGAATCTTTCATCCAAAAACACACCGTAAAGGCTTTAAACGTGGAAGAAATTCTGGAATGAGATATCACGTACCACAATCACCAGGACAGTCCTTTTGAACTACTAAAAGGACTAAAATACCATTTTAGCTGATTTTAATCAGTACTATGGGCACGATTATGAAAAAGCAGACAAGGAAGCAAACAATATGCCAACATATGAATAATTCTGTACAGAAATGAACTTACTGTGACATTAGCACCTAAATCACGGAGATTTATAAAAGATCGCCCATTTAACCTTTCATGGCTTCGACCAAGATAAGGAATCAAGCGCTTCACGTCACTCATCACCTTAGGAGCAATCGTCCTACCGAATGAAAGATGTGATATGAAGTGAGACATGTTCATTTGAGAAGCATCAAAAGAATGAGTTCCTGAATGAGCTGAAATGACAAGATTTCCTGGAACCTGTAGAGTCCAGCACAAATCATATCAGATTACAAGCGAATAATAGCCAATTTCTGGCCCAAAAGATAATACAATAACTATATAACAGCTAAGAGCTTGCACTGAAGTGATACCGTAGAACCATTACATATAAAAAAACTTTTTGTGACCTTTATTTTGAATATTTTCCTTTTTAGGATACCCAATATTATTTCCCACATAAGACCACCCAAATCTAAAAGCTACCGAACCGAAACTACAAGCTGCTCCCCCAAACCAAAAAAGTACTGGATTTATGAGGAAAGAATAGACATATAACTTGTTAGATACACTGAGAAAATACCCATTTTCTTTCTTTTTAATTGTTGATTGTTTCCATAAGGTAGCAGGAAGTAAAAGATTGAAGAAGGTACTTTTTCCCCTTTTGTAAGAACACGTACATAATGAAGGAAATAATTGCCCGACAGTAGATTAGGTGCTCAAATGGCCATGAAAAAATTACATATTGTTTTAAGTGCAGAGGGGACTTGTGTGTCCACTGAACTAACAGCCCAAATTACACACTCAAAATTTGCATTAGCATCTGTTTGTTGACCAGAAATTTCAAGCATGTGTAGCACCTCACGGAATGCTTTTGAAATCAAAATAAGCAAATAAAATTTGCTGAGACTGCCTTTTTTGAGCTTTCTTTATTCATAGGTACTCCAATTAAGAAGCAGCTTAAAGCAAACTTCAGTAAGAAAACAAGAAACTTGCATACACCTAGTGATACGACTGAAAGATAAGCTATTAAATTCAATTTCTATTGAAAGGTTACCTTCTTCACACGCACATATCCTTCAATTCTACATCCTCCTGTCAGTGGTGCTGGTCTTTTTGCATTCTCAGTCCCATTGCCACTACCCAGCGCCAGCTTTTGGGACTCCAAGGGGATGGGTGCAACCAAAGCTTCCATTGTCTGCAAGGATGCAAAGATTAGATCAAATACGTATGCATTTTTAAATTGGTTTGGAAGTATTGACTAGTATAGAGTCAGAGCTAAACAGGGGGTTACAGTACACGGCTAAATGAAACTGATGAAGTCATGTACCTTAATCAAGCTATCCGTATCTCGATCTCCATAATAGGATTCATGTTCGTGGTGCCCATTGTCCTCCCTGTGATATTCCAGATGATTAGTTTGATTGAGATGAGATTGACAAGTACAAGAGAGGCATGGTCGCACATATATATAGTATGAATAGGACGAGGTCACACAAAGAAAGGAGCCTATAACAATCAACATTTTCTTGAGCTGACACATTCATTTGACAAGGAACAATTTTAATTTTTTTTATTGAAAGATAATTAATATATACTAAGTAAAATATCGTGGATGAATGAAACATAAGAGCACAGAGATGGATTACAAAAAAATAAACAAGTTACAGGTCTCCAGGAACATAGTTGAAAAAACAAGACAACTCTAAAATAATTACAAAAACATCAGTTCAGAGAAAACAAGAAGTTGGAAGACTTCAATTTATTACCTTAGATCACTTCCTTTTCGGAAAATACGAATTGATGGATAACCTTGAATGTGATTCCTGAACCATATGAGCATTACCAAAGTTAATAGCAAACCAATCAAGCAACCAACCAAAACCAATTGTGAGAGAGCATAGCCAAAGATTTTATAATCTGATTTACGAGCCTTTCCATAGCTAATATGGGACACACTCTCAACAGTTTTAAGTAACAGAGTGAGATAGTATTAGACTTCTGTTTACAATAAGAGTGGCAATAGCATAAGCCCAGATGGCCAGATTGAAAATTAGAGCAATGTTATCGGGCTTTGTTTGAAAACTTTTAATGGCCAATCTAACATATACCTCCTACACAAGTCCGCCTCTACAGTGCAATCCACTTTTGCCAAAAGAATACGCCCATCCATTTCTGGATCATATCTGCCCACCAGGGATGAGAGATAGACAGACAGAGAAAATGTCCATCAAACTCTGGATATTAAGCACTATGACAGAATATTACAGTGAATTCACAATTTTCATATAACTAGGCAGAACGGTCTGAGTGAATTACCTTTCTCGCATTATCTTGGCAGCCTTCTCCCATGAAGGTTTCTGAAACAAAAGTAACACATAAATAAAGAAAAAGAAAAACTGAACTAGTTCTATTGTAAGCAGGAAAAGAATATATATAAAGGCACCAAAGACTAATTTTTTTAGCTAAATCACATAAAGCAAACAAATCAAAGCCACACATTATCTCCAAAATATACAACTGTTCTTAAAGCATGATAAAAAGAACACATTACTGTAGAACTTGAAACGTATCATAAGATGTGTACGAAGAATGATAGAAAATTAACTATAAACAGTCACCAGTGCAAACAAGATAAAATTAAAATAAAAGTTTGCAACATTACAGCTTTGAGAATTTATTTACATAAAAATTCCTGAATAAGTACCAAGTGCCAAATATACTGCAAAAAAATTTCTAATTATATATGAATTTCATCATCGATAGACTTACATATCCTGCCACCCAGTAATTCCAAAAATCTTCATTACACCATAACCAAGTAGAAATTAGTGATTATTGGCCCATGTACTTCCACAAGATAACCAGCCATAAAGAGAGCAATTGATGGACTAAGGTAGCTAAAAAAGTTCATATGATATTTGAGGGAAATGTAATTAAAGTTAATTTACCAAGCGATTGCTCCAGTAGCACCAGGGAGCATAAAAATTGACAACCAGAATAGGATGCCTGCACAAGAATTGTTTGTTAAAGAGTTTAGATATCAGTTTGCAAGATCTTGAGTGAAACTTTCAACATCAGAAACACATATTAAAGGTTTGGAATTAGAAGCTGGTAGACTTACTGGTGAGTAAATGTTACAAACTTAAGGGAATTTAGGGCAACTGAACCGTCTCCAGAATACTCATCACCTTCATCCCCATGCTTAATGTTATGTGAAACAGGACCTGAGTGAAACTCAGAGCCTGTGGGTATCAGATCTGGACCTATAGAGAACTTCCGAATGGTTTTCGTTATATTCAATCTGTTCTGCAAATGAGACGACATAAATTCAGGCCTAATGTTTATGACAAGAATATAAAGATGATTAACAAATATGAGCTGTAACTAGCACCAGGGGGGAATTAATTAGAGACCGGATGATATAGGAAAAGCAGGATAACCCAGTAATTCAATATGAGAGAAATACTTACTGTTCCCAACACGTCACTAAGGTCAACGGATGCAAATTCACATGAGAGTGCAGGGAAGCTACATTAAGATTGAGCTAAATTAGTGAAGCAGCCAAAAAGCAAAAGAAAGAGGGGGTGGTTGTTATAGAGAATCATATATAGGTTGATAATGTAGAGTAATTATCCAAAGGGAAAGGGATGCTTCCTTGAGTAACTTGCATCAGAAAAGTTGATGTAGCAAAGTGATCCATGGTAAACAGAGAACCTTTGTAAGTTTATGCTAAACTAATCTAAATGACTCTTCCACGTATAGTAAACATTGCTTTCATGAGTTCCCAGGAATGGGTTTAAGCAATCACATGACCACAATAAACATCCACAAATAACCCAGTTATTGATTGCAAATTAGGACGAGCAAGAAGATGATATTGATTCCATCCACTGTATTATACTAGAATCTGTTAAGCATATATATGTGAAGTGTTAGTACCAGTTACTGCTTGAGTGTATACCTAGGTTGATTATAAATTCATTTATGCACATATTAAACCTCAGTATGACTTAAAAACGAATATATAAAAAATATTTAAAAAATAAAACACCAAGACAAGCTATGTAACCTGATATTAAATTCAATGCGTAGGAAGTCCCCATCAGTACTCTTGTCAACAATAACAGATGTAGAGGTGCTGAAAGTCAAATAATTATTCAGCTCCTGCAAAGTGGGCATTGTGAATTCTATTAGAAGTCAGGAAATAACAATTACATAACAATTAAAGAAGAAGAACATGAGCAGCTTACCATTCCAAATAAAAACATCATGGCAAGAGCTGCTACTATAGATAATCCTGCACCTGATAATGATGCTTCTGTCAAATCTCTTGGAATTTTCCTGTACATAAGACAAGCATTTCTACAATAAATAAACATGACTTTGAAATATCAAGAGAACTGCATAGGTTACATAGTGCACAAATAGTATCCAATGTATATTTCACCGGAAGCAAAACTTTGAGAGGATATGCAAATCTCATCTCTACTGCATGTTACACAATGTTCATGAATTTCACAGCTAAAGATGGACTACATGAGATCAGCCTAATCCTTGCCCATAAAACTTAAAAACTATCCTTAATAACAGCCAATGAATCTGACAGTGGATTTGCTTCTTTCAACCATTATCGTTTGTATTTCCGAACATCAAGCTGGGAGCTATTGCTAATAACACCCAAGGCCTCTCCGGTTCGACCTCCTCAGTCTCTGACTTATATCTAACAACAACAAGACGATACGAAGGAGTGAATACACTTCAACTATCTAACAACAAAATGCCGGTATCATTTTTTTTTTCGGTTGACCAAATCAAGTGATGTCCATTCCATAAAATGACATTACTCTTTTCTCTTCATATCTCAATTTCAATGTTTCCGATCCTAACAATCAAACTCTACTGTAATCACAATCAGCGAGCTTTTCTACACTGCGATTATCAAAGTAATCCTGAATTACGATTATGAACAACTCTAATTCAATTCAAAAGTAAATCAAAAGCGGTAGCAGAAATGAAACTGAAATCCAGATTCAGATTGAGCTCAATTCACAGTGAAAAGAAATGGAGCCAAGGAAAATGCGAGAGAGAGATCTGACCTGTAGAAATCGACCGACTTGATCTTGCCGGAGGAAATCATGGTTGTGATGAAGAGGATGATGAAGAGCTAGCTAATATGCTGAGACTGAGAAAGCTCCTCGCGCTTTTGGCGTTGCGTCTCTGCTCTGCTGACTTCGCGGGTTTTACTGATCTGGTGCGCGACGGTGCAGCCTTAGCTCGCTCCTCCTGCACTGAGATGAGAGAGAGAGAGACTGAGAGAGATCTTGTGCGGGACCGGATCTATGTTAGTGTGTACGTAGTGCCCACAGAGGGACCGCTCTAGAAACTCTTAATTAATTACGAGTCCTTTACGCTGGATTAGTGGTATGGTGAGAAAAAAGTGCCCCTTATTTGGAATTGGATTCTCTCCTAACGGAGAAGTCCTTACCACTACCTAACAAGATTATCTTGACCGTAAGATTTAATAGAGGGCCAAAATTTGTTTTGTTTTTATTTTTCTCTCATATCATCTCTTCTCTTCTTCTCTTCTCTTCTATTCTTCTCCGCTGCCTCTTGGTGTTGTTGAAGCAGTCTTCGAAGCTCCGAGGATCGATCTCTTGTGGGTTTAAGCTCTCCATCGGTAGCTTTTTCTTCCGGTCGTCGTCCTCTTCCACTTTGTGGGGTCCCTTCTTCTTCTTCTTCTGTTTCAGAGCTAAGCTAGCTCTTCTTGGAGTTTTATTTAAGTACGTACTGACGAGTGAGCTTGACAGTTGCTTGAGCTTGGGCTTTATAAAGTGGTGGGAAAGAGAGGAAATGATGGGCGTCGGTGATAGGTGTAACCGGCGAGTGAAGCCACGTGGGAGGGGGAGGAAGACGGTTCGCTTTTTTAAACTAAGAAATTTGAGGCGTGGGTGTTGATTAGGATGGAGGGTTTGTTCCAGCCTTATAGGATTAAGATGATTTAGCTAAGTTACTTAATTTGATAGCTAGCTAGGAGAGGAAGGACACGTTGCCAGCAGCGCTGCATACAAGTGGTGGTTGTAAGTTGAGGGGTTTCGGCGGGAGATTGATCGATGAAGAAGAGAAGAGGTGCTTTTGAATTGTAGCGGGGTACGGTGGTGGCATGGTGGCGCTGGAAGGTTTGAACAGCGAAGCTTAGCTCTTGTTCTTCTCCAATAGTCAAATATGAGTATGAAACCCTATGAGTGAGTGAGTATATACGACTCCGAGTCTTCTAGGGGGACTGGTTTCGTTTTTGGGTCTCTGACACGTCAAAGGGGGAAGAATGCTTGGCGCCTGCGTTACGTGGCACTTGGAACTGGTTTTCAAGTTTATGAAATAGGAACTGGTTTTCGATCAGATGGGTGATGCTGATCGAACAATTATGAAAGAAGAAAAGGTTGGGAAGAGAAGAATAGAAGAGATGGAAAGAGAATGAGAGAATGAGACAGAGACGTACGTATGAAATTAAGACGGTGGAAAAAGTTGGGAAGAGAAGAAGAGAAGAGATGATATGAGAGAAAAATAAAAACAAAACAAAACTTGGCCCTCTATTAAATCTTACGGTCAAGATAATCTTGTTAGGTAGTGGTAAGGACTTCTCCGTTAGGAGAGAATCCAATTCCCCCTTATTTAGGCTTTGCTTGTACGCGTTATTTCCCATGTATATCTACACTCTTTTTTCTTTGGTTACATGGAGTCTCTAAAATGGAACTAAGAAAGAAAAGTATAGAGGCAACTTATCTTATCTAAGGATCTACCACAGTTCTCCTAGTTCTTCCAACATTCCCAAGATGATCGAGGAAAGCACCAACAACATAACTAGGAGGGTCGGAGAACCACCACACCAGCCTCATGGTTTAGGCTATTTTTAACAAGGCAATATACAATTATATTCATCTCTCTATAGATGTGTCTCAGTTGTCCAAGAGATGAGTTTGACAATCTCCAACATTCATGAGGTGCACAAGCACAACAAAATCAGACTCTACCTCTAAATCATCAATCACATGTTTTTCAGCTAATTTTAAACCATGATAAAGGCCCCAGACCTCAGCATCCAAAACAATATTAGTACCCATCATGGCCTGAAACCCAAAGATTCAATCTCCATTACTATTACGGACAACTATCCCAGCACCAATATGTCCAGAAGCAATCTTGAACCCATTAACATTCAGCTTAAAATCTCCAGTAGGGGGCTTCAACCAAACAAAATCTCTAATATAAGAAAATTGGCCTCCATTCACCTTAACTTTAAGGTTAGCATTGTACCATTTAACAATAGCCTTATCAATAATACAATGAACATTGGCCGGAATATGAAAGTTAGCTTCAAAAGTAGTCTTATTTCTCCACTTCCAAATATATCAGCACACCATCAAGAAATAATCACACCACTGAATACCAGAAGACACCGTACTAGAGAGGTGCAATTTTGCATCAAGCCATTCATGCCATTTTAAATTGAAGGTTCTCCTAATAGAACCAGGAATACTCAAAACCCTCCAAATCTCATTGGCCTGAGTACAATCTCTGAACAGATGGATCAAATTCTCCTCACCATTAATGTGGGAGTCAGTTTTGGCCACGGAGAGCTTGAGGATTTTTGGCCCTCAAGGTCCAACAGTGATAAAGGTCTGATAATTAGATGGTGTGGGCTTGGGCCTTTTGATAAGGGTTCCGAGTGGGAATCAACTATCCAGAAGATTCTCAAAGTATCTAAAACGATGTAGAAGCCTTTGAAATGTTCGTAAGATGGTATGACAATCTCAAAGTACGATGCGGAGCTCGATGGATTAACATAATCCTTGAAGGAATAAGTAAAATTTGTACGAATCTTAGAGGGATTACACTAAAGGGTTTGTGGTAATCACGAGGTGTGATTGCCCTGGATACGGAGATCCATTCCTTAATGGATTTCTCCTCTTTGAAAGTAAAGTAGACTCGAGAAAATACTATGCTTAGACCTAGTACGATCGTAATCTATACTGCATTTCACTGCACAGTTACAATATTTCACATGCACCGAGCTGAGTGATTAGTCATGATTCTAAAAAACTTTATGTTACTATTAATAACGTTTACAAAAAAATAGCATCTAATTATTGCAAGTCATTTAGTCGTGGAGACTCTTAGGTAGGCCTCGACAATGGGTCGGGCCGGACTTGAGTTTAATACCTTCAAATTTTGGGTTAGGTCGGGCCGGGTTTTTTTTGAAAATTTGAAGCTCACGGACCACAAATGCATGGGCCGGGCCTTATCAGATTTTTACGGGCCAGGCGAGGTTAAGCCCATAAGATCGGGTCGGGCTGAGGTTTTTTATGTATTAAATAAAAAGCCTTGAAAATTAAATGTGTTTAACAATAAAAAAAATATCAACAATTACACACACTAAATAATATATAAGTTACAAAAATTGATAATTTGTATGTAAATGATTGATATTAGGGTAAATTAGGTATTTTAGAGGTTTATAATGATAAAGTAATCTATATTATTTACATTTGATGGGCTTTACGGGCGGGTCTTGATGAGCCTCGACGACCCGAGTTTTTCGGGTTCATAGGCTTTATGACCTCAGCCGAGCCCGACTTTATGCCCATAGGGCCGAATATTTTCAGGTCTAAATTCGGGTCGGACCGAGTTTATGGTCAATGGGCCCATGTGTTAAATGGCACGGTGACCCCTATCTCTAGATACGTACCGTATCTCTCCTGTCAATTTCAGACCTCATCACTGTGGTTCAAATTATGAAACTGTAACTGACCAAACCATGTTTTGCAATGCACAAGTAGAACATTTCATGAAAATGATGGAATATCAAATATGCGCATTTCACATTCGCTTAGAGTTAGAATGCCTTTTAGCTTTGGCATATGCAACATTGGAGCAACGAAAAGGCAACCAAACTAAGAAGTGCCTTATTTTCAGATAATTTTCTTGAATGAGATCTCTAATGACAGTATAGTGAATAATAATAATAAAATTATTAATTAAAAAATTTCAGTAATATCATATATTGTGACTCGAACTTAAGGACTAAGTCGCAATGGTCCCATGATAAATATATTTTACTGAATGAATTCATATACATGTCTTATTAACTATTAGGTTTAAATCTTTTGTCTTGGGCCTATGACAATTTTGGATTAGCCTTCCTAAAAATAAAAAAAATTTGCTTTAAATCCTAACTAATTGATAAAAGTCATAGAATAATCGATCAAAGCGTAGCCGGTACATTCGTCACTATCCCCAAAACCACGGAGCAGCAATGGCAATTGTAGCACTCCTCGGAGCTCTCAGGAAACGAGTCCTTCCTTCCTTCACGCCTCAATCTTTCGCTTCAAACTTCACCCTTCGATCGGTAAGCATCCACTTTGATCACAACACAACAATCCCAAACGTTCACACATCGCAATCATTTCATTTCAATTTCTCACAAACAGATTAGCACGTTGGTGTTGGCCGAACACGAAGGTGGCTCTATCAAAATCCAATCGGTTGGTGCAGTGAAGGCAGCTAAGTGTTTAGGTCAGGACAATTCCATTTCAGTGTTGTTGGCTGGCTCCGGCCCTGGCCTCCATGAAGCCGCCGCACAAGCCGCTTCGTGCGACCCTTCAGTTTCTCAGGTCTGATTCGAATCACTATCCGGTAAATCTATGCGGCTGAAATGGTCACCTGTATGTTTTGGAATTACTATTCTGAGTTAATAGTTTTAATTTTTTTAAATTGGACCGTGATGGTTTGGTGTATGGTGATTGTTATTGTTTAATGTAAAAAAAATAAAAAATTGTTATTGTTTGATGTTTTAGGTGCTGGTGGCTGATCATGATGCATTTAGCTATCCATTGGCGGAGCCTTGGGCTAAGCTAGTTCAGTTGGTTCAGCAGAAAGGTGGCTACTCGCATGTGATCACAACTTCAGGTTCATTTGGGAAAAACATAATGCCGCGGGCGGCTGCGCTTTTGGATGTCTCTGCGATCACGGATGTGACCAAAATTTCCGAGCCTCATCTGTTTGTCAGGTACTTTTTTTTGTTCAGCAGTTGATGTAATAATTTCCCGCAGTAGGACCTGGTTATACACACGGTGCTGATCATTTCTGTACTAATCTGAGTATCAACTACATGGTATCTTTTCTGTATAGTAAGTACAATAATCTGAAGCCACTAGATCCACATCAGCAAACCAATAGTCATTTGCATTAGGAAACTCTTTAGATATGTTCTTAGTACTTCTCATTGTATAATTTATCAAGTATAATTCTGATTGTATCCAATTTAAAGTGGAGTAAATCTAGCGACAAGTAAGATTATATTCATGTCACAGGCCAATATATGCTGGAAATGCACTTTGTACTGTTCGATACACTGGTGGTGGCCCATGTCTGTTGACCGTCAGAGCAACTTCTTTTCCAGTTCCTCCCATCTTATCTGAATCAAAATCTAATGGAGCTTCCATCTCCCAGGTTGATCTCTCCACCTTTGGTGAAGGTCCGTCTGTCAGCTACCAATAATAACCTATTTAAAAGCCAATACTGATTTGATGCTCAACTTAACCAAGAAATGTGCATGCATTTTTTCCCTTAAATTGTGTGGTACACATGATCAACAGCCTCTTGGGTGATCTCATTTATCAGATGCCATCTCCTAACAAGGTTTTTTGTATCTCGTTTTCAGATTTTGTTGGCAAGTCTCGATATGTAAAGCACACATCCCAGGACAACGAGCGCCCTGATCTTGGGAATGCCCGCGTTGTGGTTACTGGAGGGCGAGCTCTTAAAAGTGCTGAAAACTTCAAAATGATAGAAAAGCTTGCAGAGAAACTTGGTGGAGCTGGTAATATTATGTGAAACCTTTCCTCATAACTCAGTTATTATTACTACTGTTGCAATTTCTGTTTTATTCTTTTGGTTTGCCCTTGTTTGCATGTCTGTGTTGTGTTTGTTTGCTTCTAGTAACCCTTTTCTTCTCATACCTTTGAGTAAGAGATGTTGACTTCATAAAGTACTGTAGTTTTACATATTAGAAGATATCTAAACATCCGACGCTTGAACTTATCGTATTGTACTGATATTGCAATAAACATAAGAGTGTCTAACATGTCTTTCTTTTCTTTTTCTTAGTTGGGGCGACCCGTGCTGCTGTTGATGCAGGGTATGTTGCTAATGAACTGCAGGTAATGTGTATAATGTTTTTTTTTTTGTGAACTATTAAGAATGTATTGACTTCTTTATATGGCATGTTTTAGTTAATTTTCATTTCATTATTGTCACTCCTCATTGTGTAAATTATTAAAACTTTTAGGCTTTGCTAATTGACATTGTGCCATGCTGATTGAGAAAAATGCTTCAGCTGCTCATCCCAGCGAGAAAGCATTTTGAGTACTCGAGTCTCAGGTCTTACGTTATAGAGAATAAAAGAAAAAAGAATATGGTTTGTAGTGAAATACTATTTTTTTTTATTCAAAGCACTTTTAGATTGCAATTGTAGGCCAAAACACCCAGACACCCACACATACAGCTGACCATGGTACATTAGAATTTGATCACTTGCAATATGGTGAGAACCTGAATTGCCTATGTAAATATGATTGCAATTGTAGGCCAAAACACCCAGACACCCCCACACATACAGCTGACCATGGTACATTAGAATTTGATCACTTGCAATATGGCGAGAACCTGAATTGCCTATGTAAATATGATTCTTCATGACCCATACTGTGACTGTTTTGTTATTTCTTTGAGGTGTGAATGTTATTATTAGTCATATGATATGGTATTCTTGCTTTTCTTCCATGGTCATGGAATGTGATTGGTGTTGTCTGTCAGGTTGGACAAACTGGAAAAATAGTTGCCCCAGAATTGTACATGGCATTTGGTGTTTCAGGAGCCATCCAACACTTAGCAGGCATGAGAGATTCCAAGTTCATTGTTGCTGTGAACAAAGATGCAGATGCACCCATTTTTCAGGTGATGACTTGAACTTTCCTTTTTTGAAGGCAATAGTTTTACACTCTGCAAGCCCGGCTTGGCATGTAGTACTGGTTACCTACAAGCACTTACTATATGACATGAGTAACGGTCTTCCTTCTGATGATATTTTGCAATCTAATAAACTCATATGCATCACAGGTTGCTGACTATGGACTTGTAGGCGATATATTTGATGTGATACCGGAGTTGCTTGAAAAGCTTCCCGAGAAACAGTGAAACTGTAACCTGAACATTTCAATGGTTCACGAATTGCTGCAACACGGAACATCTTGTAAATCTCTTTATTGGGACAACATCTTGTAAATCTGAATTTTCCAATGCAATAAAGATAGAAGGGGATTCAATATATTTTTTGGTTGTTTGAATATAGATGTTTTTTTCATTATCAACAAATCACATACGGAGCTGAACACAGTATTTTACATATATACTCATCTTTGATGGTTCTAGATGAAATTTTGCTGCAGCTGGCTTGGCTATTCAGCCTATTTTCGATGTGAATCTGCAAAAGGTTAATTAATTTGCTCGGAGGATAACATCTTTTAATAGTTGGCATCGGTCGTGGTGGTGAAGTTAAGGTCATCTAATTCTTTAATAAGGTTTAATTGTCTATTTAACAACAAGCGCATCTGGTGTAGTGGTATCATAGTACCCTCCCACGGTACTGACCAGGGTTCGATTCCCTGGATGCGCACTTTTTGTTGAGCAGGGTACATTTTGGCATTTTGCACTAGCTTTCCAATTAACTGGCTAGATTAGCTAGTCCAATTAACTATTTCAGAAAACTATATTTATGTATGACTCTTGCCAAACTGTCAACCTAGCTAGCTAAGAATAATCGTTGGTGATTTCTGGTTCTGGTTGACACTCATAATTGAGAGAAAATCGGGGCATTTTAGTTAGTGATCGATGAACAAATTTTCACGTTTTCATTTTGTTACAATGCATGTAAATAAAATAAAATATGAAGTTTGACGCATACATGAATGAACTCAAACAATCGTTTCTCTTGGTGTGGACTGTTTCATTCTTTGATTGAATTGGAATATAAAAAACAAAAAAAACATTTCTCATTGATCATGTTTTGACCATACAAAATATTCAATAATGTTGTGTGTTATGACTGTTATATATCGTATATGTGACATGTTGGACACTATCTAATTATGATCTACGAGAGGATAATGTGACCCCTATTATAACAACCCAAACCAAAATTCATGTATAAATCAGCACGAAACAGTATTATCGCGAATTATTTGTATCGCATGAGTTATTAACGACTTTTTCATAGGGAGAGAATTTGACTTGATTTTCTTCATAAGAGTTGTAGAATATTTAATTTCGAACACGTAGGAATTTTTGGAGAATTTTTCAGATTTACGAGCTATTTATTATGATTTTTGGAAGTTTTTGTTTTCGGATAGCTATAGCAATGTTTATCGGAAATTGTTGTAACGGATAAATCGAAAAGAAACTTATTTTTATCGGTTAATTATTGGCCGTACGATCACAATAAAGTCAAATAATAGCCGTTGATCGATTGAGGAGCTTCCCCTATAAATAGCAACTTTTTGAAAATAGCCGGTTTACCCGATTTAGAAAGTCAGACTGTGAGTTGACCATGTGTTGACCGATCCGTTGACCCGACCCGGATTTCCGACCCACCAGGAACTTTACTGTCCGGCCACCGTTTCAGGCGATTGAGGTATGGATTATGTTCTCCTCTTGCCCATGAGTGGCTTGGTGTGATTATTTGGGATTTTTAGGCACGTTTTGGAGCAACTCGAACGGGTTTTAGAGGAGGCACCCACAGACGCTGTGGGCGACAGCGCTCCGGCTGTTCTCCGGTGACTGCGAGGGGTGGGTTCGACTGGGTTTTGCCCTAGCAGTTGAAACCCCCTAGCCCAGTAGCCCACCGTGCGCCGTAGCCGGCATTTTGACACCGAGGAAATTTTCGGCCGGGTTTTAACACGGTGGATTTCGAGCGAAATTCGGGCGAAATATGCCAGAATTTGAGGTGGTCATAGAAGGGAAAGACATAAGGCTTGGAGAGAGGAAGAAAATGAGGGGTCGAACGCTCCAAACGGAGTTGTCCGGCCGGGGGGGGGGGGGGGGGGGGACGCGTGTGGCTCACACGTCGCTGCCAGAGGAGGCACGTGACGACCACGCGCCGCCGGGTTTTAACATGGCGGGACTCCGGCGAGGAAAAATTCCGAAATTGTCTGAGGGATTTTCGGGGCTGTTTCTGAGTTGATTTTCGCACGTTTTATCAAATTCCAGCATTAAATGTATGTGTTATTTATTCAGGAGATCGTGATTGAGATTTTGGCAAGGGAACTTCTGCCAGACCACGGAGCTAGTCTCTGTACTGTGAGTGGACATTTTATTTTCACTATTGTTATGTGAGTCTTCAGTTATATATTTTATAGTTATGCATTTACGTTTATGCATTTTCATTTGGAGGCATATATGATTTGTTTTACACAGAGCATAGTTATAGCTGTTGCATCGATGCACTGCCTCTCGGCTGATCCACGAGATGATCTGGAAGGGCCAAGGACCTAACCCGAGGATTTATTGAAGACCCAGGAGGGCCAGAAACCTGACCTAGGCAGTATTATGACTTGTGGTCAGATGACCCGAGTCGTAGCCTCCACATATTTTACGGCACCTAGGAGGGCTAGGAACCTGACCTGGGCAGTATTTGGACTTGAGGTCGGATGACCCGAGTCAGAGTCTGCATATTTTACAGTACCCAGGTGTACCTGGATGTATATTTTCAGACTTGCATGATTCTTTATGTACATTATTTATGAAAGGCATGTTATTTACAGTTTCAGTTAAAAAGTGAAATATTATTTTCGTCCACTCACTCTAACAGTTTTTGTTATTTTATATGCCTTTCCTGGGCTTTTCGGTTTCCTCCGCCCAGTTTGCAGTTATTATTCTATGATTGCACGTCGGAGACGGAGGCGTAGAGTTTGTGTTACTGTACTCATCTAGTAGGTTCATAGCTTAACCTGCTAGTCTTGTATAATATGTATATTAGAAGTCGCTCTGAATACTGTATAGAGTTTGACTTTGTTATGTTTTAATTTTCACACAGTTTTCTTATTTCTTATCACCTTTTGTAAACAGTGTATATTTATAGTAAATTTAGAATTTGGTTGATTTGATAAATTCGGTTGGGATTTGGTGCCCACGGTTTGTTTTTGTGAACATTTTAGAAGTGTGTTTTCCTTGCAGATTTTTGGGTTTCTTGCTTTTAGAAGAAACTCTGGCAAATTTTTTGTAGACTTAGATGTTGTTAGGGCTTAATTCCGATTTAGGCAACTAAATTGGGATCGGGTCCTTTCACCTATGTATCATGTTTTTTTCGAAGCTCATGAATGAAATCATAAAAACCTAATTAATATGTACGCGCATATATATATATATATATATATGCTGGGATTTTTTTATTGAGAACCCTTATAATGAAGATTTGGTGAGTACACTCTCATTAAATCCAATTTTTTTTATATTTGGACAAATTCACTGTAGGTTAGATATATAATGATGAGTAGATCACTTATGCAAAAATTTTCTCAGAAATTGAAAATCGTCAAGTAATTCATAATCAAGATTTATCACTTATGAACATGAATTGAACGGCGTATGTATTACAGTTTTGGTTTGTCCATTGATTTGATCTTGTTCAATGTTTTAACGATTTTCAATTTGGATGAAAAATTGTAGAATGATCTACTCATCAATATCTTTATCGGTTAACTTTGTAAAATGTTATCGAAAAATGACTCTTACGACAATTTTATGAAAGGTACTCTTCAAGTCCTCATTATAAAGGTCCTTATTGGAAGAGTTGCCTATATATGGTTGGATTATAATAATGAATGAACACACAATAATTATTGTAGTGGACGACTAGTAATTGTTTCGGACTCTTCACAATTTTGTGCCTGTGGGATCGTTAAATTCCAACTACATCAAAATCCATCGATGTTTAATTTCAGGCAATATTTGTGCATATATAAGGGTTACATACAAAGAAAAGAACTAGGGTGTAATCTGTTGCACACCACCTAGTAGAAATCGCTGCGCCACCGAAGTAAAATAAGGAACCTACAAAGACCAAATAATGTCGAGACCCATCCCAAAAAACCATCAAGGCATGGATCCCTCTCCGGCAACAAACCACAGACAAAGGCCAAGTCAAGACCAACCCCCGCCCCGGTCGCTATCGGATGGACGCCTCCAGTAGAGAAAAGAGACAGAGAGAAAAAACCCTCTCATCTCAATTAATTGTCTATTCTTATTTTTTTTATTAAAGCTGGAGTACGTAGGCTCATTGATGACGGCTTTTGTTGGGTCAGAGATTCTTTTTTTCTTCAAGATCGGGTATGGGATTTGTGGATGGTGTGTCGTTTGGGGACAACAACTCTGGTGTTGACTTCCAACCAGGAGGGTTGAGGTGGGTTTTTGATCGGACTTAATTTGTGGCTTCAGTGGTTGTTCGAGTGGTGCTGGGTGTAGGGTTGTGGTGGAGGGTTGCGGCAGCACTAGAGTTTTCTGTTGTGTCACTGTTTGCTGGAGAGTTCTGGTTTTGTCTAGAATATGTTGGGCCTCATCTCTTCGGGCTATCTTATTTGGGCTTTTATTTGTTTTCTAAGTCTTAGTTTTTCTAATTCAATAATGTCCTATGTATTTAGGATCTTAGTTAAGTACTCTTGTAGCGTGAATTTATTTGCGTCTTTTTTAGTTGGTGTGATTCATTAGGTTTTTGCATACCTACCACAATTGAGTTCTTAGAGGTATATATGTCCAATACTTTGTTCTCATGTTTTTCGACCTCTTCTTAAGACGTAAATGAGCTCGACAATTGTTGAGTTTAGTGATTGTAACGAATAAGGATAGGTTATGACTTTTGCCAACTCTATTTGTACTAGGCAGAATTCGGTTAAAATTTAGCAATATGTCTGGTATTTCTGGGGGTGCTCTAAAAAAAAGAAAAACTAGGGTGTATATAATTTCCTGTACGTACTTCTTTCATTTCTGATATGGGTAAGGCTAGAATTTATATATCTTAGAATTTCCCTATATATATTTCATAAAATCAGTTCTTATAGAGAATTGAACTCTCAGTCTTTGAGTAATTGATATCAAGGTGACAAATCATTAAACTACCCGCAGCCGATGATTACTTTTATGTGAATCAATAAAGCATTTGTTTATGCATTTGTGAAATTTATAAACACACACACATATCGATTTATATGCTGAACAAATCTTCATGTTTTCTGTAAGTTCTAATTTCAAGAACTGAATCAAATGAATTACACATTACAATGAGTTTCGATCAGCATTTTCTTGATCATCATTCTCACCGACAAATGTATTGGTACGTATGGTACGGTTGCATGAGAGAGAGAATCTGTATTATACTTGCACTACTGGGATGATAAGAACACAGATAGATCAACCAAAGTAGTTAGCCACCGTAGAAAATGGAACTAAGCAGAGTCCTCTTTTTTTCAGCTCTGTGTAGTCACTTTCCCTCCCATTAAATTCCAATTCAGTAGTACCTCCCCCATCTACATTGCCAGAAGTACTTCCTTTCTCCTATATACACAGATTAACAACAAATTACTCTCAATCCATATGATGCACCCCATCGGGCCATCGGATGATCCAATGTTAATATTAGACAATATAATCATCGATATACCAGTTGATCGAACTTTAATTAATTTCTGTATGTCCATACTTTTACCTTAGCTTTGATGTCTATATGATCCGTCTGCAGCTTTTGTTTCATAACTGACTGGTAAAGATTACAAACCTGTCGAAACATGAGAAAACAATCTTAATTAGTAAAACTGCTTAATTATCATAGATGCAATTCTAAATGCATGAGAACTAATTAAGAAGTATTTAACTCGGAAATTCTCCTCCAGTTTATGTGTACCTTGGGACTGTTTGCAGGAGAGGTAGCTGTATCCTCCAGTTCATCATGAACCAGAGATCTTTTGGTTTTCCTTTTTATGGGACAGCTGGGTGATACTTTATTACCAAACCCTAGAGCTTCTTCGTTACAGATATTACTTATATTTTTGCTAATCGAATTCGAATGAGCAGCACCGGAGACTGTTGAGTGGTTTTCATAACCGGAGGAGAAAGACGAACCGTACTGCTGTTGATCATGGTGATGGCTGTCTCTGGAAAAATGTTCCAAGTACATCGTCCAACTACTCTCCTCAATGGACGGCTGGTCATCATAATTAGTAGTCTCAGAGGAAGAAGGAGCTTTTCGCGCCATCGAGTTCATAGATCGAGTATGGTAATGCGTGAAACTAAGAGAGGAAGAGGAAGATAGATGAAGGATCGAGCGAGCTGGTACTATGTATTGTTGGGCAGTTTTAGTTAGTAGTCTTGAAGAGAGCTAACTATATATAGAAGAGAACAAATTAAGACATGTGTTGAGCTAGCTAGATTTCTGCGCAGCCGCCTTAAGATGATTGATCAAGGGATTAGTTGGAGGAAAAGTTAATTATTGGCTGCCTCCAACTGGGGCTAGGTTTTGACCTCTTTGCTGTAAGAGTAGTACGTAGATATATTCGACAGGCCGGGATTAGGTTATTTCATCTTTTTATAGGGGGAGGACTTGGTTTTCCACTAAATTCAGTTGATCGAAGAGGCCTGGTTTAGTCACCAAAGACTTGAGACTTGTTCTTACTTTCATTAATCTCGCTCTATCCAAGTCTAGCTAGAACCTCAATAAATAATTTAATTAAACGGAGGTCTAGCACCCATGGAATGGCGCGGCCAAATTAAACTCCCAAATTAAAGAGTCTAGGGGTTGGATAACTTCAAAGTTCAAAGCAGTTAGCTAGAGAGAGCAAAAAGCGATCAAGTTACATTGGTCAGTTACATACTAGACAATCGATTATCTCCATGCCACCATAAAATGCATTTTATCGAAGCGAAATTGCATGTTGTCAGGCTATGTTGGAGTCTCATTTCTTTTAATTTTGTTTTGGTTTATATAATGAAAAAGTTTGGTACCGGCCATCCACATGTCATCTTTAAACAGAATCATCGATCTGTTAAGAGAATAATTGTCGAGCAGTCAGCTTGATTACATGACACTTCTCTAAGGATGCTCTATTAAAGCATCCACACACCCGTTTAGAAATTCTTATTGGCGTAGAAATAATTATTTGAGGAAGTACGTGTAATTATTATTTATCAAATAGAATGTTATATTCATATTTTTTCTGTAGTGGTGCAAAAAATAGGACTTCCTATTACTATTTATCAATTATAAAAATTTAATTTTTTGGGATTATACTACCAGCATTTTCACTATAGCCGACGACATTAAAAAAAATAGGCCGACGATATTTTAAATCGTCGGCTATAGTAGACTATAGCCAAAAATCGTCGGCTATAGTCCTGTAAGCTAAAAGGCGTCGGCAAAAGTATAGCCGACGCTTTTTGTTGCAAAAATTGTCGGCTATAGTACTATAGTCAATGATTTTTGGTGTTGTCGTCGGCCTGTTTTTTTAAATGTCGTCGGGTATATTGAAAATGCTGGTAGTGTTATTTGAAATTTTTAGGGAGCTACTTGTAATTTTTTAGGATTTTTTTTGTAATTTTCAGGGGTTTTTAAGTAAAATATTGAGTTCTGCCGTTATTAACAAAAAAAATAGCCATTTCATTTGAATATGGGCCGTCAGATTGAAATTTTGAATCAAAATGGACGGCCAAGATCAAGATAGTCATTGGCAGCTCAGTGGCAAACAACCTCGCCATGTAGCAGGCTATCATTGGTTCATAATTCTCTGGTAAAAAAAATTACTTTTTTCGGTACGTGTATTACACGCATTTGGTTGAAAAAAATACGACGTGCCCTGGCATCACCTATGTGAGTGGGCTCTACCAGGGGACGCTTCCTCTTCGGCATTTGATTTTCAAAAGCCGTCAAGGAATTCCTCACTGTCAACCTCCGGTCGCCAACCCCAAATAGCACTGCTACATTCGTTTGTCGCTAGGAAATTCCTATATCCTGTGGGACCCGGCCATCAATTGAACATCCTATTTCTCCCAAAAATCCCCACCGCTGCAGATGCTCTTATATTCGACGATCGAACAAAAAAAAAAGGAGCTAGCTATAGCTTAGAAAGGAATGTAATTGGTCACCATGTTTATTTGAACATCTTATTTTCTTAATCAAAAATGAGTTGAAAACTTGATAACATATATAAAATCCTCCCATGATTGGATACAATTATGCATTCGATTGACTAACCAAGCTAGAAACAACATATATATGTTACAATCCTCCCATGATTGGATACAATTATGCATTCGATTGACTTAACCAAGCTAGAAACAACATATAAATGTTGTTGAAAACTAGTTTAATTTGATTAGTTGGGGACTCGTATAAAACAAAGTAGACGACTTGTTGGCTTTTCTTGCCAAGCGACCAATTTGTAGAATAATTTAATTAGGTTCGACTTTTCTTACGGTTGAAATCATTCGATTTTGTAGCATTGGTTTGTCATATTAATCATATATAGCGTATGTCATAAGTATCTTATTAGATGGCTTAATTCACATCTCAGGACCACGTACATACTACAGAGTCACACATGTTGGAAGATATAATTGAGTTAACTTTAAGAAATTCTTTAAGTAATATAAGAATCTGAGAGTTCTAAATTAGAGAACATATTGTTATATAGCTAGTGGTAGATCACATACATATTGTAAAATAGCCAGCAATAAGCATGGTAGATCTCATGTTGTAGATCTAATTAATATATAAGACAACATTCTCAAGTTGAGACACTTTTAAGATAAATTTGATCGAAAAAATCATGTCCAAGCTCTACTAGGGTTTGGGAGCCGCCACTATGGCTCTCTCTTACACTTTACTTTACTGTTCCTCCGATCGTTCCCTTCAACCACTCTTCCATTGGTGTCGAGAATCGCTACACCCTTGGGTGTGGTTTTCCCTTCCCCCCAAATTTTCTCGGGGTTTCCGTCTGGCGGAGATTTCCCTTCATCCACCTAGATGTTCGTTTTTACAGGTGTTGCCTCTCTCGCTCTTTTGATTGGAAAGGTTGAGGGCCGATGGTGTTGTGGTCTACTAGCGCTAGGGTTGGGTTTCTTCCTCAGCCAAACAAGGTGAGAGGTTCTAGTTGGTGTTCAAGACAGGGTCAACGCTTGTTGGGATTGGGTCTGCTCTTTGGAATATATCGGATGTTGTTTTTGTTAGCGGAGAAGCCGAAGGGGCATTCAAGTATACGGTACCTGTGCATGCAATCATAAAGCCAACCTTGGCAGTAAGTGATGTGGAGCTCTTGGAGGGTCAGGAGGTGGAGGAGCCACCGAACATTGAGTCACCGGTAGCGGTGAGCAGTGCCATTGAGGGCACAAAGTGATCTTGCTCGATGTTTGGGTTCTTGTTGTCGAGGCCTGGTTGGTTTGCCTGCCTCGATATGCTTTTGACTATGGTCACATGGTTTATTACGCGCTTCATCATAGGGGTTGCATTTCGATCTAGATTATGTTAGATCACATAAGTTTTTTAAGAGTATTGGTACTCCTATGATCATGCCATTTCTGGTAAATCTATGTATAATCACTATAATATAACCTTACATTTATTTTAGTGTAACAATGCAAGCATTTTGATTAAAAAAAAAGATAAATTTGATCGCACAAATTAAAGTCTCGGCAAAATGAATTTAGTCAACCAAATTATAAGTTCGTATCAATTAGGAAAACCAAATCATATAATTTGTAATTTATTTATCATCATTCGAATGTAGAATCTGCCTCTTTAACACGTCCTTTCATAAGCAACCTAAATTATACTTTTTCCTTTTCCTCATGCTTTGTCGACTAAACCCTAATCACATCTTGATATGATCTATTATGCTTGATTCTAAGAGAAGGTTCTACCTCTAGTTTAATTTTCAGTCGAAAATGTAAGTAACATACCTCTATCTAAATTCCACTTACAAATCAAACTGCTATCGAACAAACTTGAAAGCAACTAAGAAAAACCCAAGAAGGTACGTATCACATGAAAGTGATGAAACAGACATTCCTCAAAAATCATGATGCACGCCGTGATTTAGATCTACTACTCCGATTGATATCATACCATGTTAAACAAACCTAAATATGTGATACATGAATCTCGCTAGTATTATTCTAATATTATCCAAACTCAAACCATTAGGCTTAGTTTTGAAATTGATCTTTTGTACATGTATTTGAGTTTAGCATATCCAAAAACTATAAGTACTAACACCCCCCCCCCCCCCCCCCCCCCCCCCCCCCCCCCCCCCCCCCCCGCCCCCGGCTCCTTTCCAATATTTATATTTATATTATACTAACTTTCATGAACGCGCATACGCGTGAGTGAATTCTCGGTGTACTTATGGGAAGTTGTGCAATTATATTGTTTTCCAAAATATATAATTCAATCACCACTGATTTCATTTTCCCAATTATGACTCTCAATTCTATGAAAATTGAACAAATATAAGCTATTATGATAAAAATTGAGAGATCAAATGCGTCAAGATCTGAAATGAAGTTATGTGACCTTAACCACCATTTAAATATGAATTCGGACTATTTTCTCTTAGACTTAGATGTTTGAAATAAATTTTGAGTCTATCATAAAATAGTACGAATACAAATGACAAATTTTCGAGACAAAAGAAATGGATAATAGGTAGCTAGCTACAAATACTAAACATATAAGTAGGTAAACATATATAGCCTGCCAATGAATCAAGCTGTTTATTTTCTCCAAAATTATATTTTCAATTGTTGTGTATTACAAATTTCATCTTCATGGGACATGCCGGTTTCAATTGGTTTTTTGGAATTCGTCTTGGAATTTCCATGTGATAACGGATGGTTTGCTACTCTAGTTTTCATATTTATGTACATCCCTCCTTCACCTTTATAACACTTGTTGGTTACAACCATCTTCACACTATTATCTCCTACTTGAAAAGAATGACCAGAGATGAATTAAAAATATTTATACACATGCTGTACTTGAACTATCACCATCCAATTGAACAATATAAAAGTTTTACCTTGTAATCTTCATTTTTGCTCGAGTGCATATTAACAGGCCATCCCCCTGTCTTTTGATATATCTGCACACAGTTTGCATAATCAGAATAATTTCAATTTTTGATTCCAAAAGTACTAATTAATTAAGAAAAAAAGATTTTGAAATAATAGTACTTTGGCGACATGGATTTGTGAGTACAAAATTCAAATTTAGAAATAGTGAGAGAAAGTTACTGATGTAAGTGAAAGCATGAAAATAAGAATTAGAATGGAGAATGTACATCAAGATAGGAATAGAAACTGGGGCAGTCAATCAAGTAGGGGGGACAGATAAAAAATGACCAATTTCGTGGACGTCTATAACTATGGTCAATCTTACTGATATGTCAACAAGAAAAGAAAAATTACAAGCTATTCCCTTTCTCAATTCAAAGGAGATCTAAATAAAACTATTTCAACAAATATAATCCAAAACTGGAAAACTTCCTATATAGTATAACTCACTGCTAATTAAGAACATGTACTCCTGTTTTCTTCTAAAGGTTGGATCCAAATCCTACATAAGCTATAATAATGTAATTCTCCAAAAGATCAGGTAGCACAGAAAATTCCAAATGAGTCCCAAACAACTTAATTCACCCCTAAATTTGTATTAGAACATGAAAGCAGAGATCTTGAGGTCATAATCCTCGACCCAGAAATTCGTGAAGGAAAAAATCATGAATTTGTAAACATTTACTTAACACTAAACGAATCAAAAGCCTAGTACCATAGTTGGAGCAACTGATTGTGAGTACTACATCACATTTTCGGCTTCCACGAAACGCATAAAACATGAAGAGTAGTCCAAAAATCTCTAGAGATATCTAATCTGCAAGAAACCATAAACATTACCTGGGGAGAAACCATAAACAACACACACCTAATCGAACGATGAAGGCAATAGAGGACTTGTGCTTACTATTTGTGAAGGCAATTGTTCAATTCTTTAGCTTATTGACTACACTGCCAAACGATCAAGGCACGCACTTTAGTTCGTCATTGCCTTCTAACTGTGAAACTATAAATCAGGCTCCTCTCTACAGTGCAATGTTTACGCATTGGAGTGAAGCGGCCGGGTTAGAAATCAGTTTCTTCTCTCTAATAAAACACACCGGGTGAGTCCTTTATATTGACTCGTGTAATACACGTGTCGTTCTCTCTTCTATCAGTTTTTCTCTATTTCGTTTTGTACGTACTGTTTTATCATTTTCAATTTAATTCGAAGGTTGTATATCTTAGTCGATGAGGGGGGAAATTTAAAGTAATATGAATGTTCTACCTTGACAACTGCCTTAAGCATCTCTGCTTTAATTAATAGAGATTATTAATCGACCTATCAATGGCACCTCATAAGTTTGTAAACTCTCTTGCGAACTTTTATTCACTTCCTTGCATGATGTATGTATTTATGATTTAGTTAGTTTGTAAACTCCGTCGTCCAAGGTCCGTGCTCCAAGTGCTGTCGTCCAAGCACCTGGACGACGGAGATTTAGTGATCCGTCGTCCAAGTGAACTTGGACCTCGGACATTATCCGTGGCCCAGGTACCCACCTGGACGACGGAAACTCTAAGTCTCCGTCGTCCAGGTGAACACCTGGGACACGGACATTGCTCGTTTGTCCGTGGCCCAGGTGTTCACCTGGACGACGGATAAATAGTAATCCGTCGTCCAGGTGCATACATGGGCCACGGAGAAGCTAACAATCTCCGTCGTTCAGGTGTCCACCTGGACGACGGATAACTAAGTCTCCGTCGTCCAGGTGAACACCTGGACGACGAAGAACGGCAGGGTTTAGGGTTTAGGGGTTAGGGGTTTAGGGTTTAGGGTTCTGCACCTGGACGACGGAGAACATAATCTCCGTCGTCCAAGTGAATATTTAATTTTTTTTTAAAAATAAATTGAAATTAAATATTATTAATTTAATTTATTATTATTTTAATTTAAATAATGAAAAATGCTAAAATTAAATAAATAAACTAAATTTTGAATATTAATTAATAACTTAATTATTAAATAATCAAAGTAAATTAATTTGTACATACGAAAAAACCCATAAATTAAAAATTAAAATATTGTTCGGAATGCGGAAAGAAACGAGATAATATACTACTAGCTAGCTAATACACTGGAGGAGCAGATGCGCCGCCGAGTCCTCCGCCTCCAGCCGGGTCGTTGTCGTCGGGGTGTGGGTTCGGAGGAGGTTGACATACTTCTCGATTTTGTTGCATGAGGGCGATGAGTTGGGCTATTTGTGCTTGTTGTTCGTCAAGTCTTTGCCGCATTGACTCATTCTCCTCTCGTGCCAGTCGAGCCTCTTGAATGGCTGCTTCGACGGCCGCAGCCTGACTCCTTCTCCGCTGCCCCGAACCTCCCGTAGATGATGAGCCGGAGGTCGTCGACAAATCTCGTACCACCCTAGGCCCAAAGTGCATAACCTCCTTGCCAGCTCTACGA
This sequence comes from Geum urbanum, assembly GCA_946800695.1. Taxonomy (NCBI): domain Eukaryota; kingdom Viridiplantae; phylum Streptophyta; class Magnoliopsida; order Rosales; family Rosaceae; genus Geum; species Geum urbanum. Next base: position 51,178,997 of record OX327001.1, on the reverse strand, counting down.
CCGTAGACCTCATCCGCGATTGCAATTTGGCTCTCTAAGGATAGAGGAGGCAGGTCTTCCGGCGGCACATCTGGGAACGCAAGCTGAGTGTTAGCCAACTCTTCATGCGCACGCTCTATCGCCCTTGCCTACAAAAGAATAATTAATTTATTATAATGAAATCATATTTAAATAATAATTACTATAATTAAAAGCACATAATTAATATATCACTTACGCCGCATTGACTCGCTTCATTATCGATCCCTGGCGTCACGTACGCGCTTACGCTTGCATCAAGATAAGGGTGTTTGGAGCCCTTATCCTTGTGCTCCTTGGCTATTTGAATGAACTGCTTGGCGCCGGTAGTATGGTGTTTCTCCTTCTTCCCCAGGTTGGCTTTGTTGACACCGGAGAATTTCTGTTACACAACATAATTAAATCATTAAAAAATGAATAACTACAATTTAAATAATTCAATTATCTTAATTGAAATAAAAAAAATAAATTAATACCTTAAATTGTTCATCGGCAAAGTGGTTACACAACCACTCCCACTCATCTTCTCTCTCCCCTTGCAGCTCTACCGGGGGAGGCACGGGACCGACATCTTTGAAGTACTTATGGAGCCTGTACTTCCAATCTTTGTAGATGGAGTTGGCGGTTTGATTGATATGCCTCAACATAGCCGGTGTCGGATCCACGTCAAATTGTTCCTATCAAAAATAAATAGAAAATTATAATCGTATATATTATGAAATTTTAGGCCGAGATTAACAATATTATATAATAACTAAATTGAACGTATTACGTACCGAAAGATCTTTGAAGACTTTCGCCTTCTCATGATCCGGCGCCTCCTTCCAAGTAGGGGCAGTGATACGAACCCGGTTACGGATGATTGACCCTATCCCATGCGCCGAGAGACTTGCTAGCTGAGCTGTGGGAGGGCCACCGGTGAATTCGTCGTACGGCAAGTCGATCTTTTTACCGGTCGCCTTGCAAATACGCTCCGCTTTGCCCCCTTTAACGAGACCCCGAGTCCTTTTTGGTTCCGGGTCAGTGGGGGCCCTCCTTTGCCTACGGCGGGCGCTGTACATGATTGATTCGGCGGTCGAAGACGCCTGAGTACTTCCCGTTGAATGGGTACCGGGCGTCGGAGATTGGAAGGGGTCGACGTCATCACCGCTCGAGATGAATGGGGGAGCGGGAATTTCCCCAGAGGGCGCTACGGACGGACCAGATGATCCGTCCGGATTGAGAGCGTCGTTGCCCTCCGGTGGTAATTCTCAACCGACTTGGTCCGCCAAGCGGCGGAGCATGGCATCTTCTGCCTCTTGTTGGGCTTTCTTCTTGTCGGATGTCGTCTTTGGCGGAGCCATTTAAACCTAAGAGTACGGGGTTAAAATACCTACTTACCATAATAATTACAACTTAAAAATTTACGCTAATTAATTAAGTACGTTTAAGATTTAAATAGAGTACACTAGCTTGGCATTTTCGGTCGTTCAATGGACGTGCGACCCGCGCGATAAAGTGTAAATTTTCAATTAATCAGCCTTGGTTAAATCGAAAAACATGGCCAGTTAGGGATAGAGATAACGTGAGAGGCAGGACTAATTTTGACAAAAGTCTTTCTTAGTCCAAATCCTGTCACCAGTCATAACCCTTTTCTAGACATCATGTCCGACATTCGGCCAATTTTTCGAAAATTTACACTCCCTCAAGTCCTTTGCAAACTCCGCCCTCAACCTCGTGTCCATAACTTCACTTAGGTTATGGTGTGCGGTGATGAAATCCACACATCACGAGGGGTTAAGGAGATAAGCAAGGAAAAGAGGCGCCATCTATTCCAAAGAGTGCGACTTAATTACACCAAGCCTATGTACTAAATTTAAATCGAACACGTACTACTAATTAATTTACTAAAAAATACACGTAATTACATGCAATAATTTATTTTCCATTTAGCATGCAATAATTAACCATTTAATTAATTAATAACAATAATTATTTAATTAATTAATTAATAACAATAATTAATTATTTATTTAATTAATAACAAAAAATTTACAATTATTCATTTAATTAGTATTAAATAACAATAATTATGATTTAATTAATTAATAACAACAATTAATCATTTATTAAATATTTAAAACTAATTACTAAATTAATTTCTACTAATTAATTATATTTAGAATTTAATTAATTAATAAAATGAAAATTATTTAAATAAGGGAAAAATAGAAATTTACCGAATCGGAGTTTTCGGGAATTTCGCCGGAGTTTTGTCGTCGGAGAGGAGGAATCGAACCACGCCGGAGTTGTATCGTCGGAGCGTCGTCGCCGGAGGAGAATATCGCCAGAATGAGATTGAGAGAGAGAGGAGAGGAGAGATGGAGAGAATTGTAAGGGATGAGGAAAAGAAGATGAGCCGTACTCTATTTATAGAGTTTCACTTAGACGACGGAGCACTATTCTCCGTCGTCTAAGTGCACCTGGACGACGGAAACAGTGTTCTCCGTCGTCCAGGTGGCGGTTTCAAAATTTTGAAGCGGCGCGTAATTAAGGGGCGGGACGTTTTGAACCGCCATGGAATTGGACTTAGACGACGGAGAATTCATTCTCCGTCGTCTAAGTGAAAATTCAAGCGGTGCCAAAAACGGAAGAGGTAAATTGAACCGCCATAATTTTGGACTTGGACGATGGAGATGGTAAGTTTCCGTCGTCCAAGTGAAAATTACATGAAAAAATTAAACAAAAAAAAATTTGAACCGCCATGATTTTTGAACCTGGACGACGGAGATGGTCATTCTCCGCCGTTCAGGTGAACACCTGGACGACGGAAAATGACCATCTCCGTCGTCCAGGTTCATATTACGTAAAAAAAAATTTGAAATATAATTCGCTAGGAATTTAGCGATCTGTCATTCGAGTGAAATAGTCGTACAATATCGATGAACGCATCGTATATATGAACAGTCAAATTTGAACCGCCGATTAATTTTACGTATTGAAACATGTTAAGTATCGACTAATCTTTACGACTTCAGTGTTCATGAGTAGACGCTCATTTGCAGCAGAGTATTAACGAAATTGAATTTGGACAAAACAACCGTTGGATATGTTCGTCGTAACATAATATATAATTGTCTTCAAAGGACCATAAAATAATAAGTTCAGGAAGGGTTTGATCGGCACAGTCAACCGCAAAACCGATAATTTCACAAACCGAAAACGTGGATACAAGGCATTTCGCAACTCCGATTTTCGAACCGTCGAAGCTCACACACCAAGAATTGTTTACTCTAAAGTCTTGATGAAAAGAAAATGCATTGGAAGAAGGTCTAGATGGTCGTTGTCTTAGAAAAAATTACGATATCTGCACCTGGACGACGGATTTGAGCGTTTCCGTCGTCCAGGTTTATACCTGGACGACGGATATGAAGTTATCCGTCGTCCAGGTTAGAACCTGGACGACGGAAACGCTCAAATCCGTCGTCCAGGTGTATAGACCCGGAATTCAAGGGTTAGGGCCTTACTGTTTAGGGTTTAGGGTTTGTGAACTTGGACGACGGAGAATGACCATTTTCCGTTGTCCAGGTGCATAGACCCCAATTTCAGGGGTTAGGGCCTTAGGGATTACGGTTTAGGTCGTCCCCGGTCATTTGTGTACGTGTCCGTTCCATTATCAATCGATCCGATCGAACTGCTACATTTAGGCCGGCTAGGGTCAAGGATTTAGCTAGGGTATGTTTTATATGAGATTGAGATTTGGCGCCAATATTTATTAATTTCTCCGTTGGCCAGGATATATAATTCAGATTAATTTCTTACCGTAAACCGGCATCGATCATATATATATATATATTACAATAATTACAGTAATTAATTACCAATTAATCTCCCTCGTCGTATGACCGTACTCTTCGTCATAATCATCATCGTTCTCATCCCCGTTAGTCGACGGCTCATCCTCGTCATCGTACTCAACATCGTCCGACGAATAACCTGAGTCCTCGTCCGCGTCCTCTTCCTGCTCGTCTTCTTCATCTACCTCATCGATAATCTCATCTTCAGTTAGATCTGTACAACCATCAGGCATGGGTAACCGTTCACCATCTTGAACCAGGCAATAGAAATATTAGGCTCTTGATAGGCAGGAATGTCTCTTTCTGGTTCAGCAGCATCTTCAGTCGTCGCCGGTGTCCCTTCAATTGTCCCTGTATTCCATATTCCTCGGTGAGAGATATGGTTCACTATTTTCCACCCTTCACCGGCTTTCGGATCGTCGAGATAGAACACCTGCCGAACTAAGGTGGCCAGAGCGAAAGGCTCATCCTCATACCAGTGTGAGTTTGTATCGACTGATAATAGTCCAAGGTCTTCCTTTGTACGCTTGAACCATCTGCACTTGAATAGGAAAACGTTGACATCATTCCCGTAACATAGCTGAACCGCGTATACAATAGCCCCGTAATATAGATCATTGTCTTTCCCAACGGCTACCCCACTGTTTTGTGTTCTTCTTCCTTCGTCTCGGGCCAATGAATGGAACTTTACACCGTTCACAAAACATCCGGGATAAATATAGTGTTTAACCGGCTTCCCTGCTAGCAAGTGCTTTGGCCATGACCACCACCCTCCGTGGTTATCAGATTTTTGCAGATCAATCATCTGCGAAAAAGGGCAAATTAATATAAGGGTTTACTTTCTACAAACATGAGCGATATGTATTTAAATAATCTCATCCGAGTCGTACGTACGTACCCATTGGAAGAAATAATCAGGAAACTTCTTCTTAACCATTTTCTCAATCCACGCCGAACTCTTGTTTTGATTTATCGCCTGAAGCCTCTCCCTGTATGACATCATGTACGGCTCAACTTCATCACAGTCTCGCAACACTACCCAATGTGCATCAACAAGTTCTTCCCGTGTTAACGATTCCTTTAATACTCCTCTAAACGGTCGGACGACATTGGTGACGACAGAAAGATTGATGCAGGCACTGCGATCGGAGGCAGTGGGAGGGGGTGGATCTTTGAGGTACCTGTTGCAGTAAGTAACACACTCATGCATTAGGTATGTCTCTGCTATGGAGCCATCCGGGGCCGACCTGTTTTTGACGAATGACTTATATTGTCCAAGCTGTCTACAAAATCAAACGTACACATTACATAAGTACATATAGCTAGCTAGTATATATATAATCTCCAGTGGAACAAATAAATTAATTAGTTGTACGTACCTTTCTTGAGGATACATCCAAGTGTACTGGACTGGACCAGAAATGAGCACCTGCTCGGGCAGGTGGATCATTAGGTGAATCATGATGTCAAAGAAAGCAGGGGGGAAAATCCTCTCTAGTTTGCAAATGATGTGCACAATTTGTTGTTGCAATTCCACCACATCTGACTTCTTTAATTCTCTGGCGCATAACCTCTGCCACCACCTGCACAATGCCACTATTGGTTCTACGACGTCCCGAGGCAAGTATGGTCGAATTACCACTGGAATCAGACGTTGCAGCATAACGTGATAGTCATGTGTCTTTAGACCAACAAACTTGTGTTGCACCTCGTCCACTGCTCCAGTTATAGTAGCTGCATACGTAGCCGGATAACGAACGCCCTTAAACCAGTGAAATACAGAACGTCTAAGCGTCGGCTTCACTGTGTAAGGTGCATCTGGCATCTTGTTGTACACTCCTTTCCTATCCCTCCTCAACCACAAGGGACGACGTAGATTCATTGATTCCAAATCTTTGCGCGCTTTGGGAGTATCTTTAGTCTTGAACTTAATACCGAGAATTGTTCCCACCACGCTGTCGCACACATTCTTTTCTATGTGCATCGCGTCCAAGTTGTTCCTCAGCTTCAACTTCGACCAGTAAGGGAGTTCAAAGAATATACTCTTGTGATCCCAATAGCTCAGATCATGTGGAGGAATTGGATTGCATTTCTTTACATCCGCGTCATTGCTCAACACACTAAAGTCGAAATAGCTCAACCTCTCTAAAATCTCTTCGCCCGACCAACTACGGGGTTTAGGATTGTTCTTTACCGTACCGTCAAAATGAGCTTCATCCTGTCGCCACGGGTGGTCGTGAGGAAGCCATCTACGGTGACCCAAGTAACACACCTTCCCCGCGTGCCAACTAGAGTTCACGTCGTCCAAACATATAGGACATCCATTATATCCTTTTGTCCTGCAGGCTGCCAACATCCCATAAGCTGGAAAATCGCTGATTGTCCACATTACGGCAGCCCTCATCGTGAACATCGTGTCAGTGAATTTGTCATAAGTTGGGACTCCATTTTCCCACAACAGTTTCAGCTCGTCGATCAAAGGTTTGAGGTAGACATCTAAGCACTTCGATGGAGATTTAGGACCTGGAATTAATACGGTAAGGAAATTAAATTCCTTGTTCATGCACATCCACGGAGGCAAGTTGTACGGCATCAGAATAACTGGCCAAGTGCTGACGGCGGAGCTATTACTTCCCCAAGGATTGAATCCGTCTGTAGATAGGCCGAGTCTAACATTTCTAACCTCTGAAGCAAAGTCTCCAAATTCTCTGTCGAAATGTTTGAAACCCTCCCCATCCGCGGCGTGTCGCAGGACATCGTCATCTATTCGCTTTTCTGCGTACCATCGCATCGCCTCTGCTGTGTGTAGAGACATGTACAGGCGCTGCAATCTGGGAATCAAGGGAAAATATCGAACAACTTTCACAGGAATTCTCTTTTTCGAACTCTTCCTATTCAACTGGAATCAGCACTGGCCACATACGGGACAATAGTCCAACTCTTTATACTCTTTGTAAAATAGCACACAATCATTTGGACATGCATCAAATATCCTGTACTTTAGGCCGAGGCTGCTCAGGATATTTCTAACCTTATAATGAGATTTAGGAAGATTGTGATCATCAGGAAGCAACTTACATATTTGCTCCTGAATTTCGTCAAAAGCACTCACTGACATTTTGTACTTCACTTTTATCTTCATTTGCTCCATCACATATTGCAACACATTCTCTCGACATCCAGGGAACACCGGGGTCTGCGCTTCAAGTAGTATCCGATTGTACTTTTCCATCTCACTGGTGTCAGTGGCCAAACTAGCTGCGGGGAATGTGTCATCATGCTCATAAGTGGTACTGTAACCTCCGTCTTGGTGTTGGTGTCCACCATGACTACATCCCGGAAACGCATCATGGACCAAATCTGCAGTTGGGTTGCAAGCTGGGGGTCCGGCACCACTGCCGCTGGATGAGGCACCATGGTAACTGTACCCTGAGCTGAAGTCTGCTGCGCTGAACTCTACTGCTTCACCATGCTCGCTCCATGTAGTGTAACTCCACATCATACCATTTTTGTACAGGTGTTGCACCATAACATTAACCTCCGCATACTGACAATTAAGACATTTCTGACACGGACACCTGAAACGTTTCTTTCCCTGACCATGTTCTATCGCAAAATTCACAAATTCGCTAATTCCATCCATATACCGGACATCACATCTATTCTTCAACTTCATCCAACTCTTGTCCATACTGCTACAAAATATTATAATTAATTAATTATTACATATATATATATTTGTCAATTAATTTACGCTTAATTATACGTACGTACTCGATCTACATCGATCCATCAATTACGTACGTACGTAATTTAATCGATCTGTTCATATATATATATATATATATATAGCTAACATCAGCTAACATCCTTGCATGTATATATGTACGTACGTTTTCACTAAATATATATTAATTAATTAATTAAGCAAATTTTAACTGCGTACGTATACGTACGTACCTGCTGGCCTTCTCGATATCTGTACGTTAATTAAGCTAACTAGCTAGTCAGCGGAGATCCCTTATCGATCCTGATTCTTCTCGGCCTACCTAGCTCGCTTCTAGCTAGCTAGCTTCTCCTTCTCCCTTCTCCTTCAATTCTTCTTCAAATGGAATGAATAGATCGAGGCCAGGAATGAATTCGATCAGCTTATATAATGCTTCACTCAGACGACGGAGGTGTCGGTACGTCGTCTAAGTGGAAGCACGTTTCGTGTACTCGGACGACGGCGTGTCGGTCCGTTGTCCAGGTAATCACCTGGACGACGGAGAATACCATCTCCGTCGTCCAGGTGATTACCTGGAAAACGGAGAAGACTCCGAGGTCCAGGTTATACCCTGGACGACGGAAAATACAATCTCCGTCGTCCGGGTGACCACCTGGAGGACGGAGTCTTTTCCGTCGTCCAGGTGTCACTTGGACGACGGAGATTTTATTCTCCGTCGTCCAGGTGGTACTTGGACGACGGAAAAGACTCCGTCGTCCAGGTGTCACTTGGACCACGGAACAATTATGTTTCCGTGGTCTAAGTGATGTTTTCTTGTAGTGTAATACACTTGATCGAAATTCATATCATTATATTTGTATGCTAGATTGTTTTTAGATCCAAATGAGAATCGAAAGAGATGGTCGATCTTCAAGTTGTCTCCAAAATAGAGGAAATCCTTGCCTGGGACGTACACTCAACATCTGGGGGCATGTCCACCCATTTTGTTCCCCGCCTAACATTGTTCCTCATTGTTTCTACCGGATTACGCAGGACGCAATCTAGCAGAAGCAAGTACGAGCTCTTCTTCCTCTCCTCTTCGTCCGAACGCTCGGGCTGTTCGGGTGTGCGGGCGCTTCTCCTTCCTTCGGGTGAGCGGGTATTCGGGTACGTGTGTTCGGGTTCGGCTGTTAGAAGAATACAATAACAAACAGATAGTCAGATGGTCGAGACAGGGGTGGCCTGCCTTCAATGCTCCGATGCCTAAGTTAGAAGATGTATTGGATACAACAGTCAACTGAACGTGCGAGGAAGTAGGTTGGAGTGTTTAGTGGAACTGAATGTTATTGAATGAGTTGTGATGATATGAGTTGAGTTTCTCTTACCTGTAATAAATACCTTTCATATATAGGTGGTTGAGTTTGCTGCTTACTTGTGTTCCTCGATGTGGGACTGGGCTCCTTCTGTTTGGTGTGATCCGCACATTCGGATGTGCGCCCCACTGGCGCGTGTGCGCTCGGATGGGATCGGTCTTGCGAGCGTTGTTGTAGCCTTCCTGGTGGTCTTTTGAGTGGTCGGGTAGGTGTTGATTACCTGCTTAAGTGGGTAAGTATGTTTAATCGGAGAACTAATGCTGCTATACTAACAAGTCCCCCAAGTCCCCGAGTCAAAGAGAACTTTCTTGACTGGGGAGTTGAAAAAGGGTTCGTGCGATTAAACAGGATACTTATCCGATTGAGTAGTGGCGTGCGGTCTTGTAACCCCCAAGTCTCCCAACTCTCCGGTCAAGGAAGGGCTCGCATGACGAGGTGGGTACCTGTGCGTCCGATCGTGTACCTGTTCGTGCGGTCCTGCATTCTGGGCCCGGCCTCCAAACGAATCTTGCTATTTAGAGCCACACGCCCGTGGAGTTTTCGTGGTGAACACAAATGAGTGGAACATAATAGATAAGTATGCGAATGTGTGGATGTATGTTGATGTATGCGAATGTATGGATCCGAGCTGACCCCACCGTTACGTACGTTTGTTGCAGCGCGCACGGAGGGACGGACCGCATACCTGTGCCGCTCATCGGTCTTAGCGCGCGCAAGGAGAGGACTGACCCCATGTCCTAGGAGGGAACGGACCCCATGCCCTCGGAGAGGACGGACCACATACCCGTGCCGCCTAATCCGGCGATTTGATCTATCGTAACGTCAACGGTGGGATCAAGACCGTTACGTACATTTGTTGCAGCGCGTACGGAGGGACGGACCGCATGCCCATGCCGCTCATCGGTCTTAGCGCGCGCAAGGAGAGGACGGACCCCATGCCCTAGGAGGGGACGGACCCCATGCCCTCGGAGAGGACGGACACCATGCCCGTGCCACCCATCGGTCTTAGCACGCGCAAGGAGAGGACAGACCTCATGCCCTAGGAGAGGTTCGGACCTCGTACCCTCGGAGAGGACGGATCCCATGCCTGTGCCGCCTAATCTGGCGAATTGATCGCTTACCGTTACGCGCACGGATGGGAGGTGCCCCACGCCCGTGGCGGTGTTAGTTCTGTATTTAGCGCGTGCACGCGGGAGTGGAACGCGGACGTTCATCCTTCCCGGGACGCCTAAATGGTGTTGCACTAACCTGGTGGGGTGGCGTATGCTTGCCTGTGAGGCTTCTCGGGTGCATGGTCGTGCGGGTGGTTCGTGCGCTAGTCCGAATGGCGGGAGACGTGACGTGTGTCGTCTTGCCTTGGGTGGGGTGATTCTTTAGTCTGACGAGGTGCTTGAGGTGACATTCCTTTTGACTTCTTCTTGAGAACCGTAGTGTAATAAATGCTAGCCGTCGTAATTAATGCTGGCGTGCCCTGTGCATTAAATGCTGATGACGTAGTAACTGCTCGAAGGTCAGGCGTCAGGCGCGTGGGAGCGTGGGGTGTTGCATGGGTGACACGTGGCGAGTCGTGGGAGATGGTGCTAGGGTTTTAAAAATGAGGCGGGAAGCTGAAGGTTTAGCGCGGTTACTTAGGTGTGTAAGTAAACCACCTCGGGGCCACGTGTCATCATCTGACGGTGGACACGTGAAAATGAACGGCTGGCGTTTTATGGTGTGATCTGTGTGATCAGTATAAATTGGGCCTCTAGTGTCGTCTTCCTCACCTACTCTCTCATTTTACTGAAACGCTGCAAAAATTACTCTGTATACAGTGCTTGCTTTTGTTCGTGTTCCTTGCCGGAGTTTAATGTCGACGTCTTCTTTCAACCGTAATCTTCAACTTGGTGAGGCTCTACCCTGTTTCTTCTGTTTTTGTTTCTTGTTTTTCCGGTTGTTTTTCCGTTTCTCCCCCCACGGTTTCTGGGTTTTTTGGTTTTTTTTTTTTGGGTTTGCGTCTCAAGAATGAGGCGTGTTCTTGAGACGTGCCTGGTTTGATTTTGTTTGGGGTAGATTTTCTGGGTTTTTGGTGTTTCTGGTAGTTTGTGTTTTTTTTTTGCTAAGTGTGGGTTTCGCGTGCGTGCGTCTAAGAGATGGAGCCAATAGAGATATCGAGCGGACAGTCGCGTGAGCGGATATACGTACCGGGGGTGGGGTGGGTTAGTTGTGGTTCGTACACGAGCAGGTCGGAAACAACCTCGTCCGATTCCGTGATGAGTGTGACGCCTCTTCGATATATCCCTAACAATTCTCCTGTGGTGCAGCCAATGGATCCCCAACAAGCGCTCGCTGCCGCAGGGTTAGGGAGTTCGTCGAGGTCCTCGGGCGGGTCTTCGCCCACTTCTGGGGTGTGGGGCGAGAAGGACGTGCCGCAGGAGTCGTCCGTTCCCCAGTTCGAGGAAGGCGGTCGCGTACACTGGGTGCTGCCAGATGGGACTCCGGTGCAAGAGCCCGAGCATGCGCCGTCCGTGAAGGAGATGGCGAGGTGGTCACGGGACTATCACATCCCGAGCTCCGTGAGGCTGAGGATCCCCGGCAAGGGCGACACGTTCACCTGCCCTCCGCTCGGCCATGTCTACCTCAGCGAATTCCACCTGAAGGCTGGGATCAAGCTGCCATTGCATTCGTTCTTTCAGTATATGCTGGCGCTTCTGAGGATCTCTCTCGGCCAATGCGGGCCCACGCTCATCCGCACGCTCGTCGCCATGTTCAATATCTTCCGGGTAAGCGGAATGGACCGACCGACAAGGGCGGAGTTCCTGCATTTCTTCCGTCTTCGGTATTACACGCGCCAGAGGGATTTGGGGACCTTCACGGTGGAGCCCCGCGTGAAGTGGTGGCTGGTCGATCCACCGAGCTCATCAACCTCTTGGCACACAATCAACTGCTTGGTTGGGGGAGACTGGGAGTTCGGCGCCTTCGCCCCAGAATATGCCGCCAATGCCGACAAGATCGATCGAGTCCCCCAGTTCTTCCATTCGCTCGACACGAACGAGTATCCGCTCACGCCTGTTGAAGAGGCCAGGATAGCTCGCCTGAAGTTCGTGTTTGACCCCGCGCCCGAGGCAAGATATTTCTGGGCAGCGTGCCATTGGGATCTAATCGAGCGCACGCATCTCGCCAGACCGCCCGGTCCGTCTGGGTTTTTGTAGTTCTGTTGTATGCTAGTAGTAGGAATATAATTTACTAAGTGTTGTTTCTATTTGCTAACCTTCCGTTTGTGTGTTCTGCAGCCAAAATGACAAAGTCCAAGGCGACGGAGAAGGATGAGGCGCTCAAGCGCCGTATGGCCGCTCTTCTTGCCACCGCTGAGAACATCCGCAAGGTGGCGGACGATGGGCGTGGTGGGCTCGTCCTGGGGAGCAGTACGCAGGCCAAGATCCTCATCCCCAATGTGGCCGACTGCGCCACACCTATCCGGGCGCCCAAGACGACCGCCTCCTGCCTGCCCCCAAGCAACGCCTCCACCTCCAAAAGCCAGGACCGGGCAGAGCGCGAGCGCCTCCATTGCGAGAAAAAATAGCGGCAGGTGGAGCGCGATCAGCGCCGGGTGGAGCAGCGGGACAGACGGGATGCCATCTGCACGCCTCAGTCAAGTGCCGAACTTCTTGTTAGTGCGCCCGAGCAGGAGGGTAGTGCCGAGCGTCCGCAGAAGCGTACACGAACAGATGCCACTAGGGGTCCGTACGACTTCTGCGAGCCCCTCCTCGCCGCCATTACCTCCGCGGTGAAGTCCGTCAATGGGCTGCTTCCGCCGGGCCCGCTTGTCCTGGACGAGCTGGACCGGGCCTATAACGCCTGTGCGATGATGCAACACAAGCTCTTCAGAGTGCGCATGCGGGAGGCGACCGAGTGGGAGGTGGCGATGCTGAAGACGGAGCTGCGCAAGGCCATGTTGTCGCAGAAGAAGCTGCAGCACGGTCTCTCCAAGGCCAATGAGTTGGTAGACTGCCAGGTTTGTCAGCTCTATGAAGCCATGGAACGTGAGGCGGTTTTGAAGGCGGAGCGGGACAGCGCTCTGGCTGCGGTGGAGGAGGCCAAGGCGGAGGCGGCCAATAAGCTGGCTGAGATGGAGTCCCGGCTGATGGAGGCCGAACGCCAGGCGTGAACCAAGGAGCGCGTAATGCGGGCCCAAGAAGAGGCGGTTGCTGCCTTCAAGGATTCTTCAGAGTTCTTGGAGTTGGTGGCCGCTGAGGCTGACGGTCAAGTGGCCGAGTTCCAGGAGGCGGTGTCTCCCTTCCTGGACTTGGAGTGCTACCGCGCCCACCTGCAGTCGCTGGCGGGTGGGGCGTCCACAGAGCCGGAGCAGGGGCAGCCTGAAGCGGCAGGGGCGGCTGGGGAGGCGGGCGGAGCAGTAGAGTAGTTTTTTTTCTTTCTTGTAATAGTGTAGCTCATTTTTTTTGTAACAGGCCTCGTGCCTTTTGAATATAATGATGTTTCTTTTCCTTCCGTGCATGTGCCTTTAACTCCTGTTTTTTTTTTTGAATGACTCGCGCGTACATACGCTCTTTAATTTTTCCAATGGGATTCTAACCAAGTGTTACATTAATGCGAATGATCTCGCCCCAGTCCCCGAGTATCGGGCGGGCGGGTTGAGAACAAACGTAACAACAAAATCAACCTAAATGGATCAAGTACACCCCAATAAAATTTAATGAAAGTACTTCCTCAAGTGTTGGATGTTCCACGGGTGTCGCAGTCGTTGACCCTGCATGTCTCTAAGGTAGAAAGTGCTGGCGCTTACTACCTCGTCTACTACGTACGGACCTTCCCATGACGGGCGGAGTGCCTTGACCTTCTGCTGGATTGCCTTCATCACCCAGTCCCCCTGTTGGATTGGTCGAGCCCGAATACGCTGGTTATATAATCGGGCGATCCTCTGCTTGTTCGCAGCGTTGTGGAGATGCGCCGTGTCCCTCCGTTCTTCCAGCAAGTCGTTGTTGAGTCTTAATCCCTCTTTGTTCTTGCGTGGATCGTACCCCTCAATCCGTGAGCTCTGGTGAGTGATCTCCAAGGGTAGCACAGCCTCTGTCCCGAACGTCAGGCTGAACGGGGTTTCGCCCGTGGCTGCGTTGGTGGTCGTTCGGATAGACCATAGGATCTCCGGGATGACCTCGGGCCAGCGTCCGTATCCCGCCTCCCCGGGTTCGATATCTTCAATTTTCTTCTTGATGCCCGCTTTGATTATTTTGTTCGCTGCTTCCACCTGCCCGTTTGTCGGAGGGTGCGCTGGTGACGCGAATACGAGGTCCGTTCCTTGCCATTTACAGAAGGCCGTGAGCCGAGGGTTATTGAATTGTGGCCCGTTATCTATGATGATGCTGATTGGCGTGCCGTAGCGACAGAAGAGGAAACGCCAGAGGAAGCGTTCTACCTTCTCTGTCGTGATTTTTGCCATTGGCTGGGCCTCGATGAACTTCGTGTGGTAGTCAATGATGACGATCAGGTACCTATACTGCCCTTTCAATTTTGGGAGCTCTCCGATTAGGTCCAGTCCCCACTGTGCGAATGGTACGGGCGACATGAGGATGGAAAGTGGGACGTCGGGCGTGTGGTGGTGGTGCGCGTGCAACTGGCACTGGTGGCACTTGCTTGTTAGTGCCGTGGCGTCCGCGTGGATGGTGGGCCACCAGAATCCACACCGGAGGACCTTGTGTGCGATCGATCTAGTGCCCGCATGGTGGCTGCACGTGCCCGAGTGGATTTCCTGCAGGATCGAGTTGCCCTTGGTTGGAGTGACGCACTTGATGCTTGCCCAAGTCCTCCCTTGCCGATACAGTATTCCATCCCGCATGCTGAAGTTGGCTGCTCGTGCGACAATGGTTCTGGCTTCTCGCTTGTCCTCTGGTAGCTCTCCCCTTGTTTTGTAAGCGATTAGCACGTCCATGTAGCTGTGCTCCTGCGGTTCGATTTCCAGGATCTGTTCTGCTCCCGAGATGCTCGGTCGTCGCAGCACTTCGACGATCCGCTGCCCTGGTCCCGTGTGTACGGGGGCCGTGGCCAATCGGGCGAGCCTATCTGCTTTTGTGTTGAACCCTCGGTGTATGTGGTTGATGTTGACGTACTTGAACCTACTAATCAGCGCCTTCACGTACCTCAGATAGGCGATCATGGACTCTCCCTTCGCCTGGAATTCCCCTCCGACCTGGCTCACCACCAACTGCGAATCACTGAATATATTGAGGTCGGGCGCCTCCCAGTTCTTGGCCAGCTGTAGGCCCGCGATGAGCGTTTTGTATTCGGCCTCGTTGTTGGTTGTCTTGAATTCGAACTTGAGGGCGTACTCCGCATTCACCCCTCCTAGCCCGGTCAGGATAATCCCAGCGCCACTTGCCTTCTTTGTGCAGGATCCGTCGACGTAGAGGTTCCACTCTGACAATGGTCCTTCCTTGACCTCCGGTTTGTCGGATGTCTCTACCGTCGGAAAGTCGGATGCGTTGACCGATGTTGCCTCTGCTTCCGTGTATTCGGCGATGAAGTCCGCCACTGCCTGTCCATTGATTGCCGTTCGGGGCTTGTATTGGAGGTCGAATTCGCTGAGCTCTACTGCCCACTTCGCCAAGCGGCCACTGTGGTCGGGCGATTGGAGGATCCGGCGCAGGGGTACGTTCGTGAGGACGTGGATGCTGTGCGCTTGGAAGTATGGCCTCAATCGTCGGGCGGCGGTGATGAGCGCGAGGGCCATCTTCTCTATCGTGGGGTATCGGGTCTCAGCGCCTGTCATGCTCTTTCCTGAGAAGAAAACGGGCAATTCCGTGCAGTCCTCCCTACGGACGAGGGCAGAACTGACGGCTGTGAGCGAGGCGGCCAGGTAGATGTTTAATATTTCCCCTCGGACGGGTCTGGAGAGGAGTGGGATCGAGGCCAGGTATTCCTTGATCTGAAGGAAAGATGTCTCACATTCGGGCGTCCACGCGACGTCCCGCTTGTTCGTCGTTCGGAGAGCTTTGAAGAACGGGGCGCATCTATCTGAGTAGCGAGATATGAACCTGTTCAGTGATACGAGCTTGCCCGTGAGGCTCTGCAGGTCTGCTTTCTTGACTGGTGATTTCATGTCGATGATCGCCTTTACCTTGGCGGGCGCGGCTTCGATTCCCCGCTAGCTGATGATATACCCAAGGAATTTGCTATTGGTGACTCCGAACGTGCACTTGGCCGGGTTTAACCTCATCCCGTTCCTGATGAGGACGTCGAGCACAGTCCCTAGGTTCTGGACATGGTCGACCGCCTGAACGCTCTTCACCAGTATGTCGTCCACGTACACGTCCACGATGTTGCCAATCAGGCCATGGAACATCGCGTTCATGAGCCTCTAGTACGTGGAGCCAGCGTTCTTCAACCCGAATGGCATAACGACGTAGCAATATAGGCCCTTGTCCGTGACAAACTTCGTCGCCTCCTGGTCCTTGGGGTTCATGAAGATCTGGTTGTAGCCCGAATACGCGTCCATCATGGATAAGAGCTCGTGCTCGGCTGTCGCGTCCACCAACTGGTCGATCCTTGGTAGAGGGAAGCTGTCCTTGGGGCACGCCTTGTTGAGGTCGCTGTAATCGATGCACATCCTCCATTTTTTGTTGCTCTTCAGCACCATTACAGCGTTGGAGATCCACTTCGGATAGTCTACCTTGCGGATTAACCCGATGCCCAGCAATCGGTCCACCTCCTCGTGCATCGCCGCGTAGTGTTCCGCTTTGTACGCTCGTCGCTTCTGCATTACCGCCCGGGCGTCGGCGCTGATGCTCAGCTTGTGGGATATGATGTTTGTGCTGATCCCGGGCATGTCCTTATACGACCATGTGAATACTTCCTGCTTCTCCTTTAGCAGCGCGATCAGCCGTTCGGCTATCGCGGGAGCCAATGATGCTCCAATCTGGACAGTCCTCTCCGGGTGTTCGGAAGATTGCTGAATCGTCCTCAGCTCTTCGCGCTCGGGGACGGGTGACACTGCCATCAGCCCGTCGCGCGGGTCATCTGGTACCTCCGTCTCTGGTGCTGATTCCTCCATGGCGAGGACCTCCTGCCTGTTCTGGGGCTTCGCTGCTTCTTCATAGTTGTATCCCCGGACGTGTCCGACCCCGTGCTCGGTTGGGAATCGTCCCAAGAGCTTGTGCCCTGCAATTATCAGCTTCAACTTGTTGATCCCTAGCCTCCCGAGTATGGCGTTGTATGGGGAGGGGGTGTCCATCACGATGAAGTCCGTCCGGACCTCGCTGTGCGGGGAATCGGGGGCGTCGATTCCGACTCGAACGTTGTCGCTCCCGATCGGGTATAATGTTTCGCTCGTGAAGTTGGCGACGCACTCGTGGTCCTGCGTCATCTTGTGTGCGGGCCTGCCAAGCGCCGTGTACGCATCCAGGTAGATTACGTTCACGGACGCCCCATTGTCTATCAGCACCCTCTTCACGAGGAATCGGTCGATGATCGCGTCGATCACGAACGGCAGGGTGTTGTCCCTCGGGCTTGCTTACTCGTCCTCCGCCGTGAAACTAATGGTTGGCGGCTCCCTCCTTCCTGCCTTGGGCGCCCTACCTGCCCCGATCGTCAGCACTTCCCTACTCGAGCAATCGGGCGACAATGTTCCCTCCTTGCGCTTTCCCTCGGATATCGTACTGATAGTCCCCCGGGTCTCGATATTTGCCTCGCGCGGTCGCTCTTCCGCCTTGGGAGGGGTGACCCGTCCGTCCTTCTGCATATCCGTGAGGACCTTCTTCAGCATGATGCAGTCGTTGGTGCGGTGGGTGGCGGTGTTGTGGTATTCGCACCAGATGTCTGGGGTTTGGCCGAGCGGGGCCCTCTCCCTCGACATGTTGTTTGGCGGTGGAATCTGGCGTCGGTGCTGGCGGAGCAGGTGTTCGTTTGACTGCCGGTTGATCGCATATACCTCCTGCCCTACCGGTCGGTACCGTGGCGCTGGCGGCAGACGGGCTTCCTGTGGCGCTGATCCCCTTGCCTGGTTGTGACGGTTGTTTTGGTAATTGCGGATGGACAACCTCTGATGATTCTGTCCTTGTGTGTCTCGGCTCCTCTTATAGCCCCCGGTTGGCTCTTTGTCGTCCGCGGGTTGTCGCGGCTGAGCGCTTACCTTCTCCGGTCTGTTGGTGCTAGACTCGAAGGTGGACCCGTACACTCGCGTCTCCACCAACGCCTTTTGTACGATTAGGTCCATGATCTCGTCGTAGTCGAGATGTTCTTTTCGCACCAGCTTCTCTACGAATGGCGTGGCGAGCATGTTGTCCATCAGGGCTATCTTGGCCACTCGCTTGTCGAGGTCCCTGCATGTGCTTGCGAGTGTCCTCCACCGGTTTATGTAGCTCGAAAG
Source organism: Geum urbanum (assembly GCA_946800695.1). NCBI lineage: Eukaryota > Viridiplantae > Streptophyta > Magnoliopsida > Rosales > Rosaceae > Geum > Geum urbanum. The sequence continues at coordinate 51,160,709 of OX327001.1, read as the reverse complement.
GCTCTCTTCCCTCCCCTGGCGGACCTTGAGGAGAATACCCGTAGTGTTGTACTTCCCCTGGAGCCTGTAGCGCCTCTGGAAGCTCTCCGCCAGCCCGAAGAACGAATGAATGGAGCCTGGCGAGATTTCGTAGAACCAACTCTGTGCTTCCTCGGTCAGCGTTTCCTGGAATAGGAAACACAGGGTCGGGTCCGAATACCTGGTCCTGTCCGTGGCGGATCGAAATTCATCGATGTGCGTACGGGGATCCCCACTCCCGTCGAACCGGGTGATCTTCGCCATCTTCGCGTGAAGGTCTGTTCCCCTCTCTAATATGTGCGCCGAGAACGGGCTGACCCGGGGGGTGAACATCCCACCCTGCCTGGCGAGCTTGTCTTTCCGCAGGCGCGATACTTCCTCCACCAATTCTTCCATCCTTCGAAGGATCAGGGTGTTGTCCGTCGGGGGTGGCGATTCCCCTACTGGTGTGGGCGCACGGGCTATCCGGGCGTCGGCCCTGCCGAACGGATGTTGCTCTTCGTCGGTGGTTTCTTGGGTCCGTTCGCGTTGCCCCTGCTGCTGGCCGACGAGCGCATCAAGCCGCTCCTCCAGCCTCTGCCGGATCTGGCGCTCCTCTGCTCTCTCGAGCGCTGCCTCTCGTAGTTCCTGAAGTAGGCCGTCGACGCGCTCCTCGCTACTGCTGCCCCTTCCCAGTTCCATTACCTGCCGCTCCTGTGCGCCTGGGGGTGTTTCCCCAACGGGTGTATCACTGGCGTTCGTCTCCTGGGTATGCATGTGGGCTTTTGGTTGGTGGTGTTTATATGAGGTTTGCAATTTGTAAGCTTCCCATAGACGGCGCCAACTGTTTCTACAGGATTACGCGGGACGCAATCTAGCAGAAGCAAGTACGAGCTCTTCTTCCTCTCCTCTTCGTCCGAACGCTCGGGCTGTTCGGGTGTGCGGGCGCTTCTCCTTCCTTCGGGTGAGCGGGTGTTCGGGTACGCGTGTTCGGGTTCGGCTGTTAGATGAATACAACAACAAACAGACAGTCAGATGGTCGAAACAGGGGTGGCCTGCCTTCAACGCTCCGATGCCTAAGTTAGAAGATGTATTGGATACAACAGTCAACTGAACGTGCGAGGAAGTAGGTTGGAGTGTTAGTGGAACTGAATGTTATTGAATGAGTTGTGATGATATGAGTTGAGTTTCTCTTACCTGCAATAAATACCTTTCATATATAGGTGGTTGAGTTTGCTGCTTACTTGTGTTCCTCGATGTGGGACTGGGCTCCTTCTGTTTGGTGTGATCCGCACATTCGGATGTGCGCCCCACGGGCGCGTGTGCGCTCGGATGGGATCGGTCTTGGGAGCATTGTTGTAGCCTTCCTGGTGGTCTTTCGGGTGGTCGGGTAGGTGTTGATTACCTGCTTAAGTGGGTAAGTATGTTTAATCGGAGAACTAATGCTGCTATACTAACACTCATAATATGCAATCATTTGAGCTGTCATTTCCTGTGATACTAATCACTACCAGCGTAATTACTATAACCGACGATTTTTTTTTTGCCGAAATAAAAAGTCGTCGGCTATAGTATTATAACCGACAACTTTTTATAAAAAATTCGTCGGTTATGTCTATAGTCCGTTGGCTAAAACCCGTTGGTAATAGTATACCTGGCGACATTTTTATTTCGGCAAAAATAAAAAAAAATCGTCGGCTATAGTATTATAGCTGACGAAAAAAAAACTCGTCGGCTATAGTTTTTAAAAAATCGTCGACTATAGTAATTACGTTGATAGTGAATTAAAATTCTTATGTATTTAAGCCTCTTTTAGTTAAGCAGTCTTGAAGTGTAATTGTATATTACTTTGCATATTAAGTGCTACCCTGTACGTTACTGGGCTTGTTAATCTATCATTATTGACTTTTATATATAAGCATCTTCCAGACGACATTCTTTGGTTGAAGATTTTGGGGAGATTTTGTGCTAATAAAATACACCGCATAGTACATTATCTCAAGTATTTGATTAATTTCTGGCATAAAATATCAAAACGGCCTAAAGCTAGCTACCTCCTTCTAATAATATTAGTTGATGGCTTGATGCGTGCCAATCATTTTTTTCTTTATACGGTATAATCTTTATAAATGAATAACATCGGAACTTGAGAAAATTATTATTTTAGTGCGGTTATTATTTTATCGATAAATAAATAATTTATTAATTTATTAAAACTTTAGCGAGGTTATAACTTTTGGATTATCCTAATGAAAATGATATGCGATGAAATCGCCTACTGATGAAGTGATCATTGAAGGAATAATGAATTCGCATGCTGAAGATGATCATGATTCATTACTTTAGCGAGACAGTTCTGTTATACCAATAGTTTCTCATGAAGAGACATTTGATGCACAATTTATTTTGAATAACTGTTTACTACAAAATAAAAAGAATTTATCAAATTTGGTGCACACATTGTAAAAGATCAAAGACAATGTTAAATTTGGTCTAGATGCAAAAAAGAAACAGGCTGCATTAAAGTCTTTTTTTTCAAGAAACAGCTAAAGTGCTCCAGAAAATATAAATTCACAGCTGAAAATTTAATTTATATATATTTTAATATATTTTTAATTAAAATTATTACTTTATTTATTCATAGGGACTTAAAGGAATTAGAGAAAAGTTATTATCTTATACATTTAGCGAGGTTGTCAGTAATATGAACTAGTCCCGAGTCGGGACTGGGAGGAAATATTACTTTAGCGAGATTATTAATTTATCGAAGTTTTACTGTATATAGAATCTAATTCTGGTAACACCGTCTCTCATCATGTGCTCCATTCATTCTACGCCATTATTGATCATTCTAACACGAAACAGTTATACCCTACATATTGTTGCTACAACATTTAAAAAAAAAACTAATCACACAATATCAATTTTGTAGTGACTCGAACACCTAATCTCTGATCCTCTTTGAGAATAATACACTACCAGAATACTTCTCATTGCCCACAAAATGAAGAAAACAAAGGCCGGCGAAGTCCCATATCGTCGGCTATAACAAGTATCACCTACGAAAAGCCCACTCGTCGGTCATTTTTTCCCTTATCGCCGGCTATAATATTATAGCCGACGACTCATCGGCATTAACATTCTCGTCGCCGGCTATAATGTTTAGTATGACCGACGATGATTCGGCCGGAATACCGACGAGATAATCTGTCTACAGCCAACGAGTTAAGGAAAACGCTCTGAAATCGTTGGGTATTGTCAAAAGGCGTCCAAAACCCATTCGTGAAGCTATATAGCTAGGTACGTATATATATATATGCGTATATATATGTGTGTGTGTTGATTTAGATATATGTGTGTGGGTTTAGAGTTGAGATTAATGGTTTAATATGTAAATAGAGTTGATATATTATTGATTTTGAGTGATTGACTGTTGATTTTGAGTTGATTTGAGATGAATTCGATGAAAATATGCATGTGTGTGTATATATATATGTATATAAATTTATTTTGTGATTAATTGTTAATATGTATATATATATACATGTAAATTTGTATTTGGGAATTGTTGGTATATATATATTTTTATATGGGTCAACTTTTGTTTAGGGAGATATATAGACGAAGAATTAAATTAGTGTAGCTAGTTTAATGATCGATATATATATATATAGATGTAATGATGATTTTTTAATTAATTAGTAGTGAATGTATATACATAAATATATAGTGTTAGAATTTTCAGGATGGACAAGAGTTAGATGAGCCTTGAAAGATGGGATGTGAAATATCACCATAGAATTATGAGTTTTGTGGATTTTGTGAAGGCTAATTGTGGAGACACTACACTTCATTATTGCCTGTATAAAGAATGTAAGTGTCGCAGCGATCAATTTCATTTTCCCATTGATAAAGTCCATAAGCACCTGAATAAATATGGGTTTTGGGATAAGTACACTTGTTGGATTTATCATAGTGAAACATCGTTAGCGGGTCCGCATGATCATGGGCAATTTGCTGAGAGGGCCAGTTCATCCTATGATCCAACAACAATGTTGATCAATGATATGTTTCCTCATGAGAGTGGTCTATTTGCTGATCAAGCACCAAATGTCTCTCCCGTCGTTGAGGGTTTCCCTCATATTGAGCCAGTCGAGCCATTACCTGGAGCTCATGTCAACACAAGCAGTATAGACAAGTACAACAACCTGATTGCATTGCAACAGACTCTGTTGTACGACGGTTGTAGTAAGACTGTTCTTAGAAGTGTCATGGGAGTGATGCAGCTCAAAATGGAGAACAAAATGACTGTCAAAGCTGTTGATTCTTGGCTGAAGTGGACTGCTTTGCTACTGCCACCCTGCCATCGCCTTCCTACCACTCATCATAAGGTGCGACATATCCTGAAAGATCTTGGGCTTTCCTACATCAAAATCCATGCATGCAGATATGATTGTATTCTCTTCTGGGGGAAAGATCTTGAAGACCTTGAAGCCTGCCCATTATGTTTTACGGAAAGATATAAGTTGACTCCTGCAGGCAACAAGAAAGCTGTGAAGATACTTTGATATTTCCTGCTGATTGATAGGCTGGAGCAGTTGTTCATGTGTGCTTTCACGGCCGAAGCTATGAGATAGTGGGCTGAGAGGAATTTGCCTGATGATGACACCCTTATACACCCTGCCGACGGAGAGGCTTGGAAGCACATGGTCAGGGATTTTGATCATTTTGCAGCAGAGGTCCGAAATGTTTGGCTAGGGCTCTCATCTGACGGAATCAACCTTTTTGGCAACATGAGTCTTCAATACAATATATGACCAGTTATTTTGGTACCGTACAACCTTCCACCATTGATGTGCATGAAGAAGGAATACAATATGCTCACTTTGTTAATTCCAGGCCCGGGTTATCCAGGAAAGTGTCTCGATGTGTATTTGAGGCCTTTGATTGAAGAGCTTAAGTACCTGAGTGTGCGTGGCCACCCCACTTACGATAGGTTCAAAAATGAGATGTTCCAGATGCATACCATGCTTGTTGGCACCATTAGTGATTTTTCCTGCCAGCGGTATGTTGTCGGGCAACATTACCAGGGGTTAGAGAGCTTGTTCAGAGTGTATGAATGTTGATTGTTGCAGTCCTCATTACAGGAAAATTGTTCAGATGCGTCACCGTTGTTGGCTTCCAGATGTTCACCCATTTAGGCAGGATCAAGACGCTTTTGATGAGACTGTGGAAACGGGTGTGCCACCCGGGCGATGAACAGGGGATGAAATTTTGGAAGTGCTGAATATGATTTTGGCCAGCTGAGCAATCATCCTGAGATAGCGTCGTCAATTCCAGACAAGCTCGAAAGGTATAAGTTTTGGACACACAAGAGCATATTCTGGGAATTCCCGTACTGGCCTAGGTTGCCTATTAGACACTACCTAGATATCATGCATATAGAGAAGAATGTGTGCGAAAGTGTGGTGGACACAGTTCTGAATTGGGAGGGGAAAACAAAAGACATCCCTAAGGCACGCATTAATCTGAAAGCTATAGGACTGAGGAAACATTTGTGGTTGAGAGATGGAAAGAAAAAAATGCCCCAAGCTCTTTACACCGTCAAGCCGAACCAGAAGCATGAAATTTTTGGGTGGATGAGTAATGTCAGGTATTCTTATGGCTATGCAGGAAATTAATATAATTGTTGCTTATGGCTATGCACGAAATATAATTGTTGCTTATAGCTATGCATGTATCCTTATGGCTATGTAGGAAATATAAGCAAATGTGTTAACTTCCGGGACAATAAGATGTACAGATTAAAGAGTCATGACTGCCATGTACTACTTCAACGCCTTTTCCCTGTTTTCATTCGAGGGTACCTGCCCAAAGAGGTGGTGGAGCCGTTGGTGGCGTTGTCAAGATTCTTTCAGAAGTTATGCATAAGAGAAGTTAAAAAATCAGACCTCAGGGAGATGCAAGATGACATCATTTTTATCATGTGCAAGCTTGAGAGGATATTTCCCCCAAATTTTTTCGACATCATGCCTCACCTGATGATCCATCTTCCCGAACAATTGTTGCTTACCGGTCCGGTACACTACACTTGGATGTATCCCATGTAAAGGTACAAATGATTCATACATTTGTGTTTGCCTCTGTTTTTATATGTAAATTCTTATTTTTTAAGTATCATAACATGCACTTGTTAACTTGTAGACAATTGGGAGACTACAAGGACTATGTGAAGAATAAATCTGCACCTGAAGGGTGTATCGTTGAAGCATATCTTGCGCACGAGTGTGTAACGTACACCAACTTGTATTTGGGAGCGCTGGAGGATTCCCAACAACATATGCCGATAGATGAACCCAAGTTCAACCTTTCTATCATCTCCAATGACGTGGTAGTACAGGGAAGCTTGCCAAAGTCGTACAAGTTGGATGGAAATGAGGTAGCCATTGCCCACTGGTTGGTACGGATTAACTGTGCAGAAGTTCAATATTGGAAAAATTATCATCTTCACTGCTCTGCTATTGCCGGTGATGTTGAGTACCACAACAGGACGTGTGCAAACTACTTTAGTCAATAGGTAAGGGTATATATGTGTATATATATATTTTTATATCCTTATATAGCATATGTGTGGTTTTCTTTTTCTATGTTCATAATTTCTTATGTGGTTTCTTATCTTTTTTAGATGAACCATGTAGCAAATGATGGTTACCCAGAGTGGTCAAACGAATTGAGGCTCTTGGCGATGAAACCGATAGCTTCAAAAGTTTACTCGATGTGTCAGGTCAATGACGTGAAATTTATATGTGAAAATAGAGACGACCGACTGAAAACACAGAATTGTGGGGTGATGGTCCATAGTGGGCAGGATGACGTTGAATATTACGGTGTCCTTCATTCAGTTGTTGAACTAATTTATGGGAACCGCATGAAAGTGCACTTGTTCAAGTGTAGATGGTTTAATACTAGCCCGGAGAACACAAGGTACGATTAGTACGGAATATTTTCGGTGAATACTGCTACAAGCTGTTATAAAGAAGACCCTTTCGTTCTTGCCACATCAGTAAAACAAGTGTTTTACCTTGACGATTTTATAAACAAAGTCCCGTGGAAGGTGGTTAACCATGTTGCTCATAGAAACATATACATTGCTGCCATACTTGGTGAGACCGCAGATGATGAAGAAGTTACTGCATACCAAGAGCCGAACGCTTTTGACATTCCGGAATCCTCTACGATTCGCCATAATAATGTGAGATCGGGGAGTGTGGTTCGAATTACTAGAGCAGAACTTCTTGATGTTAATCCAAATGAAGTAGACGATGATTCAGATGACGAGGAGCGGCACATATTGCCAGAGGTTAACTATGAAACCGAGCCAGACTCAAGTGATGAAGATGATTATGATTATCATCCTTAGTACGTTAATGATGTACGTATTTAAGTATATATAAACGTGCATGTATATTTGTTATGCAGTATATATATGGGAAATTCACGTCTTCAAATAGCTAGCCATGTTTTAAACAGTAAATAATCAGCTTGAATATATATTTTAGGCCCACACCGCAAAATTTTCAAGTAAACACACTATAACCGATGAGTTAGTAAGAAATTCGTCGGAAATACTATCACCGAAATAGAAGAACTCGCACAGCTTCGTAAATTATAAAAATTTGGTCAACGTCATATCGATCAGCCACATCAGTGTTTATACTACATTAGACCTGATAGAAGTTGACGAAGCTAAGATGTCCGTCTCAGGGAAAATGAACACAGAGCCTTCGATCATGGCGTTATTTGTTGATCTGATGATGACATTCATTTAACCAAATAGTGAAACAATGGAAATAAATAGTTTACCACTGAACTAGCTAGCTACAGAGCAAATTATATGAGGCTTGAAAATAACACTTGAAGCAATTAGAAACCGAAGAAAACAAAGCAAACAACATCAAATCAAAAAAGAAATATTAACTCAGAGCATCATATACACGACGAATTGTACGCACGTTCTGATGCCTCATTAACTCCCTGTAATTGATCGAGAATGAGTTGAGCGGTGGAAATAAAACTTGGGAATCACACTATAACTGATGAGTTAGTAAGAAACTCGTCGAAAATACTATCACCGATGAGTTTCTTACTAACTCGTCGATTATAGTATTTTCGACGAGTTAATAAAAAACTCGTCGGCAATAATGCTGGCCTTATATCTCAGCCCGACGAGGCAGGGACTCATTCTTCCATAAGTGTTGAAACCCTAGAATCACCTCCCCTCCGCCTCTCGCAACCGACCTCACTCGAAATCACCCCTCCTTGCCCTCTTGCCTCTCCCCGACGAGAACAACCCCCTCCCCTCCTCCCCTCTCGCCTCTCCCCCCAAAAAAACCCCAAATCTCCTCTCCCCCAAAAAACCCCAAATCATAAATTCACCCCTCCTCTCCCTCCGGCTGCCGGAAATCGAGCACCGCCGCTGCCCTTTCTCTCACTGACGCAGAATGACAGGTCCCTTCTCTCTCTCAATTCGATTTTATCATCTTCAATTTTACATGAAATTCTCCTAATTATTGTGTAGGCATTTTAATTAAGATGGTGTTGGTATAATTTTTTGTGTAGAAAATATTTTGTAGAATGTATTTTGTGTAAAATATGATTTTGTGTAGAATATTTTTGTGTAGAATATATTTTCTAGAATATATTTTTGTGTAGAATATATTTGTGTTGGTATAATTAAGAATATATTTGTAGAATATATTTTTGTGTAGAATATATTTTGTAGAATATAGTATGGTGAATATATTTTCTATTAATTAAATATCGTTGATAGATTTGTGAGATGTAGAATATAATTTTGTGTATGTAGAATATATTTTGGTGTATATATTTTTGTGTTGGTTAATTAAGAATTGGTTAGAATATATTTTTGGCTTGTAGAATATATTTTGGTGTAAATTTTTGGCATGTAGAATATATTTTGTAGTATATTTTTGGCATGTAGAATTTATTTTTGGCATATAGAATATATTTTTGGGATGTATATACTGCTGGTTTAATTAGTTGGCAATTTATTTTTGCATAAACTTGATGTATAAAGGTCTATATATATAAGCAAATTTTTTGCTATCAACATGTTGTTTAGTTATTGTTGTTGTCAAGGATGTAGTTGTTGAGTAGTTGCTGTTCTGTTTAATTGTTGGATGTACAGGAGGTTTTGTGGCAAATTGGCTTGGGGCCAACAAACAGAGAGCGACTAGATCCGGTGGAGGGAGCAGTAGTCCAGCATCCTCATCCGCAATCAGCAACACGCGCATCGGCCCTATAATGAATGCTCGCACACAAGTTTTGCTACGTGCGCGAGAACAGGAGGAAGTTGCACGATCCGGATCCTTGCAACCCTCAGTCCAGCCTCGACCCTCAGTCCAGCTTCAACCCTCAGGCAGCAGACACTTAGGCGAGCGACCCTCAACAGGCGCATCAGAAACTCCCTCGATCCGAATGCCCCCTATTAGCCCGGTGCCTACTCCCCTTTCACGGCAATCATCTGAGGCAGATGGTGCAGGCGTCTCATCGTCTAGGCCTCGTCTATCTCCGCCGTTCGGTCTCTTCGTGCCAGACGAGATTCCTGTCATCCCTTAATTCGATGCTAGGGCGAGGGTTATTTTTATTGAAGGACAGCCGGAGTTCCTGACCGTGGAGGAAGCGTACGTGTTAAAGCCGTTCGACCCCGTGTATCTTTGGAGTGCGAGGTGCGTGAACCAGCAAACGGACGATGCAGGTAAATTTTATTTAACAAGATTGATTACTTAATTATTACTTAAGACTATAAATAGTGTCAATTAATAATTTTGATTTTTTGACATTGTATTATTAGGCAATCTCGTTAATGCCAATGGAAAACGAAAGACTAGAGACCCCGTAACCGGGAAGAATCTTGAGCAGGCCACCGGGGGAAAGAAAACGATCATTAAGGCCAATGAGCGTGATGAGGTCATCGAGACAGAAAACACCACGCGAAAGTATGCCAGCATGTCCGGGGCCGTCGTGCGGGACAAGGTCTCAATACTGTGGCCAGATTGGGGTGCTGTGCCTCGCTACATGAAGTTGCAAGTGCATAATGCACTGACTGTGAGTTAAATCGTATTTTCATTACGTAAATTTTACATTTATTAATTAACTCCGAAGAAATATATAATTTTACCATTTATATATCCATCTTGCAGCTGTGGTTTGACGTAGATGAATGCCTTATTGAGATGTGGGCAGAGCGTCAACTACATATCAGGTGATGTGATTCGAGTGATTTGAGTATATATCGAGTTAGATTTTTGTTTATCAAGTGTTTTAATATCTCTAACATTTGTTTCCGGCTTTAATATAGATATAAAGAGTGGAAGAACGAGCTTTCAAAACACTACACAAAGTACAAGGATCTAGGCCGAGGTGCTATCCTTAGCGAACTCCGGTTTAGGGAGTACGAGTGGCTGTGGCTGGTAGCCCACTTCGAGCACCCCAAAGTGAAGGTATGCATCCTGGATATATTTTACAACCCTAATGTATAGTATCACATTGAAATAGTTAGTTACTAATTTTTTGACATATGTTTATCCAATAAGGCGATTTCCAAGACGAACAACGAGAACAGATTGAAAAACACTAAGTCCCATCATGGCGGTTCACTCAACTATTTGGGTTGGTCGCGTAGGGCGCAGAAACAGCAAGAAGTCACCCCGTTGGTGTTTGTTCATCAAAAGTTCTATCCGCAGTGCCATGAAGAAGCGGTAAGTCTTTGGCTTCATTAATTAGTTCACATATGTGTTAATAAAAGTATTTTTCTCTATTAATTTTTTTTGTTTAATAATACGTTATTCATATTCCCTTTTCAATAGGTGAGAGTGGAGGATGCTATCACAGAGGTCACCATGAATGTAGCTCGAAACGACCATCTTGACTACTCGGAGGAGGAAGTGACCCAGTATGCCTCTCAGATCGATACACTTGATCGCCCTATAACTGCTCAGATCATGGCAAAAGCGTGCGGGACTGGGAGGAATATCCACTACTACAGGGTAATGGGCTCGGCGGGCGAAGGGGTATTGAAGGACACTTCGGAATACTCTACCGGGTCAAGAACTTCTTCTAGGAACTCTAACCTAGCAGCGGAGCTCCAGAGGACGCAGAGGGAGTTGGAGGAGCAAATGAGGGTGGTGGAGGAGATGCGACAATTGGTCGAGCAGCAGGCAGCCAGAGAGGCCGAGCACCGGACGATGGTCGAGTAACACCGAGTTATGGTCGAGCAGCAGGCACAAATTATGACATGGATGCAGACGATGTACCAGTGTCAGACTACCGGACACCCGGTCCCCACACCTCCACCGATGCCTGTGTTCCCCAGTGTTCCACAGCCGCAGCCGTCGCAGCAAGACCAGGGTAGCCGTCGGAGTTCAAATGATTTCGTAAACATAGATTTCGCTGACTCTTAGTGTAGTTGTATTTTATTTTTGTATTGTTGCTGTTTGTACTGTTGGACAAATATGTGTGTACTATTTGATGTGTATTTGTGCTGTTTGTGTTGTTCACTGCAGGTTCTAGAATTGGGCCCAATCCAGAACCTGCAGTTTTTTGTAAAATGTCACCGGGTATAACTGACGACAAGACCCTAACTCGTCGGCAATAATTCCACATTTCTTGCGAGTTGCTTGCTTATAGCCGACGATATTCTTCAAAGAATCGTCGGCCATAAACGAGGCGGTCAACATGTTGACCCCGGCGGAGCCTCATCACCGACGAGTTACGTCGTCGGTGATGATCTTTTTCATTGTCGGCAATGACTTATCGTGGGTGATAATGCCAATGTATCACCGACGATATCATTAGTATCTCGTCTGATACTTCAACCGATGACTGATTTTCGGCGACCGTATAACCGACGACATGTCGTCGGTTATGATTATTATCGACGATTTTTGATGAAAGGAAGTCGTCGGCAATGAGAAGAATTCTGGTAGTAATAACGAGTGGTCACTGGTCACTATACCAAAATTAGTGGTTTATATAACATTCATACTATATATCGTTTCTATAGCATTTCGTGGAGTTAATTTTTTTTTCTCTAATTCAAAATATTTTTTTTAAAATCATTTTACAATCCAATACATAACCAATCCAATACATAACCGACCGTACTGTATTTCTATATAAAAATAATTGATGGAGAAGTCTTGATATTTTTCTATATAGTAGTTAAATTATCCAAGTATTGAGAGGGTTCTTATAAAATTATAAACTAAAAAATAATTGAGGAGTTGATGTGTCATTATCAATACTCAAAAGAGAATGTAGAAATGAACAAAATGCCGTGCTTTGTGGGTCCAAACTAACACATGATTCCCCTCAAGAAATTGTTCATAAAATTAAGTCAGATGCTTCATGGTTATCTAATCAAGGAATATGTTATCTCACACTCTCAACAGTCGGAGGAATGATTCATGGTTAGCTAAGCTAAGAAAGCTTATGAATGATTTTTTAAAATTTTTTTTATCAAAGCATATGAAAGAAATAGCACATGGGCATTGAGAGCAGGCATTGATCCACGCATGCCCTATCACTCTCTCAAAGCTATCAACGTAATACAGAAAGATGAAGGTGGGCCATGACCCTTTGAACTTAGATAAGTCTTTATAGTAGATAGTTCCTACTTGGACATTGTTCAAGAGGAATGACATTGACAACCACACACAAGGGATGTTTTGTCCTGGTGGACCCTACGAGTATTTATAAAGAAAAAAAAAGGGTTCATCTTGCACACTCTGCAGGTGAGCCTTACTGAATTGGTTTTTGTATATATGGACTGTTGTTCTGTATCTATAAATCATGTGTTTCTTATATATCACACAAGACAAATATGATAAGCAATACATCATGAACTAATCGATAGTTAAGGATTATTACCTTGCTGTATCACTTGGTTATTCATCTGGCATGCTATTGGTAAAACGGAATAGACATCTTATGCAGAATGCTCTCTATGACTCTTAATAGGAAGAGACTGTATTCACGATATGTGAGAGGTTCTGCAGGAACCTTTATAAATATTGGTTGATGTACAACTCTAATATCTATCCCATAAGAAGTATTAGAGTCCTACTACATCTCATATCCTCTATTACTTGATAAATAAGCAATACGATAAGCCTCCAATATGATAATCATCAGATTAAATAATAACGTATTCACTGGAATAGAATTATAATTATTCTCAGCTGCTTAGTCTGCGAGATTCGTGATAGTTGTTATGCTTTAGAACTTTACGACAAGTTCCCAATTAGAATAACTTTAACAATCTCCCAATTGAACTGTCGTAATGTATATAACAAGAAATTACAAGCAATCAAATATAACTCCTTATTGTACAGTGAGATTAAAGATAACTCAAAAAATTAACACTTCAATCTGTCATCATGTAGAAATAATGCAGAGCTAAAGAATGAACTATACTTAACAAAATGTAGCAATCCCAAAACTACTAAAACTACAGTTACACAACACATGATGGAATAGGATATATCAATCTTTACATTTACATTTGATTCTCAGGATAAATCAGAAATAGAATACAAATGCAACATGGTCCTCTTTATGGCTCTGTATACGTGAACCTGAATGCATAATTTCAAAATAGAAAACAAAACTGTATGGATTCCTTTATAGCAAGTAACACAATTACATGCTCAATTTTCTTTATATACACCATTTATGAGTATAACAAAATAGCTATTTAAAAAAACTTCAATCTTAAAACTGATTTTATTATCATCATATATAATAATAAACTGAAAAACTGCAGCAAATGTGAAAAATCTTTCATAATTCAAAATATCCAAAAATCAGAAACAAAATAATAGAAGTCTTGCAAACTGAAAATCATAACAGTTAAGATCAATACACCATTAGCACTCACTCCCACTGAATCTTGTATTCAAAAATAACTTGAATAAACTCAAATTCCCACTTAACATAAGCAAACCATGACTGAAAACTAATTTTCCTTACAAGCTCATAAAGACACAATTGTAAATCTACTAGCTGACAAGTTACGTATATAAACTTTCGATTTAAAAAATGCATCAATAAACCAAAATTGAATAGGAAACCAAATGTAGGAGATACTAATCAAAATAGAAGTGACATGCATATGTCTTCATGTGATTAAGATTGTTAATCAACAAAAATGGTAGCATCAATTTTAAAACTAACAAGCTGAGAAACAGATTGAACATATGCATATAATACATATTGCTTACATGTGTATATTGCATTACTATAGAATCATATCCCATATGCTTAAAAGTTTCACATGTCAGATTATAAACATGTAACTTAAAATTATTAAGTTGTAATGCATATAAACATATGCTATAACTAAAAAAGCATGTTGTACATTAGCTAATAAACTAACATGAATACACATTAAAGCAAATAACAGTTTTTATAATAAGAGCATGCAATAGAATACACAAAAACCCACGTACGTGTTTTAAGAGAAACCAAAACTATAAATAAGTAGTATAAACCTTGTATACTATACACTGTACCAAAATAGTCACAGCTGCCAAAAAACATAAACTTGGAAGATACATATCCCATATATATACATGTACTTATGCCAGACAAGAAGTAATCATGAGGACCTTTTCCAAACCGAGAATTATGTGCAAGAGATCGAAGCATGTCATGTCATGACAAATCAAATGATTCATATAGAAAAGTTAATAAGAATCAAATTGTTGGAACAAAATAGAAAAGATAGCAATATAGACAACTGAAAATTCTGGAATGAGCCATTCCTAATTTCTAGAAAATATAGGACAGTAAATGATACTCCCACCTTATTTGGTCTCATTGTATCTCAATTTCAGTTAAAAATTTCGACAATTCTTTGCCACAAAAGCTTAGTTAACTACAAAAAACTAACCGCATACTTTTAGCACTAGTAAAACATTCCCATAGTTATAAATCTGCAAAAATTTATTGTTATATTCTAGACAGAGAATTAGAGAACAGTAGAGTTTAATCACTTATCATAAAAATATTTCACAATTGTGATGACCAAACTCAAGACTGCACAAAACGTAGAACTTGCAACAAAAACTTATTGTTCCAGCAAGTAGAGAACTGAGAACATATGAAAAATAGGAGAACAAAAATTACACTAATTTCTTCGTATCCAGACTTGACATGTTATCAACACCATACTCAACTTCCATCAAAAGTATAATTAGAGAACCTATTAAATTTTAAAACACAAACAGACCTACTACCAGAGTAAATAGTACATTGTTAATCACAAAACTGAAATCCTTTTAACATAACATACATGTGCAGAAAACTCTTCCCTCAACCAAGACAACAAACAAGTCAGCAAGCAAGAGATACAATTAATAGTATCCAAGGAAAACAATAGCTATGTGAGAACATAAAAAAAATAAACTATCACTTCTTTATTTCCAAATCAGCTCCAACTTAACTAGTACCTGAAAACACATCTCTTTAATTGAAATCACAACAGAATAAAGAAGATAACACAAACATCAAAGTAAAACCAAGATAAAAACTAGAAATCCTACTGAACTTTATTCCAAATGCATCAATAAGTCTAATACATTTGCATTGAAACTTTTCCAAAACAAACGAAAACTAGGCCTGAACTCCAGAAAAAATAAAAACAGATCTTAAACTTCAATTTCTAGTCTGATTCCATTGCAAACAGCCTCTGATCTCACTCCTTGTTAGCTCCATCTTTGGCAGCATGTCCTTCTTTGGCAACAGCTCGTTGCTTAGTTTTCCAGGTTTTGTATCTATAACAGTCCTTCTGCATATGTCACTCTCTCTTGCAAAAGAAGCACTTAAACTTCCCATCCTTATCCTTCATCAGTTTCTTCTCTACCCCAAGGTACTTGGTGAAGTTCTTCTTCCCTCATTTCTTTCCCTCAGGTTTGAAGACAAGGTTGACAAACATATTATTGCTCTTCTTCAACCTATCATCTTCTTGGAAGCATATGGAAATAAGCTCATTGAGGGTCCATTTATCTTTTTGGGTATTGTAGGTGGTCTAAAGCTGATCAAAATGGACAGGGGGTGACTTCCAGGCAAGATAAACCAAAAAATGGTCATCTTGTGGCATGTTAAAGGATGAAAGCTACCCTGCAATGTCAATCATCTTCATTAGATACTCCCCCATATTCATGGATTGATTATACTTCATGTTCAATAGGTTGTCCATAAGCATAGAAGCTTAAGCCTTTTCACTTGTCACAAGCCGCTAAAAAATGGCCTCTAGGTACTGACCAATATATCGAAGATCAGGAATTCCTCCCTTGATAGCATCTGAAATTGTCCTTTGGATAGACAACTTGCTGATCCTGTTGGCTCTAACCCAGTTGAGGTAACTCAATGTAGGGACCACCATAGCTGAAAGAAAATGGAAAAGAAAACTCACGAAGTTTTTCAATTCTAACTTGAAATTCTTTTCAAAATAAAAGAAACCAGAGAGTACATGTCATATGAACAAAACATGGAAGCCAAAACTCACTCTAAGAATATCTTCAAATCAATGAAAAACATATATATATATCAAAACACATTCAAAGACTTTTCTTTTGCATACATTTCCTTAGTTAATGAATTAAGCTACCTATGGGCAAAGTATTTACTCATTTCTTAGTTCCCTTCAATTGAACCACATACAAAAATATGATCAAGTTTAATTGGTCATATTTTTGTATGTGGTTCAATTGAACTTGATCAATTAAACTAAGGAAACTAAGTTAATGAATTAAACTTGATCATATTTTTGACATGAGTTTTGGCTTCCATATTAAAATATGATCAAGTTTAATTGAACCACATACAAAAATATGATCAAGTTTAATTCATTAACTTGATCAAGTTTAATTGGTCATATTTTTTCTTAGTTTCCTTAGTTTTGACTTACGAAACACACGGTATCGCCCTGATACCACATGTTGCCTGCATCTGTAAACCATGTGTTAGTCATAAGCACAATCATACATGTCAAACACAACAAGCTATACAAATACATCATGAACTAACCAAAAGTTAAGGATTACTACTTTGCTGCATCACTTGGTTGTTCATCTGGCCTATCATTGGTAAAATGGAATAGATGTTTTCTGCAGAATGCTCTCTATGACTCCTAATGGGAAGAGACTGTATTCAAGATATGTAAGAGTTCCTATAGGGACCTCTATATACTGGTCGATGTACAATCCTAATATCTATCCCATAAGAAATATTAGAGTCCTAATACATCTCACATCCTCTATTACTTGATAAATAAACAATATGATAAGCCTCAAATACGATAATCATCAGATTAAATAATAACGTATTTACTGAAATAAAATTACAATTAATCTCAGCTGCTTAGTCTGCAAGATTCGTAATTATTGTTATGCTTTAGGACTTTACACAATAAGAATAACTCTAATATGGACGCATTATTCATTGTCAAAATTGACTGATATGAACCTGGTTCAGGCTGAACTAGATAAATTAGATAGTAAAATTCTTTATATACCCCTGAAGTAAAAAGAAAGAAATTATGTGGGAAAAGACATATTTTGGGTTTGTAGCTATTAGGCTAGCTTTTGTAATATAAGGATGCATAGCTTTGAAGTGTGGATAACACACTAAATTGTGCAGACAAATAAAGAGGCATGCATGCACATGCAATAGTGGGAAGCAATGGTGGGAAGTAAAGTTTCTCATGTATAAATAAAAGGTTTGTATGTAACAAAAACACAGAGTGAGAATAATATATCTCTGTGTTTGTACGAAATTTTCCAGTTCAATAAAACTTCTTATTGTTCATAAACACTTCACCCAATCATACATATATGTCGCTTTCAATTACAAATCAAGCATAATTCAAGAAATCTTTCCAAGTTCACGTGCGTAGTTCTCCAACAACAAGCACAAACAATACTCTAGTTTTTCAGCCAAAGTTTTGAAGAGAAGACTGTACATACTGTATTGGCACACAGAGGTTAGTTTTCTAAGCTTTACGTTTTCCAGTTTGTTTAGGTGTGGTTCTAGTTTAATATAGGAAAACACTAAGTATAATTATATTATTATACAGCTAAACTGACGGTAGTATTATTCTTGAGGGATTTTTGTTATACTTGAATGATGAGATGACCCGACTTACTATAATATCATTTAAATTAATAAAATATTTAATATATCTAGTAATTAATTGACTAGGATTAAGTCCATGAAATCAAGACAAAACACTTTCTAACTAACCCATTACGACAATACAGTCACAACAATATAAGACACCTAAATTATTCTATCGACTACACCGCCACTGGCAGCAACACTTGACCCCATGCATCACCACCGCCCATCCACTGAATCGATGGCATCTAAACACGAATTAAACCTCACGACAATACTCGTCACATCGTTACGATTCTAACCACATGTAACATGACTGATTCTAGACAACTTTTTTGGCCAGACGCACCGCCACAGACAGCGGCGTGTGGCACCGACGAGGTGGCAGAGAATAATATATCAATTTAAAGATTTCATGAAGCAAAGTATTTTCCTCCAAAGGACCTATGCCTAATTCCTACTCGTTTGGCCGAAATCGGGCCCGAAAGCAAACTTGCCGGAGAACTCTCTGCCTACGCAAATATGTCGTCGAGCCACTCCTAGACTAGAGGTGTAACCCAAATGAACATGGAGAAGGAGGGGATCAAAACCCCCTTAACCTCGTCACCAATAAAATCTGTCAGCTGCCGCTAGTGACAACAATGACTATGACGTCGAGATCTGAATCAGGAGCTATTCGAATCCCCAAGTAGTCATACAAAAATTTCGGGATATCACAATCTACCTCCGATAAAATAATTTTGCCCTCGAAAACAAATCAAAACTTGCAAAATATTTTTGCAAAAAATTAGGCAGAGTTTCCTCTGTAATTAGGAAACCCAAAACTTTCAAAGTGTCCAAATACACTTCAATAACACAATTCCCAACTCATACCATGAGACACAGATGCTCATCCGGATTTCTTAATTATATACAAAATTCCAAAAATCAATACAATATCCATCATATCGAAAATCATTAACAAAATTCTCGCATTCTCACTTGCCAAAAAATATAATGATGACAAAATAACTTTTAACATATTTTCCTTGAAATAAAACACC
The DNA here is from genome assembly GCA_946800695.1 of Geum urbanum. NCBI lineage: Eukaryota > Viridiplantae > Streptophyta > Magnoliopsida > Rosales > Rosaceae > Geum > Geum urbanum. The sequence goes on along the minus strand of OX327001.1, from coordinate 51,141,468 downwards.
ATTGATTACCAGAATAAGATACTCACTAAATTGACTGCTATAATCGTACAATTCATACTCACATATTCGTAGGCAAAATCATCAACATTCACAATCTGAACATTCGAATTCCACATTATTGTGGAAACACATCTCATTTCACGAATCCACATACTGAAATCATAACAGTTCTCATTCACATGTATAGATATTGATCAATCAGTTCAAATTGATATCAAGAATCATAGCCAATAAAATTTATTTATAAAATCATAATAGATAAATTATGTACATTTGCCCATTAAGTCATCTCATATCATTCCAATCCCGTGAACTCATCGACCCCATTCTTTTCCAATGTTTATAACCCAGTCCGATTGACAAATCGATGTGTAACCTGTATCAATCTCACGAACCTGGTACGATTGACAACTTAATGCATACCCATAATCAATCACACGAGTCCCAAGCTTGGTATCATCGTTGCCCTCAACGCCAACCATCTTTTCTGTTCCATTTCTTGTTTATCTTCACCCTCATTAGCTAGATTTGATATCCACACCCAACCACTGAGCTCCGATCACGTTTTGGGTCTTTTCACCCCTGGGAGGCACAATCCCTCCTTTACGCAATATTTGGAGCCTAACCATCTTCCTAGTCATCCAGGTATCTATGCTCGTTACACGAGTTCCCCAATCGGGTTTTCGGTCTCTGCACCCTAGGGAGTCACATTCCCTCCTTAATAGATATCCGACATCTAACAAAATCGGGACCCCACATCTTGTTGCACAGAATATCAACAGAATCAGTGGAACACAACAATATGATTAAATTATACCAGGTATGGGTCGTACCTACATTTTCAGGCATGCCGCTACTGTTTCGATGAAACAATCGAAATAGCTCGTGTACAATTTAATTTAATAAAATAATTTATAAGAAACTACAATAACATTCTCATGTACACGAACGAACTATTATTCGAATACGTATTTGTTAACTCATATTAGACAAGTACTTTATTATTATTTTATTCTAATTACGTGTGACGACCTGAACCAGAATCTGATGCATATTTGGCACGATTCTCGAATAATGCTTTTAAGTACCTGTGGGCAAAAAGAAAAGACATCTTTCTATGCTTTATATGACGACATATTCATATTCAAAACCACCATTCATATATTAAAACATGTAAGTGTAAGCATCTGTTGATGCAACTATCGTATTTTACATACAAATATGCAATTTTAGACCCTCTTCCTTTATAACCAACATAAAATCTTTCAAAATAGTTTGCTGTGGCAGTATATATTTCAAAAAAATCCAATTAGTTAAAGATATTTTATTAATTTTACTGTATTCAATCATGCTTATTTCCTTTGCAAAGCAAATTCATCACAGTCATATATTTTGGGAGAGCAATATACACAAGTGAATGAAAAGTTTTCGCAAGCTTGATATGTTTTAAGCATACACACAGTAATCATAGAAGAAAATGAGCTTCAAGTCCTTGAGTTTTATTTCAACTTAAAAGAAAAGAACGCAGGGCCCAAACAAAAGTATTTGATCACCACATGGTCAATTCTGACAATGAACAACACGTCTATGTCTGATTTAACTCAAAACTTGAATGTAGTGATCAAATACTTTTGATGTATGTTTCGAAAAACAAAAAAACACAAGCAAACAACAATGCATCATTTAACAAAAGATTGACTTACGAAACACACGGTATCGCCCTGATACCACATGTTGCCTGCATCTGTAAACCATGTGTTAGTCATAAGCACAATCATACATGTCAAACACAACAAGCTATACAAATACATCATGAACTAACCAAAAGTTAAGGATTACTACTTTGCTGCATCACTTGGTTGTTCATCTGGCCTATCATTGGTAAAATGGAATAGATGTTTTCTGCAGAATGCTCTCTATGACTCCTAATGGGAAGAGACTGTATTCAAGATATGTAAGAGTTCCTATAGGGACCTCTATATACTGGTCGATGTACAATCCTAATATCTATCCCATAAGAAATATTAGAGTCCTAATACATCTCACATCCTCTATTACTTGATAAATAAACAATATGATAAGCCTCAAATACGATAATCATCAGATTAAATAATAACGTATTTACTGAAATAAAATTACAATTAATCTCAGCTGCTTAGTCTGCAAGATTCGTAATTATTGTTATGCTTTAGGACTTTACACAATAAGAATAACTCTAATATGGACGCATTATTCATTGTCAAAATTGACTGATATGAACCTGGTTCAGGCTGAACTAGATAAATTAGATAGTAAAATTCTTTATATACCCCTGAAGTAAAAAGAAAGAAATTATGTGGGAAAAGACATATTTTGGGTTTGTAGCTATTAGGCTAGCTTTTGTAATATAAGGATGCATAGCTTTGAAGTGTGGATAACACACTAAATTGTGCAGACAAATAAAGAGGCATGCATGCACATGCAATAGTGGGAAGCAATGGTGGGAAGTAAAGTTTCTCATGTATAAATAAAAGGTTTGTATGTAACAAAAACACAGAGTGAGAATAATATATCTCTGTGTTTGTACGAAATTTTCCAGTTCAATAAAACTTCTTATTGTTCATAAACACTTCACCCAATCATACATATATGTCGCTTTCAATTACAAATCAAGCATAATTCAAGAAATCTTTCCAAGTTCACGTGCGTAGTTCTCCAACAACAAGCACAAACAATACTCTAGTTTTTCAGCCAAAGTTTTGAAGAGAAGACTGTACATACTGTATTGGCACACAGAGGTTAGTTTTCTAAGCTTTACGTTTTCCAGTTTGTTTAGGTGTGGTTCTAGTTTAATATAGGAAAACACTAAGTATAATTATATTATTATACAGCTAAACTGACGGTAGTATTATTCTTGAGGGATTTTTGTTATACTTGAATGATGAGATGACCCGACTTACTATAATATCATTTAAATTAATAAAATATTTAATATATCTAGTAATTAATTGACTAGGATTAAGTCCATGAAATCAAGACAAAACACTTTCTAACTAACCCATTACGACAATACAGTCACAACAATATAAGACACCTAAATTATTCTATCGACTACACCGCCACTGGCAGCAACACTTGACCCCATGCATCACCACCGCCCATCCACTGAATCGATGGCATCTAAACACGAATTAAACCTCACGACAATACTCGTCACATCGTTACGATTCTAACCACATGTAACATGACTGATTCTAGACAACTTTTTTGGCCAGACGCACCGCCACAGACAGCGGCGTGTGGCACCGACGAGGTGGCAGAGAATAATATATCAATTTAAAGATTTCATGAAGCAAAGTATTTTCCTCCAAAGGACCTATGCCTAATTCCTACTCGTTTGGCCGAAATCGGGCCCGAAAGCAAACTTGCCGGAGAACTCTCTGCCTACGCAAATATGTCGTCGAGCCACTCCTAGACTAGAGGTGTAACCCAAATGAACATGGAGAAGGAGGGGATCAAAACCCCCTTAACCTCGTCACCAATAAAATCTGTCAGCTGCCGCTAGTGACAACAATGACTATGACGTCGAGATCTGAATCAGGAGCTATTCGAATCCCCAAGTAGTCATACAAAAATTTCGGGATATCACAATCTACCTCCGATAAAATAATTTTGCCCTCGAAAACAAATCAAAACTTGCAAAATATTTTTGCAAAAAATTAGGCAGAGTTTCCTCTGTAATTAGGAAACCCAAAACTTTCAAAGTGTCCAAATACACTTCAATAACACAATTCCCAACTCATACCATGAGACACAGATGCTCATCCGGATTTCTTAATTATATACAAAATTCCAAAAATCAATACAATATCCATCATATCGAAAATCATTAACAAAATTCTCGCATTCTCACTTGCCAAAAAATATAATGATGACAAAATAACTTTTAACATATTTTCCTTGAAATAAAACACCATTGATTACCAGAATAAGATACTCACTAAATTGACTGCTATAATCGTACAATTCATACTCACATATTCGTAGGCAAAATCATCAACATTCACAATCTGAACATTCGAATTCCACATTATTGTGGAAACACATCTCATTTCACGAATCCACATACTGAAATCATAACAGTTCTCATTCACATGTATAGATATTGATCAATCAGTTCAAATTGATATCAAGAATCATAGCCAATAAAATTTATTTATAAAATCATAATAGATAAATTATGTACATTTGCCCATTAAGTCATCTCATATCATTCCAATCCCGTGAACTCATCGACCCCATTCTTTTCCAATGTTTATAACCCAGTCCGATTGACAAATCGATGTGTAACCTGTATCAATCTCACGAACCTGGTACGATTGACAACTTAATGCATACCCATAATCAATCACACGAGTCCCAAGCTTGGTATCATCGTTGCCCTCAACGCCAACCATCTTTTCTGTTCCATTTCTTGTTTATCTTCACCCTCATTAGCTAGATTTGATATCCACACCCAACCACTGAGCTCCGATCACGTTTTGGGTCTTTTCACCCCTGGGAGGCACAATCCCTCCTTTACGCAATATTTGGAGCCTAACCATCTTCCTAGTCATCCAGGTATCTATGCTCGTTACACGAGTTCCCCAATCGGGTTTTCGGTCTCTGCACCCTAGGGAGTCACATTCCCTCCTTAATAGATATCCGACATCTAACAAAATCGGGACCCCACATCTTGTTGCACAGAATATCAACAGAATCAGTGGAACACAACAATATGATTAAATTATACCAGGTATGGGTCGTACCTACATTTTCAGGCATGCCGCTACTGTTTCGATGAAACAATCGAAATAGCTCGTGTACAATTTAATTTAATAAAATAATTTATAAGAAACTACAATAACATTCTCATGTACACGAACGAACTATTATTCGAATACGTATTTGTTAACTCATATTAGACAAGTACTTTATTATTATTTTATTCTAATTACGTGTGACGACCTGAACCAGAATCTGATGCATATTTGGCACGATTCTCGAGATTGAGTTTAGTCGCAGTTTATTATCGTAATTGTGGTTTGCCAATTCGATTCGCGACTATGTTTTCAGTCGAGAATTTGGGTTGAGTGTCTTCACGGAAGTTGTAGAGTACGTGATTTCGAGCTCGTGGGCGGTTCCGGAAGATTTTTCCGATAACCGAGGAATATTTTATGATTATTTAAAGTTTCGGGTTTCGACGAGTTTATCCGATTGTTTCGAGCTTATCCGAATCACTTCGTATATTCGTTTTGGACCGTTGATCGACCCGAGGCACGAGTATAAATATCGAAAAGTCGAAAAATAGTCGAGAAATAGTCGAAAAATAGTCGAGAATTTCATTTTGGGCGTTGATTAGCTCTGACTTTCCAAAATTGGAAAGGTTGACCCGTTGACCCGATAAGGGAAGTTTCCCATTTCGGCTTCGAAGTCCGGCGACCAAATTCCGGCCACCTCCGGCCACGCAACAGGTACAGTTCGCTTCCTCTCTTGATTTCGAGTCTGATGGTAGTTGGTTTGATGAGAATTGATTGAGTTTTTGAGGAGAACGGTTCGGGCCGAACTGGGTTTTGTCGCCGGTGTCGGTTGGGGTGGTTTCGGCGAGCCACGGTGGTGGAGAGGTTAGGGGTTTACCTCCCCTTGATCTAGGGATGCTCCTCATGTGGTTGGATTTTGGTTTGAGTGAGGATTGATGGCAACATGATAGGTCACCGGAATCTGGGTTTCCGTTCGGATTTGCTTGAATTTGGAGGGGTTTCGGCATGATTTGGCTTTCAGGGTAGAAGAGGAAGTAGTTTGTCTTGCTATGAACTTGAGTTCTGGAAGTTCTCCGTCGGAGAATCTTGCCGTTGACGGCGCGCCGGCGGCGGTCAACGGTGGTCAACGGCGGTCAACGGCGGAGGAGTTGACTTTTTCAGATTTTGGTAAAATTAATGTCATTTTTTTCGTAATCGCGCCCTGATCGTCTTCCAGAGGTTTTTGGGTTGATTTGGTTAGCCGATTTTCAGTCGAGGTTTCGAGTGGGGATTTCGGGATTTCCGTAGTTCGTTTTGTACTGCATTTCACATTTCCGGAAACGGTTGGTTTCCGTGCATCAGTACAGTGTTGTGGATTACGATATTGATCAGTTATGTTTTGTGAATATTCAGGAGATCGAGATCGGGACCGAGATCGTGCTTCTGGCGAGGGATCTTCCGCCGGTCCTCGAGATTAGCGCGAGTGCGCCTTTTGCTCACTTGTGAGTGGACAATTTCTTTTCACGGAATTCTTGCGAGTCTTTTTATATGATTTTTGTACTTGAGCATGCGTATGAGTTTATGGTTTTACGAGCATGTGGTTACATACGAGATTATGATTATTATAAGCATGTGTTATACGATTATATTACGTATATGTGTTTATATGATGTTTACTGTACATGCATCGAGATATTTGTGATTTGATTTTCACAGAGTACAGTCGTAGTTCATGTTGTTGAATCGATACACACGCATCCCGGTTGATCCCCGAGGGTGCCTACCAGTAGGGGTACCGTACCTTGTGCCGATGTAGTTCCGGGTGGGTACTGGTTTCTGTACCTTGTGCCGATGTAGTTCCGGGTGGAAACAGATACCCTAACCTGAGGCCTTTCTGGCTCGAATCACGTGTGGGTCTGGGATCCCGTGATTCGGACTGTACTAGCACGGACGTGTCCATGAGTGGCCCCGTGGGATTTTACTTGCATGCTCTGTACGCTGAAGGATTATGGTTTACCTCGCGTATTTTATTATATTTATTCATTCGACTCGCATATGTTTTTATAACATATATAATTTGGTGAAAGACATTTATTTTCGTCCACTCACTCTAACGTGTTTCATGTCTTTCCCCTGGGCTTTTCGGTTTTCGTGCCCAGTTGCAGTTCAGGTTTTGGTGTTTTCACGTCGCGGTTTGGAGGCTAGTGATCAGAGCTATCTGTGTTTTCCAGTAGGTTCTTGTTTCGCCTACTGATGTATATATTGTATATGTTTTACTTTAGAGATCGCTCTGATACATTCTGATACTTGTTTATACGGATTTTCTCGGATATACATATATACATAGTACAGTTTATTTACTGTTATTGATTATATTGATGTTGAGAAATCCGGATGGGATTGGTGCCCACGGTTTGGCTTTTGTGGCATAGGACGAAGTGTTAATTTCTGGGTGCAGGTTATGGCAATTTCACGTTAGTAACGAAACTCTGCCGAAATTTTGAAAAATTTTTGTTGGTTCGTATTTTCGAAAGGGTTTGATTCTGATTTAGGTAACTGAATCGGGATTGGGTTATTTCATTACGATAATTTGTCAATGCACGATCTATGAGAACGTTGCATTTAATCATGAATATCACAACATGCATGGAACCGTTATCAACCGTAATGTCCAAAACATTACAAAACCTCATGTCCGACAATACTACACTTGTTAGATTACAATCTCGATTACCAAATTTAATTTTTAAATTCTTTGTAGCACAACATAAACAATCAATATCACATTTTCGAGATTCAAATATATCACAACATCGTGAAAACACAAATGATCTAACATGCACATAATCATATTCACTTCATTAAATCATATAACACATATTGAATATGCGACAATACCAGTAAGTTATTGCCATTTATTCTTAACACAACTCTAATTGCAATTTATGACAATGCATATCCGAATTTTTATCGAATCATAATAGCCGAAAGCAATATCAATGATGTTCAATTTTCGGAATTTCATTTTATGTCTAAATTCGCATGAATTATCGATACCAATGTCACATATTCAATATCGAACACTCATCGATAAGAATCATGCAATTCCACATAAGTTGGAAAACCGTACCTCATTTACGAATGAAATATTTATTCTGAATCGATACCTTTAAATTCCTTCTTTTCCTTGACTTTTCGTCATTCACATCGATTCTCCCTCCTCAAGACGATCATAAAAGTACAGATTCACAAGTGAACCGACAAAAATAGAACATAAATCATCGATATCAGCAATTAGTATACAATATGTACACAATCATCCATTTAAATTCCACTGTGATATATTCACACTTTACAAGACAAGTTCGAATATAAAGTACGCAACGAGAGCTTGGTCCAAGTGTTGAATCGCGCCCTGATACCATTTTTGACTACCTGGCTTACTATAATATCGTTTAAATCAATAAAATACTTAATATATCCAGTAATTAATTGAAAGGACTCAAGCTTAAATAAGCTACTAAACTAAGATTAGGCTCTAATAACACATGAATAATTGAGAAAATTCTACCAAAATTTTGGTATAACCTCCCCGCAAAGTAAGGGAACCAAAAACTTGCAAATGTGAAACATTTCTACACACAAGTTCAACAACATAACCATGAGCCTCTGTGGCTCACCCGCTTATTCAAATCTCAACAATACCAACGTAGAAAATATTAGAGAACAATACAAAGGTACTGATGCATACTTAAATTAAGTTTATATATGAGCAGAAGCAAATAAAACATAGACATGGTATTTAGGGCGACTCCTAGTACACATGAAATGAACTCGTAGGCTAAATAGGAAACCTACTAGTAGAGAAGAGAAACTCGAACACTAAGCCTCCGTTGTCGACGTGCCCCCGCAGAAGGAATACTGCACATTGGGCAAGAGAGACCAAAAAATCCAGGGAAAGACATAAAAAAAAATAGAAATTGTTAGAGCGAGAGGACGAAAATAATAATCAAGTATATGAGAAAAATTAAGATATTTTATGCCTTTCCATGAAACAACTGAAAATAAAACTCTAAGCGAGTCGAGAGTAAACTATCAATGTGCAAGTGATATGAAGGCATCGTCTAGGGACTTCTGATCTAAGACGATAATTATATGTGCAAGGTCATGTGTCAGGTCAGGGCCTCTAACCCATCCTGGTGCCCTCGGGGATTAGCCGAGTAGCTAATGCATCAATGCAATGAATGTAAACATGCACATAAGCCTCAACACTAGAACTAAAACGAAACACTAAACTGGAGCGGAAACACTTGCACATAAATAAGTAAAAATAATAACTACTCGCTACAACTGTGAAAAATAAAATGTCCACTAACTGAAACAGCTAATTCTGAGGTCCGGCGGAAGTTCCCTCACTAATCTCTCAATCGCGGTCTCCTGAATTCAAGATACAAAAGATTTAATGTCAAACATTGTTAAATAACTCAAACCTATCTTAAAACTACCCAAAAAACCCGTACGTAGATTCTAAGTTTCCGCCTCGCCGGAGCTCTTCCTCCGACAACTTTTCCGGCGAAGCCGAAGCCTACATGATTAGGTTCTCCTCAATGGCCTCAACAACTTTCCCTTCTTCGCCGGAGTGAGATTTGACGGTGGCGTGGCCAAAATCGCTGCCACAGCCATGAATCCCCATCTCCAGCGACCTCCACCGACAGCAGCAAAAAACCTACTAAAATCATCCTCTTCTCAAGCCCAAACATTTCTCTTACTACCACCTCACCCAACTCCGCTCAACGTGGCCGAAATTTTGCCTGAAAGCAATCAGCCTCAAAATTGCTGGAAAGCTTTCGGGCTCGAGTTCGGCACCGTTGAACCCCCTCGTGCCTCAAGCCACACCAAACTGCCCTCCTACAGACCTAAGCTACAAAACTCCTATACCTAAAGCCTCTAGTTTGGCCGGAGCATCGTCGGACCCGGCGGCAGTACTCCTTAGAGGGTAACCGCGTCGATTCTTTCTCCGGCGTACTTGCATGCCCCAAAATCATACACCAACAAGTTTAGGGAAGAGAGGAGCTTCACTTTCATACCCCAATCATGAAAAAAGGTGGCTGGACAGTGAATTTTCCGGCGGGTCGGCCTTGGGTCGGGTCGGTTCGGCTGCGCGGGTCTCTCTTAAAAATGGATCAGGCTCAGAGAGGGTTATGGGTAGGATTCTGGTCCTAATTAAAGGAAGCCCTTAGAGATTAACGGCCCAGATTTAATCAAAATGATATCCAACGGCTGAGATTAATCCCCCAATAACTTAATTTCTTTTTAACAAATTTCTTCTACCAATTTAGAAAATGAATAAAAATTATCTCACATATCCAAAAAATCTCCCTAAAATTCCTACGAAGTCGAAATAAAATTCTCTACAACTTTCATGAAGAACATTAAGTCCAATTCATAACAAAGAGAAAAGTCGTTAAATGACACATTAATCACGACTAACACGTGATTAAATTAACATACCGCATTAAGCATGTTATAATTGTTCTGGGTCGTCACAATTCTAACCCCTAATAAAAATTTCGACCTCAAAATTTACATACCTGCTACTCTAAGAGATATGGATATTGCTCCCGCATCAGCTGTTCGGGTTCTCAAGTGGCTTCCTCAATTGCATGATTTCTCCATTGAACCTTGACTAGCGGCATGGCCTTATTTCGTAATTGTTGCTCTCTCCGATCAAGAATCTAAAATGGCTCTTCCACATATATTAAGTCCTCACGTATTTGGAGTTGTTGAGATATGAGGACATGAGACGGGTCAGATATATACTTCCGTAACATAGATACATGAAAAATATCTTGGACTCAAGCCATCTCTTGTGGTAACACTAAACAATAAGCCACAACACCTATACGTTTAGAAATCTCATAAGGGCCAATATAACGTGGTTGAAGCTGGTCGTGTTTTCCAAACCACACCACCCCTTTCCAAGGAGACAATTTCAAGAATACCCAATCACCTACCTCAAACTCAAAGTCTTTTCTTCTAGTGTCCGCATTGCCACTACCAAAAAATAGCACTTAGACGATGAAGCATTTTCGTCACCTAAGTGGGATTTTTCGTTGCCTAAGTACACAGGCGACAAAATTTTTGTCGCTTAAAGTTCGTCGCTTAAGTGCCTTAGCCTAAGGGTTTAGGCGACGAAACAAAAAGGTTTCATCGCCTAAGTGATATCTGAGGTGACGAAACGATATTCGTCGTCTAAAGCCCTAGACGACGAACATTTACTGAATTAGGCGGTGAACATCTTCGTCATATAATTTGATGTAGGACGACAAAAATATTTTGTCGTCTTAGAATCACATATAGACGACGAAAATTTGTCGTTGTCTAAGAGTTACACCTATGACGAACATTTGTCGTCGTTTAAGACGAAACGTTTAGGCGGCGAAGCATCAGATTTCATTGTGTAAGCGTCCAAACTAGGTGATGAATATTTTCTTCGTCGCCTGAGTTGTGGAATTAACTTAGACAATGAAATCTGACGGTTTCGTTGTTTAAGTTATGTATTTTGTTTTTTTTTAAATTATTTTCATAATTATAAATTGAATATTAAATTAAGAAAAATACTAATTGAACCCAAATTTTATATATTAAATAAAAAATTGTACCGATTCAAATGTACATACACCACGTAGAAATTACACTAAACAACAACATTGGCAGAAGTCTGGACCCCGTCGAGTCCTCTGGTGCCAGGATTATCATTATCGGGCCAGGGTTGCCGATATGGGATACGTGGCCCACAAACATTTTCTGGAACATTTAAGAATTTGAGTAACTTATCCAGCTTCTCCCGTAATGCATCAGTCTGTGTGGTTGCCACTTGACCCTGTGCCTCGGCCGCAGCTACTTGCTCGGATTCACTCCTCGGTTGCTACGTTACTCGATCGCCTTGTCGCCGAAACCCGACTCAGATCTTGATATACATCTCATCCGAAGCCTTGAACCTCCTTCCCAGGTCGGCGGTCGAAAACTATATCGGTAATAGCGATCTCAGTCTCCAAGGTCACCGGAGGGAACTCTTCCAGCGTCAACCCCGGGTTCTCCTACTGCATGCGCGCCAATTCCTCGGCGGCCATTTATTGCACTCTTACCTGAAATAGATATCGTGAACAACATATGAACATCAGTTTCTATAAAAAAAAATTGACATAATTTTCCCTAATTATGTAGGAAACCAAAAACCTATAAGGAAGAAAACACTTCGAATAACATCTCAATTTCCAAAATAATATACCGTGGGCACCGTTTCCCATCCGGATTTCTCAACTTCATAATCATGTTTAATATAGCCAACTATACCAAATTCATAGAGTACAACCTAATGAAATGTCCTAATCATAATTCTATCAATTACTTCAAACCAACAATAATATTCAACTCATCTAGTTTCGGAATAAGTGTTACTTACAACGTTTTGAGTTTTGACATCTTCTTCTAGCCCGTGCCTATTGAGCATCCATGGAGGCGGAGAGATGTGGGTGCTTCGAACCCTTATCTTTGTGAGCCTTTGCAAGGTAGGCAATCTTCGTGGAGCCTGTACCACGGTGGAAATTCTTCATCACCCGATTGGTTGTGTTTACCCTCAACTTTGTCTGTCTCACAACCGGGGAAATTAATTACTAAGATAACTTATAAAATTATTATATGATTAACAAACCAAAAGTAAAGATATACGAACCACAAGCTGCTCCGATTCAAAGTGGTTGACCAACCAATCTCACTCGGGTCTCCTTCCCTCTTGGAACTCCTCTAAGGTTACGCTATATTTCTTGTAGTGCTAGTGCAGCTAGTGCTTCCATCTCCTGTAAACGTCTACGACCAACTTCTCTACGGATTCTAACATCTCTGTAGTTTGGTCCAAGGAGAGGTGTACCTAAGAAAAAAAAAGATTAAATTAATTGATAAACCCCATAATTTTAAATTATTTATAAAATAAATAAAATTAAATAGCCCATATAAATTACCAAGAGTTCGCGGATAACTCTAAGCCTCTCAGCTTCCTCTAGGTGCTCCCAAGTAGAGGCTATCATACGCATCTTACTTCGTACGATATTCCCAATCTTAGTCGACTTCAAGCTTGCGATCTCCTTCGACGGATGGCCTTTGATGAAACATCGATCCAATTCCTAAGCCTCTTGATTGTCTCCTTGATTTTATGCCTTTTTGCAACTCCCAGAGTACGTTTGGGAGGTCCCCACTCATTTCTTTGCATTGGACGCTAAAGCAACAAGAGTTTACGGAAGACTGAGGTTTTTTTGTGGATGGCTCATAGTCCGAAGACGGATTTGCTTGCTCATCGACTGTAGGCGACTGGTCAATAGATCCTACCAAAATGGTTGATGACCTTGGACCCGGCTCGTGAGCCGTATGGGTCTCTTCTGACCGTTGAGCCCCCCAACCCAACTGTTGGAATGACTATTCCAATGCGGCCTTCCGCTAATGTTCGATTTGCCTGTTCTTTCCGTCAAGTATCTTAAGTACCCATTCGACAACCAAAAGCATTCAAAACACATTCATACCATATGCACATATAAACAACATCAACACATAATGCACAAAACCATTCCAAACAATTAACCATACTGTCATCCGAAACCATTCATAATTAACCATATCACTATCAATTCATCTATTTCAATATGCAATCAATCCAAATTGATCAACATGCCTCAATTCATCCTTAATTCATATCACAGTTGCAATGATTCAATCTCATACCAATCAATCCACCTCAGAATAACCTAGCTTAATTCATATCACACCTCAATCATTAGGCATCATAGTAGCAATCATCCAAATTCAAGCATTACCTTAATCAATCCTATATCACAATAGCACATCAAAATACTGTATCACAATAATCAACCAATTATCACAACTCCATAATCAATCATCAAATTCAAAACAACAACCCAAGATGTTGAACCATAAAACAGTAGCAAGAGAGAGAGACAGAGAGAGAGAGAGAGAGAGAGAGGAAGTAGTTCGGATCGGTAGAGTGACGGGAGGAGGCAGGGACAGGCTTCAGAGGAGGGTGCTGAGGCGGTGGGGTGGAGGAGGCGGTGGAGGAGATCAACGTGGGGTGGATGAGGCATCAAAGGAGGATGTTGAGGTAGTGACATCGGGTTTAACAAGCTTGCAGGGGGTGGCCGGAGAGAGAGATGGAGACGGCGGAGTCGGTTTGGGGATGAGGGTGGCCGGAGAGAATTTGGGGAAAAATATATTTAGGTATTTTGTGTATTTGGGGAAGGAGATCGATCGATTAAGTCAATATGATATACCAACTTAGGAGACGGAAAATAAATATTTTGTCGTCTAAGTACACTTTGACGATGAACCATAGTTGTTTCATCGCCTAAGTTGTTTATGAAATTTCCCCAAAAATATGGCAAAAAATATGAACTGCCAAATTTTTGGGGTTAGACGACGAAAGGATAATTTTCGTCGTCTAAGTTTTCCATGTAGGCGACGAAACCATTGGTGTTTGTCGCTTAAGTGGTACTCAGGAGACGAAAATAATCCTTTCGTTGTTGAAATACAATTATATATATTTTTTCAATATATGTCAAATTAATTTATGATAGTTGCTTATAATTAAATCATTAAAAATTAACATTCAGATGTAACTATTACATTAATACAATATTGGAAAAAAAATATTTAATCAAATTCAGATTAGTTTAGAATTCGATCGATTAAATTTTGTGATTTGCGAAAAATAGTTAAAAGACGAAATCGATCGTAAAAAATTAATCGTCAACCCGTTTCCAAAGTTATGGGTGTTTGTCTTGTTGAAAAAAATTAATTTATCAACTAAAGAGAGATTAATTGAAATTTGACATAAAAATTTATTTAAGACTACAAACTTGCTATATATCTACTAATGTTATATAACTTAAGTGTTTATACATATATATTCACTCAACATCAATATTAAAGAAATTAAATTTGGAAAAAACAACCGTTGGTTATATTCATCATAACATAATATGTTAGCGGACGAATTTTTAGGAAATGCGAAGTTCATTAAGCGTTTGATCGGAGGAGCCAACCCTCAAACCGAAATACTCAATGAAATGGAAACGTTTATATACGAATCTTCGTAACTTCGATTTTGTAATGGTCAACACTCAAAAGTAAAGAATTTTGTATTTTATGCCTTTGACGAAAAAAAATATGCATTTTAAGATGCTATAAATAGTTGTGTTCTTTGTTGAAGGAAATTAATGAAAATCATCTAAAATGACGAAACAACAGTATTTCGTCATCTAAGTGGCAACTTAAAACTTAAATGACGAACTATACCCGTTTCGTCATCTAAGATTTAAGGGCTTAGGTTTATAGATTAGGGTTTAGGGTTTAGTTTTACCTTAGGCGACGATTGTAATGGTTTCGTCGTCTAAGTTGTACTTGAACGACAAACCATGATTGTTTCGTCGTCTAAACCCCTACTTAAACGAAAAAACTTCTTTGTTTCGTCGTCTAAGATTATTTTTATAACAGAAAAGCATCATCCTTTTGTTTGACACAAAATCATACCATAAAGACAGAACAAGTATTAAAAATACTCTAAATTAAACCAAACCAAACCAAATTCAATCCATCGATCCATCCATCCATCCATCAATAAATTGTACATATGCGTACAAATTAATTAAATAATTCTATTAGAATTTCATCTTATTAATTTACACATGCATTAAACACTTCGATCATCATAATCTTCATCAACGTCTTCCTCCTCACTCTGATCAGGTTCTTCATCCTCAGATATACAACGAAATCCTCTTCTTCATAGGTATTAATACTATCTATGTCAATGATCTCCTTTTCAGTAAGATACGTGTCCCCCTTAGGTAAGGGTAAGGTTTTGTTAAATTGAATCAGTTGCCTTGTGTCGGGAATGACAGAAGTATTAGGCTCTTGATATGCATGGACATTATTCCCTTGAGCATTAGTCCCTTCAATTGTTGTGGCACTCAATATTCCTCGGTGAGACATGTGGTTAACTACTTTTGAATCTGCACCCGCTTTCGGATCATCCAGATAGAACAGCTAGCTATCTGACTAAGGTGGCAAGAACGAATGGCTCATCTTCATACCAACTTGAGTTTGTATCGAATGATAACAGCCCGAGATATTTTTTGTACGCTTGAACCATTTACACTTGAATAGAAAAAATTCTATCTCATTCCCATATAGTACCTGAATGACATTAACAAGAACGTCCTAATATACATCATCATCTTCTCCTACCACAACCCCATTTTTTTGTGCTCTTGTTCGTTCATCTTGGTCGACTGAATGAAACTTTACGCTATTAACAAAACATTCGGGGTAAATGTAGTGTTGGACCAACTTATGGGCCAACATGTACTTTTCCCATGACCACCTTCCCCCGTGGTTAGAGGATTTATGCAGATCATTTATCTGCAAAATAGTGAACAAAATATTTTATTGTATATTTAATAAATTCCTACAAAAACTTTGACATATATTCCCATGACCACCCTCCCCCTTATACTGCATGAGTTGTCTACAACGTACAATGGGGTAAAATTAATTATATTTCACATTACTGTAAAAAAAAGATATATATATAAATGATGAAAACCGTGCTTAAAAAATCTAGTTACATTCAAAAATTGTACATTTCCTGAGGATACATCCAAGTGTAGTGGACTGGACCAGAAAGCAGCACTTGTTCAGGAAGGTGAACTATGAGGTGAATCACGATGTCAAAGAAAATAGGAGAAAAAATCATCTCTAATTTGTAAAGGATGTGGACAATTTCGTGTTGTAGTTCGTAAATATACGACTTCTTCAACTCTCTGGAGTATAACATCTACCACCATCTGCACAATGCAACTATTGGTTCGACGACGTCTTTAGACAAATAAGGTCGAATTACTATTGGGATCAGACGTTGCAACATAATGTGACAGTCATGAGTCTTTAGACTATAGAACTTGTGTTCCCGAACATTGACACATCAATATATATTTACTGCATAATTAGATGGATACTT
Organism: Geum urbanum; assembly: GCA_946800695.1. Classification (NCBI taxonomy): domain Eukaryota; kingdom Viridiplantae; phylum Streptophyta; class Magnoliopsida; order Rosales; family Rosaceae; genus Geum; species Geum urbanum. Next base: position 51,124,626 of record OX327001.1, on the reverse strand, counting down.
CACACTTTTGAGCCAGTCGAATATAGTATGCCTCAGTGCAGGCTTCACATTGTAAGGTTCATCGGGCATCTTGTTGTAGCTTTTTGTTAGCTACATGTAGCAATGGTTATTTGCTTGATACTCGACACATGCCAACCATTCAGTGCATACTAGTTGGTAACTAGATATGAGTCTGACATTTCACATATACCCATATTTAGTTGTGCAGTGTATGTGCCAATTGTGCCTCCATAACGCACTAAAATGGGTCATCAATGTCATTTATGCATCTATGTTGGTTATGAATCTCCAACAATTGTCCGTTACTTGGAACCGTTGACATGAGATCTCTTTACTGCAAGATTTGCAGATTGTCACTTTGATGAAACATACTTCCTAGCGTTAGGAGGACATAGAAATGCTTCCATTTCGATTGAACATCAGGAATTGATGTGGAATATATACCCCCACTATGTTTCAAGAGGGTCCATGTATATCTCAAACTGAGGCTGAAGTGCAACGCCATCGGCCTCGGTTCCTACCAGGAAGAGGAGGAGACCAAGAAAGTTCATAAATGAGCTTTCGGGGAAAAGGAAGACCATCCAACAAGGCACAAATTGATTCTTTCATCATTGAAAGGACTCAACCCTAGATTAACTAGTGATATAGGATTACGCCCTAACGACAAGACTTTAACTATGGATTTCTGTAAAAATTTTGACATAATTTCCTCTACAAAGTGGACTACCAGGAAACCTGCAAGAAAATCACACTTCGGATTTCCCATAAAGAATATCGTGGACCACCAATGTCCATCTGAATTTCTCAATAAAGTGTGGAAAGTAAATAATTAAATTGCTGGAAAAATAATACAGAAACTGAAAATTCATATTCCAATAGTACTAACAATTTACTACCAACACAAAAAAATATTTATAATACTAGTGTTCAGAGCGACTTCTAGGAGCAGAATAAAAAAAATGAAAATACACTGCTAGTGGCCGAAACCTACAGGAATGTATGATGACCCGATGAACTCAAAGCCTCTGAAGATTCAAAATTCAGCTCAAGAGAAGCACTGCAATCTGGGCACGGAAAAACGAAAGGCCCAAGAAAAGAAATATATAAACATAAAAGAAAACGTTAGCGTGAGTGGATAAAAACTCATAATCAGTGTAAAATAATAAAATATTATATCTGTGCCTTTCCGCTGATTTCTGTGAAATCATGCGAGTTCAAAATAATAAACCGAAATAAAATATGGAGGTGGACACTCAAGGTGTTTGTCCTAACCTGAAGCATCTCCAAGACTGTAAATAAAAAGGTGATGGGATCGTCCTATCCCTAGAAAATCTGGGTCGGCAGGGCATTTGTTCTCACTCGATCTGACCCGACTAGTCAGTGATCAGCCGACTAGTCAAAGCATCGATGCTGAAAATAAAACCATCACAAACATACCTCTAAACTTGACTGTAATAAAATACAGGAGACTGTAAAGCTGCGTAAACATGAACACGCAGCAATTGTGAAAATAAATTAACGTCCACTCACCGTACTATACCGGGATATTCATAAAGTCGTAACCTATTAATCGGTGCAATAATAATCTGATACGGCCCGCTAACTCAAAATCCTGAAAATACGATTATAATTAATATCTACTTATCGATGTCGAATAACTAAGCTCGTAATCCTATGAGCAATAATGTTAAGAAGCTCGCATTCTCGAATAACGTATTTTCTGACTAAAAACGTACTTAATCAAATTCTGAATTCAGTTCCTTGCATTCCTTCACTATAAATAAACTTTGGAGTCACTACATAAATCTCAAATATTGAGCGACTCAAATTTAAATTGATAGTTGGATCGTCAGTTAAAAGTATCGTAAAATCACTCAATTATTACCCGATTACGTACACGTTTAAATTAATCAAACCCAGATCCAAATAAGAACCTCACAATTGCGTTCGTCATGATATGACGAGCAGAATGACATTAAATTTTGTCCAAAATTCCGCCTCGCCGAAGCTCCTTGGCGCACCACCGTCGGCGGCGGCCGGAATCCAATTGGCACCGATGCCTGCAAACCATACATCAAAACAAACATCTAATCAAGCCCAACGACTTTCAAAACACAACTGACATCAAATTCTAGCTAGAAACCGTCGAAATTATACCTTGAAATTCCGAAATCCTCCCGGATTTCAAATCGACCAATCTCCGGTGTCCGGCGACGCCGGAGATGTTACCACCAAACGATAGAGGAGGTCGAGCCGAACAATTCCCGACTAGTTTCACAGCCAAAGGTGGCCAGAAACCACCACGCCATCATTGTCGCCCACAGTTGCAAGACTAGGTCGGTAAGCCCAGTCAACGCGGGTTAATCCTGGTTTCCAAAAATGAAAACTTTTGACTTTCCCAAAAAGGAAATCCGTATTTATACTCGCGATTTTACGATAAAATGTTTCCGATAATTTCTGTTGACATAACTTCTTCATCGTAACTCCGATTTTAACACTTGACGTGATCACGAACTCGTATCGACAAACTCTACAACTTTATCCAAAGAAATTTCTCAAAAGACATAATTGATAATTTCTCGATAAATTGTCAGTGAAAGTTACCAACGATAAAAACTAATTAACATCGACGATTAACGTAATTAATTAGCAACTAACCTCATAAGTTCCAATTATCGCGTAATATTGTTCTGGGTCGTAAAAATCATCAACATTGTGAATCCCACACATGAGATTATTCTTAACTATAGTTATGTCCTAGAATCACATATGGCATCTCTAGAGGACGCTTCAGATCTATATGTGATGGCAGAGAACGGTAAAATCTCACTAAATAACAATGATGTGCACAATGTTATAGATAGATCATCCAAAGTAGTTGATGATGTTTTTCATTATTCTATCGCTCAGAAGATAATTAACAACGATGAAGTGGAACCTCGCTCAGTTGCTAAATGTCAACGGAGAGAGGATTTGCCGAAATGGAAAGAGGCAATGCAGGATGAACTAAACTCTCTGAAAAAAATAAAAAATATTTCAGTCCAATAGTGCTATGCCCACCGAATATAAAGTCGGAAGGACATAAATGGGTATTTGTTCGAAAAAGTAATGAAAAAAATGAAGTCATGCGGTATAAAGCTAGACTTGTGGCGCAAGGATTCTCTCAACGCCCTGATATTCATTATGAGGAGACATATTATCCGGTCATGGACATCATTAATTTCCGCTACCTTGTCAGTTTGGTATTATCCGAAAAACTGAGCATGCGGCAGATGGATGTGGTTACGACATATCTCTATTGAAACCTTGATTCAAAGATATACATGAAAGTGCCGGAAGGCATGGTCATACCCAATTCAAGTAACTCTGCACCACAGACTGTTCATGTGATTAGGTTGAAGCGTTCACTATATAGATTGAAACAATCCGGTAGGATGTGGTACACACGTCTAAATGACTACTGGATTAAGAAGGAATACAAGAACGATGATATGTGTGCATGTGTGTTCATTAAGAGACAAGTTCATGATTTGTCATTGTAGCGGTCTATGTTGATGATATGAATATTATTGGGTCTCTTGATGAAATCAATTAGATGGTTGGCTACTTGAAATTCGAGTTTTGAGATGAAAGACCTTGGTAGGACTCGATTTTGTCTTGGTTTAGAGTTAGAACATCGAGTTTGTGGAATACTTATTCACCAGTCTACTTATGTCCAAAAGATGTTTAGGTGATTTAACATGGATAAAACACACTCTCTTAACACACCAATGATTGTTCGCAGTCTGGAACCCAGTAAAGATCTGTACTGTCCGAAGATGATGATGAAAAACTTTTAGGAGCTGGGATACCATACCTTAGTGTTATTGGAACTTTGTTGTATTTAGCTCAATGCACTAGACATGATATTACATTCTATGTGAACTTGTTAGCTTGATTTAGTTTTGCGCCAACAAAACGTCATTGGAATGGTGTAAAGTACATCTTCAGGTACTTGAATGGTTCCATTGACTTGAACATGTTCTTTCATTACAAAGATATCACGCTCCGATTTTTAGAATGAATTTTAAAAATAGTTTCACCCAAAAACTGAGGTGTGAGTAAAACGAAAATTTGGACAGAAATAAAAATCAGTAACTTTTTTCATTCTCATAAATAAAACTTTGTACAAGATAGGTTAACACAGAGATTCTCTCTAAAGTTCTGTTGGTACAACTTTAACTACTCTAGTTTTGGTTTGTCTAACTTTGGTTCTTCTAGCTTTGTTTCTTTCGGTAATCTACACTTTTGTCGAACACCTGCAAGATCTACATAAGGGTGAGCTCAACCAGTCAGCTCAGTAGGAAACAAATCCTCTTAAACACCACAAATAGCAAAACAACAATTCCATAATGAGTATGAATGCATTTCTACCTCTGATTAATCCATACGATAAAGTATACTGAGCCTACATGTCTTATACCACGTATTTTAACCATAAGGGTGACCCCATATACTCTACATTATGAATTAACCCTCATCCCAAGTTTCACCTAACTCCTAGTCATCTTGTTCATTCCCCTGTCGCCAATCCTGAATTACCCTTTCCTATACTACTTTGCGCATTATTGAGCATACATGGTGACGTGATACATGCCGAGGTTATGGACTCAATTACACAAAAGCTAAAAACTTTTGTATCTTCTTCCTTATCCCTCCACAAGTAGTTTACTCAATGCAAATGATGCAATTCAAAACATGTTCATTAACTTAAAATAAATGCATCACTTGAATATAATCATTTCAAACATGTCAATCGGAAATCAAACAAACGTGAAAGCAAACAGACAACCAAGCAACACGCACACACGCAAACAATACAAATGATTAGAGGTTCCCCAGATCCTCGTACCTGATTCTGAATACTAGCATATATACCTGCATAGTAAATGAATATCGAATGTGTTTCATATTGTTCATATGCTTCAAGAAGTATAATATCTAAAAACACAAAGCTATAACATTTCACCTAACTAAACGAACATCACTAAAAAGGAAACTCATACCAAGTATTTAATTAACATCTCATACTGTTTTGAAAACAGAAGTAGAAGCAAAAGAACACAACATCACCATCAATCATATTTTCAGCCGAAAAGTTTAGGATGTGAAAACTAACTTTGCACCAAGATAAACTCCTTCATTTGAACACGAAAAGCAGTATGCATGGTCTTGATTGAAAAATAGGAAGTGTATTTAAAGCCTGTAATAACCCTATAAGCATTTGACCAACAAAATCTAATGAAAGAAACTCGAAAAATAATGACAGTGCAACAGGAAAGTCCAGAAAATGCTGCAGCAGGTCTTACTTTGCAAAATCGTAACTACACGTAGAAAAATTGTATTCAGATCAATCAAAAACTGAGGTGCTCTTTAACTTGTCTACTACAATTTTCATGAAGACACCTATTACAGAATATAAACAGATTGGTACAGTTTTTTACTAAAAGGTTACAGGGTTAAAAACTCAGAAAATCAGATTAAACTATATAGACCTCTGACTCTGAAAAATCATTACCTACTCTACAGAGCTCATTTGGACTTGATTCCAGGTCTGCCGAAATAATTGAAAGTTCATCTACAACTTTTGTCAAGATACCTTCTTCTAAATAGGAACCAAAAAGTACAGTTTCAAACCAACACATCATATGGTCAGAATTTTCAAAAATCAGTTTAGACTGTAACTAAATAAAGAAAACTTATTTGTGGGTAAAACCAAGTCTGACATGATCAAGAACAGGTCAACTACAACTTTCATGAAGACATCAACAACTTAATTTAAATATGGTTGTACAGAAAACAGCTTAAAGGGTACGAGGTCAGAAAAACAGGAAAATCGATATAAATAGTGCAGACCTCTTTTTGAGCCTAAGTTTAACAAATGAAACATAGATAGAAATTTATCTTACTGCACACACAGCAAGCCTATAGTATGTTGTTTTAAAACATGCAATTGGTTTAAGAAAATAAGGTCTTTATCAAATGGCATGCTTACTCAAACTCATCAAAATAGTCATATTAAAACAGTTTCTTTCAAAACCAAATACAAGTTTTTAACCATGCTTTCATTAAACCAAAAGCTACTGCAATCATCATTAAAGTATAACTGATGAATGAATTTAGTAACATATAATTTCACAAATCACAATTGCTAAGAGTAAATAGAAATTCTAGGCTAAACTTCGATTACTAAGGACACCCAATTCCTCATCACCAAGGTTCTTATCATCATAATCTCTTCAATGTAGCAACTCCTATTCTAAATCATTCAAAGCTCTGATCATAACAAGCTTATAAATAGGTAATGGGAATGAGACATACCGAAGTTACAGAACCTTAAACCTCCAAAGCTAATCTCGTACATAATGTTTTCTCCATAATCCATTCCTTTCCCCCTGTCTCTCTCTTTCTATCTTACTCTCTCTGTTCTTACTCCCCCAAAATCCAGAGTAAGAAGTTCCTATTTATAGAGGGATGAATGGTCAGTGGACTAGATTAGATTACCATGGATGTTCCTATCTTAAGAAAGCTTAGAGTAAACCAGATTTATAGAGAATGAAGGAGCAAATCAGAATACTAGCTTAGCCATTAAGGTTTCAATGGAGGAAGTCAAATTGATTTCGGAGAGTAGAGAAAGCTTACACCTTTTCGTATAGACTGCCATCTTCATAACTTAGGGTTCCAGCTCTTCATTTTAGGGTTCATCTTCCAACCACATAGCTCAGATGAGTCACCCAGAATTCATCCGGAATTGACACCTCCAGCTTGCTTAAGGTGAAGTGATGGTCAGAATGAATCTTATAAAGATTAGGAAGCATCTTCCTAAGAGTGCTGGCTAAGAAAAGAACCTGAAAGGTGAGGAAGGCGATGAATAGAAGAGACAACTATGATTCACAAAGGAGAAGCTTCTGGGTTTCCTTCTGTGCTCGCGAACATGAAGATTGATACTCGTTGCTCGATGCTTCTATGCTCACTTTGGACTTGGGCTGACTAAATACCGTGGGCTAATTTAAAGGAATTGGGCTTTTGTGCTTAATTATACCAAAAGTTAAATCATTGCTAAGGCCTATACTAAGTAAATATACCGAATGTTCTTCTTAGAAAAACCAACGCAAACCCATACGTATATACAACACAAATTAAACATAAACTTGTATATAAAAAGAGAGAGAGAGAGAGCCAAGTTAGACTATAACCATAATCCAGTAAAAACAAAGAATTACATCTATGGTATAAAAGTATATACAAATAACAACAAATCATTTTCCTAATCTAATAACACTTTCTAATATTTCTAAAATCTAGGTCGTTACAAAAGAATACAGAGAAGTTTGAAATTCTCAGAAAAATGATAGTTGAATCGCAATATACAAGTTTTATGATTTTTGACCTATCGAACGGATCTTTCGACCCGTCGAAAATTGCACATTTGATAGACACGAATGTGTCAATCGACCCATCGAAAGTATTGCTCGACTCATCAAAGGATGCACACTAGATCGATCGAAGCTATCATTCGACCCGTCGAGTGAAATCTTCGATTGGTCGAATTTCCCTTTGGCTACGAGCACTGTATCTCAATTCAGTGTGATCCATTACTCAGAGACACCTTGTGATGTCTTGGTTGGTTTTGTTGATGTTGAGTATCTCTCTAACCCACATAAAGGACGTTCCCGAATAGATTATGTATTCACCATGGGGAACAAGGCGATTTCTTAAAGATCAACAAAGAAAACCCTTGTTGCCACTTCCTCGAGTCATTCTGAGATCATTGCTTTGCATGAAGTAGTTAAGAAGTGTGTCTGGTTTAGGACAGTGATACGCCATATTCGAGGGTCTAGTGGATTATCATCTACTACGACAGCATCAACTTGTATATTTGAAGACAATGCGGCTTGCATTGAACAAATGAAGTTGAGATACATCAAGAGTAATCACACGAAACACATTTCGTCGAAGTTTTTCTTTCATCAGCAACAACAACAGCTATTGAACATTCATGTAAACCAAATTTGTTCGGCCGATAATGCTGCAGACTTGTTCACGGAGTCTTTACCATATCTACATTTGTAAATCATGTGAGACGCATTGGAATGCGAAGGTTATTTGAACTCTAATATTGAGTTACTGATAATAGAGTGTTCATTTAATAGACATCACGGGGAGTCTACATCACATGTGGTTGTTCATGTAGTTGACACATTGTACTCTTTTTGCCTTAAACCGAGATTTTTTTTTTACCCAAGAGACTTTTTGTTGCTTGGCAAGATTTTTAGTGAGGTAACAAGTTATGCATCATCCATTAGGATCGCGACACAAGGAGGAGTATTTAAAAAAATAATATTCCTGGTATCTCGGCGTGTGTCTTATTTTAATTAGCATAGAAGTATATATTCTCTCAATCCTTGATTTTTATGTCATCTATCAATGAATTAAATACAGTTTCTGATCATATCTTCTACGTATCTATTTTCTCCTTCAATAAAATCTTAATTTATTTTCACTTTACGGAAAATTCTGCCCCTTTGAAGTAAAATTTTGGGTCCGCTCTTAACTTTTAGACAATCTAAAAGCAATCTCAAGTACGATTATCTCATTTCAACCAAATGCATCGTATAACGGATAGAAGCCAGAATAGCAAGTAAACTCATGTTCTTTCATTGTACTGTATTTATTGTATAAGCAAAGATTTAACAAATTAAAACAAAAAAAGATTTTATCTTGATGAAACATATATATTAATCTAATTAATTAGTTTTGTTTGCCATTTGAACTTAGAAGTACATGTCGAATTAGACCGATCTTTCAAACAGGATTTCAGCTATACGTATCAAGGTTATTTTTTTTTTTAGTACAATCGAAGTTGATTTAGGGGCAGATCCAGCGCAACCAAATTTTGGGTAAAGTAAATAAAAATTACATATACGTTTACAGTGAAACTCTCCCACCCAAAGCCTTTGATACCTCCATTGCACGTCTGGCTCTCTTCCTATCTCTCTTCCTCATATCCGAGCTCCTCCTTTTCTGTTGCCATGCCCGCCGATGCTCCCCCGCGGTTTAATTCCTGCTCTCTAATCTTCTGCTCTCTATCTCCATTCGTATCCCATGGCGATGAACACGAAATGCTAAGTTGAGCAGTATTATAGCAAGTAGGGTTGTTAATTAGTTCAAATGGTTCGGTTATCAAGCAGAACCAAAAATTAAACCAAATTCTTTAATTGGTTCGGTTATCCTGAGTTTTAATCAAAAACCCGATTACAAACGGTTCGGCTTGGTTGGGTATTTTTTTTGAAGTTTTTATTGATTTTTTTTTAAAAGAAAAACTGCATTTTTCTTTCTTTCTAAAACTACTGTTCTTTCGAAGCTGATCTTCATTAACTATTTTTTTTCAAGAATTTTGTATCGAAAGTTTATATCAAATTGAATCAAACTATAACAAATGTAACTAGTCACAAATCACAAATTCAAACTACAGCAAATATAACTTTGTATTGAAAGTTTACATCACAAATTCAAACTCACAGTAGCAGTAAATTAAATCAAACTACAACAAACATAACCACAGTCTAAGTTTTTAATAGTTTACAATCCATCCAAATGTAAATTAAATCAAACTACAACAAATATAACCATAGTCCAAGTTTTTAATAGTCTACAGTTCATCCAAATAAAAATACAATCCAAATAGAAAATAAACATATATACACTCTATTCTCAAGCCATACTCCACCTGTCCACCATTCTCAGCACAAGTTTTCATTTGACAACTTAGTATTCATTTTCTTAAACCTACAAGAGCACAAATAATAATTATTAAGTACCAAACTTTGGAACATATAAAAATTTGTTCATGACAGTGAATCAATAGCAAAGACAATAGGCATACAACATTTTAAACGATAAACTATCAGTCATAAAGCATAAGAGCTTGCTGCCTACACAATTTTTGTTCATGATAATGAATCAATGGCATAAGAATTAAGACATTAAGACAATAGGCATATTAGACAATACGCAATGAATCAATGACAATAATAATTAAGACATTAAGACAATGACACAAGAATTAGTATTCTCATATTCAGAAGCATGTTGCATATTAGTAATTACATGTTGAAGTCATTGCACAACACTACAAGAAAACAGCACTTAGACCACGGAAACGTAATTGTTCCGTGGTCCAAGTGACACCTGGACCACGGAAAATACTCCGTGGTCCAAGTACCACCTGGACGACGGAGAATACCATCTCCGTCGTCTAGGTGGTCACCTGGACCACAGAGTCTTTTACGAGGTCCAGGTGATCACCTGGACGACGGATACGGTATTCTCCATCGTCCATGTGATCACCTGGACGACGGAGATGGTATTCTCCGTCGTCCAGGTGATTACCTGGACAACGGACCGACACGCCGTCGTCCGAGTACGTAACGTACTTCCACTTAGACGACGTACCGACACCTCCGTCGTCTAAGTGAAGCATTATATAAGCCCGATGCCAAACTGAATTCATTCCTCGATCTCTTCATTCCATTTGAAGAAGAATTGAAGGAGAAGGGAGAAGGAGAAGGGAGCTAGCTAGCTAGAAGGCCGAGAAGAATCAGGATCGATAAGGGATCTCCGCTGACTAGCTAGCTAGCTTAATTAACGTACAAATATCGAGAAGGCCAGCAGGTACGTACGTACGCAGTTAAAATTTGCTTAATTAATATATATTTAGTGAAAACGTACGTACATACATGCAAGGATGTTAGCTATATATATATGTACAGATCGATTAAATTACGTACGTACGTAATTGATGGATTGATGTAGATCGAGTACGTATAATTAAGCGTAAATTAATGGACAAATATATATATATGTAATAATTAATTAATTATAATATTTTGTAGCAGTATGGACAAGAGTTGGATGAAGTTGAAGAATAGATGTGATGTCCGGTATATGGATGGAATTAGCGAATTTGTGAATTTTGCGATAGAACATGGTCAGGGAAAGAAACGTTTCAGGTGTCCGTGTCAGAAATGTCTTAATTGTCAGTATGTGGAGGTTAATGTTATGGTGCAACGCCTGTACGAAAATGGTATGATGTGGAGTTACACTACATGGAGCGAGCATGGTGAAGCAGTAGAGTTCAGCGCAGCAGACTTCAGCTCAGGGTACAGTTACCATGGTGCCTCATCCAGCGGCAGTGGTACCGGACCCCCAACTTGCAACCCAACTGCAGATTTGGTCCATGATGCGTTTCCGGGATGTAGTCATAGTGGACACCAACACCAAGACGGAGGTTACAGTACCACTAATGAGCATGATGACACATTCCCCGCAGCTAGCTTGGCCACTGACACCAGTGAGATGGAAAAGTACAACCGGATGCTACTTGAAGCGCAGACCCCGGTGTTCCCTGGATGTCGAGAGAATGTGTTGCAATATGTGATGGAGCAAATGAAGATAAAAGTGAAGCACAAAATGTCAGTGAGTGCTTTTGACGAAATTCAGGAGCAAATATGTAAGTTGCTTCCTGATGATCACAATCTTCCTAAATCTCATTATAAGGTTAGAAATATCCTGAGCAGCCTCGGCCTAAAGTACAGGATAATTGATGCATGTCCGAATGATTGTGTGCTATTTTACAAAGAGTATAAAGAGTTGGACTATTGTCCCGTATGTGGCCAGTGCAGATTCCAGTTGAATAGGAAGAGTTCGAAAAAGAGAATTCCTGTGAAAGTTGTTCGATATTTTCCCTTGATTCCCAGATTGCAGCGCCTGTACATGTCTCTACACACAGCAGAGGCGATGCGATGGTACGCAGAAAAGCGAATAGATGACGATGTCCTGCGACACGCCGCGGATGGGGAGGGTTTCAAACATTTCGACAGAGAATTTGGAGACTTTGCTTCAGAGGTTAGAAATGTTAGACTCGGCCTATCTACAGACGGATTCAATCCTTAGGGAAGTAATAGCTCCGCCGTCAGCACTTGGCCAGTTATTCTGATGCCGTACAACTTGCCTCCGTGGATGTGCATGAACAAGGAATTTAATTTCCTTACCGTACTAATTCCAGGTCCTAAATCTCCATCGAAGTGCTTAGATGTCTACCTCAGACCTTTGATCGATGAGCTGAAACTGTTGTGGAAAAATGGAGTCCCAACTTATGACAAATTCACTGACACGATGTTCACGATGAGGGCTGCCGTAATGTGGACGATCAGCGATTTTCCAGCTTATGGGATGTTGGCAGCCTGCAGGACAAAAGGATATAATGGATGTCCTATATGTTTGGACGACGTGAACTCTAGTTGGCACGCGGGGAAGGTGTGTTACTTGGGTCACCGTAGATGGCTTCCTCACGACCACCCGTGGCGACAGGATGAAGCTCATTTCGATGGTACGGTAGAGAACAATCCTAAACCCCGTAGTTGGTCGGGCGAAGAGATTTTAGAGAGGTTGAGCTATTTCGACTTTGGTGTGTTGAGCAATGACGCGGATGTAAAGAAATGCAATCCAATTCCTCCACATGATCTGAGCTATTGGGATCACAAGAGTATATTCTTTGAACTCCCTTACTGGTCGAAGTTGAAGCTGAGGAACAACTTGGACGCGATGCACATAGAAAAGAATGTGTGCGACAGCGTGGTGGGAACAATTCTCGGTATTAAGTTCAAGACTAAAGATACTCCCAAAGCGCGCAAAGATTTGGAATCAATGAATCTACGTCGTCCCTTGTGGTTGAGGAGGGATAGGAAATGAGTGTACAACAAGATGCCAGATGCACCTTACACAGTGAAGCCGACGCTTAGACGTTCTGTATTTCACTGGTTTAAGGGCGTTCGTTATCCGGCTACGTATGCGGCTACTATAACTGGAGCAGTGGACGAGGTGCAACACAAGTTTGTTGGTCTAAAGACACATGACTATCACGTTATGCTGCAACGTCTGATTCCAGTGGTAATTCGACCATACTTGCCTCGGGACGTCGTAGAACCAATAGTGGCATTGTGCAGGTGGTAGCAGAGGTTATGCGCCAGACAATTAAAGAAGTCAGATGTGGTGGAATTGCAACAACAAATTGTGCACATCATTTGCAAACTAGACAGGATTTTTCCCCCTGCTTTCTTTGACATCATGATTCACCTAATGATCCACCTGCCCGAGCAGGTGCTCATTTCTGGTCCGGTCCAGTACACTTGGATGTATCCTCAAGAAAGGTACGTACAACTAATTAATTAATTTGTTCCACTGGAGATTATATATATACTAGCTAGCTATATGTACTTATGTAATGTGTACGTTTGATTTTGTAGACAGCTTGGACAGTATAAGTCATTCGTCAAAAACAGGTCGGCCCCGGATGGCTCCATAGCAGAGACATACCTAATGCATGAGTGTGTTACTTACTGCAACAGGTACCTCAAAGATCCACCCCCTCCCACTGCCTCCGATCGCAGTGCCCGCATCAATCTTTCTGTCATGAGAAATGTCGTCCGACCGTTTAGAGGAGTATTAAAGGAATTGTTAACACGGGAAGAACTTATTGAGGCACATTGGGTAGTGTTGCGAGACTGTGATGAAGTTGAGCCGTACATGTTGTCATACAGGGAGAGGCTTCAGGCGTTAAATCAAAACAAGAGTTCGGCGTGGATTGAGAAAATGGTTAAGAAGAAGTTTCCCGATTATTTCTTCCAATGGGTACGTACGTACGTCTCGGTATTAATTATTTAAATACATATCGCTCATGTTTGTAGAAAGTAAACCCTTATATTAATTTGCCCTTTTTCGCAGATGATTGATCTGTAAAAATCTGATAACCACGAAGGGTGGTGGTCATGGCCAAAGCACTTGCTAGCAGGGAAGCTGGTTAAACACTATATTTATCCCGGATGTTTTGTGAACGGTGTAAAGTTCCATTCATTGGCCCGAGACGAAGGAAGAATAACACAAAACAGTGGGGTAGCGGTTGGGAAAGACAATGATCTATATTACGGGGCTATTGTATATGTGGTTCAGCTATGTTACGAGAATGATGTCAACGTTTTCCTATTCAAGTGCAGATGGTTCAAGCGTACAAAGGAAGACCTGGGACTATTATCAGTCGATACAAACTCGCACTGGTATGAGGATGAGCCTTTCGCTCTCGCCACCTTAGTTCGGCAGGTGTTCTATCTCGACGATCCGAAAGCCGGTGAAGGGTGGAAAATAGTGAACCATATCTCTCACCGAGGAATATGGAATACAGAGACAATTGAAGGGACACCGGCGACGACTGAAGATGCTGCTGAACCAGAAAGAGACATTCCTGCCTATCAAGAGCCTAATATTTCTATGGTCCGCTCCGATATAATGGACCTGGTTCAAGATGGTGAACGGTTACCCATGCCTGATGGTTGTACAGATCTAACTGAAGATGAGATTATCGATGAGGTAGATGAAGAAGACGAGCAGGAAGAGGACGCGGACGAGGACTCAGGTTATTCGTCGGACGATGTTGAGTACGATGATGAGGATGAGCCGTCGTCTAACTGGGATGAGGACGATGATGATTATGATGAAGAGTACGGTCATACGACGAGGGAGATTAATTGGTAATTAATTACTGTAATTATTGTAATATATATATGATCGATGCCGGTTTACGGTAAGAAATTAATCCGAATTATATATCCTGGACAACGGAGAAATTAATTGCAGGTTGTCGCCAAATCTTAATCTCATATAAAACCCTAGCTAAATCCTGGACCCTAAATCTAGCAGTTCGGATCGATCGATCAATTTTTTAATTATATTTTTGAATCAGAATAATTGAACGGACACACAAATGACCGGGGACGACCTAAACCGTAAACCCTAAGGCCCTAACCCCTGAAATCGGGGTTTAGAACTTGGACGACGGAGAATGGTCATTATCCGTCGTCCAGGTACATACTAGGATGACGGATATGGTCATTATCCGTCGTCCAAGTTCACAAACCCTAACCCTAAATAGTAAGGCCATAACCCCTGAATTCAGGGTCTATACACCTGGACGACGGAGAACGTCATTCTCCGTCGTCCAGGTTAGAACCTGGACGACAGATAACTTCATATCCGTCGTCCAGGTGATTACCTGAACGACTGAAACGCTCATTTCCGTCGTCCAGGTGCAGATATCGTAATTTTTTCTAAGACAACGACCATCTAGACCTTCTTCCAATGCAAAGTCTTTTCATCAAGACTTTAGAGTAAACAATTCTTGGTGTGTGAGCTTCGACGGTTCGAAAATCGGAGTTGCGAAATGCCTTGTATCCACGTTTCCGGTTTGTGAAATTATCGGTTTTGCGGTTGACTGTGCCGATCAAACCCTTCCCGAACTTATTATTTTATGGTCCTTTGAAGACAATTATATATTATGTTACGACGAACATATCCAACGGTTGTTTTATCCAAATTCAATTTCGTTAATACTCTGCTGCAAATGAGCGTCTACTCATGAACACTGAAGTCGTAAAGATTAGTCGATACTTAACATGTTTCAATACGTAAAATTAATCGTCGGTTCAAATTTAACTGTTCATATATATGATGCGTTCATCGATATTGTACGACTATTTCACTCGAATGACAGATCGCTAAATTCCTAGCGAATTATTTTTAAAATTTTTTTTTACGTAATTTGAACCTGGACGACGGAGATGGTCATTTTCCGTCGTCCAAGTGTTAACCTGAACGACGGAGAATGACCATCTCCGTCGTCCAGGTTCAAAAACCATGGCGGTTCAAATTTATTTTTGTTTATTTTTTTCATGTAATTTTCACTTGGACGACGGAGACTGACCATCTCCGTTGTCTAAGTCCAATTTTTATGGCGGTTCAATTTACCGCTTCCGTTTTTGGGACCCCTTGAATTTTCACTTAGACGACGGAGAATTAATTCTCCGTCGTCTAAGTCCAAAATTATGGCGGTTCAGAACGTCCCGCCGATTAATTGGCGCCGCTTGAAATTTTTTGAAACCGCCACTTAAACGACGGAAAACACTGTTTCCGTTGTCCAGGTGAACTTAGACGACGGAGAATAGTGCTCCGTCGTCTAAGTGCAACTCTATAAATAGAGTTGCACCCCCCCCCCCCTCATTTTCTCATCATTCCATCTCCTCCTCTCCTCTCCTCTCCTCTCCTCTCCTCCGGCGATCCTCCTCCGGCGACGCTCCGACGACATTTTTTCCGGCGTGGTTCCTCCTCTCCGACGACTCAACTCCGGCGAAATTCCCGAAAACTCCGATTCGGTAAATTTCTATTTTTCCCTTATTAAAATAATTTTCATTTAATTAATTAATTAAATTCTAAATATAATTAATTAGTAGAATTTAATTTATTAATTAGTTTAAATATTTAATAAATTATTAATTATTGTTATTAATTTATTAAATCATAATTATTGTAATTATTGTAATTATTTATTATTAGTTGCATGATTAAATGAATTTATTATTAAATTTATTAAATGAATAAATTATTATTCATAATTTATTAAATGAATCAATTTTTTTTAAATGCATGATAAATAAATATAAATTATTGCATCTAATTAAAAATTATTAATTAATATTTATGTTTATTTTCTAGTAAATTAATTAGTAGTACATGTTCGATTTAAATTTAGTACATAGGCTTGGTTTATTAAGTCGCACTCTTTGGAATAGATGGCGCAAGGGTGATAGAGCGTGCAAATGAAGAGTTGGCTAACACTCAGCTTGCGTTCCCAGATGTGCCGCCGGAAGACCTGCCTCCTCTATCCTTAGAGAGCCAAATTGCAATCGCGGATGAGGTCTACGGTCTTAGAGCTGGCAAGGAGCGGCGGCACATCTGGGAACGCAAGCTGAGTGTTAGCCAACTCTTCATTTGCACGCTCTATCACCCTTGCGCCATCTATTCCAAAGAGTGCGACTTAATAAACCAAGCCTATGTACTAAATTTAAATCGAACATGTACTACTAATTAATTTACTAGAAAATAAACATAAATATTAATTAATAATTTTTAATTAGATGCAATAATTTATATTTATTTATCATGCTTTTAAAAAAAATTGATTCATTTAATAAATTATGAATAATAATTTATTCATTTAATAAATTTAATAATAAATTCATTTAATCATGCAACTAATAATAAATAATTACAATAATTACAATAATTATGATTTAATAAATTAATAACAATAATTAATAATTTATTAAATATTTACTTTGGGCCTAGGGTGGTACGAGATTTGTCGACGACCTTCGGCTCATCATCTACGGGAGGTTCGGGGCAGCGGAGAAGGAGTCAGGCAGCGGCCGTCGAAGCAGCCATTCAAGAGGCTCGACTGGCACGAGAGGAGAACGAGTCAATGCGGCAAAGACTTGACGAACAACAAGCACAAATAGCCCAACTCATCGCGCTCATGAACCAAAATCGAGAAGTATGTCAACCTCCTCCGAACCCATACCCCGACGACAACGACCCGGCTGGAGGCGGAGGACCCGGCGGCGCATCTGCTCCTCCAGTGTATTAGCTAGCTAGTTAATTATCGCGTTTCTTTATTTCCGAGTTCCGAACAATATTTTATAATTTTTGTGGGTTTTTAATTTGGATGTGTATATATGTACAAATTAATTAATTATTTAATTAATACATTAATTAATATTAAAAATTTAGTTTAATTAATTATTTTCGACTATTTTTCATTATTTAAATTAAATTAATAATAAATTAAATTAATAATATTTAATTTCAATTTATTTATTTTTTTAAATTAAATATTCACTTCGACGACGGAGATTATGTTCTCCGTCGTCCAGGTGCACAAACCCTAAACCTAACCCTAAACCCTTAACCCCTAACCCCTAACCCCTAAACCCTAAACCCTGCCATTCTCCGTGGCCCAGGTGTTCACCTGGACGATGGAAACGCTAATTCTCCGTCGTCCAGGTGAACACGTGGGCCACGGAGAAACGAGCAATGTCCGTGGCCCATGTGGTCACCTGGACGACGGAGAATTAGCGTTTCCGTCGTCCAGGTGCATACATGGGCCACGGATAATGTCCGCGGTCCAAGTTAACTTGGACGACGGAGAACTAATTCTCCGTCGTCCAGGTTCTTGGACGACAGCACTTGGAGCACGGACCTTAGACGACGGAGATTCCGTCGTCCAAGTACTTAGACGACGGAAAACTGCACTTAGACGACGGAAATTGTCCGTGGTCTAGGTGCAGTTTTCTTGTAGTGGTGTGAGTCTATGAGACTGAAAGGCTGTGAGAGTAAGAGGCTACACACCAAATTATTAGGGATTCTAGGGTATACTGAATGAAAAACCACAAAACGACGTCGTTTGATCAAATTTTGGTTAACTCGGTTCGATTATGTTCGTTAGACCGAAAAACTGAAATCGAACTGATTTTATTCGATTCGATTATTTATATTTTGGTTTGGCTTTTGTTCGGTTATAGTTTTTTTCGATTACGGATCAGTTTCGGCTCGGTTTTCGATTCGGAAGTCACAGATCTAATGGCAAGAGTGAAGGGATCACTTATGGTTCCATCTCAAGGGACAAGCTGGAGAAAATGACGAAAGTATATATGCAATTGCACAGATTTGTGATTACCTATTATATCAAAACTATTGTAGTTCGATTACCTGAAGATCAGTCTAGATAGGTCGAGTCGGGGTAGTGATTTGGGATTGGATTCGAGAGAGATACACCGTGAAATGAGAGAGGGTCGAAGAGATACGTCGAGTCAAGGAAGGGATTAGAGATTGCACCAAGGTCAGAAACGACAGCGAGTACCAGGATCAGGTCGATCGGTGACTTTGAGAGAGTGAAGTGAGGGTGTGAGCTTGTGAGACAGTGTGAGTCTATGAGACTGAGAGGCTGTGAGAGTAAGAGGCTACACACCAAATTATTAGGGATTCTAGGGTATACTGAATGAAAAACCACAAAACGACGTCGTTTGATCAAATTTTGGTTAACTCGGTTCGATTATGTTCGTTAGACCGAAAAATTGAAATCGGACTGATTTTATTCGATTCGATTATTTATATTTTGGTTTGGCTTTTGTTCGGTTTTAATTTTTTTCGATTACGGATCAGTTTCGGCTCGGTTTTCGATTCGGAAGTCACAAACCTAATGGCAAGAGTGAAGGGATCACTTATGGTTCCATCTCAAGGGACAAGCTGGAGAAAATGACGAAAGTATATATGCAATTGCACAGATTTGTGACCACGTGGGCAAGATCGAGCATCTATCCCCTTACTCATCACCAATCACGTAGAGCACATAATCCATATATTTAAAGTGTATTAATCTTCCTTGAATTTGTTGTTTGTAAACTAATGATCATCTGATATGTCATGATTCATGGCAATTGTGATTAAGAAGATCAATTGGTATATGTATGAATATATGATAAAAATTAATAAATGCGTTATTGGAAGCATCATCGGTTCGATCATTTCATTGCTACAGATCAATGTGTGTTATAACTTATAATCATTGATTGCTGGATTTCTTTGACGTGGGATAATAATGTTGAATATACTTGCTTGTTAAGTCTACATGGTGTTCTCTTCAATGGATGAAAAAATGTCGACATATCTATGATTTTGAGAAGTTGAGGAAGATGAATGTGAGTGTGGGTAGAGAGTAAATTACACGATTGTGGATTTGTGGGTATCTGTGAATCAAAAAGAATTCTTGGCTAAGAGCCTGGGAGGATGATTAAGGTATTACGGAGGACCTTTCCTTGGTTTTATTTCCTTGATTGTTCTTTGAAAATAGTCGAAATGAGAAAAATTCGTTTTCAGAATTTACTCGAAGGTCCAGAGGTGCACTCCAAAAACAATTCTCTTTGTTTTCATAATGGATTGTACCAAACGCGTATTTTGCATGTTTTTGTTTTACGAAACAGAAAACAGTATCCGAAAACAATACCAAACAACAACTTAGCTTCCCACCAAATGCAGTTGAACTTAAAAACATTTTCCTATATAAACATAATCAATCAGATTCATAATGTTGTCCAACTACTTGGTAAATTTTAAGAATCTAAGTTGTAAATATAGTTTCCTACAATATCGTGCAAGTTTAGCGTAAATGTATCAATATTGACTACTTTCTAGAATTACAAAGAAAATGTAATCATGCATGTTAAGCGTAAATGTATTAATATTGACTACTTTCTAGAATTACAAATAAAATGTTTAAGGAAAGTATATTTATGGTATTCTGTCTTATCCTAATTAGATTAGAAGTAGAGATTCTATCAATCCCTGATTTATAGGGATACTGATTGTAATTGATTGTAATGACTGTATTTAAGGTCATCTATCAATGAATAAAGATACAGTTTTCAATCTACAGTTATTGTATTTACGTTTATCCTTCAACATGTCATCGGCAGCTCTTGATTTAATAACCATCACCCCAAACCCTAACTCTAAAAACACCACAAATCACCATTGCACCACCACCACCGTTGGCTCTCTTCACTGATGATCACCTTCTCCGGCCATCCCTTGTGGCTCCTCTTCCTCAAGTTGTCACAATTGGTCATCATCCTGCATCCCAGGTTCGACGAGCTCTTCCTTCTTGTAACAAATCGTTACTCATACTGAGCATAACACCAACCCAAATAAATTTTCTAATCTCTTGAATTTAGAAATTAGCTTGCAGAACTTAATTATCACAATACCCTAGATCTAGGACTAGATTTAGGTTGATGATTTCTATATATTGTGAATTATTTTCGAGAGAAGTGGATTTCATCACCCTTTCGATCAAAAAATTTGATTAGTGACGATCCTAAGGAAGTCACGGTATATGACACAAAAAGGAAATCAATATTTGTCATTGAATTTGATTGTCACCGTTTATCGAGCATCGATTTTTGTGACCATACATCTTGGTTCTTATTCCCTAAATTTGATATTAGTGATTGTAGTTTTTGATCGTTACTAATTATCTCATTTGTCTCTTTTGTAGATGGCTTCAACTGAGCCACCATTGCCTAAATTTGACATCCTTGATGTCAATGGAAAAAAGTACTATCACTAGATTTCCTATGTATAGAATACCTTCATCAGCAAAGAACTCACCGATATTATCCACCCACTAACTGGTGTGAATGCACTCCAACCCACTCCATCTTGTAAAGCTCAAGCCCTCATATTTTTGAGGTGTCATATTCATCTAATTCTGAAGAAGTAGTACTTAAAAAAAGATGATCTCAAAGATTTATGGGACGTTTTGAACTAACGCTTCAACAATGTGCATAACACACAGCTTCCGAAATTGATTGAGAGATGGGATCAAATCCATCTATCGGATTAGCTGAAGATTGATTCCTTCAATCAAGGTATGTTAGAGCTAAAATTGGAACTAAGCTTATGTGGAGTTAACAAGAGTGATCCAGATATGATCGAGAAGTCTTCGAACAGTTTTTCATCTTCCATAAGTATTTTGGCTCATTAGTACCGGCTTGAGTACGAGTAAGGAAGAATTACAACATTCAATGATCTCATAAAATATCCTAGAAAAGAAGGGAATGCATTATGAGATAATTCTCTACAATAGCTCTAGGCCCGCTGGGACAAAGAAAACTTTTAAGAACTACAACACTGATGAGAAGGCACGTAAGGACAAGATCGGAAGAACAACTGTTCTGAACCTTATAGCAACCGTGGTGGGAGAGGAGGACGTGGAAGATGTCGTGGAAGAGGCCAGAGTCGAAATTTGACTTGAAAATTCCAGGATACCGGCCCCAGTAACTCTAACAAGAATAAGTCTGGTTCCGGTACAAGGAATAATGGCAATCCTTCATACTTTTCTTCGTTTAGACAAAACACTTGTTTTAAGTGTCAATCTACTAAGCATATGCACGAGCAATATTTTCAAGCAAGAAAATTCAAAATATCTATAAGAAGCACAAGCAATACTTGGCACAAGAAGCTAACTTTGTTGGGGGAGACCATGGGATGGAAGAAGACTATATTGTCAATCTCATTATAGCAGACAAAAAGATGAAGAACATTGAGAAACTCCTCATTTTAATTAAATATATGTATTAGGCTGTTATCTCTGCTTTGTAATCAAGTTTAGTTTTTTTTTAGCTTGTTTAGTCATGTGTCAAGACTTTATTTTCAGTTGGTTTTGGATTAAGATACCTTTGATGTATTTTTTTGTTAGCAAGTAATAAAATTTCTCTATTTTCGGTATATGAAAGTGTTGACAATGTTATTTTTACTTCATAATGCTTGAATGATTCATAATATAAAATATTCTATGGCAATATGACACCATATACAAGAAAAAGATAGAAAAAATGGGACGTTCTGATCCCAGGCATCTTGACTCGTCGAGACATACACCCTAGATCGGTTTTGGCTTATTTTCAACACGTCAAAATTTTTTCCTAGTTTCTTCGACCCGGCGAAGGATGATCCTTTGTCTGGTTTTGAGATATTTCGTCCCGTCAAGAATTCTTCTCGATCAGTCGAGATGATCACTCTAGATTTTTTTGACATGTATTTCGAGCAATCGAAAGTTTTATCTTGTTTACTTCGACCCGTTGAGACTGAACCTCTTGATTGTTTTTCGTACAATTTTGACCCATCGAGGATACTTTTCGACCCGTTGAAATTATTGTTATGGAATGATTTTGTAATTTTCCGCAGGGTCTATCGAAATTATTGCGCCAATGAGTTTTCACTTGGAAACATATTGTGAGAATGAAAAAAAAAATTGTGTGTAACCTCCGTAGAATGTGGCAGAACAAGCATCCTGGAGAGGTTTATAAGTATTCATAGTGGGTTATTTCTTACTACAGTTTGGATCATTGAATCCAATATAGTCACTCATCATATTATGTGCGACTCGGTCTCATATAAGCTTTGGCATTATGATGACCAAGATATTGAGATATTCTCATGGTCATCCGTTCTTAGAGAAAGAAGCATGTGAGAATACCTAATACCATCGATTTAGAAGGAGAGAATGAGAATTACTCCTCTTGGTCTAGGCTCGATTTCCAAGATGAGTGCAACACCCTCCCGACCAAATAGTGGTGAGGCGTTATGCGTTTTTTCCACCGGATGTTTTTATGGTAATATCCAATGCATATCGCTCGTTTTGAAAAACTTGTTCATTAGCAAAGTTACAGGGACGACCTTCTTTTGATGTAGACACAACTTCTATTACTCCAAAGATTCCAAAGATATATTTGTGGACTTATCAAACTTAAATGCGGATCATTTAATAGTTTATAATTTTGGTAGATACATCGACGCATTGGTCACATGTCGCTTTACTATCTATAGGGAATACTACATTTGCTAAACTCCTAGCTCAAGATCATTATACTCCGGGCTCACCACCCAAACTAAGCAATCAAGCCTATCAAATTGGATAATACATGAGTGTTTACACCACATTTTTTTATGGTTATTGCATGTTTCTTTGGATCGATGTTGAATATCTTGTTCCTCATGTCATGTATCGAAAAGTTTTGCATAAGCACAAATCAGGCGAGTATAGCTTATGGCTCTGCATGGGGTTTATGAAATTTTGAATACAATTCAGCTTATTCATTTCAGTCCCGTAGCATGCCAACCATTCAGTGAGTACCAGTTGGTAACTGGGTATAAGCCTGACTTTCACATCTATGCATATTTGGTTATGCCTCCACTGCGTACAAAAAATGGGTCCTCTAAAACCATTATGAAGCTTCAATGATTGTCCGCTATCTAGAACCTTTGACAGGAGATCTCTTTATTACTAGATTTGCATATTGTCACATTGAAGAGACATACTTCCCGCTGTTTGGGGGAGAGAGGAATGGTTTTATTTTTTGTTAAATGTCAAGAATTGACGTTGTTTATCCCCACAATGTCTTATCATGATCCCCTACAATCTCATAGTGAGATAAAGGTGTAACATATTCTCGATATTCAGAATGAATCAGATTCAATGTCTGACTCCTTTACTGATATTGTGAAAGTGACGAGATCGGATATACCTGCTGCAAACAATCCAACAAGGTTGTAATTCCCTAAAATTGGTCAAGTTAATGCAACACTTGGGTAATGTAGCTTTTCTCCTGCCTATAGTGGGGGTGTAGCGTCAGTCAAAATCCACTAAAGAATTGTCGGCGAAAAGACAAGACATCAAGGCACAAAATGATCATTCCATCATCAACACATGAGATTGTTTTTTACTACAATTATGTCTCAAAAGTCGACACTGATAAAAACTGGGAGACACCTCAGGATCAATGATGATGTCAGAAAGCAACGAAATCTCACAAAGTTAAACGAATGCTAGCATTATTATGCATAGATCTTTTATGTTAGTTGATGATGCATTTACTTATTTCGTCGTTCAAGAATTGATGACGATGAAGTGGAACCTCGCTATGTTGCAGATTATCAATGTAGAGCAAATTGGCCAAAATGGAAAGTAACAATCCTAACTGAACTAGACTCTCTTACAAATGGTTAGTTTTTTGTCTCATAGTACTATGCCCAACGAATGTTAAGCCGGTCAGACATAAATGGGTCTTTTTTCGGAAGCACAATGAGAAGAACGTGTGGCACAAGATTTTCTCAACATTCTGATATTGATTATGAGGAGACGTATTCTCCGGTTATGGACATCATTACTTTCCGCTACATCATTACTTTCCGTCGAAGGATGCTTCGATTGCAAGAACTGATTCATCTTTCAGTGTAGTCTCCTATTTCGAGACATCGTGTGATGTGTTGGTAGGATTTGCTGATGTGGGGTATCTCTGTCTGACCTGTTTAGAGGACGTTCTCAAACGAGTTATGTCTTCACCATGGGAAACATAATGATTTCTTGGAGATCTACAAAGCAAACCCTTATTTGTAATTCCTCGAATCAATTTGAGATCATAGCTCTACATGAAGCTGTTGAAAAGTGTGTCTGACTTATGTCAGTAAGACACCATATTTGAGGGTCTAGTGTATTACCCTTTACTATGACAGAATCAACTTGTACATTTGAATATAATGTAGCTTGCATTGAGTAGATGAAGTTGGGATATACTAAGGTGACAATACTAAACACATTTCGCCGAAGTACTTCTTCAGTCAACAACAACAGTAGTTACTGAATATTCATGTGAGCGAGATTGGTTTTGCGGATAATGCTGAAGACTTGTTCACCAAATCATTACCCAAATCTACATTTGTAAAACATGTGAGAGTCATTAGAATGCGAAGATTATATGAACTCAGAGTTTGAGTTACTAATCAGGGGGAATCACATTTTAGTAGATATCAGGGAGAGTCTATATCATATGGAGTATCATTTATAGTTGATGTGTTGTACTCTTTTTTCCTTCGACTAAGTCTTTGTTTTTCCCATGATATTTTTGTTTACTTGGCAAGATTTTTAGTAAGGCAACAAGCTATGCATCATACATAATTATGATCTCGACACAAGGAGGAGTGTTTAAGGAAAGTATATTCCTAGTATCTCGGTGTGCGTCTTGACCTAATTAGATTAGAAGTATAGATTCTATCAATCCCTGATTTATACAGATAGTGATTGTAATTTATTGTAATATTTATATTTAAGGTCGTCTATCAATGAATAAAAATATGATTTTCAGGTTACAGTTATTGTGTTTACGTTTATCCTTCAACAGAAAACACTATCATCTTAGATAATATGGAAGCTAGTTTAGGTGTGTTAGCATGATTTCCTCTTCCCTTAATTCAGCTTTGATTGAATGTAATTATTACATAGATTTGTAATCGATACATAGCCTAGAATGTCATTCCCCATTATAGCATAGATTATGTAACAGTGGTACGTAGCTCTAGCTATATATACAGATGTAAAGTGTTAAGGCTATGCAATACAGAATATACAATTCTACATGTTATCAGCCTAGGTCTAGGATCTTTATCTGTGTCTAATTTTCTTCTTGGGTTAGTCATGTTTTTCTGTCTCTTATTCATCCTTTCTTCTCTTTTATTCCTGTCTCATATTCATGGCATCCATCAACTCTTCCTCTGCTCAGTTTCATCACAAAAGCTTAATCTCCACTCCTCAGCTGTCTTCCATTAGGAACCTACCACAACAACACTATGCTCAGACTCAATAACAATTACACGTGCAAAGCTTTTTTTCCCCTAATTGGGGGTCTAGTCTTCCTGGTCCAGCACCATAGTACCACATCAATCTGCATGGCCTCGATCAATTTTATGGCCCCGATTATGTGATTCCTTTTGCTGGTGCCCACTTCTCCAGCGACCCTAATTGGTACTCTGACACCGGTGTCATTCATCACATGACCGCCATGTCTCTCAATAATCATCAACCATATCGTGGTTTACATAATGTGTACTTGGAAAACAGTGACTCGATGTCTATATCTCAAACCAGAGACATTCCTCTATCACTCGGTCACTCTAAATTTTCTTTACAAAATGTTTTTCATATTCCTTCCATTTGTAAAAATCTATTGTCTGTTGCTCGATTCACCAAAGATAATCGTGTCTTCTTTCTTTTTGCCTCTAATTATTATCAAATATATTTCTTACTCACCGGTCACTTATTGCTTCAGGGCCCATGTAAAGATGGTCTATATCCACTTCAATTGGCTTCAGCATCCTCTAGTCGTTAAGCCCTTGCTTATGTTCACTCGTCCCTTTAACATGATCGTCTAGGTCATCCTTCATCTTCAGTTTTAGCTCGTTTAGGTTCTTCACTTGGCTAAAAAATTTCCTCTAATTTCTTTTGTAATAATTGCGCTCTTAGTAAGTCTCATAAGCTACATTTTCCATCTAATCATATTTCCGCTTCTTCTCTTTTTGATGTTATTCATAGTGATGTTTGGGTGTCTCCCGTTTCCTTTGTTACTGGCTAAAAATATTATGTTCTTTTTGCAGATGAGTACTCCGGTTACACATGGCTTTATCCTATGTGTCAGAAAAATGAAGTTTTCAATTACTTTCAAACATTAGTTGCCATGATTCGCAACATATTTCATGGCTCAATTAAATATCTACAAAGTGATAACGGGACTGAGTATGTCAATGATGCATTTTCCCAATTTTGTGCATCTTTGGGAATTCAACAACGTTTTTCATGCCCACACACTCAAGAACAAAATGGTCTTGGTGAACATAAACATTGTCATATCGCTACCATGGCCTGCACTCTTCTTGTCACCTCGGAGGTTCCTAAAAAATATTGGGTATATGTCATTCTTACTTTTGCCTATTTCATTAATCTTCTTCGTACTCATGTTCTTAATTGGGAAACACCTCACCTTCACCTCTATGGTCATACTCCTTCATATTCCTCTCTTCGTGTTTTTGGTTGCTCTTGTTTTTCTTATCCTGGTCCATACGTGTCAAACAAGTTGTCTAGTTGTAGTCTTGAATGTGTCTTTGTAGGTTATAATCCTAAACACAAAGGTTATCAATGTCTTAATCCAAAAACTGGTCGAGTCTACGTGTCGCGTCATGTATTATTTAACGAAACACACTTTCCATACAAGAATTTGTAGGTACATCTAGCCCAAAACTCACATTCAATAGAGTTCACTCTCTTGTCCAGCCCATCTGGCCCAAGCCCAAATTCTGCATCACCATCATCTTATACAGATGCCAACTCTTTGCGTCCTGGAACCTCACCAGTGCAAGCTCCTTTGTCACTGCCACAGACCGCGACTCCAACGTCGTTGCTCGAAGCCTCCCTTGCATCGCCATTTTGGATTGAGTCCTCTTAACCGACCAAAGTTGCTCTCCCACTATCATCCCAAACTTCGTTGCTGACTTGCTCACCACCGTGACCTCCGTCGTCGCCTACTCCTACCGTCACGGTTTCCATCCTTGAGTGAGCACCGATCTCCCCCGTCGTCCATTTTAAGATCTCTTGGTTGCTCGATGATGGAGTCATGCTTCGTGCGTTGCCCATCATTTACCGTCATTGTCAACTTACCTCGACTTCAAATTTCGGGCAACTCTATCTCATCCCAACCTTAGACACCGTGACTCCTCAACCCAACGCCGCGACTCTTTCTAACAATGTCGTTGCTACTTCATCACCGATTGGTGTACCCTTAGAAGTCAATCCCCTGTTTCTGACACTTATTTATCCTCCAGTACCGCTACAAACTCAGTCGGTTCATCCCATGATCACTCAAAGTCGTGATGACACACTCCCTCCAAAACACTAAACCGATGGCACTGTCAGGTACCTGTTTCCTCGTGCGTAACTTTTTGTGATTGATTATGTGGATCCTACTTGTTACATAAAGGCACCCAAGCATGCACATTGGCGTTAGGCTATGGCTGAAGAGAGCAATGCATTGCTCAAGAATCAGACTTGGACGCTGGTTCCCTTATCTCCACATCAAAATCCCATTGGATGTAAATGGGTTTTTTCAGACAAAGCACAACTCTGATGGGTCTATTGAGCGGCATAAAGCTTGACAAGTTGCCAAAGGATTTCCCCAACAACTTGGCATTGACTATGCTGAAACATTCAGTCATGTCATCAAACCTGTCACCATTCAGACAGTTCTCAACCTTGTTGTGTATCGTTGGCCTCTTCACCAATTAGACGTCAAGAATGTCTTTCTTCACGGCTTCCTCCAAGAAGATGTCTACATGGTCCAACTGCCCGAATTTGTTGATGTAGCTCATCTGTCTCATGTCTGCAAATTACACAAAGCACTATATGGCCTTGAACAAGCACCTCGGGCATGGTTTCAATGCATGAGTTCCTTCTTACTCTTTGTTGGTTTTTGTCAAAGCATGTCTGAGCCTTCCTTATTTATCTACCGCCATGGCCAGCACACTATCTATTTTCTCCTATATGTTGATGACATTTTCGTAACAGGTAGTGATGCTGGTGTTATGCAACACTTTATTAACACTCTTGGTTATCACTTCGACATTAAGGACCTTGGTCCCCTTCGCTACTTCCTTGGTCTTCAAGTGTTGCCTTCCTCCGATGGTGTTCACATTAGTTAGGTGAAGTACGCCCATGATATTTTTTTGAAGCATGATCTTTTGCGTAGCAAACCGGTGAGCTCTCCCATGTCGGCCAAATCCTTACTCACTGCTATCGATGGCGACTTAGTTGCCAATCCCACTATTTTTCGTGAAATCGTCGGCTCCTTGCAGTACCTTACTATTACACGTTCAGATATTGCCTATGTTGTCAATTCTGTCTCTTAGTTTATGGCTCAGCCACGTGGACCTCATCTAATTTTTGTAAAGCGCATTTTACGGTATGTCAAAGGCACTCTTGATCATGGTTTACTTTTTCGCCCTCAATGGCACCCTGTGACCCTTACAGCGTACTCCGATGTTGGTTGGGTTAGCTGCCCTGATTCTCGCTGCTCCACATCTAGTTATCTTGTCTATTTTGGGACTAATTTGATCTCCTGGTGTTCTAAGAAGCAACTAACTATTGCTCGCTCAAGTGCCAAGTCCGAGCCCTGCCCATGCTAGTGCTGAGACAATCACAACGTGGTTGTGTTTCCTGTTGTATGAACTTGGTGCGAAGATCCAATTTCCTGTTCTCCTCTATTGTGACAATCTTAATGCCACTTATATTGCCAACAATCATGTGTTTCATGGTCGCACAAAACACATAGAGTTGGATTATCACTTTATTTGTGAGAAGGTTGCTTTGGGGAGTCATCGTGTTTGTTTTATACCATCTGTGGATTAGCTAGCTGACTTACTCACCAAACCACTACAGAAGCATCGATTCAACATTTTGTGCCACAAACTTGTAAGTCAAGGACCCTCAATGATAGCAATGAAAATATCTTCTATGCTCTTTTCTTTTGACATAAAATTTGTGATCTGGACAAAAGACTCTACATGAGTGTACATCGTCACCACATGAGCTTAATTTGCCGACAGCTCAATGATAGCATATTTTCTCACATCTATATACTTGGGAGAAAATTTCAGAAATTATCTATTTACAAAAAGACGTATAATGCCATTTACAAATAACAAAATATACTTTTTCTTACGGAGTGACCAATCTTATTTTAGGGAAGTGAGATTGACACTCCCTTATTTACAAATCACACCCTCCTACTTTATTTTGTGTGCGCGTTTTTCATTACATTTTAGTATGAAAATATGAAGAAAATGGATGTGGATTATAAAAAATAGTGTACCAATTTTACCTCCCTTATTTTATAAACTAATCATGATAAGAGATCTAATGTCCAAATAATAACGAGATTTTCATGAAGAATTAAAATTAGAAAGGTGGAGAATCAGAACTTTTTGGATGATCAGTGAATTCGCGGTCAACTGTCATTAAATCTGCATTCAATATATGATATTATATTATATTTTAACTATTTTTTAATTATTCAACGTTAAATACACATCTAATAACAGTTAAATTCAAATAACTACGGAAATCACTTACCACCAAACACAAGATGATTCGGTTGATCGTAAGCATGTGGCAATGTACACCTAACCACAGAAGAGCCGGATTCTACTAAAAATGCCTTTTCGAAACAGTAACGTAAACGGAGAGGTCAGAGATGTTAGCAGCTCCCTGTCAAAGTTAGTACAATTTGACGCATGGAAATAATAAAGTTGATCAATACTTTAATGCAAAAAAAGATGCGCACACTCACATGACTCTTTTGCTCCTCTGGGCTGAGATTTCAGAGAAACAAAAACCCCCATTGTTGGTTGGTTGTTGTAGATTTCAAAGTCTCCAAGCAGCCCCAGTAATAGTCCTCCTCTTCCACCAATCCCAATCATAACACTGCACAAATTAAACAAGAAGAAGAAAAAGAAAAACCCAATTTATTCTTTCACCTCTATATTAAGATTTACTCTGTTTCTGTTCTCTCAGAACTGCTCCGATCACAAACCCCTTTTATTTTTCTCTTTATTATATTAATACAGCTTGATCTTTACTATAAATTGAAGCCTTCACTTTTCTGGTCAGACCCAATTTGTTTTGTCCTCTCTCAGTAGCTGTGAGAAAGTAGTACTGTTGTTTCCATCATACCGACTCTGACCCATTTTTTTATCCTTCCTCTGGTTTACTGGGTTTTTTGTGTGCTTGTGTCTCAATTCACATCTAAAGTTTCAAACTTTAACTACTCTACACCATGATCTGCTCTCTTAAACAGTCGCCCACCATCACAAATGTGGCTGATGTTTTCCTGCGGCCAAAACCAGCTCGGCCTTTGGTGCAAGGATCGTTGCAGTTGCCATCGAGCTTTCAAAGGTCAGTGCTTTCTGTGCAGAAGCCTCTCCACGTGTCAGCCATAGAGAGGAGGAGTGTGATCAAATGTCAAGCTTACGAGGCGGATCGATCGGAGCCGGTGGAGGTTCCGAAGGTGGAGGTGTCGAAATCGGAGGCGGCGAAGAAGGTGAAGATCGGAGTGTATTTTGCTATGTGGTGGGCTCTGAATGTGGTGTTCAATATATACAACAAGAAGGTGTTGAATGCATACCCTTACCCTTGGTTGACTTCAACTCTGTCTCTGGCTTGTGGGTCTTTGATCATGTTGGTGTCTTGGGCTACCAGGATTGCTGAGGCGCCTAAAGTTGATATGGACTTTTGGAAGGCTCTGTTTCCTGTAAGTTTGATTCAGTTTTGGTTGAGAAAGTGAGGGTTTTGACTTGTTATGCTTTATCGTCCTTAGATTTTGTTTTGTTTTTTTAGAGTGAATTAGGATTGTTGAAGGTCTTTGGTCCTGAAAAGAACCATTTTGTTTGAATGCTGAGAAATCGAAAGATAGGAATTGAAGTAAAGGTTGTGATATTTGTGGTGTTATTTAAACACATGAAGCTAGGAAGATGACTGGACCTCACATAAAGCGGAGAGTTCACGAGTATCTATGCTAACTAAGCATTAATTCTGAGATTTTGGTGTTATATGACGCTTGGAATGAGATTTCTATTGTTCTCTTTGATTATGGATTCTGATTGTAATGTTCGTTGGTTTCTCTACAGGTTGCTGTGGCACATACAATTGGACATGTAGCTGCAACTGTTAGTATGTCTAAGGTTGCAGTTTCTTTCACCCATATCATCAAGAGCGGAGAGCCTGCTTTCAGTGTATTGGTTTCAAGGTTTTTGTTGGGCGAGTCCTTTCCTACGGCTGTCTACCTCTCCCTTCTTCCCATTATTGGGGGTTGTGGTCTTGCTGCCTTGACAGAGCTTAACTTCAACATGATTGGTAATAAACCTTCGCCCTACTAATGGAAGTGTTAAAATCTGAATTTCTCGTTGAAGAAGAAACACAAAATAAATTGCAAAAGTAGAATTAAATAAGATGGTAAAGTTGCGTCAACTTAGGTTAAAATCTTTGATGCTCATGTTTATAGAACTTTTAACTCTTCATTTTGCATCTATTACCTATTTCTAAAGAACAAAATAATTAGATGCCATAGTCAGCTTCTCTGTGCATCCAGTTTTTCCCGAGAGCAGAGCGAGCTTCATCCAATTGCGTTGTTTTGGTGCCTATACTTCCTTTTGGTTATATTGTACTAAAGTGTATCCAAATCAGGAGATATGGGGTTGATAATAATACTTATATTTTGAATTTATTGTTTTTTTTTTCTTTCAGGATTTATGGGAGCAATGATATCAAACTTGGCATTTGTGTTCCGGAACATATTTTCGAAAAAAGGAATGAAGGGGAAGTCTGTTAGTGGAATGAATTATTATGCTTGTCTATCTATTCTGTCTCTTGTACTTCTCACACCTTTCGCAATTGCGGTGGAGGGACCTAAGATGTGGGTTGCTGGATTTGAAACAGCCATGGCGGAAATTGGTCCCAACTTAATATGGTAGTTTAATGTCAATTTTCATATGTTTATTTTGTTTAGTCCCATGCTTGTTCGTCTTTGTTCTGCTTGAATAGTTCCATTGTACATTTTCTGTCCAGTCGAGTATGTTCTACAGATATCTTAGACCCCCCTTGTAAAATGCAAATGATGAAAGAAGCAAGGAGTGTTGTGGTTCTACTGTAGTGCCAGAAGTTCTCTGATTTAGTATATTCTGACTGATTGATTAAAGTTTTGTACATGCCACTGAAGAAATAAATTTTTAGCCTTCATCAATATGTGACTGAGAGCTAGGGAAGGTTCCTATTTTCTATAATTTCTGCTGAAGGCTTTTGCTCATGATTATGATACTGGCATGGGAATGTTATTGTAATGGTACTGGAGGAGTTCATACATAACCTGTAGTAAATCTATATTTATTTGAAATGTCTCTTGCAGTTAGAGTTTTAAGTTCCATATCCTTTTCCTGCAGAGTTTGAATATCATGATTGTTCAAAGACCATACGTTTTAAATGTTGTTTTAGGCCTAGAATCACTGGCTGAGCAGTTATTTGTGTTTTTCCTTGCTTAGTACTGCTATAACTTTATTCTTCATACATGCAGGTGGATGGCAGCCCAGAGTGTATTCTATCATCTGTACAACCAAGTGTCATACATGTCGCTAGACGAGATTTCTCCCTTGACATTTAGCATAGGGAACACCATGAAGCGTATATCTGTCATTGTATCCTCCATCATCATATTCCACACTCCTGTCCAGCCTGTCAATGCTCTTGGAGCTGCTATTGCAATTTTCGGAACCTTCTTGTATTCTCAGGTAAATCAATTCGTCTTCATTAATTGAGCACTGTTATCTATTTATGGCTGATTTGCTCCCTGTCTCAAAATTTAGACGTCCATGATAAATTTCTTTGGGTTACCACTGTCTGAAAAGTTTTACTCTCAGAATATGGGTGAATGACATAATGATCATTTTCCTCTACAAGGTGCTCTTGTTGCATGCATTTGAATTATGTTCTTGTGGTTGGGTACCATGATAGATTGAATACTTGCCTGCACATTCAGGCCAATATTGTTAAGGTTTCTAGCATGTTGAACTCAGGATCTCATAATGAATTTTGTCGGTTTGGATAACAATGATTTCTGGAAGTTTAAGTTGGGATGCAGAGATACTATTGTTTTACATGATTTAATGGTTTCTACAATGTGAATTTGACTACTCTGCATATGTAGACAAAGTTTATTTGGTTTAATATGTTTTATACCATTTGCTTTAAATAAAGACAAACAGAAACTTGTCCTCAGTCCATTGCATGTTTTTGTTTGTATGTTAAAGATTCCAACAGAAAGTATGGTGATATTTTGTGGGGTGTGTGCTGTATCACGGGTTCATATGAGTATAACATTCCAAACTTATGCTTGCTATGTTCTTTGGAAGTTCTGCTACAGTTTAAATTTACATGCCTCGAAATAGGCTCTTGCATTCCTTTTACTGCACACAAACATTGGAACATTTAGTGTCTGGTAGAGCCTTAGAGGAACAAGTGGACGGTGTTTGATATGCTTGGTTTACCCCTAACCATTTATCTCATTTCTTCAGGCAAAGCTGTGAGGAGCTTGCGCTTGAGAAGATCGACGTATATGGTGTGTCATAAATGACGGGAAAGAAAGAATTCTGGTGTAGAAAGAGGCAGAAGAAGAGTTGCTGTGAAGATCCATGGTTACTGGAATTTTGGTTATATGAATGAACCAAGACTTTGTAATTGTAGATACCAATAAAAAGGTCGAAACGGCAGTAGTGTTATACATGCAACTAGGCACTATTTTTTGTCCCTTCTTTTATTTAAGGATTGAAGAGAAACATTTCAATAAGCAAAAGAATAATATCTGCAACTTTGAGAAGCTTAAATATCAACGTCGGCCTTGGGTTAAAGTCACATTTCATGTAAAATATCCGAGTGTGACTAGAGCATATTGGAATCGACAGTGGGTATGCTTTAGCTATCATGACTCGGGAGCTCTGTAGTAGTGTGGCTTTGCCGGCTTATAATAACATAACGAGTTATCTATAATTTTAATCTTTGGTGCATCCGTGCATGTCGTATTCAGTAGTGTGCGATATTCCATTAATGTGAGCTTGGGATGCAAATTTTGCCCTCTCCAATTGTTGGTTTATTGTCAATTTTGGAGGAGTACCCGACATGATCAAGTAGTTTATGTCTAAACTCGCTCAGGACGGGGATGTCAAACGTGTCGAGCCTCATCTCAACACTGGAGTCAGCTTAGGGTTTTCTTCGAGACGAAATAATTAGTTTCTCCAAGTCACCAACACGGCTATACAACAATTTCTAAGTTCAAATAACCTAGTAACTATACGAACAAAAGGTTTCCCTAAGAAAGATCTTCAAGACAATTAGTGTCTCCCAGTTCAATTCAAAACCAGATTGGGCTAAAACTTTAAAGCAGAAAAACACCAACAATATAGATTAACATGGCTACTCTTTTAAAACATTAAGGCAGAAAAGCACAAAAACTCACATTACAAAAATGTTTTTAACCATTGCAAAAAGGTACATTACAACACTTATCTTCGGAGTAGCAATTGACTGTTTTCACAGATGGTAGATGCCAAGAGGCATCACCCAACTAATCAGCGTTGCTTCTCTAATCCACCTGGCTCTATATAATGACTAAAGTGACACATTATGAAACACTGAAATCTTATTCCCGTGGTCCTCTTAGTTTTGCTGTGTTAATTTTTTGGTTTGTTCAGTAACTACAGCATCAAACCTCCAAGTGCTTGATAGCAGTATGCACATCCTTATCCCCTCTCCCACAACAGTTAAGTACCACCTTGGCACCATCAGGTAGAGTTGGACACAGCTTTTCCGGGTAGGCGAGTGCATGAGAAGTCTCGAGAGCAGGAATAATACCCTCCAATCGTGACAATCTTTTAAAAGCTGCATGCAAGAGATAAATTAATGCATATATATATATGCTTCCATGCAGTACAAATGTAGATGACATTCAGGTAAAATAAAAGTTAATGAACAGCTTTCATTGTTTCACAAATAACGCAATACAACTGTCTTGTTGTTGACAATCTTCCATAAGAGCATTCCCACCGGTACCGAACGGCGAGGACGTTCGGGGGGTGGCCCACCATTTCGGGGACGTCCGGCGATCGGCATGCGTGCAGCGGGGGGAAGGAGCAGCGGCGACCCACCGTTGACCCACGGATCGTCCCGAGCGGCGTCCTCGGCGGAGCACGCGAAGCGGAACGTCCCGCTGGCGGGACCCACGCCACGTGGGTGACGTCAGCATGACTCAATTTTTTTTTTAGGGTAAAAAAAAAAAGTAAAACAGTAAAAGTTAAAACTATCAGCCAACCAGAAGCTGACACGTGTCAGCTTCTGGGAGGCTGACAGACCAACGGATATGTTGATCTCAGCCATCCATTTCAAACGGATCTAAACTGATCCGACGGCCCAAATTCATATGCAACGGCCACTTCGGCCAGAAATCAATTAATTGCAAAAAAAACCCCAAAAAATTGCAAAAAAATCCCAAAAAATTGCAAATCACCCCCTATATTTTTTCTATAAATACTACCTTCATTTCATTCATTTTTTACATCAATTTGTGCACAACAAATTCACTTTCTCCCCCTCTCAATCTCTCCATCTATCCTCTAAATCCTTTGTTTATTTTTTGGGAAAAAAATGTCAACAAATTGGCTTCTTTCAGAAGATGTGCAATTAAGCATATCTTATTGTCGTTTTAGTGTTGATTCGATTACCGGAAATCGTCAAAAGGTCGACAAATTATGGGAAAAGATTCATGGCGATTTCAAGGCGAATTGGGAGCTAGGTTATGGTGAATCAATGCCGGAAACTAGGACCCAAAACGCATTATCCTCTCGATTCGCAAAGTTGAAGGCGAATTTGAAACTTTGGGGTAGTGCTATTTCTTTCGCACGAAGAAATGCATCTTCCGGCTCCAACTTACACGATGAGGTATTGTTTTTTATCTCCATTTTTTTGCAAGTTATTTTTGAAAAAATATTTAATATAAGTTATGTCCATTTTATTTAATTTTCTTTATGGCATGTTCTTTAATTATTTAATTTTTTAGATGAGAAGTGCTCAATCATTTTATGTTGCCAAAAAGAAGAAAGAGTTTAAGGACTTTGCTTGTTGGGATGTGGTGAAGAATCATCCATACTTCATCCATGTCAAAGCTAGTACACCTCCACCTTACTTATCCTCTACTCCGCCTTACTCATCAACACATCCCGCAAGCTCAATGCCCTCCGCCGTCAACTTGGATGAGGATGATGCATTTCCCACACCAATGAGCAATCAAGCTCCCTCTTCTCTGGAGCGTCCTATGGGAGTGAAAGCGGCCAAGGAAGGGAAAAAGAAAGGAAAAAAAGGCATGAATTCAACAAATGAAAGAG
Source organism: Geum urbanum (assembly GCA_946800695.1). NCBI lineage: Eukaryota > Viridiplantae > Streptophyta > Magnoliopsida > Rosales > Rosaceae > Geum > Geum urbanum. The sequence goes on along the minus strand of OX327001.1, from coordinate 51,087,285 downwards.
CCGAGGCTTTGAATAGGATTGCGACAAATCAAGAAGCTTATGGTCGCAATCAAAAAGATAATGATGCAATTGAGGTTTCCCTTCTTCGAGAGCAAATTGCGCTTCAAAAAAGAGATATCGATTTGAGAGATTTGGCGGAAGAGACTCGGATCATGTCAATGGATACCGAGATTATGACTCCTAAATCCAAGAAGTATTTTACCAAGAGGAAAGCCGAAATCCTTTCTCAAATGGATGAGGTTGAAGATGAAGCAAGCGGAGAAGGCTATTCCAATTGTTATCGCCCCCTTTTCCAAGCTCTTAAATTAAATTACCCACTTGTATTTTTTTCAAGTATTTTCCCTTCAAGCATTTAAATTATGTAGTTTCCCATTAAAATAAATAAAAATGCAATTTCTTTATTTCCATCAAGTTCCCACACATTACAAAAATTGTTTAACACACATAATTCAAACACACAACAATGCAAACACACATAATAAAAATACAACAATTAAGACAACATTTTTATAGTTGTTCACCGGTCTCAAGAAACCAGTTGTGCTTAACTAAGTCCTTTTGAAGCTCTCCATGGATGTAAGATGATTGGAGATCTACAATACGCTCATTAAACGGTTGTTCATTTCCATATCTTCCAACCGGCTCGAATGGAATACGGTTCCCCCCTTCATCCACTGGCCCATCATAAGCAATGAATGCGGTAGATGGGTTTTGGAGATCTTCTTCTTGGTTCTCCTCAAACTCATCCTCCACGAACTCGTCCTCAACGATCATGTTGTGCATTATGATGCAAGCCAACATGATGTCTTTTAACGTCGAAAGGCGGTGACACCGAGCTGCATGACGAATTATCCCCCAACGAGCTTGTAAGATGCCAAAGCACCTCTCCACATCCTTACGGTACGACTCTTGCTTTCTCGCAAAAAGCTTTTGTGGAAGCTCTTGAGGATTAGAAATTGTTTTGACAAACGAAGAGTACCTCGGATATATCCCGTCAGCAAGGTAATAGGTGTTACGGTATGTCATACCGTTCACTTTATAAGTCACAGATGGACTTCTTCCAGCAAGCACTGCATCGAACACATCTGATTGATACAACACGTTGATATCATTTTGAGCTCCTGGTACCCCGAAGAAACTATGCCAGATCCACGTGTCATATGAGGCCACTGCCTCTAAGATGATTGTTGGACGACCTTTCCTCCCTGAGTACGCCCCGGACCAAGCAGTTGGGCAGTTCTTCCACTCACAATGCATGCAATCAATGATGCCGATCATACCAGGAAATCCGCGTTGTTTAGCCCTTCTTAGAAGCCGAGTGATGTCTGTCTGATCTGGAGCATGGAGGTAACGAGTACCATAAAGCTCAACCACTTGGGTGCACCACTTCTTCATGCACTCCATAGTTGTTGAGTCCCCCATCTTTGTGATTTCGGCACACTGATCTGCAGCTGAGCCGTATGCCAACATCCGAAGAGCACCGGTCATCTTTTGTTGGGGAAGAAGTCCGACCATTCCAGTGGCGTCGGCTCTTTGATGCCAAAATGGGTCGTTGTTGCAGAGGTCCGTCATTAAACGGTTGAATATATGTCGGCTCATTCGGAACCGCCGACGAAAGTCATGGTTGGTGAAGACCGAGCGTTCGATGAAGTAATCTTCCATAAGATTATGGCCCCTCTCATCCCTCAGCCTTGGTTGATTTGCACGGCGGCGTGGTGCTGGATCATCATCGAATGCTGCATCAACCGCCACCGCGTCGATAACGAATTGATTGGCAATTTCAGCATTTTGTCGGCGTTGTTGTCGCCTCCTATTGAAAAAATTAGTGAAACCCATAGGATTCATCTTGAGGAAAGGGAAATGTGATGAAGTGTTTAGAGAGGATGATAAGAAATGTGAAGAAGTGTTGGTGTGAGTTCTTCCACTCCCATAGCTCATTCTTTTATAGTCATTTTGAAGAACCAGATTAGATTAGATAACGACACGTGTCGACCGTCGGTTGGTTGAAAATCTTACCGAATATCTTTCGCAATTATTTTTCCGACACCAACACGTACACAATACACGTGTCACATTCTCGTTGGACCGCAATCTTACAAGAAATATTACCGTCTTATCTTCATCAATAATTTTGCCAACACTGACACGTGTCTCATTCTCGTTGGACAGCAATCTTACAGGAAATATTACCGTCTTATCTTAATCAATGATTTTGCCGACACCGACACGTATACATGACACGTGTCTCAAAATAACTTGTCGAAAATGTTATCGTAAATCCGTAACCACTTATATGTTCTGGGATAACACGTGTCGGTTAGTTATTGGGTGAAAATAATATTCGATATTTAAAATTTCAAAATTTTAATTATTCGTGAATAGTAATAGGAAGTCCTCAAACAGGCACCGCTGCACGAAAAACTGTTTGAGGACTTCCTATTCTGAGGAATTCCTCAAAATTCTGAGGAATTCTTCAAAATGGGGCTTCCTCACATCTTCCATGGGTGGGAATGCTCTAAAACCAAAACCAAAATGGAAAACAAACATTCATTCGCACTTCAACATCCAAACACCATGATACCAGACTTTAGAAGACTGAAAAACTAGGGCACCATGAAGACATTGCAATAATCAGAAAATCAAAAATATATTATTATATGGTAACAAGTCTGCACCCGTGTGATGTTGTCCAAGAACCATGTATGTATACTGAGGACAAAATAAAGTCGAAGCGCTTCAAACCAACGAAATCACAAAGACACTATGTTCTGATAAGACAACATGATAAAGTTGTATATGTTATCAAATATGTATTATAAGTATGAGATCAAAACAGAAAAAACAATTTGAATTCACTAACTTGTTTCTTGAGAGAGGCTTGCTTAACGCAATGTCCTAAGACAGAAATTCGTCCCTGCACTTCTGCTTGTGGAATCGTCTTGACGTCTATCTCCCAGGATACAACTCTCAAATTCAAGGTGTTGCAGATTCCCTTGAATTCTATCTCGAACTTCAATATGTGGTTTTCTCTTGATAGTAAGGAAGATGTATTTCGAAATTTCAGTGGTTTGATTCTGATCCTTCAAGCTTCTTTTATAGACGAATGACGCCTGTTCGGAGTTTTGAACGAAAGGTCGTCTTTGTTCCGTTTCGGCAGAACGTCGTCTTTGTTCGATGAACAATCACGTCTTTACGTAAAAATGATCGGTATTCAAAACGTAAACTTATTTTAACCAAGTCCCCAGAACCCCAAGACCCAAGGCCCAGTCTTTGATTATAAAATAATCTTTATAGCCCACTAGGAGCCTTATAGCCCACTAAGAGCCCAAGAGAATTTTCCATGAAGCCCATAAAAATTTCATCACCCAAGCCCACTTCCATTTAATACCTAACATGGGGTATCCCTTATTAAGGGTATGAGTCCTTATACATCTTCCATGTGGGACTAAAGTCCTACAAAGTTCCAACAATACCCCACATTTTCTATTCAAACTCCAATAGTATATATAGATCTCCGCTAACTTAGAGTGTTACTTGAGGATTACACATAAAGTCGAATACATAAGGAAAACAAAACTTACTATAAATTTGAGAATCTAAAACCCATACCTTCCAAGGCTTCTGCATCAGTAATGCTATAATACTCCGCACGCCCCAAATCTTTGAGAAAACTATGCTCCGGCCCAACTCCAGGGTAATCCAAACTACATGCATGCAGAACGTTTATAATTAGTACACCAGAAAGTTGCATTCAATTCGGTAACAAAAATTATCTAGACTTGCATACCCTGCACTTATGGAATGAGGCTCAATAATTTGGCCATCATCATCCCGTAATAAATAACTCATAGCTCCATGCAGAACTCCAACATCTCCTTTGGTCAATGTTGCAGCATGTTTGCCACTGTCCAACCCAAAACCTGCAGCCTCCACCCCAATCAACCGCACATCTTTGTCTTCAACAAACTCGTGGAAGAGTCCCATAGCATTTGAACCCACTGTTCTAAAAAACGGCCGTCTAGGCACCGACTAATCGGAAAAAATCATCTTATCGCCTAATTTTGGTCCTGGACGGGGTAATTAGGCGGGAACTGACTAATCGACAATTAGACGGGCTACTAACGACTAATCGGCAGAAAAGCACCGCCTAGGCGTTTTTTTTTTAAAATTAAGAGGTACAACGCAAAGGAATGAATTTTAAATAGAAAATCCAATCCAATTTTTTTCGCGAAACATCGTCTCTCTCCCTCTGCAAACGCCACGACTTGGACGCCGCTCGCCGATCATCGCCGTCGCCGCCACTTGCCGTCCACCGCTGTCATCCTTGTTTGTTATATATTGATAATTTAATATGGTTAAATGTGGGCAGGAGCATAGTGTCTATGGCCATCACACAAACAAAACTTGATTCCGTGAAGCTTTATGTTTGAATGGTTTCCATGGTTGCAAGTTTATAATATAAGTTTCATTGTCATAAACTCATAATGTACTGTGATTTATGAATTATCAGCTTCGAAATAGATAATTTCATATTCTTGGGATTCTTGTTTATGCACATCTATTTCAAAAAATTGAGATGGATGGTTAATTGGATTTTTTTATAAACTTAGTTTAGAATTTTTATGATATTTCTTTATAATTTTTACTTTATGTTTCAAATTACAATATACCATATATATATAATTAATTAAATATAGATAACAAATGATTCCCCTAATTACCGCTTAATTATTGATTAAACTCCGCCTAAGCGCCTAGGCCACCGCTGCTATATAACTTAGTAGCTCCACCGTCTAATTCCGCCTAACGCCTTTTAGAACCTTGTTTGAACCACCACCTACACAAGCTACCAAAACATCTGGTTTTCCAGCCCACTTCTCCGGTGCCTGTTTTCTTGTTTCTTTACCAATGACCTTGTGGAAATCACGAACCATCATAGGGTATGGATGAGGGCCAGCAACAGATCCCAAAATATAATGTGTTGTCTCTACATTAGTCACCCAGTTCCTGATAGCTTCTGAAGTAGCATCCTTCAATGTCGCTGTTCCAGAATGAACTCCTCTAACCTGCAGTTCACAAAACAGAATAGAACTCACAAGTTACAAAGTTAGGATTGATAAGATCACCCTGAATAAGTATTTAAGCCTTTGGATACAATATTCGGATTGTATCAAAAAAGGATGGCACTCAAGTACAGAATATGATGACTTCTCCGATAAGATCAATATGAACTCCTTGTGCAAACAGGCAGGTAGTATGATGTTGGGGTGGATTCGGTTACCAACCGACGTGTATTTTCTTAAACCGCCGACCGAACCGATGATGATCGGTATGCATATTTCATTGCTGAAACCGAACTGAAAAGTCGGTTACCAAGATTCTCGGTTATTTCGGCTTTGGTCGGTTTCGGTTGGTTGACGCTCAAACCGATTAAAATTTTCGATCTTTGAAATCAATTGATGATACCAAAGTTTCAAATCAGACAGCAGATATGTTATACTTGCTTGACTTTATCATCACCACATTCCTAAATTAAATAAACCCAACAAGTATATCTACACAATTCACTGAATTCAGATCTCAATTTGGCTTAAATCGAACTAAAGTTGTAAACGTTGACTTCCTTGAACTTAATCCGGCGCTGGAAAGCGGTGGTCTTGCTGGCAAAGACTTTTGAGAGAAGAGAGATGCTCCGCTTATAAGAAAGATGAAGAAACGGAGAAATCGATGACATTGTCTGATTATAAGATCATTAAGATGATCATTCTATAATTAATCAGAGAAGTTGTTATAAATATAAATATTGTCCACGTGATAACAAAGTTGCTTTGTGGTAAAGGTTGTAAAGTAACCTTGAGGTGAATGCTTAGAATCTCGGCATATGCAAATAATTATATAACTTTGTACTATATTCTCGGTTTGAATCGATTAATTGCATGAATGAAACCAGAATCGAACCAAACTGAGTTCAGCGATTTGGCTCTGTTGAGCCGAACCGAATCATCGGTTACCACAAAATTCGGTTCAAATTGGCTTGGGCTGGCTGGTATTCGGCTGGTTCGGCCCAATTCGATAGAAAATGCCAACCTAGTATGATGTATTGGATCTATAAGACTATACCACTACAACGTGCCCAAAAAATACATCATTTATCCCAATTTTTCAATGGACAGAGCAAGAAGCTGAACACCAAAGTGCAAATAATGAGATATTTGATTTTAATAGATTTAAAAATAAAATTACTCGCTCCCTGTGTAACTGGGTAGGGCATATGGTCGATCTATCCGTACTTAATGTTCAAACTTTCCAAGAAATATATTCCTACATGATGAACACAAAACTGCATATAAAGTGAGCAGTAATTTAGACATATAGTGGTTTTCAATCCATAACATGTCGTAAGAACAAGTATCTTAAACTTAAAACTTAAACTTGGAACTAAAAGAACCACTAACCAATCATGCATGATATGGCACAATGCTTAGAAGATTAGAAATATACACCGCCAAACTTTTCACATTTTAAAGAACAAATAAATAGTATACCAGCACGAGAATATCAAAATTCACAGACACGCATCAAAGAGTCCAACAGGCAATTAAGCATGGACTGTTAGCACCACCAATACTTAATTTGACAATAACAGAATGCAATACTCAACAGATACACATTCAGCTAATCTGTTTAGTAACCTTTCTTCAGGTGATCATGTTCTCATGACATGTCCAATCACTATAAGAGCATCTGCATTCATGAGCAGAGTAAGAAGCAAAGTAAGAGGAAATTTTGTTTCAAGCAAAATACATCCAAGATTTGCTCAAGCAAATTAAGTTTTGCACACACCCATTTACTATTTGCTTCAAGCAAATCAGCGTTGTCATGTTATGAAATGTTTAAAAATGATTTACCGGATAGATTTACCACCAATAATAATGTGACACGTGTCTTTATCGGTAGTAATTAAAAATTGACACGTGTCACTGCCATGTGTCATTGTTGGTAAAATAATTGGAGTAAATTTCCGATGAGATTTTCAACTAATGCCGATCCGACATGTGTCGCTACGAGATATTGTCATTGACCAAATAATTCAACCAGATATCCAGTAAGATTTTCGACCAATTACGATGCGACACGTGTCACTGCGAGATAGTGTCGTCGACAAAATAATTGAACCAGATTTCCAGTAAGATTTTCGACCAATTACGATGTGACACGTGTGTTCATCTTTGACGATCGGATTATCTACAGTTGCCTATAAAATGTTCATCTTTCACTCATAGTTGCCTCACACCGTCTACAAGAATCCGAGTAGATAACTCATCTCTCTAAACACTTAGCAACATTTCTTTGTTCATCACTCTGATGGATCCTTTCAGCTTCCCCAATTTTTTTAGGAGGAGACAATGTCAACAAGAAGAGGATGACTATGTGGAGCAATCATTCATCAATCAGGTGGTTATGGCGGAAGCATAAGACGAAGATGAACCCTCACGACCGAGCGGTTCACGTCGCGGTAAAAAACCAAATCATCCACGATATAGGCTATCTAGGGGACGCAATCTCATGGCTGATTACTTCATCGAACGTCCTAACTTTGAGGCGGAAAAATTTCGTCGGCGGTATAGGATGAGCAGAAACCGATATCATGACAGATCTCTGCAACTACGAACAATCTTGGCATCAAAGACCAGACGCGACTGGATTGCTAAGGCTTCTTCCCGAACAAAAGCTGACCGGTGCTCTGTGAATGTTGGCGTACGGGAGGCCGCGAATCAATGCACAGAAATTACAAGGATGGGGGAATCGACTACCCTAGAATGCATGAACGATTTTTGCAGCTAAATATATCAAATCTATGGTCCAAAATACCTCCGCAGTACAATATCGGCAGACCTCACGTGACTCCTAGCTAAAGGCCAACGCCGAGGCTTTCCAGAAATGATCGGAAGTATCGACTGCATGCACTGGGAGTGGAAGAACTGCTCAACCGCCTATCAAGGGGCGTACTCAGGTCGAAAGGGTCGCCCAACTATTATTCTGGAGGCGATGGCCTCGTATGATACGTGGATATGGCACAGCTTCTTCGGTGTCCTGGAGCCAAAAATGACATTAACGTGCTCTACCTATCGAATGTGTTTTCAGAGGTCCTTGCAGGAAGATGCCCAACTGCCGTCTATGAAGTCCATGGAGAGAGGTACAACCACGCTTATTATTTGGCTGACGAAATATATCCAAGGTACTCTACATTCGTCAAAACTATTTCTAATCCCCAGACGCCGCAAGATAAACTCTTCGCAAAGAAACAAGAGGCATACCAGAAAGATGTGGAGAGGGTCTTTGGCATCTTGCAATCTCGATGGACAATTATTCGTCATAGTTGTACATTGCACCACAAATCATTAATGACTACCATCATGTTAGCTTGCATCATATTACATAACATGATTGTTGAGGAAGAGTACGTGGAGGATGAGGATGAGGATAATGAAGAAGAAGACGGGCAAAATCCATCGAGGGCTTTTCGGGTTTATGATAGGCCGGTGGATGAACAAGGGAATCGAATTTCTTTTGAACCAATTAGTAGAGATGGAGCCAATATACAACGGTTTCACGACAGTATTGCCGATCTTGAATCTGGTTACATCCATAGAGAGCTTCAGAAGGACTTGGTGAAGCACAATTGGAGGTTGGAAACCGGCGAGATACTCTAAATATTATCCTAAAAATGTGTGTTTAATTATTAAGCTTGTATTTAATTTTAGTTTAATTTTTGTATGTGTGTTTAATTATTAAGCTTGTGTTTTAATTTAATGTGTATTTCAATTTCATCTTAATAAAATTAATTGCATCTTTATTTCTTGAAAATTTAAATTACATAAAATGACGAGGCAAGCCCAGATTTATTCTTAGTACAACACTATAACTTCTATGGAAAGAGCACGCGACTTGGGTGATAATAATCCGAATATGTTTCATCCGTAGGTTGATCTTGACTAGGTTCTCCTTCATTAAAGATGGCTAATTTCCTCTTTGTAAAATATCTTTTTGAGATTGGGGTCATTGCCTCCAAATCCATTGTCATGATCCTCGTTTCCTCATCTTGTTTCTTCAATCGTAACTCTTCATCCGCCCTTGCTTCATTCTGCCTTTGAATTTCTATGTACTCCGCGTAATAATTAAGCTCACTTTCATTATGCTCTATCCTCTTGGATTGCCACGATGTTTGGTCACTAGTAATGGTATGCAAAACCTCAACTCGTTGCTCAATAGGAGTCTTACCTTGTTTCTTTTGTCGCCTAGCTTCCTTTTGCCGCCTTCGTTTCCATTGGTCAAGGCGGACTAGAGAGAGCGGCCACGTGGCTTTGAGGTGTCTCATTCACTTCTTCGTCATCCAAATTAATGGTTGGAGATGATTCGGCGGCGGAAGGAGTAGGTTAGTAATTACTTGCATATGGAGATGGAGTACTTGGTAGCACCGAAATGAAAGATGGATGATTCTTAACCACTTCCCAACATTCAAAGTGTGTAAACACTTTCTTCTTTTCCTTATAGTAACATGGTTGAGCTTGCTTGACCTAATAAAATAATTATATTAGCTATTTCACCATGCTACATATTTTATTCAAATTACATATATAAATTATGCTACCAAAAAAATAATGTATGCTACATAATTTAATTCATCATTATGCTACAAAAAAATTTATATAATGTATGTTACAAAAAATTTGGGATAATGCATAGTTTGTATACATTATATAAATTGTATACATTATATAAGTTTATATAATTTTTAAATTTTTTTACATTAAATTTTCTACACATACAAATTTATATAATGTATGCTACATAATTTAAATTATATAATCTATATAATTTAATTCATCATTATGCTACAAAAAATAAACTTACTTCATCCATTAGCAAAGTGCTGCTAGCTATACGTTGTCGTGCCGCGTACAAACATACACCCCATTTTTTGCAAGAGTAGCTTAAATTTGTTGTAGTGAGACGCAAGCGCGATTCGGTCCTCGGCTCTTTCAGATGATCACTTTGTGTTGGCTTCCAATTTTTCACATAATGCCCATGAATTGTCTCCCACAATTTCTCCCTCTTTTGTTTGTTGTCGTCGTATTCATCAACGCTATGAAGCACAAAAGAGATATACATTTGTAAATCTTCGGAAGGAAGCCAATGTGTGCCCATTGTTTAGGAGGAAAAGCTTAACGAAATGAGAGAGGAGATGGAAGGAGAAGTGCAATTTGTTGTGCACAAATTGGTGTGAGTTGAGCAAAAATTGAAGTAGTATTTATAGGCAAATATTTGGGAGAGTTTGAGAATTTTTGGGATTTGTTTTACAATTTTTTTTACAATTTTTCAGTTTATTTCTGTTCTAATTTTTCAGTAGCCATTGTCTTCAAATCTGAGCCGTTGGATCATACTTTCTGATTAAAAATGGATGATCCAGATTGATTGGACCGTTGGGTTTGATTTTACCAGCCGGTAAGCCACGTGTCAGTGGCTGATTGGCCCGTAAAAAATTTTAATTACTTTTTTACTGGCGCGCCTGGTGTCACCCACGTGCCGTGGGATCCGCCAGGGAGTCGAGCAACCACCGGAGCGAGACTTGCTCGAGCGATTGCAGGACCAAATCGTCAACGACGACTGTTGGTGCGGCTGCTCGCCGGTGCGCGCTCCAAAACTCAGATCCTCGAGCAATTCCGTGTGGCCCCACCTGATGCTCGAGCAAAACCGGTGTCGGTGCTCGCCGGTGCGGTTGCTCTAAGACTACTAAATAACAAAAAAAATGTATATCTCGAAACAACTGAAGTGCAGACCACACACAATATACCTCAGCACCAAGAAGCATCCTGAGAAATATTGTTCCATATCTACTTATAATTATTTAAAATTTAGTATAGATATCGTTTCCTATTAGGAATATATTTTCTATTAGGAATATATTTTGTAAAGTACTATATATACCCCAATTTGAGAGTGAATGAATACAACACAATAACAATGAATTATCTCTGAAACCAATATTCTACTTGGTATCAGAGCCGAAAATCTTGAGAATTGCACGCTACACCCACACCTTCTCCAAATGAGGTGTGGGTGTCGCACACCACCAGATCTTAAAGCTGCTTTATTCCGCTGAATTGAAATCCTGAATTGAAACTCCTTGAATTACCACCACAATTTTTTATTCCGCTGCACTTGAAATCCCAAACCTTGAAATCCTTAAAATTGAACATGAATCCTTGAAGTTGGAAAACCCCGAATTAAAATTGCAAACCCCTGAAAATCCTACTACCACCACAGAAAATTCCTACCAGTGAAAAATTTCCACCACCACTGAAAATCCTACCACCACCACTGAAAATTCCTACCAGTGAAAAATTCCTACCAGCGAAAAATTTCCACCACCACTGAAAATTCCTACCAGCGAAAAATTCCTACCAGTGAAAAATTCTTCCACCCTGAATTTATTTATTTTTACCTTTGAGGAGATGGCCATCAGGAACCACTGAAAATCCTACCACCACCACTGAAAATTCCTACCAGTGAAAAATTCCTACCAGCGAAAAATTTCCACCACCACTGAAAATTCCTACCAGTGAAAAATTCTTCCACCCTGAATTTATTTATTTTTACCTTTGAGGAGATGGCCATCAGGAACATGTCTCAGGAATCTGAACCATATTACTCAGGGAAAGTTTCATAGTCTTCCCTTCAGGGGGAGAAAAGTGAATGTGAAGGAAATTCTCTGAATCTACCAGAATTTGAAGAAGTAGAGAACTTGGAGAGAAGTTTTTTGAAGTTGAAAGTTTTGATGCTAGAAATCCAGGTGCAAACCCAGTAGCCTCTTTCGATGGATCGAATGAAACTCTCAATCCATCAAAGCCTACACAGGAGACAAACTCGAGAGCATCCTTCGATGGATCGAAGGAAACTCTTGATCCATCGAAAACTGGATGAGAGATGAACCCGAGAGCATCATTCGTTGGATCGAAGGGAATTCTCGATCGATTGAGGACTGCAGAAGTAACGGACCCGAGAAAATCCTTCAATAGATCGAATGGTATTTTCGATTGATCGAAGGGTTTTTTCGATGGATCAAGGATTGAAGCTGAAACGCCACAAATTGAAGTCCAATCTCATGAAGACCCCTCTTCTACTCCATCAGCTGAAGAACATTAGTGAGAAGAAAAAAAAAGGATCAAGGAGGCCGAAACTTGGAGCAGCTGACTGATGTTCTTACTAAAGGATTATATCATCAGGCATTTGACGATTGAATTGACAAGTTGTGCATGATTGACATCTATACTCAACTTGAGGGGGAGTGTTGGAAATATTGTTCTATATCTACTTATAATTATTTAAGATTTAGTATAGATATCGTTTCCTATTAGGAATATATTTTCTATTATAAATATACTTTGTAAAGTGTTATATATACCTCAATTTAAGAGTGAATGAATACCAACACAATAACAATGAATTATCCATGAAACCAAAATTCCACTCTGAAAGCATTGAGAGCTTGTCTCTCCATATCCTGAGCACCCATGGAGATAATACACTGCAACCCAAATCAAGCACAAGCCATGGCAGTAGCCATTCCATGTTGACCAACTCCAGTTTCAGCAATAATCCGCTTCTTCCCCAACTGCTTGGCGAGCAAAGCTTGGGCAACGGCATTGTTGATCTTGTGAGCCCCTGTGTGGTTAAGATCTTCCCTCTTCAAATAAATGTGTGGCCCTTCACCGTTGGGACGCTTGTGATGCTTCGTCAGCCGTTCAACATCCCATTCAACTCCTTCTGCGATATTATCATACATTGATCATTTCAGTTCTAAATTCTGATAATAACATTAGATTCGTATGATATACGTACAGATTCAAAACAAAGATATGAACTTTCAAATTCGAACCCCGTTCAATATCCCATTCAACTCCTTCTGCAATATTATCATACATTGATCATTTCAGTTCTAAATTCCGATAATAACATTAGATTCGTATGATATACGTACAGATTCAAAACAAAGATATGAACTTTCAAATTCGAACCAATTTTTACCAGGAAGTCCTGATCATCGGCGAGAGCGTGGAAGGTGGTCGAGAGATCGAGAGAGAGAGAGAGATCGAGAGAGAGAGAGAGAGAGTTTGAGGGGTTTTTGTAGTACGTGCGTGGTGGGTTTGTAACAGGTCGGTAAAAATGTATGTATAGATTATTGTCTATCAAAACCGAGAAATGAATTAAATTTCTCGGGTTTTGACTGAGGGTTTGGTCGGAGGGATGACGTGGATGTATCAAGGACCGCAACGTACTGTGGTGTGGCACAGGCTGGTGATAAGTCGTGAATTATTGGTTGGGACGATCTCAACTAATTTCTTTTCTTAGAGCATCTTCAACAGCTCTTGTAAAAACACAAGAATTGCTATTTTATTGAAAAAACACATCTTTTTTGCTCTAACAGCTCTTGTAAATTGTCTTGTATCCTATAGAAAATGGATAAAAAAGAGAGAGAATCCCTATATCTATAGAAAACTCAAAATTTGTATAACTATCTAAAAATCTCTAAAATTTATTGCTCACCTACACAATTCAAGCTTCTCTCCTCAAAATATAAACAAAAACACATCAATTTTTCTCTCTCTCTTACAATTTATTGACTTGATTTGAGAAATATCCCTATCCTTATTAAATTATAGAGATTAACACTTATTTTTTAAGAATAGAGTAGAAGAGCTGTTGGAGTTGACCCCAAACAATTATAGAAATTTTGTGTTTTAGTCTTGTATAATAGAGATTTTATATCAGAGCTGTTGGAGATGCTCTTATTGAGACTAGTTTGTTTGCGAGTATTCAGAATTATACATGTGGAACTTTTTTTGTGATTCGAAACTTGACCACCATTTTAGGAGAAAATCTTATGTCCCCATTCTCCTAGCTTGTTTTCTCTCAATTTTTGACCTGTCATTGGTTTTCTTACTCAGCAAACGTTTCCTCACCCTTCGTTAACCCGTCAACATATAATTCTAACCCAACCATTGAACTTTTTTAAAATTATTTTTTAAGTGTAACAGTAGAATTATGAATGTGGTAAATTACAAAGAGGGGCACCGGTGTCCGGCCTGTTAGAAAGACTCTCTCAACGCAACCTACACTATTACACTTCAATCTGGTACCCAACAATCATAGCTAAACGTGATTAAGTGTAGAACAAGTATCTAAAAGCTACGCATAAAAGTAAGTGGCCCCACACCCTATCTAGTTATGCCCTCGAAACTACATTAACTTCATCCGGTGCTCCTCTGCTTGTATCTGAGCGAGTGCTACTGGATCTATTGCCACCTTCTTCTGTGCGGACTCCAAGTTGTGTCCCTTTGATTCCTCCCTTTCCTCTCGAGGCTGCAGGGGGAGGAGTTGCTTCTTGAGCATTGCACTTCAGCGAAGATGCCTCATCTATGCGAGACTTCGCATACTGCTTATGCTCGAACCTGCCATAAGAAACCATAGCCTTAGGAGAGGCACTCGAACCCTTAAGGGCATCCAATGCAATCCCAATTGGCCGTAATACGCCACCACTCGGTGAATTTGTAATCTACAAAGAATCAAACAAAGTCAAAATGGACCCCTCATAAAATAAAGGGTTGTCCTGCATGTGAGGCACCTTCCCATGCACCTCTCCAAAAGCAACCTGCATGTTGGACACGTGGTCAACATGCATGGCCTTGGAATTCACACTCACCTCGAGTACCACCGCCGTCAGCTCTGCCACTGCCACTACTAAAGCCGCCGGTTTCTTTTCAAAACCCGGTGGGATCGAGAGAGAGCCACTAGTCTTCGGCCCCAAGGGAGGGGAGGGCTCGGCTGCCACCATGGCCTCAAGCTTGGCCCTTCATGCCTACAAAATCCGGCAACCTTCCACCTCATGCACAAATAATCCACAATACCCACGAACATCAGGATAATCAAAACTCACCATCTCCACACAAGAAGGAGTAAAGAGAAAATGCTTACGCACCACCACTCCTTATCGGAGATCCATATCCACCAGGTGCTTCATGATGCCATTCTTCATGAAAGAGGCGTCATACTTCCGAAAACTTTCGAGAGCATTTCCTATCTTCTTCGTTCATGCCCGGTTCAAACCCGCATCTGGGAAACCCTTCACGAACACATCCATTGTGACCTTGGCAGCTGACACCATGTTCAAAGCCGAGAAGTCGTCGAGCTGCTCTACCATCGCAGTAAAATTATGAAAATACCATGTGCTCCTTGTGACAGTCTGCTTCACAGCCCTCGGGTCTTTGAACTTCACAAAGAATCAGTTGGAGCTACAAGGAGTGATGGATATGCGCACCGGCCCCAATGCACCATGTCATAAACAAACCATAGCCAATTTGAAGAAATTTTCAAGGTCCTTCGACAAATCCATCAGACTGAAAATCCTCATCACAACATATTGGCATGCATCGGCTTCATCTGCACGATCAACTTCAGGAACCAAATCAATAAGATCATTCTCATCAAGTTTCGGATCAAAACCCCACCGCCGCCATGCGACATTCTATCTCCTCCGTGTCCTCTATCATCGATTGGAGAGAACGGAGGAAGAAGAGAGAGGTGAGCCGAGACCTAGTTAAGAAAGGGAAAAAATATGAGAGGAAAACAAGGGAAGAGATGAGGAAATTGCGGAGAGGAGGAAAAAATCGATCGATCCAGGAGGAATCGATCGATTTTTGGTTTGGAAAAAGTGGGAGCGGCGCTATTGTAGGGTTTCTTAACTCTCAACTACCTTAATTACCCAACCTTCGACCTTAACTCTATGATTGAATTCTTAAGCAAGATCAGAGTCTTATCACTCTTATGCTTCTTTTTCTCAAAACCTGCTATTTCATGTAAGTTCCAGTTATGAACACTAATTTCGATGTCCAATTAGAGGTGGGCACGGGATGGATCGGGTCAATATTTGGTCATCCATATCCCTATCCCGAACAGGATGGGATTAGACATTTTAAAAGTTCATCTCGATCGTTCTGAAACTCAAACAGGACGGGATGGGACATGTCAAATTTTAGGTTTAATTTAAAATGAATAATTAATAGAGTTTTTAATAACAAAAGTTCGAATGAGATGGGATGAACCAAATTTTGGGCTTAATATAAGATAAACATATTTTCTTAGGACCTATAAGTGTACAATTACATAGCGTAATACCGTTTTACTTGATGTTTAATTAAAAACAGTAACCCGACAAGTACTTGTTTCATGTTTAATTGATACATTTAGTTCATATTAGGGTAATTTTATTTTTAGGTTAGATATTGTTAATTGTTTTATATTTTAATATGTCAACTCTTTATAAAATAAATAATAAAACAGAAAAAATATATTGTGCGGGACGGGACAGGTCTATCAAGATTTCAAAATCAATACCTGATCCTGTCCCGAAAAACCTAGACGGGTCAGGACAGGACAGAATAGTGAAAATTTTAATTTTTGTCCCATCTCGTCCCGAGCGTGATCGGGTCGGATTCGAGATTTGCAGGATTTGTGTCCACCTGTATGTTCAATGATCTTCGAGATGTATGTTCAATTAAACAAAGTATGATTAAGATTGATACCAACTATTTTCAACTAGTTATCATATTCCAAAGATTAAAGAATACAGTATTATTTTTGCATTGATATTGTTTGAATCAAATCAATCAATTTGCTTAAGCGTTGAAGTGGTTGAACAGTGGAGAAGTGCATGTCTAAGAGCATCTGCACTGGTCGAGCTTTTGCTTGATCAAGATGATGGAGCCTACCAGCGGAGGCTTGGCTCGAGCAAGAAGAGGAGCAAAATTTGCTCCCGTGATTGCTCTAGCAGATGGCGAAGTCCACAGAAGAAACCCCTTGTTTGCTCGAGCTTTCTTTCCTCCGCCGTTGTATAACCAGCTTTTGCTCAAGCACCTTGCCGACTGACCCACCAGTTGCTCGAGCAAAATCTCCCATTTTGCTCGCTGTTGTGAAACGACGTCATTCAAGCTTCAACAAGATTGCCATCTTCTCAAACTCTTATCGCCAGTATTGTTTGCGTGCATACCAAGCGCATATTCAGTGATCTGCAAGAGAAACTTATTATTGTCGAACTTGATCTTCCAGATGATGAAGGGGCACATAGGTGGTTATGATGATCTCAAAGACGTTGTTTTGAGTGGTCAACTTCAGAAGCTTTTTAGTTCTTAGTATAAGGTGAGAAGGCATTGGTTACCAGGAAACTCAAGTTAACTAGCATTTGATATGAAGTTACAAATGGGATTGAACACTTCTTACTATTGTGAGATAAAGCTAATGAAATAGAGTTGAGTTGGCTCGAACTCTTGGACTTGCTGAGTTAAGAAGTTAACGGGGTTAATGGAGGGTCAGGAAACGTTTGCCAAGTTAGAAAGCCAATGACAGGTATCGACAATTGAAAGGGAGACAGGGTAAGACATAGGCAACGGGGACAGAAGATTTTGTCCCCTCTATTTTAGGAATGATATCAATTGACTATTGCATTAACAAATTGGAACAAAAGAACAAAAATAAAAATCTGTAAGGAATCGCGGATTGCCGCCCCCCAGAATCCGCCAACACTTATGGTAACACCCAGACCCAAAATTTGATCGATGAGAGAAGGCATGGTCGCGAAAATCTCCACCTGTTTATGCACTGTAGCACTAAGATATTCTTATTATTGGAGTTTCCATACTTTAAATTGAGTTTTGATAAAAAAAAATAATTCCTCTTCTATGTGCAAAATAAAGCTCTCGTACCTCATATAAGAGAGTCTATACCTTAAAGAAGATCTCAAAATGAAACTCAATATAAGGTAGAAGTAGAAAAATAATTCAGGAAGAATTTAATGATTTCATTCATCCCAAAAAAATTATTCTATATATAGCAGTGCACTTGCACTGTCCTATGTGTCAAGTATCTATTAGTTTAAAACTTATCTAAAAGTTAATATAGAAAATGATGTTCCTGTTTTATCCCTCCTTTTTAAAGCTTTAGCCAATAAAATAATGTCATGTAGACAATACAAGTGCACTGTTGTGCATTGAATACTTTCTTTAAATTCAATTTTGGGGTTAATATAGTTTTATAAGTGGTTTCCCAAAATGAAAATATATATACACAATCTTATCATATCTATAGAAGTTAATTCTAATCACAATAGGAATATTTTTTCTATAATATAAGATTCAACTTATTTGTGGACCATGTGGGGAGGAAAAATCAAAAGGGAAGAGAGAGAAAATGGTATTATGAGTTTTAATGTATGCTATAGTTGGAGATGGGAAGAATTCATCTCATTTTGAGGTATAAGATCTTGATGATTGGAGATAAAATCTAAAATAATTAGTAATTTTTCAAAATCTCATAATAAAGTACGAGAATTCAATGGTTGGAAATGGTCTAAATGAAGCAATGTAGACTCTACTCCAACAAGAAGATTGGGGCTACATTTTATACTAATGCTCCAGCTCCCAGAAACATTGCCGTAGTCCATAGGTTGATTCCTCTGGTTTATTCATAGCTTGCTTCTACTTTGGATCCGCCAAGGCATCCTACACATTACTGGGAATAGATATTGTACGTAGATAATTGATTAACAGCAAATGTATGTGATCCAGACAATCTATGGTGAGATACAAAGCTAGCAATAGGATATTTGTCTTTGGCTTCTATGGTTGGTGCATATTGTTTCTTTGGAATCCCTTTTGTTTCCCGGTGTGACCTCCTAGGAACACTAACTTCTATACTACCCAATCCAATGTTATCAATACTTACATCAGGTGTAACATTCTGGGAAGACTCTTCGGTTGATGGAGTAGAAGGGGGGTCTTCATGAGATATCGATTCAGAAGAGGGTTGGACTTCAATTTATGGCATTTCAGCTTCAATCCTCGATCCATCGAAAATACCCTTCGATCTATTGAAGGTGCCTCTCAGGTCTATCACTTCTGCCATCTTCGATGGATCAAGAGTTTCATTCGATCCATCGATGGATGCTCTCGGGTTTGTCTCATGTGCAAGCTTTGATGGATCGAGAATTTCCTTAGATCCATCGAAGGAGGCTCTCGGGTTTGAACCTGGATTTCCAGCTTCAAAGCTTTCAAGTTCAAAACTTCTCTCCATGCTCTCTACTTCAAATTTTTGTAGGTTTAGAGAATTTCCTTCGCATCCACTTTTCTCCCTTTGAAGGGAAGACTCTGAAACTCCCCATGAGTAATATGGTTCAGATTCACAGAAAGAGATATCTAGAGAAACATGCATTTTGTTGAGGAGTATGTCATAACAATGATACCCTTTTTGGAACTCAACGTATTCGACAAAGACACTTCACAGTGCATAGATCAAGCTTGCCTCGCAATTGTTCGTTGATGTGAACACACACAGTACACTCAAAAACTCTTGGCTCCAAATTTGGCAAAGAGGGCACCTTCAACAGCTCATACAACTTCTGATATGGATTCTAAAACTCAATCACACGAGAGGAGGTGCGATTGATAAAGTATGCAGCAGAACACAAGGCTTCCCCCCAAAGGTTTCGAGGGACATTCATTCCAAACAAAGAAGCATGAACAACTTCCACCAATTGTCGATTCTTTCTTTCAGCTAATCCATTATGTTGAGGAGTATACGCAATGGAAGTTTGATGCCTAATCCCAAGAGCACCCAAATATGCGGACATGTCATCATTCACATATTCTCCACCATTGTCAGATTGAAGGACTCAGATCTGCTGCTAGTAGAGAGTTGCCTCCATATTGTGGAATTCAATAAATCTGGCATATACTTCACTTTTACACTTCACCAAGGAGACACAAGTCATTCTGGTACATTCATCAATAAACGTCACAAAGTAATGAAATCCATAACAAGAAGAAGTTCTTGCAGGACCCCAAACATTCAAATAAATTTTCATAAAGGGAACATAACATTTATTCAAACTTGGGGAATAAGTAATACAATGGCTTTTGGTCAGTTCACAAATATCACACTTAAAATATGATTCGTCTACAACCGAAAATAACTAAGGTTGTAACTTCCTAAGATATCCAAAATTCAAATGGCCTAAGCAACGATGCCATAACCATACCGCTTCTTTGATTTTATTCAGACTACTAGTACTGTTGGCTTAACTGGTATGTTGCTGTCCACTGCTTGTCAACTCTAGGTAGTACAGTTTTTCCCTTTTAATACCATAACCCAGGGTCCTCCTTGTCAGAATGTTCTGAAAAATACAAAAATTGGGATAAAAGATTACAGAGCAAGAGAGGGCTCTAGTGATTTGACTCACAAATAATAGGTTATATGCTAGAGAGAGAATAATAAGAACAAAATCAAGGGTTAATTAATGAGAGAGTTGCACAGATCATTCACCAAGAACATGAGAAGGAGAACCATCAGCAGTAGAAACAACATGTTCAGGTTAGGTTTTAGTGGTATCAACAACACTAGGATTATTTGTCATATGATCAAATTGCACTAGTATCAATTATCCAAGATCTATCCGCAGATAATGTGGTAAGAGAAGATGTCTTACCGCCGTTACCTGTTTCAACGACAAGTGCATATGGTTGTGTAGGTGATTCTGTGGTGGTTACAGCCGTTTCAGAGATGTTCTTGCGCGATTTTCGGGTTAAATCCCACCATTTAGGATATCCATTGAATTCATAGCACCGTTCTTTTGTATGACCAACCTCCTGACAATGAGTATATGTGAAATTTGGCAAGAGGCTTTTCACCAGAAAGAGGAGAACCAGAGAAGCCAGGAGGAGGACCTTAGAGTCACTGAGACTGTGCTGTGTTGGCAACACTAGATGATGAAGTAGAGGTGGCCATGACAGAGGCTTCAGACGGAGGTGTAGATAGTACGGCCCGATTGCTTTGGAATCGTCTGACATGGGCATACGTCTACTCAAGATCCATCTTTTGTTCTCTTCTTAAGAGTTCTTCACTTACTTGATTAAATTCAGCATCAAGCCCCATAAGAAACATGCAAACTCGTTGGTGGGTCATACATGAAGATTCCTTCACAATGCCATCAACAGTGTCCTGAGAGTGTGTCATGCTTTGATCCATCTCACACAGCCATTCTACAAGTTCATTGTAGTATGCTGAAAGAGGCCTTCCATTTTGCTTCGTAGTATGACATAGGCATTGAAGCTCGAAAATTTAGGTTTCATCTTATTCATCATAGTATGTCTTGTATAAGGCATCCCGGATTTCCTGAAAATTGGAAGTACTGCTTCCTTAATTCAGGGGACATGTTCTCAACAAGCCAACACTTCACTTTGCCATTGTCAATAACCCATGTTTAATACTCGATGGAGGAAAAGACGAGGGGATTTTGGGTGAGAAGTGTAAGATTGTTCCGTCATTCAATACAAATCTTCGTGAATCCAAACCAACTAGAATAGTTGGTTTCAATTACGAGTTATCGTGAATGGTGTTGTGATAGTGTTAATGATTGTGAATGACAGTTATTTCGTTGTTTTGGATGATTGCTCCTCCATTGTTATTAGCGAGCACATTCTCGTTCTCCATCTCTTTAAGGCTTTTAGAATTCAAAAACAGTTTCAGGTTCAGATACAGCGGAAGAAAAAAAGATGGTGGTTCAGAGTTTTCAATTCAATTCAGGGTTTCTCAAATTCCAAGAATTCGGCTCTAATGCCAAGTAGAGAAGCAATTCATGGAGAATTCAATGATTTTATTCATTCCAATTTTGGAGTTAATATAACTTTACAAGTGGTTTCTCAAAAGGAAAAAATATTTACACAATCGTATCATATCTACAAAAATTAATTTTAATTACAATAGAAATATTTTTCTACAGTATAAGATTTAACTTATTTGTGGACCATATGGATGGGGAGAAAAAATCAAAAAGGGAGAGAACAGATGGTATTCTGAGTTTTAAGGTATGAGGAGATGGAAAGAATTCATCTTATTTTGAAATATAAGATCTTGATGATTGAAAATGAAATCTTAAATATAGTAATTTTTCAAAATTTCATAATAAGGTACGAGATTTCAATAGTTGAAAATGATTGTAGACTCTACTCCAACTAGAAGATTGGGGCTACATTTTATGAAACTAACGCTCCAGCTCCCAGAAACATTGCCTTGGTCCATAGGCCGATTCCTCCGGACTACATTCTTTTACTTGGAAGTTACAACACCACAACGAAGCTCGCGCCAGCCCTCCCAGTCATCAACTCTACAAACATGTGTTCATGACTGTCCTTAATTCACATACAAGAAAATGTTGGTGCCTACAGATACTCACTTAGTTACCTACTATTAGATTGTACATGGATGAAAGAAACTGTCGATACCTACCCTTAGTCTACCTGTTTGCAACTGCACATTTGAATAGACACAAGTATCTGGATTCATGACTAAGAGATGAGATGCAAAATACCATTCACCATTTCACCCTATCCAACAGCCGAAGAAAAAAAAATATCTGAGTTAATGGCATGCTGGATATCACGTCATTCCATACAATGGAGTAGCAAGGGAAACAAAGCAAAACAACAAATAGTGTCCATACATCTATGCTCCGTCATATTCCAAGTACATAGGTGGGAAGCACTTTGGTGTAGCCAAATTAACCTATCAATCTAAAGAATTCTCGTGCAGAAGCACATATTCTCGGCTGCAAGAAAAGAAAATACATCAGAATGTGGTCAAAATGTAGGGCACAACAAGGATTACAGATAATTATCATAGACAACAAACTAAAATTCCCGGCAGTAACTACAGGTTGTCTAATTAGGCAATGCTTTTAGGCTTCATGTCTTAGAGGAAATGTAAAATACAACCAAACACTGCTCATCAATTGTAAATACGCCAAGTTTTGTTTACATAATAATGTCTTCATTTGAGACTCAAGTAAGCTTGTTATTGAATTATATCGACTTCTAAAACCAATTCAACGAAACTATAGCAAATTACCAGCAATAAAGCACGACTACTAACCATCTATTAAAGTGAAAATAAGAATAAAACAAAAAACTCAAATGCGATATTCACTAGTGACCTACCTACTATTACCAAATTTGATTGTGTCTCTTTCCATAAGTTCATAATATCGCTGAGGTTCAATTGGACTTTCCTGCAAAGGAAAAGTAAATTTAAACTAAATTCCTGCAAATGCTGCCAAATCTCCCTACATTTGCTCTTGTGAGGTGTTACTGATGGAATTAAAGAAGCTATATGACAGAGCAAAAAAACATCAATATGAGCCACTTACATTAACGAAGGTTTTATTTGTGCTTCCAAGGTCCATTATGTAAGGCCTACAATGGTGCACATGAGACGTTAGCTATGAGATATAATAATGAATCCTCAATTAAAGGTTGTATGGAACTAACCACAAAAAGCTTTCCCTTACTTTATTTCTCTTGACAACATACCATCAGACTGCTCCTTTTCTACTTCTCTGGGGAAAGTTCAAATAAAAACTATTAGTTGTTGACTCGGAATATACATGGCAAAAAACAAAACAGCAAATTATGTAACTACCGAAATTGTAGAACAGCGTGCTGTTTGCTGCACGACGGGTGATCCGTAGGTATATCTGCCACCCTTCTTTCCCTCCCAAAAAGATAATAGCTCTGGTGATATATCTTAAGGGGATCTGAAAATCATAAGTACAACTCGAAACAGAGCCAAAACTCAACAGAGGTTTTCAATCTTCATAAATAGATAGCAAAAGCATGGACACAATATCCAATCAACTATCATATGCAAAGGATTTGTAAAGAGGAAACATCTAAGACATAAGATACTTTCAATGCATGATGCAAACATCCAAATCCTCAGTCCTATTTCCAAATCCTCAACTGCACACAGGCTGATAATTGTTTAACTTAAGAGGAGCTGTTTCATTAAGGGTAACAGTGGAATGAACAAGTAGGTTGCTAGCCATCAGTATTTTAGCACCAATCTAGAACCAATTATCATATGCAATGACTTTATGAAGAAAAACCTAAAATAGACATTTTCTAAGCATTACGCAGAAGTCCAAATCTGCCTCCAAGCTGATAATCATTTGGATTTGAGGGATATGTCATTGGAAACCAAAAAGAAACAGTAAGGAATACTACGTGCTGATGGTTTCACATTAATTTTACGGTATACAATAAGTGTGATGGATAAATGTGTTGTTCTGAACACATAATAAGAATGTTCACTTCTTAGATACAAAATAACAAAATAGTAGAATATTTAGCATTATCTCTCTGGCTTAGTTTTAAGACCAGTGGACACTTCATTTGAAAAAACATTTGGAACAAAATATTTAAAGCAAACGAGAAAAGAGGCAATTTCAAGTATTGCTAATAGAAAAAATCAACTAAAATTAGATAATGAAGTTTGAAGAGACTTGCCATTAAGAACTTCACCACTCTTGAAAACATATAGCCGCCATTTTATAATAGGTTTCCTTCCCTCTGCTGGCTCGTTGTATAGAAGTGTTATTCCTGGAAAAAGAAACAACTCTCTTAAAATTTATTTTCCAAATCTTCTTCTAACTTTTAGAATTAATATTAGCAATCCCCAATTACTGCATTGTAATGTTTATAAACTGGTGAAGAATAGAAAGTGTAATACAACTAAATCCTCAGATATTACTAACCTTAAAGAGGATATTTAATTACACATGAAACAAGATATTCATCTCTTAGCAGGTGTTATGGTGAATGCTCAAAATATTATTAGACTTGGTTTTCATTTCAATTCTCATTAAGACTGAGTTTATTATTCAATTTCACGTTCCCCCCTCCCTCACCTTGCAGTGGTAACAGACATCAACTGGCTACTTTATATGTTATTAGGATCATTCTGACCACTCTTATTTGTTGACTATCAACTTTCCTCTTCTGGCAGTCATATCTTGTTACCTAGTGGTTTAAGTCCATTTCAAAATGGCTGCAGATGCGCAGCAAGATCCAAATCCAAAATGCAATTTACTAAATGTTTTTCCTTCAGGTTAGCTATTATTAAAGCATTCCATTTTGCTATGTGAGTGAAGTTTTGTTTTGTTCTAATATTTCTAAACTAAAGTTTACTAAACCCCAGGATATGGACTGTTCTCAACACTTCTGCACCACAGCAGAACACGTCTACGGATAAATCTCAACATTTCTAGACTAGTAGTATTTCTAGTTTTTTGTGAGGAGAGCACCAAAATTGAAAAAATCATACGGTTTATCAAAATGAGACATTTTTCCCTCATGATCAAAGAGATCTAATAAAATTAAGGATGAAGGCTTTAAGAGACATCAAATATCACATAAACTGTGGTTCCCAGATCTTAACTATGTTCCAAAGCTAATCCAAGTTTCCAACTCAAGGATAACTGTCAGTCAGTAACAAACTTTAATTTCCAATTCTATTTATTTGCGATCTAGTTTCCCTTTTAAGCGACGCAGTTGTTATTTAGATTCATATTTGGATTCTGATATAGTTTTGTCATCCAAAAATCGACCCAAAATACAATCATAGAAATCTGACATTATTTGTTTTAAAACAAATAAATGAAGACTCACCCCTGAATCTATTGGTTTCTGCAGCAAGCTTTCCAGAAAGCTCAAATGAAGGTTTTTGCTGCAATTAATGACACACAAAGAACAAAAAGTATGATTGATGACATCCACCCAGCAAAACATATAATTTGCAATGAAGTTATAATACTTAGAAGAGGAAGGGATAAACAAGATCAATCAGAGCTTGCAGATAATCGTTGAGAATAATTTGACAATAATAACCAACAATAAAGGATAAGAGTTATAATATCATGAAAAAATGCCACACCACCTATGCGCTACTCACCTTTTTCTGCGCTTCCAATGCTTCCTCAGTATCCTTCATCACAGCTACTGAATCACTCTCATCAATTCTACGCAAGCAACCAACCAACAGTTTATCAAAGACACATATAGGCGTAATTAAAGAGTGCAAGTAAAGCATAGTGATCTGTATTTGTGCCAAACAAGATTGGCAACTATGATACGTTCAGTGTTTGATAGATTGCATTGCTACACTTGGATTTTAAGACAACAACAAAATATTGTAAGCTGTAGAGTGATTTTATTGAACGGCTTGCAACTATAAAAGATACAACCCTTCATTAGTACCTAAACCTGATGCATACAAGGAGTTTCTTATCCAAATTCACTTCATCCAAAATATTGTACTTGCCATCTGCCTACTATCAATTAGACATAGTATTATGAAGACCATTAATAATCAAGTGTTCATAGAAGCATTAACATGATGTTTAAAAGATTAGATTAACTCACCCATCCTCAGCTTCCTGTGACTCTGGCACCTGAGAATTAGATAACTCAAGTTAGATAATTCAGGTAAGAACCCATTGCAATTGCACATGAAGACCACTACAATCATCACAGACTAAAAATCTAAAAAGATCAAAATGAAAGCAAAATCTACCATTTTGTTTTTCTACATCAAATAAAGTTCAAGGAATATTCTCAGTAATAACTGTTATTGAACTCCTAGGTACGAAGTAGGACAGTATGAGGCAAATGTAATCATATGAAACAGCAAACAAATTAGAACATGAGTTTGTCCTATAAGATTCTTAGAGCAATGTATGTGCAGAATTCTCACAAAATTAAGAGAAGTTTGGATGGAAGTTGTGATAATGTTATAAGACCCACATAAATTTTGCCAATCTAAATTCATAAAAGAACACATTTGAGCACACTCGTTATCAGAATTTAAGCAATATTTCAAAAAAAAAATTGCAATGCAAGGGGGAGTGGATATCACCAGACACCTCATCGCGAGCTCGGGTCTCTCCTGCTTGTTGAGGAGAATGATTTCTGTGTCTGTTCTTGCGGTGCCCATTCGATGGAGAAGTAGGCACACCATGTCTTGATCTTGAACTGGTACTGTCTTTTACTGTCCTTCTCTCCATTCTTTCATTCTCTTTATCCCTATCCCCGTGTTCCCAATGCATCCTTCTATCACTCCCTCTGCTATGATTTCTTTCACGGAACTCAGTCACTTTCTCCACATCTTTAGTTTCACCAGTACGTTGAGGTGAGTGAGATGTATGCCTACTCCTGCAATGTCGATCAGATGGAGATGTACCACGCCTTGATCTTGAAGATTTACCCTCATCAGTAGTATCACTCCTTCTCAACAATTTCTCCTTTCTATCATTCCCAGCATCTCTCTCCGATCCCCCTTCTAGGGCATCCCTACTCCTACCACCATTGGTCCTTTCATGTTCTCTCTCAGGCTGTCTTTCAGCTTCAGCTCTTTTTAGTCTTTTCGTCCGGGGTGAAGGAGATCGTGAAGGAGGAGATGGTAACCTTGCCTGCTTGGGAGACTTGGCACGACTCGAATGTTTCTCTCTTGGTGGAGAAGTGTCTCTGTGTGACTTCCTATGTCGAGGAGGTGATCTTTCAGTTCGAGACTGACTCTTCCCCCGCACCGGAGATTCTGAGTGATTTGTACGCCCCATCAAGGAATTCTAAAATGCACGAGCAAACTTTCTCCCAACTACCATAAGTTCAAAGACAAATTAGATGTTAGAATTTCACCAACTAACTGTAAAACTGAGCTAAAGCTTAATGTAGCGTGTTAATCAACTATCCACAATACCAAATGTCTGTGAACTGGAGAGCTAATATAAACAAGTCATGCTGTCATAACGACTCAATGGCATCGACAAGAATCACTAGAACCGTAAAACTACAACAGCCCACTTAGTCGTCAATGAAATCGATTTCAAGGTTCTACTTTCACTATTTCCATACAAACTCAAAGCTATTAATACAATGTAGCACTATGAATCACTTCAAAGACCAATAAACTAAAAAAAAATAGTGGTGAATGCACAGACAACCAAACAGAAACAAGATGTCCCCAATTCAATATGAAATCCCTAAGTGGGTTCTCATAAACTTCAAGTTATCGAAACCGAATGTCGTATAAAGGATAGACCTAATTAACAGCACCCCAATCTGTCTGAAACCCTAAATGAAGCGACAAAAATAGCTAAAATTCGAAAATTGAAAGTCTCCAAAAGAAATTAAGTACCTCACTGGGAACTACAGCAGAGAAGATTCACGGACTCACTGAAAACTTGTTCAACGTTCGTTTTGGTTTGCTGCAACCAAGTTCTTGATATACTCAAACCTGTTTCGACGAAATACCCGTTTATTTATCTTACCTATGTCTAAACCCGTTATATCGAGTTTGGGCCTGAACTGTGTGAGTGTGTGAGTAGTTTCGGGCCTGGGCAGCTGGGCTGTTCCTGCCGCTGTTGGGTCGAGTCGTTTTTGGGCCTTGGGTTTAACCCTAGGTCCAATCTCTGATAAGTTTTTATTTTATAGTAGTCTTGTTTATTTATTCCTTGTTGCAAATATGTCCTCGTGTAGCGGGGTATGTCGGGCGATTTAGGCTATTTGTCCCTATGTGTACTCTTTGTGTTTTGTCGATCATAGCTTGAGGGAGAACTATTTTCGAATGGTTGCTCCCACCTAGTGGTCAGATGAGAGATAGTGTCGACGTTTGTCGGTAATAGGTTGAGAAAGATGTTCTAAACCAGATACTGATGCACCGTTTTTGCCGGAGAATTTTTATTGGTTCGAATTGTCAAAAAAGTTGTTCGGTCTTTCCAATTTGCCGTCATTATCTAGAAACAGATAGAATGATCGTTAAGGAGTTGTTTTCTATTATGTGGTGCATATTTGTCTATATAGATTTCGTAGAGTGTCTTATCATTATTCAAGATATTTTATGCAAGTTTATTGTAATATGGGGTTCAGATTTGATGTCCTCCCATGTATTTAACACTCTCATTAGTCAAGGCTTAATGACCGCCTTACTGCCAAGGGTTCTCGCTCAACGGATCAAAGATTCAAAGTGTGTGTGGAGGACACGTCACCAACCAAATGCTTGCCAAGAAAAATCGTAAGGCAAAAATCGGACTCACATTTAGTTTCAGGCTTATGAGCTAGGAATCTTGCAATTATTTTGCCCCAGCGAGCAGCAGACAATTTTAGTGAAGTGAACATAAGCGATAAAGGCCATCTATATATATAGTGGGATCATTCCCAGGTACAGTTTTCGAGCACATTCTCAAAAACTAATTTTATTGTGGATAACCTCGCAAAAGAAAGTTTATTCTTGCTCTTCCATGACAATTTGGTGTTCGGCTCTACTTGATTCCTCCAACAAAACTTACCAGAAGAGATACTAGTTTGACTCATGGGAGTGATTGTATTAGGGACTTTTGCCTCTAATCTGTTGTTTGTTTTCTCAGTTTTGTATCGGGGTTAAATAATATAGTCCATCAACCTAGCACAAGACTCAAGAAGGTTTTTTTTTAAGGAAATAAAAAATTATGCAAAAATTTTTTTTTTCTGAAAAGGAATCAAGGTTCAAAAGCCTAATCTAGCTAAGTGTCATCAAAGTTTTTCTTTTGAAGCATAGTGGGCTCATAAATTATTTATTCTGACACTTACAGCTAAAAATCTATCATCAGTGCTCAAAGGTAGACTGTTATTTCTTACTATCAAAATTTCTCACTTTCTAGCTTTTTAAGAGTTAAGTAAAACATTTAAGTGGATTAAGGACTTTGCTGACAACACTAAACAAGAAATTAAACTGTTAGAGAGACTAAAAAGATTGTCTCATCCTCAAGATCAGGAAAAAATTAATATTGAGATTGTTAAACAACATTCTCTTATAACTGTTTGTTTGAGTGATTAAGCTAAAACACAGCTTTATTTACATAGATTATCCATTTGAACTTGTTTGTTAGATCCGCAGTTTTACTGATATCAGAGCTTGCTATAACTCAACAAATTCCCGAAGATGGGAACATCTTCTGAGAAAATAATAGAGAAACTAAATTCTCTATTAAAATTGACTAATACAATGCATCAAGAGTCTCTAATAAAAGTCTTTAGAAACAGATAGTATCTGGAGATACTTTCGATAATTAGTAACCAGTTACAGAAATTAGAAACAAAAATGGATTATATAAAAAATCATCTGGAAAACAAGAGAGAACTATTAACAAAGTTTAATAGTAAAATCAAGGAACCAAATCTTCAATAGACGAATATTCTTGAATATTTTCAAAGGATACCTCAAGAACATAAGAAATTAAGAGACAGTCCACCTCAAACAGTTGTAAAGAAAATTAATGACTTTAAGAAGTTCCAAGAGGGAACCTTTCACCAAGGCCATTTATTTTTGGATCCAACAACAAATCTATCAAGCATCAGATTTCAGGAATCCAAAAATGAAGATGTTCATAACATAAATATGTTGAGTATCTTTGGAAAGAAAAAAAGCTGTACAGTTCCTCAATTCTGAAGAATTTGAGTTCAATGAAGTTGAAGAAAATGTTTGAAATGCTTCAATTCCAAAATTTGAATTCAATCAAATTTACAAAAGAGAGAATTTTGACATGTTGGGTAGCCCCTAGTTCAAAATCCTTGAATTCGCCACTCCAGTAACAACAGGAGAAACATATCCCTTTTTGATAACACCTAAATGTAGCTAAAGCTAGAAAAAGAAACTACAAATTTATGCACATTGGAGCAGTCCAAGTCGACATAAAATTACTGGCTAGAGAAGACATAAATTGCTCAGTCTTATGTGTCTTACAAGACAATAGACTGATTGATTTTCAGAAAAGTCTACTAGGAACTCTCGAAGCATCGTTATGCAACCAAGTTCCATATTTCAATTTCTTCTCAAATTTTTCAACTAGCCTAACTGATGCAGCCCACTGTTTACGATTGAGAGTCAAAAAAAGATAGCACCTCAATGAAAGACGACATGCAAGAGCTTGTTGTGGTTTATAAGCTCTACTATAAACTGATGAGCACAACATTAGAACTAAAGACCAAAAAATAACAAATATATTGGTAGTGTTAATACTGGATTCTTTACAAATCCAAAAAATCATTCCGAGCAGATTCATAAGGTTACATGGGATGAGATAACATTTCCATTAGAATGGAAATTGTCCGGCACAAAGAAAAGCTAGAAAGTGTAAGAGCAGCAGTCTATGAGAATAGAAAAACTTGAGACATTAACCTAAATTTTGAAGGACACAGAAATAGTAATGTATCCCTCAAAAGCTTGAGAGGTGAAAGCTCTAGAGCCTTCAGAAGATGCAACTCTTTTAGAGAAAAGGGTACTAGAAGTACCATAATCTTTTCAATAAGGGAAGAAACCAATCCATTGATGGAAGAAAATTTAGATGCTGAATTAGAAAGAGATATCAGCATGTTACAATCTGAAAAGCCAAAAGAAGAGAAGCTCTTTGCACTTTATGAAGAAGCATAAAAGTGCCAAGACCCATCTGGTTTGGAATAATTAATCAAAGAGATCGAAAGTTTCACATTCAAAAAGGAAAAATCAAAAAGTAAAAATGAAAGAAGAAAAGTTTTTAGGAGCTACAGAAACCACCACCATCAAGATCGATGGAAATACAAAACTTGCAAACATGAAAGGTCTTACTAGAAAGAAAGAGGAAAGAAGTTCCCAAAAATTCATTCCACAAGAAAATACACCAAAAGTGAAAATTACACAATTTGATGTATGACTTGATCTAGACAAATCTCTAAACATGAAAAAAGCCATAGATGATTGGGATGCTAGCTTGTTCATGACAGCATGTACTACTTATGGAAAGTTAATTTGAAGCTCCTGACTTACAGATAATCTATGAGTCGGCCCTCATAGCAATGACAAAACCAACATATAAAGAGTTAGCAAAAACCAAACATATATGCTTTCAAGATATGCAACATGAAGGATTTTGAGGAATATCTGAATGAATTCTAAGAATACTACTGTACGATATGAGAGTTGGAAAACAACGACCTAATACATCTCTTGCATAGAAAGCTTCCTGAACCTTGGAGGACAGACATAAGGGAGAGCATATAAGAAAAACCTCTAGAAAGTTTTTCAATAGGAAGAGTTGCAAAAAGAATCAGACAGCTGATGCGCGAACAATGCAAAGCCAACACAAGAGCAAAAGCTACAAAGAGGCAGCTTAAAGGATCTGACAATTTCTGCACCAAAATCACCGATATTCCAACCAATTAGGGATGCAATGAAAATAAGCAAAAAAATAAATCAAAGCACTCCATAAACATTTCAGAGGAAACGAAAGGAAAAATTGGAGATTCAATAAATGTCCAACTACAGAAGAGAAAAACAGAACCCAAGAAAGAGATTCTTTAAGAAGAAAAGATTCTCTCAAGAAACAGAAAAGAAGAGAACATGCAGATGTTGAATATGCAAGGTTGGAGGGCACTATGCTAACGAATGTCCTAAGAAGAATAAGAGAAGTTTGAAAGCTCTTCTGAGAGAATATGAAGAGGCCATAGAGATGGCCAATATGAAGGGCTACAAGGTAGTCTATTTAGAAGATGAAGATGATAATACATATGTCTATTTAGTCTGGATAGTAGATGAATCATCAGAAGAATCATAAACAAATTTTGAGGACGAATATGAACCCATAGGTTTTTATGTTCTTGAAATAAAAAAATTGGGAAGAAAGCACTGAAGAAGAAAATATTTCTTCTTATAAAGTCAATCTCAGATCCTTTGTCTGTGACTATTGTCATTGCTATGAGAAAAATGGTCTCCCCATATTTTGTGAAAAGCCAGAGAAAACTTTTCACAAAGAATGTTTCATAGCTGAAGCAAGGAGAAAAACAAAGAATAGTTCAATAATCAGATTATTGAACAAGAATATGAAGAATACTTCTAAGGGATAGAAGAAAGAAATAAAATTCTAGAAAGAGATCTAGAAAGAATGAGCTTCAATATTACTACTGAAAAGGAAGAAGTAGTATCTGCAGAAAACTCAGCTTGTGAAGAACGATACAATCTTTTCACAAAAATAGTAGAAGAAGAAGGTTATTCGAAACATAAGTTGTGCAAGGCAGTAACTGCTTCTACAAGTAAGTTCAGTAACTATATAAAAATTGGATTAAAATTTCTAGGGTACAAGAAGTATCATCTACATGCCTATATAGATAATGATTCTGGCTTCAGTCTAGCAAAAAAGTTTGCTATACCTGAAGAACTCTAGAAAACTAATCCAAAAAGAGGTGCAATTAGGAAAGTTGTAGAACGAAGAAAAATCTTCATGAACATAGTTGACAAAAAGGTTCAAATCTCGATTGGAGGAGGAACCTTTGTAATTAAAGAGCTTTGGCAATCAGAAAGCCAAGACTCATATATACTGATTGGCAATGATTTCCTCCTACAACAAACATTCATCCAGAAGCCACAAGTGAACTTACTGGTGTAACAACCCAAACTAAAATCTACGTATAAATCAGCACGAAATAGAATTATCGTGAATTAGTGGTATCACTTGGGTTATTAATAACTATTTGATCAGGTGGGAATTTGTGTTGACATCCTTCATGAGAATTGTAGAGTATTTAATTTCGAGCTCATGACAATTTTTGGGGAATTTTTCAAATAAGCGAGCCATGTTTTAACGAATTTTGAAGTCGGTAGGTGAAAATAATTAAAAGTGTTATTTTTATTGCTGATTTAATCATGACCGTCCGATTTGAATCAGAATGAATTGTAGCCATTGATTTCAAATATGTATGTGTACAGGTATTTATATAGTATTTCTACAAGCTATTTGGGGAAAGTTTCCATTTTGGGATAATGGGTTGACCTGCGTTGACCACGGGTCAAACCGACCTGTTTGCACTTTGAACTTCTCACTGGCGGTGAGGCTTGGTCTGGCCACCTCCGACCAAGGTCTTGGTGTCAAAATGTTGGGCTTGACTTCCTCTTTCATTTGTTTGGTGCATCGCCGGTATTGGTGGCCGGAGGACGACGGTGGAAGGCGGAGAAAACCGACCGGAATCGGCGGTGTTGGTGGCGGCGCAAAACGGCTGCGATGTGGATTAAATTTATAGGGGTTTTGTAGGCCAAGGTGAGACAAAACATTTGGGACTGGTCTCGGACCTTGCCGTGGCCGATGGTGGCGGATCGGAGGAAATGAAATTCTGGCGAGGCTTTTGAATTTCACTGTGAGTTTTCGAATTTCCTGTTAGAATTGGGCTTAGCATTGAACTGGAATGTTGTTGGAAATGTTGAGATCTTTAAATTTATGTATAGGTCAAATAATTCTGGACCAGTTGGATTCCGGCCGCCGGCGGTGGTGGTCCATGGCCCCACGTGCCGCCGTGCGCGGTGGAGCTCCGACAATGTGGAATTTTTGACAAGTTTTATGTCGTTTCGCTCATTTTTGCATGCCGAATGTAATGGTGAGGTCCATGTTCGGATTTGAGTTTGATAAATTTTGACGAGTATTTAATCAGACAATAATCAGTTTAATTCGAGACAATATTAAAGGACGCTTAACTATCAGTTTAATTGCGAGTCGTTTGATATTTGAGATTTGTTTGTGACTCTTAAAAATGAGGGATTATAGGGAATTAAATTCAGAATTTGGTTGAGTTAGTAATTAAACAGAAATTACATTATTCGAGTATACGAGATTTTCGATGTTATTACTCAACAGATTATTATGTTAGTTATTCAATATGAACCCCGATAATCAGATATTAATTTTAATCGTGGTTTCAGGATCTTGAGTTAGCGGACGTGTCAGATGAATAAGTGTGTCGTTTGACAGGTTTCAGCTTTGTAATTATCTCGACAAAATGCTGTGAGTTGACATTTTATTTTCACTATTGTTATGCGAGTCTTCAGTTATATATATTTTACAGTTACGCATTTACGTTTATGCATTTGTATTTGGAGGCATATATGATTTGTTTTACACAGAGCATAGTCACAGTTGTTGCATCGATGCGCTACCTCTCGGCTGATCCCCGAGATGCTCCGGGAGGGCCAGGAACCTGACCCAAGGATTTATTGAGCACCCAGGAGGGCCAGGAACCTGACCTAAGCAGTATTAGGACTTGTGGTCAGATGACCTGAGTCATAGCCTCCACATATTTTACAGTGCCCAGGTGTACCTAGATGTTTATTTTCAGACTTGCATTATTTTTATGTACATTATATATGAAAGGCATATTATTTACAGTTTCAGTTAAAAAGTAAAATATTATTTTCATCCACTCACTCTAACAGTTTTTATGATTTTATGTGTCTTTTTCCTGGGTTTTTCAGTTTTATTTGCTCAGATTGCAGTGTGTATCATGAGGGTACTGGATGTCGTCGAGGGCATTGAGTCCACCAGTCAATTCCTTCAGTAGTAGGTCTCAGCTCACTGTCAGTATGTCTCTTGTGTTATTCAAGTCACTCTAGATATTGGTTCAGTAGTATTGTCTTAGTGAGACTCTTGTGAATAGGTTATCACTCGAATAGTTGTCGAGTTGAGCTTCTTTGTTTATGGATCAGTGTATTTACTGGAAGTATGTTTTCCAATTCTGAATAATGTATCAGGTTTAATTCCAGTCTTATGTTGAGAAATTTGGATGGACATTGGTGGTCCACGGTATTGTTTGTGGGTTTATCTGCGGAGTGTCAGTTTTCCTTGCAAGTTTTTAGATGTCTCTTTTACAAGGGAAGTTATGTCAAAAATTTCATACAAACTCGTAGATTAGGGTCAATCGTTAGGGCTTGATTCTAGATTACTAGTGAATCTAGGGTCGGGTCCTTTCAATTGGGCTTCGAAAATAATGACAAGATCTTTTGGATGGAGTGACTAAAATAAGAAAAAAGTGTTGTTGGTGTAGGATTTACAGAGCAATATCAGAGGTCACAGCAGAATAGTGGTGGATATATACCAAAACACAAAATGATATTGCAATACAAACAACAAGAAGAGTTGCTTATAGAAGAATCATCAAAGGACGAAGAAGATGATTATGAGGCAGCTGAAGCTACCTTCATACAAGAGCATAATCTCAAGCACTTTAAAACTAAGCTTGAGAAACAGAAGATGTATACCCTTGGAGATATCAAAGAAATGTTAAAACAAAATATTGACATCAATCCTCTGAAATTCAAGGGAAAACACCAAGTGGCCTGTGAGCTCAAGCTACATGACATGAATTATATCTGTCATGTAAAATAATCCCTCAGTATAGGGAAGAAGACCAGAAAAAAATTCAAGAAAGACATAGCTAATCTTTTAAAAAAGGGATTGATAAGACTATCAAACAGTCATCATCACGCTTCAATATTCTATGTCAGAAATCATGCGGAAGAAGTTCGCGAAAAAAAGAAAGAATGGTGATAGACTATAGAGATTTCAGTAAGAAAACCGTAAAAGACGGTTATCAAATAGCACAATACAGAGTGCTAATCAACATGCTCAGAGGAGCCAAGGTGCTATTTAAAAACAACAATTCGTCTTATCCTTGCTTTGGCTGCTCAATTTGGTTAGAAACTTCATCAGCTTGATGTCAAAAATGTCTTTCTACATGGCATTTTCAAAGAAGAATTTTATATGTCCCAACCTTCATGTTTTGAGGATCCTACTGCACCTTCTTCTGTATAAGCTTCAAAAGTCTCTTTATGGCCTTAAGCAGGCCCCCAAGGCATGGAACATGTGGTTCACTTCATTTCTTCCTAAACTTGTGTTCAAACCTTCCATTGCAGACTCATCTTTCTTTGTTCAAACCACTTCCAAAGGAAAGCTATATTTGCTGCTTTATGTCGATGACATAATTATCACAGGTTCAAGTGCCTCTGCAATTCCGTGTGTCAAGGATGCTCTTAAATAAGAATTTGATATGAAGGATCTAGGATTACTACATTATTTCCTTTGCCTCCAAATCAATTAAATTCCAGATGGATTGTTGCGGTCTCAAGCCAAATATGCCAATGACATTTTTCATAAAGCTGGCACGACAAATTGTAATCCAAGAGTTGCACCTTGTTTTCCCTATACCAAGTTGCTTAAGGATGATGGTGCACCTTTCTCTGATATGAAAACTTATCGGAGCATTGTTGGATGTCTTCAAAATCTTACCTTCACGCACCCTGATATTGCATACAGTGTAATTTCTGTATGTCAATTTATGCAAGCTCCCACTGAGGTACATTTTCTAGCTGCCAAACGATTTTCCGGACGAGGATTTTTGGGGCTGATTCCGACCAAATGTGTCAGAATCTGATATAGGTCCTTTGAAATATATTTTTGGGATCGTCGAGATCTTTCTGGTGATGTATTATCCTTCATCGCTGGTTGTGGTCGCCGATTGTGGCGCGTGACCGGAAATTTTTTCTCCGAAATATATCATGTTATATATCATTGGATTCATATCGACGCTGCGAGCGTATTCGTGAGGTTAAGAAAGTGTTTATACCTTGTCATCCCAGTGGGTGGGCGGTGGTGACTAGTGTTGCTACCAGTGGTGGTGCGGACGACAAAAATTAGATGTACCTTCTATCATCATTAAGTTCGTATTACCATTGGGTTTGTTGATAAGGTTTTCAACATATTTTGATTGTGTTAAATATTAGTCGAGCATTTACTAGAATTATCCGAATATTATATTAGTTTAATATTTTGGCGATTTTCGAGAAGGGTCGGGTCATCATATATGGTATCAGAGCTTAAGTTCAACACTCGGACCATGCTCTCGTTGCTTACTCTATATTCATAAGTGTCTCGTATAGTGTTAATGAATCTTATTGAGATTTGAATTGATGACTATGTCATATGGAATACTGATTACTAACATCGATGAATTGTTTTATTTTTATTTTTATGTTGTCGATAAATTTGCCTTTATAACTCGGTGAATCGTCATGAGGACGGAGGATCAAGATAGTTGACGGAGAGTCGAGGAAAAGAAGAAAAATCAATGGTATCGATTCAAAATAAATGTTTCTCATCGAAAATGAGGTAAGTTTTTTCTGACTTATGTGAAAATGCGTGTATAGTTTATCGATAGTTATCGATATGGATTCAAGTAATATTATGATCTTGAATATATAGATTGGGCTTCAAAGAACGGAAATTGAGCAATGATGCTTAGTCTATGCCTGAGGGGCAATTCTATTTTGTTGACAATATCATGTTACAAATGTTTGACTCAACGAAATTTGTTAATCTGAGTTATACCATCTTATGAAACTCGGTTCTCTTATATATTACTTTTTGAGTGAGTTATGGTTACTTGATTGTTTAGTTGAGTTGAGTAGAGTAGACTTTACTCCCTAATTTTATCTTAAGTTTTGAAATCATTAACTATTGTATGAAGGCATACATCAGAACTTGGGTTATGCTGACTTTACTTTTAAGGACTTATTTTCGGTAATTGTCTTCCCTTGCACCCACAGTACACTTGGTACTTTTCTTTCATATGTTAATTATTCTACGCACAATGTTGAATGTTGCAAGAGAGATGGTACAAATATATAAGCTTTGCTTTAGAGAGAGCTATATATGTACATTTAAAAGCTCTGGTTCATATAAAAGAGTTATTCCTTGAGCAGCTTGATAATGTTCTTCAAGAAAATGAAGGGTTCATGAGTCATGATGAGTTCATACTTAGGTGTCGTGAACAATCAATCTTTGACTATGTGGTGATATTTTTTAGATTTGTAACCTCTGACGGAATACGCTCAGAATCCTTTGAACCTTTTATTTTGAGACTAATTAATGCAACTATAGAGCAGTTTCGCAAGTCATAAGTGGAACCAAGGGGTGAAGAAAGTGACCATATGCACATCATTTCCCTATTGGATGCACTGGGTGTGCCAGTGTGTGTTATATACCTTGACTATAGCTTTTATTATTTTGGTGTACTTCTCATTTCGTTTCTAACATCCTGGGAATTTTGTGTGGTAATGTCTCATACCTAGACTGTATTACTGGTTTGGGTTGACCATGGTATCCGCCATGCATCTTGGTTGTGAAATAGGCTGAAGGGATTGTTTACATGTTGATATTTCATATTTTCTACTGTGCGGTTTTGGTTGGATATACCTGGTGTTCTCATCTATTGTTTGTGCCTACATATTTGTCTTCTCTGAGTAAAGAGTGGTTGTACATTTTGACTGGCCGCAGTCTGCTGATTGGATATATCTTTGAGATATGTTTTGACTATTGTCTTGTTATAATGGAGTGTAGCTTCAAGCATTATGGTCCAGTTATTTGTGAATAATTGATTCCGTAGATATACATATTGATTCCAGAGGTGTGCTCCTGAGTTGGTTTCTTGCTAATATAAGATGTGGTTTGGCATGTGACTAATACTACCATTTTCTCTTGGGATTCATGATAGGCACACATATGTTACATGACTGGCCATCAAGTAACTTTTCAATTAATCACTATCGATGCATTATCTGGGGTTGTAGTTCACTGCCAGATGTCATGCGTTTTCTGGGGTTGTAGTTCACTACCAGGTAACATGCGCTATCAAGGGTTGTAGTTCATTGCCATATGACATGCGTTATATGAGGTTATAGTTCACTACCAGGTAGTAGGGGTGACTGGGGTTGTAGTTCACTATCAGTCATCATCGCCTTCGTATTCCTTGAGTCACAATAGTCATGTGTCGTCTTGGATGCTAGGCTCCTAAACAATACTCGATGATTAGAGAAGTTAGATGTCTCTATCATCCCCTTATGTTTTCTCCATCATTATATTTAGCTTCTTGTCAGTTAGTCTCAGATTCAAATGACTAAAGACGTCGAATACAAACTTATGTGTGCTCTGATTTGGGTTGGCTCGCACAAGTTTCTTTTTGCACTTGGGAATACTAACATTTGGCTTTCTACATTGTTTTGGTTACAAAAATTTTGGCCTTTCACATTATTTCGGTTATAAACTTATTACCGAAATTAATTTGGTTGATTAATTGTGCAAAATGAAAAACCTTATGTTTGCAGGCATGTATGCTCCTACTCATTTCCTCAATGTATAAAAGGTGGCTTCCTCCTCCTCATTCTTGACTCATTTTTTTTTTCTTTCGAAAAGCTTCTCCTCATTTCAAAGAGTTCTAATTGAGTTCTAGTTTTGGTGATAAAAAAATGTGTTCTTCAGTTCGTTTAGGAGTTGTTATGTAGTGCAAACAGAAAACTCAAATAGTCGTTGTATCCTGGGAGATGTATGCCAAGCAAGCTTAGTGCACCAGAGTAGGCGGCGTATACGTTCTTAAGAAAAGTGTGTGGTACACGTGACTCAACTTTTCTTCCTACTCAGATTATTATCATCAACCATTTGGTAACAACTTCATAGTTTCTTGAAATTTTATTTAATCTAATTAATTAAATTAATTAGTATTTTTAGATTTGGCC
The DNA here is from genome assembly GCA_946800695.1 of Geum urbanum. Classification (NCBI taxonomy): domain Eukaryota; kingdom Viridiplantae; phylum Streptophyta; class Magnoliopsida; order Rosales; family Rosaceae; genus Geum; species Geum urbanum. The sequence goes on along the minus strand of OX327001.1, from coordinate 51,046,950 downwards.
AATATTACTTAATATTTCCTCAAGGGCATCACCATGTAGGAGCCGCATGATATTGAACATCAGAGCAACACTATTTTGCTTTGCGAAAGATGTGACACACCCTTAAAGAACTAAAGGAAGACATATACCTCTTATAGTCCTCTATGGTGCGATTCACCTCAGAAAAATCATCTACCTCCTCCTGCACCGCTGCAACCAACTCCAAGCAGTCACTCTCAGTATCCACCTCCCTCCATCTATGAAAGATCCTTGCCCTACATGCCTCCACCTCCACATGCATAGCCAAACATACATATTGAAGAGGACTAGCCATTGCTGCTACTAACTCACCATCATGGACCCTTACCACAACACTAATACCACCCCTCTGAGACACTGCCTGAAATGCGCCATCTATGTTTACTATCAGATTATGCAATATTAACTTCTTGGAAATGAGCATTGGGGTTGCTCTGTTGGTCAAGGCGTTGAATTTATCATCTGACTAACCAAGTTCGAATCCCAGTAATCCCTGTTTAGAGAGAAATTACAGTTTTTCTCCTAAATAATAGCCCATTTGAGCATTGGATTTACTCCATGGCCAAGATGTTGAATTATCCACTGACGACTCATGCATCTAATCTTAGTACTCATCTATTTGTAAATTGAAAATTATTTACGACAGGTAAAAAATTTTGTAATGGCTCTTGGGTTACGCCACCGACGCTATTTGTTTCTTTTCTTTCTGCTTTGCCTCTCTGAGACCGGAGATTTGTGCCTAACATCGTAAGGCTAGGGTTTTTGGCGTGCTTGTTCACGTCGACTCCTCGGTTTCCCTTTCTCTCTTCCTACTTCTATGGTTTTCTCTGGCTTTTTCCCTAGTTTTCTTGGTGGTGGTGGCAGACCATGGTGGGTCTTGTTGTGGCCTTTTGTAGGTTGATTGTGAATGAAAGAATGGTTGGGTTGGGGGCAGCTGTGAACTTGGCGTCGCAACAGTGCCGATCCGATGATGCAATCCCGACGGCGACGCGGTATTACAGGACGTACATGATCCCAAACCCACTGTGATGTTTGGGCTCTTCGAACTCGCACAATGGCGGCGGCCTCTGCCTCAAATGGTGGTGTTGGCTAGTCGTTCGATGCAGAATGCCAATTCGGTTTGCAGAAGGCCGACAGTGGGTCGATTCGAATGTCCAGATCGGGTTACCAGATCGGCCGAGTCCGAGCTCCCACACTTCACTCAACATCTTCCTTTTGGGCCAGGGATGCTAAGGGGCTCACATACCAAGTCATTTCTTTGGGCCAGGTGAACATATTGGGCTTTGTTCAAATTATTGGGCTTTTTATGGAGTCTACTCCAATCTTATCAATTCTTTGGATTTCGTGTGTGGGACCCAAACGACTCAGTCAACCTAAATGACTCAGCTGATTTTGGTATGTTTCCTAGAAATTGGATAACGCTTTTTTCAGATTATGCATTCGTTGCAAGGATTCTCCGCCACATCTGAGGTGTACTTTTAACGACACACGATGTGAGATTGGCGACCGATGAGGTACATTGTGAAGATGGATTCTCAATGAATGACTGGCGTTCAAATTTAGCACGACTATTCTCACGTCATTGTGTGATTTACGGTCAAAAACCGATCTACCCGGCAAATGAAGAATTCTGATTCTAGTTTTAATATATCATTATCAGGGTTCATTTACTTTCCATAAGTACTGTTATTTTCGACACATTTATTGTCTCGACTATACTTAATATTTTCTTAATAAAATTTGTGTTTCTTTAAAAAAAAACTTCTGGAAAATAAGCCATTTATGACACAATTAGGACACAGAGCCCACCTCAAACCCGCAAAGGCTTACAAAGTTACAATGCTATGGATTTTACATATGGCTACGCCCACCAGCCTACAAGACTCGAGAAGCTCAAGGATTAAGAATTTAAGATCAAGATTTTGCACGAGGTGGACCAAAACATCATAATAGAATTCAATTTCAAGGCAAGACACTTCGTGACTGCCATCTGATGATTCTGATCGAATACCATAATAGAAAATAAGAAAATCCAAGCTTCAGCAGCGTCTTATATTACCTATATAACAGTTTTGGGTTTTCACTGTAACTTGCACTTGAATTCCTGTTCATTGTTTTGGTTACTGTTGGATATTATTCAAAGCATGTCACACGTGTGAGAGCTCTCCGGTCCTAATTCAATTACTCCTTCCAAACCTGCTTCCATCATCCAGCCTCCATCTCTCTTCGATTCCAGCCTCCATCTCTCTCCGATATCTCATTTTCCCCTAATTTCATTCTCTCTCTAATATCTCTTTTTCCCCTCATCTCCTTTTGCATCTCTATCCATTTGCGTTCGATTGCATCTTCCACGAATCTAGCCTCCATATCGATTACTTTCGTCTCTCTCCCACTGTCGATCGGTCTCTCACCCGCTGTCGCACCTTCCATCACCGCCAACGTTGGTTGAATCTCTCTCAAGGTAAGGTTGGGTTACTGATTCCTTTCATATCACTGTTTGATGTGGTGCATAAGAAAGTTGGGTTACTGAATTATTTTGGTTGCACGTTGCTGCGAAACTTACTAAAACTAAATCTGATTTCTAAACCTTACAATCACTTTTCCGGTAAAACTAGCTCATTCTGCAGTTCATGTGTTTCCTTCGTGGTGGTGGTGCATGGTCTGCTTGCCTGTCAATCTATTTGCAGACTGGATTTGGGTATTGGATCACTAGGGAGTTATTCTTCTTGATGTACCAAAATAGTCCATATTAGATTCGTATGAATTTGAGTATGAAGCAGTAGCTACCCAAACGATTGAATTATGTATTGTTTTGATTTCAAAGAAGGAGCTGATTTGGGGAAAACGTGAAATGGAATCGGAACTTTCAAAGCAGTGGCTACCTGGAATTTTTGAGATGCCTTTCTTTTCTGAGTTTGTATGTTGGTTTCAGCTGCAGTTTGCATTTGAAAGAATAATAAGAATAATAAGAATAAAACGCATCAATTACATAGTGACAATATGCATACAGCAGTTTGGTTAATTTACTGTTTTGGCAATCTATTTACTGCAGGTGATTTTTGAGACCTCAAGATTAGCTGCTATTCCCTATATACCATTCATGGGTTCTACTGTACACAGTACTAATTTCCCTGTTCCTTCTTTTTGATTACTGCTTGAAATTGTTCCAATCGTGCGACCCGTGCGGCTCTCTCACCTTATCAAAAATCCCACCATCCCATCTCTCTCCTTCACCGCTCATCGCACCATTTCATTACTCTTATCGCACACCACAACCCCCTCGCCGATTCTTGATCCTATTATTCCAGCCTCGCGCTTCGAGCTGAGGTTTGGTGCGGCTCTGAAATCGTTTGGGTTCTAAGGTCGCCTCTCGATCGTGTGTTCCATCTTCGTAGCAGCTTCCATCTCCCCCTTCGTCTAGGTATTGTATTCTCTCCCACCGATACAGATCTCTCACTCCTTTTTCAATGTGTATGTCTGAAATTTTTGTTTTATGTAGTCAAGTTTTGATATGGGTTGTCAATAGGTAGTTGAACCGATCCATCTGCGTGGGTCTGATCGATTTATTGTTGGCAGTATACAGGCAACAAAATTGATTAGTGACTCATATCTAGAAGACTAGGTTTTGTTTATATTGGGATTTCGTTTATGCTGGGATTTCGTTTATGCTGGGATTTCAAAACTCTAGAGGAATATAGACCAAATCATGTCAAAAGCATTTGTAGGTACACAGGCAAGTATATAGTAAAGTTGAAAAACAGATAGCAACCGTAGCAATCTTGACTCGCAAACATGGGTACAACAGACATCTCATACTAACTGTATACAATACTGAGAAACAACAATTTAGTACTCTTGCAAAGAATTCAACCGAGTAGAGGAGACCAACATTTTGCTGGATATCTGCAGTTTATTAATGATCTAAGAAAGTGCTATATGCACGAGGAACAAATTTTTGTTCTGAGAAATTAGCCACTTTTTGTCTTCTCCAGCTTCTCTACGTAACAATATATTGGTACACAATTACAACATTATTATGGTTGATTAGTTTGTTAATTTTGGTAAAAGAAAACCATCCGCATGAAGGGAACTGTCTAGAATTTGATAAATGATAAGCCTTCTTTTATTATAGCCAACCAGTCCTCATTTGTAAGAAGAGGAACGCTCGCAGAATAATCCCATATAAGGGGTTTTACTGACAGATAAGTTGAACATTGCCTGATTGCAGTCAAAACAGTGCAGTGGCTTGCCTAGATGAGATTCTGTTGGTTATGCTATAGGCATAACACTTTGGACACGTATATCAAAGAATTTTATCAACAAAAAGTGAAAAAACATATGTATACCTTTAGTAAAGTCTTGCCAAATGCTTCTTCTTCCTCTTTGATTATCTCCTGGTTCATTTTGTTTGAGTTCTGGAAACACATATAGTTGGTTGTGGATGGAATGTTGTTTAATGAGATGATTTCATTTTAACTTTGACTAAGAGTTGAACGCTGTCTGGTTGTTGTGATAATAGTGCAATGTGTTAGCTCGATTAGATTATGTTGTTTCTGCTATAGGCACGAATAGATTGAATTGTGCATGTGTAATGAGTTAAACTATAGGTAGTACTGCTGGCTTCGTGTTAAGTCTGTTCTTCATGAAGTAACAAAAAAAAAGGGATTGAATTTCTCATTTTTTGGTTCCTGGTGATATAGTCTGGATTCTGGTTTCTAATCTGGTTACAGTGATGTGGTCATGCAATCTCTGTTTCCTGTTTAATTCTTATTAGAAATTCACCAATAAGAAACTACAACAGAGTACTTGGGTTTTCGGTGATTGCAGTTTGTGGTCTTAACATAGATTGCACTTTATCTTTCTTATTAATGATATTGTCAACTAATTTGTGGCTTTGTTGATCATTGCGTCTGCATGTAGGTTTACCTCCCGAGTGTCAGGATTCCGTTCGATCAACAACGTGAACCTTGCCACTGTTTCTCTATAATTATACAGTACATCGAGTGCATAGAATTTTCCAGGTTTGTGGTTTCTGCTCACTTCTGGTAACAGGACCAGAATTTTTTAAAATGTATGTATATGATATGCTGTTGCTAGCATCAGTTGAATGTGTTGGGTACTGGTATTAAACATAATATGCACCATGTTTGGTTATTGAATTAATTGTATCTGAATTACTTAATCCCTTATACGGTATATAAGTAACAAGTTGAATTAATGCACGTTAGATGGCTGTTTCTATTCTGTATACTGTCTGGTTGTGGTGATAACAGTGAGATTCTGTTGCTTCTGCTATAGGCACGAATAGATTGAATTGTACATGTGTGATGAGTTAAACACTAGGTAGTACTGTTGGCTTGATGTTAAGTCTGTTCTTCATAAAGTAACAAAAAAAAAGTTGATTGAATTTTTCATTTTTTTGTTCCTGGTGATAGTGTGGATTCTGGTTTCTTACCTGGTTACAGTGATATGGTCATGCAATCTCTGTTTGCTATTTGATTCTTATTAGAAAGTCACCAATGGGAAACTACAAAAGGGTATTTGGGTTTTCGGTGATAACTTCATTGATCATTGTGTTTCTTTAAAGATCTGGGTATCAAGCCTTTTGAAGGAACATAATGTGAATTATATACTCAGTTTACTTGATACCCAGTTTGTTCTCTGATTTTGTATTCCCGGTAGCTTTACATATTCATCTTGCATTGTGCATTATGATTTCATCAATTTGTATAGAATTATGTACAAAACACAGGTACCGGTGTTCATTACTGCTTATGTATATACAAAAATTTGGTCTGCGCCATGCTCATATGCAATAGCAGCCTCACCAGTTCTCTGCTCACTTAATGTTGTATACGAGCTTTAGAAACATGTGCAGCAACATATTTATATGTGTTAAAGATAAGAGTATGTTATGAACCTATATAATAAGAAACTATCATCTACAACAATATCCAAAACAATATAATGTTTTCAACATGTTTGGTTATTATTTCTAACTGTAACTGCCTATAGAGTATAGATAGTCATCATACATACAAAATAATCATGGTGATGAACTGGATTAAGAAGTGTCTTTTTGGACTGCCGGTTGTTTTATATTTTCAGCTCTTAGGGACAAAACGATCATGATGATCATTGATGAACTAAATTAAGAAGAAAAGTCTTTGTAGGCTGCCAGTAGTATAACATTTTCAGCTCTACCACTTTTCCTGTGTTACTGTTTTCTGAGCAAGATGAATAGAGAGACAAGGTTGCATTGGATATTGTTTTATGTCTATCGAGTCCCTATTTAAATAGCATAGAAACACATAAATTAAGATCTGAACTTTTGTGTTGTGTGGTTTATGTTTCTATTTCCTGCAAATCTTAGAAACTAAGAGTATGGTACTTGAAACTTAGTTACAGGGATAAAATATCTGTATTTGGATGTAAACCAAAGTGGAGCACATTTCTTAAAGATCTCAACATGTTTTTTATTTTGGTAAAGTTTGAACCATGTTTGGTATATGCCATTTCATCAGGAGAGATCATTCACTAATATTATGCTCTTCTTTGTTAGGTTCATAATTAAAAAGTTGATTGGGTTCTGCCCAGAACACAAACTTATATACTTCATGATTGGGTTCTGCCCAGAACACAAATTTATATAATTAATGTGCAGACTAAACAGGAAATATAATGTCAGTTGCGTAATCATGCTCTTCATTTTAGTTTGGATTGATTGATTGAACATGAATGCATATTGGTTTTTTTTTCTGCTAAAAGAATGTATATTAGTTGATCATTTGCATTACTTCTGCTGATTATGTTTTTGGATCTTCACATAACAGAATTGCCTTTTTTTCGAATCAATTCAGTTTCGAAACAATTATGTTTCAGAAGCTTCCGATTTCATGGTTAGTTAGTTTTCGGGTTTCTAGATATAATGCCAGTTGCTTAATCATGATCTTAAATATTTATAAAAAAACATGATTGGGTTCTGCCGAGAACACAAATCTATATATTTAATGTGCAGACTAAACAAGAAATATAATGTCGGTTGTGTAATCATGCTCTTAATTTTAGTTTGGATTGATAGACTCAACATGAATGCACATCAGTGTTTTTTTTTTTGCTAAAAGAATGTGTATTAGTTAATCATTTGTATTACTTCTGCTGATTATGTTTTTCGATCTTCACATAACAGAATTGCCTTTTCGTTTCGGATCAATTCAATTTAAGAAGCTTCCAATTTCATGGTTAGTTGGGTTTTGGGTTTTCTAGATCTATTTTCATTTTCGTCAATCAATTTCATTGTAATAAATTTTTTTGCGATGTACGTTGCTCGCTTCCAATGCAGCTTTTGCTCTCCAACAGAACGCTCAACCCACAAAGAATTTAAAGCCTTCTGTTACCTGACTAAAATTCTCTCCAGAAATAGAGGTAAATGGTTCAAGTTTTTTGTGCAGTTTTATCAATTAAGGTGGATTTTTTAGATTTTGTGGAATTTTATATTTGGGTAATAGTTTTTGGGTTTGTGGATGAAGGGTTTAGTTGTTTCAGAAACAGAGGTAAATGAGTTTTTTGTGTAGTTTTTTGTTAATGATCACTCACTTTTTCTCTCAAAGCTGTTACTGATGATGTTCTTTTGCACATATATTTCATTCAAAGTTTACTCATAGCATTTCATGATTGGGCAAACTGAAAAGTATAATTTGGTTTTATTTCATGCTTAGTTGGCTTCTGAAGATCCGTTTTCGTTTTCCATTAATCGTTTTTGATGCGGCTTGCTTCCAATGCAGCTTTTGCTCTCCGACGGAACACTCATTCTTGCTGCATTGAGTTCCAAACTTACATAATTTGAGCCTTTTGTTCACCGGTTGAGATTCTCTTCAGAAATAGAGGTAAATGGTTGAGTTTTTTATGTGGTTTTTTTCAATTGAGGTAGGTTTTGTAGTTTCCGGTGGATTTTTGTATTTGGGTTGAGATCATACCGTAAGTTTGGTGTTTTGATGATATAATTGTTTATTGGTGGAATAAGCATGCGCATAGGTAGGTCTATGACCAGAACAATGATCTAACTATCGTATGATTATTCCATTTCTTTCTCATCGCGTGACCAGCCTGAGGTAGCACAACAACAAACCAAGAGCTCTTGATGTAGAGCTAGGGGTTGTCCCTCTTATTGTAATGCAAGATTATTTGTTATATATGCAAATTGGAGTTATATTTTTTGGAATTCCTGGATAGTTTTATGAGACGAGTCTTTACTTTTTTTGTACTCCATTTTTATTATACGGATATATAGTAAGGTATAGATTATAGATACCTACTTCATCATGATAGGAAACAAGCTCACATGCAATTGTTTCATTTAAGCACTTCATGACATATAGTAACATGTAGATTATAGATACATGCTTCATCATAGATAGGAAACAAGCTCACATGCAATTGTTTCATTTAAGCACTTCATGACGTCACTGTGATATGGACTTCAATTCCCTTTTTATTGCATTTACATGAATTCGGGGATTCGTTAACTGGTCGAGTTCTTTACAAGAAATTGAGAACTGTTTCGTGTTATGTGTGATGCTAATTAATTTGGTTTGGTACTTTAGTGATACATAGTGTTTTCTTTTTTGTCTCATTCTTTTGCATTTACCTGTCATGGTGTAGAACTGTTCTTCAGACTATTGTCGTTGTTGTACCTGAAAGTGTTTTGGCTTTAATATTCTTTTATTTTTCCTGCATGATTTGTAGGTTATATGCAGAAACTTCTCTGCTGTATTTTTGTGCTGTTGTTTCTTTGGTTATTGTCGTCTTCTTTTTTGATTTGTCGTTAGCACTTAGGTTTATTTTTGTTGCTATTGTATTAGTTTTTTTGCATCCTATTAGTTCTTGGTTTATATCACATTTTTTACTCACACATGATGTCTATTATCTTTGCCCAAAAATATTTTACAGGCATGGGACGTAGAAAGAAGCCAATGGGTCCGTTGGAGTCAGTTATTGAAACTAACAAGAGGTCTCCAAGCAAAAGACAATGTGTTTTAAGACCTTTTGTTGATGAATCTCCGACATGTCATGAGACAGAGACAACATCATACAATAGTGATGACAATGGCGATCTTCAGGAAGTGATCCCAGGTACTATTGATCATGAATTGTTGTTCTGTTATTAGAATCAATAATTACTATTTGGACAGTGAACCCTGGGAGCTTAGGTTTGTATTTATGTGTTTAATCGTTAAAATGGTGTTGCTTCATATTAGTTCTTCCTTTCACTTATAGAACAATTCAACTTCATGTTTAGTTTTTACTTTTCGGAGTCCAATTATTTAGTTTATTGGTATGTATACTTTTATTGTTTGTAACTGATACACAATAATTTTTTATCTCCAACTAAAAATGTTTTTTAGCTACACGGCGGATAAAGAAGTCGACAGCTACTTTGGAGTCTGTTGCAAGAACTCACCAAGATAAGAGGTGTTTCACCAAAAGACAACGCTTTTTACAAGCTTTTCCTGATGAATCAGAAACATCAACAGGTAGAGCATACTTTCAATTATTGTTTTATTATTTGAATGACTCTCTGTTAGTGTTTAGTCATTATCTGTAAAACCAAAGACCATATGACTCTGTGTTTAATGGGTAAAATGGTGTTATTGATTTTTTACAGGAGGCCAACAAGACAAGAGGTCTTTGACAAAAAAACGACCGTCCTTTCAACCATCGCATGAGTCAAAGACAAAAGTAGATGTCATTAGCGATGATAGTAGCGACAATGAAGAAACTGATGAAATTATATCAGGTATTAAAGCATGTAATAGTTTTCTTCAAATCAGTCGAGTTAAATTTGTTTCCTGGATTATGTTGGAGCATATATTAGAGTTTGAAAACAAAAACTTAGGTTACGCTAAACTTGATCATTTTAGTGTAAAGGATATTAGACCTGACATTTGTTGATTGGCTCAAGAAAATGTAGATGTGACACAATATAGCTGATATATGTAGGCACAAATTAAAAGAGCTATTCCAGTATAAAATGTAGCTGTGACACAATATAGCTGATATATGTAGATGCTTGGAATCCTCGATTAGCATTTGAATGTGACACTTGGAATTTAAATGATTCATAGCGGTTTATTTGATGACAAACAATAATGGAATGTGTACAAATTGTAAATGGCTATATATTAGGATAATTATGTCTATTTTTTTCTTCATTCAATTTGGCAGTTTTTCCTTCTTCCCTGAAGTAGAATTGGTATGAGTTTAATATCTATATGCTCATATATGAGTTCATTATATGATTTCATTGTCTATTCGTGAATTTGTTAAAAGATAATTTTATAGAACTTCGTGTTTACTAAATCATACATTGATCGTCTGAGACATATACATATGCAATAAAAAATAGAACCAGATTACTTCAACATAGGATTTCTATACATACATATGAATTATATACGTGCTATAGTGATATTAGTAATGTGCAATTATATAATAGATTCACTATATGTTAGGAAAATAGTTTTGTTTTTCTTCTTCTCAACTATTTTGCAGAATTTTCACACATATGTAGTGCAGTAGAAGTAATAATGTGAAATTATATAATATGTTTATTGGCTAAAATTCTGATGATTATGGTTGATTCTTCATTAGCACACCAGTCTTATTTTTCTTGAGTTGGAAATATTGCTTCTTTTAGTATGACTCGAGTTTTTTGAATCATGATATCAGTTTAATATATGGGTTTGGTGTATATTGCTTAATTTGATATAGGATGATCTGGAATAACTTCGTATATCCTATATCAAATATAGTTTATGTTGCCTACAAGTAAAATTTTCATAAATACAAGTGCATGACATAGAGGGGAATTATATAATAGGTTTAGTATATTGTGTTTTTTCATTGTTACTGTTTCATGCAAATGAATTGTTCAATATAATGGCCAACTGTTTTGTTATCTAAATAGATCTATGATTAACTTGAAAAAATAGGTTTTCATTCTTATCCTTTATTGATAAATCTAACTTCGTCATTTATTATGAATCATAGGTGGTCATCTTGGATCTTTTGGACAAGCATCATATCAACGAAATCAAGAAGGTTAGTAGAAATTTTTATAACAATTATTTGACACTAAATATTCATCAAAAAAATATCTTTTATCATAGATTACCTAATTTATACTATTATGATTGACATTGCAGATGTGATTGTCGATTACAAGGATTGTGGTGATGATGATTATACATGTAAGTATTGTGCTGCTTGCTTTTGGTTAGATGAGGCATTAAAAAAAACAAAATAAACAACCAATATATACTCATTGTTGTGAAAAAGGCCGAGTTCAAATTCCGATGTCACATCCAACACCTCATTTTCTTGATGAATTATTAAATCCAGATAATGGTAGAAGGAGCGTGTTATTTCGTGATAATATCAGAGTGTATAATTCTATGTTTGCTTTTACATCTATGGGAGCTAAAATTGAACATGGCATAAATAATGGAAGAGCTCCTTATGTTTTTAAAATATGTGGTCAAATACATCATCTTATGGGTTCAGTTTTACCTTCAGAAGGACAATCTCCTAAATATGCTCAGTTATACGTATATGACACTGAAAATGAAATTAGAAATCGCATCACTGCTATTGATCCAAATAATGCAAATAATAAGATTGATCATGATATTGTGAAGGGATTGGTAGAATTATTAGATGAATGTAATGAGTTGACAAAAGAGTATCGCTCTGTGAGAGATGATTTTGAAAATTGTTTGTTGCCAAATTTTGATATAACCGTACTTGATCGTGAAAAAAATGACGGCAAACAATATGAATTACCATCTGCGCCTGAAATTGGTGGATTAATTGTGGGTGACATAAGTGAATTTAATTCTAATAGAGATATAATTATTCGATCTAATGAAGGATCTCTTAAGCGTATTTCTAAAATTCATCCAAAACTTATGTCGTTACAATATCCACTTCTTTTTCCATATGGAGAGGACGGGTTTAAAATTAAAATGAAATTGAAATCGATGCCAGGTGATGTTGATAATAAAGATAGAAAATTATCCATGAGCAAATTTGTGTGTTATCAAATTCATGATAGGCCAAATCAATCGAGCACTTTGTTAAAATGTGGCAGATTATTTCAACAATATTTGGTTGATGCATATGCAACTGTCGAAGAAAATCGTTTGGAATATATAAGACATCATCAACAAGAATTGAGGTCTGAAACATGGAATAATTTATCTACATTTGTTTCTGATGGAATTGTCCAAGGTTATGATGTCGGAAAAAGAATTTTTCTTCCTGGTTCTCACACTGGCAGTCCAAGAGATATGATTAATAATTATCAAGATGCAATGACAATTTGTAGAGAATATGGGAATCCAGATTTGTTTATCACTTTCACATGCAATGTAAAATGGCCAGAAATTTTGAGATATTTTGAAAAAAAACCTGGATACAAACCTGAAGATCGTCCCGATATTATTTGTCGAATTTTTAAAATAAAAGTGGATGATCTGATTTCTTATATTAAAAATGGAAAACCATTTGGGGAAGTTCATGCTCACGTATGTACAATTGAATTCCAAAAAAGAGGATTGCCACATGCTCATTTATTATTTTGGCTTAAAAATAAATACAAGTGTCATACAGCAAGTGATGTGGATTCTATAATTTCGGCAGAATTTCCTGATAAAAATACTAATCCAAAATTATTTGAAATAGTTAGCCAATTTATGATTCATGGTCCATGCGGTCAACTCAATCCATCTTCTCCGTGTATGAGAGATAAATTATGTACAAAACATTTTCCAAAGCCATTTATTCCAAACACAATTTTTCAAGAAATTAACTCTCCTCAGTATAGACGTCGTGATGATGATTCACGTTTTGTGATCAAAAAAGGAGTTGAAGTTGGAAATAATTTTGTTGTACCATATAATGCTAACTTATTATTAAGGTATAATGCTCATATAAATGTTGAATCATGTTCTCAATCTATGTTAATTAAATATTTATTCAAATACATAAACAAAGGACCTGATAGAGCACGCATATTGATCCGTGACAATGTAAATGACGAAATACAAAATTACCTTAATTGTAGATATTTAACTCCTCATGAGTCTGTGTGGCGTCTTTTTGAATTTTCTATTCACTCTAGGTTTCCTGCGGTTCAATATCTGAAGATCCATTTGCCTAATGAACAAACTGTTTGTTTTCATGGATCTAACTCTATTGAAAATGTCTTACAAGATCCATCCATAGAAACTACAATGTTAACTGCTTGGTTCATTGCGAACAAGACTTATAAGAAGGCAAAAAAATTAACGTACACTCAATTTCCTACTAAATTTGTGTGGAATAATGATAAAAAAATATGGACCCAAAGAAAACAATACTGTGTTCTTGGTAGAATAGCGCATGTGCCGCCAAATGCTGGTGAATTGTATTATCTAAGAATGCTTTTGAATATCCAAAAAGGATGCACTGATTTTGAAGCAATTAGAACAGTCAATGGCATAACATATTCTACTTATCAAGAAACATGCCGAGCTTTGGGATTATTAGGTGATGATAAAGAATGGTTTGAAGCACTTTTAGAATCTACTTTTATTGCAAGTTCTGCTCAAATTCGTCATTTATTTGTTACAATTATTTTGTTTTGTAATGTCTCTAATCCTTTAGCTTTATTTGATGCATATTGGATTAATATGTCTGATGATATATCGCATAGAATGAAATTAAATTTTGGAATGCAAAAGATTTTTATACCAGATGAAGATTTAAAGAATGCTGTTCTGCATGAACTTGAAAAATTATTTAACATGTCATCGAGTAGTTTAAAGAATCATCAATTGCCAATGCCAATAATACAGCGAATACATGAATTTGATAATAGGCTTATTAGAGAAGAACTAAATTTTGATTGTGAAGCATTAAAACTACAACATTCCGACTTGATCGCCAAACTGAACACTACTCAAAAAATTATATACGATCAAGTGATAAGTGCTGTCCAAGAAAAAAATCCAAGATCATTCTTTGTCTATGGTTGTGGAGGTACGGGAAAAACTTTTTTATGGAATACCATAATTTCAAGATTAAGATCTGAAGGAAAATTTGTTTTGGCTGTTGCTTCATCAGGCATTGCATCATTATTACTTCCAATAGGCAGAACAGCTCACTCACGTTTTGCAATAAAACCCATTATAGATAAATATTCAAGTTGTAATATAAATAAAAAAACCAATCTTTCTGGTTTAATTGAAAAAGCTGAATTGATAGTCTGGGATGAAGCTCCTATGTGTAATAAATGGTGTATTGAATCAGTAGATAGGACACTTAGAGATATTTTGTCACAAAATGAAGAACCATTTGGAGGAAAAACAATTTTATTTGGAGGAGATTTTAGACAAACATTGCCGGTTATACAAGGTGGCAGTAAAGAACAAGTCATTCAACAATCATTCAATAATTCATACCTGTGGCCTACTATTACAATATTTCATCTTACTGAAAATATGAGATTGTCAACTATTGGTTTAAGCAATATAGAAAAGAATGAAATTAAACAATTTGGTGAATGGATATTACAAATAGGTGAAGGTCGATTAGAATCAAAATTCCCTACAGGTGATCCAGATGTGAGTTGGATCGATATACCAAATGAATTACTTACTGATCCTACAATTGATCCTATAAAATCAATTTTTGAAGCAACATATCCCAATTTTTTAAATAGATATAATGATACGAATTATTTAAAAGAGCGTGTCATAGTAACTCCGAAAAATATAACTGTTCAAGAGATAAATAATTACGCAATTAAATTATTACCTGGTCAGGAAAAATCATATTTCAGTTCAGATTCAATTTCATACAATTCAGGTAATAGTGATAATATTAATCTTTTATATCCCATGGAGTTTTTGAACAAGCTTGAATTTAATGGATTACCAACCCATGAACTTATTTTAAAAATTGGCATGCCAATTATGTTATTAAGAAATTTAGATCAAATACGTGGTTTATGTAATGGCACAAGATTAATTGTGACAAAATTATTTGAGAGATTAATTGAGGCAAAAATACTCACAGGAAATAACACGGGACAAAAAGTTCATATTCCAAGAATTGTATTATATGCTACGGAAAGTAAATGGCCATTTACATTTAAGAGACGTCAATTTCCTGTCCGACCATGTTATGCAATGACCATAAATAAAAGTCAAGGTCAATCATTAAATCAAGTTGGAATATATTTGTCAGAAGCAGTTTTTACTCATGGACAGTTATATGTGGCATTATCAAGAGTTACATCAAAAAAAGGACTCAGAATTTTTATAAACAACAATGACGAAATTCCCAATAATTTTACAAAAAATATTGTTTATAAAGATGTATTGCAAGGTATATAATTCATTCATAATTTTTGTTATAATATATACATTTTAAATTGCCACAATTTAGAACTACGGTAAATATACAATTTCCTTCATCATTTTATTCATATTATAAGCATAAGAATAACACTTGCAAAACAGACTTTTTAGATTGGACTATTACGTTATAAATTGATCTGGGTACATTAGCACATTTTTGTCCTCAAAACGTATATGAAGATCAATTTATCTGGGTGTATTAACTCTAATTGATAGAAAACCGTATATTAACTCTCTCCTGATTAGCATTAATCTGGGTAAGTTAGAAGTATAAAAAAAAACATAACTAGCAAGTCCTTGCCTCATGTGGTATTTACTCTAACTAAGTCGGCGACATTTTTTCCCAGTTATTACTTGAAAGATGGCATCTGAGTCGTAGCTTTCATATTTGCGAATCGCAAGACTCCTCAGCAAGGTAAGATCTGTTTTTTTAAGTAGTTTTGATCCATTGAGGTAGATTTTGTTGTTTTTTGTAATGGGTAGTGATCAAATATATATTCATGCCATCTCAGCACTAATCCTCATCATTTTGGGTTTGAATTGTGGAGTTTCTGTCTTTGCTTTTACAATGATTAGAAAAGCTTAATGCTTTTGAATCATCACAAGTAGGTAAAGTACTCTGTTGATGGCGATTGGGTTTGGTTTTTTTTTTTTGGTTATGTTGTGATTATGAGTATTGATGAGTTTTGGTGATTAATTTGGTGTCATATTTGTCTGTGTGGATTTTAATATGAAATATTGTATGTGAGGATTTGTTGAGTTTTTGGTCGTCTCATGTAGGTTCTGATATCTTTCAAGTGTGGATATTAAGAAGATTGTGATCTTAATGCAATGTATTTGTTTTAGATTTGTATTAAGGGAATTTGAGTCACGATCAACAAAGCTTGATGCTTTGAATCGTCACAAGCATGTAAAGTAATTTGGATATTGTTGTTTGTATGTTGGTACTGTTAATTTGGATACTGACTAAGGTCGACAATCGTGTTGCAGATGTATGGCCTGAATTCGAAATACATGAAAAAGAAGCCATAAAGGGTTGGTATGTCATGCAAGAAGACGCAACGATGAATATAATAAAGTGAAGGTATGTCTCCATGTGATATAGAATATGCAACTCAATTTTCAATGCAACGTGCCCAAAAAAAGAAGGCATACAAATGTAATGTATGTAATATATGGATCGTTTCTGCATTTTTAGTACTCTACATTCCAATACCTATATTAGATTTATATCTAATATATTTTTCTATGTTCTTTAATTTTATTTCCCAATTTCTTCATCCCCTGACAACTTTACCTTCAAACTTAACGTTCATCCGCGCCTACGGCGCGGGGCTTCACCTAGTAGTTATATATCACTAAGAATAATTCCACTAGTAGAGGCTCTAGATCAGTAGATCGAGTATAGTGATCGAATCTCACAATTGCGTTTGTTAATAAGCAATGGTGGGATCTCCAAAACCATCAAGGCGTTGTTTAAAAGTCAAGAAACGTTTCTTTCATTCTTTTTGTCATGGTGAACAATTGAACTAGTAGATATGGGTTAATGGGTTCGTTTGAATATCAGTGTTTTTCTATATATCTCAATGCTAGCTACACCAATACATAGCTTACGATCAATTAGCAATTGCTTGAGGTACACACTCACGTACTCACCACAAGAAGAAAATTGTGTAAAATCATTCATGGAATAAAAAGATCTTCTAGATAGGGTCAGATCTAATTAGGACCAAGTGAAAAGAAAGAAATGGAACAAAAAAGTTAGGGGTTGTTGGTGGGTCAATTTTTTCCTTGCTTCTTTCTCTTTTCCTTTTTTCCCCCTTAGTTATGTACAAAATAGAAAACAGAAAAGTAGTAGCTAGATCGCGATGGAGTTTTCTAATAGTCGATGATGGGCTCTCCAATAGTCAAATTCCTCTCTACCTTCCATGGCAAGTTAAATAGCTTGGCCAAGATGAACTTGAAGATCTTGTTCACGTTGATGTTGTGGGTTGCACTCGAGAAGAACAGGGTCGCCTTCATTGCCTTTGCATAAGCCCTCGCCTGCACATATACAACCACACTTCCATTATTATATTTTATGGATTTTTCTACTACAATTTTAATTCAACAAGTGGCACTAGCTAGCTATAGCTCGTGCTCGATCGATCCTTGACTCCTTGTTCGCCCGGAGAGAGAGAGAGAATGTAGATGAAGAACAACATCAAGAAGTGGAAAGTGTCAACTGACTTGACTCCATAGGTCCTCATACGACCTTGGTTTTCCATTTTCCTTATTTGTTTTTTCTAAAAATAGCTAGCATAAGTAATCTATCACTTTCAATTTTAAATAATCCATGGCATCTCATTTATTGATATACTTCAGAGCTTCTTATCCTCCATAATGTGAGAAATAAGTAACATTTTATCGATCGCACGATCCGCCCTAATGTGAAAATGACAACTGAACAAACACCACATACATAGAGGGGATCCATAGTCTAAGAATTTGCCGGAGATCTTGGTTATGACCAATTGATACATAGTGACATGTTTTTTAGATCCAAATTTTTTGGAATTTCGTTAAGATACTTTAGCATCTCGATCTCACAAGCTTTACCCGGCAACTTGATCATATGATTTTCACAAGTAAATCAAACAATATATCAATGAATAAAAACTAGTTAAATTCTGCAGGAATAATCTTGCTTACCTGGGTCACAATTGTCCATTGCAGATCTGGAGGAAGCTTCACGAAATCATCAAACTTTGTCCCTATTAGAATTGGAATTGCTGACTGCAAGGTAAGAAACAGAAAGCAACAACTCAGTTTAGTACTACAGTGATCAATGCCATTATCTAGACCTCTTCACTGGACCGAACAAGAATTTCACATCAAACCTTTTCCATCGTCAACTACTAAAAATGCTAAAGATGAATGATGGGATAAATTAGCTTAGCTACTTATTGACAATTTTTCTGTAAATTAATGTACCTGATTCCATTTCCTTGCTTGACTGTACCAATCAATAACACTGAAAATGCAGAGAAAACGAAAGCACCAAATTTCCATTAGTACAATTCATCATCACCATTGTAAACAATGAACAGGTAAAATAATTTTTCGCCTCCAAAACATACCTATTAAGCGTGCACCGACTAGTAAGATCAAACATGAACAAAATCGCTACAGCATCTTTACAGGCAATCGGCACATGATCATGCGAATTCCGGTCACCTCCAACGTCCCATAGGCTTAAGGAAATCCTTGCGCCATGTACCATCAACGTTTTATCCATCAAACTCACTCCTGTCATCTCCAAATATCTCTGTTCTTCCTGCTCATCCCCAACGTACTTGGCCTTCAAAAACAAAAACAAAAACAAAAAAGGAATGAAATTCAAGCTCATCACAAAACAAGAAAACCGAAAGTGAGAGACTTTTAAATTTTTACCATAAAACTTGTCTTTCCAATATCGCAATCCCCCAACAAGGTGATCTTCAACCTCACCAAATCCGCATCGGTACATTCGTAAACACTACAACCACTCGTCGTCGGCGAGCTTATTCCCTCTATGGCCTCCGGCGGCGGCGACCCAGTTCGTCCCAATCTCCGGTACCGGATTCTCGGCTTTCCGACGGAACAAACAAGTATTCTATCCCAAACGAAGCTGAAAAATTCGCGAATAATCGATACCCTCTCTAGTATTCCCCACCGGAAGTTGAAGTGGACGATTTTCCGGCACACTAACTGCGTCATCTTCGCTATAGCTTCACGTATAGTTGCGGCCATGTGATGATGAACTCAGCAGTTGTTGTAATATTTTCATAGCTAGCTGAGCTAACTCTACGTGTTTGGTGTGAGTGTGAGATACGTGAAGGGCTCTATAACTAGTCTAACAAAACAGAATACACAATGCTAGGGGAAGGTTAAGTCGTCCGAACTCCGAAGGCGACTGAGTAGCTGAAGCCTTGCCATAGGACAGTTGACCGGTATTTTATTTGGGGTTGATTTACCAAAACAGTCCAAAATGCCGGCTTCTTGAATACTTTCGACGACGAGGGTAGTTCCGTCAAATCGAAGCCACGACTTGTATTTTCGTGCGAAAACGACCAAGGTTTTGGTTTTTGGAAGAATACAACGTTGTGGACATGCACAGAGCACAGAAAGAAAGCTGTTTATTGTTAATAGGGGTGTGTGTTTTTTGGATAAGAGAATCGAGAATGTGACTTTTTGTATATAAATTGCAACTATGGGATCGATATGCAAGTGTAGGATGTAAAACACTGCAGACTAGATGTGACTATGATCGATCTCATACAGTTTTGGCATTCTTGTTGGCCAAGTCTCGAATTCTTCTTTCGTTCCAAAAAGGAAAAGCCAAAGTGATCAGATTCGCGAAAGTGAGATACTTATCGACTTTTGTTACATCTTCGAATTTAGATAAGTTTATTTCGACAATTGCAATGTGAGTTCTATTGTAACACTAATGATAATGATATTACATCTCTAACTAATAATCGACTTTATGCACGTTTATGTATGTAGACTATTATTTGAAGTTTGCATCAAAAAATTTGGTAAATGTAGGTAGAGTTTGGCAATGGGGTAGGTTTTTTCATCACGTCTCCAAAATTTGGACTAGGTCGAATTTTTTTAAAAAATTTGAAGTTCACGGGCTGTCCATGAATTTTTTTGGCCCTGGGCCTTATCGGGTTTTTTGGGTCGGGCTAGGCTAAGCCCATAAGGTCGGACTGGGCCGAGTATTTTTTTGTATTAAATAAAAAGCTTAAAAATTAATAATATTTAACTATTAAATATATCAATAATTATATACACTAAATAATATATAATACTAAAAATATTGATATTTTTTTTAAAGAAAAAATTTGATATTTAGTATACGAATGAATTAATGATATTAAGGTAAATTAAAAACTTTAAAGATTTATATTGATAAAATAATAATCTATAATATATACAATTGCTGGGCAGGTCTCGATGGGGGCGAATTTTTTTGGGCCCATGGATTTTGCGACCTTGGCCTGAGCTCGGGCTCATACCCATAGGACCAGACTTTTCGGGTCTAAATTCAGGCCGGGCCGAGCAAGACTTGGACTTTTCAGACCTGAGACCGTCCATAAATTTTTTAAGCCTATGAGCCAAATAATGACCTTAAATTTAGGAAACAATAATGATACCGAGTTCATTTATGAATCAATAACGTTATGATCATCGGAACTCTATTGACTGTTTTTGGCCAGATTAGAGTGGTCTTGTACGTGAACATTGTTTTTGTCTTCTTTTGTCTGAATTAGCTAATCCATTGATGGCATGATTCCTGAACAGCAATTTAGAAATTGCTGAGTTATCTTTATTTTCTCGTTAAGAATTCAGGTGTGCTATCTGCCCATCTTGATTGGTGGATCTAGATCAGAGGAATTCAGCCTTTTGGAATAAAGGAAATAACCTTGAAATTCCATTGATCAGAATGTCCACTCTTTACTTGCCAAACAAAATAAAACCACTCATCAAGAGTAAGAAAATTTGAAGAAAAAAAAATTAAGCCTAAAAGGAGTCTTTCCTTTTTGGACATTCGATTGCTTGGTATGATGGCAACGTGGCTTCTCCCCAACTCTACTTTCGGTGATTCAATTTATGATAAAACTTGGGTGTCCGCAGACTGGTGACAGTTTGACTATCCATTTTTCATTTTCTCTTATCACAATTTCACACGTCTCTTCATATAAAATATAATTATTTGACAACTAATTTTATAATTATCGTGTTAAGTTTAGTTTCTGATACTCCGATTATACAACTTCAAACCATTGTCATTCTTCCCCGTCGTTATCTGCAACAAAATCTCAAACCCATAATTCATTAACTTTCATTATTATTCTAGGATAAATTTTGATCACAACAATTTTCATTACCTTTTTGAGATCAGTTGCCTCGATAGTTCCACCTTCCGACACCTTAACCTGGTAGTGTTTACCAATCCGGCCGTCGACGAAGGTCAAAGCTCCTCTCAATTCCTCGGAGGCTAGACCGCCGCAAACAAGCACTGAGTCTCGAGCTGCTCGGACGGGTCGTTGGCGATAATTGAAAACTAAAAACCAACCATAAGAGCCATATGTCAAGTTTTTATAGGAGAAAATGAAAAATGGTTAGCAACTCCTACCCATGTATGGACAGCCAAGTTTTATCCTTCAATTTATATTTTTAGGTAAGGTTAAATCTCTAATGTGTTTTTTTATATTTTAATTAAGGATCTATTTGAGGTTACGTTTTTGGGATTAAATCAGCTTATTATCAACTATTTTGATAGAATGAGTATTTGGTAAAATAAGAAAAACTTCATATTTTTACTTTTTAAGTGCAAAAACTACCGTTAGTGTTGAAAATAATATTCTTATTGTAATTAGAATTAACTTTTGTAGATGTAATATGATTGTGTAGATATCTTTTCCTTTAGGGATACCACATGTAAAACTATATTAACCCCAAAATTGGGATGAATGAAATCATTGAATTCTCCCTGAAATACTTTTCTACTTGGCATCATAACCGAATTCCTTAATTGAATTGAAAACCCTAAACCACTACCAATTTTTTTTGCTTCCGTTGTATTTGAACCTGTACCTGAATTTTGAATTCTGAAAACTTGAACATATAGAGAACAAGATCGAATGTATTCACCGATAACAATGGAGGAACAATCATCCAAAACAACGAAGCAGCCTTCATCCAACCCATTTATAATCATCAACAATACCACAACACCATTCAAGACAACTCTGCTTTTCTCATTGGCGAGCTCTTACCCGAAACCAACTATTCTAATTGGTCTGGACTCAGGAAGATCCGTATTGAAGGACGTAACAAGCTTGCTCTTCTCACCCAAAATCCTCTTGCTGTTACCTCTGCAGAATACCAAACATGGGCCACTGATAATTGCAAAGTGTTGGCTTGTTGAGAATATGTCCCCTGGATTGAGAAACCGGTACCTCCGACTGCCGACTGCCCACATCTAAGGCAATATGGGATGCCTTGTACAAGACATACTATGATGAATCGAATGAAACCTGAATTTTTGAACTTCATCACTTATGTTATACGACGAAACAGAATGGAAGATTTCTTTCAACATATTACAATGAACTTGTAGAATGATTGGATGAGATGGATCAACACATGACACACTCCCAGGACACTGTTGATTGAGTTGTGAATGAATCCTCACGTATGACCCGCCAACGAGTTTACATGTTTCTTATGGGACTTGATGTTGAATTTAGTCAAGTAAGTGAAGAACACTCGAGGAGGGAACAAAGGTTGGATCTTGAGAAGACATATGCCCATGTCAGACGTTTCCAGAGCAACCGGGCCACACTCTCTGCACCTCCACCTAAAGCCTCATGGCCACCTCCACTTCATCACCTTGTGCTGCCAACGCAGCATAGTCTCAGTGATGCCAGTGTCCCCTTTCTAGCTTCTTTGGTCCTCCTCGTTCTGGTGGAAAACTTCCTACCAAATTCTCGAATTTCATATGTACACATTATAAGGAGGTTGGTCATACAAAGAACGGTGCTATGAACTCGTTGAATATCCTGAATGGTAGAACTTTACCCTGAAATCGTGCAAGAACATCCCTAAAACGGCTGTAACCACCACAGAATCACCTGCACAACCATCTGCACTTGTCATTAAAATAGGTAACGGGGGTAAGACATCTTCTCTTACCATATTATCTGAGGATAGATCTTGGATAGTTGATATTGGTGGAACTGATCATATGACAAATAATCCTAGTGTTGTTGATACCATTAAAATCTCTCATGAACATGTTGTCTCTGTTGTTGATGGTTCTCCTTCTCATGTTCTTGGTGAAGGATCTGTGCAACTCTCTCATGAATTAACACTTGATTTTGTCCTCGTTGTTCCTTCTCTAGCATATAACCTATTATCAGTGAGTCTAATCATTAAAGCCCTCTCTTGCTCTATAACCTTTTATCCAAATTTCTGTATTTTTCATAACATTCTGACAAGGAGGACCCTGGGTTATGGTGTTAGAAGGTGAAAATTGTATTACCTGGAGTTGACAAGCAATGGACAAGCGTATATCAATCAAGCTAATAATACTAGTAGTATGAATAAAGCCAAAGAAGCGGTGTGGTTATGGCATTGTCGCTTAGGCCATTTGAATTTTGGATATCTTAAGAAGTTACAACCTCAATTGTTTTCGCTTGTTGACGAATCAGATTTTAAGTGTGATGTTTGTAAACTGGCCAAGAGCCATCATATTACTTATTCCCCCATTTTGAATATATGTTATGTTCCTTTCATGAAAATTCATTCGGATGTTTGGGGTCCTGCAAGAACTTCTTCTCATTCTGGATTTCGTTACTTTGTAACTTTAATTGATGAATGTACCAGAATGACTTGAGTCTCTTTGATGAAGTGTAAAAGTGAAGTATATGCCAGATTTGTTAAATTTCACAAGATTGTGGCAACCCAGTACCAGCAGCCGATCTGAGTCCTTCAATCTAACAATGGTGGAGAGTATGTGAATGGTGACATGCCCGCGTATTTCAGTGTTCTTGGGATTAGGCACCAAACTTTCATTGCCTACACTCCTCAACAAAATGGATTAGCTGAAAGAAAGAATCGACAGTTGTTGGAAGTTGTTTGTGCTTCTCTATTTGGTATGAATGTCCCTCGAAATCTATAGGGAGAAGCCTTTTGTTCTGCTGCATACTTGATCAATCACACCCCCTCTCATGTGATTGAGTTCAAAAACCCATATCAAAAGTTGCATGAGCTGTTGAAGGCGCCATTTTTGCCCAATTTGGAACCGAGATTTTTTTGGGTGTACTGTGTATGTTCACATCAACAAACAATTGTGAGGTAAGTTTAATCCATGCCCTATGAAATGTATCTTTGATGGATACACTGAATTTAAGAAAGGTTATCGTTGTTATGACCCACTCCTCAACAAGATGCATGTTTCTGGATGTCTCATTCCGTCAATTTGAACTATATTACTCGGGGAGAGCTTCCGAGTCTTCTCTTCAGGGGGAGAAATGTATATGTGAAGAAAATTCTCTGAATATCAGAATTTGAATAATTGGAGAGTTTGGAAAGAAGTTTTGAAGCTGGAATCAGATAGAATTTGTAGAAGCCCAGATCGACCCGTCGAACAATGGAACCGAAATGGGATAGAAGGTGTACTTCGACCCATCGAGCAATACCCTCGACCCATCAAAGAATGGAACCGGAATGGGACAGAAGGCTTCCTTCAACCCGTCAAGCAATACCCTCGACCCGTCGAATACTGAATTTGAAATGACACAAATTGAAGTCCAACCCTCATCTGGATCAATATCTCATGAAGACTCCTCTTCTACTCCATCAACTAAAGAGTTTTCCAAGAATGTCTCACCTGAGATACGTACTGATAACATTTAATTTGGTAGTACAGAAGTTAGTATGCCTAGGAGGTCTCAACGGGAAACAAAATAGATTCCAAAGAAACAATATGAACCAACCATAAAAGCCAAAGCCAAATATCATATTGCTAGCTTTGTATCTCACCATAGGTTTTCTAGATCACATGCATTTGTTGTTAATCAATTATCTACAGTATCTATTCTCAGTATTGTGCAGGATGCCTTGGCGGATCCAAAGTGAAAGCAAGCTAAGAATGAAGAATTGGAAGCCTTCCAAAAGAATGGAACGTGGGAGACTGTTCTTGCACCATCTGGAAAGAAGACAGTTGGAAGTAGATGGGTTTATATAGTGAAGTTGAAGGCAGATGAAAGTTTTGATTAATACAAAGCGCGTCTGGTTGCAAAAGGCTACACCTAGCGATATGAAGTGGATTACCAGGAGACATTTGCCCAGGTGGAAAAAATCAGTACTGTACGTATTCTCATTGCCTTAGCAACTTGACACGATTGGCTATTCCATCAATTTGATGTGAAGAATGCCTTCTTGAATGGAGATCTAGAAGAAGAAGTGTATATGGACATTCCTCCAGGTGTCAATTGTAGGTCATGAAATCTTGAAAAGGTGTGTCGACTGGAGAAGTCTTTGTATGGGTTGAAACAATCTCCAAGAGCTTGGTTTAGGAGATTTTCTAGAGTTATGAAGAAGTTTGGTTATCGACAAAGTAACTCGGATCATACCTTGTTCATCAAACGCAAGGGTTGTAAGATTATTTATTTGATTGTATATGTGGATGATATGGTTGTTACAGGTGATGATCCCGTTGAGATGGAAGATTTAAAGAAGCGTTTGTCCCAAGAGTTTGAGATGAAGGACTTTGGTATCTTGAAGTATTTCTTGGGGATTGAAATTGTAAGATCCAAGTTGGGAATCACCTTGTCACAATGGAAGTATGTGCTTGATCTTCTTGTTGAAATAAGAATGCTGGATTATAATCTTGCTAATACTCCTATTGAGATGAATCATAAGTTGGAGTTGTGTCCTGGTCAAGTTCCAACAAACAAGGGTATGTATCAGAGGTTAGTAGGAAGATTGATCTATTTATCACATATTATACCTGATATTGCATATGATGTAAGTGTTGTCAATTAATTCATGCACGATCCAAGTGAAGAGCATATGGATGCTGTAATGCGCATTCTCAGGTATTTGAAGTCTGCACTTGGTAAAGGCCTACTATTTTCAAAGAATGGTGAGTTTGGAGTTACATGATATTTTGATGCAGATTAGGCAAGTGATAAGACTAATAAGGCATCTACTTCTCGGTACTTTACCTTTATTGGTGGAAGTTTAGTATCTTGGCGAAGTAAGAAGCAGAATATAATTGCTCAATCTAGTGCTGAAACTGAATACTAAGGGATTACAAATGAAGTATGTGAATTGTTGTGGATTCAGAATATATTGAAGGAGTTAGGTTTCAAGCTCCATAAGACCATGGATTTTCATTGTGATAATACTGCTGCAATTGAGATTTCTCATAATCCGGTAAAGCATGATAGAACCAAGCATGTGGAAATTGATCGATATTTCATCAGGGGATAACCTTGATAAGAAGGTTATACGGTTTCCCTTTGTAGCTTCTGAAGAGCAATTGGCGGATGTACTCACTAAGGAGTTGTCATACCAAGTATTTATAGGATTGATTGAAAAGTTAGGCATGATTAACATCTATGCACCAATTTGAGGGGGAGTGTTGGAAAGAATATTCATAATTGTAATTAGAATTAACTTCTGTGATATGATATGATTGTGTAAATATCTTTTCCTTTTGGGGTACCACGTATAAAGTTATATTAATCTCAAAACTAGGATGAATGAAATCATTGAATTCTCTCTAAAATA
The DNA here is from genome assembly GCA_946800695.1 of Geum urbanum. NCBI lineage: Eukaryota > Viridiplantae > Streptophyta > Magnoliopsida > Rosales > Rosaceae > Geum > Geum urbanum. The sequence goes on along the minus strand of OX327001.1, from coordinate 51,020,140 downwards.
CTTTTTTACTGAATTAAGCAAGTGAATTGTTGCTTTTTTTTTCTGAACTATGTTTTTCAAAAGTTCAATATTTTCACCTCAATCCCAAACTAAGCCTAAGTGTTAAAATTTATTGATAAAATGTAATACAAGAGATTCATCACAAAGTGGCACAACAAAATAACTCTTACGGCTCTTAGAGTAACATTACATACAACCCAAATGCATATGACATTATAAAGCTTAAATAAAGTTAAGATAAATTTGTTAAAATAGAAAATAGATACGTAAGAGATATGATCTGAAATTATACTTTATTCATTGATAGATGACCTTAAATAAGCATTACAATCTGACACAATCAATATTCTTATAAATCAGGGATTGCGAGAATATCTACTTATATTCTAATCAGGACAAGATACACACCAAGATACTAGGAATATTTTTTCTAGAACACTTCCCCTTGTATTGCGATCTTAATGTATGATGCATAACCTAGTACTTCACTAAAAACCTTGCAAAGCAAATAAAAAACCTCTTGGGTAAAAACAAAAGCTTGGTCTAAGAGAAAAAAGAGTACAACGCATCAACTACAAGTGCCACCACATGTAATGTAGACTCCCCCTGAAGTCTACGAAATGAACTCCCCTGATCAATAACTCAATCTTGAAGTTCAGACAATCTTCGCATTCTAATGCGGCTCACATGCTTTACAAATGTAGATTTGAGCAATGACTTGGTAAACAAGTATGCAGCATTATCTGCCAAACAAACCTGAGTCACATGAATGTTCAATAACTGTTGTAGTTGCTGATTAAAAAAGAACTTAGGCGATATATGCTCTGTATGATCACCTTTGATGTATCACAACTTCATTTGTTCAATCTAAGCCGCATTGTTCTCAAAGATACAAGTTGGTGCTGTAGTAGGGGATGGTAATCTACTAGATCCTCGAATGTTGTGTACAATTGACTTAAGTCAGACACACTTCTTAACCGCTTCATATAAAGCAATAATCTCATAATGATTCAAGAAAGTATCAACAAGAGTTTGTTTAGTTGATCTCTAAGAAATTGCAGTACTTCCCATCATTACGTGAAAAAATGCTTCAGACGACTCTTACGTCTGCGTCATCTAAGGATGTTCACAACTGTCGTATGCCACGCAGTCGTCTGTTGAAATCTCACTAGACGATGTTAAGCGATCTGTTGTCTGTTTAGGTTATTACATGACAGATTATATATGTCGTCTAAATTCATATACAAGAAACGACATATATCTATCGTCTTTTAATAGTTTAGCATGACATCATATCTGTCGTCTCATTGACATCTTTCTTTTGCATATGACATCATATCTATTACTTCAATTTACATTTGGGGTTTGTTTCTTTAAATTATATATATATATATATATATATTGAGAAATACAATTACACCGTATCAAATCTGATAATCCAAAATACTTATATTCACATTGAAATTGTCATTCAATACACTAATGTACTTGACTTTGAAGTTACTTCATGATACAATACATGTATATATAATCAACTAAGCAATTGAATTAAATAAGCAAACTAAGTAAAGCAAAATCGACTATGTATGTAGATCCGTAGGTATTTCCATTCTTGTGCATAATTTCATTATCTCTTTGTGGATGGGATTCGATCGGGCAAGCACCATTTTATTTACCTGAAGCCTTTTCTCCTTCTATTCCTGTAATTTAAGAAGCATTCTTAGCTCTATACTCAATGTCTATGACAATGCTGAAGAACATACACATATACATATTCTGAAATGAAATCTTGTCTAGTAACCTCTATGAATGTAGAAAAACATATTCTATGGATGAGCTGTATACATCAGCATATTTGCAATTCAAGCATTTCATTAACATTCAACAGGGAGAGGAAAGTGAGCAACATGCATTCGAAACCAATAACAATACAACAGTTTACAAAAACTATAAGTATCCAGACATGGAAAATAAACCATACAGTTCTACCAAAGAGGGATAGGCCTTCATTTTCGAGCTTTTATTCGACTAGAATTGCAGCTAAAGATAGTGAACAGTACACAAGTAAATTACTTGACCTCTCATCTGCAGCCCACATTCCCTATTTCAATATCTATAACCATCTCAATAGCTCTAACTTTAAGAATTCAAGCACATATCAAATAAACCCAAAATTTTACGGTATAAAAACCCATGATCAAATAGAACACAAATTTAGACAAGCAAGCTCTAATCTCAGAAATTATATTCAAACTTATAAAATTGAAAGCAACACAAAGTTCAAAGTTCAAACTTTTACCTTCACAAACAGCGAAACATATATGGAAAATTGAGACCAAATTCAACCTCTACCATGTACGAGAATTATTGTGAAGCACTGTAGGTCGTTACAAAGAGCAAGGCATTGCTAGAGCTGGAGGACCCAGGGCAACAGAGGTGCTGCACGGCTGTTGTGTGTTATGCTGTCAGGGAGACCACGACGCGAGGCTAGTCGACCTCGACCAAATATGTGGAGGAGTGATTTTACCTCGTCGGGCAGCAGAAGCTCGAGGAAGCTGAGGGCGATGTCAACACAGAGATGACAACTACCACATTTTTTGTATGTTAACCATGGTACCAGACTCAAACAAAGAGACAATCAGAGGGAAAATCTCAGAATAGTATTGAACATTATGAAATTGACATAGTTTCGCTACAGAGATCAAAAGCATACAGAGAAGAGAGAGCTGCTACTATCTATAGTCTTTGATGGCTAACCAAAGTATCTTGCTATTTCTTATGGTATTGAGGCTTTGCTGCTGGAGTATGGTTTTACTTTACCATCACTACAGTTCTTCTTGTTATCAAGATCTATTTTTCAGTCTAAAAATGGGTCCAATCTTAGGTTGGGTCCCCAACTGAGCTTGAGGGGGGGGGTTAACCAGTCATAATATTGACTGTTGACTATTGGCTTTTATATGTAAGCTCGATCACAGCAACAACAATTTTCCACTACTGCAAATCAACAACTTCAACATCTCCGAATTTCGTCAACAACGTATCATCAGTACACCACACATTTCTCCACAATTTTTTTTCTTTCTTATATTTTTTTCTCTCTTCAAAACAACAACAATCACTTCAATTATCTCCAAATATTGACAGCAATACACCACTACAATATCTCTCCCAATTTGACACCTCAACACTTAAAGACACCGAAATATCACCAATTATCACAAAATTGAAGCTTACTCCAACAGCAAAGCCTCAATACCATAAATGCAAGAACAAAAATGATTGTAACTGGAGCATGAACAATGGAAGAATAGTCAGGGGCTCTTCGTAAAGTTATGTTATTCACCACTCCTTTCTCTATCCATGGCAAAATAGAATGAAGACTACAACTGTGGTCTAATGCAAACACTCTAATACCACCACTAGTTTCAGCACCATATATGCTAACACAGTTACTTATTTTAGCTTCGACATCACCCTCACCAAAATATCTTGCTATCTCAGTGACAAGCTGTCACCAGCTCACATATAAAAGCCAATAGTCAACAGTCAATATAATGGCTGGTTAACACTGTCAAGTCCCCATATACAAACTGCACATAGTATAGTGCATATCAAGAACACATCTTGAACAAGAATCAAAACTCCCTACAATTCCAAACCCAATCAACAAAATTCTGAACGAGTGAGTCAATCAATAGCTCAATAGTCAATACCAGCTAACAGTTTATAAAATAAGCACACGATACTGAACAAGTGTCACCAAAGAATCAAGCAACCCCTAAACTTTAAGCATAAATGAAAGAATCTGGAACAGGCTCTAGTACCTAAACAAAGTAGCCGTGGAAAAAGAGGCCTGGCAACTGAGCCGAGAGGATTCTGTGCTGCGAGTAAATCCGATTAATCTTGAACCTTGCCACCGTCTCTGCCTGAGGACACGTATCCTTGTAGAAATCGTACTCCAGACTGATGTAGCACTTGGCTCCGGAGCTGCAGTTGGTGGTGTGGCGGCATGCGTCTTCGCTCGGAGGTGCGGGAGCTTCTTGGCAATTGGGAGATGCAGAGGAGGCCGAGCCAGATGCTATAGCGGAGAGAGATGCGCGAGGTCGAGCTGAGATAGAGCAGTGCCAACCACGGATGGAGAGCGTGGACATTGGCGATGCAAAGCGGCAGTGCAAGGGGTAGTTAGCATCAAGGATTTGAGATGGCGGGCTACTGCTGTATGTTTTTGGCTCTCGCAACAGAGCAAGGAGTAAAATATCGGATATTGAAGATATATCGATTATCCAAAATACGGATATTTCGACAAAAATATCGATGAAATATTAATTTAGTACAAAATCGATAAAAATTAAAATAAATACATAAAAAATTATGTTGAAACTTTATGAAATTCTTATATGATTAATATGTATTTTAAAACTTGTGAATTATGTTCTGTTGATAATTAATAGAGACTATTTGATTAAGTATTTGGGTTATTGGCGTGGTAGGTTTTGTGCTATAGATTTAGTATGATCAACATCTATGTAAAGTCGAAATCTTGGATAAATTTGAAAATATCGAGGATTTCAGTGATTTATCAGAAAATATCGAATATTTCGAGAAATATCAGGAGAAAGATATTGATATATAGGATTAATATCGGGAAGTCCAAAAAATATAAATATTGCAGAAATATCGAGGATATTATCGATATTTCATTCTTTGCAGCAGAGAGAGTGAGGTGCGGCTGCCCAAAGGTAGTGTGGGTTAGGCTCCAAACACACTTGTCAACAAAATAATTAAAGTCAAAATTATGGATGTGTTTGGCATAGTTTTACAAAACATTTTTTTTTTCTTTTCGTTTTCTGAATACAAAAATGTAGGCCTAGGATGGTTCAGTTATAGGTAGAAAAATGAAGGAACCGAACCAAACCGAGTGAAGTTTAAAATGGTTCAGTTTTGTAAATTTAAACTGTGGAACTGATAAGGAACCGAACCGATTCGGTTCAGGTCGACTTGGTTCTGTCGGTTATTTCGGTTATTTTCTATGTATTCTCAATGAAAATCAGAACTGTTATGAAGTCACAAAATCTGCCCAAAACTGCTATCAAAACTGACTAACTTAGTATATAACTATATAGTCTTCGATCTTTAAGCATATAAAAACTGACTGTCCAGCATAACCAAACTGACTGCTATCAAAATCTTCCCATAACCAAACTGAGAAAGTGAGGAGACATCGGAGCCTTTGAGACTTGAACGAGTTCAAAAGTAAGGAGACGCCAGAGTCGGAACCAAACCCCCAAGGACAGAATCTTCGGAGCCATACTAAATCACAAGTGTAAGGTTCACCAGTTCAGCTTTGAGAGAGAGAGAGAGAGTGAGTGAGGTGTTGAGAAGAAGAGATAAGGTTTTCAGGCTTTGGCATGAAAATTAATGAGTTGTAGTCAATCTTACCTGAACTTATATGAAACCCAGTTATATGACGACATGTGTACAAGAATACTTAAAATCGGTTATTCTCGGTTCCATGAGATTTAAAACTCTACGAACCAAAATCGAACTGAGGAATATACATCGGTCCGGTTCCTTCTTTACTAACCATTATATTCTCTAAAAGTTGAACTGAACCAGCTATTTCGGGTCGATTCTGTGCGGTTCTTTGGTTTTCCAGTTATTTTGTCCCAGTCCTATAAAAATACAGTAAAAATGTGTTTGGTAGACTATATTTAGAAAACGATTTTCAAAAATGAAAAAACACTGAAAACAAAAAATGCACTACATTATGTAAAACGTCAAAATGAAGTTTTCCTTGTTTTCTAAAAATCTGAAAACTATTAGGAAAAAAAGTTAAGATTAATTTTATATTGAATTTTACCCTTTAAATATACATATATAATCTATTTTGATTGAAATTTAAAATTGAACCATTATAAATTTATTTTTTGTAGACCTTTCGTAAGTATACTAGACACGTTTTATTTTTTTTTATTGTTAATGTAATTCTGTAATTTACCAGATACATTTTTGAATCTTAAAAATGCGAATTCAATTTACTGTTTTCGTTTTACAAAATAATTTTTCAAAAACTGTTGTGCAAAATGATACTAAACACGGCTTAATTTTCTAAGACAAAATATATCTGTCGTTAAATATGGACACAACCTACAAAATGGCTCGGTAACCGACAGCTCAGTTTTGCTCAGTCGAGCCAAACAATGAAAGTCGGCTCGGTAATGGTTCTTAATCTGCCACTTGTCGGTTTAACCGGGAACCAACATTTATAAAAAATTATAGTACTTTTGCGTTAGCTGGCACTCAAAGCCTAAACCTCGCGGATAAGTAGACAACGCCTTACCATCATACCACCGAGCTCTTTTGGCAATATTTTAGACAATCGGTATATTTATACCATTATTTCACATTATTAATATGAGATTAATTAGTAACACCATATGGGAAGTTGTACGCTTCCTCTTTCAATCTAGAGATTATTTTTTTCTCTCACTCCCTTCTCACAGAATTCATCATTTCGACCTCCTTCCATAAATTTTAATCAAAACTAACAGATTCAACTCCAACCATCATGTTTATTGATTACTTTCACTCTAATTCCTTCTTTTCCTTTTGATTTGTTCTCTTTACGCGGCTATTCATCCAAATATATTTTAGATCCGAAGACTTAGGAGGATTAGGAACTATCAGATCTAAACTTTCTCTCTGATTTCATGTTTGAAAACTCTTATTGGTGGGGAGGAAAACCAACCAGTGCCTACCGAAATAGTCAATACCGAGAATCTCGGTTACTGACATTTTCATTTTGATTTCACCATTCAAATTTGCATACAGACGACAGTTGGTTCGGTTGGTGGTTTTACAAAATGGATGTCGGTTTAGTACTGAGACCACCCCTATTTTGTACTACATACCTGGCAGACAAAATAATTTCATGACATAAATTTTGCCCGCTATAGTTTGGCATAATCAATTATTGTTTTAGGAGAAATATTTTTGGTATTTTGGTGTGTATTTTGTATTGGTTAGAATAGAAGTAGATATTCTCTTAATCCCTGATTTATAGGGACATTGATTGTATCAGATTGTAATGTCTATTTAAGGCAATCTATCAATAAATAAAATACAGTTTCAGTCTATTGTGTATTTAATTAATTTTCACCTTCAACACATTATCAATAGCTCTTGAGTTGATAGTTATCACCCTAAACCCCTAAATACTAAAACCTCCACTGGCAGCCCCCTCCTTGACGGAATCCCTCCACTGCCGACCACCAATCACCGCTGTATTTTCCCCACTGTTGGAGCTTGTTGCCAGAAATTTGTGGATGTTTTCTCTTCAAACTTCTTTCAGCGAAGTTTTAATACTAAGCATAACACCCTCAAAGTAAATCGACTAACCTTCTTCGATTTAGAATTAGGTTGCAAAACTTAATTACCGCAACAACCTAGATCTAGGTCCAGATTTAGGTTTAAATACCGTGAATTATTATATGCCTCTAGTTCATATTGATTAATGCAGGTATGAGTGAAATGGGATTTAATCACCCATTCCTCAAAATTTAAGCTTAGAGACGGTTTGGGGGGAGTCACGGTTATTTGTGAATATCACGCTTGATTGTGATTTCACATTGAAAAGAAAAGAAAGGGGAAGTCTATATTTGTAACTATTTTGACAGTCACGGTTTTCTGGGGGGTGATATGAAACCACCGGTTTTGCATCAATTTTTGTGACCATATATCATGGATCATGTTTCTTATTCCCTATACTTTATATTAGTGATCGTGGTTTTTTGATCTATAAATTAATTACATCTCTTATCTTTCTTAGCTGACTGAGTCGACAAGGCTAGAGTTTGATATCCTTGATATTCAAGGAGCATAATATCATAGATGGGTATCTGACGTGAGGAATACTCTTCTTGGTAAATGTATCACTGATACCATCCAACACTACCACCTAACAATGAAGCTAACGAGGACACCCTACCTCGAAATGCTCAAACTCTCATATTTCTCAGGAGACATATTTCTCCTGCTATGAGAAAAGAATACTTGTTAAAGGATGACCCCGCGGATTTGTGGGTAACTTTTTAGGAACGGTTCAACAATGCGTATGATACATAACTTCCAGAGCTAATAGAATGATGGGATAGAATATGGTTATTGGGCTATCCTAATATAAACAATTTCTATCAAGATATGCTAGATGTACAGTCTGAGTTTGTCATTTGTGGCGTTGTAAAGACCTACCAAGCTCTGGTCGAGAAGTCTTTAAGCACCTTCCTTACTTCTATGGACACCCTTGCACATCAGTATCACATTGATTATGAGCAAGGAAGACTTGGAACATTCAGTGATCTTATGAATGTGTTGGCACCACAAGATCGTTCTCCACAACAATGCTAGGCTAGCTGATACAAAGAAAGTACATGAAACTTACAACACAGGAGGGAAGACACGAAAAGATAAGGGAAAACAATGTTCTGAACCTTATCAAACTCGTGGTGGTAAAAGAGGATGTGGTAGATGTCATGCTAGAGGAAGAAATTTTCAGAATTTGATTTGAACTTGCCATGACAACAATCACAACTCCAACAAGAATCAATCCAATTCCGGTCCTAGGAATGATGAGAATTCTTCACATTCTGCTTCTGCTTCTCGATTGGCATCTTGCTATAGGTGTGGTGCAACTAATCATATGCACAAGCAATGCAAAGAACAAAAGGATATCTAGAATGCCTACAAAATGTGTTAACAATACCAAGGAAAGCAAAGAGAGACACATTATACTTAGTATGAGATGGAAGATTGCGGAGAAGCCAATCTAATTGTTCCAGACATCCCCAAAGCAACCATAGAGACTAGGATTTTACTTAGTCTATATATTAGACTTATGATTTTTCTATGTAATCAAGTTTAGTTTTGTACTTGGGATCATGCTAGAATGCATCTCAAAGCTAAGCACCCAAAATTCTAAAATTTTCAGGTGCCACATGTCAAAATGTGATAGGTCATTAATGTCAAGTTTTTTTAAAAGTTTGACTGAGCTTATGATAGCTTATGATAAACTCAGTCCATGTGATAGGCCAACACCCACACCGCGTCTCCACCACAATTCCGTTGTTGTTGGTAACCCATGCCGCCGTAAAACGTGACTAACACAGTTGTCAATCTGTTGTCCTCTTCGACGGCTTCCGCAACCCTTTCTAATGCTGATATATAAGTATAAGTACAACCTAAGGTACGGCGCGCCAGCCCTAAAAAGTCGACTAGATCTAAGAGGCCGAAGACCGCAAAACTAAACTCGAGGCCAGGCACAGCGGTGGGCGGCGGGAGTCGAATGAGCTACAAATGGGAGTGGAAACTCTCTCCTCTCGATCTGTTGTTTGCCACCAAACCTCATCCGAGCGCCAAGTTTGATGGCGCCGTCGAAGCTGCCGATCCCTTGGTCCGACTATGAGACTGTCGATTGCAAAGACGACGGTTGTTAGCCTTTGAGGACAATCAAACCGACCACCTCGTGTCGGCGATGGACAGATTGATCTCGTCGGTGGTGGATGGATCGATCTAGTTGTCATTGTTGCTGCAATCCATAAAGATCAACGTCCCAAAATTATCAAATTCAAATAAAAATCAAGGGCCCAAATTTCATATGACAATTTCAATTTTTTTTGATGTAATTTTCTATAATATGAAAATTTAGAAAATAAAGTTAAATAGTTCATACATCCTAAAAATTACACGAAAACTTGTACAAAATTGATATGACGTTAAAATTACTCTAAAATAAACGAAATCGCAATTTTCCGAATCAGATGTGTTGTTCAATTGTTTTTTTATAGCATATGATGAAATATAAATAATTGAATTTTTTTTGAGTAGTTCAAAAATATCGACTAATTTGATGGTATGATTGGATCGCTAAATTATTTCATACAACTAGAAAAAAATTCAGCAATTTAGGTGGCTGTTTCGATGTCAATCGACATAGTCAACCTTTACGTTTTTGTTATTTTGAATAAAATTATTGTTTGAAACTCTCAAATATCAAAATAAACAACTCGGTAGTTAGAAAAATTATTGAAAAATTTTCACAATCTTTTCATGGTACCTACTTCACTTTCAATGTCTTATAAAAGATATTTCAAGAATTCAAATGTCGGCTTGTACGTAGAGATGATGCTCTAACTAATGTTGGCTGACATGTTTAATGCTTATGCACTTTTTGAAACTTTGAAATTGAAAATGTTAGAAGCAAAACAAATATGAAAAATTTGAGCGTGGGATACAGACATAGAACTGTTTTATATGTGAAGTAAAATTGTAAGCCATTTTCTTCATCATTTCGGTCTCGATCCATGTAGTCAACCTAAATGGTCATTTATGCCCATATTGTCTACTTGTATGAGTCACAAAGGAGAACAGTATCACGGTGAAATTTGAGAAGGTAAAATTTTGAACGGACATACAAAGGTAGCCCGTATGATGTCATGGTCCCAACGAGACCAAAAATTAAATTGTTGAAGTATGATTTAAGGTGAAATTAGCGGAACTCCAATAATAGGGGCACAAATAACTGTTGAGTTTGACTTGACAGATCAAAATCAAAATCATAACGAAACCGACTAAAATTTTAACCACTTCTATCTAATAATTTAATGACTGCATCATACACTTATTTTATTTAAATACATTTTTTTACATGGATTACTGTAGACAACTCAAACGTTATTTATGCCCATATTTTTTATTTGGACGAGTGACAACGAACGATGTTATCGCGGCACCATTTCTGAAAGTAAATTGGCATACGTGCATAAAGAAGCTCCCTGTTAGATGTCGTAGTTTTGACAAAATTGAAATATTTAATTTTTGAAGGGCATGATTAGTAAAAATTTGCGAAATCATAAAATAAGGGTGTAATCAATGGTCGAGTTTGGTTACGTGAATTGAAGTTGAAAATAAATTAATCAATATGAACAGATCGTATGATGCGATCCCTGAACTTTTATATAATTGTGATAAAAATTTCAACCAATTCCATCATGGTTGCGTTCTCTATCCACGATGTCAAACTATATGGTCATTTATATCCTCTTTTTTATTTTCGCTAAATATGACTAAAGGCACTTCAACAATGTTATTTTCAATATTGTCACGACCACAACATCTTACAAGCAGCCTCATTATGCACGTAGGAGAATTTTCTTCATTAAATGGCCCCGATACCGTTTTCATTATCACTCGAACAAATAGAAAATAGAGGCATAAACGATGTCTAAGTTGTATACATTGATCCAGGTCTAAAAAAATACATTTGATTAAAACGACCGTACGATGCGGTCAATAAACTATTAGATAGAAGTGGTTAAAATTTTGTCCAGTTTCGTCATGGTTTGGATCTTGATCCGTTAAGTCAAACTCGACGGTCATTTATGCACCTATTATTTAGTTATGCTAATCTTACTTTATCAGATACTTTGACAACTCAATTTTCAATCTTTTTGCAACCACGACATCTTACGGGATACATCTACATGTATGTATGAAAATATATATTTCTAAATGGTATCATGGTAGCCTTTTCTTTGTCACCTGTAAATAGAAAATAGGAGTATAAAAGACCGTCGAGGTTGACTACATGAATTGAGGCCGAAACGATGATGGAACCAACTTAAATTTTTACTTATCATAAAAAATAGTTGTATATTCACATCCAACAGTTGGTTTCTTAAATTTCATTATGCTTCTAACTTTTTCATATTTTAAGGTTTATATACGCTCATAAGCATTAAACAACTTATACAACACTAATAGACACATCGTCGATTCATGCAATCTGTCAAAACAAAATCTCAAATGGCCACTTAAAGTGAAGTAGACACCATGAAAAGAGCGTGAAATTTTGTTATTATTTTCTGAATGAGGTGGCTATTTTTTTTAGAGTAAAAAATAAATTATTATATGCAAAATAACTACAAAATAAAAATTTACTATGTCGATCATGGTTTAATTGCTGTCCGAAATGTTTGAAAATTTTATGGGTGCTACTAAATAGTTGATCAATCTAATCGAACGATCAATTTTGTCAATTTAATTGTTTAAGTACTAGTTTATTTTTCAAACATTTGAATTTCATGATAAACAATGAAAAAACTTGACCAACAAATGCATTTCACAATTTTTGACTTCGATAAATTTAGAATAATTTAGACGTCATATGGACTCCATAGAATTTTTGTGTAAATTTTTGGAATATTAAACTATTTTGTTTCATTTTTTGATGTTTTGAAATTAAAGAAAACTATATAATCAAAAAATAAATTGGTGAGATAAAATCTGGACCATTGAATAAAGTCAAATAACACCTGTCATCATCACTACCGTTCATTTGGTAAAAAAAGTTATGGGTCGTTGATTGGAACAAATCTCCACCGTTCATCTTCGAATGAGGGAGATCTGAGTTGCTCCACTATCGGCTCACTTAGATTGAGCTCGGCCATGTTGACTCGAGGTTGGCTTTCTTCTGCTCGGTTGTTGTGGTGGCGATCGCGTTTTTTGCTCACCACCTATTGGAGAGGAAGCTCGGCATGGCGGCGCGAAAGACATGAGGTGGAGACCGATATTGAAGCTCACGAATCTGTTACTCAGAGAGAGAGAGAGAGAGAGAGAGAGAGAGAGAGAGAGAGAGAGAGAGAGAGAGAGAGAGAGAGAGAGAGAGAGAGAGAGAGAGAGAATCAGATACATTGAGCTTATCATAAGCTTAGTCAGTTTTTAAAAATGTTTACTTTTTGAATCAATCAGAGATTAACGCGTGGCACATCTGAAAATTAGCCTAAGGGTGCTTACTATTGTGGTGTATTCCAGTATTATGCTTGTATTTGACCCCAATTGTAGTTATGGTTAATGAATAAGAACAATCTTTTGATGTAAGTTTTGATGTTGGCAAAAGTAATTAAATTTCTTCCTTTCAGTATTTGAAAGTGTTAAGAATGGTTATTTACATACATATTGCTTGAATGATTAGAATTCTACAAAATTCTATGGCATTATGAAACCAAAATAGCATAAAAATGAGACAAAAGAGAGGATGATTCGATATTGAGAATTTTTGACCCATCGTGATACACCTCGACCCATCGATGGTAACCTATTGTATCGGTTTCTGCACTTATTTAACCCGTCAAAAAATAGTGTACTAAATTTTTTGACCCGTTGAAAGATGGTCTTCGACCTATTGATGAAAATGTTCGACCTGTCGATTGCATGCAACTGTCTCCAAAATGTCACAATTTCGACCCATCGAAAATTTTCAGACGACCCGTCGAGAAAGATATCAGAAAATTGATATTGTTTTTAGGTTTTATTCAACTCGTGGAAGGCTTACCTCTACCTGTCAAATGTCAGCCACTGTGACAAACTTCCCAATTTTTGACCAGTCGATAAACATCTCCGACCTGTCAAAGATAGTTATCGAAAAATCAAAGTTTATTTTGGGTTTCTTCAACCCGTCGAGTGGATTTCTTGACCTGTGCTGGAATTGGTGTTTTAGATGTATTGCACATCGGTTTCCTTATGCCATATCAGCACTCTATACAACCCTTCGAAAAATCTTTAAGTCTTTTCTTAAAGTGTTCTATAAGTCTTAAAGAGTAATTAATTCAAATTCTTTTGTAGATATTTGAAGACGAGATCGAGTGTCTAGCAGATAGTGGTACTACTTATACTATGCTGCGGAATATGCAATTATTTATAGATCTTGTGTCATACACATCATCAGTAAAAACGATGATTTGTTCTATGTCGGTTATACAAGGGTGTGGTTCAACAAAAAATTTGCTATAACATGGAACAAGAATTCATATCACTGATGCATTGTAAGTGCCAAAGGCCAATCAAACCTTGCTAAATTTTAAGGGCATTAGAGCCAACGGTTTACACTTAGAATCTCATTGTGAGAATGGAAAAGAATTCTTATGCATAACTTCTTAGAAGTGTGGTAGAAAGCACTACTTGGAGAAGTTAGGGGCAATTTGTAGTGGATTATATCTTACTACGGTTCAGATTATTTTATCCAATGTTGTCACACTTACTACTGTGTATGACACGACCTCATACAAGCTTTGGCATTATCGACTGGGACACCCAAGTCGTGATATGATGATCAAAATATTGAAAAATTCTCATGGTCATACATTTTTCAAAGGCAAGAAGCATGTGAAAATTCTCAAAACCATTAGATTTGATGGAGTGGATGAGATTAACAATCTCAATTTGGTCTCAACACCTAGTGTTATTCCACAAGATTCTTGTATGGTAATCTTTGATGCTCATCGCTCTTTTTGCGAGGCTTGTTCATTAGCAAAGTTGCAGGCTAAATCGACATTCCTTTGCAGTTGACTACAATGACAACATACCATTCTTACAGAGAATCCATGGTAATATTTGTGAACTTATCAAACTAGAATGCGGATCATTTAAATCTTTTATAGTTTTGATTGATACATCAACACAATGGTCACACATTACTTTGCTATCCATTAGGAATTCTGCATTTGTAAAACTCCTCGCACAAATGACTAAGCTTTGGGATTACCTCCCGGACAACCCAATCAGGTCAATTAGATTAGATAATACAGGAGAATTCACATCAAAAAAAACTTTTAATGACTACTATATGTCAATTAGGATCGAAGTTGAATATCCCATCCCTCATTCACATAACGGTTTAGCAGAGGCACAAATCAAGCGGTTACAGCTTGTGGCCAGAGCAATGGTTATACATACTAACTTGCCGGTATCTGCTTGGGAATTTGTAGTATTACATGCAACAATACTTCTTCACTTGAAACCTGTAGCACACCAACATTTCAGTGCGTACCAGTTGTAACTAGATACGATCCTGACATTTCATATTTACGCATCTTTAGTTGTGCAATATTTGTACCAATTGCACCTCTACGTCATACTAAATGGGTTCTCAACGTCGATTAGGCATTTTCAACTATTGTCTATTACTTAAAACCTTTGATAGGAGATCTCTTTACTACCAAATTTGCATAGTATCACATTGAAGAAACATACTTCCTGATGTTAGGGGAGATAGGAATTCCTCCATTTCGGTTGAACCTCAGTAATTGACCTAGAATACTCCTCCCACTAAGTTTCAATATCCACGCACATCTCAAAGTGAGATTGAAGTGCAACATATACTTGATCTTCAAGAGGTAGCAGACTCGATTCCTGACTCCTTTATTGATATTGCCAAAGTGACGAGATCAGATATTCCTACTGCAAATGTTCCTACAAGATTGGAAGTTCCTAAATGGCGGTATAATGCAACTCAAGGGCAAAGTAATGTATCTCTTGCCCATGTGGATGGAGTAGCATTGAACTTGGCTCCCATGAGGAAGAGGGTGAGACTAAGAAAATCAAAGCTGCCGGCAAAAAGGCAAGCCATCCAAGCACTAACTGATTCTCTCATCATCAATGTTATGAACCACACATATGAGATTGTTCTTGACTACAGTTATATCCTATAATCAAAAATGACATCTCTAGATGACGCTTCAGGCACATATGTGATGTCAGAGAACAGTGAAATCTCACTAACTAACAATGATGCGCGCATTGTTATGGTTAGGTCATCCAATATAGTTGATGATGCTTTTTCTTATTCCGTCGCTCAGGAGATCATTGACGAGGATGAAGTGGAACCTCGCTCGGTTGTTGAATTTTAACGAAGAGCGGATTGGTCGAAATAGATAGAGGCAATGCAAGTTGAACAAGACTCCTTGAAGAAAAGGAATGTTTTCGGTCCGGTAGTGCTATGCCCACCGAATGTGAAGCCAGTAGAACATAAATTGGTCTTTGTTTGAAAGAGTAATGAGAAGAATGAAGTCATGCGGTATAAAGCTAGACTTATGGCGCAAGAATTCTCTCAACGTCTTAGCATTAAGTATGAGAAGACATACTATCTGGTTGTGGATATCATTACTTTCCATTACCTTGTCAGTTTGGTAGTATCCGAAAAACTAAACATTCAGCTGATGGATGTGGTGATAGCATATCAATATGGAAACCTAGATTTAGAGATATAAATGAAAGTGTCGGAAGGCGTGGTAATACCCAATTCAAGTAACTCTACATCACAGAGTGCTCATGTGATTAGATTGAAGTGTTTACTGTAGGATGTGGTACACACACCTAAGTGACTACTTGATTAGGAATGGATACAAGAATGATGATTTATGCCCATGTGTGTTCATTAAAAGAACAAGTTTAAGATTTACCATAATAACGGTCTATGTTGATGATATGAATATTATTGGGTCTCTTGATGAAATCAATGAGACGGTTAGCTACTTGAAATATCAATTTGAGATGAAAGACCTTGGTAGGACTTGATTTTGTCTAGGTCTGGAATTAAAACATTGAGTTGGTCGAATACTTATTCACCAGTCGGCTTATGTGCAAAAGATGCTTAGGCGATGTAACATGGATAAAGCACACCCTCTTAGCACACCAATGGTCATTCACAGTCTAGAACCTAATAAGGATCTATACCGTCTGAAAAATGATGATGATGAACTATTGGGAGCTAAGGTACCATATCTTAGTGTCATTGGAGATTTATTGTATTTAACTTAATGCACAAGACCAGATATTGCATTATCTATAAACTTGTTAGCTCAGTTTAGTTTTGTGCCTACCCAACGTCATTGGAATGGTGTAAAGCACATCTTCAGGTATTTGAAGGACTTCATAGACTTGGGTTTGTTCTTTCCTTACAAAGAATGCAGAGAGAAGCTTGAAATTCTAGGAAAAATGGATGGTTGAATCTCAACATGCAAGTTCCAAGAATTTTAATCTGTCGAAGGAATTCATCAAAGGTTGCACCCTGGATGGATTATAACCACTGATTTGACCTGTCAAGTGACATGTTCGACCTGTTGAATAGTGATCCGGCTGCAAGCATTGTATCTCAATCAATGTGTTCCCCAACTTAGAGACACCATGTGATGTCTTGGTTGACTTTGGTGATGCTGTGTATCTCTTTGACCCACACAAAGGACATTCCTAGACTAGTTATATGTTCACCATAGGGAATACGGCGATTTTCTGGAGATCAACCAAACAAACCCTTGTTGCTACTTCCTCGAATTATTATGAGATTATTATTTTACATTAAGCGGTTAAATAGTGTGTCTAGCTTAGGTCAGTCATACACCACATTCGAGGATGTAGTGGATTACTATACATTACTACAACACCAACTTGTATCTTTGAGGACAATGCGGCTTGTATTGAACAAATAAAATTAGAATACATCAAGGGTGATAATACAAAGCATATATCGCCTAAGTTCTTCTTTAATCAGCAACAACAACATTATTGCATTACATTAAAACATAGTAAATTAAAATTAAACAACATAAAATGAAAACACACAAATTCAAACACACCTAATGCAAATACATAAAATGAAAACAATATAGTTAGAGATGTTCACCAGTTTCAATAAATCAGTTGTGCTTTACTAAGTCTTTTTGAAGCTCTCTATAGATATAAGCAGATTGGAGATCCACAACACGGTCGCGAATTATTGTTCATTCAGTCCATCTCTTCCAAATGGCTTCAAAGGAATTCAGTTACATTGTTCATCCATTGGCTCATCATAAACTGTGTTAGCAGTCGATGAGTTTTGTAGATCTTCTTCTTCATCGTTCTCCTTAAATTTGTCCTCCAGAAATTCTTCCTCAATAATCATGTCATACATTATGATGCAAGCCAACATGATCATTTTTAATGTTAATGTGTGGTGACACCGAGCTGCATGTCAAATAATCGCCTAACGAGATTGCAAGATGCCAATACATCTTTCCACATCTTTGTTGTATGCCTCTTGTTTCTTTACGAACAACTTATGTGGTAGGTCCTGGGGATTGAGAATTATTTTGAAAAATGAGGAGTACCTCGGATATATTCATCCAGTTAGATAATAAGTGTTGTGGCACATCATACCGTTGACTATATAAGTCAATTGAGGGCTTCTTCCAGCAAGGAGCGAATTGAAGATATCCGATTGATAAAGCATGTTGATATCATTTTGTGTTCTAGGTGTCCTAAAAAAGTTATGTCATATCTACGTGTCATATAAGGCCACCGCCTCTAAGATAATAGTGGGACACTACTTCCACCCCAAGAATGCCCATTGCCAAGTTGTTGGATAGTTCTTCCATTCTCAGTACATGCAATCAATGTTTCCGATTATACCAGGAAATCTTTGATGTCTGGCTCTTCTTAGAAGTCGAGTGACGTCTACTGCATTTAGAGCGTGGAGGTAAAGGTTACCGTAAATCTCGTACACTTGGATGCACCACTTCTTCATGCATTCTCGTGGTTTTGAGTCACAAATCTTTGTGATTTCAGCATATTGATCTGCGGTTGAGTCGTACGCCAAGATTCGAAGAGCAACGATAATCTTTTGTTGGGGAAGAAGTCCAAACATTCCAGTGGCATCTGCTTTTTGATGCCAAAATTGGTCGTGGTGTAGAGATTCGTCATTATTCGGTTGAATAAGTTCGTACTCATTTGGTACCTCTGACGAAAGACTTGCTCATTGAATATAGGGTGTTCGATGAAGTAATCTTCCATCAAATTCTTTCCCCTTGACTCCCTCATCCTTTCTTCATTTGGACGACAGTGAGGTGGTTCATCATCAAATGTTGTAGTTACCATGATTGCGTCAGTGACGAAGGCATTAGAAATTTTTGCATTTTACCGGTGTTGTTATCACCTCCTCTTGAAAAAATTGTCGAAATTGAAATGATTCATCTTACTGATGTGGGAATGTGAAGAAGTGTTTACGGGTAAAACAACGAGTGATTTGTAGATGGTGTGAGTATACAAGGAGTTATAGATGATACTTTTATAGCCAATTCCAGATTATCTGATGTTTGAAGATGATGACATGTATCACATAATGATTGGTCAGAAATCTCACAATATGAGATGTTATTCTTTTGCACCGCTACACGAAAAATAAGAACTGCACCTCATATTCGATGAATATTGACTACTCTAATCCGATTCATACATCCACCATCCATTATACACGTATATCTCCCTACCCCTTTTTCATTCTCTGTTGATATGTCTAAATTTCATGACACTACGTAATGTCGTAATCATCATATTACTGGAATGCTACATTCATAAGTGAGTTTAGGTACATAAACAAATTTTGATGAGAATGACATATATATATACTCTCAAATCTCTTCCAAATAAATGGGACGGTAATTGCATGAAACAATCCATTGCCTGACCCACTTCACACAAAAAATCTCGACTTCCACCCTCGGGTCTCTCAGGAAGTGTTATGCTAGCTTAGTGATCTCTATTGGTTATGCTCACTACACTCATGTCATATGCAGTTTGCAAGGGAAATATGATCGCAAGCTCATTGTCGGAAAGTAATATTCTCAATGAAAATAGTGAAATACTATATTAACATATTAATGGATTGGGAAATTTCAACAAACAATATCTAAATTTGTGCTCATTTTAAATTTTTAATCCTCAACTTTATAAATATCAAAATCATAACCTACCTTTTGATTTCGACCCAAAAATCATACTTGCCGTTACTAACTCGATTTCATTACGTACCATATGTCACAGTTTTATGGGCATAATTAAGCTTAATGGTGTTAGTTACGACAAGTATGGTTTAGTTTAAGATAAAAAAAAAATTTGGAGTATAAATTTGATATTTTGTAAACCCAAGGTATGAAAATTGAGAATAAGTGAAAGTCAAAGTACTGTTTGATGAAATTTCCTTAACGAATTTGCAGTCGTGTATGAAAAAATGAAAATAGTGAAATAGTGAAAGTAAAGCCTTCAAAACCCAAACCCATTAGTGGACGCGGAGGGAAAAGATAATGGGTTGGCATTACAGCCCAAACCCAGCAACCCACAAAACTAAACCCCCCAGGAGTGTGCTTTATCCCATAAGATTATAATTGTTAGTTTTGTCAGTTAGTTTGTCTGTTAGATTGCTTCCACGCGTCATGTGTGGCGTAGCCATTTAGCTAGTCGTTGATTCTATATATTTAAGTTGTGAAACCCTACTGTTTGAGACATCAATCAAATCAACAAAGCCTTTCCTTTCATTCCCTTTCTGTTTATGCTCTTTTAGTCATTTCAGCTGTAGATCTTGATATCCTCGTTGTAGAGTCCTCTTCAGTTGGTATCTAGAGCCATTTATGATGGTGGGTTACAAGAACAAGTCATCTCAGCCAGAGGAGTCTCGTAATTTTTCGTCATTCTTTCAAGCTTACAAGGATGACACCACATCGCAGTTTGCCCCCATGCGTGACTCTATGTCACAGATCCAAAGTAAACTGTTAGCTAAGATGCGACTGATGCCTGGCTTTGATCTACCACCTACAGAACCTCCACCTACGCCATCGTCACCGTCTGGGGGCATGGAACGGATTGTCACTCAGGGTGCGGGTTTGTCAAACTCGTATGTTGCTGGATCTGGAAGCCGTATTATTTATTTGCATGCTTCACCTTATGTTCAGCCTACTCATGTTAACACCACTTCCTTGCCTTTTCTCATTAAGTATATAAGTAGATTCCCTAATCATGCTAGCCTAATGCTTACTTTGAATGTTGGAACGGTCACACATGGCATTGAAAGTGGTCCATCTGCTGTCGTGGATCTGTTTTTCTTGTGGTGGATCAATTTGGCAGACCACTTTTACTTGAACATAAGGGAGCCAGTAGCTCAGCTAGTGTGAGAAGCACTAGAGAAGCTAGCTTGTGCTACTACAATCAACCCCCATCACAACCAACCCTATTTGTGACACTACAAGAAAAACTCACTTAAACCACGAAGCTATTCCGTCGTCTGGGTTAGAGTTTTCGTCGTCTAAGTACTTAGACTACGGAATCTCCGTCATCTAAAGTCCATCAAGTATCGTAGTCTAAGCACTTATACGACGTAAATACATCATACCGTCGTCCAAGTGATGTCTTAGATGACTCAAATGGTCTATCGTCCAAGTGAGGATTACACGACGCAAATATTATTTGCGTCGTCCAAGTACAACTTAGATTATGGAATTAGTGCGTCGTCCAAGTACATATTAGACCACGCAAATGTTATGTGCATTGTCCAAGTACAACTTAGACTACAAAATATTTTCGTACCACGTATGTATATATGTTTTGTAGTTTAAATCATCACTTAGACTACGAAAGCATATATGATTTCGTAGTCTAAGTGAGGAATTAGACTATAAAACCGTATATACTTTCGTACTCTAAGTGAATATTTTTTAAAATTTTTTTTATTAAAATTTGAATTCAAAGTAAAATATTAATAAATTAATTAAAATACTAAATTTAATTTAAATAATTAAAAATTATATGTACATCAATATCGTTCGGAAAAAATGAAATATTAAAAACTACGTACAAACTACTAAAATACGGCAGGAGTAGACGCACCACTGAGTCCCCCGCCTCCAGCCATGTTGTCGTCATCAGGGTGTGGGGTCGGAGCAGTACGACAATCTTGTTGAACCTGGTTTTGCATGAGGGTGAGGAGGTTGGTTATCTGCACTGGTTGCTCATCAAGCCTCTAACGCATAGATAGCTTTTCTGCCCGTGCAAGTCGAGCCTCCTCAAGGGCTACTTGGATCGCCGCATCCCGAGCACTTGTCCATGCCGAGCGCGCCGTAGATGAGTCAGAAGATAAATCTCGCTGCACCTTGCGTCCCAACCTCCTAACCTCCTTGCCAGCTCGACGACCATATACCTCATCTAAGATTGCAATTTGGCTCTCCCTCGATAGAGGAGGCAGGTCTTCTGGCAGCAAATCCACGTGTGCAAGCTATGTGTTGACCAATTCCTGCTGCGTCAGTTCTACCAACCTCACTTGAAAATAATAATAATACTTAAATAATTAAATAATTAAGTAATTATAATTTATTAATAAATAATAAATAATAATTACGTTAAATGAGATGAAATATATACGGTACTTACACAACTTTGACTCGCTTCATTGTCGAGGTCAGGCATCACGTAAGCGGTGACGCTAGCATCCAGATAAGGGTGTTTGGAGCCCTTATCTCTGTGCTCCTTGGTGATTTGTATCATCTGCTTGGAGCCGGAGGTATGATGATTGTCATTCTTCTCCCGATTGGCCTTGTTTACGTTCGATTGCGTCTATTCGACAACATAAATTATTAAAAAACTAATAAATGACTAAAAAAAATTGATTTTGTCAATTTAAATAAAAAAATACGAACCCGATAAAATTCTTCTTCGAAGCGGTTGACCAACCACTCCCACTCATCTTCTATATCCCCACGCAACTCTATCAGGGTAGGCGAGCGGCCAAATTGGAGGTAATACTTGTGAAATATGTACTTCCAATCCCGGTAGATGGTGTTGGAGGTGGTGTTGATGTGCCTAAGCATCTCCGGTGTGTCATCCACCGCATATTGTTCCTACAAGAAAAGAATAAAAAATTATAATCGTATATATTATGAAATTACGATTTTTATTGGTTATTAAAAATTAAATTTAAAATTGTATTACATACCGAGAGTTCTTTAAACACCTTCCTCTTCTCCAAGTCCGGCAACTCCTTCCAGCTAGGTAAAAGCATACGAATCTTGTTGTGAATAATTGCCCCGATGCTGTGCGATGAGAGACTAGCTAGCTGCGAGGTGGGAGGGCCATCGGTGAAATCTTCGTACGACAATTGGATCTTTTGTCCCGTTACCTTGAACAACTTCTCAGATTTTTCGCCCTTTCTGAGTCCTTGAGTTATTTTCGGTTGAGGGTCTGACGGGGCCCTCCTGACCTTGCACCGCACGCTGTAGAGAATAGACTCGGAGGCCAACTCCTGGGCACTTTTTGACATCGATGATCGGCCGAAAGGGGTGTTATCGTCATCGGTCTATATAACTGGGGAATTAGGAATTTTCTCAGTCGCCGCAACTGAGGGAGTCAGTGTGAGACATCAATCAAATCAACAAAGCTTTTCCTTTCATTCCCTTGTTATTTCTGCTCTTTTAGTCATTTTAGCTGTAGATTTTGAGGTCCTCCTCGTTGTAGTGTTCTCTCCGAATTTTCTTATTGTTCAAATGACATTGAAGGGGGAATGTCGGCTAAGACGAAGAGAACGCAAGAGAGAGATAGACATATCAGTGGCGTGCATATGTAAATATGTCAAAAAATATGGATAAAAATAGAAATCCATTGTTCTTAAGAACAAGGAAATCCAAACTGCGCTTTAGAACAATTCCAATAGCTTCCTTATATGTGAGTTTTTCTCAATTTTAGGGAATATTGTGGTTGTTTTGCTCCAATAGATTCCCTAAACACATTTCCTAAAATAGAGAATATGATGAGAGAGAAAACAACATTTCTTAAATTTACAACAATCTCTAAATTTTTAGGAAAGAAAATGGGAAAAAATGACAAAATCTTCAAAATAGGGAATCTGTTGGAGTTGGAACAAAAAAATGTAGAGTCAATTGCTTCAATAACGTTCGAACTTAGTTGCCCCTGGTAACTACGTTCTCGAACTTTCAAAGTTATCAATGTGATGTCTAGATTTTAGTTTCGCTATAACATTAGGGTCTTCGTCAAATTTCAGTTAGAAAAACGTTAACTCATTGACGTGGTATGAGCTTAAATTAATTTAAAAAGGGAAATATTGTCATTTTCATGAATAATGAGCTTTTAATGATTTATGCACCTGATCCCCACCGTCTGCTCCCTCAATCTCTTCTCCAGTCTTCATAGATTTGCCCCAAAAAGACCATTAACAGACAAGAGAAGCACAACATGGGCAATGCCTCTCAGATTTGTTTAGAGTTTTAGTGGGCAGTGCCATATCAATTAGAGATCATCAATATCATAAGGACATAGAAACCCAGGACAACCAACTATTCAATTGATGATAAACAACAAGATTAACCCAACAAACCCAGAAATTTGGATCCGAACATATAAATTCCACGATTATGAAACAGGGGAGGAAAAGTAATAACTCAAGTCACAAGTATATACATTCTTAATATACATTCTTCAATTCCTAGGTGATGAGCCTTGCCCGTAGTCTTTGACCCGATCACAGCCATATCTACTACGTCTCGAGCTCCTCCCACAGGTTTAACACAGCCAATGCATTCAATTTCAACAGTCCAAACGGGGCAAATGTACAGCATGGGCTGTATAGACTGCATCCCACAGAGTTTTATAACAAAGCCCAAAATACTACTAGTCTTTCTTTCACTCTCCACTCTCCAGCCGTAATTAATTGATCTTGTTTCCTCTCTGTTACTATCTCGCGATTCTTGCCTATCTCACGTCCTCACCAGCCATGATTTTTCACTCCAGCTTGGCAGCCTCACAATCTCTTGTGAATCTCCACTCTCGAGTCCTCACAATCTCTCGCCAATCTGAACTCTCGAGGCCTCATCACTTTGGGTATCTGCATAAGGAAAATTGATAGTAGAGAAACATAGACAATGTAAGTAAAAGTGAATTGTGCTTCTTGATTCGTCAACAATTTGGGTTTAATATGAGTTCAAGTACATAATTTTTCTGGGTTCAATTTGGAATTAATAAGTTTGGTTTTGCACTTTTGCTATATTCAATTTGAACTTTGGAATGAAGCTTATTAGTATAGGTGTGAAATTGTGAATGCCTAAAACATATGTGATGTTGGAGATTGTAGATTTAAATCTAGAAGATATGAGAGGAGAGATGTGCATTCTGTGATCGATTCCACAGTATACTAGTTAGATTTTTTTTTCCAATTAGATAAGTGAGCTCATACTCTTCATAAAGATGAAGATCAAGAATCAAATTAGCATAAAAAAAAATCAGCAGCTTGGTCATTGTTATATTGATCAGTATCTTTTATACATCCTAATCTAGTAATCTATATATGTAATTTGCCACATATTATTTGTGCTTAATGTTGATTATGTGCTTCATTGATGATGGAATGCTTTCATCAACTCTGTGATGTTTTAGACAAAGGCGTGAGGATGAGCCTCCTATGGGTTACAAACCTAAAAAAAAAAAAAAAAAATTATGCGTTGCATTGTACAACCCATGGGGTTTTAAAATCTTGAATCTGCCCCTGAATCCAAAATCAACATTCGGTAAGAAATTAAGGTGAGTCGGTGCCTCCAGCAGTTACTTGTTACCTCCACATATCCTTCCTCAATGAACTCCACCTCGAGCCGCCGCATATGGTGACCCAGAGCCTAGAGCCCAGTTGCGAATCCAGCTGCTCGTATCCTCGTGGGGTTGATGAGCTTGATGGCGATGTTGCGGTGGAGGGTGCACCAAAAAGGGTCGTACCGGGTGGATTTGGATAAATCGGGGAAGTGCAGGAAGTGGAGGTAGTCGAGGAGGCTGAACTGAATTGATCTGGGTAAATCCGGATTTTTGGTCGTAAGCAAATATGGAGAGCGAGAGGGAGGAGAGAGATAGCAATATCATTTTTTATTAAACAAAAAAATTTATCTGTTATAAGTTTGGCGAATGGAGTGGCGAAGAATGATACAAGGATGCATAAGGTGGAGTAGAGGAAAATGGTTCACGATGAATCTGGGTAAATCACGACATGGCAACCGTGCCTTGATTTGGGTCGCAATGGAAGAGTGAGAGCCGAGAAGGAGGAGAGAGATATGACCATATCAATTTTTTTAAAATAAAAAAATTATCTTTTATTAGGGTATTTTATTCATTTTACGCCTAATTTTGACTTCAAACGATGCCACCTCAGGAAGTTAACATTGGCGAGACAGAATTTTGACGGAATCCCTAGGTTTATAGCAAAATAAAAGTCCAGATACCATTTTGATAACTTTATAATTTCGGGAACTTGGTTACCCGGGGCCAGAGGCAGATTTAAAGGTAGTTTCTCCCAACAACTGTTGGACAAGAATTACAAATGTTGTGGGAAAAAAAAAACTATTAGGTAAAGACTAAACAAACTACCATGGAAAAGGATGCAAAAACAAAAAAACCATTACAAACTTTTACTTTCTCTTCTTTTTACTCTTTTTTATTTTATTTTCTTATTTTAGTTGTGTAAGATATTATAGACTTTAATTTTCTGAATTTTTCTTACTTTGTCATAGTATATAGCTCTTATTTTTTTTTCATTTGTTGTGATTTTTTCCCCTCACCTGGACTTTTCACATTATATTCATCACTTCCTGAGGTAACTAAGTTCATACACTTTTGAGATAATTTACTCATATATTGTAAATTGTACTTTTGGTTAGAAAAATCATAAAAAAATTGTTGGAGATGCTCTTATATTTACCTATAACAATAGCGGATTAGGGCGTCGGTTCCGTTTACTAAGGGGGTATTTCTGTCACAATACCAAGTCAGCTCATAAAATCGAGGTTTCTCTCGTCTCAACTCGATCAGCTCCAAAACTCGATCAGCTCCTCTCATCATTCAATCCTAATCTCTCTCTCTCTCTCTCTCTCTCTCTCTCTGATCTTCGCCACTGTTTTCATTTACCGATCACACCCGTTTCTATCTCCATTGATTTCGAAGAGGGTTTATGGTTTCAAATTGGGTGAGGTATCGAACACTACAGACGGAGGAGGAGGAAGAGGGAAACCCAGAAACAAAAGTCCTCCAATTTCTATAGCATCTGCTTCCTTCAATTCCAAAGGTAACTCCTTTTTCAATTTCGTCTCTGGGTCGTCGGATCTCCGGCCGTTCGTCGCTGCTCCTCATCTCCTCCGCCGCCCAGAGCTTCTATCTTCCCGGCGTTGCTCCTCGCGATTTCCACACTGTAAGATCCCCACTCTCTTTCTTTTTTGGCTCTGTTTTTTTTCTTTTGGGGTTCTCAAATTCCTCGACCCTTTTCTTCGCTTTAGTTTAATTAGTTATGCATTGGTGATGAATCGTTTGTGGGTTTGTACTGAAATGGCGTTGGATCTGTGGTTCTGGGTTTGATCTGTTCGTGCTTATTGGTTGGATCTATGACATTGTTTTTTTTTCACTGGTTTTGGGTAATAAAGTGGTTGCTTTTAGCTGCTTTGGACTTCACATAGAATAGCTGCTTTGGACTTCATTCCACTACACGATTTTGAATGGCTCTAAATGCCTACACCAATACTATCATGGCCACTTTACCCAGTACTACTACTTCTCTAAAACCTCCCATATTGCTCTTTGACATTATGTACACCATTGTTCTTGACCCTTTCTACCATGACATCCCTGCCTTCTTCAGGTTAATGCAAATTCTCTTTCTTTTTCTTATTGAATTGTATTGGATTGTGTCTCTTTTCTGTTCATTGATCAAGTTTCGATGCTTTTCAAAGGTTTAAACTTTTTGTTATGTTGAGTGATTCAATGTGTAGCTGAATAACTATTTGGAAAGTTGGGAGCTTTGGGGAGTGTTTGGTTGTATGTTTGGCGTAAAGTTCAATTCTTTAGCATTGTGATTATCTGTTTTTGTGCTAGAAATTTGTCATGATGTGGTTAACATAGAACATTTGATTATGTTCAGGGTGTCATTTAATGAATTGATAGAATCCAAGCACCCAACTGCGTGGATTGAGTTTGAGAAGGGTTTGATTGATGAGTTTGCATGGCATTCATGTTGGAAACTTATGTTTACTGAGATGTTAAGGTACCAGCTACTATGTATGCTGCTCTATTGAACGCTTTTTGAGATCGAAAATGTTTAGTTCTGATTTTCTGAGAAGCTTTGTTGATTACAGAACCTAGAAAATAAGGCTCTATTTTGCATCTGTATGTATTTAATGATCTTCCTAATGGGTTACAATTCTAATTGAAAAAAAATCCTGTGCTGTACAGTACAGCTCACGGTAGTTCCAAATCCTGGATCCTCCCCTGAGCAGGAACCCAATGGATTCTGAGGCAGAAGCTCTAGAGGAGAAGTTGACGTCTTTGCTTGGTCAGCTCCGAGCTGAGCGTGATATTCTTGAGAGAGTGGTCTACAAGAACAAGAACCAGCATAGACGGTCCTCCTACTTTCAGTATCTAATGAAGGTCTATAAAGTTGAAATTTCCTTGTTATCATGAGTTTCAGGCTTCAAGTTTAGTTGTGTTTGTATTTTCTACCTGTTTCTCGGATAAAAGAATCGAGCTTTTAATCATCATCATTTTTCTTTTCTTTTTTCTTGATAAAAATTATTCTAAGATGCACACCTTATCATTCCTTCCAACTTTTGAGCTTACTATGTTGTTTGGTAGCTGAGAAAATTGATGAAGAAAGAAAAGAATAGCTGCAATTGGCTAGTTTTAGGTTGCTTAGCTTATAACAGATATTAGGTTTTATTAATCTTTTTTATGCATGTATGTATGTATGTAATTCAGGTAAGAAGGGATTTGAGGCTGTTAGAATCGACCAAGTTGGAGGAAATTTTGGAATGCTGTTTTCAGAGTATCACAGGGAAGAGACCCAAGCAAAAAGTGCATCTATTAGAAAGGTACACTTGAAGTTGGAATTGTTATTACATGGGTTCTATTCAGTGCATTTGACTACCAAATGCGCTTATTCTAAAACCGATCAAACATTATGGTGTAATTTTTCAAATGGAAAGCAATTGTAGTACATAACTCTTTTTGATAGGCTCCAAGAGCTTCTAACCTATGTTTATAGACTTAGATAATAGAAAAGTGAGCTTTGGTTGTCTTTCCAACGTGAAATCTTGCATCTGTCCCCCAATTTGAAAGCCTTAGTTGTGTGACAGGCTTCAATTTCACTGGCTTCACAACATAGTTGACATATAATCACTTCTCAAACCCTTTTGATACAGTTTGAAGAGAAGAAAATGTGAAAGTGGGAAGTATAATTTCATGGAACGACTTATGGGAGCTGCACGGCTTCTAGCCCAGGTGTTTCTTGCTCTATCAATTTGTCCCCTTTAAGTGGACTCCTAATATAGTGAACGTTGTTTTATCCACATAACTAATATTAACTGCTGTCTATTTGATTCAACTGCTGTAAGTCTGGAACCTTTCAGTTTCCTTAGCTTCACATGCAGACAAATTAACGCCGTCACCATTATAATTAGACTAAGTTGTAATTTTTTGTTCGTTAGTAGTTATCGATAATGTAACTAGGGGCATTTGGCATGTTAACTCACAAATTCTGAATATGAGGTCATATCAGTACATAGTGTCACTCTGATACATAGCCGTGCATATGTAATGACCTGAAAAAATATATGTGAAGCAAAAAGCCATTGATAACCATGCGTAATTTTCTGCCAAATTGCCAAGTTCTGGACAATCGTGCTCTGTCAAATCCAATGAAACTCCATTGTTCTCGAGTATCTAGAAAAGTGTGATATGAAGGAATTCAAGTACATGTCTATGCTGTGAAATTTTCTTGCAGATCATATCTACAAGTATAATGAGAGTTGAATTTTGTAGGCCAACTCTAATAAGTATGTATCTAGTTTTTCTAGGGTGTAGGATAGAACTCGTTTTTAAACTGTAATATGTCCACTAATTTGTAATATTTCTTGAGCTCTACTATCATTCTACAGTTGTAATGAAGACATACTAGAATGATCCAGCACAAAAGTGCTTTAACTATTTTGAAGTGTTAAGTGTCTTCTGTTTCTGTTGCAGATGGTTGAACCAATGTTGAAGGCGGCTATGTATCCTTTTCTTATTAGTTATGCTTCTTACAAATTAGCGGAGAAGTTTTGAAAGCTGGTTCTTTGGTTTGACTAATGTGGCTGTCTAATAGACAATAGAGATTCTTATTTATCTAGGCTTCCAGATTTCAAGCAGACTAGGAATTTTACATCTGAAGACCATTGCTTCCCAGCAGACTTCAAGCATTTTAGATGATGATATTAGATCATTAGGTTTATGTTGTAGTGTCTTTTACATTAATATAAACTGTTATGTTTTTCATTGCATCATCTGACTGGAAAGGCTTTCTATGCTATCTTCCATTAATGGGAGAATTTGAAGAACATACCTGTTCTTTTCTGTAATACTTGGGTCGTCCAGCAGTTATTGAAACATGCATCACATGAATTTGTTACCCTTGACTTTTTCACAGTCAGATATCTACATTGCTTGCTCGATCCTTTTTCATGGGTTTTTCTTTGACGATCTTAGCTTTGCTTGCAAGACTTCGAGTTTTGGTTCAACAGGTAATTCCATGACTTATTCATTTCTGATATGTTTACTGTTGATATGTTTGGGGTCTGCATCAACCCAAGTTGGTAGTTTATGACCTATCCACTACGTATGACCAGATTTTACTGTCAATTGCTGCACTCCAAATATAAATTCCAATATCCTGGGAATGACCTGCTGAACTTCTCTTTAATCTCTGATGTTCTTCAGATTTTGCTTGATGTTGTTTCCGTATTCAACGTGGTTTCTTCTGTCTCCCAAAAGAAGCAATCTGTTAAAATAAATCAAGCAGGAGTTGAGGTCACTAGCTGCCTTTGACTTGTCGTTTTTGTTTGCTTATTTTTATTATTCCTTATCATGCTTTTTAATTGATTTCTTTCATGCACAGGTCTTCAGGGAGTATTATCCTACACAAGAGGATTTTATCACTCTGGAGTGTGTGTGGAATTCTGATAAGTTTGAATTGCTTGAGAGAAAACAGAAGAGACGGATTGCAAGTCCTGGTGTGGAGCTTTCTTTTGGGACATCTTCAGTGCTTTATCAAAGCATTGAGTCTTCCCTTGGAGGTCAGTGTATTTACTGTCCTTTCCTTTGAATTTATACATAGAACCGAAGGTAAGTATAAAATATTCCGTGGGAATGGGAAAAAAAACCAATTTTCTTGCCTTAATTAATTGTGTCCTGGTTTGAAGTGATTTTTAAGATGCGAATGTTGATTCTTCATTAAACTTTGTATTTGTTTTAGATGATGATATTACGTCTGTAAAAGCAAAGCAAGACAATATTGCTGAGCACAATCAAGTTCAGGTGATAGAGAACAAGATTGATCCATTGTCTGGACCATCCAATGATGATGATGTGAAGCTGGTTGAACCTAGTGGGGAAGGTTCAAGCATCAAAGAACCTCCTAGTAAAGCACGGTTACAAGAAGATTCCTTGCTCCAAAGCTCGAGCTCAACTCCATGTTTAGGTGCATCAAAACTGAAGTCTGGACCAGTTAAAGTGGCATTCATTCAAATAAAGAAGCCGATAACATCAACTGCAAACGTGAATGGAGACCATTCCAAACAAACTGACATGAATAGCCATAAAAAAGAAAATCCATTGTTCAGCTTGCTTTCTAGTGCAAATGTGAAGGATAGTCTCTTCTGAAGTGTATTTCATCACATTAGTTCCCAAGCTGGAACATCAAAATCTTCAATAGTTGCCTGGAATATACAACTGCAACTCGCTTTGAAGTTTTAACCATGCAGGGGTGGATCTAGGGTTTGATAATTGGGTGGGCTGTAATTTACTGTGCAACATTTTTTGTTTTTTTTGTTTGTTGAGGTTTGTAATCCATTGGGAGACTCATTATCACTCATTGGTAGTGCACAATATTACTCTTCAAGAATATCATATGTAATGCCTGTAAAATGAAGAGAAAGCATGTAACTAAGCTAATATATACAAGAAAACAAAATCAAAAAATTAAGCTAAGAAAAATTTAGACAATTGGTACTACATGAATGAATAAAAATTTAGATTCACTTAAGCAAGGAATAAAATATCGAATTTTGAAGATACATTAATAGTTTGAAATACGGATATTTCGATATAAATATTGAGGAAATATCGAGAGAGACAAAATTTTGATAGAAAACTTTACAATGTTTTCTTATATTCAAATCATTTGATAATCATATATATGTAGTAGAATGTACATTTGTGCATAAAACCTAAGAGAAGGTGGTTGGTCCTTAAATGGAAAGTGTAGTCATGGTCTGATAAGTATATTTATTGGCTTTTTAGCTGAATATTTCGCTGAAATTGGACTTTAGTGAGTGGGCTTTCATGCTGGTATGCATGACATGTGAGAGATTTCAGGAATTAATGCTAGATATCGATCTTTCTCATAAGTTGGGTTGTATACCCTTTTTTTTTTCTACTACCCCAAATTATTGGGTGGGCTGCAGCCCATCGTGTCACTGGGCTGCATCCACCCCTGTAACCATGTCGATAATAGATGACTAGATGGAGAAGCTTAATAGTTTCGATTCTGAACCTAAAACATACCGACTTGCCAGGTAAATTTCACTGCCAAATTCTTCGAACTTGGGTTACTGCGTAATTTCGATAAAAGAAAAAATAGGGACTGAAATTCCAAAAATAGAAGGGTGTGACTGACTGTATGAGGATACATATTAAAGACGACAAGAAACTTAAGTAGAAGAAAGGACTTGGTTGAGGATCTTTTGGACGTTTTGGATTACTTGGGTGGTAATGCAGCTCTCTCTGGATCGGCTTAACTCGAGATCAAAGATACAAGTGATGCACAAGAACAACCAAGACGTCGACGTTTCACTAGGATTTTGAGAGGGAGATATTTTTAGTAGTGAAATCTTGAAGCTATCAGAGGAAAGCTTAGAAATGGTGGTACATTCCCTTCTACAGACACCACTGCTCCTCCAGTGTTCAACTTCTCCTCCTTCTCATGTATCTTCCTGTAGGTAAAGTACGAATCCAACTTCCTTTAATTTAACACTACCAAGGGGGAGTTGTTGTTTCAGTTAGCTAAAAGTTCTTTAATGGTTTCTAAATTTACTGAAAGGAGGCTATACTGTTGCTAAATTATTCTCATTTACTCAGATCTTGTTGCAATTTCTCATTAACAGTTTGGGTCTTCTTGGAATTTCGTTATGCTCTTCTTCCTCAAGGGTAATGGAATGCAAGTGGGAAATGAGAAGTTAGTTTCTGGGTTTTGGTTATATATATATATATGGGGTTGGTTAGAAATGATGAGGACTGTTATGGACATATATTCTTTTATCTAATTGTATATTGTCAATTCTCAATGGGGAGGAGCAAATTGCAATTGATATCATTGTGAATCAACTTTCAAATGTTTTAGAAGCTAACTTGAGAACTAGATGCTCAATTGCTCTCCATGACACCATGAGCAATGATTGCTACATCAAGTTCGGATACTTTTAAAGATTACAACAACCATTGCAAATTAATGGTCTAATTTCAAATAGTGGATCTCTATGCTCTTAGCTTCATTCGAATCACATAGTTGGTCTGCTTTAAGTGCATTTGGTGGAAAAGTGTTGTTGTGCTCTTGATTAGTTCGACCGAAAGTAACAGTTTTATTGGCCTACTTTACAGGGGGAAGCCTGGCATGATACTGACAAAGTGCTGTTCGGAGCAATCTACAAGTAAGAAGCCACTGGTCAGACATGTATTTTCTGGTTTTGCTGCATCCTTAGTACTTATCTCTCAAGTAAACCAGGTTAGAAGATTCAATCTTTCCTACTGTTATTATAGGATGCTGAATTGAGGTATATATATTTGGACATTTACCCAAAGTAGCAACAGTCTTTGGAAGCAGAAGAGAAATAAACTTGCTAGTTGGTAACAATGACAGCAACTATTTATGCAAAAAAAAATTGGACATAGATGCCTTCAGTTGGATAAATCATTTCCTTGGTTTGTTCCATGTAATGAGGTCCCAGCCAGAAGTAGCCCCCTTCAGATCAACATTGGTTTTAGACTTCATTTCTTCACCATACTTGGAATGTTAGAAGATCACTTATACAGATGCCTGAGTTTGTGTTTTGATATTTTGTTCAAGACTTTGTAGAATAGTGTCTATTCCTTTCCTTAATGCAGTATGTGATAACCTAGTTGACTCAGATCACGACTTCTCCAAAACTTAGTTATAGATTTCTGGAGGGAGTTTGCTATGGAAATTAGTCCGGATTGAATTCCTTATGGTAGTGATAGAAGAAAATTAGATAATCTTGTGCCGTCGCAGGAGCTAGAGGAGGGTACCTGATGCCTTTTACTGCATTTGGGCAGGCTGTTGCATCTGATGTGTACCATCAAAATAATTTATGTGGGCTTGCAAATGCTGCGGAGAATACAGTAGCTCTTCCGCTTGATAAGGGTTCTGATGAAGCGGCTGAGAGGATGATGATGATGAGAGGCATGACAGCAAACAATTTTGACCCTATAAGATATTCCGGAAGGTGGTATGAAGTTGCTTCACTTAAACGTGGATTTGCTGGACAAGGTCAGGAAGACTGTCACTGTACCCAGGTAAATAAAAATGGTATGTATAGTTGTGAAATGCACCTTTTGATATTGAAGTCGTGTTTCTGTAGGTAATTTTAATTTGGAGACTGCAACTAAATTGTTTTAATGTATGCGTAGACCTTCATGTTGCAAGAAAAGTCTTTCTTGTGATGTTTTTACTGTGCATGTTTTTTTTCGTCTCAGTCAAAATCTTAACCAATTATCCGACTATAAATGCAAGAAGTTTTCAATTTCAGGGTGTATATACCTTTGATATTCAGAAGAAGGCCATCCAGGTCGATACCTTCTGTGTTCATGGGAGTCCTGACGGGTATATAACTGGCATAAGAGGAAATGTTCAATGCCTTTCTGATAAAGATTTGGACAAGAATGAGACAGATCTAGAAATGCAGGAGATGATCAAAGAGAAATGTTTCCTCCGTTTTCCCACATTGCCATTCATCCCCAAGTTGCCGTATGATGTGATTGCAACTGATTATGACAATTATGCTCTTGTTTCAGGAGCAAAAGATAGAGGTTTTATACAGGTATTATCACAACGACTTTCAATTTATGCTGATATTAAATATAAGTGTACTTGTTTAGGCGACAACATTGTCTTATCTTCTTTAAACGCGAATATGGCAATGCATAGTTTGGGAAGCAATGAAATCCTTTGTTTTATTATTATTTTTATTTCTGTTAATCATTGACCTATATTTGGCATTTGTATTACAGATCTACTCCAGAACACCAACTCCAGGTCCTGAATTCATAGAGAAATACAAATCATATCTGGCCAACTTTGGTTATGATCCAACTAAAATCAAGGACACCCCACAGGACTGTGAAGTGATGTCAGATAGTCGGCTATCTGCAATGATGTCAATGTCTGAAATGCAACAAGCTTTAACAAATAGATTTCCTGATCTTGAATTGAAGCGCTCTGTTCAATTCGACCCCTTCACTAGTGTATTTGACACACTGAAAAAGCTTGTTCAGGTTTACTTTAAGTAGTAGCGGAGTAGCCTGCCCTCGTTACTTGTTTGCTTTGTTAATTCAGCCGGATGAGAAATTAAAGTTTGTACTTTGTATGCAACTGCAACTCTTAATCTTGCCAACACATCAAAATAATAATCAGTCTAACTTTCAAGTTAACTTCTCTTAATTCTGTTGACACTCTCTTAACTCTGTTAACACACGTCTAAGAAAAAAAAAACAACGATCAAACAACGTTGGGTTCAGTGTTTAGCTTCCAATATTGATCGAGCAGTATCTTTAAGTGCAATTTCTTCTAACTTAGAAGTTTGGAACTACACATATTGTTGGCTCCACTCCAACAATTGCTCTTTATTCCTTATTTACAAATGGAGAATCGAGAAGATACAATGAGCAAGAAGCTTGATGCTGAACTCAATAGATACAAATTAAGAGCAAATCGGGAAGACAAGGGATGGCCCTACCCAAGAAGCTGTCAAGTCCAGATCGAGCCATGAGGGTTCTTTAAAAAAAACACATATACATCATAATGTAGTCCAAAGTAGCATTCATCCTCCTCAAAGAACAAGAAATTAGATTGCTATAGACATTTGTAACATATATTAACATCCTCAGAAAAAATAATTAAGTTTGAATGAATCATTCATAAGAAATAATGGTAGCGATATACTTTTCCTGGAACTAAATTAAAAAAGTTTAACAAGTCAGCATCTAAACTTGTAAGAATTTTACTTGGCTGATGTAAATCTACTGTAGGGCTTGGGTATCTCTTCTTTTGCCAGAAACAAAATATCGAAGGGAATAAAAACTGTTTATTTATCTCCGAATAGATCTCGATTTACTATGTAAGGTAACCATGTAATCGAGTCGACAACTCTCTCTTTCTCTTGCTTGATGCCTGATCTTCTTCATCCTGAAAGGGCGTTACATACTGATATTAGTCCTATATATACATCGCTATATAATCGTATGTATACATGTATTTATTCACAAGTATGACACTGAAGTCTCATTTACCTGAGCTTCTGCAAGTAAGATTTGGTCTTCACTAGAGGCTTGTCTATTTCTTTTTCGTGGCAGTTCAGCTCCTTGTTAAAGCTGGATCACAAGCCAACACATTAAAAAGATATATTATTTTCTTATGTTCATATAGGAAAACTCACATCAGTATGTAGAAGGGAATTCATGTATAAACCTTTTTCCCCTGAGGTTTTGGCGATGATGCACGATCCTTATTAACAGTCCATATTTTGCTCTTCTTTGTTGATAGTTCATGATCATCTTGCTCCTGCTCCTGTAGTATAAAACTTAGACATTATATGTTTTATATATCATATGTGTGTAGTCATATGTTAAAATAATAAAGTTTCTTGATCCTTGGCCGACAATTTGTTTTATTTCTCTTTTTTGATGGTTGTTGTTCTTGTTCTTGGACTACAAGGAAGAATAGTGATATATATGACTTTAGACATATGGTAAAGTGTAAAATATGCACATGGTAAACTATGTACCTAAGGATCTTGAGGGAATGGTTGATTCTTTTCTTCAGATGATGCCTTGTTTCTCTTTTCTGATGGATGAGTTTCTTGAAGAAGCGCATAATATCCATGTTTGACTTCAAATAAGCTTTCAAGTCACTGTTCAAACTTTCACTAAGCTGTGTACTTCGCATTCCAATTGTAACTACTTCTTCATGTAACATTTAACCCATTTTTCCTTTAACTTATATATGCTTTGTAGCCATGTGTTGCTACGAACATCATATTTATCTAGCATACGATCCCAAGCATCTTCAAATTCTTTTTCGTCCTCGTACTCATACATGCATTGAAATCTGTAATAAAAAAGAGCCATGTTTCATCATATATCCCAAGTGTTTGATTCCATTTTGGACTGTGAAGAACAGATTACAAATTTGAAGGGTTCTGACATGACTGCTCCTTTAACTACCTTAAGAGACTGCCTTCTTCTCCATAAGCCATATCTTTTTTGCACTTTGTTCTCAAGTAATTTTTTTGGTCTCTCTCTGTATATCTGAGAATATCCTTTCCACCAACTTGTGCACAAAAAAACTGGTGTGCTACTTTAGGTGCAAGTCCAGTTGAAGTAGCAATGTCAATTTGAACACCTTGGGCATTTGATATGCTTCGCTGAGAAGGAATCATATGACAAGTTTCTGGGGTATGCAGTGGATGGTTGTGCTCCTTAACGAAAGCATAAACTTGAAACTTGCTAGTTTCTCTGATAAATTTCAGTCTTAAGCATGCGGGACAGTTTGTTCTTATTTCCCGTTTATCCACTGGTGGACAACCCTCTTTGGAGTAGACAAGTCTAGTTGAATTAACTATTCTATTTGTTTGACTCTTGTTTGTATAAAGTGTTCGAACACTAAAACCAGTTCGGCCTCCATACTCACGCCAAAATAAATATGCTTCATCCAAACTATCAAATTGCATACCTATTTTAGGAATCCAATCAGGACGAGACGTATTACTTCTATCATCCAAAGAACATCCAGTATTCTTATCCATTCCACTTTATATAAACAAATTAAAAATGATAAAACTCAGCAATAGGTTATGATAAAAATATGGATCGGTGATTATACATATATCTTCATCTGCTCTTGGGGTGCTCACTTTAATTTAAATTTTATATGAAGATCACTTTAGGGCATCTGCAGCGGCACGGGACGGCGAGGACGTCCGGGGGGGGGGGGGGGGGGTGGCCCCCCTGGAGAGGACGTCCGGGGAGGAAGATCGGTGCAGCGGGAGGGAATGGGGGAGGCGACCGACGGTTGACCACGAGGATGTCCGGGCCGGCGTCCTCGTTTGAGGAAGAAGGAGAGGACGTTCCGCCTGGTGGGCCCCACGCACGTGGGTGACGCCAGGCTGACGTCTTTTTTTTTTTTTTTTTTTTAAACCTGGCGCGTGTATTACACGCGCCGGGTAAAAGGTAAAAAAAAAAATTACAAACCAATGGGATTGCGCCACGTGGCGCGTCCAGAACTGATCTGCTAGCAACGGCTAGCTTGATCTCATCCGTCCATTTTGAACGGATCTAAACTGATCCAACGGCCTGCATTTAAATGCAACGGCCAGATCAGTTAATTTTGAATAAATTGCAAAAAAAACCCAAAAAAATTGCAATTAAATCCCCAAAAATTTGCAAATGAGCCCCTACATTTTTTCTATAAATACTACCTTAATTTCATTCATTTCTCACAACATTTCATTCACAACAAATTCATTCTCTCCCTCTCTCCATCTCTCCTCAAAATTCATTTTTTTTGTTGGAAATTATGGCTACAAATTGGCTTCTTTCGGAAGATGTACAATTGAGCATCTCTTATTGTCGTTTTAGCGTTGATTCCATCACCGAAAATCGACAAAAGGTGGAAAAATTGTGGGAAAAGGTTTATGCCGATTTTAAGGCGAATTGGGAGCTAGGTTATGGTGAATCGATGCCGGAAGCTAGGACCCAAAACGCATTATCCTCTCGTTTCGCAAAGTTGAAGCCAAATTTGAAACTTTGGGGAAGTGCTCTTTCTTTCGCACGAAGGAATGCATCTTCCGGCTCCAACATTCACGATGAGGTAATGTTTTTGATCTCCAATATTTATTTCATTTTTTACCATATTGTTTCAACTTATGTTCATGAAATACATGTTATTTATTTCACTTGCTATTTATGAATTACAAGTTATTTATTTCATGTTATTATTATTAATTTTTAGATGAGATGTGCTCAATCATTTTATGTGGCAAAAAAAAAGAAAGAGTTTAAAGACTTTGCTTGTTGGGAAGTAGTGAAGAATCATCCTTACTTCATCCATGTCGAGGCTAGTACACCTCCGGCTTCTTTATCATCTACTCCGTCTTACTCTTCATCACATCCCGCAAGCTCAATGCCTCCCACCGTCAACTTGGAGGAGGATGATGCATTTGCCACACCAATGAGTAACCAAGCTCCTTCTTCTCCAGAGCGTCCTATGGGAGTGAAAGCGGCAAAGGAAGCGAAAAAAAAGGGAAAAAGGGTATGACGCAATCAAATGAAAGAGCCGAGGCTTTGAATAGGATTGCGGCAAATCAAGAATCTTATGGTCGCAATCAAGCGGAAAGTGATGCAATTGAGGTTTCCCTTATGCGAGAGCAAATCGCCCTTCAAAAGAAAGACATCCAATTAAGGGCTTTGGCAGAGGAAACTCGGATTATGTCAATGGATACCGAGAGCATGACTCCTAAATCCAAGAGGTATTTCACAAAGAGAAAAGCAGAAATCCTTTCTCAATTGGATGGGGTTGAAGAAGAAGGTAGCGAAGAAGGCTATTCCAATTGTTATCGCCCCCTTTTTCCAAGCACTTAAATTATGGTTTATGTAATTTAAATTATGTACTTTAAATTATGTACTAGGTAGTTTAATTTATGCACTTTAAATTATGTACTATGTAGTTTAATTTATGCACTTTAAATAAACATTGTAGTTTCCCTTTTACATAAACAAGGTTGCACTTTCTTTATTTTCACCAAGTTCTCACACATAACAAAATAAAGAAACACACATAATAGAAATACGTAATTGAAACTCACAACAATGCAATTAAAACAACATATTTTAGAGTTGTTCCCCGGTCTCAAGAAACCAGTTGTGCTTAACTAAGTCCTTCTGAAGCTCTCCATGGATGTAAGCAGATTGGAGATCAACAATACGGTCATTAAACCGTTGTTCATTTTGTCCATCTCTTCCAACCGGCTGGAAAGGAATTCGGTTCCCCCCTTCATCCACTGGCCCATCATAAGCTGTAAATGCGGTAGCTGGGTTTTGGAGATCTTCTTCGTCGTTCTCCTCAAACTCATCCTCCACGAATTCCTCCTCAACGATCATGTTGTGCATTATGATGCACGGCAACATGATGCTTTTTAACGTCGAAAGGCGGTGACACCGAGCTGCATGACGAATTATCCCCCAACGAGCTTGTAAGATGCCAAAGCACCTCTCCACATCCTTGCGGTAGGACTCTTGCTTCCTCGCAAAAAGCTTTTGTGGAAGATCTTGAGGATTCGAAATCGTTTTGACAAACGAGGAGTACCTCGGATATATCCCGTCGGCAAGGTAATAAGCGTTACGGTATGTCATACCGTTCACTTTATAAGTCACAGCCGGACTTCTTCCAGCAAGCACTGCATCGAAGACATCTGATTGGTAGAGCACGTTGATATCATTTTGAGCTCCTGGTACCCCGAAGAAACTGTGCCAGATCCATGTGTCATATGAGGCCACTGCCTCTAAGATGATATTTGGACGACCCTTCCTCCCTGAGTACGCCCCGGACCAAGCAGTTGGGCAGTTCTTCCACTCCCAATGCATACAATCAATGCTTCCGATCATACCAGGAAATCCTCGATGTCTAGCCCTGCTTAGAAGTCGAGTGATGTCTGTCTGATCTGGAGCACGGAGGTAACAGGTACCATAAAGCTCTACCACTTGGGTGCACCACTTCTTCATGCACTCCAGAGTTGTTGATTCCCCCATCCTTGTGATTTCGGCACACTGATCAGCAGCTGAGCCGTAGGCCAACATCCGGAGAGCACCGGTCATCTTTTGTTGGGGAAGGAGTCCGACCATTCCAGTGGCGTCGGCTCTTTGATGCCAAAATGGGTCGTTGTTGCAGAGATCCGTCATTACACGGTTGAATGTATTTCTGCTCATTCGGAACCGTCGACGAAAGTCATGGTCGGTGAAGACTGAGCGTTCGATGAAGTAATCTTCCATAAGATTTTGGCCCCTGGACTCCCTCATCCTTGGTTGATTTGGAAGGCGGTGTGGTGGTGGTTCATCATCAAAAGTTGCATCAACGGCCACCGCGTCGATGACGAATTGATTGGCAGTTTCTGCATTTCGCCGGTGTTGTTGTCGCCTCCGATTGAAAAAGGTACCGAAACCCATGGGATTCATCTTGATGAAAAGGAAAAAGGGAAGAAGTGTTTATGGTGGCTTAGATACGAGTAAACTACAAGTGAT
Organism: Geum urbanum; assembly: GCA_946800695.1. Taxonomy (NCBI): domain Eukaryota; kingdom Viridiplantae; phylum Streptophyta; class Magnoliopsida; order Rosales; family Rosaceae; genus Geum; species Geum urbanum. The sequence goes on along the minus strand of OX327001.1, from coordinate 50,978,857 downwards.
GCGTAGTTGGTGTGAGTCTACCGAACACACATAGCTCTTTCTTTTATAGCCATCTTGAAAAATCAGATTTTTCAGATAACGACATGTGTCGACTGTCGATTGGTTGAAAATCTTACCGGATATCTCCATCAATAATTTTGCCGACACCGACACGTAGACATTACACGTGTTTCATTCTCATTGGTTTGTAATCTTACCGAAAATCTTACCGGATATCTCCATCAATAATTTTGCCGACACCGCCACGTAGACATGACACGTGTTTCATTCTCATTGGTTTGTAATCTTACCGAAAATCTTACCGGATATCTCCATTAATAATGTTGCCGACACCGCCACGTAGACATGACACGTGTCTCAAAATTACGGGTCGAAAATCTTATCGGAAATCCGCTACCAATTATACGATCCAGATTGACACGTGTCGGCATCTTATTGGGTGAAAGTATTATTTGAAGATAAATGTAAAATATTTTAAATATTAATGAATAGTAATAGGAAGTTCTATTTTGGAAACCGCTGCACGAAAAACAGGAATAGGAATTCCTATTTTGAGGAATTCCTCAAATAAGTGAGGAATTCCTCAAAATAGGAATTCCTCACCCAAAACATGGGTGCACATGCTCTTATACAAGCCATGGACGATTGGTATACAAGCTAGCAGTAAATGCTTCAATTTAATTTACTACAAAGAAGAAAATTGTAATATATGCTAGTAGTATACATGCCCTCTCTCAAGTCTCAACCATGGACGATTTTCCATTTGACAATAAGAAAGAAAGAGAAATTGTTGGAGCAGAGCTCCGGTCAACAATCTGCATGCGTAAGTCAAAAGTGGTCTTCGTATTGCTACTCAATCAATTATTTAAACTAGCGTGTTTTTTCTTCTTCTTTTTGTTTGATCGTAAACTGAACCCAAAGTACAATTTGTTTGTTGCTTTTTCTTTTTTCTTAGTCGTGCGTTATTAGAGTTAAGAGATCAAGGATTAACTTAGTTAAAGAAGTTAACTTGAAAGTTAGGCTGATTATTATTTTAATGTGTTGGCAAGATTAAGAGCATTAGATTAGACGAATGAATGGAATTATGCGCATTTTATGTAAAGTGCACTTCAGAGGAGCCGAATCCATAAAGTGATTCATCAACATGCAGTTCGAAGTGTACGTTATTCTAATCTGTATACAAGTTGATTATATTTCAAAAAATCAAAATATATTTTTTATTTTCTGATACAAAATTAAACAACGACAAAACATGATTAGGAAATGCGAACTTTTTCTCACAATCTCCACCCGCTAGGTCAAATTAAACTTAAGAGACAAGTTATTAAACCAGAGGAGGAAATGAGAGCATTTCTCTCTAACCCTAAAAAGGCTCTCATGGCGGCGACTTCTCTTAGCTTTCATCGTGCGACCCAGCACCCTGCAGTTCCTTTGGGTTTGGCACTATTGGCACCTCTATTTGTGGGCGTGGCACCATGATTGTTCGAGAGTGGGCTGGTCAAGATAGCACTTGAGCACTTCTTCGATAGTTTGCGGCATGAGCGTGCTCGACTCAAAAGCAAGGAGAGTCGCTGGGCTGCCAATGGTCCCGATTTGGTGGGCATAATTCGTCATTTTCTTGAGATTTATCTCTCTCATGGCGGCGAAAAAGGGTGGTATTGGTGTTGGTGTAGGCTCACGTATTGTGGCTGTGCTACTGCGGCATCTTCTTGATGTGAATCTTTATATTGGGACGACGTTGCATTGGTTGCGGAAAAATGGCTATGTTGTGGCAACATCGAGTTCTTTTTGTCTCAGGAGGGGTGCACCGCTGCTCATGCAGAGGCAGCAGTTCTTGTTCGGAGGCCGACATAACAGTTGTTCGGTCATTGGGGGGTTGGCAATGCAAGGTTAGTGGTGACGTCATGCTCCTACAACCCTAGCTAGATTGGTTCAATTTTTTGGGCCCTGGATGAGTGTTTTGATTTTAGGAATTGGGTTTTTTAGGCATACCTCTTTTTGTTTTACGATTTGGGATTGTGGTGATCTTTGTTTTAGATTAGTTAGTCCTTGTTTTGTTTTGTTTTGGGGCCTAAGTAGAGTCATTAGACTCAATAAAAAGAAATTAGGGTCTTGGTCTATCTGTGCCCCTAGTTGTAGTATCATAGTTGCTTTTTAAGGTAGAGCGCGTCGTTAGCGACATCAGTTTTATATTATGATCTCTAACATAGTGATGCCTAGTATATCAATGATTCCTATTTGATCATTGCCCCTCGGGACCGATAATTGTAAACTGTTATTCACTGTTCCTTTTAGTGGAATGACACACCGTTTTTGTTTAAAAAAAAAAAGACGAGTTATTGGAGGGAAGACTAGAACACCAAATGTGTTTGGACCATCAACTTAAAAGTAGCTTGTCATAGTATGTTGCAAAACAAAAATCCAGAAAGACAATGTTGTGAGATGTCTGATATCTATCTTGAAAAATACTTGTATCCTCTACCTCTGGGGTGAAGTGTCTATACAGTAGTTAAATTGTTAAGAGTGTATCAAAATTTTAAGTTTCTACTCAAATCTTCGCAATGGATTATGTAACAAAATAGAGGAGTTGGGCTGGCCCAAGTCCATGTATTCGTTTCACAACCAATTAGAGTTATAAAAGACCATAAAGATCACACACAAATAATACTAGCCTTCCTGCACGCGCGAAGTTATCGCGCTCATGCGTGCGAATTGTTAGTGTAATTATTGAAGTTGTGCAATTAAATTATTTTATGAAATATATAATTCAAACACTTTTAAATTTTGTTCTCAATCATGACTCTCTAAATTGTATATAAAAGGAATGAAAAGCACATGAAATGAAGCTATATCAAGAAATACAATATCTTTCAGAACGTAGAGCTTTTTCTATTTTTAATATAATATTTTATGTTTTCAAAATTTATTATCTGAAAAAAATTAACCAAACACACTTTTAGTTTCTAACTCAAAACTTAATTTTGGTTTATTAAAAAATAGCAGTTTGTATGTTGTGCGGATGAGCATCGCACTGACACGTGCAAATTTTCATTGCATAGATATCATTTTACGCAAGATATAATTAAACCGAACATATTTTCACTGCATTATTGTATTAAAAAACTAAAAATTATTTCGTAAAACAATAGCAAACCCAACCTTAATCCTCTGTAGATCTCGGCAACACCAATCTAAGATTCAATGGTACACCAATTTCTTAGAATAAACGAACAAACAAAAGCCAACCAAAGTAACACATTCCCTCACGCTCTTTGTTATGGTATTTTAGAGGTTGAAAGACCTCACATCTGCCAATTTTTTCTGCAACTAAGAAATTGACATTGGTTACAAAAAAAAAATGGATACTGAGTTGCACACCCTTTAAGGCTTTAATACATTTATCTTCCATGGCAAAATTACAACACTCGTTATAAATGCAAAGTATTAATTTCTTTTCTTTTAATGGGAACTTCACCACTGGATTGATTTTATAACAGTGATTATCCTTTGCCTCATCTAAACTCTAAAGTGGTTCATTTATAAAGCTATAAACTTACATGGAGACAACCATCCGAAGTTGTACTCCATAACAAAATGAACTAAACATAGGTGTGTTCCATAGATTATCATCACCAAATAATATGTTTCCCGGATATAGAGAAGAGAAACATCAAAGTTCATAGCTACATTCCAAACCAAGGAAACCATGTAAGGTCCATATCTCCTACTTTTGGACCGAAGATAACTTCCACAGGCAAAGCTGATTTTGGTTGGTATATATAATGCATGTAGAAAACCCATAAAAACATAAAAGAGGCATTGAAAGAGCAATTATTTGTTATTGACTAAGTATATACTACTGGAACTCCTTCAAAAAGATGCCACTCTTAGATCTTGTCTATTGACAGAGTGTTCGGGACGAAGATGTAAGTAGACATCGACCCCTCTGATTAGCTCAATCATGTAGAACTTGTTAATTGTTGTAGTGTTGGCGAAGAACATGCATGTAAGCATTAGCCTCCAATAAGTTCAATCTTGTTAACCTCACAACTCATAGAATTCGAATACACCACAACTCACTTCTCATCATGTCCTATGTTGCTTTACACCTAGAAATGAGTAAACCATATTTAAGATTATGCTAGAAAACAATAAAGAGGAGAGACAATTATACTAGGTACACATTTAAAATGTTTTAGATCATTATAGGCATGCCCATTTCAAATCGTCTATTTGGAGTGTACAATTGTACATTGATTTTATACACATGCTTTTCTCATTTATTCATTTGTCAATCCAACATGACTTGAAAGTTGAAATAACCAAGAAAATATAGTTATAACTTGATGAACTTACCCAGTTACCCATTCAATACTAGTTGACAAAGCTGACACAAACAAAAGAATCCAAGGAGTTTAGACACAAACAAAATAATCCCACTCCCTGGATGAAATTTACCATATTAAAAAATAAAATCCCAACAACAATAAAGAAAGGAAGGAATATTGATTCAGATAATGAGACAATCACACCTTGAGAGTAAATTAGCCTCTAAGTGGATTTGAATTTTGATCTCTCCTCTTTCTGTATCTGATGTCCCAATTAACTGCAAGTAACACAAAGTCACAAACATATAGTAACACACATGTACCTACACGGCTACACCTTATACATCTCCCAAAAATTTGATCTTAGTTCTTTCAAGAAAAGCTTAGAGTATATCATAGTCAATAAGTCGAGTCAATTTACCTATCACAACTTCGACTCCTTTGATGTCTTCCCTTTCCTCTCTACGGCAAGTTCCAGCACCGCCTTTCCTCCAAGTAGACTCCAATCGATGTCTGCTTTACTCTAAAATTCAATGACACCAACAACAACAACAAAATTTGGGGTATAGAAATGATGAAAAGAAAAATTGATGAGTATAAAGTAAAACAAAAAGAAGGAATAATTAGACAATCAAATAGGGAAATTTTCAAGTACCTTTCTGGCCAAAAGGAGAGAGCCCAGAGGTTTGACGGAGCCATCTGACAGCCTGAATTGATTAGAAATGGGAGATCAGTCAATTTTTACAAATATAAAAGTGTGGGAGATGGATAACTGCAAATCGTCAGTTTCTCTTCTTCGAAGTAAACCCCTTGTCTCCTTCCGCATACATTGCTCGCGATTGTGCCGATTTACACATTTATCCCCCTTTATATTTTCCTATTTCATGTATAGTTATAGAAAGACAGAATAATTTTAGGTATTATGAATGTTCTACCGTCAGTTATGCTGAAAAATGTTGTAAGGCTTGTTTCTTTAATTAATAGAGGTTTATGGAAAAGGTTGGCATATGAAAGGTTTGTATAATTAAGAACAACTCTCAATGCAGGATTATGAGGATTAGTTTTATTGACCCGAGGTCTTTTAGTTTACTATTATATGCATTGTTGTTGGTATAGCCGCCATTCGTATCAAAAATCTGATTTGTGCTGATTGATGATCTGCATGCTTCCCTTAGAGGTTGAGACCCAACTGCATTAATGTCCAATTTGTTCAATGAGGCATGCACCATTATACCTCAAAATAACGATAATCAGGGTCGACTAATGATTTACTTATCTCTTCAGGTCGACCAAACCGATATAGATTCTTACTGCTTCATCCACCAAGAAGTTTGGTTATGTTATCTCAATCCTGAGCACCCAGGTCAACGATATACTTTGCACATTCTGATGCTACTTCACCATTTTCATTATGCAAGACCAAAGCATGTCAATGTCTCACTTTTTACCTGAAATCATCTTTAACACTTAAGTCCATAAATTCTTAAAAGGAATTTTCAATGTTTATACTATAACTCACAATTGATACCTTACATTACTCATATTCCAAGATAGGCTATGAATTGCGCGAACACTACAATCCTGATCCACGCACTCAACATTCCGGAAGCTTTAAGGGAAGTAATACTGATTGAAGTTCGGGAACAGCTATGGGTTATAAAGTTGCATGGCCATGCACATACCATAACTACACCTCCATACCATATCTGCACGGCCATGCACATACCTTAATATGTTATACATGCAATACAACCAAAAAGAATACATCCTATTACTCTCACCAAAATATATATAAGTTCGAAGAGAAACCAAAGATAGTTCAAACTTAAAACCAAATAAACATTACCAATTTCTGCCAAACAATAAATTCATAGATACTTAATTCTTCCCTAATTGGCTTGGATAAAATAAAATAACTAAAATTAACATTAGATTCATATTCAATCTTACCAGCAGAATTCTTGAGGCAGAGCATTAAGCACAAGAGCTTCCCTCTTGATTCAAAGTTCCTGCTCCACTACTTCCTCATATGTTTGGTTATCTCCAGTATATTGTGTATTTGGAGATATCGATATGACTCTTGGGAGTCCATCCATGTTATTGGGAGTTACACTGGTGAAGGTCAGGTGATCACATTAAGGTTTCAATACGTTGTAGTTATTGTTGGTGGAGTTATTTGATATAGTGAACCAGGTGATACTATAAGTATGTTGAATGAGAATTATGAGATGTGGAGATATTTAGTATTGCAGTTATGGTGATTTATGCTCATAGTATAGTGTATTTGAATTATGAGAAATCCGGATGGGATACGGTGCCCATGGTGTGTTTTGGGATTTGGTTATTTGAAGTGTTCTCTTAATGTAGGTTTTTGGGTTCCTTAGTTTCATGGGAAACTATGCCCTATTTTTCGTAGAATTTTCAGGCATACGATACTATGCAGGGTTGTAACTTTTTTTGAAATCGGTCGGATTCCCTACATATATTTTAGTTTTGGAATGGTCAGAATAAGTCTTCAGTCGGTTATCTTTGTGACTTTGGGAGTCATGTCATGTGAGAGTGTCAGCGTAAGGACACCTTAGGTAGAATTTCGGTGCTAAGCTCTAGTGGTGATTTGGGAGCCACTTCAGGAGTTAGAGCCGCATCGCCACTTTTACAGTCATTTGTATCAGGACCACAACTAGAGATGTTTATAGATTTGATTGAGCGAATAAGCCCAGTTTTTATGAGTAGAACTTGCCACTAAAATTGACATGGATACCATATGCTTTCAGGTAATTACGTTATAGAAAAGCTAGACATGGTTGGATTACAACGCTTTCTAGTATTCGGTTATAAGGAGTATTTGATTTAGACACGGGATCAGAAGAGCAAGACTTGGTAGCAAGACGACGACATGCTAACTGTTTTGTGGACAATTCTTGAAGTTGTGGATAATGCTTGAGAGCTGAAAGAGCTTATCTGTGAATTGTACCCGTTCGTACTTTACTAGTATATGCATAAATTTCGAGGATGATTTTTTTAAGGGGGGTGGGTAGACTGTGACATCCCAATTCGATCATTCTTTATTTATGATTTATTTAATGATAATCGTCGAGGTAATTAATTTTTACCGTTGGTAATTATCAATGGTATTTATCAGAATTATATCGATTACATTTTTTGAGGAAATTCTTTGCTAAAAGTGGTAGAGTTTATCGAGACAATTTCATGGCCACATCAAGAGTTTAAATCAGAGTTACGAGAAAGAATTTATAGTCAATCAAAGTTTTGTACAAGATTACGATACATTTAGTCTCAAATTTTGACTATAAATAGAAAGTTTCCATAAATGAGAAGTCAACTCTTTCCATCTTTGGTAATTTTCCTTTTCTTTTCTCTCCCCTCTCTCTCTCTTCCTTCTTGTTCTCTCTTTCCCTCCGTCGGCCTCACCACCGGCGAACGACTGGACGACCATCAAAATCGGCAAGGCCGGTGTCAAAAGAACCGACTCAACCTCCTCTACATGTTTGTGGGTGTCTTTGCAACAATAGGTGGTAGAGCAAGGAGAATAGACGCCATGAAGGTCACGGTTTCAAGGGGTAATCAGGGTCGGCTCCGGCAAGGTTTCCGGCTACTTTTCTGGTGTAATTGGATTGGGTTTTGATCCTAGATTTTATTGGTATGTTTGTTTTGATGCGAGGTGGTGTAATATGATGAGAATTGGTGGAATAAAATTACATTCCAGCGAGGATTTTTGGATCAACGCCGTGGGCGGTGGTCGACGGTGAATTGGAGGATGGGGTGATAGGGTTATTTCTCCCTTCGTCACCCTGAGCTGATTGAGGTATGCCTCGAGCCACGAGGTGGCTTGACGGCGGAGAATGGTCGTCGGAAAAGATTTTTCGACCAGAGAGTTTCGAGGGAAATTCGGGTCGATTAGGCTGAAATTAAAGGTTGGTCTCCCTTTGATGAATATTGTTGTTGGGTTGATTTTGCACAGGTTGAGCTGGGAGTAGTCACCGGTGCTGCCGCGCCGCCGCCGATTCAGGGTGGAGCTCTGGCCAGGGCATTTTTGGCAGAAATTTTATAACGTTTTGTTCGTAATTACGCACCGAATCTAATCTAATGATGAAGTTTTTGAATTGAATTTGACATTATTGGTTAAGACGTATAGTTAATCAGATAATAATTAAATATTTTTACGATATTAATAATCGGTTGAATCATTTGTTGATTTGAACGCAAGTCACATAACGTTTAAGGATATTTGTTACTACTTAAAAAGAGGATTCAAGAATTGGAAATTGGGATTTGAGAATTTGATTAAAGCTCGATATTGATTCGGGAAGCACTATTTTCGAGAATGCGATGTTCTTGATTGTATTTCTCGTTGGTGATGAGCTTAGTTATTCGATATAATTTTTTACGATTAGTTTTTACATATTAATCATTATTTTAGGATGACGTACGAGCAGCTAGTGGAAGATGTATAGAGACGCCGACAGATGTGCTTGGCTGATTAGAGATCATAGCACAGTACTGTGAGTGGATTTTTTATTTTCACAGTCGTAGCAAGTTTGATTTCAGTATTTAAGTATTCCAATTAATTTACAGTATATTTTAGAACATATTAAATTTGGAGGTTTTTCTTGTGATGAAATTTAGTTAGTTGCATCGATGCACCAACTATTCGGCTTATCATAGAATAGTCTAGTTGCGGAGGTAAGGTTGCCTCGTCTGGCCATCAAGGGAGGTCAAGTGGCCTTGTCTGGCTCATCACCTATATTTTTACATACAGTTTGTCGATTCAGGTTAGGGAAAAATCCCTGAGCGGACACCTCCATAGAGCAGATGAACTCGCATTATTTTACACAGATCAGCGGAAAGACATCAGATTTAGTTTTACTTCAGTTTTTACGATTATCATACGATATTGATTTTTGTCCACTCAATCTAACGTTTTATTTTTATGCCTTTCCCTGGATCCTTTGTTTTTAATTGTCCAGTTTGCAGGATAACAGGTTGAAGTCGTGATTGTCTAGAGTTCATGACAGTTCACAGCTTCTGCTTTCTCAGTGTAGGATTACAGCAAGGCTTTTGGGTTGCTCGTGCTAAGGTAGCTGATACCGATTAGTCGATGCTAGAGACCTTAACACGGATCCCGCAAGACTTATCTGTGGATTATTAGGGTAACGGTTTTTGTCAATTGGTATCAAAGCATTATGTATCATGATCCTGTTGATTATCTTGTATCCTTGGTAATTTTAGAGTGCGATGGTCGGACTGTAGCGGCTCCCATCGTATGCTTTCAGGCATATGGATCACTAATGGTATAAGATAATCTTCTAGGTGAGTATCTCCAGTTTCTTGTGTCATGCCTCATGGATGTGATCGACTACTTCAGTGACAGTTTACGTAATGAATATGTACTATTTTCATTACGTTTTACCTTTGAGATTTCTATGACTTGGTGGGTTGCGAGGTTTATCTGGGTGCTGTGTATTCGGGGATGCCAATAGAGTAGATAATGCCAGCTTATGAGATTAGATGATCTTGATTCTCGGCTGAGGAGCTGTTATTTTATGATGTGTCGATATCCTGGCATCCTTGGTACTTGATATTAATCTTTCCATTCTTTGGAGGATAGGATGATGTAGCCGTCATCGTAAATATCACTGGGAGCAGTATCAGGCGAGCATAGCTATGTACTTTAGTATAAATTGGTAGCAAGGGCACTATGAGTTTTCAGTGCTGGTGGGTTGTCGAGTATACGATTATACTTCCAGGAATGACTCTCAATGTTATTATTGTTGATTGAGTCATGAAGGTCTAATGTATTAATTAAGTTCCGCAGGAACTTTTAGCGTGTTATGCGCAGTTCTGCAATTTTTGCAAGTAATCGAGAGTACTCAACTTCCATTCAGTGCAATTCGACGATTGCTCCTTGTTTCCGATAATTTCTTGTTGCTTAAGCTATATTCGAGCTATTATCGTTTGACTACATGCAACGAGAAGTGGAAGATTCTTGTTATTGTTTATGTCTCCAAGGGATGATTTTGATGATCATGGTGGGATAATTCCCAGGGGATCTACAATCAGGGCATTATGGGAGTTTGGACCAGTAATTTACCTATTATGGACTCGTAGCATCGAGTCATGGTTAGTCGTGATATGCGGTTGCTTCCTGAGGAGATTTATGATTTGTGGTGCAGCCGTGTGGGTTAAGAAAATTGTTTACTTTAACCTTTAGTGTTTCATGGGATGTTTCACGATTCTTTCTTAAACATCCTTATTACATGCTATCTGAGGTCTTGATTTTCCTTCGAGTGCGGTAGATTAAGTACTTGCATTTGATTCCAGCTTCATTCATTATATTTAAGAGTTATTTCACCACCTTTTATTTATTTCATCTAATCATTGATACAACCTTGCTTCTCTATACTGATGAAATGACTATGCCGTAGCGATATAGCATTCCACAACAGAATAACTCATAGCAATCAACTTATATCCAGTACCCATTTTGTTTCTTCCTATGTATGAGAGTTGTTTGTCGATATGATTTACGACATAAATACTGGCATCGACGATGTGTTTACGATGACCACTATCGAAAGAAAGATTTTTGTTGGGAGTTGACACAATGTTCTGGTTATTCACGATGGGTATACTTTTGAGTCATTGACCCTCAAGTGGGTGATTGCAGTAGTTTCAGTGGCTCTGATGTGTTGTACGACTTGTTTTGTGTGTTTCCTTTTCCGTCGAAAGAGTTACGATCCCTTAGTTGTGGACGAGGAAAATAGAGTATATGACATGTGTCTATTATAACGATTTCCTTTAGACATGCAGTCTTAGTCAACTTAGCATTGAAAATTCGTTCATTTTTGCAGAATGTGTCAATAGTACAGAACCTCTTATGTTATCGTGTTTCATGATATTTTTAGCTAGATTTTATACCGCATTCGGTGTGGAGCACGACATTTACTTGATTTTACACTGGACAAGAAGGCAGTGGTTGATATGTATTATACCTCCTCTACTCATGTCACAGAACCTGATAAGATTGATATTATAGCCACATTGCCTCTTGACATGTTCCATTCTTATTCAGTGATTGAAATTCATTCATCCATGTGTGAGCTAGCTAACCAGTATCATTTTATTAAACGACATATTTTCGTCTTATGAGTTGGAACTACTTATTGTATATCAAGCAATATTTAGGGAAATGAAAAGGAAGATACTCCACCACTGAGCATGGTGTATAGTGAATGGTTAAGTTAGACAGTTTTCCTTGGGTTACAACATGAAATTTCATTAAACCACCACCGTAGGAACCTCGACACGCAGTAGATTTCAATATCAAGGTTAGTAGAGGATACTAATTCACGATTTTGGTGATCCTAGTGACTCGGTCATTTTTCGTATTGAATCTTGAGTTGTTCGACTTTATTCTTCATGAATCAGTCATGTTTATTCTTTGCCATGACCATGATTTTTCCTATAAAGGTGTTTCCTTGAGATGTGCAGTCAGCTCTAGGATACAATTCTCCCAGTTATAAAGCACGAGGGTGGGGATGTTGATATTATGATTCTGGTGCATTGTCATGTGTTCTACATTTGTACAAGTACGATTAATAAACCACTTAGCTCGGTTAACAGTAAACATTTGTAATTATCACGAGCACGTGCAGAGATTAGAGAAAGATATATGTTGCACAACTCCGAAATTTTATTAGCCTGGATGGAGGAGTATCATGTAGGGGAATAACGATCTGTACTTACGGGAATATTTTTTAGAATAATACACGAAAATGCAACTTTTGACTAGTTTCCATAAATGAGAAGTCAACTTTTTCCATTTTTGGTAATTTTTTTTTTTTTTTCTTTTCGCTTCCCTTTCTCTCTCTTCCATCCTGTTCTCTCTCCCTCCATCGGCCTCATCGTCGGTGAATGACCAGACGAACACCAAAACTGACGAGGTTGGTGTTAAAAGAACCGCCTCAACCTTCTCTACATGTTGGTGGATGTCTTTCAGGCGATGGGTGGCAGAGGAAGGAGAATCGATGCCGTGAAGGTCATGGTTTCAAGGGGTAACCGGTGTCAGCTCTGGCGAGGTTTCTGGCAACTTTTCAAGTGTAATTGGATTGGGTTTTGATTCTAGATTGTATTGGTATGTTTTTTTTGATGCGAGGATGTGTAAATCGATGACAATTGGTGGAATCAAATTGGATTTTGGTGAGGGTTTTTGGGTTGATGTCGTGGGTGGTGGTCGACGGTGAATTGGACGACGGGGTGATAGGGTCATTTCTCCTCTAGTTACCCTGAGCCGATTAGAGTATGCCTCGAGCCACGAGGTGGCTTGATTGCGGAGAACGGTCGCCCGAAAAGATTTTTCCGCCGAAGAGTTTCGAGGGCAATTTGGGTTGATTGTGCCGAAATTAGAGGTTGGTCCTTCGATAAATATTGTTGTGGGTTGATTTTGTAAGATTGAGCCGGGAAAATTCATTGGTGCCGTTGTGCCTTCGGCAGCGGCGGCGGTTCACGGGGGAATTCCGGTGAGGGTGTTTTTGGCAGAAATTTCATATTGTTATATTCGTAATTACATACCAAATCAGATGATGAAGTTATTGAATATAATTGGACATTATTGGTTAAGACGTATGATTAATCAGATAATAACTAAATATTTTTACGATATTAATAATTGGTTGAATCATTTGTCGATTTGACCGCGAGTAACATAATGTTTAAGGATTTTGGTTACGACTTAAAAATAGGATTCAAGAATTGAAAATTGGAATTTGGGAATTTGATTAAAGCTCGGTATTGATTAGGGAAGCACAATTTTCGAGAATGCAATGTTCTCGACTGTATTACTCGTTGATGATGAGGTTAGTTATTTGATATGATTTTCGGCGATTAGTTTTTATATATTAATCGTTATTTTAGGACAACGTATTAGCAACTAGTGGAAGATGTATAGAGACGCCGACATATGTGCTTGGCTAATTGCAGATCACGACACAGTATTGTGAGTGGAATTTTTTTTTTCACAATCGTAGTGAGTTTGATTTTTAGTATTTAAGTATTCCAATTTAATTTACAGTATATTTTAGAATAGATTAAATTTGGAGATTTTTCTTGTGATGGCATTTAGTTAATGTCATCGATGCATCACTATTCGGCTGATCATCGAATAATCCAGTCAGGGGAGGTCAGGTTGCCTCATCTAGCCGTCAGAGGAGGTCAATTTGCCTTGTCTGGCCCATCACCTATATTTTTATATATAGTTTGTCGACTCAGGTTAGGGAAAAACCCCTGATCGAGCGGTCACCTCCACAGAGCAGATGAACTCGCTTTATTATACACAGATCAGCGGAAAGACATCAGATTCAATTTTACTTCAGTTTTTATGATTATCGTACGATATTGATTTTTGTCCACTCACTCTAACATTTTATGTTTTCATGCATTTTCCTGGGCCCTTTATTTTTAATTGCCCAGTTTGCAGGATAACAAGTTGATGTCGTGACCGTCCAGAGTTTGAAGCATGATAGTTCACAGCTTCTGCTTTCTCAATGTAGGATCATAGCAAGAATTTGGGTTGCTCGTGCTAAGGTAGCTGATACCTGCTAGTCGGTGCTAGAGACCTTAACACGAGTCATGCAAGACTTATCTCTGAACTATTGGGGTAATCTGGGGCGGGTCTTGTCATTTATACTTCAAGTTTGTGAATTAGTTTTGCTCATCTGTAGTGAAAGGTTCTCTGCATCCAAAAACTATTAATGAGAACAATTTCTGGTTTACGTATGAACTTCACAACCTTGATATCATCGGTAGGAAAGATGAATCGGCAAAGTTTGAAGCCATAAACAAATAGAAGTTGATAACGAAGCAAGAAAGTTATAAGATTTATCAAAAAGCTCATATAATAGATATTTCAACAATATGACCAATTTAAACCGAACATAAACCAAATCAGACCTGTAAGTATCTAATATGAAATCAATCAACATAAATTGATCTTAGCGTCACGTTCCTAACAGATATCGTAGTTTAATTACCAAAAGTTGAACAAATCATACCAGAGTTATCTTCCAAGGTCTCCATGTTATCCATTTTTTTTTTATATTATTCAAAGAGTGCAACCACTATCAAGGGAAATAAAAATCGAGTCAAATTTTGAGATATAACTACAAACATACCGGATAGAAAGTTTCTACTTTTTCATAAACTACCCATATATAATCATATGAAACCATAAGTATATAACATATTTACACCGGGTAGCATGAACTATAATAGAATATATCAGCATTGGTTGGATAGTGGCTTGTTAGAAGATTAAGTACTCAATGAACCATAATACAATAAAATTTAAAATAATGTGAATCTTGTTAATTGTATAGTTTGTGTGCGTCAACTTAGTTTGTTCTTCCAGTATGGCATGGGCCTTATCAATATTTGGGTATAAGAAATACCAAATAAACTACAGTAGAGATTTATGAAATCATCTAGCATACTTTTTCACTTTTAGCATTCTTGGTTTGACATATGCTTTTAGACTGTGATAAATCTCAAAGAGGAAATCTAGCTTTTCTAAGAAACTCGTCCTAGCACAAAAGTAAATCAATTAACAAATCCCCAATATCCAAATTCATAGTTTCACAATCCATACTTGAACCAAAACCGACCTCCAAAATATGAAACCAGAATCGGCTGTCATGTTTTCGCTAGCTTCTGAACACACCATTCATCATTGGATGATCTTCCGCTTCCTCGATCCGATGTAAGCGATCTGCATCAATTGTCTAACACACCATTAGGAACAGATTGATCTGCCCTCATGTGTTGCTCTTATCGATCGTTTTGAGGAGACGTGTTTTACTTTTACCCACGAATGAAATCTGTAGAACTGATAACTGCTCGCACTTTATACCTCTACCCCTGAGTTATTAATTCTATACTTGAGCACTTAGGAGCTGTATCAGAAATTTTAAAAATTTAACCATAAGAACTTTTCACTTAAGTAATAGAGATGCAAATTTAACCATAAGCACCTTTTGCTTAATTAATAGAGATATAATTAGGAGATATCACTAGTCCAAATTCAAAAAAGCTAGCCATGAAGATCTCTTTCTCTCTGCCATCAAACGCTTCTTCTTCGAAGCCAATCAATTCCTCAACCTCTCTCCACGACGACCAAGAAAATAGTGACACCCTCAACAAAGCCACAACATCCATTGAATACGTCCACGAATTCACCATTTCCAGCAACATCGACCGTAACCCCACCATACCCCGCGTGATCCCTGCCATCCCAAACGAATGGGAGCTTGGCAAGAAGCAGATCATGATCGAATCCATGGAGGCGGTGCTGAAGGAAGAATTGGAGAGGCGGCATGAGCATCATGCCGTTAACAAGTTCGAGAATAATCCAGTGGAGGGGTTCGGGGCGGCGCTTCTCGCCAGATATGGGTGGCAGCCGAGACGAGGAATTGGCAAGAATGCTACGGAGGATGTCAGTGTTGTCGAGTTCCGGGCCAATGTCAGCAGGAAAGGGTTAGGATTTTGACCGAAATTGGTAGATTAAATGAAAAAGATTTCCAACATCAGAACAAGATGGTAGTGCCAATATTGCATTCATACTGTGCTAGTTAGATTTCTTCTTCTTTTGGTAATTAAAGGATTCTAGTGCTGAATTTTTTAATTTTTTTTAAATAATTTTCTTTGTCAGTATGTTTGAACAAAAATCTCTATCTCTACTACAATAAAGGGAAGCTCTTCTTTTGGTGTCATCGATAGGATGGGTGGGCGCTAGTTAAATCTGTGCGGTTTGAAACTCAAACTGCAACCACCCCACTTGTTGCGGTTTGCTAAAAATGTAAACCACAACCGCTTTACTTATTCGGTGCGCTCACATTTCAGTGCACCACATTATCGGTGCAGAGTGATACATTTTTTGTATTTAACCCATATTTAGTAATTATAAAATAACAAGTAAATTTAAAAATTTGAATATTACATAATCAATGTGTAAGACTATCAACAATTTAAATATTACATAATCATTAACTTAGTCGTGATAAAAATGGAGAAGTGAGTATAACGTTTTTTATATTCATTTTTTTAAACCCAAGAACTGTGAAGAAAAAAGTGATCACGGGGTTTAACAGTTCCGATATTTATATACTATTAAGATTTTGAGTCAAGTTTGTCCTATTCTCACTTTTAAATGGTTAAAATTAAATTAGATAGAGGTAGATCTCTATTAAATATACTAATTAAATATAAACATAATGAAAAATTAAATTATATATATAAAAAATTAAATGCGGAGCGGTGATGTATATTTTGGCAGTTTGGTTGCTCAACCCGCAACCACCCTGTTAATTCAGTAACGGTGCGGTTCATATCCACATTATTCGATGCGGTCCCCGTTTTACCTTTTCGGATCGGTGCAGTGCAGTTCTCACTTATGAAGCGATTTTTGTAGGCCTGGGCATTTGGATCCGGAACCCGCATATCCGACCCGATCCGATCCGAAAGTGGACGGATCCGTTCGGTTTTAAGAGAGAAAAATCAATAATAGTGTAGACCCGAACCGTTTATATATAGACGGTTTACATGCGCGGGTTGCAAATATTTGAACTTCAAAACCCGATACGATCCGTTCAATCCATTAAAATACCACATGTCTTTATATTAGTGGTTTGTGATGTACTTGATTATAAGCTCAGATATATATATATATATATATATATATCAACTTTAGCTAAAAAAACCCTACATCTTTAACTCTCTCCCGCAGCCAAAGCCCAAAGCTAGCTATCGAACACTCTCTCTCTTTTTCTCATCCCATGTCCTAAAATCATGATTATCAAAACTTCATCCTATGTCCTAAAATCCTCAATTGAATGAATCGATATTCATCTCCTACCACCCAATCAAAATCCTAGCAATTTTCAATCCTTCAAATTAGCCTTGAATCAAAACCCCAATTTCATAAACCGCAAAGCATCCTGGTTGTCTTAAGACTCTTAACGGTGAGTTTCGGTCCACTTACTGCTTTATTTGGATTATTTGGTCGCTTGCGTACACTGATATGTTAGATATTAGGTTTGATAGAGGGCTTTACAAAATAAGGTCAAAAGTAGAGAACCCGAGAACCCGATCCGAAACCGTTCGAGTTGGATTCTTAATGGGTTGAAGGTTTAAATTGCATAACCCGATCCGTTCTTATGTGTTTTGGTATTTGATTCGGGTTCGTCCTTTTTTGGGCCAACCCGATCCGTGCCCAGGCCTAGATTTTTGTCCAGCCCTACTCATTGACATACCAAAATAGAGAAACCCAAAATTACCCATGAAAGAGAAAAAATATGGAAGCACAAACAAGGACAGAAAAGAGGAGAATGATATAAATGTGCAAGAAGAATAATAAGCTTTGTTTTTCTTTTATCCAGAAACCACATGTCCACTTAGAAAATACTGACAGTTATGGAAATCGTATCGTATTGCAGTTTCAGTTAGGAGCATATCAATGTTCTTATTATCCCGGTTTCAAAATCGGCACTTATGGAGATAATAAGTAAGGCCAACCAAATCCCATGTCATTTTGATGTTGGTTAATATTGGAATTTTGAATTCTATCTTTTCTGTTTTATGAACTGGTGGTTGTTTCCAGATTGAAACAGTTCATGGAGTGTTGGGAGTGCTTACCTGATGCACGATTGGGATTGGAGAAATTTAGAATATGCTTCTTCTTCTCTTGCTTAACTTTAGTTTAGGTATGTTCACTCCTGACAATAAAAATAATATATTTTTAATCTCTCAAACTCCTATTTTTATCACTCCGCATATATCGAGCGTGGATATTTGCTAATTATATATAAATGAAAAGTTAGAAACTCTAATAAAGTGAGAAAATCTAAGATCATCTCCAACTATGAAGGTTCTATACTTCAAAATAAGGTTTTGATAAAAATTATCTTCTCTAATGGCGAGAATTCTAGGTCTCATACCTTAAAATGAATGTTCTATACCTTAAACAAAGTCTTATTTTGAGACTCAATATAAGGTATGAGACCTTGAAAAAATGGTGAGTCATGTAAGAGAAAAAATCAAAATGAAGAGAGAGAATGACTCATCTCATTTTGAGGTATAGAAACCTTGATAGTTGGAGATATGAATGTCTTATAATGAATAGTAATTTCTCAAGGTCTCATGATACGGTATGAGACTTTGATGGTCGGAGATAGTCTTTTTCTTAAAGTTAAGAAAAAGAAAATTGGATTTAAAAAATAAATAAATGTTCTAAACCCAAACCATATTTGAAGCTACAGCGGTCAAACCAAACCCAACCCAACCCAGCCCTGAATTCGCGAAAGCCATGAAACTCTCCTTCTCTCTGCCTTCGAAATCCTCTTCAAAGCCAAACCCTATCAAGCCCTCTACCACCTTCGACGACGCCGACACCCGCCAAAACGGCGCCGTATCTAAGCAATTCCTCAAAGAATTCGACGCCTCCAAACCCTCACTCACCGACTCCGGCGCCCCCGTCATCGCTCCGATCCAAAACGAATGGCGCCCCCACAAGAAGATGAAGAATCTCGAACTTCCGATCACCGAGCACGGCGGTCAGGGACTCAAATTCGAAGTCGAATCTCTCTCCGTCGAGCCCGACTCCAACATCTCCTACGGCCTCAACGTCCGGAAAACGACAGCCGATTCCGAAAATTCCGGCGGCGGCGAGCGGCTGAGGTCCGGTGGCACGGAGGAGACGCTGCTGCAGAAGTTCAAGAGCGACTTGGAGCGGCTTTCGGATCACAAAGGGATGGAGGAGTATGAAGGGATGCCGGTGGAGGGTTTCGGTGCGGCGCTGCTCTCCGGCTACGGGTGGTTCCCCGGGAGAGGGATAGGGAAGAATGCTAAAGGAGATGTTAAAGTTGTGGAGTACACTAAGAGTACCGATCGGCATGGGTTAGGGTTTTATGTGAATCCGAAGGAGAGAAAGAAAGAGAGTAAAAAGGAGGATGTGGCTAAGGAAGTGGTGATTGTTTCGGGGAGAGATTATGTTGGATTTAGAGGAAAGATTATGGAGAAATTAGGGAATGGGAAGCTGATGTTAAAGCTCTTGAAGCGGGGGAAAAATCCAGAAGATATGGAGGTTAGAGTGAATGCTGATGATGTCGCGGAGGTGGGTTCGAAAGAGGAGGAGAAGTTTACGAGGAGATTGAAGGAGCAAGAAATGGGTAGTAGTGGTAAAAAGGAGAGGAGAGAAGAGCAGAGGGGCTATGCGACATGGCTGGCTAGGCACATTCGGGTTAGGGTGATAAGCAAGAGCTTTAGAGGTGGGAAGTTGTATTTGAAGAAAGGGGAGGTAGTGGATGTGGTCGGACCAAATACTTGTGATATATCTATGGATGGGAGTAGGGAGTTTGTACAAGGGGTGTCCCAAGATCATCTTGAGACTGCTATCCCAAGGCGAGGTGGACCTGTGCTTGTATTGGCTGGGAAGCATAAAGGGGTTTTCGGCAATCTTGTGGAGAAGGATTCGGATAGAGAAACCGGTGTTATCAAGGATGCTGATACCCATGTGTTGCTTAATGTGCGGCTTGAGCAGATTGCTGAATTTACTGGCGATCCTAGCTACCTTGGATATTGATCGATTCATAGGTTATTTGTACCTCAAATCAATATCTACTTCTATTGTGTTTTTAAGTGCAAGATTCTGATATATATGTTTCTCATGATCCACTTCTTGTTCATCTTGCTCTGGGAATTTAGTAGTTTGCCACCTCTGTTATAATCCATAAAATTGTTGCAAGGTTTTTAAGAATTGAAAGTGTGTAATTGTACTTTAAGCTATTACTTTCTGCAGACCTTTTATTTGGTGAATGATGTCGAATCAAGAAAACTGACACCATTATGGGGAATTCACATCTTTGTTTAGTTGATACAAGATTCATATGATGTCTCCGTTGTATATTTAAACCCGTCGTTTCCTTTGGATGTTTGATAATTGTTTTCCAAGATAATTAGATGTTTCTCACTGTTGTTTTTATATAATGATGGATATCACTTATCAGAGTTCCATCTTAATTATTACTTTAGTTAATGGTTTAGTTAATGGATGCTACATGTTTCAATAATACAGGAAGATCGCTAGTTTTCTTCTCGGTATATACAGAGTAAGGTAGTAAGGTAGAATGAAATTTGTGTTCCTAGTAAGATGATCAGGAAACAAAGGGTAGACAAAGTAAAGGTAGTTTTTATGCCTCTACAAAGATGATCTTGTGGGCTTAAGTAGTGTGGAAGCTAAGTCTTGTTCGGTTTCTATATTATTATCCAGTAGTGTAAGAAAGGTTTATACCTATAAATTATTGTATACAATGTATAATCCTTTGTGCTGAGTGCCTCTACGTGGATATATAAATCTACTAATCCTTGTAAGATGAATAGCAAAAAAAGGAAGATGAGATAATATCAAAACATGATAGAAGATATGGCTTGTTATTGTGGAAATATTTATTGAGCTTTGATGAGTAAAATTAGATATTAATGGAACATAAATGCATCGAGTTCGATGCTGGATATACAGTCTATTTGTTAGTTAATACATATATTAATATATATCATCCGGTAAATTTTACTTTATAAGAGGGATATAAACAGATTTTATACAAGGACCATGAGCTTTATTCCTCATGCCTACATTAATCTTCAGTTTCTTTGTTGTTTCAACACCAAAACATTATCTACCTTGGTCAAATATTGTCTTTAACTTTTTATGTTTAGACTTGGACCTCAAATAAGTTAGAATGTGTAATATAAACCGAGATGTGACATTTGCAGCGAGTAATTAGATCCTGTTATATGGTGTGAATGCAAGGGACATCTACTGTGCCCTTTAACCCTTATATTCAGAGCTAGCCTTCCAGCGTGAAATTATTCCAAATCATATGGAATTTAATATATTTGTGATATTTGCATTGCTTTTAGATGGATCGTTCGTATGGTCAAATCTTGAACGCCCTTTCTGAAGTGAAGGCAGTTTAACTTCTCAATACGCAGGCTGTATACACTCGTTGACATAGAGATGCCATTCATCCAGGTTATTGCTTTCTGTATTTTATGGGGACCGGGTGGACATTTTACTGACATATGAAGAGGTTCAATGTCATTTAACACAAACAAAGATATCAATACAGGTACTTCCCCATGAAAATGACGTTTACATCATTTGTGTGATTACCATGTAGCATTTATTGGTATGTACTTTAAATAAGACCCCATACTGCTCTTCAAAATTGTTTGATGGAATTTTGAGATGCAAAAGTTTCAATAAATGTGTTGTCCAACTATTTTCATTCACTACCCTAAAGTATATTGTTTCAGTATGTTGAGTGGTTTTTCTTCTGTCTTTCTGTTTAGGGATGCCAGAATTATATTCTGAAGTTCCTAAATTCAGTTTTCAAAACACCTGATGCAGTTCCTAAATTCCTAGAGCTGTACTGACTGCCGAAAATTGGAATATCGACAAATTCGCTGACAATATATGGCTCCTTAATGGGTCATTCTCACTTAGCTGTGATGATGCCACTTTGTACCACAGGCCTTAACTATGTTTTCTCTGTTGAATTTTATCCTTTAGTTGGCGAGTCTGAAATTGGTGTCTAGAACTTTTTGATAATTCTTGAGCTTGTTTATGACATTCCTGGTGATCCTTCGTGAGCCTGAAGTATACCGTTCTTGGCAATAGAAACAACAATAAGAGTGAGACATACATAAAAGGGGAGGACCAACAGAGTTCGATTTCAAGATCTTTATCTCGAAGATACTCAAATAGTGCGGTTGTACCCAAATCGGTGACACCCAAAGCATGAATGCAAATGTTATAGCCCAAAGGATTCATCTCAAACTAATGTTGGTATTTTTACTTGCGGGTATCCATTATTCTGTTTTTAAAATTGATGGGCGGGTAAAAACTTATTCCGTTTTGTTAACGCGCGGTTAGTGGGTATTTTTAAAAAATATCTAATAATTAAACGGGCAGATATGGGTATACCCGCGAGTATCCACGAATATTTTTTTCTCTCTCTCCTCTCAACTCTCTTTTCCTCGTCAGAGCTTGCCATCTAGCCACCAAAACCTTTAAGGTATCAAAATGACCACCCTGTCGCCATCTTCTCTTCTTCCATAACTCTCAACTCCATTTTGTATCATAAATAACTCAAACTTTGAAGAAACCGAATGAAAATCTTTAGAACTCTAGAAGTTTGAGATTTGTTATTTCGAGAACAAATCGGCTAAAGAGATCTTTTGGGCTTTCTAGCCCTTGTCACCACGAAATTAACTATATCTTGTTTGTTTCCCAATTCAATCGGAGTTGGTCGAATTGAAGAAATTGAGAATTTTGTATTCAAAGTAAAATTCGTTGAGTTTTGTTTAGAATTTGATGTTTTTTCTTTGGAAAGAATTGTTGTTGGGTTGATTTGGAACAAGTTGGACTTTTGGTTGCCGAAATCGGAGGTATCGACGCCACCAGTGGTAGTTCCGACGGGACAGAAAAAAAAAACAAAAAAAAAATTGAATAGGTACCCAAGGATTACTCGAAGTTTGATCAGACGAGTATGGGTATTACCCGTTCGTCATTTTACGGGTATTAATGAATTTTACCCTTTCAATATTGGATATTCTCTTCAATAAACAGGTATCCGTCCGTCCGTTAACCCATATTGCCAGCAATATCCCAAATCAGTTATTTTCTCGTGCCTTATCATAGAATAATTACTCTCTACAACCCACTAGCAGCTCATTGCAGGCAGCCACCTTGAGTGGTTCTTGAAGTTGACCGTCTTTGCAAATGCCGTTGCCCCCGAGTTGCCCACTACCAGTTGGGAAAATGAAATCAGGCGCAATGGCAGCACCAACTACCTCATTGAAGTTGCCGAGTTGATCCCATAGCACTAAAATGGTTTTCTATGCTGCGTCTCGCTTGTGCCTTGGGTCCTTTGGATGGAGGTAGCTTGGCAGTTTGGATCGGCGACGAGATTGGGATCTAATATTTATTGTGTTTCTTTCCCGATGAAAAGAGATATGTGATGTTGATGGGAGACATATAGTACTCGGAGACATGTTTTCGCGACTGAAGAAAGCAACACCATTTCTCGACTCTTTTTCGGGTTCGGATCGGGTTGTTTTTGTGTTCGAGTTCGTACCCAAAATCTGACTCCGACCCAACCTGTTGCTATCCGTGACGATACAAATTAAAATTACAAGAAAGGGATGGGGTTTTACCTTTTCTTTGTTAAATTATAATTACCTGTAAAATTAAAAGTTTACTCTCAATTATTCTCACATGCATTGATACATGATCATTTTTAAGTTTCAAATTAATAGAAAATTTATAATTTAGGTCCATATGATCGGGGCAACAAAGTTCAGACGGTAAGTAACTCATTTATTTAGGGTTAGGTCATGACTCACGACTGATCTGTGTGATTTGGTTGTCTAATTAAGTTTTTTTTTTGTTTGTCACTGGTTGCCTAGGGTTTCAAAAGATTGGCATGAAGTTTCGGTGGACAAACTCGACCCCAGCCACAGATTGTTTTCTGCTACCAAACTAATTAAAATGCAGGACGGCCGGTCATGCTCATGATACCATTCTTCACACCATTTCAGCGACAATAGCCGAATGCAAATCTCTTATGCATTTCACTCTCTAGATCGGTAGGTATATATCAAGGAGCGTTAAGCTTGTTGCCATGATTATAGACATACATGTCGAGTATTCAGTTCATAAGTTGCTTCCATCAGGGTGAATTTTTTTTTGGGCTCTAGTGTTTCGGAATATATGCATTATATTTGAATAAATAATAAGGGAAAAAAAACCTTCAATAGGTATATATCAAATTGAATAGATAATGAACTATAACTCAATCAAAATGCTTTGTAAAGAAAAAAAAACTGCTACATCCAGAGTGTGTCAAACCCAAAATCACATAAATATAAGTCGTTGTGTATATGTTAATTGTGTATATTTAGAGTGGCAATTAAACTTTTATAATCAAATTTCTTAACCAAATCTTTCTCAATTCATAATAGAGATATAGATATATTGATAAATTTCTTAACCACTCGATCTCTCTTTGTGATATATTTGATCAACTTCAACTTTGGAAAACTCCTTCATGAATCCCTAACGGAAATATATATGATACATAAATCAATCTACTTAAATAAATAATAATCAAAAAATCAAAAGAAGAAAAAGAAGAAAAAGAAAAAGACAATAAAAACAAAAAGTCACAAAACCCTAATATTCACACATAAACAAACACACAAAAAATTAAAATTTTTAAAGGATTAAAGAATAGTGAGGAGATGGATGAGTGATATCGATACTTTGATATAGTAAAACCTTGATAAATGAATATTCGATAAATTAATAATCTCATTAAAATAATATATTTTTTCGGTCCTGACTCAGGACAAGTTCATATTACTAGCAACTTCGCTAAATGCATAAAATAATAAATTTTCTCTAATTTCTTTAGGTCCCTACGAATATATAAAGTAATAATTTAATTAAAAATATAATAAAATTTATAACAAAAAAATAACGTTTCAGCTGAATTTTTAATTTTTTGGGGTTGTTGCTTAAAAAAAGACTATTGTAGCTTATTTTTTTCATCGAATGTAGACCAAATTTAACTTTGACTTTAATCTTTTGGCAATACGTGCACCACATTTGATAAATTCTTTTCATTTTAAGTAGAAAGATGATGTGTTATGCTCGTCAATTTTTTTAGTCCTTTCAAATGAGACTCTTTGAAAGACTAGCTAGACTAAGATCAGATACTCATATCTCAGTAGAAGTTTGATCTATCTTAGTTGATCATCTCCATGAAAAATATATTTATAGGCCTTATATTGTAGTAAACTTGGAGTTAAGTAAAAAAAACATAAACCAACTATGACTATGATATATATATATATATAAAACCTTATCACCAAATATAATTTAACTACGAAATATCTAAAAAATCTCGATAAATTAATAAATTATTCATTTATCGATAAAATAATAATCTCGCTAAAGTAATAATTTTCTCCGGTCCCGAGATTATCATTTATAGAGGTTTTACTTTACCTCTTTTCATAAGTCGGAACATTTTTGGTATCGCTCTCACTTTTTGGGAGATTTTTTTATTGAGAATTAATGTTTGGGGAGTAGTGCATGTTTCAGACGTGTATGACTCTTAATTGGGCGACTTAATTGGCCGGTGTTGCACATCTGAACGTTTCTGACAGACTTTATGTTGTGAATATATACATTTTTTTTTGGTTTTTTTATACTGCAGTTATGAGATTTTTGGGCCTGTGGGTTTGGAGACCATAGATGTGAGCCTTGTCCGCCTTAGCCCAAAGCCGGGCTTGGCTTTTATGCAGCCATATTTCCGACCTCTGGTACTTGGGGCAACTCAAAAAGCAAACTATTTTATTTTGAGAGAATTAATATACGATCTTCGAGGATCGGACGCTAAAAGATTCTTAATGGTAGCAAGTTTTAATAGAGATTGGTTTGTTCTTAAATTTTCTCTTATGTTCTCAAAGACCACCATCAAAGCTTAAGAAAATAGTGAAAATACCATCTTTGAGTCTCTTCTTTTTTACTATTTATTTCATGACTTTTCATCTTCTCTATTTTCTTTTTCCAATATTTTTTCTTTCTCTTTTCCTCGTCTCCTCTCTCGTCAGTAGCTTTCTTTTCTTCAAACTTTATGCACAAAGTAGAAGTTATATATATAAAGAAATTCTAATATTAGGAGCCCCAATTTTTATTTTTGCCTAGGCCCTCAAAAGGATCACCTCTAGAGACCTACAACTTTGAGTCACTGATTGTAACTGATTTTTGCACATCGGAAACATCTTGCATTTTTTTTTACATGGCGATAAATTTCATTGCATAATGGTCATAGAACAGAGCTCCACTGGATTTCCGGCCTGACAAATTGAAACTCCTTAAGTACTATAACACTACGATATACAAAATCAATATCCCAAAATAGAAAACCAGAGAACCACAAAACTAAAAAAGAAAAGTACATCTCTTTAACTATTCGGGTACCATGTATATTGGGAAATAGACTATATATTGAAGGTCCTCGACAGTCGTTCCTGCAGGGAGAAGTACCGTTTTCTTCTGCGGCGAAACCTTTTTGGTAGAGGTAGTTACTGGTCTAAGTTTGGACTTTCCTTTCTCTTTCTTCTGTCTTTTGGTCAATGCCTTTTACCGGCTAGACCCCATGACGAACTAGGAGGTAGCACAACATCCATTAAGGGCTCACCAACGGGAACCCCACCGAAATCGCTTGCTGCTGACTCGCGGCCTGATCCATGTTGTGATCAATCACCTCCGCTGTAGACGAAGAACCTGTCGCTACATTAGACACCGACCAGACAGGCAAAGCAGTAGACCCTGCGATATTATCTACCTTCGAAGTCATAGTAGAATGTAAAACGTCTTGATCCCCTTCCAGGAGAGCCCTCGACTTAGTAGCCTGATCTGAGGGTAATGAAACTGAAATTTTCCTTGAGGGCTCAATATGCAAGAAAATAACTGGGTTAGTGGGACCCTCCCCAAAAAAGGATTGTCTGTCATAAGCTCTGTAACCTCTCTTACTGCCTGGGTCGCGGTCGATACTGCAACCTGAGCATTTACAGGACTAATGTTCGCCCCAGAAGACGACTCGATATGCACAACACCATTCTGAAGAGGTCTAACACCCCACTGAACAGACTGCAGAAGGGCATGCATAGAGGTTGTATAACCTAGAGGCAACTATGAGGGATTACTCAGCAACTTATCAATTCCAATGTCTGCCCTGACAGCACCCGGAACAAGCCCTGCCGACTAATTCCACTCTGCTTCTGCCACAGAGGACTCGTGACCCCCGTGAGACATGGATTGACCAGGAGAGAGTTGAATGGGACGACCCTTATCTCCAGGACCTGCAGACGAAGTTAGAAAATAGCCGCTCGCACTATGCAAAAAGGCTCCACAAGTACCACAATAACCTCAAACATTCGCATACAAAAACTCAACATCCATGGCATATGAATCAGAAAAACGGACACGAGTGCTTACCACAAGAGTCCTATCGAAGTCTACTTCCACACGAAGCTTCATCTTCGAATCATGAAACAATGCATGTCGGTTAAACTCTAGGTACTAACTGATAACATTATCGATCTGCCTACACCACTTCTCTTGCAACACTCCTGCCGTAAAATGACCCTGTTTGGGTTGAACCACCGCCCACACACGATGGCGATTTGTTAGAATTTTAAAGGGGTCATCAAACTCCCTCATAGCCTGCACAATCACAGTGTGTGACAAATAATACCATAGTCTGCTCAAGATCGCACGTCGGCGATCCGCCAGAGAACGAAACTTAAAGTTAAACACGACCGGAGCCAATCCGAGTGAAGCCCATGGATTCCGATCCGGTTGCATGATGCCAAAGAGAAATCATCCGCATCTTAAAATCTTGGACCCGATCATCTGTCATATGATCCAAAGAAAAAATGCGGGCTAAAGCGAAGAACCATCCCTTGTCCTCGTCGCCGTCCTCCACCATGGCAAGGTTAACTTCACCGAGTGCCGCCGCCAAGAATTGTGGAGCTGGCACCTCTGGTGTTGCTTGTTGCACCAACAGTGGCAGACCTTGGTGGAGAGGGAGGGGCAGATTCGGGTTTGGGCCAACCAAGGGATGCCGACGAAGGAGAGATCAGTGAATAGAGCTACGGTTTTGGTGTGAGGGTGACAAGAGAGGGAGTTTTGACATGCAATAGGTGATTTAGGAAGAGGAGATGAAGGGGAATTGATTGGTGGTGTTTGTTTAGGGATTGAGCCGGTGTGGAGAGAGCTAGAGGCGGCGGCCGCCTTAGGGTTCACGATAGAAGGAGAGGAAGCTGAGAGAAAAGGAGAGAAGTCGAAAAACAGGTATGTCGTTTTACGCTTTGATCGATATAAAACGTCTTGCATTTCTTCTTAATGAAAATTATCTTTTATCTATAGAACATACGAACATGGTGGGATCAAATATAACAAAATAAGATTATATATATTGGATTGCGACATTTATATTGTCTTTTATTACATTACATATCTGAATCACCAAAAATAATTCAGCTCCGTACAAGAAACATCTTGTAAGAAATAGAAGCAAGTTATTCCAAGCAATTATTCAGAATTTTATATAGGCATCGGTTCAATGAGCAGAGCAACTACAAAATCTTTGAGCACGGTTCCGGCATGAGTGTAGCCATCTTCGTTCTTGTATACGACATCCATCACGCGCGTAAGATTCAGAATTGGCATCACAAGGGGCATGGCGAGAGGGCCTGGGTGGAGGCATTCTTGGTTTATGTCTTTCCAGGCATCACTCACTTGTTTGCGTAATTCTATTATTGTTTCTTCTTCTGTTGCACCATATTGGACCATGTAACATTCCACTGCCGAGGCGACATGCCCTCTCTTTTGCTCAAACTGCATGCATAGCCAACAACAGTGAAGTTAGAGTCGGTAACTATTCAAGGAAGCTAGAAAGCTTTACGCTTTGTTAATTTGTTATGCATGGTACTGATGGTAGCATGCAAATTAATTAAGTACGTACCTTGTGGGATACAATGTCATCCATTAGTCTACAAACCACCGTTGAAGCCTTGACAAGCTTAGGGTCATTGATGATCCACTCAAATGAGTCTTTTGTACCGAGATCTCCCATCCCGACAAAGGATGTGGTTGCCAACAGCGAGTAGCCTGAAGTAACAAGTGCTAATTGCATATACTCATCCAATGCCGGTGTGTATTGCTGGTGGAACCATATTGCTTCAGCATGGTATGCTCTAACTTGTGTCTTCATCTGTAACACATAAATTAAGCAAATTAATTACCAACATGTTAATTAGACTTAACTAGCTAGCTTCAATAAAAAAAATGCAAACGAGGCTTGATTATATTACCGCTTCTACTGCGTAATTAACACTATATAATCTGCCCTCGCTTGCAAGTTCTTGTTGGGTTTCAGCATAGACATCTAACAGTGCCTTGTAAAAGACTTTCATGTACTCAGCTGGTAGTTCATCCATGGCCGACATGTCCCACCTGAAATTGAGTAAGTCGAAATTAATGATGAAATTCTCTTCTCTTTTTCTTCTTCAGAAATAAATTGGAGATATATAATAGGGCTTATAATGATATATCATTTTTCACACCTCTCAATTGCTCTGGTAAAGATGTCTAGTTCTTCAAGTGTGCCATACACATCATAAATGTCATCGATGATGGAAGTCATGGCAATAACTTTGGTTAATGTCCTCCTGGCGAAGTAGTACTTAGGCTCAAAGTAGACTCCTAAGCACCAGAAGTAGCACTCAACTACTCTATCTCTTGCAAACGGTAGCTTGTTAGCAAAGTCCAAGTCCTTCCACCACCTGAACGATGAATCGATCACATAAATGAATTAGTTATCAATGATAACTTATCATACGTATCATATGAACAGTTAGTTAGAAACAATAATCGATCATGTATGTCTGATTATGTGAAAGGTACTATATGTATATAGTTAACCTTGCAATATCACTTAGTTCTTTCTGATGCACTTGTTGGAGTAGGTTGAAATCCAGCTTTGCAAAACTCAGCACAGCCTGATTACGCGATCCGTATAGTTCCTTGTGGAGAGACAAGTAGTGCCTTGCTTCTAGCCTCGGTAAGCCCTTTCGGAGTGGCTGATTCAAGGCATGCCTTACTTGTTTCGAGAGCGGGGGGCTTAAACAGTTTACTGTTTTCTCTAGATGTGTTGTGGTGAAGGTTAATGCTTCATCTAGTAGATCCTCTCCTCGTACCCTAAGATGTGTTGCTTCATACAAGCTTAGTAGTCCAATTATGTCAATGTGAAGAGATTCCTTGAATTTTCCATCACTGGCGTCCACGAACTTGTTGAAGATGTCTGCTTATTTAGTTCCGTCGTCACAAACCAATTCAACATGCATTTCATCAGTTTTAGCTTGTACTAATAAACTGAAAGAATGAATAGAATTGTCAAGAACTTAAGCTATAACAACGTTAATTACCACATGAAACATTATATCCTTGTTGCCTTAGCAAGCGAAAACGAAGAGCAAAAGTGTGCAGGTCACCATCACCACAGTAGTCATCAAAGTTGTCATGAATTAGCTTTATAGTTTGTTCAATCTCGTCTTCGAAATGGTACGACACACCTAAGCGTTGAACATCATCGATTAGCTCCAGTTTCTCCAAATAACTTTCAATTGGCGGAGACGCCATCAGCATCTTCTTCACTTCTTCCTTAAGTTGCGAATGTTGCTCAAGTACATTCATGTTCGTTTCCTACAGGCCAATTGTATATATAGAACAAATATATGTATATATTCATAAGAGGGATCGATCATATATGAAATATACTATATATCGTGAGATAGATTTCGTGTACATGACAACAAGATCGAAATAAAGTGCGTGAGTGCATGCATATATGCATGAACATATAAGTCATTTACCCATGTAAGTACGTACCCTGTTGTTGTTATAAGACAGAAAGCGATCTCCCCAAATGCTGGGATGAAAATTAGCGGAACGTCGACCATCGGCAGCATCAGTTGTGACATAAAGGGATTGGGTAGACATTTTTTGAATGTGGCCGGCTTAATTAATTTTCTCAGAGAGGTTTTTGGCTGTTGTTTGAATTGGTTGCTTACGTTGCTGGGTAGCTTGATGAGTTTGAAGTGCACTCGATCGTATTTGTAGTAAAGAGAGATAAGGGAATACACAAGTGGTCGAGAGCTTGCGGGCTCCATTACAAATCTAGCATAAGAGATAGCGTATGGCAAATAATTGGCGCATGAAAATGGCATGGGAAATTGAGTGGTCGGTCGATGAACTTCTGCATGAAATGCGTTGCATCACTAATTAGCCGTAGTTCGATGTCTATTATTTTGTTATATATATAATTTCAGATTCTTTTTAGGTAAAATTCGATATGTATGCAATAAATCGGTGCCAATTGATAATTATAGCAGTTTTTTTTGTTAAGATCGTTCTAGAAAATAGTATTTTTAATATTTTCGTATGTGTCTTGTCTAATTAAAGTATAATTAGATATTTTCTCAATCCATGATTTATCGGAAGATTTATGGTATCAGATATATTGTAATGCCTATTTAAGGACGGCATCTATCAATGAATAAAATACAGCTTTACATTCATCTACTTGTGTATCTACATTTATCATTTAACATGTTACCCACAACTCTTGAGTTGATAGCCATTACCCCAAACCTCTAAACATAAATATACCTTACATGCTACAACCCTTCATCGTGGGAATTATCTTCACCGTCGGAGCACCACCGTTAGTCACTGGAGTTTGTCACCGTTGCTGGATTAAAAGGATATTTGCTTCAAATTTCTTTCAAAATAAATTTTTCATACGGAACATAACACTCTGGAGATAAATAGACTAACATTCTTTGATTTACAATTAGGTTGCAAAACTTAATTCCCGCAATACCCTAGATGTAGGTCTAGATTTAGGTTTTAAATACCGTAAATTATTATATGCCTCTAGTTCCTATAGATTAATGCAGGTATAAGTGAAAATGATTTAATCACCTCTTACTCAAAGTTTAAGTTTAGTGTCGGTCCTGAGGGAGTCACAGTCGTCAGTGAATATCATGGTTAGTTGTGATTTCTAATCGGGAAAAAGAGAAATCGATATTTGTGACTATTAGACAGTTACGATTTTATGGGGTGTGGTATGTAACCACCAATTATTGCATTAATTTTTGTGATCATACATCATGGATCATATTTCTTGTTCCCTAAACTTTATATTAGCAACGTAGTTTTTCGATCGATAAACTAATTTCATCTCTTATCTTTTGTAGATGACTGAGTCATCAATGCCAGAGTTTGACATCCTTGATCTTCAAAGAGTAGAATACCACATACAGGTCTCAGATGTGAGGAATATTCTCATCGATAAAGGACTCATGGATATTATCCAATAGTTACCACCTGGTATTGAAGTCAACGACGACACCACAGCTCGCAACGCTCGAGCTCTCATGTTTCTCAGGAGACTCATTTATTCTGCTTTGAGAAAACAGTATTTGCTAAAGGATGACCCCGTGAATTTGTGGGTAACTTTGCAAAAACGGTTCAACAATTTGCATGATGCACAACTTCCTAGACTCACAAAAAGATGGGATCAAATTCGGTTATTGGATTATTCTTAAATCAATGATTTCTATAAGAATATGCTAGACTACAGTCTGAGCTTACCATTTGTGACGTTGTAAAGACTGACCAAGCTATGGTTGAGAAGGCTTTGACTACCTTTCTTACCTCTATGGAGACCCTTGCTCACCAGTATCGAATTGATTACGGCAATGAGGACTTCGATTATTCAGTGATCTTATGAGTGTGCTGGCCAAGAAAGAAAGTCATCAGGAGATTATTCTCCACAACAAAGTTAGGCCAACCGGTACAAAGAAAGTCCATGAGGCTAATTACACTAAAAAGACACAAAAGAATAAGAGGAACAATCGTTTAGAACTTAAGGACTGGAGAGACATTTTTTAATGTGGCCGGCTTAATTAATTATCTCAGAGGGCTGTTACTTGAATTGGTTGTGTACGTTGCTGGGTAGCTTGTTGATTTTGAAGTGCACTCGATCGTATTTATAGTAAAGAGAGATAAGGGAATACACAAGTGGTCAAGAGCTTGCGGGCTTCATTACACATCTAGCATAAGAGATAGCGTACGTATAAGGCAAATAATTGGCGCATGAAAATGGCATGGGAAATTGAGTGGTCGGTCGATGAACTTCTGCATGAAATGCATTGCCTCACTAATTAGCCGTAGGTCGATGTCTATTGTTTTGTTATATATATAATTTCAGATTCTTTTTAGGTAAAATTCGATATGTATGCAATAAATCGGTGCCAATTGATAATTATAGCAGTTTTTTTGTTTGGATCGTTCTAGAAAATAGTATTTCTAGTATTTCGGTGTGTGTCTTGTCTTAATTAAAGTATAATTATATATTTTCTCAAT
Organism: Geum urbanum; assembly: GCA_946800695.1. Lineage (NCBI taxonomy): Eukaryota > Viridiplantae > Streptophyta > Magnoliopsida > Rosales > Rosaceae > Geum > Geum urbanum. The sequence goes on along the minus strand of OX327001.1, from coordinate 50,945,395 downwards.
CTATGATTTACCGAAAGATTTATTGTATCAGATATATTGTAATGCCTATTTAAGGACGGCATCTATCAATGAATAAAATACAGCTTCACATTCATCTACTTGTGTATCTACATTTATCATTTAACATGTTACCCACAACTCGTGAGTTGATAGCCATTACCCCAAATCTCTAAACATAAATATACCTTACATACTACAACCCTTCATCGTGGGAATTATCTTCACCGTCGGAGCACCACCGTTAGTCATCGGAGTTTGTCACCGTTGCTGGATTAAAAGGATATTTGCTTCAAATTTCTTTCAAAATAAATTTTTCATACAGAGCATAACACTCTGGAGATAAATAGACTAACATTCTTTGATTTACAATTAGGTTGCAAAACTTAATTCCCGCAATACCCTAGATGTAGGTCTAGATTTAGGTTTAAAATACCGTAAATTATTATATGTCTCTAGTTCCTATGGATTAATGCAGGTATAAGTGAAAATGATTTAATCACCTCTTACTCAAAGTTTAAGTTTAGTATCGGTCCTGAGGGAGTCACAGTCGTCAATGAATATCATGGTTAGTTGTGATTTCTAATCGGGAAAAAGGGAAGTCGATATTTGTGACTATTTGACAGTCACGATTTTATGGGGTGTGGTATGTAACCACCGATTATTGCATCAATTTTTGTGATCGATCATACATCATGGATCATGTTTCTTGTTCCTTAAACTTTATATTAGTAATCGTGGTTTTTCGATCGATAAACTAATTTTATCTCTTATTTTTTGTAGATGACTGAGTCATCAATGCCAGAGTTTGACATCCTTGATCTTCAAGGAGTAGAATACCACATACAGGTCTCAAATATGAGGAATATTCTCATCGATAAAGGACTCATGGATATTATCCAATAGCTACCACCTGGTATTGAAGTCAACGATGACACCACAGCTCGCAACGCTCGAGCTCTCATGTTTCTCAGGAGATTCATTTATTCTGCGTTGTAAAGACCGACCATTTGTGGCGTTGTAAAGACCGACCAAGCTATGGTTGAGAAGGCTTTGACTACCTTTCTTACCTCTATGGAGACCCTTGCTCACCAGTATCGAATTGATTACGGCAAGGAAGACTCTGATCATTCAGTGATCTTATGAGTGTGCTGGTCAAGAAAGAAAGTCATCAGGAGATTCTTCTCCACTACAAAGTTAGGCCAACCGGTACAAAGAAAGTCCATGAAGCTAATTACACTAAAAAGACACAAAAGAATAAGAGGAACAATCGTTTAGAACTTAAGGACTGGAGAGACATTTTTTAATGTGGCCGGCTTAATTAATTATCTCAGAGGGCTGTTACTTGAATTGGTTGTGTACGTTGCTGGGTAGCTTGTTGATTTTGAAGTGCACTCGATCGTATTTATAGTAAAGAGAGATAAGGGAATACACAAGTGGTCAAGAGCTTGCGGGCTTCATTACACATCTAGCATAAGAGATAGCGTACGTATAAGGCAAATAATTGGCGCATGAAAATGGCATGGGAAATTGAGTGGTCGGTCGATGAACTTCTGCATGAAATGCATTGCCTCACTAATTAGCCGTAGGTCGATGTCTATTGTTTTGTTATATATATAATTTCAGATTCTTTTTAGGTAAAATTCGATATGTATGCAATAAATCGGTGCCAATTGATAATTATAGCAGTTTTTTTTGTTTGGATCGTTCTAGAAAATAGTATTTCTAGTATTTCGGTGTGTGTCTTGTCTTAATTAAAGTATAATTAGATATTTTCTCAATCCATGATTTACCGGAAGATTTATTGTATCAGATATATTGTAATGCCTATTTAAGGACGGCATCTATCAATGAATAAAATACAGCTTCACATTCATCTACTTGTGTATCTACATTTATCCTTCAAGATGTTACCAACAACTCTTGAGTTGATAGCCATCACCCCAAACCTCTAAACATAAATATACCTTACATACTACAACCCTTCATCGTGGGAATTATCTTCACCGCCGGAGCACCACCGTTAGTCACCGTTGCTAGATTAAAAGGATATTTGCTTCAAATTTCTTTCACAAAAAAGTTTTCATAGGGAGAATAACACTCTCGAGATAAATCGACCAACCTTCTTTGATTTAGAATTATGTTGCAAAGCTTAATTATCGCAACACCCTAAATGTAGGTCTAGATTTAGGTTTTAAATACCGTAAATTATTATATGCCTCTACTTCTTATGGATTAATGTAGGTATGAGTGAAGATGATTTAATCACCTCTTACTCAAAGTTTAAGTTTAGTGTCGGTCCTGTGGGAGTCACGGTTATTAGTGAATATCATGGTTAATTGTGATTTCTAATCGGAAAAAAAGGAAGTCGATATTTGTGACTATTTGACAATCACGATTTTATGAGGTATGGTATGAAATAACTGATTATTGCATCAATTTTTGTGACCATACATCATGGATCATGTTTTTTGTTCCCTAAACTTTATATTAGTGACCGTGATTTTTCGATCGATAAACTAATTTCATCTCTTATCTTTTGTACATGACTGAGTCATCAATGTCAGAGTTTGACATCCTTGATCTTCAAGGAGTAAAATACCACAGACAGGTCTCAGATGTGAGGAATACTCTCATCGATAAATGACTCATGGATATTATCCAATAGCTACCACCTGGTACTGAAGTCAACAACGACACCACAGCTCGCAACGCTCGAGCTCTCATGTTTCTCATGAGACTCATTTATTCTGCTTTGAGAAAACAGTATTTGCTAAAGGATGACCCTGCGAGTTTGTGGGTAACTTTGCAAGAACGGTTCAACAATGTGCATGATGCACAACTTCCTGGACTCACAAAAAGATGGGATTAAATTCGGTTATTGGATTATTCTAAAATCAATGATAAGAATATGTTTGAACTACAGTCTGAGCTTGCCATTTGTGGCGTTGTAAAGACCGACCAAGCTATGGTCGTGAAGGCTTTGACTACCTTTCTTACCTCTATGGAGACCCTTGCTCACCAGTATCGAATTGATTACAGTAAGGAAGACTTCGATCATTCAGTGATCTTATGAATGTGCTGGTCAAGAAAGAAAGTCATTAGGAGATTCTTCTCCACAAAAAAGCTAGCCAGCCGATACAAAGAAACTCCATGAGGCTAATCACACTAGAAAGACACGAAATGATAAGAGGAACAACCGTTTGAAACTTTATCAAACTCGTGTGATAGAGGAGGACATGGTAGAAGTCGTGGCAGATGAGCAAATAGTCAAAATTGACTTGGGCTCACCAAGACAACAATCATAATAAATCCAACAAGAATCCATCAAGTTCTAGTTTTAGGAACAATGAAAATTCTTCAAAGTATGATCCTTCAACGTCTAACTTGACACCTTGCTATAGGTGTGGTTCTACCAAGCATATGCACAAATAGTATTGTGCACCTAAGGATGTCCAAGATTCTTACAAAAGGTGTTAGCAATACTTGGCACATAAGATCAACTATGCCGAAGATTATGAGATGGAAAATTATGGTGAAGTCAATCTTATTGTAGCACATGACAAAAAAACAAATCTGAAGACTGTTGTTTTTGAGTAGTCAATGTATTTATTGACTTGTTATTCCTGCAATGTAATCAAGTTTAGCTTTATTTATTGACTTGGTTTTAGCCATGGTTTGAGACTTGTTATACTTGGTTTTTGTTTTGAATAAGAACGATCTTTTTATGTAATTTTTTATGTTGGCAAAGTAATAAAAGGTTCTTCTTTTCGATATTTGAAAGTGTTAAGAATGGTCATACAAGGTTCAAATTCTACATAATTCTATGGCATTATGACACCAAAATATCATATAAACGAGACAAAATAGAGGATGCTTTGATGCTAGAAACTTTTCGATTAGTCGAAGGGCTCTTTGATCAGATTTTGGCATCCTTCGATCCATAAAAAAATTTGCATGGGTTTTCCTTCGATCCATCAAAGACTGTGGATCAAATGCAGTCCTCAGGTTCCATATTTACACCTTCAATCCATTGAGAGAAATTCTTTACCGTACCCATCGAAGGAAGGTCTCGGATTACAAGATTGCATATTCTTTGATCCATCGAAGAAATTAACTTCGACCCATCGAGGTGAAGCCTCTGGTTCGAACTCTAAATTTTTTGATCCATCGAACGAGTGCTTCAGGTCAAGTTCTTCAATTCATTGGAGATTTTCTTCGATCCATCGAAGCTTGGTATCGAAAAATCAGAATTCAATTTTGGGTTTCTTTCGGTCCATTGAAAATTTCTCTCGACCCATCGAAGGTTGTACCCAGATTGTAGTGTTTTTGATATATTTTACATAGGTTTTATTGGAAAAGGATCAGAAAAACTTCAAAAATTTTCTTCTGAAAATTGTTGGTCTAAATTGACCAACTTGAAATTCTACACTAGATGTGGTTTTACAATAGTTTTTTTGTCATGTCATGAAACTTAATCTACAAGGATCATTTCGACCGGTCAAATGTTGTTATACATCAGTTATTTGTTGTTGCTATGATCAACACTCTAATCGAACCATGTTAAGTTTTGATAACTTTTGTGCCAACTGTTTTCATTTGGAATAATATTATGAGAATAGACAAGAATTTTATGTGTAATCTCCATAGAATGCTGCCAACGGCACAATCTGAAGAGGTTTATGAGAATTTGTAGTGATTTATTACTACGATTTGGATCATTGAATCTAATGCAGTCATTTATATTATTATGTGTGATTCTGCCTCATATAATCTTTTGCATTATGATCATCAAGATATTGAGAAATTCTCATGATCATCAGTTCTTAAGAGCAAAGAAGCTTGTAAGAATATCTACTCCTATCGGTTTAGATGAGGGGGAGTGAAATTAATCCACTCAGTCTAGGCTTGGTCTCCAAGACAAGCACAGCACAATCTTGTGCATTTTTCCCACCGGTCAGATGTCTTATGGAAAAATCTCAATGCATATCGCTCTGTTTGTAAAGCTTGTTCATGTCTATAATGATGTTTACATGCATGACGATCTTTTGTTGTAGACACGACTTCCATTCTTGCATAGATTTCAAAGAATATATTTGTGTACCAATCAAACCGATATGCAGACTATTTATATATGGTTTTGATTACTGTATCGACACATAGGTCACACGTTTTTACAACTCACATGGTACACTGCATTTACAAAACTCCTAGTACAGATTATTAAGATTCGTGCTCACCACCCGGATAATCCAATCAGGTCTATTAAATTGGATCATGTAGGTGAGTTTAAGTCAAATTTTTGTGATGATTTTGCATTGCTTATTCACTTGAGATCCGTAATCCACCAACCATTAAATGCGTATCGACTGGTAACTAAATATGAGCCTGATATCTCACATCTACACATATCTAATTACACGATACATGTGCCTACTACGCTTCCATTACGTACAAGAATGGGTAATCAATGATGATGATGCATTTATGTTGGTTATGATTCTCCAACGATTGTCTGCTATTTAGAACCTTTGAGAGGAGGTCTTTTTACTGCTAGCTTTGAAGATAGTCACAGTGATGAGACATACTTCCCACTATCAGGGAGAAATAGGAATGGTTTCATTCTGGTTACATGTTGAAAATTGACATGGTATGTCCCCACTATGTCTCATCATGATCCCCGCACATCTCAGTGTGAGATTGAAGTGCAATGTATTCTTGATCTTCATAAAGAAGAAGATTTGATGCCCAACTCCTTTATTGATTACATGAAAGTGATGAGATCGGTTATACATGCTACAAATCCTGCAAGATTGAAAGTTCTTGGAATTGGGCTAGATAATACAACACCCGGGCAATGTAGAGTTTCTCCTCCCATAATGGGGGTGTAGCGTCGGTCAAAATTTACTGATGAGTTGCCGTTGAAAAGACAAGTCATCAAGGCACAATTGTTCATCATCAACACATGAGATTGTTTCTAACTGTAAATGTGCCTAAAAGTCGACATTGACAAACACTGGGGGACGCCTTAGATTTAATGACGATGCTAGTAAACAAATAAATCTCACCATATTAAAAAAAAAATACTGGCAGTATTATGGATGGTTCTTCCAGATTCGTTGATTATGCATTACTTATTCCGTTGCTCATGAATTGAGGACGATGAAGTGGAACCTTACTTAGTTACGAATTGTCAACGTAGAGTAAATTGACCAATTTGGAAAGTTACAATATAGGTTGAACTAGACTCTATTACAAATGGCATGTTTTCAGTATAGTAGTGCTATAATCACTAAATGGTAAGCCGGTTAGACACAAATAAGCTTATGTTTGGGAAGCACAATGAGAAGAACTTGTGGCGCAAGGATTCTCTCAACGACTTAGTATTGATTATGAGGAGATGGATTCTCTGGTTATGGACATCATTACTTTTCGCTACCTTATCTGTTTGGTAGTGTTCAAAAATTTGAGTATGCAGCTAATGGATGTGGTTATATATCTCACTACCAACATATGCACTATACTCGAAAAACTTTTAAAAAACAGCCCAACGATGGTTGAAACCGTCGGGTATAATGCACTTTACCAGATGGTACAAACCGTTGTCGGTAAATAACACTATACCCGACGGTTCATTTCTATACCGTCGGGTATAGTTAAATTACCTCGTCAAGTATAGTTTTAGGATAGTCTACGATTTAAAAAAACAATTACCAACGATATGATAAACCATAGCCGACGACCCCTTTTTATGTCGTCAGCTAGGGTTCCTTATCTAACCAGCTCGTGCAGCAGCTCAACCATTTAAAAAAATATGAAGAGAAAAACTCAAAATGCTCTTAAATTGTGAGTGTTTTCGGTAGCGGTCCAAAATAAGTAAGCTATTTTTCGCTATATAAGTACGTATATATATGAATTTTATAGATTGAGTTAATTATGTGTGATATATATATATAGATGAATTTGGGAGATTAATTGATTTAATTAGATGTAAATATATATGCATGTAAAAATTTATGTGTTATATATATATATTTTGGAGAATGAGTTGATTTATGTGTTATATATATATAAATTTTAGAGATTGAGTTTATTTAATTAGATAAAAATATGTATATAGGTGTGGTTATATATATGTGTTAATTAATTGTTGATATATATATAGCTAGCTTTTGTGTGTGTGTGGAATTTTGGAGATTGAGTTGATTTATGTGTTATATATATATATGAATTTTAGAGATTGAGTTTATTTAATTATATAAAAATATGTATATACGTGTGGTTATATATATGTGTTAATTAATTGTTGATATATATAGCTAGCTTTTGTGTGTGATTACGTAGCTAGCGTGCTAGTAGATCGATGATCGAATTAAAGATGTATATATATAAAAATTAAGTTAAAATTTTCAGGATGGACAAGAGTTGGATTTTGCATCCAAGATGGGATCGAAAATATAAAATTGGAATGAAGAGTTTTGTGGAATATGTGAAGACTAATTCTAATGTGAATGATATTCATTATTGCCCGTGTAAACGTTGTTAGTGTCGGAGTGATATATATCGTTTTACCATTGATATAGTATGGGAGCACCTGAAGAAAAACGGGTTTTGGGATAAGTACACGTGTTGGATTTATCATGGTGAAACATCTTCAGCAGGTCAGCATGATCATGGACAATATCCTCAGATGGCTATTACATTCAATGATCCAATAATGAGGTTGATCAACGATGTGTTTCCTTATGAGAGCGGTGTATTAGCTGAAGTAGGAGATAATGATCCCGCCGTTGGGGGTTTCCCTGATATTGAGCCAGTCCAACAATTACTTACAGCTGTCAACACTGCCGGTATGGACAAGTACAACAACTTGATTGCATTTCAACAGACCCCGTTATACAACGGGTGTAATAAGACTGTTCTTGAAAGTGTCATGGGAGTAATGAAGCAGAAAGTAGAGAAAAAAATGAGTGTCAAGGTAGTTGATGATTGGCTGAAGTGGACTGCTTTGATGATGCCTCCCGATCATCGTCTTCTTACCACTCATCGTAAGGTGCGACATATCTTGAAACATCTTGGCCTTTCCTACATGAAAATTCATGCATACAGATATGATTGCGTTCTCTTCTGGGGTGAAGATGCTAGCGGGAATGATCTTGAATGCCTTGATGTCTGCCCAGTATGTGATACGGATAGGTATAAGTTGACTTCTGCAGGGAATAAGAAAGCTGTGAAGATACTTCGGTATTTCCCGCTGATTTATAGGCTGGAACGGTTGTTCATGTATGCACACATGGCTGAAGCTATGAGATGGTGGGCTGAGAGAAATTTGCTCCATGATGATACCCTTATATACTTTGCTGACGGAGAGGGTTGGAAGCACATGGTCAGAGAGTTTTCTCATTTTGTATCAGAGGTTCGAAATGTTTGGCTGGGGCTCTCATCTGACGGATTCAACCATTTTGGCAACATGAGTCTTCAATATAATATATGGCTAGTTATTTTGGTGCCGTAAAACCTTCCTCCATGGATGTGCATGAAGAAGAAATACAATATGCTGACTCTGTTGATTCCTGAGCCGGGTTATATAGGAAAGTGTCTCGATGTGTATTTGAGACCCTTGATTGAAGAGCTTAAGTACCTGAGTGAATTTGGTCATCCCACTTATGACAAGTACAAAAACCAGATATTTCAGATGCATGCAATGGTTGTTGGCACCATCAGTGATTTTCCTGCACGTGAGATGTTATCGAACAACGTTACCAAGGGATACAGGGCTTGTTCAGAGTGCATGACTGTTGAGTATTGTAGACCTCATTGTAAAAAGATTGTGTAGATGCGTCACCGTTGTTGGCTTCCACATGATCACCCATGCGGCAGGATCCCGAGGCTTTTGATGGGACTGTAGAAACGAGTGTGCAACCCAAGAGATGGATGGGGATGAAATTTTAAAAGTGCTAAATGAGTACGATTTTGGGAAGCTGAGCAATCATCCTGAAATAGTGGCGTCAATACCTGACAAACCCGACAGGTATAAATTCTGGACACACAAACGCATATTTTGGGAACTCTCGTACTGACCCAAGTTGCCCATCAGGAACTACCTAGATGTCATACACATAGAGAAGAATGTGTGCGAAAGTGTGGTGGGCACAGTGCTGAATTGGGAGGGGAAAACTAAAGACGGCCCCAAGGCACGCATTGATCCGAAAATAATGAACTTGCGTAAACATTTGTGGTTGAGAGAATGGAAGAAAAAAATTCCTCAAGCTCCTTACACCGTCAAGCTTGACCAGAAGAATGAAATTTTTAGGTGGATGGGTAATGTCAGGTATCCTTCAGACTATGCAGGTAATATAGGCCGGTGTGTTAACTTCCAAGATAATAAGATGTATGGATTAAAGAGTCATGATTTCCATATACTACTTCAACGCCTCCTCCCTGTTTTCATTCGAGGGTACCTGTCAAAAGAGGTGGTGGAGCCATTAGTGGCGTTGTCAAGATTCTTTCAGAAGTTATGCACTAGAGAAATGAAAATAATAGACTTGAGAGATATTTTTATCATGTGCACATTTGTGCAAATTTGCCAAAGTATTTTTATCATTTTTATCATGTGCAAATTTGAGACTTGAGAGATATTTTTAATAGAACTCCTCCCTATTTTTATCATTTTTATCATGTGCAAATTTGAGAGGATATTTCCCCAAAATATTTTTGATATCATGCCTCACCTGATGATCCATCTTCCCGAACAATTGTTGCTTACCGGTTTGGTACACTACACTTGGATGTATCCTATGGAAATGTACGTACGATTCAACATCTGAATTTGGCTATAATTTTTTTAAACATTATTTGGAAATAATGTTATTATGCACTTTTAAACTTAATAGACAACTGGGGTACTACAAAATCTATGTGGCTAACAAATCCACATCTGAAGGATGTATAGCTGAAACATATTTTACGCACGAGTGCGTAACATACACCAAGTTGTATTTAGGAGCATTGGAGGACCCTTCACAACAAATTATGGTAAATGAAGCACAGTTCAAACTTTTTATTCTCTCACATGATGTTGAAGTTGGTAGAAATTTGCCAAAGTCGTATCAGTTGGAACAATATAAGCTAGTCATTGCTCACTGGTGGGTATTGCTTAACTGTCCTGAAGTGCAATATTGGAAAAACTTTCATCTATATTGTCCACAGGTTGGCGGTGATCTTGAGTACCACAATAGGGAGTTTGTAAACTATTTTAGCGGCTAGGTGTGTCAATACATATACTTAATGATACGACACGTCGTCGGGTATACTATACCCGACAACATTTTTTTTGGCTCGTCGGTTATACTCTACGGGTATAACTCCCAAAACTGCCTCATTTCGCCCCATTTTCACCTCCTCCCTCAAACACCCTCTCCTTTCTCTCAAATTGACCCCGGCCCTCCCAAATCTTCGCCGCCCTCCCCTCTGCCACCGTCGCCGCCTCTGCAATCCCTCCACCTTCTCTCTCTAAAAATAGTTTAGTCTATCTCTCTCTCTCTTTCTCCCAAATCTCTGCCGCCCTCCCCTCTGCCGCCGCCGCCTCCTCCGCAATCCCTCTACCTCCTCTCTCTAAAAATAGTTTAGTCTCTCTCTTTCTCTCTCTCTCTCTCTCTCTCTCTCTCTCTCTCTCTCTCTCTCTCTCTCTCTCTCTCTCTCTCTCTCTCTCTCTAAAAACATTTTAGTGAATTTGTGATTGTTATTGTGATTTAGGTGATTAGGTTTGTGAACTTTTGGGTTGTATTATTGTGATTGTAATTGGGTATTGTGAAATTATGAATTGTGATTAGGTTATGTGATTGTGATTGGGTTAATATATGGTGATTAGGTTATGGGTTACACATTTGCGTTGGAGGATTGTGATTGTGATCGTTATTTTGATTTATGTGATTATGTTTGTGATAGTAAAGTAGGAATTGTGAAATTATGAATTGTGATTAGGTTATGTGATTGTGAAATTATGATATTGTGATTAGGTTATGAGTTTTTCATTTGCATTGGAACATTGTGTTTTAGGTTATTGTTTGATGAATTTGAGAAATTATGGATCAAAATTATGTGGTGTGAAATTATGAATTGTTATTAGGTTATGATATTGTGATTATTTTCAACTTAATTATTGTGATTATGATTATTGTGAATTTTAGGAATATATCATGCATTTGTTTTCGGGTAGAGGAAAGAAGTCGACATCTAAGAATCGGGAAAACGGGTCCAGCAGCGATAGTTGTGGGTCCTGCTCGAACAACCGGCCCCACCAGCCTTACAGCGACCCATACAACAATCGTCGTCGGCAACTGCTTGGATGCACCCAGGAGACGCTTGTGCATGATGATGTGGCCAACCTCTAACGACCATAAAGCGCAAGGCAGCTTTTGTTCTCCAACAGGAGCCAGATGTCTACGCTCGGCTCTACGGGTCCTGACCCTTCATGTCAAGGTTTGCCAATCATGAGCCACATGTCGGGTACGCCCAACTATATGGGTCATGCTCCTTCGGATCCTCGTATGCTAGAAATCAACTGGCCAGAACCAACTGCAGGTCCTTCTCCCGGTCATGCTGGTGCTTCAGGGACATCGTCGTCCCAACAACAAAGAGGTGTCTTCCCTTCTCACCACTTTTTCCCCTCACAGGGCGTACCTGCCCTGCCATATGTCAATGAAGCGGGACACCTTCAACCAACTGTCGATGATGAGGGAAACCTTATTTACATCCACCCGAAGGAAGCATACGTCTTTCAGCCGTTTGATAACCCTCTAAAAAGTGCGAGGATAGAAACGCATTGACGTCAGAATCATCGGGTAAATAGTAAATATATGCATTATTTAATTTCAAAATTTCCATTAATTTGTATAACAAATTGGGTTATCCTATTTTAATTTTTTTACTATGTCTTATGCGACAGACGTCGGAGGGGAGAAAAAGTGAGGATCAGAGGCCCTGTTATGGGGAAGCAACTTCAGAAGGACGTGGAGGCCTACGGCCCCTGGTCATAGAGAACGACGAGCAAGGATCGGCGAGACAGGGAAACATTTGTAGGAGGTACTACGGCATGGTTGTAAACATTATCCGGGACAAAGTCCCTGTTCTGTGGTCAGAGTAGTCCTTAGTCCCTTAGTCCATGAAGGACCAAGTGAACAATGCGATATCGGTGAGTTAGATATTTATTGTGTATGCCTACTTATATTAATTAATTTTTTTAAATATAAATATATTAACATAAAAATTGGGACATTGTAGCTGTGGTTCAATGTTCGGGAGGACCTTAAATCCATATGGCCAAATGAGGTTCAAGGAGGAAGGTGACGGGAGTTATATAATATATATTTAGATATCACAGGGATTATGTAATGTGTTTCTAACATTCGTGTGGCATATATAGTTATAAAGAGTGGAAAAATGAGCTCTGTAAGTTCTGGAAGATAAACGACATGCCCAATGACCGTTCGGGTACCCCTATGGAGTTCATGCTTAGGGAGTACGAGTAGAAGTGGCTTCTAATCCACTTCAACGCCCCATGATTTGAGGTATATATTTAACATCATATGTATTTACTTGTGGATAATTTGATGTTCATAGTTTCTAAATCAATTTTTTGAATATATATTTATGAAACAAGGCCATTTCTTCCAAAAATGCGGGCAACTGAGCAAAGAACATAGACAACCATCGTGGCGGTTCTAGACCGTATGCGTCTTATAGGAAGGAGGCAATGACCCAACACCCTGAAAAAAACCCGTTCGTGTGGATGTAATAAAAAAGACATCCTCAGTCCCACAAACAAGTTGTAAGTATTGTGCCCTTTCAAGTTTACAAATTGCTTACATGTATATGTATTGTCTGGTTATTTTTATTTTTATGTATGTTTTCTAATATGTTATTTTCTTATCATTGTCAATTAGGCTCATTTAAGGGAAACAACTGATGAGGTGTTTACTTAGATTGCGAGGGAGCAAAACCCTAATATCTCGGATGATGAGATTCCTCAGGCCATATCTCAAATCGATCAATTTGATTTAAGGGTTGGGGCGAGGATCATGAGAAACGCTTTCCCACCACAAAGGAGAAATTACTATTGCAAGGGTTTAGGATGGCAAGGCGATGGGAAATTAAAGAACACGCCTGGTTTTCAACGTAAATCGAGATCTATCAAGGCCCAACTAGAGGAGCAACTTCGTAGGCATACTAAGGAGTATCAAAGCAAGATAGAAGAAACTCAGCGACAGATAACCCAGCAGATGGAGGAGATGCGTCAAGAGATGGCCCGGTAGCAGGCTGAGGAGTTAGCTCTGATGCGAGCTGAAATGGCTAGGAATTTTGAAGGCCTGAGCTCAACCATTCAGGCACAAGGAATAAATTTCCCGGCCCAAGGTTGGATTTCATGGACTCCATCTAACCAGCACCCTCCCCACATGAGCAGCAAGATCCGCCCGATGATGATGGTAGTGGCCCATCTTATCTCTGCAACTTTGACTTTGGCAACATTTAGTTTATATGCATGTGTTTCAAAATTATACGCTAAATTTTAATAAGTTTGTGTTTTATGTTAATTGGGAAGTTGTTATGCGTTGTTGGACATTGTGGAAATGAAAATATATGTTCGTTAGTTATTTTGAAACTGCAGGTTTTGGGAATGGTAAATCCATAATCTGTAGTTTTTTTTTTCGTAAAATTGCATACTATAACCGACGACCAAGTACCAAAGTCGTCGACCATGATCAACATTTTCTGACGATGTGCATCATTATACCCGATGATCTTTATAACCAATAACCGACGAATAGAACCTTAGTCGTCAACTATAGTCTCCGACATGTTAAACATTGATGACCGGCCGGGAAGGTATAACCGACAACTTCCCTCTCTAAAGTCGTCGGTTATAATGCCCAACTATAACCGACGACTTTTGATTGTCGGTTATAGAACCCAACTATAACCGACAAGGTGCTCCTTAGGTCATCGGCTATAGTATAGCCAACAATTGTTTACCCACTACATGTTTTCGGCTATACTATAGCCGACGACTTTAGACTAACAGGAAGATGATTTGATGTCGTCAGCTATAGTGTATATGCTGGTAGTGTCTATGAGGATATTGATTCAAACATATACATGAGAGTGCCAATTGACATGGTTATACCTAATTCAAGTAACTCTAAACTACGGAGTGCTCATGTGTTCAAATTGAGACGTTCACTATTCTAAATGACTACTTGATTGGGAAGGGATGCAAGAGGTTATGCCCATGTGTGTTCATTATGTGAACGAGTTGTTTGAGATGATAGACCTTAGTAGGACTCAATTTTGTCTTGGTCTTAGACATGGAACATCGAGTTGGTTGAATTCTTATTCACCAGTCTGCTTATGTCTAAATTAGGCAATGGACAAAGCACACCATTTTTAGCACACCAATAGTTGTTTGCAGTCTGGAACCCAAAATGATCATTTTCATCTAAAAAGATGATGGTGAGGAACTTTTGGAGCTGAGATTCCATATCTTGGTGCGGTTAGAACTTGGTTAAATTTAGTTCAGTGCACATACCAAAACATTGCCTTCTCGGTCTACTCCTACGAAAAGTCATCAGAATGGTATAAGGCACATCTTCAGGTACTTGAAGTAATCCATTGACTTGGGCATATTCTTTCCCTACAATGAACACAAAGAGAAACTTGAAATTCTCGAAAATGGGATGGTTAAATCGCAACATGCGGGATCCAGAGCCTTCGATCCATCGAAAGATACTCCCTGGATAGACCTGAAGGTACCCATCGATCCATCGAGAGGAATTCTCGATTCATCGAAGGTTGCACCATGGACGAGCCATGGCTTCGATCCATCGGAGGGAATGTTCAATCCATCGAACGGTGAACCAGTTGCAAGCACTTTCCCTCAATTTAGTGCAGTCCCCTATTCAGAGACACCTTATAATATCTTGGTTGATTTTGCTGATGTTTGGTACCTCTCTAATCCACACAAATGTCATTCCCAGACAGGTTATGTATTTACCATGAGGAACACAACAATTTCTTAGAGATCAACTAAGTAGACCCTGGTTGCTACTTCCTCGAATCATTATGAGATCATTGCTTTACATGAAGAGGTTAAGGAGTGTATTTGGCTTAGGTCAATCATACACCAGATTTGAGGAACTAGTGGATCACCATCCACTACTAAAACATCAACTTGTATCTTTGAGGATAATGCGGCTTGCATTGAACAAATGAAGTTGGGATATATCAAGAGTGATCATACCAAGCACATATCGCCAAAGTTTTTCTTCAATCAGCAACAACAATAGCTATTGAACATTCATGTGAATCAGGTATGTTCGGCTGATAATGTTGCAGACTTGTTTACAAAGTCGTTGCCAAAATTTACATTTGCAAAGCATGTGAGACACATTAATTGGTATGTGAAGATTGTCTGACTCTAAAATTGAGTTACTGATTAGTGGGAGTTCATTTCGTAGACATGAGGGGGAGTCTACACCACATGTGATCGCTTTTGTAGTTGATGCATTGAACTCTTTTTCCCTTAACCCAAACTTTTGTTTTTACCCAAGACATTTTTTGTTTGCTTAACAAGATTTTTAGTGAGACAACATGTTATGCATCATACATTAGGATCTTGACACAAGGGGCAGTGTTCTAGGAAATAATACTCCTGATATCTCGGTGTGTATCTTATCTAATTATAGTAGAAGTAGAAATTCTCTCAATCCCTGATTTACCAGAAAATTTATTATATCAGATTGTAATGTCTATTTAAAGTCATCTATTAATAAATAAAATACAGTTTCAGATCCATCTACTTGCGTATCTACATTTATTCTTCAACAGAGATAACGTTTCCTTAAGGGAAATGATTTTTGGCCTTAAGGAAGATCTAAATTCTGTGGCCTTAATCTACTTAGCATGACACATCATTTTTTTATTTTAAAATAAAAGTCAATCCTATCCTTCCCAAATCCGATGGCTAAAACTAAACCCCTCTTTGTAAACTTCATCTTCGATGATTATCTTCTTCATCTTCAACATCTCAAATCCAGTCACTAAAAAAACCCTCTTCATGTCAGAAACAAATTCGATCTAATATAAGCACTTCATTTTCGTTCATGAATATTACTTTTCTCAAGGTCGATGAAAATCTACCGTCTTACCAATTCAGTTATATATGATCTATTTAAACTTGTATATTCATGTATGGGTAAATACTCACGATCACCATGTCCGGTCAGATGCACCATATCCAGATGCTTATGCAATCATAATGGAATATACAGTTTAATGAAAATTGTGAGGGAGAGGGAGATGGAGAGGGCCGGATTGCTGGAAGAGATGGGGAGAGTGGATTTACCAAAATGAATTGAACAATATAGAATGAGGAGAATCTATTGAGCTCATATACTTTGTCGCCTAGGTGGCTAGCTAAGTTCACCCTCCGTTGAATTCTATATTCGCAAGTTTTTAGTCTTGAATTTTTTTTGATGAATTTGTTGTTTACTGATTTTGCCTAAGCATAAATTTATTTTAATTTGGCTTGAAGGATAAGCTGCTAGTTGATGCTCTTGAATCTCTTTCTCTAGCTAGCTAGGCTTGAATATATAATAGATCTGGGTGGGAACGATAATCTTTGTAATTGTACTTTGGAGTTTAGTTTAGTTTGTAGATCATATAAGATGATAAATTTATAAAAAAATAGAAAAAAAATTATGTGAGCGCAAAGCTAGTGCTAAGACATTTTGATGTGGCAAGATAGATTATTTGAATTTTAATATGAGTTATGTATTTACTTACATGGCATGCCACTTAAATGGAAGACCACAAAATTTAGCCTCGTGACAATTGCGCTTCTTAATTGGATATGATTTGGATAACGCTGCATTACTGATCAGGCATGACTACTGGCTGGAAGTTTTGGTCAGATAATTATGAATTGCGGACCGGCAATTGCTAGCTTACAAATTATGAAATAAAATTCAAAACTAAACGTGTTGCACCTGTGCTTATTCAAACGCAGACGACGATTGAATGAAAGTACGTACGTACGTTGTACCAGTCACATGTTGCTTATAATATTTTGGTTCTTCTACTGCATGTTGTGCGTGCTTGGAAATCAAACACACCGACTTGCAACTGTAAGTGTACGTGGTTCCATGTGAAAAATAAGAATAATATGTTCCAAATATATGTCAGGCAATTCGTCAGATTGAGTATATTGACTAATTAAGGATGAAATGAAAAGAAAAACAATTCAAATTATGTGGCTCGTATAGTGTGAAACAAAACACAATTACAAGACTATAGAACTAGTAATTAAAGACTCTAATTCCGTAATGTTTTATTTGAAATTTTTTATCATAATTCAATTCATCCGAGGCCCGAAAATTATTTTTATTGTGAAATTGAACTCTTAACTTCTCAATTTATGAAACTAATATTAGGAAATAAAGACCGTAAAGTTATTTGTGTGAGTCTAAAACTAGAAACCTACAATTTTACTTTTCACCGACAAATAATTGAGAAATTTTGATAAATTAATAACATTATTTTATGCCTATAAATGAATTTTAACCTAGAAATTTGATAAATGACCACATAAGGATATCCTAAGTCTTAGTCATTAAAAGTACACCACACTCTAAGTAAAAGGGGAATGAGAGGAAAAATACCTAGCGCTCTACTAGGGTTGGAGTCGCCTGTCTCCAACGGCGCTTCTCACCAATCGCTCGCTGTTTCTGGTGGGCACAAGGGGCTTCCGTTTTGATTGTCGGGTCGACCAACCATCCCTCTATTAAGGAGGACTGGAGATCTTTGGTGAGAGTGAGGGCTCGATGGTGGAGAGGGCAATGTCAAAGTTTCACGCTAGTGGGTGTGGTCGGAGATGGTGGTTACGTCCTCGACGGGCTCGTTTGAAGGAGGAAGGTGTGGCGAGTGAGTCGAACAACCATCAAAAGAGTTTCCAGAGCGGAGGTGCTAGGGTTTCAGCCCTAGTCTCGTTTTGGATCTCTAGATCGTTGAAACATATCTGGGTGTCGGAGGAGTTGGTGGGTTGTTCGGCGAGGAAGGTGACACATACTTGTGTGTCGACCTTGGCGGTGAAGAAGAGGTGCGATTTTCCTGGGCGATTGGCTTCTGATCCTGTCGATGCAAAGATGAGGTGCTTTGTTGTTGGAGTTTTCATGTTAACATCAGAGAAGGTATCTTGATGGCTCTGTGCGATATGGGGTGGTCCTGTATCCCAGTAGGTGGCGACATCGATCGTTTGGGAGGTTGTCAAACCGGAGGCGGAGGTCCGGTCGAGGCGGGTCGCGCTTGTGCTAGCCAAGGCGCTGGTCTTAAGCCACGCTGCACAAACCCTAGCTAATAGGGCTGAGAATGGGGCTAGGTCAATTTGGGTCTGAGCCTTTCCCGAGTTCTTTGAGATAAGGGTTAATTTGTGGTTATCTAGTCTTTGGTCTGTCGTTCGAATTTGGGATCTGGGAGACGTTTATTGGCATAATTTTAGTACTATTGCACGTTGAATTTATTGAGTAGGGTTCCAATGGATTCCGGTCTTTATGGTATGAGATTAATCTCTATTCAATGGATTCAGGTCCATGGAATATGCGTGAGTGATCATATTACTGACTGCCTTTTAATAAGTGGCCAACATCCAATCGTTAACACTTATGTGTCTTGTCATTTTCGTGTTCGGTCTAGTTGCTTTCCTTCTAGTTATTTTCTTTTGTTGCATTTTTACATTATTTTTCTTTCAGTTAGTAGTTTATTTTTCAGATGTAATCTCCAAGGACATTTTGGCTTAATTGATTAATATGAGTTGTTTCTTAAAAATCTCCATTAATTAAGGCAAAAGTTCTTTAAGCGGTTGGCATGGTAGAACTTTAGTAATACCTTATAATACCCTTCTCGATTATAAGTCTATCAACACAACAATTAGATAAACCAAGGATAATGAGCTAATCAAGTTAGACAAAACCCAATACAGTGAACACGTGGCTTATCTGCCACATTTAGCCCAAAGGCAAAATTGACTTGAATTTCACACATCGCAAAATACAATTCAGAATTCCATTCTCTCTTCACCGATCTCCCAAAGCAGCTAGGGTTTCGTAATTCTCTGTTGCATCTTCGGCTTCGAGATCGGTGAGCCTTTTCCCATTGACTCTCTCTTTTGTTTCTTTATCGGTTGGTTCATAGTTTTCTTCTTCTTGGATCGTCATCGTGTGTTTTCGCTTACTCGAATTTCAGTTCCTTCGACCCGCCGTGGGATTCACCGAGTTCTACTCCGTCAAACACTTCGGTGTCCAAATCCGAGTCCAGCAAGCCGTTCTTCCCGGAGTTCAAGTGCGGCCCTCTCCCTCTGTAGTCTACCAAAGCTCTCACGTCGCTTGGAGTACGGTTGGCCGGTGTTCGATTTGGGCTCTCATCTTGTGCTCTCCTTTGATCACGATATCGGTCTCGCTCTCTCCATCTCTCCCTCATTCCTTCGTCACACTGTAGCTCTCGATATGTTCTCAGATCTACCATCAGTTCCTCAGTTGCTGAAAGCCTTTGGATTTCTCCGGTCTTGATTTCGACGGTGAGCATTTCTTCGGTCTTCATTTGGTCATCCTAAGCTTTTGTAAGAATTTAAAGTCTCTAAGGGAATGCTGTTTGTTTGGAAAATGTGATTCAACAGCAAAGTTGACGATATAATTCCATCCTTATCTCAATTTGAATGTCATTGGGGATAGTAGTGTTGATCGAACATTTTTTATTTTCTTGGGCTGATATGAATGTGCTCACTGCTTATTGATAATATCACCTTCTGTTGTTGTTTGAAACTTAACTTTGTTGTTTGTGTTCATCCACGAATATGGTTTTATTCTCTTTTGTGTTCATATCCAGATCTCGAATTTAATTTGGTTTTATTCTCTTTTTGTTCTTTCCCCATGATATGCATACTGATGTAGAAATGTCGAGTATATATAGATGGAGACATCATTTTAGATCAGTCTCTTTGCAAATGCACCATTCCGTTCCTACTCCATTATATATGAATAGTTTGATTAGTTTCTTATATGGCATAATTGTTAGTACGTCTAGCCATTTTGAGTATCTCAGAGTTTTAACGGACTTATTAGTTTTGGACTTTTGGGTAATTGGTGATGATAGCTGTTGCAGATGCTTATAAATACGAGAGTTTTCTGTTAATTGTTTCCAACCATTGAAAAGATAGTCTAATTTTGATAGTCGACCTATAGTTTGACTCAAGTTCGAGAAATCGGGAAAGGCACTTTCCCATTAGAAAGTTTTAACTTTGAACATTCAAAGTTAGGCGATAGCATAGAATTTGCATATAACAAAACACAGAGTTTTGTGCAGGCCAGGAGACTATATAGGAACCCTAGTTTCTTCTCGCTCAGGCCTGTCAGGGCTTCTTTGATTTCGTGTTTATCTTTTATGGCTATGTGGGTTATGTGCTTTCTTTCCAAGACTACTGATTCGTTATAGAATTAGTATAGAGGAATCACAGATTTGGATTTTTTTTATTGGTTGATAGTATTTGAACAGACTCATGTCAATGAAGAGGACTTAGATTGATATTGTTCTATTTTAGTTCGTCTCATATTTTATTGATTATGTAAGCATGCAAGTTTCCTTTGTGCCATGTGATATTTGAACTGTTCTTGATAGGGAGAAAGAGTAACTTATACTTTTTGTTCCTTGCTGGGTTTATGCAAGTTCATACGGTTCAAGTGTATCCTTTTGTTGTTTCTTCAACCCATTATAGTGATATTGTGTCCGTAGCATTATTTGAAGTGATTCAGTTGTGCCGACATCGATCATAAGTCCGTTCTGCATATACCAATAAATTAATTAGGCTTATGAAAATACTCTGTCTTAGCTCAAAGATTGAAAAAAATCAGTGACTGGTATTTATAAAGTTTGCTTTAGGCAATGAACAAATTAAGTGATTTAGAAATCTGGACTGTTTTGGAGTAGCTTAAATTAATCTTAATTATTGATATCTTGGACTGTCAGGGCTTCTTTGATTCCTTTAGTTGATTATAGTTTGAGAATATATCAAATTAAAAGTTCCATGCTCCTCCCTGTTTGGATATGATGGATGAGTCTCTCTTTAGAATCTGCTGGGCGTGTTCTATGATTTGTTTTCGATGTCATTCATATACTGTGTATAAATAAATAGCAAAAGATGAAAGAAGAAGATAAAATACCTAGAATTGCATACGTGTATAGATGGCGGATACGTGTATATGATTTGTGTTTGTCTTCGATTTTTAGAAGCATTCAGTTTGTTAATGTGTTTCCGGCTTCAGTTTTTGGTGAATTTTACTTTTTGTTGTTATGTTTTATTCTTCTTGATTACATAGTTGTATTTTGATGTGGATTTCTATGCAAAAAGGTTATAAGCAGAAGTTTAAGAGAGTAGAGAAACCAACGGGATTCTCCTCCTATTGCTCTTCCACATATCTGAGACACAGATCGAATCACAAATTCGTACAACCTTAATCCATTTAAAGTTTTGATTGTTGCCTCCTTTCCCAAACCCAGCAAGCGACCTGTACTCAGATAGAGAGAAGAGCGAGCCCAACTTAGTCTCTGCTGCAGATTCGATTCAAGTTAGTGATTCCCTTCTTTTTCTTTCTTCTTCCGCTTTTGATTCCACTGTGTTCTTGAGAGAATGTGCACACAACCTGTTTGACTCTTTGCCTCCGAAGGATTTTGATTTAGCTTTTGTGATTCTTGGTGACTGATTGTGTTGAGTGCATGCTAGATTTTGTTTTGGAATTTGGGTACCATCTGTTGGACAAGGGTTTGGTTCTTAATATGATTGATTCTCAAATGTTGTTGTGTGTAGATTCTAGATTTAAATTTCTAATGAATCGGTGAGTTAATGAAAAAGGGTATTTTATGTGTCTGTCTGTTTTGATGGGAGCAATTCTTGATGATTGCTTAATTGGTCTCTTTTCTTATATTGGTGATGAATGTGCAAAGTTTGTCTTTTTCTGTGTAATAAAATTGATCTTTAAAGTGTATGTGGTAATTGATGGTTCAAAGTGTTCCTGGTCCTTAATTGTTTTGGTTTCATTGAATTATGTGATGATTTTAGTGATTCAATCATGTTTAAGGATTTGTTGTGTTATGTAGTTTCTGAGTTCATCTTAGAACTTGGTTGCATGATCATTTATGTATTTTGAAATGAAAGGACAATTCTGCATTTTGTTTTTGTGTATGTGTGTGCATTATCAGATTATGTTTGTGTGGTTGATTTATTGGATGATTTGGAACTTCGATCTTGAATCTACTGACATAGCAGAGCTATTCCATTTCAAGGTTTTCCGTTGAAGTTTGTTTGTTTCATGAGAGTCCTAAGTTTGTTTGTTTCATGAGAGTCCTAATTAATAGAGATGTGTAGTATCCTGTACAAGGCTGTTTAGGGTGTTTGACACAGTCCTATTCTATTTCAGGTTACGAACAGTCTTGTTCTATTTCAAACTTCGCTAAACAGATGCACTCCTAAATGGTAACGAAGTCTCTATAGTTCTATAAAACCCGAGTTGAATTCTTATGCTTTTGATTCTCATGTTTACATTGTATTTTCTGAATTACAGTTGGACCTGAAGTGAGCTCGCTTTCATCTGTTTTTTTAATAGCTATCTCCCAATCCGGTGTCATATCGACGTCAACATAGTTAAAACTTTTGCTATTTTTTTAAATAGATTCTATTCGTGTGTTTTTTGTTCTATTTTCATATGCACTGACACTGCATTTATTATCAGTGATTGATCATTTTTTTACATAAGGTTGACTTAATATGAAGTTGGCTAATATTATTTTACAAATTTTATCATCAATCATTGGTAATTCTTCTCACATCTTAATTAGATCTGTGTTCGAATAATAGAGATCTCGATTAGATCAGTATTCAAATAATAGAGATAGGCCTGAAAGTGCACGATAGTATCTGTCATGAGCAATGGACTTAAGCAATTAAGTGAAAACGATATAATTGCACACTTTTAAGTATGTCACCTATAAATCGCACGCGCGAGCGCAACGCCTTTCGCACGCGCATATGCGCGTGCAGGAAGGCTAGTATATATATTATATATAAGTTTTAAACGTTTCGTTGGTCAAGTAGTTCTCATCGCAAGAATACGAGAGTCCCTAGCATTAAGGTTTGGAGAGCCGTCGCCCAATCGGGTTGGCTTTGTTCTTCGACGGACCAACTTCGATGCCGATCCTTTTCAGCATCCAGGGTTTCAGGTAAACATGGAGAGTGTGTGCGCAAGGGCTTCAAGGCTTGTCTGGTTTTGGGTGTGGGAGCTGCTAAAGTCGTTAGGTTTTCTCTCGCAAGAACTCATCAGGGGTTTTACTCTGGTGGCTTAAATGAAGGAGAGGGTGTGGTGCGAGGTTCGGCGCTTTCTCAGGCCTAGTCGAGCTCAGATCCGATCGTTGGGTAGTCGTCGCGGCAAAGGTTTGGCCTGCTGTGTTCTGTTCAAAATATTTTGGTATAGTCGGGTTCTGTTAGGAGTGGATTCGATTACTAACCGTCGTATTTTTCCCCAAACCAGCTGAAAGGACCCAACCCCGATTTAGCACTCTAAATCGGAATCGAACCCCTTCGAAAACACGAACCAACAAAAATTTTCCGAAATTTGGGCAGAGTTTCGTTACTAACGAGGAATTACCTTACCCTGCACGTGGAAAAACACACTTCGTCCTATGCCACAAAAATCAAACCGTGGGCACCAATCCCATCCGGATTTCTCAACATCAATATAATCAACAAACAGTAAACATACTGTACTATTTATATGTATATCCGAGAAAATCCGTATAAACAAGTATCGGAATGTATCAGAGCGACCTCTAGTATAAAATATATACAACATGTACATCAGTAGGTGAAACTGAAACCTACTGGAAAACACAGGTGACTCTGATCACTAGCCTCCAAACCGCGACGTGAAAACACCAAACCTGAACTGCAACTGGGCACGGAAACCGAAAAGCCCAGGGGAAAGGCAAATAAAAACGTTAGAGTGAGTGGACGAAAATATACATATGCCTTTCACCAGTTAATATACATACTCAATATAAACAGTGCGAGTTCGGAAAACAACACACATATAAATATATACACGGGGGTTGTCGGGCGACCACTCAAGCCCGACGTCAGGTGAATCGCTCAAACCTGACAGTGATAGGCCAGGGGACCACTCAACCCTGGCGGCATGCAGGGGACCACTCAACCCTGCCCAGAGGAATCTCTCAACTCTGGTACATCGATGTAATAAATGCCATCACAAACAACACATATAATAATACCTCCGGAAACAACATACATATATCACAACATCGTATAATTAAATACGGAAATCATAGAATCTACGAACTCGCAAATCAACAGTGAAAACAGAAACTTGTCCACTCACAGATCAGCTAGCGCGAACTCGCGCTAAACTCGTGGTCCGGCGGAAGTTCCCTCGCCTGAAGCACGATCACGATCCAGATCTCGATCTCGATCCCCTGAATAGATTCATAAAATACAACTGATCAATATCGTAATCCACAACACTGTACTGATGCACGGAAACCAACCGTTCCCGGAAATACGAAATGCAGTGCAAAATGAATTACGGAAATCCTGAAATCCCCACTCGAAATCTCGACTGAAAATCGGCTAACCAAATCAACTCAAAAACCTCCGTACGATAATCAGGGCGCGATTACGAGAAAAATAACATTAAAAACGTCGAAATCTGAAAAGTTGACTTTCTGACCACCGTTGACCGCCGTTGGCTGCCGCCGGCGGCGGCGGCGCGCCGTCAACGGTGGAATTTGACGGCCAAATTCTCCAGTTTTCAAGATCTCGATCACACAAACCACTTTCTCTTCTACCACCAAACCCAATTCCAACTCTAACCCTTCCAAAATCGAGCAAAACCGAGCCAAATCCCTTGCCGGAAAACCCAATCGGGTTCAACCACAAACTCAACCTCTTCCAAATCTAACCACCTAGGAATCATCTACGAGGCATGGGGAGCAAAACCCCTAACATCTTGTCCCTCGAAACTCGCCGGAAACATCTCCACCGACTCCGGCGACGGAGACGAACTCGACCCGATTCGGGTCCATCCCAAATGAAATCAAAACTCAACAAACCATACATCAATGTACTCGAAATCACATAGAGGTTCTAACCATACCTGTCCCGTGGCGGATGGTGGCCGGAAAAAGGTCGCCGGAGATCAACTTCCCGTTTGGGAAACTTTCCCTTTCGGTCCCTTGGTCAGCTTTCCAAATATGGAAAGTCAACAGAATTCAATTCGGTCAACGCCCCAAAATGAAGTTTTCGACTAACTCTCGACTATATTTCGACTTTTCGATATTTATACTCGTCCCTCGGGTCGATCGCCGGTCCAAAATGAAAATACGAAATGATTCGGATAAGCTCGAAACAATCGGATAAACTCGTCAGAACCCGAAACTTCAAATAATCATAAAATATTCCTCGGGTATCGGAAAAATCTTCCGAAACCACCCACAAACTCGAAATAACGTACTCTACACTTTCCGTGAAAACACTCAACCCAAATTCTTGACCCAAAATATCGTCGCGAGTCAAATCGGCAAACCACGCAATATCACAAAACTACGACTATAACCGAATCTTGAGAATTGTACCAAACACACATCTGATTCTGGTTCGGGTCGTCACACCAGCGATGGCGGTTATGCATATTTTGCTATCGATATCGAACTGAGATGTCGGTAACCAAGATTTTCGGTACTTTTGGTTTTCGCCAGCTTCGGTCGGTTTATGTCAAGCCGATAAAAATTTTAAAACTTTAAAATCAATTGATTGGTTGGTCTTTTAGACTTTCAGAGCGAACAATGAAGTCAGAAATAAATACATTGAAATTAATGCTCTCCGGCGAGTTCCTGCTATGGAAATCAATCCACTGAAATCAATTTTCTCCGACAAGTTCGTGCTACTGAAACATCATATGTTCACCGAAAGTTGGAGATTGTTCGTGGTGGAATGATTGGAATCGATTATCGACTTGATTGAGGATGATAATTGATAAGAGAAGAAGAACCAGAGAAAGTCGATAATGGCGAGAACTCATCAAAAGTCTTTAACTTCCGTTAATTAAAAAAATTATAGAAAGATGTTATAAATATATACTAGAGATAAAGCATAGGGTGTGTATGGCATGGAGAAAACTATTTGAAATCCATCCTTAAATAACTGGTAATTACTTTTAAAAACCCAACTTTTTGTAAATAAAAAATATTTTCCTTCTACTTCAGAAAAAGAATAAAATTATTTTCCTTCTTCCCATTTGCAGGGGAGAGAAACAAGGAAGATGTACGATGGTTACATATCGATAAAGGGTGGGTCTGGTATAATAAAATCTCTATAAATGAATAACCACGGGACCAGAGAAAAATATTACATAGTGACGTTATTATTTTATCGATAAATGAATAATTTATTAATTTATCAAGACTTTAGTAAAGTTATTACTTTTGAATTATCATAATGATAACGATATGTAATAGAATCACCTATTGATGAAGATATCATATAAGAGACAATGAATCTGCATGATGAAGACGATCATGATTCAAATGACAGTTTTGTTATACCGATAGTTTATCTTAAATAGGCATTTTAGGCACTAAATATCTGAATAATGTTTTGCTACAAAATGAATAACATGTACCAAATGTTATGCGCGCATTACAAAAAATCAAAGACGAAGTTAAAATTGGTCTAGATGCAAAAAAGAAATATGTTACAATAGTCTTTTTGTCAAGAAATAGCTTTAGTGATCGAGAATATAGAAATTTTTAGCTAAAAATTTAATTTTTATGTATTTTTTTAAATTTTAATACATATTTTTTTTATGTTTTTATTTACATTATTACTTTATATGTTCATGGGACCAAAAGAAATTAGAGAAAAAAAATATTATCTTATGCATTTAGTGATGTTGCTAGTGATATGAACTGGTCCTGAATCGGGACCGAGAAAATTATTACTTTAGCGAGATTATTAATTTATCGAATATTCATTTACCATGGTTTTACTATAATATCAACTTTTCTATTAAAAAGATATCATTTTTTTTTACCGCAGGGAGTTACACTTAGTGGAAGTTTTCTTAATTAGTTGAAAAAGTAACTACTTAAGATTTAGGTAATTACGATGGAAGTTTTGTTTCTCTAAAATATATTTTTATTTTATTTTTTTATTTTTCTGTTTACTAATATGACCCTGAATTATTATTCAACAACTAAGTTAAAAGGTTAAAATTGTAAAAAAATATATTACTACACAAGATGCATCACATAACTAATAAATGCCGTTACGAACAAGTGGTGGAAACCGTTGTGTTACTACACGTGTGATTGAAATCATCAAACAACAGTGAAATAACGGTTGTATAAAAAACCTCATACAACAATGTTTATTTAAAACTCGTTGTGTAATGAGACATGCCAATTTGCTTGCGACGCAATACAAGATTGACATTCGACACGACATTCAGCGTGCGCACATGGCATTCAGCGCGCATGGTATGGCATTGCAATCAGACAACCAAATTTAATGAAAAACATGGCATCACTCAACGTTTTTATTCTTTCTATAGTTGTGTCATTTTGTTTGTTAATTGATCAGACATCATTATAATCATATTCACCGTTGTTAAATATATTTTTATGAAAAAATTTCATTTTAGCACCCTGAGGTTTGTATCTTTCTTCATGTCGGTACTTGAGATTCTAAATTTTTCGGTTTACTACTTGAGTTTTGGTTTTTTTTTTTCATGTTACTACTTAAACCTTTTTTTTAGTTTCCTACCTGGGATTTCATGTTTCATTTTTTCCTTAAAAAAATACGTAATGCAAGAAGGTATTTTGATCAATTTTTTATTTTTAATGATAAATTTGTTTAATTTTCTAAAATTGTTCTTCCTAATAAAATAAGTTATGTTATTTTCTAAAACATGGTCAATTGGCTAAATATGTCATGCTTACCCTTGATTAATTAATGCAGTATGGGTATTAATTAAGACATGTGAGCGACATAATTTATGGGAACTCATAAAATTGGCTCGTTTTACAAACTTAGCCATTAGCTTTAAAAAAAATCTAAAGTTGTTCTTCTTAACAAAATTAGTGATCTTAATGTTCTAAATTGTACTTGCACTTATTTTGTTAAAAAAGAACAATCTTAGTTTTTTTTAATCTAAGGGTTTGCCAAACGAGCCAAATTTATGAGTTCCCATAAATTATGTCGCATATATGTCTTAATATGCATACGACCCTAATCAATCAAGAGTGGGTATGTCATATTTAGGCAATCGACCATTTTTTTATAAAATTAATATAACTTATTTGTTAGGAAGAATAATTTTAGAATTTTTTTTTTGTTATTATAAATAAATAAATTGACCAAAATACTCTCTTGTATTACATATTTTTTCAAAGCAAAAATAAAAATTGATGAGAAAATAGAACCTCAGGTAGGAAACTGTAAAAAACAAAATAAAAGTTTAAGTAGTAACATGAAAAAAATACAAACCTCAAGTAGTAAACTAAAAAATTTAGAACTTCAAGTAACAACATATAGAAAGACTCAAACCTCAGCGTACTAAACTGAAATTTGTCATATTTTTATTTATGTGTATCTAGGTCCAGCATACAACAAAATATTTTATGAAACAATTGTGTGATATCATCTGAGACAACAATATTTTTATTTTCTTGTTGTAAGAGTTGTGCTAAGAAGATATATACTATACAGTGAATGTTATTTGTGTTAGTCTTTTTATGTTATGTAAAACTCGATTATTCATACCTTTCACACAACAAATTATAAAAATTATAAGTGATGTATGATTTAAACCTGAAACCAATCTATTTATAATTCAAAAACATTTGTTACATTGATGCATAAACGCAGTGGCATGCAATTAGAAGTCTAACTAAATACATAATAAGGCGCCATAAACATAAGTTTAAGGCTATAACTATGAGTTCTAAAAGCTAAGACTGCAAAAAAGAAGATTTCTCATAAACCCATACACAAAATAGGAATGCAAAGCTATGTTAACTTCACACATTATGCTTAGATCCTCAACCTCAACTTAGCTGCTCCATCTTGAACTTGATCGATCTTCTTGTCAGCATATTCCAATTCTAGTGTGATGTCTCCAACATAATACACATTTGTTAGCACATGCCAAACTAGGGGTTGCCTCCATGCACCTGTTTCATTGGGTTCACTTTTTCGGTCAATACGAAGATCCAAAACTAAACATCAAATGCGGTGGACGTCAAATTCAAAGTAAATATCCACAAATAAAACGGGGTATTCATTAACTGTGTACAAAGAATGAAATAAACAGCTTATATATATCAAATAATTCAATACATTATAAGCAGCGGTATGCTTCACTTCATGCATTGAAAATCATGTATATAACCATCAGAAAGAACTATAAATCAACAAAACACTTAAAAATTCAAGTTACCTATGACTTTCTATTCCATAGAAAGAGTGTTTGTAGAAACCATCTCCCTCTGCCTCTAAGTTGTGACTTTGCCCATCTACAAATTTTAACACCACTATGTGATCCGATAATCTTATACCCCTGCATTTTTACACTAACAGATCAGAACACAGAATTCTAATAGGTAACTACAAAACTAAGCAAATCTTTCACAACTAGTCAAACAGATTAAACAAGCTCACATGCTTCACTAAGCTAGCTCAAATCACCGAAGTGACCATATCTCTTTTACCATTCACAGTCCCATTAGTCTTCGCCGCCACTGTAACTGTCCCTCTCGAAGGTGCTTTACCTGCAATTATAACACCTTAAGATAATATCAGTTTCCGTATCCCATGTCACATCCAATTCAAATTCGAATTGGTAGGCAACACAAAGGCAATAAAACCTACCAACCTGTTCTTGGAGGGTTCGAGCAAGGGCAAGGTCAACATCGACCTCATTGAGATCAGTGACGAGAGTTCTTTTTGAGGTAGAGGAGGACTACCCCACCGTGAGGGAGAGGCGGGAAAGTTCCAATCTGAGACTCGAAGGCTGGATGCGAGAGGATCGAGGCTGAGATCTGTGTGCTTCACCGGCAATGTTGATGTGAGGCCGAGGAGATTGGGGCAAGGATGTCGACTGCGTGTGCGAGGCGGAGCTCAAGGTCTATGAGGTGTGGCGACGTCACGGTGAAATGGAGACGCACATCGAAGGAGGCCGAGACGCACGACAATGAGGCAAAACCGATTGTCGATTTAAATACGAGAGTCTCACAAGCTTGTTGACCGAAATTAGTTCATCACTACGATTAACATAGCTTCAGGGACTACGGAAGTCAAAGCCGATCTAATTATACCTCCGAAAATGTCGAGGAAACTCAGCTGGAATCTCGCCTCCTCCTTCTCTTCGATTGAAACTCTCGGATCGAGTTAGGAGCTCGAACTGGTGGCTTTAGATAGGTGAGGGTGAGGGCTTCAAACCCGAGTGAACCTTGAGGCTCGAGTTGCCCTGAATCATTACGATAGGCCGAAACCTAATTCGATTTCTTCTCATTGATTTGACTATTATGAATGAAAATTGGAGCTAGGGAGGTTAATGGAAAGAAAGAGGTGGTCCAGGGGAAGAAATTGAGAGAGTTGTTGAATGGGAGGTCATTGGCCAGAGGAGAAATCGGCCGACGAACACGGCTGAGCTTCCTTCGTTCTTTCTCTCTCTTTTTTTTTAGTCAAGAATGGGCGAGAGAGAGAGAGAGAGGTTTTTGTTTTATGTGTTTTGTTTCTTTCTGAGGTTAAAATGATAGCTAGGGTTTGGTTTTCTGGACATCAGTTGTGACTTTTGACCAACTGTTTCACTATCAAAAAATATTGTTGAGTTGAAATACAATTTTGTAAAATCAAATCAGAAAGAATTTTGTGAAACCAAAACGAACAAAATAATATAAACACGCCACAAAAATATTATTATTTTTTTACTTAAATTTATCCTTAATCGATGCGTCCAACTCTTATGACTCTATTGACGTTATGACTAAAATACGAGTCACCCACTTTGTAAAAAGTGATTTGAGATCAAGTTCTACAAACATATTCATGAAGAGTTTATATCTACCTCACCATATGAAAACAATTCACAAAATAAATTGATTTAGTTACTCCCCCCATTAAAAAAAGAGCAAAATTTAACATATTAGTATTTAAGACTCTTCACTCAAATTGTTTAACTTCATTGACCAAGGTCAATGCAAATTCAATCGAGGCTAATTTTTTTTCACAATGCATATCACTACAAGGTGAACGCCTGTGTATGTTTTCATTTCTCTTTAGACTATTTAGATTTCTCGTATGGCTTAAGTTCCATAAGTAACTACTAATGTTATTTATATTCTTTATTGGTTATATGGAAATACAAATATTTGTGATACTGAATCATGAAGGAATTAATATTTGGTGAATCCGACCGTTAGATTTTACAATCTAGATATTCAAAGCATGCTTTAAAAAAATTATAATTGTTTGACTTTAATTAGACCTCGATCTATGCATCCAATTGTTGCGACCATAATGCCCTTACAACTAAAATACGATTTATCATTATGTAAAAAATTAATTTGAGACCGATTTTAATAAAAATATTCTCATGAATTTCATATTTATCTTATCATATCAAAATAAGTTACAAAATGAATTCATTTGGCTACTCCCCCCATAGGAAAAAAAACCATCAAATGGGTATTTATGACTGTTCACAATAATATTTTGACTTCTTTGACCGGGGTCAATATGAAATCCCACGATGCTAATTATTTCGCACAATGCTTATTACTACAAGGTGAACACATGTGTATGTTAATTTCTCTTTAGACCATTTAGATTTCTCATGTGGCCTAAATTTCTCATATGATTACTAGTTTTGTTGACTTTGTTTATTGGTTTTGTGGAAATGTAAACCTTTGTGATACTGAATCATGAATTAATAATAAAATTGTAAAACCAATAGCTAGATGTGACAATCAAAATGATCTAAGCACACTGTAAAAAATTGAGAAGTTTTCGACTTCAATAAGCCCTCGATCCGTATGTCCAACAATTATATATGGTCATAGTGTCTTTACGACTAAAACATAATTTTTCACTCCGTCAAAAATAATTATGTGGAATTCATTTATATCTCATAATGTTAAAAAAAAATATTTGGCTACTCTTAGAAAAATGAGCAAAATATAAAAAAGAGTATACAAGTCTTTAACAAATATTGGGGTTGTTTGGTATAGTTTTTGAAAGCACTTCCAATTAAGAAAAAATACTTTTATAAATTTTAAAATGTTTGGTTATAATCAAAAGTTCTTTGAGAAATTTTGGGGAATCACTTATAAGCCTTAAAAGTAATTTGTAGGAAGCACATGGAAGGTGCTTCCTCTTGGAAGTGCTTCATCCTGAACGCGCTAATACTGAAAATTACTTTGAGAATCAATCCCAAACAGGCACATTGTTTGACTTCATTGAACCGCACCTAAAAAGACTCCGATGGGGCTAATTTTTCTAACATTACCTATTACTACAAGGTGAACACACGTGTATAATGACATTTCTCATTAAACTATTTTGATTTCTCATATTGCTTAAATTCACTATATGAGACCTAGTGTTGTTGACTTTGTTTATTGGTTATATGGATATGTAAACATTTGTGATACTCAATCATGAATTAATAATAAATTTGTAAAACTGACCGTTAGATGCGACAATCAAAATGATCTTATAGCCAACCCAAACTTGAAAAAAAAAAAAAAAAAACCTAACTGCTAAACACTATAAGCTCCATCGCCAGCCTCCTCCCTTGCATGAAGCCATCACTGCAGCCGATCATCTTCAAGCCACCGGAGCACTACTGCCGGAGCCTTCACCATCGCCGGCATTTTTCGTCGCCAGATTTTTTGCTTCTTATTTCAAACTTCAATCTCATTGAAGTTTTCATACCGAGCATAACACCCTCAAGGTAAATTTCAAAGTTATTTTATTTAGAACTAGATTGCAAAACTTACTGACCGCAACACCCTAGATCTAAGTCTATATTTAGGTTTAAATACTATGAATTTTATATATGCCTCTAGTTCTTATGGATTATTGCAGATAGTAGTGGGTGAAGGATTAAATCCTTCACCTCACTGTTTAAACAATAGTGACGGTCCTGGGGATAAAAAAAAAAGGAAAGTCGAAAATTTATAACTCTGACTCAGTCACGATTTTATGGGATGTGGTATGAAACCACTGGTTATCGTATCGATATTTGTGACCATACATTCTGATTCCCTAAATTTGATTAGTGTTCATGGTTTTTCGATCGGTAAACTAATTCATCTCTCATCTTTTGTAGATGATTGAGCCAAAGAGGCTAGAATTTGACATCCTTAATCTTCAAGGAGTAAAGTACCACAGGTGGGTCTTTGATGTGAGGAATACTCTCATCGGTAAGAAACTCACGGATACCATCAGGCATTCAAGCTGATGACGACACTATAGCCCGAAAAGCTCAAGTTCTTATGTTTCTTCATAGACATATTCATCCTGCTTTAAGGAAGCAGTACTTGCTAAAGGACTACCCTGTGGATTTGTGGGTGACTTTGCAAGAAAGGTTCAACAACATGTATGACGCACAACTTCTTGAATTACTCAAAAAATGAGATCAAATCTGGTTATTGGATTACTAAAAAATAAATAATTTTTATCAGGATATGCTTGAGCTACAATAGGAGCTAGCCATTTGTAGTGTTGAAAAGAATGACAAGGCTATGGTTGAAAATTCATTGACTACCTTTCATACCTCCATGGACACACTTGCTCACCAGTATCAGATTTATTATGAGCAAGGAAGACTTAGATCATTCAATGAGCTCATGGGTGTGCTGGCCAAGAAAGAACGACACTAAGAGATTCTTCTCCAAAATAATGATAGGCCAGCCGGTATAAAGAAAGTTCATGAATCTCATTATACTAGAAAGGCACAAAAATATAAGAAGAACAATAGTTCGAAACCTTATCAAACTCGTGGTGGTAGAAGAGGACGTGGTAAAGGTCGTGGAAGAGGACGAAATAGTCAGAATATGACTTGGACTCGCCAAGACAATAACAAGACTCCATCATGTTCTGGTTCTAGGAATGATGAAAATTCTTCAGAGTCTGCTTCTTCCATGTTTAGCTTTGCACCTTGCTATAGGTATGGTTCTAACAAGCATATGCACAAGCAATGTTGTGCACCTAAGGATGTCCAAGATGCCTACAAAAGGTGTCAATAGTACTTGGCAAATGAGACCAACTATGCTAAAGTTTATGAGATGGAAGATGGCAGTGAAGCCAATCTAGTTGTAGAAGATATCTCAAATGTAAACATAGCGACTACAAATTTCACTTAGATTGATATCTCTACTATGTAATCAAGCTTAGTATTATATTTGACTTTATGTTTAGTCATGGTTATTGAATAAGAACAATCTTTTGATGTAAGTTTTGATGTTGGCAAAGCAATAAAAGCTCTTTCTTTCGATATTTGAAAGTATTAAGAATGGTTATGTTCGTACATATTGCTTACAAGGTTCAAATTATACAAAATCCTATGGCATTATTGCACCAAAGTTCCTTAAAATGAGACAAAAGAAAGGATGATTTGATTCTAGAGATTTTCGACCCCTCGATATTTTTCCTCGACCCGTTGAATGCATGGTTTTGTCTCCACTCGTCACAAAATTTGACCCGTCGAAAAAAATATCGGAAAATCGATATTAGTTTTAGGTTTTACGATTCGTCGAAAATAACCCTCGACCCGTCGAATGTTTTCCTCTATGACACATTATTCCAACTTTCGACCCGTCGAAAATCATCCTCGACCCGTCAAGTGGCTTTACTCGACCCGTTGAAGATGCTACTCGAGAATAGTGTTCTTTTTTATGTATTATACATCGGTTTTATAAAAAAAATAAAGGTTCAGAAAAACCTGAAATTCTGCACCAGATGTGGTTTTACATCAGTTTTTGTCTTGCCATAGATGTAATTTACAAGGGTTATCTTGACTGGTTAGATGTCATTATACATCAGTTATTTGATGTTGCTATAATCAACACTCTATTTAAACCATGCTAAGTTTTGAACACTTTTGAGCCAACGGTTTTCACTTGGAATAATATTGTGAGAATGGTAAAGAGTTTTGTGCTCAATCTCCATTGAATGCTGCCAGCGGCACAATCTGGAGAGGTTTATGAGGATTTGTAGTGATTTATTACTACGGTTCAGATCATTGCATCCAATACAATCACTTATATTATTATGTATGACTCTGCCTCATTTAAGCTTTTGCAATATGATGAGCAAGATATTAAGGAATTCTCATTGTCATCAATTTTTCAGAGCAAAGAAGCATGTAGGAATATCTACCACCATGTTTTAGATGAGAGGGAGTGAGATTAATTCACTCGGTGTAGGCTCGATCTCCAAGATGAGCACAACACAATCTTGGGCATATTTCCCACCAGTTGTCTTTATGGTAAAGTCTAATGCATATCGCTCGGTTTGCAAACCATAATATAATCCACATATTGCTTTGCAAACCGAGTGATATATTTGATTGCTGCATCGATGCATAGGTTACATGTCCTTGTAATCCATATGGTACACTGCACTTGCAAAACTTCTAGTACATATTATTCAGCTTCGGGCTCACCACCCGAATAATTCAATCTGGTTTATTAAATTGAATAATGCAGAAGTCCTCTATATTTATTCACATAAAAGTTTAGCAGAGGTACAAATCAAGCGGTTAAAGCTTATGGCCAGAGATTTGGTAATGTATACAAACTTACTGGTATCTACAACGTTACATGCAGATATGCTTATTTGTTTTGAGACCAGTAAATCATCGACCATTCAGTACATACCAATTGGTAACTAGGCATGAGTCTGATATCTCACATCTACACATCTTTAGTTGCACGATACATATGCTTACTATGCTTCCACTGCGTACTAAATGGGTTCTCAACGACGTTTAAACATCTATATTGGTTGGTGAATTTCCAATGGTTGTCCGCTATTTAGAACCTTTGACAAAAGATCTCTTTACTACTAGTTTTGCAGATAGGCGCTGTGATGAGACATACTTCCTGCCGTTAGGGGGAGATAAGAATGACTTCATTCTGGTTAAACGTTGTAAATTGATATGGTATGTCCCCACTATTTCTAATCATGATCCCCACATATCTCATTGTGAGATTGAAGTGCAATATATTCTTGATCTTCATAAAGTAGCAGATTCGATGCCTGACTCTTTTACTGATATCATGAGAGTGACGAGATCGGTTATACATGCTGCAAATCCTGCAAGGTTGAAAGTCCCTGACATTAGGCAAGTTAACACAACACCCGGGCAATGTAGTGTTTTTTCTGCCCATAGTGGGGGTGTAGCGTTGGTCAAAATCCATTGATGAGTTGTCGGTGAAAATGTAAGTCATTAAGGCACAACTTCTCATCATCAACACATGAGATTGTTTCTAACTGTGAATGTGTCTAAAAGTCGACATTGACAAACACTAAAGGACGCCTCAGAGTCAATGATGATGTCAGTAAACAAAGAAATCTCACCAAGTTAAACAAATGCTAGCGGTATTATGGATGGTTCTTCCATGGTTGTTGATGATGCATTACTTATTCCATCGATCAAGAATTGACGACGATGAAATGGAACATTGAGTAGTTGGGGATTGTCAACATAGAGAAAACTGACTAATATGGAAAGTTGCAATCTAGGCTGAACTAGACTTTCTTACAAATGGCAAGTTTTTGGTATGGTAGTGCTATGACCACCGAATGGTAAGCCAGTTAGACACAAATGAGTTTTTGTTTAGAAGTACAATGAGAAGAACTTATGGTGCAAGGATCTTCTCAATACCCTAGTATTGATTATCAAGAGATGTGTTCACTGCTCATACACATCATTATTTTCCTCTACCTTATCAGTCTGGTAGTGTCCAAAAACTGAGTATGCAGCTAATGGATATGTTGTTATATATCTCTATGGGGATCTTGATTTAGAGATATACATGAGACTGCCAATTGGCATGGTTATACACAATACAAGTAACTCTAAACAACAGAGTACTCATGTGTTCAAATTGAGATGTTCACTGTTCTAAGTGTCTACTTGATTGAGAAGGGATGTAAGAATGATAAGTTATGCTCATGCGTGTTCATTAGATGAACAAGTTTTTTTAGAAGATAGACCTTAGTAGAACTCAATTTTGTCTTGGTATTAGACATAGAACATTGAGCTGGTTGAATTCTTATTCACCAGTCTGTTTATGTCTAAGATCAGGCAATGGACAAACCACACCCTTTTTAGCACACCAATGATTGTTTGCAGTCTGGAACCCAAAAGGATGAATTTCATAGAAATGATGACAGTAATAGACTTTTGGAGTTGAGATTACATATCTTGGTGCAGTTAGAGCTTGGTTAAATTTAGCTCAGTGCGAAAATCTAGACATTGCATTCTCGATATGCGCCAACGCAAAGTTATTGGAATGAAATATAACATACCTTATGATACTTGAAGGAATCCATTGACTTGGGCCTATTCTTTCAACTATAAAAATAAAGAGAGAAACTTGAAATTCCGAAAAATGAATGATTGAAACGCAACATACAGATTTTGGGATTTTCGACCCGTCGAGTGGATCTCTCGACCCATCAAATGGTAACCCCTGGATCGACCAGAACCTGTCTCTCGACCCGTCAAGAAAAATCTTTGACCTTCCAAAGGTTGTTCTAGTTCCATGCACTTGTTCTTCGAATTAGTACAGTCCCCTACTCAGAGATACCTTGTAATGTCTTGGTTTGTTTTGCTGATACTGGGTATCTCTTTGACCCATGTAAAGAAAGTTCCCACACTGTTTATATATTAACCATAGGAACATGGCAATTCTTGGAGATCAATAAAGTAAACCTTTGTTTTTACTACCTCGAATTATTCTGAGATTTTAGCTTTGCATGAAGCGGTTAATGAGTGTGTCTTGTTTAGGATAGTAGTCTACCATATTCGAGGGGCCAGTGGATTATCATCTACTACCATAAGCACCAACTTGCATGTTTGTGGATAATACGGCTTGTATTGAACAAACGAAATTTGGTGACGTTAAGGGTCGTCAAACTAAACTCTGCTCGCCATTATACTCCTACAATCAACAACATGAGCAGTAATTGATTATCCGTATAAACCACATTGGTTTGGTGGATAATGCTGCAAACTTGTTCACCAAGTCTTTACCAAAATTTACATTTGTAAAGCATGTGAGATGTATTGGTATGTGAAGAATGTCTGAACTCCAAGATTGAGTTAATGATCAAGGGGAATTCATTTCGTAGACATCAGGGGGAGTTTACATCACATGTGATCGCTTTTGTAGTTGATGCGTTGTACTCTTTTTCCCTTCGACCAAGTTTTTGTTTTATCCAGGAGGTTTTTGTTTGCTTGGCAAGGTTTTTAGTGAGATAATAGGTTATGCATCATACATTAGGATCACGATACAAGGGGAGTGTTTAAGGGAATTATCTTCTTGGTATCCCGGTGTGTGTCTTATCCTAATTAGAGTAGATATAGAGATTCTCTCAATCCCTGATTTACCAAGAGATATATTGTATCACATTGTAATACTCATTTAAAGGCCATCTATCAATGAATAAAACATATTTTTAAGTCTATTGCATATCTATTTTACTTTTCTCCTTCAACAAAATTCTATATTTATATTATTTAATATATTATTATTATTACTATATTGATTTATTGCAACAAAATCTTTCTTTCATAATTAGATTTCGCGTTCCCTGTTTTTTTTCGTTCATTTCTTCTTCCTCGCTTCAAATCGCAAAATTAAAGAATTGATGAATCAAAAATCAAAGGAGGCTCATGGCCAAGGGTAAAGATGTCCGAGTAATGGTGATTTTGGAATGTACCAGTTGTGTTTGAAATTGTGTAAATAAGGAATCGTTGTGCATTTCAAGGTATATTACTGAAAATAATTGACATAATACGCCTAGTCGATTGGAATTGAGAAAAAATTGTCCCTATTGTTACAAACATACGATTCACAGGGAGATAAAAAAAGAAATCGAACCATCCACTCATGTGTCAGTCTTCCGGTCCAAGGAAGATTCAAACTGACATATTAGATATATCTAATATATAACAATATATAATATATCTTGGTTTATAAATATAAACAAACCAAATCCTATTTCGATCGGATCAACCGTGATGTAGAATTAAGAAATAGGATTAAGGTCTTTAAGGAATAAACAAACCGTGGATAAATCCAAGCAAATTTTTCTTAAATCCAAGCAATCTTTTCGTAGGCATTTGCCTCCGATCCAATCAGGGTATCAAATTGATTATAGAAACATGAGTAAATTAGTCGATTTATTAGCGAACAAGGGAAAATATTATCTAGA
This sequence comes from Geum urbanum, assembly GCA_946800695.1. Classification (NCBI taxonomy): domain Eukaryota; kingdom Viridiplantae; phylum Streptophyta; class Magnoliopsida; order Rosales; family Rosaceae; genus Geum; species Geum urbanum. Next base: position 50,905,782 of record OX327001.1, on the reverse strand, counting down.
TGGGTGAATAGATTGACCTTAAAACAACAACGGTTAATTACTATTGATATAAACCAAGCTTGTATTTTATCTTCATTACCTTTGCTTAATAATGAGAAACAATTTGAAAGAAGTGAGTCAACCGCTAGAACCACAGGTCTTAGAACCAAAAAAAAATAAGTTGACTATTAAAAACATATAAAATGTCTTGTTTACACTATTATTAAACTTAATGATGAATAGATATTTAGACATATAGTTGAACAAATATCTAGACAATTATTTAGATAGATAGTTGAATAGATATTCAGATTTTTTTGGTACTTCCAGCAACTAGGTTATGATTAAGCACTTTATTTCTTCACTCATTCTTCCAATCCTATCCTTTTTTGAAGAAAAGTAGAGATTTTTAAAACATTTAAAGGGTCTTGTTTACACTATTCTTGAACTTGACAACAGAAAGATATTTAGACATATATTTAAACCGTCAGTTAAACAGATATTTAGACAAATAGTTTAACAGATATTCAGACTTTTTGGTACTTCCAAAAACTATGTTAGGATAAAGTTGTGACATCCCGTCCCGAGAATTCTCATTTTATGAATTATTTAAGGTTAATCGAGAAATGTAGTTAGTTTTCACTGTCGATAATTATCGATGGCCTTTCTATTAGAATTTTATTCGTTAAGTCTTTCGAGATTTTTTTTTGAGAAAAGTCGTAGAGTTTATCGAGATGAGTCTGCAGCTATGTTAAATGTTAAAATTAGAGTTACGATGAAGAAGTTATGGTCAGTGAAAGTTTTGTACGATCTTACAAATTTAAATTAGTCGCAACTTACAAGTATAAATATGACTTTCTGAAAATGGAAAGTCAAACAGTTTCCTTTTTATTCAGATTTTTTTTCTTTCTTTTCTCTCTCCTCTCCCCACCTCTCTCTCCTCTCTCTTCAGAATAGTGGGTCACTGACGATGGAGGTTTGTCGGTCGGCCACCAAAATGGCCGAACAAGGTGGCAAATTCTTCCTCTCGATCCCCTCTATAATTCTCCATAATCTCTGCACCTATTAGTGCTTGATTTTGCTTGAAATTGCATGAGGAAGTCTGAGAATCCCTTGAACCCTAGAATTTGGGGTCGGCCTTTTCTTGTCCAATTCGACCAACAAGAAGCACTAAGCTTTGTAGGCCTTATCACCACGAGTCTAGCCATACCAAGAACTTGTTCCAATTCCAGCAGAGGAAGAATCGTTGATTTGAAGTTTTTGGGAAGTTTTGGACTTCTTGATTTCAAAGGTAAATTCGATGATTTATGGACTAAATTGGTTGATGTTGTAGAAAACAGAGTTCTTGTTGGGTTGATTGTGAGTAAGTTGAGTTTCAGGTCACCAAAAAAAGTCACCGACGCCGCCTCGCTGCTGCCGGCGGTGGTTCATGGCAGCGATCTGACGAAGGAAACTTTGATATAAATTTCATACCATTTTTCTCGTAATTACATCCCAATTGTAATGAAGAAGTTATTGAATTGATTTAAATAATGATGATTAAGATGTGTGGTAATCGGATATTAATTAAACAAATTTACGATATTATTAAACTGTTGAATCGATTATCGATTTGACTTTGAGTCACGTAATGTTTGAGGAATATGTTATGACTTTAAAAAAGATTCAAGATTTAGAAATTGGAATTAGATTACAGCTTGCCATTAATTCAGAAAGCACGATATTCGAGAATGCGATGTTCTCGACAGTAATGCTCGTTGGGATACGAGCTAAGCTATTCATTAAGATTTTTGACGATTAGTTATTAAATAATTATTATTATTTCAAGACGACATATTAGCAGCCAGTGGTAGATGATTAGAAATGCCAACAGACAAGCTTTGGCTTGGTGAAAATCACGGCACAATACTGTGAGTGGACCCTTTTTATTTTTACAGTCGATAGCGAGTTCATTTTTCAGCAATTCAGTATTTCTGTTCATTTTAAGTATGTTTCAGAGCATTTTAATTTTTGGAGGTTCTTCTTTGTGATGACATTAGTTAGTTGCATCGATGCACTGACTGTTCGGCTGGTCACCGAATAGTCCAGTCAAGGGCCGTCAGGGTGTCTCGTCTGGCCATCATGGGAGGTCAGGATACCTCATCTGGCCCATCACATACAGTTTCTTTTATATACAGATAGTTGACTCAAGTTAGGGAAAAACTCCTAAGCGACCACCTCCATTAGGATTTCGATTTATATTAGAACTCGCATTATTTTACATAGATCAGTGGAAAGACATTAAACTATATTTTATTATTTACATAGATTATACAAAGATTTTGTAAACTCATTATAATGTTTTATGGTTTTTATGCCTTTCTATAGGTCATTTGTTTTAAATTGTCCATATTGCAAGTTAGTCGGCTAAACTCGTGACCGTTCAGAGTATGAGGCATGATAGTCCACAACTTATGTTTTCTCAGTAGGTTTTTAGTAGAAGTTCAGGGTTGCTTGTGCTAGGGTAGCTGGTACTGATTAGACGGTGATAGATACTCTAATACGGGTCCCGCAAGACTTATCCTGGATTACTACAGTATTCTTGGATGGGTCTTGCCACAAGCGCTAATTTTTCAAAATATATAAAGAGTCTTGTTTACAGTATTCTTATACTTAATAACAGATAGATATTTAGACAGATAGTTGAACAGATATTTAGACTAATAGTTGAACATATATTCAAACTTTTTGGTACTTCCAGCATGTAGGTTATTGTCAATCCCTTATTTTTCAATAATTATTCAATTCAAGCTTCTTCTTCTTCTTCTTTTGAAAGTTCAATTCAAGCTTTTAAAGGCTTGTGAAGGTTTGTGAATCAAACCCTTATCTTTTTCCTTTTTCTTCCAATTGTATTCTCCTTTTTATGCACTCGTATATAAAGGGCTTTAATCATCAACACAATTATGAAATCTTGGAAAATCAGATAGTTAGACAGTTAGTTTGATTGATAGTTAGATACATAGCTATCTTAATTTAAATAAGGTCTACACAAAATATCAGTCAACCATCCTTGCGGTTACTATCTAACACAGCAACACCGGCTCCTCACCATCCTTGAATTGGGCTCCAGTACCATTAGTTTACTCTTAAATAGTGCCGAGAAGAAGAATGAACTCGATCAGCTACAAAGCTAGTTTCACTTGAGCTTGTGGTGAGGAGTCTGATGCGATGTCCCCAGACGATGTACTCCAAGTAGGCGTCGTGGATGTTGAGCATCATCGTTTCGAAGTTGTTCATTTTTGCTGGAGCATATTTGATTTTTTTTTTCAAATCTGAAAACATAAAGGAAGAAGATGAATCGGTTCGTAATTACGCACAAAACAAGGTAAAACTTCTGTCCAAAATCTCTCCGTAGGAGGCAGTAGCGCCGATCTATTTTCTGGCGACCCGAGACTTATTCTGCTCAAAATCAAGCAACAAAAATCTTTCACATCTACAACATCCTCCAATTCTAACTACAAAATTCCAAAATCATCAATTCTTCAATTCGGAAAATACCGATTGAATTATGAAGAAACCAAGGTATGGTTAGCTTCGTGGAGGTAAGGGCTACAATGCCCAGTGAGTCTCATCGTCCACTTCAGCTTGAAATCGATCAACCCCTGATTTCTAGGATTTTGGGTTTCCTCGAACCTTCTCTTTACTTTTTTGGGTGATTCGGCCAAGAATAATTTTAGGAGTTAAGGGAAAGAGAAAGAAGACGTCGAGGTGATCATTTTGGTACCATACTTGAAGGATTTGAATGCTGGACAGCCTTGGTCCGTCACTGGAAATTTTGCTGCTCAGGAGAGAGAAGGTTGAGAGAGAGAAAGAGAGGTTGAGAGAGAGAGAGAGAAAGCAAAATGGAAGTGGATGAATCGACAAACCAGCAACCTCTTCTTCTTAAGAGAAAAATTTGTATGTCAAAAATATATTTTTTAATTTTTTGTGTTTTTTAGGAATGAAAATCAGGTTAGTTTGTTTTTTTTTTGGAAAAACAAAGTCATATGTTGGGCCTTTTATACCATGATGGAATAAGTTGAATTTTTTTTTAAAACCAAATGTGATTTTGGGTTAACTTTTTTTTTATCATTTCCCCCTTCTTATAATATAAATCCCGCCAATAATATTATTAGGATGGTTAAAAGGCAAGATGTTACTAGCAAAGATGATATGTTTGACAACAGTGTCAATCCGAGGTGCTGGATGAGGTAGGTGTTGAGAAAGAGGTGAAAATATATTGCAAAGGGCTTCGATTGATATTGAGAGAGAAAAAGAAGAAGAAGAGTAAGGGATTGGATGCTGGAAAAGAAGGCAAGAGAAGGATGAAAAGACAGAGACGAAGAATGATTAATTAAAGGGAAAAACAGAAGATCAAGGGAATATGTGTCAAAAATAAAACTAGAGGTGTGTATCTAGAGATTATGGATGTGCAAAAAAAATGGTTTTGTTTTCATCGTTTTCAAGTACAAACTAATGGGGTGATCATCATAAGCCGGCTCTGAAACTGTTGCAAAATGGTCTATAGATGAACGGGAGCTGTGTCAACTAGCTCGTGAAGCTACAATGGAGAGGGTTTGACAAGACTTGCCCCATATTACCAAAGTAATCCAGGATAAGTCTTGCAGAATCCGTATTAGAGTATCTAGCACTGGCTAATCAATACCAGCTACCCTAGCACGAGCAACTCAGAACTTCAACTCAGAATGTACACTAAGAAGACAAAAGTTGTGGACTGTCATGCCTCGTACTCTAGACGATCACGAATTCAACTGGAAAACATGAAAACTGGGCAATTTAAAACAATGGACCCAGGGAAAAACATAAAAACATAAAACATTGGAGTGAGTGGACAAAATCTGATAATTTGTGTAAAAATTATGCCTTTCCACAACTCTATCTAAAATCATGCATGTGTGTTCTACTATCATAAAACTGTAATAAACATGGAGCTAGCCAGACGAGGCAACTTGACCTTCTCTGACGGCCAGACGAGGTATCCTGACCTCCTCTGACAGCCAGACGAGGCAACCTGACCTCCTCTGATTGGACTATCTAGTGATCAGCTGAATAATTAGTACTCGATGCAACTAACTAATGTCATCACAAAGAAAAACCTCCAAATTAAATTCTCTAAAATATACTGTAAATTAAACTAAAATATTGAAATGCAGAAAAATGAACTCGTTATCTACTGTGAAAATAAAAGGTCCACTCATAGTACTGTGCCATGATTTCCACCAAGTCAAAGTCTATCCGTTGGCGTATCTAAACATCTGCCACTGAACGATAATACGTCGTCCTGAAACAATGATTATTATTTAATAACTAATCGTCGAAAATCATAATGAATAGCTAAGCTCGTATATCAACGAGCATTATCGTCGAGAACCTCAGATTCTTGAACAACGTACTTCCTGAGCTAATGACGAGGTTAATCTAATTCCCAATTCAAATTCTTGAATTCTTTTTATAGCCGCAACATAATCCTCAAATGCTACGCTACTTGAAGTCAAAACGATAATCGATTCAACAGTTTAATGATCTCTGAAAACTATTAAATTAATATCCGATTAATCACAGGTCTTAATCAACAATGTTCAAATCAATTCAATAATCTCTTCATTACAATCGGTACAAAATTACGAGAAAAACGACATAAAATTTACATCAAAATACCTTTCGCCGGAGAGCCGCCGCAGACTTTTCCCGAAAAATCGAGGCTTATTCTACTCCAAATCATACAAGAAACAACTTCCCCAACTACCACAAAATTGAATTCATCCTATAACTAGTCCAATTTACCTTGATACCAAAATCCCTCCAAAACTTCAATCGATCGATTCTTCCTCCTCGGTTGGAATTGGAAAGCCATCTACATATAGTTAGCTTCGTGGTGAGGATAACTTCAAAGCCCAGTACTCCTCGTCGGTTGATTTGGCTGGAAATAAATGACCTCAAATTTTAGTGTTTATAACTCCGGCGGCCATTCTCATGGATACCACGATTTAATCTTTGAGAATTAGAGGTTGAGGCATAGAGGGTTTGAAAGAGGAGGCGGAGACAAACAGTTTAACATCGGCCTCACCGGTTTTGGTGGCCAGACCAGCTAGCTCCATCACCAGCAACCCATGGCCCATGAAAGAGAAGAGAGACGCGGGAGAGAGGAGAGAGAAAAGGAAAAAAAAATGCTGACTGAAATGGAAAGTTTTGACTTTCCATTTTTGGAGAGTCCTATTTATATGTGCGAATTGCGACAAATCGATTCCGTAAAATCGTACAAAACTTTCGCTAACTACAACTTCTTCATCGAAACTCCAATTTTAATATTTGACATGGTTACGACCTCCTCTCGATAAACTCTATGACTTTGCTCAATGAAATTTCTCAAAAAATTTAACCAATTATTATCTAATTGAAAGGCTAACAATAATTACCAACAGTAGAAACTAACTACCTTTCTCAATTAACCTTAAGTAAATCATAAAAAAGAATTCTCAGGATGGGATGTCACAATCTACCATCCTTTAAAAAATTTCGTCCTCGAAATTTACGCATATACTAGTAAACAATTCAATACGTATTATTCCTACATGAATCTTTTTGGCTCGCTAACAGTATTCACAACTGTGAGGATTGTCCGTTACACTTTCACCATGTTCTCATCTTGTTACGAAGTCTTACTCTTCTGATCAAGTCTGAAATAACTACTCACTAAAATCCTGGTACCCGAAAGGATCCTGATGCAAGCTCTGTAACATAAACACTTAAAACCTTTTGATATATATGTCAACACTATTGGCAAGTTCTATTGATGAAGTCAAACCTTTGGTCAGTCCAACTGGTCATTCCCTTCTGTTGCAGTCTAAATATGTTAGTTGTCTGGATGGCGGTGCTACTCTAACTCCTGAAGTGGCTCCTATTCACCACCTGAATCATGCACTGCAAGTTTACCTGAGGTGTCCCTCCACAGACATTCTCACATAAAAGTGACCTTCATGGTCACAACGGTAACAAGTTGAAGACTCAGACTGGCCATTCTAGAGTCGGAATATAAATGGACATCTGACCGACTCAAAGGAACTTGTGACCTTACTCAGTTATCTTATTCATGAAAATTTTACAAAAAAATTGGCATAATTTCCCTTATAACTAAAGGAAACTAAAAACCTGCATAAAGAGAACACTTCGAATAACCAAATCCCAAAAATAAACCGTCAACACCGAATCCCATCCAGATTTCTCATAACCAAACTTAACATAAATCACTAATACTCATCCTTCTTTATAAATCACAATGATTGCAAAACTAAATATCTCCACAATTCAAATAACTCTTGTTCGATACTCTATAAAAATTAACTCAAATATCAGTAACTATAATGTAGAGAGGATTGTAAGAAATCACTAGAGATTTGTCTCTAATACGCCCCAAAACTACGGGCGGACTCCAAAAAGTCAAACTGTTTTCTCAATTAACTGTCTAATCTAGAGATATGAACTCAGTATCCGAACTCAGGTCTAAGTAATCCTAACAAGCTATGCATATATCAGTGATGAAAAAGTAATCTTAATGTCGGTGTGTAACTTGAGTCCCAAAATTCATTATCACCAGTCTCACAATTTACGTACCACAATCTACAAAACGAACATCGCACCCCTAATAGAGCATCAATAGCTTACATAATATATCTACTATCCAACGCCAAAATATTCGTTAGAAAATAGCCATAGGCTTCTACTTATACAAAAATGTATGCCCACTAATATTTGCCCACTCGAAGTGTAAAACACTGAGGTGTTAATTTATTTATCCAGACCTATTGTTGAATGGAATAACTGAATCGCTGCAACTTCCCTCGTTGTACTACAATAAACATATGGTACCCTTAACATTGGATGTTTACCCAACGATAACTAATCAGAGGATTAGAGTACTGTGAAGTCCAAGAAATGGGATAATTTCTTGCAGTAAGAGATGATAAGTTTTTGTATCCCATAAAATAAATGTACATCTTCATCGCACATGAATCAAGAACTAGTCATAAATTTGCATTTATGAGCTGGTTACACATCTCTTTAAACACCTTTATGGAGAAAAACGTGTTCGCGGCATAAAATAAATACGATCAATTCATGAAGAGATTGGAGTAGAGAAATTTATGAAAAATCCTGACTATCAAAACTAAATGAATAAAATTTAAAAAATAGTGAATGGGTCTACATGGTTGACGCCAATTAAAACTCATTGCTCACGGTAGTGGTTTCTGTTGAAAATAATAATAATATGCACAACTCAGGGTCCATATTTGCTATAAATGTGTTACTTAAAGTGGGACCCTAGGGTTCCTAACTGAACAACTAATATTTTTGAGTTGACAATACCTCGTCCGAACATCCATGTGATGAGGAGAATGTTAGCAATATGCATCCAGTGTTAATCAACTCCCGTGGCAATAGTCTTAAAAAATTCGTCGATACTCAAGATGGCTTTGATGATGGTATTATCGAACTCCAAAATGTGGTTTAATAAGAAACAAAGCAATTCAATTACTAGGTTTCTGTTGGCACTCCTGTTCTTGCATTTCCTAAACCCTCTCAAGTTCAGCCTCGAAATATTTCTAGCTAGATCAAGAAAATCAGTTTGTCTACTCACATCTTTCTTCTTCTTGACCACACCAAATAAATCCACAGAGAAGGGATCCTGACGGTCAAAACTTGAACCTCCAAAGTCTTCTACATGAGGCTTTTCACTCTTTGAGAATGGATGTTTCTCCCTTCCGAAATTGAGTAATGGATCCTTCACAGGCACTACCACTACCTATGAAGTATGAAGGTTTGGACATTGAGCTATTCTATAAAGCATTACCTTTATATCTATTTTGTTGTTCACTGCCATACCGGTCTCGCCTATTCCACCCAATCCCTCGACTGGCATGTGAATCCATAGCATTGTTCCAAGGTTATCTCCCTCCAATTTATACCTTGCATCCCTTGTACTGTAATTACCTTGAGTATTTTCTTGAAAAGGCATACAACACTAATATGAAGTTTCGAGATGGTGAAACAATCTGTAATAAAAGACAAAAATTTCTGAGTGTCAAACTGATTAAGGTAGAATATTGTCATTCTTAATCCCTGATGTTGACCACGACCCGGAACGCCACCAATGAGTCAAAGGGAAAACTTGTCTTTCAAGAAAACCTACACTCGGTAAAACACGTTATCTCAAAACTATTAGAGAATCAATATAACCTTGCTGAAGTTCCTAACAGAAGCACTATCGTTACGTACACCGATATTCATGTCCATAACTCTCACCAGTAAAATAAACTCGAAAATAGAACAGAAGAAACAAGTACTAGAAAGATGGTTACTATTACCCAATTAAGTAATAAGAATAGATCTGATGTATAGTTGTGAAATGCTACCGTGCTCCTCCTGAGCTTTGGCACAAACATAGATAGTATGTTCCCTTAACTTACTACTTAACTCCTCCTTCTCATTACATGAGGCATATAGATCGAATACATCTTAATCATCAAACTGAAACCAATATGAGTACTCACTCTCAAACTCGAAGAAGAATCGGAAAGCTGCATATAACACGTTAAGGATTCTTGTAGAATAATAATAAATAGCGTGTTGGGTCAATATATTACATCTCTATGACCCAATCAATAGCATCATTATCAATAATCTCCACTAGAAGCATCTGAGTCAATGTTTCAGGTCGACAACTAAACAAACTACTGTACATAATTTTCCATATGCATATTCCCCTCAAAATAGACCCAATAAGAAGTGGGCAATAATTCTCAAGTTCTAGATGTATGACTAAGGAGCAAACAAACCATCACTACCTCCATGTTCCAAACAAACACATCAAAGTAGAAATCAGATGTCTGAATGAAAACATGTGGTATGCCATCACTTTCTTAAAGTACCCGATTGGTGCCATCACATAAAGGATACAAACGAGGTAGAGGTGGACACAATGAATTCACAATAATGCATAAATCCATTGGGAGAAAACTGGTTTAATACTTAATTCCACAAATTCACGTGCAATCAAATCGTTGGCATAAGTCTTCACATCGAACTTACAATCTTAAGAACTTGATTATCTCTAATCACCGTGTTCCACTGATCATGGAGGAATGCCCAAGCACTTCAAAAAATATGATAAGTGAAAACAAAAGCTTAAGGTCTAGTCTGTTAGACCTACCTCTCAATCTAAAGATCAAAAAGTAACTCGTCGTTGACACTAAAGTCCACAACTCGTCGATCATGTCCATCAGGCATGACACTTGAGGAACAACAAATTTGGAAGATTACCCTATATCATCAGTGACACTAATACCCAAAGGCATACGATGAGTCCGCTACAGTCGGACCATCGCACTCTAAGCATCACTAACGATATAAGATTATCGACGGGATCCGAAAACCTAATGCTATGATACCAAATTGATAAGACCCACCCTAGACTACCATAGTAATCCAGGATAAATCTTGTGAGACCCGTATTATAGTATCTAGCACCGTCTAATTGGTACCAGCTACCCTAGCATGAGCAATCCAGAACTTCAACTGAGAACACTGAGAAGATAGAAGTTGTGGACTGTCGTGCCTCGTACTCTGGACGGTCATGACTTCAACTGACATACCTGAAAACTAGGCAGTTTAAAACAAAGGGCTCAGGGAAAGGCATAAAAACATAAAACGTTAGAGTGAGCGGACAAAATCTGATAATCTGTGTAAAAATTATGCATTTTCACAACTATATCTAAAATCATGTGAGTTCTACTATCATAAAACTGTAATAAACATGGAGGTGGCCATGAGGTATTCTGACCTCCCCTGACTGGTAACTACTATAAATAAAGGTCATGGGCAAGACGAGGTATCCTGACCTTCTCTGACGGCCAGACGAGGCAACCTGACCTCCCCTGACTTGACTATGCAGTGATCAGCCTAAAAATCAGTGTATTGATGCAAGTAACTAATGTCATCACAAAGAAAAACCTCCAAATTAAATGCTCTAAAACATACAGTAAATTAAACTGAAATATTGAAATGCTGAAAAATAAACTCGCAATCCACTGTGAAAAAAAAATGTAAACTCACAGTACTATGCCGTGATTTCCACCAAGCCAAAGTCTGTATGTTGGCATTTCTAAACATCTGTCATTGAATGCTAATACGTCGTCCTGAAACAACGATTATTATTTAATAACTAATCTTCGAAAATCATAATGAATAGCTAAACTCGTATATCAATGAGCATTATCATTGAGAACCTCTCATTTTTGAACAACGTACTTCCCGAAATAATAACGAGCTTAATCTAATTCCAAATTCAAATTCTTGAATTCTTTTTATAGCCACAACACAATCCCTAAACTCTACGTGACTTGAAGTCAAAACGATAATCGATTTGACAGTTTAATAATATCGTAAAATCGTTTAATTAATATGACTAATCACACGTCTTAATCAACAATGTCCAAATCAATTCAATAACCTCTTCATTATGATCAGTACAAAATTACGAGCAAAACGACATAAAATTTACATCAAAATACACTTCCCGGCGACCCAAGGCCTATTCTGCTCCAAATCATACAACAAACAACTTCCTCAACTACAACAAAGTTGAATTCATCATCTAACTAGTCCAATTTACCTTGAAACCGAAATCCCCTAAAAACTTCAATCAATTGATTCTTCCTCCTCGGTTGGAATTAGATAGCCATCTACATATGGTTAGCTTCGTGGTGAGGAAAGCTTCAAAGCCCAGTACTCACTACAAGAAAAACACACTTAGACAACGAAACCATAAACGTTTCGTCGTCTAAGTGCCCGTTAGACGACGGAAAAAAATTCGTCGCACAAGAGAGAATTTCGTCGTCTAGGTATGCACTTAGGCGATGAAATAAAAAATTTTGACTAAGATTTTACTTAGACGACGAAATAAGCATATTCGTCGTCTAAGTGCATACCTAGATGATGAAATTTGTGTCGTCATTAGAATACACACCCAGACGATGAAATTGAGATTTTCGTCGTCTAGGTGAAAATCTTAGACGACGAAAATATGGTATTTCGTCGTCTAAAATCATTTCCAAAACCTAAACCCTTTTATCCTAAACCCCGGAAACCTTTAGACGATGAAACCCTGAATTTCGTCGTTTAAGTACTACTTAGACGACGAAACCCTGGATTTCGTCGTTTAAGTAGTACTTAGACGACGAAACCAACCATGTTCGCCGTCTAAGTAGAGTTTCACCAGATGCCCTCTAAGAGTACGACCATGTATACCATATTAAAATATTTTTTTTTTTTGTCGAGGGCATAGAGAAAAACACTCTTGGACTGTGAGTGTCGACGGTTCAAAAATCGGAGTTACGAAGATTCGTATATCAACGTTTCCCTTTCATTGAAATTTCGGTTTCATGGTTGACTACTCCGATCAAACCCTTAACGAACTTCGTATTTACTGAAAATTCATCCACTTACATATTATGTTTTGATGAATATATCCAACGGTTGTTTTGACCAGATTCAATTTCGTTAATATTGATGGGGAGTGAATCTATACACATGAACACTTATGTAATACAATATGAATAGATAAATAACAATTTTTTAGTCTTAAATCAATTTTTTATGTTAAATTTTAATTAATTTCTATATAGTTGATAAATTAAATTTTTACGACAGGACAAACAACTGTAACTTCAAAAACCGGTTTACGAATTATTTTTTACGACGAAATTTGCGTCTTTTTCGATAATCACTAAATTAATTCGATCACAATCTAAACTAATCCTAATTTGTTTGATTTTTTTCTAGAATATTTTATAAATGTAATTGTTACATCTGACGGTTGATTTTTTTATAATTTTTAAGCAAGTACTTCATATAAATTTTTCAGATATTTATTAGACGAAGGAAATTCATTTTTTTATTTTTTAAATAAATATCTGAAAAATTAATTTTTGAGAAAATTGAAAATTCTTAGACGGCAAAAATAATGTGTTTTGTCGACTAAGTCATAAAAAAAATTATGCGGTTTTTTTTCCGCCAAAAATTTTGGCAAAAATTTAAATCACTTAAACGATGAAATTAGTAGATTTCGTCGTCTAAGTCAAAATTATTGGCGGTACTTTTTTCCCACTAAAATTTTGCCAAATCATCTTCACCGCCACCGTCGCCACCACCACCCGACATCACCATCGTCGATGCCACCACCACCACCTACAGCGTCACCTCCACCACCACCACACACCACTACCACCTCCAATGTCGCCTCCACCACCACATTCCACCACCTCCACCACCACCACCACCACACACTACCACCGCCTATAATTAGTTTAGTTTTAGGTTAATTTAGTTTATTTAGGTTAGATTAATTTATTTTATTATATTATGAATTTTGTATTTAAATACATAATAATTTAAATTATTTATTCATTATGAATTTTGTATTATTATTAATAACTATCATTCAAATTTTTTTGCAATATTATGAATACTGATATACAAAAAATTAAATGAAAAATTCATGAAATGCTAATTATTAAATTACTAATTAGCATTTCATGAATTTTTCATTTAATTTTTTATAATTTTTTTTACAAAATCAACCACTTAGACGACGAAAATAATATAATTTCGTCGTCAAAGATGTAACACTTAGATGACGAATTTATAGTATTTTCGTCGTCTAAGTGTTTCATTTAATTTTTTTTTGACAAAATTAAGCACTTAGACGATGAAAATACCATAAGTTCGTCGTCTAAGTGTTACATCTTAGACGACAAAATCTATGTTTTCGTCGTCTAGGTGTTCACTAAGACGATGAAAAAAATTTGTCGTCTAAGTGTTCACTCAGACGACAAAAGTAAATCCGTCGTCTAAGTGTTCACTTAGACAACAGAATTTTTGTTTTCGTCGTCTAAGTACTTAGGCGACGAAAAATGTCACTTAGACGACGAAATTGGTTCGTCGTCTAAGTGCGTTTTTCTGGTAGTGACTCCTCATCGATTGATTTGGCTGGAAAAGAAACGACCTCAAATTCTAGGGTTTACAACTTTGGTGGCTCTTCTCATGGATACCACGACTTAATCTTCGAGAATTAGAGGTTCAGGCATAAAGGGTTTGAAAAAGGAGGCGAAGACGAAGAGTTTAACACCAGCCTCGCCAGTTTTGGTGGCCGGACAGGCGAGCTCCATCGCCGGCGACCCATGACCCGTGAAAGAGACGAGAGACGCAGGAGAGAGGAGAGAGAAAAGAAAGAAAGAAAATGCTGACTGAAATGGAAAGTTTTGACTTTTCATTTCTGGAAAGTCCTATTTATATCTGTGATTGCAACTAATCGATTCCGTAAAACCGTACAAAACTTTCGCTGACCACAACTTATTAATCATAACTCCAATTTTAACATTTGACGTGGTTACGAACTCGTCTCGATAAACTCTACGACTTTGCTCAATAAAATTTCTTACAAAATTTAACTAATTATTATTTGATCGAAAGGCCAACAATAATTACCAACAAAAAAAACTAATTACTTTTCTCGATTAACCTCAAGTAAATCATAAAAAAAGAATTCTCGGGACGTGATGTCACAGGGTTAATGCCTTGTTTGCAAAGAAGGGGCAAGTGAGGTGAGACCTGTCAGAAGAGAGCGAGGCCGAGGAAGCAGACCCCGACATTATGGTGGAATTTGATTAGAGAGCGTAGCTAGTTTAAAGGATGGTACTCCCCTTTTTTTATTACTGTGCTATCATAGTTTGCTAGTATAGGATATTAAGTGAGACATTGCTGTTAGTATAGTGATGCGCATATGACTTCGTATTATCTGGCCGAAAAATCCGGTGGAGTCTTTGTATTACTATCACATTATCAATCCAATTTTATCGCCTTCTGAAAAAAAGTACAAAGCAAGCACATAAAACAAACAACAAAAAAAACAAGTTTTAGCGTAAAGGCATGCATAATAGATAAAATACACATCACGCACAACCTTAATTAAATACAATGTTTAACGGTATTCCTGAATCATTCTAAAATTATAATATCAGCTGTCAACACCTTTGTTGCAGAAGAAAAACTAAATTTATCCAAATATAAATTTAAGAACATGTGTGATGGTATTTTATGATTCCGATAGAAAGCCCTACATAAATTCACTGAATCCACAAACATCGATATACTCATGAGTTAGCGTCACGCAACATTACATTATATAAGTTTACATAATAAGTCGAATAGTGAATGAAATAAGCAAAAGCTCATGATTTTCTTTCCTTGCGATTTTGGTTGGCCTTGAACTACAACCATCATCCATGATTCATCTTTAACTTATTCGTTTTCCTTCATATATTTGCTTTAATTTTGGGGTGGGTGGTGGGTTGGGATCTGGAGTGAGTTGTGGAATGGAGAAGGTGACTAAGGAAGAGCGATGGAGAAGAGAGCTGGAAAAGAAAAAAAATTAAAACAAGAAATTGAAAGAAAGAACGAGAGTAACATGTTAGGAAAATAGAATAAAAAGTTATTAAAAATCAGAAAGAGGTGTGAAATGTAAAGTAGCGGTGCCAAATCTTAACATAAATAAGAGGCTAAAGGATCAGGCTGTAAAGTGACCTATTGGAACGATTACATTACAAGAGTCATAGAAGGCAACAAAAAATTGAACGCGGGAAATATCAAAACAATCATGCTTTCTGAACTGAAAAGCCAAGAATAAAGTCTTTAATTTCATCACTTGCAGCTCTATCAAGAGCTGTCCGCCCGTCGGCATCTTTAACGTCGTACTTAGCTCCGGCTCTTAGAAGTTCTTCAATTTTCGGCTTGTCGCCCTCTGATGAAGCCATCAACAACAGAATATCTACTGGGTGGATATTTTGGCTTAAAAGAGCATTCATCTTGTCATATGTACCCTCAACAGCAAGCATTCCCATGTAGTTGAAATACTGTAATCAAAAGGCATATATTAGATGGATCTGTGCTGCATTCAACATAGCAAGACTCTTGTTTCTTAAACTCATTACCACTTAAACTTCTTAAGACATTTAGAGCAAGTGTGAACCTGTTACTAGCACAAACATTCTGTGATCAACTCTCACATACCCTTGCTTAGGTTATAATCTCTGATTAAACAAATTAAAAAAGTAAAAAGCTAACAAGCAATATAAGGTTCAATCGATCAAGAGAGGAACTAAAGTCATTGATCAAAATGATAGAAGCCTTCTAAATTCATCCACAAGAGGCATATGTAAACTTCAAATTAGGAACAACAGTTTGAAAGCAGTCCAATATATTTTCAGATGAACAAATGCTAATGTTTCCCAAATATATCCAACTGCAGCTACAATTCAAAGCTAATGTGTTTGACGTTATGCTTCCAATATATGTCAAGGACCAATGGATTGATGTATAAAACCCACAGAATGTTTTATATGTCACTCAAATACATTCTGAAAAGGTTTTTATCATCCAAATCTTATGGCCTGTTATATGTTTAACTCCCTGCCCTGAGGTTACAATGTAGTATCATACAGCTTTTTTCAAAACGATAATATTCTAATGTCATAGATTCATAATTAAACAAAAGTGCATCTTACAACTATTGGAGTCAATACTTGGAATTATATATCAAACATGCCAAAACTCATTAAAGTTATTTTCATACAAAGCAGGGAGATTTGTTGACTCATAAGCTGATGAGAATACACAGAATAACACAGGATATACGCACCAAGATGTGAAATCAACATCTCTCATTACAGTTGTATATTTCCAAGGTGAAGAAAGTTACTTATGCTATCACATATGTTTGCAGATATTCCAACTCTTAGTAGTTCAATTTCAAAAATCAAAACTGAATCAGGTTGTATCCCCCAGGCAAGAAATCCACCAGATCCATAAGCATAATCCGGAGAGCACCACAACCGAGCAACCTCTCCCACTTGCATTCCAAGGACACCTTCATCCCACCCTTTAATAACGGAACCTTGGCCAATTATGAAGGTGAAAGGCTGCTGTCCAGGGGTGCTCCAAAACTTCTGACTAATATCACCATTTTTCCATAACCTGTGCAGTGAACGGTGACTTTCTCGCCTGCTACCAGTATACAACCTCTTCCAGCGCAGAGTACTTGCTTCTGGACTCCCATCTTTTATTGAATTTGATTTACGTAACAACATATTAATACTAATGAAGATTACCCCTTTTAAATTCTTCAAATCTCTTAGCCAACACCTTCTTACGTACTATAGAAGTGTCTACTTTCTTTAGTTACTAGCATATAAAATTACTAATCCAAAACATTGTTCTTACTTCTTACTTCTTAGTAACATTTTAGATAAAGGAATATACCAAACTTGTTTTTCTTTATCGGTCAAAACATATAAAGTTCTCAAACACATAAGCATTTTATCTACTAAGAGCTGCTCACCCACAATTAGTCAATTACAAACAACGCAAAGTAATTTTGTAATAGATGCAGACGAAAAGACAGTTAAAAGTACCTGCTCAACATCATCTTTGTCATAATCCTCACGAGACTGGCTTCCATAGATCCCAGCACCCTCAGCATCTACACCATTTTTACCGAACTTGAACCAGCATGTGACCCTGTCGCCATTGGAGGGTCCAAGACCAAAGATTCTGACCCGACCAAGCCTATTTGGGCTACACAGAAACTGGGTTTTGAGTTTGACAGAGGAAGTTGTAGTAGAACTGGAGTTGGAGGCGAAGCAGGAGTGGGTAGCAACAGCAAAAGTACATGAAATGGAAGCCATGTTTCTGTTTTCAGTGTAACTGGGAACTTCTCAGCTCGATCACCCCTCTATCCACTCAAGTATAGGCTGAGTTTTAATAACCTGTGCTATGGTCTACCATGTTTCTCACGAAAGAGAGATCATGGACCGTTCAGAGAACTTACATATTAACCTAGAGAATAAGGGAGCTTCTGTATCCAAAATTTTGATGAGAATCTTTTAATTAATTAATGGTTATATGTGAGCTATTTTTTAATTATATTTTGACACAATCAATGATTAGATGTTTAGATTTTAATGGGTAAATTATGTTTACAAATTTCATCTAAATTAAAAATCGTTAAGATATTGAACATGATCAACTCAATAAACGTACCAAAATTATCAGACCTACACCGCTCACATTCATATTTAATAAATCTTGATCATGAATAATTATTAATTAAAGGTAGATTTGTCATAATCTAATAAGAAGATACTCACCAAATCCTCATTATAAGGTTCTCAATGGAAGAGTTTCCCTGAAGAAGAATATTCACAACACAACTTACATTTTTTTTTAACAGTTCAAATTACAGAAATTGATTTTGTGGTGATTGATGCATGAGTAATTAATTTTCAAAAATAAGAGCTGCTAAATGTACGAGAGATACCAGTGAATGATATCACAAATATGAAATCTCAATTAGGGCGGGCTAACTTCTCACAAAATGTACATATGAGGCAGCAGAATAGCTCTGAGGTTCCCGGAATACACAACTCGTGAGATTGAGGATCAAACCCTAGCACCACTACATAGGGTTTTGATCACCAGCGTGAGATTTTCTCACGTCATACCTCATGAAATCTCCTACTCTTTCTCTTCTATTTGACTCGTCCATTCCCTCTTTTCTTCCCTATTTGCTCAGATTCAATGTCAAGCTACGATATCCTTTCATGGAATATGAGAGGATCGGGTTATGATCCCAAGTTAGATTTCCTCCGTTCGTTGATCAATTCCAATAAACCGAGTATTCTCTTCCTCCTTGAGACCAAATGCCGATCCAAAACCAGGTTCGAGGAAATCAAGGGAAAGCTAGGGTTTCGAAGAGGCGAGATGATTCCTTGTTCTGACACGATTGTGGCTGGACTTATGATGATGTGGGCTGATGACATCGACCTACACCTTCATGATCATTCGTTGTGGTTTATGGACGCTGAGGTAAGGATGTCTGTGGCGTCGGGTTTAGGAAATTAGATTCTCAGGGAGGCAACATTTTTTTCGATTTGAAGCTATGTGGGTTTATGATGAGACTTGTTTAAAGGCTTGTTAAGACATTATGGCAACGACCTACTCAGAGTTTTCTCTAGAACCAGTTTGCCTCGAGGGTAGCCAACACCAGAATAGGACTCCGTCAGTGGTCACGGGCCACTTTGGAAGTCAAAAGCAGGAACTGAAGGATATTCAAAATGAGCAGAGTGAATTCCTAGACAAGTCCTTCAATGCTACAAATATTCCATGTAGAAAGGAACTTTATGCCGACAAGAAACACTTATCCAAGAAGAAGCTACATATTGGAGTCAACATGCAAAGAATAATAAAATGAAGAATGGAGATTAGAGTACCAAATAGTTTCACTGAAAGGCTTCAAGCCGATGGCTGAAGAACTGGATCAAAGGGTTGTTTGATGATCAAGGAGTTTGGAAAGATACACCATCGGGACTAGAGTCTGTGGTCCTTAATTATTACCAGACGTTGTTCTTTGTTGGGATTGTTACAGAGGAATATATGGCACATATTCTGACCACCTTATCCCCAGTTGTTACACCAGAGATGTCGACAAGTTTACTAGAAGATTATACGGATGAGGAGATTCGATTGGCACTCTTTCATATGAGACCACACAAAGCCCCAGGACTAGATGGTATGCCTTCATTGTTCTACCAAAAGTATTGGGAAGTTGCTGGTCCAGATGTTGTTGTTATCGTTAAGGAATTCTGTAACGCTCCAAACCAAAAGTACCGCTAAACTTTGCGATTTAGGTTTTTCCACAAATTATACACCTCGTAAACTTTTGTTAACGACTTTTCTTTCGGGTGAGAATTTGATCCGACTTTCTTCGCGGAAGTCATAGAGTATTTAATTTCATGGACATGAAAATTTTCGGGGAATTTTTCGAGTTATCGAGCTATTTCTTTTAATTTTTGGAAGTTTGATTGTGAAATTATGTATTTTAAAATATTTTCCTTGGCAGTTTATTTTGGGCCGTTGGATCTTGATCAGATCAAATGGTGGCCGTTGATCTGATCTGAAATTTTTGGGTATAAAATACTGAATTTTGGTAGAAATATAGGGTAATTCATAGAAATACAGAAAATTTATATGATACAGTACGCGACCCGTATACCATTTCGACCCGTTTTGGTTCGATCTTGACCCACCGGAGAACGCCACGGTTGCCGGCGTTCTTGGTAAGGATTTGAAGCCCTTCATCTCCTCTTTCTATTCATGTAATTATTTGTGAAATTTAATGAGTTTTTGGGATCGAAATTTGGCCGGAAACCCGTGGGTTTTCGGGGTTGTTCGCCTGCGACATTCCGGCTATTTTCCGGCATGGTGAGGCGGTGGGTTTGGTACGCCGAGGTGCACCACCGGCGTCAGAATCGATCTGAAAAGTTTTCCGGCGATTTTCGACCCGTGGCCTTTCAGGGTGTTTTCCGGCAAATCGACGGCGATTTGGACTTCGATCCAGTTGGGAAAATGTTGGGCTCGTTGTGATCTTTCCAACAAGTGGTCAAACACTCCCATCGGAGCAGTATGCATCAGGAGCGAGTGTGGCTCACCCACCACCGGCGGTGGCGGCGCGTGACTGTCACGCGCCGCCGCCCGCGGTGGAGCTCGGATGAGTCAAAAATTCTAATTTTTTCGTGGGGTTTCCGGGATGGTTTCTGAGTTGTTTTTCAAACGTTTTATCGAATTCTGAAATTAAACGAATCTGTTAATTACTCAGGAAACCGCGAGAAAGATTTTGGTGAGGGAACTTCCACTGGACCTTCGAGGTAGCTGCATATTGTGAGTGGACAATTTATTTTCACTAATTGAGATGCGAGTCCTGATTATGCATTTTATGATTATGCACGTACAAGTATATGTTTACGATTATGCATATATGATTATATATCGTACAAGTATGCGTTTACGATTATGCATGTGCATGGAAACAAATACGATTTATTTTACACAGAGTACAGTCTCAGAGGTAGTAGTGGCATCGATGCACTGGCATGCTCGGCTGATCCCCGAGATGCTCCGAGGGGGACAGAGTCCTGACCCGAGGTTTTTCTGACTATTTAATCATGTGTGGGTCTGGGATCCAGTGATTTAGACTGTACTGAGGCAGAGGTGTCCGAGAGTGGACCCCACGATTTTTAGACTCACATCATGTTTATTTGCATATATATTGTGAAAGCCATGTTATATTTATTACTATTGGTTTAAAAATGAAAGTTTATTTTCTCCACTCACTCTAACTGTTTTATTATTTATATGTCTTTCCCTGGGCTTTTCGGTTTCCTTCTTGCCCAGTTTACAGTTTTTATCCTGTGGTTGTTCGTCGTTGTCGAAGGCCTACAGTTCAAGTCACCGTTCTTTTCTAGTAGGTTCTTGGTTTAACCTACTAGCTTTGTATATTTGTAAATTAGAAGTCGCTCTGAGTACTATGTTAGTTTATTTTCCTTTGCAATGCTTTCCAAGAATTTACTGGATTTTGAATAAATGATGTAAAGAAATATTTTTACTATTATTTAGTAGTTTGTGAATTTGAGAAATCCGGATGGGAATTGGCGTCCCACGGTTTGGCTTTTGTGGACTATATGAAAGTGTGTTTTCATTGCAGGTTTTTGGTTTACTCATTTTATAAAGTAAACTCTGGCAAAAGTTTTTAAAGGTTGTAGCGTTGTTATGATCTAATTCCGGTTTAGGCAACTGAACCGGGGTTGGGTTCTTTCAAATTCCTTACGACAAGTCAGATGTTACACAAACTAAATTTTACTCATGTTTGTGTTATTCTGAAGTGAAAAAACTTGACTAAAGTTACTGACTACCAGCCCATATCGCTCTGTGCAATGTTATTTTCAAGACATGTACTAAAGTTTTAGCAAACAAATTGAAGCCACTGTTAAATCAGAGTATATATTGACCCGGGTTAGAGTACCTTCATTCCAAGGCGATTGATCATGAACAATAAATTAGTGGCTAATGAGGTGGCACATTATCTGTGGACCAAGTGTCAAGAGAATTCAAGGCAGATAGCTCTCAAGCTTGATTTTAGCAAAGCATATGATCGACTAGAATGGAGTTTTCTTTAGTTTGTCATGGTACAACTTGGATTCCCAAAACAATGGATTAACCTTTTCATGACTTACGTTACCACGGTTAAATATGCTTTTGTCATCAACTGTTCGCCAAATGGTTATTTGACCCCTACTCGAGGGATACGACAAGGGGATCCTATTTCACCATGCATGTTCATTCTCTGTACTGCTGGACTATCAACTCTAATTAGATGGGTGCATGTTGCTAAGGAATTGTAGTGGATTCAACCTATCGCTGAGCTACTGTTTTACATCATTTACTCTTCGCGGATGATAACATATAATTCTCGACTGCTTCGGCTCGGCTTGTGAAAAGTAGGGGTGAGACATTGAAATGGAAAATCGAAAAAAAAAAAACCCAAGTCAAACCGAGCCACGACAAAAAAAAATCGCACTCGATATAAACCGAACCGAAAATAACTGAAACCGAAAAATAACATAAACATTTGGTTCGGTTTTGGTTTTTAATTTATAAAAACCGAACTGAAAAACTGAAGTATGTATAAAACAACATCGTTTTGGATATTTTGTAATATATTATATAAATATATGCAAAATAAAAACCTTAAACTTCTAAAATCCTAATTTATTTATGCACAATTCTTCTCAATTTCTCTCATAGGAGCTAATTAAAATGTTAGGCAACTCAAAAAAAAGATATTTTATAGACAACCTTTTAGTTATTTATTCAAAAGGTATTTTTTATGCATTATGTAAAAACCAAAAGAAACAGAAAAAATTCGGAAAAAAAAATCGAACCGAACCAAACTGAAAAAAATATTTCGATTTGGTTATGATTTTTAATAAAAACTAAACCAAACCGCATGAATCCCACCTTTAGTGAAAAGATCAAGGAGGTGCTGCGAGTATACGAGGTGACGTCAGGTCAATCCATTAACTACACCAAAAGTAGTATTTGTTTTAGTTCGAATTTGGAACTAGGTAGTTAGGAAGACCTTCTTTTGGGCATGGAGCTTGTTCCATTTTGAAAGGACCCGACTCCGATTTAGTTGCCTAAACCGAAATCAAATCCCTTCGAAAACATGACTTTAAAAAAAATTGCCAGAGTTTACTTTGAAACGCGTAAACCAATATTAGAACCTGCAAGAAACACACTTCGAATATTCCACAAAAGCCAAACCGTAGGCTCCGTTCCCCATCCGAATTTCTCAACATCATATATAATAAACCACAAGGTTTACAAGAAATCCAAAAATCATTCAGGAGTAAACTCAATTGAAAACAAACATAAGAATTCAGAGCGACTCCTATATACATCATATATAACATGTAGGTTGAACAAAGAACCTACTCGAACTGAAGTGTGACCTGAACTCTACGCCTCCACCGTCGACGTGCAACCCCAGAACTCAAACTGCAAACTGGGCAAAGGAAACTGAAAAGCCCAGGGAAAGGCAAATAAAATCGTTAGAGCGAGTGGAAGAAAATAATAATATGTTTTTCCCAACATATAAGTATATATGCTCATAAAAGCATAATACGAATCAATGCACATGAAAATTCCGACCAGGTACATTTTCTCGGATCCATAAATATGCACGTAAAATCATGCGGGGTCACTCATGGACTCTTCCGCATAGTACAGTCTAATCACGGGATCTCAGACCCCCTCGTGATTAATAAGTCTGAAAGACCTCGGGTCAGGATATCTGTCCTTCCCGGAGCATCTCGGGGATCAGCCGAGAAGTTAAAGCATCGATGCTACCTCTATATCTGAAACTGTACTCTGTGTAAACCAAATCATAAATACTTTCCATGCACATGAAAAATCGTAAAATGCATACTTGTATGTCCATAATTGTAAATGCATACTAATACAATGCATAATCGTAAAGTGTATAATCATAAATGCATAACGTATATGCATAATCAGGATTCGCAATTCAACTGTGAAAATAAAGTGTCCACTCACAGTACGAAGCTAACTCTGAGGTCCGGCGGAAGATTCCTCGCCAAACACTCGATCTCGATCACCTGAATAACAGGGATACGATCAATACATATTGAAACACAACATACGGAGCTAATACGTCAAGAACCCCGTGTTCTCGAAAAGCGTATTGCTCGAAATATCGACGAGGATAGAAAAATATCCAAAATACATCCAAACAACCCTCATCCAAAAATAGAACACTCAATTCAACTCAAAAACCTCACCATTGCGTTTGGCACACGAAAACAAGCGAAACGACATAAAAATTGCCAAAAATCTCACATCGCCGGAGCTCCGCCGTGCACGGCGGCGCGTGGGGTCGATCGCCAGAAAATCCACCAACCCAAAAATTTTCGACCTATAAATCAGTTTGAAGATCTCGACATTTATAACAACTTTGTAGTTCAAAGTTAAACCCAATTTTAACCGAAAAATGTCTAAAACTCACCGTGAAGTTCGAAAACCTCGCCGGAATTCAATTCCTCTGATCGGCCACCACCGGGCACGGCAAGGGACGAGACCACTTGGAATAAATTCTCCATTACAAGGGCTACAAAACTCCCACAAGGTCGACCCCCATCGCCGCCATCTCCGCCACCTCCGTCGCCGGCGAAATTCGCCAGAAAATCCCCAACTTCACCGCATCGTATCTTCTTCATTCGGCAACCAAAATGAGTGATTCACCTATCAAAAGAAAGAGGAGCTCAAGCCCGACAACTTCCATGAAGGAACCACGGCCACAAGAGGCCAAAATCAAGCACACCGACGCCGAGAAGCTCACGGCCCAAACGGGTTAGTTTTGACCCGTGGGTCAACGCGGGTCAAACCAGATTTCCCAAAATGGAAAGTTTCCTCAATTGTCATGTATTTATACCGTATACATGTCGTACACATACATGCCGAAATCAACGGTTCAAAACAAATCTAATCAAGATCGGACGGTCATGATTAAATCAACAATAAAAATAAAACTTTTATATATTTTCACCAACCGACTTCAAAACTCGATAAAACATTGCTCGCTTATCCGAAAAATTCTCCAAAAATTTTCACGATCTCGAAATTAAATCATCAACAATTCACGCAAAAGAACTCAAACCAAATTCTTGCCCGATAATTTAGTCGTGAACAAACCCACGAGTACGATTAATTCACAATAATCATGGCTCGGACCAATATGTGCACATTCCACGGTTCGGGTCGTTACAAATTTCACGACAAATACTTAGGTTTGCCCACACATATGGGCCGTAGCAAGAAGTCTACGTCTGTGTATATCAAAGATAAAGTTAGTGACAAGCTAGTTGGTTGGAAATGTTCACTCCTGGGTGCAGTGGGTTGTGAGGTACTTGTCAAGGTGGTTGCACAATCCTTTCTGAATTATGCTATGAATTTCTTTCTACTTCCAAAGGGCTTTTGTGAAGATTTACAACAGATGTGTGCTGACTTTTTCTAGGGAGACACTAGACCTGTCAACGAAACAGGTTTTTATCTGGACCCGCTCCAGACCTGTATCTATTAAACGGTTTTGGATCTAATTTCTGGACCTGTTGATCCGTTTACTTAATGGATTGGATCCGGATCATAAGCGATTCGATCAGTTTATTATCAGCTCCATTTTTTTTAATTTATCATTATAATTATTTTATTTACATATATGAAATGTTTGTACCCTAAAAATCTCTTTTAAAAAAAATATCTAAATGTTTTTATCAAAGTTATGTAAAAATATTAATCAATTAAATGATTGAAATTCAAATTGATTTGTACATTGCTTGTCAAGTTCTTTAATGTAAATTAAAAATTTATTATTTTGGTCTATCTAGTTTGCTTTAATGAAATATTTTAGTTGTGTCACAGGTCATGCGGCACATTGGTAATAAATAATGTATTGATAAAAGAAATAAGTTTAGTAATTAGCATATTAATAAATGAGTCTGGATGTGCTCTGTTGACTCGTTGATCCACCGGATCCGGATCCAGATCCAGATTTGGTTATTAAATATCCGCCGGATAAACGGAGCGGATCAGGTCTAACTTTTTCTTTACTTAAACAAATTGGGATTTAAGTTGATCCCATCCGACTCCGCCCCATTGACAAGTCTAGGAGACACAGTCGATTAGAAGAAAATTCACTAGTGCATGTGGAAAAATATGTGTATACCAAAGTCCCAGGGTGGATTAGGCTTCTGCAACCCGTATGCCTTTAATTTAGCGATGCTCACTAAGAAGATGTGGCGTATACTAAAGTTCCGTTGTTAGTCAAATCTATAGAGCTAGATATTTTCATTCGTGTTCTTTCTGGGATGCCATTACGAGCGGCGCTCCTTCCTTCACATGGTGTAGTGTATTAACAGCTAGACCGGTGCTGGACGGTGGAACTCGTTGGAAGGTAGGTGATGGTTCCTCTATTGCAGTTTGGGAAGACAACTAGTTTTTCCCGCCTTGGTTAGTTTAAGCCAGAGACACCGTTGAAGTACCCGACTACTATCCCCTATGTATCCCAGTTTATTCAGTCTGATAGTACATGGAATGTTTCTCTACTGGAAAGATATTTTTCTGCCTTTGATATAGACTTTGTGCAGTCTATTCCCCTGAGCAGGAAAGTGGGGAAGGATCGGTTGATCTGGCAGCATACCTCACGTGGTGACTTCAAGGTTAGTAGTGCTTATCTTACTCCTCGTGACTTTGTTACTCAACCCCAGCAGATAGCTCTTATCCCTCTAGTCGTTTCAAATTGCTGGAAATCAGTATGGCAACAACAGGTTGCTTCTATCGCCTAGATGTGTGTGTGGAAGGCTTTCAACGGATATCTACCTCTGAGAGTAAGACTTTGGTCCCGTATAATGGATGTACCACCAGAATGTGTACTCTGTGAAGCTGCATCGAAAACAAAACTACACTTGTTTAGTGATCGCAATCGCACAATACAATTAGTCTTATCCATAACTGCAGGCACTGGAGACGATGAAAGCTCGTTTTGGAATTTGTTCCAATCTTGCGAGGTGAATCTATCATCTAACCTCTTTGGACAGTTAATAACCCTCATCTAGTTTCTTTGGAAAGCACGGAATGATAAGTACTGGAATCGTGCTGAGTTTGTGGGAGACACTGTCAAGTTACAGGCATTGACTTGACATGAGCACTATGTTTTTGTAAATCGCAAGCCACCTAAGCCGGGCCGCCTTAAACAGAGTTGGGCAGCCCCTCCAATGGGTAGATATTGCATTTTCATGGATGGTACTTTTGACAGACTTTCGGCCCGAGGTGGAATTGGCATTGTGGTCTGAGATTGGTTTGGCAACTTCATTATGGTCTTTACAAGAATCATAGAGGGTTGTTACTCACCACTTTATGTGAAGATTTTGGCTGCCATTGAAGCCTGTCAAATAAATCTGGGCTACGGTTTCTCTCCAGTTCGACTTAGCTCTGATTCTTTGATCCTTGTTAAAGGTTTCCAAGACCTGATAGTGTTCCTCTCACTTTCAGGACACTTGTGAAGATGTGATTGACCTCTTGGACCAGTCTCTAACAGCTTCCTTTGGGCACATTCAAAGGAAACCCAATAGAGTAACTCATCTATTAGCAAGATGGGACCTTCTTAATTCCACTCATCCCACTGTTTTCCATGTAGCGCCTTCTTTCATAACTGAGGCGTTACTAGCCGATTGTACTTAATCTCTTTTAGTGATGGAATTTATCGACTTATAAAAAACAAAACAAAAACATAAAACATCAACTTGGTGTCATCAAACTATGCGAGTTCAATGCGAACAATGCGAATCAATCTAGCCTTCTACTGGTTAGTCCTTCACCTCCTCAATAAAAATGAGGAAGTAACTTATTACGCTATCATATGGATTCGCAGATTCCAACTCATTTCCTGATGTCACTCCAACTTTAGCACTTCAATCTCAAAAACCAAAACTGAATTAGGTTGTATCCCCCATGCAGGAAATCCACTAGATCCATAGGCATAATCAGGAGAGCACCGCAGACGAGCAACTTCTCCTACTTGCATACCAATCACACCTTCATCCCACCCTTTTATAACAGAGCCTTGGCCAACTTTGAAGGTGAAAGGCTGCTGCCCCGCGTCATTAGTGCTCCAAAACTCCTGACTCAGGTCACCATTCTTTCCATAACCAGTGCAGTGAACGGTCACCGTCTGACCTGCAACCAGTTTAGAACCACTTCCGGCCTTCAAAACTTGTTTCTCCACACCCGCCTTCATTTGAATTTACCTAAACCCATGTTAGTAATATGATAATTACCCTTAAAATTTCTTCAAAATCCACTAAGCAAACAGCCAAACACCTTTTCTAGTTCCTACAATGGAATGTTTCAGTTACTTGCATTTTTCTTACCATTCCAAAACAATTGTTAGCATTAATTTGTAGTACAATTCTGTGCAATATAGACTATAAAATTATAAATGCTCGAGCTTCTTTATCATTTGGAGAACACATCATGACATCAACCAAACAACACCATCTAACATGTGGCCGTGAATACTCTAATTCTCAAACACAGAACAATTGAAATTGGTACTCTAATTCCTAATGACCAATAGGTACTCGGCCACATTTACACATGACAGTGATAACACAAAGTTGATTGGTAAAAGTTTAGAGAGAGAGAGTAATCGACCTGCTCATCATCTTCATCAGTATTATGAGGGGACTGGGTTCCATAGATTCCAGCACCAGCAGCATTTATAGAGGTTTTGAAGGAGCACTTGAAGGGTCTAAGTCCAGTGGGTCTGAACCGGACCGGCCTCTTTCGCGTACCCAGAACCTGACTATTCACTTTGACTGAAGAAGATGAAGCACTGAAGGAGTTGAAGGTGAGGCATGAGCGGGAACCAGCAGCAGTTGCACATGGTGAAATACAAGCCATCTTTGGGATAAGCCTCCACAACGGCGATTTGGTTCGTAAATAGTTGAAGGCTTAATTGCCGATTAGTCACCCTAAAAATGACTCGTTATTTTTTCCTTACCAATCTGCTGTTTTATAATTTATAAACTTCTCAATTTATTAGGTCGTTGTTTGATCATTTTAATTTTATTAATTTATTCATCAACTTATAAACATTTAAAGTATTTTGACATTCTAAATTTTTTTTTTATTGATTTAAAAGAAAAAAAATATGATAAATTATAAAAAAAAAAGTTAAAACCTAGATAACAAATTGGCCATATATTTTGCCTAATTTAATATATAGGTATCAAATTAGCTAATTTTTCAAACTTATAATATCAAATTGACAAAAAAAAATCGTAAGGTAACAAATTGGCACAGTCGTTCCTAAAATAATAAATTAGCAATTATGTCATATTTGAAAGAGGAACGATAAGACAGTTGGTAAGTAATTGAAGTAACTCTTCCCAAATATTTTTATTAGGCTAGGACTAGCCTTTGAAGCACATGCTACACATTGCAATGTATTTCTTTTTAAGGTAGTTATTCAAAAAATAGGTAGTTATCAACTTATCATGTGTATGTAGTGGGAAGTTTTTTTATCTTTTATCTTTTATTTTTTTTACTTTGTCTATTATTGAAAAGCCCTTCATTCATTTAAGTAAACCTAGGTTTAAAAGGCAATATTGGAAGAAAACAACAAATATGAGAAACAAAAGGTCTTTCTTTAAAGAATAACATACAGTTAAACCTCTATAACTTAATAGTTTCAAAACTGCCAAAATTTATTAATATAGCAAGATATTAATCAATTAATAAAATAATAATTTATTAATTTATTGATTAATTAATAACATATTAATTTTAAAAAATATATTTATTTTTTTAAGTATGCGTTTGCAGCTACTCTTAAGCCTCGGTTAATGAAATGGTAGAATACAAGAGGGAGACATAATGCTTGAACCCTGTACAAAGAGGAGCACCTGAAATACTATTAGGTGACTCAATTACAATGTATTCTAAACTGCACCATTTAGCAAAGAGTTCATCATTGACTACTTCATTTGCTTTACAAATAAGGCGACATAGTCACAGAAAAATAACACACCTATAATGATCTATCGATGCACTTTGTACAACTTTTTCACTATGTTGCCGAACGGAACTTCCGTCCGCACTACATTTTATCCTACCACTAGGAGGGTGCGCCCATGTGATGAACCAACGAATGCCTTGACCTAGAGAAGACTAGGCACCAAAGGTGCACAACCCGGAACAAAGGCCACTTCTGCCTACCTCAATCGGATATAGGTTTATTTTTAACAGAAAAACTAAAGACAGAAAATACAAACAAAAACTAAAGATAAAACACTAAGTGAAATAAAAAAGCCCTAGGGTTTTAAACTAGGCCCCCAAACCTGAAGCCCACAATGCAGCAAGGTAGAAGCCCAGCCCACATTCAAACCAAGAATTTGCAACATCGCCCCTTCACCCTTACTTACACTGTTGCCGGTCTCACTCTCATTCCCGGCAATACATCATTAGCCAAAACAGATCTGGATTGCTCCAAATATCGATCAGCCACCAACTCTACGTCATTCAAATAGTTTGAGTCATCGTGCACCTCACACCGAATCGTCAAAATCAATGTACGACGCCTTCCAGGCCATGAGAAAACATCCATCAACTCTAGATGCAAAGAGACAATCGATCCCACTGGAGTGAAGCCCTACCGCAAGCACTTGCACCACCCCAACTGTCCTTCCCCTTTATCGCCGCTGCAAATTCCTAGCGAACTCAGGCCTCGCCTCACCTCGCCTCACCTCACCAAGCATCTGGCTCCATCTTCCATCATCACCCATCACCGAGCTGAGGACATGTCCCGTCTAGTAGCATCTTAAGACATCGACGAGGCCAGAGGCCGCCTCTGACAAGATCCCAGGTTGTCGAACTCGAGAAAGAGACGAAGAGTTTTTTGTTTTCTCGTGCGGTGCCTGCGAGAGATGCTAAGGTTTCTTGATGTTTAAAAACTATTATTGTTGTATCTTGTTCGATATACATCATTTTTTAATTTACAGTAAAACCTCTATAAATGAATAACCTCGGGACCCTAGAAAATTATTACTTTAACGAGGTTATTATTTTATCGATAAATGAATAAATTATTAATTTATAAAGACTTTAGCGAGGTTATTACTTTTGAATTATCTTAATGAAAATGATATGCGATGAAATCGCCTACTGATGAAGAGATCATTAAAGGGATAATGAATCTGCGTGTTGAAGATGATCATGATCCAAATGACAGTTTTGTATGTTATACCGATAGTTTGTCATGAAGAGGCATTTGAGACACAAATTACTTTAAATAACTGTTTACTACAAAATGAAAAGATTTTTTTATCAAATTTGGTGCACGCATTGCAAAAGAACAAAGTCAAAGTTAAATTTGGTCTAGATGCAAAAAAGAAACAGGCTACAATAAAGGCTTTTTTTAAGAAATAGTTAAAGTACTCGAGAAAATATAAATTCTCAGCTGAAATTTAATTTTTATGTATTTTTATAAATGTTAATATATTTTTTATGTTTTTTTATTAAATTATTACTTTATATATTCATAAAGACCTAAAAAAATTAGAGAAAAGTTTTTATCTTATGCATTTAGTGAGGTTGCTAGTAATATGAATTGGTCCCGAATTGGGACCGGGAAAAAAATATTCTTTTAACAAGGTTATTATTCATCAAATATTCATTTATTAAGGTTTTACTGTATTGTGTTCCATTATTAAATGTGCTATGAAAAGACTACAGAAAAAATTCATATATACCATATTAAGAAAAGTCCAAGATGGGGTTTAATGTGACATCAATTTCGAGAAGTAACAAGTTACACTTGAGTCATTCATCATAAAGTCTTCATAAATGAATAATTAATTATTTATATTAATACAATATTAATTTATATATTGCATGAGGCCTATATAATTTCTCGAATTTCTATTATTTTATAAATTCAGCGAATTATTAATTTATCACGATGTCCCTTAGTCGGGATCAGTAAAAAATATTATTTTAACGAGATTATTAATTAATCGAATATTAAGTTATCGAGGTTCTCTACCATATATAAAAATCACCAAAGCTACCAGAATTGTTCTTAATAAGTCCAAATGATACCTTTTTTTTTGTTTTTGTTTTTGTTTTTTGAAATATACCTAATTTTTAAAAGTTACGGATATATGATACATAACCTTTTTAAATTGTATTCGAGTTATACTTTTGTTTTCTGTTAAATTTCTACTAGTTTGCTAGCATGACATTTCTTTTGTTCAAAATAAATGTGAATTGGTCGTGGTCCTATATTTTTTTTTTGTAATAAAGACATTTTCTATAATTTTAATGTAAAGGAAGCTCAAATTTTCAAACACTTAAATATCCAACTTTGTTAACTACTGGTTCTCAAACGCTATACAGTAGTTCTCTTGGTTCACCATGAAGTCTTGGTGAATTTGATCCAAGAAACCTAGCTACAGTTCATTTGCTCAACCCAACTTAGAATAAAGGTTCCTCAAACTTAGCAAGTTCATTGCCAATGAACAATCAAAATTGATCTTGCTGGCGTACAGGCCACATAAGTAGCAAACTAGAAGTTTATATAACACATTTCAGAAATTCTCCATTAAAGAGTTTTATAATGAGGATTTGATAATTAGAATTTGATGAGTATCTTCTTATTAGACTAATTTTTTGTTTATATTTTGACAAATGCATTAAATTGATAATAATGAGTAGATCATTTATGGAAAATTTTCACAAAAATTAAAAATTGTTAAATCATTCACAATAAAGATTTATCACTTATAAACATGAACGGTGTATGTTTGACTGTTTTGTTTCATCCATTGGTTTGATCTTGTTCGATACCTTAACAATTTTTAATTTGGATGATAATTTATATAAAAGATTTACTCATCAATGCTAAATATTTAACGGTTAACTTTTAACTCTTTTTTTTATTAAAAAGTAGCTCTTACAACCATTAATTAAAAGGTACTCATCAAGTCCTCATTATAAAGGTCATCGATAAAGAAATTCCTTCTTAGCACTCCAAAATGTTAAATAGAAAGTTTGATCAGGCCTCAGATCAGGTTACAACCTATACAGCAAAGTCCAAGACCAAATCATTTTTATCAGACATTACACTACTAAAAAAATGAGTAGTCCACACAGAATTTGGCCCAATGAAATTTAAAATACAAACAAGTGACTGATATTATGCTAGTAAAGTAAGGCCACTGAAACTGATAACAAGACCAAGTAATGTAGACCTGAAGTCTATAAATGTAGAAACCTTCAGGCAGGGGTTTCAAGAAATCGGAGCGCCTTGAAGCTAGTATGTATGGAACTCCCAATGTTACTACTCCCAATATCCTATCCGGCTAGAGAAGCGCAAGTAGGTACGCCGGCCAAGCTCCATAGTCCTTTGCGACAATGAAAACCTATGTTTCTTTCGGAGGATCACAAATGAACAAAGTTACATTGTACTCTATATGTTCTAAGACAGCATAAAAAAAAATGGTTCAATGGTATAGCAGGTGCCTTTAATCTTTCATATGAGCTTTGTATGATCACACAACAACCAACAAACGAACTAAATGTATGACAATTGTTTTCCGTAAATCCTACAGAAATCCAAAGCTACATTTTGGAATTTGAAGCTTTCAAACACCAAATCAAAAACGAACTGTAAGAAGAATGAACCATGTACTATCAATTTTAGTCCTTCTCATTCAGAAAAGTTCACTCTGCAGCTCAATTATCCCATTTCTGATTTGGAGATCCAACTATGTTATATGAGGAACAAGTAGCTTTGTATATAATTATTTTAGCAATATATCCTATACTTGAGGCAATACCCCAGGGAGGTTAAACGGGGCAGAATAATAATCCTTGGTTCTAGCCGCATCATTGTACTCCTTGAAACGCCTCAACTAATGGTAGCCAATATTCAGCTTATGCAATTTCTTTCCACGGCCGGTGTACATCAATTCTGCCATGATGCCACCCAAAACAGACATGGCAGCAGTAGAAGAACAAACCACATGGATAAACTGCATCTGAAATTGAAAAGTGAGATAAAAATGCATATTCACAAAAAGAGTGATCTGGTGAGTTCCAAGAGGGTAAAATTAAATTAGAGCTTTTGATTGTAAAACACTAGAAAGAAATCCCGAGCGCGAGGCGCGGGGATTGAGTACAATTA
Source organism: Geum urbanum (assembly GCA_946800695.1). NCBI lineage: Eukaryota > Viridiplantae > Streptophyta > Magnoliopsida > Rosales > Rosaceae > Geum > Geum urbanum. The sequence continues at coordinate 50,871,500 of OX327001.1, read as the reverse complement.
ACAGTACATTTGCTTTCAACTTAGTAAATATAAATCAACAGAAATTGAAAAACTGAATTCAGCTTATATTTAAACTTAGGAAGCATAAATTACAACATATAAAAACTACATATATTGCTGGGTATTAAGAGTGATCCTAATACATCTTATATAATAGAAAATGACAACCTAAACCCTAATACAAATTATATAATAAATACACAAGATACATTATTTGATTTGCCAAAAAATGGTGTCCAATGAAGCAAAGTGAGATTGACAACAGCACCACATAGCAAACACAAACACAACAACAAAGAAACTCAATAGAGATCAAGCTAGGCAAAATCGAACAGACATGCATAAGCCAATGAGAAAAAGCTTTCTAACAGCCACATAATAGAGAAACAGAAATAGGAAATTTTAAGATTTTAAGATTTTTGGCTTGAGATGAAAAATAGGCAGAAGAATATACAAAAGATAAATTATAATTGTTCAAGTTGAATGTTAACATGCTGTATTCTCACCATTTGACATTCAACAAAAAATGTATTTGTGTTCCGACCATATACTATATCTGTGTTCCGAGCACCGATAAATGCTATGGTCTTCAGATTATTAATTTGTTCTAATCAACATTGAATCAAAATGAATTTTGGAGAGAACTCCACTTGAGAAATAACAGAGTATATTGATCGAAGGAAATCAAAACATGATATTCTAATACATTAATTGTTCATAGTGATACTCTTTTGTTCAATCCAGAGTACAAAGAATGAGGATTATTCTTTACATATGAGTTAGGAAAATCCTAGTTTTAAGCTTTCGTAAAAGGACATACAGTTCCGCTTTTGTAGTTGATAAAATTTAGGACAACAAAAGAAAGAATCTTTTCAATTTGATATCATTAGCAGTGTGCAATGAAAATCATGATGTCAAGATAAAAATTATACCATTCGGTTGAAGAGAAGTTTGGAAAGAGAATTGATAAAAACAATGCTGCACAAATTACAACTTGGAAGCCATCAAGGTAACTGCAAACAGAGTTTGACAAATCGAAAATCAGAAAAGCATTATAAATTGTACTTTCAAACACTATAGAGGCATGCATAACAACAACTTCAGAGGAGCTATTCGTAGAATTCTAGGAAATTCATTTCACAATCATAAACTTCATTGTTGTTCAGCGTACTGAATTTGAATACCAAATTGTAATCGAATTGACACCATCTATTACATATCCTATAAAGCCACCCATATAACATCACGAAGGGGAGCAGAGAGAACAACTATGATTCTTAATGTGAGACCCAGTGAAAGACAATTACTGTTTATCACATAACATCAGCAGAATCCAAACCTAAAAGTCCTACTCCGTCAACTGATTTAAGAACAGTATAAACACTCATTCTATTCCACTCAACCTACTCCCATTAAAATTAACCAGAAAAGTCGAATAAAACTCTTACCTTTTCGTCTAAAGATTGAAAACATGAGATCCCGGAATCGAAAATTGGATGGAGCTATTGAGCTGAAACCCTGGAGAGAAGAACAGAAGAGGAAATAGGGGAATGGGGTCTAGGACGATGAGTAAGATTGGAGATTGAGAGAAGAATTTAGACTTTGGAGAGCTGGAATCAATACCTTCTAGGTATGAGATGAAAACAACGGCGGAGAGTGATGTTGAAGGACAGTGGAGAGATTGAGAGACGGAGTTGTGTGCGTTAAACAGTGAAGAAGGAGATCGTAGCAGATTTGGGTGCGAAAGAGACGACGGCGGTGAAATAGGTAGACGAATGACCCAGTATATAGACAACGAAAAACCCAGAATAATGCCCTTAGCATGGGAAGAGTCTCGACCAAACGATTGCTAGAGAGAGAGAGAGCGCTTCGGCGCAGCAGAAGAAGCAACTACACAGTTTTAGAACGTCAGGTAAAGGTAACAGGTAACAGTTTATTTTTTTTGGAAAATAATATGTAAGAGTTTTAGATATAACAATTGTCCATAAAAATAAATAAATAGTCAAAAGTTATTTATTTAAGTTTGATACCGTTTGTTACTACAAAATTAAACTTGATACTATAATTTTTTAAAAATAAATTAGTTTCTCAATTTATGGTATTTATATAAATATGTATTTTATTACGGATAGTGTTAAAGCACCGAAGTATTGTCTAAAATCAGTACAAAGAGAAAAATATACGTTTTTAAAATACGAAAATTAATAAATTGAAAAGTCTAAATAGAGTTTCAACATAAATTTGTATTTGCCATTAGTTGACACAGAAGTCTGTGGTTACCATAGAAGCAATCCACATAGATTATTTTAACGGACTTAAAATTCTGTGTCATTTGAGCAACAACCCTGTGAACAAAGAGGATGAAAGAACCATCCGTCTTTGCGTGTATAAAATATGTGTGGTTTGATTTTTCCGTACAGTATTCTGTGTCTAATACTATTATATCTCACAGAATATAATATTTACTGAAAACTCATTTTGCTAGTAGTGTTACTTACCAGTAGAAAGCAAAAAGGAGTGGATTATTAAAGCCTGAGAAGTGAATTCAACATAAAATTCTTCTTAAAATCATGGAACTGACATTGTTGACACCATTAGCGTCCAGCATTGAGGTAGCAGACACTTGTGGTTGATCTTTTGTTGGCCTTGCATAGCTTCATTCCTACTGTACTTGCGAAATATTCATGCAGAAAATGAGAAATGATAGGCTGTTCACCAGAACAAATTGAAAAACAAAGAATCAATGCAAGTAAATACAACTTATACAATCTCTAAATTATGTTGTAGATATGCGAGTGAGTTCTTATTATGAGCAGAACATAGTGTTCCTACATTTGATGCAGAGAACACATAGTTCCCTCTAGCTTACAACATACTACCAACTCATTCGATTTGATATGAAGCTACTGCGTTAGTTTTAATTTGGTTAGTGATGTAGAGCAACTATTCTAAAGACTAAGCTGGAGTTGGTCCTTTATTTCACTTGTCTGCACACTTGAGTGAAAGTGGAGCTTTTGATGGAAGACCTCAAGGACTTGCAAACAGCAGTGCATTTGATTACGGACTTGATCGGCAACCGGAACAGGATTTCGTGTATGATATGCTCGGCGAAGTAGTCAGACATTGCTTCGCTCTCTCAATGGTTAGCTCGGTGTTTAGTTTTCAAGTGGATCGGAAGTGTTTTGGGGTGAACTGGGTACTCGAATGGTGACTGGTTCAGTTGTGATTTGTGAACTAGAACAGTGTTTTGTTGGTTTTTACTTGAAGATGCTTGATGCTTGAACTTTTCTACGTACCATTCCATTAAGTGATGTACGAGTGTAGGTTTGTATGTCTTAATTTTATTATTATTATTTTTTCTGAAATGACCTTTTTGTTGTAGATGAATATTTGATAGATTGAAAATTGTAACTCTTTCAAAGAATGTCTTATATATAAACTGATACAATCTGTTACAATAATTATGCTTATAAAATATGGATTCTCTGTATCTCTATCTAAACTAATCCGTATATAATTAGAATAAGACCACATCGGAAATTACGGAGAATAAATCTCTTTAAACACTCCTCCTTGTGTCAATAGCCTTAAGAATGATGCATGACACTACTGGAAATTGACCCATTGCCGGCGACTTTTATGTCGCCGGCAATGTTTTGGACATTACCGGCGATTTTTGCCGGAAAAATCGCCGGTAATGTCTTTTTTTTTTTTTTTTTACATTACCGGCGATTTTTGTCGCCGGTAATGTCCGTCGCCGGCAATCTCTCGATGGTAATGTAAAAAAAAAAGACATTACCGGCGACTTCATTTATGTCGCCGGTAATGTCTTTTTTTTTTTTTTTTTTTTTTACATTACCATCGAGAGATTGCCGGCGACGGACATTACCGGCGACAAAAATCGCCGGTAATGTAAAAAAAAAAAAAAGACATTACCGGCGATTTTTCCGGCAAAAATCGCCGGTAATGTCCAAAAACATTGCCGGCGACATAAAAGTCGCCGGCAATGGGAAGAAATGTTGTAGTGTGACATGCTGCCTCACTAAAAAATTTGTCAAGCAAACAAAAATCTCATGGGTAAACAAAAACTTGGTCTACGGGAAAAAGAGTATAATGCATCAATCAACTACAAAAGCTACTATATGTGACGTAGACTCCCCATAATGTCTACAGAAATATAACTTTCCCTGACTATAAACTCAGTCATGGAGTTCAGATAACTTGCGCATACTTATGCGTCTCACATGTTTCAAAAATGTAGATTTAGGTAATGATTTAATAAACAAGTCTGCAGCATTATCTGCCGAACCAACCTGGTTCACATAGATAATCAATAACCACTGCTATTACCGATTGTAGAAAATCCTCAACAAGTCGAAAAATGCAAAAACTGATCCAGAACGGAGCATTCGACTGATCGAGAAGAATCTCGACGGGTCGAAGATTTCTTGAGATCAAAACATCCGTTTTTTCGTGTCTCGTTTTTACGGTATTATTATGTCATTATGTCATATAAAATTATAAATATCGAACCATACACTGAATGAGTAGTGAAATAACATTCTCAACACTTTCATACACCGAAAATTAGAGAAAATTTTATTATTCGCCAAATTTAAAATTTACATTATAGATGTCTTATTCCAAAAACCATGACTTGAAAACCAAGTCAATAACAAATCATGACTAAAAGCAAGTCAAAAAATAAAGCTAAACTTGATGACATAGCAAAAATTTGAGCTTAATACATAAACTACTCAAAAACTGCAGTCTCCAGACTTGCTTTTGTATTGACTACTATTATAAGATTGGCTTCACCGCAACCTTCCATCTCATAACTTTCAGTGAAGTTAGTCTCATGTGCCAAGTATTGTGTGTACTTTTTGTAAGAATTTTGAATATATATCTTTGGGTGCACAACATTATTTGTGCATGTGCTTGGTAGAACCACATCTATAACAAGATGACAAGCGCAAATTAGAAGCAGAAATTGAAGAATTTCTCCCATTCCTAAAACCGGAATGGTTCTTGTTTGAGTTATTTTTGGCATTGTGTTGGTGAGTCCAAGTCAAATTTCGACTATATCCTCTACCATGAGCTTTGCCTCGTCCTCCTCTTCCAACATGGTTTTTATAAGGCTCAGAACGATCGTTCCTCCTATTCTTACGTGTCTTCCCAGCAGTGTTGTATAACTCATGGATCTTTTTAGTACTGGATGGCCGAGCCTTATTGATGAGAAGAGTCTCGTGATACCGCTCTTTCTTGGCCAGCACATTCATGATATCACTAAATGATCTTAGTCTTCCTTGTTAATAATCTGTGCGATATTGACTAGTAAGTGTGTCCATAGAAGTAGGAAATATGCTTAAAGACTTCTCGATCATAGCCTGATCGGTATTTACAATGCTACAAACATTCAACTCCGATTGTAGCTCTAACATAACTTAATTGAATGCATCAATCTTTGGATAATCCAGTAACTGGATTGAATATCATCTTTCTTGTAGTTTTTGAAGTTGTGCATTATGCACATTATTGAACATATCTTGTAAAGTCAGCAACAAAACCGCGGGGTCATTCTTTAACAAATATTATTTTTGTAGAACTGGATGTATATGTCGCCTCAAAAACATGAGGGCTTGAGCTTTGCGAGCTGGAGTTTGTGGCTCAGTACCAGGTGGTAGTGGTGGTTAGATTCTATTCGTCAAATTCATACCGAGAAACGTGTTCTCAACATCTGACACCCAACAATGGTATTCTACTCCTTGAGGATCAAGGATATAAAATCTAAGTCGTTCCGGCTCAATTGATGTCATCTACATGAGAGACAATAGATGTAATTAGCTTACCGATCAAAAAATCACGATCACTAACATCAAGTTTAAGGAATAAGGACCTTGATTAATGATGTTTGGTCACATAAATCGATTACCAATAAATAGTGGCTCAAAACCACACCTAGAAACTGTGATGAACCATCACATATGATCGATTTCCCTTCATTTTCTTTTCTACACCGTGACTCCCTCAGAACCGTCACTTATACTTTATGGATATAGGTCCATAGGAACTAGGATACAAATATGCAATAATCACAATAGCACAATAGCAATCCTAAGATCTAGGGTTTTGCAGGAAGTAAGTTTTATTACTAGATCTAGAGATTGACGGTTTAGAAAATTTACCTCGAGGGTGATATGCTCAAAACTCTGAAAAAAGTTTGAAGAATCACAAAAAATCAGCAACGTGCTCCGGCAATGGAAGAATTCTGGCGATGATGATTGGTGGTGATGAAGATTCCGTCAAGGTAGGGAGGCCCGCAGGTGGAGGTTAGGGTATTTTTCTTTCTTCTGCTTTTCTTATTTTAGGGCAGACTGACCTTCATGCACTTAAATTGGCCATAACTTACTCTAGACACATTTGAATTGCGATCTAAAGGATGTTCTAGAAACTAGATATCTAGGGCTTTCCGTGCATATGAAAATCTTCTTCTGGTTCGTCCTGAACTGCTCACAATCTTCCGTCGAAGTTAGCAGATGTGCACAGATTATGAGATAAAGTGGTCAATCTCAAATTTTGGGAATGGGAAAAGTGTTTCGTTTTTGACACAAAACTTTGGATTAGAATCTCATGCTGATAACGTGTTGTAGAGGAATATTTGATAGACTGAAAACTATAACTCTTTCATTGATAGAATGTCTTATCTATATGCTGATATAATCTGTTATAATAACTATCCATATAAAATATGGATTCTCTGTATTTATATCTAGACTAATCTGTATTTATTTAGGACAAGATACACACCTGAAGTTACGGAGAATAAATTTCTTTAAACACTTCTTATTTTTATTTAAGGAAGTAATAATAATGGGAGTGTAAGAATAAGGAGGAAAGAGAAAAAGAAAGTGTGAGAATCATTATCCTTTATTAATCAAAGAAAAGATATGGCTTTAATTTAATTCTTTCATCTGAGGTCATTATTTCTTCATTTGACTCAAAGCTTCTTCGAAGACCGCCAGGCTCAAAGATCGAAGTCCAACCCACTCTTATTTTAGGACAAATTAGTTTAGCCTTTTCCAAAATAGGATAGAGCCCAGCCCCACCCTAACCTCTAAATCACAAATTCAAATCTAATTTTGGAGTCGAAGTAAACGCTCACAATTTGAAATAAAAATCACAAATCCAAATTTTATATTGTTTTGATTAGGGGTGGAATTCGGCGATATAGTTCGGTTTTTGTTAAAACAACGTAACTAAACCGAAATATTTTTTTCGGTTCATTTCGGTTCGGTTCGGTTTTTCAATTTTAAAAGAAAAACCGTGATTAATCGGTTCGGTTTGGTTCAATTTTTTTTTTCAAATTTTTTCAGTTTTTTACATAATGTATAAAAAAAACTTTTGAATAAATAAATAAATAATTATCTACAAAATTTTATTTTTTTTAGTTGCCTAATATTTTAATTAACTTCTATGAGAGAAATTGAAAAGAATTGTGCATAAAAAATTAGGATTTTAGGAGTTTAAGGTTTTTGTTTTGCATATATTTATATAATATATTACAAATTTTCTAAAACGATGTAATTTTATACATACTTCGGTTTTTTGGTTCGGTTTGGTTCGATTTTTATAAATTAAAAACCATAACCGAACTAAATATTTCGGTTTGTTTCGGTTTCAATTTTTTTCGGTTAGGTTTTTATCGGGTGCGATTTTTTTCGGTCGCGGCTCGGTTTGGATCAGTTTTCGGTTCCAATGTTCCACCCCTAGTTTTGATGGATCATGTTGCAATGCACCTTAAAGACTAGCACCCAAAGTCTAATTTTTTTTTCTCAATAACACCCGTCGCAATCTAAGCAACTGACTTTTTAAAACTTTCTTGGATATGAACCGAGCTTATGATAAGCTCTGTGTCTATGTTAGCCTCTCTGGCAACCACCACCCAAACATGTCTCCATCGTCCGCAACTACGCTCGTCGCCGCCAAACATTGCGAACTGCTTCGAGGAGAAATCGGAAGGGAAGTCGATGCTTTATTTTCTGATCTGAGCTCCTAATTCCAAAACCTTACACCAAACAACCAAGCTTTGATTTGTATACTTGAATTGATTTGTACATGTTTTTCGATTAGGCTTTCTGGGTGCTGGGAATTTTGTTCAATTTTCAAAAAGTTATGGTGATGGGATTGTGGGGTTGGGTGTGTGTTTCTCTGTTTGAGGTTTGTATGTTTGGGGTTTGTAATATGAAGGAGAAAGGTTTGGACTTTGGAGAAGTTTGTGGCTGTTGAGAGAGAGAGAGAGAGAGAGAGAGAGAGAGAGAGTTCAACTTCTTGATCTCGAATCGCTTCGAAGGCTTCCCGACCTCTACTTCTTGATCTCGAGGAAGGACCCGCTGAGTTGTAGCCCTCACCTACGGGAACCATCGGCACGTCAGAATTCAAAGTCGTCATGGATCCAGCTTCAAAACACAAAAAAATCATCCACCAAACTAATTAGCTAATTTTTTTTTTCCTATTTAAATATGAGCATTCGGGAACTAGTTTCATGATTGTTCTGGAAATGTCAAGGAGAGGAGATGAACTTTCGTGGTGGGTAGCGGCGAGAATCCCCGTGACGGAGCTCGGTTGCGGCTTGTTCCTTTGGGCATAGTAAAGGATCCCCTGCATTGAGTTTATTATAAGCTCAATAAAACATCCAAATAGTTGAAAATATGAGACAATGAGTTTGCGCCACGTGCTCGATTAAAGAATAGACCCTGGGGTGATTAGCCCTGGGGTATATTCTAGAGTTATCCTGTTTTGATATATGTAAGTTAGATTTCTTTATATATATACTAGAGGTAAAACACACCCTATGAGAGTGTAAAAAAAAAATTCTGAAAACAATTTTTTTTTTCAACAAATAATTCTTAAGGCAATTTTTTTAGGACTGAGATTCTGAAACTAAAAAAAGGAGAAACCAATCCAAAAATCCCCAACCGACCTGAAATCATGGGTTCGGTTCGGTTCGATTTTGTATTAGTAATACTTGTATTAATTCGGATTCGATTTAGGGGTTAAATTTTTGGTTCGAGTTCAGTTCTAATATATAAATGGTTCAAAAAACCGAACAACCCAAAGTCCATCGTGATTGATTAGCTAGTGTATTATTTAATAGAAAATTTAATGCAACATAACTTTTCTTCTTCTGTCACATCCCACTTTTCTTCTCTCTCTTTCCCTTTTCCTTCTTCGTTTCTTTTGAAACTTCCTTATTTCAAAACCCAAATATCCTACAGCAACCAAAATATGATGGCTTGATCACCCTGATGCGTCTTCAACTGTCAATCCACAGCCAATTTATCGCTTTTTTCTCTAATCTCAGTCCGAGTTCCTCTATTTTGTTTATATCTCTTTTGAAGATTTTATTTGAGATCTAGATATGTTTCGATCTTCTGGATTAGATTGAGGTTGAGTTGTGGAGTAAAATTCTTTTGAATGTTCGAAAAATTTGAGAAACCGAACCAATAGTTTTCAAATCGGGTTATGTTTGGTTCCAAAGTTGAAACAACTAGAACCGACCCGATTTAAATTTGGTCAGTTTGGGTTCAGTTTCTAACTTTTTTTGCGATATAGAACCCGACCCCAACCCTAGGTTTTTTTTTTTTGAGGTGAAGATAGAAATATATTGCGCTGAGAAGTAACAAATGAGAACACTGATTTCTGGCACGATAGAAGAACTTCCTATGGCAACCTATACTACATCGTGCTCACAACATGCTATCACAGTACATAACTAAACGTGCTAGACATAGAGAAATGATCGAAAAATCTGGACCTCTCGTCCTATCTAGCTATGCACCCCAAAGTTACGGCACTATGACATGTCGCCGATCGAGTCTCACAGTTCCCCATGAGATCAAATCTTGTTGCGCAGGTAATGCCTAGATCTCCTTACTTGAACGATACCTAGTTCCCAATCGCGATGTGAGAAACTTGGCAATTGCATCAAAAGAGCCCTGATACGACAGAAGAAAATCCCACAACTCTGAGAAGCCCAGCCCAGCTTGATGGGCTCTGCCTCAAAAAGAAGAGGCCCAAGGCCCAAGGTAGGATCTAGGGTTTCCTTCAGTGACCTAACTGTCCTCTGGTCACGCCCTCTCCATCGCCTCATATGGTTCACCGGCACAGGTCCGCCGGTGACCAATCACCGTCGTTTGGGCCTCACCGACCCAGGGCCACTGGCATCAGAAGCGACTCGCCATTTCTGGTCAGAATCACCGAGCCAACAGGAGCCTCCCCGTCGCAGCCATGCTTTAAGTCGGCCTCGTTTTCGTTGTCCTCGACCACCACCGGCCACGTCTACCCGACTTAGCCGTGCACTTCGCATCCAATCGCTAGCACCATCCCCTTCAAGGCAGCTTCGTCATTTTTGAGGGCCACCACAATCTCGCTTGAAATAGACCTCGTCTCCACCCGACTCCAATCTCATCCATCTCAACACCACACAACACCATCTCAACTCCGCCTCCTGCCTCAAGAACTCTCGGCCACTCCGAGATTTGGAGCCGTCGCAAGGGAGTACCTTAAAGAAGTACGAGAAACGCATCCTTGGAGCAATTTTCTTTCACGTTTTTTCTGCAAATAACAGTTTCTTTTTTTCTTTTTCTTTTTGTGTATTTGTAATTTACCAAATTATCCTGAAATAATTAACCAACACCTAATATAAAAAGTAAAAATAGTAAAAAAAAAAAGTTAGTTATGGTTGAGAACATGAGTTTTCATAATATATAGTGTGTGTGTGTATATATATACACACATATTTTTAAGGAAAATTTTCTTTAATGATACTTGAACATTCAGACACTACCAGAACAAACACTATAGCTGACGAATTTTAAAAAACTGGCCGATAACTTTTTTTTTCATCGGCTATACTATAATTTAGCTGACACCGAAAATTTATCATCGGCTAAAGTATTTAAGCCGACAAGAAAAAAAAGTCGGCAGCTTTAATCGGAAAAAATTGTCGGCTAAAATTACGTCTTTAACCAATGACAATTATTTCGTCGGCTATATTTTAGCCGACGAAATAATGTGTATTTTCGTCAGCTATACTTAAGCCGACGACTTTTTACGTTGTCGGGTAAAGTCATCGGGTTTATATCCTAGCCCACTCCCTGATCTACGCATTTTATACTTGATTCTTATCGTTTTTCTCTTTACATTTAGCTTTGTTTAGAACTTAGTATCTTTTTATCTTACTTACTTTATGATTTATAGGACAAAATAAGAAGGAATCTATAAAGGAGGCAGAATGAGCTCAAAACTTGCTAAGGAGGAAGTTCCTAAAATGAGGAGGAAAGATGAAGAAGAATGGGCCACGATTTATAAAGAATGGATCAAAGATCACTAATTAAGATGCGTCAAGACCATTCTCATGTGTCCAAGAAGGTCCAAGATCATGTCAATATTCGGCTACAAAGAAGCCCAAAAGAAGAAGATGGATCAAAAGCTAGAAATCAGGAAATTCTGCCTGTACAGAGTGGGCCACCGAAAACGGACCAGAAGGAATTATGATATGAATAATTTGTCCCTGGAAATCTCTAAAAGTCAACTTTCCAGCGCAAAAAGAATCACTCAATTCGGACATATAACTCTCCGGGAATCACTGATTTAATGAAGAAATGTCAACTTACCCGGGTGAAGTTAATTCATTCCTAATTGGGGATGGACTAGGGTTTTTAATATCCTATTTAAAGGGGAGCTCGACCAGAACTAAATCATCACTCATTTTAGACACAAAAGCTCTGCCTAAACACTATCTCATCTCCACAAAGCCAAGAAACTCTTCAAGGAAGCAGCCTACACCACTGTCCGCCACCACAACAACCTCCATTGACATATAGGGCGATCCCGAGTGTCTCCTCCACTAAAGAAGATTCAGTTATACCTTAGCTTCATAGAGCGATCCCGAAGACTAAAAAGTGTAACATGGATCCTCTTTACTTTGTAGCTTCTCCTTGTATGAACTATTGGTGTAGTGAAGTAGTTTGTAGTATTTCGATTTTTCCTTACTTGTTTCGTTTTCAACTATTTTTCATGTGTTCTAGTTTCTTAGTTTTTATTATACATGTTCATCTATGCTTAATACTTTGGCTTAGATATAGGGCGATCCCGAGTCTAAATCAATGGTATGTGTATAGGGCGATCCCAAGCACGACAAATTATGAGCATGTGTTTTGTAAAATTGAGAAGTTAGGATTTCAGTTAATATTGTTTAACTTGCAGGTTAAGAATGAGTAAATGTACTTAGGATGAGTTGATCACTTGTAAATATATTAGTTAGTGTTTATTTTCGGTCTAGTAAGCATGTATAGGATTTTATGTTCTTTAATTGTTTCTACTTGTCTATAAGTAAAGCATGTTAGAATTTATGATTCTAAATCTGTTTGCTGGCCATCATTTGTTTATTTTTGTAGTTAGTTAATCCAAACTTTCAAACCCCCTATACCTTTCATTTTCTGTTTACAAACGTTGTCGTGCTTAGTACCCTCAATCCCCGGTTAAGAACGATCCCTACTTATCAATGCTACATCTACAAAGAAGGTTTTAAATTGCATATGTGTGAGATATGTGTTGAGTGTCTACTTTGTGTTAATATTTGATGCATGTTTTGCGCATTATCACCCCCTCCTTTCTGAAAATTAGGGTTTCGCCCAACCCTCTCCGCTGCTCGCCCAGATCGTCGCCTCTCTCTCCTTTCCCAAATTTCAGGTTTTACCCCTCTCTTTCTCTCTCTATCTCTCTCTCTCTCTCTCTCTCTCTCTCCTAAATTTCAGGTTTCACCTCTCTCTTTCTCCTCTCCTCTCCTAAATTTCAGGTTTCATCTTTCTCTCTCTTCTCCCAAATTTTAGGTTTTACCTCTCCTCTTGCCGCCGCCCAGACCTCGCCGCCGCGCAGCCCTCTTCGCCATTGTGTAATTTTGTGGTTTGTTGTAATTTGTGGTTAGGTTATTGTAATTTTGTGATTAGGTTATTGTAATTTTTTTTTAAGGTTTAGGTTGTTGTAATTTTGTGTATATTTTTGGTGAATTGTTGAATTGTGTAATTTTGTGAATTGTGTAATTTGGTGAATTGTGTAATTTGGTGATTAGGTTGTTGAATTGTACATTAAACAGTGGCCTCTAGATAGTCTAGTTTAAGAACCCATAATAGAAATTCAGAATCTAGAAATTGACAGGTTCTGGGAATAGAATTCTCAGAATCTACAGTTTTTTTTTCTTCAGAAATCTGTAGACTTTAGCTAACGAGTTTCAAACTTTAGCCGACGACTGTTATTTTTGTCGTCGGCTAAATTATGGCCGACACCCTTTTGCCGACGAAAATGCCTAACATGTCGACGAATTTTTCTTCTTTGGCTATAGTACTTTTTCTGGTAGTGAGACCTTATTATTATGATACCTGAAATTTACAACGTATCATATTTTAAAATCAACATCGTCGGAGTATCTATAACACATGCCGATAGAGTGGCTCCTTGCAATGATAACTTTTTTTAGTGTAACCGGTGGATGTTAACGTACTATCAATATGTTGTTGCAAGTTTGGACACATTCTAACTAAGATCATGTATGTGGATGTTAAGTACTACCTACCACAGTTATCTTATAAATAAAATAAAATAATAAATAACTACCAGTCTCATTCTCAACACCGAAAATTCTACCATCTACTATAGACTTTTTTCGTTTTGTATAGAACCACAGAATCCATCACATTCTCTTCAATAATTATATATATATATATTCTGCAAATTAATCTCATTTATGCACAATGAAACCGGAAAGCTAGCCACCACCGGCCACGTCTACCCGACTTAGCCGTGCACTTCGCATCCAATCGCTAGCACCATCCCCTTAAAGGCAGCTTCGTCGTTTTTGAGGGCCGCCACAATCTCGCTTGAAATAGACCTCGTCTCCACCCGACTCCAATCTCATCCATCTCAACACCGCCGCCTCCTGCCTCAAGAACTCTTGGCCACTCCGAGATTTGGGGCCGTCGCAGGGGAGTACCTTAAAGAAGTAGGAGAAACGCATCCTTGGAGCAATTTTCTTTCACGTTTTTTCTTCAAATAACAGTTTCTTTTTTTATTTTTCTTTTTGTGTATTTGTAATTTACCAAATTATCCTGAAATAATTAACCAACACCTAATATAAATAGTAAAAATAGTAAAAAAAAAAAGTTAGTTATGGTTGAGAACATGAGTTTTCTTAATATATAGTGTGTGTATATATATACACACATATTTTTAAGGAAAATTTTCTTTAATGATACTTGAACTTTCAGACACTACCAGAACAAACACTATAACTGACGAATTTTAAAAAACTGGCCGATGCCTTTTTTTTTGTCGGCTATACTATAATTTAGCCAACACCGAAAATTTATCATCAGCTAAAGTATTTAAGCCGACGAGAAAAAAAAGTCGGCAGCTTTAATCGGAAAAAATTGTCGGCTAAAATTACGTCTTTAACCAATGACAATTATTTCGTCGGCTATATTTTAGCCGACGAAATAATGTGTATTTTCGTCAGCTATACTTAAGCCGACGACTTTTTACGTTGTCGGGTAAAGTCATCGGGTTTATATCCTAGCCCACTCCCTGATCTACGCATTTTATGCTTGATTCTTATCGTTTTTCTCTTTACATTTAGCTTTGTTTAGAACTTAGTATCTTTTTATCTTACTTACTTTATGATTTATAGGACAAAATAAGAAGGAATCTATAAAGGAGGCAGAATGAGCTCAAAACTTGCTAAGGAGGAAGTTCCTAAAATGAGGAGGAAAGATGAAGAAGAATGGGCCACGATTTATAAAGAATGGATCAAAGATCACTAATTAAGATGCGTCAAGACCATTCTCATGTGTCCAAGAAGGTCCAAGATCATGTCAATATTCGGCCACAAAGAAGCCCAAAAGAATAAGATGGATCAAAAGCTAGAAATCAGGAAATTCTGCCTGTACAGAGTGGGCCACCGAAAACGGACCAGAAGGAATTATGATATGAATAATTTGTCCCTGGAAATCTCTAAAAGTCAAATTTCCAGCGCAAAAAGAATCACTCAATTCGGACATATAACTCTCCGGGAATCACTGATTTAATGAAGAAATGTCAACTTACCCGGGTGAAGTTAATTCATTCCTAATTGGGGATGGACTAGGGTTTTTAATATCCTATTTAAAGGGGAGCTCGACCAGAACTAAATCATCACTCATTTTAGACACAAAAGCTCTGCCTAAACACTATCTCATCTCCACAAAGCCAAGAAACTCTTCAAGGAAGCAGCCTACACCACTGTCCGCCACCACAACAACCTCCATTGACATATAGGGCGATCCCGAGTGTCTCCTCCACTAAAGAAGATTCAGTTATACCTTAGCTTCATAGAGCGATCCCGAAGACTAAAAAGTGTAACATGGATCCTCTTTACTTTGTAGCTTCTCCTTGTATGAACTATTGGTGTAGTGAAGTAGTTTGCAGTATTTCGATTTTTCCTTACTTGTTTCGTTTTCAACTATTTTTCATGTGTTCTAGTTTCTTAGTTTTTATTATACATGTTCATCTATGCTTAATACTTTGGCTTAGATATAGGGCGATCCCGAGTCTAAATCAATGGTATGTGTATAGGGCGATCCCAAGCACGACAAATTATGAGCATGTGTTTTGTAAAATTGAGAAGTTAGGATTTCAATTAATATTGTTTAACTTGCAGGTTAAGAATGAGTAAATGTACTTAGGATGAGTTGATCACTTGTAAATATATTAGTTAGTGTTTATTTTCGGTCTAGTAAGCATGTATAGGATTTTATGTTCTTTAATTGTTTCTACTTGTCTATAAGTAAAGCATGTTAGAATTTATGATTCTAAATCTGTTTGCTGGCCATCATTTGTTTATTTTTGTAGTTAGTTAATCCAAACTTTCAAACCCCCTATACCTTTCATTTTCTGTTTACAAACGTTGTCGTGCTTAGTACCCTCAATCCCCGGTTAAGAACGATCCCTACTTATCAATGCTACATCTACAAAGAAGGTTTTAAATTGCATATGTGTGAGATATGTGTTGAGTGTCTACTTTGTGTTAATATTTGATGCATGTTTTGCGCATTATCACCCCCTCCTTTCTGAAAATTAGGGTTTCGCCCAACCCTCTCCGCTGCTCGCCCAGATCGTCGCCTCTCTCTCCTTTCCCAAATTTCAGGTTTTACCCCTCTCTTTCTCTCTCTATCTCTCTCTCTCTCTCTCTCTCTCTCTCTCTCTCTCTCTCCTAAATTTCAGGTTTCACCTCTCTCTTTCTCCTCTCCTCTCCTAAATTTCAGGTTTCATCTTTCTCTCTCTTCTCCCAAATTTTAGGTTTTACCTCTCCTCTTGCCGCCGCCCAGACCTCGCCGCCGCGCAGCCCTCTTCGCCATTGTGTAATTTTGTGGTTTGTTGTAATTTGTGGTTAGGTTATTGTAATTTTGTGATTAGGTTATTGTAATTTTTTTTAAGGTTTAGGTTGTTGTAATTTTGTGTATATTTTTGGTGAATTGTTGAATTGTGTAATTTTGTGAATTGTGTAATTTGGTGAATTGTGTAATTTGGTGATTAGGTTGTTGAATTGTACATTAAACAGTGGCCTCTAGATAGTCTAGTTTAAGAACCCATAATAGAAATTCAGAATCTAGAAATTGACAGGTTCTGGGAATAGAATTCTCAGAATCTACAGTTTTTTTTTTCTTCAGAAATCTGTAGACTTTAGCTAACGAGTTTCAAACTTTAGCCGACGACTGTTATTTTTGTCGTCGGCTAAATTATGGCCGACACCCTTTTGCCGACGAAAATGCCTAACATGTCGACGAATTTTTCTTCTTCGGCTATAGTACTTTTTCTGGTAGTGAGACCTTATTATTATGATACCTGAAATTTACAACGTATCATATTTTAAAATCAACATCGTCGGAGTATCTATAACACATGCCGATAGAGTGGCTCCTTGCAATGATAACTTTTTTTAGTGTAACCGGTGGATGTTAACGTACTATCAATATGTTGTTGCAAGTTTGGACACATTCTAACTAAGATCATGTATGTGGATGTTAAGTACTACCTACCACAGTTATCTTATAAATAAAATAAAATAATAAATAACTACCAGTCTCATTCTCAACACCGAAAATTCTACCATCTACTATAGACTTTTTTCGTTTTGTATAGAACCACAGAATCCATCACATTCTCTTCAATAATTATATATATATATATATTCTGCAAATTAATCTCATTTATGCACAAAGAAACCGGAAAGCTAGCCACCACCGGCCACGTCTACCCGACTTAGCCGTGCACTTCGCATCCAATCGCTAGCACCATCCCCTTCAAGGCAGCTTCGTCGTTTTTGAGGGCCGCCACAATCTCGCTTGAAATAGACCTCGTCTCCACCCGACTCCAATCTCATCCATCTCAACACCGCCGCCTCCTGCCTCAAGAACTCTTGGCCACTCCGAGATTTGGGGCCGTCGCAGGGGAGTACCTTAAAGAAGTAGGAGAAACGCATCCTTGGAGCAATTTTCTTTCACGTTTTTTCTTCAAATAACAGTTTCTTTTTTTATTTTTCTTTTTGTGTATTTGTAATTTACCAAATTATCCTGAAATAATTAACCAACACCTAATATAAAAAGTAAAAATAGTAAAAAAAAAAAGTTAGTTATGGTTGAGAACATGAGTTTTCTTAATATATAGTGTGTGTATATATATACACACATATTTTTAAGGAAAATTTTCTTTAATGATACTTGAACTTTCAGACACTACCAGAACAAACACTATAACTGACGAATTTTAAAAAACTGGCCGATGCCTTTTTTTTTTGTCGGCTATACTATAATTTAGCCGACACCGAAAATTTATCATCAGCTAAAGTATTTAAGCCGACGAGAAAAAAAAGTCGGCAGCTTTAATCGGAAAAAATTGTCGGCTAAAATTACGTCTTTAACCAATGACAATTATTTTGTCGGCTATATTTTAGCCGACGAAATAATGTGTATTTTCGTCAGCTATACTTAAGCCGACGACTTTTTACGTTGTTGGGTAAAGTCATCGGGTTTATATCCCAGCCCGTCCCCTGATCTACGCATTTTATGCTTGATTCTTAACATCTTTCTCTTTACATTTAGCTTTGTTTAGAACTTAGTATATTTTTATCTTACTTACTTTATGATTTATAGGACAAAATAAGAAGGAATCTATAAAGGATGCAGAATGAGCTCAAAACCTGCTAAGGAGGAAGTTCCTAAAATGAGGAGGAAAGATGAAGAAGAATGGGCCACGATTTATAAAGAATGGATCAAAGATCACTAAGATGCGTCAAGACCATTCTCATGTGTCCAAGAAGGTCCAAGATCATGTCAATATTCGGCCACAAAGAAGCCCAAAAGAAGAAGATGAATCAAAAGCTAGAAATCAGGAAATTCTGCCTGTACAAAGTGGGCCACCGAAAACGGACCAGAAAGAATTATGATACGAATAATTTGTCCCTGAAAATCTCTAAAAGTCAACTTTCCAGCGCAAAAAGAATCACTCAATTCGGACATATAAATCTCCGGGAATCACTGATTTAATGAAGAAATGTCAACTTACCCGGGTGGAGTTAATTCATTTTTAATTGGGGATAGACTAGGGTTTTTAATATCCTATTTAAAGGGGAGCTCGACCAGAACTAAATCATCACTCATTTTAGACACAAAAGCTCTGCCTAAACACTATCTCATCTCCACAAAGCCAAGAAACTCTTCAAGGAAGCAGCCTACACCACTGTCCGCCACCACAACAACCTCCATTGACATATAGGGCGATCCCGAGTGTCTCCTCCACTAAAGAAGATTCAGTTATACCTTAGCTTCATAGAGCGATCCCGAAGACTAAAAAGTGTAACATGGATCCTCTTTACTTTGTAGCTTCTCCTTGTATGAACTATTGGTGTAGTGAAGTAGTTTGTAGTATTTCGATTTTTCCTTACTTGTTTCGTTTTCAACTATTTTTCATGTGTTCTAGTTTCTTAGTTTTTATTATACATGTTCATCTATGCTTAATGCTTTGGCTTAGATATAGGGCGATCCCGAGTCTAAATCAATGGTATGTGTATAGGGCGATCCCGAGCACGACAAATTATGAGCATGTGTTTTGTAAAATTGAGAAGTTAGGATTTCGATTAATATTGTTTAACTTGCAGGTTAAGAATGAGTAAATGTACTTAGGATGAGTTGTTCACTTGTAAATATATTAGTTAGTGTTTATTTTCGGTCTAGTAAGCATGTCTAGGATTTTATGTTTTTTAATTGTTTCTACTTGTCTATAAGTAAAGCATGTTAGAATTTAGGATTCTAAATCTGTTTGCTGGCCATCATTTGTTTATTTTTGTAGTTAGTTAATCCAAACTTTCAAACCCCCTATACCTTTTATTTTCTGTTTACAAACGTTGTCATGCTTAGTACCCTCAATCCTCGGTTAAGAACGATCCCTACTTATCAATGCTACATCTACAAAGAAGGTATGTGTGAGATATGTGTTGAGATATGTGTTGAGTGTCTACTTTGTGTTAATATTTGATGCATATTTTGCGCATTATCACCCCCTCCTTTCTGAAAATTAGGGTTTCGCCCAACCCTCTCCGCTGCTCGCCCAGATCGTCGCCTCTCTCTCCTTTCCCAAATTTCAGGTTTTACCCCTCTCTCTCTCTCTCTCCTAAATTTCAGGTTTCACCTCTCTTTCACCGCCATTTAAATCCGTTTCCGTCGAAACTTCAAATATTCATAACTAATTCCTCGGTCGTCCAAATAACGATCCGGAACTGCCCACGAACGCGAAATCACATGTACTACGACTCTCGAGAAGAGACTCAGCTCCAATTCTCGGCCAATAATTTAGTCGTTAAGAAGCTTCGGCGATTAAAACGACTGTCGCAACTCTGCGACTACGTGCAAGCTCATCAATCAAGCTGATTCCACTGCTAATTCTGGTCCGGGTCGTCACACCCTCTCTCTCTCTCTCTCTCCCCCCTAAATTTCAGGTTTCACCTCTCTCTTTCTCCTCTCCTCTCCTAAATTTCAGGTTTCATCTCTCTCTCTTCTCCCAAATTTTAGGTTTTACCTCTCCTCTTGCCGCCGCCGCCCAGACCTCGCCGTCGCACAGCCCTCTTCGTCATTGTGTAATTTTGTGGTTTGTTGTAATTTGTGGTTAGGTTATTGTAATTTTGTGATTAGGTTATTATAATTTTTTTTAAGGGTTAGATTGTTGTAATTTTGTGTATATTTTTGGTGAATTGTTGAATTGTGTAATTTTGTGAATTGTGTAATTTGGTGATTAGGTTGTTAAATTGTACATTAAACAGTGGCCTCTAGATAGTCTAGTTTAAGAACCCAGAATAGAAATCCAGAATCTGGAAATTGGCAGGTTCTGGGAATAGAATTCCCAAAATCTGTAGTTTTTTTTTTCTTCAGAAATCTGTAGACTTTAGCCAACGAGTTTCAAACTTTAGCCGACGACTGCTATTTTTGTCGTCGGCAAAATTATGGCCGACACCCTTTTGCCGACGAAAATGCCTAACATGTCGACGAATTTTTTTCTTAAGCTATAATACTTTTTCTGGTAGTGAGACCTTATTATTATGATACCTGAAATTTACAACGTATCATATTTTAAAATCAACATCATCGGAGTATCTATAACATATTTTTTGTCCATCTCCGATAATTTTAACAACGTGATAGACGAAAATTTTCAAATTCAAAAATAAAAAACTAAGCGAATTATAATTCCATTAATTTAGTCAATAAGATTGAGTGGCTCGTTATGTAGGGCAACACCCCCAAGTTGGACCAATAATGCCGATAGAGTGGCTCCTTGCAATGATAACTTTTTTTGGTGTAACCGGTGGATGTTAACGTACCAATTATGTTGTTGCAAGTTTGGACACATTCTAACGTAAGATCATGCATGTGGATGTTAAGTACTACCTACCACAGTTATCTTATAAATAAAATAAAATAAAAAATAACTGCCAGTCTCATTCTCAACACCGAAAATTCTACCATCTACTGCACTTTTTTCGTCTTGTATAGAACCACAGAATCCATTCCATTCTCTTCAATAATTATATATATATATTCTGCAAATTAATCTCATTTATGCACAAAGAAATCGGAAAGCTAGCCTCACAAATCATGAGTATCATTTTCGGAGTTTTCCTTTTCTTCATTTCTTACTTCCTGCTCTTCATAAGAAGAAAGAAACTACCGGAAAGAGTTCCCCCGGGATCATTAGGATTTCCCGTGATAGGGCAGAGCCTCAGCTTTCTCCGGGCCATGCGTGCCAACACTGCTGAGAAATGGCTTCAACAAAGGATTCAAAAGTATGGTCCTGTTTCTAAGCTCGGTCTCTTGGGCACGCCAACAATCTTCATCCACGGACAAGCCGCAAACAAGTTTATATACACCACTGATGGGAGCAGTAGCATTTCCAACCAACAGCCTGAGTCTTCTCGTAGAATTTTGGGTGAACGGAATATACTTGAGCTTAGTGTCGAGGATCATAAGCGTGTCAGAACTGCTCTTATGACGTTCTTAAAGCCCGAATCACTGAGGAGGTATGTGGGGAAGATGGATGAAATAGTCAAGGAGCACCTTGAAATGCATTGGCATGGCAAACAACAAGTAACTGTAAGTTAACTACCTACAATTCTACAATCCATATATCCTCATCAATTAGCTAATTATGTTGTGTATAACGTACTACATAAGTTTATAACGAACATGCTGAAGTGAAGAATACTGGCCGGTAGAGATGATGAGAGAATCATTTATTTTCTACTGTACGTTGACAGGTCTTACCGCTAATGAAGAGCCTAATGTTCAGCATAATAAGCTCTCTACTTTTTGGGCTCGAACAAGGAACTCGCCAAGATGAACTCGTCGAGTGTTTCAAGATAATGATGAAAGGACTGATGCAATTGCCGATTAATTTGCCCTTTACGGCTTACAACAGAGGCCTCAAAGCAAGCAAGAGGATTCACCAGGTGCTCGAGGAACTTTTACGCGAAAAGAGGGTAGAGCTTGAACGAAAGACAATATCTCCGCAACACGACCTCATCACTTGCTTCCTTAGCATCAGAAACAAAAACGGTAAAGAAGAATTTACAGAAGAAGAGATAGTGCATAATACCAGATTGCTCATGGTTGCAGGACATGACACTTTATCTACTTCGATTACTTGTCTTGTGAGGGTTTTAGCCAACGAACCAGCTATCTGTGCAGCTGTTCTTCAAGGTGTATATATATGCTTACAGAGTTACAGATCAGTCACTTGTACGTCTTAACAGTATGGAACTAGTCACTTATATGCCATGTCGGTTTGAAATTTTCAGAGCAGGAAGAAATAGCTAGAAGCAAATTGCCTGGGGAGCTTCTAACATGGGAAGACTTGGCCAGGATGAAGTACACATGGACAGTAGCACAGGAAACACTGAGAACAACTCCTCCTGTCCTTTGTAACTTCAGAAGAGCTATGAAGGATCTTGAGTTTGATGGATTCCTCATTCCTAAAGGCTGGCAGGTAATTAGTTCAAATCTATAATGAACATGATACAGTTAGCTAGCATTTCATTATTTACTTTCCAATATTGATCTCCTTCAAACGAAATATAGGCACATGTGTTATGTGTGAATATATATATATATATATACTTATATAGTACGTGCTCATATTCTAAACAATGTTATTTTCTTTCACGTACTAGTAAACCGATTCTTTTGAACAAGAGCACAATACAAGTAGAGAGAGTGAAACAATTTGCAAAAGATCTAACCTTAATTAACATCCTCTCTCAGATATTCTGGGCTACTCCAATGACTCAACTAGACAATAGCATATTCCCAGAGCCATCAAAGTTTGATCCAAGTAGGTTCGACAAGGAGGCATCGAAATCATCAGTTCCACCGTATTGCTTTATACCATTCGGAGCAGGACCTCGGATATGTCCAGGATACGAGTTTGCCAAGATCGAAATCCTTATCACACTGCATTATCTGGTAACTCGATTCAAATGGAAGAGATGTGCTGACAATCACTTCAGCAGGGATCCAATGCCAGTACCTACCAAAGGACTTCCTATTGAACTCACTCCTAGAGCACCTTTGTAAGCGTTCCCCTTTCTCAAGAGTAAGTAATCCTAGGAATCCATGGGGTATTATAATCTTGATTTGCCGCATGATGTTCTTATTGTTAAAATATTATTTAGCTTATCTTTGGAGTATGTGGGTTACGTGGGTTACGTGGGATGGTTATAAAGTTTCAGTCAAATAAGATCCCTACAGATTAGGGTGTAGTTGATTGTTTTACGTTGATTTACCACGATAGTAGTGGGCTGCATTTTCTCATTTTCTGTTATGATGTAAGGCTATATAGCCATGACTTCAGTTTCAATAAAGGTGTGGTGCATAGTTACAATTCTCAGGTTCTACGTGTGTTCATAAGCTTATACCAGTTTCTAACACTTATTTCGGTTATGTACGTCTTGGTTGTGTAATCTCAGTTACGTACTTCTGTTTCAAGTAATGAACACTGTTTATTAAATGTTTTTATTATACGCCTGCAAATGATAACACGATTATTCATTTTCCGTCAAAGCTTGCGAATGGATTGCCGCAAATGTGGAAACAGATTCAGACATACAGTATAGCAATACTACAGGCTATCGATGCACCTTAAACATTCCAATATACCACAAGGGTATCTAAATAAGTTGCATTGAAAATTCGACATACATACAGTAAGTGTCGCAAAACAAATGACAATATGTTGGAGGATTGCATTCAAATCATTTCTAAACCGAGTACCCCTAGATCAAGATCAAACGACAGAGAAAAATGAACTGAAGAATTGGAAATCATGAGAGGAAAGATGAGCATAATGTCCTTTGCATTACAAAAAACATTCCTTTTGTCATGTACATTCCACAAGAATTAGTTGGTACCTAACTAATCACCATATTAACAGCATCGCCACCTTCTTACCTTAATATCCAACACTCTTTTTAACTAAAAGAAAACTAAAGTGGTATGGCATCACCTATAGACATGACAAATTTGTAAAATAAGCAGTTTAAGACTTTAAGGACTTAGCAATTCTGTGACCTGAAGTACTTGGGGGGTAGTGATGAGCACCTCTCATTCATATGGGGGTATGGGTCCATTATGTTGTATTCGGGTAATTCCATTCTGTACTTCCCTTTAATCTGACAGAAAGGAAGCTTCACAGTATCTCCATCATTGCACCACTTTGGCAATCGACTCGAATTATTTTCAAAGAACTTGAGCATGTACGCATCTTTTATCTGCAAAACAGGCAATTGAAGACATACAAATCAATACATATATTACTTCATTTGCTTATGAAACAATTTGTCACAGAGTACCAGGTGCTTTCTGAATAGACAGCTAAATTGACCTGAAATTATGTTTCCTTGGTTTCCATTCAGAATGATTCACATATGACTTGTACTATATTAATTACTATAAAACTTATCAGAAACAGTTAAAGCCAATGTTCTAAAAGTCGTTGATCGGAGTCGGGTCGGTCAAGGGACAAAACGATTAGTCGGCGACTAGTCGGAGATTAGTCGGCGACTAGTCGGAGATTAGTCGGCGACTAGTCGGAGATTAGTTGGATTTGCTATTTTTCAATTAAATTTAATAATATCCATACAAATAAATGAAAGAAATTAGAAGTACTTAGGTAAAATTAAACAAGAAAATAATATCCATACACATAAAACAAAGAAATGAAGTACTTGTGTGTCTAGATAATGTTTTCTCCATTTTTTTTGGCTTGAGCACTTTTTTTTTCTTATTAAACTTCTGCATGTTTATAAAGAAAAATTAAAAACAATTGACCGATTAGTCGGGTCAACCCAACTTTGACAGCCTTTTTGGCGTTGACCAACTTCTCGGACCGACTTGCCAACATCTATTCGGATTCTAAAAATTACCGACTAGTTGGTCGACTTTTCCGACCTTTCGAACACTGGTTACAGTTATCTACAAGTGATCAAAAAATAGGTTTTGATTTTGGCACTAGCCATTATAGTGAAAGTTTAAAGTGAAGAGGGGGATAAATCAGTCAATATGTATCTTTTATCTCCTTATCTATAGTAAATACACGCCTCTTCAAACATTGGAGATGGAAATTGTGCACAAAAGAAAAAGAAAAGCGAGCAGTTATTGAAACCAAATAGATGTTAAATTTTATTATATGATGACCTTACCGTAAATTCAGTAACTTCAATAGAGCTTGCAATTGGATCAAATAGTCCAGCCTCCTTGTACATTTCAAGAATAAAGGCAACACATGAAGTTGACTTCCCATCACTGTATAGCCAATCATCTCGTTCTGGAATTGACAGCAATTCATCGAAAGATGACCCACGCTTTTCAACTTCAACCAGAATATCAGGAAAGCTAAGGTTCTGCAACAAATAGAAATGGTACATTAGGCACTCTAAAGGACAATGACACAAGATATTCCAGACTAGGTGTTTTAAAAATAAAAAATTTAACCAGTCGATCACTCTAAGTCTCTAACTCAAGAGATGCCCATTATTGATTCCTCCAAAAACATCATGGTGGACAAGGAAATATGAACCATAATTGTCAAAGAGAGCTCATAAATCCCTTGTTTAAGCATGGTATTGCAATTCGAGGGGAATACTCCACAATACCTGAGTACCAAGTCGCTTGTTCAAGGCTTCATTCCACATGTTAGCAGCATATGTAGGCTGTATTTGATTCCAAACTGTCATTACAGAAGCAACCTGTGTAACCATAGAGCTAAAATTAGGACCATTGATTTAAAAATCCGTATTAAAAGAAGAACAGGCACCCTCTAGAGAAACAAACTTAAAAACATCTCTCCATATTTCTCATAGTTGCAAACAGCCACTGGTTATATTATATAGCATCACAACTGTATCAGTCCCTGTTCAGTTTGCATCACCAGTTGATGCAGATAAACTGAACAGTATGGATTGATACAGGGACTTCATCAAAGGAGAAGTAGACCTTCAAAGTTTGTTTCTACTGCATCAGGTACTGAGCAGTAGACCTTCAAAGTTTGTTTCATAAGATCTACCATGTAACTTTGAAGGTCTATTGCTCCCACCCTGACTCCAGAAAGATAATTTAAACCAACAACTTAGTAATATTAAAAGAATTCACAAATCCTCCTTGGATCAAATAATACTCGCTATATTTTAATGCTAAGATTGAAGCTAATACATTGTAGCACTCACTAATACAGTAAACAGAGCATGACAATGAAATCTTAAATCTGTATGAACATACCACATGAGCATCCAAAGGGGGTGGATAATTTCGGTCTATGGTATCTATCCAGCTGAATATCATGTTATGATATCCGTATGGTTGGCCTTCCATACTCCTTGCATACTCCCAGGCAGCAGTCTCATTAAACTTTGCTCGGATATCAGGATGCAAGGGAAGCAATGCAATGTGGGGATTTGAGTCATCTTTATTCAGCTCAAACTCCCACCACTCGTCCCATGGCAGCACAGCAATAACATCTTCTCCCTAGACCATGACAGGACATAAGCACCATGTCAACACTAAGCAATATCTATAAAGTCACAGGGTAACTAACTGTAAAACTTATAGACTGATACTTCTATGCAAACCACACACAAACATTTGTAAGACTCTGAGCTTCCTTTTCTCACAGACCCCAGTGGGAGAGAGCATGTGTCATTGGGCCAAAAGGTATTACAAACTTGACATAATATGCTGTATAGTAACATCGTGGATTCAAAGTTCACCTGCTCATTTTCATGTCCAGATTCACCAACCCATAAGTTTCCTTCAGAATCCTTTAAGCAAACAGCAGAATGACCAGCATAAGCTCCACTGACCCACTTCTCTAGAGTCTCAAATCCACCCCACCTCCCGCGAATCTTAGAAATTGCAAGGAAGTCCCCCGAGTGAATGTCATCAATACTAATATTCGTTACCCAAGGTTGAGATCGCTGTTCAAAGGTAGCACCCATATGCTTCTTGAGAAACCCGATATTGGCCATCTCTCCCCATCCTGTATTCGTAAACAACGGAAATACATCCCACAACGCTTGAAGGGTGCCTAACATCCCGGCTTGCATGAGGAATATCGAAACTCCCCTGTTCTTAACCTGATTCATTAACAAGAAAAGAACACCAGATTACATCGATATGTTTTCTTTCGAAAATAATAAAAGTCTGGATACCGAGTAATTTGTTAACACCATCCAGAAAGCGGCAGCTTACATATTCATACTCTTCTTTCCCTGTCCACTCCTTAAACTCAAGTGTGTGCTCCCGAGACAGAAAATAGTAATCCCATGTCACAGTATACGGAGTCGCAAAGACATATATATCCATACATGTCCAACTATGAGCATTGCTAACCTGCGTACAAACAATTCAACATTCACCACTGATAAATAGGTCCATACTTTTTAATCATATAAACTCAACACTAAACATAAATTCAAGATTACTACACAACCAAATTAGACAAACTACTTCCACAGCAAGCACATGATCAGAGCTCCAGAGACGATCACCATAAGTTCAATGTAGAACAGTTACTACAGTCATGTTCTGGAACTAGTTATGTTTGAATTGGAGAAAGGGGAATTGACCTTGATGTGAAGAGTTCCGCCGCCGAATTGAGAGCCAGTTTTGTTGTGGAACTCCATCCAAGCCGTGTTGTCGTAAAAGCAAGCGCCTTTCCAGCCGAGGCTGTCGTTGGGGGAAGAGGCGGACCCCACAAAAGTGGGAAGGAGATCGACGGCGCTGTGGAGAGAGTTGAGGATTGGCCATGAGACTTGTCTTGGGAGAAGGGGGAGTATGTCGCGGGGGTGGAATGGTAATTTCAATAGGGAGGAAGAGGAGGAGGAAAAGAGGAGAGTGAGGGTGATGATGGACGATGCTAGGAGTAGAGGGAGGAGAGACGAGGAAGCCATGAAGGAGAGAGAGAGAGAGAGAGACAGAAGCTTCGGAGTTGGGCAAGCTCAACACAGAGAGAAAGCAACGTTCTTTATATCTTTCATTTCATCCATTCTTTTCTTTTTGATAAAGAAGATGGAAATAAGGTTTTGAATCTCCATATACGAGTGAATCGCACAAATAAGCAGCGGGATAATCAACGATCTGCTCTTTTTTTCATATATTATTTATATAAGTCTAACGCAATAAAGATTGTAACAAGTATCCTACACATTTATGTTCCACACATTATAGATACACTCCTCAATATATAATCTATTAATGAAAACGAGATATATATGAATTTCCTAAAAGTATATTATGAGAACAGTTCAATCTAGTATAAACGGAAAGAGAGGAGTTTTGAACTAAAGTAGTGAGCAAAGTGACGCACTATCAATACCTAATGTTCGTTACGTATAATGTTTTAGATTCATTTATATATAATATTCCTTTTTCCGGCCGAGTTTACAACAGAAGCATTTCATTGGTAATGGAAAAATCAGAGAAAAAAACAATTTTTTTACCGTGTATATATATATATTTATGTATTAAGGATAACTCAAAGGTTTTCTAGACCCAAAATAAATCTCCCGACCCATGTGAAATGGTCAAACTGTGCATTGCAACACTGTGCCTAACCACGTTTATAATTCAGCAGACACATTTTGACACCGTCAACGTTCGAACTCATGCCATGGGGGTTTCATATCAAACGTTCCCGTGATGGGACCCAATACTTCCACTAAATCACTTGTCGTGATTTTACCGTATATATGATTGATCACCTATGTAAACTTTGGAGCTGTATAAAGCTAGTAGACCTTGTGCTTAACTCTGTTTAAGTGGTAATTAAGTGTTAAAAGATAAAAGTAGGAGTAATCGACCAGATATTATTGCGTTATCTTTTCATTACTGTCACCTCAAATGTAAAATAAATGGAGTACCTAATGATGTATTATTTGTTAAATGGTGCAGTTTAGGATACAATGTATTAGTTGAGTCTCCTGATAGTATTTTAGGTGTTTATCTTCTTATGAAGTATAAGTTTTATATCCCCCCACCTTGTATTCTACCATTTCATTAATCAAAACTTGAGAGTAACCATAAGTCCTTGAAAAGAAAAAATATAAGTAGTCATGAGAATAAAGACATTGAAACAAATTAAACACTCCATGTAGGGTTCATCGTGGGCTGGGTTAGGCCAGCCTCGACCCTAAATTTAAGGTTTAGGGCTGGACTTGGTAGGGCTTGATCAACAGTCAAACATAACTGGGATGGGCCGAGGCCACAATTTAGAAGCCTTAGTCCGCCCATTAAGGCTAGGCCAATGAGGCTAAAGAGGTCAGGTCAGTCCGTCCTCTATAGGCCGGGCCAAGATAAGCCTTAAGTTGAGAAAAATTAATATATAAAAAAATCAATATATTGTTATTATTGATGTATGAATATATTTTGAATATATATTTTTGTGCTGAGAGAACATCAAAGTGAATCAGACGAGAAAATGAAAGTAATAAGAAAAAACATGATAATAATCATAAATTGTATTATGTTTTCTAATAAAAATTGTCAAAATGGGTCAGATTAAGCTTGACCTCTAGCCCTTTAAAGTGATATAAATATATATTTATATTAATTAATTTTCTTATTTGAAAAGAGTCTGGGTTTGACGAGACTTATGAGGTCGAGGCTGGACTAGGCCAAAGATGCTCAAATGGGTTGGGCCGAGAGACTGGACTAGGCTTCAAATGTATAGTTCAGACTTTATCCTATTTCAAAAAATGTTGAGCTGACCCAGCCTCAGTTATGGCTGAGCTGAGTTTCGACCCAAAAAATTGGGCGAGCTGAGTTTCTCGGTATCATTTGGTCTACATACCGGAACTGATAACATTCAAGATTATGCAGGATTATACACAAATGATCTTTTTTTGGCTCTCTCTTTAGCCCTATGTCTCTTATCCTTAGGAGCTTTTCCTCCACTAGCAGGTTTTTTTTTCGGAAAACTGAATTTATTCTGGTGTGGATGGCAGGCAGGCCTATATTTCTTGGTTTCAATAGGACTCTTTACAAGCGTTGTTTCTATCTATTATTATCTAAAAATAATTAAGTTATTAATGACTAGACGAAACCAAGAAATAACCCTCACGTGTGAAATTATAGAAGATCCCCTTTAAGATCAAACAATTCCATCGAATTGAGTATGATTGTATGTGTGATAGCATCTACTATACCATGAATATCAATGAACCCGATTATTAAAATTGCTCAGGATAACCTTTTTTAGCTTCTAGAATCTATTTCTTAGTTCAAGATCCCCAATAATTTGAAGGAGTATTTACTGTTTTCTTGTCCCAGTTCTTGGGGAGGTAGAGAAAGTATCCATGGATAATTAAGAGGATGCACACTATGACAAAGAGGTGGTGGGAGTACCAGAAGGCATTGAACCTGGTAAGTTTCTTTAGGGTTTTAGGGAAGTTTCTTAGTCCATCGCGGCGGAACCAAGGTTGAGCCAATGTGTATGCCACAAGCATTAACGCCACCATAACCACCCCGGTCCAGCCCTTGGTGCCCTTCCCGAAGCACCAGTAGGCGCCCGGCCGAAAAATATCTTGTCGTATTGATCATTGGTCAAGTGTAGTGGCTTAGGGAAGTCGCATGTCAGATGGGAACCTTCATGTAGACCAACCCCGATTGCAATCCCAAATGAAATCACCTAATGCATAATGTAATCCGTAAATATAGTACATGCTTTTATCAAAATAGCCGAAGCAACCATTGAATAGAGTGATAAATGGAGAGGTGAGTTTCTCACACATCTTTCTCTATCTTTTAAGGAATTTCATATCATCTTTGTATTTTTAATTGACCATTTAATTTAATTTTGAGTTTATGTTATTTAACAAGTCTTAACGAGCTAGTGTACATAATAGATTGAAAACATTATATTATATTCACACATCGATACATACATGTAGACCGATTTCATGTAGAGGCAGACTAGCTCAGTGGAATGGTAAACTGGCCTACCACTAAATGTGGTTTTCCCGGTCACGGAGGGTGAGAGCCCACACAATGAGTAGTCGTTGCTTCTCCTGCAGCACTTGCAGCCTCCTCTCTTTTTCCCTTATGTTATTTCGGCGAGCATCAATGTGTTCTTCTGCCTCTGCGGGATCTCCTAACATTTCTCAAAAAGAGGTTTAGCGCTCTACGATGCTCTTGAATTTTATTTTTCAGTTGCTCCATTTTGGCAGCAATTGCAGAAAGCCTGTTTGTAACAGCCATAGCCATATGTGCTATTACTCAATTTCTTTGATTTGAATTTGATGAAGACACTTATCGAGCCCCCATTTATAGAGTGGTAGAGGAATCTTGCCATGCGTCATGAATTAGATGGCAGGTACAATTCTTACTAGTTCGGAGAACGAGTTTTCTGCAGTTGTATCATGCCTTTTTAATGAAAAACAGGCGCTACCTTGGGGAGCAAACAAAATCTCCTCCAATCACACTGCCCGTACGAACAAACAAACTTTACACAACCAGCTTACATAGAAAAGATTCCATGCCAATAGACTCGTGACATCCATGTACTGAGTTGTCAAATGAGCCACGTTAAAAAAGCCCAAGCTTATACGCTCAATGCCCACAGGGTGTCCCAAGAGGGCCCGAATGAAAGACCCAAGTTTACATGAACCATCAAAGAAAGTCCTATAAATGAAGACTTGGGCATGTCAAGCCTGCTTTCCTCGATGGAAGCCCACAGAAGGGCCAAAAACACAACAAGTCTACCCATCACCGACCCCTTGATGTTCCCTTACCACGTGGTCCCACATCACTCACATTCTCCCCGACCTCCAACTCTTCAAGGCCGGTGGAGCTGCCGCAACGGTAGATCCTGATCTCCCCTTCCTTCATTCCTTGGTACAGGCGGAATGCCCGATCGGATCAAAAAGAGGCCCACTAAGAGTCAGAGTTAGATTTTTCAATGAAATCGATTTTCCCTTGATGCCTCGTTGCTTTTTGTCAAAAAAAGCTTACTTTTCGGGGAGCTGTACTTTTTGAAAAAAGAAGGAAGGCTCTCATAAGTCAAAATGGGAAAGTAAGCTTTTCCATGTAGGGGCCGACTAGACCAGGCAAACGGGCGGGTTCGGGCGGGTTATTAGTGGGCGAGTCATTAACGGGTTCAACCCGATATAGCCCGTTAAGCTTAACGGGTTATATCGGGTTAGCCCGATAAGATAATGGGTTACTCATTGGGACCCGATAAAACCCGTTAAGCCTTTTTTTACAAAATAAAATAAAAAATTATTTTATTACCTCATTTTTTTATTATTATTTTTTTTAAAAAAAACCTTAGAGTTAAGTTTTATGAATTCTTATCGGGTTGTTAATTGGGCTAACGGGTTCACCCGAAACCGCCCATTTTGATAACGGGTTGTTATCGGGTCACCCATTAATAACCCGATTAGTTAATGGGCAGGTTTTAATGGGTCGTTATCGGGCGGTAACGGGCGGGTCATTTATTAACCCGCCCAATTGCCAGACCTAGAGCCGACTCAATCGATTGAATCCAATGCCACCCTTCAATTACCAAATAATGAGACCTAATTCTACGCAAGCAACTGGTCGCTTTTCACGTCAAATTGTATAACTTATAATTGTGCTTAATTTGTTTTGGACTGGCGTACGTAAATTTGCTTAATTGCAACGCGTTCTTCGAAACTTTGGAACCTCTCGTATTTTGGTTTGATGAGATTAATTATCTAGTATTGACAAGGACTTGGTTTGAAAATTTGAATGAGATATGCCGTGCATATTCTGAATAAGGATCATATCTCTATCACTCCATATATATAGCTTATCAGTTACGTACGTACTCCATCTTTGGATATTCGATCTGCAAGCTCGAAGTGAAGTCTGACTATAAACTATCCAAGAGGCCGAAAGAAATTAAAATATCAATCAAATGACAGAGGGAAGGAAAGAGAGGCGGGGAACATACAGCCAAAACCAACTTTTAAAGAAACTACACATACTTCTCATTATATATATACTACGGATTAAAATCATCGGGGTTTAAACTTTCATCCAGTCGTTAATGTGATGTCGAAATTTTAAAAACTATCAAAATAATACTCAAAGTCTCAAAATTATATCAACGTGATGCCTTGAACCATTTTCTATTATAGAGCTGTGTATATCACTGATGTGGTAATTTTTATTTCAAACACTGATACAAAAAGATCGTAACACCCTTACAATTTAAATTTTTTTAAATTTTCTATTTCTTTTTTCTTTTTTTATATAATTTTTCTATTTTCATTCTCTCTCGTTAGTCTTAAATGCACCTCCTCTCTCCACACCCCTAATTTTTTTTAATCTCACCCGTTAATCTTAAAAACTAAAAAGAGCTTACGGTAAGCTCGGGTCAGCAAATCCGAACCTTGTATCGGTAATCTCCGTCCCTCTTCGCCTCCAAATTTCCCAACTTGAACTCCAACGCAGTTTTGGGTTTCTCTTTCTCTGAGATCCGAACCCCAATCTATAAAACCCACTTCAACTCTGCTACTTTCTTCTCCCAAAGATTCTATTTTTTTTATATCTTCATTTGTTTTATATATAATTTCCTAGCAGAACTTCAGTGATTACCGGCTTCATAGATCCCTCAAAGTAAGTTTCTTCTTTTTCAGTCGATTACTCTAAAGAAGTCACACTTCTCTCTCTATTTGTGATCTGTAAGCTCTTAGGTTCCAGCTAAGTTAGAAACTTCTGCCTTTGCTTTTTGGGTCAGACCCTTTATTGGTTTCATGGTTTACTTGCCATGTTTAGGCATCTAGTCAGAGGCTCTGTTCGTTGTCTAAAGCTTCTTGCTTTACTTTCTTTGACTAGTTGGCATTGGAATTGGGTAGTCAATCGATCATTGGTTTGGTGATATTTGAGCATCTGGGAAGTTGAGATAAAAATGACAGATCAAAACCGCCGACAAATCGTATTCGGTAGCTTTTCCGGCGGCGGTGCAAGGACGAGATCTGGTGGCATGAACTTATCGTAAACTCATTGACTTTAGACTTTATTAACCTACCGTATGGTGACACGTGGCTGAGAACTAAACATTTTAGGAGAGAGGAGGTGCATTATCAAAGCCAAGAACTCAACCATCCCACACGGCGTCAACACCTGCGGCTACTGGAACAAAAACGACATGGCTCTCCTCAGCTCTTTGTAAACTGTTTAGAGGTTAGTAACCAGCACGAGCCATTAGAATATGCATGGGTGTGTTGGGCAGATTAACACCCAGAAGCAACTGCGCCCAAGATTTCCAGCTCTACAATAAACTAGGAATATAACTCAGATTAACTCATTAACACTCAGAAGTAATTGCAGACAATATCTCTGCCTAGCTAGTTCTACAATAAAGGGCGGTGTAGAGTTT
Organism: Geum urbanum; assembly: GCA_946800695.1. Lineage (NCBI taxonomy): Eukaryota > Viridiplantae > Streptophyta > Magnoliopsida > Rosales > Rosaceae > Geum > Geum urbanum. The sequence goes on along the minus strand of OX327001.1, from coordinate 50,836,970 downwards.
GGGGAGTGAGTTCGGGTCAGATGTGAACTTGTAAAGAGCGGGTCAGAAAACTCCTCGAGAAACATGACGAGCTGAAGCTTCATAAGGTAGTCATGGCGGTTGAACTAGCGAAGATAGAGCTTGGTCGATCAGGACGATTGAGATGAGCTCCATCGGTCGCGGCATGCGCCGCAATACTGAAAATCGTCAATTACTGACTTCCCAGTCTTGGAGCGAGAGCGGCTTCGTCAGAGCCGGCGCTGGAGAAGCGAAGGTTCCGATTGGTCATTGCTTAATTTGGAGCCAAAACCCTAGCGGCGGCTGAGTAAGAACTCAGTGATTCAGTGATTGAGAGAGAGAGAGAGAGATAAAAGCAAAAACAATTAAAATAGAAAAATTAAATAAAAAATAAAAAATAAAAAAGAAAAAAGAAAAAGGAAAATAAAATTAATAAAATAATAAATTTTTAAAAAAATAAAATTGTAAGGGCATTAAGGACTTTTTGCATCAATTTTTGAAATAAAAATTGCCACGTCAGCGATATACATGGCTTTGTGACAAAAAATGGTTCGAGGCTTCACGTTGATAAGATTTTAAGACTTTGGACACCACTTTGATAATTTTTAAAATTTGGGCATTACATTGACGACTTAGTGAAAATTTAAACTCTGGTGGTGTCTTTAATCCATATACTAATAGATCAGAGAGCAGAAGGAAAAATAAACAACACAATATATTCGTGAGCGTGAAAACAAGCTAGGAAGGAAGAAGGTGAAAGCCACCAAACTTCCTTGCTAAATCTTCTCCAAGTACCCACGTACGAAGGATGAACGAATCCGTGGATACTGTACGTATATATGTTGCTTTCTAGTTTCTACAAAACATTCTACTCTAGCTAGGTTATTAGGTTACCCTGGTGATGACTTCTTCAGGTGACACACTTGTTCCTCATTACCTGGTTTACAACTGATTCCTAGTGGAGCATCCATGTATACTTTTTCTTCTAATTCGCCATTCAGAAAAGCGTTATTCACATCAAACTGGTGTAAAGGCCAATCATACTGATCTGAAAGGGCAATGAGGATTCTCACAGTATTAATTTTAGCAACAGGTGCAAAAATCTCCTGAAAATCAACTCCATATTTATGAGTATAACCCTTGACAACCAATCTAGCTTTATAGCGATCAATACTTCCATCAACTTTAAGTTTCACAATAAACACCCAGCAACATCCAATGGTGTTCTTACCAGGTGGCATAGGAACCACGTCCCAAGTTTTATTCTTTTGTAAGGCTTTTAACTCCTCATTCATAGTTTGCTTCCATTTGGGATCCGCCAAAGCATATTGTTTATTACTAGGAATAAATACTGTAGATAATTGACTAACAACAAGTGCATGAGAATCAGACAACCTATGGTGGAAGATATAATTATCATTGGGATATTTGGCTTTGGCATCTATATTGGGATCATATTGTTTCATAGGAATTTCCTTAGTAATTCGTGTAGATTTACGGACCTCAGATGGAGCACTCTGAACATAGATCTCAGTTGTTGATGTAGATAAGGGAGCATGAGCTTCAGTCTATCCTGATACTGTTCAAAAGGGATATTGGTCGTCAGGTCTTCGACCGGTCTAGAAGGAGCACTCGACGGGTCGATGGTGGCATTTTGGTTTTCCAAGGCAGACTGTTCGATGGGTCAAGAAGTAGGACTTGACGGATCAAAGGTAGCATTCTAGTCTTCCGATTGAGGCAGACTGTTCGACAGGTCGAGAAGGAGAGCTCGATGGGTCAAAGATAGCATTCTGGTCTTTGTTGGCATGATGGTTCGACGGGTTGATGGAATCACCCGTCGAGGGTACGTTCCTGGTTATTTCTTACTTCAGTTGCAGACATACCAGAACATACAAATCGTGTCTCCAATTGTTCAAGCTCTTCAAATTCTGAAAAATTCAGAGTATTTCCTTCACATCCTCTTCCCCCAAAAGAGAAGACTCTAAAACTCCCCCTGAGTAATAAGGGTTAGATTCTATAAAGGATACATCGAGGGAAACATGAGTTTTCTTGGTGAGAGGATTATAACACCGATAATTTTTCTGGAAGTCAGCATAGCCAATGAAGACACACTTCAAAGCACAAGGATCAAGTTTACCTCGGAGAAGCTTGTTAATATGGACATATACCGTGCAACCAAACACTCGAGGCTCAAGACTGGGAAGAGAAAGGACATTTAGCATCACATGTAACTTATGGTAAGGATTCTGGAACTTAATGACATGAGAAAGAGTACGGTTGATCAAATATGCAACAGAAGTAACAGTTGCACCCCAATAAGACCGAGGCATATTCATGCCAAATAATGAAGCACAAACAACCTTCAATAGTCGATTCTTATGCTCTGCCACACCATTTTGTTGAGCAGTATAAATAATTGAGGTTTGGTGACAGATTTCATGAGAGGTCAAGTAGGTAGACATGACGTTCTTGACATATTCACCACCATTGTCAGACTGAAAAACTCGAATTTGTTGCTAATATTGAGTGGCGACCATCATATGAAATTTAGTAAATCGATGGAACACATCACTCTTGGATACTATCAAAGATATCCAAGTCATACGGGTATAGTCATCAATAAACGTTACAAAGTATCAAGCTCTTGTACACGTAAAAACTCTTGCAGAACCCCAAACATTTGAATGAACCTTCATAAAATGCATTGGACTCTTGTGCATGCTAGGAGAATATAAAACACGATGATTCTTGGCCAATTCACATGTATTACACTGGAAATCTGAAGCACTCACTCCGAAAAGTAATTGAGGTTGAAGTTTCTACATGTAATAATTCACGTGACCAAGACGACGATGCCATAACTCTAAACTAGTGGTTGTATTTGCTTGACCCCACAAATTTAATTGTTGTGCTCCACTGATTTTCAAATCGAGATAGTAGAGTTTTTCCCTTCTTACACCATAACCGAGAATTTTCATAGTCAGAATATCCTGAAAGACATAAAAATCTGGGTAGAAAGTTACAGAACATGTAAGAGCCAACGTTATTTGACTAAAAGATAGAAGATTATAGGCCATAGAGGGAACAACAAGAACAAAGTCAAGAGTCAAATTATCCACGATTTGGATAGAACCTTCACCAATAATAGAGGATGGAGATCCATCAGTAGTAGACACACTAGGTTGAGGAGATGGTTGAATGGTTTCCACTAGGCTAGAATTATTTGTCATATGATCAGATGCACCAATGTCAATTACCTAAGCATTAGTCCTAGATAATGTCGAGAGAGATGATGCTTTACCCGTCATACCTGATGCAACTATAGTAGTAGAGACACTTGGCAGATGTCCTTCCTATGAACTAACAGTTGATCCAGGCAACATTTTCATATTCAGAAAAGCAATAAGTTCCATGATTTCACAGAATAAAGTATAGGTAGGAGAAGAAATCATAACAGAGTCAGATTTTTCTCCTAGATTAGCAGTTTAGCAGCAGAATTTAGATGTAGTGGTTTCTAAAAATAGGATTTGTCGATAGATCCATATGATTGCCTCTAATACAAAGTGGAAAAGTATAAGTAAATGTGTTTATGGTAGAATACAATATTTTTATTCACTCCTAAATATATTTATACAATTTTACAAGATATATTTCTAATTAGTAAAAAATATCTACAATAAAAAATAAATCTATTCTAATTAGAGTAAAAACCTAAATTATCTACGATACTTAGCGGACAACAATGGAGCACTTGATAATTTTGTTTACTACTCATCCCTCGGAACCAAACCAACCCAATAAATTGAAGCCAACCATATCATGCACTCGGCCTCTACAAAGGAAAATGACCCATCTGAAAGTGATCGAGAGACGTTTATATATATATATATATATATATATATATATATATATATATATATATAAATACACACACTACTTGGAGTTTTAGAGAGTCGGGTGGCCTTTTAGCATCCAACAAGAAACCATATACAAAATGCATGACACATTCACAACAAGGCAATCAATCTAGGATTTCAGAAATCCCCACGCTTCCTCTATACTCACCACACCATTGCCAGCCTCTCCCTTCTTCACTTCCTCACCACAAAACTCACCACTTTTGATCCAAACCACTACCCCAAAATCCTCCTTCTTACATATAATGATTTCCTCCTATTTAATTAGTCAGTCTCCTATGCTGGTTTTTTCTTGACACTCGCAATGTCCATCTTCACTCAAACCAAGATCCTCCCAAGTCCCAAACATTATGTTCACACAACAAGCCACTCTTCACCGGTGTATTGCTCCGTCTCCACCACCACAAAGCCCAAACATACCCCCGGAAAGCTCATTATTGAGCCGTCACAGCTGCAGCGGCTCGAACCCTCGCCTGCCTTAGTCGTCGACAACAACCGGCCCCCGGTGCTTAACGACCCAAGTCTACTCTCAACGTGGTCTCATCGTGCATGGGTAGCGAGCGGGTGCACCACGGTGCTAATTTCTCTAGCCAAATGCGTGACAGGCGCAGCTCACTCAAACATATGGGCCGAGCCCATTTTAGCGGGCTTGATCGGATATGTGTTAGCGGACCTCGGGTCCGGAATGTACCATTGGGGGATTGACAACTACGGTGGTGCCTCGACTCCAATTTTTGGTGCCCAAATTGAAGCATTTCAAGGTCACCATAAGTGGCCATGGACAATCACAAAGCGTCAATTTGCTAACAATTTACATGCCTTGGCTCGTGTCATAATTTTCGTAGTGCTTCCCTTAGACCTTGCATTTGATGATCCTATATTTCATGGCTTTGTTGCTGTTTGCTCTGGTTGCATTATGTTCAGCCAACAATTTCACGCTTGGGCTCACGGCACGAAGAGCAAGCTACCGCCACCGGTTGTGGCATTGCAAGATGCTGGCATATTGATATCTCGGTCGCAACATTCGGCGCACCACAGGCAACCTTACAACAACAACTACTGCATTGTGAGTGGAGTTTGGAATGAGTTTCTGGATAAGCAGAAGGTATTTGAAGCTTTGGAAATGATATTGTTTTTTCAGCAAGGTTTAAGACCTAGGTCTTGGAGTGAACCTAGCGCTGAGTGGACTGAAGAGGCTGAGACGACTATTTCTCAACTTGCAAATAATTGAACACACTTTCTTTCAGGCTTCAGTTACATTTTCCTTTCAAGTTCATAGATTTGTTTCGTTGCTTACTGTATAATGTAATTCTTATAATGGTTCATTTGTATACAATCAAGATCATTACCATCATCGGCTGTGCTGATGGGCGGAATGGGGTTATGTTTAGGCAGTTTACAAATATTTTCAGGATATTGGAGGAAGTTAAAATACAATCCATTCGTTATTAGTTCATAATTTAATCCAATGTTATGCATAAAGTTAATTTTGTAGTTTTGATGAAGTATTATCTGTGCCAACATTGCTACTAATAATTGGGTGTACTGCAAGATAGTAGTGTGGTTAAATGCATACTTCTAAATAAATGCAAATCCCTACCAATCTAGAAAGTCCACAACCATAATCGGTTGTGATTTGAGTTGCCAGAGTATATATATATAAGTCGAGCAGAAGTGTGGCAATTTTCTCCTTCATAACTTGAAATACACTGTCCATCATTAGTTTGTTGGACCAACTAGTATTACAGTGGAGTAAGACAAAATTATCCACATCTAACCTTATTGGATTCCAATAGCTTGTTATGTGTCCACTACAACAGAAGTGGAGATGGAAGACACACAAGGGAACCAATATCGCCGTATACCATCTCTGTGGCCATCATCAATCATTGCAAGACCCTCCTAAAAGAAAAAGGAAACAATGGTATTCTGAGCTGGAGATATCCTTCAAAATATCATGGACTTGCATCAAGCAAAGAGAGGGAGAGAGAGGGTCATATGAGTATTACAAATGGTCATAGACTTACATCAAGCAAAGTGTCAAAGGCATCAATTGCACGGCCTGTAGTCCAAGATAGCCGTCTCTCTACCTCAGGAACAGTCACAAAGCCTTGAGCCTTGAAACAACAAAAGAAACAAACATGGAACATAAATTTTAATATTTTTTTTTAAATCAGAATGATGAATAGCAAAACATGGACTTCAGGGTTTCTTCCAAATGAAGTTAAAAGGACAACAGAACAAAACGTGAGCAAGATTAAACCTGGGCAAGCTCTAAAATTTCATTATGGTCTTTGTTCAATTCTGTTGGAACAGAACGAACAAGCTTCCTCTTTCCAACAGAAATCACCTCAAAACCATTACCCAGTACCTGAAATCAACAGATGATACAGTCAACGTTTAAACCATGTACTTAGAGCATTTAAGTATTCTGGCCTGAAATTTGACTATTTATGCCAAGTCACCCATCACTGAACATCTTTTAGCAAGAGAACGTCAGAGCAAAAATGTATTCTACCCTTTCTGGGTGGAGGGGCCAATTGACGCAAACAAGAGGCTCCCAAGATTTTAGTCTTTACTCCAGTAAATTATAATCAGATACTTGTATCAGTATGTAAGGAGGAGCTCAGGTATATTACCTTCAGCTTACTTATAGCACGCAGGATATCATCCTCAGAAACAGCTTCGCGATCACTTTTCCGTCTCTGACGAAGCAGATTGCAGAGCTCTTGCAGGTTTATTAAGCCGCCATTGTGGGGTCTTGTTGCCAAGCAGATATCAACAATCTGCACTCCTGTCCAACCAAGGAGCTCAATTTTAGAGCATCTATGTTACATACTTACATATTCTGAAATAAAGGATTTGAATATTACTGAACGAATACATATAGATATATATATTCAGAAAGCAAAATTTGGATGTCAATTTTGCAGTTTCCACAGGAGACTAGACCATTGCTAACTGTACACATCACCAATAGTAAAGAGAGTAAGAAGATGGTACCAACCAAGTTCATAGTAGAAATCACCAATTCCCAAAAGCTCTGCCCAAAATCCCTTATTGGAGGCCAAGGGATCCACTCCAACCTTCGTGCACATATCATGGAACTGTGATCTAAATGCAGGATTCTTGCGAATATCATTCTGTTTATCCAAATCAAAAGTCAATGCAAATCCATTCCAATTTCCAATTAAAATATCAATAACTAGATTTCTTCTCTAAGTGAGCGAGAGATGATCGAAACCTTGTGTTTACGAGCAAAATCTTCCAATTGGGATTTGAAAGTGGCGAGCTGTTCCTTCATGAGATCAGTTCTAATCTTAGCAACATTCTCACCCAGCAAACGATATTGATCCTACAGAAGCAGCATACCAGTTTGATAATCTAGAAGTAATTAGTGGCAATAGTTAATGGCCAGAAGAAACAAACCCTAGCAGCAGCAGCTGTCTGCAAGCCACCAATACCGGGTCTCCTCCTCATCCTTGTACAAGTCTGCAACCAGATTGGTAGAGTTGAGGCTCTGAAAACCAAACTAATAAGGCTTGCAATAATTTAAATTTCATTTTAGTGAATTTAACAGAATAATTTGGTTTTGGGACAAGGTGGGCCACATAACGTACAGATCCACTGATCAAAACCTGGACTAGTATTTTTTTTTATTGTTCAATTTATAAAGATGCTGATGGTAAACTTATGGTAATTTTCTTATAAGGCGTTTAAAAAAAATCGCTATACACTAAAAAAAGGTCCCCCGACATTGCTGGCGGAGACAAAATACAATAACCTATTGGATAAAGAGAGAGTATACAAGTTTTCACCACTATTGGTACTCATGCATGCATGTGCACTTTGCATATTCAATATGGTTTTGTCTTCAAAATTTCAAGGTAAGCCAATTCCAAAAAATGTAAAGTAATGTGCAACTTCATGAAATCCATATGTAAAAACCAAGCTGTTCAGAACGGACGGTAATATGACAATATAGGTGCAAAAATCTGAGTGTTGGAATATCAAATGTAAGAAGAGGAAAAAAAACAGCAGAAAACCATCAAATACAATCATCTAATACGCAAAAATTGAAGGCTGCAATGAAACTATAAAAGGCAGATGCATTTACCTAGCTATATACTAACAGACAGATGATTAGCACGATAGAAGTGGCACTAATCAAGAATCCGTCCACCAAAATCGCACAAAAAACATTTGAATTCCCACACTGATTCAGAATTTAAGAAGTCAATTCTAGCAGTACAAACGATAATTAACTACTCTCAGAACACATATAATATGTAAAATCCAGCAGTACATATTCACAAACAAATTGCAGCAAGCCCACTCCATTTTTTCTGGTGCGTGGCTCGCTCAATCAGCGGTTCCGACTTAAACTTAGTAGATTGTAGGCAAGAAAAGAGATACGAATGCAAAATTGGCACCACAACTCGACAACCCAGATGATTTCAATTATTTGAATCACAAATTCACAGTGTATAGAATCATAAAAACCATGACTGAATTCAATGCGTAATCAAAAACAACTCACCTGATGTGACGACTGGAGTCGTAATGCTGCTCAAAGTTTCCTAGGTTGAATTTTGTTCTTCACGTCGATTACCAGTTTGTCAAAGCAGAGATTGCCAGAGAGAGATAGAAATTTGTTGAAAACATCTGAGAAGCACGGAAGCGGGGACGTTAAAACTTGATTTGGAAACGCGGGCGGTGGGTTCGCTGAGTTTTCCAGAATGGAAACGTGACCCTACAATACCACGGAAGACGCAAGGTGGATTGACGACACGCGGCGTTGTTCGACTGCACTATTATGCATCGGAGGCAAAAAAAAAATTGTTATCTATGGGGTGGAGCGTAACGGGACAAGTCTAGGATGGATTTAACATCATACACATACTATGGATAATGTCCGTCAACGATTCAAATCACTCAACAATTCAAACTTGACATACAAGTATTATATCCCGTTACATTTTTCTAGAAACTAATTGTGATGTGTTTTTGATGATGCTTTCTCTCCAAATGCTCAATTCAAAATATATTGAGATCAGAATCACTGACCTAAATGAGGTAGAACATTTAAAACCCATTTAAATATCTGTTTGCATATCAGCTTGAATTTCTGTTTGCATAATTTATCAAGCTAAATATGTATACTTTTCATCTTTCCAGCAAACTGCAAATGTGAGTTCTAACCAATCAGTTTGTAGCATGCAGAATGGAAACTCAGGGCAACATGTGCAGATGGATAGCTACATGGAAATTAGTAATATTGTTGACGTTGGTTTTGGATGCTTTCGAGAAGAGGAGACAAATGATTACATGACAAAACTATGGGCAAAATTGATACAAGAAAAGGAGCAGAAATTCTTAGGTGGTGTGACTGAATTCAGGCTGAAACTCAGAAAGTACTCAATTGAAAGTAGATTCAAGTTTACATATGTGAATAATGAGCCGATAGATTACAAATACAAATGGCGCGATAAATGTAAATGGCCTGTGAAGACAAGACTATATCGGACGAATGGATCATTTTACATCACTGAAATCAACAATAAGCATACATGCAAAGAGAAGGTCTGAAACAAACCAGTGAGTTGGTGAGATCTTCTATTGTCATGTATGAGATCTTTTTCTAACATAACTAGCTGTTGAAATCTTTGTCTAAAGAGTTCTTCCTTTGTGTTCATTATTTTCTATACTTGAAACTGATCATTTCTTCAATACTCAACTCAATCGTTACGAACAAACTGCACGCTGATCCTAATAAGGAAGTCAAGGCCTTACAGATAGAAATCAGAGAGAGTTTTGGCTTGAAAATCTCTTACAAGATGGTGTGATATGGCAAGGAATTAGCAATGAATTCACTGTATGGACCGAAGCCAAATCATACACAAACCTTCTCTGGTTTCGAGAATAATTAATGAAAAAAAATCCTGGCTCAAAAGTTGTTGTCGATGTTCATCCGGAAACATAAAGGTTTCAATGCCTTTTTGTGTCATTCGGTGCCTGCATGCAAGGATTCTAATACTATAGATCCATGATATTTGTTGATGCAAGTTTCCTAAAGAACAAATACAAATGACAGATCTTGGGGGCCTCTACAAAAGATGCAGATCAGAGTAATGTAGACATGTAAAAGATAGGATTTTATGGATAGCTGTCTGGATGGGTGTCTGGATAGCTGTCTATTTTTTGTTTATAAACTGCATTTCACTACTTACTATACAATTAGGATCCTTACCTTTTTTGTTCTTTCCAGGACTGTATCCAATTGGATTTGCGATAGTTGATGCCAAAAATGATAGCAACTGGAGGTGGTTCTTGATGAACTTAAGAGATGAGATAGATAGACAGACCATCAACCAGGAAACTGATACTAGAAGGAAAATAACATTCCTCCCAGATCGTCATAATGAAATTATGAGTTCTCTTCCAGAGGTGTTCCCTAATGATGAGCGTGACTACTGTTTGTGGCACTTGGTTGCTAACCTTAAAGACAACTTGAGAAGACCCTTGAATGATAGAATTTCTGACCTCTTCATGAATGTGCATATGCAAGAAGTGAAAGACAATATGAGTTCCTTCTTAACCAGATGAAACTAGAAGGTGGATATAGACACATCAATAAATTCTTGAAGGATCTCCCAAAGAAAAAATGGTGTGTTGCATTCTTTGGAAGAGATAGGTATGGCGAAGTAACAAATAACATCTCAGAGTGCTTCAACAATTAGATACTACATCTCTGCATACTGCTTGTCTTCTATCTTGCTGATGAAATCAGGTAATCCATTACACCCCGATTCATTTTATTATTTATAGAATATCTATAAACTGCATTGTTTCATTCCTTTTTTTTTCTATTACTACTCTTCCAGGAGGAAAATGACGGAAATGATTGCAAGCAAAAAAGAAGAATTTGAAAAATGGCATACTATAATGGGACCGAGGATGGAAGAAAAACTCATTGAAACACTTAATATAGGAAGGTATTGGAGAGTGATGAACTCCAATTGTCTTGTATACGAAGTTCAAGCTGACAAATACAGTAGTGCAGTTAACATGGAGACATGGACCTGCTCATGTGGACAGTGGTAGTTGCTTAGGTTTCCGTTCCCCCATGCCTTTGTTGTCATTAAGAGATAGAAAAAATCATTACGATTACGTGGACAACTTGTACAAAGTTCCATATTACAAACAAGCATACTCTTTCACAATCAATCCAGTGACAAACATTGAAAAATCGCTTCAGGACATATCACAATATGAACTAGACTTCATGCCTCCACTAACAAAGGAGCAACCGGAAAGACCAAAGAAAAAGAGAATGAAGAAGAAAGGCGAAAAACAAACAATGTCGACAAAGTGCTCAAGATGCAGCCAAACTGGCCACAACAGGAGAACTTGCAACAACTCTATCAATTGAAAAATACATGTCTGTCTGGATTATCGAAAATATGTTGTAGAATAATTTTCTAAGACTTTGAATATCTGTTAAGCTACATGTCTGGATAAATTTCTGGATATATGTATACGAATTTCAGATCTACGACTTGTTACTTGAAATACAAAAACAAATAAGAAGTTGTTTTGGGTCACTTATTTTTGTGTTTTATATTGCATCATAAAGAAGAGCAAAAATAAACATTTTATTGCATAGGTTAATACAGTGATTTACTAAAAATCATGGATAATTATCTTTAAAGATGTTTGGATATCTGACTAGACCTGGCTGATGATGGACATGTGTCTCATACTAGGAACATGTGCCTCATGCATGTCCTCCACCTGGCTCGCATGCACAGGTGCTCTCGGCAGTGACCTTGCAACCTAGTTCATCACCACATCGGGCGCGACAGGGCCGGATTCTGCCGACACCGCCTTGGCGGCTGCTGGTGTTCCTTCAAAGCCCGGGGACGGCTGAGTGGCCCGTGCCACTTCTCTCTTCCCCCGTCTTTCATCTCGTGCCTGCTGCACGATACACTCGTTGCTACCAGGCACAAATAACCTACACAAAGTACAAAATTCTTGGACATTCGGGTATTTAAAACTCACCGACAACATACAGCTTGGGGAAAAATGGATCTTCCACTGCACCTTCAGGCTCTGACAGAGATCCATCCATACCTTAATCTTCATCATGCCATTGGCGAGCAGGGCAGGGTCGTGCCGAATATACTTCCCCAAAAAATTCCTAGCTGCTCGGCCCAATCTCGATTGCGCGCCACAGCGGGGACATTGTGGACCACCATCCACATTTAGGTCAACGCTGCTTGAACCACCGCTGGGTTCGAGAAGCCGTCCAACTCTTCGACCATAATCCTGTGACCCTTAAAAAACCAGGGGCAACAAACGGTGCAGCGGTGAGCAACCAGATTGCAAAATTGCAAAGAATGCGATCCGAGTCATGGTGGCGGAGCACCACCTGATTCGGCCCCATTGAATCATGCCACAGTCTCGTCATAGCGGCCTTTAGCGTGGGATCATGGACCTCTGGCAATGCCACCAGCCCAAAGATCCTCACGACTCCATACCGCATTTCCACTACATGTGCACCCTCGGCCCCCTAGGCCGGTAGAGCGAGGTCGATGACCCCAAAAATATCATCATCGTCGTCGGAGAGCCCCAACTCGTTTGCAAACTGGGCCAGCACATCTTCGTTCTCGGAAGCTATGGATCAGCATGCCGATTTGGATACTTAGGGGAGAGAAGAAAAATGAGTAAAAGGTTTGAGCAATCTGTTTGGTAAGAGTGAAAGGTAAAAGGAGGCAATGTGAGAGGGGACCGGGGAGGCAGATTGTGTGTGGGTGGCGGCGCCTCTAAGGTTTAGGAGAGTCGACCCGAAAAGGAAAAGGAAAAGGAAAAGGGAGGGAGAGAGAGAGAGAGAGAGAGAGAGAGAGAGAGAGAGAGAGAGAGAGAGAGAGAGAGAGAGAGCAACACAACAACACAATTTGTTTTTTTTTTAATTTATTGATGAAAACACTATTCCCTACGGCTCAGATTAAACCAAACATTATTATTTTAAATTAAAATTGACAAATAAACATCTAAAATTCATAATAATAAATAGTTCAAGTGGTCAAAAAATTATACGAAAATTTCTACGAGCTCACAATAAAATACTATATAACTCTCATGATGAAAGTATAATTATCTTCGTGTATAAAAAATAGTCGATTTTAAAAGCTCATATTTACGACAAATTCGTCATCAATGCTAATCGCGTAATAAGGAAACTAACAAACACGTGTCGTCTAGTTATTGATCGAATATCATACAAAGAATTAAAAAATAAAAAATTCAAATCGATGAATAGTAATAGGAGGGTGCTATTTTTGAACCACTGCACAAAAAAGAGGAGATGCACCTCCTATTCTCTGAATAGTGACTACACCTCCTCAAACCTCCTATTTAAGAAGGTGCAAGGCAAATAGGAGGTGATACATAGGTGCGGATGCTCTAAAGTCATCACTCATCAATGGCTCGTGGGCTCAAAAAGTATATATAGGTAGCCAGAAAGTGGAACGTACCAACTATTAGGCATCATGCATATGCAAGTTTTCAAAGAAAGTCGATATACTCCTTAGAGCTGTTGTACATCCTATTTTTAATTATACGAGATCTCAAGATTCACGGTAGGAGTCCTTTATCACTAGATTACAACTCATCAACAACATAATTCTCACTGAGAGGCATTTAGCTTCGACATTGAAATGTATCATTACGATTTACGAGTACCTGAGTACACGAACAATATATTCAAAAAAAATATGTCAAATGGAAATGTATCATTCAATACGTACGTAGCTATATAACTCCAAAATGTACATTACGGTGCAACGGTAAGAATTAAAGAGTCAACAACTAAGTTTTTGCAAATATCACCGTAGCATATGTATGGATAATAAACCCTATAAACTTATCTAAAGAACCACTTTGTGAGTTTATAAAATATTCTTTTTCTTGTTTTTGTTTCCCCCGGAAGCTTGTTTCTTCATTATTCTAATAGAAAAACAAAAGAATAAATATGAATCTAATAAATGGGAAAAATAGAACCTATAACCTAAATATGATATTATTCCTCTTGCCGAATTTAAGTTCTTGTACGCAAAATCTTATAGATGCTCAAGTAGTCAAGCTCTAGCCTCTAACCTAAAGGAAAAAAAATATGCACAATAAGTGAACTGCAAGTCTGCAACCAATAAACATAGATGGACAACTAATAAGCACATATGGAAAAACAAAATAAGCAAAACGAAACTAAAACTATCAAAGAATGAACTTACAGAAAAACACTCCACTTGGGCAACTGTAAATGACATTTGCCCCCAAATTCCAAATGACCAAATTGAAAGATTGAGAGAGGAAAATTGAGATACAAATTATAGAGATGATGACATTTTTTGGAGAATTGCTGCCCAATTTATAGAGAAATATTGGAGTGTGAATTGCCTCTCCTTAAATGTATAAGGGGTATAATTCTCCATATGTATAGCCTATTATTTCTTGAGAATTGAGAGAAGAATGAAGAAAACTAGAAGAAAGGAATAAGAATGGAGAAATGGGTGCAAGTGGGGACGTAGGGCTCTGCGAGATTTTTCATGCTTTTAAATTATTAATTTTTACATATTAGGCAGTAAAAAAATTGGGCCCCTTAAAATTTCGGGCCCTGGACCATCGCCCTGCCTGCCCTCGGCTAAGGCCTGGCCTGTCTGTGATCACATATGATAATGATCATGTTGCTTAACGGATTAAACACGCACCAATATATGTAAATTTTGTTGGATTGTTGATAATTATGGTAAACAGGTAGTCCGTAGTTGTTTAGGATTCAACTTGATCTTTGTTGGAGATACCTTTTATTGGGAAAGAATGGCCACCTTAATACAATGCTGATGGATAAATTAATTATCCCAGGATCTAACTTTTCCCATCTCTCGTGTGATTGACGAAAAATAGCAATAAATAAACTAAAGATGACAATATATAATATTTAACGAGGTTCGGAAGATGCCTACGTCCTCGATCGGAGTCGGATACTTCTTTCTTCCACTATATAAAAATAATGGGATTACAAACTCACCCGGTGACTAACCTTCACTAAGTGAAACATACATCTCTCTCTCTAAAGGAAGTTTCTTCCCATTTAATTTGAGACTTCTCTCAAATCCTCTAAGTGAGGATCTCTCTCTATCTCAACAATTATGGTAGCTCTCTCTAGCTAGTTTTCCTCACAATTGATGAAACTCCTCTTGCTTGCATTGCATAAATCTTCCATGCCATATATATAGGCAATTGATCAAAGCTCTACGTAGTATGCATGCATGAAGCAAAGTCTTGTTTCTCCATGTTTTAAGGATCAATGTTGGCATGCCTATCAATGCATATGTTTATCATCTTCAAACATTGTTGCACACCCACCATATAATTATAGGGTTGCTTCTCTTCATTTCAACAAGGAACACCTCCCGTCCGATAGCTCTACTTCAAGCTATAGTCTTCTTCATTGACGTGTCTCCAAAGCGATAGTATTCTTGCTTTTCTCATGTGTAAATTCCCACATGGTAATTCACCTCCATCAAGGAGGGACATACCCATCAATCTCCCCCTCCCACTGAGATGGAGGGATACGTCATTCCTGACGTGCTTATGCAGAACTCAGACTTGTCTTTTTGTAAAGACTTGGTCATCATATCTAAACTGTTATCATCTGTGTGAATCTTCTCCAAGTGCATTTGCTTGGGTTCCAGCACATCACGTATCCATTGATACCTTAACTCAATATGCTTCGACTTTGAGTGAAAACTTGAATTATTGCTAAGATGAATTGCACTCTGACTATCATAATGTAGGACATACCTTTGTAGAATATGGCCCAATTTTTGTAGGAATCTCTTCATCCACATAATTTCTTTGCAGGCTTTCGCAGCTGCGATGAACTTCATTTCTGTAGTTGACAAGGCAACACATTTTTGTATATTTGATTTCCATGAGATAGCTCTCCCTGAAAATGTAATCAGGTATCCTGATGTCGACTTTCTCGAATCAACATCGCCGGCCAAATTTACATTTGTATAGCCAATCAGTTCAGGTTGATCACTTCCAAAACATAAACTCATTTTAGAAGTACCCTTGAGATATCTAAGAATCCACTTCACAGTAATCCAATGCTCTTTGCCAAGATTTGACAAAAATCTGCTAACAACACTAATTGCGTTTGCTATATCTGGTCTTGTACAAACCATTGTGTACATCAGGTCTTCTAAAATTCGTAATTATTAGCTTAAACTTTCAGAAAATCCAACATAAATATCCACGAGTTTGTAATAATATCCTCTACAATTTTTGTGAAGAAAATAAATCCAAAATTATAACTTATAAAATCTTAATAGTTAGGTTGCACAAACGATGAATCTCGATAAACGTGGCATATGATGATTAGCTCGTTATTCAAAAAGGCTAATGATGATTAGTAATTTCATCCTTGAAATTTAAACAGCAGTTTGGGTAGTTACAATCTATCCCCCTAATAAAAATTTCATCCTCAAAATTTAAACAGTTATAAATCGATATACAATGACCGTTTCAAATATCTGTAAAGTCTCCAGTACACAAAGCAACCCCATCGTCACCAACGATAGTCGTGTGTATGGCCAGCTAACGCCTACCTTGATGACTCTAATTGCTTAAACTCATCAAACAAATCATTGCTATAAAATATTGCGAAGCACTTGCGTAAACTAGTGACCGTGAAAACTTTAAAATTTGAATTTTCACTGAACTTCAAGGTTTCCTTAAACCTCAGCTTCAACTCACAATCGAAAATGAAAGAACATCGATGCTATCGACCAGGAAACTTTTCATTATAAAACTATACATTTGAAACACCTAACTCGTGAAATATCTGAACTGTGGAGGATTCCATTTGTTCTGACAACCTGACGTAAAAGATTCCCGTACTAATTCTTAACTGGACTACAAAACTAGGGCAACAACTCAAAATCAAAACTATTATTATGAATAAATCACTATGTTAGTAGATGACGAATGAGTATCAGCTATGCTTCCAAAATTAACTAATCCATCTTCTAAAAGTCTTCTCGATAATCTCTGAACATCCAAATCACAAGAACGCCAGTAAACTTCAGTTTTACAAAGTCGCAACAGATTCAACAAATAGCACCTACTTAATAATCTCGAAAGAGGAGTATAATAAAAAAAATTGCACGTCATAACTTCTATCATGCACACTGGAAATTTCTTCCACTTGACCAGAATCTTACACTACCATGCAACGAACGGGCCACCCGAAACTTGATAAGGATTCAAATTATTATTGTCCTTCATAGAGTACTTAGTCATAGCTAGATCTACGATCATGAAACAGAATCACAATAGCTGAAGAAATCGAGAGGAGATGACCAAAGTGCCAGTTTAGATATAATTTATTTAACTCATGTAAATGTTGGTATTATAGAGCCTAGGGTCTCCGGTTTACACAAACAAAATATTACACCAGAGGAAATACTTTGACACCACCGATGTGAATAACAATCAAGGTTTTCCAGCTACGAAAATACAATGCAGGGTTCATGCATAAGTCGAATGTCATACCCATCAATCCAAAAATTGTTCGGCACGTCACCATTCAATGGAACTAAGGGCGAAAGGTTGATCACATCAACCACAGTCATCAGAGCTTCACACCAGAAACTCATAGGCAGCTTAGCATGAGCTAATATTGTTTTGATTCTTTCAACAATAGTTCTGTTCATCCTCTCTACTACTCTGTTGTGCTGAGGAGTCTTCGGAACAAATCGTTCATGCCAAATTCCATTAATTTTGCAATAATGCATGAATGCACCCATGTACTCTCCTTCATTATTGGTGCGAATGCATTTCAACTTCTTGCCAATTTCCTGCTTTATGCTGGCATGAAATTTCTTGAATACTTCGAGGACTTTATGTTTGCTTTTTAGTGCATAAGCTCATACCTTCCTGGAATGATCATCAATGAAGGTGACGAAGTATCTTGCACCTTCGAGAGTAGTAGTGGTCATGTGACCACACACATCAGAATGTACAACTTCCAAAATATTGAATTTTCTGGGTGTAGGGGAGTGATGGAACAAAGCTCTATGTTGCTTTTCATCTAAGTAATGCTAACATGATTTTAGAGTCATACCTTGAACATTGACACTAGGCAATAACTCTATTTTGGCTAGAATCGATAGGCCATTTTCACTAATGTGACCGAGCCGTTTATGCCATAGCTCGACCAATGAATTCTTCTCGAGAGTAAGTCCTGACCCACTATAGACTTTTGCTTGTCATGTAGAGAGTATTCTCCTTGTTCCCTTGGGCTAGAACTTCTGGACCATTGTTGAGCTTCCACTTTCCACCACCATAGATATTTATGTAGCCATCATCATCAAGTAGTCATGTGGAGATCAAGTTGAGACACATATCTGGAAGATGTCTCAAATCCTTGAGAACTAGGCGATGGCTTGTGTTCCTTTCAAGGGAAATATCTCATCTTCCTACGATCTTAGACTACTTATCATTTCCCATCCTGACATTAACGAAGTCTCTAGTGTTGTAGAATGTAAATAGCTCCCTTCGTGAGGTAACATGAAATGATGCGTCAGAATCGACGATCCAACATGTATCTTGCGATGTCAAATTAACACAACCATCTCCACAAATGATGATTACCTCATATGCGTATGAGGCAGTAGCGGGTGTGTCTTTGGCACCATCTTTTCCGAAAAGTTCTTTCTCGAGCTTCCTGCAATCCTACTTCATGTGGCCTTTATTACCACAGTGATAACATTCAATGTCATTCGAGATAAACTTGCTCCTTGACCAATCTTTTGCTTTACCTCTATTGTGAAATTTTTTACTGCTTCCAAAGTTGTTGATGACGAGGGCTTCTAACTCGGTCGATATTCCTTGCTCCTTCCTCCTTACTTCTTCATTGAACATTTTATCTTTCACAGTGCTCAGTGTGAGAACGCCTTGAGGAGCTGAGTTGCTTTATGACACCACCAATATGTCTCAGCTCTATGACAATGAGCTAAGTAACAATAGTGCTTGCAACTCATCGTCAAGCATCATCTTCATGTCCGTCAATTGATTTACCATGCCTTGGAAGTCACTCAAGTGCTCGGAAACACTTCACACCCATCCCTGTACTTTGTGTTCACCAACTGTCGAATGAACGAGGCTTTGATTTGTGCAGTTTTTCTCTCATACATGGACTCCAGCTTTGTCCAAATTAAGTAGGCACTGGTTTTTTGTGACACATGATGAAAAAAAATTTCATCAACCCATAGATGAATTCCTGCAACAACTTTCTTGTTCAGGATGCTCCATTCTGCGTCAGACTTGCCTGCTAGTTTGTATCCTTTGTTTTGAAGAGGCTTGTACATATCCTTGCTGTAAATGATGTTTTCCATTCAAAGCTTCCAAATGAAGAAATTTGACGAAGTCAACTTGATCATTGTTGTTACCAATGATGACGACTCGACCATCTTGATCACCACGAGATGCCACAGACAATGAGCGTCGGGCTCTGATATCACTTGTTGGGAAAGAATGGTCACTTTAATACAATGTTGATGGATAAACTAATTATCAGAGGATATAAATTTTTTCACCCCTCGTGTGATTAGAAAAAATAGCAATAGATAAATTAAAGAAGACAATATATAATATTTAACGAGGTTCGACAAATGCCTACGTCCTCGATCGGAGCCGGATACTTCTTTCTTCCACTATGTAAAAATAATGAGATTACAAACTCACTCAATGACTAACCTTTACTAAGTGCAACACACCTATCTCTCTTAAAATGAATTTTCATCCCATTGAATTTGAGACTTCTCTCAAATCCTCTTAGTGATGCTCTCTCTCTATCTCACCAATTATGGTAGCTCTCTCTAGCTAGCTCACAATTGATGGAACTCCTCCGACATGCTTTGCATCAATCTTCCATGCCATATATATAGGCAATTTATCAGATTTCTACGTAATATGTATGCATGAAGCAAAATCTTGCTTTTCCATGTTTTAAGGATCAATGTCAGCATGCCCATCAATGCATGTCTTCATCATCTTCGAACATTGCTGCACACCCACCCTATAATTATAGGGTTGCTTCTCTTCATTTCAACAAGGAACACCTCCCGTCCTATAGCTCTACTTCAAGCTATAGTTTTCTTCATTGATGAGTCTCTAAAGAAATAGTATTCTTGCTTCTCTCCTGTGTAAATTCTCACATGGTGATTCACCTCAATCAAGGAGGGATAGACCCATCACCTTTTCTAGTTAGAAACTACTTTATTTGATTCTTCTATATGTACTCTATGCTGGGATGAATTTAACATAGCACAAGCACACTACATGTATAACAAACAACTCACAAGCATATCACAACCATTACATTGCACATCAATATTATTATTATTATCACATTCCACACCAATATACTTTTGTAGTAATCTTGCCTACATGAGGGCAGCTGGTATTCTCATAAAATAAGGAAACAGAACTGTGTGTGTGTGATGTCACTCTTATGCAGCAACATGCACCGGCAGAGCATAGTAGAGGCAAAGGGGGCCATGCCCTTCTTTAATATTTTGAACCAATCAAATAATACCACTAATTTATAAGATGATTCCCTTATTTCTTACAAATTTTCTTTAATGACCCTCCCTAACTTTTTTCAAATCATCATATGGCCCCTTAACTTTTTCCAATCAATGATAGCCATAATTTCTAATTTGGACCCTCAATTTCTTATAGTTCTCTTAATTGTAGCTAAAAATTATTTAAATGCCTCTTAATTTTTGTTGTTGTTGAAGAAACGGACAAGGTTTGGAACCTAACCAAGTGCGGCTCATCCCCACACCTGATATTATTATTTAAGTTTAGTACAAAATTATGCACTAGGGGGGGCGTAATACCTTGACCCTGGGCTACATTGGTTCTAATATAATTCTCCTCAGAAAGGATATTCTGAATAATAGCAGGACCCTCCACAAACCAACACTTGTTCACATTTCCTCTCATAGCAAGAAGTGCAAGTCTATGTGCCGCTTCATTTTCTTCTCAGTAGGCATGATGAATATTGACCGATTGAAAATCCTCCAAGTAGCTCTTACAATCTTTAATAATTCCTCTGACCTTCGAACAATCCTCAACACAACTACCTAATGCCGCAAAAAGCAAAGTGCTATCACTTTCAATATCAATATCCGCCCAACCTTGATTAATACTGTTGGAGAAAAATAGACCCTCTACATTGATTGAATTAAGAACTGACTCATAAATGTAAAGTATTTCCCCACCCGCAAGTATACGGGGTAAGTTATAGTATTTGTAAGGAAGTCGAGTGTCGAACCCACGAGAATTGACCACTTAAACTCCTTAGCTTGACTTGATTATGCACTTGAAATCGCGGATTAACTAGACACAAGACATGACACTAAAACTAAAGCAAGATGTGGAAGTGTATCTCACAAGACTAATTTCTTTGAAGACTTAGCATTGCAAGAGATGGTGGAATTACGATGAGTGGTTACACAAAAGGTTGATTGAATGTTTACTATTAACTAATTAAGTGAAAACATAAAGTAACAACAAAACAAAATGTAAATATTTGGTCAGCTAGAGATGTCGCCACTAGCCAACTCAATGTACCAACAATGTCCAAGTTATGAGTTTAGTTTGATTCACATGTGTTTGTCCAATTCGTGATCTTTTTGAGTCACCATTGGTTGTGATCCGAATCTCCTAGGCCATTAGGGCACTAGAAGTGTTCCAGTCTAACATTCAAGCTAGTATAAAGTAAACTAAAACTAGAATGCAACTCAATTACGAATCATATCTTAATCATACCACATGCCTAATGAGTTCAATATGTGTTCACTTATGATGAATGTGAATGACTTTCCTTCCTAAGTCCCCATTAGAGGACATGAAAGTATGTTCTAATGACTTTCCTAATCCATACCTTTTAGAACATAAATTAGAAGAAGTAACAATTAGCTACAAAGCCCATTCGAGTCAATGTAATCTTGACCAAAGCTCCTTGAGTCATTTAGATTTCAAGAAGGCTTCGATCCATGCTCAAGCCCAATGAAAACCAAACCTTAAGCCCATCTTTTCAAATAGAACCTAAGACATGTTTAGATGCTTATCTTCCTTAGATGAGTGACTAGTTCACTTATGTTCATTTTTAGCTTCCTTAAACATATCTCAACTTAGTCATGGCTAAGACATGAATATGAAAACATTGAATAAAGCCCAAACATGCAAACATACCACAATCACATCACAAACTATCAAACTCATTCACAACATATAGTACACTAAACCAAATTCAATTTCATAACTCAAAACATAGTTGTATGTACATCAAATTGACTAGGGATTAAATGCAACTATTCAATAAGCATAATATAAAGTAAGACTAGATACATGCTCAAAACAAAAAGAGGAAAGAAATAACAAAGAGTCCCCCTAGCCAAAGCTCCATCAAATGACTCAAAGGCTTCTTGCTCCACTTCTTCACTCCAAGCTAGCACCAAGTCTTCAAGAGGAGGTAAGGGTAGTCCTTAAGATTCCAAAGAGTCAAAGGGAAGAGGGATTACTTCCCACTTCTTTGAACTCTAAAGACTAGACCAAACCCTAGAGGCAAAGATGAGAGGAGGAACACCTAAGTAGGCCAAAGTGATGGTGGAGAGGTTCGGCTCTGCCCAAGAGATGGAAGAACTAGGTCTTTAATGGTGGTGGTTATGGAGATGTTTTAGCCTAGAAAAGGAGGAGAAGAGGTAGAAGAGAGTGTTAGAGGGTTGGGATAAGGATAATGGGTCTAGAGAGAGTGTAAAACTATGAAAAATATGAAAATGAGGTGAAGTAAGGCCTTGCCATCCAAAGGTTGCATGAGTGAAGTAAGAACCGGCAAACGTCACCCTCGCATTGAAATTGATAGCACTTGAAAGCTCAAAGGGGTCTATGGTCAAGGCCATGGAATTCAGACTCTAGAAAAGGCTTGAAAAGTGTGCATCGGGAATGGCCTTCGATGGGTCGAAGGAAACCCTTCGATCCATCGAGATAGATCCCCTAGATCTAACTGGCCGATCTTGTTAAATGGATCGAGAGAAACCATTTGATCCATCGAGGCAAGCACCCTGTATCGATATGACATAAAGCTTCAATGGATCGAGGTAAACCTTTCGATCCATCGAAGGAAGTATCCTGAATGTCCATGTGAAGGTGAGTAAAATCATGCCAATATCTATTCAAGTTCATGTCATTCCCTACACAAAAAATGGACCTTCACACACACATCAACCACACAACACAAGCTAAACACACAAAAAGATGGTGAGATGCACATGTAATTACTCAACAAATCATCATCTAATCACACACATGCAATCAAATTATGCATCAATCCATACAAAACACAAACTAAACAAGGTACCGATTTGACATCAATCACAAAGAGTCAACGATGTTGTAAGGGAACAAACTAACAAAAAGTCCTACAAGGTTATGAAATAAGAGGGGTTAGAAATTAAAAACACATGAAAAAAATAAGAAATGCTAAGTCTTCACCCCATCATCCCATCATCATTTCCACCACCATGCCCTTGAGGTACTGACCTGGATGTTGTAGGAAAAAATAGTGATATTAAACTAATAAATACCAAAAATACTAATTAACTAATTAATTAGTAAAATACAATGAAGAACAAAATCTTGAAAAAGATGAACTAAGTTGAGTCACGTGTATCACACGCTTTCCTTAAGAACTTTTACGCCCCCCACAGGCTTGTATGTCGTTGTTCTCCCAGGATAAAACAACTTTAAAGTTTTGTACCACAGCACAAAACTTCTCGTCGAATTGAAGAATACCTTACTCTATCACCGAATTTTCTCACTGTTGAGAGAGGGAGAGAAGTGATCAGAAGAGGAGATTGCTCTCTGATGGGATGAAGAATGAGGGAGGATTGAGCCTCTATTTATACATGAAGGAATGGGTTGATCATCACAATTTCTTCCATGTGGGATCACACCTCTATTTATATATGAAGGAATGGGTTGATCATCATAATTTCTTCCATGTGGGATCACATTCTATTCTTTTGTTTCAAATAGCCAACTTTGGGTGACAATTTCTCATTCACTCCTTAACCAATTTAAACAAATGAATACATAATCTTTATGTACTCTTGTAGGAGAACACAAATCTATGTTTCCCTTACATCAAAATTAAGTGCAACTCACTCAATTATTTGTTTAAATTTTCATATTAAAATGGTGGAAAACCACCATTTTTCCAACAATTCCCCACATGAATGAACATTGACAACCGAAGACTCGATAGACTTGGTGATAGATTCTGCGGTTGAAAACCTGCATAGGATAGGTAGGGGTCTGTTTGGGCCTAAATAAAATATTTACTTTGGGCTGGATGGCCGAGGTCTAGCGAGCAGCCCATCATGATTATTAGTTCCTATCGAGGAAGTTAAGTATAAAAGGTCTAGCGAGCTTCATATCGAGCTTCGCTGGAGGAAGACTTAGAGTTCTATTAGAACTGTGTCTTATCGAGCTGGATTCACGCGGCTTAGTTTCTGTCATAACTAGTTGATATTTGCAGAACTCTTAGAAGAGTTATGATGGAATTAGAATACCTATGAGTGGTACAACACGTATGCTGGTATGAAGATTCATACAAGATTACAAGAGCAAAGGAGTTAGAAATAGAATCAATGACTGATTAGTAAGCGAGTATATAAGGAATGCAAGGATCTTATGTAGAGACACACGAACATTCAATCAAATAATTCTTGCTATACGTAAACAAACCTAGACGGTTATCTCGTCTTCGAGATTCCTATCTATCTTGCAACCAGAAAGTCTAAGTGCTTGTCACCTATCGAGTGAGAGTATTACGACTCAAAGGAAGCAAACTGCAACCTGAAGGTTGAAGAGCGGCTCACTTGTATGCTGAGAGCTTGAATACTCAAGGGAAGCTAGTGTTCTCAAACACTTCATCAAGAGATTGCTCTGCTCTGCACGAAAGACGTGGGGGTATCAATTTCTGGATTTAGCAGAGAGGTACACATATCAAAGTCCTAGGTTTCTAGGCAAAAAGAACCTATTCGGATAGGGTTGGTGCTCTCCCTATCTAAATCGCTTACATAAGAAGTCAGGCGGCTGTAGTCAGTCCAGATTTCGTTGAAGAACGGTGGCACACCAGCATACGAAGCACATACAGGATAGACCGGCTCACGCGGTTAAGACATCCGAGGTAAAAGAGACTGCTTCGCGGGAAAGGTCTCTTCCGAGAGATATTTCTGCATCGAACATTTTGGCACGCCCAGTGGGATTGTCAATACTTCTTTGCGTCTCTAAGCGACAATTGGAGATTCTTATCGAAGGGTTTATCCTCAGTGTCGTAAACATCCACAACCGGTATACCGTGAACACACTTCTAGTCAGTGTCGTTCACTAAGTAATCAAGCGGTTGAGATTATCTTCGCTAGCGACTTCAACACTATGGATTTCGTACCCCTAAGTGAAGCGGAGATAAAGGCGCTCACGTATGAAGAATACGTGGCCTATGCAATAAGGCGGGACTTATCCCAGGCTAGTAGTTTTCGATCGTTCGAAGATAGACTTGGGCAACAAACAGATCATCTCGCTGCTCAGACTGACTCCATGAAGGAGATAGCGAGTAGTATCCGGAATATACGGATAGATTTGAATCAAGAACAAGAGGATAAAGAATCCATAAATGCTCAGGTAGCTAGTTTGGCAGAAGGCCAAGAACGCCTACGAGCTGATGTCCAGAGCCTATTGGACAAAGGATTGGAAGAATACCGCCGGTCAGCGGCGGCTATCACTCAAAGAGTAGATAGGGACCTGGGTTCTCTAACCAAAACCGTATCGGACTTGGCTAGGAAAACTAGACGATCAGATGATCTCACTTACGAGTGGGAGGCACGTATAAATAAGCTCATGGATGATTGTAAAGTAAAGTTATCCAAGATGCATGAGTCTTATGAAGCACCGTTTCCTCCGACCAAAGACGATCCTAATGAATGGCATTGGCCAAAGTTCTATAAACACTAGACCTTCCAGACATTCTCTGGTGATGATGATGCTAACGCGGCAACACATTTGGCTTACTTTACCTTGCAGTTAGGCCAATTTGCTGAGGACGAGGGACTCAAACTGAGGGTCTTCGGTTCATCATTATCAGGATCGGCCCTCGTGTGGTACACTGGCATCGAGAAGGGTTCGATCAGTACGTGGAAGGAGATGGAGGCCTTGTTCATAGACCACTTTGGAACGGAACGGCCAGAAACTACTGTAGGAAAATTGGCTTCTCTTAGCCAATCAGTGTCCGAAAGTCCGGTCACTTTCCTACACCGTTTCCGTTCAGAGTACAACCTATGTAAGACCCCTCTAAGCAAAGAAGAGGTGGTCGAGATGGCCAAGAATGGGCTGGAGGACACGTACCACCAGCTATTCTTAAATAGCAAGTATTTCTCTCTGAATGAGTTCATCGCAGCGGTGACCAGAGCCTACAACAATATGCAAGAGAGAGATAACAGGAAGAATGCGTCCAAAGGGACGTATAACAATAGAACCTATGACAGGTTAAAGCCAAAAACAGTGGCTTATGTTGAACAGATGGACGACCAGGAAACAGACTCCGATGACAACCGAGTGCCAGCTGTGGATTTAATGTCAAGTAAAGTATTAAAGCCCCGCAAACTTCAGAAGAATAGAGGTCCCATCAAACTCTCAACAGTGGCTTTTACTAAGCCAGAGTTCGAGAAGTACACTTATGACGCCAACATGGCTCATGAGATACTGGACGAACTGTACGGTCTACGTGTTGTCAAAGCAGACTTCGGACCGCTTCCCACAGCTGAGCAGTTAAAGGGTAAAAAGTACTGCAAGTTCCATGGAGCATGGAACCATCTTACCAAGGACTGTATCAAGCTGAAGGACCAAATCCAGAAGTGGATCAATGAGGGAAAACTGGAGTTGGAAGGTTCGTCCAAAACAGCAGCACTAGTGGATTCTGAGCCATTCCCTGCTCAACAGGTGAACATGGTTGACGTAAGTTGGCCAGCACCTAGCAGAATCCTTGGAGACAAAGAGGCTTGGAATCAACCAGCCTACTTAACCTATTCATTCAAGACGGACATGGTGGATGAATACTTGGATAGGTTGAAAGATATGGGGCTGATCTTCTTCTACCCAGTCTATAAGCTTAGACATCTACGGTACGAGGGGCCAGCCCAACACTTTTGTAGATTCCACAATCGCTTCGGCCATCGAACGTCGATGTGCTCGACCCTAAGAGATAAGATCCAGGGTCTAATTAACTGGCAAGTGATTGTGATCAACGAGGAAGGAGAGATGGATTTTCACCCTGAATATCCTCACAGAACACCATCTCTTCTGGTCACAGAATCTCCCACCAGTGGTACTTCTTCAGAACATAATCAAGATACACCGACTCAGGTGAAGAAGGAATCCAAGCGAAGGACCAGGCGAAACATAGCCTTTGTCCGACCCAAGCGGACACGCATCACATATGACGCGTCCTAGCGGGAAGAGATATTTGAAAAGCTAAGCCTAGAAGGGATAGCAGTGGTACCCGACAACTGGGGATCACCAGACCCACATCCTGATGATGTTAGGGGTTTTCCCTATTGTCAATACCACCACAAGTGGGGAAGTCACACTACAGCTGCCTGTAGAGATCTGAAGTATAAGATTCAGCAGCTAATCGATGAAGGAGTAGTAGCGATCGAACAAAAACCGTCGCTCAATTTAACGACTCCCATCCCCATGATAGTTGGAATGTTGGACGTGACAGGTAACAAAACAAACAAGAGAAAGCAATCCAACGACCAACCAACTGCTGGCGAGAATCCACCTCGTACACCAAAGAATAAAGGAAAAGAAAAGGTGGACCCTAAAGCAGACTCGCCAGTGGCCCTTTGTGCACACTGCAAATTGAGAAGTGGGCTAAAGATCTCCTTTGAAGAGCTGGCTCAGGCAGCCAAAGCCTTCCCGGAACTATTTTCCAATAAAGATCATCAATCTCCACCATCAAAACAAAGGGATACTCCCGCTCCCAAGCGACCAAGAGCAACAAACCAGGCCAGTGTGGTTAAAACACCTGAATCTAAGGTTGCTGATACGCTCACCAAACCATATGTCCCTCCAGCTTCAAGGAATATCACAAAAGAAGATGTATGGTATATAAGGGTGAAGGGAAAGAGAGTCGAGGTGACTCCAAGTAAGAGGAGGAACCTACAGCAACGCTTTGGTAGGGCCAAGAGAGCATTGGATGCTTACGAGGCTGGTCTTATCAAAGAAGAAGATCTGGAGTTCCCTCCAGAAGTGCTGCAGAGGCGATTGAACACTCTTGCAGCAAATCCATTAGTGGTCTTTGGGAAGAAATCTCACGAGCCCAAATTTAGAGCCCAAAGACCAGGGGTTTTCGAACGAAACCCAGAACTGGGACATAAGGGTAAAGAGCCCGAATCTACTTCGGAGATTCATCGTGTAGTTCAGAAACGACAACCAGTAAGGAGACGCCTTACTTTTGAGGAAGACACAGTGAAACAAGTAGGGATGAAGACACCTCCCAAGGGAACAGAGGGGGCACATAAACAAAGTACTCCAGGCAAGCCACCAGTCTTGCAATGGAAACCAAGGCCTTTAGTTGTGGAAGAACAAGTGAAGGCCAAGAAACTAACCCCGGTTCCCAAGGAAACAACTACACCACCACTACCACCAGCAGCTATCGATCCTACTCCTGAGGATTTAATACAACAAGTTGCTCACCTTGAAGTGACTACAGTGTCCAATGAGGTTGGACAATCGTTGGCTGACGGAGACAGCTACAACGACGATGAGGAGTTGGTGGACTACGGTGAGGATGAGGTCGAAGAAGTACAAGATTGCATCGAGGAGGACACTGCAGCCATTAACATGGTGTATGTTCTATCCTCCAAATATGCTTTGCCCTCACCAGCAACAAGAGACGAATCCAGGAACATCAGTAGTGTGATGTTACAAGATGAATAATCAAAAGTGCCAGACAGTTCCACACTGGACGACACACAAGAACTGGATTCATCAAACGTACGAGGACAAATGATGTTCTCCAAGCCCACCATTGACATGGCCATGCATATGCGGCCACTATATGTCACAGGACAAGTCCAAGGAGTCCAATTAAATAAACTTTTGGTGGACTCAGGGGCAGCGGTGAACATTATCACCTTTAAGGCATTGGCCCTTATCGGTGTTCCCAAGTCAGCTATCCAAGAGACCTCGCTGAGTGTCAGGAACTTCCAGGGTAGCATAACGAAGACCTTGGGAATTGTCTTCTTACAGGTACACATCGGGATAGCTTCGGGCACTTACACATTCTTTGTGGTAGAATGTACATCACCATATAGTGCAATCCTAGGACGTGACTGGATCCATCGAAGTTACTGTGTACCATCTTCGCTCCATCAGCAGATGCTACTGTGGAACATGGAGTCAGGCGAAGCAGAAATAGTCAACGCTGACCCTCGCCCATATTCCGTCTCTGCTAATGCACTAGAGGCCAGGTATTACCACAGTGACCTTAGGCCATTGGAAGTATGTGGCGTCGATAGTAAAGGCCGCCCAATGGGTGTTACGGCCTCTGAATTAGCTCAGTGGGGGATTGTTCAAGCAAATCAGGATAATCAAAGACCCTACACCATCGAGCTACCATCCAGACGTTCTCCATGAATGGGTCTCTATCAGAGATAGAGACCGAGGCTTGTCTTTCATTGCACGAACGCTTTCACAACTTTATGTTAGAAAGCCAAGCCTTTGAGAAGGTTCCAATGATTGCAGCATTGGAATATGTGGATGAAGACGTTTTGCAAGACTTAGAAGAGGAGGATGAGATTCAACTAGCTCCAGCAGCCTTAGATGATATACCTCCTAAAGTCAAGGATCCCATCGAACACATTCAGATTGGGACACAGGAAGAGCCAATGTCTGTGGCTATAAGTACTTTCTTGGAGCCTGAAGAAAGGCTCAAGATGATTGAGTTGCTGAAAGAATATGCAGACTATTTTGCAGAAAAATATGAGGACATACCGGGTCTTTCACCAGATTTGGTTTGTCATAATTTGCCCACCATTGAGGGTAAGAAACCTGTAAAACAAGAAATGCGTCGCATGAACACAGAGACAGCAATTCTAGTCAAAGAGGAGGTTGAGAAGATGCTCAAGTCAGGGATTATACAAGTAGCCAAATATAATGAGTGGCTGTCTAATATAGTTCCAGTCAAGAAGAAGAATGGGAAGATGCGAGTATGTGTCGACTACAGATACTTGAACAATGCAACCCCTAAGGATGCTTATCCTATGCCAGTAGCTGATTTGTTGGTTGACTCAGTTGCCCGCCATGAGATGTTGACATTCATGGATGGTACTGCAGGATATCATCAGATCCCAGAGGCTGAAGAGGATAGACATAAAATGGCATTTCGATGTTCAGGCTTTGCCGGTGTTTTTGAGTACGTGGATATGCCATTTGGACTCAAAAACGCAGGGGCAACCTACCAACGAGCAATGAACTTGATCTTTCATGATCTTATTGGTAAGACCATGGAGATATATATAGATGATGTGGTAGTCAAGACGAAACATCGAAGTGACCATTTTGAAGACTTGAGACAAGTGTTTCTCAGAATGAGGCAGCATCAATTAAAGATGAACCCAGCCAAATGTGTGTTTGGCGTCCAGGCAGGTGACTTCCTGGGTTTTCTGGTTCATCAGCGGGGAATTGAAATACCGGATGATAAGAAACAGGCGGTTATCAGTGCAGCCCCACCAAAGAGTAAGAAGGAACTTCAACGTCTATTAGGAAAAATAAATTTCTTACGACGTTTTATTGCCAACGCTGCTGGGAAGACACAATCATTCTCTACTCTCCTCAAGCTTCAAAATCAAAAGGACTTTGTATGGGAGCCTATACATCAAGAGGCCTTCGATACCATTAAAGCCTACTTAACGAACCCACCAGTCTTGGTTCCTCCAAGACCTGGGGTTCCTCTTAAGCTGTATATATCAGCTACTGAACTCTCCATTGGAAGTCTATTGGCTCAAGACGACACAGCAGGAGTTGAACGTGCTATTTTCTACCTGAGTCGTACCTTGAATGATTGTGAAACGAGATACTCTCCAATGGAAAGGTTATGCCTAGCCTTATACTTTTCAGGGTGTGAGTTGAGGCACTACATGCTATCCTTCACTACGTGTGTCATTGCACAAACAGATTTAGTGAAGTATATGTTATCCAGACCAATTCTCCGTGGTCGTATTGGAAAGTGGATTCTGGCCCTCTCAGAATTTTCTTTACAATATGTTCCTCAGAAGGCGGTGAAAGGCCAGGCAGTGGCTGATTTTTTGGCTCATCATCCCATGGAAGAAGTGGTTAACGGGCCAGAACTGGATCTCGCTCGTATTGATTTGGCCCCCTGGTGTTTGTATTTCGATGGGTCCAGTACGAGTACTATGGCTGGGGCAGGGGTAGCTCTGATCTCCCCACGCGGCCAAACCTATTCTTATTCTTTCAGGTTGGACTTCAAGTGCACAAATAATCAAGCGGAGTATGAAGCTTTAATCATTGGATTAGAACTTCTATTAGATATGGAGATCAATGACGTGCATGTCCTTGGAGATTCCCAACTGGTGATCAGACAACTTGAGACAAAATACAAGGCAGGTCTGATACTAGAACCTTACGCAAGGAGGGCCTGTGACCTATTGAAGTTGTTTACAGAAGTAGAGTTGAGTCATGTTCCTCGAGAGAAGAACTATGCAGCTAATGAGTTGGCTCAACTAGCAACGGGTGTCAGCTTGCAAGATAGAGTACGAGAAAGAATACTAAAGGTTGAAAGAAGAACCCTTCCATCTTTCCTTGCACGACAAGAAAACAAAAACGAATGGTACGTTGC
Organism: Geum urbanum; assembly: GCA_946800695.1. Lineage (NCBI taxonomy): Eukaryota > Viridiplantae > Streptophyta > Magnoliopsida > Rosales > Rosaceae > Geum > Geum urbanum. The sequence goes on along the minus strand of OX327001.1, from coordinate 50,804,996 downwards.
TACACTTGATCACATCGACAAAGACTGGAGACAGGAAATCATCTCTTATCTCCAGGATCCTAATAATCCGGTTGACAAGCGGATTCGATTTTTAGCTCCCAATTATGTGCTCAAAGATGCTGAGTTATATAGAAGGGGAGAATATGGCATACTATTAAGGTGTGTCTTTGGACGTGACGCTAAGCAGTTACTGAGAGAAGTCCATCTTGGGATTGCAGGGGCTCACCAAGCTGGTCCCAAGATGAGATGGTTATTAAGAAGACATGGCTTTTATTGGCCAGGAATGCTCAGAGACTGCATCACGTTCGCTAAAGGTTGTGAAGAATGCCAGAGACATGGTCCAGTCAACCATATGCCCAGAATACCATTACAGCCTATAATCAAGCCTTGGCCAGCTCGAGGATGGGCTTTGGACTTAATTGGAATGATTCATCCTCATTCATCTAAAGGGCATAAGTTCATTATAGTGGCTACTGATTTCTTCACAAAGTGGGTCGAAGCTCGACCCCTCAGGGTATCTTCAGCGAAGGCCATCCGCCAATTTTTGTTTGAAGATATTATTTGTCGGTTTGGCATCCCTGAGTGTTTTGTTTCAGATTGAGGGGCAGCCTTTATGTCTGGGGAAGTAGATACTTTAATGAAGGATCTTGGGATCCATTTTCTCCACTCTTCTCCATACTATGCCCAATCCAACGGTCAAGCTGAAGCGAGCAATAAAATCATTATTCATATCCTAAAATGGATGCTCGCTGGCAATGCCAGACTGTGGCATGAAGAACTTTTTCATACTTTGTGGGCTTACAGGACTAGTAAGCGGACACCCACAAGTACAACTTCTTATGCACTGATGTTCGGGCACGATGCTGTTCTGCCTCTGGAGATTAATGTTCAGTCTTTACGGGTGATGGAACGACACAATTTGATCGGTGAAGACTATGTCCAAGCAATGTGGCAAGAGCATGAAGACCTCGATGAGCATCGAATACAAGCCTATGAAAGTCTACGTGCTGAGAAACAAAAGGTGGCTCATGCCTATGACCAGCGAACAAGGGGCATGAGTTTTGCAGAAGGAGAACTCGTCTGGAGGGTGATTTTGCCTATCGGTGAGAAAACGGAAGGACGAGGAAAATGGTCAGAAAAATGGGAAGGACCATACATCATCGATCGACTGTTGGGTAAAGGAGCAGTTCGCCTGAGAGATCGAGATGGTACTATACACGCAAACCCAATAAATGGTCGTTACCTAAAGAAATTCATACAACCCGTTTGGGAGTATGATGATCCTCCAGATACTGCTTAATCTAGTTTATTCATACCCTCGCATCAATAAACTACTGGGGCAACACATATACTCATCGAGGATCATAGACATCAAATAACCTATTAATGGGGTTAAATAGTTAGCGCCTATAGTTGAGGCCAAATTTTGTAGTCAGAGTAGTTATTTATTCCAAGTCAAAAGTTCGATGCAGACCAGTCTTTGTGGCTTAGATTTTTGAGCAAACTATATACGAGTTTATCAATACAAAGAACGTTTACATTTCAAAATAAAAATTACGTTCAAATACTGGGAATAATACAAAGGCTTTGCGGCCTCAGGCTCTGATACCATATGGTGAAGATGAATCTTCGACAATTGCAAAAAGAAAGAATCTCAAGAAATTAAAAGATTCATTCTTCACCAGATCCTTTGCGTTCCTCTCCAAAACCCAAGTTCAATTTAAAACCTGCAGATCGATCTCGGCGATTGGAAGAGATCGACCTCGGTATTGGAGAGGGAGAGGAAGCTGAATCGTCATGACAAGAGGAGGAGGACTACAACAAGAGTTGCACCTGCCTTGACGATTGTCGCCTTCTTCCCAGGGTGACACCCCCATCTTCTCCCATGTATTGCAGGAGGCTTTGAAGAGTATTGCCTCCTCCAATGCCTATGGACACCGAGTGGGTGCGAGGCGGAAGACGAAGAGGATTACCACCTCGGGATTGTGGCTTCTCCCTTCTTGACTCCTTCAATCAGGGAGAGCCAAGGCGACGCCTGGGCATAGATATTGCTATCTAGTCCAGGTTTGGGCATGGATATTGCTATCTAAGGAACAGAACATTGAAGGATTTATCTGGAGGTTTCTTTGGATAGTAAGACCAGAGCAAATAGAGTTGGGTCTGATTCATTCTCGCAAGGGATTTGGTTTATTTTACACAAAGAGAATGAAACCTTTTATAGCCAGGAATCACAACGGTTTGGTTTCGCGTGAGTAATTACACCCAACAATAGACAGTACGTGTCCAAATAACAGTGGACCATGGAAGCGGTTTATCTGCTCGCAAGAAGCGCATTATAAATGAGAAGATCTTTGGGGCAGGTAAAACGTATTTCAAAGATTTTGATGGTTTGACGCGATACGGATTCCAAGTATAGAATTCAATTTTATTTATTGCTGGACAATCGAAAAGTTAAAATTAATTACGACCTAAAACGAGGCTGGGTCAGAGTTTGGAAAAGGGCTTATTACAGAGGCCTAATTTGGTGTTAAACCCAATATTAATTTGTTTTGCAACAAATAAAGAAGGCCTGCATTAGGGGCCCAAAAATTTACAATTGAAAGACGAAGCTCTCTATCAAGACTCTAGTATACTCTGAGGCCACCCAGGCTTGTTGAGCTGCTTGGCGAGCTTCGATAGCTTTCGTACGTGCCTCTTGTAAGTGTTGAGCTCGAATCTCGCCTTCATCCAGGAAACGACGCAATTCATTCTGTTGAACGGGGAGGTCGGTTTCCAAAGCATGTATCTCAAAATTGAGTTTGGCAAGATCAGCTTCGAGAGCAAGCCTCCGGGCGCGTTTGGTCAATAAGGCCCTTTCCCTTGTTTCTTTTTCCTAAAGAAGTTTTTGAATTTCCTCTGTTTCCCTTTGAGTCATTTGCTCTAGGGTGCTCGCTGCTTCATTCTCACGGTCAGCCCCGAGTGTTAAGTCATGAAAGACTTCGCTTTGGCGCTGGTACTCAAGGAAATGGTCTTCTAACTTATTCAGGAAAGGAATAGAATCTGCAGGGGCAGTGGCTCGCAAAACCTTCACTTGTCTCGAAACGGCCTGGACATCCATTTTAGATCCTGGGGGCCTAGAGAAAATTTCACGAAGCTGACAAGTGAAGTCGTTACGCTTAGGAGGAGTGCTTAAAGTACTTAGTGCACCTGCCAGTTCTTGGATCTTGGTCGACTCTTGCACACTGAGCGGTTGAAATTGGTTTCCTGATGTTGAAGAAGGAATTTGAGCTTCCTCGCGTGAAATCACAAGTTCGTCATCATCAACATGTTGAGAGCTTTCAGGTTGCTCTTCAGCATAGATTAGTTCGCCTGAAGTGCTCGCTGGTTCCTTCGGACTTTGGGGGGAGTTTTCAGGAGCCTCCAGTTCCTCAATAACATGTTTGGACTTTAAACAAACAAACATAACAAGTTTTGTCAGGACCAACATTATAAAACAATAACCTAAGGAGTGAGGTTACATTTGCTTACTTGTTGGGGAGACAGTGCTGGTGTTTCCTCGTAAGTTTGAACTTGTTGCTCTGGTGAGGAAGGACTTGCGGCTTCGACCTCTGAGCTAGTCTCGACCAGGGTTTGTGGTTCATCAGATTTGGGTTCTGGTGAGGAGACAATTTGCTCAGCCTCTGAGATGACTTGTTCATCATGAGCACTGGGACCTTCGCCAGAAGAGGAAGGAATGTAGCAACCTTGAATTTCGATCTGAAGACGACTGAACAAAGTATCAGGGGCTACAGGTTGTTTCTTCTCCTCTTCCTCAAGCTCTGCTCGATGGACTCTAGCCAAGAATTGGACTATGAAATCCTTACAACACTCTTTGTGGCTGCTAACTATGGCCTGGTCTGAAGTGTTGGATATGGTGCTGGACTCATCGAACTCCAGAATGAAGGCTTTGCAGTGTCCTTCTTGGAGCCTTTCTCCTAGTGAGTCAATTATACAGAAGGTTTCGTCTTCAGCCTTGAGGACAAAGAAGTGATCATTCCAACTCACTATGTAGACCTGAGGCTTCCGGCTTTTCTGAATGTGTTCCCATAAATCATCAAAGGGGCAGAGGCCGTTCAGATTAGCAAACTTCTCAGGATTAAAGTATCCTACTAAGGAGTCATCAGCCGAAAACTGGAGTGGCCTGATGTTTGCCTTCAAGATAGTGACCAAATCAAAATGATGGTCTGGATACTTCCTGGTCATGGACTCGTCCTTGCATAACTCCTGCCATTCCCTTGAACATTGAAGAAGGAGGTCATCGAACTGGGAGAGTGTAGGAGTGCTACCCAGATTTGCACAAAACCAGTGTGCAATGGTAAAAGCGATGGCCGAACAAGCACTAGACCCTGAGGCTTTGCTGCTCCTTTGGTCAAACGATGCAAGGAAGACTCGAGCGAAGAGTTGTAGTTGGTCATCTCTGCTCTTGATCCGCGAGTCCAACCATACCCCACTCTCTGCCTCTGAGTTCCTCAGCTTGAGTTTCTTGGATCTTGTGGGCTGCACGGAGTAAGGGTCAATGTCAGGATCAGAGATAGAAATCAAGTTTGTTCTAGAGAGGTAATAATTTGAATACTTACAGGCGATCTGGAATGCTTGGTCCTTTTCTTCTTGAAAGAACGAATAGCCATGGTTACATCCGGCTCCGGATTGCACTGTGAGGAGAAGAGAGGGATGGTCATTTTTTATCCCAAGATTACCAACACAAGTGGAAATTTCTGGACTAAAAACATACCTGTGGCCATGGGGTTGAGCTCGAGTTAGGGTGAGGACCAATGAGTGCAGCCACGTCTACCTTGAGTGAGAATCTCTCACTAAATCCATTAAAGATGGTAGCGAAGCATAGCTCTGGTCCCTGGCATCGTTTCTCAACCCAGAATTGGGAATACCAGGTGAGGTATGTTGGGGTGACCAACCTCGATGGAGATAGTGGCTTAGTAATCTCAGGAACTATCACCATTGGAAAGCCAAATTGTTCATCGAGGGTTTCTGCTGCATTGGGCTTATTCTCTGCTCGCCAGAGAGTATACTTGTTGACAGAACAAGCGAGGGGCATAGGGGCATCCTGGCTGAGCCCAAGTTGCCTGCAGAAGTGGTTGGGAGCGTAAAGCTCATACCCAGAGTCTGGGAGTTGTAGATCCTGGCAAGTGTTGAACTTAACAAACAAGCTCCTCGCTTGATCATCTTGTTCAGGAGATGGCATATAACCACTGGAGAGGAGGCCAGGGTGACGACGACCCAGAATTGTTTCAATTGCATTGTAAGGGAGGTCCTTATGATAGCAGAGATGTTTGAAGCAGTTGAGATAGGACCATTGCTTAGTCCTGGGCAATGTGGAAACCAGTGACCTGCCCATCAGCTTTTGTTCTTCGAACCTAGGAGTTCTGGAGGGACAGAAGAAAGGGAAATAGATCTGAAGCCAGAGGTCTACCATCCAAAGTGGCCCAGATTGGTTCAAGTCGAGCTTCGATAAAGTTATTCGCTTGAGACCATAGTAGATGGAGGCAAGGACAGGCTCAACCAGGCTCAGTGGTTCTTCGCTATAGAGACGTTCAGCGAGGTTGTGCAGAATAAGTACTTCGATAGCCAGTACTCCAGGAAGGCTATTCCTCCTTGTGCGGTGTCTTTCTCCTTTTGTGAGAAGTGTTTTACCCAGGAGGAGTAGGATGGAAGCCGCATTGCCGAGGCTTTGTGAGTAGTTTGGCTGGAATCCTGAGGAGCCCAACTTTTGTCAGAAGCAGGAACTCCGAATATGGTGTAGAGGTCGAGCATTGTGATGCTCACATCTCCACAGGGGAGTCTGAAGCAGTTCACTGTGCAATCCCAGAAGCACATTGCTGTAGCAAATGGGGCTTTGTTAGCTCCAGATGGAAGAGAAAAACATAAATCAATGAGTTCAGCAATTCCTGCTGCTTCCCATCGTTCTCTGTCTTGCCTCCGGCGCTGATGGTACCAGTCGAGGTCGTCTGGGGATGTATGTGGCCATTTCCCGATGGAACAGAGACTATCTTTCTGTGTCCATGTCTTTGGGTCTGCTGAAGGGTGTACCTGAAGGATAAGGGAAGAATTGCAGATGGGTTCACGAAGGGAAGTGAAGAGCTCTGGATTTAGTGGAGAATCCAGAAATGGGCCGAGGAGACCTGTATTTTCTTCAGCGTCTACTGTGAGAGTACAGAGGGTGTCTGGGTTCGATCGAACAACGACTTCTTTGAGCCGTTTGACAAACTTCTTGGCGTCAACGCTGTCAAAAGGAATAATAATGTCCTTACGAGGAGGCATTTTTCTGAGCTAGGGTTTGACGGCGGTGAAGGAAAGGTTTAAGCTTTTTGACTGTGAGAGTTAAAAAGTTGCAGGTTCTGAGCAATTGAAAAGTTTTTTGATGAAAGATGAAATTTGTGGATATGGACTATTGCTCTTATAGAGGAGTCAGTCGAGCGTCATACTTTTTCGAAGAGTTGGTTAAACGTGGCGTTCGAGTGATGGTGTAGCGTTTCAAGGTCAATGAGCACATCGTTCAAGGTATATTCAAGTCTTTTCACTTGTTCAGAAAGTTTCCAAGTTCAAGACCTGAGGGGCAATGTTTGGGCCTAAATAAAATATTTACTTTGGGCCTGGATGGCCGAGGTCTAGCGAGTGGCCCATCATGATTATTAGTTCCTATCGAGGAAGTTAAGTATAAAGGGTCTAACGAGCTTCGTATCGAGCTTCGCTGGAGGAAGACTTAGAGTTCTATTAGAATTGTGTCTTATCGAGCTGGATTCACGCGGCTTAGTTTCTGTCATAACTAGTTGATATTTGCAGAACTCTTAGAAGAGTTATGATGGAATTATAATACCTATGAGTGGTACAACACGTATGCTGGTATGAAGATTCAGACAAGATTACAAGAGCAAAGGAGTTAGAAATAGAATCAATGACTGATTAGTAAGCGAGTATATAAGGAATGCAAGGATCTCATGTAGAGACACACGAACATTCAATCAAACAATCCTTGCTATACGCAAACAAACCTAGACGGTTATCTCGTCTTCGAGATTCCTATCTATCTTGCAACCAGAAAGTCTAAGTGCTTGTCACCTATCGAGTGAGAGTATTACGACTCAAAGGAAGCAAACTGCAACCTGAAGGTTGAAGAGCGGCTCACTTGTATGCTGAGAGCTTGAATACTCAAGGGAAGCTAGTGTTCTCAAACACTTCATCAAGAGATTGCTCTGCTCTGCACGAAAGACGTGGGAGTATCGATTTCTGGATTTAGCAGAGAGGTACACATATCAAAGTCCTAGGTTTCTAGGCAAAAAGAACCTATTCGGATAGGGTTGGTGCTCTCCCTATCTAAATCGCTTACATAAGAAGTCAGGCGGCTGTAGTCAGTCCAGATTCCGTTGAAGAACGGTGGCACGCCAGCATACGAAGCACATACAGGATAGACCGGCTCACGCGGTTAAGACATCCGAGGTAAAAGAGACTGCTTCGCGGGAAAGGTCTCTTCCGAGAGATATTTCTGCATCGAACAGGGTCAACCCTTTGAACCTTCCCTTGTGAAAGCATGCTTACTTTACTAACTAAACAGTAGACGCGATGTCTTTGAACTGTTTGCCGTTTGTGTAAACGATGGCATGCTTCACACAGATATCTTCCTGATATTTTCAGTTCTCATTGGTGTGTCCGTTTTGGCCCTGGACACGCGCCTGGTTCTGTAAGAGCTTAACAAGAATTGCGCCCTAAATAATTCTCTAAGAAGCGGCCCCACTTCCCTCTTACATAGGTGATTTCTTAACTAAGAGTAACCCGCATTACTCTGCTCGGATTTCCGACGCATAAGAATCATTAAAAGCTTTGAGCTTAACCTCATTCCTTACGGGCATCACTGTTTTCATCATAGGAATGGACTTGGGGAAAATCCCCACAGTGATCCAACACTGTCTCTACAATTTAGTTGTCCCTTTTGAACCTAGATCTTGGGATCTCCAGTCAACTAGGTTGGGTATCCACTGTAAAGACTTTAATTTATGGGCTTTTGTCCCATTCCTCTCGATGATTTATCAACCAACTCTCTATTTAACCATTTGGTTAACGGATCTGCTATGTTATCTTTTGACTTTACATAGTCAATGGAGATGACACCAGTAGAGAGTTGTTGTTTTGATGGTATTATGTCTTCGACAGATATATCTTGACTTACCATTGTACATATTGCTATGTGCCCTGCCAATTACAGATTGACTATTGCAATGTATGCAATTTGCAGGCACTAGCTTCGTCCATTTTGGAATATCCTCTATGAATTGGCGTAGCCATTCTGCCTCTTCCCCACATTTGTCTAGGGAAAAAAACTCAGATTCCATCGTGGATCTGGTTTTAACAGTTTGTTTTGAGGATTTCCAAGATACTGCTGCACCCCCTAGTGTGAATACATATCCACTAGTAGATTTAGAATCTTTCATATCAGAAATCCAATTTGCATCGTTGTATCCTTCTATGACAGCTGGATATCTAGTATAGTGCAGCACATAGGTACGAGTATACCTTAAATACTTGAGTATTCTTGCAATTTCTTGCCAATGCATTCTACCAGGATTACTCGTGTACCTGCTTAGCTTGTTCACAGCATAAGCCAAGTCTGGCCTTGTACAACTTGTTAAGTACATTAGGCTTCCAATGACTCTAGAGTATTCTAATTGAGAAACACTCTCTCATTTATTCTTCGAAAGATGTCAATCGGAGTTTTGGCAAAAATTCTCCTTGTCACGTTTCCAAGGATATTCTCCACGTAATGTAACTAATTTGATATCATCCTTTTTTTTAACATTATTGTGATTTTTTCTAAGGATTCAAATGCTTTTGCATTCCCAAATAGTACATGAACGACTTTGCAGTTTAATTATAAAATCTATAATCGTTTGGGTAGCTCTTTTCACTCATAACCAGGCTGGAAGAAATCGATGTAGGTGGGGCGAGGCCCGCTCAAGTACACTATTATCAAAAATCTCCTTTTCTAGACATTATGAGCTACTAAGGTGAGCCCTATTAGAAAATAGAGTTATAAATACTGCAAATCGAGTACGTATCTTTATCTTTATTTGACCAATTTATCATTGTTTCCAATGATAAGCATGTCATTTACATGCAGACACACAAAGAAATATCCTCTCTCTGTGTATTTGACATATATACATTATCACCTTCATTGGTATTGAAACCATTGGTGATCATGTTGTCAAATCTTCTATGTCATTGCATTTGACATTTTCTATGCCATATAATGACTTCACCAATTTACATATTTTTCCTTTTAACCTGGAGCCGAAAAACCCTCAGGTTCTTCTATATAGATTTTCTCTTCTATATCTCCTTCCAGGAAAATTATTTTCATAATCATTTAATGTACTTCACAATTGCCCAACGTGGCAATAACAAGTATCATTATGATGGAAGTAATTTTCGTCACTAAAGATTTAGTGTCGAAATCATCAAGGCTTTCTTTTTATCTTTAGCCTTTTGATTACAAGTTTTTACCTTGTATTTTGTTGATCGTCACATTTGACTTCATTTTCCTCTTTGAAATTCCACTTAAAACTTAAAGTTTCATAACCAAGTGGAATATCCACAAGTTTTCAAGTATGATTTACAAAATTAGAATCATATTTTAGTGGCATCTTTCTAACCAGGACAGTACACAAGGTACCTATCCCTTAAGGATTTAACCTTACTCTTAATCATACATGTTAAGAGTTGAAACCTAAGGATTTTCCAATCCTTATCTCAGTTCTTTAATTCTGTAAGATCCCCATTTATTATGCTTCATTTAAAAAGCATAACAATGAATAACACATAATACATTTTGTGTCGATGACTTTAAACTTGTCTGTTACTCTCATTTATTTAACAGTCATTAGTTTGCTCATCAACTAACCATTATATGGTTGTTCCAAACGTTTTGTATTGATGGCTATTTAGCCGATTGTTACAAACTAGTGATTTAGCTTGTTACAGTCCATCATCAACAATAAGTTGGATGTACTCGAAAATACATCATCAGAGAACGATGTAAACTTCAGAGTTCCTTATCATGTCTTGTATTTGTTGCACACAAGAGATAGATAATTCTTATGTTCATATCAAATGCAATTGACTATTTCCACATAATTTTCCTTTTGGGTAGAGATTTTCCACCTTGACAAAACATCCCCACATTCGCAAAGTAATTGTAGGATGACTTTCTTCATTTCCATATTCATATGGAGTCGTTTGTTCAACAAACTTTTTAAGGTATCTTATTTAAAAGATATTTAGCCAATAAAGTGGCATCTCACCACATGCTTGATGATAATGCAAAGCTAAACAACATTGCATCTATTATATCCTTTAAGATACAATTCTTTCGTTCAATCATATCATATGATTGTGGTGAATAAGATGTTTATTCATGTATGATCACATACTAAGCACAATCAGTAAATAGTGATTCATACTCACCTCCGCAATCGATCAATTTTTATGACCTTAATTGAGTTGATTTCTCATCTCATTTTATAGAGTCTAAATTTCTCTATAGCCTCATCTTTACTCTTCATGAGGTACACAGTGATAAAATACTTATTACCACTTTTGCTTGAGATGCCTTTAAATCAAGTGGGGGGGGGGGGGGGTCATTTATTTCTTTCAATGCTTTTGAAAGATGATTTCGTTTGGTTTGTCTCAACATAAGTTCCACACTTATGCTTGAACATTGGTAAATTCTTCAAGTTTATTTTACCTCCGCAGAGTATCATAAATAACTTGTCTTTGCTTACCATATCATGCATTGGTAGACACAAAGGTGAAAGTGCTAGCTTTATTCATATCATTGACCATGGTCATTACATTTCAATTTGAAATTTTTCACCACTTGTGGCTCTATTACCAACTTACATTCTATGAATAGAATTCATTTCTTTAATCAGCAAACGAAATCAACTTGACTGAAGTCTCGACTCAATCTATAGGAACGTATTATATGTTGTTTAGTTCCATTCTAGAGATCATCATTCAGATCCCATTTTCTTCACCCTTGACTTCAGAGGTAACAACGTTCCCCATGTACATGCACCTCAGATACCACAGCACAGAGGTTGATGTCAGACACATCCTAATTGACTTCTTCAAGCAAGTTAACTTTCTTATTCTTCTTTTTCCTTGGCCAACTTACACTCAAAGGATTTGTGACCAGTTTTGTCACAATTGAAACATTTGTCTTCAAACTTTGGCTTCTTGCCTTGTTCGTTGTCATTTTTCATGACACAATCTTCATAACAAGATATTATCTGTTTTGGCCAACAGTTAATGGTTTTGCTTTTGGGTCTCATCCAAAAATGTTTCTTGCTATAAAGAGGTAAGTCTCCACATATAAGGCATATCACCTCATCTTCTCTAAGTGATGTTGGATCTCACATCACCTAGTGCAAACTACTCATGATTTGCATTAATTAACACTCATTATCACATCATTCTTTTCAACCAAAGAACTCAATGTGGCATATAGCTCTTTCAGTGTTTAAAATATTTCGTGATGGAAAATACACACCACGTGTTATTTTCTTAATCAATAAACAATATCCGATATTATTTCTCTATTGATTACATGGTCAAATTCACAAGGAATTTCTTATTGAATATCTCAATATTCAATCACTTGATTTTGGCATATAACCAAATCATAGTGCTTCATTGTTACAAGGAAACTTTTTATTATCCTTAAAAAAATCCTCATTAGCGAAATAGCTAATCGATAATTTTTTTGGAGTCTATTTTTCCTTAGGCAACACAACTCCAAAGGAAACCACTTCCTTAAGGCAACATTATTTTGGTTTAGTAACCAATTCCTTGAGCCAACGCTCTTCCGTTAGGCAACAATTTCCTTTAAAAAACCACGTTAGTCAATATCACATTAAAAGTTCTTAAGATTGTAGGAAAAAATAGTGATATTAAACTAATAAATACCAAAAATACTAATTAACTAATTAATTAGTAAAATACAATGAAGAACAAAATCTTGAAAAAGATGAACTAAGTTGAGTCACGTGTACCACACGCTTTCCATAAGAACTTTTACGCCGCCCACAGGCTTGTATGGCGTTGTTCTCCCAGGATAAAACAACTTTAAAGTTTTGTACCACAGCACAAAACTTCTCGTCGAACTGAAGAATACCTTACTCTATCACCGAATTTTCTCACTGTTGAGAGAGTGAGAGAAGTGATCAGAAGAGGAGATTGCTCTCTGATGGGATGAAGAATGAGGGAGGATTGAGCCTCTATTTATACATGAAGGAATGGGTTGATCATCACAATTTCTTCCATGTGGGATCACACCTCTATTTATATATGAAGGAATGGGTTGATCATCATAATTTCTTCCATGTGGGATCACATTCTATTCTTTTGTTTCAAATAGCCAACTTTGGGTGACAATTTCTCATTCACCCCTTAACCAATTTAAACAAATGAATACATAATCTTTATGTACTCTTGTAGGAGAACACAAATCTATGTTTCCCTTACATCAAAATTAAGTGCAACTCACTCAATTATTTGTTTAAATTTTCATATTAAAATGGTGGAAAACCACCATTTTTCCAACAGATGTGCCTTCCCCACTATAGTGCATCTCCAAACGTGAGACCTGATTGCCAAGATCATCGATCATCGATCATCGACATCATAGTGGCTTGGTTTTCAAAGACTTGATTAAATTGGCTATCAAAGTAGGCCATATTCGGCATTTGCATGTAGTCTTGCTCTTGCCTTGGCTCTGGTGCAGCTTCCTCTGCCGGCTCTTGCGTTTGGGCTTGGGCTTTCTTCTTGTTCTTCTTACTTTGAGTTAAGCTCTTAACCACATTCCCATCACGGAGCTATCATTTTAGAACATGGAGTTCATGGGGAATGTTCTGGAATCCTTGGTCGATGCACTACCTCCGGATTGTACAAGGCAACATAAGTGGCCCTGTCTCCGTATCCACGCTCTGAATCATAGCATTGTAAATGATCTTTCCATACTCCACTTGGCATCTTCTGTGTGTCAGCATGTATAATGTTTTATACCCATTAATATGAATCTCGGCGGTGTAAGTCTCGGGGGAGACATTGTTTTTAACAAAAGACCATATCACCTTGTGGAAGTCATCGAGATCAATGGTTTGGAAGCATCCATTCCTCCTTTGAGAGACCACATTATTCCCATAAGCCACGCCCTTGAATTCCGCCCAAGTGACCGCATCATAAATCTCTCAAAAAGCTTGTCTTGCATTCTATGAGGGGTGAGGCAAATTGAAAGAGTCCTCAAGGGTGCGGGGCGATATTGTCATCATCTTGCCCCCAAATGTGAACATACGGCCGACTCCCGACTTGTGGACTTTAGCAACCTTGGGTCGCGTGTGGGGTTCATGACCTTGTGCTCTTTAAAGAGGTCTATCACGGTGATGAGCACGGGGTAGTTAACATTGGTGCATATATTCCACTCAGGGTGAATGGCACGTGCTTCCTTGACAGTGACCTATTTGGCGGTACCGGTCTTTGGGCCCGTCTTCTTGTGAACGGTATCTTTGGTGTTGAAAAAGGTGGGTGCCCTCTCGTAAACCAGTTCTTCCTCTGATTCGGATTGAATTGGTGCCTTCGCTCTTTTCTCGTCGGCGGTTCACTTAATAGGCATAGTGACGATGGAGAAGATGATGATGGATGGTGAGATGAAGGTACCTAGAACACAATTATATAAACTAACAAATTAGCACACACATTACACATACACATACACATTAGAAAGAACAACTCTCAACACAAGCTAATCCCAAGTTTCAAATTCTAGGGTTCAAGCATAACTCAATGTGGCTAATTTCAACAATTTCAAGCATATTGATACTCAAATCACATTACTCATCCATCTAAACAAAGGAATATAGCAACAACTCATCACAAACATCAGAAAATCACACCCTAATCACATCAAAATTTGAATTCGAGTTCAAATGGGTTAAGCATAATACCTTGTGAAAACAGCTCCAAAATACTTTAACCTCTACTCAAAGAAATCCAAATGCAAGAAGAAGCACAAAATTCACATTCTTGGGAAGACTTTTGAAGAATTTGAGTGATTTGGTGTGTGAGGAGTGTTTACAGTGAGAGACTTTGAGATAAAGAAGAAGAATTTCGAAAATTATAAGAGAGAGACGGAGAGAAGGGGAAGTAAAGAGAGAAAGAAGTCAAAATGCAGTCAAACTCGGCCCAAGTGGCTTTCGATGGGTCGAAGGATTAGCATTCGATCCATCGAAGCAATGTTGCTATTATTTTTTTTGGGAAATTTCCATAGATCGAGAGTTTGCACCTCGATCGGTCGAGGCAGTCTCTCGAATTCTCTTTTGTCCAGCACTTCGATGGATCGAAGAAAATGAACTATCATACTTCGATCCATCGAAGGAGGACCCCTGATTTAGAATAAATGCCAATTCACAAAAAGATCAAAACACATAACCTCCTCCTATCACAAAACTCATAGACACAAAGCTAACAATTTAACACACAAATGCATAAACAAGCAGCAAAATTCAAAGTGAGGTAAGAGATTAGGAATTCTCCCCTTGAAGACCGAAACTATTATCTCCCAAGTCACCATCAACCACCAACATGCAAGACCAAGATTATTCTTGCCTTCCATGCTAGGCATCCTTGTGTTTCTTCAAATTGGTTTTATCCGGGTCACATGATCACCACCTCTACCTCACACTTTATTTCTTACGCATAACTAATGGTGTCCGCCATCACGGGTTGTAGTTTATGGTCGTAAACATGGTCCGGCGGAGGCAAGTATCACATCATCATAGTTTGTGGAAGATGCATGAATTTCACTTCCACCACTTACTCACTTGGAGTGATTCCTTCTTGCGGCTTTATGCGATGACCATTCACCTTAAAGGTGCTCCCATCTCTCAAATTACGCAAAGTAACCGCACTATGAGGGAACACCTCAACAATCTCAAAAGGGCCATAACTTCTCCAGATGCAAGGAGAGTCAGGAGTTGTATAGAAGCACTTTCTTGCCCGCACAAAGCTCCTTATGCCGCAATCTAGCATCATGATACTTCTTAGTCTTTTCTTTGTAGATATTGGCGCTTTCATATGCTTCAAGTCGTAGCTTCTCAAGCTCCATGATGTCAAGCTTCCTTTTTGTGTCACTATCCTCCAAGTTCATGTTCAAAGTCATGATTGCCCACCTTGCCTTATGCTCAAGATCTATGGGCAAATGACATGCCTTTCCATAGACAAGCCGATAAGGAGACATGCCTATGGGAGTCTTGAATGCGGTGTGATATGCTCAAAGTGCGTTGTCCAATTTTTGACTCCAATCACGCCGGTTAGCACTCGCGGTCTTCTCCAATATGCTCTTGAGCTCCCGGTTGTTAATTTTCACTTGGCCACTCGTTTGAGGGTGGTACGGTGTGTCTACCTTGTGACATACTCCATACTTCTTCAAGAGGGCCTTAAACTTAGGATTGATGAAGTGGGAACCCTTATCACTTATGATGGCTCTAGGGATTCCATGCCTTGTAAAGATAGCATTCTTGAGGAATTTTTTCACCACTTTCCCATATTTTGTTGGGCATGCTATGACCTCTACCCATTTAGAAACATAATCCACCGCCACAAGAATGTAGAGCATCCCATTTGAACGAGGAAACAAACTCATAAAGTCTATCCCCCAAACATCAAAGATCTCAGTCTCAATGATTGTGTTTAACAACATTTGATCTCTCTTGTTGATTCTACCCATTCTTTGGCACCTATCACAAGTCTTGATGAATGGATGGGCATCTCTGAAAAGGTTAGACCACCATAATCTGGCTTGTAGAACCTTGTAAGTGGTCTTTGAAGGCCCATGGTGTCCTCCACACTCTAGCTCATGGCAAAACGATAATACAATATGCATCTCCTCATGTGGCACACATCTTCATAAAATGCCATCTCTTCCTTCCTTGTACAAGTAGGTCATCCTGTATGAACTCACGACTAACTTTCATCAACCTCTTCATTTGATCACTTGAGAAGTGAGCAGGAATGTAGGTGCACTTTCTTGAGAGATAGTTGGCAATATCCGCAAACCAAGGGTAGTTGAAAGTAGTAAGCACCTCTTTGACTTGAAAAAGTTGCTCATTTGGAAAGTCATCATTCAAGTCACCATCTTCTTCCTTGAGTTAAAGGTGAGAGAGGTGATCCGCAACCAAATCGTGTCTCCCGGGCTTGTCCACAATCTATAAGTCAAACTCTTGAAGTAGTAGCACCCATCTCAACAATCTTGCCTTGGACTCTTCCTTGGTGAAGAGAAACTTGAGAGCACTATGATCCATATGCACAATGACATTGGAACCCAAAATGTAACTCCAGAACTTATCAAGAGCAAATACAATAGCCAACATTTCCTTCTTCGTGGTGGTGTAGTTCATTTGAGCCGGATTGAATGTGTGGGAGGCGTATTGAATTACCCCCAACATATTGTCTCTTTGTTGCCCAAGCACCACTTCCATGGAGTAATCACTAGCATCACACATGACTCAAATAAAAATCCAATCCGGCTTAGTGATAACCAGGGACGACAATAGCACATCCTTAGAGTCTCAAAGGCTTCCTCAATTATTGGAGTGATATAATAGTGAGCGTCCTTTGTAAACATGTCTATCAATGGCTTGGCTATCTTGCTAAAATCCTTTATGAACCCGGCGGTAGAACCCCGTATGCCCCAAGAAACTCCAGACCTCTTTGATGTTTTTTGGAATTGGAAGAATTTCAATTACTTCCACCTTAGCCTTGTCTACTTCAATACCTCTCTTGGAAATGCAATGGCCTAGCACGATTCCCTTCTTGACCATAAAGTGACATTTCTCCCAATTGAGGACTAGGTCTTTCTCCTTACATCTTGTTAGTACTAGCTCAAGATTATATAAACAAGCATAAAAACTATCACAAAACAAGTCATCCATGAATACCTCGACAAACTCACCGATCATACAGGTGAAGACGGCTTCCCATCCAAGAAGCAATAATACTTAAGTCCGACTAACTTATCCAACATTTGATCGATGAATGGCAAAGGAAAATGGTCCTTGTGAGTTGCGGCATTCAACTTCCTATAATCAATACAAAAACATCAATTGTTGACAATTCGTGAAGGAATAAGCTCCCCTTGGGAGTTAAGCATAACAATGATGCCTCCCTTTTTAGGTACCACTTGCATTGGAGAGATCCATGGACTATCGAATATGGCATAGATGATCCTATTGGCTTGGAGCTTTAACACCCCCTTCTTCAAAACCTCTTGCATCACTACTAGAAAAAGTATTTTAGACATCGCACCTTTAACATCGGTTGGAAAAACCCCTGATGTAAAAAAGTTTTTAGACATCAGATTTTTAAAAACCGATGTCATTTGTATAATTTACATCGGTTTTAAGTCAGACTGATGTTAGGTATCCCATTATTGGTTTTTGAAAGCGTGAAAAAAAAACCTAAGTGTCGGGCGGGTTATGTTGGAGGGAAACAAAATTTTCATTCCCTCCCAAAACTTAGGGTTCTATTACTTAGTTTTTTTCGACCTCTCTCTCTCTCTCTCACAAACCACTGACTTCCTCTCTCACTCACTCTCTCATTTCCTCTCACCTCCATCTCCTCCGACGCCGCTCTCCTCCTCCTCCGACGTAGCTCTCCGACCAGGACCCCGATCTCCGACCACGACGCACCTCTCTGACCTTGGAGAAGCTTGAATAGAAGCAGCAGAGCCAAGAGGCGGCGCTCTTCCCCTCTTAAATCCCTCGAGCACTATCATAAGCTCCAGTAGCGCGTCTCGCCGTCTGAGTCTCAAATCAGGTCAACAAAACCTTCATCGTGACTCTCCGACTGACTGGTATATTCGCCGGAGTTAAAACTCAATTGCTGAAGAGCAAGTAAAACCCTAAAAGCCGCCGCAATGGGAAAGAAGCAGCACAGCAAAGACAGAATGTACTTGACCAAAACAGAGTGGGCCACCGAATGGGGCGGCGCCAAGGCCAAGTTCACCTCCACTCCTTTCAAGCGCCTCCCCTTCTATTGCTGCTCGTAATCTCTCTCTCTTTAATTTCCGTTAAGATTTCAACTTTGTTAACTCTAATTGAAACTGTTTCGATTCCGATGCAGACTTACATTTGTGTCGTTTGAAGATCCCGTTTGCACCGCAGACGGCAGCGTTTTTGAGATACTGTGAGTTTCTCTCATTTATGAAGGACCACATCAGATTTTTGAATTTTTATTTTTAAATTTGAGGATTTATGTGGTGCTGTTTGATTTTGTGATGCAGGAGTATAATTCAGTATATTAGAAAGTTTGGGAAGCATTCGGTGACCGGAACTCCGCTAAAGCAGGAAGACCTTATTCCATTGACGTTTCACAAGAACAGTGATGGTTTGTGCTTGTCAACATTACTTTCGTTTTTAGGTTTTTAAGAGTTTTGTGTATATCGGATTAGAGTAGATGGATTTGGAAATTATAGTTGTAAAGAAAAATGAGGGATAGGAATCATAAGCTCCCTTAGGTTTTAGTGTTGGAACTTGAGTAATGAGCTAGAAGTACGATGATAGATGGAGTTGCTTAATACGTATTCAAACTTGTGCTGAGAGAACTTAGTTGGGTGGAGTACATGACCTATTAAACAACAGTTAAGTAGGTAATTTTACGCATATAAAACCTTAGCCTATGAACTAGAGAATCAAGTATTTGGTGCAGATGATGTATTGTTTACACTTCATTCTTTTAGTGGCTCATTGAAAAGTGATCTTCAAGATCGTTTAGGGGAAGTGGTAATCACATTCCCAGGATATAATGCCAACATGACTAGGAAAAGATACTGCAATGCTTTACAAGTTGAGAACTTCTATCATACGAGACGCATATATTAAGGTCTTTGTATTTAACTTTCTGTAAAAAAATAAGGATCATAAGTTTGGAGTAGCTAAGAAAATAGCTAATGTTCCTCACTTTGTAGTTCCGATATCAATATTTTGCAATTCAGTTTTTTGCTTTGTTTTTTAGTTATCGATTCTTGGATGATGGAAAACACTTCCTGTTTGTGTAGGAGAGTTTCAGTGCCTGGAGAATTGTTGCCAACAGTCTTTACATCTCTACAAGATAGGATACAAAATGGTTTCCAATTTAAAAGTGATCAGACTGCCCTGCTGGTTAACATTCATTTTCTCTCAGAATTCTTTTAATTACGCAAAAAGTATTTGGGATGATTTCCCTTCCTCACTGAGATAACTATATTATATCTTTTACCTCAATCAACAGGCTTCTTCGTTTAGTTGCTTGACAACAGCCCTGAATACCTCACCTTCTTCATTGCAAATTAAAGAAATGCTTCAGAAATAAATATCAAATGGTGAGCTTAGATTCAGTGGCATACAGTGATATACTTCACAGTTGCTCGTGTTTGATAATTTTTAGGCTACACAATCCTAGCTGGTAGCATATTATATAGGATAATTTATTCAGATTTCCTCTATATAATTAGCATCTATTTTTGGGAATTAACCTTTTAACTTTGGTTGAATGTTCCCTTTCCTTTTTCTCCAGGTTTTGCTGCGGCCAAGAAGAAGTCAGGGATTCTTTCTACATTGTTTCAATTTTCTGAACAAGTTAGCAATCCACCGATATGCTTCGAGGCTCTTCAGGTACTGATATAATCAGTATAAGACAGCTTGAAAATTGAGAAATGTCTTTTGATTATAAGGCTCATATAGTGATCAACAATGCCATGCGCCTTTGTGCAAAACAATCAGACTTCTAGAACATAGAAGAGATGACACTATCAGGAAAAGCTCATGCTTGAACTATCAAGAAAAGCCTTTTCTTTTCCTGCTATTGTCATCTCTTCCATCCACTAAGGGTCTATACTCTGTAGAAAGGCATGTGACTGTTGAAGCATGTCACCTCCATAACTGAGAGACTAGTGGCATTACTTACCTATTTCTTTACCTACAGGCACTTAGGGTTGTGTCCCACAATTACCCCAGTACAATGTCTTCCTGTTGGGAACAAATTTCCACCATTGTTTACAGTATTTTGAGAGCAACTACACCGGACTTTCATTCAGGACAATGAAATCTTCATAGGTTCATGCGCCCGTACATGGTGATGTACCTTCAGTTAGGTCAGCTGCTTGTCGAGCCATTGGTGTCATTTCATGTTTCCCTCAAGTTTCACGAAGGTGATTTTAATATGATTTGCTGTGTTCCTTGACCTCTCTCTGTATTTTATCAACTTGGACTCTATCAGCTTTGTGCTATGTTCAAATTTAGACAGAAGTTTACTAAGAACTGAAATTATAGTGCAGAGTTTCTTGATAAGCTTATTCATGCTGTGGAGAATAACACTCGTGATGCTTTGGTCTCGGTACTTTACTGATTTCCCTTCTTTTTTTTATCTTTGATAAAGCTCCATTATACTTGAGCAGGTGTACTTTTTTCTTGTAATTCTTCAGGTCCGAGTGACTGCTTGGGCTTTAGCAAACATATGTGATTCTATTCATCATTTTATTGATGATTTTAGTTTGGAAAATACTGGAGGTGAGCAAAAATATTTTAGAAGTAATGTAGTTAGATCTATTAGTTTCTTTGCTTTAACTTGTCAAGCAAATAACTTTTATGCTGTCTTAATTTTTAATAGGACCTCATAAAGTTTCTCAATTATTTGTCTTATTGACTGAGTGTGCTTTGTGCCTAGATAAGGTAAATATTTCAACTACCAAAGCCACTTGACTTCTCTTCCTTTTCCATAATTGTTGTTTACAATGTTTAGGGAATTTGGTTCAGAGAAACTGTGGTCATTAATAATTAATAATTTAACAACGTGAGACAATAAAAAATTAACAAATTGATATTACTAAATGATTTTGACTTTTTTAAACGTGTTGACAGATACTGCAAACATCACATTCTTGCACTTCATTTGGACGACTGTCATCAAGTTTACAGCAAAACTTTTGTTTGAACTAGACTAGAATTGTGGATCATATATTTTTCTCACAGTTGAAGCTTTTGTTTTCCTTACCATCAGATCAAATCAAATGCTGTAAGAGCTCTGGGGAATCTTTCAAGATCTATCAAATGTACGGTTGATCATGAGATGACTGTAAATGATGGGGAAGCTTGTCAAAGAGATGTTTCATTATCATACCATCCAGATTCATTGAGAAAATCGTGTTGGCTTGAGAGGGTTGTTCAGGCTTTTATCTCTTGTGTTACAACTGGTAATGTCAAGGTATCAATAACCATAATGCTGACTTTGTTTGAACTAGACTTGAATTGATGGAATCTGTATCCTTGTTATCATCATTTGTTTACTAAATTCAAAGGGTATAAACAGGTCCAATGGAATGTTTGTCATGCTTTGAGCATTCTCTTTCTGAACGAGACATTAAAGATGCAAGACATGGATTGGTAAAGCTAATCAAATCTTGTTTTTAGCATGGTTAAATTGCATTATTTGATGATATAGTTATGTTTATTGTTTTTAGCATGGATTGTGTGTTGCTCTCTATGCACTCTTCTCTATGTTACAACTGAAAACATTAGTAGTAACAATACTTGCTGCTCAGTGTTGTGCTATTAGCATAATTGTACCTGAACAGTGAATTAATGCTACTTTCATTGGCTGGTTTTGAAACATTTTTGTGCTGCCCTTGCTGCTTTCAACTGAGCTATTAGCATAATTGTACCTGAACAGTGGTGCCCTTGCTGAACAGTGAATGCTATTTTCATTTGTTGGCATGGTTTGCATAATTGTTGTACTGCCCTTGCTTACTTTATTTGTACTTGTTGTTGGACAGTGGGCAGGAAAAAAGAGGAAGCCATATGATCAGTCGAAAATTGACGAGGTGCGCCTTGAAGTGGCTGACTATATACAAGCTTTGCTCTAGCTAGATAGGTTGATAGATTGATGGCTGGATTAGATAGGTAGCTAGGGATCAAAGTCAGGATGGCTAGCGCAGCAATTTTTTGGATGGTGGCGCGCCGGAGTAGATATATAGCTAGGGAACTTCTATCAGATTGCTAGCATGGTTATATGTCCCAATATTTGATGATGGATAGGATAGTAATCCATCTTTTGAAACAACTTGAATTTGGCAGTACTGTAACTTGAATTTGGGGCTGTAAGAGAGAATCATTCTCATTAATTTAAGCCAATTAGTGCCTCCTATTTGTCTTAGAGAGAATTAGAAATCGTTATAACTAATGCATAAGATGAGAACTGGACATCAAAAACAACCCAAAATCTGATGTCAAATAAAATTTACAACATCAGGTACAAAGCCAAAATCTGATGTATAAGATGAGAGTTGGAAACCAAAAACAACCCAAATTCTGATGTCAAATATAGTTTTTAACATCAGGTACAAACTCAACATCTGATGTCAAAAACGATATTTAACATCAGGTACAAAAACAAAATCTGATGTCAAAACATACATCTTACATCGGTTATAAATGGAATATCGATGTAAAGATAATAAATTGTAATGTAGACTTCGATTTCATTGGGTCTTTCACTCTAAATATGAATGTTTGAAAGTACCTACACACACTGGAATAGTGAGATGTACATAAGCAACCGATGTCTATTGTAACCTTTGACATCGGTTCCTAACCGATGTCCCATTTTTCCGATCTTTTACATCACCCACTAAGACATCGGTCTGGTATGATTTTTTACATCGGTTCTGAACCGATGTCTGAAATACTTTTTCTAGTAGTGCATGTTCGAGTTGAGGCGCCTTTGTGGTTGCCTACTTGGTTTGGCGTCCATTGTCATGTAGATGTGGTGCTCACAAATTGTTGCAATAATACCTTTGATATCACTTAAGGACCACCCAATTGTCTCCTTGATTCTTCTCAACACATCAAGCAGCATAGCCTCTTGACCCTCATCTAGTAAGGATGAGATGATTACCGGCTTCTTGTTTGGCTTCTCCAAAAACACGTACTTCAGTGTGTCCGGCAATTGCTTGAGCACCAAATTCTAAACTATAGGTCCTTCTTGCATGGTGAATAAAGTGTCATGCACATTAACTCGATCCACGGTATTCCAGGAGTAGTAGTTGCCTTCAAGTGCTCTAACCCCCAAACTAGTGAATGGAAGTGGCTTGAGAGAGATCCTAGGCCTGTAGATGTTTTGGGAAGTCATTATGCAATTTAATGCCATGTGCCCCGCAATAGTAGACCTCAACAAAAAAAAAATAGCCGTAAAATAAATCACACGGCTTTGATTTGTTAGGCACAAGTTAGGTGATATTGGTTAGGACTTGAGAGTGGATCTGGATCCTTTTTTGATGGAGAAAACATTTTTTTTTTCTTTCTTTCTCGAAAGAGGCTTGGGCCTAGCTGAAAAATAGTATTTATACATCTAGGTTTACCTTTTGTCCAATTTTGTCTTTCAATTTTATTAGTAGTCGCAAGTACATGCATTCTTTCAAGTAAAGTAGAACCATTCAGTGATTGGATCTATCTTTCAGTGTGAAGGGGGAGGAAAGGAAATGAAAATGTAGTTTCCAATTTTTGCGAGGATTTGAGAAGGGAAATCAGTCCTCGATGGAAGAGGAATTTGGCGGGAAATTGAATCGCCCCACTACTCAAAGGATTTTGTTTCCCTTCAAGTTTTTTTTTGTAATCATTACTATTTTGTGGAACCAAATTATCTTTATTAGAGATTTAATATTTTAATTGTTACTCATCTAACTCTGGAAATCCATATTAAAGATAACCTTAAAATTACTTTTTTGGTGTTTACAAAACACCGAACACCAAAAAAGAAAAAAAAAATAGTTTCTTTTCCCAAGGAAAACGAAAGTAGGGGTGGGCATGAGACGAGTTGGGTCCATTTTTGGCCGTCCCTAACCCTATCCCAAAAACGGGACGGGACGGGATAGGGTATTTTAAAAGTTCATCCCGATTGTTCCGAAACCCAATCGGGGGGGGGGGGGGGGGGGGGGGGGGAGATAGGACGGGACAGTACGAGTCCAATTTCGGGCCAAATTTAAAATGAACATTTAATAGAGTATTTAACAACAAAAAATTGAATGAGACGAGACGAACCAAATTTCGGGTTCAATATAAAATAAACATACTTGGATAAGACTTAGAAGTCTACAATTATACAAAATAATACCGTTTTACTTAATGTTTAATTAAAACAAGTAAAACTACAATCAATTTCATTTCATGTTTAATTGATACATTTAATTCATATTACAAGTAGTATGATACTTTGATCGTTATAGGGTAATTTTATTTTTTTGTTGAATAATGTTAATTTTTTGATAATTTAATATGTCAAATTTTAATAAAATAAATGATAAAATAGACAAAATATATTATGCGGGACGGAACGGGTCTATTGGGATTTCAAAATCAAGACCCGATCTCGTTCCTAAAAAACGGGATAGGAAGGAATAGTGAAAATTTATTTTTCGTCCCGTCCGGGCCCAAGCGGGATCAGGACAGGATCGGATTAGGTTCAAGATTTGCGAGATTCGTGCCCACCCTTAAAGTAAAGGGAAGGTAACTACCAATGCTTTAAAATGTGCTGCTAATCGCGCGTCAAAGCGAGCCTCAAGGCGATTTGAAGTGAATCTGTGTCGTTCTACAGAAAAAAAAAATTGAAAATGCAGGGAAGGCGCAGAACACATAAAATGCGATGCAGAAACGTGTAAAATGCGTATGCTCCACCTCGTGTACGGCATCTTGCTGGTGTCCCTGAGTTCAAGCCAATTCTATTCAATTCTAAGAATCTCAACGATAATCAATAAACAGAGCTTGTTTTTCTACAACGTCGATTTTGAGATCTGTTGACACCTCATAACTAGACAGGGCTTATTTTTTTCTATAGAGGAGGTGCGATAGAAGCAAAGTCATTTGTGGAGAAGTGCCATCTGGTGGCCTCGTTGTTGGGTTTGTAAAGGCAAGTAGGCGTCGTCAGACTCCATATTGCAGCGATGAAAGTAGAATTTGGATCGGTGAAGTCGTAAGGGTGTTATCAGGAATGGTTTGATACTCTCATGTTACATACAATCCCGATTTTGGACATAAAACTCGTTTGGGCATTATTATTGGGCCTTTTATGTAGTCAAGCTTAGCTCTGTTAAAAATCATGTATGATCAATTAAGGCATTAAGGCATGATGCCCCAAAATTGGTACATTTAATCAAATTAATAACTATGAGTTAACATTATATATATATATACACTTATGCGCGTGCGAATTAGTGGTGTATTTATTGAGTGCATGCACTTAAATTGAATTTCGCCATATATAACCGTGCTTAAATCCTTTTATAATAAATGTTTGTAAACTGAAACAAAAAAATACCGAAAAGAACTACTAGAAAAAAATATGAAACATTGACACAATCGATGATATCGAGATATAAAACTTATGTTTATCACCAAAATTGTCATTGTATTATTTGAAAGTTGTTTCAATAGACAACAACAGGAGCAATAGTGATGATTCTAGATCGAACTCAAAATTGTACTTCACAGTGGAGAAAAATAGTCACATCTAAGAGAATGTATACTACACCATATCTTCTATACAAAAGTAACTCAATGAACACATTCTACACTCGAATGCATTCATCTGCAGCTAATGATTCTTCACATCTATTAGCCCTATCATTCTAAATCATGGGTTTCTAATTTCCTACATTCACATAAGGTAATCAAGAGCTAAATATTGATGAATGAGCATCAATGAAGTAGTGACGAAAATGCACAATGTATAGAACTGATATAGAAATATAATAGAAAAATGTGCATTGTTTATGTATCATACAAAAACAGTTGTTCCTATGCCAAGATGCTATTCTATCTCTTCTTGGGAGTCATGAAGCTTTTTCGTTCTATATAAGCAGACATGCAGGTCAACATAAAGCTTCCTTCCCTTGGACTACTGGTGTGATGCATGTTTGAGTAGTTACTACTGCATTTGAATATAGACATTTAGACAGAAACCATGTTTAAACATAAACCCTTAAAACATGAAAATCTACAAAGGGTTATGCTAAACATTTAAGCATAAATTTGTTTAAACATGAAAATCTTTTAATGGAAGCAAGCTTTCTTCCCTTTGTTATTAAGCATGAAAATCTTCCTTTGTAGACATAGTTTCTGTTTAAATGCATTATGAAAATCTCCCAAAAGCTTCATTTTCATTGTATTTGTTTCTTCCCTTGGGTTTGACCCAATAGCATGGTTGGCCCATCAACACGTGTTTTCTGGGTTCCCTTTATGTCATAGTAGACCTTAAAACTCTTCTGAAGTCTAAATTTGTAGTACCATAAGTTGATGAGTAGACCTTGTTCTAATTTGCTGCTCCGTATCTTGTTTTCCGGAATGAAACTCTTATGGTGGTTGACGTTCTTCAAGTGCTTAGAAGCAGTTTTCAATAGCTTCTTCCAGACCTGAACCAAAATCATAAAGCTTTAAAGTTTGATAATCACACACAGAACCATCTTTGCCCTGCTAAATTATAATAGAAACTAAAATTTGATACAACATAAGCTATTAAAATGTTTCCTTCATTGGGTTTCTTAAGATGTAATCATTGTTCTAAAGTCTTTATTTTAAAAAAAGCTTCAAAGATCTAATTTCTCTTTCATTCCTTGAATCCTAATTCTCCAAAAAAACTTTAATTTGTATGTCTATTCACAAATTCAGTGATCTAATCCCTCTGTCATACCTTAGCTTCATTCATCTAACTAAACATGCTAAAACTAAAAACGATTTACAACATCAATGAAAAATGCCAATACCTTTTAGACAATGCTCTACTTCAAATCATTCATCTAATGGGTTATTGCATCTCTACTAACTTCATCTCATACCCTGTTAAACAAAAAGAAAAAATTAAGTAAGATTAGGCAAGAGAAGGGTGCATATGTATTCAATATGTAACCAAGTTATTTCTTTTTTAAAATGAAATAGGACTGTTTGTCTCTTGAAAGTCTCTAACTAACCATCATTATCACAAATTAAATTATTCAGTCTCTTTTATCTAACTCAACATAGTGATGTAAAACTAAAGGAAAAAAATTACAAAGATTTTCATTAAGGTAGTACCTCAATAAGGCCGTACCTTAGATTCTTCTCTGTTTAAGGTAGTGCTCTACTTCACAGTCTTTCATAGTTTCATGTAAGTCAAGTCGGGGAGAGTCTCTTTGGTGGTTATTGGTTAATGCCCTGTTATACCAAAAGGTGAAGTAAGCAAATTGGCAAGAAATGTTTATCATATTCCTTATGTATGAAAAACCATACATATATCAAAGATCAGTAGCAAAAAAAAAAATCAGAAATCAAAGATTACAACTAATCTGAAATCTGCTCATATGCAATGAAATAGGTTAACCATAAACACACATACTCAACTCAGAAATCAACCAAATTGAAATTAAAAACACATTGAAATTGAACAAAACAAAATTGTAAACCTTTGAAAGCAGTTTAGAAAAATGGAAAGAAAGAATTTGATCAAAAAATCAAGCAATTGCAACTGAATTACTCATCAGTCACCACCAATTCAATATGTTTAGCGAGTCTGGCAACCAAAGCATTAAACCTTTACATAGATTATAGCTTACTCTCACAGCTTAGACGTAACAATGAAGCCCCTTCAAGCAACGCTGTAGCTTAAGAAAATCTGATGAAACTGAGAGTTATTCACCCAAGAGAATCGAGTTTGGGGGAAAAAAACTGAAAGTATACCTCAAAACTGAAAGGGAAGAAACTTAGGGGGTGTATTATATTAAGATTTCTTAGGTGTTTCATGTACTTCTAAAGATGTTAAAAGTTCAAGGATGTTCAATTAGGATTTACTGAGACTTTTAAAAAGTTCATGAAAATGATGAGGTATTCAATTTAGATTTCTAGAAAGAGATTTTTTAAGTCCATGAAAATCCTGGGGTATTCAAAACCTTTATGAAATCTATGAAATTCTTAAATACTGAATTCTTGTGGATTATAAGCTTCAATTATAACTACGAAATCTTAATACAAATCCAACCTCGAAACCAAAGATTTTCTGAATACTTTCATTTACTCTCATCTTTTTTTGTTGCAACTTGGATCTTCATCAAATTATTTTGTTTCTTCACTATCAAACATTATAAGGTCAATTCATATCCAAACAAATTCTACTTAATATCATGCATCATAAAGCTTAATTTATTCTTGCGAACTCTTTTTTTGTTATTGGAAACCAATTTACATTGTAGAAACTACATTCGAACATTGACGGCATCTAAATGTGTTTGCTGAATAATAAACATAGCTAGGCACTTTGATGCAATGCATAGTTGAATTATTTCATATGGGTGAAGATTTGTCCTGGGCGTAAGAAGTCTGTGAGTTACCCTTAACACCTCAATAAAAACCTACAAAATAATATAAACATTTTTTTTAATCATTTTTTCATTTGAATTTTGGGTTTTGACATGTGTAGACATAGGTTAATGACCTGGTGATATAAAAATAAAGTGTATTAAAGTCTAGCAAATATCATGGAAAAGTTTTCGAAAATCTGTCAAATATTTTTCAAAAGCTAGCTCACAAAATCCGTAGATTTGTGAGGTTTTTGGAAAATCTTATACAATCCACAAATATTTTATAAATCCATCACTTGAAAAAAATTAATCCAAATTCAAATACAATACACCCCCTTAGATTGTAGCTGAGTTTACATACCTTTTTTTTTTTTTCCAAAAACCCACCACTGTCGAAGATTGTAGCCGAGTTCACATAACTTTTTTTCTCAATATTTTCAATTTTCAATTGAGCTTTTGAAAGAGGTGAAGGAAAGAACGAAACCTCGTTTGGAGAAGTTAAACGGCGATAGGAGGGTGAGAAGAAGTTAATTTGATTTCTAACTTTCACGTGTCAAGCAATGATTCATCTATTCTTTTTGTTTTGTTTTGACTTTTACACTTCTATCCACTCCTTAATTCGGTGGTTTTTGTGGTTACAGAATGAAAAGGCCAGGGTAATTTGTGGCATTTCCAATGTTCTACCTTTAACTCCTTGTAAACTACTGTGAACTTCTCCTTAACCACCGTAAAGCCTGTTGACTTAATTAATAGAGATATACATACATATACATATAAATATATATATTCAAAAAACTTACACGTTTCGCGTCGAGGCCATCACGTATGTGATGTTCTCGAAAAATCACGCCACATCCGCGTTTATGTTTTAAAACATTGGTAACTACTTTGCTTTCCCTTCTTGTAGCCAAACGAGGCCGTAGTGTTTTGGGTTACACTAGTGACAGACGAGTCTTGATTAGAACACTTTCTTTTATAAAATGAAACGAGGTTTCAAGCAACAAGGCAAAATAGTAGGAAAATGGACAAATTTGTAATGATGAGTAGTCTTTACTCTTTTGCACGATTTTTTATTAGAGAGCGTCTATTCACACCTCCCAAAATGTTATTTCAACCTCCTATAATTTTTGTACTTTTTATAATCCTACTATTTTTCCCTTGAAAAAAAATTGGTAGAAGTTTTGCATTTGAATTCACAATCAAATAAATCCAAGTTAACGTGAAAATGGTTCATTAGTTTTGTGTGAGTCTCTGAAGAGAGTGTATTGCATATATGGGTCTAACAGGTGTGCATATATATAGCAAATGAATAAGATTGATAATTATTAAATATGGGTCGGTAAAAACATGCGCTCTCGAGCAAAAAATTCTAGCCACAAAAAACTCCGTATCTACATCTTATTGTTCTCGTTCGGCGTCGCTCGTTTGAGGGTGCAGCCAGATGGGTGTTGTGCCCTCGATGGACGATGGTCGTCGGTGTGAGGTTCTCAGTCTCTGCTTTGGGGATATGAGGAATAGGGAAGTCGGTTGTGTGGGAGTTGCCAAGCAAGGGCTCGACTATGGGAATGTTCGACCGCCGTGTGGGCATGCTGGATAGCATCGAAGGTGTGCAGCGGCCTAGGGCGGGGAGTGTGAACGATGGTGCGTCGACATGGAGAAAGTTGGTTTTATGGGTTTTTGGCCACTTTCCAGTAGATCCATGGTGGTGCGGGTTGGTGAGTGCGACGGGACAAAGCCGACAACAGCGAGAGCAGTGCGATGATAGCGTCGACGAACGATAGAGGATCATGGCTAGGGTCAATTTCCACCTGGTGGTTCCCGAATAAGGGTGGGTTGGATACTGTTATTAGCCCTGCCCATACCTATTTATGTTCCTTATTTTTATTATTTTTACTTCAAGTTTGGGTTTTTGTTTTTATTAGTAGCTTTTGTTAAAATAAGCTAATACTCTTATGAGATTGGGAGAAGTTGGCTTTGTCCCGAGTTGTGTACTTTTGATGCCTTATCTGCTCTTGGTAGTTTTTGGTTCGTCGAGTGGGCACACCCTCTTATTGGCATGATAAGATGTAGTGCCGACGAAAGTTTCGTTTTGCAACATAGTAAGGAAGCTGTTTAAAGGGAATTGATGTGTCGTCGTTATCGCGTTATCTTTTCACTACTGTGTTGCCTCAAATGTAAAACAAATAGAGTAGTCAATGACACACTCTTTGCTAAATGGTATAATTTAAGATGCAATGTATTAATTAAATCAACTGCTAGTATTTCGGGTATGTCTCTTCTTATTGGGTATAGGCTTTATGTTCTCTCTTGTATTCTACTATATCATTAATCAAGACTTGAGAGTATCCGCAAGCCCTTATTTCAATAAAATAAAATATATAAATATATATAAATTGATGCAGTGATCGAGTTGCTTATTATTTTGGCAATTTTGCATTCTATTGTTACCGTCCTTATCTATATAATCGATTAAACATCTTCTTTTTCATCAATTACACAACACAAGCTTTGAATGCCCCAACTAAAATCTTATGGACAATATCTCTATTTAATACATATGTCCTTGAGAAGTTCCAATTCATTATAAGTACCGATGTCAATTTTATTACTCTGTTTTCCAGAAAATGTCTTGAAGGTAAGAAAGAGAAGATATGACTAGCTTCACTAAGAACGAGATGGATTAGCATAATTAGGACCACTATAACCTGACTTCAGCCAGATTGGAGACTTCATCCCTTCTAGCAATGATGACTTCATGTTCTCGTTGGAGATCAAGAAGTGATATATATTCAAAGTGAAAGAAAGGAGTAGAGAACAAAACTCAAAAGGGACGAAATTGGAAAATTAATAAAAAAAATATGATAGGAAGTGTAAATAACCGCACCCTTTTCGTTATTATGTCCTCTCAATTATAAAGATGTTTGCGTTACTCTCTCTAGTAGTCACAATATTTCAGGAGAATGGAATGAAAGATTCAAACTCAAAGCTTCGTCCACATACGAATATAGTAGAACAATAATTTCAATATTTGAATTTGCATTCAACTGATTCAAGCGCAGGCTGCGCAGCGATTGAAATTTCCAAAAGAACTCATGTATCACTATGGAAATGAAGCTCTAAAGGAAATGTATCCTCAAATCATTCACAACGTTACAATTTAAAAGTCCATACTGCATTGTTAAATACACCTCATCTGCTAATTGTGTACAGTCATGAACCCTAGTCTCCGTAAAAGAAAAGAAAAGAATGCTCCTTTCATTTTAGAACCTAGGCAAACCTAGTAACCTACTCTGTGATTTTTTGTGAATATTATAAGTATCTATGTAGATATTCCTGTAGCTTCCTTTGGTATCAAAAATAGGAAAGCA
The DNA here is from genome assembly GCA_946800695.1 of Geum urbanum. Taxonomy (NCBI): domain Eukaryota; kingdom Viridiplantae; phylum Streptophyta; class Magnoliopsida; order Rosales; family Rosaceae; genus Geum; species Geum urbanum. Next base: position 50,773,193 of record OX327001.1, on the reverse strand, counting down.
ATTGGGATGAAAATGCAGAAAAATTGAATGACAATTCCCAACAGAAGATTGTCAAAAGAACCTGAAGAGATGCTCAAAACTGAAGCCAATCCAGCACCAACAAATGATCCCAATGTTGACCCTAGATTATTTATCGACATGAAAAGGGCAAACAGAGTGCCCTCAATTCCAGGTGGGCAAAGTTGTCCAGATAAGATCAGGAATGGCATAAACCTGCATTCCATAGATATTTACTTGGTTAACAGGATATAAATTGTAAAAGTACAGAAACTCCCACATTTACTGATGCCCCTAGTTTGTTTAGTAAATGACATGGATTTAAGACCGTCTCAATGATACAATATATATATATAGTTCTCATCAAGTGCAAAGTTTCACATTGAAATTTATATGTAAAGTTGCATTTTACACAAAATCGACAAAATAATTCGATCATTGGAGTCAATCATCTTTTAGATACATATGCAAGGATCGTGTATGTAAAATTTCATCTCAATCGGAGATGTTTTAACCATTTGATTGTGACATTGTTTAACAATGCACACAGATTGTCCGATTTAGCTCAAAATTTAAATGTGTTGATCAAATGGCTAAACAATCTCCGATTGAGCTAAAATTTTGAATGTCCAATCCTTGCATATGTATGTAAAATATATAAATATATGGGCGGAGGCAGTTCAGGCGCACGCCCCCACTCAGATACAAGATTATGTACGATATGCAACTTTTCGTCACACTTCGCCTCCATAGTAACTAACAAAACATGTATATATCATATTAATTTATATGAATCTGTGATGGAATAATTCCTTGACTTTGTTTAAGTACGTACGTAACACATCTTACAGCAAAAGCAAGTGCGTACGTAAGTAAATGAAAGCTTTTCTTGTACTCTTCAATATATCAAAAAAAACTCCCGTAGTTATCTACCTAAGACATCACAAACCACTATTACCTACGTTCTCTTGCGCCCACAAGAAAAAATTTCTCCCTCCGCCACTATATATATATATGGTTCTCATCAAGTGCGAAGTTTCGCAATAAAACTACACAAAATTGACAACGTAATTCGATAATTGAAGTCAATCATCATTTAAATACTCATACAAGGTTCATGCTTGCAAAATGTCAGCTCAATCGGATATCGTTTAGCCATTTGATCACCATATTTAAGATTTGAGCTAAATCGGACAATCTGTATGCATTGTTAAACAATGTCGTGATCAAATGGTTAAAAATATCTCCGATTAAATTGAAATTTTATAGGCACGATTCTTGCATTGATATCTAAATGATGATTGACTTCAATTATCGAATTACGATGTCGATTTTGTGTAAAATGCAACTTCACACAGAAGTTTCAGTGCGAAGCTTCACACTTGTTGAGAACAGTGTGTATATATATATATGTATGTATGCATGCATGCTCCGGTTTTATTATTACATTATTACATATGAGCCGATCATATACTTACTTGAACTGGTTGACTGCATCACTAAGAGCTGAGCCACAAAGAACCATAATCTTATCTGATATTCCAAATGTGAGATGCACCCGAGACACTAAAACAATGTCAAGGAGAGTCAAGATAGCCAAACCAATTTGAGACCACCTACAAGGAGCAGAATCATAATATTAATGTACTAGTTCCAACTTAAAACCAAAAGGAAACCACTTTTGGTATACTAATAGAACAAAAATGTACTTACATGAGGATTCTTCTTAACTTCATTTTCTTTAAGTACTGATTATATACGAATGTCCCAAGCATGAGGCCCAACCATCCCACAACACGTGCAGTGCCCAAAAACGACGCTTCCAAGTTCAAGAACTCTGTCTGATAATAAAACATCACTGTTGAGAGGTTTGGAATGGAAACATGTGCTAGGAAAAACCAAGCCATTGATCTGTCACAAATGAAGTCAAATCAAAAGCAACAAAGGTTAAGAATTATATCCACATATGAGAAAACAATAAAATCTATATCCGAGAAAATAAGTTAGAGTAACAGCAAAACCATGGATCAAGATATCTAATGGACAGACAAAATCAGACTGATTTTTAACTTGGTTGATTTTGCAAGAATAATCAGTAACTGGTCCACTCACTCCACCGGATCAGCTGTTCTATAGTTAGACCATCTAGAATAGAGATCTCTTCGGAATATCTTTTTCTTTTTATTTAGTTACCAGATTATCTCAGTGAGATTAGCCCTGCCCCCAACAACCCAACCCCCCCCCAACAAAAAACCTTCCTAGAGGAAATTTATACTGTCAACGTAACTGTCGAGAAGTAAATAAATAATTATTATATTAATAATAGTAGCAACAACAATGACAAAAATAAAGTGAAGTATCAGTTACCTCAAAATAATTGGTTGTTTAAATGCACGGCATAAACTATAAGTGGCTGCTTTCAGAGAATGGAACCATCGTGATACTAATGAGTCAACTTCCTCAGAATTCTGTACTTTACTAGAAACTGTTTTATTTTTGCTGCCCTTATTACTCTTTTTTCTTCTTGTAATGCTCATATTAGATTTCCTCTCCAAGGATTGATCTTCATCTGGAAAGCTATTATTCCCGTTCACCCCATGGGAGCTTCTCACTTTGGTGAATTTAGTCACAACTTTACTATCAACAGAATTCTCCTCAACCAAGCCACACGATAACAACTGTATGGATGGAAGTACAGAGAAAAGAAGAAAAATTGTATGTATATGTAAGTTGGTTAATGCATATCCTCCTGTCAAACTCCCACATATGCCGCCAAAAGCCATTGCCAACCATGATATTGACTGGAGATCTCCAGCAAATGAAGCCCTGGTCAAGAAAATTTCAAGATATTAAGTTGGAATGTTGGATCCTTCCACAGAGATAATAAGGAAAGAAGGACATCATATTTTAAAGTAGAAATGCATCCATCCTTAACTTTTAAAGTAGAAATGCATCCGTCCTTAACTAGGCAACTTGCAGCAGACATAGGAAGAAGTACGATATAAGGCATCCTTTTTTATTTATTTAGGTGGCTATAAAGATGGTATTCAGCACAGTTGAACAGGGGAACCTCACACTGGACCAGCAGTGTCATATAATTTTGGGTAGTGCATTATGGAATACACTGCAGATGTTTATGTTGTTACAGAAACTGAATTTGAGGACATACCGCTCATTTCTTACGGCCTCGGCAATCATTGCATCAATTACAACATCTGCCATGGCTGAGCCCAGATTCTGGATTGTTAAGAAGGTCATGAGGAGCCACATGGAACTCCTAATTGCTGCATTCAGTCCGAGAATAAACCATGGCACAAGAGAGAGCACAGTTGCAATCATCAAATATGGAACCCTTTTTCTTCCCTTGATAGGAATACAATCCGACAAAATTCTGCATATAAAAGACATGCAATGAGATTTCAATACCACTTCGACACCCCAACTTTCATACTACAAAGTACAAACGGGTGAACTACAACAAATAAGTCACCAATGGAATTCTCTGATTGCTGTTTCCACCTTAGCATATTTGCTCATGCACTCAATAGAAAAGCAACATTAGCAAGCCCACAAACTCATATACAATGATACAGATTCTAAGGATGATGTTGCCAATTTACCATAAAAAAGAGCATCACACATTATGGAATCTATTTCATCAGATACTCAAACTTGTTTCAAAATGACCAAGGGAATGATCGAGCTTTTCCTATCGTCATTAGACGACAGAATACAATCCAAAGTGAGGTGGCACAAGTGTAAACAAGTAAGAAATTGTAAATTACTTGTCTACAACACGGCAACAAAGCATTTTTATAATCCCGTTTCACAAAGTTATGAACACAAATAACACCAGATTGCAAGTTTTAGTAATATTTTTAGAAGAAGATCCATACCCATATAATGGTTTGATGCTCCATGGAAAGAGAGATATTGAAAACACAAACTGCGAAGACGAAGGTGATAACTTGAGCCTATCTTTCAGCTGGTAAGAAACTGCCGTCCATACAAAGGATCTGAAACCCTACCACAACATTAAAAAAGGAAAACAACTATATGTCAATCACCACCATATCAATTACAACAAACCAAATCTCCATATTTCTCAAAATAAAGGAAGGGAAAAAAAATCATCCTAATAACATCATAGACTTCCAATTTACTACCCAATCTCAAACATAAACATAAGCCAAATCAATAAATACACACAACCCAGAATCACATATTTACACCTTCCAGGAACAGAAAAAGACTCATGAGTCAAAGACCCAGAAACTTTTAAAGTACGTGCTAGAAAAGAAAAGAATGAGACAGAGAAAGAGCGAGAGAAAAGATTAAATGAAAACCTGGGTGAAGTAAATCAAGCAAACGAGCCAGAGAAACGAGGCTCCAAATGCAGCTCTTAATCTTCTCACCCATTCTATCATTTTGGTTTTTTCGCTCGCCCAATGGAGCTAGCTAGCTTTCTGAGTCTTTTGTTATTTCAGTTTTTCTAGCTCTGCGCTCTCTGCCTGCAGTAGGAGCCTTTCAACGGTTTCGTTTTGGACCCGTCTGCTCACTCGGAACAGAAGAGAAATGTATGAAGACATTTATGACCCTGCTGCGTTTATACAGCACTCTCTTTTATTTTATTTTATTTAGGGGAAATGAAAAGAAAAAAAAACCTAAAAACAGATAAGATTTTAAAAAAAAAATTAACTTATGACACCAGGGTAAAATACACTCAACTTATAACACATTTTTTTCCAAAAAAAATTCAGCTGGCATCATTTCCTCCCAAAAAGGTCCAATGAGTTATAAAACCTTTTTTTACTGATTTTGTCCGTTTTTAATTTGAATTCTCTCTCTCTCTCTCTCTCTCTCCACAGCCAAATCGGACAGTAAGACTCACTGGGCTTTGTAGCCCTTACCTCCACGAAACTAACCATAGCTTGGTTGCTTCCTAATTCAATCGGTGTTTTCCGAATCGAAGATTTTGAGATTTTGATGTTCAGAGGTAAATTCGATGTTTTGTAGTTAGAATTGGAGGATGTTGTAGAAGAGAAAGTTGTTTGTTGTTTGATTTTGAGCAAAATAAATCTCGAGCCGCCAGAAAATGGAATAACAAAATAGCTAAATAAATCGACAGTTATTCAGACAGCTACCCAGACAGCTACTTAGACAGCTACTTAGGCAGCTACCCAAACAAATACTTAAACAGCTACCCTGGTAGCTACAACCATAAAATCATGGGGAAAACATGATGTGATGAAGGGATATATTGAATAAAAGACCCCACAATTAGATTCAACATTACTTTCTCATCATATGTAATTTCTCAAGAAAAAATGCTCCCTTTAATTTGTATATATATGCATGTGAACCATGAAGAAGAAGAGATTAAGAGAGAAAGAATCTGATTAATTGATTAAATTATGGAGTCAATTAAGTGAAGTGTAGGGTAGTATAGGACGTCATTAATTCAAATGAAATTGATTTTTAAGACAAAACCAGCTCTCTAAACAGGTACCCAGACAGATACTTAGACAGCTACACAAGCACAACTTATTAGTGGTCGAAAGTCTTTTCATTTCATAGTATATCAGGTGAGCTATTGATTGATCAAAACCCTGACATATATAACCTTATCTGTACCTCTTAGTTGCACTTCAAATGGCTCGAAGCAAATAGTTTTGAATAAGGATGTTAAGATGTGTAAAACGCAACATATTACAAAACAAGTTTCATTTGCCCAGTGAACAACGGTTGTCGGCTCGACATTTGCGTCTTCGAAACCACCGTCGCTCGCCGCCGCCTCTGCTGGTGTACGTTGTCGGTGGCCGCAGAAGGAGGATAGCTCAAGAACCTCGAAAGCAATGGCTTCGTCTCCATTTCCACCGCCGTCATCGCCGTCTCCTCTGCTGCCACCGAGGACGAAGATTGCAGGAGACTCGTCATCATCGATAACTCCGATCTCAGATTTTCAATTTCATGTAACAAAAATAGAGGAGATTTTTGGAGCTCCAAAATTTCAAACGGTTCACGTTGAAAAGCATGAAGAAAAGAGAATAGAGACGTGTCGTTCACTACTCTACTCTCGCAGTGCGAGAGAGAGAGAGAGAGAGAGAGAGAGAGAGAGAGAGAGAGAGAGAGAGAGAGAGAGAGAGAGAGAGAGAGAGAGAGAGCCATAATTTTCGAAAATATGAAGACAAATGTGGTCTGTAAACAAACTTAAAAATATAATAAGTCTTTTTGGGATGAAAAACTTATAATGAATTTTTGAACAAAGAGAAAATTTAAATCGAGTCTTTTTCTCTCTTCTCCTTTTATTTATTTATGAGAGGTGGATGTTTTGGACATTTTGCTGGGGAGTAGTGGTATAGTTTGGAATGGCATCACGCCACGTCCTGGGAGCCTCCGATTTCCTGCCACTTCAGCAAAGCGGGTCCCACCTCCTTAGAACGTTGACCAAGTGTGTTGCGTTGGAATTCATGGTGAACTGGCCTCAAATTCACCGTCCAGATTGCATAGTCTCGGTGATTAGAGACGACCATACGTAACCAACCACTGAGAGAGCCATTAGCCATGCCATTTGCCGAAGCCACACTGTTGAAGCTCGACAATATCTGTGCAATGGCAAGGTCATCACTCATCAGAGCTCTCTGCCTTCGCGTGTTGTTTCACGACAAATCAGATACTAAATTTTGATCTATGACAGCCACTGTCTAACTATCTAAGTACAAAACCTCCCAAAACAAACCTACCATTTTACAATCTTTTCATATATATTCATTCCTGCATGGCTATATTTCATTTCAATCAGGGACTGATATTTAAGTATTCAGACCAAAACGAGAATGGACTGATATAACTAGTACAGTAACAAGAAAGTCGCTGAACACAAAGCTTCCATGATCCCTATAATAACACTCACAATATGACTACATCTCTTCTTTGATTCCCTTTCAGAACATCAAAGCATAACTGCTACTAACAACAATATACATCAAGCTAGCCTAGAGCCTTCAAGTGCAGTACGTTGGTACACTAGACGGTCGATAGACAAAACTTCTAACGGTATGAGAATAGCCTGATGGGTGATTATAACTGAACTTTACTCCGGAGGTCGCATCCCCGAGATGAGAGCAGTGCTCATGAAAGCTGCTGATTGGTCGTGCCAGGCATGCATCCCAGCGGTCACTTGCAGGCATAGTTTCTGCCACTGTATATCTCCCCTTGGCATTCGTGAATGCCTGATAGTTTAGAACTTCCCCGGACTTTGTGATGCATAGAACAGCCACTTCAGCACCTGCATGGTAACATTGAAGTCAAAAACCTTCCATTACGTCCTTATTCATAGCAGATAGTATGTCAAAGTTCCACTAAAATCTATAATTGCATCTAGATGGAAGTTGAAAGTTTTTGCATCCGCCGCGTCTCTCTTTAACTTCATTACCCACTTTGGAAGAAAAACACATCTCATTAAAAAAAATCGAATAAAAATTATGTATAGTTTGTAATTTGGTTCTTAGAAATCTAAATTCTTAGGCCATGTTTCGAATGCTGGTTCATAATTTTGTATGCTACCTTGGAGAGGACATCCCCTATATGTGCTCAAAGGCTTCAACTTAATTTAACTACACGAATATGAAGTATAAGTTGATGAAGCAAGGCAGCTGGAGTCCGTACAGTAGCATGGATTTCAACTATTAACTATCTACAATCACTGGCACAAAGTTCTTTTGTACAAAGGGTGAATTGTCTCGCTGATTTAAAAAAAAAAATTAAACTCTTTAAACTAATCCATCCATCTACGACATGTTTTCTAGTATTTGTATTGTGCAATTGTTCTACAGCTCTGCAATTCCAAATAAAACTTTCTTCTACCTATTTAGCCAAGGATATATGCAATTTTCAATCACTATGCTGATCCACACAACACTCTTGACAAAATGTATAGGCATCAAACAAATTAAGAAAGAAAACAATTCAGCCACAAAATCAAATGACCATACTGGAAGTCCCTGTGCAGAGCAATGACATATATCATGGTTCGGAGTTCAGACCAGTCTGACAGTCTGTAACTTTCAATCCATTGATGCTAATACACATAATTATCCACTCCAATTTCGAACGAGACAGACATACTAAGAATTATGCAATTCATCATAGTATTTCAAATTCCTCTTTAATATTTTCTGAAAACCACTACAACTTTGTACAACCAAACAAATAACATGAGAGCTATTGTCAGATTCTACTTGTCTCAGAGAAATGATGTCACAGTACATCACTAGTTACCCTGACTCCCTGTCTTCCCTGAGGCCTGAGCAATCTATTGTAAACTATATCAACTCTAAGGGGTACACAAAAGATGATCAAAATCAACCCAGTTAAAACCCATAAACCTGAAACTCCATCTCAAAATCTCTAGACTCTCTCTGAATGAAAACAATCATAGCCATCAAACCCATAAGGAATCACAATCCAGTACCGAAAACCCAGTTACCAATTTTCTTAATTTACATTGCTGAAATTAAATAGGGCAATCCAGACCAATTGGAGCGAAAGAAAGGAGGGACCTTCTAGAATGTGATCTTCAGGACCAAGAGCGGAGTCGCCACAAACGTCACAAATAACTCTTCCGTGGATTTCACCAGTCCAAGCTCCGGTGCCGGAAATGAAGAGGGTCAAGATAAGAAGGCCCACCAACGCCGTCAGCTTCGTCCTGTTGTTGTTGTGGACGCGTGCTGGTGCTGGTGCTTCTTCCATGGTTGTGTCTGGGGGTGTCCCTGTTTCTTGCGACTTATTTAGTGCTGTCCACTTAAGGCTTTGTTTGGGCTGATTAATGTCGGTAGAGGTGTGTTGCATGTCGTTCGTATTTTTTCGCTACTAGGAATTGTATGTCGTTTTTCCTGAAACCAAGAACGCTTGGCAATGTCAGATGATAGCTTTCTGCTGAATTCCAATGCCAATGGACTTGAGAAATTATGTATGAAAAAATGGACTTGTGAAATATGTTATTCATGGTAGGATATTATCTAGTACCAGTCAATTTTGGAGAAAAAGAAAAAGGTAAAACGAGCACAATAACAAACCAGTGAATCCCACTTTGCTTGCAAGATTATGGTTACATTGAGGTTGTATATTCGGCTAGATAACAGGATGTTCTAAGCAATAGAGTATCTAAAGATGACAACAACAAAAATTTTAAAAATGTTCTCATATATGCAGCATTGGCCACAAATTCACAGCATCAAAAGACAGTTTACTGCATCAAAAAGACAGTTTACTGCATCAACAAAATTTCATGGTTATTCTCAACGTCGTATCCAGAATTCTTAATGAGCAATGTCAAATAATTCATTAAAAGAAGATAAAAATTAAGTTCAATCTCATTGATAAATTAAAAAATAGAGATTCAAGCAAAACGTTTGAATTGATGAAAATGTACTTAAAATGAAGATCTAGTATTTTTCTTCATTTCGATTTGGAAGAGTTCAACAAGCAAAAGGCTCGAATTGATGCAAGGGTACCTCAGCGAGTGATTCTACAATGTGCGGAGCACAAATTTGCAAAGAGGGGTAATCGACGGTCTATTTTCTCTTATGCACAATTCATTTAAGTCTAACACGGCAGAGATTGTGACAAGTGACTCGCACACTATAGGTGCACTCATACTTCAGCACAAAAACAATTTTGGATAATGATGTTTGTAAACTATATATAGAGAGAAAATACACTCTAAACAATAAATCGGATAAGGATGTAATTTTTATTTTTATTTTAAACGGAGGATGTAAATTTTTTAATTTTTTTAAACGAATGATATAAATTTTTTGATAACTTGAGTTTTGTAAAAAAAAACCCATGTAAAAATGAGCTATATTATACATTTTTTTGATAATTTACAGAAATTAGTAAATTATGAGAAAACTATCAAAAATTGAGCCGTGTGAATTGACACTCCTCAATCTAAGGTAGCTACGCCAATGATTATTCTATAATATTTTATACGGGTTTTACAAAATAAAGGATTTTTTGATATTCAAAAATAGAAGTTCAAATTAATGACATTGTGTACTGATTTTACTACACTTGTCATGACTTTTTGTAACGATGGACCTCTGACATTTTAGTTGCAAAGTTCACTGAGCCAACATGCACGTCAACCACAGGGATACTTCCTTCCTTATGCCGAATGGAAAGAGGGTATGTGAAATCAAAGTAGTAACAAAACAAGAAGATCAACACTCATCTCTCCCCCCAGCCAACATCAGTTGGTCTCCCCATTTACTGGCCTAGTTAAACTAAATTTTGATGACTCGGTTCTTGAGGGAGACACTGGTAATACTGTTGGAGGATTCATAGTTAGAAGTAGCAGTGGACAACCACTCATTCTTGGCTCTATTAACTTCAGGAGGACCACCATTTCTCCCTAGTTCAAACTCAAAGGAAAGGTTTGGATAACATTATAGCTGAAGGTGACACCCAAATGGTGATCAGAAGCATGAATGCTCTATACCCTGGCGCATCAGGAAAACGATAGAAGACATCCGAACGCTAACTAAAAGATTCAACAATATAAGTTTCCAGCATATCTACAGGGAGGCTAACTTCGTGGCTGATGCTATCGCAAACATTGGACACTCACGAAGTAATCTTCAAGTTTGGGAGAACTGTGTTCCTAGAGAAGCAGCTTTAGCTTTGCATCATGATCTGAGAGGTCCTAGAGGATCCTCTTTGTAACTGTCCTTTTCTCATCCAAAAAAAAAATAGTAACAAAACGAACAGCTCAGCTTATCGGATTAATGTGCACATTTTCTCGAACTTTCAAATACACCAACTTTAAACAACTCTTGGAATATTATGTCTCCTACCATCCGAGGGAACAGAGATAGGATTGAGAAACAGTTCATGGTATCTAACACCACCTGGCAAGGTTAGATTTAACACCGGTTATCATCGGTCATCAGAAGATTGCAACCAGCTGGAACAGGGGTTTCTAATAGTTGGTCACCAAAATCACAAATTAATGTTTGGGAAGATATAAGAGAAATCAATTCAAACAAGAGCTTATTTCAAGGGATTGGCTTACTCTGTTATATAAATGTGAATGCATGTGTAACAAAAAAATGAATAAGTGAAAATGTCTTCAGCACTGACAATAACAAGCATAAAGTTTACTTTTGGACATAAGATAACCATATAAAATGCAATTTCATAGGTTATATGTATGTGCTCATGTAGATTCAAGGCTTTAATCAACAAGTTAAGTAGTTACCATTTACTAAGTGATTCCATCTGCATTCTGCCTCAATCCAACTGCAATTTCATAGTTACCATTCCATTAAAATTCCTCATAAAACAACTATCGATAACCAAGTTTCTGTTTTGAAAAGGCCCGACCCTTGTGCGCCGCGCCCTCCCATTTCCCTGCATAGCAAAGAAAAATAAACCATAAAGAGAGGTTCAATACCATGGTGTAAGGCAGAGATAAATTGGAACTAAACCGAATTATACGAGCGAAGAAAAGAAGTCGTTTGAAATCAGTGAAATGTAATGTGCAAATATTAGCACCAGTCTCAGTTATGGAAAGTTTAAAAATATTCCCTTTAACTAGAAATGAAATTTTACTCGTGCCAACCTATCAATATTATTCAGCCGTTCACTATTTCATTCCTCTAATAAGATAGATGAATGAACTGGTTCTGTGATTTTGGTTTCTTTTTGGGCAAATATAGGAACAATGAAGGCAGAACTATAGAGTTCAGGGAAAACAAGGAACTGAAGGAAGCAAGGGAGCATAAAAAAAACAAAAGGTTTTATATGTACCAAATCAGACGGCGCATTCCTTTGTTCTGTTGCGGCATAGTATGCTCAGTTCTGTCTTTGAGAACCGACATTGATTCCTTCCACCACTTCATGTATCTTGTGCTAATATCTGCATTCAAAAGCCTTGATGGAATATACAATTTCACATTCCTGCTTTTTTCAATGAAATCTCTCCAGGCTTCATCAGCATTTACTTCTCTACTTCCATCAGCTCTATGACCTGATTGAGCAACAGAACATGGAAGGTCTTGATCATATCCAAATTGCCTAGTCACAAGGTGTGGAAGTATTTCTCTGTAGTATCAAATCCAGCTAACTCAGTCGGCCTCAAGCACACGGCAAATGACAATGATTCATAATGCAGACCAGTGCCAATCCACATTTCCTTTTCTGTATAGTATTTCGGAAACGACCAGTTCTCTATTGGCTTGGCATAAGGGCGCTGTGAGGGGTACAAAATTTGGTCACGAAGTATCACCGATGATGGGCTAAGAAAGACGTTAGAGTCTGTGGGAGATACAATTTTGGGTCAAAACAGATGTTAGGAATAATGGGCCAAAATGGGAGGTTCGGCAGGGCTCAGGCAGTAATAAGATAATTGGAAAATAGTATGCCCAAAAATGAGGGGAGAATATAAACATGGCCAGCAACGAGGAAATGATGATGGTAAAAAGGCACATAGTAAACATGTTAGCGCTAAAACGACCCAGTCAAGTTTGTTGATGAAAGTATGGCGCGAATGAGGAAAAACTAAAGAACGTGCAGCGGTGGTTGAGAAGCTTGGGGCTAACACCGCTTATGAGTTCTTAGCGGAGGATGTTCCTTGAGGCTCACGCCATTATCCCTATTTTGGGGGAGGATTTATGCCTATAAATACTAGTTTGCATTCTCATTTCATTCATTCACTTTCTGATTACCAAAATCCTGCTTGAAATGAGCTTCTAATGACTTGAGCGTCGGAGTGTCTTTGCAGGTAACGCCCCCCCCCCCGACGTTGAAAAGTCAGCTTCTGACGTGTCGAAGACGTGGTACGATTAGTGTTTGTTGATTTGTTCTTGTTGAGGTAACTAGTCCTTGCCAATTTTTTACGCTCCAACAAGTGGCGCCATCTGTGAAAAATGATGGCATCAAACGTACCTGAAAACGTAGACAACAAAGGCTTGCCACACAACAACGATGGAAACTCGTCGGATGGAGCTGAGAGTGGGGAAATTCCTATAGGAGGAACCATCGAACGGGCAGAGAAGGGGCTTATGGAGTCAGAGGTTTAAGTCGTACGTGAGAATGACGAAAGTTCGAAGAGATTTGGCTCAAGAAGAAAGAGGAATATCCCTGAGCGAAACTTCATTGCTTAGGATACTCAAAAAATGTGGCTGCAGCTTGAACATCTCAATGAGAAAGAAGAGGAAAGGAGGCGGAGATGGGCTAAAAATGTTAGAGATGATGGCAAGACCTTAGAAAACAATTTACTGGAGGACGATGACCCATGGGAAAACGACGAGTCCTCCGATGAAGATTATGAACCAACGAGAAAAACTCGGAGAAATCTGACTTCCAGAGATCACCATTTGAAAGAACTCATGGGAGAGGCCATGAAAGAAGCGAAGGAGACCAGGCCACAATATATCACCACTGAAATTGAAAAGGGAATTACTCATTCTGAGGGCGCAAAATCCAAAACACTTTTCTATTCAAGTGCTCACAAAATATTTGGGCACAACCGATCCAATAGACCACATCAAGGAGTATACCGGGACAATGAGAATTGAGACCGTTGATGAAAGGCTCACGTGCAAACTATTTTCGACAAGTTTATCGGGGCTAGCGGCAAAATGGTTCAGAGAATTGAAACCAAACTCAATATCCAACTCATGAAATTGCTCAAGTCTTTATCACGCAATATTTCTGCTCAAGAAAATAAGAAAAAGACTTGTCGGTTCTATTTAATATCAAACAGAAGCATGGTGAGAAGCTAGAGATCGAAATATTTTCGGTTTAACGAAGAAATGACAAGCATTAAGTGTGAATCGAGTGTGCTGGTTATCGCGTTCTGCAAAGGATTGTTAGATGGGTCACCTCTTTCTGAAGAATTTACCAAGAGACCAACAAAGGACATAGACGAAATCCTTGATAAGGTGGGAGGTGAGATATAGTTGGAAACAGTGAGAAATGCTCGACAGAGTAGGATGGGGGAGAATGCCGAAAATAACTCAAAGCTGCAATCGCCAACAGAACAAGACCAAGGAAAAGCACAGGTTGGGGGCATAGAAAAATCCTTGAAGTAGAATGAAAGGTCTAGACAATGATGAACCATGGTTTACTCACTGCCCTACAAACATATTTTGAAAGCATGGGTTAGAGAGAGTTAGAAGCATCCGTCGAGTAATAATGGCGGCGAATGTCGAAGAAAAATCAGAGCCAGAACCTTCGGCAAGGCAGGACCGAGCAAAAACTCAGGTTGGAGGTAAAGACAAGATTGCAAAGCAATAAGGGAGACAAGGACAGGGGAAGGATCAACGAATGAAGAACCGTGGTTTACTCGTAGTCCAACTTATATATTTCGAAAGCATGAATTAGAGGGAATTTTTGAGGAGCCACCACCACAACCTGAGTTATCAACATGTTTAAGCGAAGATATTATTATGTCTTTCATAAGGCCAAAGGACATGGTATCAATAGATGTGAGGCCATTAAACTGGTTGTAATGGAGCTTATGAGGCAAGGGACACTTTTGCAGTACATGCAAGAGAAAACAGAAACTGAGTAGCAACAAACAAATGTTGATGAGGAACCAAGTATTCTAATTGGATTAGTCTTATTACTCTTAAAGGCCTCCAATGAGAGAAATTGTCGTTGTGCATGGATTACCATCAACTTAGCGTGAGAAAGAAATTCACATTAGGAGAGAGTTGCGTCAAGCAGAGAAGATAAAGAGAATTTGTTAGGTAGAATGGGGATCCATAAGTGAGAAAAAGGCAAACGCTAAGCCTAAAATAAGCTTTTTGAGCAAGGATGGGACTGGTATTCAGTTCCTACACCGTGATGCGCTGATCATTTCCACGAGGGTGAGCAATTGTATGATATGTCGAGTATTAATCAAAGCTGGAAGCCGTGACGATATCATTTACTAAAGGGCATTTGAAAAATTGAGAGTGGATCCAAAGATAGTAAAGAGGAGAAAATCCCCTATGTTAAAGTACGATGACACAGAATTTTGGCCATATGGAGAGGGTTGCCAGTAATCACATCAGGGAAAAGAGTAGATGTGACTTTTGTTATCATCGATAAAACTTCAGCGTATAAGTGATGCTAGGCGAGGTTGGCAGACATATCAATGAGGATCGCAAGAGAGTTGTGTTGGTACAAGCAAAAAATTTGTATGCGATGAAAATAAAGAGGAAGTATCTTGATCAGAGCTGCGAGAGGAAGGAAAATGCCAATCCATCAACATTATAGCAATTATAGGAAGGCATGGGGGCATAGGCCAATACAAATAAAGATGAGCGACAGATGTCAATCACCATGGAGGGGACCATAAAGATGTTCCTCGACGGAGAGAAAAGAAAATCTATTTTGATAGGAGAATTGTTGGTCGAGGAAGAAGCGTAGGAATTTAAAAAGAATGAGAAGTGGAGACTAATTATAAGAGTTAGCCAAGCAACCACATATCAGCCGCGTTTAGAAACATTTGGGTTTACAACTCGTAATTGGGTAGTCGAATGATGATTTTGAAATGAGAGATTCCAAGATGTATGAGTATCGAGGATTAGTGCATGACATGATTAGGGAGTTTGAGAAAATCTTGTTGATGAAAAGATCATGAGAAGATAATCAGCGAGCATACAAATTTGTGAAATTGGCTTCAAGGTTTACTCAAGAGCCCATCGCCAGTTGCGTTGATGTACTTGAAGCTCTCAACGTCGAGAAAAAGATTGAGCTCTGAGTTATGACGATTGATTTGATCCCAAACAACTAGAGGGGAGAAATAGACAATTATCTCGAGTTTGAAATTCAGCCTGAGGAATCTGTTGATGTCTTTGTTGCGCTGTATACGACTCTAGTAAGCCGAGCAAATAATGCAAGAAGTCCACGAGGGAGTTTATGGAAGTAACATTGAAGGATGAAGCTTAACTAAGAGAATAATAACATAAGGGAACTTCTGGCCATATATGATGAAAGAATTAGAATGATATGTGAATAAATACATATGCGTCCATAAACATGCATTAGTAAGCCATGCGCCTGCGCAAGAACTCGTTGCACAGTCTGGACCGTGGACATTTGCTCGTTGGGTAATGGACATTTTAGGGACAATACCAACCGCCCCCAGCGGATCGAACAAATAATATGTAGGTTTGGGATACCATGAAAACTTGCTTATGACAACGGCACAGAAAAATTCGAGCTTCTATGAAAAGACCCGTTCAAAATCATCGAGGCTTATAGTCAGGGGGCATGTCGGCTAGAGGAAATTAGCACTGTGCGACACTTCCTGGGGCCTTGGAATGTCATATACTTGAAAGAGTACTACCTGTAATCTTTAAGAGGTACGTCTATTTTTATAAAGGCCAAAAGTCTAAGACAATGGCAGACTAATTGTGAATAAGTAGATTTATGTTTATTTATTTTGTGCATCGATTAAATCTCGACCTTGAGAGATCATTTTGCAAAGCTGACAAATTGGAAAAAACTCTTGGAGAAATGATGTTATCATTCAATGAATATATCTCGGCCCCAAGGGTTGGGAAGCTAGAGGGCAAGATAATGTTAGTATGGCCAAAATACTGAAGGTAAAAAGGCACATGCCAGAATATCTAGGGTAAAAAGGCGTAGGCCAGTATACCAAGGGTAAACAGACATAGGCCAAAATATCAAGGGTAAAAAGGCATAGGCCAAAATAACAAGGGTAAATTGACATGGGAAAACAACCAAGGGTGAAATGACATAAACATGGCCAAAGGATCAAGAGTGAAATACCATTAGCATGAAAAACCAAAGGTGAAATGGCATGGCCAGAAAACCAAGGGTAAGATGACAAAAATATGGTCAAAACTCTTAGAAATGTGGCAGTATTTTGTTTTAAAATGGCCAAGACTCTTTGAGAGATTGCATTGTTTTGTTTAAAATGGCCAAAACTCTTGGAGAGATGGCATTGTTTTCTTTAGAACGGCCAAATTTTTTGAAGATATGGCATTATAATGTTGCAATGATTATATCTCAGCCCAGAATTGAGTAATTGCTTATGGAACTGAGAAATAACAATATGGTCAAAAAGCCAAGAGCAAAATGACATTAACTTGGTCAAAGCCTAGAGTGAAATAACACTAACATGACCAAGAAGCTTAAGGAAAAATGGCAAAATTATAGCTAAAAGTTAAGGGCAGGCTAACATTGTCATGACCCAAAACTGTGAAAGATATCGTGTTAAGACCGAGAAAAACCCAGTGGTGAAGTTCTCGACTCAGTGGTGAAATTGTAAAAGGACCTCTTTTGAAAACCTTCTGTTAGCACAAGCAAAATCTCATTGTTGAGGTCGAGAAAAAAATCAGTCATAAGGATAACAACTCTAGAGGAAAGGTATGAAATGCATGTCTTGTGCAAGTGTAACTTGACAAAAGCCACTGGGGGCACGAATAAGCGGCGACCAAGTACGGTCGAAGGCCACAAGCAACTATGGTGGTTGAGCGAAAGAATACATATCAACATTGATGGGTGAGCGTCCAATCACGGTTGATGGCATATCCTAAATCCTCAAGGATTGAGTGATATGTGATTACTGATGGGAGTCGAGAATAAAGTCATTAGACAAGAGAAAGAGCACGTCGATTATTGGATGAGCATGACTCAAGGTGCATGATTGAGGAAGTACGTGACTCGAAGAGTTGGGAAAGATGCATGGGGAAGGTACAGTTATGGAACTCTAGAGTATACAATGAGGAAGAAGTGAGGCATGCAACTTCGAGTGAAATTGAATCTCGATGTAGGTTAAAAAGCTATGAAAAGTTGTCAGAGTTGAAGATCGAGAAAGTCTCGAAGCTAAATGAAACATCTTGTTGGACTAAGAAACATTGAGGGGAACGATAGTAAGGTCAGGATGAGATAATGTCGCTCCCTCTGCGAGGCAAGGGGAATGAAAATGCAAATGGTAGAGGTTGCGAGTCGAAACCCATAAAGCACTAAAGTGGACATGGCCTATGTGTGGAAAACGAGTACGTGGAAGAAGATGAAGGTGTAGAGGTTATGGAACAGGATAATTCTCTTTAGGTAAAAGGCATTGGGCCTGAAAAAGAATTTTGGGGGCATTTGTGAAGGATAAAAAATTTGGTCAGAGAAGTATCCCCAGTGATGGGCTAAGAAAGATGTTAGGGTCTGTGGGGGATAAAATTTTGGGTCAAAACATATGGTAGGAATAATGGGCCAAAAGGAGAGGTTCGGCGGGGCCCAGACACTAGTAAGATAATTTGAAAACGTACGCCCAAAAATGAGGAGAGAATATGAACATGGCCAGCAACGAGGAAATGATGGCGGTAAAAAGGCACGTGGTAAACATGTGAGCGCTAAAACGACCCAGTCAAGTTTGTTGACGAAAGTATGGCGCGAATGAGGTGGAGAACAAGGGAAAGCTGGAAAATGTGTGACGGTGGTTAAGAAGCTTAGGGCTGACACCGACGTATCGAAGACGTGGTATGATTGGTGTTCGTTGATTTGTTTTTGTTTAGGTAACTAGTCCTTGCCGATTTTTTACACTCCAACAGGCGCCACACAAAATCATCTCAAAATGAGTCTTAAACCCTCCTCCAATTTTCAACATCCAAACCATTTACCTTGTCCCATAAAGCCAATCTTGACTCACCACTATTGATCACATTAGGCTTTGGACTAAGTTCTACAATTCTTTCCCACGCCCAAACCTGAACTAGATGAAATGGCGACTTTAGACTCAGGTTGAGTTTTAAAACACCGTCATCTTCTTTCCATTCATTTGAAGCAATAATAGCCCTTTTTAGAAAACTCAAATATCTATAAATGCAGGCAAGAACAGCTGGGGCAAATGCGATTCGGGTCTCCCTAGCTAAATGAATTTCAATGGGAAAAACAAGATTTCGTAATGAACCTCGACCATCAGTAAAAACATACCTCGAAAACTAATAAGCAAGAAATGCTTCATGCTCAAAATCACTCCCACTCTTGACAAACTTCTTCAACCACATGCTTTGAGTAACCTTTTTAGAAGTACTCTTGCTAAATTCAGTTTGCTCTAGAGTCAGCTTCTCTTTTATTTCATTCAGTTCTCTGCTCTCCAGAGGCTTGAAAATAGTGTCTCCTAAAATATAGTAGCCTCCCAGAATCATGACATCTTCCAATGAAACTGTGGCTTTTCCCCATGAAAACATGAAGGTGTTGGTCTCACAACACCATTTTTCTGCCAAACCATATATCAAATTGTTGGTTTTCCATTTGATTTCGTACCTGGAATTGCAAATGGCTTCATCAACACCAGCCTTCTTCCAAGTGGATTTGGGAATGAGAGCCATGTTATCAACCCAAGTTCTCCGGTCGGTTTCGTCGCAATGACAACTGTGGAAATTGACCCTCAAAAGCCATTCCTTTGGGTTAAAGCTTGAAGTGAGACTATGAGGGAGACTAAGAGGAGGTTCATTAATCGAAATAGGCACAATGGATTTGAGAAAATAGGCTGTTTTCAAAAATGGGTCTCGATGGTTTGGTGAAACCATCATCGCCTTTTTCTCTTCAATAATGGTGTCCAATGGATTCTCCATTTCCAAATGCTTACAACGTGAAGAAAGTTTAGGACTTTTTGATTGTGTGAGGAGAATGCTGAAGGTTAATTGATGAAAGTTTCGTTCTTGAAAAAATTATGGGCTCAAGGAGTGAAAAAGCTTCTAGTTGAGTGTGAGGCGAGAGAGAGAGAGAGAGAGAGAGAGAGAGAGAGAGAGAGAGAGAGAGAGAGAGAGAGAGAGAGAGAGAGAGAGAGAGAGAGAGAGAGAGAGAGAGAGAGAGAGAGAGAGAGAGAGAGAGAGAGAGAGAGAGTAAAGTAAGCCTAGGAAATAGAGAGAAGATGGAAAGACTAGTGTTCTCTGGGTGTTCTACAGTCCTTCGGAGTACCAAAATTCTCAAGTTTTGGAGCGTTAGATTACTTCATTTCTCTACAAGTGAGGACCACAAAAGTTTTCCAATGCTCCAAAATTAGAGAATTTTGATACTCTGAAGCACTATAGAATTTTTAGTTGGGGGGGGGGGGGGGTATCAGGTTAAGTAAAACATGGAACTCATACAAGACCTATGAGCTCCCTAACTATACTTAATGAGTACTCTATAGGCTACATTGTCAGAAGCGAATGTGCAATGACATCATTTTCTTCTTCTTTTTTTGCAAGGGACAATGCCATCATATTCAACTCTGCCTAATAAGAAGTACAATATTTTTCTTTCTTTTAGACCAATTTTTTTTTTTGACAAAAGAAGAATTCATTAAAACCTTCATGGCCTAAACATTCATACAAAACTGATAAGCAACTCTAACTCTATCAAGAGCAAAAAAACAAATTAGAAGCAAGAACAATTCTTTAAATCAATAAGCCCAAACTAAACATCGAGCTTACTAGCTCCTTACGTGTACTGTGCAATTCATGTATGATAGGCGGGCAAACACCTATGCAAATACCCTATTCTCAATTTAGATATATTAATGTAGTAGGGTAAATAGGGGTTTTCGAATACGAAGAATTGGTGAAACTAAATCCTAACACAAAATTAAAGTGTTGGCAGACTCGACTACAATACACTAATGACATCACAAATCTACTCTAAACAGACTCAAATGATACAAAAATTTAAAACAATAAACTAGACACAGTGGAGAACTTCCACACAAAATTTTAGGGTATTCGGAGTTGATTTGGGTACCAAACTGAATTGGCTAAATTACAGCTAATGCATAAAATAAATGCTGAAAGTAAATATGTTTATGAATGCAAATGAGTTTAAACTATATGATTAATGAGTTAAGAGGAATGCAATCTACCACCGCCATTCGATCTCTCTAACACATACTTAATCTAATGCACATATCCAATCAAAGAAAGTTCCCAGGAAGGACGATAGACATGACACATCCTATTATCTAATCTTTATGCCTATGTGAGTTTGTCATGGACCTCCCCCGCATCTATCCCTCTATCGAACTCATAGTCATTGGACCCCAAGGTTTACAAAGAAGAAAGCATTACATTCTAGAAAAGGCTTTAGAATCTACAAGGGTTCACAGGTACACTGTGGGCATATCCTGCTAGACCTATTTCAATCACCAGACGGTAAAATCAACGTATCACTATAGAGAATTCGGTAGAAGAAATTATCTTCAGTCGCCCATATTTCATGACAATAGAATACTAGCATGCATACTAAGTTGGTCACCAAAGCAAACATACAAGAATTCATACGGTGAGTCACATAGAAAAAGAAACCTCATTCGAATTGAATATACAAAACTAGATTAAAGTGTATGAATTAGAAAGACTTCATGTACGGGGCTTCAAGCAGCCCATTAACAACGTATTTAACTACTCATAGTCTTAGTAAAAAAAAACAAATAACTCATAAAGCTGGAAAAAAAAGAGATGAAGAAGAATGGCTATGCTCGGCTGTTCGACGAGTCGAGAAGATTACCTCAACGGGTCAAACTGGGCTCTGAAGCTGTTCTCATGCGGCTTGTTCTCCTTTTGCTCAAATTTGTGCTCCCAATTGTTGATTAGCCTTTCTAAAAACCTATAATAGGTTTATATATGTCTCCTAATTGATCTCCTAGACTCCTCCTTGGAAAACGCTTCTTTAATTGTACAAAACTCCTTCTTTAATCCATATTGAGCTAGGAACCCTCTTTTATTTCTTTTTTCTTTATTCCTCCACAAAACCTATAAAACAATAAATATTGATTAATTACTCAAATTATAACAATAAACTAAATATAGAAAATTAATTAGACACAATCTAGACGCATAAATATGCGACTATCAAAATACCTCACGCTTAGCTTTTTCTAGTCCTTGAGCAAAACACTAAACTAAGACTCTAAAATAACTCAACAAACTACAACACTCTACCCTTAACATATTGTCTCAGCAATCTTCCACAATTTGTAACACCAAGATTAGTATGACTCTACATTTACATTCCGTGAAGTTTCGAAAGAAAATTTCAATGCATGTCACACATGTAATATGTAGAACGAAGACATAATCATGGTGGATGAAGCTGCAACATGCAATAAACAAGTCAAGATTCAAACTCACAGAAACATGATCTCAAAATTGTTTCTCTCAAAGTATGTCTAAGGTATTCACTCGACTCAATTACTTGCCAAATGGATCAAACCATATGCTCACTCTTGTGACTAATCTCAACAGATCAAAGGCTGCCATCTTGAGGATCAAAAGGACTTTCAAATATTGTAATGGGGCTAGGCTCATGGGTTAAAGAATAAATGGGTATGGATTATAAACACAATTCTAGAACCTAGTAAAGCACCAAATAAGAGACTTCTTCAAACTTTTCAACCATGAACTTTTTCATTATTGTGGCCGGATTTCATCTTGTTAGGTCTTTGTATCATTGTTTTCATCAACAGTTAACCACGGGTATCAAGCTAGACATCACAACTTTTTTTCTTTCTTTCTTGCCGATTTCTTTTCTTTTCATTCTTTCTTTTTTCTTTTTTTCAACATTTGGCTTATTCTTTTTTTCTTTCTTTTTACACTTGCTTGATACCCCACACTTGTTCCCTTGCATCACTTTTCGATATTGTTGCCATCTTCACATACATGTCTCATGTATAACTCTACCAAGTTCTAGAACAAAGGTAAAGATATAATTATTCTAAGGTTCAAGGTCGAAGATATGTGTTTGATGACATAAAGTTTTACATGTAGGCTCAAAGTGCTTAACTACAGGGTGCACATCTTGTGTACACAAAATTAGAACATATGCTTATATGGCTATGATGGTGTCCTCTAGATGCCTTTATCACTTTCTCAATCAGAACATGTATTGACTAAAAGCTTTGAATAGCACAAGAGCAAGTTCTAGTAATCTCTATAGTCCATTAACTTAATCTGCGGCAAGCAATTGACACCCAATAATGAAAGCATGTATATCACATAAAGGCCCAAAAGCTCACTGATTAAATGAATCTCAACAATGTCTAAGAAAGCTAATAGTCTGTAACATGTTAACTTGTTTCTACATCCACTACACATTCTCATATATACCATATATCAAAATTAACCAAAGAAACTAAAATAACATGATCATCTTTTAGTCACAAAGTAGGAAGATATAATCACATCATGAACTAGTTAAGGGCTCCTAAGACTTAAAATAAGAATCAAAGTACACTTTTTGTGTTACTTTTCTTGACACTTTTTACTTTTATATTTGGTTTTTCTTATAAGACACTAAAACACACAAGAAAAACTAAAGAAAACTCAAAAATATCAAAAAGTGACGCATAAACCCTTCCACAATGAACAAGTCATCGGAAAAGATCACTTCAACTTTCGACGGATCGAATGCATGCTTCTGCCCAAAAATCTACACAATTTCGACGGGTCGAAGATCCGATATTGATAAATCACACAAAACCTAAAAATATTTCGACTGGTCGAGGATTTTTCTCGACGGGTCGAAACTAACCTACTGTCTAAAAAATGACTCAAAATTTGACGGGTCGAGGATTTTCCTCGATGGGTCGAAATACACTCCATGTACATCCAAAACTGAGCATGTCTACTTGCATAATTTATACAGAATTAATCACAGATCGGAATGATCTTAAATTTTATGAGAATAGATTAGACACATATATAAATATTCTATCAAAATTTCAGAATTTTATGAGACTTTTACCCATGTCAAATAAATTACACAAGACAGCATACTGCACAGTTTCAAATTAACACCCAAAAAACGAAAAATCTATACATAGACACTAAGGATATGATATAAACCCCACCCCACACTTAAAATTTGCATTGTCCTCAATGTAAAATAAAACCAAAGCATGCAATACATCAAACAAGCATGGAATGAGACACATAACACATCACAAATCACACTAAACATGGAGAAAAATGAAGTAAAAGATAAAGGATAAGAGAGCAAATCCCGTAGCCACACTTCTCCATCAACATTGGTTGTCTCCCAAGTAGCGCTAAGTTTAACATCTTCAGCTAGACAGTAGAGCCACTCAATTCTCCATAGGAGGTGCATCCTGAAGATCTGCATCTTCAAATACGTGCTCCACAAACAACTCATAAAAAGGCTTGAGTCATTGCCCATTCACCTTGAATGTTTTCCCTGTTGTTGAACCCATAATCTCTATAGCACCATGAGGAAAAATATTAGTAATAACATAAGGTCCAGTTCATCTACTCTTAAGCTTACCTGGAAATAAGCGTAGACTACTACTAAACAGCAAAACTTTCTGACCAACTACAAATTATTTTCTTTTTATGTTTCGATCACGAAAAGCTTTGGTTCTCTCCTTGTATATTTTGTTGGACTCATATGCATTATATCGAATCTCATCCAACTCACTAAGTTGCAACTGCCTATGCATACCCGCTTCATCCATGTCAAAATTGAACTTTTTCACAGCTTAATACGCTCGATACTCAAGTTCCACCGGAAGATGGCAGGCTTTCCCATACACCAACCTATAAGGAGACATCCCAATAGATGTTTTATAAGTTGTCCTAGAAGCCCATAATGCATCATCAAGGCGTTGACTCCAGTCTTTTCAGGTTGGATCAACTGTCTTTTCAAGAATCTGCTTGATCTCTCTATTTGAGACTTCCACCTGCCCGCTTGTCTAAGGATGATAAGGTGTTGCCACCTTATGTGTCACGTTGTACTTCCTAAGCAAAGCATCAAAGGTCCTGTTACAAAAGTGGGATCCTCCATCACTGATTATGCATCTAAGCATTCCAAACCTGTTGAATATTCCTTAAGAAAACTGTGAACAACCTTAGAATCATTAGTCCTAGTGGCTTTAGCCTCCACCCATTTGGATACATAATCAAAAGCAATAAGAATAAACAAATACCCTTGAGAATTTTGGAATGGTCCCATGAAGTCAATACCCCACACATCAAATATTTCGACTACAAGAACGGGGTGTTGAGGCATTTGATCTTTTTGACCGATGTTACCTATCATTTGGCACCTGGCACAAGATTTAAAGAAAACCTGTGCATCATGAAATAAGGTGGGCCAAAAAAACCCACTCTCAAGCACCCTAAGAGCCATATTTTTCCCTCCAAAATGTCCACCACCTGCATGTGAGTGACAAAAAACTAGAATGAAATGGAATTCAGATTCTGGGACGCACCTGCGAATGATGGTGTAAGTGCAATGTTGCCACAGATAGGGTTTATCCCACACATAAGACCTAGCCTTCTTGACTAGCTTGTCTTTCTGTACTCTTGTGAAATTAGTAAGAATGTATTTACAATATCAACATACCATGGCACTTCATCTTGAAGAACAAAGAGCTATTCATCCAGAAAACTGTCTCTGAGAGGATGTTTATCCTCTTTTGCGTTAGAGCCATGAGTGATTCTACTCAAGTGGTCAGCTACCACATTCTTAATGCCCTTCTTATCTTTGATTACAATATCAAATTATTGAAGTAAGAGCATCCATTGAATCAATCTGGGTTTTGCATTCTGCTTGGTCATCAAATATCTCAAAGCAGTATGGTCAAAATGTATAATAACTTTAGTTCCTAACAAGTAAGATCTAAATTTTTCAAGAGCAAAAACCACTGCTAAGAGCTCTTTTTCTGTAGTTGAATAATTAAACTGTGCATCATTTAGAGTCCTGGAGGCGTAGTAGATGACATGAGGTAACATCTTTGGGCGTTGGCCTAGAACTGCTCCAACAACATAATCTGAAGCATCACACATGAGCTTAAATAGAAGGCTCCAATCTGGTGCTCGAATGATGGGGCCTGTCGTTAACAACTCCTTGAGTTTGTTGAAAGTTTCATGACACTCAGCTGTAAAGTCGAATGAAACATCCTTCTGCAGCAATGTGAATAATGGTCGGGATATCTTGAATTGGAAAACTCCTTGATGAACCTGCGATAGAAACCTGCATGGCCAAGAAAAGATCTCATCTCCTTCACAGTAGAAGGAGGGGGTAAGGTCCACACAATATCAACTTTAGCTTTGTCTACTTCTATACCCCTAGCTGATATGACATGTCCCAAAACAATACCTTGTTCCACAATAAAGTGACATTTGTCCCAGTTCAGCACAAGATTAGTTTCAACACAACGCTCTAAGACCATAGCTAAATTATGGAGACATAAGTCAAAAGAATCACCGAAAATAAAGAAGTCATCCATAAATACCTCAATGATCTTTTAAACCATGTCTGAGAAAATACTCACCATAGACCTCTGAAATGTGGCATAGACCAAAGGGCATCCTCTGGTATGCAAAAGTACCATATGGGCACATGAAGGTGGTCTTCTCTTATCATCTTTGTGAATGGCTATTTGATTGTACCCAGAGTAGCCATTTAGAAAACAATAATTCTCATGCCCAGCCAACAGGGGATGTTTACTCCTACATTTCTAAACACATCCAAGATCTCCTTTTGTTTGTCAACCTTCACCTATTTCTTCAACTTGCTAGGAAAATGCACATTAGGAATAATAGAAGGGGAAGGAGTAAAGGATACCTGGCCTGATCTTTGATTTGTCAGTTTTTCTATTTTAGATGCATTTTAGACGATTCAAATTGGGATTCCTGCAGAATCTTCTAACGGCTTGTCCAACGGCTTGTCCAACGGCTTGTAAGGGACAACCTGTTCAAGCACGGGCTTCTCCCACTTTCTCTTTATTAACTTGGGAAATTCTTCTAACACTTTTCCACTCTTCAAGGTCATTGCATGAGCTTCATATTTTGTGTTGGGATTGGGAAGAGTGTTGGTGGAAGACTTCCTTCCTTGACTTGAGCCATTGTTTGTTGCATTTGGCTCATTTGTCGCTCAAGCAAGTCAATTCCATTTTCTTGCTGCTGAGTTGTAGCCTTGAGTTCTTGAGCTATGGCCTTGATATCTGGGCGAAAGGCACTACTCTCCTCTCGCTCCTTCTTGTTGTCAAACATCATTTATTGCATCATGGCTTCCAAGATAGAATTCTCTGATGATATTTGAGATTGAGCTTGTTATTTTTGAGGCATACGCCTTTGGCAAAATTGTTGCCCATCTCTTGTAAGTTGTCTCTGCTGAAAACCTGGTGGAATATTTGGAGGATTGAGCACATTGTTGCTCCTATAGCTAACACAGGTCTCTATTTCCACCATATGTGTTGGGCTGTCTTTGGAAGTAATTTGCTTCTTCCTCTTGATCAACATCTTCATCTGCTCTGAACTTGGAACAATCTTTTGCTAGATGGTTTGTAGCTGAACATAAAGTGCACACAACCTGAGCTGCAGCAACAGTCATCTTCCTTGCCCACTTTCAGACTACTAGCAATCAGAGCAATATCATTCTCCATAGAGCTTAATCTTTTTCCATGGCTCCATCAATTGCAACTGTATTCAGAGATCTTCTACTTGCTCCCATGGATCTATCCCTTGACTGGAATTGCCTTGAATTTTTAACTTGATTCTCAACAACTTTCTGGGCTTTAGCTCCAGTCATATTCCATCAATTTCCCCCACAAGCTGAATCAAGCTTTGACCTGTTAAAAATTCAAGTCCTTCATAGAAGAAATCCATTTGAGTGTTGGGGTCAAATTTATGATGAGGGCACTGTCGAAGAAGACTCTTACTCTGGCTCCAGGCTTCATGTAATTCATCACTTTCTTTCTGCCTGAACGTGCTAATTTGCTTCTTCAAGTTCTTGGTGCAGGAAGCAAAGTAGAACTCTTTCATAAATGCAGAACACATCTTTTCCCATGTGTCCATAGATAGAGGAGCTAAATAATTATACCATATTTTTGCTTGCTACTTTAGTGAAAACGAAAATAAAAGGAGCAGTGTCCTCTTCCACATTTGTTTATCTCTGGATTTTGCATAATGCTGTGAATTCATTGAGATAGTCTTGAGGGTCTTCAGAAGTCGTTCCTCTCAAGTGTGGCAGACTCGATATAAGGGATGGGGGAATAGAATAAGACCCCAAATTCTCTGGTGATACAATCGGTGAATCTGCTGCACTTATGCCTGGCACAAAGGACTCTCTCAACTTGGTTATGGTGTTTGTCATTCTTCTTGGTAATGGTGGTGGTGTTAGGATATGTTGTTCTTCCTCAAATTCAGACACTATATCAGAATGTATGTTTTGCTCAGGCTGACCACCATTATTCACGTTCATGGACCGTTGTCCCTACTTCTTTCTGTTTTGCCTTGTTGAGAGTTCAATCTCTGGATCAAGTAGTAATGGCTTAGTGCTTCTAGTGTGCCTAGTACGTATACACAATATTCCTACAAACTAAAGAAACTATAAAACTCAAAAGAAAAAGAAATAAAACATAACAAAACAAAACTGAAATTTAAAGACTCTATTAGAACTTAGAACCAAGCAATTCTCTGGCAACGGCGCCAAAATTTGATAGGCGGGCAAACACCATGCAAAGATATCTTATTCTCAACTTGGATATATCAATGTAGTATGATAAATATGAGTTATCGAATACGAAGAATTGGTGAAACTAAATCCTAACACGAAATTAAAGTGCTGATAGACTCAACTACAATACACTAATGACACCACGAACCTAATCTAAACAGACTCAAATAACATTAAAATTTAACACAATAAGCTATACACAGTGGCGGACTACCAGACAAAATTTGAGGGTATTCGGAGTTGATTTGGGCACCCAATTGAATCGGCTAAGCTACGGCTGATGCAGAAAATAAATGCTGAAAGTAAATATGTTTATGAGTGCAAATGAGTTTAAACTATATGATTAATGAGTTAAGAGGAATGCAATCCACCGCCGTCATTTCATATCTCTAACACATACTTAATCTAATGTACATATCCAATCAAAAAAAGTTCCCAGAAAGGACGATAGACACGACACATCCTATTACTTAATCCTTGTGCCTATGTGAGTTTGTCATGGACCTCCCCCACATCTATCCTTCTATTTAACTCATAGTCATTGGATCCCAAGGTTTACAAAGAAGAAAGCATTACGTTCTAGAAAAGGTTTGAGAATCTACAAGGGTTCACAGGTACACTATGGACATGTCCTGCTAGACCCAGGGTTTCAATCACCCGACGGTATAATCGGTGTATCACTATAGAGAATCCGGTGGAAGAAATCAGCGTATCACTATAGAGAATCGGCGTATGCATACTAAGTTGGCCACCAAAGCAAACATACAAGAATTCATACGGTGAGTCACATAGAAAAAGAAACCCCATTCGAATTGAATATGCAAAACTAGATTAAAGTGTAAGAATTAGAAAGACTTCATGTACGGGGCTTCAAGCAGCCCCTTAACAAGGTATTTAGCTACTCATAATCTTAGTAAAAGAATCAAAACAAATCATAGAGTTGAAACAAACAAGAGAGATGAAGAAGAATGGCTTTGCTCGGCCGTTCAAGATTTCCTCGACGAGTCAAACTGGGCACTGAAGTTATTCTCCTACGGCTTGTTCTCCCTTTGCTCGAATTTGTGCTCCCAATTGCTTATTAGCCTTTCCAAAAACCTAAAATAGGTTTATATATCTCCTAATTGATCTCCTAGAGTCCTCATTGGAAAATGCTTCTTTAATTGCACAGAACTCCTTCTTGAATCCATATTGAGCTAGGAATCCCTCTTTTATTTTCTTTTTCTTTATTCCTCCACAAAACCTATAAAACAATAAATATTAATTAATTACTCAAGTTATAATAATAAACTAAATATAAAATTAATTAAATACAATATAGACGCATAAATATGTGACTATCAATATATCATGGTGATAAACACACCCCTAAGCACTCAATTGTGGTGGATATGTTTAAAACTCATAAATTGCGCAGTCCACGAAGGAAGCAAGTAAGCCAACACCAGGAGGTGTCTAAGTCTCCTTACCCTTGCCCTTTTTCGAGCAAGGGGTCTTCACAGGTATGTCAATCGAAGAGAAGCCTCCATACCCTTTCTCTTGTACTTCTTTGCCACGAGCCGACCTTCAGAAGTATCTGCATCATTCCCAAAATCCAACTTTGGTTTGTTCTTCGAACCCAATGGACATCCAAGCCTCTTTTTGTGTTGAACCACTGTCTCATCTGGCGTCTCCATAAGATCCAGAGATGCAGCTTAGAGTCTGTTCAGAAAGGAAGGAACCTCAAGTCTCTTTGGTTCCCCACTAATATAAAGTTCCGTTGTAGGGTTGATGTTGAGCATGCATCCTTGTTTCTTTTAGACTAATAAAAAAGGAAATCAATCGAAAATAAAAATAAAAATGCCACTTTTCTTTACATATAGTTTACATTAATTGGCTCATATATTTGTTCTGTCTGGTGTTAAAGAACTTCAAACTGAAAGACTGCAACAAACAGTGCTGGTTTTATATATTTGCTATGCGAAATATATATGCACCTCCTAAGCATGACTAGTGTCTTGTGTGTTCGATGCAGAAATATATCTCGGAAGAGACTTTCTCCGCGAAGCAGTCTCTTTTGATATCGGATGTTTTAACCGCGTGTACCGGTCTATCCTGTATGTGCTTCGATGCTGGCGTGCCACCGTTCTTCAATGGAATTTGGACTGATTACAGCCGCCTGACTTCTAATGTAAGCGATTAAGATAGGGAGAGCACCAACCCTATCCGAATGAGTTCTTTCTGCCTAGGAACCTAGGACTTTTGGATATGTGCACCTCTCTGCTAAATCGCGAAATCGATACCCCCACGTCTCTCGTGTAGAGCAGAGCAATTCATTGATGAAGTGTTTGAGAACACTAGCTTCCCTTGAGTTTCCAAGCCCTCAGCATACAAGTGAGCTGCCCTTCCACCTTCAGGTTGCAGGTTTTTGCTTCCTTTGAGCCGTAAATACTCTCACTCGATAGGTGACAAGCACTCAGACTGTTCTGGTTGCAAGAAGATAGATATCTCGAGGACGAGATAACCGTCTAGGTTTTGTTTGCGTATAGCAAGGATGTTTGATTGAATGTTTGTGTGTCGTGCTTTTCATAAGATCCTTGCGTTCCTTATATACTCGCTTACATATCAGTCATTGATTCTGTTTCTAACTCCTTCGCTCTTGTAACTTCGTCTGAATCTCCATACCAGCAACGTGTTATACCACTCATAGGTATTCCAATTCCATCATAACTCTCCTAAGAGTCCTGCAAATATCAACTAGTTACGATAGAAACTGAGCCGCGTGAAACCAGCTCGATAAGACACAGTGTTCGAATAGAACTCTAAGTCTTCTTCCCATCGAAGCTCGATACGAATCTCGCTAAGCTCGATAGACCTCTCTTCCTCGATAGGAACTAATAAACCAATACAGGCCGCTCGATAGACCTCGGCTATTCAAGCCCAAAGTAAATATTTTACTGAGGCCCAAACATTGCCCCTCAGGTCTTGAACTTGGAAATGTTCTGAACAAGTGAAAAGACTTGAATGTACCTTGAACGATGTGCTCATTGACTTTGAAACGCTATTCCATCATTCGAACGCCACGTCTAACCAACTCTTCGAAAAAGTATGACGCTCGACTGACTCCTCTATAAGAGCAACAATCCATATCCACAAGTTTCAACTTTCCTCAAAAACTTTTCAATCGCTCAGAGACCTGCAACTTTTTAACTCTCACAGTCAAAAAGCTTAAACCTTTCTTCTCACCGCCGTCAAAACCCTAACCCAGAAAATGCCTCCTCGTAAGGGCGTTACTATTCCTTTTGACCACGTCCACGCCAAGAAGTTTGTCAAACAGCTCAAGGAAGTCGCTACTCGATCGAACCCAGACACCATTTGCACCCTTGCCGTAGATACAGAAGAAAATACAGGTCTTCTCGGCCCATTTCTGGAATCTCCATTGAATCCAGACCTCCCAACTGTCCTTCGGGAACCCATCTGTAGCTCTTCTCTTCTTCTTCAGGTAGACCCTTCTGCAGACCCAAAGTCATGGTCTTCAAAAGACAGCCTCTGTTCCATTGGAAAATGGCCACACTCATCCTCCGACGACCTCGACTGGTACCATCAACGCCGTAGGCAAGACAAAAATCGATGGGAAGCAGCAGGAATTGCTGAACTGATTGATCTATGCTTCTCTCTTCCAACTGGAGCCAACAAACCCCCACTCGCCGTAGCAATGTGCTTCTGGGATTGCACAGCGAATTGCTTCAGGCTTCCCTGTGGAGATATAAGCATCACAATGCTCGATCTCTACACCATATTTGGAGTTCCTGCCGCTGAGAGAAGTTGGACTTCTCAGGAAACCATCCAGACTACTCAAAAAGCCTCAGAGATGCGGCTTCAATCCTACTCTGCCTGGGTGAAACACTTTTCAAAAGTGACAGACCCAGCACAAGGAGGGATTGCCTTTTTGGAGTACTGGCTATCAAAGTATCTGTTCTGCACGACCTCAGCGAAGGTCATCAAGACGTGGACCAATCTCGCCGAACGTCTCTATAGCGGAGAACCACTGAGTTTGGTTGAATCCGTTCTGGCCTCCGTTTACTACAGTCTCAAGCGAGTCACTCTATCGAGGCTCGACTTGAACCAAGCTGGACCACTTTGGATGGTAGACTTCTGGCTGCAGGTCTATTTCCCTTTCTTCTGTCCCTGCAAAACCCCTAGATTCGAAGAACACAAGATTTTGGGCAAGTCACTGGTCTCTATGACGCCCAGGACTAAGCAATGGTCCTACTTCAACTGCTTCAAGCAACTCTGCTACCAGAAGGACCTTCCCTATACCGCCATCGAGAGAATTCTGGGTCGTCGTCATCCTGGCCTCCTCTCAAGTGGCTTCATGCCATCTCCTGATCAAGATAATCAAGCGAGGAGTTTGTTCGTTAAGTCGAACACTTGCCAGGATCTACCACTTCCAGACTCCGGGTATGAGCTTTATGCTCCCAATCACTTCTGCAGGCAACTTGGGCTCGGCCAAGATGCCCCTATGCCCCTTGTATGTTCTGTCAATAAGTATACTCTCTGGAGGGCAGAGAGTAAGTCTAATGCAGCAGAAGTCATCGATGAAGAATTTGGCTTTCCGTTGGTGATAGTTCCTGAGATTACTAAGCCACTATCTCCATCGAGGTTGGTTACCCCAACATACCTTACTTGGTATTCCCAGTTCTGGGTCGAGCTGCAATACAAGAGTCCAGCACTGTGCTTTGCCACCATCTTCCGTCAGTTCGATGAGAAATTCCCGATGACAGAAGATAAAGATGCACTCAACGATCCTCCCTCTGACTCGAGCCCAACTCCATGGCCACAGGTATGTTTTTTTAATTCAGAAATTTCCACTTGTGTTTGGAAATCTTAAGATCAGCAATAACCATCCTTCTCTTCCCTCACAGTGCCGTCCAGAGCCAGATATAACCATGGCCATTCAATCCTTCAAGAAGAAAAGGACCCAGCGTTCCAGATCACCTGTAAGTATTCGATTTATTATCTTTCCAGAACACGCTGATTCCTATCACTGATCTCGATTCTGGCCCTTAATATTTGTAGCTTAAAAGCTCCAAGAAACAGCGGAGGGCTCCAGAGAGTGGAGTTTGGTTGGAGTCACGGCTCAGGAGTAGAGACAAATGACTACGCCTCATCACTCAAGCCTTCTTTGCTTCATTCGATCAAAGGAGTAGCCAAGCCTCAGGGTCTAGTGCTTGCTCGGCCATCGCCTTTACTATTGCACACTGGTTTTGTGCGAATCCAAGCAGCACTCCCACTCTCTCTCAGTTCGATAACCTCCTTCTCCAAGGCTCCAGGGAATGGCAAGAGCTATGCAATGATGAGTCCCTGGCCATAAAGTATCCAAACCAACATTTTGACTTGGACACCATCTTGAAGGCAAACATCAGGCCGCTCCAATTTTCGGCTGACGATTCCTGGATAGGATACTTTGATCCTGAGAGGTTTGCTAATCTGAACGGTCATCCATCCTTCGATGGTTTGTGAGAACACATCCAGAAAAGCCGGAAGCCCCAAGTCTACATAGTGAGCTGGAATGACCACTTCTTCGTCCTCAAGGCTGAAGACGAAGCCTTCTATATAATAGACTCACTAGGAGAAAGGCTTCAAGAAGGACACTGCCAAGCCTTTATTTTGAAGTTCGATGAATCCAGCACCATAACCGACACTGCAGACAAGGCTATAATTAGCAGCCACAAAGAGTGTTGCAAGGACTTTATAGTGCACTTCTTGGCTGGAGTCCATCGAGAAGAGCTTGAGGAAGAGGAGAAGAAATAACCTGTAGCCCTTATCACCTTGTTCAATCGTCTTCAAATCGAAATTCAAGGTTGCTACATTCCCACCTCTTCTGGCGAAGGTTCCAGTGCTCATGATGAACAAGTTTTCTCAGAGGCTGAACAAATTGTCTCCTCACCGGAGCCCAGATCTGATCGATCACAGACTCCAGTTGAGACTAGCCCAGAGGTCGAAGCATCGAGTCCTCCTTTATCAGAGCCACAAGTTCAGACTCAAGAGGAAACACCAGTACTGTCTCCCCAACAAGTAAGCTATCGTAACCTCATTTCTTAGGTTAGTAATTTGTTCGATATAGTCCTAACACTTCCTGTCATTTTATATCGAAGTTCGATGTCGTTCCTATGGACCTGGTCATTCAGCAAAGTCTTCCTGATAGCCCAAGGAAACAAGCAAGCACAGTAGGAGAACCAGTTTCGATGGTCATCGAGGATCAACCTGATCGGTCTCTGGATATCAATGAAGGACCTCTCGTTAGAAACAAGGAAAAACCTGTCCCCTCTTCATCATCCAGAAAGCAACTTGACCTGCTCAGTGTGCAAGAATCAACCATGGTTCAAGAACTTGCAGGTGCACCGAGTACCTCAAGCACTCCTCTTGATCGTACCGTCCTCATTTGTCAGCTTCGTACAATTCTTTCCGGGCCCCTAGACTCCAGTTCAGATGTTCAGGCCGTTTCGAGACAAATGAAGGAATTGCGAGCCACTGCCCCTGCAGACTTCATTCCTCTCCTGAATAAGTTAGAAGACCATTTCCTTGAGTATCAACACCAAAGCGAAGTCTTTCATGACGTACTTAACACTCGGGGTTGAGCGTGAGACTGAAGCAGCGAGCACCCTAGAGCGAACAACTCGAAGGGAAGCAGAGGAAATCCAGAAACTTGTGCAGGAGAAAGAAACAAGGGAAACGGCTCTATTGACCAAACGTGCCCAAAGGCTTGCTCTCGAGGCCGATCTTGCCAAACTCAACTCTGAAATAGCTATCTTGGAAACTGAAATCCCCGCTTACCAGGACAAAGTGTGTCATTTCCTGAATGAGGACGAGGCTCGGGCTCAACATCTACAAGAGGCACGTGCGAAAGTTAGTGAAGCTTGTTTAGCAGCTCAACAAGCCTGGGTGGCCTCGGAGTATACTAAAATCTTGATCAAGAGCTTCGTCTTCCAATTGCAACTTTTGGGCCCCTAGTATAGGCTTTTTGTACTTGTTATCGAACAAACAAAGATTTTCATATATCTACATTGTTTTGACAACAAAGCTTCTATTGGGCTTAAAATTTAATTGGGCCTCTATAATAAGCCCTTTTCCCAACTCTGACCCAGCCTCATTTCAGGCTGTAACTAATTTTAACTTTTCGGTTGTCCAGCAATAAATGGAATTGAATTCTATACTTGGAATCCGTATCGCGTCAAACCTATCGAAATCTTTGAAATACGTTTTACCTGCCCCAAAGATCTTTTCATTTATCATGCACTCCTTGCGAGCAGATAAACCGCTTCCATGGTCCACTGTTAATTGAACACGTATTCACCATTGTTGGGTGTAATTACTCACGCGAAACCAAACAGTTGTAATTCCTGGCTATAAAAGGTTCCCTTCCCTTGGTGAAAAATGAACCAAGTCCTTTGCGAGAATGAATCAAACCCAACTCGAAATGCTCTGGTCTTACTATCCAAAGAAACCTCCAGATAAATCCTTCGATGTTCAGTTCCTTAGATAGCAATATCCATGCCCAAACCTGGACTAGATAGCAATATCTATGCCCAGGCGCTGCCTTGGCTCTCCCTGCTTGAAGGAGACTCTAAGGGAGAAGCCACACTCCAGAGGTTCCATCCCCTTCGTCTTCTGCCTTGCACCCGCTCAGTGTCAATAGGCATAGAGGGTGGTGTTCCTCTTCAATGCCTCCAGCAATCCATGGGGAAAGTTGGGGGCATCATGCTGGAGAAAAGGCAGCAATCATCAAGACAGGTGCAACTCTTGTTGTAGTCCTCCTCCTCTTGTCTTGACGATTCAGCTTCCTCTCCCTCTCCAACGCCGAGGTCGATCTCTTTCAATCACCGAGATCGATCTGCAGGCTTGATCTTTTTGTTTAGGTCTTCAGACCTCTTTAAGGAGATGGGATTGGGAATGCAGAGGATCTTGGGAAGAATGAATCTTTTCTCGCTCTCCAACGTGGACCTTTTGTCAAGTTTTAACTTCTTGGGAGATGGAGAAGCGAAAAAGAGGAACTCATGAAGAATGAATCTTTTACTTTCTTGAGTTTCTTTCTTTTGCAATTGTCCCAGATTCCTCTTCACCATATGGTATCAGAGCCTAAGGCCGCAAAGCCTTTGTATTATTCCAAGTATTTGAATGTAATATTTATTTTGAAGTGTAAAAGTTCTTTGTATTGATAAACTCGTATATAGTTTGTTCAAAAATTTAAGCCACTAATTAAGACTGGCTTGTATCGAACTTTGACTTGGAATAAAATAACTACTCTGATTACAAAATTTGGCCTCAACTATAGGCGCTAACTATTTAACCCCATTAATAGGTTATTTAATGTTTATGATCCTCGATGAGTATATGTGTTGCCCCTGTAGTTTATATATGCAAAAGCATGAATAAACTAGATTAAGCAGTATCTGGAGGATCATCATACTCCCAAACTGGTTGTATGTATTTCTTTAGGTAACGACCATTTATCGGGTTTGCATGTATAGTACCATCTCGATCTCTCAGACGAACTGCTCCTTTACCCAATAGTCGATCGACGATGTATGGTCCTTCCCATTTTTCTGACCATTTTCCTCGTCCATCCGTTTTCTCACCGATAGGCAAAATCACTCTCCAGACGAGTTCTCCTTCAGCAAAACTCATGCCCCTTGTTCGCTGGTCATAGGCACGAGCCACCTTTTGTTTCTCAGCACGTAGACTTTCAAAAGCCTGAATTCGATGCTCATCGAGATCTTCATGCTCCTGCCACATTGCTTGGACATAGTCTTCACCGATCAAATTGTGTTGCTCCATCACCCGTAAAGACTGAACATTGATCTCCAAAGGCAAAACAGCATCGTGCCCGAACATTAATGCATAAGGAGTTGTACCTGTGGGGGTCCTCTTACTAGTCCTGTAAGCCCACAAGGTATAAAAAAGTTCTTCATGCCACAGTCTGGCATTTCCAGCGAGCATCCGTTTTAGGATATGAATAATGATTTTATTGCTCGCTTCAGCTTGACCGTTGGATTGGGCATAGTATGGAGAAGAGTGGAGGAAATGGATCCCCAGATCCTTCATTAAGGTATTTACTTCTCCAGACATGAAGGCTGCCCCTCGGTCTGATACAAAACACTCAGGGATGCCAAACCGACATATAATATCTTCAAACAAAAATTGGCGGATGACCTTCGCTGAAGATACCCTGAGGGGTCGAGCTTCGACCCACTTTGTGAAGAAATCAGTAGCCACTATAATGAACTTATGCCCTTCAGATGAATGAGGATGAATCATTCCAATTAAATCCAAAGCCCATCCTCGAGCTGGCCAAGGCTTGATTATAGGCTGTAATGGTATTCTGGGCATATGGTTGACTGGACCATGTCTCTGGCATTCTTCACAACCTTTAGCGAATGTGATGCAGTCTCTGAGCATTCCTAGCCAATAAAAGCCATGTCTTCTTAATAACCATCTCATTTTGGGACCGGCTTGATGAGCCCCTGCTACCCCAAGATGGACCTCTCTCATTAACCGCTTAGCGTCACGTCCAAAGACACACCTTAACAGTATGCCTTCTTCTCCCCTTCGATATAGCTCAGAATCTTTGAGCACATAATTGGGAGCTAAAAAACGAATCCGCTTGTCAACCGGATTATTAGGATCCTGAGGATAAGAAATGATTTCCTGTCTCCAGTCTTTGTCGATGTGATCAAGTGTAGCAACGTACCATTCGTTTTTATCTTCTTGTCGTGCAAGGAAAGATGGAAGGGTTCTTCTTTCAACCTTGAGTATTCTTTCTCGTACTCCATCTTGCAAGCTTACACCCGTTGCTAGTTGAGCCAACTCATTAGCTGCATAGTTCTTCTCTCGAGGAACATGACTCAACTCCACCTCTGTAAACAACTTCAATAAATCACAGGCCCTTCTTGCATAAGGTTCTAGTATTGGACCTGCCTTGTATTTTGTCTCAAGTTGTCTGATCACTAGTTGGGAATCTCCAAGAACATGTACGTCATTGATCTCCATATCTAATAGAAGTTCTAATCCAATGATTAAAGCCTCGTACTCTGCTTGATTATTTGTGCACTTGAAGTCCAACCTGAAAGAATAAGAATAAGTTTGGCCGCGTGGGGAAATCAAAGCTACCCCTGCCCCAGCCATAGTGCTCGTACTGGACCCATCGAAATATAGACACCAAGGGGCCAAATCAATACGAGCGAGATCCAGTTCTGGCCCGTCAACCACTTCTTCCATAGGATGATGAGCCAAAAAATCAGCCACTGCCTGGCCTTTCACCGCTTTCTGAGGAACGTATTGTAAAGAAAATTCTGATAGAGCCAGAATCCACTTTCCAATACGACCACGGAGAATTGGTCTGGATAACATATACTTCACTAAATCTGTTTGTGCTATGACACACGTAGTGAAGGATAGCATGTAGTGCCTCAACTTACACCCTGAAAAGTATAAGGCTAGGCATAATCTTTCCATTGGAGAATATCTCGTTTCACAATCATTCAAGGTACGACTAAGGTAGAAAATAGCACGTTCAACCCCTGCTGTGTCGTCCTGAGCCAGTAGGCTTCCAATGGAGAGTTCGGTAGCTGATATGTACAGCTTAAGAGGAACCCCAGGTCTTGGAGGAACCAAGACTGGTGGGTTTGTTAAGTATGCTTTGATGGTATCGAAGGCCTCTTGATGTATAGGCTCCCATACAAAGTCTTTCTGATTTTGAAGCTTGAGGAGAGTAGA
The DNA here is from genome assembly GCA_946800695.1 of Geum urbanum. Taxonomy (NCBI): domain Eukaryota; kingdom Viridiplantae; phylum Streptophyta; class Magnoliopsida; order Rosales; family Rosaceae; genus Geum; species Geum urbanum. The sequence goes on along the minus strand of OX327001.1, from coordinate 50,733,971 downwards.
GAATGATTGTGTCTTCCCAGCGGCATTGGCAATAAACCGTCGTAAGAAATTGATCTTCCCTAATAGACGTTGTAGCTCCTTCTTACTCTTCGGTGGGGCTGCACTGATAACCGCTTGTTTTTTATCATCCGGTATCTCAATCCCACGCTGATGAACTAGAAAACCCAGGAAGTCGCCTGCCTGGACGCCAAACACACATTTGGCTGGGTTCATCTTCAGTTGGTGCTGCCTCATTCTGAGAAACACTTGTCTCAAGTCTTCAAAATGGTCGCTTCGATGTTTCGTTTTGACTACCACATCATCAATGTATACCTCCATGGTCTTACCAATAAGATCATGAAAGATCCAGTTCATTGCTCGTTGGTAGGTTGCCCCTGCATTTTTGAGTCCAAATGGCATATCGACATACTCAAAAACACCGGCAAAGCCTGGGCATCGAAACGCTGTTTTATGTCTATCCTCTTCAGCCACTGGAATCTGGTGATATCCTGCAGTACCATCCATGAACGTCAACATCTCATGGCGGGCAACTGAGTCAACCAACAGATCAGCTACTGGCATAGGATAAGCGTCCTTAGGGGTTGCATTGTTCAAGTCTCTGTAGTCGACACATACTCGCATCTTCCCGTTCTTTTTCTTAACTGGAACTATATTAGACAGCCACTCATTATATTTGGCTACTCATATAATCCCTGACTTGAGCATTTTCTCAACCTCCTCTTTGACTAGAATTGCTGTCTCTGTGTTCATGCGACGCATCTCTTGTTTTACAGGCTTCTTTCCCTCGATGGTGGGCAAGTTGTGACAAACTAAGTCTGGTGAAAGACCCGGCATGTCCTCATATTTCTCTGCAAAACAATCTGCGTATTCTTTCAGCAACTCAATCATCTTGAGCCTCTCTTCAGGCTCCAAAAAAGTACTTATAGCCACAGACATTGGCTCGTCCTGTGTCCCAATCTGAATGTGTTCGATGGGATCTTTGACTTTAGGAGGTATATCATCTAAGGCTGCTGGAGCTAGTTGAATCTCCTCCTCCTCTTCTAAGTCTTGCAGAACGTCCTCATCCACGTATTCCAATGCTGCAATCATTGGAACCTTCTCAAAGGCTTGGCTTTCTAACATAAAGTTGTGAAAGCGCTCGTGCAACGAAAGACAAGCCTCGGTCTCTATTTCTGATAGAGACCCGTTCATGGAGAATGCCTGGATGGTAGCTCAATGGTGTAGGGTCTTTGACTATCCTGATTTGCTTGAACAATCCCCCACTGAGCTAATTCAGAGGCCGTGACACCCATCGGGCGGCCTTTACTATCGACGCCACATACATCCAGTGGCCTAAGGTCACTGTGGTAATATCTGGCCTCTAGTGCATTAGCAGAGACGGAATATGGGCGAGGGTCAGCGTTGACTATTTTTGCTTCACCTGATTCCATATTCCACAGTAGCATCTGCTGATGCAGCGAAGATGGTACACAGTAGCTTCGATGGATCCAATCACGTCCTAGGATCGCACTATATGGTGATGTACATTCTACCACAAAGAATGTATAAGTGCCCGAAGCTATCCCGATGTGTACCTGTAGGAAGACAATTCCCAAGGTCTTCGTTATGCTACCCTGAAAGTTCCTGACACTCAGCGAGGTCTCTTGGATAGCTGACTTGGGAACACCGATAAGGGCCAATGCCTTAAAGGTGATGATGTTCATCGCTGCCCCTGAGTCCACCAATAGTTTGTTCAATTAGACTCCTTGGACTTGTCCTGTGACATATAGTGGCCGCATATGCATGGCCATGTCAATGGTGGGCTTGGAGAACATCATTTATCCTCTTGTTTCTGGTGAATCTAGTTCTTGTGTGTCATCAAGTGTGGAACTGTCTGGCACCTTTGATTCTTCATCTTGTAACATCACGCTGCTGATGTTCCTGGATTCATCTCTTGTCGTGGATGAGGGCAAAGCATATTTGGAGGATAGGACATACACCATGTTAATGGCTGCGGTGTCCTCCTCGATAGAATCTTGTACTTCATCGACCTCATCCTCACTGTAATCCACCAACTCCTCATCGTTGTCGTAGTTATCCCCTTCAGCCGATGACTGTCCTCCCACGATAGACACTGTAGTCAGTTCGAGGTTAGCAACTTGCTGTACTATATCCTCAGGAATAGGATCGATAGCTGCTGGTGGTGAAGTTGGCGGTGTAGCTGTTTCCTTGGGAACTGGAGTTGGTTTCTTGGCCTTCGCTTGTTCTTCTACAACTAAAGGCCTTGGCTTCCATCGCAAGACTGGTGGCTTGCTTGGAGTACTTCGTTGTGCTGGCCCCTCCGTTCCCTTGGAAGGTGTCTTCAACCCTACTTGTTTCACCGTGTCTTCTTCAAAGTTAAGGCGCCTCCTTACTGGTCGTTGTTTCTGAACTACACGATGAACCTCTAGAGTAGGTTCAGACTCTTTTCCTTTATTTGCTAGTTCTAGGTTTCTCTCGAAAACCCCTGGTCTTTGGGTTCTCACTTTAGGTTCGTGAGATTTCTTCCCAAACACGACTAAAGGATTTGCTGCAAGAGTGTTCAATCTCCTCTGCAGCACTTCTGGAGGGAACTCCAGGTCTTCTTCCTTGATAAGGCCAGCTTCGTAAGCATCTAATGCTCTCTTAGCCCTACCAAAGCGTCGCTGTAGGTTCCTCCTCTTACTTGGAGTCACCTCGACTGTCTTTCCCTTCTCCTTTATATACCATACATCCTCCTTTGTGATGTTCCTCGATGCTGGAGGAACATATGGTTTGATAAGCGTATCAGCCACCTTAGACTCAGGCGTTTTAACCACACTGGCCTGGTTTGTGGCTTTTGGTCGCTTGGGAGCGGGAGTATCCCTTTGCCTTGATTGTTGGGGTTGATGATCTTTATTGGAAAATAGTTCCGGGAAGGCTCTGGCTGCCTGAGCCAGCTCTTCGAAGGAGATCTTCAGCCCACTTCTCAATTTACAGTGTGCGCAAAGGGCCACTGGCGAATCCGCTTTAGGGTCCACCTTTTCTTTTCCTTTATTCTTTGGTGTACGAGGTAGACTCTCGCCAGCAGTTGATTGGTCGTTGGGTTGCTTTCTCTTGTTTGTTTTAGTACCTGTCACGTCCAGCATTCCAACTATCATGGGGATTGGAGCTGTGAGATTAAACGATGGTTTCTGCTCGATCGCTATTACTCCATCATCAATCAGCTGCTGTATCTTATACTTCAGATCTCTACAAGCAGCTGTAGTATGACTTCCCCATTTGTGGTGGTATTGACAATAAGGGAGACCCCTAACCTCTTCAGGCTGTGGGTCTGGAGATCCCCAGTTGTCAGGCACCACTGCTATTCCTTCTAGGCATAGCTTTTCAAATATCTCTTCCCGCCAAGACGCATCATATGTGACGCGCGTCCGCTTGGGTCGGACAAAGGCTATGTTCCGCTTGGCCCTTCGCTTGGACTTCTTCTTTTCTTGAATTAGTGTATCTGGATCGTGCTCCGAAGAAGTACCGCTGACGGGAGATTCTGTGATCGGAGGAGATGGTGTTCTGTGAGGATATTCAGGGTGAAAATCCATCTCTCCGTCTTCAATGATCACAATCACTTGCCAGTTAATCAAGCCCTGGATCTTATCTTTCAGGGTTGAACACATCGATGTTCGATGACCGAAGTGATTGTGGAATCTACAAAAGTGTTGGGCTGGCCCTTCATACCGTAGGTGTCTAAGCTTATAGACAGGGTAGAAAAAGATCAGCCCCATGTCCTTTAACCTATCCAAGTATCCATCCACCATGTCCGTCTTGAATGAATAGGTTAAGTAGGCTGATTGATTCCAAGCCTCTTTGTTTCTGAGGATTCTATTAGGTGCTGGCCAACTTACATCAACCATGTTCACCTGTTGAGCAGGGAATGGCTCAGAATCCACCAATGCCGCTGTTTTGGACGAACCCTCCAACTCCAGCTTCCCTTCATTGATCCACTTCTGGATCTGGTCCTTTAGCTTAATGCAGTCCTTGGTAAGGTGGTTCCATGCACCATGGAACTTGCAATACTTTTTACCCTTCAACTGCTCAGCCGTGGGAAGCGGCCCGAAGTCTGCCTTGACCACGCGTAGACTGTATAGCTCGTCCAATATCTCATGCGCCATGTTGGCATCATAAGTATATTTCTCGAACTCTGGCTTAGTGAAAGCCACTGTCGAGAGCTTGATGAGACCTCTACTCTTCTGAAGTTTACGGGGTTTCAGTACTTTACTTGACATCAAATCCACAGCCCCAACTTGGTCATCCTCAGAATCTGTTTCTTGGTCGTCCACCTGTTCAGCGTAAGCCACTGTTCTTGGCTTTAACATATCATAGGTTCTACTGTTGTACGTCCCTTTGGACGCATTCTTCCTGTTATCTCTCTCCTGCATATTGCTGTATGCTCTGGTCACCGCAGCGATGAATTCATTCAGAGAGAAATACCTGCTATTTAAGAATAGCTGGTGGTACGTGTCCTCCAGCCCATTCTTAGCCATCTCGACCACCTCTTCCTTGCTGAGAGGGGTCTTACATAGATTATACTCTGAACGGAAACGATGTAGGAAAGTGACCGGACTCTCGGTCACCGACTGGCTAAGAGAAGCCAATTTCCCTACGGTGGTTTCTGGCCGTTCCATTCCAAAGTGGTCTATGAACAAAGCCTCCATCTCCTTCCACGTACCGATCGAGCCCTTTTCGATGCCAGTGTACCAAACGAGGGCTGATCCCGATAATGACGAACCAAAGACCCTTAGTTTGAGTCCATCGTCCTCGGCGAACTGACCCAGCTGCAAGGTGAAGTAAGCCAGATGTGTTGCCGCATTCGCATCGTCATCACCGGAGAATGTCTGGAAGGTCTGGTGCTTATAGAACTTTGGCCAATGCCATTCGTTAGGATCGTCTTTGGGTAGAGGAAACGGTGCTTCGTAAGACTCATGCATCTTGGATATTCTGACATTACAATCATCCATGAGCTTATTTATACGTGCCTCCCACTCGAAAGCAAAATCCTCTGATCGTCTGGTTTTCCTAGCCAAGTCCGATACGGTTTTGGTTAGAGAACCCAGGTCCCTATCAACTCTTTGAGTGATAGCCGCCGCTGCCCGGCAGTATTCTTCCAATCCTTTGTCTAAGAGGCTTTGGACATCAGCCCGTAGGCGTTCTTGGTTTTCTGCCAAACTAGCTATCTGAGCATTTATGGATTCTTTATCCTCTTGTTCTTGTTTCAACTCTAATTGCATAGACCGCATAGTACTCGCTATCTTTTTTAAGGAGTCGGTCTGAGCAGCGAGATGATCATTATGTTGCCCAAGTCTGTCTTCGAGCGATCGAAAACTACTAGCATGGTATAAATCCCGTTTTGCTGCATAAGCTACGTATTCGTCATACGTGAGTGCCTTTATCTCCGTTTCACTTAGAGGTTCGACCTCCATGATGTTGAAGTCGCTAGCGAAGATAACTTTAACCGCTTGATTACTCAATGAACGACACTGGTTAGAAGTGTGTTCACGGTATGCCGGTTGTGGATGTTTACGACACTGAGGGTAAACCCTTCGATAAGGGTCTCCAATTGTCGCTTAGAGACGCAAAGAAGTATTGACAATCCCACTGGGCGTGCCAAAATGTTCGATTTTGACACAACAGTGGTTTCTTGTTTAGAGACACGAGAGTTAGACAAAATTATTTTTATGTCCCACTGGGCGTGCCAAAATGTTCGATGCAGAAATATCTCTCGGAAGAGACTTTCTCCGCGAAGCAGTCTCTTTTGATATCGGATGTTTTAACCGCGTGTACCGGTCTATCCTGTATGTGCTTCGATGCTGGCGTGCCACCGTTCTTCAACGGAATTTGGACTGATTACAGCCGCCTGACTTCTAATGTAAGCGATTAAGATAGGGAGAGCACCAACCCTATCCGAATGAGTTCTTTTTGCCTAGGAACCTAGGACTTTTGGATATGTGCACCTCTCTGCTAAATCGCGAAATCGATACCCCCACGTCTCTCGTGTAGAGCAGAGCAATTCCTTGATGAAGTGTTTGAGAACACTAGCTTCCCTTGAGTTTTCAAGCCCTCAGCATACAAGTGAGCTGCCCTTCCACCTTCAGGTTGCAGGTTTTTGCTTCCTTTGAGCCATAAATACTCTCACTCGATAGGTGACAAGCACTCAGACTGTTCTGGTTGCAAGAAGATAGATATCTCGAGGACGAGATAACCGTCTAGGTTTTGTTTGCGTATAGCAAGGATGTTTGATTGAATGTTTGTGTGTCGTGCTTTTCATAAGATCCTTGCGTTCCTTATATACTCGCTTACATATCAGTCATTGATTCTGTTTCTAACTCCTTCGCTCTTGTAACTTCGTCTGAATCTCCATACCAGCAACGTGTTATACCACTCATAGGTATTCCAATTCCATCATAACTCTCCTAAGAGTTCTGCAAATATCAACTAGTTACGATAGAAACTGAGCCGCGTGAAACCAGCTCGATAAGACACAGTGTTCGAATAGAACTCTAAGTCTTCTTCCCATCGAAGCTCGATAGACCTCTCTTCCTCGATAGGAACTAATAAACCAATACAGGCCGCTCGATAGACCTCGGCTATTCAAGCCCAAAGTAAATATTTTACTGAGGCCCAAACATTGTGTGATGCAGTTTGCAGAACATAATTATTTATTCCGTTTAGTTAGAGGAGTAATGATCCTCTTCGATCTCCTTCATCGTATTTTACCATCGCTGTTTGCTGTAGAAAACAAGTGGAACTAGTGAGAAAACCAAAATATGCATACGCAAAAAAAAAAAATCATATAAAAGTATCTCTGAGTTTATTTGAGAGATTACAAACACACCTTGAGGAGAAAGGAAGAAATAGTCACAGTAGCAGCAAAATGAGAAACCAAATAGCTGGTTCTCTATGCCAAAGATTAACAGAGATCAATAGTCACGGTAGCAGCACCAGAGACTTCGAGAGGAGAATCCCAATAAAGGGTGATTTGTAAGTAGAAGAGGCCATGACAGTCCTCTATGTCAAAGACTAAGAGATCAAGGTCGAAAGTTGAGACAGCACGCATCAAACATCATTTTTACAGTTTGTTCTAGCGATGCCTGCTGCCTACTCTGGTGAACTGGTGTGTAGCCCGCTAGAGCATAGTACATTGTTTGGACCTCACAATGTTAATCACATAATCCGAACGTCTTATTTTAGGACCCCCTTCAAAGATTTTCTTACAAAATTCAAGCTAATCCAATATCTTTTTTATTTCCAATGTTCAATCAAAAATTTTTTTGTTAGTTCATTAGTTTGATTAATTTTGTATCTGCTTGATATTTGTATGTGATGATCCTTAAAGGGGGGCTAAGAATTTGAACTACTCGGTTAATGTGATTACACTGTTTGATAAGTATGGTGTTGGCTACATATTTAACCAACATACTTGACTGCAGGTCACATATGTATAGTAATATATGCTTTCCAGTTCATGTAATGTTTGGGAAGTGAGTAAAACAGGAGCAGCACGACCTGATGAGCTCAGTGAAACTTGTGCTTCCAATTCCATCAGTCCATGGTTTGAACCACTACCTTGCATGTTGGTGATGTGTTCAAAAATCATGAACCAGAGAGACGCCTTTGAGTCCATCCCTGCACCAATAAATTTCTTTGTAACAATATATTTGACAGTCATAATAATTTACTTTCTCGAAGGTGTAATATTATTGATACGAAAAAGATACCAATACAAATACTTCTAAGTTCTAACATACAACAGACTCCGTACAGAAATTAAAGACCATATGTGGTGATAGCACAAGAAAGGCCATATGTGGCTATAGCAACTAGGAAATGTATAGCATGTGCAACTCTTCATCATCTGTTTGTATGTTTGTTTGGGCAGAAATCCTTAATCTGATAGTATCCCTTATGAATATGAAAAGATCCCATTCCCAAAACAAGAGCAAAAGCACACAATTTCGCGAAGGCATGCTTCTGGAGATGTCTTTGCTTCAAACTAACTGAACTCAAGCCTGCATTTCTAACATGAAGATTAGGGAGAACACAAAAATCTCCATGCCAAGTTTTGACAGTTAATTTTAGATGTGAATTTCTGCAAAAGTTAGGTGATTAAAGGCGTTAAATACTTATCAATTATTGTTGTGATTATTCAGTAATTAGCATAGCCAAGGGAAACTATGTAAATGGTTTTAATTAAAACATTAACTTCTTCCTTTTAGAGCAATATTTTCACATCTAACCGGAAGCAATAAAACACAAATTTGACAGAATGTATATATCACAGAAGACAGGCTAGAGAATCTAATAGAAGGTACAAACAATATCATCTATAAAAGTAACCATGACATTTACAGTGAAAATCACCCTTATTGGATAGTCATGATTCAGTATTGGTTCTTAATTGGTACTTACAGAGCTTATAGCAGAATCTGTTGTCAGGCAGATCAGCCAGGAAAGATCACTTCGACTCAGTTATATTTGTCACCACAGTTCATACTTCCATTGCTGCTAAGATCTTTAGGGTGGAAAGTAAAATGAAAAGAATGAAAAGCATAGCACACAAGGAAATTTTAAGTAATGAACTGTGAATTGTGAAGAGAACTAGACGCGATTACCAAGCTTTAAAAAGAGGTGAGAATGTTAGATTCGACAAAGTGCATGCAACAAACAATGCTAGGTTGAGTACACCTGCCTCGACAGTTATATATAGCTGGCGATCATGGCGAAAATTGCTCGAGCTGGGGAACGTGTAACCATGCATGATATGCGTACACAAATTTGGTAAAGAGATCAAGATGGCATTTATGTTTGTTCAGTTTTCAGTACAAAAGCTCACGTAAGGAAATCGCACAAGCTAGCTCAAAGCTTAACCAGCTTCCGAATTGTGTTTTGGCCATGCAGTTGGCCCTCATGCACATTAGAACATACCTGATCTAAGACATTTAAGTTGATTGAAGAAGTGATCAACACAATTTTGGAAGCTACAAACATGATTGAGACATGTATGATCAAGGATGGTGCATGTTATATGGATTAGGATCACAGATATAAAGAGAAAAGAGTTCAGACATAGAACGATATATGGAAAACATTGAGTATTCATAGAATAAGTGCATTTGCCGCCCAGCTACATTAGGATCTTTAAAAGGACTTTTATAGTTGGTTAAAGCACATACAGAGTTAGTACGTTTTCATAGTTTATGAATCGAATTATACCTTCTTAGGAAAATATAAGACTAATTTTTATTTTTTAAATGGATAAACAAAAAAGGTAATCATTATCAGAGCTGTATTGTTTTTGGAACTGTTACAATGGCATAAGCCTACCGGGACTCTTATATATGTAATCCGTAGCATTTACATCGTGAACACATTGAATAACTACCAAGAGATTAGATTTTTTTTTTAATTTGAATGGATAAAATTGGCTGTACTGTATTGGATTATTCTTCGGGTTTCAAAATTCAAAAAAATTGCAAGATATCAAAACATGGCAGGTGCGCAGAGCTTGTGCCATAGTTCTGAATTAAGGATGAAGAATTCAAACTTTTAGCACCAAAGACTCTTCATTTCACTAAAAAGTGGCAATTTTTTATCAACTGCAGGTGTGTTTTCATGTTTAATAAACTTATCCAACAGCAACACCAGAATCAAGAATCAACCACTAAGATTTTAATTTGAGATGATGATTATGTAACTAACAAAGAAAAATATATCGCAATAATGTAAGACATTAGATAGACTAAAAGATGTGCTTCTCTAGAAAGCTAGCCAAACATAAGGAAAATTTTATTCATCAGTCACATCGAAACAAAATAATAAAAAGATTAATTTAGTTTCAGAAATACCCAATTAGTGGAGGCTTTCCTTTCCTTGGCTGTTCCTGGAACATGCTCGATAAGTGTTTGCTTGAAACACGCCAGCCAAAGTTTCAAGCCTGCTGACCCTAGCTTTGAGCTCCAAAACCTGTTCCTCAAATAAAGACCAGCAGCTAGCACAAGGATTACCATTGTTACTTACAGCATGGTGATCAGGACTTGTTGCTTCGACCCCATTGCATTTTTCCGGTTTGTCCTGGCCTTGGATCCTCCAATCAAAGCTTCACTCAACATAGCCTCTTTCTCAATCCTCCCTTCATACAACTAAAGGAACCTTCTTCCACAATCAAACATGTCAAACTTTGAACTTCACCTGATAACTTGGTGTTCTCGCCACCTTTTAATCGGCTTCGATAATTTTAATGGTCTTTACAATATTCCAAATTTCTGATGCTTTGAAGCTTTAATTTCTAGGATATTTTGAAGCTCGAAGACCTATTTCTCAAATCTGCAAGCCAAATCTTTGCCAATAGTGGTTACCATGTCATTATTTGGATTTCTTTTCTTTACTCGGGACTACATATTTCAGGTTCCACTTGGCCTTACACCCCCATGTCAAAGTTGGACTCAGCATAACCACTTTCTCTAATAATTTTGACATCACAATTTTTACAAAACTTTCCCGGCAACTGAATCATCACCCCCGGCCCTTTTCTAGTTTATACATTCACTTCTGTTTTTCCAAAGTTTCTGGATTAGTAAGGTCATCAAAACCATGGGATGTCCAGCTCCCAATATAGCACTGTAGGAGGAACAAGGGAACCATTGCCTTCATTTCTTGCTTTCTTATCCTTTACAGCATTTACAGAACTCTATGGACACGAAACAGCACGAATGGTAAGCCTGGACATCCTTTTCCTTTCATATGAACCGTCAATACGATTCATTCTGGAAAACTCAGGACATATGAGAGCACGTTTATCAATCGATACTGATTATTGAGTGGTCTTTGCATGTATTCTCTACCCTTCACCACTACTTACTGGATTAAGACCTGACACTATTTCCCTTCACCGTTGCATGTATCCTGTGGTCACATCAGCATCAGAAAGTCTAGACGAAATTTCCAATTTTACATTCTTAATTTCCTTGATGTCTCCGGCTATATGAGGATTTTCTCTTCCAGTGAGAATACCATGACCATCATTAGATTGGGCAGTGACGCACCGAATATCATGATCAAATCCAAACTGCTCTTTCTAACCAAAGGCAGCCAACTCGGTCATCCTCCAGCATATAGCAAATGCCAGGAAGTAATCATCCAAACCAGGACCAATGTAACCCGCCTGTCTTTGTCCAAATAGAAAATAAGACATTTCAAGTTCTCAATGGCCATGAAGGCGTCACACGAGTCCTTCTTCAGCTGAGTCCAAAACCCTCCCCGAATAATAACCATCATCACCATTCACTCTAATCCCATTGAGCCATCTACCCTCTCCATATCTGATGCATGTGGTCTAAGTTCCAGTAACCTCTCCCACCCTCAAACCTGAACTAACTGAACTGGTGACTCAATGCTTAATTCTATACCACTACTTTGTCTTTAATTTGCTCGTATCAAACATCCCTCTTTTCAATAACCACAAAAAAAATTAAATTGCTAGCACAAACAGGCTGAATATTCGTACCCTGAGCTAGACGAATTTCAATGGATGAAACATGCCTATAAATCACATTACTGTGGAATTGAACATACCTGGACGGCCAGGCCAATAAGCAAGAAGAAACGCTTCGTGTTCGAACAAGGTCTCGGTTATGTTCATGAACTTGGTCATCCCCACGAGCTTGGCCTAGCCTTCTCTTCTAAGTCTCTGAGCTCAGTGCTTTCCAGTGGCTTGTAAACAGAGTCCTCCAAAACCATGACTATCTCCAATGTGATGGTTGCTTCACCCCCAAGGCAATATGACCTAATCGGAGTTTCATTTTATTTGGCTGAAGGAGTTAAAAGATGATCATTTCCTAAATGACTTGTGGAACTATGAATTAAGTACATGGAGCCAATTGATCGACCAAATGATGAAGATGACTTCCACTCTTTTTAGACCCAGGGAACACAACTGTAAGATCAAAATGTGAAGAAAGGGAGGAGGTAATTGTGAGATGGGGGTGTACCAGAGTTCCACCAAATGGTGGAGATCAAAGAGGGCTTCTTTCTCTTTGACCATGTACGCGGTTAGACCAGAGAGACGACCCTTTGAGATCTTTGGACTCGATGGCTTCACAAATATTGATCGTACTACTTATCCGCATCTTTTTCGTATTTTATGTTTTTTGACAAATCGCAACATATCATAGTAGTCACAAAATTCGAAAATTTTATAGTGTTCTGGAGTTAAAAAACAATTTTTTAATTTAGAATGTTAAATAATTTCAACAGTTTATAGAAATGAAGTGACCAAACGCCGACTTTTAAATAACTAAAGTAACATAATTCACTACTAGGAACTACACTAAACATCAAGAATCTAATCTATTCACAATTTCAAAGTTAAAACTAAGAGCATCTCAAACACAGCCCTTAATCAAAGTTAAGAAATAATCGAAGCACATGCTGGAATATAGGGCTAAGTCTAGGGGGCTTGTCATACACATGGTGTCTCATAGTTGCAGTATGGAACTGGGGCCACTGTTGGGCTCAAATGAGTTCCCCTAGTTGGCCTGATTTGGACGTTATTTGGGCATCTGTGTAATACTCTAATTTTTTTATATAATTGTTAATATTTACGGATGTTTCTGAATTTGATTTACTAAATAACTTCACATTTAATAAATGTAGAATAATATTGGTTGACTTTTTATTAGATTGACGATATTAGTTGACTTCAGATGAAAGTCATAGAATTTGTAGAGACGAGTTTGTAGATGTGTAAAATGTCAATGGAATTACGACGAAAAAGTTATGATTAATAGAATTATTGGGAATTATCTTTTCACAAATAGACGAGTTATAAAAGGGGTTTTCCCTTTTGGGAAGGTTAGTCTTGGTTGACTAAGAGTCAACTTTCTCTCTCGGGTGAGAAAGAACGAGTTCGACCCATTTAGGGTTATTTGACGTCAATCGACGGCGTGATGCTGTCAAGCCATCTCCAGCCGTGAAATCGATCATACTCATACCCAACCAGTAAGAGTATTATATTTAATTAATTTAAATATATTACATAATTTACTGTGGTGTATAATTATTTAAGGTTTAAATAAATTCTTGAGTTAGAAAATCATTTATTTACCTATATATGTTGACTGTAGTGTTTCTTAGGTTTAGTCAATTTTGTGCATAAAACAAAATATATAATTTGATATATTATCCAAATAAAAACCAAAATTTATTTGTCATCATATTTTCTTATGGGTAACGAGTGGGTACGGATAACGAGTGAGTACGGGCACTCTGGTATCCAATGATTACGGTGACGTGTAATACCCAATATAATATCACGGATATTAGAAAGGGTACGAGTACAAAATATAGACTTAGATATGGGAACGGTATATTGATATCCATACTCTACCCTACCCTAGCCATTAACATCCCTACGCATAAGCAAATAGTTACCACACTAAAAGAATAAAAATAAAAACTTTTGATTGATCGTTCAACATACCCGCTTGACCACTTAAGGTATAGCCTCTAGGCGTTATGCCATTTGCCTTTCATCTTCATCATGATCTTGTTGCTCTTGTCTCACACGAGTCGCAAAAACTTTGCTCTCTCCCTCCCTCGATTTATACATTTTACTGATTTTAGTGGGAAAAATAATTGGGTCCAAACTTACTACTTCTATTTGTACAATTTTCAGTTTGTAATTTTTAAAACAAAGTCACTTAACATATAGTTTACCTCGTAAGGATCATGTATGTAAAAATTTGATTAAATCGGAAATCGTCACCAGGCTCCAACTCTATGGCTAAAGTGCTTGATTCCGTCCCAGCTCCAACAAAGCAATCAAAGACTGGGGTTTACCAGTCCAATTAGATGAACCTGGGGATGTCTCAGGTATCACGGCCAGAGTCAACACCTCGTCCTCACAAACTAAACGTAGTTTCCCCACCTCCATGTCGGATGTTTTTGCTGATTTAGCTTGTTGCCTTTGCACCGACAGCTCTATGATTCTCCTCAGATCAGAGTCTCCTCTCCATCATCACTAAGAACAAGCTTTTTAATTTTATTTTTAGAACCTACCAGTCTTCCACATTTGGGTTTCTTTGCTGGGGACAGCAACATTCCGTTGTGCTCCGGTATAGCTAATTTCGGATCATAGTTCCGTGTAGGGCCAGTCAGCTGCCTCTGACAGGTACACAACTTCTTTCCCAGAACCAAAGCATCCGAGCTAGTTTTACGTTTTTGAGTGTCTTCTCGAGCCTCCAGTGGTATCGGGATGTTCCGAAAAATGGAGTCCACAGTTGCAAATGAGTATGCTGTCATCCCAGGAATACAGAAGAGTAAAGAACCAGATTGAAATTATGGCGGGGTAACCTGCTCGAAGCCCTAAGAGTATCCACTCCCACTGATGTGCAAGACGTATCTTCGTCTCTCCTGATGAAAGCCGTAGCTAATTCCAAAATCACATTCTTTGTAAATTCTTGTGCTCCTATACAACCCGTTTTTAGGTGCTCTATCAATCCATAGACGCCACAAAACCCTTGGAGACGCTCATACTTGAACCGAAGGTTGGCTGAAATTCCTTCTTCAAATTCAAATTCCCTCACGGCAAAAGGATTGCCAGACTCTAGAGTGGATTGGGAGACGAATGTGCACCCTTGCAACGCCACTACGGAAACTTGGTTCACAGATTCGTTCATAGATCCCAATATCATTAATGACCATGCACATTGCTTTTTTGTGTAAAAATGATCAGCTCGAGTCATTATATCACAACCCACACCGGAATAGAGAGTATAGGGACTTAAAGAGGATCACCTCATCCCCTATATCGGGCCATAATCAAAGATGCTTTGCCGTAAAACTATGGTCCTCCATCCAGAACCCGTTTTGCCTCAGCCGCCAGTGAGAACTCCATAAGGAGACAGTTTTCGATTGGCTGGATCGAAAGTCATCTTCCATAACCCCACAACGATTCAAGTGAACCTACAACGGCTTGAATATCCGGCTTCCCTTTTGCCGAAAGCAATCGGGCTACCACAAAGGTGTGGTTTGACACACCCGCCGAGCCTTTCGCACCAAAAGAGGTGTTGCCTTTCTCAGAGAGCGATAGTGATGTCCTCATTTGCTTCGTCATCTGTTCCATCATTGACGAAATGTGAATTTTGCTATGAGATTTCTCAAAAAAAAACCTAGGCGGCAGAGAGCGGCTCTGCTAGGGTTTCTTGCTTCAACATTATGAATTGATACCGATCTTTGTTCAGTTAGTAACTAGCTTAAGAGAATGATGAGGGCCATAACAAAATACAATAGACGGCTGTTAATGTAATATTAAAATTCATAATAACCGTCTATTTATTTAATAAAATTAGATACTCAAACGATTTCATTTTAATTGATATTTTGATGAGTTGATCTTTAACCCATAATGTATAAGATATGTGGTCTCGATTATAAAACACAAATTATTAAATTCGTATAAATAAAATTAATTTGAATCATAATGTGTAATTGAGGTTAGACCCAAATATGTTCTTTACAAACGACCCCACTTTTCTGTTTTCACGGCCCTCTCATACACAAGCGCTTATCGAGGCAAAAAGTGCATTAGAGAAAGTTTTTAGTCGATCATATTGGGAAACAAACCAACTTCCTAATGATGTAGATCAGTAGATGTAGCGTATACAAGGAGGAGACTCATGATCAAAAGCTCAAACCCTTTCTTCCTCGACGGAAACTAGTTTGAAATTTAAGCCCCCTTTTGTCTCGTCCTCCACTCGACTATGACTATGGCGAAGAGAGCAGAACCAGCAGCACTGCAGCAGCAGCAACATCACGCTCTCTATACGAATTACGCGACGAGAAACTCATATCTTCCAAAGACAGAAACCAAACCAATAGGAGACTCTCGAGGTTTCTCAAACCCTGCGCTCCCAACTCCACCAAAGCAGTCAAACCCTCCAACAACACTCCACTCTTGTCCGACGTCTTTTCTGTCGGCCTTGAATAATGGCCGTCCCAAGTTCTCTTCCCGGGTTTCAAGAAGCCCTAAAAAAATGAGCAGAGTGGATCGACCGCCTCGCCAGAAAGTACTGCACCATCTGGAACCAAGCCCGAATCTGTGACGCAATCATGAGCTCCAAGTACGAACTCAAGTTCAACAAAGACTTAGTCTTGACTCTCGCCGAGTTCTGGTCCTCGGACACCAACACATTCGTGTTCGACTGGGGTGAAGCGACGGTGACGATGGAGGACTTGATGATTCTGGGCCGGGCCGTGACAAAGCCCGTTAACGGGTCGTCGCTGGATGCGGCGGAGGAGATGGAGAGGAAGAAGACAGAGCTGGTTAGAACTCGAGACAAGAAAGCTTGTCATTCCAATTGGATTACACATTTTATGGGACTAAAAGATTACAAGCACGAACACGTGGCGTTCTTGTCATTGTGGCTAGCGAGGTTTGTGTTTCCTTCTCTGCCTGAAGAGAGGTTTTGTTGTCACAAGGGACTAGAGTTGCTTTGGCGCCTGCGGTTTTGGCAGGGCTTTACAGAGACTTGAGTGTGTTGAGATGCCAAGGACTAATGGGTGTGGAGAAGATAACGGTTTCGAGTCCGTTTCAGTTGTTGCAGTTATGGGCGTTGGAAAGGTTTAGGTAGACTCTTTTGAAGAGTGTTCCAAAGGTACTTAAGCCCGGGGAGCCTCGCGCGGCGCAGTGGCATCTTGTGAGCACTAAGATTAGTGTTGATGATTTGAGGAGAGATGAGAACTTGGGTGACAATTTTTGTTGGCGGCCTTCACTGTTGATTTGTCGAATTGGCAACATGGTTCGTATTATCAGAAGGAGAATTCGTGCTTTTTGATAAGACTACTGATTTGAATTTACAGTCTTATGTGAAATGCTTGTGTGGTTGTGAGCTGGTTGGGATAGATGATTGTAAGGAGAAGTATTTGCCACATAGAGTAGCAATGCAGTTTGGTATTGATCAGGACCTGCCTGGGGATCCTGCTGAATCCTCGGGTTTGGGTGTGGCTCAGGCACTTCCAATGTGGGTCTCTTTGTTCCGGCATGGTTCTTTGAGCCGAGTGTGACGGCTAGGTATGCGTATTGGTGGAGAGAGTATAGGTCTCCTCGTAGGGATGCAATCAAAGATGATGTAATGGTGGCAATTAAAAGGATTAAGTATAAGTCTTTGTGCCCCCATGATGGAAGAGAAGAGTTTGAAGATGTGTAAGGCATCAACAAAACCTTTTACAAAGACTGAATTTGAATATGACATGTTCACTGCTGTGCCTAAAGTCCCAAGAAAATCCAATCTTTCACAGAAGACACAACCCTCAGCCACTGCTAAGAAGGTGAACAAAGTTTCCTCACAGTCGGGTAATCCCGATGAAAATGTGAAGAAACGGTAGCTGGCCACGCCAATCGAACAATTTCTGGCTGAAAAAAGAAATGGTAAGAATACTACGAATGTTCAGAACAATGTACCTTCCAGGATGGTGCTTGAGAATCAAAAGAGAGCCAATGTGTCAGACAAAGCTTTGTTAAGTAATGGGAAGAAAGTAACGGCTAAAGGACCTCTGAAGAATCCTGTGAAGGTTAATTGCTTCAAACTCAAACAATCAAAAAATTGTGCTGTGCGAGAAGCCAAGAGAATAGAAGGCATTGCTAGAACTAAAACTCAGACAGATGGACTACTGAAGAAGGTTGAGGAACTGAATAACGCGATTTTGGGTATGGATCTTTAGGAAACAGAGTTCGGGAGCAAATCTTTTGGGTGAAATTGCTTGATATGTTCACCTCAATGGTATTTTGTGAACTGCGTGTTGCATGTTAATATTCAAACCACAAAGGAGTAATTGATATTGAACGGATGAGATTAATACAAGTTTACTCCGGATTCCGTATACTGATGTTGCTTGATTGTGGTCTATACTGTTGTCGTTTGACCTTGATCTATACCGATGTCGCTATATCGATATCGCTTTGCCTTATCGCTCTCGCTCTCGATTGGTATTGGTTCCTGCTCTTGATAACGCTTTAGGATCGCTCTTGTTCAATCGCTCTTGCTGCTAAGAATGATAACCGTTAAGGAAAGACCGGGAGTGCCGGCCTTCAACCCTCTGATGCCTTAGTCAGAAACGAGATATGTTTTAAACAGGATAACGGCATAAAGGGATAATGAATGTGTACCATTAATACTGAACCATCAGACTTATAAAGGTGGTTGAGACCAGAGCTCTTACCAATTATTTGATGTGGGATCAGTGTTCTTACTCTTTTGCTGAAGTGTTTTTTGATAAGTTCATTAGCGGGGGCGTGAGCGCTAACCTTGCCGAGATAGGACTCTAGCTGGCCGGCGAAGTTATAGGTCTCTTGCCGGTGAATGTTGTTACGTTGGCGGTGAGATATAATTATAAAGTAATGAAGGACTTTAAGTACGTACGGGATAAGGTAATTTAGTCAGGTATATGTATAAGTCCCCCAACTCGCTCCAGCTGATGTGCCACCAATTGAAGACTATGGTGGCGTCCTCCGAAGAGCTTGTCTGGGTGAGCATGGAGCTTGGAGGAATAAGGAGCAGCTAGTGCAGGCCAGCGAGAAATGGCAAGAGCATAAGTGTGATCTCTTGGAAGGGAGGTTACGGGAGGCCGATAGGTGCTTGGAGGACTCTGTGAGGCATGCCAAGGACCTAGAGTCGGAGTGGCCACTTCCACTTGACTGTTGGTCTGGGAGTAATACACCAATGCGAATACTAACTGAGTCCCCATGTCGCTTGTGAATTTCTTCATTTCATCATTGTTGAACTGCTTTCCATTATCGGTAACGATAGTGAGTGGTACTCCGTATCGACAGTATATATCCCTCCATAAGAAGTTGATTACTTTCTGCATGGTGATGAGAACTAGCGGCCTTGCTTCAATATATTTGGTGGGTAGTCAATGCAGACGATGATGTACTTGAATTGGCATGATGATGTTTTCAATGGCCCAATAAGATCGAGTCCCCATTGCGCAAACGACATGGAGCTGATGATTATTGACATTGGGGATGCCGAGGTGTGTATTCTAGTTGTATACTTGGCACATAGCTCACACTGGTCGACGATTTCTCTCGCGTCTTCCCTCATTCTCCTGTAGTAGAACCCGTATCATATGAACTTGTGGATGATGGTGTTTGGTCCGCTGTGGTTTCCATATTTGCATTCGTGGACATCCTCTAGCAGTCCTCGGACCTCTTTTTTCATGATGCACTTGAGTATGGGGAATCCCCTCTTGTTCATGTAGAGTTGGCTGTTGTGCATGTTATAGAACGCCGCTCTCTGAGTTATCTTCCTTGCTTCTGTGTGATCTGCCGGTAGTGTCCCGTTGACTAAGTCCATTCTCCAATCCTTTGTCGGTGGTGGGGTGGCTAGAGTGAGCATGAATACTTCAAGGAAATTCTTGTAGATACTAGGCTTTTCCAGCGTTTCCACCATGGTATGCCCTCTCGTTGTGTGTAGCGGTGTCGTTGCTAGTCTTGCTAGAGCATCTACCCTTGTGTTTTGATCCCCGGGGATGTGAGTAATGTTATAAAAAGAAAATTTATTTAAAACTACCCTAAGTATGCCAACATTTGTGTTCCTTTGGCTTCAAAGACCCAGTGACTTGATTTACTATGACATGGGAATCGTTGAAGATGTTAACGCTCATTGCTCCCGAATCGGTGGCAAGTTGCAGACAGGCGATTGATGCTTCGTACTCGGCCTCGTTGTTTGAGGCTGGAAAGAGGAATCAGATAGCGTATTTGGCATAGACTTTGCCTGGCCCAGTCAAGATTGTTCCTGCCCTGCCACATCGGATGTGCGCGAGCCGTCAACGTACAGGTTCCAATCAGATGGTTGTATCGGCGATGTTGGTCACGCCGTTGTAGATGATACCGGTGTTTGTAATTCTTCTCGGTCGTCTGACGTTAGTGAGAGTTCCGCTATGAAGTTAGCTACCGCTTGGACCTTGGTTTCCGCCCTTGGTTAGTACTTGATATCAAACTCGCTAAGCTCTATTGCCCATTTGGCTAGCCTTCCAGAGTGGTCTGGGCTCTCGAGTACCTGTCGGAGAAGTTGATCCGTGAGAACATGGATGGTGTATGATTGGAAGTACAGTCTTAAACACCTTGCTAACATAATCAATGCCAAGGCTGGCTGCTCTAGTGCCGGGTATCTCATCTCCGATTTATCTAGGCCCTTGCCTGTAAAAAAATACTAGTAATTATGTATTCGCCTCTCGCCTAACGAGGGCGGAGCTAACGGCGGTTAAAGAGACAGCCAAATAAATGTATAAGATCTCACCCGGTATTAGGGCAGATAAGAATGGGATATGGGCGAGATACTGCTAGATCTTGATTAGGGCCGCCTCACACTCTTCAGTTCATTCTACAACTTTCTTTTTTGTTATCCATATCGCTTTGAAGAATGGGTTACATTTTTCAGTGTAGCGGGAGATGAACCATGATAGTGATGCGAGTTTTCCTGTTAAGGCTTGGAGGTCTTGTTTTGTTATCAGTCATGTCCTGTTAAGGACAGCTTGCACATTTTCTGGGTTGGCCTCGATGCCCTTCTAATTTACCATATATCCCAAAAACTTAGCCGCTGAGACTCCAAAGATAAATTTCAATGGGTTGAGCCTCATTCCACTGTGGATAAGGATGTCCACTAACGCCTTCAAATCTTTTATGTGGTTCTGCCTGCGCCAACTTTTTACTATGAGGTCATCGATGTAGACCGTTACCGTGTCACCGTCTAACGGGGTTAACAGCTATGTCATGAACCGCTGGTAGGTTGCCCCCATGTTCTTCATTTCAAACGGCATGACGTTATAGAAATAGAGTCCCCTGTCCATTATGAAGCATGTCGCCTTTACATTCGCCAGATCCATTTTTATCTAATTGTACCCCGAGTAACAATCCATTGTGGATAGTGGCCACTGGTTGCATCCATCAGTTGATCTATCCTTGGTAATGGGAAGGAGTCCTTTGGGTAAACCTTGTTGACGTTGGTGTAGTCGATGCACATCCTCCACTTGTTGTTGCTCTTTCTGACCATGACGACATTTGAGACCCATGCTGGATACTGAACCTTTTTTATGAAGTCAATTTTGAAGAGTTTGGTTACTTCTTCCTGCATGGCGGCACTGTTCCCCGTTATAGGCTCTACGCTTCTGCTTCTTTGGCACCACCTCTGGCGAGATGCCCAATCTATGTGATATGATCGATATCTGTGGAAATGCCCAACATGTCGACGTAAGACCATACAAAGACATCGCTACATTCCTTGAGTACGTTGACGAGGGTGCTTTAGCTTGCTGGGTCTAGATTTGCCCCAATTTTAACCGTTCGCTCAGGGTGCTCGTCGGATATCGGGATGAGCTAAGTGGATTCCTCGTTGACGGGTCTAGCTGTTAGGGGTCCCTCTCTTGGGTCGTCTGGTGTTTTGGTCGATGGGTCGTTTGCGAGCAGGCACACCTCCCTTGCTGGGTAGTTAGTGTCTTTGGGCGATCCTGGCTGCATGGGTGTTGTTCCCCGAAGCGTGTATATACCGGTAGGTGTGGGAAACTTCATGAACAGCATCTGTTGTGATACGATGGAGTAGATTTTTCTTAACGTGTTGCACCCGATGATGGCGTTGTAATATAACAAGGCGTCCACAATTAGAAATTTAATATGGGTCTCAGCACTGCAGCCCTCCTGCCCTAGGACAACCCGTAGGTAGTCACTTCCCAACGGCTGGATTTGATCGCCCGAGAAGCTTAGCAGCGGTAAATGATCTTCCTTTAGCTTGGAGGGGAGTCTTTCAAGTTTTTCGTACGCATGCCCCGGAACATGATGTTGACGGAGGATCCGATGTTCACTAGGCATCTCCCGACGCTGCACAAGTTGATGACCGCATCGACTAGAAATAGGTAATCCTCTGATACCGGAGGCAGATCACGCTCCTCAAAATTTTAGAAAGTGATGGACCCCCAACCTGCCCTAGATACCTTTGTCGGGCCCTACTACATGCTACATACCGCTCGCTCGTTTCTTCGTTCCTCCTTAGACTTTCTGCCGATAATCGAGTTGATTCTCCTGATGTGTGCCACCCCTTGTGTCGGTGGCGTCTCGTTCCCCGACTTGAACTTTGTCATATTACCTTTTTTGAGTTGTGCCTTCATTAGCTCCTTCATGTTGTGACACCTTTCGGTATCGTGTGACTCGTTCTGGTGGCACTTGCACCATCTCTCGGTTTCTCTGTACACCGTTGCCCTGAAAGTCTTTTTTGGTAGTGGGAACAAGTCCGGGTATGCTGCTAAGATATCGACGTATTTGGTGTTGATCACACTGAAGACCTGTTGTTCTATCCTGGGCCACGTCTCAGTAGCAATCTGGGGTCGATCATTCTTGTCCTCCCGGTATAGCTTGTTGTTGTTGTTGTAGCTACCTCTATCGCTATAATACTTTTGATAGTTTCATGATCCGCGATTATCTTTTTTCCAATCCATGCAGTTGTAGTCACGCGAGCCCCGATATTTTGGCGATTCCGCTCGCGCTGGTTCTGGCGTGGGAAGTGTGCTTTGCACACTAGGAACCGTGGTGTTAGAAAAAGTGTTTACCTGTAGTGTCGGCGTAGGGTTAGAATAGAAATTTTGTAGCTTCAGCTGGGCGTGTGATGTCACACGGTCTAGCAGCTCATCGTAGTTGAGTGTCGGGTTTTCGTTAAGCTTCCATATTAGTAGTCCCGACTGTAGCACATTCCGAAGTATGCAGAAGGCTGAATCACCAGTGATGTCCCGATAATTGGCGATGGCGGTGTTCCATCGTGAGACAAAGGTGGACAATCCTTCAGATGGTTCCTGCCGGACGACCTGCAATTGATTATAAGTAAGGGAACAGTTAGCTGATGTAATGTACCGTTTCAAAAATGCCCTAATGAGTTCCTGGAAGGAATTGATGGATCTTAGCGGCAGACTAAAGAACCATCTCAATGCATCATCGGTGAGGCTTTCCATAAATAGATAACAATCTGTCGCGTCGTTGTATCCTTTGTCGGTCGTTGCCGAGATGAAAAATGTCGATGTCTAGGGACGGGTCCGTCTTCCCCATGTATCACTCAATTTTCACTTTGGCCAATTGGTGTCAGCCTTGGAGCATGATTTCGGCCGAGAACGGCTCGACACAGACAGTTGGTAGCGTTCGGTCAAGGTAGCTCATCTTAGGTTATGTCAGCTGGCGTACCATAGCCTCTAATCCGGCGATCCTTGTTGCCACTCATGCGTCCAGCTGTTGTATTTTCAGTGTGATCTCGAGTGGGGGTGATGGCAGTAATGGTTGTACCCAGATCGGGTTGGCATGCCACGTTGTTCAATTCCAGCTTGAGGTTCTTCTGCTACAGCCTTTCCAGTATCAGTCGTGACCCCGCATTTTGCTGGTGATGAGGGCGCAAGGGTGACCGGATGACCAGCTCCCTCTGGCTGATCACCTAATAAGGTTCCATGCTTAGGGATTCCATCGTGGATTCCGAGTTGAGTCGCCTCTACTCGATAGCCCTCAGCCTTGACTCAGATGGCATGTACAGCTGGTGCTTAAACTCTCGGGATCTGTGCACTTCTGTATCGCTAGCTGATATCGCAGTTTCATGTCGCTAGCTAGTCTCTCGGCTGGCGCCTGTTCATCCCTAGTAGTGTGTTGTTTTCCATCTCGTTGTTCGAACGCAGGCTCCTCGTTGTTCTCATTCGTAAAGGGCATTTGGTGAAGAAGTTCTCGTTGAGTGCTCGGTGTCATGCCCAATGTCAGATAGGTATCTATGCTTCGTAGTTTAGAAAACAATTTTCGGTATGGATTCCCACAGACGGCGCCAATGTTAATATCCAAAACAACGAAGGGGTAATTGATATTGAACGGATGAGATTAATACAAGTTTGCTCCGAATTCCGTATACCATTGTCGCTTGACTTTGATCTATTTCGTTGTTGCTATATCGATATTGCTTTGCCTTATCGCTCTCGCTCTCGATTAGTATTGATTCCTGCTCTCGATAACACTTTACGATTGCTCTTGTTCAATCGCTCTCACTGCTAAGAATGACAATCGTTAAGGAGAGACCGGATGTGCCGACCTTCAACCCTCCAATGCCTAAGTCAAAAATGAGATATGATTTAAACAGGGTAACGACATAAAGAGATAATGAATGTGTACCATTAATGTTGAACCATCAGGCTTATCAAGGTGGTTGAGACTAGAGTTCTTACCAATTCTTCGATTTAGGATCAGTGTTCGTATTCTTTTGCTGAAGTACTTTCTGATGGGTTCCTTAATTGGCGCGTGAGCGCTAACCGTGCCGAGACAGGACTCGGGCGGCCAGCGAAGTTGTAGGTCTCTTGTTGGTGAATGTTATTACATTGGTGGTGAGATATAATTATAAAGTAATGATGGACGTTAAGTACGTACGAGATAGAGTAATTTAGTCAGATATATGTACATTGCAGTTGTTGAAGTTAGTACAAGATAGTTTATGATCTTGGTGTTTAATCTCCATGCTACCTTAATCTATTCGAATGAGGAGCTGTTTTTTGGACAAAGATTATTGTAAGCTTTTGGAGATGAACCAGTGCTTACGGTGAATATATGCATTTGTGCTTTTGTCTAGCTGAATTTAATAACGAGAAGTTGATCTTCGGTCAATTTATTGAATTTAGTGCATAGGATATTTTTGTTGGTAATGATGCATGTGATGACAAATGCTTTGTGATATGCTCTTTCTGTACAATTGTGTAATTGTTATCAAAGCTTAGTTGAATGGCAGTCTTGATCTTTTTTTCAACAAAGAACAGCAGGAAATCAGAAAGCAAAGTACAAGATCAAGCTCTTGTTGCAAGTGCTTTCATATATTTTTTTACTAAAATGTGAGGTTCATCTATACCTTAAAGGTGAGCGGACATTTCCATTGTGATTTCTTCCTTGCAAGATAGATTATTTTTATCGTATATGTATATATGTATATGCTTATCCTACTTAATAAAATTCATTTAAATTTACAACATAACATTCATTCAACAAGTTACATCATAACATTTATTTAAGTTCTTTTTTCTTTCTTTCTTTCTCTGACCTCAAAACCCATGTTTGTTGTAATATTGACCCATATCAAGGTTTCATTTTTGTGTCTTGCTGTGTTTTCTTTCTAAAGCTTCTTTTCCTTAATAGTTAAAGATTGAATATTCTAAATACATGACTCGAAGAACCAAACGTGTAATATTTAATATAGCAATAAAAATGCACTTTAGATGATCATGCACATTACAAGCACAGAATTACTGATCTGTCGAAACATGCATTTTTCTGGATATAAGTCTTAAGTCAGTTAGTGTGTTAGAATATATATCGGTTGACTTAAGTACTAATACATAGGTTGGCTTTAGAATATGACATGATTCAATCAATAATTCTTACTTGATAGCCTGCATATATATCGGTTGACTTACGTACTAATACATAGGTTGGCCGAGTTAATTTTAGTCCTTTAAGACCAACATAGTTGTTTTGAATGTTTTCCCATAGGGAATGTTAGTACGGCATAGATCAACTCTCTAATTATGTCACACTTCATAAATAAAAAGAATGTATCTAATTAGATGAACTAAGTTGAGTCACGTGTATCACACGCTTTTTTAAAAAACTTTTATGCCGCTCACAGACTTGTATAGCGTTGTTCTCCCAAGATAAAACAACTTCAAAGTTTTGTACCGCATCACAAGAACTTCTCGTCGAACTGAACAATACCTTACTCTATCACCAAATATGCTCGCTGTTGAGTGAGAGAGATAAGTAATCAGAAGATGAGATTGTTTTCTGATGGGATAAGGAATGAGGGAGAATGGAGCCTATATTTATACATGAAAGTGATGGAGATGACATTATGGTCAGCCAACAAAAGATTATGAGTTATCACTTATTAACTATGTAACATAAATTTGGTCAATTAATTCTCTCTCTCACTCAACAGCGAGCATATTCGGTGATACGCCGAGCCTGTATTTATACGTAAAGGTGATGATCATGAGTGCAGCCAAGCCCATTGCAGTAAGCACCGCTTACGATCTCCAAATACGGATTGTAGC
Organism: Geum urbanum; assembly: GCA_946800695.1. Classification (NCBI taxonomy): domain Eukaryota; kingdom Viridiplantae; phylum Streptophyta; class Magnoliopsida; order Rosales; family Rosaceae; genus Geum; species Geum urbanum. The sequence goes on along the minus strand of OX327001.1, from coordinate 50,707,844 downwards.
GCCAAAGCTAAAATTGAAAATGAACTTGTCAGAAGCCAATTACAAAGTGACACGACGGCGAGAAATACGCATGAAAACACAAGCTGCCCGTGCAAGCTTCCAGAAATTAAAAGATAAGTATCTCTCTTAACAACGTTTTGGTCAAATTGATTAAAGCACACCAACAATTGGGCGGCAACACGTCTCCTTCATCTACATAAATACTCGAGTTCATACATTGCATGCATGAACGTCGTTATGCCTCGTATGTTTTCACTCCCTTATCGGTTATATGCGCTTGCAGCAATCAACCCATACCCTTTCTCGCACATGCATGCATTACTACATTACATGGCGCTAACATGTGCGGCCCAAAACTAACCAAACTGTTATTGCCCGAACTGAAGACCGAACGTCACCCTCGCTCCATGAGGGACCACGTCAATAAGTGGAGCATGGCCCTAATGGATTAAACCTGCCAACAGAAAAAAATAGGCTGAGCAATTGGGCCTAGCTCCAGGCCTACCATTAGACTCCACCAACTTCGGCCATCACACATTCAACCCCGTACAATATACTCTTGTACGCCGAATGAGTCCGTCAAGAGCTAAGTTATCTTTTCATATGCTACTTAATCGACACCAATTACGACTGTATACAGACACTCTGTCTTATGTACTCAAGCATGCTACATAGCTTAAATAAACAAACTTCATTATCAAGCATGTTCATAATAGCTCTCATATGTTACATTTATGAAAAATATGTGATCACCTAAACTATGCATATGCTATATATATAGAAATTGTCTTTCGGTAAAGACTTGGTCATCATATCTGAACTGTTATCATTTGTGTGAATCTTCTCTAAGTGTACTTCCTTCGCTTCCAGCACATCACGTATCTAATGATACCTTAACTCAATGTGCTTCGACTTCGAGTAAAAACTCGAATTCTTGCTCAGATGAACTGCACTCTGACTATCAAAATGCAGGACATACCTTTGTTGCTTACGGCCCAATTCCTGTAGGAATCTCTTCATCCACAAAATTTCTTTGCGGGCTTTTGTAGCTACTAGGAACTCCGCTTCTGTAGTTGACAAGGCAACACATTTTTGTAGTTTTGATTTTCATGAGACAGCTTCCCCTGGAAATGTAATCAGGTATCCTAATGTCGACTTTCTCGAATCAACATCGTCGGCCAAATCTGCATTTGTATAGTCAATCAGTTCAGGTTGATCACTTCCAAAACATAAGCTCATTTTGGAGGTACCATTAAGATATCTAAGAGTCCACTTCATAACAGTCCAATCATCCTTGCCAGGATTTGACACACCAACTGTTTGTGTTATATCTAGTCTTGTATACACCATTGCGTACATCAGGCTTCCGACCGCTGAGCCATATGGCACATCTGCCATATCTTGCTCTTCTTTCTCACTTGTAGGACTCTGCTTTGAGCTTAGCTTAAAGTGACTCGTCAGTGGAGTAGCAACTGGTTTTGCATTCTCCATGTGAAATCACTCCAGTACCTTCTCGATATATTTTTCTTGGGATAGCCACAACTTTTAGTTTTCTCTATCACGAGTAGTTCTCATACCGAGAATTTGCTTTGCTGGTCCCAATTCCTTCATAGCAAAAGCCTTACTGAGCTCTTTCTTCAGTTTGCTAATCTTGTCACCATCTTTTTCTACGATCAACATGTCATCAACATACAAAATAAGTATGATGAACTCACCACCTGAGAAATTCTTCACGAATACACAATGGTCTGAAGTAGTCCTCTAATATCCTTTCTCACTCATGAAGGATTCAAACTTCTTGTACCATTGTCGCGATGCCTGCTTTAGTCTATACAAACTCTTTTTTAGTTTACAAACTAGATATTCTTTGTCTTTGACTTTGAAACCTTCTGGCTGCTCCATGTAAATATTCTCTTCAAGGTCACCGTGAAGGAAAGCCATCTTCACATCAAGCTATTCAATCTCCACCTTTAAACTTGCGGCCAAACCAAGTACCACCCGGATATATGCCATCTTCACCATGGGCGAGAAAATTTCTTCAAAGTCAACTCCCTTTTTCTAACTGAAACCTTTCACGACTAGCCTTGCTTTGTATCTGGGACGTGAGCTATTTTCCTCGGTCTTTCAATCTGTATACCCATTTGTTCTTGAGTGCTCTTTTATATTTCGGTAACTCCACCAAAACATAAGTCTGATTCTCAAGCAAGGATTGCATTTTATCTTGCATGACTTCTAACCACTCCCCCATGTGGTCGTGCATCAGAGATTCTTCATAAAAGTCTAGTTCTCCTCTATCTATGAGAGTCACGTACTCGTGTGGAGGGTATCTTCTTGAGGTTTTGCGTTCCCTGGTTGATCTTCTAATTTTAGACGCAACCGCTCTTCTTTATGGGGTCTCTACCTATTTCTCATCATCAATTGCAACGTCAACTGGATTATTGATCATTTGACGATTAGTTGCATCACCGGCGTCTTTGGTGGGATCCGAATCTATTGATATTCTTCGGGTGGACTAGGCTTCTTCGTATTTTGATTATCTTCGATGTTTTCATCTTCAACAAAGATAACATCTCTGCTTCTAACAATCTTCTTTTTGACAGGATCCTATAGCCTATACCTGAACTCTTCATTTCCATATCCCAAAAATGTGCACGCCTTTGACTTGTTGTCACGCTTTGATATTTCATCTTTGGGAATGTGGACAAATGTTTTGCAACCAAATACCTTCAAATACTTATATGAGACGTCCTTGCCAATCCAAAACTTTTTTGGCACGTCACCATCCAATGAAGCTGAGGGCGAAAGATTGATCACATCAACCGCAGTTATCAGAGCTTCACCCCAGAAACTCTTAGGCATCTTGGGATTAGATAACATTGTTCTGATTCTTTCAACAATAGTTCTGTTCACCCTCTTTGCTACTCCGTTGTGCTGAGGAGTCTTCGAAATAGATTGTTCATGCCGAATTCCATTACTTTTGCAATAATGCCTGAACGCACCCATGTACTCTTCCCTGTTATCGGTGTGAATGCATTTCAACTTCTAGTCAATCTCCTGCTCTGTGCTGGCATGAAATTGCTCGAATACTTTAAGGACTTTATCTTTGCTTTTTAGTGCATAAGCCCATACCTTCCTGGAATGATCATTAATGAAGGCGACGAAGTATATTGCACCTACGAGAGTACTAGTGGTCATGGGATCACACACATCAGAATGTACAACTTCCAAAACATTGGATTTTTTGGGTGCATGGGAGTGATCAGAATGTACTATATTGATTTCCATCCAAGCAATGCGAACATGATTTTGGAGTCATACCCCCTTGACCATTGACACCAGGTAGTAACTCTCTTTTGGCTAGAATCAATAATCCATTTTCACTTATGTGACTGAGCTGTTTGTGCCATAGCTCGACCAATAAATCTTTTTCGAGAGTAAGTGCTGACCCACTATAGACTTTTGCATATTTCATGTAGAGAGTATTCTTCTTGTTCCCTCAGGCTAGAACTTCTGGACCACTGCTGAGCTTCCATTTTCCACCACCAAAGACATTCGTGTAGCTATCATCATCAAGTAATCCTGTGGAGATCAAGTTGAGACGCATGTCTTGAATATATCTCACATCCTTGAGAACTAGGCGGGGCGGCCTATGTTCGTTTCAAGGGAAATATCTCATCTTCCCACGATTTTGAACAACTTATCATTTCTCATCCTGACATTACCAAAGTCTCCAGTGTTGTAGGATTTAAATAGCTCCCTTCATGAGGTAACATAAAATGATGCGCCAGAATCGACGATCCAACATGTATCTTGCAATGTCAAATTAACATGACCATCTCCACAAATGATGATTACCTCATCTCAGTATGAGGCAGTAGCGGCTGTGTCTTTGACACCATCTTTTCCGGAAAACTCTTTCTTAAGCTTCCTACAATCCCGCTTCATATGGCCTTTATCACCACAGTGACAACATTCGATGTCCTTCAAGCTATCTCCTTGACCGATCTTTTTCTTTGCCTCGGTTGTGAAATTTTCTATTGCTTCCATGGTTGTTGGTGACAAGGGCTTCTGACTCAGTCGATATTACTTGCTTCTTCTTCCTTGCTTCTTCGTTGAACATGCTATCTTTCACAGTGCTCAGTGTGAGAACGCCTTGAGGAGCTGAGTTGCTGAATGACACCACCAACGTGTCCCAGCTGTCTGGCAACGAGCTAAGTAATAATAGTGCTTGCAACTCATCATCAAACACCATCTTCATGTTAGTCAATTGATTCACCATGCCTTGGAAGTCGCTCAAGTGCTCGGAAACACTTCGACCATCCCTGTACTTCGTGTTCACCAACCGTCGAATGAACGAGGCTTTGTTTTGTGCGGTCTTTCTCTCATACATGGACTTCAGCTTTGTCCACATTGAGTAGGCATTGGTTTCTTGTGACACGTGATAAAAAACACTTTCATCAACCCATTGACAAATTCCTGCAACAGCTTTTCTGTTCAGGATGCTACATTCTGCGTCAGACTTGCTTGCTGGCTTCTCTTCTTTGTTTTGAAGAGGCTCGTACATATCCTTGCTGTAAAGGATGTCTTCCATCTTGGGCTTCCAGATGGAGAAATTTGACAAAGTCAACTTGATCATTGTTGTTGTCGATGATGACGACTCCACCATCTTGATCATCACGAGATGCCACGGACAATGAGCACCGGGCTCTGATATCACTTGTATGGAAAGAATACCCACCTCACTACAAGGTTGATGTCTTTTCTCACCCTCGTGTGATTTGCGAAAATAGCAACCGATAAACTAAAGACACAATATTTAATGAGGTTCGGCAAATGCCTACGTCCTCGGAGCCGGATACTTCTTTCTTCCATTATAATGGGATTACGGGGACTAATTTCAGTAAGTGGCACACACCTCTCTCTCTCAAAAGGAATTTTCTTCCAACTTAATTTGAGACTTCTCTCAAATTCTAAAGTGAGGCTCTCTATTTTTATCTCACCAAATGTAGTAACTCTCTCTAGTTATTGCTCACAAATGATGGAACTCCTCGGCTTGTATGGTTGCCAATTACAATGCCATATATATAGGCAATTGAATCAACTGCACGTAGTGGGAATGCATGAACCAAAGTCATGCTTCTCCTTCTTTTAAGCTTCCATGTTGGTATGTTTGTCTCTACCAACAATCAACATTTTCAGCTCCGGCCTATAGCTCTACAATGAGCTATGCTCTCTTCAATTAATGGGTCTCCAAAACAATAGTGTGTCTTACTTTTCTAATGCGTAATTTTCCACATGTAATTCACCTCCATCAAGGAGGGATAGACCCATCAAAGACATTGTTGTATAAATACCACATCACTAGGTGAGTAATTTTTGAAGAATTTCTGGATGCTCAAACTTGCTTTTAGGAATGATATGAACTTTTCCAGCTGTAGCAATCAGTTAAAATAGATATGAATGGTCGAAAAGGCATATCTGAGTTTCCAATTAAAGGAATGTTCACTACTGTCATAGAAATAATAGGAGGTTTATATTTTTGGCCTGCCTTGTCATCAACAATAAATATCCATTTGTTATAATTGTCCAGGTAATGAAAAAGTGGATTCCTGCATATGCCTCTTTATTTAGCAAAATTGACCGAGTCTTTTTGGCTGTCCGAACAAAATGGTTTGGATATGGAGATGAAGCAAAAGGAAGAGTGTGAAGGATATCGACTCCTTGGTTCCTGAAAGACCAGAAAGCATTCTGGTTTTTCCTGAGCCAAGGTGAAACGATACCGGTTTCACGACAATATCTCGACTTGTAATGTGTATCCTTGTTTTTTCTTGAGATTGAATACAACATTTGTGTTGTTATATACTATTCCCAAGTTTTTTTTTCAAGATTATACATGCAAGATTTGGATGGTAGAAATTTGAAGGTGGCAGCGCTGTGATCGGCTTGGAGTATTGGAAATTATGGGTTGCTTCCAATGCTGCATGTCCGAAGGCAAAAGCGCCCGAAAATCCGTGAAGAAGTGCATCAAGGAATACCATGACACCAAAACTTTGGCTTCGTTTGCTAACATCTGTTTCAAAACAGGTAATCTGTCATTTTTAATTGTCCTACCTAATTAATTATCCAGAAAATGTGAAGAGAAGAAATGATATATTTCCAGGTTGCTATGTTTAATATGATAATTTTTTCATTGAAAACTTTGTTCTCCAATTAGATTATTGCTCATTTTATGAAAGCTGGACGTAGAACCTTGACATACTTTTTTAATTATATATAGATAACTAGAAAGTGACTACGTACGTTATTTGAAGAACAGGTAGCTACTATACTGCAAACCGTGCCTTCCAAGTTTCAGAATATTGATCCTCCGATGTATTTAAACTGCAGATAGCAGCAGAAGAAATTACGTTACGGATGAGATAGCAAAGATGGGCAAAGGAAATATTACTGCTCGGATTTTCAACTATCGCGAACTATGCGTTGCAACCCAAAATTTCCATCCCGATAATCTGCTTGGCGAAGGTGGTTTTGGGAGAGTTTACAAAGGCCATCTTGAAAGCACAAACCAAGTATAGTTTAAATCCATATCCTCACTAATTTTATATCCCTTTCCTAGCCTCATTCAGTCCTAGCTTCTTCTCTGAAGTTTGTTTTGTTAATTAATCTCTTGTTCAGGTAGTTGCTGTTAAGCAATTAGACAGAAATGGATTCCAGGGAAACAGAGAATTTCTTGTAGAAGTTTTGATTTTAAGTCTTCTTCATGCTCCGAACCTTGTCAATTTAGTGGGATATTGCGCTGATGGTGACCAGAGAATTTTGGTGTACGAGTGCATGGCCAATGGATCCCTAGAAGAACATCTTCTCGGTAACCACCGTATTATTTCATTCATGTGGAGTGTGATTACGTTTCTCACAGTTATGCTCTAAATAATTGTGTGACTTAGAGTTTTGGTAACACATTTTACTTGCTCCACAGATTTGGAACCAGGCAAAAAGCCCTTAGATTGGGACACTAGAATAAAAATAGCTGCAGGAGCAGCAAAAGGACTTGAATACTTGCACGAACAAGCAGATCCCCCTGTCATCTACCGCGATTTTAAAGCGTCCAACATACTATTAGATGAAAACTTCAATCCGAAACTTTCTGACTTCGGTCTGGCAAAATTAGGTCCAACTGGGGATAAGACTCATGTATCCACCAGGGTGATGGGGACCTATGGCTATTGTGCACCTGAGTATGCTCTCACTGGCCAATTGACAACAAAATCCGATATCTACAGCTTTGGAGTTGTGTTTTTGGAGATAATCACTGGAAGAAGAGTTATAGACAACAGCAGACCAACGGAAGAGAAGAATTTGATTACTTGGGTATGTTCAGACATCTATATTTTGCAGTCATGTTTAGAATCATACTTTCCATTTCAAAAACTATTAGCCTTTTCTGAGGTGCTTAATCTTTAATGTAGTCCCATTGCAAACAATAGAAATGATATTATTTTAGGCTGCAATGGTTGTCCAACATGCATGTCGATGTCATGTCCAAACCTCATTGCCAAAAGCTTGACTTGTTTGATGGGATGCAAGCCTTTCATACATTTTTTTTATCTATTTTAGAAGACTTGAGCTTTTGAAGTCTAACAGTCGTCATATTCATGACACATTGCAGGCACAACCATTGTTCAAAGATAGAAGAAATTTTACACTAATGGCAGATCCATTGCTAGAAGGAAAATACCCTATAAAGGGCCTTTACCAAGCTCTTGCAGTGGCAGCTATGTGTCTCCAAGAAGAAGCTGCAACTCGACCTCTGATCAGTGATGTTGTAACGGCTCTAGAATTTTTATCAGCAGACAGCCTTGCTGAAGGGGCTGATGGAAATGTGGAGGCAAATGGTGAGAGTGAGAAAGAAGAGTGAGAAAAAACTGGTATAATATCAGCATTGGTGTGTTGATGTTTTTGTTGTGCTTGTGGTAGCTAGTTAGGCAGGCTGCTTTGTTAAAAGGAAAAGAAAAAAAATTCTCCAGCTCCCTCATTGTTTCAAACAACAATTTCTCTGCCTTTGTTAGGCATCAGGATGCTGAGAAGGTTTATAATTTTGGAAACAAAAACAAGAGTACAAGGAACAGAACAATCACAAAATACTGTCATCTTAAAACGTGTCTTGGATAAGATGACATGTCACAAGAACCGAGGAAAAATTACAGGTCACAAGCTTACTCTTCTTTGAGCGAAATAAAAAAAAATCCTACTAGTCCGAAGTTTCTTGAAACATTAACATCCTATACAACACACACTTTGAATGTGAATAGAAGCAATAGCGACAAAACAAAATCTTATGCTCCTTGTAACATATAGATTCTCAATAATCTTACAAGACACATAAAAATGTAAGAAAATATACGTTTTTACCGTCGAGTATGCAATATGAAAGATCACAAAACAAAAATAGAAAGAGACTAAACAAATCTCTCTCTCTCAAGGTTCATCAAGGAAAATGGATATTTATATATCTATACTATTATAAAGAAAAGAGGAGTTGTTTCCGTACTTTTACCAATTCTTCCAAAAATGACATTTTCATCTTAAAGAAACATAATTATTCAGGGATTTTTTAGTAATTGAATAAATATATATAAATATTTCAGGAAAACTCATTGATAAACTTTTTTAGCAAAAATAATAAAATAAAATTGCAAAGTAATATCACACTCATAGGGTGCGTACATTTTCTAGTCTGTATTATACAGACTGTATATTCATATCTCTACATATTGCATCCAAGGAAACTAATTATAAGTAGAAAGACAAAAGTATACATCTTTAACGATGATTTACTCGGGAAAAAATATTCAAATGATGTCTAAATTTTCATTGTCGAGACAATTTGGTACCTGGAGTTTCAAAGTTAACAGTTTAGTACCTAAACTTTGATTTCGTTGACATCAGAGTACTTCCCGTATAACTTCTCCCTCTATTTTATGTTTAGTCGATGACGTGTCTTGTGTGTTTTTCAAAATTGAAGGGTAATAAGGTTGTTGCATATGCACTCAAACATATTTGGCTTAAACTCTCGAACAAAACACTTCCGCCCCAAAATAAACTCCTCCAACTCTTTCGAACCCTAAACACGTCAATTCAAGACGCATATTGTTCATTATGATTTGATTGTGAATGAGACAAAGAGTACTGAGGATGTGAGAAAGAGTACTTCCAAATTGTCATTATAATCGATGAAGGAGAAGTGATATAAGGTATCCCGTTGTTGACGAAATCAAAGTTCATGTACTAAGCTGTTAACTTTGAAACTTCAGGTATCAAACTGTCCTATAATGAAAATCTAGACACCATTTGAACATTTTTTCCTTTTACTCTTGATCGATCAAAAATGTTTCATAAAAAAATATCAAATAGAAATTAAACTTTACCAAATTTTTATGACCCTTATAATGGCACATTGTAATATCCAACTTCGATAACAATCATTTCCATTTTTTTAATTTGTAAACACTTTATTTATTTCAAATTATAGAACTACTACAACTCATCAATAGTCACAGAGAGACAAATATATTGGTAGCCAGCAATATTCACATAAAAAAAAGCTAAAAAGTAATATAAGAGCATCTGCAACGGGGAGGGGATTTGGCCGAAATCGGAATTCCTATCGTTGGGTCCCGCCGGCGATAGGAATATTGGGAGGAAAAATCGGTGCAGCGGGGAGGATGGTTGTTGACGACCGATCTTTGACGAGGAGGAATTCCTCGAAGAATTCTTAAAATGATCGCCGGAGAGGAAGACGTCCTTAGTGGAGCCTACGCACTTGGGTGACGCCAGGTCGTGTTATTTTTTTTAATCCTGGTGTGTGTAGTACACACGTTATAAATTAGTATTTTTTTTACTCCGCAGTTACTAGCCAATGATAGCCTGTTACATGGCGGAGTTGTCGACCAGCTTGCAGCCCAATGGATATGTAGATCGAGCCGTCCATTTTGAATAGAAAATTTGATCATATGGCCCTGATTCAAATACAACGGCCACTTTGTTAAAAACGGCAGATTGGCTCCAATGGCACTAAAAGATCCAAAAAAATTAAAAGAACTCTCTACTATTTTCCTATAAATACTAGCCTCATTTTTTACAATCCTCACACCAATTTGTGCACAACGACACGTGGAAGCGACACATGGTCGGAAACCTTACCGAAAATCTTCATGCAATTATTTACCCAACAACAACATGTGTCGCACAATAACTGGTCGAAAATCTTGCCGGAAATATTCATTAATAATTTAGCCGAGAACGTCACGTGAAAGTGATACGTGTCACATTATGACTCGTCGAAAATTTTATCGAAAATTTAGTTCAATAATGTAGACGATGATGATACGTATCGGCCAGTTATTAAATGAACATATTACTAATAATTAAATAAAATAAATTTTTATAATTAATGAATAGTATTAAAAATTTCTTATTTGTAGTGTTATTACAAACAGTGACAAAAATGGTTGAAATAAGAATTTCTGTACCGATAAAACTTTCCCAACGGTGCGGATGCTCTAGACACTTTTGAAATTGGAAGCCCCTCTCTGTATTTTTGTGCGACAGAGAAAAACCCAGCCAAGGGTTTAGCCTCTACAGTTCTTTCTTTACCGCCTTCTTCTTCTCTATCATGGCCTCCTCTGCGCCACTCTCCTCATCAGACCTACTTGCCCCAGAACCCAGATAAATAAAACAACCGCCCCCAAATACCCACTCTTTTTACAGCTCTGCCACTCAAGCCAAGACGGCTTCTTCTTCTCTTAGCCACTGCTGGACTAGTAAGCTGGGGAGAGCTGCTTTCACTGACCTCATGGCTATGGGGTTCTCCTCCTTCCAGACTAGCCATTTACGTCCTTGCCCTTCTTACTTCTCCTTATTCCGGGCATGTCCTCGCTCTTCTTCTTCTTCTTCTTCGAGGTCGCTATTGACTCCTTCAATTTCAAGGTTCATTTTTTCACTTGCTTACAGTACATGTTTTTGGTTCATTGTAGTTTATTCTATGTCGGTTTTTGTTTTCTCATTTGTTTAGTAAGAGGAATTTGCCCATGTTGTGAAGTAAGAGGAATGTTTAACTTGACTTTTACTGGTTTGTGTTAGCTATCTACTAATGTAGAGTTTGTATCATGTATTGCTGTATATGTTTAAATTGGTTAAGGAATTTGAGTAGGAAGTGAGGGTAGAAAAATGCTTGTTATCGTGTTAGTTGGTGTTGGGTTTGGGATTTTCAGGTTGCATTTGAAGTTGTCTAAGATGTGTCCTGCTTTCTTTGCATACTTAGAATAGAAGGAGAAATGAAGAGACTGTAATATATGTTTCCTCTGTTGTTTGATTGAATTGATAAAATTTGCAGGCCTGTTTTAAATTGCAAGCCAGAGGTTGGAGGCCGTCGTGGACTCCTGGCTGCCAAGTCATATAACACTCTGACATCTGAAGGAAAATTTAAGGACACTGTGACTATAACATCCTGGAGCGATGAGACTGAGAACCTCAAAAAGAACAAGTTTCGGGAAATTTATGTCAAAAGTAAGATGTCATCTGAAAGAGGCATAAAAATGAGTGCCCCTAAAAAGCATGATGGTGTCATAGATAACAGTATCTATGAGAAGGTGACTTCATATTATGAAAAGAGCGGAAGTAAGGCTACTGTATATGATGTGGACATTGTAAATGGCGATGCACATGATAGTCTTCCGATGCTAACTTGTAGAGAAACTGAAAAAAATACAGTGGAGAAGGTGAATGGTCATGCACATGATGGACCAGAACAGGGTGTGGCCATGACACAAAAATCACAGAAGAAAATCCAATCAAATGTGTCATTGCCAGAGAAAAAGGTCAGGAAGGTGACTGATGTAGAACCAAAGATTGGTGAAGCTGGTAAAGTATTTAACGGGGATATATCCAATGGAATAGCACCTGAATCTAAAGCTGCTACACAAGTAGATAGTAAGGAAGATCTTCGCGAGATGCTTAATAGCATATATGACAGAGTTCTTATTGTTGATAGTATTCCTATGGCAAAGAAAGTTGTTAAGTTGCTTATTGGTGAATACAGGCATCTTGTCCATGCATGTGACACAGAGGTATATATACTTTGAGGTTAAACCTTAAATTGATTGATATTGTTCTGCAATAGGGCACTCTTTTAAGGCATATTTGTATATAGATGTTCAAGTAGATCCATTTCTTGGGTTAAAATGTGAGTAGTTGTTGGGTACATGATACTTTGTTATTTAATAGCTACTGTCTTATTGCTAATGATTGCATGTTAACAGGTGGCCGAGATAGATGTTAAGAAAGAAACGCCTGTAGATCATGGACAGATAATATGCTTCAGTATATATTCTGGACCAGATGTGGATTTTGGAAATGGAAAGTCCTGCATCTGGGTGGATATTCTTGATGGTGGCAGCAAGGAACTCTTACTTGAGTTTGCTCCATTTTTTAAAGATCCCTCCATCAAAAAGGTATTTGTCTTCTTTCCTTTAATTTTCTATGGAATCTCAGAACTTTTCAGACTATAGACATGAAGTAGACAGCCCAACTTTGGAAAATGACTTCCTTCTGCGTTACTGTAATGGCATTGCAAATAGTACAAATTTATTTCTAGGTGTCTTGAATTATTTTTGGTTGAATAATTTGTTGTAAGTAATTTCAGATCATGCTCCCTGTAAGTGACTGGTCCAATTGCATTTGTTGTGTTGACTACTGTTGACAGATTTACTTGGTATTTGTTTGATTGAGCATATAAAGGTGCATTCTTGATCAAAAAACAAATTTTTTAATGACTATTACCTACCTTTCTGCAGGTGTGGCATAATTATAGCTTCGACAACCATGTAATTGAGAACTATGGATTTGAGGTTTCTGGCTTTCATGCCGACACCATGCACATGGCTCGCTTGTGGGATTCATCAAGACGATTGAAGGGTGGTTACTCTCTTGAAGCTCTATCACATGACCCAAAGGTTATGTCTGGGGCACACCAAAAGGTCAGGTCTGGGGAGAATGACTTGATTGGTAAGATATCAATGAAAACCATATTTGGTCGAAAGAAGCTGAAAAAAGATGGGCAAGAAGGGAAAATAACAATTCTTGACCCTGTTGAAGTGCTACAAAGAGAGGAGAGAAAACCATGGATCTGTTATTCTGTGTTAGATGCAATAAGCACATTGAAGCTTTATGAGAGTATGAAAAACCAACTATCTATGAGGCAGTGGAAAATTGATGGAAATCCTGCTCCTGGGAAATCCATGTTTGATTTCTATGAAAAATACTGGAGACCATTTGGTGAGCTTTTAGTTAAGATGGAAACTGAGGGAATGCTAGTTGATCGGGGATATTTAGCTGAAATTGAGAAGTTGGCCAAAGCGGAACAAGAGGTTGCTGTAAATAGATTTCGCAGGTGGGCATCCAGCTTTTGCCCTGATGCTAAATACATGAACGTGGGAAGTGACGTGCAACTACGCCAGCTCTTGTTTGGTGGGACCACTAACAGGTATATATTACTAGAATTTTAAGATTAGAATTATCACCTTCACATATAAGTTAGTGATCTGGACAATGTTTTTGTGCACCGTACTTTACATGCAAGTTTTGATTATGCTGGATACTGGTTCATCTGATAGAAAATCATCCTTACATATTCATCTACATGTACTAGCAAAATCGATCTTTGGATTTATTGTATCAATTTGTGAAATCTGTGCTTTAACAATTCAATAAAGGTACAGCATGAAATTAAAGTACTATTCCTGATACTATCCACTTAGCGTTCCCAGCCGCTGAATTGACTTGAATATTTCCTGGTGTAGCAAGGATCCCAATCAGGCTCTTCCAATGGAGAGGACTTTCAGAGTTCCGAACACTGATAAAGTGATTGAAGAAGGCAAAACTACAGCTCCAAAATTTTGCAATATGACTCTGAAGACAATTGGTGTGAATCTTCCAACTGAGATTTACACAGCAACTGGTTGGCCTTCAGTTAGTGGAGATGCTTTGAAGATTTTAGCTGGCAAGATTTCTTCAGAATATGATTTTGTTGATCATGCTTCTGAGCTGCAGTCTCTAGATGATGGAGATGCTTGTGACACAGTGAGTGATGAATATTTGGAAAAAGAAGAGACTGTGTCTGATGTTGACACGTCTGGTTATGGAACGGCTTTGCAAGCATTTGAGTCAGAGGAGGAAGGGAAGGAAGCTTGTCACGCCATTGCGGCATTATGCCAAGTTTGCTCTATTGATTCGTTGATATCCAACTTCATCCTTCCTTTGCAGGTGATTGTGCACTTTAGGCATACTGTATTTGTACTGGTATCGTTTCATATATTACACACACACATCACTTTATGTGAATTTCCTGCTACAGCAATCATACAATGCTATCAAAATATTCAAAATATTTCCTCATTCTTGTGTTTCTACTGTGAATTATGCAGGGCAGTAATATTGCCGGCAATAACAGACGAATTCATTGTTCACTAAATATCAACACAGAAACAGGGCGGTTATCTGCTAGGAGACCAAATTTGCAGGTTTGTAATTGACTTTTGCAATCACATAAAACTGCCTTTTATCTTAGCCATTTTCCCATTTGCTTTATCTGATAGAATATTGAATCTGGATAGTCGGCTTCATCGGATAGTCGCTTTTTCCGGATATTTTAATAAAGAAAGAATGTTACCTCTTCTGTGGTTGGGAAGAGGTTGATATGGACCCCTTTGGTCACAAGATGTTTACGGACAACCTGCTTGTGTATAAACTCTTGGTATTCTTCAAAAAACATGAAGCTTGGGTTTGATCTTGATCTTGGATTCTTGGCCCAATATTATGCTTGAAAGATTGGAAAAGATACGTTAGGTCCTCAACAACTGTATGATGTGTGATTTTCATCCTTCAAATACTAGAGGACTTTGATCTTCAATAATATGCAACCAATGAGGGGTTAGTAAAGACAGTGAGTCATATTGTTGGCTCCCATGTGGTATAAGTTCTGAATGAACAACATAAGCATACCTACCTAGCTAATTTACTTAACCTAAGACGTATGCATTCTCATCAATTTATATTTTCACTGGTTCAGAATCAGCCTGCTCTTGAAAAAGACCGATATAAGATCCGTCAGGCATTTGTAGCTGCACCTGGAAATTCGCTCATTGTTGCGGATTATGGACAGGTTAGCAGTTTGTTCTCTCTCCTTAGTACGTGATTTAAAATTTATTAAAATGTATTGATTGATGAGTTAATATGGCAGCTGGAACTTAGGATTCTTGCTCATCTTTCAAACTGTAAGAGCATGTTGGATGCCTTCAAAGCTGGTGGAGATTTTCATTCAAGGACTGCAATGAACATGTACCAGCATATTCGTGAAGCTGTTGAGAATAAGGAAGTGCTACTTGAGTGGGATCCTCAACCTGGTGAAGAGAAACCCCCAGTTCCAATGTTGAAGGTAAGATGTGCGCCTGTATTATATTTAAAATCGTAGTCAAACCTGTGATATTTGGTGTGGATTTTCAGTTGTTTTAAATCATATCCCCCTACCCCCTCCAAGTTATTGCTTTTCTCTTTTATTCCAGTAACTCTCTGATTTTTTATTTATTTTTATATCAGGATACCTTCGCATCTGAGAGAAGGAAAGCTAAAATGCTCAACTTTTCCATTGCATATGGGAAAACTCCAGTTGGGCTGTCCCGAGACTGGAAGGTAACTGTAGATTCTAATAATGATCTGGCAGTCCATTTCTTTTCTAGCTATTAAAATGGTCCATTAGTGTATTGTGGTCCTCAGGTTTCTGTCAAGGATGCAGAGAAAACGGTGGAACTTTGGTACAAGGAAAGACAAGAAGTGCGCAGGTGGCAACAAGAACGTAAAAAAGAAGCGAAAGAACATAGATGTGTTCATACATTACTAGGACGGGCACGCTGGTTTCCCTCATTAACTCGTGCTAGCCGTGGTCAAAGAGGACATATAGAAAGGGCTGCGATCAATACTCCTGTGCAGGTTCTCTCTCTCTCTCTCTATCTATCTATCTATATATATATATATATATATATATAGTATCCTTCCACTAAGGTATACTATTTTTTGGTCATTTTCAGGTATAAGATATTACACCAACTTTTCGATCATATTTTACTATCTCTACCGTTCAGATCTTAGGTTCTAATATGTAAATCAAACATGTAAATTTTCAGCCAAAATGGTTATTGTTAAGGTATTCAAAACTACAATTGAAGTTTATAAGTATGAACGATTTGGGTTTGACAGATTTGGTCCGTCTCTTGATCTAACGATCATCATTTTGGTACTCATATAGACCTAATAATTGGACTGTGGAGATGTTAAATATGATCGAAAAGTTTGTATAATGCCTATACTTGATAATGACCATAAAAATGTATACCTTAGTGGAAGGGTCCTCTCTCTCTCTATATATATATATACACATAAAAGTATATATATATATATATATAGGGCCCTTCCACTAAGGTATTTTTTTTGGGGGGTCATTTTCTATATATATATATATATACGGTCCTTTTCGAATACGGACGTCCGTACCGTACGGATTCGGCTTTTCCGGCCACTTCCCGGCCGAATTTGGGTAAACTTCCTTCTAGACATATGTACATACATCTGTGTAGATCATTTGTCTAGAAGAAACTTTTGGCTAATTCGATCTCTAAGGCCCTCAAAATCGCGTTTTAAAAAAACTGGACATAAACCGGACCGGCCCGGTTTATGTCCAGTTTTTTTGAAACGCGATTTTGAGGGCCTTAGAGATCGAATTAGCCAAAAGTTTCTTCTAGACAAATGATCTACACAGGTGTATGTACATATGTCTAGAAGGAAGTTTACCCAAATTCGGCCGGGAAGTGGCCGGAAAAGCCACATCCGTACGGACTGTTCACCGTACGGACGTCCGTATTTGAAAAGCTCCGTATATATATATATATATATATATATATATATATTGAGGACCCTTTCACTAAGATATATCTTTTTTAGGTATAGGGCATTATACAAACTTTTCGATCCTATTTTAATATCTCCACCGTTTAATTATTAGGTCTATATGAGTAGATCATTCATGTAAATTTTCAGCCAAAATAATGATCGTTAAGGTATCGAACTAGGTTAAATCAAGAGATGGACCAAATCTGTCAAACCTAAACTGTTTATATTTATAAACTTCAATTGCAGTTTTGAACACCTTAACGACTACTATTTTGGCCGAAAATTTACAGGCTTGATCTACATATTAGAACTTAAGATCTAAACGGTGGAGATGGTAAAATATGATCGAAAAGTTAGTATAATATCCTATACCTGAAAATGATTAAAAAAGTGTACCTTAGTAGAAGGGTACTGTATATGTTAACTAGTTGATACATTATGTATTAACTTGTTGACTGTAACAGGGTAGTGCCGCTGATGTTGCAATGTGCGCCATGTTAGAAATATCCAATAATGCACGTTTGAAAGAGCTTGGTTGGAGGCTGCTCTTGCAGGTTATTTCTTTTCGTTTTTAATCAAAAGAGATATGAATGTATCTCAATGCAAGGAGTAACCAGGCCCATGGAATCAAATGTACATATATACTAACATGCATGTCACTGTATATGTTGAGATTACATACGTATGCAGAAGTTGATCGTGTGAGCTGGTAACTAATATTTTTACTAGATATGTGATCCGGTTTCTATTATATCTTGATTTCTGTATGCATCCTGATTGCTTAATCAAGAATGTTTTAATAAATTTCCTTTCAGCCAGACTGAATTAACTTTTATGGAAAGCAGGTCCATGATGAAGTCATCTTGGAAGGACCATCAGAATCGGCGGAGGTTGCAAAGGACATAGTTGTTGACTGCATGTCGAAGCCCTTCAACGGCAGAAACTTCCTTAGTGTTGAGCTTGCTGTTGATGCCAAGTGTGCTCAGAACTGGTATGCTGCCAAGTAGATACACTACATGAGGCTCCTGCTTTTGGTCGACCGTTTGCCATATGAATCAAGTTCAGGTGATGTGCAATTTTCCGTCATCTTTGATGATGTGTTTGTCACACTCAAGGCGGCTGATAAATACAAGAGATGCTCTGCTTTTGTGTCATATTAGGTGATAGTCGGTGAAGCGTGCCTTGTACATACATAGGTTGTTTCTAACTGTACTTGCTTTTGTAGAAGTTTATGAGTGGCATAACTGCAAGTGTACTGTTGGACGCTATTCTTTTGTAATGAAACCAAATGTATAGTTTTCAAAATTAGATTTTAGAAAGGTTGATTGTTCTCTTGCACTAGTTGCACCGGCCCTAAAATTTATATGTTCTCTTGCCCACATATAATCAATCCATTGGCAGAGTTTAGGTAGGTCCAAGTTTCTAGGTCTATTTCCAACTTATCAAAGGCCAGTGGCAACAATGATTTCCAACTGGTAATCTTCTTACTATTTCTCATTAGCCCGTTAGTTTCAACCCCAATCGGCAGTGGGGCGGCATATACACTCCCAAGTCCCAACCACCCTCCGAAAATGAAATGAAAATTCCAACACAAATAGCCAAACCGGGAACTATTTGGCATGCTGTTGCGGATTGATTCCCCAGGTAGATGCCAACTGCAGCAAAAGTTGATCAGGCATTGAACCCTCCCAGTCCTCAGGCGGATCCATCGTTTGAGAAGCTTCATGCAAATTCACGACAATCTCCTTCTTTACTTCAGTGGGAATGCCAAGGTCATCAGCTCCATTTTCCAGCACTATTTCAATCAACTGCAAAATGCAACAGGTTTCGAGGTATCACCAGAGTAACCACAAAAGAAATAAAATTGAGAATAGAAAAGTACAAGCAGTTTAGAGTGGTATATTGTATCCCGTTCTACAAAGAAGAGAAATGCATAGGTTTTCCAATCTCTCTATGCAATTTACGAAAGGATTGATTGAGATCTAAAATCTCATCATGAGCTCAAATTAAAATGGCAGTTTTATCACCTATAGTATATATGTTACTACTAACACCCTTCGAGTGAAATGTTTGCTTAGCTAGTATACATAACAATGATTAAGAAAACACAGGTACCTGCTGAATCCAAGACAAGCAGATGTCAAACAAATTTTGCTCTGGTAAAAATTGTCCAACCGCACGCAAGACCTCGGTTGCTGTCTCATTTGAAAGTTGATCTATCACAGGACCTGATCTATCCATTAGCTTTACAAGCAAGTGATCATCTCCAGTAGACAATACTTCTGCATAGGCAGTATCCATATCACCCAATTGAAGAGCATCTATTGCATTAGTCCAAGAAGTCCAGATTGGATCCCGATCTTGGCCAATAGTATCATCTCCCATGGCTTCTGCAGTCATTTCCGGGATAGCTACTCTTGCTGTTCTTGATGGTCCATTGTCCTCTCCAGCCACACGAATTGCTTCTAAGGTAGCTTCATCTTTCGATGCTTGCCAAACACTTCTTGCCGAAGGACCCTCTCCAAACCTAACAGGTCCACTCCCTTTCTCCCAAGCTCGCCTGCTGCCACCGTGATCACTTCCATTTTCAGATTTAGGTGACCTACCATCTATGGGACCGCCACCCACAGCCTTCCTCTGCCCATTTCTGGATCCACCATATGTAGAAAAATCCCATACCTCAGACATTTCGGATCTATAAGGACCCCTTCCCCTCATGTCCGTACCAATTCCATCAGTTTGGGAAAATCTGTCCCCATATGGAATTCGTCCATCACCACCTCTTCCAAATTTAGCACTCACATAGTCTGGGAAACCACTATACTTGCCTAAAGGTCGATTGGAAGATCCCTCAAACCCCATACCAAAATTACCACCTCTCCTACCTGATGACACCGATAAATCCCGTGCCATGTCTTCCACAATTCTCTCAAGGCCTCTTACCCTGTTCTCCAGAGTCACCATGCTATCATGAGACCCACCCATGAAATCCTGCAATTTGAGAAAAGTTTATGAAAAGTTCAAGAACAATGTATCAGTACAAGTTCCTTAATGCACAAAGAACGAAAGAGGAGAACGTCAATAGTAAAAGTACCTGTAGCATGCTCATCAAATGACCTTGTTGTCTCTCCAGCTGTAACAATTGCCTTTGAATAGCCAACCAATTTCCTTTGCTATTGGCGAAGGATCCATCAGGTTGACCATCCATTTTTGAGCACCCAGCACGACTGCTGGATGACTCCCTTTGATTCATATCAGTCCTATCATCAACATTCACTGCTCTCATTCTTGAGTCTTTTCCATTCAGTCTTTCTTCGGGCCATTTATCTCGTGACAGATCATCATGATCTCGTTGTCTATACAAACCAGCGATTCCTCTCTCTATGTTACGATATTTACTACTGAAAGTTTCACGGAAATCTTCTGAATGGCTGTTTTCATGGTTTGACCTTTCCTTTGAATCTACAGAATTTGTCCCTGACTCTACCTCATTAGTTGACTCTGAAGAATTGAGATGTCTACGAGGAACAACTACCTCCACAGCCAACTCACCAGAACCCCTTTCCAGTTTCTGGAAGAATTCTGGGTTCAGCTCCTTGTCAGTCAAGACCGGCGGTTTCTTCTTCAAAAGTGCAATGGCTTTATTTGGTATACTACTATCTTTGGTTTTAGAAACAGAATCTGAAGTAGGAGAAGCACCATTAGAGGAAACTTTTGCTGCTTGTTCTGTTTTGTCACCAGGCTTTGAAAGTTTTGATTCACTCCTTTCTGATACCTCAGCTGATCCAGGATTTCCTTTATCGAGAATAATATTGCAACACAATGATACAACAAGAGACATTAGATCCAAAAACAAAAAGCGAAAGATTGAGGATGGACATCAAAGAAGAAGAAAATTGAAAGTTAAGATTGTGCTTACCATCAGATGGGGATTTCTGCTTTGGAGAGTCCTCTCCTCTTCCTGCAATCTTTTTCCAAAGTTGCAATGCTTCTGTCATGCTATCTCTGACGGGTTTTATCTTGAAAACACACAAAGGATATTTCTCAATCAATTGATAAAGAGGCAACAATGTCACCAACCTTATTGTACAACATAGATTTTACAGCAACCAAATCCAACATCTAACTTAATAGGAGAGTTCTTCCACGCTCCCTCTCCCATGTATAACCAAAGCAAATAGGTAATGTAAGAATTTGTTTACGCATTAAGTAGAAAAGCACAGTGCAGTAACTATAAGTAGGAAACCGCAGGCTGAAAAGGACAATTGTCAACGTCCATGAAAAGATCAACTAGGCACTATTATATTCAACTGATCTCCAAGACATTGATCTGAGTACAAACAGTGATCTAATGGGGAAACCAATCTACTGAGAGACAATGTAACAAAAACCCACCTTGTCAAACCGGCACGACTCTAGCACAGTCACTGTGGAGGCAGCTCTATCTGTGACCAAACTGCTCGAATGCAACGCTAATGCAATGAGTACATCAGCTGCTGCTTTCCGCGTTGCCCAATCCGGACTTCCGAGACAGTCATGAACACTTGGCAGCAAGTTCTCCAAGCTCTGTGGTGCAAATGCTCCAACCTGGGGCAACAAGTCAACACCTCTTCAGCTTCAGCAAAAATGTCAGTACTTCCACCTAAATTACCAATCTTTAGTTTGAAAAATCACAAGCAATGAACCAACCTGGGACAAGCTCGAAACGACGGGCAGTAGCGAAGCTTTAGCCAAAAAGTTAGGGTTGTTTAGCAGCTTGCAGATCCTGGGACAGAGCTTCTGGAAAGAAGAGACAGGAGGATCGGATGCCGAGTCCACAATCTTAGCCATACACAGCGCCGCACCGGATTGGACCCCTTTGTTCTGCTCCCCCATGGCCTCAAACAACGGCTTCACAAAAAGTCCCACCACCGAGCCCACATTGTCGCCATTAGTCAAGTACTGAGCAGCCAGGGCACCAATGGCGTCGCGACACGCGTCCCGGACGGCGGAGTCAGCGTCCTTGAGTCGTTTCACGATGTGGGAGATGATCTTGGAGAGGTGCGCGGCGGTGAGGTCGTCGGCGTGGGAGGTGGAGGCGAGGGCGAGGAGGCGGAGGGACTCTCTCTTGACGGCGGGCTTGGAGTCGGCGGAGGCGTCGTAGAGACAGTTGAGGAGCATCGGAAAGCCGTCGGCGGCGAGGGCCTGGATGATCTTCTCGAGATCTTCGACGGCGATTTGGTAAGTGTCGCGGTCGGAGAGCTTGGAGAGGGAGGTCAGAATTCGCTGCTTGAGCTCCACCATGGCAAGGTGGGATGAGAGTGAAGAGGAAGAGGAGGAGGACCTCGCCGCCGGCGGTGGAGTTGAGTTTGGGGGTTTGGAGATTCTGGGTCCTGCGAAACTCATCCCTCCTTTCTCTCGGTCGAAATGGGAATGTGGAATGTGGTACTCTCTTCTGCGTGTAGATTTGGGAGCTCCAGGTGGAGTGGGTGAGAGAGCGACAATTGAAATCAGCAGAGAATTGAAAATGAGAGATCTGAGGGGGGAAGACTATATAATCCATCTATTATTATTTATTTTGAAGAAAACTACAAATATGGGTTCGAAACTCTTTATTTAGGTAATGATTTCATTTTTGTTTTGTTTTTCCGTGAGATACATCCTTCTTCGAACTCTTTTCGGTTTTCTTCTTACATGCGCGTGTGGAAGCCGTCGCGTTCCCTCGTGCAAATTGTCGTTATATTTATTGAGTTTATTTAGATTTACTGTTCTATGAAATGTACATCTTTGTGTTCCAATCATGATACTCTTAATTATATGAAAATGGAAAGAAAAACACGCTAAAATAAGTTATCACATGCTTATATGTTCATAGTCACATTTAAAACTTCAATGCTAGCATGTAGAAGGGTCACGCGAAAAATTGTTCGTATGATGAAACAATTTTTTTTTAGAAAAGTTACTAAAAGAATAAAATTTTAAAAAGTTACTAAGAGAATAAAAGTTGACAGGATATAACGCAACAAAATACATTAAAATGGTTCATAATTAAACATAAAATAGTACAAATTCTATATCTCTTCCTTAAAAAAGTTCACCGGCGTACTTCATTCTCTTGCCTAGCAAGTTAATTAGAGCATGAAGAAGCTATCCAAATTTAAAGGCACACATGCATTAGTTAAGTGATATAAAAGTGAATGAAGTGAAATAAATTTAGTGAAAGTAACATAAAAAGGTAAATTAAATGGCAAATTAAATTAAACAAGAGATGTTGAGAAACCATGCCTATACCAAACCATGAGGTTATGTCTCCTTCTCGCCTCCCATCACCGGACCTAAAACTACTTTGTTGCAATCTCCCGTCCCCCGCCTGATGTTCTGTTGCCGTCATGTCCAAATTCTAACACAAATTAAATCAAATCAAGTAGCAAAACCTCTATTAGCAAAGTTAGCAAACCACGTACATTCGTTAATCTCCCTATAACAAATGATTAACTCGTGTGCGACTCCCGACCCTCTTGTGTTATTGAGTAATAATACAACTTTGATATTTTTGAAGTAACGTACTGCTAACTCACCAAAATTGGCCCAATTAAGCTCTAGGACTAAATAATACAACAATTGTCTAATAATGCAATGTGGAAGGACAACGATTAACAATTGGGGATGGGCATGGAGAACGTTCAAATACTACTCGTTCCTCTACTTCAATATCATTCTCCTCAAGCATCCATGGAAGTTATAGTAAAAGTATTGAAATCAATGTAAAGAGAGAAACTTCAACCTTGTAAGCTGGTAGCCTATTGCATATTGTGATGATGATCGAAAGAAAAGAACTTCGGGTTTTTGTATTACTCCACAACTATATATACATGGTGCACGCGAATTCATTAATAAATTGCGTAATCATATTCCAAATTACTTTTTTGTCAAGGTAAATCGTAAGCTCTACAAAATTTCATATATCTATATGTACTTACAGGACTACAATGACCACGTACGTCCAGTTGAGATACCTCTCCCATCTGCATTTGAAAGAATCAACTTTTTATTGTTTTCTTTGTGACTTAGTCCCTGTGAATTGAGTAGCTCTTACTTTTGCCTGAAATGACGATTGAAAATAAATCGAAGGAACCATAATTTCTAAATATACATAACTTCTGTAAAACAAACCAAATTGAACAAACAGAACAAAACCAATGAGATAATATTGAACACGTACTCAGTAAGCAATAAGAAAATATTACCCATGATGCGCTTCTCCTCCAGGAAAAATGTTTAACCTGCGGACACAAACCTTAAACCGATAAAGTCAGGCAAGTGGACATTGGTATGCGTTTTGTTCTCGTCAAGTCCCATCTTTGTGGCTCAATCTATGCTATATGGAATTGAGAATTGATGCAGGCGTTTTGTTCTTGTTAGGTCCCATCTTTGTGGCTCTGTGCGATATGAAATTGAGAATTGATGCGGTTGTTACTTTTCGATGATTATAACTGATGCAGGTTAGGAAGAAGATCAAACTGCAAGTCAGTCAGCGAATTAATTTTCTGCCCATTGGTTCAGTTTTTAATTTATTTCACTCCTATAGGAATCAAAGGGTAAAAATAGGTATTTTGAATGTTTAACCTTAAGTACTATTCACATAATTAATAAAGATTTTCGAAAAATATTTGGATCCAAAATTAATTGAACACTATTGTTCAACGTACGTTTGAATTACTCTCATTTATATGAATTTCGGTTTATGATCCACCCAATGAGTAAAATATCTAATATTGAGGATATACTGATAGTTTGAAATACAGATGTTTTGACATAAATATCGATCAGTGAAAATTTTGAAAGAAACAACAGAAACTAAGAGAAATACAAAGAAATTTATATTGAAACTTTATGAGATTCTTATATGATCAATTTTCTACATTATTTGAATATATATATATTGATCAAATATTAAGGCATATAAATTTGTGATAATGTTATATGAATTACTATGGGCCGAATGTTGATAGTTATTATAATATAATTTGATACTTCTAATTTTTTATTTTCAATAGCTGAAATCCAAAGGAAAACTAGAGTATCACGCCTCTTGACCTCTTGTACATTATATTTTACATATTATATATCACAAAGTAAACCGCATAAGTACTTTAGAACCACATAAAAGATTTATTAGGTTCAAAATTCACACTACCCCCCTTGTCTTTATATAGAGTTATGTACTTTGGTTGATGCTATTGGTTGATTAGGTTTCTAATTGTGGCTTGTAATTACAGATTGGGGTTCAATTCCAACTTTTGTAAGAAATTTTGGTGGAGTATTTATTGGGTGTTGTTAGGTTTGGACTTTGTTGACCAATTGGAACAAAAGTCAAATTTCGTTAAATATTGATAAATACCAAAAACTTCTGTAAATATAGTCAAAATATCGGTAATTATCGAAAGTTTCAGGCAAAAGACCTTGATACACTACCACATTTTTGATTATTGCCGGCGATTAGGTAAAAGAAGGGCCGACGAGTTGGTCCATCGTCGGTAATAATAAGCATTGCCAACGAGATGGACCATCGCCGGCAATAATTTCCCATAATCGCGGGCAATGGTGGGAAATTATTGCCGGCGACGGAGAATATCGTCGGCAATAATTTTCCCTCATTGCCGGCGATATTTTGGCCGGAATATCGTCGGTAATAATGGGGAAATTATTTCCCGCAACGGAGAATATCGCCGGCAATAATTTCATTGTATTGCCGGCGATATTGGCCGGAATATCGTCGACAATAACTCCATTGCCGACGATTTAATGAATCATGGGAAATAACTCTTATATCAGATCTACTCCGCAGCAGCTCATTCATTTTACAAAAATCCGGTGAGAAAGAAGGAAAACGCTCTTAAATCCTTGGGTATTGTCAAAAGGCGTCCAAAACCCGCTCGGGAAGCTATATAGCTAGGTACGTATGTATATATATATGTGGATCGATGTATATGTGTGTTGATTTAGATATATGCATGTGTTGATTTAGAGTTGAGATATTGATTAATGGTTTGATATGTAAATAGAGTGGATATATTGTTGATTTTGAGTGATTGATTGTTGATTTTGAGTTGATTTGAGATGATTTCGATGAAAATATGTTTGTGTATATATATATGTATATAAATTTATTTTGTGATTAATTGTTAATATGTGTATATATATACATGTTAATTTGTAATTGTGAATTATTGGTATATATATTTTTTATATGCATGGGTCAACTTTTGTTAATTAATCGGATGCATGTAATTAATGATGATTTTTAATTAATTAGTAGTGAATGTATACATATATATATATATATATATTTATAGTACGTACTGTTAGAATTTTCAGGATGGACAAAAGTTGGATGAGCCTTGAAAGATGTGATGTGAGATATCACCATGGAATTAAGAGTTTTGTGGATTTTGTGAAGGCTAATTGTGGAGACACTACACTTCATTATTGACCGTGTAAAGAATGTAAGTGTCGCAGCGACCGATTTCGTTTTTCCATTGATAAAGTCCAAAAGCACCTGAGTAAATACGGGTTTTGGGATAAGTATACTTGTTGGATTTATCACGGTGAAACATCGTTAGCGGGTCCGCATGATCATGGACAATTTGCTGATAGGGCCAGTCTATCCTATAATCATGGACATTTTGCTGAGAGGGCCAGTTCATCCTATGATCCAACATCGATGTTGATCAATGATATGTTTCCTCATGAGAGCGGTGTATTTGCTGATCAAGCACCAAATTTCCCTCCCGTCGTGCAGGGTTTCCCCGATATTGAGCCAGTCGAGCCATTACCTGGAGCTCATGTCAACACAAGCGGTATAGACAAGTACAACAACCTGATTGCATTGCAACAGACTCCGTTGTACGACGGTTGTAATAAGACTGTTCTTGGAAGCGTCATGGGAGTGATGCAGCTCAAAATGGAGAACAAAATGTCTGTCAAAGCTATTGATTCTTGGCTGAAGTGGACTACTTTGCTACTGCCACCCGGTCATCGTCTTCCTACCACTCATCATAAGGTGCGACATATCCTAAAAGATCTTGGATTTTCCTACATCAAAATCCATGCATGCAGATATGATTGTATTCTCTTCTGGGGGAAAGATCTTGAAGACCTTGAAGCATGCCCGGTATGTTTTACAGAAAGGTATAAGTTGACTCCTGCAGGCAACAAGAAAGCTGTGAAGATACTTCGATATTTCCCACTGATTGATAAGCTAGAGCGGTTGTTCATGTGTGCTTTCACGGCCGAAGCTATGAGATGGTGGGCCGAAAGGTATAAGTTTTGGACACACAAGAGCATATTCTGGGAACTCCCCTACTGGCCCAGGTTGCCTATCAGACACTACCTAGATGTCATGCACATAGAGAAGAATGTGTGTGAAAGTGTGGTGGGCACAGTTCTGAATTTGGAGGGGAAAACAAAAGACATCCCTAGGCACGCATTGATCTGAAAGCTATGAGACTGCGAAAACATTTGTGGTTAAGAGATGGTAAGAAAAAAATGCCCCAATCTCCTTACACCGTCAAGCCGAAGCAGAAGCATGAAATTTTTGGGTGGATGAGTAATGTCAGGTATTCTTATGGCTATGCAGGAAATTAATATAATTTTTGCTTATGGTTATATGCAAGAAATATAATTGTTGCTTATGGCTATATATATGCAGGTATCCTTATGACTATGAAGGAAATATTAACAAGTGTGTTAACTTCTGGGACAATAAGATGTACGGATTAAAGAGTCATGACTGCCATGTACTGCTTCAACGCCTTTTCCCTATTTTCATTCGAGGGTACCTGCCCAAAGAGGTGGTGGAGCCGTTGGTGGCCTTGTCAAGATTCTTTCAGAAGTTATGGACCAGAGAAGTTAAAAAATCAGATTTCAGGGAGATGCAAGATGACATCATTTTTATCATGTGCAAACTTGAGAGGATATTTTCCTCAAATTTTTTCGACATCATGCCTCACCTGATGATCCATCTTCCCGAACAATTGTTGTTCACCGGTCCGGTACACTACACTTGGATGTATCCTATGGAAAGGTACAAATGATTCATACATTTGTGTTTGCCTCTGTTTTTATATGTAAATTCTTATTTTTTTAAGTATCATAACATGCACTTGTTAACTTGTAGACAATTGGGAGCCTACAAGGACTATGTGAAGAATAAATCTGCACCTGAAGGGTGTATCGCTGAAGCATATCTTGCGCACGAGTATGTAACGTACACCAACTTGTATTTGGGAGCGCTGGAGGACCCCCAACAACATATGCCGATAGATGAACCCAAGTTCAACCTTTCTATCATTTCCAATGACGTCGTAGTACATGGAAGCTTGCCAAAGTCGTAGAAGTTGGATGGAAATGAGGTAGCCATTGCCCACTGGTAGGTCTTGATTAACTGTCCAGAAGTTCAATATTGGAAAAACTATCATCTTCACTGCCCTGCTATTGCCGGAAATGTTGATTACCACAACAGGACGTTTGCAAACTACTTTAGTCAATGGGTAAGGGTATATGTGTATATATATTTTTTATATTCTTATATAGAATGTGTGTACGTGGTTTTATTTTGCTATATATGTTCATAATTTATTGTGTATGTGGTTTCTTATCTTTTTCAGATGAACCATGTAGTAAATGATGGTTACCCAGAGTGGTCAAACGAATTGAGGCTCTTGGCGATGAAACCGATAGCTTCAAAAGTTTACTCGATGTGTCAGGTCAATGGCGTGAAATTTATATGTGAAAATAGAGACGACCGACTGAAAATACAGAATTGTGGGGTGATGGTCCATAGTGGGCAGGATGGCGTTGACTATTACGGTGTCCTTCATTCAGTTGTTGAACTAATTTATGAGAACCGCATGAAAGTGCACTTGTTCAAGTGTAGATGGTTTGATATTAGCCCGGAGAACACAATGACCGATCAGTATGGAATATTTTCAGTGAATACTGCTACAAACTGGTATAAAGAAGACCCTTTCGTTCTTGCCACATCAGTAAAACAAGTGTTTTACCTTGACGATCTTCTGAACAAAGTCTCGTGAAAGGTGGTTAACCATGTTGCTCATAGAAACATATACAGTGCTGCCACACTTGGTGAGACCACAGATGATGAAGAAGTTACTGCATACCAAGAGCCGAACGCTTTTGACATTTCGGAATCCTCTACGATTCGCCTTAATAATGTTTGATCTGGGAGTGTGGTTCGAATTATTGGAGCAGAACTTCTCGATGTTAATCCAAATGAAGTAGACGATGATTCAGATGACGAGGAGCGGCACATATTGCCAGAGGTTACCTATGAAACCGAGTCAGACTCAAGTGATGAAGATGATTATGATTATCATCCTTAGTACGTTAATGATGTACGTATTTTAGTATATATAAACGTGCATGTATGTTTGTTATATAAAAGTGCATGTACGTATTTATAGTCGTACGTAAATTATAAAAATTTGGCCAACGTCATATCGATCGGTGTTTATACTACGGAGCATATATGTAGAATATATATGGTGTTATACCACATTACACTTGAATGGAAAATGAATATAATGGTGTTATTTGCCGGAAAATGGGAATCACTATCACCGACGAGTTGCTCGTCGGTGATAGTATTACCAACGAGTTGCACTAACTCATCGGTGATACTCCCTATTAATCCCAGCCAGTACTCGGGCAGTGGCCATTTCTTCCCAAGCTCCCCCCAAAAACCCTAAAATCCTCTCCGACGAGCTCGCCGCCCACCCTGCCCGAATCCCTCATAAAATCTCTCATTCCCTCTCCCCTCTCCCCTCTCCACCCAAAAAAACCCCAAAAACCCCAAATCTCACCTCCTCCTCCCCTACCTCTCCTCCCCTCCTCCTCCCTTCCTCCCCTCCTCCTCTACCTCATCCCCTACCTCTCTCCTCCGGAATCCGAGCTCATGACAGGTCCCCCCCCCCTCTCTCTCTCTCTCTCTCTCTCTCTCTCTCTCTCTCTCTCTCTCTCTCTCAATTCGGTTTTTCATAATTATGTATATATGCATTTTAATTATATTTGTATGCATTTTAATTAAGTTGGTTAATTAAGATTTAGGTGATGTTGATATTTTTGATAATTATGTATATATGCATTTTAATTATATATGTATGAATTTTAATTAAGTTGTTTAATTAAGATTTGGGTGATGTTGATATTTTTGATAATTATATTGGTATGTGTATGTATATATGTAGAATATATTTAGGTAAAATTATTTTTGTGTTGGGCAATAAGATTTGGATTAATTGATATTTTTGATAATATATTTGGTTAATTGATATTTTGATAATGATATTGGTAATGATATGTAAGATATTTCGTGTATATATTTTGTGTTTATATTTTTGACATATAGAATATATTTTTGGCTGTTCTGTTTAATTGTTGGATGTGCAGGAGGTTTTGCTGCAAATTGGCTTGGGGGCATCAAATGGAGAGGGACTAGATCCAGTGGAGGGAGCAGTAGTCAAGCATCCTCAGCTGCAATCAGCAACACGCGAAGCGGCCCTATTATGAATGCTCGCACACAAATTTTGCTACGTGCGCGAGAAGAGGAGGAAGCTGCACGATCCAGATCTGTGCAACCCTCAGTCCAGCCTCGACCCTCAGGCAGCAGACACTCAGGCGAGCGACACTCAACGGGCACATCAGAAACTCCCTCCATCCGAATGCCCCATATTGGCCCGGTGCCTACTCCCCTTTTACGGGAATCATTTGAGGCATATGGTGCAGGCGCCTCATCATCCAGGTCTCGTCTATCTCCGCCGTCCGGTCTCTTCGTGCCCAACGAGATTCCTGTGATCCCTGAATTCAATGATAGGGGGAGGGCTATTTATATTGAAGGACGGCCGGAGTTCCTGACCGTGGAGGAAGCGTACAGGTTCTTCCCGTTCGACCTCGTGTATCTTTGGAGTGCGAGGTGCATGAACCAGCAAACGGACGATGCAGGTAAATTTTATTTAACAAAATTGATTACTTAATTATTACTTAAGACTATAAATAGTGTCAATTAATAATTTCAATTTTTTGACATTGTATTATTAGGCAATATCGTTAATAGCAATGGAAAACGAAAGACTAGAGGCCCCTGCACTGGGAAGAATCTTGAGCAGTCCACCGGGGGAAGGAAAATGACCATTAAGGCCAATGAGCTTGGTGAGGTGATCGAGACAGAAAACACCACGCGAAAGTATGCCAGCATGGCCGGGGCCATCGTGCAGGACAAGGTCCCAATGCTGTGGCCAGATTGGGGATGTGTGCCTCGCTACGTGAAGTTGCAAGTGCATAATGCACTGAGTGTGAGTTAAATCGTATTTTCATTACGTAAATTTTACATTAATTAATTAAGTCCGAAAAAATATATAATTTTACCATTTATATATTCATCTTGCAGCTGTGGTTTGACGTGGATGAATGCCTTATTCACACGTGGGCAGAGCGCCAACTACATATCAGATGATGTGATTCGAGTTATTTGAGTATATATCGAGTTAGATTTTCACTTTATCAAGTGTTTTAATATCTCTAACATTTGTTTCTGGTGTTAATATAGGTATAAAGAGTGGAAGAACGAGCTTTCAAAACATTGGACACAGTACAAGGATCTAGGCCGAGGTTCTACCCCTAGCGAATTCCGGTTTAGGGAGTACGAGTGGCTGTGGCTGGTAGCCCACTTCGACCACCCCAAAGTGAAGGTATGCATCCTGAATATATTTTACAACCCTAATGTATCGTATCACATTGAAATAGTTAGTTACTAATTTTTTGACATATGTTTATCAAACAAGGCGATTTCCAAGACGAACAGGGAGAACATATTGAAAAACACTAAGACACATCATGCAGGTTCACTCAACTATTTGGGTTGGTCGGGTAGGGCGCAAAAACAACAAGAAGTCAACCCGTTGGTGTTTGTTCATCAGAAGTTCTATCCGCAGTGCCCTGAAGAAGCGGTAAGTCTTTGGCCTCATTATTTTGTTGTTCACATATGAGTAGCTATATGCATGTGTTAATAAAACTATTTTTCTCTATTAATTTATTTTGTTTAATAATACGTTATTCATATTCGCTTTTCAATTAGGTGAGAGTGGAGGATGCGATCACAGAGGTCACCATGAATATAGCTCGAAACGACAATCCTGACTGCTCGGAGGAAGAAGTGACCCAGTATGCCTCTCAGATCGATACGCTTCATCGCCCTATAACGGCTCAGATCATGGCAAAAGCGTGCGGGACTGGAAAGAATATCCACTACTGCAGGGGAATGGGCTCGGCGGGCGAAGGAGTATTGAAGAACACTTCAGAATACTCTAGCGGGTCAAGAACTTCTTCTTGGAACTCTAACCTAGCAGCGGAGCTTCAGAGGATGCAAATGAAGTTGGAGGAGCAAAGGAGGGTGGTGGAGGAGATGGGGCAATTGGCCGAGCAGCAGGCAGTCAGAGATGCCGAGCACCGGACGATGGTCGAGCAACACCGAATTATGGTCGAGCAGCAGACACAAATGTTCACATGGATGCAGACGATGTACGCATGTCAGACTACCGGATAACCGCTCCCCACACCTCCACCGATACCTGTGTTCCATAGTGTTCCACAACCGCAGTCGTTGCCGTCGCAGCAAGACCAGGGTAGCCGCCGCAGTTCAAATGATTTCGTCAACATGGATTTCGTCGACCGTACCCTTAGTGTAGTTGTATTTTATTTTCGTACTATTTCTGTTTGTACTGTTGTACAATTATGTGTGTACTGTTGAATGTGTATTTCAGTGCAGGTTCTAGAATTGGGCCAAGCCTGGTAAGTTTTTTTTTAAATGTCGCCGGGTATTGCCGACGAGTTGGACCAATCTTGTCGGCAATAACTCCCAAATTCCGGCCACGGCGGAGCATCATCACCGACGACTCATCGGTGATGATTGTTGCCATTGCCGGTGACTTTAGTCGCCGGTGATGATGGTGCATTGCCGGCGACTTCAGTCGCCGGTGATGATGGAGCATTGCCAGCGACTTAGTCGTCGGTGATACTTCAAGGTATCACCTACGACTTCCACATTTTGTCGTCGGTGATAGTATCACCGACGGCTTACTTCCGGCGACAGTATTACCGGCGACATGTCGCCGGTAATGACTA
This sequence comes from Geum urbanum, assembly GCA_946800695.1. NCBI lineage: Eukaryota > Viridiplantae > Streptophyta > Magnoliopsida > Rosales > Rosaceae > Geum > Geum urbanum. The sequence goes on along the minus strand of OX327001.1, from coordinate 50,674,667 downwards.
TCACCGGCGATTAATAAAGAAAGGCCGACGACTTTATGTCGTCGGCAATAACCAAAAATGTGGTAGTGATAACCAAGGGATTTTTAGGTAACTAAAAAAAAAATATCTGCGAAATATCTTATAGATCATGGGTTGAAGATCAACTCACCAAAAAAGATGAATTAAAATGAAAATCGTTTGGGTATCTAATTTTATTAAATAAATGGACGGTTATTTTAAATTTTAATATTACATTAACAACCGTCTATTTGTTTTATAAAATTTAATGAGAAAATGATTTCCGATTTGATCAAATTTTTGTACACATAATCCTTACGAGGTAAATTATATGCTAAGTAGTCTCGATTTTAAAAATCACAAACCAAAGTTCTAGAAATAAAAATAATTTGGACGATGAAGTCCAATCGAGTTTAGACCCAAATATTTTCCTTGATCTTGTACACATCAAATAATTTTGAAGTGAAGGAAAATTGTGAGCTTTCTCTTAGAGCATTCCTAATAATAAACTTGTTATTTTGAATATATATATACGGTCCTTTTCGGATACGGACGTCCGTACCGTACGGACGTGGCTTTTTCGGCTACTTCCCGGCCGAATTTGGGTAAACTTCCTTCTAGACATATGTACATACACCTGTGTAGATCATTTGTCTAGAAGAAACTTTTGGCTAATTCGATCTCTAAGACCCTCAACCGGTTTATGTCCAGTTTTTTTGAAACACGATTTTGAGGGTCTTAGAGATCGAATTAGCCAAAAGTTTCTTCTAGACAAATGATCTACACAGGTGTATGTACATATGTCTAGAAGGAAGTTTACCCAAATTCGGCCGGGAAGTGGCCGGAAAAGCCACATCCGTACGGTACTGTTCGGATACGGACGTCCGTATTCGAAAAGGTCCGTATATATATATATATATGTATATTTGACTAGTTTATAACTTTTCACATTCCAACATATATCTTAAATATAGATTTTATTGAATTTTATTGTCAAATGTAGCTAGGAATGAGAGAGAAAGGGCTAAATAAGAGGGGAAATAGAGGAAGAGTTTTGCATGGATTATATATTAGCCGACGGGTGGTCGACTTCCGGAGAAAACAGCTGGCGGACTCGATTGGGCTTTTACATTCTTTTCTCTTTAGACGAGAGAGAACAAAAGAGATAAGAGGAGACAGAGGTATTAGCAGCTGGTTTAGAGCTTTCCCGAAATGGAAAATTCTAGACCACCAAGTAAAAATAAAATAAGAATTTCAGAAACAATAATTTTACTTTTGTTGACCACAACTTTGTCTTAGGAGCTCCATTTTGAGCATTCCGACTGTCCACAAATTTGTTTCGAGTAGCTCTATAACTTTTGTGAAGAAAGTGCATCCAAAATCGAAACTTCTATAAAGTCTAAAAAGTCAATTTTTGATTCGCTATGAATTGAAGAATCTCAATAAACACATCAAAGTAGAATTATATCGCTTATAAATTCGACGAATAAATATTAGTATGATAATCTCAGTACGGGTCATTACACCAACGATCCTCTTGATCAGGGTCGTTCGATTTTATCCGAAAATCAATCCAACAACCTAGATTTAAATCAAACATGCAATTTTTTCTCCAACGATCCTCTTGATCAAGGTCGTTGAATTTTATCCGAAAATTGATCCAACGGCCTAGATTTAAATCAAACGGACAATTTTTTTTATAACGGGCAGAATAAAAATAATGCAAAAAAAATAAACTTAAAAAATTGCAACAAAAAAAAAATCCTAAAAATTTGCAAAAAACACCTTATCATTTTCCTATAAATATTACATTCATTTTCCAATATCCCACCTTTTAGTTCGGCTAAAAGGCAGTTGCTGTGGCGAGGGTATGATCATACTCTAGTAACTCTACTATCGTAGTAAAGCTTCTTTTGTCTATTAAATATATTTTTTCTTCAGAAAAGTGCACTCATGGATAAGCTGAAAGCCTGAAAATACAATATACACTTACCAACAATGTCCTTTTATTCATACAACAAAAAACACCATGTTACATCTAAGGACATAAATGGATATGGGAGTGAGACAAGGCAATGTTTGTGTAGTAGAAACATCTTTTTGTTCGGTGTAATAGATTGAGTCCACTGCTACTACGTTTAGAGTTTCAAGTCCGGGACTTAAGAAGGTTACATTTTATGCATTATATTTTTGATTTGTCTCGTAAGTTTTTTTTTTCTAAAGAGAATTATATAATCATTCATTGCTGGCCCTATGCAGTCTGCACTAAACTACGTACACAGCTGCCTTTAATCCCAATGACTAGCTATGATTATGAATTTAGGACAACTCTGTTACGACGACTCCATAAATTCATAAAACTATGATATCTCATGATTCCTCCAAACATATTTTAATTTGTTTTTGTGATTGTTCAGTTCGAACCTGAAACCCACGTTGAAGCGTTTAGCCACCAACAATCTTCAAAAAATCACTGCTTCACTTTCCTTTGTATTATTCCTTCTTTTGTATCTCTACTACGTAATTGCCCAAAGGAACCTATTTGTACTTTAAACTAAAGTACACAGAAAAGAGATAAGAGAAATAAATAACACATCATATGGTGTTTACGCAGTAAATTCTTTTAAGAGAAACAACCGTAGGATCCTTCAACGATGACTGAGAATTCACTATAAACCAATCAAGTTTATACAAACAGATTAAACAAAAAATTGATAAAACGAATCTAATCCTATTAACCTGTTTGTAGTCTCAAACTTGAGTCAGCAACCAATGGAATAGCAAGAATTTCTTTCCTGCTTGAATTAGGTGAACACTTTTTTCTCAGTTCAGATCAACTTTTGCCTTGGATTATGATCTCAAACTCAGAATGAATGCACAAAACGAACCGGACTTCAAGCCTCCACTAACAAAGAAACAACCGGGAAGATCAAAAAAGAAGAGAATTAAGAAGAAGGGTGAAAAAGAAATAAAGCTGACAGAATGCTCAAGATGTCACCACACTGGTCACAACAGGAGAACCTACAACAACCCTATCGATTGAAAACATAAATGTCTGTGTGGTTTATTGAAGATGTTATCAGAATAATTTTCTAAAAGTTTGAATATTTGTCTGGATATCTGTCAAAGTATCTGCATAGGTATTTGTCTGGAAATCTGTATAAGAATTTCAGATATGCAACTTGTTAGTTGCAAAATACAAACACAAAATTGAGGTTGTTTTCGGGTCTCTTGATTTTTGTTGTTGTTTTGTTTCATACTGCATGGTAAAAAGAGGGGGGGGGGGCAAGGATTTAAAGATTTTATTGCATAAGTTACTGAAATGATTCAATAAAATTCAAGGATAGTTGTCTGAGTATCTATCTGGGTATCTGTTTCCCTAGCTGGTTGAGAATCTGTATCTGTTTGATTAAGATTCAATCATTTCATACACACATTCATTCATCCAAGATCATTGCAAAGAAAAACATAAAATGAAGAACAGACAATAAAGAAACATAAACTTCATTAATTAAATAGGATATTGATTCAATTACAGACATCAAAACACACAACAACTAATAACAAAATGGGGACAAAATCTTATGCTTCACATCTTGGCTTTCTTCTTGCTTCTCCCTGCAAAACCTGGTGGAAGACGAGATGCAATGCCAATAAGAAAATCAAGCATCTGGTCTTGTTCAGCAAGGACCAGGTCCATATCTTTCTTCATCGTCTCCACTCGACGCTTCATACAACCCATTTTCTTCACAAAAAGTTGAAGAGGGACATCAGGAACAACACTTACAGGAGGTCGAGCAGCACGAGGAGGAGGGCTTGATATAGAGTCTTCAAAGGAGGATGAGGAGGAGGATTTGGACTTTGATGGATCAAAATCTTCATCGGTTGAATGGCCAGAAGTGTCTGAGTTGTGTGAGTTCTTCTTCCTTGGCGTCATAGTTTTTTCTGATGATAAAAACTTAGAGAAAAGTAGAAGAACTTAAGCAGAAGGAGTTGATAATGAAACACAAACACGTTATGGAGAATGTGGGAAGCCAGTACTATTTATAGAGAACAAACCAAAATTTCTTTTATGGTTGAAGTTGTTTATTCCCGTGTCTTTTCAGTTTTCTTTCTCTTTTTACGACAAGACGCTTCATATTTCAATCTCTCTCTCTCTCCCTTCTCTTTTTACGAAAAAACTATTCCTCTCTCGTTGTTTCTCCCAACTAGCGTGCATAACGGCATTGAAAAACATTAAGGGACATTAATACGCAGCCCTTCATCTAAAAAACAAGAGACCCAACGACTCTATCAACATAATCTTTCACTCTTTATAAATAAAAGATGCACTGAATATAACTCATTCACAAAACAAAAATATTTCTATTCACTCCTCATTTCCTTCTGTTCAAAAGATAAAATGGCCAACACCTCCAAGAACTCTTTTGAAGAGATGATCGAAGAAATGGTCCGGGAAGGCAAGGAAGCCACACGTCGTCATTATCGCTCTCAAGAAGAAACTTCTCCACCTGAAAATATGCTGAAGCAGTTATCCAATAGGATGACTAACCTTGAGGATGGCCTCAAGGATCTAAAGGAAAAGCATAAACTAATCAAGGAGAATGATGATGCAATCCTTCAACTTCTTCATCAAATCTTTGAGATGCTGCCTCCCACACCATCAAGATTTGATGGAGCAAGCAACAACAAGAAGAGTAAGCTTTGAAGATGAATCATTGCAAATTATTATATATTCCTATAATTTCTACGATTGTATTTTTTTCTCCATATTATCAATGAATCTATTTTAATTTAGAGAATGAATAGTGTTGTTTAAAGAATGAATCTATATTTTTCTGTCATTTTCAAAGCCTATTTGCTCAAGTAACTGTGAGAGTATCTGCTCTTATACCTGTCATTCAAAATTAACACACAACAGAAAACGACGTGTCATTTTATGAACAAAAATGGGTATCTGTCTAATTCGTTGCCTAAGTAGCTGTCTAAGTATCTGTCTTTAAGGTTGATTTATGACTGATGGATTTCAATACCAAGTTTACAAACGGATTTGAGTAAGTTTTCTCTTGTAAAATGGATCAGATAGTGCAAATCAAACACTTTAGTTCATAGGCTTAAGACATTAGTTATCTGATTCAAACATTCAAGAGAAACACAGACAGATACCTAAACAGATATTCAAGCAGATACTCATGCATATACGCAAAAAGGGATCAACATTCTATTAAACAAAGGTCATTACAAAAAGTTCTTCCCATTGACTTCCTTAAAACATCGATCCATTACAAACAACACAAAAACTGGACGTTTTCTGGTAAGCAAAATGGATCCCAAATCTCTAAACACCGAAACCTAACTACTATACTACTACTTACACAAAATAAATTAAATATGGATTACTTATTTATTGTTATACATAAACTGATGGAACCATTCAACCTCCGAAAGAACTACACATAAGCTACATTGGCCACAACATTTGCACTCCTTCACTAAACTTGGAATGAAAACATCCGGATGTGTCAGATGTTGCATTATGGAATCATAAGAAATGGGATCAATGTCCAACTCATTCACTCGTACATACCTTGCCCATGATTCTATTTCATTTCTATAGTATGGCAGAATCAAATAGGCCTTGATTGACGACAACCAATGTTTCATTAAGGAGGATAGACGACTGCACTTTAGATCTTCAGGGCTGCCCATAATCATCAACATGTATGACATGTATTCCGAAGTGTAATGTCGAAGGATTTTATTGATCCTTCACTACAAAAAAAACGCACCTAGACCGTGGACCGTTTTCGTCGTCTAGGTGTGTTTTTCCGTCGTCTAAGTACTTAGACGATAGAACCTCCGTGGTCTAGGTTCCATCTTCCAAGTACCATCTTCTGGGTACTTAGACGACGGAAATGGGGCTTTCCACGGTCTAAGTGAGCACTTAGACCGCGCAAAAAAATCCGCGGTCTAAGTAATCACTTAGACCACGAAGACTGTATTTTCCGTGGTCCAAGTGACCACTTAGACCGCGGAAATGTCCGCGGTCTAAGTCCCACTTGGACCACGGAAAATACATTCTCTGTGGTCTAAGTGATTATTTAATTTTTTTAAATTAAAATTTAATTTAAAGTAAAATATTAATAATTCAATTAAAATACTAAATTCTTACTTAAATAATTAAATATTTATAAATTAATTAAAATACTAAATTGTTATTTAAATAATTAAAATTTGTACATACATGAAATTAAATCATTCGGAATCGAAAATACGAAATGATAAACTACATAGCTACAAACTACTAAAATACAGGAGGAGCAGACGCGCCGTCGAGTCCCCCACCTCCAGTTATGTCGTCGTCGTCGAGGTATGGATTCGGAGGAGGTTGACACTGTTGTGGAACCTGATTTTGCAAGAGGGAGATGAGCTGAGCTTTCTGCGCTTGTTGCTCATCAAGCTTCTGACGCATAGATTGCGTCTCCTCCCGTGCGAGTTGAGCTTCTTCAAAAGCTGCTTGGGCTTGGATGGCCGCAGCCTGAGAACCTTTTCTCGCCGAACATCCCGTAGATAAGTCGGAGGACAAATCTCGCTGCACCTTGCATCCCATCCCCCTAACCTCCTTACCAGCTCGACGACCGTACACCTCATCGGCGATTGCAATTTGGCTCTCCATCGATAGAGGAGGCAGGTCTTCCGGCGGTAAATCTGGGTGTGCAAGCTGCGTGTTTGCCAATTTCTCCTGCGCCCGTTGTACCAATCTCGCCTGAAAATAATAATAAATATTAAATAATTATAAATTTGTACGAAAATTTAATAAATAAAAATTAAATAACAATTACGCTAATTAAAAAAATATAAATACAGTACTTACGCCGTATTGACTTGTTTCATTGTCGAGCACAGGCGTCACGTAAGCGCTGACGCTAGCATCCAGATAAGGGTGTTTGGAGCCCTTATCTCTGTGCTCCTTGGCTATTTGGATAAGCTGCTTGGAGCCGGAGGTATGATGTTTTTCCTTCTTCCCCCGGTTGGTCTTGTTGATGTTGGAGAATTTTTGTTGGACAAGATAAATTATTAAAAAATTAATAAGTAACTAAAATAAAAATAATTCAATTTTCTTAATTTAAATAAAAAATAATCACCTTATATTGTTCTCCTTGGACGTGGTTAACCAACCACTCCCACTCATCTTCTCTATCCCCACGCAGCTCTACGGGGGTAAGCACGGGACCGATATCGTCATAGTACTTATGAAGTTTATACTTCAAATCACGGTAGATGGCGTTGGCGGTTTGGTTGATGTGCCTAAACATCTCCGGTGTGTGATCCACCTCATATTGTTCCTATAAGAAAAGAATAAAAAATTATAATCGTATATATTATAAAATTACGATTTTTATTGGTTTTTAAAAAATAAATTTAAAAGTGTACGTATTACGTACCGAAAGTTCTTTAAACACTTTCGCCTTCTCTTCATCGGGCAACTTCTTCTAAGTAGGGGCAATCATACGAACCCATTTGCGAAGGATTGACCCGATGCTGTGCGCGAACATACTAACTAGCTGAAATGTGGGAGGGCCATCGATGAATTGGTCGTACGGAAACTGGATCTTTTGGCCGGTCGCCTTGAACAATTTCTCGGATTTTCCGCATTTGACGAGACCGCGAGTCCTTTTGGGTTGAGGGTCTGTCGGGGCCCTCCTGACCTTGCGCCGCGCGCTGTAGAGGATAGACTCAGAGGAGGCCGATGACGCCTGAGCACTTTCTGCCATGGACGTCGGACCGGAATGGGCGTTATCATCACCGGTCGGGATAACTGGGGCACCGAAAATTTCCCCGGTCGGCGCTGTCGAAGGACCAGCTGAAGGGTTCGGAGGAGGCGCATCGTTGTCCTCCTCTAACTCCCAACCGACTTGCTCAACCAAGCGTCGGAGTAGAGCATTTTCAGCCTCCTTTTAGGCATGTTTCTTTCCCGACGGAGCCATTTAATCTAGGAGTTGTTAAAATATTATTACCATAATAATTATATATAAAAATTTACGATAATTATTTACAAGTATTGAGTGCGCCTAAGATTTAAATAGAGTACACTAGCTTGGTGTTTAGGTCGTTCAATGGACGTGCGACCTGCGCGATAAAGTATAAATTTTCAATCAATCACCCTTGGTTCAATCGAAAAACATGGCCAGTTAGGGATAGAGATAACGCGAGAGGCAGGACTAATTTCGACAAAACACCCCGAGGCTAACCAAATCAATGGTATATACTCTATTGGTGTTAGTCTTTCTTAGATCCAAAACCTGTCACCAGTCATAACCCGTTTCTAGACACCATGTCCGACATTCAGCCAATATTTCAAAAATTTACACTCCCTCAAGTCCTTTGCAAACTCCGCCCTCAACCTCGTGTCCATAACTTCACTTAGGTTATGGTGTGCGGTGATGAAGTCCACACATCACGAGGGGTTAAGGAGATAAGCTAGGAAATGAAGCGCCATCTATTCAAAAGAGTGCGACTTAATAAACCAAAATTATGAACTAAATTTAAATCAAAGACTACCAATTTACTACAAAATTGCCATAATTACAAAATTATTATTTTTAATAATTCACTAATTTACCATATTTACTACAAATTTATAATATTACAACAATATTTATAAATTATAATTACATGCAATAATAATTACTAATTATAATATTAATTACAATAATATTTAATTACAATTTTTAATTACATGCATTTAATTATAATATTTAATTACAATATTCAATTACATGCATTTACTAACTAATATTAATTATTATTACCAATTATTACTAATATATTATTTTTACTAATTAATTTACAAATTTATTAATTTAAATAAAATTATGTTAAAAATTTAAAAAATTACCGAACAGTCACCGGAAAGTCGCCGGAGTAGAGAGCCGCCGGAGAGAGGGAATCGCCGGATTTTTAGTCGCCGGAGGAGGGAGGCCGGATTTTTGAGAGTGAGAGAGAGAGAGAGAGGAGAGGAGAGGAGCGGAGGAATTTGATTGAGAATGGGATGAGGAAAAGAGGAGGCCAAGCCTTCTTTATATAGACTTTCACTTAGACGACATAGCCCTATTCTCCGTCGTCTAAGTTCACTTGGACGAGGGAAACACACATTTCCGTTGTCTAAGTGAACCGTTTTAATTTTTGGAAACGGAGCCAATAAATTTGGCGGGTGTGAGTTAACCGCCTTAATTTTTTGGAGCGTTTCAAATTTTACTTAGACGACGAAGATGCCTATTTCCGTCGTCCAGGTGATATTTGAACCGTTCCCCAAAAATTTGGCGGTGGAAAATTAACTGCCATATTTTTTCAACTTGGACGACAGAGATGGTCTGTTTCCGTTGTCCAGGTGGCCACCTGGATGACAGAGATGTCCATCTCCGTGGTCCAGGTGAAATTTCCGCAAAATTTATTTTTAAAAATAATTCGCAAGGAATTTTTCGATTTGTCATTCAAATGAAATAGTCGTAAAATATCGATTAAAGAATCGTATATATAAACAATTAAATTTAAGACGACGAATAATCATACGTCTTTAAACTTGTTAAGGATCTACTAATCTGTATAACTTAAGTGTTAGTAAGTATAAACTCATTGCATATCGATATTAACAAAATTGAATTTGGATAAAAACAACCGTTGGATACATTCGCCATAAGACAATATATAAATAGAATAATTTTCACAAAATAGTAAGTTCGTTAAGGCTTTCATCGGCTCAGTCAACCGCAAAACCGAAACTTTTACAAACCGGAAACGTGGATACACGAAAATCCGTAACTCCTATTTTGGAACCGTCAACGCTCACACTCCAAGAATTGTTTACTCTATGGTCTCGACGAAAAGAATATGGTATGGTACATGGTCTAGATGGTCGTTGTCTTAGATAAAATTACGAATTTTTCACTTGGACAACGCAGATGATTGTTTGCGTCGTCCAAGTGAAAAGTCCTTTATTTTTAGGGTTAGGCCTTAGGGTTTAGGGTTTATGGTTTATGGTATACATAGACGACGGTGTCACCCATTTGCGTCGTCTAAGTGCTATTTTGAGGATTTTAAGGTTTTATATATGAAAAATTAATTACTATTGTGTTTAATTACCTTAGTAGTACGTATAGACTACGGAAAGTCGTTCTTACGCCCCCGTACATGTTAGCTAGGGTTTCGTACGTGGAAATTAATTTGATTCTCGATCAATCCGATCCTCCGCATTAATTAATTAATTTTAATTTCGGTCGAAGCGACCCGCGCTATATATTTAATTAACTAATTATTAAATATTTAAATTAAGTACAAAATTAATAGTTGTACATACTCTCCTCAATACATATAATTAATTAATTACTACATCGTTAAATTATTTACAATAATTAATTAATTACCAATTAATATTTCACGTCGTTATATTGTACTCTTCGTGATAATCGTCATCATCCTCATCCCCGTTATCCGATTGCTCATCCTCCTCATCATACTCAACATCGTCCGACGAATATATTGAGTCCTCGTCCTCATCCTGCGCCTCTTCTTCATCTACCTTATTAATTGCATCAATAATTTCATCTTCAGTTAGATCTGTACAACCATCAGGCATGGGTAAACGTTCATCATCTTAAACCAGGTCCATTATGTCGAAGCGGATGACAGAAATATTAGGCTCTTGATAGGCATGAATGTCTCTTTCCGGTTCATGAGCATCTTCAATCGCTGGTGTCCCTTCAGTTGTCGTAGTATTCCATATTCCTCGATGAGAGATATGGTTCACTATTTTCCACCCTTCACCGGCTTTCGGATCATCGAGATAGAACACCTGCCTAACTAAGGTGGCGAGAGCGAAAGACTCATTCTCATACCAGCTTGAGTTTGTATCGACTGTTAAAAGTCTCAGGTCTTCCATTGTACGCTTGAACCATTTGCACTTGAATACGTTGACATCATTCCCGTGACATAGCTGAACGACATATACAATAGCCCCATAATATAGATCATTGTCTTTACCAACCGCTACCCCAATGTTTTGTGTTATTATTCCTTCATCTCGAGCCAATGAATGAAACTTTACACAGTTCACAAAACATTCGGGGTAAATATAGTGTTTAATCGGCTTCCCTGCTAGTAAGTGCTTTGGCCAGGACCACCCGCCCCCCCGGTGGTTTTCAGATTTATATAGATCAATCATCTGAGAAAATGGGAAAATTAAAGGGTTTACTGAAAGGACCCGATCCCGATTTAGTTGTCTAAACCGAAACTTCGAAACCATGATTTACAAATTTTTTTTCCAGAGTTTACTTTATAAAACATATAAACCTAAAACCTGCAAAAAGATTACACTTCACAGATAAATTCACAGACACACTGTGGACCTCCATTTTCCATCCGGATTTCTCAACATCCACACACACATATATATATAATAATAAAAACACAAGGTTTACAAGAAATCCAAAAAGTATTCAGGAGTAAACTCAACTGAAAACACAACATAAGTATTCAGAGCGACTTCTAATTACAAATTATACAAGACTAGTAGGTTACATCATGAACCTACTAGAATGAAAGTGTTAATCGAACTCTAGGCCTCCTGTGATGACTTGCAACCACGGGAAAGAAACTGCAATCTGGGCGGCGAAAACTAAAAAGCCCAGAGAAAAGCATATAAATAATAAAATCGTTATAGTGAGTGGACGTAAATTAATATATGCCGCATAATAAATCCAATATGCTTTTCACAATAAATGCACATAAAATCATGCGAGTCAAAGTGTGTGTGGAGGCAGTCACTTGAGTACGTTTCCCTCAAGTTACAATACACTCGGGTCAAGTGCTCACAAGTAGTAACTCGCCCAGTACTGTGAATCACGGGTCAGGTTCTCACAAGTCGTAACCTGCCCGGAGCGTCTCGGGGATCAGCCGAGAGGCCATAGCATCGATGCATCATATATCCATACTCAGTGTAAAAACAAATCACATGTGCCTCCAAATCAATGTATACTCATAAAATGCATAATCATAAATGCATGCTCCTAAATGCATAATCGTAAAGCATACTCAAAGACTCGCAAATCCACTGTGAAAATCAAAGTAGGAAAATCAACGTGTGATAAAAGGTCCACTCACAGGTAATAGCTAGCCCTGAGGCCCGGCGGAAGATCCCTTGCCAAACACTCGATCACGGTTACCAAGCTTGTGGCCTGAGGTGGCCGGAATCCCCGGGTCGGCCGGCAACCCGAAACAGTCACGGTGGAGCACCCAGTCAACGCGGTCAACGTTGGTCAAACTGGTCAACTCGTCCCAAATGTGACTTTTTGACAATTTTACGACTATTTCAATTTTTATACTCGCGACCAAAACGATCAACGATCCAAAACAAATCGAAACCAATTGAATAAACACAACTAAATCCAGTGGCCGAAAATATCCATAACATATTCCCCAGTTATCGAAACAATTATCCGAAAACACCTACGAGTTCGAAATCATGTACATTACAACTCTCGTGAATGAACTCATATCGAATTCCAAACCGAAAATCTCGTCGTGAACAAACCCGCCATAATGACCAATTACGACAAAACCGCGACTAATCGTGAAACTCGCAAATCAAGCCAATTAATGTATAATTTCCTATTCGGGTCGTTACAAATCTATCCACCTAACAAAAATTTCTTCCTCGAAATTTACATACCTGCTAACTGAAGAGGTAGGGATACTGCTCTCGCATGTGCTGCTCGGTCTTCCATGTAGCCTCTTCAATTGAATGATTCCGCCACAATACCTTCACAAGAGGAATGGCCCTGTGTCATAACTCCTGGACCTTCCGATCAAGAATCTGAACTGGTTCTTCCACATAGGTCAAGTCCTCCCATATAGGAAGCTGATACGGTGTCAACACATGAGATGAATCAGAAATGTACTTCTGTAACATAGACACATGGAACACATCATGTACTCTGGCCATCTCAGATGGTAATGTCAACCTGTACGCCACATCACCAATTCGCTCTGTGATCTCATATGGGACAACATATCGCGGATGAAGTTTACCGCGCTTCCCGAAACGAACAACACTCTTCCAAGGAGAAAGTTTCAGGAAAACCCAATCACTAACCTCAAACTCAAGATCCTTCCGTCTCACGTCAGCATAACTCTTCTGTCGATCTTGTGTAGTCTTCAATCTGTCCTGAATAATTTGAACATATTCCATGGTACTTTTCACTAAATCAGGACTAAGAAGCAATTTCTCACCAACTTCACTCCAACACAATGGAGTTCGACACTGTTTAACGTACAACGCCTCATAAGGTGCCATATCAATGCTAGCCTGATAGTTGTTGTTGAACGCAAACTCAATCAAATGAAGTTGTTGATCCCAATTCCCTTTGAATTGCAACACACAAGATCGCAACATATCCTCCAGAGTTTGAATAGTCCTCTCTGACTGACCATCTGTCTGAGGATGAAAAGCTATGCTAAAGTGTAGTCTAGTCCCCATTGCTCTCTGCAATGCCTGCCAGAACTTTGAAGTAAACTGACTATCCCGATCAGATACTATAGACACAGGCACACCATGCAATCTCACAACCTCCCTCAAGTACAGCTTCGCCAATTTGCTCACGGGAAGCTTTGCTAGAAGTGCAAGGAAATGAGCTGACTTCGTAAGGCGATCCACAATCACCCAAATGCCAGTATTACCACCAAAAGTACGAGGTAACTGATACACAAAATCCATGGTGATTTGCTCCCATTTTCACACTGGAATCTCCAAAGGTTGTAATTTGCATGCAGGTTTCTGACGTTCTGCCTTCACTTGCTGACAAATCAGGCATCTGCTCACGTACATTGCTATTTCCCTCTTCATGTTTCACCACCAATAATGAGCTTTGAGTGTCCGGAACATCTTTGTACTACCCGGATGCATAGCATATGCGGAACAATGAGTTTCATCGAGTATTTCCTTCTTCAAATCCTCAACTCTGGGCACACATAATCTCCCCCTGAACATCAAAGTGCCATCTCCTCTCATCTGAAACTCTGTCGGTACATTATTCTGAATCAAATTCTTCTTGCTCAGTAGATAGGCATTTGAATCTTGAGCTTCACGAACTTGATCAAGTAATACCGGACGAACTTGGAAGCTGGCTAACAATGCTCCATCATCATTCCACTCCAACTCTGCTCCCGTTGCTTGTAACTCTGTCAAAAGTGACACTCTAGCAACACGTACATGGAAGAGAGAAGCACCGTGCTTCCGACTAAGGGCATCAGCAACCACGTTAGCCTTTCCTGGATGATACTCGAAAGTGCAGTCATAATCATTAATCAGCTCCATCCATCTCTGCTGCCTCATATTCAAATCTGGCTGTGTATGCAAGTAGGTAAAACTTTTATGATCAGTGTAAATCTTGCACTGCGCTCCGTACAAGTAGTGTCTCCAACTCTTCAATGCTAATACGATGGCAGCTAACTCCAGATCATGAGTAGGATAGTTAACTTTGTGTGGTTTCAACTGTCTAGAATCATATGCCACCACCTTTCCATGCTGCATCAAGACAAAACCCAGACCTAGCTTCGAAGCATCACTATACACAACATACTCACCGCTATCGTCAGGTAATGTCAGCACTGGTGTAGTAGTCAACCTCTCCTTCACAGTCAAGTAACTTTCCTCACAAGCATCAGACCATTCAAACTTGACTCTTTTCTTCGTCAAACGGGTAAGCGGTGTCGCTATTCGTGAAAAATCCTGCACGAATCGGCGATAGTAGCCTGCTAAGCCCAAGAAACTCTGTATCTCCGCCATATTGGTAGGTCTGCTCCAATTCAACACTGTATCAATCTTATCTGGATCCAGGCTGACTCCCTTAGCTGATATCACGTGACCCAAAAAATTCACCTGATCCAGCCAAAACTCACACTTGCTAAACTTGGCATACAGCTGAGCATCTCGCAAAGTCTGCAAAACTGCATGCAAATGCTTCTTGTGTTACCCCACACTCCTGGAATAAATCAGGATGTCGTCGATGAACACGATGACGAACTTGTCTAGATAAAGCTTGAAAATCCGATTCATCAGGTCCATGAAAGCAGCTGGTGCATTGGTCAACCCAAATGACATAACAAGGAACTCATAATGCCCATAACGTGACCAAAACGCCGTCTTGTCCACGTCGGACTCCCGAATCTGTAGCTGATGGTACCCAGACCTGAGATCAATCTTTGAAAAGACTGAAACTCCCTTCAGCTGATCGAACAAATCATGAATCCGTGGAAGCAGATACTTGTTCTTCACCGTAACTTGATTCAACTTCCGATAATCAATGCATAGCCTCATCGAACCATCCTTCTTCCTCACAAACAACACTGGAGCACCCCAAGGTGAAACACTAGGTCGAATGAAGCCTTTTTCAATCAATTCTTGAAGTTGAATCTGTAACTCCCTCAACTCTGCTGGTGCCATACGATAGGGCGTCTGCGAAATAAGTCCAGTTCCTGGAAGTAACTCGATGGTGAAGTCAATCTCCCTGACTGGAGGAACACCGGGTAAGTCCTCGGGAAACACATCTGGATACTCACAAACCACTGTTATATCCCCAATGTCTGGTACACGAACCTCTGTATCAATCACATGTGCTAGGTACGCCACACAACCCTTTTTCAACATCTGCTCGGCCTTCATTGCCGAAATTAGACAAGGTAAAGAAATATTCGTTTCACCGCAAAACAAAATCTTCGGCATGCCTGGACTCTTGAAAACTACCTGATTCTTGTGACAATCAAAAACAGCCTAATGGTTCTCCAAGAAATCCATGCCCAAAATCACATTAAAATCTACAATATCCAGCAGCATCAAATCCACGGCTAACCCATAACCTTCTATAAAAATCTCACAACCCCGATACACCCACTCGACACCCACTACCTCTCCGGATGGATACAACACTTGCCACATATTAAGAAGTGGAGATGCAGACATAGTAGCCAATGATGCTAATCTATATGACATGAATGAATGCGTAGCTCCTGGATTTAGTAAAGTAAGAACTGGATGACCAAAAATGTACAACGTACCGATGATAACCTCAGGGGAAGCTCTGCCCTCTCCCAGGGACATGGCATGAACTCGAGCTCGTCCTTTTGGTCGTCCACGCTTATTGCGGTTCTGCTGACCATCACGTCCAGAATCCTGTGTCGCGCGATCACCAGAAGCGGTACCCCAACCATGATCATTGCCCTGAGCTGCAACACCCCCAAAAGTACCACCATGCGGGCATTCCCTCGCAAAGTGACTCTCCTGGCCACAACGATAACAACTAGTGGTGCCTCAATAGCATGAACCATAATGCCGCCGCCTATTACAAATGTTGCACACTGGATAGTCTCTGGGTGTAGCTGATAGATCAAATGTACGTCGAGGATAACTCGATCCACTGGAAACTCCCACTCTGGGGTTGCCTCTGAGGTCGATTCCTCCTCCATCTCTGACTCCCACTCTGGCTTGACGAACCACGTGGATACCTGAAAGTGTTACCACCTGAAGAAGATGCTGAACTCGAAGTACCACAACTCATCCTCTTCGCAGGACCCTGGCTAGGTCCACCTTCCTCAAAACAGCGAGACTGAAATCGCATCTGCCTTTCCCTCTCAATGTCCTCGTCTCTGAGTGCAGCACTAACAAAGTCATCAAAATTGTCCCGAGGCATGGTGGTCAAAGTTCCCTTGATATTCAGATTCAGACCCCACTCGAACCTTCTGCACTTTGCTTCCTCAGATGCCACCATATCACCTGCAAAACAAGACAAACGGGTGAACTTATCTCGATACTCAAGCACTGACATATTCCCCTGCCTCAGATTAGTAAACTCTTCTTATTTCCTTTGTTGAGTGGCCTGATTGAAATATCGACGCATAAACAAATCTCTGAATGTAAGCCATAGAGTATCAATAGGAATTCTCTCGGTGCTAACCCACCAGAAGTAAGCATCTGAGTCCAGTAACCCAACAACAGCCACAGTCCTCTGCTCAGGAGTAAAATGTAGGCGTTCACAAATACGCTCCACCTGGATTAACCACGCCTCGCATACTCCAGGATCAGATGAGCCAGAAAAAGTTGTTGCTCCAGCTATCCTAACTTTAACTACAGGGTCAAAATTCTCTTCCAAACGCAACACTCGCATAAGCAAGTCGTGCGTACGTTGATCCTCATTAGGATCCCCAGTTCGTTCAGCATGGACTCCAAGTCGAGGAGGCATCCTAAAAAAATGAAAGGACATTAGCCACATAACACAAGGAACGTAATCATGATACTTCAGACATTTGAAAGCATACAACACTCTGGAGCATTGATGATTATCCGCTTGCCAATCGGGTTATCACTCCTGATATGCTATATATTCTTAAATACCCTTAGTAACACAACTACAAGAGACTACAGAACCTAAAACCTAATGCTCTGATACCAACTGAAAGTACCCGATCCCGATTTAGTTGCCTAAACCGAAATCAAACCCCTTCGAAACCATGATTTACAAATTTTTTTGCCAGAGTTTACTTTATAAAACGTATAAACCTAAAACCTGCAAGAAGATTACACTTCACAGATAAATTCCCAGACACACCTTGGACCTCCATTGTCCATCCGGATTTCTCAACATCCATATATATATATAATAATAATAATAATAAAACACAAGGATTACAAGAAATCCAGAAAGTATTCAAGAGTAAACTCAACTGAAAACACAACATAAGTATTCAGAGCGACTTCTAATTACAAATTATACAAGACTAGCAGATTACATCATGAACCTGCTAAAAGGAAAGTGTTAATCGAACTCTAGGCCTCCTGTGATGACATGCAACCACGGGAAAGAAACTGCAATCTGGGCGGCGAAAACAAAAAAGCCCAGAGAAAAACATATAAATAATAAAACCGTTAGAGTGAGTGGACGTAAATTAATATATGCCGCATAATAAATTCAACATGCTTTTCACAATAAATGCACATAAAATCATGCGAGTCAAAGTGTGTGTGGAGGCAGTAACATGAGTACGTTTCCCTCAAGTTACAATACACTCGGGTCAAGTGCTCACAAGTAGTAACTCGCTCGGTATTGTGAATCACGGGTCAGGTGCTCACAAGTCGTAACCTGCCCGGAGCGTCTCGGGGATCAGCCGAGAGGCCATAGCATCGATGCATCATATATCCATACTCAGTGTAAAAATAAATCACATGTGCCTCCAAATCAATGCATACTCATAAAATGCATAATCATAAATGCATGCTCCTAAATGAATAATCGTAAAGCATACTCAAAGACTCGCAAATCCACTGTGAAAATCAAAGTAGAAAAATCAACGTGTAATAAAAGGTCCACTCACAGGTAACAGCTAGCCCTGAGGCCTGGCGGAAGATCCCTCGCCAAACACTCAATCATGATTACCAAGCTTGTGGCCTGAGGTCGCCAGAATCGCCGGGTCGAACAGCAACCCGAAACAGTCACGGTGGAGCACCCGGTCAACGCGGTCAACGTTGGTCAAACTGGTCAACTCGGCCCAAATGTGACTTTTTGACAATTTTACTACTATTTCGATATTTATACTCACGACCAAAATGATCAATGGTCCAAAACAAATCGAAACCAATCGGATAAACACAACTAAATCCAATGGCCGAAAATATCCATAACATATTCCATAACATGTTCGCAATGCATTCACAAATTCTACAATCATCACGACCTTTTAGAAAAGGTCACATTGGGACGAGCACAAGTGTAAGATTTGAACTGATCAACTATACACATGTCTAATAGTACACATTGAATTACAAATACAGTGTTTTCAATTTTCATTAAATGTGATCGATCCAAACACCTGAGAATACAAGATTGGATAATACAAACACATCACATTAAACGCTTGAGAAATACAGGATCAGTATTTATACGGCCAAATACAAGATAGTCTATGTCACACTGGGCCGTAACGTCTTGAGAAATTATGACACACGCACACCTTTTAAATGGACCAAAAAGAAATGAAGATTGTAGAGCTAACTACCCATTAAATGGACGAATGCTAAGAGTTTTTTTGAAGAGGCGTTAATTTCATTCCAATAAGTAATAGTAATACAAGATTTCACCGGGTTCCCGGCTAGATAAAACGAAATATTAATGCATCATTATTGTTTAATCGATTTTGAGATCACAAACTTAGACAGACAACCAAAGTAGTGCAAAGACTAAAAAAATTCGGGGGCACCACTCCTTAGTGTATCTAGGTACCTCTTCTATTGGTTAACGCTCAACTTCAATTCCTCCACATCTGTGTCAGCTTCTTCTTTGGCGAGATCTTCTTTTGGTCCCTGCAATAGCTTCAGTTTGGATCTACTCCCTCGATCTTCCACTTTTCGCTTGTTTCAACCTCTTTCCTTTGCTTTACGTGACTAGTTCACCGCATCAGTCACCTCATCCTCCATCATTGGCTCACCCGGTTCTGTCGAGCCAATAGTATCTTCATTACCACATGTCAGTGCCTCACATGAACCTTGTTGTCCCACTGGGATGTTTATGTTCCAAGAGGTGCCCGGTATTAGGGGTAAGAGTTGGACAAGGAGTCAACACATTAGGAAGTTAGACCTGTACACCGGGAGGCAACACAGTCCCGGGTTCAGTGGCCTCTAGAGTAATAGCAGCCAGAGCAGGAATTCTCATTGTAGAAGCTCGTCGCCGCCCAGGTCCTGACACTGGGATGAAGCTTTCATCCTCCATCTGCAAAAGAATAACCTCGTTAGGAGGGTGCTCCCCATAGAGAGGGTTAACTCAAAATACATTCGGTGAATGCGTCAGAGGCACTACCATCTCCACCGTTCCCCATTCTCAGATTGAGGGAGAACTCCTTGTTGTTGAACATCCGTCAGAAGCCCCATCATTGATCTCGGATTGGGGGCTAGGGATATAGAACCCGTGCTTTTGCCCAACAATCATTTCTCCCAATGAGAACAAGAAGCTGCAACAGATGGAGCACCATCACCAGTATAAACCGTCATCGTACGTGGTAGGGAGATAAGTTTAGGGCCAGTACCACTCCGCCCTACCAGACAACCTTCCGTCCCATGTACAAAGGAACCATTATCTAGACAGAAACTCTGAATCTTCTCATATTCAAGTAGACAATCTTTTGAGTAATCGTCATTAAATATGAATCTCTTATAGAGCAAGAAAGGCTTTTGAAAGTTCAAAGAAACACGAATCCTAATAGTGGCTCGCATTTCAAGTGCAAGAAGATCATGTTCTAGAAACTCACCAATATAATTGTTGATCCGTTGGTACCATTTCAACTGAAGAGCTTCGGGCAACAATTTTCCATAAGTTAGCCTCACTACGACCCAATTAAGAGCTCCCACGAGCAGCTGAAACCTTTATAGGATCAGTCATCCCTTCAAAACCTTGGACAATGGTTGTGAGATTTTGGTAATACCAAGGTCCTTGACACAACTCTCTTCCAATCTAACACGGATTCGAACTTCACCACAAAATGATCATCGACTATGTGAATAAAGCGGATCTTGCTGAGGCCTCACATATCGCTCCAGAGATTCGACATCTGAGCCTTCAAAGGTTGAACATGGTCTGGGCTAAGAGGGTTTACTGTAAAAACTGGCGCCACCGAAAAATACCATTCAATGTCATCCTCATGCTCCCCATCCGAAAAGACAGCCAAGTTGACCTTTTCTAGATCCTCCGCGAGTGGCTGCGAATCCAGATCGGAATCGGGGCTGCCATCCTCAAATTGGTGGTTCAAGACGAGTGCATAGGTACGAAAATGAGAGAACAAGGTATAATTGAGGGAATAGAGATAGAAGATCTATATCTAGGACTAGAAGAGAAGGGATTTGGGTGAAAAAATGGTGAACGTTTGTTCTATGCTGGTACGGGTACAACGCACGCTAGAGACTCTCGGTGCTTAGGGACGAACGCTAAGACAAGAAACCACAACCTATATAAGCTAATAACCAAAACTATCAAACCTACTTAAATAATCTTCTCCAGAAAAAAAAATAACTATACCAAAATCTTCTGTATGCTATAAATAAAGAACCAAAATCTCAAAACACGGGGAAAAATATTAGAGAGAGACAATTCCACCCAAACCCAAATTCAACATGAAGATGTTATGGCATATCAAAAATTGAATTGGTCCTGGAAAATTCAAAATCAAAACGGTTATAGCACTACAAGAAAAACGCACTTAGACCACGGAATCTTTACAGTTCCGTGGTCTAAGTGTGTCTTAGATGACAGAAACAATTTCTGTTGTCTAAGTTACACTTGGACGACGGAAAAAGTATTTCCGTCGTCCAAGTGGCCACTTGGACAACAGACTGACACGCCGTGGTCTGAGTGGCCACTTGGACAACGAAGTCTAGGTCCGCCGTCCATGTATCCACTTGGATGACGGAAAATAGCTAATTTCATCGTCTAAGTGGTAACTTAGACGACGCACCGACGCACCGACGCTCTGTCGTCTAAGTGAAGCATTATATAAGATCCATGCCGAACTCTCTTCCTCTCCGCTCGCTCGTCTCAACTTCATCCTCATCGTCTCAACTCTCTTCCTTTCTTGATCAGACTCTCCTCACGCGTACATCATGCAATTCGATCAAACTAGCTAGCACTATATATATATATATATATATATCTCCGGCTCCGACCACTGATTCGCCATATATCGGAGAAGGCTAGGTACATACGTAGTTAATTTCCCAACACCATTAACGTTTATATATAAAATTAATTGTACGTTTGATTAATTGCATTGTTAATTAATTAGTACGTCTAATATATATTTATAATTAAGTTAGGTAATTGATGACATATATATATTAGTTAATTAATATAGTCTAGTAGTACGTATATATGCATGGATGTTTAAACATTTGGTTAATATTTAGTTAAAACGTGCGTACGTATATGCATGTTAGATATATTAAAGTAATTGATGTAGAGAACGTATATTCACCAATAATTAATAACGGTAATTATTGAAGGTAATTAATTAATAATTTAATTAAGGAAGTTGAAAATTTGTGTATATATATAATAGTTTAATAATTACTTGAAAATCTGTATATATAGAATAGTTAATTGACTAATCTATATGATAATTAATTATTAAATTTCATAGAAGTATGGACAAGAGTTAGATGAAGTTGCGGAATAGAAGTGATGTCCGGTATATGGATGAAATTAGCGAATTTGTGAATTTTGCGATAGAACATGGTCAGGGAAAGAAGCGTTTCAGATGTCTGCGCCAAAAATGTCTTAACTGTCAGTATGTGGAGGTTAATGTTATAGTGCAACACCTGTACGAAAATGGTATGATGTGGAGTTACACTACGTGGAGTGAGCATGGTGAAGCAGTAGACTTCAGCTCAGGGTACAGTTACCATGGTGCCTCATCCAAAGGCAGTGGTGTCGGCCCCCCTGCTTGGAACCCAACTGCGGATTTGGTCCATGATGCGTTTCCGGGATTTAGTCATGGTGGACACCAACACCAAGAGGGAGGTTACAATACCACTCATGGGCATGATGACACATTCCCCGTTGCTAGCTTGGCCACTGACACTAGTGAGATGGATAAGTACAATAGGATGCTACTTGAAGCGCAGACCCTGGTGTACCCTAGATGTCGAGAGAATGTATTGCAATATGTGATGGAGCAAATGAAGATAAAAGTGAAGCATAAAATGTCAGTCAGTGCTTTTGACGAAACTCAGGAGAAAATATGTAAGTTGCTTCCTGATGATTACAATCTTCCTAAATCCCATTATAAGGTTAGAAATATCTTGAGCAGCCTCGGCCTAAAGTACAGGATAATTGACGCATTTCCAAATGATTGTGTGTTGTTTTACAAAGAGTATAAAGATTTGGACTATTGTCCTGTATATGGCCAGTGCAGATATGAGCTGAATAGGAAGAGTTCGAAAAAGAAAATTTCTGTGAAGGTTTTTCGATATTTTCCGTTGATTCCCAGATTGCAGTGTCTGTACATGTTTCTATACACAGCAGAGACGATGCGATGGTGCGCAGAAAAGCGAATAGATGACGATGTGTTGTGACACGCCGCGGATGGGGAGGCTTTCAAACATTTCGACAGCGAATTTGGAGACTTTGCCGCAGAGGTTAGAAATGTTAGACTCGGACTATCTACAGAAGGATTCAATCCTTGGGGTAGTAATAGCTCTGCCGTCAGCACTTGGCCAGTTATTCTGATGCTGTACAACTTGCCTCCGTGGATGTGCATGAACAAGGAATTTAATTTCCTTACTCTGCTAATTTCAGATCCTAAATCTCCGGGGAAGTGCTTAGATATTTACCTTAGACCTTTGATCGACGAGCTGAAAGTGTTGTGGGAAAATGGAGTCCCAACTTATGACAAATTCACTGACACGGTGTTCATAATGAGGGCTGCTGTAATGTGGACAATCAACAATTTTCCAGCATATGGGATGTTGGCAGCCTGCAGGACAAAAGGATAAAATAGATGTCCAATATGTTTAGACGACGTGAACTCTAGTTGGCATGCGGGGAAAGTGTGTTACTTGAGTCACCGTAGATGGCTTCCTCACGACCACTCGTGGCGACAGGATGAAGCTCATTTCAACGGGACGGTAGAGAATAACCCTAAACCCCGTAGTTGATCGGGCGAAGAGATTTTAGAAAGGTTGAGCTATTTCGACTTTGGTGTGTTGACTAATAACAAGGATGTAAAGAAATGCAATCCAATACCTCCACATGATCTCAGCTATTGGCATCACAAGAGTATATTATTTAAACTCCCTTACTGTTCGAAGTTGAAGCTGATGAACAACTTGGACGCGATGCACATAAAAAAGAATGTGTGCGACAACGTGGTGGGAACAATTCTCGCTATTAAGTTCAAGACTAAAGATACTCCCAAAGCGCGCAAAGATCTGGAATCTATGAATCTACGTCGTCCCTTGTGGTTGAGGAGGGATAGGAGAGGAGTGTACAACAAGATGCCAACTGCACCTTACACAGTGAAGCCGACACTTAGACGTTCTGTATTTCAATGGTTTAAGAGGGTTCGTTATCCGGCTACGTATGCAGCTACTATAATTGGAGTAGTGGACGAGGTGAAACACAAGCTTGTTTGTCTAAAGACACTGGACTATCACATTATGCTGCAACGTCTGATTCCAGTGGTAATTCGGCCATATTTGCCTCGTGACGTCGTAGAACCAATAGTGGTATTGTGCACATAGTGGCAGAGGTTATGTACCAGAGAATTAAACAAGTCAGATGTGGTGGAACTGCAACAACAAATTGTGCACATCATTTGCAAACTAGAGAGGATTTTCCCCCTGCTTTCTTTGACATCATGATTCACCTAATGATCCACCTGCCTGAGCAGGTGCTCATTTCTGGTCCAGTCTAGTACACTTGGATGCATCCTCAAGAAAGGTACATACAACTAATTAATTATACAGGTTTTTTGATCCATTATTTGTTCCACTAGAGATTACTAGATGTATGTACTTATTCTACATACATATTAATTGAACGTTTGATTTTGTAGACAGCTTGGACAGTATAAATGATTCGTCAAAAACAGGTCGGCTCCGGATGGCTCCATAGCAGAGACATACCTAATGCATGAGTGTGTTACTTACTACAACATGTACCTCAAAGATCCACCGCCTCCCACCGCCTCCGATCCCAGTGCCCGCATCAATCTTTCTGTCGTCACAAATGTCGTACGACCGTTTAGAGGAGTATTAAAGGAATCGTTAACATGAGAAGAACTTATTGAGGCACATTGGGTAGTGTTGCGAGACTATGACGAAGTTGAGCCGTACATGATTGGGTTCAGGGAGAGGCTTCAGGCGTTAAATCCGAACAAGAGTTCGGCGTGGTTTGAGAAAATGGTTAAGAAGAAGTTCCCCGATTATTTCTTCCAATGGGTACGTACGTATGTCTTGGTATTTAGTTTATATATATGTTTGTAGAAAGTAAACCCTTTAATTAATTATATATATATTTCCCATTTTCCCAGATGATTGATCTATAAAAATCCGAAAACCACGGAGGGTGGTGATCCTGGCCAAAACACTTGCTAGCAAGGAAGCCGATTAAATACTATATTTACCCTGAATGTTTTGTGAACGGTGTAAAGTTTCATTCATTGGCCCGAGATGAAGGAAGAAGAACACAAAACAGTGAGGTAGCGGTTAGGAAAGACAATGATCTATATTACAGGGCTATTGTTTATGTCATTCAGCTATGTTACGGGAATGATGTCAACGTTTTCCTATTCAAGTGCAAATGGTTCAAGCGTACAAAGGAAGACCTGAGACTTTTATCAGTCGATACAAACTCAAGTAGGTATGAGGATGAGACTTTCGCTCTTGCCACCTTAGTTAGGCATGTGTTCTATCTCGATGATCCGAAAGCTGGTGAATGGTGGAAAATAGTGAACCATATCTCTCATCGAGGAATATGGAATACTACGACAACTAAAGGGACACCGGTGACTAAAGATGCTGATGAACTGGAAAGAGACATTCCTTCCTATTAAGAGCCTAATATTTCTATCATTCGCTCCGACATAATGAATCTGGTTCAAGCTGATGAACACTTACCCATGCCTGATGGTTGTATGGATCTAACTGAAGATGAGATTATTGATGCAATTAATGAGGTAGATGAAGAAGAGGCGCAGGATGAGGACGAGGACAAGGACTCAGGATATTCGTCGGACGATGTTGAGTATGATGACGATGAGGAGCAATCGGATAACGGGAATGAGGATGATGACGATTATGACGAAGAATAGAATATAACGACGATGAATATTAATTGGTAATTAATTATTGTAATAGTTGTAATGATGCATGATCGATTAATTATATATATTATGAGGATGAGTATATACAACTATTAATTTTGTACTTAATTAATTTAATAATTAATTAAATAGCTTGGTCGCTTCGACCGACGGAAATTAAAATTAATCAATATATTAATCCGGAGGATCGGATCGATCGAGAATCATATTTTCACGAAACCCTAACACGGGGACGAAAGAACGACTTTTCGTAGTCCATACTAAGGTAATTAAACACAATAGTAATTAATTATACATATATAAAACCCTAAAATCCTAAAAATAGCACTTATACGACGCAAATGGGTGAAACCGTCTTCTAAGTATACCCTAAACCCTAAATTACGAAATTTCCACTTAGACGACACAAACGTGTCTTTGCGTCGTCTAAGTAAAAATTTCGTATTTTCATCTAAGACAACGACTATCTAGCTCATGTCCCATATCATATTCTTTTCTTCGAGACCATAGACTAAATAATTCTCAGAGTGTGACCGTCGACGGTTCCAAAATAGGACTTACGGATTTTTGTGTATCCACGTTTCCGGTTTGTAAAAATTTCGGTTTTACGGTTGACCGTGCCGATGAAACCCTTAACGAACTTACTATTTTGTGAAAATTATTCTATTTATATATTGTCTTATGGCAAATGTATCCAATACTTGTTTTGTCCAAATTCAATTTCTTTAATATCGATCTGCAATGAGCCTATACTTAATAACACTTAAGTTATACAGATTAGTAGATACTTAACAAGTTTAAAGACGTAAGATTATTCGTCGTCTTAAATTCAATTGTTTATATATACGATTCTTTAATCGATATTTTACAACTATTTCATTGGAATGACAGATTGAAAAATTCCTTGCAACTTATTTTTAAAAATTAATTTTACGGAAATTTCAACTGGACCACGGAGATAGACCATCTTTGTCGTCTAGGTTGAAAAATTAGCGGTTCACTTTCCACCGCCAAATTTTTTGGGAACGGTTCAAATTTCACCTGGACGACGGAGATGCCTATTTCCGTCGTCTAAGTGAAATTTGAAACGTTCCCAAAAATTAAGGCGGTTATCTCCCACCCGCCAAATTAATTGGGCGCCGGTTCCAAAAATTGAAACGGTTCACTTAGACGACGGAAACGGGTGTTTCTGTCGTCCAAGTGCACTTAGACGACGAAGAAATAGGCTCCGTCGTCTAAGTGAATCTCTATATAAAGGAGTTGACCGATCCTTTTTTCCTCATCCCATTCTCAATCATCCTCTCCTCTCCTCTCTCTCTCTCTCACTCTCTCTAAAAAAATCCGGCGACATTCCAACGACTAAAAATCCGGCAACTCCCTCCCTCCGGCAACTCTCTATTCCGGCTACTCCGCTCTCCCGCGACTCCTCTTTCCAGTATTTTTTAAATTTTTAACATAATTTTAATTTTATTAATAAATTAGTAAATTGGTAAATTAATTAGTGAAAAAATAAATTAGTAATAATTGGTAAATTGGTAATAATAATTAATAATAGTTAGTAAATTGGTAATTATAGTAAATTATTGTAAATTATGATTAATTTAGTAATTAATTATTTTAATTATTGTAAATGCATGATAATTATTATTGTAATTATTGAAAATTATATTTATGATTGTAATTATATATTGTTTTAATTAATATTATAATTTGTAATTATTATTGCATGTACATAAAATTTATAATTATTGTTGTAATTATTGTAAATTTGTAGTAAATATGGTAAATTATTGAATTATTAAAAGTAATAAATTGGTAATTATGGCATTGGTAATATAGTCTTTTATTTAAATTTAGTACATAAGTTTGGTTGATTAAGTCGCACTCTTTGAAATAGATGGCGCCTCATTTCCTACCTTATCTCCTTAACCCCTCGTGATGTGTGGATTTCATCACCGCACACCATAACCTAAGTGAAGTTATGGACATGAGGTTGATGGCAGAGTTTACAAAGGACTTGAGGGAGTGTAAATTTTTGAAAGATTGGCTGAATGTCAGACATGGAATCTAGAAACAGGTTATGACTGGTGACAGGTTTTGGATCTAAGAAAGACTAACACCAATAGAGTATATACCATCGGCCTGGTTAGCCTCGAGGTGTTTTGTCGAAATTAGTCCTGCCTCTCGCGTTATCTCTATCCCTAACTGGCCATGTTTTTCGATTGAACCAAGGCTGATTGATTGAAAGTTTATACTTTATCGCGCGGGTCGCACGTCCATTGAACGACCTAAAGACAAAGCCAGTGTACTCTCTTTAAATCTTAGGCGCACTCAATACTTGTAAATAATTATCGTAAATTTTTATATATAATTGTTATGGTAATAATATTTTAACAACTCCTAGGTTAAAATGGCCCCGTGGGGTAAGAAGAAAGCCCAAAAGGAAGCCGAAGATGCTATACTCTGACGCTTGGCAGAGCAAGTCGGTTGGCAATTAGAGGAGGACAACTTCGCGCCTCCTCCGGACCGACTGGGGAAATTTTCGCTGCTCCAGCTATCTCGACCGATGATGACGGCGACACCCATTCCGGTCCGACGATGATGCCAAAAAGTGCTCAGGCGTCGTCGGCCTCCTCCAAGCCTATCCTCTACAACGTGCGGTGCAAGGTCAGGAGGGCCCCGACAGACCCTCAACCCAAAAGGTCTCGAGGACTTGTAAAAGGCGGAAAATCCAAGAAGTTGTTCAAGGCGACCGGGCAAAAGATCCAGTTGCCGTACGACGATTTCACCGATGGCCCTCCCACCTCTCATAGTATCGGGTCAATCCTTCGCAACAAGGTTCGTATGATTGCGCCTACCTGGAAGCAGTTGCCGGCCGAAGAGAATGTGAAAGTGTTTAAAGAACTTTTGGTATGTAATACGTACAATTTTAATTTTATTTTCTAATAACCAATAAAAATCGTAATTTCATAATATATACAATTATAATTTTTTATTATTTTTTTATAGGAACAATATGAGGTGGATTCCACACCGGAGATGCTTAAACACATTAACAGCACCGCCAACGCCATCTACCATGATTGGAAGTACAAACTTCATATGTATTATGAACCAATCGGCCGAGTGCCTACCCCTGTAAAGCTGCGTGGGGATAAGGAAGATGAGTGAGAGTGGTTGGTCACCTACTTCGAAGCAGAAGAATATAAGGTGATTATTTTTTTATTTAAATTGACGAAATTGAATTATTATTATTTTAGTTATTTATTAATTTTTTAATGATTTATGTTGTCCAACAGAAATTCTCAAAAATCAACAAGACCAACCGGGAGAAGAAGGACAAACATCATACCTCCGGCTTCAAGCAGATGATCCAAATTGCCAAGGATCATAGAGATAAGGGCTCCAAACACCATTATCTAGATGCTAGCGTTAGCGCTTACGTGACGCTTGGAATCGACAATGAAGCGAGTCAATACGGTGTAAGTGCCAAATATATTTCTTCTTAATTAGCATAATTATTATTTATTAAACTGTCGTACAAATTTATAATTATTTATTTATTATTATTATTTTCAGGCGAGGTTGGTAGAACGGGAGCAGGAGAAATTGGCCAACACGCAGCTTGCACACCTAAATTTACTGCCGGAAGACCTGCCTCCTCTATCGATGGAGAGCCAAATTGTAATCGCTGATAAGGTATACGATCGTCGACCTGGCAAGGAGGCTAGGGGGATGGGACGTAAGGTGCAACGATATTTCTCTTCTGACTTATCTACGGGACGTTCGGCGAGGAAAGGTTCTCGGGATGTGTCAGTCCAAGCAGCCCTTGAGGAGGCTCGACTTGCACGGGAGGAAACGCAATATATGCGTCAGAGGCTTGATGAGCAACAAGCGCAGATAGCCCACCTCATCGCCTCATGGAAAATCAAGCTCGACAACAGTGTCAACCTCCTCTGAACCCATACCCCGATGACGACGACACGGCTAGAGGCGGGGGACTCTGCAGCGCGTCTGGTCCTTCAGTATTTTAGTAGTTTGTATTCTAGCTACGTAGTTTATGATGATATCGTATTTTCTATTCCGAACGATTTGATTTGATGTATGTACACATTTTAATTATTTAAATGATAATTTAGTATTTTAATTAATTTATTAATATTTAATTATTTAAATGAGAATTTAGAATTTTAATTAAATTATTAATATTTTACTTCAAATTCTAATTTTAATTAAAAAAAATAAATAATCACTTAGAC
Source organism: Geum urbanum (assembly GCA_946800695.1). NCBI lineage: Eukaryota > Viridiplantae > Streptophyta > Magnoliopsida > Rosales > Rosaceae > Geum > Geum urbanum. The sequence continues at coordinate 50,644,500 of OX327001.1, read as the reverse complement.
TACGGACATATTCATATGCGTGGTCTAAGTGTTCACTTAGACTACGGAAAATAGATGTTCGTGGTCTAAGTGAACACTTAGACCACGGAGTTTTTGCGTGGTCTAAGTTCTCACTCAGACCAAGCAAAAACTCCCTAGTCTAAGTAACCACTTGGACGACGGAAATGTCAATTTCCGTCGTCCAAGTGGAACTTAGGCCGCAGACTATTTTCGCGGTCTAAGTGCAACTTGGACGACGCAACAGTCATTTTCCGTCGTCCAAGTACTTGGATGACGGTACTTGGAGGACGTACTTTAGATCACGGAGGTTCCGTCGTCTAGGTACTTGGACGACGGAAATGCTCACCTAGACGCCGGAAATGGTCCGCGGTCTAGGTGCATTTTTCTTGTAGTGTAGGTAGAAGATGAGCGTACCCAGACACCATACCAATCGAATTCAAAAACTACTCATCCTGCTTGAATGATATCAAGAGCAAGAAGAATCGATGAATAAACTGGAGTGATGAATGATGTAGAAAAATTGGAATTATGCTTGGAACAGTTGGAATTAGTTGGACTTTGATGCACTCTTCGTGTTATTGGAGGCGAGAATTACCCAAATAGAGAAAACAAAAACTCAATGGCCAACGAGAGAATAAATAGAAAAGGAAGGATGTTGAGAAGTATAAGGGTAGTTTCGAAAATTTGTTTGATAGTTGGTGGGTGGGAGACTGGGAGTGTAGTTTGTAAATTAGAGAGTTAATTTCACTGTCCTTCAAAATAACTTGGAAATGACTTTCACAGAGTGAAAAGTAAAAATAGGGTTGCTAAATTTGGTTTTTTTGATACATTTAACTAATATTTAAAACTCCAACTGTTGGGATGCACTAAAGCTTGCCAATGGCAGAAACATGTATTTGTCGAAAATTCTATAGTGCTCTGCAGTACAAAATCTCCTCAATTTTGGAGCGTTAGATAACTTATGCAGTCCCCACTTTTGAAGAAATGAAGTAATCCAACGCTCCAAAACTAGAGAATTTTAGTACTCCGAAGTACTGTAAAACACCCTGCATTTGTTTTTGTTCAATTTGAAGTAGAGGTGAAGGGATAAGGAGGCATGCTAAGAATGTCACCTTCCCTCTCGAACATCTGAACAACAATGTTCATGGATGGGCGATCTACTGGATGCCACTGAATACACCATAGACCGATGATCGCAAGTTTTCGAGCTACTTTAACATCTCCTTCGTCCTCGATATGGATTCGTAGATCACTCCCTTGTTCTAAGAGATTATAAATCCATTCTGGGAAGTAGATATGGCTGGTGGAGTCCTCCATAACTTTGAAATTCTTCTTTCCCCCAACCATTTCAAGCAACAAGATTCCAAAACTATATACATCTGACTTGTAGGACACGTTTCCAAAGTTCCTAGAGAACACTTCTGGTGCAATGTAGCCCATGGTGCCCCTGGCTGTAGTCATGGATATTGCACTCTGATCCTTAGAGCACAACTTGGCTAGACCAAAGTCAGAAACTTTAGGAGTGAAAACCTGATCTAGCAAGATGTTAGTAGGTTTGATATCAAAATGGAGGATTCTCTGGTCACACCCTTGGTGAAGATATTCAATTCCTTTAGCTATACCTAAAGCGATATCTTGCAACTTCTCCCAACCAAGAAATGAGTTCTTTTCATCTGCAGAAGACAAGAAATTCTGCAATGAACCATTTGGTAAGTACTCATAAACAAGAGCTCGTATAAACCCATCAGCACAAAAACCAACAAGGCGAACCACATTGACGTGGTGGATGAGACCCATTGTTCCCACCTCATTGATAAAATCTTCCCCCTTGTCATTTGAATTGTCCAGGAGTTTCACAGCAACAAGTAATTCAGAGGAAAGCTTTCCTTTATACACAGTTCCATAAGCTCCTTGGCCCAACTTGTCCTCGAATTCATTTGTTATCCGCCTAATATCATCATAGGCATATCTACTGGGTTTGAGAGCTGTGTAATCATCCAAAAACTTTTCGATTCTCAATTGGTTTTCTTCTTCTATTTTCTTAGAACTGTACACATAGTACACTACAGTCGCCGCTCCTATGAAACCCGTAACAAGTGCACAAATGCCTGCAGATATGTATATGACATAATTCTACATTAAAATTGATATGCATTTTCGACAGATCGACTCCAATAGACCGACCTTAGTTCTGAAAAAAAAAATTAATAACTAAAGCTTCCAAAAACATACCTAATATCTGCAACATCCGTCTTCCACGATTAGGACCTGTAAAATCAATGTAAATAGAAAATCTCTTACAATCTTGTTTGTTATGTTACTTATGTACTAGCAAATAAAAATCACTAATGGGTTAGCTTAGAAGCTAGTGAAGAAGAGTGTACCTTTTGGCACATCTAAACATTGGGTCTCTTCATGAGTGGTCTGGTCATGTGCAACTTCATTCTGCAGCAATCCACATATCTTGCCCATCTCTTCGCAACGTTTACACGATGGTCTGGTCCATCTGAGCTTCACAGATTGCAACCAAACAGGTGGTACCGACATGTAATCTTTTATCTTAGTACACGACACCAGGTTGGGCATATAACTAAGGTCTGCACATCCAGCCTCAAGAGCATACATTTTGTTGCTGTGATTGCCAAGGCAAGGGCTCAGCTTCATCAGTGGACAAAAGGAATAACCTCGATCTCTATCATCCGACGGTGGACAACTGAATATGGTATAGTTAGTTTTCTCTTGGGCGTCTGAGAATTCGAATGGAGACTTGGAACTGAGCTCGAAATATAGTCTAGGAATACAGATATCCCGAGAGTCAAAATCATAGTGATTGTTATAAAGATATATCTCAAGCTCCTGAGCTGCGTAGTTGATACTTTTAACCGACAACTTGTCTGATGATGATGATGATGATGATGATGGGGTGATCTGGAACACAGTTTGCTTGTCCTCGGTGCATGACAGATCAAAACCTGGGTAACTGCAATGGAGTGGTTGCATTTCTTTCAGTCGAAACGGAAATCGGATCGCAGGGCCATGGCGTTTACATCGAACCTCTGTGCAATTTTCTGATGATCGTGCTCCATGCACAACGATATCCACAACACCTACAACTGTGACGACTATGAGTAACCAACTGCATACCGAATTGGCAAGCATTTTCTGCATTTCTAATATTAATTAGCTGATCGGTGTAGATATACAGAGCAGCTCTGCTTGATGTCCGGTTATTTTGATATATATGTTCTACACACAAATGAATGGTGTACGTAGCTTAATTGACTTAATTGTCTAGTCTTTCTTGACTAATTGTTTTCGTACTTTCGTTCAGCATACGGCGGAGACTAAATTGTTGATTAGTCTACAACTTTGACTAGTCTGAATTGTCGGCTAATCTGTGATTCGAACTGACCTACCAATCTCTCCGGTGAATGGCTTTACGGTTGACTGGAGAGCTGATAGACCTGGACAAGTTAATTGGACTCTGATTAAATAGCCATTTCACAATATCTGATAGACCTTGGCGAGCGTTGACTTCTAGCGAGGAAGTCTCTGGCGAGGAGAGTTAGAAGTCCTTGGCGAGCAAGACTTCTACTCAGGATTTCGCTAGGACTAGGATTCCTCAGGCATTAAGGAATTGGGTTTCCTTAATCATTCTGGTTTAGGTTTCCTCAGACGTGTGTGTATGAGATTCCTCTGGTATTTAGGACTCTGTTAGGCTATATATATACAGTTGGGTATTAGCTAATGGGGTGTGGTGGAATATCTCTGTAATCTGGGTCTATCTTGTAGATTAGACTTAATCTAGCGTTGGTAGATATTCGGTATAGTGTTATCCTGTAGGTTAGGCTTAACCTAGTGTGGTAACGTCAGTAATTCCTTAAGGTGGAGTTTGTAATTCCTTAAGGTGTGAGTTATACTGTTGTAAATCAGGTTCTCTCCAAGATAAAGTAATCTGTTTTCCTTCTGCCGTGGATGTAGCTAACTCACGTTAGTGAACCACGTTAAATCTGTATTTGTTCTTACATTTATTTGCTTCCGCTACAACAAACTGGTATCAGGGCATAGGCTCAAGGATGTCCGGGGTGAATGTGAAGATCGAAAAGTTTACGGGGAGGAACAGTTTCAGCTTATGGCAGATCAAGATGCGTGCCTTGTTAAAGCAACAAGGGTTGTGGGCGCCGCTGATGAAGAAGGCAGTGGGTCCCGAGTCCGCTGAGATGGCCAGTCTGGAGGAGAAGACACACTCGACTATCATGTTGTGTCTTGCAGATGATATCATCACCGAGGTTCCAGAAGAGGAATCTGCATCTGGATTGTGGTTGAAGCTTGAGAGTCTATATATGACGAAGTCTTTAACCAACAAGTTGCTTCTGAAGCAACGTCTGTTTGGTCTGCGTATGCAAGAGGGTGCACCACTGAGAGATCACTTGGATCAGCTGAACACAATTCTGTTAGAATTGCGTAACATCAATGTTAAGATCGAGGATGAGGATGCTGCCCTAATTCTGTTGGTATCTTTACCGTTATCATATGAGAATTTTGTGCAATCCTTTATTGTTGGAAGGGATACGGTGATGATCGGTGGTCGCACACCAACCAAAAATAATACCCTATTCAGTATATACTTAAGATTAATGCAATATAGTGCAGATAGGGATCGATCCACAGGGAAAAGTAGACTCTATATTCTAAACACAAACTAAGACGCAAAAGTCAGAAATCTGACAGACTCGACCACTGGACGAAAACGTAATTAATTAAAATGCCTAGACTAAACCAAAAATCACGAAATTTATACAGGACAAACTAGACACAGTGGCGGACAACCACACAAAATTTCAATCTAATCGGAGTTGTTTTGAATGTCGAAATAAATTATATAAACTGGACTACGAACTGAAAACAGTACAGTATAACAAAGATTTAATCAAAGTAAGAGATCGTTAGAAACTTCTCTCCACCCTAGACAATTCCAATCTACCCCAATCAATTCACATAACCTCAAATGAATGTTTCTCATGCATACACTGTGATTAAGTCGCATACACCTTACACCCTCGTGCTTGGCATGCTAAGCCGGTTGATGTACCCTAGCTTAACTTGATCTTAACTCAAGAGATATGGTACTTCTTCGATCGGTCCAAAATCAACTTAAACTAAGTCATTACGATCTGTAGGATGTTTGAGAAAACAACAAGACTTCTAGAGCTACTATGGATGAGTGCCATTGCATCACCTTGGAACTAATTCACACAACGTATTAAGCTGTTCATCTCTACAGAATATGCACTGATTGATCGTCACCTACACATTCAAGATAATAGATCCTAACATACACATCTAAGTTTCGAACCAAAGACACATATGCAAGAAATCATACGGTGATAAAATAGTGAATAAATTCTCATCAAAAAGTTATGTAAATTACTGGGGTTCAAGATCAAAACATGTCTAGGGCTTCGATCAGCCCCTAACAAATAAAGTTTAGCTCCTCATGCTAACCATGGAAGCTAAAGAAAAATATAGAGGAGAGAAAAATACAACCATAAGATATTGATGATGGAGCCTTTTCTTCCTTTTCTCTTCTTCTCCTCTCCCTTGCCGTGAGCCTCCCTGCTCCTTTTTTTTCTTCTTTCTCCCAGTTCTGCCGCCAGCCTCCTTTTCCTCTTTTAATCTTCTTTTTATACTTACGTCTCCTTCTCTCCTTAATTGTCTTCTCTCTGCAGACCTAGTTGATTCCCACGTGCTCTTCTTTCTAGCCCAAATCAAGATGGGCTGATCTCCTCTCTCTAATCACTCACGTCTCTCCCTCTTCCAAGCAATATAAGTATATATATATAAATATAAAACATAGCTAGGAACCAAGCCGTACTCTCCATCCTGTTAGCTAGCTATATAAATATAAATATATATATATATATATAAACCACCCTGCAAACCCATTTGCCAACCAAATTCTTGACTTTTAGCAATCCATCTTCATGTTGGACTTGGTCCATTCATCCCTTGACAATCCATTTCTTCTCCTCGTTGGACTAGGAAAGCTCAATTACACATCTTTTATTCATTTTTCTTCAATTTCCTACAAAACAAATAATAGTATTAATTTACTTAAAAACGTAACAAAAGAACTAAATATAAGGTTCGGTTAAGCACATAAGCGTTGCATAATTATGTAACTATCAGAATACCCCACACTTAGCTTTTGCTAGTCCTCAAGCAAAACACTAAACTATGACTCAAAAACACAAACACACTATGTACAGACACAACTCTAATGCCCTCACAAATTTGTCTCAGCAATCTTCCAAATATCACAACACCAAGATCAAATCTCCTAAATTTCACAAAGTTCCAATGGTTAAATTCAATGCATAGTAACTATGTAACATGTAGGACAAAGACATAATCATGGTGAAAAACTGTAGCATGCAACAAACAAATCAAGAACCAACCTCACAAGATAAACTCTCAAAGTGTTTCACTCATATGTATTTAAGGTAGACACTCAATTCAAATGCTTGCCAAATGGACCGAACCATATGCTCAACTCTTGTGACTCATCTCCACAGATCACAGACTGTCATCTTAAGAATCAAAAGGGCTTTAAAGGTTGTAATGAGGCTAAGTTTAAGGCAATGGAAATATTTAGGATATGTGATGATACAATATTCTCCCCATACTAGGCCAAGATCCCCCAACTTCACCAAAGTCACCATGGTTTTTCATCTCCCTGAGCTTTGCAACAGGACAAATGCCAAATTTTCTTTGTTGGGCATTCACTTCATATCATACTCCAAATTACAAATATAGGGGACATTAATTCAGAAATCTTTATTGCCTTCGAGAGTACACTGTTTTTTTTTTCTCTCTCTTCTTTCTCGAAATGTTTTTTTTTAAGGCACTTGCATCTTATTATGCAGTCTGAACAAGTCTTTCCCTATACAAATACATCAAGCCACCCATCTTCCAACTCAACAAACAAAGAAACACATCCCCTCTTGTCGACATTACTTCACACAAAGTCATGGCCAGTAACAAAGGGTAAAGAAGTCTTACACTAGGTTAAGTGTTTAGATATCCCTGGGTTATAAAATAAAGGCTAGATGTAGGCTCAAAATGGATACTCTAAAGGGTCTCAACTTGTGAGAACAAATCATAGGGACACATGGCAATATAGCAAAGTGGTGGTACATCCTAAATGCCTTTATCATCTTCTCAATCAGAACAAATAGTGACAATAAGCTTTGACAAGTACAAGAGCGAGTTCTAGTAATCTCTAGAGTCCATTAACTTAATCTGCAGCAAGCACTTGAAACACTCAAGAAAGAAAATATTCAATTCAGGCTCAATCGCTCACATGTAAAATGATTCTCAACTTGTTTAAACATGCAAATAATCTGTACCATGTTAACTTATTTCTATATCCACTACATATTCGCATACTCACCATGCATCAAAATTAACCGAAGAAACTTAAATCATATAGGCACAATTAATCTCTTAGTCACAACACAGGAAGATATAGAATCATCATTGACTTTGTTACGGGCATCCTAAGACTCTTCTTTTTGGTATTTTCTTGACACTTTTTACTTTTGTAAGACTCTTCAAAAACACACAAAAGACCAAAAGAAAACACTAAAACTGAAAGAAACTGCACACTCTGACTTGCATATTTTCTACAGAATTAACCACATATCCGATTGATCTGAAATTTTGTGAGCATAAACTAGACATATAAACACAAATTCCCTCAAAATTTCAGAATTTTCTGAGACCTCTAACTATGTGAAAAAATTCATACGAGACAGGATATTGCCCAGTTTCGAAATAACACTAAAAAAAATGAAAAATTTATACATAGACGCTAAGGATATGCTATAAACCCCACCCCACACTTGAAATTTGCATTGTCCTCAATGTAAATAACACTAAAGCAAGCAACACATCAGCCAAATAGGAAGTAAGACATATAACACATCACAAATCACACTAACATGGAGAAAAATAAAGAAAAAGAGAAGGGATAAGAATTCAAATCTGGCAGCCAAGCTTCTCCATCAACATGGGTTGCCTCCCAAGTAGCGTTAAGTGTAACGTCCTCAGCCAGACATCTTCAAAACCATCAGGTGGTTGTGGTCTTGGCTCGATCAAGTGCTTGGTCCTTAACAATGATGTCATATGAGCTCTACCAAGCAACTTGGATACCCTTGGACTCCTACACACACAAGACTCTAAGTGTCTTCTTTCTTTCTTCTTCTTTATCCAAAGCCTCCTCCTCTTGAGTCCAACAAACAAGGTAAAGAGAATATCCTTATTGGACATATGGTGATCAGGTACCACCATCTCAATATGCTCCAAAATATAAGGGGGCTCGGTAAGTAAATCCTCAAACTCAAGTGTTTCTTCGGTGCAAGGAACATGTGCGGAACTTGAGTTTGGCATTGATAACTCATGTGGTTGTTCATGTAGTGGCGGCACCATCTCAATATAAGGAATTTCGTTGGACTCCTCCTCAAGGAATTCACATATCTCATCATCATCCAAGAATGCATCCTCTTCTTCCATTGCAATTTCAGCCCCAGTAGTCAAATCCGCAGACCTATATTCAAGAAGAGCTTCGAGCTCATCCAATTCTTGCTTGATCGGCTTCCATTCTTCAATTTTTGGCTGACTTGATCCAAGCACTGTCTCCAAAATATCCTCATTCTCATTCACCGAGTGCTGCATAAATTCCTGCATAAAATTATCAAATGTATCAATAGAAAAACAGGAATACAAGTCCCTATCACTAGGATGATTCATAGCATCAAAGATATTAAAACGTATTTTCTCCCCATCCACTTTCATGGAGAGGGTACCACTGTAGCAATCAATTTTGGTCCTTGCTGTCCGTAGGAATGGACGACCAAGTATCAATGGTAATTCAGAAGGTTGAGGCTCTGCCTCCATTTCCAGTACAAAGAAATCAGCTGGAAAGATCAATTTGCCCACCTGCACAAGAACATCCTCAACAAAACCTCGAGGGTAGCAGTTAGATCTATCAGCTAATTTAATAGTAACACCAGTTTGCTGAAGTGCACCAATATTTAATGTTTCATAAACTGAATAAGGCATAAGATTTATTGATGCACCTAAGTCTAATAAAGCTCCTGTAAAGTTAGTGTTACCGATTGTACATGGGACGGTGAAACGTCCTGGATCCCCCATTTTGGGTGGTAGCTTCCTTTGTAACACAGCAGAAACTTTCTCACTCAGCGCTACCGTCTCGGTCCCTGTAAACTTCCTCTTCATGGTACAAAGCTCCTTGAGGAACTTTGCATACTTCGGTACTTGCTTGATTGCATCAAGTAAAGGAATGTTTACTTGGACTTTCCGGAATGTGTCCAAAATCTCTTGCTCCGCTATGTCATTGTTCTTCTTCCTGAACCTGCTAGGAAAGGGTGCATCAAATGGAATAGAAGAGGAAGGGCTAGAAATTATTTTACCTGATTTTTTTCCTCCGGAATTCTTCTGCCCAGGTGCCCCTTTCGAATCCTCTGTGTTTTGCTGTAGTGGGGGAAAAGGCAGCACCTGTTCTAGGACTGGTTCATCCTTTTCCAAAGACTTTTTAGTAGGCTTTTCAACCTCTGTAATCACTCTTCCATTCCTCAATGTAATCACATTGGCTTCATGATTGGCCCCTCTTGGATTCTGCACAACTTTACCTGGAAGGGTGCCCTGTTCTCTAGTAGACATTTGTTGTTCCATGTTGTTCATCCGTTTCTCTAGTATTTGGAATGCCTTGCTAGAGTCTCTGTTATGAACCTCTATTCCCTCAAGCTTGGCCATGATGGCGGCTAAAGCGGAATCCGGTACTGAGGGTGCTTCCTTTTGTTGTGGCGGCTGGTACTCCTGTCTTACCTTAAAACCTGGGGGTGGATTTAAGATGTTGCTATTGTTTCCATAGCTGAAATTCGGATGATTCCTCCACCCCGGATTGTAAGAATTTGAGTAAGGGTCATTTCTCGCTGCTCTTTGTTGTATAAAGTTCACCTGCTCTTCTTCAGGAATAAATGGACAAGATTCGTTAGTGTGATCTGACATAGAGCATACAGAACATACCTGAGTAATGGACGAGGATGACGTTGTTTGGCTTTTGATGGCACTGGCAATGGAGTCTAGCTTCTTCTCCAATGCTTGAATTCTCTTGTCCATACTTGGGTCTGCAGTGACCTCATACACAGCCTGTTGCTTCTTGCTTGCTAAGGTTCTTTCCCTTGTATAGAACTGCTTGGTGTTTTCAGCCAATTTCTCAATAGTGTCATGGGCTTGCTGTCCTGTTTGATACATGAACATACCTCCACATGCAGAGTCCACCCTTGTTTTGTTGGCCGATTCTAGACCTTCATAAAAGAAAGTCATTCTATCTTCAAGATCATACCCATGATGTGGGCATTTCCTTAGCAGTTCTTTGAAATGACTCCATGCTTCATGTAACATGTCTCCATCTTTCTGGATGAAGCTATGGATCTCCTTCTTCATCTGTTTCGTCTTCTGGGCAGAGAAATATTCTTTCATAAATGCTACCTTCATCTCCCCCCATGAGGTGATAGACCTGGAAGTCAAAGAATTGAACCACATCTTTGCTCCATCCTTCACAGAAAATGGAAATAGAAGTAGCTTTAACACATTAGTTTCAACATTTTGTAAATTTTGTGTAGAAGCTAAAACCTCAATTTCAGCCAGATGCTGTTGAGGGTCCTCAGAAAATGTTCCCCTAAAATGTGGGAGAGCTGAAAGTAAAGCAGGGGGTACAGAATAAGTGCCGAGAGCTGGCAGTAAAATAGGTGATGAGTTTCCATTTGCACTCGGTACAAAGGAATTCATCAACATCCTTGGTTGTTGCTCCCCCATTGTAGAAGCTGGTGATGATGGTATATCCTCTCCTGATTCTGAACTTGTCTCTACTGTTATCTCAGGATCCGATAACGTACTTGGACCTCCAATCTCCAGTGCTGCTTGCCTTTGTTGCTTCTGGTTTGCCCTTGCGGAGCGTTCAATCTCAAGATTTGTCTCTAAAAGTTCAGTTTTCCTTGAACGCCTAGTCTGCATACACTAAGACACGTTAACTAGAAGATAAATAAAAATGAAATTTAAAGAAAAACCTGAAAATTGAAAACAGTTCTTCGATGGATCGAAGCTACTCTCAAGACACCTACAAAGCAGAAAACAGACAAACAAAGTTAGTTTTAGAATATAAAGAACACGCTTCTCCCCGGCAACGGCGCCAAAATTTGATCGGTGGTCGCACACCAACCAAAAATAATACCCTATTCAGTATATACTTAAGATTAATGCAATATAGTGCAGATAGGGATCGATCCACAGGGAAAAGTAGACTCTATATTCTAAACACAAACTAAGACGCAAAAGTCAGAAATCTGACAGACTCGACCACTGGACGAAAACGTAATTAATTAAAATACCTAGACTAAACCAAAAATCACGAAATTTATACAGGACAAACTAGACACAGTGGCGGACAACCACACAAAATTTCAATCTAATCGGAGTTGTTTTGAATGTCGAAATAAATTATATAAACTGGACTACGAACTGAAAACAGTACAGTATAACAAAGATTTAATCAAAGTAAGAGATCGTTAAAAACTTCTCTCCACCCTAGACAATTCCAATCTACCCCAATCAATTCACATAACCTCAAATGAATGTTTCTCATGCTTTCGCTGTGATTAAGTCGCATACACCTTACACCCTCGTGCTTGGCATGCTAAGCCGGTTGATGTACCCTAGCTTAACTTGATCTTAACTCAAGAGATATGGTACTTCTTCGATCGGTCCAAAATCAACTTAAACTAAGTCATTACGATCTGTAGGATGTTTGAGAAAACAACAAGACTTCTAGAGCTACTATGGATGAGTGCCCTTGCATCACCTTGGAACTAATTCACACAACGTATTAAGCTGTTCATCTCTACAGAATATGCACTGATTGATCGTCACCTACACATTCAAGATAATAGATCCTAACATACACATCTAAGTTTCGAACCAAAGACACATATGCAAGAAATCATACGGTGATAAAATAGTGAATAAATTCTCATCAAAAAGTTATGTAAATTACTGGGGTTCAAGATCAAAACATATCTAGGGCTTCGATCAGCCCCTAACAAATAAAGTTTAGCTCCTCATGCTAACCATGGAAGCTAAAGAAAAATATAGAGGAGAGAAAAATACAACCATAAGATATTGATGATGGAGCCTTTTCTTCCTTTTCTCTTCTTCTCCTCTCCCTTGCCGTGAGCCTCCCTGCTCCTTTTTTTTCTTCTTTCTCCCAGTTCTGCCGCCAGCCTCCTTTTCCTCTTTTAATCTTCTTTTTATACTTACGTCTCCTTCTCTCCTTAATTGTCTTCTCTCTGCAGACCTAGTTGATTCCCACGTGCTCTTCTTTCTAGCCCAAATCAAGATGGGCTGATCTCCTCTCTCTAATCACTCACGTCTCTCCCTCTTCCAAGCAATATAAGTATATATATATAAATATAAAACATAGCTAGGAACCAAGCCGTACTCTCCATCCTGTTAGCTAGCTATATAAATATAAATATATATATATATATATATATATAAACCACCCTGCAAACCCATTTGCCAACCAAATTCTTGACTTTTAGCAATCCATCTTTATGTTGGACTTGGTCCATTCATCCCTTGACAATCCATTTCTTCTCCTCGTTGGACTAGGAAAGCTCAATTACACATCTTTTATTCATTTTTCTTCAATTTCCTACAAAACAAATAATAGTATTAATTTACTTAAAAACGTAACAAAAGAACTAAATATAAGGTTCGGTTAAGCACATAAGCGTTGCATAATTATGTAACTATCAGGTGACTCTTGAGGAGGTAAGATCGTCTCTTCATACCAGAGAGTTGCGCCATAAGGCAACTGGTACAGGTTCAGACAGTCAGGCTGCTGGGTTAGTAGTCAGTGGAAATAAAGGACATGGGAACAAGGATAAGAAGAAATTCAAGAAGCCAAGTTTTAAGGGTCCTAAATCCAATGATGTCTGTAACTACTGTAAAGAAAAGGGACATTGGAGAAGGGAATGTCCGAAGTGGAAGCATCAGGAGAAACCATCAGGGACCGTTGCTGTAGCAGAAGATGACACCAATTCAGAAGGGGATACGGCTCTAGTTGCTGACGAACATGCACATCGCGAGGATGTGTGGGTTCTAGATTCCGGGGCGTCTTATCATATATGTCCGTACAGGGAGTGGTTCGCAACCTACGAGCAGGTAAATGGAGGCAATGTGACAATGGCAAACAATGTTGCTTGCGAGGTGGTTGGAATGGGCTCAGTTAAATTACGGACACATGATGGTAAATTCTGTACATTGAACGAAGTTAGGCATGTTCCTCGCATGACTAAGAATCTGATATCTCTGATTCTTGTGAAGTGATTTTATCTTGTCTCCCATTGCAGCAAGCCATTGGGCAGACTCGGTACATGTAACTGCTTTCTTGTAAGTAGACACATGATGCAACTTGCTATGCGAAACCGTGGTGTACGTAGCTTAATTGTCAGTCACTCAGTCTGATCCCTTAGTGGTGTACGTAGCTTAATGTACGTAGCTTACATTTATTTGCTTCCGGCACGTTATGTACAAATGAATGGTGTACGTAGCTTAATTGTCTAGTCTTTCTTGACTAATTGTTTTCGTACTTTCGTTCAGCATACGGCGGAGACTAAATTGTTGATTAGTCTACAACTTTGACTAGTCTGAATTGTCGGCTAATCTGTGATTCGAACTGACCTACCAATCTCTCCGGTGAATGGCTTTACGGTTGACTGGAGAGAGCTGATAGACCTGGACAAGGTAATTGGACTCTGATTAAATAGCCATTTCACAATATCGATCACTTCTCTGTTGTTGATCGATCACAATGTCTAGAGAGAGTCTTCTTTTTGCTGCTTACACAATCGTTTTCCGTCTCCTTCTTCCTTTTACCGTTAATTCACAAACATCGGATGCCGAAAGCCCTTTGAACAACATGTGTACCTCTTCTTGTGGAGATATTTACATAAGCTCTCCATTTCGACTCAAAGGATACCCTGAAAGCTGTGGAGACAAAAGGTTTGAGCTATCTTGCGAGGCAAATAGTACTACTGCAGTGCCAGTACTATATTTGCAATCAAAAAAGTATTATGTGAAGTCGATCCATTACAATAACTTCACAATCCGAGTTGTGGATTCTGGTTTTCAGAAGAAGAACAACTACTGCTCCACCCCACGATACTCTGTAGACTCCGACAGCATCAAATATTCAGACGTTTACACGCTATATTCTTTTTACACTCCCTACTTGGAGCAAGTGCCTATAGTACTCGTGACCTGCGCAACGCCGATGAATTCCACTCTGTTTATTGAAGCCGATTCATGCCTCAACAATTCTTCCAGATATTCTTATTTCGGCGTTGGCTCCGTTACTTCATTTGATTTGGGGAGAGACTGCAGAATAACACAAATGCTTTTAACATCCCCTTCAACCTACAGAAAGCATTTGTTCTCCCCAAATCAAATGAAGATGTCATGTGAAAGAAAGCATTTGTTCTCCCCAAATCAAATGAAGATGTCATGTGAAAGCATTTGTGATGAACTGGTGAATGGTTTTGAAGTCTCGTGGTTTGTGCATGGATGTGGAAAATGCAAAACTGGTGAGACGTGTGACATTTCGTTGGAGGACATGGAAGCCAACATATCGGATCCCAAGACTATCATATGCAGCGGGCCATCGTCAGGAGAACGCTGGTATGACCCAATAAAGGATAAGTTTTCAGGCAAGTGCACGCTCTTTAGTCTACTCTGTTTTTTCTTAATGTAGCAACTGGTGTTTGACAAGTTCTATAGTACATTAATGTTCAATAGATTCATATGAAGATTATGTAGATATAGTGATTTGATATGTAAATATATAGAGTAGTCGTATACTAGTTTACCAATTAAGAGAGAGAGAGAGAGTCAGTTTACCTCCGTTTCAAATTAGTGTACTTGATGTATCGATACATTGATCCACGTTAGAGTCACGTCGACGCTGTATATCAACCTGGGAACCTGTAATCTAGCTCTGCTCTCAGTTGAAAAACTTGTGCATATAAATCTAATTAAAGTTTTGCATGTCCTTGCGTTTATCATTTACATATATATATGATCCGTTTTCCTCAATTGCAGGGAAACTTCTCGTATACAACTCTAAATTTCATGTTCAGCTCCTTATAAATGCACCGGTTTATTACTGTAAGTGATGGATCTCCGAGTTTTATTCAAACTGATTATTCACAATGCCATTTCGATATGCAGTTTGTCTTTTTATTGATTCCATTTCTGTGAACAAAATACAGCACTACTACAAGCAGCTAAACTTGTAATTGGCCTTCCTTGTCTAACCGCATTATTAATATACAAGTGGAGAAGAAGACACTTATCAATGTACGATAACATAGAAGACTTCCTGCAGATCAATAATAATCTCATGCCAGTGAGATACTCTTACTCAGACATCAAGAAAATGACAAGGGATTTCAAGGAGAAACTTGGTCAAGGAGGATATGGGACGGTATACAAGGCAACACTTCGTAGTGGTCGGCTTGTAGCCATCAAGAAGTTGAGTCAGTCCCAAGCTAACAACAACGGGCAAGACTTTATCAATGAAGTTGCGACCATTGGGAGGATTCACCATTTCAATGTTGTGCAACTGATTGGATTTTGTGTCGAGGGATCAAAGCGTGCTCTTGTGTATGAATACATGCCAAATGGGTCTCTTGACAAGTACATTTTTCTTCAGCAAGGTCAAGGAGTGACTAGTTCCCTGAGTTTCAAGAAAATCTTTGAAATTGCGCTTGGAGTTGCTCGTGGTATTGATTATCTGCATCGAGGTTGCGATATGCAAATTTTGCACTTTGACATCAAACCACACAACATTCTACTGGACGAGAATTTCATTCCAAAAGTTTCTGATTTTGGGTTAGCAAGGTTATATCCATTGGATAACAGCATTGTGTCTTTGACCGCTGTAAGAGGCACGATAGGATACATAGCTCCTGAGTTATTCTATAAGAACATTGGAGGTGTTTCCTACAAGGCTGATGTATATAGTTTTGGAATGCTGTTGATGGAAATGGCTGGGAGAAGGAAGAACTTGAATGCGGCAGGTATAGAACATTCGAGCCAATTTACTGACAATTACTTTCCTTCGTGGGTATCAAACCAATTGAATGAAGGAAAAGACATCGAGATAGAAGATGCCACTGAGGATGAAATGAGAATAATAAAGAAGATGATTGTAGTAGCACTGTATTGCATACAGATGAAGCCGAGCGAGCGTCCTTCGATGACCAAAGTAGTCGAGATGCTTGAAGGAGAATTGGACAGCCTCCAAATACCTCCAAAGCCTTTCTTATATGCACAACAAATCCCAGCAGGGGATATTGGAGACACTTCAACTACAATAGGTGGATCAACGATGTCAGAATCTACAGAGATAAATTAATTAATTGTCGAAGGATTTTTAAATGTGCTTAGTTATGACCAATTAGTATCATTGTAATGTAGAATATTCTAAGGATTATTACTTTTCCTTATATGTATAGGTGAATTATTCCGTGTAATATTTAGTTATACTTTCCTTGTAAATATAGGGTTGTATCACTATATATATCTCTCTACTGAGAAGAATAATCAATTAAGAAAATATTCATCCAATTCTATTTGGCATCAGAGCAAACACAAATCAATTTCCGCTGCACATCTTACAAAACACAAACCCTAAATTCCAAATCACAAACACACCCCAAACATACAAACACAAACACAAGCAAAGAATTTTTTTTCAGAAAAGCAGAACCGGCCCCAGCCACCCAAGCCGAGCTGCAAGTCCTCCAAGCCGAGCCGCAGTCCTTCTCTTCTGCTGCTCTGCTCTGCCGTCCGCGGTCCCCAGCTCTGCTCTGCAGTCCATCTTGTCCTCAACTGCTCCTGCTTCTCTTGTCTCCTGTCTCTTGGCTCTTCAGATTTCTAATGGCTGATGAAATTCCCAAATTAGGTTTCACCGACTCTACCTCTCCCACCACAATGCCAAATCAAATTGTGAATCATTATCACACCACTACAGATAACTCTGTTTTTTCTACCAGTATTGTCTTGTCTGAAAATAATTATTCTATGTGGGCCCCACTTATGGAGATGAGAATTAGAGACCGAGATAAAATTGGCTATCTTACTGGTGCTATAACCGCACCGGTTGCGGGTACCCCTGACTTTGACACTTGGGTCACTGAAAATCAGAAAGTTAAAAGCTGGCTCATTGACTCCATGGAGTCATCCCTGGTGAATCGCTATATCCGACTTCCAACTGCAAAAGATGTGTGGGACGCCGTTCGACAAACTTTTTATGACGATTCGGATGAGACTCGCATTTTTGAATTAAACAGGAAGTGTTTTACAGCTAAACAAAATGGTCGTACTCTTGCTGTTTACTACAATGAATTGGTGGGGATGTTTCAGGAGATTGATCAGCGCACTGCTTCTCAGAATCACGCAGTAGGTGCTGTTGTCCAAGAAACAAATGTCATCGCACGACAGCGAGTTAATATCTTCCTAAGTGGGCTCGATTCAGAGTATGATCAAGTCCGTGGAGAGATTCTTCACAAAGATCCCAAATTCACCTTGGAGCAAAGCTATGCATATGTCAGAAAAGTGCATTCGGAGCGGCAGGCAATGGGATACGCAGAGTCTTCCGCTATGGCAGTTCAACGGCAACAAGGACCTCCACCAGGCTTCCCACGTGCTCCAGCTCGACCACCAGCTCGTAGGTTCCCAGCCAAGCCTAATCCTTATGCTAACACTGAATGTCCTCTCTGTGGCGAAGTTGGACATAACAAGAATCGGTGCTTTGAAGTCATTGGATATCCTGTTTGGTGGGATTTCACTAGGAAGCCTCGCAAGAATCAAGCAAAAGCCGCTGTGGCTACTACAGATGACGAGCATCCTACTCCTGCCACCGCTAACGTAGAACAATCAGGTACACATGGTAAGATTTTTTCGAATAGATCTTGGATAATTGATACAGGAGCAACATACCATATGACAAATGATCCTAGTCTCATCAAAGATTTACATACTTCTTCCCAAAATAATGTCTCTACTGCTGATGGCACTCCCACTCCAGTTATCGGAGAAGGATCTATTAACCTGTCTGATACTTTAACCCTTGATTCTGTGTTGGTTGTTCCTTCCCTAGCCCATAATCTTCTCTCTGTTGGTCAAATAATCATGGCACTCACATGTGTTGTTACCTTTTACTCATATTTTTGTGTATTTCAGGACATTCTAACTCGACGGATTCTTGGTTATGGTGTTAGAAGGGGGAAACTGTACTACCTGGACCTGACAGAAAGTGGCGAACAACAGTTTTTTGGACAAGTCAATCAAGTCAATAATGTGGAGCATGCAAAGGACACGGTTTGGTTGTGGCACCGCAGATTAGGACACCTTTCTTTTGTTTACCTTAACAAGCTACAACCGCATCTTTTTTCACTTGTGAGCGAGTCAGACTTTCATTGTGATGTATGTGAACTGGCTAAGAGCCACTGTATTCCGTATTCTCCTAGTTTGAATAAAAGTCATGTTCCTTTTATGAAAATTCATTCCGATGTTTGGGGCCCTGCCAAGATTCCTTCTCTCTCTGGAGCTCGCTACTTTGTGACGTTTATTGATGATTGTACCAGGATGACATGGGTATCCTTACTCAAGAACAAAAGTGAAGTTTGTGGTATGTTCAAGGAATTTCACAAGATGGTGTTTACCCAATATCAACAGGTTATTCGTGTCTTTCAGTCCGACAATGGTGGAGAATATGTTAATGGCCCTATGCACGAGTTTATGAGCACTCATGGCATTCGCCATCAAACTTCAAATGCATATACTCCACAACAAAATGGCTTAGCAGAAAGAAAGAATCGACAGCTACTTGAAGTTTTTCGGGCATCCTTATTCGGCATGCATGTTCCTCGTGAGTATTGGGGTGAAGCTGTAAAATCTGCAGCATACCTCATTAACCGCACCCCATCTCGGGTCATTGAATTTCAAAATCCTCAACAGAAGCTTCAGACTATCCTCTCAGTTCCTTCCTTACCAAATTTGGAGCCTCGTGTCTTTGGATGTGTTGTCTATGTTCATATTCCCAAGCCTCAGCGTAACAAACTTGATCCTCGTGCTAGGATGTGTATTTTTATTGGATATGCTGAATTCCAGAAAGGTTATCGCTGTTATGATCCCATCACAGACACAGTCCACGTCTCTCTTGATGTCTCCTTCCGTGAAGCCGAACCATTTTTTCCTCCTACACCGGTGTCTTCCCTTCAGGGGGAGAAACCTTATGAAGGGAATTCCAAACCTGTTTTTGAGGTGGAAGAATTTGTGGACATAGAAGCACTAGAGGAGAAATACAGTACTCACACAAGACTGACAGAAGCAATAGAAGAGAGAAGACCATGTGAAGAGCAACAAGTGGTCCCTACTGAGTACACATCAAGTCAGCAAGCACATGGAAGACAGGAACAGTCCAGCCACCAAATTGTTCCCGAACAGACAAAGGAGGACACGTCTGTCCCAGATGCTGCCGAGCCACTCAGTCTGAGCCGAGCCGCTGATGATGCCTACCCGAGCCGTGATGGTCCTTCCTGCCCTGTCGAGCCGCTTAGCCATGATAATGAGCCAAGCCCTACCGAGCAACAAATCAGCAGGGAACAGCTTACTGTTTATGATATTGACATGTCTAAGTATCATGATTCCATCTGTACTGGGCCACCGGTTTTTCAAAGTAATACAGGCAGAATATGCTCTACACCAAGTACAGTTTCTCTTCCCCCATCTACATCGTCAACTAAAGAATCTGCTGCGAATGCCCCACGTCAGGTACCATCTCTCTCTAATGAACCTAGAAAATCACATAGAATTACTAAGGGTATTCCTCAAAAACACTATGAACCAGATATCAAAGCAAAAGTCAAATACCCTGTAGCTAATTACATATCAAACCATAGGTTGTCTGGATCACATGCTCTTGTTGTTAATCAATTATCCAATGTATCTATTCCTAGCAATATATCTGACGCTTTGACAGATCCCAAGTGGAAACAAGTAATGAATGAAGAACTTGAAGCCTTACAAAAGAATTCAACATGGGATATTGTCACTATGCCAGCTGGTAAGAAGACTGTTGGATGTCGGTGGGTCTTTACTGTGAAACTTAAAGCTGATGGGAGCATTGATAGATATAAAGCAAGATTGGTGGCCAAGGGATACACCCAACGCTATGGAATTGATTATCAGGAGACATTCGCACCTGTCGCAAAGATTAACACTGTTAGAGTCCTGATTTCACTTGCAGCAAATAGAGACTGGCCTCTTCAGCAATTTGATGTGAAGAACGCGTTCCTCAACGGAGACCTAGATGAAGAAGTGTACATGGACTTGCCACCAGGTGTCAGTAATAAGCCTTGTGATGCTAGCAAGGTTTGTAGATTGAAGAAGTCCCTATATCACTACTAGAAAAAGTATTTTAGACATCGGTTCAGAACCGATGTAAAAAATCATACCAGACCGATGTCTTAGTGGGTGATGTAAAAGATCGGCAAAAATGGGACATCGGTTAGGAACCGATGTTAAAGGTTACAATAGACATCGGTTGCTTATGTACATCTCACTATTCCAGTGTGTGTAGGTACTTTCAAACATTCATATTCAGAGTGAAAGACTCAATGAAATCGAAGTCTACATTACAATTTATTACCTTTACATCGATATTCCATTTATAACCGATGTAAGATGTATGTTTTGACATCAGATTTTGTTTTTGTACCTGATGTTAAATATCGTTTTTGACATCAGATGTTGAGTTTGTACCTGATGTTAAAAACTATATTTGACATCAGATTTTGGGTTTTTTTTGTTCTAGTTCGTATCTTATACATCAGATGTTAAGTTTGTACCTGATGTTAAAAACTATATTTGACATCAGAATTTGAGTTGTTTTTGGTTTCCAGCTCTCATCTTATACATCAGATTTGGATTAATCAAAGAACAAAAGTGTATGTACTTCTTAGATTCAATAACTTCTCACATATGAGAAACTGTATATACATGACAGTCAGATGATGCTCACAATGCGCTATTTCGGGAAAACCAACTGGTAAGAAGAGAATAATTGCTACAAAAGCAAATTATAATTGTACTTGTACTTGATGGAAAGAAGCATTTTTCGCTTCTTCTTTGATGACAGTTAGTCATCATTGCTTGAAACTGGCACTGCCAACCTTGCTTGATAAGGTAGACCTCTCCTTCAATTGAGATGACTGGCTTTGAAACTGGCACTGCCAACCTTGCTTGATTTGGTTCATTGCTGGAAGTGCATTGTCCCAGTGAGATGACTGGCTTCCAGTACTATAGGTGGGGGAGCCACCTGGAGGGCAACGCCGTAATGGCACCACAATCTCATCCATTTCCAGGTCCCACAAAAGTAGTTGTGTGTCCTGCACTCAAAAGAGAAGCATAACTTACAAACATTACATTCACCGCCTCAATTTCTGGCAATGTACTAAATTTCCTGAGCGAGAAAAAGATGATCAAGGAAGAATACAAGATAAAGAAGAATATAAAAGTAAATTTCTCTTATTTAGTGTTTTTTTAACAGAGCACTGTAGGTTGACGAACTGTAGCTTATATAATAGATACTATGCAATTTTAATTTCAAAATATATAAATAAGCATATCAATGAGCTCCAAACAATTAAAATCTAACAAAGGCTAGTACAAAAGCTAAAAACAACATGCCTTTTATTATCAAAATTACACAAACATTATCAAGTCCAACCCTTGTTCTGATACCTGACCGACGGACCCGAACCGGTACATGACAGTATCCCCTGTACCTTCTGAATTTGGTGATGACCAATATGAATCAAATGCCACTCCACTGACCTGCCAGAACCATTCCATAGTAGTTTTATAAAGAACCAACAACTATCAGGTTAGTTTTGTAACAAGCCCAATACCATTTAAGAAACTTACCCAAGAGTTGTGCCCCTCTCCCCATGCTACAACTTTCCGATCCTCCATACTCCAAACTTGAACCAAATCATCTTCACCTCCTGCCAGTATGTATTTTCCATCCGCGCTGTTCAGAAATAAAGTGCAATCAATCATACCACCATTGCAAAAGAACAATCATATCTTAATGCAAAAAGGTGCATAGGAGTTCAAATCTAGATATAAGCTAGAAGACTGGAGTAAGCTTCGATAAAAACCCACTGAAAGATGCGAACCTCCATGCGCAACACAGCTGAGCACCATAGTAACTTTTTCCACCACATATAAGTTGCTCTTTTAAGTAGTCAAAAACACGTAGATAACCTGCATTCCATAATTAAATTTAGCTTCTTTTTTATGTACAAAAGCTTGCTAACCTGAAAGCAATTATTTGATGCAAACATCATATTGACATCATACCATCTCTCCCAACAGTTGCTAAATAGACACCATCATTTGAGAAAGCAATACTATTTATTGCACCTTGGCATATATGCCATCTTGCAACTGGGTTACTCTGCACAAGCGCATGAAGATGTCAAAAAAGATATTATAGGAGCAGACGGAAGCAGAAGTTTAAATTCAGATTTCACATTTACATTTATCAAAAGTAATCCAAAAACTTATCAGTGATTTTTTAGGTGCAACTGAAGATAACCAGAGCAGTTTTGGTATGCGACACAAAAATAATAAGATTTCAACCAGAATATAACTGAAGATAGTAATCACAATGAAGCTGCTAACACTTAATCAAAAACAAAATATAGCAACACTCAGATTACTTGGTAGTTGAAATAGAATCATGAAATATAGAAGTTAAGGCACTCAAAAGTGTTTCGATAGATAACAGAAGCTCGCCTTATCGTATACATACAAATTCCCATCAGCATGAGCTACAACAAAAGCACCATCGCCACCAGGAACCCATGCAATACTAGTACAACGGCTGTTTAAAACAATTATGAATCAATATACTCCATAACTTGATACAAAAAATAGATCAAATCTATCACAAAGCTCTTACACAAGGTTTACAAAAAAAATGAAAAACACAATTTAGAAAGTTCATAATGTAGCATTCTTTAAGAAGCAGATAAGCTCGAAAACAAGTACAAACTGAAGAGTTGTGTTAAATCCCTGCACTTCACTGAAAAAAAAAATAGTTTGCACTTGCCTATTACTGACAGAGCCATCTTTGTTATAATGCTGGGCACCAACGAGCTTCTTTCCAACATCTTGTAATTGTTGCCTCAGCGACACTGAGTAGACTACAATAGCATTTTCACAACCTTTAGAAAGTGCAATGTATTCAAAGATATTGATTTCAGAGTAGCAAAGGTTTCTACCATCGCCAGAATTCAATCCAATAATCAAATCATGACCATCCTTTGCGTCTTGATCAAATGCATGGCAAACTGGGTTTGAAGTACTGAAATGTATAGACTTTACTGGATCCTGCATGCAACAATAAACCTATCATAAACAGATCCTAGCACCTCAACCTACCCAAAAAAGTGTAAAAATTTCTTAGAAACCTTGTCTTGAGTATCTAAATCACTAATGAAGATTGCATCTCCCACATTGAAGATCAAGTAAGACCCTTTCCCCTCAAAGTTGGAAGTAGAAGTCATATTACTCGAACTAGTTCTTTTAACCATTAGATAAACAAAAACAAAATAAGTAGACAACTTTCAGACTATCCATTTCAGTTTTTAGGTAACCAATAATGGTCATAAGTACAACCAGAATATATAGAAGAATGAGAAGACTCAGTCGTAACAACTATATTTTGTATTCACTATCAACCTGCATCATTTTATTAATTAACCAGTTTTATTATATAACCACATTAGAGAAGGAAACTTAGAAGCATGATATACAGCCACAATGTTTCCTATGTGCATCATACACATCAGTAACTCCATTCCACAATGTTTTCAAATCATCAATCAATGGTTCTAAGTAGATATCTATATCATTTCCAGGCTTTTGGGGTAGCCTACAACACATGCATATAAAGAGTACATATTTAGCCCCAACTATGTAACCAAACCAAACCAAAGCAGAAGCCAGAGCAGCAGTTCAACATGCTTCATTAAATCCAACACTAGTGCAAATATTAGTCTCTGCCAAAACAAATATATTAAACCCACCTGAGAGAATAGTGGGAGAATGGTAATGCCAGCATGGCCACCGATAACTGGTACATTAACCTCTGCAACCACAAACAACTCCATCAATTGCACACAGAACACAAGTTCTACACACCACATCAAACACCATATCGGAAAATTCTATGTATAATATTAACATAACAAGAATAAAAGGAATGAACTTGTCAAGGTTTGCATACCAGCTACGGGGACATTGGCCTTTCCAGCATAGAAAGTCTTGGCCCTGACCACATCAAGAGTAGTCACACCAAACAACTTCTTCTCGTCATAGACTCCAGACTTCTTCAGCACCTCCGAAGCAATCGGGACAGTAGAGTTAACTGGGTTGCTGATCATGTTGATAATCGCCTAGACAAACAAAACAATCCATCAAATCAATCAATTAGCCAGTTCAAAACTATAAATGATTTGGAAAATGAAGATTACAGTTTGATACTTACATGAGGACAGTACTTGGCGATGGCGGAGGTGAGAGACTTGACAATACCGGCATTGATGTTGAAGAGATCGTCACGAGTCATACCAGGCTTACGTGGCACACCGGCGGGGATAATCACGACGTCGCATCCTTCCAAGGCCGCGGCGAGCTGTTCTTCTCCGGCGTATCCCTGGACCTAAAATCACCACCGTCCAAAACAAAACTAAATTAAAAACCGTCGGAATCGGAATCAGAATCAGATTCAAAATAAAAGCGGGGGCGGCGGGAGTAGGTTACCTCAGATCTAGTGTTGATGTGGCTGATATCGGCGGCGACTCCGGGAGTTCCGGCGATATCGTAGAGGGAGAGGTGGGAGACGAGGGGGTTGAGCTTCATGAGAAGAGAGAGTGGCTGACCTTAGTGCTTCCGTTAGTGAGAGAGAGAGAGAGAGGTCTGTGAGAGAGAGAGAGGTCGAAAAAAACTAAGTGAGAGAATGAAAATTTTTTTTCCCTCCAACATAACCCTAGACACTTAGGTTTTTTTTCGCGTTTTCAAAAACCAATAATGGGATACCTAACATCAGTCTGACTTAAAAACGATGTAAATTATACAAATGACATCGGTTTTTAAAAATCTGATGTCTAAAAACTTTTTTACATCAGGGGTTTTTCCAACCGATGTTAAAGGTGCGATGTCTAAAATACTTTTTCTAGTAGTGTATGGTCTAAAACAGTCTCCGAGAGCATGGTTTGGGAGATTCTCCAAATCAATGAAGGCATTTGGTTACAAACAGAGCAACTCAGATCACACATTGTTCATTAAGCGCCGTCAGGGTAAGATTACTGCTCTGATAGTATATGTCGATGATATGATTGTCACAGGCGATGACCCAAAAGAGATGGAAGCTTTACAAAAATATCTTTCGAAGGAATTTGAAATGAAAGATCTTTGACAATTAAAATATTTTCTTGGAATTGAAGTGGCTAGGTCTAAAAGGGGAATTTTCTTATCCCAACGCAAGTATGTGCTTGATTTGTTAGCTGAAACAGGGATGCTTGACTGCAAGCCAGCTGAAACACCAATTGAGATGAATCATAACCTAGCTATTTATCCAGATCAAGTCTTGACAGACAAGGGACGATATCAACGTTTAGTAGGAAGACTCATTTATCTTTCTCATACTAGACCTGACATTGCTTATGCTGTGAGTGTGGTGAGTCAGTTTATGCATTGTCCCAGTGAAGAGCATATGGATGCAGTATATCGTATTCTGAAGTATCTCAAGAAGGCACCTGGAAAAGGTTTGTTATTCGAGAAGAAAAATGAGTTCGAAGTCTTGGGATATACAGATGCTGATTGGGCAGGTGATAAGACTGATAGGAGGTCTACTTCTGGATACTTTACCTTTGTTGGAGGAAATCTAGTGACTTGGCGTAGTAAGAAACAAAAGGTTGTTGCTAGATCAAGTGCAGAAGCAGAGTTTCGAGGTATGGCACACGGTGTATGCGAATTGCTATGGATTCGAAATGTGTTAAAAGACTTAGGGCTCAAGCTTAAGAAGCCAATGGATTTACATTGTGATAACACCTCAGCAATTGAAATTGCTCATAACCCAGTTCAGCATGACAGAACAAAGCATGTGGAGGTGGATCGATTCTTTATTAAGGAGAACTTAGACATGAAGGTGATTCGATTTCCGTTCGTGTATACAGAAGATCAATTGGCGGATGTTCTTACAAAAGGAGTGTCAAGGAAAGTTTTTGATGATTCAATTGACAAGTTGGGCATGATTGACATTTATGCACCAACTTGAGGGGGAGTGTAGAATATTCTAAGGATTATTACTTTTCCTTATATGTATAGGTGAATTATTCTGTGTAATATTTAGTTATACTTTCCTTGTAAATATAGGGTTGTATCACTATATATATATCTCTACAGAGAAGAATAATCAATTAAGAAAATATTCATCCAATTCTACTTGTAACTCATATCATCATTGTAGTTTATGTCTTGCTATGCAACTCCTATAACGGTTTGTAACCGGTGTAACGGCTATATGCCATCAATCGTGTAATCATCACAAGTTCATCACATCTTCCTATAAAAGGATGTGAAACCTTGCAATACAGAATACACGATGATTTGCTTCCATCTTGCGCCAGTTTACTATTTTCCTAAAACACGTTATCAGCACGAAGTTTTACCAGAGTTCATTCTTCACAAAAATCTCGAACATCATAAAAGTTCCAGATTTTCGTTGTTCGCGGCTTCGTTTTGTCGTGACTCTTCATTGCTGGCCATTTTTTCGACTCAGCCAAGCGCTCCACCCGTGGATCCTAGATCGGCACCATTGTCGCTTTTGTTTGCTTCCGCAATTTACCATTCCGTTCGACCCAATCCAAATTGAGGCAAGCCGTATTGAATTTAGTGCACGTGTGGTACACATACAGAAGTACTTTAGTCAAAGTTTGCTCGGACGAAAAGTTGGAAAGTTGTTCAGTGGGCTTGAAATTCATATATGTCACCTTCCTCACCTACGCTGGATATGGACGTGCAACATCTAATTTTGAAATTAGTCAGGTGGTTTCTTACATGCTTAAATTAAATTTATATTTTTTAAATTTAATATTTGGAATTGTTATTTAATTTTGTTGCAATTTATGCATGTTTGATCTAATGTTGCTCGATAGCATTGTTTACTCGGTATTCGAGGAATACATAAAAAATGATGAGAAATCAAAAAATATGGCGTGCACAATGCAAGGAAAGAAAGAGAGAAGAAAAAATTGTTGTGTATCCTAAGCAAGTAAGCTCTTATAAGAGTTCATGCTTTCGATTTAAATTCGAATAATTACTCTTTTTGCAACTCCTTTTTACCCTGGGAATTTGGAGATTCCTTCCCCCTTCTTCATCTTTAAGAACTTGGAACAAGGTTCCTAAATGGATATGAGAGTCCATGTGAATTAAGAGAATTAACTATCAATTCAAACAAGACGTTCGTAAAAGCATCGATAACGAACAAAGAGATTTCGTATGACCATTAACATCTTAGTTTTGGTCTAATTCAAATTTCTTGAAATTATTAGTTGTCGAGGAAGTCTTTGGGTCTGCGAAACTAATACATCTTCTTGTTTCTCAGAACTTCACATGCAAATGTTGTAATTTGCTATATTTTTGACGTTGAGAATTTCCTCAATCTTAATGAGAATCTGTGGAGTAAAGCTCACAAATCAAGATGAGGTATGCTATACATGTTGATCCAATGAGCATTATTTAGAAATTACAAGGGAAATGTCATATTAGTTGCAAAATATAAAGCATATAGAGATGCACAAGAGTAAGAGACTCATCATGCAACTAAAGAAGAAGGTGAAGATAGCAAAAAGGCTAGTCTCATAATTGCAGACTTTAAAACTCACAAAGATTCATTAGATTTTGCAGATTTTGATGAGAGCATCTATTTTTCAAGAATATTATGTGAAGGCTCTCATGCCTTAGTTTATCAATTGATAATTGATCAATATTGTAATTTGGATTAGCAAAACTCTTGATGTAATTCGTTGGCAAACGATTGACAAAGGCAATGTTATATTGATACAAGCTTGGCTAAATTTCTGTATAAAGTACTCGATTTGCAATCTTTATGATCCTATTTTCTAATAGGGTTCACCTTAGTAGCTCATGATGTCTAGAAAAAGAGACTTTCGATAAAGGTACTTAAGCGGGCCTCGCCTCAGCTACATCGATTTCTCTTCACCTGGTTATGAGTGAAAAGAGCTACCTGAATGATTATAGATGACATAATTACTAGCAAAGTCGCTCTATGTACTATTTTGGATTGCAAAAGTGTTTGAATCCTTGAAATCACCACAAAACAAAAAGAAATCGCATTAAGTGCGAAACTAGAATTTGCCTATGCAGATAAGCCAACTTCGATAGAGCTTTGTGAGTAGCTCAAAATGAACCAGATTGTGAACTTTATATGGTTGGAAAACTACTGATGTTTAGTTTCCAAAAGTTCATAAAGTTCATCAATATAGACGAAGTTATGCTTGCTTGAGTACGCAAAGGTCAGAAAATGATTTGTGGAAATCATGTTTTCTGATACAAGCTTTGTATGTACGTTTCTCTGAGAACTTGAGTTTCTTATTGATAGTGAAACTACTCAGACCACGTTGTGCTATAGAGTATAGACAACTATCTATTGATTTGGTACCTTGTCGATTATATGTGACTATGTCTCTTGAGTTTTAGAGGCATATGCGCTAACGGATTTTATTTAAAATTGTAAGAATGGAATTGCATTATTATGCATCACCTCTAATGATTATGGTAGAAACCAAATATTAGAGAAATATATGTATCAGCCAAATCGGCTATGTATAACAACTATCGAGTTGTTGAATCTAACCATGTCATAAGAGATGATCTCTAGGATTCTGACACATATAGGCTTTGGCACGGCAAATTAGGACAATTAAGTCGTGACATGATGGTCCGTAACAGACACGAATCATTCGAGTGGGATGAAGCAAGAAGCAAGAAGTCGGTTTAGAAAAGGGAATGGCGATGGGCACCTTGAATGGTGGCATCATCAACCATCATAGGCCAAAAGTGGCCGATGTCGTTCACCCCCAACGACAACAACTGGACACAAAAAGTAGTGTCCCAGTTTCCTATGCTTCTTGAGTCACTGAGGACTCCAAATCTAAACCAACATCCTCATTGGTTATGATAGAAATATCACTCATTTTTGCAAAGCCTTATCTTTAGCCAAGATAAGATTGAGATTATCTTACGCTAAAGATACTAAAGAAAATATTCTATTCTTGCAACGAATCTAAGAGGATTCTATAGACCAATTCAACCAACTAGCTGACCAGGTTGATGAACTATGGTGTTGGTTGATATGCAAACACACTGGTCATGTGTTATGCAAAAGTCCAATTGTCATGCTGCTTATAAATTCCTAGCTGAGATTATGTAATTGCAGGATCAGTACCCGAATCATCCCATATAGTCAATTTGACTTGATAATACTATAGAATTTACATCAAAAAGTTTTGATGGTTATTTCCAAGGGTACGGTTATGCAATATCACATGCAGTTATACTAATTCGTCTATGACCTACCACAACTATATTTTGAGTTACAACTAGTGACTGTGTATGAATTATGATATATCACACTGATGCATTTATGTGCCAAATTGTGTGGCCACAACACACTATGTGGGTTCTTCGAGACGAATGAGTATTTATGTTTGAAATAAGTCTCCAACTATTGTCCGCTATACCTTGACAGGTGATCTCTTTACCGCAAGTTTTACGGATTGTCACTTTGATGAGACAGTCTTCCCGTCGTTAGGGAGAGATAAGAACAAGGATGTTCTCACTTTGTCGTGGTCTGTTCTTACTTTGTCTCATCTTGATCCCCCAAAATTGATAAAACTAGCAGTTTCGAAGCCTATGCGTTTCTGATATCATTAAAGTGACGAGATCGATATCACATATTATTTGCTGCAAGCATGCCTGTAAGGATTCATGTTCTTTCAAAAGGATATGACGCCACCCAATGGAGTTGGGCATGGCGATGCCACCATGGAAGGTGGCACAGTGACATCACAAAAGTGGCAAACTCGATAGGAACGACATGAATTTTCGTGGTTTGTTCCCACTTTGTCTCATCTTGATCCCCAAAAATGATAAAACGTAGTAGTTTTGATGCCTGTGTGTTTCTGATATCATTAAAGTAACGAGATCACATATTATTTGCTGCAAGCATGCCTGTAAGGATTCATGTTCATTCAAAAAGACATGACGCCACCCAATGGAGTTGGGCATGGCGATGCCATCATGGAAGGCGGCACAGTGACATCACAAAAGTGGCAAAGTGGCGTCACAGGCCATGAGTTCCGCTAGAGAGCGTAGGAGACCCATAGGTTCGATAAATAATCATCCAAGGAAGGAAGCGAGTTTGGCACAATTTGATCTATTGATCATGATACTCAATATCCGTCTCATGAGAATATTTGTGGTTTATGGTTATCATTGAGGGACGCCTTAATGTTAAAACTAATTCGTGAGAATATAGAGATCTCTACAAAGTACAAATTATACTAGTGTACATGAGGACGTGGAATATTGAGACTAATTATCAAACCACACTACGTTGAAAGTCCTAAACGTAGAATTGGCCTACATGGAAAGAAACGATCCAGTTTGAATTATATTCACTAACAAAGAGAAAGGTAGTTGGGTTGGTGATGCTGACACACCCAAGTGTAAAGCCTTTCAATTAGGTCTTTGTTAGAAAGCGTCATGAGAATAAAGAGATATATACTCACCTTATGGCGCAAGGTTTCTCACAATGCTCTGGAATCAACTACGAGAATATATTCTCTCGTAATGGATGTCATAGCACTCCACTACCTTGTCGGTTTGGTAGTTTCCGAATAACTAGACATGCAGCATATGGAAGTGGTTATAAAGCATCTCTATGGGGATCTACACTAAGAGATAATCATGAATATCCTAGAAGGACTTCATTTACCCAAATAAAGTGGCTCTTGACCACTGAGCGTGTTTGTAACGAGATTGAAACACTTACTAAGTAAATACTTGATTTGGAAGGGATATGATGAACATTACCCATGCGTGTTGATTCAAAGGACAAGTTCTGGATTTGCAAAGTATTTGAAATCCGAATTTGAGATGAAAGATCTTGGGAAGATACGTTTTTATCTCGAACTAGAACTCGAGCACCGTAATAATGGAGTTATCCATTAATCGGCTTATACTCTAAGATATTATATCACTTTGATGAGAAAGTGATGCTTAAGAGTAATTCTATGATCATCTGAAGTCTTGACCCTTAAAGGGATTTGTTTCGTCCAAGGGATGACAACGAAAATGTGTTAAAGGCTAAAGTGCCTAATCTAATTACAATTGTGTACTTAGCATCACAAGACTCAACTACACATATGTGATGAACTTGTAAGCTAGATTCAGTTTTGCGCCCATGAAATGTCATTGAGTTGGCATAAAGACAATTTTTCGGTACTCAAAGAGTATGATATATATGAGTTTGTTCTATCCAAATAAAGAAACAGGACGAAAGGTATTCGTTGCTGTAATTAAGGAATTAAGGACGCCACAAGTAGAAATGGTGTTGCTTATTCCTTCACAACAATCCTTGAGATGTGATGTTTATTTTTGCTGATATGGGTATCTCTCTGACCCACACAAAGGTTGTTCCTAAACTGGTTATGTCTTTACCATGGGAAACATCACAGTCTCTAGAAAGTCTATACAGATTTTTATCGCTACATCTTCGATTCATGTTAAGATTATTGATCTACATGAAGCTATTAAGAAGTGCATATGGTTGAAGTCTATATATGCACATATTCGAAGATCAAGTGGTTTGAATTAACCATTGTTGAACCTATTTCCTCGAGATTAGAATAAACTGAGGATAATGGCAGACTTACTTACTAGACATGTGCCAAAACCACATTTGAGAAGCATGTGAAGAGCATAGTGTTGCTCAGCTTATATAAACTACCCTGCTTGTCGATATCAGGGGGAGATGCAGACTTCAGGGGGAATCTGGCATACACATGAGCGTTTCTAAATGTGAAGGACACGTTGTACTATTTTTCTTTGACCAAGGTTGTTTTTATCCCAAAAGATTTTTATTACTTGGCAAGGTTTTAATGAGGCAACATAGATAAGTGTCATATCATCGTCTACGACGACCTGGACTCTTTTTACTTGTTCGAGATCACTTTTTCTCCTGGAAAGGTTTTTTGCTCAACAAGGTTTTTAAGGAGGCATCATAGAAGCATCAAGCAATCATCGATTATGTACCCATAACCGGCACAAGGGGGAGTGTTGAAGGATTTTTAAATGTGTCTAGTTATGACCAATCAGTATCATTGTAACTCATATCATCATTGTAGTTTATGTCTTGCTATGTAACTCCTATAACGGTTTGTAACCGGTGTAACGGCTATATGCCATCAATCGTGTAATCATCACAGATTCATCACATCCTCCTATAAAAGGATGTGAAACCTTGGAATACAGAATACACGATGATTTGCTTCCATCTTGCGCCAGTTTACTATTTTCCTAAAACATTAATGAATTTATCCTTAATCTCATATATGAAAATGCAAGTTACTTATCTTAAATTTGAATGTGCCTTTGTTAACAATGTACAAATTTGAGGCTCACAAAGCCAATTTTGACATGTAACAATATATATTTTTTATCGAGTCCTCAAGATGTCCATTATTCCATATTTGAAGAAGAACGATGCTGCTAGGGTTTCTCATCCTAGGGCTCGATCTTAGCATAGCGTCAGGCATGGAGATATTGGCGTGGAATTGTCGCGGGGCGGGCAACGATGCCTCTGTAGAGGCATTGAGAACACTCATACGACAAAACAAACCTTCTCTGATTTTCCTTTCAGAGACCAAGGTTTCGGATCCGGCCTACATGAAAAATCTACGGCGTCTGATAGGTTTCTTAAACTGTGAATCGGTGTACATTGACGATTAGGCTGGCAATCCCGAGTAGTCGGGAGGTGTTACAATGTTCTAGAGTGATGATGTTAATGTAGAATTTTTGACAAAACCAAAGCATCATATCAATGTAATAATCCATCCCAAGGAAGGTTTTGCAAGATGGAGACTTACTGGCTTTTATGGCCATCCAACTACTTCTGAGCGACATCGTACCTGGGATCTTCTCAAATCTCTTAGCGATGCATCTTCCCTCCCTTGGGGAATTATTGGAGATTTCAATGAAATCCTTCATAATGATGAGAAGGACGGTGGCACAGATCGAAGTGAGGGACAAATTGATAGTTGCATAAATGTGCAACGTATCTATGCTTAATTTAACCTGGTATTTAGTTTTATTGTTATGTTTTCGGTTTATTTATTAATGTTTATTTGTTTTGTAGGTTTCTGGAGAAAATAAAAGAAAAATGAATTAATTAGAGTTTTCCCATTATAATAAAGATTTAATTGATGGGCTAACAAATAAAGTGGAGTCCATATACTCGTGGAATTCGGTGGACTACATGGGCTACAAAGAGGATTTAATACTTGGACTAGCACGTGATTATGAACCAAGTTAATTAACTTAGCTTGCAAAGGAGTAGCTGGCACGTGGGAGTTAACTAGGTGAAAACCTAGTTAGATATGTATATATAAAAGAGGAAAACAAAAGAAGAGAGGCGTACGGACTGGGAGAAGGAGACGAATGGGAAAACTAGAGCAAGGTGGCCGCAAGCTTTCTTCTTCATCTGTTTGTATCAATTTTCATGAATTACTTTGATTCAGTTTTCTATTCCATGAGTAGCTAAACTATCTTTTGTTAAGGGCTGATCGAAGCCCTAGATATGTTTCGATTTTGAACCTCTTTTGATTTGCATAATTTTGGATGAGAATTTCTTCACTATTAAATCATTGATGATTTCTATTATATGTTTCTTTGGTTGCTAACTTAGATGCATGTGGTAGGATCTATTGTCTTGAATGTGTACATGATCATCTTATCATTGCATATTCTATTGAGATAAAAGCAACACCATTCATTATGTGAAGTAATTCCTAGGTGATGCAAGAGCACCCATCTTAGTAGCTCTAGAAGCCTTGTTGTTTCTCAAACACTCTATGGATCATAATGACTTAGGTTAGGTAGATTTGGACCCATCTTAGTACAATATCTCCTAGTTTAAGATCACGTTAAACCAGGTAATCAATCCGGATAACATGTCAAGTAAGAGAGTGTAATATGTATGTGACTTAACCATAGCTCATGCATGAGAAACATTCATTCATTGTTGTGTGAATTGGTTTAGGGGTAAATCAGAATTATCAAGGGTTGAGAGAAGTGTCTAACGCTTTAATCCATTTGATTTTTTACAAATTAGATTTCCTGTTTTCATTTCGTATTCTGTGTTTAGTAATTTATTTCGATAACCAAACCATCTTCGAATCTGTTACAAATTTACGTGGTAGTCCGACACTGAGTCTTTTGTGTTTCTGTGTATTTTTAGGTTGAGTCTAGATATTTTACTAAATTCATTCTCTACTGTGTGGTTGAGTCTGTCAGTTTTCTGACATTCGCGTCTGTTTATGTCTAAAATACTTAATCTCATCTTTCTTCAGCGGGTAATGACCCCTAATTTTATTCTACTATATCAATAAATCTTGTGTAAGAAATAGGGTATTTTTGTGTGGTGTAAAAAACACTAACCAAAATTTGGCGCCGTGTCGCCGGGGAAAAATCCACTCTTTGTACTTTAAAGTGTCTTTTGTTTTAATTCTGTGTTGTTTAGTTTTTGTTTTTAGAGTCTTACGTGTATTTTGTGTGCATGTACTTAGTGCATGCATACTCGAAAGTTCGGAAGAACTGAGCCTTTACTACTTGATCTTGAAATCGAACGTTCAACAAGACAGAATAGAAAGCAAAAGAGACAAATAAAACTGAAGGTTGGAAACACTAGTGAGTTGTCTGATCCTCCTGAGGTCACAGTAGAAACCGATTTTGAATCTGAAGAAGAAATACCACAGTCACCACCAGTGACAATGAGGGAGCAACTGAAGAAGCTTATGAACTCCTTTGTGCCTAGTGCAACAGGGACTTCATCACCTATTTTTTCCCAGCACTTGGCAATTATTCAGTGCCACCTTAATTTCTTGCAGCCTTACCTTACTTCAGAGGGGTATATTCAGAGGATCCTCAACAGCACCTGACTGAGCTTGAGGAATTGGCTTTCACACTGAATCTGCATAACGTTGAATCTAATGTGTTGAAGTTGATATTGTTTCTCTTTTCCTTGAAAGAGGGAGCGAAGACATAGTTTAATTCTTTGACTCCTAGATCGATTAATTCATGGGCAGAGATGAATGTAGCATTCTTGAAGGAATACTTCTCAGCACAGCACATTAAATAGTTAAAGAAGGAGATCCATAGCTTTGTTAAGAAAGCAGGAGATATGCTTTATGAGGCATGGACTCACTTTAAGGAGCTGTTGAGAAAGTGTCCACACCATGAGTATGATTTGGAAGATAGAATGACATTCTTTTATGAGGGCTCGGAACCAGCAAACAAGACAAAAGTAGATTCAGCCTGTGGAGGAATGTTCACATACCAAACTGGTGAGCAAGCTCAAGACATCATTGAGAGATTATCTGAGAATTCCAAGTAGTTTTACAACAGAGAGTGTACTTTGGCTAGTAGAAAACAAGCTGTATTTGAGGTCTCTATAGACCCAGGTATGGAAAAGAGAATGAATGCCATGGAGAAGAAGTTGGATACTATTGCTAGTTCCATCAAGAGTCAAACAACACCTTCGACTTCTCCGCTCAGGTATGCTCTATTTGTTCGCTCACTGATCATACTCAAGAGACTTGTCCTTTTGTTTCAGAAGATGAATAGGTGAACTTTGTGCAACAACAAAGGTCAAGGAATGATCCATTCTCTCACACCTACAATCCGGGATGGAGGAATCATACAAACTTCAGCTATGGAAATAACACCAATGTTCTCAATCCGCCTCCTGAATTCAAGCCAAGATCTGAGAACCAGCAAGTGCAACAATCAGCTGCAACACCAACCACTGATCCTGCTCTCCAAGCTATATGGCTAAGCTTGAGGGAATTGAGGTATTCAATAAGAACTCCAGCAAGGCATTTGAGCTCTTAGAGAAATAAGTGAACCAACTTCAGTAACAAATGTCAGCAAGAGAGCCTGGTACACTTCCTAGTCAAGTTGTTCCAAATTCAAGAGGCCAACATGAAGCCAATGTCATCACTTTGAGGAGTGGAAATGTGCTTGAAGATGTCCCAATGTCCATCAAGAAGTCTCAGGAATGGAATGAACCGATATTGGAACAAGTGGTGCCATATCAGTTAATTCAGGATAACCCGAAAGCATCCTTCAATGGATCGAAGGGATCTCTCGATCCATCGAGGGATGCATCAGAGCAGAAACCGAGAGCATGCTTCAATGGAT
This sequence comes from Geum urbanum, assembly GCA_946800695.1. NCBI lineage: Eukaryota > Viridiplantae > Streptophyta > Magnoliopsida > Rosales > Rosaceae > Geum > Geum urbanum. Next base: position 50,607,714 of record OX327001.1, on the reverse strand, counting down.
CAAAAGAAATTCTCGATCCATCAAAAGCGGCCCATGGACAGAAAATTATAGTAACTCAAAAATCAGGTAAGGTATCCCCTGAACCCTCTCCTTTGGTTTCCTCACATGTTCCCTTTCTTAGCAGGCTTCAAAAGCAGAAGAAAGATATGGTGGAGCAGGAGATGTTAGACACATTCCGGAAGGTCCAAGTGAACATTCATTTGCTTGATGAAATTAAGCAAATTCCTAAATATGCAAAGTTTCTTAAGGAGCTTTATACCATGAAAATGAAGTTCACGGGCATTGAGACCGTTGCATTAAGTGAGAAAGTATATGTAGTACTTCAAAGGAAACTACCACCAAAGATGACGGATTCGGGACGATTCACTGTCCCTTGCATAATTGGTAGCACTAACTTTACTGGTGCTTTGCTTGATTTTGGTGCATCTATTAATTTAATGCTATACTCTGTTTATAAAAGTTTTAACATAGGTGCATTGCAACCAATAAGTGTGACTATAAAATTGGCTGATAGATCTAACTGCTACCCTAGAGGTTTTGTTGAAGATGTTTTAGTACAGGTTGGCAATTTCATCTTTCTAGCTGATTTCTTTGTTTTGGAGATGGAAGCAGAGCCTCAACCATCTGAGTTACCATTGATTCTTGGTCGTCCATTCTTAAGGACTGCTAGGACCAAGATTGATTGCTTTAGTGGAACCCTTTCCATGAAAGTTGATGGGGAAAAGATTCGTTTCAACATCTTTGATGTTATGGAGCATCCAAGTGAAAAAGACTTGTATTGTTGTTGTTCCATTGATACGTTTGATAGTTTTATGCAGGAATACATGCAATATTCTGTGGAAGATGGTGCATTGAAGAAAGCACTTGAAGAAGGTGGAAGAAAATCAGTTGTTTGTTATGATCCACCAAGAGAATCTACTCAATCCATTGAGAGTACTAAGCTCACCCTAGAACTGGATGAACTTGAGGAACTAATTACCCATCCTCGACCCATTGAGGATGAAGAAATTCTAAGAATTAGCTCCGTTGATGAATTGGTAATGAGAGATGAGTATGATGATGTTATGGCAGCCCTTGAGTCACTGTCATATGTGAAAGGTAATTCTAAAGCTCTTTCTCTTCCAGTTTCTACTAACAAGCTTCTTATTTCTATTTTGAAAGAACCAGAGTTAGAGCTTAAAACTTTACCTAAGCATTTAAAGTATGCATTCATTGGGGATGGTAAAACCTTACTGGTCATCATATCTTCAAAGCTCACTGATCTTCAAGAAGAGAAGTTACTCACTGTGCTTAGAGAATACAATGAGGCGATTGGTTGGACAATTGCTGACATCAAAGGAATCGACCCAACAATGTGTATTCATAGAATATTCCTTGAAGATGGAGCAAAGCTAATAAGAGAGGCCTAACGGTGACTCAACCCACCCATGATGGACATAGTCAAGAAAGAAGTTATCAAACTTCTTAATGCAGGTATCATTTATGCTATATCTGATAGTAGATAGGTGAGTCCTGTGTAGGTTGTGCCCAAGAGATCGGACATCACAGTTATCAAGAATGATGAGGATGTGTTAGTGCCTCAGCGAGTTCAGACAGGATAGAGAGTTTGCATAGACTATCGCAAGCTCAATGCTACAACTCGTAATGATCACTTCCCTCTTCCTTTTATTGACCTAAAAAGGGGATTGAAGTAGATGAAGCAAAAGTCGATATTGTGCGTACCTTACCAATTAACATGGTAACTTCAACAAGGAACAAGTTCTAAGTCTATTCAACCAAAAAAAGCCACAGTCAGGAAGCAAAGAGTCCTTATATACTCTACGGGTCTCAGAACCAAAAAATCAAATCACTTCGGATCAATTAGTTATCAATCGATAACTAATATCACCATCTAATCTGATCCTAACTATCTTTCACATAAGTAGAAATTATCAATTAAGGAAAACAGATTGTAAAAGAATTAATTAAAGATATCACAGTTCTAACCAACTTCTACTTACTAAACTTAGCACAGAGGAAAAAAAACAATTAGATCACATGCATTAATTCATAAAATTATGCATGATCTTATCAATCAATGAGGAGACCATCATCTAAGTCAGCTGTTTCACTTGGCTGACTTGTCTTTTGAATGAGGAGCCAAAATATGAATTTACATACTATAATAAAGTCAAACGTGAGTTTGGTGTCATAATCCATATCAAATTTTGAACTCTCGAAATTATCCTTAATGATAAAATAAAAAAGAGAATAAAAAAAAACTTCTATAAATATGTTTCTACTCTTGCAGACTCTCATTTTTGTCGCTCCACACACATCGTGTGTGGGTTTTTTCTAGAATATAATAATTACTTTTTTTTGCTAAGAACTATAATATAATTGCTTATGTATCTCTTTTTATTTATCAACTGTAGTGTCTTAACCCTATCGAAATACAACTTTAGTGTCTTCATATTAAGTTATTAACTAAAAAACAAAAGAATATACATAAAACCCTATATAAGTGAATTGAGATGTTTGATCTTACTTTTGTTTTGGGACGGACTAAGAATTTGAGAGCTCATGCGAGAATTGATATTGATGTCCTCTCATTATCTTAAAAAAAAACCCAACGATTATACAAAAATGGTCACTCAACAATTTTATCCCAAAGAAAGTCACATTCTATAAACCCAAAAACAGAAATACCCTTAAACTTCATAATATTAATATCCATGCCTTCATTTATAAACAGAATAATCAGACACAAATTACCAAATCTATCTCTTTCATTTTCATAGCCAAAACCCTAGCAGAGCAATCTCTCTCTCTCTGAAAGGACCCAACCCCGATTTAGTTTCTTAAACCGGAATCAAACCCCTTCTGAAAACACGAACTTGCAAAAATCATAGAAATTTCGGCAGAGTTTCGCTATAACGTGGAATTTCCATTAACCTGCACCCGAAAACACACTTCATCCTATGCCACAAAAGCCAAACCGTGGGCACCAATCCCATCCAGATTTCTAAATATCATAACAATAATGTAAAGTAATAAGTAAAAATGTACTTTACAAAAATCCGAGGAAAAATCATATGAAAGTATAACAGTATAGTAATCAGAGCGACCTCTAGTGTATATATACATAAATATACAACAGTAGGCTAAACAAGAAACCTACTGGAAAAGAAAGGTAGCTCGAACACTAAGCCTCCGATTGCGACGTGAGACATCAGAATCCGAACTGGAAACTGGGCACGAAAACCGAAAGGCCCAGGGAAAGACATATAAACCGTTAGAGTGAGTGGACGAAAATAAATGTCTTTTGCCGAATAATATATGTTATATAAACATATGCGAGTCTAAATGAATGAATATAATATAGTACACGAGGGAGACTCTAACTCCTCACGCGTACAGAGCGTGCATCGTAAAACTCCGCGGGGTCACTCATGGACACGTCCGCGCTAGTATAGTCCGAATCACGAGATCCTAGACCCACATGTGATTCTAGTCAGAAAGGTCTCAGAGGTCTGCCCCCCCCCCCCCCCCCCCCCCCCCCGGTAAAGGTCTCCGGTCAGGGGTCACAGCCTCCCCCGGTAAACATCCTCAGGGATCAGTCGGAATGCAAGTGTATCGATACAACAATATATGCTGTGACTGTACTCTGTGTAAACCAAATCATAAATAGTTCTATGCAGGTGTATAAAGCATAATGTAAATGCATATACGCAATACATAATTGTATAAGCATATTCATCGATGCGTATTCGCAAATGCATAATCGTAAAACACATGCTCATATAAATCATAATCACATATGCATGCTCATGCTCGTAAAACGTGTAATAAAGACTCGCAACTAATCAGTGAAAATAAATGTCCACTCACAGACAAGCACAGTGCGTAAACGCGCTAATCTCGAGATCCGGCGGAAGATCCCTCGCCCAAAGTACGATCTCGATCCCCTGAATAATCACAAAATATAACTGATCAAAATCACAATTCATTACTCTGTACCACACGTCGGAAACCAACCATTTTCGGAAACATATAATTCAGATACAAAATAAACGACGAAAACCCCCAAACTCTCCACATAAACCCTCGACTTAAAATCCGATAACCAAATCAACTCGAAAACCTCAAGGCGATGATCGGGGCGCGATTACGAGTAAAATGGCATAAAACTCTTCAAAATCCAAAGAGTCAACGCCCTCGCTGGAGCGCAGCCATTGACCGCCGCTGCTGATGGCGGCGCGGCGTCAACGGTGACGGATTCCAGCCAAACTTTCCAGATCATAAGTACTCCTCAAGCCCAACACATTTCTCTTCTACACCGAGACCCAATTCCAAGCCCACCGGCCGGAATTGAGCTCGAAACTCACGGAATCCATTGATTCCGGCGAGTTTCTGGCGAGCCTCAAACATCAACCAATTCACAATTCCTTCACGCAAAAGCTTCACAAGGATGAGGGGAACCTTTCTCTCCACACCCCCGACCTCAACTGTCGCCGGAGCGCCGCCCCCGACGACGGCGAAATCCACAGATTTCACCAAGCTCGAACTCCACCAAAACCTCACCAAATCTCACAAATCCAAGTCCTAAACCATAGGAAATCAAGAGGAGAAGCTAACCATACCAAAATCAAGTCCGGAGGTGGCCGGAATTGGAAGGTCGATCGGTGGTCAACCGGCGGTGCATTTCCTCCATTGGTCAACGCGGGTCAACGGTCTCCTCTGGTCAAACGACGGTCAAACTTCCCGAAACAATGATTTCAGACAATTTACGACTATTCCGATATTTATACTCACGACTCGATACGATCGACGGTCCAAAACGAATCACATCCACGTTTCGGATAACTCAAATTCAAACGGATAAACACGACGAAATCACGCGATTTCAAATATTCATAACATATTCCTCGGTTGTCGAAACAATTATCCGAAACCGCCTACGAACTCGAAATCATGCATACTACAATTCTTGTGAAGAGACTTAACTCAAATTCTCGCTCGATAGTTAAGTCGTGAACCGAACCGCCAATTCAATTAATTTACGATAAACTGTAATTACTCGTAAACTCGCGGATTAAGCCGATTAACGTGCTAATTCTGATTCGGGTCATCACACACACACACACACACTCTCTCTCTCTCTCTCTCTCTCTCTCTCTCTCTCTCTCTCTTCATTTGCAACCCTCACCGTCACACTTCGCTTCTCCCTCAACGACGTTGTCATCGTCCAACTGCCTCATCTCTCACCTTAGTTGTGCCTCTCTCCTCTCTTCTCTCAATCCCTCACCACTTATGCGCCTCCTCTAGGCCACGCCTCTCTCCGCCACACCTATCTAGCTACCTTGACGACGACGATCTAGCCGCGAAGGTCGGTCTCTCTCTCTCTCTCTCTCTCTCTCTCTCTCTCTCTCTCTCTCTTCATTTGCAACCCTCACCGTCACACTCCGCTTCTCCCTCAATGACGTCGTCATCGCCCAACTGCCTCATCTCTCACCTTAGTTGTGCCTCTCTCCTCTCTTCTCTCAATCCCTCACCACCTCTGCGCCTCCTCTAGGTCGCGCCTCTCTCCGCCACACTTCTCTAGCTACATTGACGACGACGATCCAGCCGCGAAGGTCTCTCTCTCTCTCTCTCTCTCTCTCTCTCTCTCTCTCAGGTTTCTAAATAGAATCAGTGTTGATTTTAGAATTCACATTTAGGATGTGATAATGTGTTTGTTGGTCGAAAGTAGTATAATTAGAATTAATGACGTTATTAGTGTGATTGAGAGTCTGATAGTGTGTTTTTTAGCAAGAAGTCTTCTATCTAGAACATGAGAGAGAAAGTAGATTTGGGGTCAGATTTATACTCGCGGCTCGATACGATCGACGGTCCAAAATGAATCACATCCACGTTTCGGATAACTCAAATTCAAATGGATAAACACGACGAAATCACGCGATTTCAAATATTCATAACATATTCCTCGGTTGTCAAAACAATTATCTGAAACCGCCTACGAACTCGAAATCACGTATACTACAGTTCTTGTGAAGAGACTTAACTCAAATTCTCACACGATAATTAAGTCGTGAACCGAACCGCCAATTCAATTAATTTACGATAAACTGTGATTACTCGTAAACTCGCGGATTAAGTCGATTAACGTGCTAATTCTGATTCGGGTCGTCACAAATCTACCCCCCTTAAAAAAAATTTGACCTCGAAATTTATGTACCAGCTAGGTGAAAAGATGAGGATACTGCTCCCGCATACGCTGCTCGGTCTCCCAGGTGGCCTCCTCAACTGAATGATTCTGCCATAAGACCTTCACAAGCGGTATAACACGGTGCCTCAACTCCTGCTCACGTCGATCGAGTATCTGTACCGACTCCTCCACATATGTCAAATCTTCCTGGATAGGAAGCTGATGTGGTGCTAACACATGTGATGGATCTGGAATGTATTTCTGCAACATCGAGACATGAAAAACATCGTGTACTCGAGCCATCTCAGAAGGCAACTCTAATCTGTAAGCCACGACACCAACCCTCTCTGTGATCTTGTACGGACCAATGTACCGTAGTCGAAGCTTGCCACGCTTCCCGAAACGCATAACTCCTCTCCAAGGAGATAATTTCAGGAAGACCCAATCGGCCACCTCAAACTCGAGACTCTTTATTCTCTCGTCCGCAATGGCCCAACCGGCCGGCAGATCCCCATCACAGCTCCAAGTGTTGTACATTGTTATTTGTCTAGAGTCTCTTAGTTGAGCCATTTTTCTTGGTCTCTTTGAGTGAGCTAAATATTTTTTGTGGACTCTTAGGTCATTATGCCTCGATAACTAGCTCAACAGCATGAAGCGTACTCTTTGGCACAAAATTTGCGTGAGTTAATTACATGTATGATGCCAGCGCCATGTGAGGTCATGATGATTTAGTCACCAAAGCTAAATCAGCAAGAGTAGTTCCCTTTGCAGGATCTCATGACCCTGAGACTTGTGAGAACTGGCTTAAAGAAATTGGTCAAGTATACAACCGCCTGCGTCTCCATTTAGCTTCAGAGCAGAGAACAACGATAGTTGTGGGTCTGTTCCAGGACCATGCTTACCGTTGGTGGGAGAGCACTGAGAAAAATGAAAGCGCCACCCCATGGGCAGAGTTCAGGGAGTTCATAAATCGCTTCTTCAGTGACGCTATAGAGTAGAGGAAATATGAGGAGTTTATGAATCTTCGGCAAGGAGACTTGTCTGTGATGGAGTATTGGGATTATTTGACATGTTTATCCTGATTTGCACAAAATTTTGTCAGGTTAGTGAAGAAAAGATGTTGGAGGTTTGAGCAAGGTCTGCGACATGAGATTGCCCCATACATGTCAGGTGTACCACGCACTGATTTTGACGAGTTTGTCAGTGCTGTTGTTAGATGTGAAGATATGCTTCTATCATAGCAGAGTTAGACTCGACGATTCAAGGAAGGTGGGATCAGCTAGGGCCCTTCAAAAAGAGGAGGCTCTAATGCATCTGGTTCCACATCATCTTCTGGTGAGGGATCTCAGACCTCTAGTGCACGTCTTTCGAGTTATTTTTTTAGGTCGAGACAGAGTCGATCACAGAGGCAGAGGTCGGGGGCTAGTTTCAGTTGATCTAGTGGGTCTCAATTTACTCCATCAGCACCTAGAGATTTTCCTCTATGCAATAGATGTAACAAGCACCATTTTGAACAATGTCAGTTTGGGACTTCAACTTGCTATTGTTGTGGCCAGACGGGCCACTTTGTGAAGGAGTGTCCACAGATGGACACCTTATGGGAATTTTCGGTGCAAAGTTCTAGTGGTAGTCGGAGAGTCACTTCAGGGGTTAGAACCGCACCACCACCCAGACAACCAGCTTATCAGGATCAGAGCCAGAGAGAGCGACCAGCTGGACAGACTGGACTTGCCCGACTTCATCGAATGACTCTACAGGAGAGCAGAGCATCTCCAGAGGTGATTATTGGTATGTTGCATATTTTTAGTTATGCTATTTATAGTTTAATAGATCCGGGGGCGGCACACTCATTTATCTCGGTGAGATTAACATCAATAATAAACGTACCTGCCACTTTCTAATCAGAAATGTGGCGAGTGATTTATCCCTTTGGCGAGGTGTTTTTAGTTGGGCTAATGTATCAAGACTATAGCGTGATGCTCGGAGGTTTTGGATTGTGTGTCGATCTGATACCTCTTGATATCGCAGATTTTGATTTAATTCGAGGCATGGACTTTCTGAGCAATCATCTAGCTTTGGTTGATTATCATCAAAAGAGATAATATTTAGAAGTCCGGGGTTCCCAGAGATTTTATTTCACGGGGAAAGAAATGTGCTTTCATCGTGCCTTATTTCAGTTGTGAAGGCTGAAAAGATGTTGTTGAAATGGTGTACCACATATCTAGCACATGTAGTAAATACCAGTATTTCTACCTTAACCTTGAGTAGATTAAGGTAGTTAAGAAATATCCTAATGTTTTTTCTGAGGAATTACCAGGTATTCCTCCAGTAAGGGAAATTGATTTTTTGATTGAGCTACTTCCCGGTACAGGTCCTATAGCTCAAGCTCCATATATAATGGCTCCAGCTCCAGTTTTATTTGTGAAAAAGAAGGATGGATCGATGAGATTATGCATCGACTATCGAAAATTGAATCAGGTTACAGTGAAGAACAATTATCCACTGCCACATATTGATGATTTGTTTGATCAACTTAAGGGAGCTATGGTATTCTCTAAGATCAACTTACGATCAGGATATAGTCAGTTGCTGATTAGAGAGTCAGATGTCTCTAAAATTGCATTTCGATCTCGATATGGGCATTATGAGTTCCTAATTATGCCATTCGGCCTGACGAATTCAGCTGCTGCCTTTATGGATTTGATGAATCGAGTATTTCGGGCATATCTTGATAAATTCATCATTGTATATACTGATGATATCCTGATTTACTCTTTAGATGCGAGACAACATGCGAGACATTTGCATATTGTTTTGAGGGACTTAAGAGAATCCCAGTTGTATGCCAAATTCAACAAATGTGGATTCTGGCTGGACAAAGTTAAATTTCTTGGCCATGTGATTTCGACAGATAGAGTTAGTGTTGATCCTGACAAGGTGGAGGCAGTGTTGAATTGGAGTAGACATGCCAGTGTATCTGATATCAGGAGCTTTCTGGGCCTAGGTGGTTACTATCATCGGTTTATGCAAGATTTTTCACTTATTGTTGCACCTCTTACCCGACTTACGAGGAAAAGAGTTAGATTTGAATGGTCAGAGGCTTGTGATGAAACTTTCTAGACTTTAAAGACAAGGCTAACTATTGCTCCAATGTTGACCTTACCGGATGATAGTGGGGAGTTTAAAGTTTTCAGTGATGCATCCAAGTTAGGTTTGGGATGTGTGTCGATGCAGCAAGGCAAAGTTGTTGCTTATGGTTCCCGACAATTAAAGCCTCATGAAGTGAATTACCCCACTCATGACTTGGAGTTAGCAACGATTATTTTCGCGTTAAAGGTTTGGAGACATTACTTATATGGTGCCACGTGTCAGATTTTTACTGACCATAAAAGTCTTACGTATTTTTTCACACAACCGGAATTGAATTTGAGGGAGAGGAGGAGTTTGGAATCGGAATTATGAGTGTACTATTGAGTACAATCCTGGAAAGGCAAGCGTGGTAGCTGATGCTCTTAGTCGGAAATCAGGAGTTGCTCTGTCGCATATACAAATGACTCGGATGCCGTTACTTTCTGAGTTGCGAGCCACTAGAGCATTCTTGTACGCAAATGATAATGAACCGGCAGTTTTACTCGCCAACTTCTAGGTTTGACCCGTTCTTGTTGACAAAGTTCGTGACTTGCAAGATTCTGATGTCTCATTGCTAAAATGAAAGGAAGCAGTACGTAGAGGTGGACAACCAAACTTTTCATTACAGAGAGATGGCTTACTAGTGATTAAAGGTAGACTTTGTGTTCTGAACAATGAAGAGTTGTGTAACAACCCGAACCAAAATCTACGTATAAATCAGCACGAAATAGAATTATCGCGAATTAGTGGTATCGCATGGCTTGTTAATGACTTTTTCATCAGGCAAGAATTTATATTAACTTCCTTCACGAGAATTGTAGAGTATTTAATTCTGAGATCATGTGAATTTTCTAGGAATTTTTCTGATAAGCGAGCAATGTTTTATCGAATTTTGAAGTCAGTTGGTGAAAATATTTAAAAGTGATATTTTTATTGCTGATTTAATCGCGACCGTTCGATCTTGATCAGATTTGTTTTGAACCGTTGATTTGGGTTGGTATGTGTATGGTATGTATGGCTATTAATCGGTACAAACGGATGAAAATCGAATCATATTTTTTAATCGATTCGATTTTTCTGATTTTTTTACAAAAAACCGAATGGTTCGGTTCGGTTCGGTTTTTTTTTCTTTGATTTTTTTTTTCTTTTTAAATAAAAAAAACTTTCTAAAAATAATATTGTTTTTTTCTATTAGTTTCGAAAATTCGAAGATCTTCATTGACTACTTTTTTCAATAACTTTGTGAAAGTGTGAAACATAGTTTATGTTAAATCGAATCAAACTACAACAAATATAATTAGTCACAAATCACACATCAAAGTTTCAAACCATAGCAAATGGCCAAATACTTACCGAAAGTTTACATCACAAATTCAAAGTTTCAAACATCAACAAACATAAACCAAAGTCCGCACTCCATAGTCCAAGTTTAAAACAATCTACAGTCCATCCAAATAAAAATACAATCCAAATATCACATAAAAACACTCAATTGAATCCATTCTCAAACTATACTCAACTTGTCCACCATTCTCACTTTCTCAGCTAGGGGGTTTTTCTTTGGCAACTTAGCATTCATTTTCTTAAACCTACAAGAACCCCAATAATTATTGTTAAATATCAAACTATGGCACATACCAAATACTACTTTCATATGGGACAAAGAGAAATACTCAACAACATACCCAACAACATCAAACTTGATTGACACTTGTAAAACGATGTCGTTTTATTCATTTCGGTTCAAACGATTCGATTCGGTTTATTTGGAGCCAAAAACCGAAACCGAACAAAATTTTTCGGTTCAGTTCGGTTTTTTTGTTTTTCAGTTCAGTATTTGTTCGATTTCGGTTTTTTCGGTTACGGTTCGTTTTCGGTTCGATTTTTTTTTTCGGTTCGGTATTAACAGCCCTAATGGTATGTATATGATATAAATACGAGATATTAATGGAAAGTTTCTAGTTTGGGAATTATGGGTTGACCCGCGTTGACCACGAGTTAAACCGACCCGTTTTGCCACAGAATTTTCTCGTCGGCGGTGTGCCTTATTCCGGCCACCTTTGAAAATGCTTCCTTAATGAAAGTTGTTGGGATTGGTTCCCTATTTCTTTTGATAGGTGGATCACCAGAATTTGTGGCCGGAGAACGGCGGTGGAGGGCTACGAAAACCGGCCAAAATCGGCGGTTTTCGACGACGTTGGTGGCGGCTCAAATCGACGGCGATAGGGATCGATTTGTTGGGGGTTTTGAAGCCCTTGTAATTGTGAGTTGAACCTATGTGGTCTTGGCCCTTGCTGTTGCCGGTGGTGGCTGATCGGAGGAAATGGAATCTGACGAGATTTTTGAACTTCACGGTGAGTTTTGGACATTTTCCGGTTAGAATTGGAAATGTTGAGATATTTAATTTCATGTATAGGTTGAAGTTTTTTGTGCCGATGGGTTTTCGGCCGTCGCCGGTGGTGATCTGCGGCCCCACGCGCTGCCGTGGGCTGCGGATCTCTGACGATGTAGAATTTTTGACGAAATTATATGTCGTTTCACTCTTCTTCGTGTGACGAATGCAATAGTGAGGTCCATATTCAGATATGAGCTTGTTAAATTTGGGTGAGTATTTAATCGAACAATTATCAGTTTAATTCACGACAATATTAAAGGACGCTTTGTTTATCCATTTATTTGTGAGTCATTTGATATTTGAGATTTCTTTTCAACTCTTAAAAGTGAGGGATTACAGGGATTTGAATTCAGAATTTAGTTGAGTTAGTAATTAAATAGAAATTACATTATTCAAGTTTGCGAGATTCTCGATGTTATTACTCACCCGATTTTGATCTTTGCTATTCAGTATGAACTCCGATGATCATATAATAATTTTAATCGTGATTTTAGGATCTTGATTTAACAGGAGTATCAGATGAATGAGTGTGCAGTTTGGCAGGTTTAAGCTTTGTAATTATCCCGGCAAATGCTGTGAGTGGACATTTTATTTTCACTGTCAATTTGCGAGTCTATGTTATGCATTTTACGATTATGCATTTTACGGTTATGCATTTATAGTTATGCATTTTAATTTGGAGACATATGCATGATTTGGTTTACATTGAGCATAGTCACAGTATTGCATCGATGCACTGGCCTTTCGGCTGATCCCCGAGATGCTCCGGAAGGGATAGGACAAACTCTTGACTCGTGGATTTCACAGTACCCAGGAGGGTTAGGATAAACACCTAACCTGAGCTTTATTGTAAATTTGAGGAAAACGTACTCAAGTTACTGCCTCCACACATACACAGTACCCAGGATGGTTAGGACGAACACCTGACCTTAGCTTATTTATTTTCAGACTCGCATTATTGTTATGTACATTATTTATGAAAGGCATATTATTTATAGTTTCAGTTAAAAAGTAAAATATGATTTTTGTCCACTCACTCTAACTATTTTTATGTGCCTTTTTCCTGGGCTTTACAGTTTTCTTTGCCCAGATTGCAGTGTGTAGCATGATGATGCTGTATGTCGTCAAGGGCATCGAGTCCACCAGTCAATTCCTTCAACAGTAGGTTCCAGCTCACTGTCAGTATGTCTCTTGTGTTATTGAAGTCACCTTGGATACTAGTTTTGTAGTATAATCTTTGTGAGACTCTTGTGAATAGGTTGTCACTCGTATAATAGTCGAGTTGAGTTTCTTTGTTACGAATCAGTGTATTTACTGGAAGTATGTTTTCCAATTCTGAATAATGTATCAGTTTTGATTTCCGTTTTATGTTGAGAAATCTGGATGGACATCGGTGGTCCACGGTATTGTTTGTGGGTTTATCTGCGGAGTGTCAGTTTTCCTTGCAGATTTTTGGTTGTCACTTTCACAAGGGAAGTTATGTCAAAATTTTCACAGAAACTAGTAGATTATGGTCAGTCGTTAGGACTTGATTCTAGATTACTAGTTAATCTAGGGTCGGGTCCTTTCAAGTTGAAATAAGAAATACTTAATGAAGCTCTTTGTTCAGCTTATGCAATGCAACCCGGTAGTACGTAAAGGTATCGAAATCTTACGGAGTATTATTGGTGGTCTAATATGAAAAGGGAAATAACGACATATATGAGCCAGTGTTCCATTTGTCAACAAGTGAAGGCAAAGCGGCAGAAACCTCCAGGCTTAATGCAACGTCTAAAGATTCCGGTTTGGAAATGGGAGCATGTTATTATGGATTTTGCATATAAGCTACCTCGTACATCCAAGGGTCACATAGGTATTTGGGTAGTTGTGGAATGTTTCACGAAGTTTGCACATTTTATACCAGTTCCAGAGAAACTTTCTGCTAGTAAATTAGCTCAGTTGTATATGCAGAAGATTGTGAAGCTACATGGTGTGCATGTTTCTATTATCGCAAATCGAGATTTCTTTTTCACTTCACAGTTTTGGAGAGCTTTACAATAAGTTATGGGCACCAAGTTACGGTTCAGTACAACTTTTCACCCCCAAACGGATGACCAATCCGAGAGAACCATTCAGACGCTAGAGGACATGCTGAGATCCCGTGTATTGTAATTTCTGGGAAAATGGAATAAGAACCTGCATTTGATGGAATTTTATTTTTAATAACAGTTTCCACTCCAGCATTGGTATGTCACCATATGAAGCCTTATACGAGAAACTGTGCAGAACTCCGCTGTGTTGGAGCGAAGTAGGTGAGAAAAGCCTTATTGGTCCGGATATTGTGCAAGACACGATGGAGAACGTGCAGATCATTCGAGACAGATTAAAGGCTGCCCAGGATCGACAAAAGAGTTATGCAGATGTTAGGAGGAAGAAATTAGAATTCGAGGTTGGTGACTGGGTATTTTTGAAATTGTCGCCATGGAATGGTGTTATGCGATTTGGAATGCGTGGCAAGCTTCAGCCACGATACATTGGACCATATGAGATTAGTGAATGTGTTGGTGATGTTCCTTATCATTTGGAGTTACCATCAAATCCAACACATGTTCATGACGTATTCCATGTGTCCTTGTTGTGGAAATGCATCTTCGACCATTCTCATGTTATTGTGCCTTAGCAGATTCTATTACGGGAGGATTTGGTCTATTGAAGAACCAGTGGAGATTCTTGACCGTAAGGAGCAAGTTTTCCGGAACAAGACCATTCCTTTAGTAAAAGTACGTATTGTGAAGGAATTATGCAGTGGAAAAAGCCACTTGGGAACCAGAACAACACATGAGAGAGCAGTACCCTCATCTTTTCTAGCAGGTATGTAAATTTTGAGGACAAATATTTTGTAAGGGGGTAGATTGTTACGACCCAAAAAAAAATTACATACTTATCAAGTTATATTGAGCTTTATCGTGGATTAGTCGCATTATTGAGGTTGTTAACGACTTTTTCACCAGGTGAGAATTTAATTTGACTTTCTTTACGAAAGTTGTAGAGTATTTAATTTTGAACTCGTAGGAATTTTTGGGGAATTTTTTTAATAAGCGAGCTATTTCTTATGCTTATCGAAAATTCGCGCAAGAAATAAATAAAAAGAAAAATATTTTAGTCGGTTAATTCTCGACGTTCGATCGCGATAAGATTGACTTTAGACCGTCGATCTGTCGAGGAGCTTGGGGTATAAATAGGGAAATTTTGGGATTTTTATTTTGGAAAATCAGAAAATTAGCCACGGCACGACCCGTTTTTCCTCCCTCGTGACCCGTTGACCCGACCAGTTAATTTTGTCGTTTTCCGGCCACCTTTGAAGAAAGAAAAAGGTAAGAAAATGATCCTTGATGCTTCCTTGTTGTTGTGTTGTGTGATTTTTGGGAAAATTTGCTGGATTTTGGGCAACCCGATTCTGGTTATGAACCGTCAAATCGCCACCGTCTATGGCGGTGCTCCAACGTGTTGTGGAGGTCGGGAGTTGGGGGGAATTGATTCTCTCCTCCCCCTGAGTCGATCTGAGTTGGTTTGGAGGTCCGACAAAGCTCCACGACGGAGCTTCGATGTTGTAAAATTTCAGACGGTTTTGGGCCGTGAATTTTCAAGGGGATTTTTCGGCCATTTAACGGTGAGTTGAGGCGCGTAAGGTTAGGGGATAGGTTGGGATATGTTGGACTGGTTGAGAGGAATGTTTTGAGGGATTAATCGCCATCGTTGGTGGCGGTTGCCAAAATTAGGTTTCTGGTTTGTTTCGGCTATTTTAGGCTAAACACCAATGAATTGACTTCGATTCAGTTACAAAAGTGGAAGGGCTCGCTGCAAACCGCTCCCATTAGAGGACTTTCACCGGAGGAGGTGCGTGGACTACACGCGCCTCCACAGCGGCGCGTGAGGGCCACGCACCGCTACCCACGGTGGTGTTCCAGCGATGCAGTTTGTCGAAATTATGAGTGGGACTTCCGGGGTTGTTTTTAGGACCGATTTCCATAGTTTTATGAATATTCTGATATCATATGATCCATATTATTTATTGGACATCATGATCGCGACCCTAGCAATGAAGGAAATTTCGCTGGACCCCAGCAATAGTCGCAGATTTGTGAGTGGACGTTTATTTATTTTTCACAGTTGTTGGGAGTTCATATTTATGCAGATTTACAGTCTCCTGTATTTTATTACAGTCGAGTTTGGAGGTATGTTTGTGATGGTTTTTTTTCCAGCATTGATGCTTTGACTAGTCGGCTGATCATTGACTAGTTGGGTCAGACTGGGTTAGGACAAACACCCTGCTGATCTAGATTATCTCGAGTTTGGACAAACACCCTGCTGGCTCAGATTATTTTGAGTTTGGACAAACACCCTAGACGATCCCATCACCTTTTATTTACAATAATGGAGACGCCCCGGGTTAGGACAAACACCCTCAGCGCCCACCTCCATATTTTATTTCAGTTTATTATATTTGAACTCGCTTTATTTTACAGAAATTAGTGGAAAGACATATTATTACAGATTTATCGTTTTACGTAGTTTACACTATTTTTTTCCACTCACTCTAACGTTTGTATTTTAAATGTCTTTCCCTGGGTTTTTCTATTTCTGTCGTCCAGTCTGCAGTATAAATCATGAGTTTGCGTGGTGTCGTCGAAGACTTTGAGTCCACCAGTCAGCTCCTCATTCAGTAGATTCCAGTCTATTGTCAGACCTATTTATATGTATCTTATCTTCATGGGAGTCGCTCTGAATTTCAGTGGTTTATGTTAATTTCAGTTGCTCGAATAGTTGTCGAGTATGTTCTCTTTGTATTCAGAACCAGCATATTGTAATTATGTTTTAAATTCCTGAGTTAGAGTCTTGTTTCTTGTTTGTTATTTTTGAGAAATCTGGATAGACACTTGGTGGTCCACAGTTTGTTTGTAGGAATCTGGTTAGAAGTGTTATCTTTTTGCAGGTTTTTGGGTTAACGTTATTCAGTCTTTAGGGGAAATTATGTCAAAATTTTCATAGAATTTCTTAGAATTAATTAATCGTTAGGATTTAATTCTAGTTTACTAGCTAAGTTATCTAGTTTACTAGCTAAGCTATGGTTGAATCCTTTCAGTAGGGTATGGGCTATACATTTGAAGCCCAGCTCAGCCCATTTGAGTCTCTTTGGCCTAACCCAGCCTCGGCCTCATAAACCTCGTCAAGCCTAGCCTTTTTCGAATAAGAAAATTAAGTAATATATAAATATATTTATACCATTTTAAAGGCCTAAAGACTAAGTCAAATCTAGCCCATTTTTGTCATTTTTATTAGAAAATATAATATAATTTATGATTATTATTATTATTTTCCGCTAGGTTATCATGTTTTTCTTATTACTTTTATTTTCTCATCTTATTTATTTATGTTCTCTCCGCACAAAAATATATATTCAAAGTAAATATCATACATTAATAATAACAATACATTGAATTTTTTATATATTAATTTTTCTAAATTTAATGCCCATCTTGGACCGGTCTCTTTAGTTTCATTGACCCAGCCTTAATGAACAGGCTAAGGCTTTTAAATTGTGACATCGGCCCAACCTAATTTCGTTGTGTTTGACTGTTGACCAAGTGCAGCCGAGTCCAATCTTAAGTCTTAAATTTAAGACCATTGCTAACCAAGCCGAACCCGACCCATGATGAACCCCATGTCTGCATAACTGGTCACGGACGCACAGTTGTTCTGAGGGATTAGTGATTACAGTATTATTGGTTTGCTTTTTGTGTGTATTAGACCGTGTTGGGATTTTCGTTGACTGTCCGACACGCTTCGAATAAGAACAGAAGAGTGAGTTCAACGGAGATTTGGATATATCTTTCTGGAAACTGGCCCTGTTCTTTTTCATAAGTTTCAGTTGCTTGCTTGGGTTTAAGTTATATAATCTGGCATTGGTTATTTCATTTCTTTCTTCAATCGGATTCATAGTTTCACTCACTTTTGGGTACGTTTCTAATCTTCAACATCTTATTTTTTCTTATGATCTGTCTGCTATGTATCTTGATTGATTCTGTATCTTAATGGTTGATCATCATTATCCGTAGTCAAGTTGTTGCTGGTAGCGCTCTCAATACTCGGTTTTATTTCGGCAATTTGTTAGGTTGCTCTATTTATGCTTTCGATTTGTGCTTTTAATCTCTGTTGGAGGTTTGATACATCTTAATTTCATCTTGGTGATGCTGGTTGAGGAATTGATTGATATTCATTTCCGGGTCATTCAGGATTTTCATCCTGAGTGTGAGTATTTCATTTTTAGGGCACCACAACTCCATTTTCTGCTTGGAAAGTTTCTTTATCTTTTGGGATTGAATTTGATGAGACAACTAACCAAAAAAGAAGAAGAAAAGGAAAAAACTGGGCCATCTAGAATTTTGGTTTTTGTGCGTTTGGATTAAGATTTGAAGGATATTTGGCAAGGGATCTCAGTTTGAGTTGTGTGGTTTGAAATGCCGAGGCTAAAAGAGGTTAAGCTGAATCTGCCTCTTTTAAGCATGTTTTCGCCAACACTTGATTTCGTGCTGCAAGAGATGAACTTATCGATCAAATGTATCTTTTCCCCTTTATGCAGTGCTTTTCTTTTTTGGCATAACTGGAGATGTGATTATTATGTTTTTTCACACCACTCAAATACCTTGCCTTATCTGCCCAGGCTTAGAAGCTCTAAAATATTTGAGCATAAATAGATCGAAAACATTACTTACAATCTGATATTAATCTACATTAATGTTGACACGCACCATTAACATCCAAAATCATTGGCTGCTGCTATTGCAGGAAGGCTCTTGAACTCAGTTGCAACATTCTACTGATTCTAGTAACTGAGAAATCCCCTTCTCTGAGTTGTTTGCCTGCTTTTCCTTAGATTGAGACTAGTCGGAACATGGTTCAGACGCTAGAAGCTATAAAGGGTGGTGGAGGATCCATCAGGGTAGGGACCACGGGGACGATCAGTTCCCTAATGACTAGAGAACTTGAGTCCATCAAGGTTGAACCTCCTACACCAACAACTTCTTCCCAAAGTAAACATCAAACAGCTTCTGTTTCTATTCCATGTGGTGTTCCTACTCCAAAGAAGCTACAGCCAAGGAAGTCATCTGATGAAGCCAGCAGCAGTGGAAGCAGCAACTACGTTAGTCAGAGACACATTGAAGTTCCTCAGAAACCAAAAATTCATCACAAAACTACTAGTCAAATTCCAATGCTTGACTCCGATAATGTCAGGATAGATAAAACTCCTATTAGGCAGAAAGCTAACAGGAAAGGACCTAATATCGTTGAAGTTGTGGACATAAAATGTGGGAGCTCGCGTAGAGCATGGGCTGGCCCTGTTACAACCCGACTCAAGAAATTGGGCTTCTCGAAGCTCTCAGAGGTCTAACCTGGTAACTTCTTCACATCTGTTCTTAGATTCCTGTAACTGTATACAGAAATCCCAATTGGCCGACTGTTTTCTGCGACGTCCACCATAGAACAGATGCTTGGTAGGAGCCCGCTGCCTCTCTTTTTCTTCTTTTGTGTTTTTATCACTGACTCGAAGGTTGGTCTCAAATGACTACTAGAGGAAACATTGCTTGTTTTTGGGGCCTGAGGCCTATGTGAGCTACATCGTCTGCTTAATTCGAGCTGGTTGAAGTACTCCATTTCTTTCATTATGAGGGATCCAACAGTGCCTGTTGTGCCAATTTCTGCAGGTGAATGCACGGCCATTTTCGCAGCATCTCTTGTTGTAATGGTACTTGATTTATGCATCTTTTGGTCTGTTGGAATAGAGTTGGCTGCTTGAGGCTGAAGGGAGGTGGTTCTCCGTCCAGTCATGGTGGGGAAATTGCTTTGTGTTTGGGACATTTGGTGTTTAGGCTTTGGACACTCACAGGGGTTTCTTACCTTATATCAAAAGTGAAGTGAAGTTGTAGGAGTGGGTGGTGATGTAGTCAGTGCATTCATGTGCCTGCAGTTAGAAGTTTGACTCACTTACTACTTGCTACTGCACCTTTCTAACCACCCGGATCTCATTTGATGATTATGTAGTTTGCCCTATTTGGTTCATGACACGAGCAGCCAAACATTCACAAGTACTTTAGTTTGGTATGTTATCTTGTTTTACTAATCTACTACTAACAACACTGTGAGACCTGAACTTTATAGGAGGATGAAAAATGATAATTTGGGTTATTCTCCTTGGCTTTTAAAGTAAGTTGTTATTTTCTTTTCGTGCCTTGAATGGGAAGCGAAAACAAAAAGGATGGTGATTGTTTTGGTGAAGCAACTCGAGTGCATTTGGCTGGGTCCATGACTCGATCTCATTTTTTACTACTTTCTATTTACATTTCGGTTCATGAATCTAGATTTCACTATTTCGATCACCTTTGCAATGATCATGGGAAGTATATGACAGACATTCTGTTTACACAAACATGTGAATCTGAAAATCATTCGTCGTAAACCATACAATCAAAGTGGCCGGTGGTTTGGTTTTGAGTAAGCAATGGTTTTATGGTCATTCATTGGACCGATGGGTGCAGAAAGGACTTGGTAGGCAAAAATGAGTTGCGCAAATTTCTCTGCAGAAACATTAAGAAACTGTCATGGAGGAGAGCAAATGAGGGTCACTGTGAGGTGGCCGACGCAACAGAATTCATTTCTGTTTGGCTAGTTTTCGTAAAAGTTGTATGCATTGCATTTACACCTGAGATTATCATGCCTACTATGTAAAATTGCATCTTCAAAGCAGCAGCAGCAGCTTCCTACCTCTTTAAATTACAGTTATGAAATTGATCTTTTCTTTTTGGGAGGGTACAAGGGCATGGTCCACACTAGATTGTTTAATTTCTTTTTATTTGGGCATTTACTTGAACAACTCAACGCAGCACTTGGATGTCAACATCTCCTCGTTTACGTCTCTCTAACGTATTGAGATGGATTCTCTGAGTGATTTTTGCTATTAACACTTTCAGGAGGAAACATTGAAGAAAAAACATATTTTATGTGCTTCTTACTAAACTTTTTTGAAGATTTATAAGTGATTTCCGAAAATTTCTCAAAGCACTTTGAAGTGTAATCAAAAATTTAAATTTCTAAAAGTGACTTACTGTATGTATGTCGAATTTTCAATGCAACTTATTTAGATACCCTTGTGGTATATTGGAATGTTTAAGGTGCATCGATAGCCTGTAGTATTGCTATACTGTATGTCTGAATCTGTTTCCACATTTGCGGCAATCCATTCGCAAGCTTTGACGGAAAATGAATAATCGTGTTATCATTTGCAGGCGTATAATAAAAACATTTAATAAACAGTGTTCATTACTTGAAACAGAAGTACGTAACTGAGATTACACAACCAAGACCTACATAACCGAAATAAGAACATCATGTGGCAAATCAAGATTATAATACCCCATGGATTCCTAGGATTACTTACTCTTGAGAAGGGGGAACGCTTACAAAGGTGCTCTAGGAGTGAGTTCAATAGGAAGTCCTTTGGTAGGTACTGGCATTGGATCCCTGCTGAAGTGATTGTCAGCACATCTCTTCCATTTGAATCGAGTTACCAGATAATGCAGTGTGATAAGGATTTCGATCTTGGCAAACTCGTATCCTGGACATATCCGAGGTCCTGCTCCGAATGGTATAAAGCAATACGGTGGAACTGATGATTTCGATGCCTCCTTGTCGAACCTACTTGGATCAAACTTTGATGGCTCTGGGAATATGCTATTGTCTAGTTGAGTCATTGGAGTAGCCCAGAATATCTGAGAGAGGATGTTAATTAAGGTTAGATCTTTTGCAAATTGTTTCACTCTCTCTACTTGTATTGTGCTCTTCAAAAGAATCGGTTTACTAGTATGTGAAAGAAAATAACATTGTTTAGAATATGAACACGTACTATATAAGTGTATATATATATATATATATGTATTCACAAATAACACATGTACCCATATTTCGTTTGAAGGAGATCAATATTGGAAAGTAAATAATGAAATGCTAGCTAGCTGTATTATGTTCATTGTAGATTTGAACATAATTACCTGCCAGCCTTTAGGAATGAGGAATCCATCAAACTCAAGATCCTCTATAGCTCTTCTGAAGTTACAAAGGACAGTAGGAGTTGTTCTCAGTGTTTCATGTGTCGACAATTATAGATATTTAGGATTCTTAGTGTAATTATAATTGATTTGTTCATTATTGTAGATATTTCTTTCTATTAGGAATCTGTCATGTAAGTTGTATATATATCCAATTCGGAACTGAATGAATTGTTATTGTACCCTAAAACACTTTTTACATATACGTTTTGCTACTTGGCATCTGAGCCAACCCTGTAGACCTGCCCAAAAAAATCTTATTTTTTGTCACCCATTAAACCTTAATTCTGCTGCCATGGCTAAAGGATCCGACTCTGCTGTGATTTCTTCTCCTCTACCTCAATCTACATCTACATCCATCCATTACCATCAGAAAAACTCTTCTTTTTTCATTGGAGTTCTCCTAAATGACATCAATTACTCTACATGGGCTCCTACTATGCAATGCGCATTGGAGGCCGGAACAAACTTGGCTTTCCTACTGGTGCCTCGGTTGCTCCGCCCCTAGAACCCCTGACCATACTACTCGGACGACTGACAATGAGAAGGTGAAGAGTTGGTTGATCGATAACATGTCTCCTGGTATCGTTCAGCGCTATCTCCATTTCAAGACCGCAGATGAAATTTGGAAGGCCTTACAAATGACCTACTATGATGATCAGGATTTTACCCGGATCTATGAATTACACCGCCTCTGCTTCACTGCCAGACAAGCAGAACGACCTTTGTCTGTTTACTACAATGAGTTGGTCGCATGGCTCGAAGAATTGGATCGACGTGTGGCGTCTTTCTCTGATAACGTGGCTGAAATTGTTCAAGACACCAACTACAGGTCTATTCTTCGGGTTCACATGTTCTTGGGCAGTCAAGATCCCGAATTTGATCAAAATCGGGGAGAGCTTCTTCGTAGGGAGGAGTTATTGAGTCTTGACCGGATTTATGCTCATGTTCGTCGTGCTCACACCGACCATCTTACCTATTCTACTGGTCTGAGTCAGCCTGCGGTCATGACCACCACTATCTCTACACCACCACCACCGGCGTCGGTTCCCGATGCTCAGGCCGCTGTGGCTCAACGCCGTTTTTCTTCTACCTCCCGGTCTGAGTCCTCTCGGTTTGTCCGCCCTCCCAACCCATATGCCAACTTTGTCTGCCCACTTTGCAAGGATAAGGGCCACTCTCCGGACATCTGTTTTCCCAAGATTGGTTATCCAGATTGGTGGGGACCTCGCCCACGCAAGACTATTACTCCTACCAATGCCTTTGCCAATATCGTCTAGTTAGGTATGTCTGGTAAGGCCTCTCTTGCTACATCTTGTGGGAATAATGCTTGGATAATTGACACCGGTACATCAGATCATATGACTAATACCCCTAGCTTAGTTCAATCTCTTCACCCCTCTACTTTACCTAGTGTCTCTACTGCTAATGGTTCTCCTTCTTCTGTTGTTGGTGAAGGCTCTGTTACTCTCTCTCCTACCCTCACTATTGATTCTGTCTTAGTCGTCCCCACTCTATCATATAATCTCTTGTCTGTTAGCCAAATTACTATGACCCTTTTTTGTTCTATCACGCTTTATCCCAACTATTGGGTTTTTTAGGACATCCTCACACGGAAGATTCTTAGTTATGATACTAGACGGGGGAAGCTATACTATCTTGATTTGACATCCAGTGGAGAGCAGCAGTTGAGTCAAGCCAACAATGTTAGCAGTTTCAATAAAGCCAAGGATACCGTTTGGTTATGGCATCGTCGTTTGGGTCATCTTTCTTTTGGTTATCTTAGGAAGTTACAACCCCATCTGTTTTCGGGTGTTGATGAGTCTGAATTTAAGTGTGATGTTTGTGAAATGGCCAAGAGCCACCATGTTTCCTACTCCCCGAGTTTGAATAAATGCTCTATTCCTTTTATGAAAATTCATTATGATATTTGGGGTCTTGCTACAATCTCTACACCTACTGGGGCTTGTTACTTTGTTACTTTTATTAATGAATGTACCAGGATGACATGGATGTCGTTGATGAACAACAATAGTGATGTCTTCTCTCGCTTCACTGAGTTCATAAGATGGTGATGACACAATTCCAGCAGCCTATTCGTATTCTTCAATCTGACAATAGAGGTGAGTATGTTATTGACCTCATAACTTCCTATATGACCTCAGAACGTATGAACCAAACATTACTCAAGGTTGTTCGTGCTTCGTTGTTTGGCATGAATGTCCCACGCTCTTATTGGGGCGTTGTTGTTACCTCTGCTGCTTACCTGATCAACCGTACTCCCTCCCTAGTTATTGATTTCCACAGTCCACTTCGGCAGTTGCAAGAATCATTGAATGTTCCTTCCACTACAAGAATTTCGCACCTAGACCATGGACGATTTCCGTCGTCTAGGTGCAATTTTCCGTCGTCTAAGTACTTAGACGACGGAATCTCCGTCGTCCAAGCTCCGTGCTCCAAGTGCTGTCGTCCAAGCACTTGGACGACGGAGATGGAGAATTCCGTCGTCTAAGTGAGACTTAGACCGCGGACATTCTCTGGGGTCTAAGTGTTCACTTAGACGACGGAGAATGAATCTCCGTCGTCTAAGTGAACACTTAGACCCCGGAGAATGTCCGCGGTCTAAGTGCTCGCTTGGACCGCGCAAAATTTTCCGCGGTCTAAGTTTTCACTTAGACGACGGAAAACGTCCATCTTCGCGGTCTAAGTTTGCACTTAGACGACGGAAATCGTCCATATCCGTCGTCTAAGTGGTGATTTTGTAAAAAAAAATTAAATGAAAAATTCATGAAATGCTAATTAATAATTTAATAATTAGCATTTAATGAATTTTTTATTTAATTTTTTGTATATCAATATTCATAATATTGCAAAATTTATTGAATATTAATTATTAATAATATATAATACGTATAAAATTCATAATGAATAAATAATTTAAATTATTATGGATTTAAATACAATGAATACAAAATTCATAATATAATAAAGTAAATTAATCTAGCCTAAATAAACAAAATTAAGCTAAAATTAAACTAATTATAGGCGGTGGTGGTGGTGGCGGCGCCGGTGGTGTTGGCCGGAATGTGGAGGCCGGTGGTGGAGGTGACAATGTAGGCGGTAGCTAGTGGTGTGTGGTGGTGGTGGAGGCGACGTTGTAGGTGGTGGTGGTGTGTGGTGGTGGCAGCGACGGTGGTGATGCCGGTGATGGCGGCGACGGTGGTGATGTCGGTGGTGGCGGCGACGGTGGTGGTGGTGATGATGATAGTGGATGGTGATGGTGATGATATATGGTGGGTGGTTTGATTGGGGGGGGGGGAGATGGAGAGGGAGAGAGGGAGAGGGAGAGTGGATTGAGGGAGAGGAAAAAATGAAGAGAGATTGAGAAAATGATGAATTTATAAAGTTTTAAAACACTTTGACGACGGAAAATCAGTATTTTCGTCGTCTAAGTGCTTTAAATTTTCAAACAATACAGCCAATTTTTCACTTAGACGATGGAAAATCAATATTTTCGTCGTCCAAGTGATTTAAATTTTTGCCTAAATTTTAGCGGGAAAAGAATACCACCAATTATTTTGACTTAGACGACGGAGATGACAAATTTCCGTCGTCTAAGTGGATTTAAATTTTTGCCAAATTATTAGTAGGAAAAACACCGCCAGAAATTAAAATTTAAAAATTTCACTTAGACGATGGAGATGAGAATCTCCGTCGTCTAAGTGAAATTTTTATATTTTTTGATTTTTTTTTTTTAAAATTTACAGAATTTTCACCTTGAATACTGAGAGAAACTAACTAGGAAACTACCCATTCAATAGAAAAAAACTAGAGGAAACTACCTAAAAAAACTTCCCATATTTTCCCAAAAAAAAAAGACTACCACAGGTTTATTTGGCAAAAAAAAAAAACCTACTGCAGAAAAATCCATCGTATAAAAAAAAATTCTCCTCCAACACATTCATAGCATGTGTTTACTTTTCTACTTTTGATATAGGCATACATCCGAGAAAAAAAAAATCAAGCCTAAACATTCAAAGAGCATCATATTCTACGTACGTACATATATATTAAAAAAAATAAAATCCTAACGTCTGTTGGAAAACTTGGAATATAAATAAATCTGGGAGCATACACATAAACATTATTTATTTTAAAAGTAAGAGGTAGACTATTCTTCATAGGAGAATTGGATACAAATTAAAGTCCAAACCAGTTAACCAGCCAATTAAGAAATTGAAAGATATTTTTGATTGCATAACGAAACAAACTCTTACCCCTTATCTAAATCTTGATTGACGTATGTATTTCACAATATTACCCCTTACCATGCATATCTACACGTTTTTATTTTGCTAAGATGCATATCTACTCGTTACTCTATGCGTCTTCTAGATATATGTGAATAGATGTTTTCAATTTTCAGTTCGACATAAAGTCAACGTCTCTCCCTGATTTCAAAATAATGGGAGTTTCGGATAATCGATGAAAATCTATAGTCCGTACGTGCTGTCGGACTTGGAGAATGATTATTAATTTGCTAGAGCAAATGAACATATCGCTAAAAAATAAAATATCGGATATCGAGAATATATTAACGTTCTAAAATTTGGATATATCGAAGAAATATTGATCTAGTAAAATTTTTGACGGAAACTAATAAAAATACATGAAAATTTGTAATGAAACTTTTGAAGGTTGTTATATGATCAATTATCTACCTTACGTGAAAAAAAAATATTGATCAAATATCAAGACATATGAATTTGCTATATTATTATATGAATTAGTACGTGTTAAGTGCTGATAATTATTAAAATATAATTTAATAGTTTTATTTTTAATTTTTGATGGCTAAAACTTAATGAGAGGCTAGGCCATCATGTCTTTTATACAATATGTTACACATCATACATCACAAAATCAAATATGTAAATACTTCAAAACCACGTAGAGGACCTATGAGGTTCGAAATTCACACTATTTTCTCCTTCTTCATGTGCATAATCATGTGTTTATTGTGAAGAATAATCATTAAATGATTGTTCTCCCATGTAATTCTGCATATATTGGACATGCCACGTAAAAGATGGATTAGACATTGAGCATGTGAAGATTGGAGATTTACCAAACTAAATGTTAACTGTGAAAAGTTTACGGAAATTTCAGAAATTTCGGGAAATATCAGAAAATATCAGGAATATCGGGGATATATCGGAAATATCGATAAAAATCGAAATTTTTTGGGAGATTTAGGGATATATTTGAGGATTTTTCAGGTAACTCCAAAAAATTGAAATATCGGCAAAATATCGTTGATATTATCGATTTTAAATACCTTGCATATCGCTCTTACGCTTTGTCTTGTTCTTATGTCAGAGAGGAAAAGCAAAACAATTTTTAATGCAACGGTAATTAAAGATGTTATTATTTATTAAGTTAAAATTTTAATATATTATTTTTCAGGTATATTTTTGACTAATAATAATGTGACACATGTTATATTGTCTAAATAATTATACAAAAATTTTAGTAAGATTTTCGACCAATGACAATGCGACATAATTACTGATGGTGATTAATTTGTCGTAAATACAAGTTTTTAAAATTAACTATTTTCCATAAATGAATACGACTACACTTTCCTCATGATCAGAGTTGTAGATCGAATATTTTATTGCGAGTTTGTAAGAATTTTTCGTATAATTTTTTCGGGCTCTCAAACTATTTATTATGAATTTTAAATATTTTAATCTCAATTTCAATTTTTCTAAAAATTAAATATTTTAAATTAGTCTGGGATGTTGGATCAATTTTTCAATTCATATCCAAAGATCCGGATCAAGTTGCTCCTTGAAGATTATTGTTGTCAACTGATCCACCACACGTCGAGTTTTCATATTTGTCCGTCATTAGTCCATAATTCTTTTAAACTTTTCACCAATGCATGCATTTAAAAAAAAATTGACGCGTTTTTCGTCACCCACGTGAACGTGGGCTCCACCAGGCGCAACACCTCTCACCCCAGCAACTCTTGCTCGAGCGGTTGCTCGAGCTCTCCGTCAATGATCGGTCACCAGAGCAAAACTCACGACCGCATTTTGATTTTGGCTCTGCTCGAGCTCCTTCCATCCAGCCCCACCTTCTACTCGAGCTAAACTACTCCCGTTGCAATTGCTCTTACATTGAGGAGGGCAATCCAAGCTGATCAAAGGCTTGTAGAATAATCAATGATCAATATTAAGTTGTAAATTTATTGAATTATTGGAACATTTTAAATAAGATCGAGCACGGCCTGCATCGAGTTGACTTGGTAAATTAAGCATCTTGATGCTTACAATGGTGCTCTAGGAGTGATTTCAAAAGGCAGTCCTTTAGTAGGTACTGGCATTGGATCCCTAATGAAGTGATTGTCTGCACACTGCTTCCATTTGAATTGAGTCACCAGATGGTGCATTGCGATAAGGATTTCGATCCTGGCAAACTCGCTTCCTGGACACATCCGAGGTCCTCGTCCGAATGGTATGAAGCTGTATGGTGGAACTGATTTTGGTGATAGCTTGTGGAACCTACTTGGATCAAACTTTGATGGCTCTGGGAATAAGCTATTGTCCATGTGGGTCATTGGAGTAGCCCAGAATATCTGAAAGATCGAAGGATGCATGTTAATTTTTTTGTTTGTTGTTGATGAGTAAAATCGTATTAATTAAGCAACTGATAAAATATATCACGGATTACAATTTTAAAAGTACGTACTCTTGCATATATTTAACTATGAAGTTGCTTATATTTCATAGTTAAATGTTTGCAACCTGAATACATTAGACGATCTCTAATAATAAAATTAAAGTTATAGCTATTTTTAATTAAAAAATTAAAATTTAGTTCATTATTTTTTTACTTTAAGTTTAAGAATGGTAGCTATTCTAAAACTAAAGCTATAGTATTAAATATTTAGTTTTAAATCATTTTCTCTCTTTTTTATGACTAAATTAAAGTTATTCAACTTTAACTATAACTACTTTATTGGAGCTGATTTTAACTAAAAAAGTACATAGCTAAAATTTTTATGTACTCTTGTAGGAGAACACAGATCCATGTTTCCCTCACATCAAAATTAAGTGCAACACCCTCAATTATT
This sequence comes from Geum urbanum, assembly GCA_946800695.1. Lineage (NCBI taxonomy): Eukaryota > Viridiplantae > Streptophyta > Magnoliopsida > Rosales > Rosaceae > Geum > Geum urbanum. The sequence continues at coordinate 50,578,723 of OX327001.1, read as the reverse complement.
TTGTTTAAATTGTCATTTTAGGAAAACTACCATTTTTCAACGATACGTGTATCAATATAACATTGTTCAGAACATGCATGATCGATCGAGCACTATACATTACGAACAAAATTTTCGTTTTAAGGATGGAAAACAATATTAAAAAGTAATGAAATTTAATAAATACTACAAATTTGAACTAATTATATACCTGCCACCCTTTAGGAATGAGGAATCCATTAAATTCAATATCTTTCATAGCATTCCTGAAGTTAAGAATGACAGGAGGAGTCGTCCTCAGTGTTTCCTGTGCAACTGCCCATGTGTACTTCATCTTGGCCAAGTCTTGCCATGTTAGAAGCTCCCCTGGCAATTTACTTCTAGCTATTTCTTCCTGCTCTGAAAATCACAAATTGACAGGGCATCAATCGTTGGATCGGTCCTCGAAAATATATACGAAGAACTTTTATTTTTAAGTGATTGATCGAACTGTGTACATAAGCATATATATATGTGTACCTTGAAGAACAGTTGCACAGACAGCTGGTTCATTGGCTAGAACCCTCAAAATAAAAGTAAGCACAGCAGATGAAGTATCGTGTCCTGCAACCATGATCATAGTGATATTATCCACAATCTCTAGTTGTGTAAATTCTTCTTTACCGTCTTCGTTTCGCATGCTAAGGATGTTAGTGATGAGGTCGTGTTGCGGAGACACTGTTTTTTGCTCAAGCTGTATCCTCTTTTCGCGTACAAGTTCCCCGAGAATGTCGTGAACCCTCTTGCTTGCTTTGAGGCCTTTGTTGTAACGCGTAAATGGAAAGTTAATCGGAAGTGACAGCATTCCTCTCATCATTGTGGTGAAATTCTCGAGGAGTTCGTCTCTGCGAGTTCCTCCTTGTTCGAGCCCAAAAATAAGAGTGCATATTATGTTGAAGGAGAGGTGCTTCATGAGGGGAAAGACCTGCGCGCCAACAGTCGAAAATTATATATTTGTTAATTAACTAGCTAATTAATAGTCATGCATCTCCATCTACCTGTTTCTTTAGCATGTTAATTTGTTATATTTAAACGGGCATGGTTAATTACAGGACGTTAATTAGCAGCTGATATACAGAGAAAATGCATGATTAATTAGCTAGCTGATCGATGAGATATGTATATATATGCATGGTAGTCAACTTACTGTAACTTGTTGCTTTCCATGCCAATGCTTTTCAAGGTGCTTCCTGATTTCGACATCCATTTTCCCCACATAATTCTTAAGTGAGTCGGGCTTCAAGAACTGCATGATAGCAGTTTTGACACGCTTATGATCCTCGACATTCAGCTCAAGTATATTCCGGTCACCAAAAATTCTACGAGTAGACTCAGATTGTTGGCTGGAGATGCTACTGCTCCCATCAGTGGTGTATACAAACTTGTTTGCAGCTTGTCCGTGGATGAAGATTGTGGGCTTGCCAAAGAGACTCATCTTCGAAACAGGACCATTCTTTTGAATCCATTGTTCGAGCCATTTCTCAGCGGTGTTGGCACGCATGGCTCGGAGAAAGCTTAGGGTCTGCCCTACTATGGGTATTCCTAATGATCCCGGGGGAACTCTCCCCGACATTTTCTTTCCTCTTATGAAGAGGAGGAAGAGAGAAATGAAGAAGAGGGAAACTCCGACAAGCATAGTCATGATTAATATGTGAGCTACCCAGGCTTTCGGGTTTGTTTGTGAGTAATGGAGTTTAATCTGCATGCAGAATATATAGATTCAAGAGAGTGGAATTAGTATCTCTAGCCAAAATAAGTATCACTTAATTTCTAAGAGTCGGGATTAGTTTATGCGGTTTTTCTTTTTTTGATATTATTTTAGAAACAATACACGACTACAAGGCACCATATACATCATCAAGTATCATATATTATAACAGTTGACAAACTTGCACCATAAATTGCTGGTCAACATATTTTTAAAAACAGTACCCCGACTATAATTGCTAAGCGGCACCAATTTCTTTGGAAAAGCTGGTATATCATGTTCAAGAAAAGTATAGGTTCGAACCTTGTTTGCCCAACCTTGGAAAAGTATAGGTTCTTGTATATGTTCAAGAAAAGTGGAAGGAAGTGATCGACTAATTAAATGGGCATGCCAGAAGCAACTGCCCATCAAGCTACTGCTCAAAACAAGGCACATGATTTTAGAGTGCTAATGTGAGTAATGTCTACATGCAATGATAGAATTTTCTTATAAGTAATCAAAGATGGATGGAAGAATGAATCGAATTTGTACGAGAGCCATGTACACTGTTCTTGTTTGCCGACCAAATTGACAGTGAAATCCTTTCTTGAGTCGTCTTTACGGATTTAAAAGTTTGTCATACACATTTTTGATTACTTTTCTCCAGTTTTGGTTATATGTAAAATATATTTCAACAATCCTAAAAACGAAGATATATCAAGAAAAAAATGGTTAGTCACCTTGATAATATTTTCAATTATTAGTAATGCAGTGATCGATTACTGTGATATAATTTTTATATGTTAAGAAGTCAGAGATTCAATTTATCATAAAATTAATGAATTTTCAAACTGAATTTAAAAAAAATAAATTATCAAAAAAATGGTGGAATATTTTTCTTTTATGTACGTATACACGCATCACGCATCACGCCAACATCCATACAACATAGAAATGGTGCTCTATACATAAGTGAATTCTAGAACTCGTTGGGAGGCTATCCACATCACCACATGCATGGCAGATCTAAATAATCGCAGACCATGTGCGATTATTAAAATGTAACCCAAATTTCTAGATGATTTGTCTAGATTTTATGTCTTCATTTGAAAACTGATCGGCAGTCTTCAATTTCGCATGATTGATCATATCAGAAATGATAGCAAAAACTAACGGAATCATTACATATTTACATTGGTATTTCTAAGAAAGTCATCAATATCAATCATTATATATGTTTTCATCAGTTACAAAATTTCACACGGCAGGACTATCTTTATTAAGTAAGATTTTTGAATAGGGGAGAAAATGATTCCCAAAAGGGAGACTTCATGATAACAATATAGACTTGAAATAAGACAAATGATTCTTAGAGTCCACTACTGGCAAAAACACTATACCCGACGAGATTTTGAAAACTATAGCCGACGAGATAAAAATTTCGTCGGCTATAGTGGAAAAAATAATTTTTTAAAATTTTTTTTACAATCTCGTCGGCTATAGTACTATAGCCGACGAGATTGGGTAAAAACCTCGTCGGATATACTATTACCGACCGACTTTAGCCAGCCGACTATAGCCGACGAGCCTGAAATATCGTCGGCTATAGTCGGCTGGCTAAAGTCGGTCGGTAATAGTATAGCCGACGAGGTTTTTACCCAATCTTGTCGGCTATAGTACTATAGCCGACGAGTTTGTAAAAAAAAAAATAAAAAAAAAATTTATTTTTTCCACTATAGCCGACGAGATTTTTATCTCGTCGGCTATAGTTTTCAAAATCTCGTCGGGTATAGTGTTTTTGCCGGTAGTGGTCTAAGACAGCTACTTACCAGCCTAACCCCAATGTAAAAGACAGTTTCCCAACCAAGATTTTGAATATATACATGTTTCCCAACCAAGATTTTGAATAAGGGGAGAAGCCAGAAGAAGCCTGCGAGAAGTTCAACATTAGCGTCGAAGTCAAGCTTCATGTACTACTCCAACAGCGTAGAGGAGGTACTTATATTTAGCTATCTTACCCTGCAACACTTCCTACACTGAAACCACCAAACACAACTGCTACGGCTCTTGACCGCTCTTCCAAAGGTATTGTCCTGTACGAGATAAAGGCGAGTTTAGCAGTTAGGTTCTCTATGGTACACAAATTACAACAAAGCAGTAGACGCAACCACACATATATACATGTTATACATGCCTGGCGATAAGGTCCGTCGCAGCGGATGGGGAAACACCTTCTTCGATTCCTACCTGTAAAAGAGCCCTCAATAATTAGCAAGAAATTATATGTCACTCAAATCTGGCAATTCAGTTTCAAACAATGAAAGGTATAAATATGACATTTTAGTAGGGAATACTTCTCTAATAAATACACATTGTAGGACATGTGAAAATTTGAACTAACAGATTTGGAATAGATTATCGTACCAAAATTCTTGACAAAACTAAACCAGGAGTGAATCTAGCAATGATTGGAACATCATCATAAGCAAGATCAGGTTTAGTGTGTGACAAGTAAATTAATCTTTCAACTAACCTCTGATACCGGTACTTGTCTGTAGGAACTTGATCAGGATACTCTGCAATCCTATGATTCTGTTCAATGAGTGTATCAATTGGTTTATAGTTAAGTATACCAGTTTTTGCCAACAGATCTAGCACATACTTCTTTTAACTTAACATAATGCAATTTTTGTCTCGGGCTACCTCAATTCCCAAGAAGTACTTTAACTTCCCAAGATCTTTCATCTCAAATTTAGAAGATAACTGAACTTGTGACCTCTTGATTTCCCCAAGGTCATCACTTGTCACCACCATGTCATCCACATAAATAATCAAAGCAGTTAGCTTATCCTGCCGACCCTTTAGGAACAAGGTGTTATCTGAATTCTTTGTTTGTACCAATTCTTTCTCATGAAGGCTGTAAACCTTCCAAACCAAGCTCCCAGGGACTATTTCAATCCAAATAAAGACTTCTTCAACTTTCACACCACTTTTTCACCTATAGAAGTACCATAACTTGGAGGGAGATCCATGTAAATATCTTCACTCAAATTTTCATTAAGAAAGACATTTTTCACATCAAACTATTTCTAGGGTCAATCCAAATTAGCTGGCAAAGACATAAAGACTCGAATGGTATTGATCTTTGCTACTGGTGCAAACGTCTCATCATAATCCACTCCATATTTATGAGTGTATCCTTTTGCAACCAACCTTGCCTTGTACCTGTCAACTGAGCCATTTATATTATGCTTCACAGTATAAACCCATCTACACCCAACAGTCTTCTTTGAAGGTGGTAAAGGTACCAAGTCCCAAGTACCATTCTTGTTGAGAGCATCCATCTCAATCTCCATTTCCTTGGTGCTCTTCTCCTCCTTGATTATATCTTGCACTTTACTAGTAAGAAACATAATATATAATTGATTCACAAAGGCTACATAGGGTTTAGAAAGTCTAAGAGTTGACACATAATTAGCTACAGGGTACTTGGCGTTAGCCGACAAAAGGGGTTTATATTTCTTTGAAGGTTGACCTCGGGTTGTCCTAGCAGGCAAGACTCTTCTAGACTCAGGTTCAGGGACACTAGAATTTGACAAAGGAAGACTACTACATACCTCAGGTGATGACATGTACGGAGAGATCATTGATGGGGAGGGAGAGACTGGACTTGCATGCACATCCTCAACAATTAGTGGCTAATTACTGACTAATTCTCCTCATTTCGATGTGTCGGACACTTGTTCGATATGTTGAACACTTTCAGAGCTCATAATATACCCACCAACTTGGGTATTCTCGATGAGTTGAGCCACATCTTCGACCCATCAAGACACTACTTCAAGACGATCCAGAGTGCTACCTTCGACGGGTCGAAGGTCCTTTACACGTTCCTCGACGGATCGAATGTCAGCTTCAGGTTGGTTCTGTGTACTATTTTTGATGGGTCGAGGACCCTCATCGCTGGGTCGAACAGGTGCTCTGACTAGGGCACTTTCAACTATAACAATGACTTCTGGTGCTTCAAACTAATCTTCATAAAATATATTCCCTTCCACCTCATTCTGAGATGTCGTAGGAGAAAAATAACACAAGTCTTCACTAAAGGTGACATAGAAACGCTAAGAAGGAGGATGATAACACTTGTAACCTTTCTGATGAGTACCATAACCAACAAACACACATTTGAGGGATCGGGTATCCAGTTTAGATCTATGATTTTTATTAAGATGAACATACGCCACATAACCAAAGACACAAGCAGGAAGTTTATAGAGATGGATGGCAACATGTTTAGAAAGTACCTCAAATGGAATCATATTCTGAAGAGCTGCTGATGGTAGACGATTAATGAGATGAGAGGCACACAATACATCTTCTCCCAAACATATTTTGGCATGTTGGCATTGAGTAAGAGAGCTTTTCCAATGTCCAGAAGATGGCGTTCTTTCTCTCACAAACTTCATTGTGCTCCGAAGTCCGAGGACAAGTAGCCTGGGGAACAATTCTATGTTGTTAAAAATAATCTTGGAAAGAATGATTGACAAACTCCCCTCCATTATCAGACCAAAATACTTTCACACAAGCATCACACTGAGTTCGAATCAGATTATGAAATGCAGTAAAGACAGGAAAAACACATCCTTGTTTTTCAACAACATTACCCATGTCAGTCTTGCAAAATTATTAATGAACAGAACAAAGTATCTCATTCCTGTAAAGGTTGGATTCTTTGAAGGCCCCCAAACATCATAATGGATCAACTCAAAATAGTGTTGAGCTAGAATGAGTACTGGGAGAGTAACTGGACTTATGAATTTTAGCAAACACACAGGTTTCACAATGGAGACTAGATTTTTTATTCCCAGAAACAAGGATGGCATGGACTTTTTCATAACACCAAAGGACAGATGACCCAACCGGTGATGCTATAACCAAATTTCTTTAACTCGATCAGACTTCAATGTCAAAGCAACATGTCTTGATGGTGCTTTCATCTCCCTGCTATACATGAAATCCAAGTGAAATAGTCTCCCCCTCCGATCTCCCTTGCCTATTACTGCCTGAGTACATACATCCTGAAATACCACATACATAGGATAAAAGTAAAAAGGCATTTATTTTAGCAATTCAACTTAGATACTGACAATAGATGATGAGATAGAGAAGAAACATAAAGAACATTATGTAACACAAGAGATATAGTAACTTAGATTGACCCAGTACCTAAGACTGAAAAAGACACACCATTTATATTAGACACTTCAGGTATAGGAGAAGGTGACAGACTCAAAAACAAGGACTTATCAAATGTCATATGATTAGACACACCAAAATCAATTATCCACTAGTAAAGTCAGAAACTTTTAAAGCAATACCAATTTTACCATTATGTTTCTCAGTGAGAGAAACATTACCCTCCAAGTGTTCTTGACTCTCCATACCATAGAAAGCAGGTTCCTCAATTAGCAAATTAAATATCCAAAGCCATGTCCAATTCTTTGGAAGCAAACAAGAGCAGATCTTCGAACAAACTCAGGTAATCACTAGAAAAAAAAAAGTCAGAGACAAAATAGATTTCAAACAGGTCTAGACAAGATGATTTCGTCAAGAAACAATAACAGATTCAGGTTGTCAGACTTCGTCGGGTTGAGTGCAGCTTTCGACGCATCGAACAAGGGGTTCAGGTTCAGGTCAGGCAGCAGAATTTAGGTCAGGTCAGATTGGCAGGATCAACTTAGGCCCTGATGTCAAATCAAATTACGGTAAGCATGGCATATGCACCCCACATATAACCGATATTGTCCTAACTTGCACCATCTTTAAGGTGTTGGGTTTTATCCAAAATGCCTCGGTTAATATTGGATATGGTTCATTTACTTATAAGTCATCTCTTACTTGCCTCTTTTTCAATGTGGATCTTTCCTCTTCAACACGCCCTCTCACGTGCAACCTAACTTAGACTTGCACGTGCAACAAGTTCAGATAATCCTCTCGAGTTAGAACAAGAATGGATCGATAAGTTTAGATGACTTTCTCGGACGGAACGAGAACGAGTCGAGAAATCTGACATTAGCAATCTCACTTGAAGTGGAAGCGGAGACAAGACAAGCGGGGCGGTCAAGAGTTAGACGAGGAACTTTGACTCTAATACCAAGTCAAATAAAACACAAGTGTTTAGGGAAGTTTCCGATATATTGATCAAACTCAAATTGGGTATATATACAAGCATACTTACAATCATAAAAGGAAACCTAATCAATTACAAGATCCTACCCAATTTACAGAATATACATCTAAATGTACAAGGAGTGTGACTCACTTCAACTGGAGTTGTTTGCTTCAATATCCATATTCTCAGCTCTTTCATTATCATCGAGGAGAATAGTATATCCTGCTTACTCATCCTCGATGCCCAAGACTTATCGAGTTCACCGGATGTCTCAAGGTTCAAGTAGCTCTGAGGTGATTGATGAATGGTTTGGGTGTAAACGGGTAGAGTAATGGTGGATTTGGTAGGGATGAATGACGATTGCGAGTAATCACTACCGGATTAAGAGACATTGCCGGCGACTTTTAAATCGCCGGCAATGTTTTTGTAAGTCGCCGGTAATGTTAAAAAAAAAATACATTACCGGCGATTTTTCTGGCAAAAATCGCCGGTAATGATAAAATAACATTGCCGGCGATTTAAAAGTCGCCGGCAATGTCTCTTAATCCGGTAGTGAATATTGAGGTAGTGGGTTGTAGTGTGGTTGTGAGTATTGTGTTGGTGAAAAATATTGGGTTTGTGGGTTGTAGTATGAATATGGTTATGGGGTACATAGAAACTAGGATGAGAGTGGTACAGCGGTGGTGAGTAAAATTGGAGACAAGGGTGAGCCATGGATGAAAAAGGGAAATTTGAGGTTTGAAGCAGTGGAGGGATTTGAGGGTTTTGTTGCGGTGGTGGATCTAGATCAGGTAGGGGTGACGGTCTGGGGCAAGAGCCTGTAGGGGAGTCACGTAGGTGCTGAAACTCTTCCTTTACCAGAAACTTCCATTGCTCCACCATCTCAAGCAGATCCGCGAACTGAACAGCGATCTCCTCCCAATGAGCTTGTAGCTGAGATACCAAGGAAGGATAATTCATCGTAACCTAGCTCTAGATACCAAATGATAGGATCCTTGAAATCGAAATCCAGAAAACAATATGAAAGCTTGCAAAATAGAGAGAAAAACAAGAGAAAATGAAAAACAAAAGAAGATATAGATAAAGTTTTGGTATTTGATTAATTCTTCCTCTCAATACATCAGTTGGACATATATAACCAAGGCAACGATCCGATACAAGACCATGACCATGACCATGTGTCCATTGCACATTAGCTGAGTTAAACACTATAAAAGGTACGAATATCCTTAGCTAAATACATCAGTGATGGAGATCCTAACACGCGTACCTTGAAATGCTTAGTTATGTGAACGATGACACGTACAGTTGGCCGAATATACTCCCAACCTCTCTAATACAGTGCCCATGCTAGGAGCATTAGAGCTTATATACAGTTTTGATTTTAAAGAAAGAGGATTGTTCGAAAATTAAAAATTAATACTGTAATGACATCGACCAGCCTTGGAAATTAAGTATCGATCTTTATCTTTATCCTTACAATGGATTTCAATGGCAGGCCTTTAATAGGTACTAACATTGGATCCCTGCTGAAGCGACTGTCTGCGCATAGCTTCCATTTGAATTGAGTTACAATATGATGCATTGCGATAAAGATTTCGATTCTTGCAAACTCGTATCCTGGGCATATCCGAGCTCCTCCCCCGAATGGTATAAAGCAGTAGGGCGGAACTGAGGATTGCTTGTCTAACCTACTTGGATCAAACTTCGATGGCTCTGGAAATATGCTATCGTCCATGTGGGTCATTGGCGCAGCCCAGAATATCTAAAATATATGGATATTAGGTCTTGATCGATCATTAAACAAGTATACCTCGAATTAAGAATACTCTATAAAATAATTTCTTTATAGTGATAAAAAATCTCGATCCTAACTTATAACCAATTATAAATAAGAATAATCTCAACATTGTAATAAATTATAAACTTTTTTAGTCTTATATATAGGAAAATTACCTCCATATAGTAATAATTGTCAATAATAATAATATTCAAGAAGAACTAAAATAATTATCTATACTAGTTTAAGACAATGATTTATGCTTGATTGTTCTAATAACGTCTTTGAGTTTGTAGGTCCGTAGTAACTCGTTAGCATAAACATCTTGTTGTTGAAGCCAAAAATAATTTAACTGAGTTTGTCTAACGACTAACACAACACGTACCTTTATTTATAAACAACAAATTATTGTAGAACGATTAAGAAATATAATGTCAATAGATAAAATTCAAATAAACTAGTTTTCTCTCCTATTTAAATCGCAAATATATTACTTTTTAAATATTTGTGAACTAATTTATAAGTAAACCTTTATATAGACTAAATTTTGGCAGACGCAACATTATGACTGTATAGAAGTTCTACTGTATAAATACATCTTTCGCTTATTGTTTCTATAGTTATATTGTACGGTGCATGCTATATATATATTATCCAAAACTATATATGTTGACGTACAGTTCTATTCCATTCGATTGTGTGACCAAAAGACCAACATTTTCTGAACATAAACACTAAATTCATACTACGTACGTACAATCAACATTTTCTTTGGAGGACAACAATAATGGAAAGTACTGAGAAATATTATACGTGTAATGTAGATTTGAACTTACTTGCCACCCTTTAGGAATGAGGAATCCACCACACTCAATGTCTTTGATAGCATTCCTGAAGCCACCAAAGACAGGAGGAGTGGTCCTCAGAGCTTCCTGTGCTACTCTTCATGTGTACTTCATCTTCGCCAAGTCATTCCATGTTAACAGATCTCCTGACAATTTGCTTCTAGCTATTTCTTCCTGCTCTGGAACCAGAAATGAATGCGAAAAAGAGTCTCTGATCGATACTGTCCTTTTTTAACTTTTAATCAACAAACGCTTAAAATTATATTTGATTCAAAATTAACTGTGTTAACACAAACCATCAACCTGTCAAAGCATACCTTGAACAACAGCTGCACAAACAGCTGGTTCATTAGCTAAAACGCGCATCAGGAAAGCAATCACAACAGATGAAGTATCATGTCCTGCAACCATGACTACCATAACATTGTGTACCATCTCCAATTCAGTTAATTCTTCTTCCATTGTCATTTCGGATGCTAAGGAAGCAAGTGATGAGGTCTTGTTGTGGAGAGATCTTCTTTTGCTCAAGTTGTACCCTCTTCTCATTTATAAGTGTTATGACTGTGTTTTGAACCCTCTTGCTTGCCTTGAGGCTGCTGTTGTAACGCGTGAAAGGCAAGTTAACTGGCACTGACCACATTCCTTCTATCATTGTTTGGAAACACTCCACGAATTCTTCTCTACGGGGTTCCTTCTTCCACTCCAAACAGTAGAGAGCATATTATGTTGAACGTGAGGTTCTTCATCAGAGGCAATACCTGTCAGCAGCACGTTAAATAATTTTGTTCACTAATTATCATCTGAAATGAAATTCTTTTCTTCACTTGAGCGTATTTGTAAAATCTATTTCAGTTCTGATGACAAAGTGGCCAACTTACTGTTACTTGTTGTTTGCCATGCCAATGCATTTCAAGGTGCTTCATGATTTCTTCATCCATTTTCCCCACATATTGCCTCAGTGATTCAGGTTTCAGGAACAGCATAAGAGCATTTCTTACACGCTTATGATCCTCAACACTCAGCTCAAATCTATTCGTTCCCCAAGAATCCGATGAATAGACTCGGTCTGTTGGCTGGAAATGGTGCTCCCATCAGCGGTGAATATAAACTTGTTTGCAGCTGGTCCGTGGATGAAGACTGTCGGCTTGCCAAAGAGAGTTAGCTTCGAAATAGAACCATATTTTTGGATCCTTTGTTCAAGCCATTTCTCTGCAGTGTTTGCACGCATGGCTCTAAGAAGGCCAAGGCTCTGGCCTATAAGGGGTAATCCTAAAGATCCAGGAGGAACTTTTTCGGACAATTTTCTTCTTCTTGTCAACAGAAGGAAGATTGGAGTGAAGAAGAGCAAAACTACTAAAAAGATATTCATGAGTTATGAATAATACAGAATATGCAGGAATATAATGGATCGGAGATGGTAAATATTCTGTATAAATAGAGGAGTCTAGGAAAGGAATGCCCAAAATTATTATAGCTAGATATAATTTGTTTGTAGTAAGTGGAACTGAGAGCATCTTCAGACTAATGACAAGTTTTATTCCTTGGGGAACAGACAACAACGTTAGAGCTAATAATCAATACAATTATCAGGTCAAGGAAAGCATTGGACGAGATTATAATCTCTAGAGTAGATTAATATACATATGAATAGCATACTGGTTCTTTTTGTTAGACATCAGAAATGTTATCTCGTCAAATCGGTCATTTGCACACCACAGCGATGTTCCAATTGACGAATCGACAACATAACATATCACACTGTTTAGCAAGAGTGCGATTCCTCATATTTGAGCCTATACACCAAGTCAATCATCATACTCTATGCAAAAGAAATTGTAGGATCTAGGATCAACCAAGATAGTTTGATCCCTTGGACAGCAAGGACAAAATGTGAACTCCTTCATACAGTTCACCAGGTCTGATCCATTCTTGGAAAAGGAAAATGCAGAGTTCATTTGAATACTCCATAGATTTGAGACCTTTCAGAAGCATAAGTTCATGTTTCCAAATGAGTGGTTCAAACAATTCACGGAAAACAGAGTAGTTTGCAAAACAAAACAAAACAGTATCCGGTCTATCACCTGAGCTGTTTAGAGTGCTCCAGTCAATTTGATGAGAAATACAGTAAATAATGAAGGTAGGGGTGAGACAAGGGCTGCTTCCAATATTAACAACAAAAGCCATCTTCTGTTTCATACACACAAGAACATAACCAGGTAGCACAACATATGTAGTGGTATTGAATCAATTAGAAGTCTAGTAAACATCAAATATGCGTATCTTGATAGATTCTGTTTTAATACGTCAGTTTATAAGTACATATAGTAATCCTCAAATACCATTATTTGATCTTCTCAGCAATATGGTTGCCACCAGTTGCAACTTTGTAGAGGTAAAATCCAAGCATGAGAGCACTGCAACAATCAAAGTACTTGTAAGTCAAAAACACTGCGAAATATATTTCATATTAGGGACATTAGTGAATCAACAAATAATTGTCAGGTATACTGATTACAGAAAAGCATGTTCTGGAAACTTGTTTTACAAGAATCAGAAACACCAATATGATAATCACAAAATGGTAACCCATACATGGTATAGTTAAAATTGACTTTATCCCATACCCATCAAAACAAGCCTATTATAAATTAAAAAAATTAAAAACAACAACAACAACAACAACAACATATCCCATGGATTGAAGTACTTGCTATGTTTACCAGACAACACAATAACTATAAGGTAACTTTTAAGTACATATATCCTGCAAACCCAGAGATGAGAAATGACATTAAATGCAGATGCGGGTGATCACTAAATGATATAGATGGATCCATATAACAAGGAGTAGCGACACATAAAATAGTGGACCGAAATCTGAATTTACCTGATGCCAGCGACAATACCAGCAGGCATGATCTTAGAAGTCTGCAAATACCGTTGTCCCATGACCCATGTTAAGGCAGCTGCGCAAACTGTTTCATCAAATACAAAATCAGCTTGAACCAGTCTATTTAAATTGAAATATCAAGAATACATCAAGCAGAAGATGAAACCAAAAAAAAAACCATGAACAGTATATAAAATCACTTTTTATCAATCTCGTATCAGCAATCATTGATCCGATTGTCCCAAAAGCAGTTCGTTTAAACCACCCTAGCAAGGTTCAATTGTGTTCACACTGACCAATAAATAACTTTATAGTTGCATGCTATAGCTAATCCCCACTTCTAAGTCTCTAATTACGTAAGAAATTTAAAGTAAGCAACTCACTATTCCTCTACCTTTACTAAATCTGTGCTTCCAGAAACAAATACCCTAAATTACTAAACTAGATTAACATGAGTCTAAACCAATTTTAGCAGCAGATAAGTCTAAATTAATCTGATATATAAACAGCATCAGCAAAGTTAGTGCTACCAAAGCAATCAAACTGCAAAGCTTACAGATTTCCAATCAGTATCTCACAGAAACAAAGACCCAGATCAAGATTTCTATCAGCTTCCCTGTTGTCTGTACCATCCTAATAATTCCAGTCAAAGCATCACAATCACATATAAGATCCAAAACAAACCAAGGAAGGGCCAAACTACCTGTTTCAACAATCAAAGCAGGATATGAGTTCCTCTTCTTCTCAAAGGCCTTGAGACTCAGATACCCAGCAAGAGTGAGAAGCAATCCAATGCCTGCACCTCCAAACAGAGAAGCTGTGCTCCCTTTCCTCAAGTACCCAAAAACTCCTCCTCCCAGAAGCAAAAGCCCATATGGGATCGTGAAGCAGAAATCGTGCATTTTCTCTCTTTCACCAAAGTTCCAATCTTTGACCGATCAAAAACATGCACAGAGAATGAGAGTCTTTCACATGTTTATAAGGCCTCCCTTTGGTCAAACGACAAGTCGTATGATGGACGATGCTATATGGACTATTTCCATTCTGGTGCGTTTGAACTCTGAAGGTCATAAAAGGAACAACCATTTCTATCCGGTTCTTCATAGACCCGTTTTGCTTCGTCGTTCTCGAGCTCTGACAATGGCGGCGACTACGACTGAGGCCGTTTCGAAGAGGCCCACTTGCCCGTCTTGCTCGAAACCCGTCCGACTTTGTCTATGCAGTCGGATCCAGAACCCGGGGCTCCCCAACTCTGTAAGTGTCACTATTCTTCAACACAGCTTCGAGAAGAATCACCCACTTAATTCGGCTAGGATTGCTAGACTAGGGCTTAAGAATGTGAAAGTGGTTACTGTTTTCGATGTGCATTTTGATGCCCGGTTCGTGATTCGGTTGAGCGACCCGGATTCGGGTTTGGGTTTGGACCGAAATGATTCAAAGGATTCGTCTTTTGATGGAGTTGTGGACAATGGAAGGACCCAGAAAGTTGTTTCTGAGGATTGTGTGTCAGAAATTGTGGGTTTGAAAAATGTTGCCAAAGGGACAAGTGTAGTCGATAGTATTGAGCAATGTAATTCTGACGATGATTCATTTGGTATGAGAAATGTTCAACACCAATTAGGAGATATGGATTCTGTAGATAACTGTACATTATCGACCTGCGATGCATTACTTGTTGAGCAGGAAGGCGAATTCGCGGTTGAAAAGGGCGTGTTTGCTATGGATGGACAGTCCATTGTGGAAGAGGTTTCAACTGGGACGAGGTTGGATTCAGAACCTTATGAACACGGCGGTACTGATTTAGATTTTGGTTCACTTGAAGGTGTTCAAAGTAGTGGTAGTAGTGGTGGAAGACCTGCTATAACAGTTGCAATTGGCAAGTATGGTGTCATTAGCTCTCTTTTGCATACTTGGATGCCTCAAGCTCATTCCAAGAGTTTGAAGTTTGATGCAATTTTAGACATTGCAGAAGCGCGTGATGCTTTGGCAGAGGGGTTTGTTGTACAAAAGTTGCAAAAGCCGCTGAAGGAAAATGTGGAGTCGGATGAAGATGTAGAATTTGAAATGGAGGTTCCTCCTGGATCAGTTCTCTTGTTTCCGTCCAAAGAAGCGGTCAGTGCAAATGATCTTGAAGCCATGGGTATCAGTGTGAAGAACTTGATTGTTTTGGATGGAACATGGTCCAAGGCAAAGAGAATGTATGTGGAAAACCCCTGGTTGAAGCTAATCCCACACTTGAGATTGGATATGGACAAGTTGAGCATGTACAAAGAAGTCCGAGTCCAGCCCAAGCCCGGATGTCTCTCCACCATCGAGAGCATTGTCTACGCACTAAAGGCGGTAGGTGACAGTTCAGAAGGGTTGGACAATCTCTTGGATGTTTTCGAGTCCATGGTTGGAGACCAACGACGATGTAAAGAAGAGAGAATAAGCAATTTCGCTCCGTCTGGTTGAGTCTCAATCTCACTTGGCACAAGTTTTGATCTCATCTTGAAGTATGAATCAAATATCAGCTTGATTTCGAGAAGCAGCCGTGTTTCATGAATATCAACGAAGAAACCTATGCTCCATCTCTTTCCATTGCTCTAATGAATTGATCTGAACTGTAAGCATATGGCATCACATTTGGCGCCTCCAACTCCCAAAATCAAACCCAAATTGGTTTTCATTATATTTACCATACTGCCCCACTATTTCTTCTCTGCTCACTCCAACAGTTGAAAAGTCCAAAACCAAAGCAGAGTCTCTCTGTTCAAATGCTTAAGCTACTTTCACATCGTCGTCCCTCACCTCACAAATCCCTAACGCTAGACGCAAACAAACCCTTCTTCTTCTTCTTCTTCTTCTTCTTCTTCTTCTTCTTCTTCTTCTTTCGCCTCCTCTCTCAATCTCTATCCCAAGATTACGACCCGCCATTTTCTCCAGCCTCCAAACCCCAAAAACCGAAAAAGAAACAGGCCCTGATACAAGTTGCAGAACCGAAGGATGACCCGACCCGGCCTCTCAAATCGGACCTTCCCTTCGACTTCAGCTACTCTTACTCTGAGACGCCGTCGGCCGAGCCTATCTCCTTCCGGTAGTCGCCAAAGTTCTCTCCTTTCGGGCCGGGTCGGCTCGACAGGAGGTGGACAGGGACGGTTGCCCCGGCCCAACAAGAAGTTGACTTGAAGCGGCTCGCCGAGGAGGGAAAACGGGTTCTCGGAGACCCGCTTACGGAGGAGGAAGTGGCGGAGCTGGTTGAACGGTATCGCCACCGTGATTGTTCCCGCCAAATTAACATGGGTAAAAATGCCTAAAGAACCACTTTTTATTTAATTTGCTAGATTGATATTTCGGTTTATACATTACTAGCAACTAAAGAGTTTAGTATATATGTGTTAGGAAAGGGAGGAGTTACTCATAACATGTTAGATGATATCCACAACCATTGGAAGAGGGCTGAAGCTGTGAGGATCAAGTGTTTGGGAGTGCCTACTCTTGATATGTGTTTGGGCCTAAATAAAATATTTTATTTTGGGACTGGATGGCCGAGGTCTATCGAAACCCGTTATGGTTAATTGGTTCCTATCGAGGGAATTGTTTCCTATCGAGGAAGTTAAGATAAGATGTTTAGCGAGATTTCTATCGAGCTTCGATGGGAAGAGGATGTAGAGTTCTATTAGAACTGTGTCTTATCGAGCTGGTTTCACGCGGCTCAGTTTCTATCATAATTAGTTGATATTTGCGGGACTCTTAGAAGAGTTATGATGGAATTAGAATACCTATGAGTAGTATGACACGATGCTGGTATGAAGATTCAGGCAAAGTTACAAGAGCAGAGGAGATAGAAACAGAATCAATGACTTATATGTAAGCAAGTATATAAGGAATGCAAGGGTCTTATGAAAAGCACGACTACACAAACATACAAACAATCCTTGCTATACGCAATACAACCTAGACGGTTATCTCGTCCTCGAGATATCTATCTTCTTGCAACCAGAAAAGTCTGAGTGCTGTTCACCTATCGAGTGAAGGTATTTACGACTCCAAGGAAGCAATTGCAACCTGAAGGTGGAAGGGCTGCTCACTTGTATGCTGAGGGCTTGAATACTCAAAGGAAGCGAGTGTTCTCAACACTTCATCAAGAGATTGCTCTGCTCTACACGAGAGACGTGGGGGTATCGATTTCTGGATCTAGCAGAGAGGTACACATATCAAAGTCCTAGGTTCCTAGGCAAAAAGAACCTATTCGGATAGGGTTGGTGCTCTCCCTATCTTAATCGCTTACATTAGAAGTCAGACGACTGTAACTAATCCATATTCCGTTGAAGAACGGTGGCACGCCAACATCGAAGCACATACAGGATAGACCGGTACACGCGGTTGAAACATCCGATATCAAAAGAGACTGCTTCGCGGAGAGAGTCTCTTCTGGGAGATATTTCTGCATCGAACATTTTGGCACGCCCAGTGGGACTGTCAATACTTCTTTGCGTTTCTAAGCGACAATTGGAGACCCTTATCGAAGGGTTTACCCTCAGTGTCGTAAACATCCACAACCGGTATACCGTGAACACACTGCTAACCAGTGTCGTTCATTGAGTAATCAAGCGGTTAAAGTTATCTTCGCTAGCGACTTCAACGCCATGGAGTTCGAAATTCTAAGTGAAACGGAGATAAAGGCACTCACGTATAACGAATACGTGGCCTACGCAGCGAAACGGGACTTACACCACGCTAGTGGTTTTCGATCATTCGAAGACAGACTTGAGCAACATAATGATCATCTTGCTGCTCAGACCGACTCCTTAAAGGAGATAGCGAGTACTATGCGATCTATGCGACTAGAGTTGAATCAAGAACAAGAGGATAAAGAATCCATAAACGCTCAGGTAACTAGTTTGGCAGAAGGTCAAGAACGCCTACGGGTGGATGTCCAAAGCCTTTTAGACAAAGGATTGGAAGAATACCGCCGGTCAGCGGCAGCTATCACTCAAAGAGTCGATAGGGATCTGGGTTCTCTAACCAAAACCGTATCGGACTTGGCTAGGAAAACCAGACGATCAGAGGATTTTGCTTTCGAGTGGGAGGCACGTATAAATAAACTCATGGATGATTATCAAGTAAGAATAACCAAGATGCATGAGACTTACGAAGCACCGTTTCCCCTAAGCAAAGACGATCCTAATGAATGGCATTGGCCAAAGTTCTATAAACACCAAACCTTCCAGACATTTTCTGGTGACGATGATGCTAATGCGGCAACACATCTGGCTTACTTCACCTTGCAGTTAAGCCAGTTTGCCGAGGACGATAGACTCAAACTAAGGGTCTTCGGTTCATCGTTATCGGGATCAGCCCTCGTATGGTACACTGGCATCGAGAAGGGCTCGATCAGTACGTGGAAGGAGATGGAGGCCTTGTTTATAGACCACTTCGGAACGGAACGTCCAGAAACCACCGTTGGAAAGTTGGCTTCTCTTAGCCAATCGGTGACCGAGAGTCCGGTCACTTTCCTACACCGTTTCCGTTCAGAGTATAACCTCTGTAAGACCCCTCTAAGCAAGGAAGAGGTGGTAGAGATGGCCAAGAATGGGCTGGAGGATACTTATCACCAGCTATTCTTAAATAGCAAGTATTTCTCTCTAAATGAATTCATCGCTGCGGTGACCAGAGCATACAGCAACATGCAGGAGAGAGATAACAGAAAGAACGCGTCCAAAGGGACGTATAGCAATAGAACTTATGACAGGTTAAAGCCAAAAACTGTGGCTTATGTGGAACCAATGGATGACCAGGAAACAGATTCTGAGGACGATCATATAGGGGCTGTGGATTTAATGTCAAGTAAAGTGCTGAAACCCCGAAAGCTTCAGAAGAATAGAGGTCCCGTCAGGCTCTCGACAGTGGCTTTTACTAAGCCAGAGTTCGAGAAGTACACTTATGACGCCAACATGGCGCATGAAATTTTGGACGAGTTGTACGGTCTGCGGGTTGTCAAAGCAGACTTCGGGCCGCTTCCCACGGCTGAGCAGTTAAAGGGTAAAAAATACTGCAAGTTCCATGGAGCATGGAACCATCTTACCAAGGATTGTATCAAGCTGAAGGACCAAATCCAGAAGTGGATCAATGAAGGAAAGCTGGAATTGGAGGGTTCGTCCAAAACAGCAGCATTGGTGGATTCTGAGCCATTCCCTGCTCAACAGGTGAACATGGTGGACGTAAGTTGGCCAGCACCTAGTAGAATCCTTGAAAACAAAGAGGCTTGGAATCAACCAGCCTATTTAACCGATTCATTCAAGACGGACATGGTGGATGAATATTTGGATAGGTTAAAGGATATGGGGTTGATTTTCTTCTACCCTGTCTATAAGCTTAGACATCTACGGTATGAAGGGCCAGCCCAACATTTTTGTAGATTCCACAATCACTTTGGCCATCGAACATTGATGTGTTCAACCCTGAGAGACAAGATCCAGGGCTTGATCAACTAGCAAGTGATTGTAATCACTGAAGACGGAGAGATGGATTTTCATCCTGAATATCCTCGTAGAATGCCATCTCCTCCGATCACAGAGTCTCCCGTCAGCGGTACTTCTTCGGAATGTAGTCAAGGTACACCAAGTCAAGAGAAGAAGAAGTCCAAGCGAAGGACCAGGCGAAACATAGCCTTTGCCCGACCCAAGCGGACGCGCGTCACATACGACGCATCCTGGCGGGAAGAAATATTTGAAAAGCTATGCCAAGATGGAATAGCAGTGGTGCCTGACAATTGGGGATCACCAGACCCACATCCAGATGATGTCAGGGGTCTCCCTTATTGTCAATATCACCACAAGTGGGGAAGTCACGGGACAGCTGTCTGTAGAGATCTGAAATATAAGATTCAGCAGTTGATCGATGACGGAGTAATAGCGATCGAGCAAAAGCCTTCGCTCAACTTAACAGCTCCAATCCCCATGATTGTTGGCATGTT
This sequence comes from Geum urbanum, assembly GCA_946800695.1. Lineage (NCBI taxonomy): Eukaryota > Viridiplantae > Streptophyta > Magnoliopsida > Rosales > Rosaceae > Geum > Geum urbanum. The sequence goes on along the minus strand of OX327001.1, from coordinate 50,558,373 downwards.
GGACGTAACAGGTACTAAAACCAACAAAAGAAAACAATTCAACGACCAACCAACAGCTGGCGAGAGTCTACCTCGTACATCAAAGGATAAAGGAAAAGAGAAGGCGGACCCTAAAGCAGACTCGCCAATATCCCTTTGTGCACACTGTAAGTTGAGGAGTGGGTTGAAGATCTCCTTTGAAGAGCTGGCTCAGGCAGCCAAAACCTTCCCGGAATTATTTTCCAATAAAGATCCTCAGTCCCCACCATCGAAACAAAGGGATACTCCTGCTCCCAAGCGACCAAGAGCAACCAAACAAGCCAGTGTGGTTAAAACACCTGAATCTAAGGTTGCTGAAACGCTCACCAAACCGTACGTTCCTCCCGCTTCAAGGAACATCACAAAGGAGGATGTATGGTATATAAGGGAGAAGGAAAAGACAGTCGAGGTGACTCCAAGTAAGAGGAGGAACCTACAGCGACACTTTGGTAAGGCCAAGAGAGCATTGGATGCTTACGAGGCTGGCCTTATCAAAGAAGAAGACCTGGAATTTCCTCCAGAAGTGCTGCAGAGGCGGTTGAACACCCTTGCAGCAAATCCATTAGTGGTGTTTGGGAAGAAATCTCACGAGCCCAAAGTGAGAGCCCAAAGACCAGGGGTTTTCGAGAGAAACCCAGAATTAGCAAACAAAGGAAAAGAATTTGAACCTACTCTAAAGGTTCACCGGGTAGTTCAGAATCAATTACCAGTAAGGATGCGCCTTACTTTTGAAGAAGACACGGTGAAACAAGTAGGGTTGAAGACACCTCCCAAGGGAGCAGAGGGGCCACCACAACAAAGTATTCCAAGCAAGCCACCAGTCCTGCAATGGAGGCCAAGGCCTTTAGTGGTAGAAGAACAAGCGAAGGCCAAGAAATTAGCCCCAGCTCCCAAGGAAACAGCTACACCACCGACACCACCGCCAGCCATCGATCCTGTTCCTGAGGATATTATACAGCAAGTTGCTCATCTCGAACTGACTACATTGTCTATCGAGGAAGGACAGCCATCGACCAAAGGTGATAATGACAACGAAGACGAGGAGTTGGTGGATTACAGTGAGGATGAGGTCGATGAAGAACACGATTGCATCAAGGAGGACACTGCAGCCATTAACATGGTGTATGTCCTATCCTCCAAATATGCTTTGCCCTCACCAGCAACAATAGACGAATCCAGGAACATCAGTAGTGTGATGCTACAAGATGAAGAACTAGAGGTGCCGGACAGTTCCACACCCGATGGCACACCGGAACTGGATTCACCAGACACAAGAGGACAAATGATGTTCTCCAAGCCCACCATTGACATGGCCATGCACATGCGACCACTATATGTCACAGGACAAGTCCAAGGAGTCCAATTGAATAAACTTTTGGTGGACTCAGGGGCAGCGGTGAACATCATCACCTTTAAGGCACTGGCCCTTATCGGTGTTCCCAAGTCAGCTATCCAAGAGACATCGCTGAGTGTCAGGAACTTCCAGGGTAGCATAACAAAGACCTTGGGGATTGTCTTCCTACAGGTACACATCGGGATAGCTTCAGGCACTTACACATTCTTTGTGGTAGAATGTACATCACCATATAGTGCCATCCTGGGACGTGATTGGATCCATAGAAGCTACTGTGTACCATCCTCGCTGCATCAGCAGATGCTATTGTGGAACATGGAGTCAGGCGAAGCAGAAATAGTCAACGCTGACCCTCGCCCATATTCCGTCTCTACTAATGCTCTAGAAGCCAGGTATTACCACAGTGACCTTAGGCCACTGGAGGTATGTGGCGTCGATAGTAAAGGCCGCCCGATGGGTGTCACGGCCTCTGAATTAGCTCAGTGGGGGATTGTTCAAGCAAATCAGGATAGTCAAAGACCCTACACCATCGAGCTACCATCCAGACGTTCTCCATGAGTGGGTCTCTATCTGAAATAGAGGCCGAGGCTTGTCTTTCGTTGCACGAACGCTTTCATAACTTTATGTTAGAAAGCCAAGCCTTAGAGAAAGTTCCAATGATTGCAGCATTGGAATACGTGGATGAAGACGTTCTGCAAGACTTAGGAGAGGAGGACGAGATTCAACTAGCTCCAGCAGCCTTAGATGATATACCTCCTAAAGTGAAAGATCCCATCGAACACATTCAGGTTGGGACAAAGGAAGAGCCAATGTCTGTGGCTATAAGTACTTTCTTAGAACCTGAAGAGAGGCTCCAGATGATTGAGTTGCTAAAAGAATATGCAGATTGTTTTGCAGAAAAATATGAGGACATGCCGGGTCTTTCACCAGACTTAGTTTGTCACAATTTGCCTACCATCGAGGGAAAGAGGCCTGTAAAACAAGAAATGCGTCGCATGAACACAGAGACAGCAATTCTAGTCAAAGAGGAGGTTGAGAAGATGCTCAAGTCAGGAATTATACGAGTGGCCAAATACAACGAGTGGCTGTCCAATATAGTTCCAGTCAAGAAAAAGAACGGGAAGATGCGAGTATGCGTCGACTACAGAGACTTGAACAATGCAACCCCTAAGGATGCTTATCCTATGCCAGTAGCTGATTTGTTGGTTGACTCTGTTGCCTGCCATGAGATGTTAACATTCATGGATGGTACTGCAGGATATCACCAGATTCCAGTGGCTGATGAGGATAGACATAAAACGGCGTTTCGATGCCCAGGCTTTGCTGGTGTTTTTGAGTATGTGGATATGCCATTTGGACTCAAAAATGCAGGGGCAACCTACCAACGAGCAATGAATTTGATCTTTCATGATCTTATTGGTAAGACCATGGAGGTATACATCGATGATGTGGTAGTCAAAACGAAACATCGAAGCGACCATTTTGAAGACTTGAGACAAGTGTTTCTCAGAATGAGGCAGCATCAACTGAAGATGAACCCAGCCAAATGTGTGTTTGGCGTCCAGGCAGGTGACTTCCTGGGTTTTCTAGTTCATCAGCGTGGGATTGAGATACCGGATGATAAGAAACAAGCGGTTATCAGTGCAGCCCCACCAAAGAGTAAGAAGGAACTACAACGTCTATTAGGAAAAATCAATTTCTTACGACGGTTTATTGTCAATGCTGCTGGGAAGACACAATCATTCTCTACTCTCCTCAAGCTTCAAAATCAGAAAGACTTTGTATGGGAGCCTATACATCAGGAGGCCTTCGATACCATCAAAGCATACTTAACGAACCCACCAGTCTTGGTCCCTCCAAGACCTGGGGTTCCTCTTAAGCTGTACATATCAGCTACCGACCTCTCCATTGGAAGTCTATTGGCTCAGGACGACACAGCAGGGGTTGAACGTGCTATTTTCTACCTAAGTCGTACCTTGAACGATTGTGAAACGAGATACTCTCCAATGGAAAGGTTATGCCTAGCCTTATACTTTTCAGGGTGTAAGTTGAGGCACTACATGCTATCTTTCACTACGTGTGTCATAGCACAAACAGATTTAGTGAAGTATATGTTATCCAGACCGATTCTCCGTGGTCGTATTGGAAAGTGGATTTTGGCTCTCTCAGAATTTTCTTTGCAATATGTCCCTCAGAAGGCGGTGAAAGGCCAGGCAGTGGCTGATTTTTTGGCTCATCATCCCATGGAAGAAGTGGTCGATGGACCAGAACTGGATCTCGCTCGTATCGATTTGGCCCCTTGGTGTTTATATTTCGATGGGTCAAGTACGAGTACTATGGCTGGGGCAGGGGTAGCTTTGGTCTCCCCACGCGGCCAAACTTATTCTTATTCTTTCAGGTTGGACTTCAGGTGCACAAATAATCAAGCAGAGTACGAGGCTTTAATCATTGGATTAGAACTTCTATTAGATATGGAGATCAATGACGTACATGTTCTTGGAGATTCCCAACTAGTGATCAGACAACTTGAGACAAAATACAAGGCAGGTCCAATACTAGAACCTTATGCAAGAAGGGCCTGTGATTTATTGAAGTTGTTTACAGAGGTGGAGTTGAGTCATGTTCCTCGAGAGAAGAACTATGCAGCTAATGAGTTGGCTCAACTAGCAACGGGTGTAAGCTTGCAAGATGGAGTACGAGAAAGAATACTCAAGGTTGAAAGAAGAACCCTTCCATCTTTCCTTGCACGACAAGAAGATAAAAACGAATGGTACGTTGCTACACTTGATCACATCGACAAAGATTGGAGACAGGAAATCATTTCTTATCCTCAGGATCCTAATAATCCGGTTGACAAGCGGATTCGATTCTTAGCTCCCAATTATGTGCTCAAAGATGCTGAGTTATATCGAAGGGGAGAAGAAAACATACTATTAAGGTGTGTCTTTGGACGTGACGCTAAAAAGTTAATGAGAGAAGTCCATCTTGGGACTGCAGGGGCTCATCAAGCCGGTCCCAAGATGAGATGGTTGCTAAGACGGCATGGCTTCTATTGGCCAGGAATGCTCAGAGACTGCATCACATTCGCTAAAGGTTGTGAAGAATGCCAGAGACATGGTCCAGTCAACCATATGCCCAGAATACCATTACAGCCTATAATCAAGCCTTGGCCAACTCGAGGATGGGCTTTGGATTTAATTGGAATGATTCATCCTCATTCATCCGAGGGGCATAAGTTCATTATCGTGGCTACTGATTTCTTCACAAAGTGGGTCGAAGCTCGACCTCTCAGGGTATCTTCAGCGAAGGCCATCCGTCAGTTTTTATTCGAAGATATTATATGTCGGTTTGGCATCCCTGAATGTTTTGTTTCAGACCGAGGGGCAGCCTTTTTGTCTGGAGAGGTAGATACTTTAATGAAGGATCTTGGGATCCATTTTCTACACTCTTCTCCATACTATGCCCAATCCAACGGTCAAGCTGAAGCGAGCAATAAGATCATTATTCATATCCTAAAACGGATGCTCGCTGGAAATGCCAGGCTGTGGCATGAAGAACTTTTCCATACCTTGTGGGCTTACAGGACTAGTAAGAGGACCCCCACAGGTACAACTCCTTATGCACTGATGTTTGGGCACGATGCTGTTTTGCCTTTAGAGATCAATGTTCAGTCTTTACGGGTAATGGAGCAACACAATTTGATCGGTGAAGACTATGTCCAAGCAATGTGGCAAGAGCATGAAGATCTCGATGATCATCGAATATAGGCTTTTGAAAGTCTACGTGCTGAAAAACAAAAGGTGGCTCGTGCCTATGACCAGCGAACAAGGGGCATGAGTTTTGCAGAAGGAGAACTCGTTTGGAGGGTGATCTTGCCTATCGGTGAGAAAACGGAAGGACGAGGAAAATGGTCAGAAAAATGGGAAGGACCATACATCATCGATCGACTGTTGGGTAAAGGAGCAGTTCGTTTGAGAAATCGAGATGGTACTATACATGCAAACCCGATAAATGGTCGTTACCTAAAGAAATTCATACAACCTGTTTGGGAGTATGATGATCCTCCACATGCTGCTTAATCTAGTTTATTCATGCTCTTGCATCAATAAACTACAGGGGCAACTCATATACTCATCGAGGATCATAGTCATCGAATCCACTAAAGATGGTGGCAAAGCACAGTGCTGGACTTTTGTATTGCAGCTCGACCCAAAATTGGGAATGCCAAGTGAGGTATGTTGGGGTAACCAACCTCGATGGGGACAGTGGCTTGGTATCCCCGGGAACTATCACCACTGGAAAGCCAAATTCTTCATCGATGACTTCTGCTGCGTTAGACTTACCCTCTGCCCGCCAGAGGGTATACTTGTTAACAGAGCATACAAGGGGCATAGGGGCATCCTGGCCGAGTCCAAGTTGCCTGCAGAAGTGATTGGGAGCATAAAGCTCATACCCGGAGTCTGGAAGTGGTAGATCCTGGCAGGTGTTCGTCTTAACGAACAAACTCCTTGCTTGATTATCTTGATCAGGAGATGGCATGAAGCCACTTGAGAGGAGGCCAGGATGACGACGATCCAGAATTCTCTCGATGGCGGTATAAGGAAGCTCTTTGCGGTAGCAGAGGTGCTTGAAGCAGCTGAAGTAGGACCATTGCTTGGTCCTAGGTTCCATAGAGACCAGCGACTTGCCCAAAATCTTTTGTTCTTCGAACTTAGGGGTTCTGGAGGGACAGAAGAAAGGGAAATAGACCTGTAGCCAGAGGTCTACCATCCAGAGTGGCCCAGCTTGTTGCAAGTCGAGCCTCGATAGAGCAACTCGCTTGAGACTGTAGTAGATGGAGGCCAGGACGGGTTCAACCAAACTCAGTGGTTCTCCGCTGAAAAGGCGCTCAGCGAGATTAGTCCACGTTTTGATGACCTTTGCTGAGGTCGTGCAGAACAGGTACTTCGATAGCCAATACTCCAAGAAGGCTATTCCTCCCTTCGCGTTGCTTTTCGTTGAGAAATGATTTACCCAGGCGGTGTAGGATGTAGGCCGTTTTTCTGAGGCCTTGTCAGGAGTCTGGCTAAAAGTCTGAGGAGTCCAGTTTTTCTCAGCGGCAGGAACTCCAAAGATGGTGTAGAGGTCGAGCATTGTGATGCTCATATCTCCACAGGGAAGTCTGAAGCAGTTCGCTGTGCAATCCCAGAAGCACATTGCTGCAGCAAGTGGGGGTTTGTTGGCTCCAGCTGGAAGAGAGAAGCATAGATCAATGAGTTCTGTAATTCCTGCTGCTTCCCATCGATCTTTGTCCTGCCTACGGCGTTGGCGGTACCAGTCGAGGTCGTCGGGGGAGGAGTGTGGCCATTTCCCAATAGAACAGAGGCTGTCTTTCTGAGACCATGACTTTGGGTCTGCAGAAGGGTCTACCTGGAGAAGAAGGGAAGAGTTGCAGATGGCTTCCCGAAGGACAGTTGGGAGGTCCGGACTCAATGGGGATTCTAGAAATGGGCCGAGAAGACCTGTATTTTCTTCTATATCTACGGCAAGGGTGCAAGTGGTGTCTGGGTTCGATCGAGTAGCAACGTCCTTGAGCCGTTTGACAAACTTTTTGGCGTGAACGTGGTCAAAAGGAATAGTAATATCCTTACGGGGAGGCATTTTTCCGAGTTAGGGTTTTGCGGCGGTGAGAAGAAAGGTTTAGGGTTTTTGATTGTGAGAGTTAAAAAGTTGCAGTTCTCTGAGCAATTGGAAAGTTTTTTGATGAAAGTTGAAATTTGTGGATATGGACTGTTGCTCTTATAGAGGAGTCAGTCGAGCGTCATACTTTTTCGAAGAATTGATTAGACGTGGCGGTATAACGTTTCAAAGTCAATAAGCACGTCGTTCAAGGTATATTCAAGTCTTTTCACTTGTTCAGAACGTTTCCAAGTTCAAGACATGAGGGGAAATGTTTGGGCCTAAATAAAATATTTTATTTTGGGCCTGGATGGCCGAGGTCTATCGAAGCCCGTTATGGTTAATTGGTTCCTATCGAGGGAATTGTTTCCTATCGAGGAAGTTAAGATAAGATGTTTAGCGAGATTTCTATCGAGCTTCGATGGGAAGAGGATGTAGAGTTCTATTAGAACTGTGTCTTATCGAGCTGGTTTCACGCGGCTCAGTTTCTATCATAATTAGTTGATATTTCCGGGACTCTTAGAAGAGTTATGATGGAATTAGAATACCTATGAGTAGTATGACACGATGCTGGTATGAAGATTCAGGCAAAGTTACAAGAGCAGAGGAGATAGAAACAGAATCAATGACTGATATGTAAGCAAGTATATAAGGAATGCAAGGGTCTTATGAAAAGCACGACTACACAAACATACAAACAATCCTTGCTATACGCAATACAACCTAGATGGTTATCTCGTCCTCGAGATATCTATCTTCTTGCAACCAGAAAAGTCTGAGTGCTGTTCACCTATCGAGTGAAGGTATTTACGACTCCAAGGAAGCAATTGCAACCTGAAGGTGGAAGGGCTGCTCACTTGTATGCTGAGGGCTTGAATACTCAAAGGAAGCGAGTGTTCTCAACACTTCATCAAGAGATTGCTCTGCTCTACACGAGAGACGTGGGGGTATCGATTTCTGGATCTAGCAGAGAGGTACACATATCAAAGTCCTAGGTTCCTAGGCAAAAAGAACCTATTCGGATAGGGTTGGTGCTCTCCCTATCTTAATCGCTTACATTAGAAGTCAGGCGGCTGTAACTAATCCATATTCCGTTGAAGAACGGTGGCACGCCAACATCGAAGCACATACAGGATAGACCGGTACACGCGGTTGAAACATCCGATATTAAAAGAGACTGCTTCGCGGAGAGAGTCTCTTCCGGGAGATATTTCTGCATCGAACAATATGGACAATGTTTGCTTCCATTTTGAGGTTTGGATTTAAATTTGGGTTATGGGATTATTATGGGATTGTTTGTAGGAGAATGTTGGCTGATTGTGGTAGTAGTGTCGTCTATGCAGGACAAGTCTGGCGGGGCAATTGTTTACTGACATATTAATGTGCTTATCTTGTACCGTGGTAGAAATATGATCCCAAGAATCAACCGGTAATACCCGTAATGTTGTGGAAGCCTTATCCTCCTATATATCCGAAGCTTGTGAAGAACGCTGCTGATGGCTTGACATTTGAAGAGATGAAGGAATTACGGAACAGAGGACTAAACTCCCTCCCTGTTATGAAACTCAGTAAGTGCCTTACTTGAAAACTTTAGGTTGTGGATTTGAGATTTTAGATATTTCGGATTATGTACTGTCTTCATATCTTTTTTGCACATTTTTTAGATGTCAATATTTCATGCTTCTATTCTGTGAAGCTTCTATTTATATTAAGAAGTAATATTTTCTGCAGCTAGAAATGGTGTATATGTGAATGTTGTGGATAGAGTTAGGGAGGCCTTCAAGACTGAAGAGGTCGTGAGACTAGACTGCACGCATGTTGGTTCTAGTGATTGCAAAAGAATAGGCTCTAAATTAAGGGTATGGCTTGGAGTTGATATGAACTTTGAGTGCTTTTGTGTTTTTGTACTCCCTTTTAATGTTTTCTGTTTATTGGGGATTCGTTGTATTCAGGACCTTGTACCGTGCATCCCTCTTTTGTTCAAAGATGAACAGATTATACTGTGGAGGGGAAAACAAGAACAAGAACTAGAAGTAGAAGTAGAAGTCGATCAAGTGCATTGACTGATCATAGTAATGATAATAATACATGCTTAAATTGGGTTGGCAAATTTCCCTGTATACCACATGCTGAAAAAATAGTTGCTCACGTCAATTGTAATTTTGTCCAACACTGTGTTGTCATCGCCAATTAACTGTATTTTCTTCGTTCGGGCATTTTTCATGATAAACAACACATTGGTTCTGTAAAATACATTATACATTCGCTGTTAACACTCGATTATATATTTTTACTCATTGATTTTTTTTTTGATACAAGTAACTCCATCAGAAAGAATAACAAAAGAAAGGCAAACAAATACCATCAAAGGAAAATAATGAAAGAAGATGTTTCACTTTTTAGATGTGCATTTTGAACAGTTACACCAAACTACCGATAAACTAAACCATACTATTAGTTAGAGTACTTTACATTTAGCAGAACTAGCTAGCTAGCTACGAAATGATCCTAATTAAATAAGAAGAAAAAGAAAAGGCTAAAGTTTGACTCCAAAATCTCCCTGCGAGAAGCGCGTAGAGAGCCTCTTGCAAACTGTATCTTTTATGGATTTCAGATAGTATAACCGCAGGTATCGCCTTTATCCTGATGTGCTTCGTATGCTGGCGTGTCACTGTCTCACGACGGAATGTGAATGTATAGCTGCTTTACCTGACTTCTTGATTAAATGATTAAGGCGGGGAGAACACCAACATCGCCTGAATGAATCCTTCTTGCCTAGTATCCTAAGACTTTGGATTTTTTCGTGTCTCTAGCAGAACCACGGAAATCGATACTCCACACTCTCTTTGTAAGTACAAAGCAGAGCAACTTCCTTGGCCGTGTGTTGAGAACACTGGGATACTGCTTCCTTGGATTTTCAAACTCTCACTCAATGTGTGACAAGCTCTTCAATCTTCCAGTTGCGTTGCTTCATTGGATCTCGATACTCTCACTCGATAGGTGACAAGCACTTTAATCATCTAGTTACAGGTTTTCTCTGATGAGATGTATTTGCGTATAGCAAAGTTTGTATTTGATCAAGGAGGATCCTTCACTGTGTTATCGCTCTCTTTATATAGTTCAATGTTATCCCAATTCCTTTCACAAAGGAAACCTAATCGATGTAGGAAAGGCTTGATATTCATTAAACCGCATGGATTAGCCATCTTGACTTATAGTCTTAACCTAACACGGAAATAAACCTTGTCATCCTACTCGGGCCGCTCGCCAGATTCAGCCCTCTAAATCCAATATGAGATATTTTATCTCGGGCCCAAACAATTATCTCTTACAATTAAGGAAGGAAAATCTAGCAAATTGCCTCCACAGCGAGATTCTTCACGATATCTCCACAATCTTTGGAGTCAAATATATCTTCAAAAATGTTGATCTTACCGACGCATTCCTATACATACAATCATCATAAGAAACAATAACGACTAATTTCTTGAATGATCCACAAGTACCCTGAGGGTTACCAAAGCTAGCAAAATTGATGGCTGAAATGGAGCGGCTTGGCAGTCCAGTTCCACAGACTGCTTCTCATGCGTATTTGCACGAGCACTTCCAACTCTGATGGTCTGGAAACTCACATTAGTTTCCTCAAACAAGACCAACGTGTTCTCATCATCATCGTCACGGATAAAAGATCGCCGAATATGATACCTTCATGATCGAATACACACTAATTAAGAGGGTAAAGATAAAAGACGTATATATAATTCGATATTAATCACAAAATTATGAATGATAAATATATGTTATTATTACCATCTTTGTGTCAGTCTTGTTTAGCCAAATGACTCGGCCAATATCGACCAATACTATTACCATTCACCCAAGCATCACCCTTACCCAACCCTTATAAATCCACCACAACTGGATCAGTTCCTAGAGGAGCTTTGAAAGTTGTCTGAAATGATAATATAGCACAAGCAAACACACGGACACACATTATATTCTTCTCAATTTACATATTTAATTACGATAACCAATTTAACCTGTATATATTGTAATCAAAATCAGACATACCTTGAACCGAGTCAAACTCTTGTTTACTGGTAAACCTTCAGAAGACCACTTTGCATAACCAGAATCAGGACTATATACCTTGTTTTCCAAGCCATCTAATCCAACCTTGTAAAACCATCTGTGTGCTGACAAATCCTTTATCAAAGTCTCATCAGCATTTTTTCCGATCAAAGCAATCGGACCATCTATTCCAGCAGGTTGCAAATCAAATCCACCTCCATAGTTATGTAAAGAATTCCAATCACACATTAAATCGGCACTAATTAAGTAATCATAATCACATTAAAATCGTCTCAAAAGATTGACAAGGCCATGCCAATTACTACGTACCGAAAATCCAGTTGTTGCACTCAACAAAGCAATAACGTTTTTCTCACGACAAGTAGTATGAGCAGCCTCGTCGAAATCTATATCCATTCAAAGCAATTAGGGGAAACAAACCAAAAAAAGAAGTTTAATTATACATTTATATATATACATTTATGACAAGTAGTAATTACCTATATAACCAAGTTGGACGAGTTTGGCAACTGTTGCTAGAACAGTGCCTCAACACGTGCGAAGCGTGTGCTTCTCTTTTGAGCTTCTGCTGCTGTGTTCTTCTGCTGCTGCCTCAACGCGTCTCAGTCTCTCTCCCTCTGGCTCTTGCTCTCTCTCGCACGCAATCTCCACAGATCGATCTTTCTCCCTCAGCCCACCCTAATCGATCTGAAACCTCTTATCTCTCTACTCTCTCACTCTTCCCTCTCTCCCTCGATCTCTCTCGATTTGCAGCTTTCTCAGTCTCTCATCCATCTCTCCTCGATTGACTAACCTGCCAAAAAGATAGAGAGCACCTGATTTATAGATCGTGTGGGTATTTGAAGTTTCTAGGTTTCAATCTAAGTAATCAAGCCAGTAATCAAGGTCTTCCGATTTGAAGATCGGTCGTTCGTTTCATCATGGGCTCACAGTTTTGTTATTTACCATATGGATTTGTATAGGTTCACATTTGTATTGCAGGTTCTATGATGTGCTTGATCAAGATGAAATAAAGAGGCTCCAGCAACGGAGAAATGTGCTCCTGCTCTGTTTTTCCTAAACCACCCAATAAGAGGAGGATAATCAGAGTAAATTTCTCTATCTTCTCTAATGAAATTTTTCTTTTTCGCATATTTCGTTCTATCACATGTCTAGATCTTTCCGATTTTCGTTGGTTTGGGTGTATTGGTGTTCAAATCTTTTTGGGCTCTTTGCAATTGATCTTAGACGTCCTTGATGTTCAGTTTCTTTCCTTCGATCTTATTCTGAGATTGAGATTTGTAGGACATTTGATTTTGCAATCAGTGGAAAGTTAAGGGTAGGACATTTGTAGTTAAATTTGAATTGTGTCTGCTCTCTCATTTTACAAGCATATACGTATGTTCTCCTCATGTGGAGACCTACTTTTGTTATTCACTAATTGTTTTCTATCCTCTCTCTTTTTTGTATATTTGGATGACATCAGAATTTTATCTTCTCCAAAAGCTCGCCCTATTTTAATAAAATGGTGCTGTCAGAAAAGGGGAGCACATAGTGCCACCATCTGCCCTGGATCTCTTGATGAGAGTTTCTTTTCCTTCACCTTCAGCCCGAGTTAAGGTGGGAATTTTTCGGGATCATTTGTTGTGTTTCCTCTGTTTATCATAAATTGTGCATTTCTAACCCGATATATAATTACATTTTTCTTTGCTAAGGCAACTGAAAGATTTGAAGCTGTCTATCCAACCTTGAAAGAGATTGCCCTTGCTGGTTCCCCAGGAAGCAAGACAATGAAGCAGGTTGCACAGAAGACACTGAATTATTCGATCAAAGCTGTTAAAGAAAGTACTGTCAGCCCTATCGAACCTTTTTATTTATTAAATTGATTTATTTGCAAGTCAAACTGATAGTTCCAGATTTGTGTTATTAATCTTCTTTTTTGTTATTGGCATTTGATGTTTCAATACTTTCCAGGCCTGCTTGATCTATCCGAGGAAACAAGCACTGTTTTTATCTGGTGCGTGACACAGTGTCCTGAATGTTACAAGCAATGGGTATACATTTAGTGTACTTCTTTGCATGCTCATTGAAAATATTCTACTATGTTTCAATGTCATGTGCTCAATGGCATAAAAATTTGGAACAGGACATGCTTTATCTAGACAACCTTGATGCAAGTGTTATTATCCTGAAAAAGCTAGCAGACGAGTGGAAGGAGCACTCTGTTAGGCATACTTCTCTTGAACCCTTGAGAGAAACCTTGAAAAGATTCAGGGAGAAGGTAACCATCTCCTACGTGGTTTATTTTATTTTTGTTGTTTTAAGCCTGTAAGGTAATAAGCCCAGTTATTTCAACTGGAAATTATGAAATGATTTGAAGTCTATTTGCACATCTCCATCGACTATTAAGTGTAGTACTATGGTATTTGTTGCCAATAATTACTAACTAGATAGTTGGGTTTGCCATTTCACTAGATAAGTGTATGCTGAATAGCTGTTATGTATAAAGGTTTTCGTCCTCTTTGGTTTATTCAGATCCAAACATTAAGACTTTATTTTTCTTCAATGCCCTCATAAGAGTTTATGGAGATATCTTTGGTGTGGAGATATCATAGATTTTGGCATTTGGGTTTGCAAGGCTGCTGTGTGATTGATAGATGTGATAGCTGTGTTCAATGCTAATTATCATTAGCATGCCATCAAGTGTTTAATGTTTAGAAGAATGTATATTTCATGCTTAAGCATTGTTTTTATCAGATTAACATACAAATTTTTCTTATTTTTCGAGCCATATGTATATCTGTTTCTATGTATTACACTATCATGTGCATGTGTATTTCCTTTACACTGCAGTGATTTGATTTTGTGTTGTCTTAGTCTATGTTCTAACTTGAGGTGATTATTTTCATAAAATCAAATTCCAATGTTATTCTTTCATGATAGATAGTAATGCATTACTTCTATAGTTTTCCCTTATGTATTGTGAAGTTCAATATACGTAAGAAAGTTGGATCTTTAGCTTGATTTTTTTCTGGGTATAGCAAAATCAGTTCACTTTTATTCCACTTTATGTTGTGATGATGATATTACATTTATACAAATTATAGCTAATGTGATGACAACATTGGTTCTGAGGTTATGTAATGTCCTCTCATTTCCTTTTTATTTTATTTTTTTATTTCAGTTAAATTGTTGTTAGATTTAGACAAAGATAAGACTTCTGAAGTTTGATTATGGTTTTGTGGAAGCCACTGGTTTGGCATATAGGTATATTATTGGAAAAAACAAGGATAGTACCACTGCTTACTGTTGGATGTCAAAGAGGACCTTTTATGTATTTGCAGTCTAGGAAATGAGTATAGGATGCCGAAAGATTGTGTTTCCGACGAGTGAAACTTATAAGCTGATTAAATTTCTTTTTTGTTGAGTATAGCCTTTGCTAGCGGGTTAGAGGAATGGCTTGCTACTTTAGTAGGATCTGTATAACTTGGTTAGCTCCTACTCAAAAAAGTAGAGTAGGATTGAGGTATTTTCCCCTTTTTGTTGGGATCTCTCGCTTCTCTCAAAAGAACCAATTGAGGATAGATTGATATCTCTTTATCCTTTTTTTGCGTGTGCTCCATAAATTGCAATTTCCCCCAATTTGATTACTATTCTTCTTCGTTGCTTGATATATTTTTCTTTTGCTTTATTTTTTGGGGTTTGTTCATTCTGATTGTCAATTTCAATCTAATTGGGCTATGCTTCATTCTCAGCTTAAGATGAATTTATACGTTGCCATTCTCAAGTATTATTTTTTGACGAACCTGGTCTAATTTAGGGAAATATAACATGATTATGGTAGTATTAGCACGAATTATGTTTGCATTCAGAATTGTGTTTCTACTAATAAATAGAGTCGAAATATAGCCCATTTGTACAGAGTCAACATAAAATGATGTCCTTACTCATTCAATGCTCAATACCTTCTTGAGCAACTCCTTTGCACAATGTCGCATACATGAATGCAGCTTTTCCCTGATGTAGCTTACCCAAGAAGGTATTGTGCTGATACAAGTGTTTTCTAAATTGTCCAAATTTGTTGTTTGTTGTATATGAATTTCTCTTAGACTGGGATTTGATGTTGGTGTAGGTGGGTAGGCCTATGTGTTTATTTATTGATTTGGGTTTTCAATTTAGTGATCTGAGTAATGTTGCATTATCTGTAGTTTAAAGTTTGAGGCTTTCATTGTTTGGTGTTGTAAATCTGGGTTTAAAGATGAAAGCTTTCATAGTTTGGTAGTATTGGATTGATATGAGTTTTTGCTCAATCGGTATCAGTAATTTTCGCAGTTGAGAAAACTATATGGAAAGGGACAATTTCGTTACTTTTGTGTACATTTATTATCTGTAAGTTTAAAGTTTGAGGCTTTTATTGTTTGGTGTTGTAAATCTGGGTTTGAAGATGAAAGCTTTCATAGTTTAGGGGTATTGGATTGGTGAAGAGGTATGGACATAGTGGGAAATCTTGCATGTTTATTTTTCTTTTTGTCTAATAGTTTCATCGATTCTCTGGGTTTATGGTTTGATACAATTGAGCAAGTGAGTTTGGTGCGGCGAGGTTGTTTGTGATATCTCTTATTAGTTCGATTGAATTGGATATCAATCATAGTAGAAATTGGCAATCCAAGGATTTCGGTTTTGCTTATTTGGGTGGGAAATTCAATTTTTTTGTTGAAACTAGAAATTTGCTATTTAAGATGTTCAGCTACATTGTTTTGTTTTCTTTACTGTCTGGGAATATATATTGTGAAGCCAAGATCTTATCTGCATAAATATCATTTGAATGGAGAGAGCCTTTTATTAGTACGTAGTATCAATGGTCTTTGTTTTTGCAAAACGGTTACTGTGTTTTGGATTGAGCCTTTAGGGGTAAGCAATCCCATTTTGGACAGTAAGCAATCCCATTTTTAAATACAACACGGTAACCGTGGTGCAAAAACATCCATAAAGGCTCTCTCCATTCAAATGATATTTATGCAGTAACCGTGGTGCAAAAACATCCATAAACGATTGCTTATTACTGCATAATTTAGGGGTATTGAATTGATATGAGTTTTTGCTCCTCCTTTTTGCCGTTAAAAAAAAATCAGGGAATGGACAATTTGGTTAGTTTTAGTGTCTATCATTGTTGTAGGTTCTACTGTGAAATAATCATCTCATACTTGACGTGATCGGTTCTTGGTCTTTCGGCAACAGAGAAGAATGAAAAAACTTCATACCTCTGTTTGGCTGGCTTTTCTAAAATTTCTAGCAGCTCGAGTTGATTGCTTAGTGATGCCAAACAACAATGAAGTCTCATCTCCTTGATACTTCAGACGCTTCTTCAGGACTCCAGTTTGTGAAAATGCATCTACGATCAGTTACTCTTGAATTTGTAATTTGAAGTGTTATTTTTGATAAGTTTCTGCTATTACAAATACTATGTTTGTATATTGATTTTTTAAAAAGTAACATAAAAGTTTAACATTGGTTACTAATTAATCCTAATATATCTTGGATTTTGGATTGATGTTCTTAAAGATTTATTTATGATATTTTTATTTTTTTATTTTTGTTTCAATTCATCGCAAAACCGTGCATAAACCGCGCCTGGGCGCGGGCATCCACCTAGTGTATAACATTTGTCTTACCAATATATTTTCCTTTAACATAAGCATGTAGAATGCTACCAGTTCCATTGATCCTTATTGTGATATTCTTAGTCCTCCAAATTGAATCCACATGTTTGATCTTAAGCCTAGTCAAAGCGCAAGACAATATATTTGAATTTAAATAAGATAGATAAATAAATGTATATAAGAAAGGAAACAAAGGTTGATTATAATTTACCTTGTCATGTACCAAATGTAATCACTAGCATCATTTGCAGCCTCTTTTTGCTCAATGAGGCGATTTGCAGCAACATCACCTTTTCCATGAACTCTGTACTCATCTATGTCCTCTGAGCTCCATTGCCAATATTGGAGAGATTTAGGTTCATCTTCAGCCTTGTTAGGCACTTTTACTTTTACTGTCGTTTGGGTGCTTACCTAGTAAATAAATTGAACACAGAATAAGTACTTACAACACAAATCAAACAAAATGAAATAGGCTTAATTGTCAATTTGTTACTCTAGGAATGACTATTGTGTCAATTTATGACAAAGTGAGAATATAACTTTTATTTTTCTGTAGTGTACCTTGGCAGTGTTGTATGCTACAGTTTTGCAATCAGGAAGAATACTAACAGACCAAGCTGAACAGTGTAATTGTTTCCTTGGAAAGTGATAGCGGCATCTTTAACGTTGTTTGCATTGCCGACCATACTGATCAAGAGGAGCATTGTAATCATAAGAAGTAGTGATGTATCCTGCTGCAGTTCGACCAAAGTTTGTGCCGCCATGATACTGGAAACAAAATGTTTGCATGAAATAATGAGAGACGAGAAAAATACGTCTCTCTCTTAAAAAATAAAATAAAAAAATTACGCATATATATGTAAGTAAGTATCCTCACCATGAAGTAGTTCACAAATGTGCCTCCGGTTTGAAAAAACCTTGCAACAGCGAAAGCAAGATCCTCGGCGGTCCTGTATGGAGAGAACCCCAGTTCTTGAACCCGCCAGTCCAGTTTTCGGTCCACATTTTAGGATAATTCGGCTTCGGTGTCCATTGGTCACAGTAGAAGCCGCAATGTGTTTATCTGAAACTAAAAACAAAATGGAATAACTAAATAAGTATACTACCACATAATTTCTCATTGCCGACGACTTATAGAAACAAAAGCCAACGATTTTTGAAGTCGTCGGCAATAATAGAGTATTGCCGACGATTTGTTGCCAAAATCGTCAGTAATAGTGTTATTGCCGACGATTTTTGCAACAAATTGTCAGCAATAGTACTGTTACCGATGGTTTATAGCCTACAAGGTATTGTCGACGATTTTTACGAAGTCGTCGGCAATACCTTGTAGGCTATAAAGCGTCGGCAATAGATCGTCGGCAATAATACTATTACCGACGATTTTGGCAACAAATCGTCGGCAATACTCTATTATTGCCGACGACTTCAAAAATCGTCGGCCTTTGTTTCTCTAAGTCGTCGGCAATGAGAAATTATGTGGTAGTATATGAAAAATTCTTGCATATTCATGATCTGAGATACCATTTTTTTTTTCTGAATATTCTTAGCCATCGATTTAATAATTTATTTTGGAATAAATTTAACGGCCTAAAATATTTAATTTCTTGATAATATATTTTTCTTACCTTTTATAGATTGATGCCATTTTCTTTTTCAGCTTTCTACTTTTATTATGTTATTCAAAAAGATAGTAAATTTTTACACTTTAAAAATATATATGTTCTCAATGATGTAATGTGATCGATCCTCCAATGGATAATTAGAATTCTAATTTATGTAAATTTTATCATCAATACATACTTACCTCTTTATATATGTTGTTTACTATAAAACTACCTACAAAATTAAGATACTAACTGATAAGTTTTTATTTTTTTGTAGTAATTACATATTTATGACTACACATTACTATCATATAAACTAAATTTACAAATGGTACCACGATTGTGTTCTCCATTGGTAAGTCTCTTTGTTAATCTATAATCACATATGTTCTCAATGAAGTAATAGAGTGTCTCGTAATTATAGTAGTAAATTGTTTAATTTCCATCAAGAATAAATAAGTACTTATTTATAATTAATTTCACAACCCAATCCAAATAATCGATGTATAAGTGATAATCATAGTTCATTTTGTAAAGTACGTATACATTTCTAAAAAAAATTCAAATGTTTCGGAAAAAAAAAAACCTATTTCGCTGCTTGGCAATGACGCATCTACGACAGCCCATTGGCGATCTCTATTCGACGAGAAGTTTCCTCGGCGTTCCTTCTAGGACGTCTCGAGTAGACGTCGCAACTTTGGCTTGGTCCTGGAGTTTCTTGGATTTCGGGACCTCAGGTGGTTCCTCTCAAGGCCGACGAGCACTGCGGTGGGAGGCGACGAGTCTTTTTGGTCGACGGGGAGTCTATCCTGCACGCACAAGGTTGAAGCGCCATCGCGAGGAGGTGAGCTTGCTGGATGAGTTGTTGTTCGGTGACGAAGGTAAGCCGTTGTGCTATTGGCGACGTGATTTTCCACCGAATGCGGTGGTGAGTTGGGTCGAAAGTTTCTGGCGGCGTTTGATTCTGTACAACGAGGTAGGCGATTTCAGGGAGTCAATACTCGAGTTGGGCTCTTAGGTGGGACGGGTTTCCATGCGATAGTAGCTCCGGTGCGAGACATTTGAGGGATTATTTTGGGCAGACATGCTTGAGGAACTGTATGGGCTTATGGTTGGTGGGCAAGGGTTTCTGAGCACTTTCCCTCTGGTTTCGACCGTTCTTGGGCCTTCAGGGTTGGGTCTGATTTTATGGACTTCAAGACAGATCTCTAAGGTCAAAATTTGGGATCCAGAAGGATGCTACGTATGGGATTTAGGTGGTTCGGTGAATCTGCAAACATGCTAGAGTTGTAGTAATCGGCTTATTTTTGTCGCATTGAAATTGTGTGTTTTCGTTAAAGCGGATATACCTACCAAAATTGAGTTCTTTGGGGTGTGGAAACTCTCTTCAATACAGTTCTCGAATTTTTGTGTGAGGACTATAAGTCAATATTTGACATTTTTTATAGATTTAAAGAGTTGTACTTGAAAGGACCTGACTCCGATTTAGTTGCCTAAACCGAAATCAAACCCCTTCGAAAACATGACCTTAATATTTTTTTCTTCAGAGTTTACTTAGAAGTACGTGAACCATTATTAGAACCTGCAAAGAAAAGACACTTTGAATATTCCACAAAAGCCAAACCGTGGGGCTCCGTTCCCCATCCGGATTTCTCAACAACATAATTATAATAAACCGAAAATTTACAAGAAATCCAGAAACATTCAGGAGTAAACTCAACTGAAAACGAAGATAAGTATTCAGAGCGACGCTTATATACATCATTTACATCAAGTAAGTCGAACAAGAAACCTACAGAAACTGAAGTGTGATTTGAACTCTATGCCCCCACAGTCGACGCCCAACACTGGATCCCAAACTACAAACTGGGCAAAGGAAATCGAAAAGTCCAGGGGAAGACAAATAAAATTGTTAGAATGAGTGGACGAAAATAATAATATGTCTTTCCCAAATATATGCTCATAAAAGCATAAAGCGAGTCAATGCATATGAAAATCCCGACCAGGTACATTTTCTCTGATCCACAAATATGCTCGTAAAATCCTGCGGGGTCACTCATGGACTCCTCCGCATAGTACAGTCTAATTACGGGATCATAGACCCCCTCGTGATTAATAAGCCTGAAAGACCTCGGGTCAGGATATCTGTCCCCCCTTGGAGCATCTCGGGAATCAGCCGAGAAGCCAAAACATCGATGCATACTTCAATATCCAAGACTGTAATCTGTGTAAAAATCATAAATCATTTCCATGCATATGCATAATCGTAATATGTTTAATTATAAAATGTATACTTATATGTACATAATTATAACTGCATACGTAAATGCATAATCATAAACATATGTTCATAAAATGCATAAATCAAGACTCACAATTAAACTGTGAAAATAAAATGTCCACTCACAGTACTGAGCTAACTCTGAGGTTCGGCGGAAGATCCCTCGCCAAACACTCGATCCCGATCACCTGAATAACAGGGATACGATCAATATATATTGAAACACAACATACAGAGCTAATACGTCAAGAACCCTGCGTCCTCGAAAGACGTATCGCTCGAAATATCGACGAGGATAACAAAATTCCCAAAATATACCCAATTAACCCTCGTCCCAAAATAGAATGCTCAAATCACCTCAAAAACCTCATGACTACGACCGAGATGCGATTACGAGCAAAACGGTATAAAAATATCTAAAATCTAAAAAGTCAACCCTCGCAGAAGCTGTACCGTTGACCGCCGCCGGCGGCGGCACGGCGTCAACGGTGACATTCTCTGGCAGAGGAAGCCTAGAACTCATCTACTCCTCAAGCCCAACTCCGGCGAGCACCAAACGGTGTCCAAACCCAAAATTCCTTCACCTAAAAGCATCTATGAGTAGAGGGGAGCAAAACCCCTAACCCCAACGACCCCAAAACATGCCGGAAACCTCCACCTGAATCCGGCGAAATCCCAAAACTTCATCAAGTTCGAACTCAACCAATTCCACTCAAACCAAGTTCTAATCAATAGGAAATCACAAGAGGATTCTAACCATACCCAAATCTTGGCCGGAGGTGGCCGGAAACACCAAGTCGGACGGCGACAGCTCGCGGTTGCGGTGGAGCTCCGGTCAACGCGAGTCAACACGGTCAACAGTGGTCAACGCCGGTCAAACCGCCCAAATACGACTTTTCGAAAATTTTACGACTATTCAGATATTTATACGTGCGACCCAAGACGATCAACGGTCCAAAACGAATCGAAACCAAACGGATAAACACAACTAAATACAACGGCCGAAAATATTCATAACTTATTCCATGTAACTCGAAATAATCCTCCGGAAACTCCCACGAGGTCGAAATCATGTACACTACAACTCTCGTGAAGGAACTCATACCAAATTCTCACCCTATAATTTAGTCGTAAACAAATCCGTCATATCGACTAATTACGACAAACTGCAATTAATCGTGAAACTTGCGAATCAAGCCAATTAACATACCATTCCGATTCGGGTCATTACAGTACTCACTACTAATTACGTTATTCTTCTCTTGATTAGAGTTAGGGTTACACGTCATTTGTTTATGTACGTTCTATTCAGGCTTTGAGGGTCTTATAATGAAACCTTCTTTATTCAAAAAAATAATTCATTTTGCAGTAATTACTTCACTTATGACATATATACTAAATGATAATCAACTTTACTTATGCGACCACAAATCTGTAATAAATATGATAAAAGCTATATTTTTATTACGAATATGATTATTACTTCTCTCACCACAATTTTACCACATATCACAAAAATTTGTGTCTTATTGATAATAGGTATTCTATATTTGATAATTACTTCATTTAATACCTCCTTTACACTACCAGAAAAAAAAATTATAGCCAACAAAAAAAAGAAAAATAGGTTGATGAGATTTTTTTTTCGTCCGTTATAGTATACTTTAGCCGATGATAACTTTACATCGTTGGCTAAAGTTTTTACTCGTCGGCTAAATTATTTTAGCAGACGGGAAAAAAACATCGTCGGTTTTAGACCCAAAAAATCGTCAGCTAAAGTTTGTCTAAAGCCAACAATTTTTTTTTACTAAAGCTGACGACTGTGTCACGTGTCGTCGGCTATACTTTAGCTGACAATCTTTTTACATCGTCGGCTAAAGTTATCGGATTTAATACCCCAGGTTCGCCCAGACCGTTGCTCTTCTTCGAAAATTAGGGTTTCCTCTCTCTTCGTCGCTCGCCCAGACGCCGCCTATCTCTCCTCTACTTCATTTCAGGTTCTCTCTCTCTCTCTCTCTCTCTCTTGAAATTTCAAATTAGGGCTGTGTGAATTCGGATGTTGATTTCTAGAATGTTTTGTTTTGATTAATGTTGATAGGAATGATTATTGTTGAGGAAGATGTTGATTTGTAATGTAGTGTTGATTAGGAATGGATTGTTGATTAGACAGATGATATGGTGATGAACCCTAATTTTAGGATGATATGGATTGACCGCCGCTCTCTCGACAAAAAACCTTAATTTCTCTCTCTCTGTCCGCCGCCGCTCGCCGAAAGCTTAGCTCGCCGCCCAGCCTAGCTCATCGACATTGCATCTTTCTCACTGCGCCGCCGCCACCCCAGCCCACCACCGAGCTCTGTCTTCTGCCGCCTGGCCCTAGCCCGCCACCAAGCTTTGTGATTAGGTTGTTGTAATTTTGCTTAGGGTTTATGTTATTGTAATTTATGTAATTTAGTGATTATTTTTGGTGAATTGTTGTAATTTGTGTAATTTTGTGAATTGAAATCCAAAATGGTTTGTGTAATTTGTGTAGTTTAGCTAGTCCACTTCAACAATGCAGAATATAAATAATGAATATGGGAATTTGCAGGTTTTGAGAATTGAAATCCAGAATCTGGAGTTTTTTTTTCTTCAGAAATATGCAGACTTTAACTAACGAGTTTCAAACTTTAGCTAAAGTTTAAACTTTCTGCCGACGATTTATTTTGTTGTCGGCTAAAGTATGGACTTTAACCGACGACCTTTTTTCAACGATACTATAACCGACGAAAATGTTTAACAGGCTGACGAATTTTTTTTGTCGGCTATAGGTTTTCTGGTAGTGTTACCACAAAATGAACCATTTGACAAATATGACTACTGCTTCTTCTTTTTTTTATAAAAAAAAAAAAGAACTTTCGGCTACCTTTAGGCCTCGATTAATGAAATTGTAGAATACAATGGGGGACATAAAATCTTAACTCCATAAGAAGAGAAACATCTGAAATACTATCAGACGACTCAACAATAATATGACTACTTAAAAATAGTTAAAATGGTTAGGTTCATAAATATACTTAAAGATATGTTAGTCATTGATGTTGTAATAAAGTTCTTCATTTGGAAATCAAGGGTACTAATTTGATAAAAAAAAATCTAATTATGGTATTTATATATTTGATTATGTAATTACCACAACAACCATAATTTTGATCACTAGTTATTTTAATTCTACTACAGTGTAAATTATTATATAATATTCACATGTTATATATTTATGGAAAGTGTTAACGATGGGAGAATAATGTGCTTCTTAGTGTGATAATATTTTATTTCAAAAAAGACATATGACAACATATAATTGATACAATTATACTAAATAATAATAAAAAAATAATATCCATACCCGAGTACCATAAAACGCCCAATAAGTCTATAATCATGCATATAATTAATGTCAGAATGAAAAAGAATTAATATATATGTACCATTGGATCTGGGACATCATCTTGTTGACACATGATCCATGGAACTCCAATGTCAAGGGATTCAGCAAAACTTGCACACCAGTCACGATAGGCTTTACCAGCAGCTCCATACCACCATTCCACATTTCCGTATTCATTTTCAATCTACCATATATAAATGAACATGTTTGTGAGTCACAGACACTGGCGGAGCCGGCCACCGACTTACCTGGGCTTAAAGCTCAAGTAAGGTTAATGTGATTATTTTATTCATTAATTCACTTTGTCGTTTTTTGTATCTTCGTAACATTGCTCTTCTTAAGTTACCGCTTATTTATTCTCCCTCACCAAAATACACGAGTTTTTCGCAAAATTAAAGATTCAATGCTTGTCTAAAATATTTATCTTTGATTTTTTATCCTGTTTTTGGTATTTGCTTTGCCCATTCTAATCCGTTCAAGTTTAAAGTTTAGAACTTTTGTTTGTTGTGTTTGTAAAATTATATTATTTTTTCTTAGTTTACTATGTTAAAATTTAACCGTCATGGTGAAGTGACAAAAACCTTTAAAAAAAAATTGTGCGCAACACAGAACAAAGCTTAAAGTTTAGAACTTTAGTTTGTTGTGTTTGTAAAATTCTATTACTTTTTTTTAGTTTACTATGTTAAAATTCAACCATCATGGTGAAGTGACAAAAACCTTTAAAAAAAAAATTGTGCGCTGCACAGAACATCATCAAGTTAACAATTAACCCGAATAACAATTCAATTCTAGTTCCGCCACTGGTCATTTGCAGTTCGCATTATAGAACCGGGCATATTGTGCAACCAAACAGGAAGTCCTCCATAGTTCCATTCAGCACATACGTAAGCTTGTATTCAAGAAATTTAGTCTTTGCTACAGTATATATTTATATATGTGTTACAAACAGTCCAAAATTATGTAGAAGCTTGAACAAATTACTAATAAGTAATAAACAACAGCCTTTCCAAAAAAATAAAAATACAAAAATAAACAACAGTGCTCCTCCACACAAACCATTAAGAGAGAGCTTAAACTAGCTAGAAACCTGAGGAGGATTCCTACCATCTCAAACAGCTATAGCTGATTGGATGTGGATCAACAGGTTGTACTTGATACGAATCAGGTGAAGCCAGGAATCACATGTACTATAACTTGTTTCATGGTTATATCAGTATCTTCTTTCGTGCGTGTCTTCTTTCAGCAACACATTCTGAACTAACCAAGGAGGTTATCCAGACCTGATCGGACCTTACAGGCTCATCATCATCATTCCTATGCCAGGTCCAGAAGGCGTGGGTTGAATTCAGTATCTTTAGCTCTCCATGACCAAAACTTGCTTCCCTGAAAACTGACCACTCAGGTGATGGGTGTTTATACCTGTCAATTTGTGGCAATTAATTAGAAAATTTCAAAGAAATCACAGAGCAATGTGAAAGTTTTTAATACAGCAACAGTGGATAAAAGGAAAACGGAAATAAAAATAGGCTAAGATCACCGTCCAATATATTAAGGGTTTAAGCTTCCCAAGTTCATGCATGCTATTGGGTACTTTTACTCACTCTCTTCTTTTTTAGCACAATAAATACATGGAAACCTCTTTAGCACAGAGATATACCTTTGAGCTAAACCTTCTCTATTTCCTCCATCACCAATGGTTATGTGGACAGCACCGCATGCATCTGATTTTCCACCATTCACACGTTGCTGCCAAACAAGGGATATCGATCAAACAGACTTCCATGACTTTTTAGGTAAAAGATATATGTGAAATTGCACTTGACTATACCGAGCGTTCATATGCATGAACATGACCAGAAAACACCATATCAACACTAGCAGCATATAGCAATGGCTCCACTGCTGCCATCATGCCGTCCCCTTCGCCTTGATGAGCGAAATTAGTATTATACCAGGGAACATGAAATAGCACAAGCAGCCAAGGTGTCTTCTGTCGGTCTACTTTTGAAAGATCACCCTGCATTTTAGAAATAATGAAAACAAAAGAAACTTTCTGTTACATGTCTTTCTAAACTGCCCGTTGTTTGAAACAATAATATTAAATGAAGAGATATGTGAATAAGAAAATAACTCAAGGTAAAAATCATTGAAGAAAACACCATACAACCAATCTTAACAGGAAAGTAATGACCAAATAAAACCCTACGCTCTTCAGATACACCTCTTGAACCTCAGATCACAACCTTCTTTTATCAAAAATATATTATCGAGAAACAATGAGAAAAACAGAATTCTTAGCAGAACAGTATCATTATTTTTGACAAGAGAGAGTAAGTTAACTAACCTTCAACCACTTATACTGATCTGAATACTCATCATAATCAGTATATGAACCAAGCATGATAATATGAGCACCAGAAACTTCAAAGGAATAATAAAGATTTGAACTTGATCCACTCTCTTCATACGGCATTTTCCACCTAGAATTATAGGATTGAAACCCATCTTTAAAGAATGGTATGCTCTCCTTTTCATGGTTTCCCTGGGTTACCATCCATGGCCTTACACTTGCAAGAGGCTGTACCAGCTCACCAAATGTATCCCAACGAGACTGCACATAATCAGCATAGGAAAGGTCACCAGGAAGCAGATGCACATCATACTTGCAGCGGTGAATGTGGTCAAGAGTTGACTTTGTCCATCCAGTTTGACCAAGATCTCCCGCCACGGCAAAAGTAATCGGAAACTGAGCTGCAGGGGTCTTGAGCTGAAACTCAGGACCTTGTCCTCCACATTTGTAAAAGTAAACAGTGTCATGTTCAAGAGGACCAATGATAGTATGGTGTATCAGCCCTGATTTATAGAACAAATAACTATACGTTGTGCTTTCTCCTTGAGCAACAGAGCTATATTTCTCTGATGATGTTCCATATTCAACAACTGAAGGAGCGTCTTTATCATCAGTTACCCATGTCACTCGCATGTGCTTGTGTGCTGCCAAGGAAATGTGCACCTGCAATAGGATTTTGTGCAGAAAAGACGTGTTATTCTAGACGAAGAAAGAGATACACCAGACTTGGGAACAAACGCTTAACCAATTACTTGCTCCAAGTAAACATCAACACAGATCATTACCCCAATCGGGCTGACAAGAGAAAAATGACATCATTCAAAACACTGGAGGCATATATAAATCCATCATCTCCAATGGTCAATCAAATTGCATCAAGTAACATACCAATTCATCACACTACTATTAAAACCTGACCAATTGGAACCAACTACACTCTTACAGTGCAGGTTTTCCTGTCTAACACAGGAAACACAATTTGATGAAGCTCATGCCGGCGCATAATCCATTCCATCAAAAACATTATATTCCCATATCAACCGAAACTGGAAACCTTTTTTTTTTCTCCCTGGAATTTATGGCCAAATCAACTAAACAAAATGATCAAGAAGTATACACCAAGATACTCAAAAGATCAAGAACAATAAAAAAGATTAGACATAATCAAATAACATAAAGGAATCTCCTTTATGGAAAAACCAGCAGAACCCAACAACAAAATGAAGCTAAACTTTGTGGGTTCACAAGAAATGTTATAATCTACAAATGTTTAAGCAGAAAATGAAATACCCAGAAAGTGAAAGATGTAAAAGAATGAAAACTGACCTGTTGGGGATGGGAAGAGGGGTGTAGGATCCGTGAGAATTGGAGGTCTTTTCGAGGCTGAGGTCGGACATAGTCGACTGCTATCACTGTGGTGGCCACCAAGATTATCAACAAAAATGGTAAACTGAGTTTGGAGTTCATTGTCTGTTCCTCAGCTAAACCATAAAAAGAGACAGACCCACTATCAAACCCAAGAACTAGCCTTTGGCTCTTGTTCTTTCCAAATTGGTCTTCTTTTTGGAGTGATATGGTTGAAAGTTGAAACAACCAAATTACCCACCTTTTTTCTTTTCTTTTTAGACTTCTTCAATTATGATGTTCTCTGCAAGATAAATTTGTATGCTTTTTTCTGAAGTTCTGAGCTTTTCTCAAAGTTTTGAACTTTTTTTCAACGGTGCTACCGACCTGAACAACAGTTTAAGTTAAAGGGCTTGTGCTATGTTAGGTTAATTTTTATTGATGAGAATTGTTATGACTTTTGAGCTACTTGACTAAAATGAGTTCTAATCTATGATCTTGGTTTGCTTGTGTTCATGTTTGTAAATCATCTGAACATGAGACTGTTGCAAACTCTTGCACTTCATTGACGTAAGAGTGCAAAAAAGGGAAGGGGGAAAAAACTGAAACGATCGGAGTTTGATTCCGAAAGAAGAATCATACAAGTGTTTGCATGCTACAACATTTTAAGCTGTACATTCAACATTGGGGATTGAATTGGATTGAACATTCGGCCTTCTTCTTTCCTTGGAGCACTAGTAAGACCCTATGAGACTTCTTTCCCATTCAAATACACCAAATTTATCTACATCCTGTGTTGATGAAACCTGATATTCAGATGATCGTTTGCCTAGCGCATTTGAAAATATAACTAAAAGTGTTTCGCAAGCGTGGAGTTCCTCCACCTTCTGCAAATCATTGACTGTCAATGTTGGATCGGTCCATGGCTGGTAAAATGACCTGCACAGATTGTAAGGCAAGAACACCAGTTAGAATAAATGGTATCAGGTGGCAATATCAGACGGGAGCAAGAACTGCAAAGCTCATCCCTTAAATGATTATCACATTTGTTTCAAATTTTGATTTTAAATTTAACAAAGCAGGCAGCTATTTACTCCCAAGTTTGTCATCCAAATCCAATATCTTAAAAAGACATACAGGTAATCAGGATGAAAAGATTAGTGGGGAATAGCAGTGCCCTTTCACATATAAATGGAAGAAAAAAACAACTGAGACTATATTACCATCTCCAGGCAGGATTAGCTTCATTAGGACAGCGTATCTTTAACCACAGTGATTGCACAGTTTCATTATCATGCAAGAAACCTGAAACAGAAAATTTTCAAAGAGTGTCAACGTAGATCTAGTGATGATGCACATGAACTTTAGTGTGACTGAAACATTTGGTCCAAATGTTTTTTTTTTATCTTTACCACTCTTGTCAAATCATCCCAGCATCCCAATCAAAGGCGTCAGAAATTGAAGCAGGCATTTAAAACCTAAAATAGATTAATAATACTATTTGGAATTTGTACACTTTTTTTTATACTTTTCCATGTCAACCAACAACCAACCCACTGAAATGATTTTGAAACCAACATTCCCTGTTCTGATAATATGAGTTTGAAAATGAAAATGAACTTTTAAAAATTTAGTTTCTACTACATTACTGGAACTAATCATTCATGGATCCAACTCCCCACTCCCCATGTTTAACCGAAACACTAAACTAATAGACGCTGAATGCATAATCAACCAAACAAGTATGATACCTTCGCAGATGGAGGCACCGGAAAGGAGAAGACTAAGGGCAGCAGCTACAGATGGTTGCATGTCGTAATTTGTTCCAGATAGCTGTTGAAGATATAAAATTGCTGATGCTAAGATCTCTTCACAACCATGTTCTTTTCTACCATTTTCTCCACATGCCTTATCAGCATGAGTCATTAAAGACTGCAAATTTTTCATATTTAACCTTTCTGAAACCCGGTCACCAGATATCCAGTCAAGCTTCCCAAGAATTACAGTTGCAGTTAGCCAACGCAATAGTTTTGAAATCAAAGAATTATCAGGCACATTTTTTCCCTCTGAGATAGTAGTGAAACATAGATAAGAATCTTTGGGATGAAGCATAGTTGCAGAGTCTGCTTCTGCAGCACTGGAAATTGCCCACATAATAAAACTTGAAAGCTTTTCACCCCTCTGGAACATGGAAGAAATGCTTAGTTTTCATCGTATGATCAGAAGAAATACTAAAGACTAATCTTGTGGACTACAAACAAATTGAGAGAAAAAACTAAAATTCTCATAACTAAAAGGGATATGGAGGACTTCTAGCAAGTATAGTTAATTAGCAGAAAATCAACCATATGAATATATGATACCACAAATAGCTAACCTTGCTTTATTCCACAGTATCATAACCAACGTACTGAGAATAACTAAATCTTAGCAATGAATTTGCATATCTACATGCACACATAACCAGCATGCATGGTCAAAAACTGAATATCATACTATTGTAGCATCCCCATGAAATATTAGGAAAGTTCAACAAAGCTCAGAGGGAGAAGAGCAAATAAGAAGAGCTTCTCCACTTTACTTGGTACTCTGACACCACGGAGGAAAGTCCTCATTTTCAGTCTCCAATTAAAGAGACATGATAATTGCAAGAAAACTGAAGAAATGTATATATTAAAGTGAGAAAGAGATATACCATACAAAAGATGGAAGCTGAAGGAGCACTCATAAGAATGGCATCTAGGCCAAACTCTACATTAGCACATGAATTTGCCTTCTCACACACCTTGACCACATTATGTATACTATATAGATCATCAACTGATATAGTAAAATGTGGCTGATATATCGTCCTCTTCTGGGATGCCTTGAATGTATGAATTATTATTTTGAGAATCCGATTGACGAGTGCAACATTATCCATTACCAAATTCACATCCTTGATGAGAAACTTGTAGAGATGAGATGTGAGTTCCATGAGCTGCTCTAGGGCATGGTTTTGCAACCATTCAGTAACAGTTTCTGAAGAAATAACATCGTTGACCACCTAAATGCAAAACATAGGAAAGTAAGCACATAGGAGAAACACTAGCTATCTTTATTCCTATACAGATCTTCTGTGACAATGGACGTTCTGAAGCCAAAGTATTTCTATTATTTCTCTACGAGTCATACTTTAGTTGTGAAGACAGTAGTTTCTATCCCTATTGGCATGAATATATGAATTATGCGCTCAGTGCGTGGATAATAATAATAATACATTGCTTCTAGTTACAACCTTCATTTGTACATCAGAAAACTACACTATTCTGTTTAAATTACCCGACACCTAAGAAAATCAGGAAAGCGAATATGTGTGTGTGAGGGGACAACATAGGACAACAGTTTCAGTAATAACCTCTGAGACCAAATCCAACTGCAACAACCAAAAAACTTCATCTTTGACACAGCTTTCACTGGATATTGAGAGGATAGATGATAACCATGGAAACAGACCACATTTTTCTACTAGATGACGAGCCATCTTCTTCAATTTAACTGCCTTCTTCACTACCTGAGAAGAAATAGATAATTTCAGTACTACCAGCAAGCTCATAGTTATCTCATAGTGGTAAACACTAAAATTTGGTATAAGACTCAGATGCATATCATATTTACAAAATTCATTCTACAGAAACTCAGAAAGGTCTTTTTCAAATCACTAGCCTACCTCCCCAAAATCTTTATGATCAAATCAATTCTAGATATCTCAAAACTTCCAAACACTACAGCTGTTTGTTTCTTTCCTATCCCATGAATGTATGGCCCAAAAAGGGAAAGAAAAAAAGGTGTGAAATGGGTATATAAACATACAGAATATTATTAATAAGAGATGAGGTATAGAAGGGAATGAGCAGATCTTTGTTTCCTCCCCAATATTGTCAAAACAGGTGCCATGGACTTGAAGGGCATGCAGAGTCTGACAATTACAGATCAAAGAAAACCCAAGTATACAGTGAGCGTAAAAATTACCTGAAGAATCAGCTCGTTGGACACCTTATCTGAAAGGGGAGTAACATAGAAACTCAACAGTGTCTCAAGAACAGAGTTCTTGATATAAACATGTGCATCATCGTCGAAATTAATTCCTGCATACAATAATTGCACTATCCATAACCTTTCTGATCTGAAGTTGAGAGAGGAACTCCAGAAAAAATCGCCAAAGAAAGGTAAAATCTGCAATGAGAGAGAGAGAGAGCATTATTTATGTCTGTATGATAATAATTGATGTAGAGCAAAACTCGATCACATGAATCGCACACCTTCTTGTTCAACGCTGATTGTTGCAAAAGCTTAAGCACACTTGCGTATTGTTCATGGGAAGCATCTAATAATATCAGGGATGCCTCTGCAGCAAAAATTGCATTTACAGATGAGATTCTCTGCCCTCTTTGTTTTATACAATTTTCCACCGAAAGCAAGAGAAAGTTGATTTGTGAAATAGCCTTCTTCTTTTGACATGTCTGTGAAAAGTAGTTCAAACCCAGTTAAAATACAGATTCAAAAAAGAATACAACAAAATTATCTCATGTGAGCCACAAAAACCTAAGAACGTGATTATTCTGCATAGATTAAGATCTGTAACCAGCACTGAGTTATCAAGGGATCTGTCAATAGTAAGTTTACTAAGTTATGTAGTTGGGTTACAAATTGTAGTCATGAGAGCAGAAAGACATAGCTCTTTACTTGTTAGTATAGCAAACATACTCATTTGCTACTGTGCAAAAATATGACTTTTTCATAATAACTGTGGTTTAATGTAATGGAATCTACTGTGACATTATTTCTCTCGAGAAAGAATGAAATCATTAGAACAGAAAATGCCTTACGCAATTGAGGACAGTTATTCCTCAAAACAACCCAAAAGGAAACAAACAAAAAAAAGACCTCCAACCTCTTAAGACACTGAAGGTTCTCAATCTATCAATAAGGCTGATGGGAAATTATTCTTGATCAGTGTCTATAGTCTGGGGTAACTGACGCCCAAAGAGCAGACCAAAAACTGATTTAATATTAAAGCTACATCTGCTTTCACTCTAGTATTGCTGTTAGATCCGCTCTAGTATTTGCATCTATTAGCCATATCACTACTTTTTAGCCATATACTGAAATCTGCTGAGTCCCAACTTAGCATATCTAGTTTACATTCCACAAGTTGCACATATAGCCAAAGGCAATCAGAAATTCACAGAAAATAATCATTAAGATTCTATTGAATAAGCCATGGGAACATGACACATAACCCTAAACTGGCGATGAATTATGTTTAAAGAATTTAATGCACATTTATACAAAGGCTTTGAGACCTTAAAAGAACAATAATAAGCCATAGGGAGACCCATCATCCAGCTCGGAAACATGCCACTTGTATATAAGAAAACCAAAGTAAGCATCAGACAATTATACTGAGAAAAGAAAATGAACATTTTACTTATAGAATCATCCCTTTGCCCCTTATGTTGGCTGCAACGATTATTTTTGTTTCAAAATTCCACTACTCTTGTCGAGTAATGTTACTGCCAGCTCTTCAGGGACAGCCGTTTCAAATCATATGAACATGGACTTACAAATGGATCAGCATGATTCATACATTATAAGTGGGGACTTTCTATTAGCATAATTACTACACTATAAGTGGGTTGGAGCTTGAAAATTTACCTTCAACACGTTCTGCAATGCTTCAAGAGTTTCATAACCCAAACTTCTTACCCTGTCATTAGGTGATGAAAGACTCATAAAAGCAATAGCAAGTAAGCCCAAACCCGCAAACTCTGACGGTTCAATATAACCTTCTGAAAGTATATGAATAGATAAGCGCAAGATGAAAATAGGATTGTATCTTTCTTTGGTATGAAGACCAGGGGAATGTATCTGCACATGATTTATGACAAAGGATTAGATAAGAACTATCACATTAAACGCAAAACATTTACTGGCCTAGCTAATACATGATTATATTTATCAGCACTGTACTAGTGATATTGTAAAACACATACCTCATGTGTATCATCAATGAGGTCTTCTTGAAACTTGTTCATGCATAATAGATCATCAGATGCCACTAAATGGTAGGGAAAGTATAGCACCGTGGACAAACATATTTTGGGGTCAATCACAAGATTTTCTTTAAGCAGATTTCTACGGTGCTCTTTAACTGCTTCAGCATCGTTTATGGTAGCTAAAGACAAACTTTGCTCTATATTCCTTTCCTTTTCTATCTTCAATGCAGCAGTGCCCCAAAGATAATCCATTCCAGCATATTTGACATGTTCCAAACCATCAATACACTCAATTGTGCGCATCAGATTGTATATCTCCACATCAGTTTCGCTAACTGTTGCACCATATGAAGACAAAAGCAGTAAATGGACTTCCCTAAGATCAATGCCCAAATCCTTTCCAAAGTCAAAACCATCCTGATGAACCCCAAAAGGAAGGAGTGTCCGGAGTAATTTGATAACCTCCAATTGTTTCATATACTGCCCAGTTATTCCAAGATTGCACTCCGCACCATTTACATTTTGTTTAGCAGTAAGAAAATCTTGGGATCTCAGAAAGCTAGACATAGGCCAGCTAAAAGCACCAACATGGGAAGAATGTGATGATTTGGAGAGTAGACAAATAGTAGGCACAAATTGAGAGTGTGCCAGTAGAAGCTGAAGATAGGAAACATGTGAAAACATACCCTCTGAAAGCAAACACAAAAGATCGCGGAGCATCTGCAAAGATGTTGGATCTTCAAACCTATACAATAGAGTTGATTTCATCAACTTCTCTAGGAAGGGAATAGAATGTAGTCTGATCAGATCGTCATGCATCTCTCTAGACAGTTCCAAAATGCTTTTCCATATGAGAACTTCCAGGTAAACCCACAATGATGAAGTATCTGTGCTATGGCCCTGTGGAGAACTACGAGAGACTAGAGGGACTTTTTCAACAATGCACTGCCAGATATCCACCAAAATGTTCAAGAACTGCATCTCGAGGTTACCACTGGATTCATTTGATAGACAGTGAACCCGAGTACCTTTGGGAGATAACAGCCTCCGACATAATGAGACTTTAGCATAAATTTTGTTTACACGATTTAATGTTTCATTGAGAGAGTGAGAAGCCAATCCACTAACTTCACAGTCAATCAACTCCTCATGCCCCACAGAAGGTGGGAAAATGGAACTGAAATGCTTTGATCGCTCTTTCCAATCAGTTGTGGCTGCATTAATAGCATAGTGATAGCACAACATAGAAACAACTTTGCCAAGAAGACTATCATTGATGAGGTTAAGAACGTCCTCAGCAGATGATGGGAAAACCTCTCCAAACTCTTCATGAAACACATCATGGGAAAAGTAATTCTTTGAATGAAGGAGACCTCTCAAAATAATCTTTGAATAGAAGGAAGGGATTTTCTTAAAATGCCTGTGGCATGGCCTTCCAACTTTCATCAAAACTGATTTCAAGTAGGACAGAGCAGAAGGCAGGAGCATCAGATAGTCATCATCTGAAAGGTCAGGGGCACATGTCGGATTGCATTTGTGTAGAAATCCAGTGTCTATAATACCAGTAAATAACTTCCCAAAAGTGGACAAATGCAGGGAGCTCAAATCAGTGAGAAGAGACAACAACCTAGCTTTAGTCTTTCTTGTTCTGTAGATGCCATGGGAAAGCATTTCCACTGGAGTGGTTGCTATAACCCTCGCCATTACTAAGGTTAATGGATGAACATTACATTTCTGCATGCATTTCTGTCTGCACACCAGATTCATAGCTTCCAGCAAGCAATGATCTGCTGCTTCTGATTCCAGCAGATAGGAAAATTTTGATATCTTAGCATATAGCTCTTCAGCAATGTCAGTGTTAATATAATTTTCTTCCATTGACCAAAACAAATCAAATGTGGTTCTCTTTGTATATGGTTGCTGCAGATAATTAGATAGACTTCTGAAAGCATCACCAGCAATACAAGATCCAAAACTAATAGCAGATTTTTGGTTGCCATCTAAATCAACTCTATCAAACATCCAATGCACTAATTCAAGAAGCTCAAAAGGAGATATGAAATCACCCAAGGCATGTAAGGCATAAAATGTGGGGAGAAAAGCCACAAAACTGTTACTTCTAATGCTGCTATCATATCTGACCTTGATTTCTTGAAAGAGATTATGTAACAAAAGGTTAAAAGCTTTCACAATCTTCTTAGCAGGCCCATCTTCAACTTCAGGTGTACATTGGTGGGCATTGCAAAGAGAAAACAGGAACTTGCAAGTTGTTGCCAATATATCCAACACATGGTGATCTAATCCATGAATTTTCTGCCTCGATAAACTGATTAGAGTATCCACATTGTCTGGTAGGTTACCCTCTGATAAGTCTTCAGTACACGCTAAAGGACAGGATAATGATGTTATCATTGCAGGATGACAAAAGATAGTTTCAGCCACCTTTTGGACATCACAAAGAAGATCTCTGGAGGTTCTAGGGATATCCGAATCAGTCTTCAAAACTAATAGTTGAGATAATAAGTTATCCACCAGTGCTGAGCAAATCTTCGAAAGTTGGTGGAAATCAACTAATTGTTCAACTCGACAAAATGACCGAATCTGATCAAGCCAGAATAGCACAAGGCGCAAGTAGGAAATAAGATGGTACTCAGTTGCAGACTCGGATAGTTTAGCCAGAAGCAGGTCTTGTAACCTTGAGGGCTCCAAAGTGTAAGGCCTAGCTGTGCACATAATGGCAGGGAACAAAACATGAAAAGGTGCCCTCTTCAAAAATAAACTAAAGGCATTAGCAGCAGCTTCATTAGCATCAAGACTTGAGGTATATATTGACTCCCCTGTATAAGAAGCATGGCCAAGAGATCCACAGGACATTTCTTTTTCGCCTTTACAACAGGGATCGGTTAGAGCCATAGTAAGACCAGGAAAGAAAACTTCAGGCCACAACTTGGCAACACTGGGGAGAAGGGTCTGTTCAAGAAAGAAAATTGATGAAAAGAGAGACAGTGGAAGACTGAGAAGGCATTGTGAAATTTCCATAACTGATGGAAAGTTTACTAATATTTCATCAGGTGTTGTACAGATAATTGAGGACAAAAAGGCTTTGGTTATTCCAGCTATCTCAACATCACTCCCGCTCTTTGCAAATCTTTTAACTTCCTCAAGCACAAGTGCAAAAGAGCTACCTATAGGTTTAGCCTTAATGTCGATAGAAGAAATGCAACAAGTTTTCTGCTCAGATATACTCTGTGATAACAACAGTAAACTGTACAAGGGCCTCCACTCACAGATGTCCCCAGGTTCATCACTTGCATAACTGTCACCCAGTCGCTCAACCAAGACTGAGCAAATCATAGAAGATAGAAAGCGTGCATCAACCTAGCAAATACTCTGTATGAGATTGTGTTCAAAAAGCAATCAATTGCAATCCAAAGGGAAGACCATTACCTGAGTTTTTAAGATATATTTCAGTGTGTTGCAAACATAAGTAGATATCATTGTCTTCTCAGGCAATGTAAAAGTTCCAGATCCAGAATCAAGCAATCTTAGACAATTCAGCAGAGCACGTAAAATAAGAGGGGCTTGAGGTGACCCATCTGCAGGTAAACTAGAGAATATCAGCATAAGAATAAGTTGATGTTCCGTACCACATCCAGGCTGGGTATCCATAAAAATAATGCATGCCACGTAAGAGTATATGGTGAGTACATGCTTACTTAGTCTAACATAAAAAATAAAAAACACAGAATCAACCCATATATACTTTGCTAAACTGATATAAAATGTATGAACCACAATTACCTTTAACTTTTTCTGAATGATAGTTGCTACGCTTAACAATGATATCCCAATACTTAAACAAATTCTTTCCAGTTGAAAAAACAGCATCAGATAAGAATGAGATGACAGCATTAGACAAGCTTTGTAATACTTCTGACCTCGCTTCAACCAAAGAATTTTCTCTATCAAAACCCGGTATAAACAAGAACCATGATGCAACTTCATGTTGGTTTCTGTCAAAAGCTCCAGTACTTAACATAGCTCCTTGAGCGAGACAGTATGCTTGATCTTTTATGTCACTCAGTGGTGAAAAAATCAGCAACTTCAATAGTGTTTGTAGATGTTTGTACATCAATGGTGGAGTTCTAATAGGTGTTCTATTCCTTGGAGACCACCCAATGTATTCTAGTAGCAAAGACAAAAGAGAGCGCTGCAAATCATTCTGTAGTGCTAAAGGACTGCATAGGAGATTCATAAGGAACTCAAATGACCCCTTCAAGCTTGAGGGCATTATCCGCTGCAAGAGAAAAATTACAAGACCATCATGGGTAACAACTAAATAGGAGCATCTGGTGATTGAATGTAAGAATCGAGCTAGATCCTTATTCCACCCACTTGTTCTTTGAATAAAAAACACATTTTAAATGGCTTTTATGAAAAGAAGAAATTCATATATTCATGCACGATGCATTTAACGCACTTCCATTAATGACGAAGCAACCTCATTTGACAAAATCTTTCAGGGCAACCTCCAATAACACATTCATAGAAAAGAAGACTAGGGAAGAGTAAACTCACAAGGTAAATTTTGAGCGCATCGAGCACCCTAGACTGGAAGTATAGGTTTGCATCCTTCAGTGCAGTAATAGGAGTGGAGCAAAGATCTGGGCCCCAGAGGTCTGCCATAACATTCTTAAGACTATCTTCATTGTCAAATTCATCTGCTGCCGATTCACTTGTAATTTTGTCACCTTTTCCAGGTGAACCAATATCTGGATCAAGACTTAATCCACCTACAACAATATCAATGTCATTGTTTCCATAATCAGATTTCAGTTTTTTCACTCTCTTCGAGCGTGGTTCTGGGAACTTCTCCAGATCCGATGCCCTCTTTCTGGAGTTGGTACTCACAGAAGAGAGTAGAGTCAGCAAAACTTGGGGGTCTGGCATCAAGTTTCGGACTTCATTATCAAAATCACGATTCAGAGATTCTGAAACACGTACTCTCCCTTTTCCACTAAAATTGTGGTTTCTATGGTTAAAATAACCAAGGAAGGAATCTAACAACTTCAGTGCCTCTAAAAGATGCCTCAAAGTTCCATGCTTCACAAGAAAATCAGAGTGAAGCAACCCTTTATTGATTGTGGAGCGGCTGAATTGCCGAGGATACAAGCACTTTATTACATCCTGCATATCCACATTCTCAAACAAGGCTTCTTTATGAGACTGAGAATCATGGGATCCAATAGGAGGCCAGCTGCCCACAGAGGAAACCAAATTTGCTGCTAGAATGACCATGGAAAACCTGCAAATGCTTTAGTCATCACGCAAATATAGAGTAATAGAATCACCTATATATGCAACAAGCAATTAAATGATGTGGTATAGATAGAATCTGACCATTTAGGTGAAGCATAATCTTCAAGACTGAAAGGGAACTCTTCCATATATGCTGCCCCGAGAGATGGTCTCCCACTAACAACAGCCATAAGCAAATCCCTGTGATAGGCAATCTCCGTGGCCTTAAGCTTCTTCATCAGATCCATTTGCCGCTTTAAATTTCCCTTCAGGTGCCTCTTTGAATCTGCCATCAAGCCATTAGATGGATCGGTGCAAACCATAACTAAGACCCTGTATGCCAACTCTGCAGAAGGCCCACCATTCTCCCTTCCGGATATATTGGCCAATAGTTCCAAAGTAGCACTCCCAAAGAGAACACTCCGCATAGCAGGGGAAACCGGTGAACCTTCAACAATTATCCTGCGCTGCAATGTGGACAGAACATATATGACTGTCTCATCATCATCGTTTCCGAGCCCCCGCATGACACATGAATACATCTCCTTTTTTCGTATAACCGACCTCAACAACCCCGGCTCTCCAACCTCCAGAAACGACATTGCAAACCCAACAAACGACTTCCTCAGCGACAGCTTCATCTTTCCCCCATTCAGTTTCTTTTTATGCTGACCAATCTTGTAAAACCCCTTCAGCTCAAAATTAAACTTCTTTTCAACCTCAGATGCCAATATCGATCCGCGCCTCACAAGGGAAGCCAAAAGCACAAGTGCCGCCTTCTGGCGTTTACCTTCTTCACTCATCAACTCCTTCTGCAAATCCCCCATCCTCTCCTCAATAATCGAACGAGCAAACTTGTCCAACACCCTACTCACACCCACCCTCCCAATATCATTCGGCTTATACAATCCATCACAATGACTCAAAATAACCGAAATCAACTTAAGCACAAAAAACACACCCGCTTTCCCTCGCCATATATTCCACGCACCGAGAAGCTCCGAGCACTGAGCTGAATTTTGCACATAGCAATACAGCAACTCACCTCCATAGTCACCTTTTAGCAACTTGATAAACTCTTTCGTCGCGTAGGAGCACAACTTAATCTCATTTGAAGTTATCTTATGCAACAGCTCTTTAAGTTTGATCTCATGGTTCTGTCTAAGCTCAACTCTCGGCATTTCTTCTCCCATAACTACAATTTCACAACTAATTACCAACTAATTCTTCGCATTAAGACAAATCCTAGGGTTTGAGAGACAAACAAAAAAACGCGTACCTTGGTCTTCTCTGGGTGAGCTTCCTTCCTCCATTGATGATGTCTGAGAGGTTTCGATGAAGGAATTAGGGTTTAAGGAAAATGAGAGCGAAGAACGAGAGGCCCATTTTCGGACAATCAAGCCCAAATAGCGCACAGGCCCAATTTCATCTGCCCTAATTTCAATGACGGGATTCCCACCTAGTCCTATGGTCCCGCGCCACGTGTCGTCCGGAAGGGTGTCTCTATATAGTCCTCGACCCATCACCTAAAATATCCTCTCTCTTTTTTCTCTCATTCTCAGACCCAATCCGAGATTAAGGTCTCGGCTCTCTCTCTCTCTCTCTCTTCGTTCTAGCAACGCCGTCATCGCAAAAACGTCGTCGTTTAAGATGATGCAACAGCCATCAGGAGGAGCCGTCCCGGCGGATCAGCAACAGTACCAGCAGCAGTGGATGATGCAACCGCAGCAGGCCGCGTGGGCCCAGCAACAACATCAGGCCGCCGCGATGCAGCAGTACTCCGCTGCTGCCGCCGCCGCACCCACTCAGGGCTCCGATGAGATCCGATCTCTCTGGATCGGCGACTTGCTCCAGTGGATGGACGAGAGCTACATCCTCAGCTGCTTCGGTCCCACCGGAGAGGTATATCATACGTACGCGTACATGTTAATTTTTAATTAATACTTATGCGTGCATGTTAATTTTAAATTTAGGGTTTACGGATGTGGATCTGTAGATTAGGTGTATTTCGGTTTGTGTTTAACTCTGAATTGTTCAAGAGAATTATGAAATTAAGTAATTGATGTGAGATATAAACCAAAAGTGTTTGAATATCGACCCGAGGAGTTTACTCTGTGCTTGTGGATCCAATTATGGTGTATTGATTGTGATTTCGCGATTTGATTATGAAGGCGGTGAATGCTAAGGTTATCCGAAACAAGCAGACGGGGTTGCCAGAAGGCTATGGTTTCATTGAGTTTAGGACTCGCAGTGCAGCGGAGCAGGTCTTGCAGAACTATAATGGAACAGTGATGCCCAACACTGAGCAGAATTTCCGCCTCAACTGGGCAACCCTGGGTGCAGGTGAGAGGCGCCAGGATGATGGCCCGGACTATACGGTTTTTGTTGGAGATTTGGCTGCTGATGTTACCGATTACACCCTTCAAGAGACATTTAGGACTCATTACCACTCTGTGAAGGGTGCGAAGGTTGTTACCGATAGGACCACCGGACGCTCTAAGGGATATGGTTTTGTTAGATTTGGTGATGAAGGTGAACAAATGCGGGCAATGAATGAGATGAATGGTCAATTTTGCTCCAGCAGACCCATGAGGATTGGGCCTGCTGCCACCAAGAAACCAATTGGTGCTGGACAACCATTTCAGAAAGGTACGTTTCCTAGTTGATATCGTATTAAGCTCTGGGGGTGATGGCTAAACGATACAAGTTCATCTAAAGGTGTATGACACCGTGTTCTGTAATTAGTTTTTGCTCTTTGTGCTTGTGTTCATGATTACTTCATACTTTGTTTGTTGATTGGATTGGTAAGCTTATGATATTTGCAAGGTTTTATTCTCGAAGTGCCCTATTAGAAGTAGGTTTTACCATTTTCAGATAATCCATTGAAGATTCACGCAACTCAAGTCCTTTCCTTCGAGTACTTACCTTTGTAAACTTCGGCGCATATAATGCTGTTCAAAAGGTGCAAAGACTTATGTAAATATCATGTTGTCTTAAAGCAGGACACCGAGAGGCTCTCATTATGGGGGGCCTGGAACTGATTTCAGCTGAAATGATTCCACATTAAATGCGTGGCCTCATTTTAGGTCAGTTATTTTGTTTATGTCGCAAACTTGCTTCATTTTCCCGTGGCATTTGTGCTACTTTAAAGAATTACCTTTCCTAGCTCCTTACATTATTCCATTACCAGTCAAAGTTTACATTTATTCCATTTACC
Source organism: Geum urbanum (assembly GCA_946800695.1). NCBI lineage: Eukaryota > Viridiplantae > Streptophyta > Magnoliopsida > Rosales > Rosaceae > Geum > Geum urbanum. The sequence goes on along the minus strand of OX327001.1, from coordinate 50,516,050 downwards.
AGTCAGCTTTACATTTATTCCATTTACCAGTCAGCTTTACGTTTATTCCATTTCCAGTCTGGTTTACTTTATTCCATTTACCAGTTCAGTTTACTTTAATTCCAGCTGCTCCACATTCCGAAATTTATATTTCCGTATCATATACTTGACTGACGTTAGTCATAAAGAACCTATGTATTTTTTCTTTGTGGATCGGTTCCACAAGAGTTTACACTTCTCTATAGGAAAACTTTTGGCCTCATATATGTGACCCGTTCATTCATCATCTTATGTCAAAAGAAAGAGACATACATCAGATATGTTAATAGACTGTTGCAGATCCAATTGTTCACCTGTTTCATGCCGTCATTTAAATATAACAGTAAATGATAAATACTATAGTTTGCAGTTGATGTACTAGTACACGTTTAAAATATGTTGGTTTGTCTGACCTTGTGATCTGTGCATCACACAAAGGTGGATCTTCCGCACTTTAAATATGAAGTAGCTATGACATTACTGAATTTGGTCTCCAGAATGTCAAAGTAATCCAAATAAGCTGTCATGGATGGATAACCGCGTAACTTTCTGTACATATTTCGGATGGCCAGTATTATTTGTGATTTTATCAGTCGGTTCTTTTTCTTATGATATTTCTTCTCTGTAATTTCTACTTTAATATTTCTTTCATATGATGTTGAATGGTATGCCAAAGTTATTTGAAGCCTATTGATGTTAAATGTTTGTTCATATAGATGCCTTATTTTCATTGGAGCTGTTACATTGCCTTTTTATTGTGATTGTTTTACTTGAAACTGGGAAATTCTAGGCACCTAGTTATTCAATGATTCGTTGTCATCCTGGGGATATAAACTCAGAAATTTGACTTCTGCAGGCTAATAATGACCTTTCATTCAAAAAATTGTAATATATACATCCTTCTTTAAATTTGCATAACTCAGTGCTTATGTGTTTTATCATTGCAGCTGCCTACCCAAGTACCCAATTGTAATATATGCATCCTTCTTTAAATTTGCATAACTTAGTGCTTATGTGTTTTATCATTGCAGCTGCCTACCCAAGTACTCAAGGAAATCCAGGCGAGGCTGATCCAAACAACACAACTGTAAGTATTTCTTCTGTTTGCCTTGAACATTTCTTTGCAGTAATAGCTATAAACTTTTAATACTCACCCATGACTCGTTTGGGTACAGATATTTGTTGGAGGTCTGGATCCCACTGTTGATGATGAAATGTTGAGACAATCTTTTGGCATTTTTGGTGAGCTAGTGCATGTGAAGATACCAGTTGGCAAGCGATGTGGATTCGTTCAATTTGCTAACAGGTAACTGCTATAGTGCCATACCAACTAGGGTTATTTTATTTAAACTAAAATCTTATGTGCTTATTAAGTTTGCATTTGCTATATTCAGAGCTTGTGCGGAGCAAGCGTTATCAGTGATGAATGGAAGGGTGGTTGGATCACAAAGTGTTAGACTTTCTTGGGGCCGCAGTCCTACAAGCAAACAGGTTTTCACAGCTGACCTTATGTTTGTTAATCATTTGCTCTAATGTTGGTCAGCTTACATTTTGATTGGTTCAGAACCAGCCAGAACAGACACAATGGAATGGTGCTGGTGGAGCTGGTGGTGCTGGTTTTTATCAGTATCCCCAAGGATATGATGCATATGCATATGCTCCTCCTACCCAAGACCCTAACCTGTACTATGGAGGGTATGCTGGATATGGAAACTACCAGCAGCCTGGTGCTGCTGCCTACCAACAGCAACAGCAGGTAGTAGATTATGAACCGTTGCTGAATATTCTTTCTTTTGTAGTGGAATAGAGTGGTCGAATTTGATTATGAGCCGTTACTGACATGAGATTATTTGTTTGGTGCAGTGATTTGTAGCCTGCCTCGAGTGCCGAATGCTGATATTCTCGATTTCTGGTGCAATGTAGTTGTGGTATTAGTATTGGTTGTAGTATGAATGTGTGGAGGACAATACAACTTCAGCTTTTATTGCTATTTTTCTTTTAATGCCCTATGTAATCCAGCTCGAGAAAGATAATTTATTTCATATTTGGTCATTTTAAATGTGAGGAACTCCCAGACTGTTATTTTCTTTTCGTCATTCTGACTGTTACTCATTCTGTCCCTTTTGGTCATTATGTTCCCAGTGCATGAAGAATAATTAAAATCTCGTGATGTGTGGTTTGTTGTAAATTCAAGAAAGGTTTTGCAAATAATTTGATCTCTACTACTTACTTTAAGAACTTTGCTTCCAAACGTTACCCTTGTTCGTTCTTCGTATTAGCCCAAATTACCATTTCCAGTGACATCGTGTTCATCTTTCGGAGATCACACACCCGTCTTTATACTATTCATTTTACCTATTCGTCAGTAACTAACTAACCGAGCGAGCATGATGTTTGGAATGTGATCATCTCTCTCTCTCTCATCGCAGCAGATGGACTGCAGAATCAGAGACTTCACCGAAGAAGACGGCACCACTGTCTCTTCGTCTTCGTTGAGCGAAGAAACCTTGCTTTTCGCGACCATGTGCATCATTGGCCTCCCCGTCGATGTCCACGTCACCGACGGCTCTATCTACTCCGGCATCTTCCACACCGCCTCCCTCGAAAATCAATACGGTCGGTCTGTCATTCCATCCTCCCTCATCTGGGTTAATTTTCTATCTGGTTTTCACCATCTCAAGTTTGTCTGTTTTGTTAGGTGGTATTGTTTTGAAGAAAGCAAGGATGACTAAAATGGGAAAGAACAATGCCAATGTAGCCAATGGGGCATTGATAGATACTCTTGTGATCCTGTCTGCTCATCTTGTTCAAGTTGTTGCCAAGGTAACTTAACTATCTATGTCTTAGTTTAATGTCATCATGTCTACTTATCAGATTGATTCCATACGCATCATCGGAAATTTGTGGACTTTTTTATGTGTCAGGGAGTTTTACTTCCAGCTGATGGTGTTGCTGGGAATATGTCCACTCACAGAACAGAAGCTGTTACTGGTGGTACTGTCTCTTCTTTTTCAAACAACGGCACCAAGAAGAATCCAATTGAGACTGGTATACATGAGAAGAAACGTGTAAGGTAATGTCTCAATTTGTATGCTGGTCAGATTTTATCCTCAATTTGGTGTTATGCATTCATATTTTGCTTACGTATCAGGGTTCTCTTGCAAAATGGGAATGGCTTTGCTAATGGTGTTACGCACAAGAGAGCTGGCAACAAACATGGAGGGAGGAAATTGCCACATAATCATATTGGGAATAACTCAGAAATTGACTACGGGAAACATAACGAGGAAACCTTATCAGAGGTGTTTTTTTTTTTTTTTTAATTTTGTTTTTCAGGAGCGTTCTGTCTAGAGTCATGTACTTTACCACATCTTTTTGAAGACAAGGAACATTTCTATTGAATGAAAAGAATGAGGTCACTGGTAGCATTACATATATATACGGAAAGGCATCTTGAAGAGAGAAAAGATGAAGGAAATAAAGGAAATGGAAACATGGATTGGAATATAATATTTTCAACAAAAAAAAAACAATTATAAATATGCATCCAAGTATTCGTCGCAATTGACGAGTCTGTGCAGTGAGAACTTACCCTCATTTGAGTGATATAACAGATTGATTGATTCCCTTTTCCATTTTAAAACTTATCTACTGATCAATCCCTTGTACTCTGCCAGATTTCTTCAGTAGTTCAAATGAAATCAGTCTTAGAGCAATAGGATAATCTTGTTAATGTTGAGTAATTTAAAGTCCCGTTGAAGTGGAGTTCAACAATATGTGACATGAAAATAAATGATCTGTTTTTCCTTATCCTTAGTAGTTAGTTCCCATCTTAGCACTGGTTGCTTTATTCCATTTTTTTTTTGTTTAGTGTTCTGACATTGTATATATATTGTTGTTGAAAAAATATGAAAAGAAAAAAACTTCATGTGAATGAGTCAACATGGTAGTGCAAGAATTTCAATTTAAATCATCTGTGTGCATGCTACCTAGTAATGTAACTTTGTTAAATTGATCTTGTAGATATGATCCCTCAAGCTTTCTTCTGTTATCTGATCTTTTTGTAAATGCAGATTAGAGAATCCTCTGGTGCCCGCACAAGTATGAGGTATGAATATCATTATTATTATTTTCTTTTGTACGATTGTGTACTTGTGAGTGATCTTAAGTGTCAGCGCCACCCTTTAGGTTGGCCTCAACCCTCTGTGCCGTGACACTGGCATTAAAAGTGCTCACATGTCAATAAACCTTCACACTTGAATCTTGGGAGTTACACTTTGGGCATCACTCTTGAGTATCCCCAACTCTATGTGCCTTGACATTGGCATTAGTATTGTTTTTCCTTGTACTGTCTGTTTTATCATTCTTATCATCATGATCTTTTTAACTGTTTGGCAGACAGGTCGAGGATGATGGGTCTCAAGGGAAGCAAGATGATATCAACCAGAAATTAGTGATTCACATGGAAGAAAATGTGTGTTAGAAAGCTCTTCCAATATGGTTTTAAGGTTTCCAACACTCTGTGGTTCATTTAGTACTCATTGATGCTACTTGTTTGTGTAGGCTGATAAAGTTCGGGATACAAAGATAACATCCAAGCTATTGCCTCTCAGAGTATCTTGTGATCCTGCTACTGTAGTTGGTCAACAAGACAATCAATGCAATCAACAGATAAGTTCAGAATACACTTCGTCCGGTTCAAATGCCGTTTCTCCTCCAGGTGCCTCAACGAAATTGAATCCAGATGCTAGTGTTTCTAGTCGTACAGAAACAACATCAACTGAAATGATAACTCATAGTTCAGAATTAAATAAAAGTGCCAAGGTAAGACTTCTAATTGGTATATCTATTTTTTAAGTTATCTTGAGTTACTCGCTGATTTCACTGATAAATGGGTTGTCTGTCTACATATAATTCGTGCACCTGGGTGCTAAGAATATGTGTATGTTATTAGAAACCTTTGTCAAGTTCTTCTTGTAATTGCATTATAAAAAATGGATTCAGTTGCCTAATACTGAGGAAGCTAACTTGTTGGTGGTTTCAATTATTCTGGTTCAATTACTAGGTTGTGTAAATAACTTTTAGAAGTTGATATTTCCTGTATTTTCAATTAAGTTGATATTCGTTTTTCTTTTGTTTTGGTATTCTTTTTAGGAATTTAAGCTCAATCCAGGAGCAAAAGTATTCTCTCCATCTTTTACAAAGCCTATAGCAACCACCTCTCCTGCAGTGCCAACAGTAGCAAGCATGGGTTTTATACCAACCAACTGCCCAGCGGTACCTGCTCCTCAAGTACAGCCAGAAGTTGGAACAAATCCTTTCCCATCCCGTACATCTGTGCCTGTTAAGGTTCTCCCATACAATAATTTCACATCTGGAAATGGTGGCAGTTCTTCTCAATTCTCACAACCAGTACGTATTGTAGGCATTTATGATTTCATATCAGCATTATTTATGAACTTGGATGAGAAATGGATAATTAAGTGCGAGTATGTATAATTGGCAAAAGTGTTTGTGTTAGCCAGCATATGGCCCAATGGTCAAAAATTAATGTTGGCCAATCGTGGAATCATGTTTTTTCAGTACATCTGATTTAAGTGAAGTGATAAGTGATTTAAGTGTTAGTTGTTGGCTTTTTCCTCGATGGTTGGTGAACATGGATTCTGGGCTCATTCGTTTGTAAGGATGCTGGTAGATTGGGTTGTTTTAATACTCTCCTATGGTGTTGAGTATGGTTATTTGTTTTAGAACTTGCAGAATTACTATTTACGAACCAGTTATTATACGTTTTCTGTTTTACTCTCTCCCTGTAGATCATTGGACACATGAGCAGTAGAGTGCAGACAGTTAGGTATGCTGGTCAGTATCCAGTTCAGGCAGGACCAACCTATGTGCATCCAAATTCTCAAGCTGTAAGTAATTTAAAGGAAGATAAAGTCATCCCGATGTTTCTGTAGTTAGGACTACAGTTTGACCTCCTGACACTGATCTCTCTCTCTCTCTCTCTCTCTCTCTCTCTCTCCAGGTTATGGTAGGAAGATTTGGTCAGCTTGTCTATGTGCATCCAGTTTCTCAAGTAAGAGATATGTTTTTTTTTTCTGATTGAAAGTAACAGATACATTGACATAACACAGTGTATATGATTCTATGCTGTAACTGTGTAACAGAATTTAATTTCTTTACATAACCTGAAGTGTAGCCGAGGCTTCTTTGCATAAATAGCTAGATGAATTTTGTAGATAAATAGCTAGATGCCTATGAGAAATAACAGTTCCAACAATAACATTAATATTTATGATGATTGAATCTGTAATTTTCAGTTTCAGTTTTTTTTTATTGGCTTTGCGGACCATCTTTCTGACCTCCCTTCATTTTGTATTCATTGAATGATTTGTTCCAGGGTACACCAGCTATCTCACCACTATCAGCACGTCCTATGTTGACTCCACATCAGGTCCAGTTTCCGAAACACCAAGGTATTGACAATGCTATCATCTTTATGATGAATTTAGTCCACAAAATTTACATCCGAGTGTAAATTATTTATATTTAGAGAATAAAATTACAACTATTTGAATCATCATAAAAGGAAAAGCCTGGGGAACAAAATTATTAATTTGGTAGTCATGTTCAGTACTATTGAAAGCTTCTGTGACTCACAATTGAAGCTAAAATAACGATAGGTCAAAAACCAACTTCAGTTTGGAAGTCTGTCTCTTCTTTCTCTCTTTTCACTTCGTTGATATTAATGCAGGAACTGCAGGACAAGCATTGCCGCTGTGTGTGCCTCCACAGTTCATGGCTACTGGACAGCAGCCTTTTCCTGTCGCCAAATTGCATCCAATTTTTGCAACATCCCTTCCCTTTTAATTGTCTTATTCGAATTCCAAGTTCTCATGGTATCTGCAGCCCCAGGATTTGGTGAACATGTTTTCTCATTCATGACTTCAGCTGGGATATATCTTATATTCTACAGAATTCATTAAATTTCTACTAAGTTTTGACCTAGAGTTTTTAACTCGACTAGAGTCCATTCAGCTTATTATCTATACATAGAAAACTAGAGAACTTTACAAGTGATTATGTCAAAACATGATTAAAGGGGTGAAGCTTCATTCAAATTTTTTTGTTATTTGAAACATATGGAGATCTTTTTTATTTAGAAAATACATAGGGGTCTCAGAATTTTCTTCAGTTGAATAATATCGAGACGAGAAGAGAACATATGTAAAGTATTCGGAAGAAAATTTGGAGTTGTTCTTTTGATTCTCTATTCTTCAGTTGAATAATACCTTGACATTTCTATATAATTGTTACGGATATTTTCAAATTTGATTTACTTGCCGTAGTAAATGATTTCATTGTCAATAAATGTCGAGCGACATTGGTTGACCTTTTTATTGGAATGATGACGTTGGTTGACTTCGGGTGTAAGTGGTAGTGTTTGTCAAGATGTGTTCGTAGATGCATAGAATGTTGTATACGGTAAAAATTACGATTAACAAAATTTTATTATAAATTTCGGAGTATAAATAGTGACTTTCCATATGTGGAAGGTCAGTTAGACCTAGACATGGATCAACTATTTCTTCTTATAAAGCGGGGCGACTCGTGAAAAGACCAAATTAGGGGCAGAATTGTTTCGGTGACAGAGCACCGGCAAACACCAACCTCCAATCACCAAACTGGTAGGAATCGAACAGCCTTTCTCTCCTCTTCCTTCGCATAAAACACTTTCGACGTTCGTTGCCTAAGGAGAGTGATTCGATTCGGTGAGTTTTTTAGGATTTTGGAGGTATTCAATCGGAATCTCCAACGAGTCCTCCGACCATGATTTCAGTATGATTGTGTTTGTCTTAATGTCTGGACTCTAGAATGTGTTGGTGTACAAGAATCATCAATAAATCAACTCAATTGTAACCATTATATTTATTTATATAAGCTTTTAGACAAAATTAAAACCAATTCAAATTAGTTTAGGATTCGATCGATGTAATTTAGTGATTATCAACAAATAGCTAAAAGACGAAGATCGTAAAATATAATTCGTCAACCTGCTTCCGAAGTTGCGAGCATTTCCACTGATGTAGAAACTAGATTTATCAACTAGATAGAAATTAATTGAAATCTAAGATAAAAAGTTGATGGAACTCTTGGAAGAGTAAAGAACTTTTTCTATATCTACAAGTGTTCGCATATCTATATTCACTCCACATCAATATTAACGAAATTGAATTTAGATAAATAACTGTTATATATATTCATCACATCATAATATGTAAGTAGACGAAATTTTGATCAATACAAAGTTTGGTAAGGGTTTGATTACACTAATGGCACTACGAACCTAAGCTAGACAGACTCAAATGTTACAAAATTTGGACACAGTAAACTAGACACAGTGGTGGACTACCACACAAAATTTGAGGGTTTTCTAAATTGTTTTGGGTTCCGAACTGAATCAGCTAAGCTACTGCTAATACAGGAAATAAATGCTGAAAGTAAAGATGCTAATGAATGCAAATGGATTTAAACTATATGATTAATGAGTTAAGAAGCATGCAATCCACCACCGCCATTCCACTTTTCTAACACATACTTAACCTAATGCACATATCCAATGAATGAAAGTTCCCAAGAAGATTTGATCGTTACAACCACATCCTATTACCTAATCTTTATGCCTATGCAGGTTTGTCATGGACCTCCCCTACATCTATCCCTCTATGAACCCATAGTCATGGACCCTAAGGTTTACAAAGAAGAAAGCATTAAACTGTAGAAAATGTTTGAGAAGCTACAATGGTTCACAAGTACACTATGGGCTTGTCTCGCTAAACCTATGGATTTCAATCTCCTGACGGTAAAATCAGTGTATCACTATAGAGAATCCGGTGGAAGAAATTATCTTCAGTCGCCCGTATCTCATGAAACTAGAATCCTAGCATGCATACTAAGTTGGCCACCAAAGTAAACATACAAGAATCATACGGTGAATCATTCAGAGAAAGAAACATCATTCATAGAATATGCAAAACTAGGTTAAAGTGTATGAATTAGAAAAACTTCATGTATGGGGCTTCAAGCAGCCCCTTAACAAAGGAAATTTAGCTACTCACAGTCTTAGATAATAACATCAAATAATTCATGAAAGATAAATTAAATGAAGGAGAAAAAAGAACTCTTGACGACAACGTGATCGGGCTCCACTTCATGCACGAGAACTTCTTCTTCCTTTTCTTATTGTTTCTCTGTTTTTCTTATTCTCTCTCTTAATCCTGTTCTAGCCGTCCTGGTCCCCTTTAGCTTCTTCATCAACACACACACACACACACACACACACACACACACACACACACACACACACACACACACACACACACACACACACACACACACACACACACACACACACACACACACACACACACACACACACACACACACACACACACACACACACACACACACACACACATATGTATGTATAGCCAGCAAAGGTAATTAATCTAGCAAGGCAACACGTGCACTCCATCAACATGTAGTATCCTAAATGGATACTGACTCCAACTTCAATTGCATAATTGCTCCTCGCCAAACATATATATCTCCATTAATTAACTAGATCAAGGACACGTGCCAGGCTAGTCAAAATTGTAAATGGGCCTCTTGTTGTCCTGCTCACCAAATAGCTCCCATATAAATATATATATATATATATAAAAATCACTCCTCGCCAAGCTCTCTAGCTAGTATCCTTCATGGATTACAATTCCTTCACCTTGTACATTCTCCACTTCTCCAATTAACTCCCAAATTATATTATTTAATCTCCTTTTATTCATTAATCTCCAAAATACCTAAAAACAAATAAATATAATTAATTCACTCGATTAATAAATAAAAAACTAAACATAGGGAACAAATTAAATATGCGACTATCAAAATACCTCACACTTAGACATTGCTAGTCCTCAAGCAATACACTAAACTAAGATTTTGAAAAGACTCAACATAATTCTAACTACATGACTCTAATACCCTCAACAAATTGTCTCAGCAATCTTTCACAAATGTAACACCAAGATTAGTATGACTCCAAATTTAAATTCCACAAAGTTTCGAATGTAAATTTCAATACATGACACACATGTAATATGTAGGACTCAACCTCACAGAAATATGCTCTCAAAAGTGTTTTTCTCAAAGTATGTGAAAGGACCCAACCCCGGTTTAGTTGCCTAAACCGGAATCAAACCCCTTCGAAAACATGAACCAACAAAAACCGTAGAAATTTTGGCAGAGTTTCGTTACTATCGTGGAATTACCATTACCTGCACGCGGAAAATACACTTCATCCTATGCCAAAAAAATCAAACCGTGGGCACCAATCCCAACCGGATTTCTCAATATATCAACAGTAATGTAATATAATAAATATATCTGTACTTTACTGAAATCCGGAGTAAAATCGTATAAAATATACAACAGAATACTCAGAGCGACCTCTAATGTATAATCATATAAGTATACCATAGTAGGTAGAACAATAAACCTACTGGAAGAAAACAAGGTAGCTCGAGCACTATGCCTCCGACCACGACGTGCGACACCAGAGTCCGAACTGCAAACTGGGCACGGAAACCGAAAAGCCCAGGGGAAAGACATGAAAACCGTTAGAGTGAGTGGACGAAAATAAATGTCTTTCACCACATAATATATACGTTATAAAAACATATGCGAGTCAAATGCATGAAAATCAAATGGTACGTGAGGAGACGCTGACTCCAACCCACGTACAGAGCATGCATCGTAAATATATTGCGGAGTCTCTCGTGGACTACCACGCGATAGCACAGTCTGAATCACGGGATCCCAGACCCACACGTGATTCCTAGCCAGAAAGGCCTCGGGTCAGGATATATGTCCCCCCCGGAGCGTACTCGGGGATCAGCCGAGAAGCCAACGTGTATCGATACAACCCTGATAACTGAGACTGTACTCTGTGTAAACCAAATCATAAATATTTTCCATGCACATGCATAAAACATAATATGTACGTATATATATTCGTATACGTATATTCGTATATGCATAATCGTAAAACACATGCTCGTAAAATCATGATCAAACTGCATGCTCAAGTTCGTAAATCATATATAAAGACTCGCAATCAATTCGTGAAAAGAAATGTCCACTCACAGACTAGCGTAACGCAGTTCGCGTTAACCCGTGATCCGGCGGAAAATCCCTCGCCAAACGAACGATCACGAACCCCTGAATAATCATAAAATCCATTTCTCAAAATCATAACTCGACAATTCAAATCAAATCACGAGAAATAACCGTTCTCGGAAACACATAATTCAATGTCGACGAATCGTCGAAATAACTGTAATTTCGGACGCTCAATTCGAAAAACGAACCTCTCCACTGCGATCGGGGCGCGATTTCGAGTGAAATGACATACAACTTGTCGAAAACCCCAAAAGTCAAAGTTTGACCGCCGTTGATCGCCGCCGCTAGCGGCGCCGCCACCAAAATGAACATTCCTCGGCGGAGCAACCCCTATTCCACTCAAAATCACCCACTGAGCAACTTTCATAACTGCAACAAAGGCCAATTCACACTCTAACTAGTCCAATTTCGTGATAAACCGAATTGTCTCACAAATTTCAAATCCAAAATTCTCCATACACAAGTGAAATTGGATCACCAAACTTACATGGTAGTTTCTAGGTGATGAGAGCTTCAAAGCCCACTCCTTTTTGCAGCTCAATTTGGCCGGAATCGGATCGCCCCAAAAATCCCAAACTTTCACCCTAAATTTCTCTCTCCACCGTGAGCCAAGCCGTGAACGGTGGCCGGCACCACCACGGGGGAACCACGCCGAGCAGAACCAGCCCTAGGCCGAGGCCTAGGGTGGCCGGAATCTATCGCGCCACCGTGGAGCTCCAAGCTTCCCGTCTGTCTCCTCCACCACCGAGTTGACTCGGTCAACTCGGTCAACCTGTTTAATGAACCAGCTTGACTTTCCCCAAATGGCAAGTTCACTATTTATACCTTCCCAAAATGGAAACCTCCAAAATTCACTTTTCGATAAACTTCAAATATCCGTAACTTCATCGTCGTAACTCTGATTCCAATAATTCTCGCGGCAACAAACTCGACTTGACGTATTCTTCAATTATCACCCAAAGTCAAACACATCAACCAAACCAATAAAAAGTCAACGGTTCAACCAAACACATACTTTAACCGACTAAATACTCAACAGTTGAAATATTCACAACATAATCCTCGTAACTCAGAATAATGTTCCGGAAGTTCCCACGAGCTCGAAATTAAATTCTCAACAACTTCCGTGAAGAATCCGAAACCAAATTCTCGTCCGGTAATTTAGTCGTTAAGAAATCCACCATTTTAAGCCCGATTACGTCGAAACTTCAAATATTCATAATTATTCCTCGGTCGTCCAAATAATGATCCGGAACCGCCCACGAACTCGAAATCACATGTACAACGACTCTCGAGAAGAGACTCAGCTCCAATTCTCGGCCAATGATTTAGTCGTTAACAAGTCCGGTGATTCAAACAACTGTCGTAAATCTGCGACTACGCGCAAGCTCGTAGATTAAGCTGATTTCTCATACTGATTCTGTTCTGGGTCGTCACAAATCCACCCCCCTTAAAAAAAATTTCGACCTCGAAATTTCAAATCTGCCGACTCAGAGTAGGAGCACTGCCTCTGCATACTGCTCAACTCACCAGTGACAACGTTAACTGAACAACTCTGATAACAGACTCCGCAATAGGAGGTAGCTCCGTGCTAAAATCCCTGTACCCTCAAATCACAAATCTGAACTGGCTCTATACAATCGCCAAGTGTTCCTGCATAAGGAACAGATAGGGTACACAACACAAAACAAATATGAACTATAGTTCCACCACACGAAACTATACGGCACAACACAAACTCGCATACGATCACATCTGGATCAAAACAACGTGGCAATTCACAACTCAACACACTCATATCAATATAGCTCAAACGACGAACTCGAGCAATTATCAAGTTGTTTCCGCTAATCCGAAAGTCTGTGGTAGCACATTCCACAAAATCAGAATCAAACGTCAACTCATATCGAACTCGCTCCAACACAATGGAGTACAACATCGTTCCTCAAAACGACAACATGCAATATCAAAATCATAGTGGTCAACAAACTGGTACTGCATGCAATCTCAAACAACTAAAACTGCTGGTCCCAAATCCTCCGGAACTGCAATACCGAGGTCCACAATATGCCCTCCAAGGTCTGAGTAGTCCTCAAAGATCCCCCACCAATATGAGGATAAGAACCGGTACTAACTTGTAATCTGGTCCCTAATGCTCGCTGCAAAGCTTGCCAACACTCAAATGTAGCTGATTATCTCGACCAGCAAACTGGGACACAGGTACACCACATAGATGGACAATCTCCGTCAAACACAGCTATGCCAGCTTGCCACTGAAATCTTTTTCCGGAAAGTACAAGGAAACGTACTAAGTTCATCAAATGGTCCACAAAGGCCTAACAACTGGTACCACAAACCAAAATGCGTACTGGCACACAAAACCACAGCAACAAACTCCAACTTCTAATCGGAAATCTCCAATGGCTAAAACTTCCCGGCAAGTCTCTGCCTCCTAGCCATCACCAGTCGACAAATGTGGTATCTGCACACACAAGCTGCTACATTGTTCTTCATGTTGCGTCACGAGTAGTAAACTCGAAGTATCAGACACATCTCCGTACCACTAGCGCCAAACGCGCACAAAACCACGAGCCTCAACATCATCACACTCGAACTCAGCTCCCATAGCGCATAACTCGGCTAATACGGAAACTCGAGTCACACACACACATGAAATACTGAAGCTCCCGAATTCCAACTGAATGCATTAGTAACAACATCCTAGATGGGTAGTCAAAGTACAACCTCTAACCTTTCCCGAATAAGCTCAAAGGTGCAGCCATAGTCGTTAGTCGACCTCAACCATCTACACTGCCTCAAGCCCAAATCTGGCCGAAAATGCAAGTAGATGAAACTCAAGTGATCAGTGTACATCCTACACTGCGATCGGGGCGCGATTTCGACCAAATCGATAAAAAGTCAACGGTTCAACCAAACACATACTTTAACAGACTAAATACTCAATAGTCGAAATATTCACAACATAATCCTCGTAACTCGGAATAATGTTCCGGAAGTTCCCACGAGCTCAAAATTAAATTCTCAACAACTTCCATGAAGAATCCGAAACCAAATTCTCGTCCGGTAATTTAGTCGCTAAGAAATCCACCATTTTAAGCCCGATTACGTCGAAACTTCAAATATTCATAATTTATGCCTCGGTCGTCCAAATAATGATCCGGAACCGCCCACGAACTCGAAATCACACGTACAACGACTCTTGAGAAGAGACTAGGCTCCAATTCTCAGCCAATGATTTAGTCGTTAACAAATCCGGTGATTCAAACAACTGTCGTAAATCTGCGACTACGCGCAAGCTCGTAGATTAAGCTGATTTCTCATACTGATTCTGTTCTGGGTCATCACAGTATGTCTAAGGTATTCACTCAAATCAATTACTTGCCAAATGGACCAAACTATATGCTTACTATTGTGACAAATCTCCACAGATCAAAGGCTGCCATCTTGAGGACCAAAAAGGACTTTCATGGGTTGTAATGGGGCTTGGCTCATAGGTTAAAGAATAAATGGATACAGAATTCAAATATGATTCTAGAACCAAGTAGAGCACCAAATAAGAGACTTCTTCAAACTTTACAACCATGAACTTTCTCTCTTTTGTGGCCGAATTTCATCTTGTTGGGCCTTTACATTATTGTTTTCATCAACAGTTAACCTGGGTATCAAGCTAGACATCACTTTTTTTTTCTTTTTTTTCATTCATTCATTTTTTTTACACACTAGCTTGATACCCCACACTTATTTCTTTGCATCACCTTTCGACATTGTCGCCGTCTTCACATATCTGTCTCATGTATACCTCTACCAAGTCCTATAACAAGGGTAAATATATAACTATTCTAAGGTTTAAGTTCAAAAATATGTGGGTGATGACATAAAGTTTAAACATGTAGGCTCAAAGTGGTTAACTAAGGGGTGCATAACTTGTGTACACAAAGTCAGGACACATGCTTCATATGGCAATGGTGGTATCCCCTAAATGCCTTTATCACTTCCTCAATCAAAACATGTATTGATTATAAGCTTTGAAAAGCACAAGAGCAAGTTCTAGTAATATCTAGAGGCCATTAACTTAATCTATGGCAAGTAATTGACACTCAACCAAAAAAAGCATGTATATTCACATTTAGGCTCAATCGCTCACGGGTAAATCAATCTCAACAAAGTTTAAGCATGCCAAAAATCTGTACCATGTTAACTTGTTTCTACATCCACTACACATTCGCATATGCACCATATATCAAGATTAACTTAAATAAACTCAAATAACATGATCATCTTTTAGTCACAATTCCGGAAAATATAATCACATCATGGACTAGTTAAGGACACCTAAGACTCAAAACAAGAGACTATTTTTGTCTTTTTCTTGACACTTTTTACTTTTGTATTTGGTTTTTCAAATAAGACACTAAAAATACACAAGAAAAACTCAAAAATACCAAACTTTGGCGAGCAAACCCTTCCACGACGAACTAGTCGTCGGAAAAGACCCCCTCAGGCTTGCTAGACTCATCCCACTCTCCAGAATTATACAGAATTAATCACACATCATAATGAGCTGAAGTTTAAAGAGCATAAAGTAGACACATGTACAAAAATTCCCTCAAAATTTCAGAAATTTACGAGACCTCTAGCTATGGATAATAAATTACACAAAACAGCATACTGCACAGTACCGAAAAACAAAAAATTTATACATAGACGCTAAGGATATGATATAAACCTCACCCCACACTTGAAATTTGCATTGTTCTCAATTTAAAATGAAACCAAAATATACAATACATCAAACAAGCATGGAATGAGACACATAGCACATCACAAATCACACTAAACGTGGAGAAAAATAAAGCAAAGGAGAAGGGAAAAGAAATCAAATCTGGTCGCCAGCTTCTCCATCCATATGGGTTACCTCACAAGTAGCGCTAAGTTTAACGTCTTCAGCTAGACATCAATTCTCATCACTCCACACAAGGAGATGCGTCTCCAAGGTTTGCATCCTCAAAGACATGCTCCACAAATGACTCATAAAAGAGTTTGAGTCGATGTCCATTCACTTTAAATGTCTTCCCTATTTTTGAACTCACAATCTCTATAGCACTATGAAGGAAAACATTAGTGATAACATAAGGTCCAGTCCATCTACTCTTTAGCTTACCTGGAAATAAGTCTAGACGACTACTGAAGAGTAACACTTTTTGACCAACAACAAATTATTTTCTCTTAATATTCCGGTCATGAAAAGCTTTAGTATTTTCCTTGTAAATCTTGCTGGTCTCATAGTCATTGTGCCTAATCTCATCAAGCTCGTTCAGCTGCAACTTCCTATGCAAACCCGCATCATTTATGTTAAAATTGAACTTCTTAATAGCCCAATATGCCTTGTGCTCCAATTTCACCAGAAGATGGCAAGCTTTCCCATACACCAACCTATAAGGAGACATTCAAATAGGTGTCTTATATGCTGTCCTATAAGCCCACAACGCTTCATCAAGGCGTTGACTCCAATCTTTCCGGGTTGGCCCGACTGTCTTCTCGAGGATTTATTTGATCTCCCTATTTGACACCTCCACTTGCCCGCTGGTTTGAGGATGATAAGGTGTGGTCACCTTATGTGTTACACTGTACTTCCGGAGCAAAGCATCAAAGGTTCTATTGCAAAAATGAGATCCTCCATCGCTGATAATACACCTAGGTGTTCCAAAAAATCTAGTAAAAATATCTTTCAGAAAATAAAGAACAACCTTAGCATTGTTAGTGTGGGTAGCTTTAGCTTCCACCCACTTAGAAACATAATCCACAACGAGAAGAATAAACAAATAACCCTGGGAATTAAGGAATGGTCTCATGAAATCAATACCCCACACATAAAATATTTCTACCACAAGAATAGGGTGTTGAGACATTTGGTCTCTTGGGCCAAGGTTACCTGTCATTTGGCATCGCTCACATGATTTGTACATGACATGGGCCTCATGAAACAAAGTTGACCAATAAAATGCACTCTCAAGCCCTTTGAGAGCAGTCTTCTTCCCTCCAAAGTGTCCACCACCTGCATGTGAGTGACAAAAAGATAGAATATATTGAAATTCAGACTCGGGTACGCACCTGCGGATTATGGCATCGGTACAATGTTTCCAGAGGTATGGCTCATCCCATAAGTAATACATGGCTTTCTTGACCAGTTTGTCTTTCTGAGCTCTGCTAAAATTGGGTAGAATGTACTTACTCACCTTGTAGTTAACAATGTCGGCATACCATGCACCAAATCTTAGAGAACAAAGAGCTGTTCATCCGGAAAACTATCTCTGAGAGGAAGATTGTCCTCTTCTGCGTTGGAACTATGGGTGAGTCTACTCAAGTGATCCGCCACCACATTCTCTGAACCCTTCTTGTCTTTGATCTCGATATCAAACTCCTGAAGTAAGAGCATCCATCGAATCAACATGGGCATGGCACCCTGTTTAGTCATCAAATATCTCAAAGCAGCATAGTCAGAAAATATGATAACTTTAGTTCTTAACAAGTAAGATCTAAACTTTTCAAGAGCAAAAACTACTGCTAAGAGCTCCTTCTCAGTAGTTGAATAGTTCAACTGTGTATCATTCAAAGTTCAGGAGGCGTAGTAGATAACATGTGGGAGTCTTTGTGGTCGTTGGCCAAGAACAGCACCAACAGCATAGTCTGAAGCATCACACATGAGCTCAAATGGTAAACTCCAATCCAGTGCTTGTATGATGGGAGCTGTAGTTAACAACTCCTTGAGCTTAGTAAAGGCTTGTAGATATTCCTTAGTGAATTTGAAGGCCACATCCTTCTGGAGCAGTGCACATAAGGGTCGGGCTATCTTGGAGAAATCCTTGATAAACCAGCGATAAAATCCTACATGTCCAAGAAAAGATCTCACCTCCTTCATGGTAGAAGAAGGTGGTAAGGTACGCACAATATCCATTTTAGCCTTGTCTACCTCAATTCATCTAGCAGAAATAACATGTCCTAAAACTATATCTTATTCCACCATAAAGTGGCATTTTTCCCAATTGAATACCAGGTTAGTTTTCACACAACGTGTCAAGACCATAAATAAATGAAGTAGATGCATGTCAAAAGAATCACCAAAAACTGAAAAATCATCCATAAATACCTCAATGATCTTTTCGACCATGTCTAAAAAGATACTCATCATGCATCTTTGAAACGTTGCAGGCGCATTGCATAAACCAAAGGGCATCCTTGGATAAGAAAATGTGCCATAGGGGCAGGTGAAGGTGGTCTTCTCCTGATCATCCTTATGTATGGCTATCTAGTTGTATCCTGAATAACCATCTAAGAAACAGTAATATGCATGACCTGCCAACCTTTCCAACATCTGATCAATGAATGAGAGTGGAAAGTGATCTTTTCTTGTGGTAGCATTGAGCTTGCGGTAGTCAATACACACTCTCTATCCTGTTTGGACTCTTTGAGGCACCAATATGTTCTCATCATTTTTACCACTGTGATTCCTGAACGTTTGGGCACCACCTGCACAGGACTAATCCATTTGCTGTCAGAAATAGCATAAATGATACCTACATCTCGAAGCTTGATGACTTCTTTCTTGACAACTTCCTTCATGGGAGGGTTAAGACGACATTGAGCTTCCCTTGTTGGCTTAGCTCCCTCCTCCAGATAGATCTTGTGAATACACAATGTTGGGCAGATGCCCTTGATATCGGCTACCGTCCATCCAATGGCGGCCTTGTACTCCTTAAGTACACTCAAGAGTTTCTCCTCTTGCAATTCCGAAAGCTTTGAAGAAATTATGACAGGCAAAGTTTCACCGTCTCCAAGAAAAACATATTTCAAATGCTTAGGTAATGGTTTAAGTTCTAACTTGGGCGCTGCCTGAATAGATGGAGCAAGAACGTCAATAAAAACCGAAAGAGGGATTGGTTTAGAATATTTACCTTTCATAATTGGCAGGGATTTAAGTGCTTCTTCCATAGCATAATACTCATCCTCCATCTCAAGATCCTCAGGCGGAGCTATTTCAAAAATAGGTTCAAAATTGACAGCTCAAAATTTCTTCTCCTCGCCAAGCTCCAGACCTTCCTCGCTAAGATTCTTGCCAAGCTCGCCAAGCACCAGACTCAGAACGTCTGCTTTCCCGGATACCTCTATGACATTTCTCAAAGAATCCTCCTCCAATGAATATTGAATGAATTCCTTCACAAAACTCTCAAAAGTATCAATTGAACAACATGAATAAGCATCATCACTATTAGGATGTTTGAGAGCTTCATAAATATTGAAGTAGATTTTCTCCTCAGCTACTTCCATACTCAATTATCCATCAAAACAATCTATCTTTGTCCGCACTATTCTCAAGAACGGTCTCCCAAGAATCAATGGTATTTCTGATGGCATTGGCTTATGCTCCATCTCTAGCACAAAGAAAACTGCTGGGAATATCAAATCTCCCACCTGTACCAAAACATCCTCAATAATACCTAGAGGGTAACAATTAGACCGATCAGCAAGTTTAATGGTGGTGTCTGTGGGAATAAGTTCTCCCATTCTTAACCTGTTATAAGCAGTGTATGGCATTAAATTAATGGAAGCACCTAAATCAAGTAAAGCACCCGCAAACTTGTGATCACCAATGGTACATGGGATCGTAAATCATCATAGATCACCCAACTTAGGTAGAAGCTTTTTTTGAAGCACTGAAGATACTTTCTCTCCCAAAGATAGAATTTTCTCTTTGTTGTGCACAAATCTTTTAGGAACTTTGCATACTGTGGTATCTGCTTGATCACATCCAACAAATGGATGTTTACTCCTACCTTTCTAAAAACATCCAAGATCTCATTCTCTTTGTCAACCTTCACCTGCTTCTTCAACCTGCTAGGAAAAGGTAAATTAGGAATAATAGAAGGAGAAGGAGTAGAAGATACCTGACCTGACTTTGATTTGTCAATCTTTTTGTTTCAGGTGCATTTTCGACGGCTCGAATTGGGGTTCCTGCAGAATCTTCTGACAGCTTGTCCAACGGCTTGTAAGGGATAAGTTGTTCAAGCACGGGCTCCTCCTACTTTCTCTTGGTTGACTTGGGCATTTCCTGTGAACTTTCATTCATTGGATATGTGCATTAGGTTAAGTATGTGTTAGAAAAGTGGAATGACAGTGGTGGATTGCATGCTTCTTAACTCATTAATCATATAGTTTAAATCCATTTGCATTTATTAGCATCTTTACTTTTAGCATTTATTTTCTGCATTAGCTGTAGCTTAGATGATTCATTTAGGTACCCAAAAAAATTCAGAAAATCTTCAAATTTTGTGTGATAGTCTACCACTGTATCTAGTTTACTGTGTCCAAATTTCGTAACATTTGAATCTGCCTAGCTTGGGTTCGTAGTGTCATTAGTTTACTGTAGTCAAGTTTGTCAGCTTTTTAGTTTTGTGTTAGGATTTAGTTTCATCAATTCCTTGTGTTCGATAAGCCTTATTTTTCTTACTACATTGATATATCTAAGTTGAGAATAGGGTATCTTTGAGAGCTGCTTACCCGCCTTGTCAAATTTTGGCGCCGTTGCCGGGGAGTTGCTTAATTCGAAGTCCTAATAGAGTCTTTTAATTTCAGTTCTTGTTTTGTTTTATTTAGTTTCTTTTTCCTTTTGAGTTTTATAGTTTGTTTAGTGTGCAAGAACATTGTGTATGCGTACTAGGTACATAGGAAGCGCTAAGCCATTATTACTTGATCCAGAGATTGAACGCTCAGTAAGGTAAAACAGAAAGAAGCAGGGACAACGGTCCATGAACATGAACAGTGGTGATGAACTATCTGAGCAAGAAATATATTCTGATACAGGATCTGAATTTGAGGAAGAACAAAGTATTCCAACACCACCACCATCACCAAGAAGAATGGCAAACACAGCCAAGTTGAGAGAGTCCTTTATACCGGGCACAGGTGCAGCAGATTCACCGATCGTAGTACCAGAGAATCTGGGGGCTTATTCTATCCCCACATCCCTCATATCGAATCTGCCACACTCCAGAGGAATGCCTTCTGATGACCCTCAGGACCATCTCAATGAATTCATAGCATTGTGCAGAATCTAGAGATCGACTAATGTGGAAGAGGATACTGTCAAGATCCTCTTGTTTTTGTTCTCTTTGAAGGAGCAAGAAAAATCATGGTATAATTCTTTAGCTCCTCTATCTATGGATACATGGGAGAAGACGTGCTCTGCATTTATGAAAGAGTTCTACTCTGCTTCCCGCACCAAGAATTTGAAGAAGAAAATTAGCACATTAAGGCAGAAAGACAGTGATGAATTACATGAAGCCTGAGCTAGTTTAAGAGTCTTCTTCGACAATGCCCTCATCATAAATTTGATCTCAATACTCAAATGGAGTTCTTCTATGAAGGACTTGATTCTTTTAACAGGTCAAAACTTGATTCAGCTTGTGGGGGAAATTGGTTGAATATGACTAGAGCTGAAGCCAAGGAAGTTGTTGAGAATCAAGCTGAAAATTCAAGGCAATTCTAGTCAAGGGATAGATCTATGGGAGCAAGTAGATGATTTCTCAATGCAATTGCAATCGATGGAGCCATGAAAAAAAAATTAAGCTCTATGGAGAATGATATTACTCTGATTGCTAGTAGTCTGAAAGTGAGCAAGAAGACGATAGTTGTTGCAGCTCAGGTTGTGTGCACTTTATGTTTAGCTACAAGCCATCTAGCAGAGGATTGTTCCAAGTTCAGAGCAGATGAAGAGGTTGATCAAGAGTAAGAAGCAAATTACTTCCAGAGATAACCCAATATATATGGTGGAAATAGAGATCTGTTGAGCTATAGGAGCAACAATGTGCTCAATCCTCCTATTGTTCCACCTGGATTTCAGCATAGACAGCTTACAGGAAATGGGCAGCAGTTTGGCCAAAGGCGTGTGCCTCAGCAACAACAAGCTCAAGTTCAAACATCATCAGGGAATTCTACCTTGGAATCCATGATGCAACAAATGGTGTTTGACAACAAGAAGGAACGAGAGGAGAGTAGTGTCTTTCGTCAAGATATCAAAGCTACAACTCAGCAGCATGGGAAGACAATAGACTTGCTGGAGCGACAGGTGAGCCAAATTCAGCAAACACTTTCTCAAGTCAAGGAAGGAAGTCTTCCCAGCAACACCCTTCCCAATCCCAACACAAAATATGAAGTTCATGCCATGACCTTGAAGAGTGGGAAGTTCATGCACGGGCTCCTCCCACTTTTCTAATGCACATACTTAACCTAATACACATACTTAACTCTTGGTGACAACGTGATCGGGCTCCACTTCATGCATGAGAACTTCTTCTTCCTTTTCTTATTGTTTCTCTTTTTTTTTTATTCTCTCTCTTAATCCTCTTCCAGCCGTCTCAGTCCCCTTTAGCTTCTTCATCAACAATATATATATATATATATATATATATGTGTGTGTGTATAGCTAGCAAAGGTAATTAACCTAGCAAGCCAACACGTGCACTCCATCAACATGTAGTATCCTAAATGGATACTGACTCCAACTTCAATTGCATAATTGCTCCTCGCCAAACATATATATCTCCATTAATTAACTAGATCAAGGACACGTGCCAAGCTAGTCAAAATTACAAATGGGCCTCTTGTTGCCTGCTCTCCAAACAGTCCCCATATAAATATATATATATATAAATCACTCCTTACCAAAACTTCCTCGCTAAGCTCTCCAGCTAGTATCCTTCATGGATTAAAATTCCTTCACCTCGTACATTCTCCACTTCTCCAATTAACTCCCAAATTGTATTATTTAATCTCTTTTTCTTCATTAATATCCAAAATACCTAAAAACAAATCAACATAATTAATTCACTCGATTAATAATATAAAAAACTAAACATATGGAACAAATTAAATACCGAATAGTGGCATAAATATGCGACTATCACATAGTCCACAATAAAACCAAAATTTCAATGAAACGAAGACTTTCATAAATGAATCTTCATAACCCCTTTTTTCAAACTGTCGATACTCACAGTCTCAGAGTTGTTTACTCGCTGCACTGGACATGGGAAAGGCTACCATAAGTTAACACATATCATGCATCAACTTATAAATTGGTCCTCAAAGTTGTAAAATCAATAATTTTCTTGTAATGTTAGTTCAAAAGTAGTAATTACTCAATCAAAAATATTTTACAACTTTTAGGACAAAATTACAAGTTGAGATAATCATTTTACAACTTTAAGGACCAATTTGTAAGTTTATGCATGTCATGTGTTAAAATATGCTAGAATTTTCCAGTATTACATGATCATGTTTTTAGATTTGAGGGACTAAAATTCATCTTAGATGACGAATTGGTTCATTAATCGTCGTCTACGACATACTACAACGACGAATTCTGGAGGCGGAAATAGGCATTCTTGGCTATTTGGTTTTCTTCTTGGAGGCGGAAACGCTAATAGATTCAGCGTGATGTTGTGATGAGGACCGTCATGTAATCTTCATTCGCTCCTAGTTTGTATGCAACGCCTTGACTTTTTGGCCATTCTAGTTTTGGATTCTTGACCAACTTTGTTAAGACCTCCACCCTTTGAGAATGAGCCTCGTGGTTGTGTGGGTTGGCGCCGGACGAAGCACCACCAACAGGGATAAAGGGTCGACTAGGGAGGGTGGCCGGTGTTGGGTCATTTTATATTTAGATGACTTTTGAGTCACTTAATGTAACTATTGAGTCATGACCAATGATAGTTATTGGATAAACAAATGGAAGGCTACATGCACTACCTTACAAAAGAAGAGTATAATCATCAACTACTATTGTCATCAAAATGTTCTCATGGGGTCATCAATCATCAATGGCATGGTTTTATGGAAAAAGTCTCATCTTTCTTGGTTTTCCATTGTAGAAATATAAGGCCTACTCCAGTATAGGGGGCTAAAGGGCTAAATGTCAAATTTTAGCTCTAAAATGATCTCCAGTAAGAAAGGGCTATAGGGCTGTAAGGCTATATTTAAACCAAAAGGACGATTCGGAGGGATAAATTTAGCCCTTCATTTAGCCTGGGTTAAATTTTCTGCAAGTGGCAAAGATGGAGTCCATGATCATGTGTCACTTTTTTACTGGTTGTTAAGGAATATTGACAATTTTTTAGCTTTCCCTTATTGGTGACCATCAACATTTAGCCTAGGCTAAAATTAAACAAATATTATTTCAAGGGCTAAAGTTCTGGCCTCGGACCCAATATAACCCTCCTTACTGGAGTAGGCCCAATGACCTTCGATTATAAGAGTTACTGGATAACCAAATGGAACGACTAGTTACACTAGCTTACAAATATACATGTATTATATTACAAAACTCAACAAACTGTTGCTAACAAAATGTTGTAATGTTCATTTGGGATCATGCATCAAATGACATAATCTCATGAGAAAAGTCTCATCTCTACTTTGTAACTATTTACCCTTATTTTAATGGGACCAAATCTAGGAGTTTGCAACTTTCATAAGCTAATAAGGTATGAGAAAACAAATGCATTGAAAATCTAGGTAAAGAAAATTTGGATGCATTATAAACTATGGTTGACTTGGTTTCAATTTTCTCTCTATAAAGCCACTCTACAAGGGTCACTCTCCTCACCAACAAATTAACAATGATCAACAATAGCTCTCTTGCTTTCCTATGCTTTCTCTATTCTCCTACTCAGCATGAGCTTCTTGATTTGCAGAGCCATTGATGAAGAGAGAAAGGTTTACATTGTGTACATGGGAACATATCTGGACATTGGGTTGGGTTCTAAATTGGACCTTGGATCCGCATAAATTTGGATGCAGATTTGTGACCTAAACATTTTGGTTGTCAATAACTTTGTTATGTATTCATATTCAATTCACCATAGAATGACTTCTATGGATTTAATTTTAAAAAGGAAATTAAAAAAATTTAGTGATGTCCTCCACGAACAATCTTGTTAATAAGCTTTGAATGAGTCACGTTCTGATGGTCAGTCATTTAAGTGGTCAACTGCTGTGAGAGGTAGAAATTCTTGTCAAATAGGATTTTGGGCTTGGGACAGAATGGGGCGATTGGATCAGGATACTAGGCTTGGTACGATGCCCCACTTCTCTAGTGATACCTCAACGACCTACCATCAGAGGCTGACTTAGTCAGAAATTGATTCAGTCAGTAACCTGGGTCAAATAAGAGGAGAAAGAGAGGCTTTGCGCGCAAGAATATGAGGGAAGTTAAAGATTGAGGTCAAGATTCGCGGCTCGATCTTTGAGAGCACAATTCAAAGCTTGGTGGTCAAGCTGAGATCCCTATTTTGGTGGGAAACAAAGCATTATAAATACCAAGGAGTAGAGTAATAATTTAGATTACAAATTTGCTTACCAGTTAGTACCCAAAACTCTCCTTGACTTGAGCGTCGGAGAATCTTTTGTAAGTGTTTGATCAAAAATCATCACGGCCAAAATCAGGACGGCCGGTAGACTTCTGGTTTAAACTGTCCTTCTGATAATGCGAGGAGTGCCAAAATCACATGGATTCTGGCCAAGCGAGGTTTTGATATATTGCGTGGAATCTGACTCTTCAAGTGATTGATGGTCGAGGAAGGAACCCTCTCGGCCATTGGTTTGAATGCATTGTACGAAAGGACTTGACCCAGGCACTAATCTTGATTCTCGATCATGTCCAAGCATCGACTGAACTCGAAAGTGCGCCTAACCAACAAGAAATTAACCGGGTTGATGTACTCGCAAATCACAGTGATGGTGAAGGTGAAGTGAACTCGATCATTGAATCTTTGTGAAGTGATGTGAGTGTGAACAGGGAATCACATCAACCCAATCCAGACAGGCTGAAAGAGATCGATGAGTAAAGAGTGCTAAGTTAACCACCTACTCCCAAGTGCAAGGAATTGAAGCACAAAAATCTGAAGAACATAAAATAAATAGCAAGAATGTAAACTGGCAAAAACTGAATCTATATTATCAAAGTAAAAGATGAACAAGATAAAGTACCTATGGATGCGAAAGCTAGAAAATTTGTAAGTAAGTTTGTATATTTGATGCAGAACCCTTTACAATGTGCTATAAAAGTTCTATATATACAACTTGTACAAATCCCTAGATTGACTGACTCACCCGTCTGGCCAACGAATTCCAATAGAACTCGAACTCCTTGATTTCAGCCAAGTAAAACATTCCTTGTCACAACCATCACTTGACACATTCCTTCTTGGACTTGGTCACCCCTTGATTTAATGACAGTCTATTCATAAAAACTTGATCCAATCAATCACTACGATCTTTACATTAAAAGCATTCGTTACCCAAATGGCACATTCCTATCAGTGGACTCGAATCCAACTCATTCTTGGTCGAAGCCCAAAACTTCATCCGACCAAATCACATTAGAGCATGGCTCATTTGCGTCGCCCAGCACTTATACGTCGGTCTTTTGGATCCATCATGCCTAATTGATAAATGCTTGGTTCTTAGGTCTAACATCTCTATTGGATGGCATGATAAAGTTTTCCTTGACCTGGTATCACCATATAATCCCCAATTTCCGTCAAACATGGCCCGAGAGAATATCGAGGTTATCAAAAAGTCATCACGTATAAGGCGAAAACTCAAAGTGAGCAGAATATCAATTTTCGACCGAATATTTTTTCGGATAATTTGAGTCAATCGAGTATAGCAACCAAGTAACAATGGAAGAGTTGGTCAAATATGTCAACCAAGTAAATAAAGTCGACCGAGTGTGTTAGCCGATTAAAATGAGTTGCAACTTTACATTCTACCGTATGATTGAATAATAACGAAGTTTGCTCGTTCGGAGATCTTCTAAAAGGTATAATGTTAGGCGAATCAACTGATTGGTTTTCTCACTTAATGCCTATCATACATTTCTCAAATCATTGTATTCTATTAACCAAACGCTATGCCCAAGCAAAAAAAATAAACTCGTCCAAGCCGAATGAATTGGACGAGTCGAGTGAGTGAAAGGATTCATCCTAGTAAAATGAATCGACCAAGTAAAAATAAGTCGGCCGATATAAACAAAATCGCTCTAGCCAAACGAACTCGCCCAAGCAAAATGAACTTGCCCAAGCAAAAAAAATGAATTCATCCAAGCTGAACGAGTAGGCCGAACTCGCCCAAGCTGAACGAGTCTACTGAGAAAAACGAATCTGCCAAGTCGGCCGAGCAAAGCGAACTCCCCCAAGCAAAATAAACTAGCCCAAGAAAATAATTTTCTCAAGAAGAAAAATGAACTCGTCCAAACCAAACGAGTTTGACGAACTCGCGCAAGACGAACAAGTCGGACGAACTCGCCCAAGAAAAATATAATTGCCCAAGCAAAATGATTCACCCAAGCAAAAAAATAAACTCGTCTAAGCCAAACGAGTCGGCAGAGCAAAACGAATTGGCCAAGTGAAAACAAGTCGGCCGAGAAAAACGAGATTGCCCAACCAAAATGAACTCGCCCAACCAAAAAATGAACTCATCCAAGCTGAACTAGTCGGCCGAGTTAAAGGAGTCGGCCGAGTGAAAGGAGTCGACCGAGCAAAACGAATCGGCTAAGTGAAAACAAGTCGGCCGAGCAAAATGAACTCACACAAGCCATTGGAACTTTCCCAATAAAAATGATTCACCCAAGAAAATCAGACGAACTCGCCCAAGCCAAATGAGTTAGACGAACTCGCCCAAGCCGAACGAGTCGGCCGAACTCACCCCTAACCAAACGAGTTGGCCAAGTAAAAACAAGTCAGCCGAGAAAAATGAACTTGTCCAAGTAAAACGAGTTGGCTGAGTAAAGCGAGTTGGCTGAGTGCATCGTCCAATAGTAAGTTAGTCGTACAGAATATCCAAACACCAAGGAGTCATGGAAGTACAAAAGTTGGTTGAACAATGAAAGTCGACTGACCCGACATTTACGGGTGAGATCAAAGTTATATTTAATGATACATAGAGGAATAAACGATGAAGCTACCACTTTTATAATGATGTACAATTGATTGGCCGAATTTACAAACTTGTCATTCGGCCGCTGAAACAATTTAGCCTATAACAAACCCGACTAACGACGTCAGTCCCTGGTAACTATACTCTGAGCTGAAGTCTGGGCCTGAGCTGAAGTCTACTAATTCACCGTGCTCACTCCATGTAGTGTAACTCCACATCATACCATGCTCACACAAGTGATGAGCCATAACATGAGACTCCACAAACTGATGGTTAAGACATTTTCTACAGTGGCACCTTAAACGTTTCTTTCCTTGACCATGTTGCATCGCAAATGTTACAAACTCTCTGATTCCGTCCATATACCTCTCATCACTTCTATTCGTCAACTGTATCCAACTCTTGTCCATATTCAATTCTTGTGTAAGTAAACAAAACTTTAAAATTATCGAATAAGCCATTGTTAGAAGTTAACAAAAAATTGTCGTTCAATTCATATATACAATTCCTAATTAATTAACAACTAGTTAATTAATTTATCTCTAATTAACATTATTTAATTTTGAGATTACTATATCGATCAACACACACACACACACACATATATATATATGCATTTCAAGCACAATATTGTTCATCAATAATTAGCTAGCTAGCACTCAATTAATTAAACAAAATAGCTAGCTAGGTAGGTTCACATTATGGAATAATATTTATATATATGCAAACAAATTAAAACCGTCGGAATGATCGATTCACACGTACGGATCATAATTATTACTTAATTAGTACCGACCAAAAAAATATATATACGTACCTTAATTAATTCATCAATAATTATTAGCCGGCCGGTCGACGTCGTCGTTGATCGAAATGAAGTGATTGATATGATATCGAGCTACCTAGAGGTAGGCTAGTTAGGGTTATATATTATTTTATTTGAGAGAGCTAGCTGCTAGCTAGCTAGAGAGATTGATGAAGAGAGCTAGCTAGATGAACAATTCGATCACGAAACTGAGGAGAGAATGACGAAGAGATGAATAAGAAACTGATTGATATATATAATTGGACTTTTTACTTAGACAACGCAAGTATTAATTTTCCGTCCTATAAGATATCACTTAGACGATGCAATTAAGTAGATCCGTCATCTAAGTGATTTCTTATGCGAAGCCTAAAAAATGGTGTCGGTCTGTCGTCTAAGAACCCTCTTAGACGACGCAAGTCTATATGTCGTTGTTTAAGTGGTGTCGTAGACGACGTAAATATATTACGTTGTCAAACACAATACTTAGACGACCCCATATGAGCTTGCATCCTCTAAGATCCCACTTAGATGACTCAAGTATATTACTCGATCTTCGTCTAAATGTTATCTTAGACAACGTCATTTGTTTGCGTCGTCTAAGTTCTCTTAGACGACGGAGATGGTAAGCTTTCATCGTGTAATAAACTTTTTCTAATAGTGTTATACCAGTAATTGACCATATAAATGTGTTTTATTATTTTACATTTTAAAATCTTTTTCTATGATAAATCTTTAGAAATATGAGCATTAGTGATGTTCTTAATCTATGAATTCAGTTATAATAAAAATTGAAGAATTGTAAGTTAAATTTTGTTGAATATGTAAAAAAATACATTTAAATAAAAGAAGAGTGTTCAGGATGGAACCTTTTGCTCTACTAGGGCATAAACTCCAAAAAGGTAGCCACCTCCTCCATGGATCGTTTTTGATCCTTGACGGCCGATTTCGATCGATTTCAACAACGGTGTCTCTCCCGGTGTCGAGTATCAAATATTTTCCCTTTGGTGGACTTCTTCTCTCTTCCACTCTCTTTCACCATGATGGGTGCGCTCGGGATCGAGGTGTTGTGTCTCACTCCTGGCGGGATGTTATAGATTTTAGGCGTTGGGTTCGTAGGTTGGCTTGTGCGGGACTGAAGATCCTATGGTCATAAGGTGCAGGTTTGGCTCTAGTGACGAGGGTGATGTGGCTCAGCTTACTTGGGGGAGATGCTCACCGGGGTTCGCTCGCGTCATCTTCGTGTTGGCAACGAGTCTTTCGGTGGCTGCAATCCTTCTTGACCAGTGTGGTGATGAGGACGACGATGGTGTGCATGGCGAAGAACAAGTGCTCCATGACGACAATATCTCATAAAGGGTCTCAAGGCAAATTTGATGCCTTGTCGGGTTTGGGCCTGTAATGATTAGTCTTGGTGCAAGCCGGTTGTGCTTGTGGTTTCGGGCCGGTGTTGTTTTCGGATATGGAAACCTGGCATCTGCTCGAGGTCCAACAACAATTTGCTTCTCTGAAGTTGGTTGTTTTAAATTTTTTATTTTATTGCTTTGAACTTCAAGTTGAACATGGGGCAGGTATTGCTTATCGTCTCATATTCCGCTACGTTATTGGTTACTTGGTCTTGATGTTTATGCTAGGCTGCGATTATTTAGACAGGTTAAGTGATTTCAGTTGCTTAAGTTTTCTAGATTATGGCTTCTTTCTTACGTTGCCTTTCAATGGACCCTTCATTTTCTTGACAAACATTATGCCATTGCTTTCGCTAAGCCACATCAACAGCCTCCACTATCGCCCACACATCTGCATCCACAGCACTAGTAACAAAATGATTATGAGAGAAACCACCCAAAAAAACTACCATTTGCAACTCAAAAAATGCACTACAAGAAAACAGCACTTAGACCACGGAAACGTAATTGTTCCGTGGTCCAAGTGACACCTAGACCACGGAAAAGACTCCGTGGTCCAAGTACCACCTGGACGACGGAGAATACCATCTCCGTCGTCCAGGTGGTCACCTGGACCACGTAGTCTGTTCCGAGGTCCAGGTGATCACCTGGATGACGGATACGGTATTCTCCGTCGTCCAGGTGATCACCTGGACCTCGGAGTCTTCTCCGTCCTCCAGGTGATCACCTGGACGACGGAGATGGTATTCTCCGTCGTCCAGGTGATTACCTGGAGGACGGACCGACACGCCGTCGTCCGAGTATACGAAACGTACTTCCACTTAGACGACGTACCGACACCTCCGTCGTCTAAGTGAAGCATTATATAAACCCGATGCCAAAGTGATCGAATTCATTCCTAGCCTCGATCTCTTCATTCCATTTGAAGAAGAATTGAAGGAGAAGGGAGAAGGAGAAGGGAGCTAGGTAGCTAGAAGGCCGAGAAGAATCAGGATCGATAAGGGATCTCCGCTGACTAGCTAGTTAGCTTAATTAACGTAAAGATATCGAGAAGGCGAGCAGGTACGTACGTACGCAGTTAATATTTGCTTAATTAATATATATTTAGTGAAAACGTACGTACATATATATATACATGCAAGGATGTTAGCTGATGTTAGCTATATATATATGTACAGATCGATTAAATTACGTACGTACGTACGTAATTGATGGATCGATATGTAGATCGAGTACGTATAATTAAGCGTAAATTAATGGACAAATATATATATATATGTAATAATTAATTAATTATAATATTTTGTAGCAGTATGGACAAGAGTTGGATGAAGTTGAAGAATAGATGTGATGTCCGGTATATGGATGGAATTAGCGAATTTGTGAATTTTGCGATAGAACATGGTCAGGGAAAGAAACGTTTCAGGTGTCCGTGTCAGAAATGTCTTAATTGTCAGTATGCGGAGGTTAATGTTATGGTGCAACACCTGTACGAAAATGGTATGATGTGGAGTTACACTACATGGAGCGAGCATGGTGAAGCAGTAGAGTTCAGCGCAGCAGACTTCAGCTCAGGGTACAGTTACCATGGTGCCTCATCCAGCGGCAGTGGTGCCGGACCCCCAGCTTGCAACCTAACTGCAGATTTGGTCCATGATGCGTTTCCGGGATGTAGTCATAGTGGACACCAACACCAAGACGGAGGTTACAGTACCACTAATGAGCATGATGACACATTCCCCGCAGCGAGCTTGGCCACTGACACCAGTGAGATGGAAAAGTACAACCGGATACTACTTGAAGCGCAGACCCCGGTGTTCCCTGGATGTCGAGAGAATGTGTTGCAATATGTGATGGAGCAAATGAAGATAAAAGTGAAGCACAAAATGTCAGTGAGTGCTTTTGACGAAATTCAGGAGCAAATATGTAAGTTGCTTCCTGATGATCACAATCTTCCTAAATCTCATTATAAGGTTAGAAATATCCTGAGCAGCCTCAGCCTAAAGTACAGGATAATTGACGCATGTCCGAATGATTGTGTGCTATTTTACAAAGAGTATAAAGAGTTGGACTATTGTCCCGTATGTGGCCAGTGCAGATTCCAGTTGAATAGGAAGAGTTCGAAAAAGAGAATTCCTGTGAAAGTTGTTCGATATTTTCCCTTGATTCCCAGATTGCAGCGCCTGTACATGTCTCTACACACAGCAGAGGCGATGCGATGGTACGCAGAAAAGCGAATAGATGACGATGTCCTGCGACACGCCGCGGATGGGGAGGGTTTCAAACATTTCGACAGAGAATTTGGAGACTTTGCTTCAGAGGTTAGAAATGTTAGACTCGGCCTATCTACAGACGGATTCAATCCTTGGGGAAGTAATAGCTCCGCCGTCAGCACTTGGCCAGTTATTCTGATGCCGTACAACTTGCCTCCGTGGATGTGCATGAACAAGGAATTTAATTTCCTTACCGTACTAATTCCAGGTCCTAAATCTCCATCGAAGTGCTTAGATGTCTACCTCAGACCTTTGATCGACGAGCTGAAACTGTTGTGGGAAAATGGAGTCCCAACTTATGACAAATTCACTGACACGATGTTCACGATGAGGGCTGCTGTAATGTGGACGATCAGCGATTTTCCAGCTTATGGGATGTTGGCAGCCTGCAGGACAAAAGGATATAATGGATGTCCTATATGTTTGGATGACATGAACTCTAGTTGGCACGCGGGGAAGGTGTGTTACTTGGGTCACCGTAGATGGCTTCCTCACGACCACCCGTGGCGACAGGATGAAGCTCATTTCGACGGTACGGTAGAGAACAATCCTAAACCCCGTAGTTGGTCGGGCGAAGAGATTTTAGAGAGGTTGAGCTATTTCGACTTTGGTGTGTTGAGCAATGACGCGGATGTAAAGAAATGCAATCCAATTCCTCCACATGATCTGAGCTATTGGGATCACAAGAGTATATTCTTTGAACTCCCTTACTGGTCGAAGTTGAAGCTGAGGAACAACTTGGACGCGATGCACATAGAAAAGAATGTGTGCGACAGCGTGGTGGGAACAATTCTCGGTATTAAGTTCAAGACTAAAGATACTCCCAAAGCGCGCAAAGATTTGGAATCAATGAATCTACGTCGTCCCTTGTGGTTGAGGAGGGATAGGAAAGGAGTGTACAACAAGATGCCAGATGCACCATACACAGTGAAGCCGACGCTTAGACGTTCTGTATTTCACTGGTTTAAGGGTGTTCGTTATCTGACTACATATGCAGCTACTATAACTGGAGCAGTGGACGCGGTGCAACACAATTTTGTTGGTCTAAAGACACATGACTATCACGTTATGCTGCAACGTCTGATTCCAGTGGTAATTCGACCATACTTGCCTCGGGACGTCGTAGAACCAATAGTGGCATTGTGCAGGTGGTGGCAGAGGTTATGCGCCATAGAATTAACGAAGTCAGATGTGGTAGAATTGCAACAACAAATTGTGCACATCATTTGCAAAATAGAGAGGATTTCCCCCCCTGCTTTATTTGACATCATGATTCACCTAATGATCCACCTGCCCGAGCAGGTGCTTATTTCTGGTCCGGTCCAATACACTTGGATGTATCCTCAAGAAAGGTACGTACAACTAATTAATTAATTTGTTCCACTGGAGATTATATATATACTAGCTAGCTAGCTATATGTACTTATGTAATGTGTACGTTTGATTTTGTAGACAGCTTGGACAGTATAAGTCATTCGTAAAAAACAGGTCGGCCCCGGATGGCTCCATAGCAGAGACATACCTAATGCATGAGTGTGTTACTTACTGCAACATGTACCTCAAAGATCCACCCCCTCCCACTGCCTTCGATCGCAGTGCCCGCATCAATCTTTCTGTAGTCACCAATGTCGTCCGACCGTTTAGAGGAGTATTAAAGGAATCGTTAACACGGGAAGAACTTATTGAGGCACATTGGGTAGTGTTGCGAGACTGTGACGAAGTTGAGCCGTACATGTTGTCATACAGGGAGAGGCTTCAGGCGTTAAATCAAAACAAGAGTTCGGCGTGGATTGAGAAAATGGTTAAGAAGAAGTTTCCTGATTATTTCTTCCAATGGGTACGTACGTACAACTCGGTATTAATTATTTAAATACATATCGCTCATGTTTGTAGAAAGTAAACCCTTATATTAATTTGCCCATTTTCGCAGATGATTGATCTGCAAAAATCTGATAACCACGGAGGGTGGTGGTCATGGCCAGCACTTGCTAGCAGGGAAGCCGGTTAAACACTATATTTATCCCGGATGTTTTGTGAACGGTGTAAAGTTCCATTCATTGGCCCGAGACGAAGGAAGAAGAACACAAAACAGTGGGGTAGCGGTTGGGAAAGACAATGATCTATATTACGGGGCTATTGTATACGTGGTTCAGCTATGTTACGGGAATGATGTCAACGTTTTCCTATTCAAGTGCAGATGGTTCAAGCGTACAAAGGAAGACCTGGGACTATTATCAGTCGATACAAACTCGCACTGGTATGAGGATAAGCCTTTCGCTCTCGCCACCTTAGTTCGGCAGGTGTTCTATCTCGACAATCCGAAAGCCGGTGAAGGGTGAAAAATAGTGAACCATATCTCTCACCGAGGAATATGGAATACAGAGACAATTGAAGGGACACCGGCGACGACTGAAGATGCTGCTGAACCAGAAAGAGACATTCCTGCCTATCAAGAGCCTAATATTTCTATGGTCCGCTCCGATATAATGGACCTGGTTCAAGATGGTGAACGGTTACCCATGCCTGATGGTTGTACAGATCTAACTAAAGATGAGATTATCGATGAGGTAGATGAAGAAGACGAGCAGGAAGAGGACGCGGACGAGGACTCAGGTTATTCGTCGGACGATGTTGAGTTTGATGACGAGGATGAGCCGTCGTCTAACGGGGATGAGGACGATGATGATTATGACGAAGAGTACGGTCATACGACGAGGGAGATTAATTGGTAATTAATTATTGTAATTATTGTAATATATATATGATCGATGCAGGTTAATTTACGGTAATTAATTAATCCGAATTATATATCCTGGACAACGGAGAAATTAATTGCAGGTTGTCGCCTTTGGGTATTTTGGCTATCTCCCTAAATCCTCGACCCTAAATCTAGCAAATCGGATCGATCGATCATTTATTTAATTTTTTTATGGTCATTCAAAATAATTGAACGGACACCTGAATTCCGCCCACGTTTATATTAGGTCTCCCGCCATTTTCACCTTTGGCGCCACGCCAAATCTCAATCTCATATAAAACCCTAAATCCTGGACCCTAAATCTAGCAGATCGGATCGATCGATCAATTTTTTAATTATATTTTTGAATCAGAATAATTGAACGGACACACAAATGACCGGGGACGACCTAAACCGTAAACCCTAAGGCCCTAACCCCTGAATTCGGGGTTTAGAACTTGGACGACGGAGATGATCATTCTCCGTCGTCCAGGTACAAACTAGGACGACGGATACGGTAATTCTCCGTCGTCCAAGTTCACAAACCCTAAACCCTAAACAGTAAGTCCCTAACCCCTGAATTCAGGGTCTATACACCTGGACGACGGAGAACGTAATTCTCCGTCGTCCAGGTCAGAACATGGACGACGGATAACTTCATATCCGTCGTCCAGGTGATTACCTGAACGATGGAAACACTCATTTCCGTCGTCCAGGTGCAGATATCGTAATTTTTTCTAAGACAACGACCATCTAGACCTTCTTCCAATGCAAAGTCTTTTCATCAAGACTTTAGAGTAAACAATTCTTGGTGTGTGAGCTTCAACGGTTCGAAAATCGGAGTTGCGAAATGCCTTGTATCCACGTTTCCGGTTTGTGAAATTATCGGTTTTGCGGTTGACTGTGCCGATCAAACCCTTCCCGAACTTATTATTTTATGGTCCTTTGAAGACAATTATATATTATGTTACGACGAACATATCCAACGGTTGTTTTTTCCAAATTCAATTTCGTTAATACTCTGCTGCAAATGAGCGTCTACTCATGAACACTTAAGTCGTAAAGATTAGTCGATACTTAACATGTTTCAATACGTAAAATTAATCGTCGGTTCAAATTTAATTGTTCATATATACGATGCGTTCATCGATATTGTACGACTATTTCACTCGAATGACAGATCGCTAAATTCCTAGCGAATTATTTTTAAAATTTTTTTTTACGTAATTTGAACCTGGACGACGGAGATGGTCATTTTCCGTCGTCCAGGTGTTCACCTGAACGACGGAGAATGACCATCTCCGTCGTCCAGGTTCAAAAATCATGGCGGTTCAAATTTTTTTTGTTTATTTTTTTCATGTAATTTTCACTTGGACGACGGAGAATGATCATCTCCGTCGTCCAAGTCCAATTTTTATGGCGGTTCAATTTACCGCTTCCGTTTTTGGGACCGCTTGAATTTTCACTTAGACGACGGAGAATTCATTCTCCGTCGTCTAAGTCCAAAATAATGGCGGTTCAGAGCGTCCCGCCGATTAATTGGCGCCGCTTGAAATTTTTTGAAACCGCCACCTAGACGACGGAAAACACTGTTTCCGTCGTCCAGGTGGACTTAGACGACGGAGAATAGTGCTTCGTCGTCTAAGTGCAACTCTATAAATAGAGTGCGGCTCATCTTCTTTTCCTCATCCCTTACAATCCTATCTCTCCTCTCCTCTCTCTCTCTCTCAAATTCCGGCGATTCTCCTCCGGCGACGACGCTCCGACGTGGTTCGATCCTCCTCTCCGACGACACAACTCCGGCGATATTCCCGAAAACTCCGATTCGGTAAATTTCTATTTTTCCCTTATTTAAATAATTTTCATTTAATTAAATAATTAAATTCTAAATATAATTAATTAATAGAAATTAATTTAGTAATTAGTTTTAAATATTTAATAAATGATTAATTGTTGTTATTAATTAATTAAATCATAATTATTGTTATTTAATACTAATTAAATGAATAATTGTAAATTTATTGTTATTAATTAAATAAATGATTAATTATTGTTATTAATTAATTAAATAAATAATTATTGTTATTAATTAATTAAATGGTTAATTATTGCATGCTAAATGGAAAATAAATTATTGCATGTAATTACGTGTATTTTTTAGTAAATTAATTAGTAGTACGTGTTCGATTTAAATTTAGTACATAGGCTTGGTGTAATTAAGTCGCACTCCTTGGAATAGATGACGCCTCTTTTCCTAGCTTATCTCCTTAACCCCTCGTGATGTGTGGATTTCATCACCGCACACCATAACCTAAGTGAAGTTATGGACACGAGGTTGAGGGCGGAGTTTGCAAAGGACTTGAGGGAGTGTAAATTTTCGAAAAATTGGCCGAATGTCGGACATGGTGTCTAGAAACGGGTTATGACTGGTGACAGGATTTGGACTAAGAAAGACTTTTGTCGAAATTAGTCCTGCCTCTCGCGTTATCTCTATCCCTAACTGGCCATGTTTTTCGATTTAACCAAGGCTGATTAATTGAAAATTTACACTTTATCGCGCGGGTCACACGTCCATTGAACGACCGAAAATGCCAAGCTAGTGTACTCTATTTAAATCTTAAACGTACTTAATTAATTAGCGTAAATTTTTAAGTTGTCCATTATTATGGTAAGTAGGTATTTTAACACCGTACTCTTAGGTTTAAATGGCTCCGCCAAAGACCACATCCGGTAAGAAGAAAGCCCAACAGGAGGCAGAAGATGAGATGCTCTGAATGTTGGCGGCCCAAGTCGGTTGGGTTCAACAGGAGGGCAACGACGCTCTCAATCCGGACGGATCATCTGGTCCGTCCGTAGCGCCCTCTGGGGAAATTCCCGCTCCCCCATTCATCTCGAGCGGTGATGACGTCGACCCCTTCCAATCTCCGACGCCCGGTACCCATTCAACGGGAAGTACTCAGGCGTCCTCGACCGCCGAATCAATCATGTACAGCACCCGCCGTAGGCAAAGGAGGGCCCCCACTGACCCGGAACCAAAAAGGACTCGGGGTCTCGTTAAAGGGGGCAAAGCGGAGCGTATTTGCAAGGCGACCGGTAAAAAGATAGACTTGTCGTACGACGAATTCACCGGTGGCCCTCCCACAGCTCAGCTAGCAAGTCTCTCGGCGCATGGGATAGGGTCAATCATCCGTAACCGGGTTCGTATCACTGCCCCTACTTGGAAGGAGGCGCCGGATCATGAGAAGGCGAAAGTCTTCAAAGATCTTTTGGTACGTAATACGTCCAATTTAGTTATTATATAATATTGTTAATCTCGGCCTAAAATTTCATAATATATACGATTATAATTTTCTATTTATTTTTGATAGGAACAATTTGACGTGGATCCGACACCGGCTATGTTGAGGCATATCAACCAAACCGCCAACTCCATTTACAAAGATTGGAAGTACAAGCTCCATAAGTACTTCAAAGATGTCGGTCCCGTGCCTCCCCCGGTAGAGCTGCAAGGGGAGAGAGAAGATGAGTGGGAGTGGTTGTGTAACCACTTTGCCGATGAACAATTTAAGGTATTAATTTATTTATTTTATTTCAGTTAAGATAATTGAATTATTTAAATTGTAGTTATTCATTTTTTAATGATTTAATTATGTTGTGTAACAGAAATTCTCCGGTGTCAACAAAGCCAACCGGGGGAAGAAGGAGAAACACCATACTACCGGCGCCAAGCAGTTCATTCAAATAGCCAAGGAGCACAAGGATAAGGGCTCCAAACACCCTTATCTTGATGCAAGCGTAAGCGCGTACGTGACGCCAGGGCTCGATAATGAAGCGAGTCAATGCGGCGTAAGTGATATATATATATATATGTGCTTTTAATTATAGTAATTATTATTTAAATATGATTTCATTATAATAAATTAATTATTATTTTGTAGGCAAGGGCGATAGAGCGTGCGCATGAAGAGTTGGCTAACACTCAGCTTGCGTTCCCAGATGTGCCGCCGGAAGACCTGCCTCCTCTATCCTTAGAGAGCCAAATTGCAATCGCGGATGAGGTCTACGGTCGTAGAGCTGGCAAGGAGGTTAGGCACTTTGGGCCTCGGGTGGTACGAGATTTGTCGACGACCTCCGGCTCATCATCTACGGGAGGTTCGGGGCAGCAGAGAAGGAGTCAGGCTGCGGCCGTCGAAGCATCCATTCAAGAGGCTCGACTGGCACGAGAGGAGAATGAGTCAATGGGGCAAAGACTTGACGAACAACAAGCACAAATAGCACAACTCATCGCCCTCATGCAACAAAATCGAGAAGTATGTCAACCTCCTCCGAACCCACACCCCGACGACAACGACCCGGCTGGAGGCGGAGGACTCGGCGGCGCATCTGCTCCTCCAGTGTATTAGCTAGCTAGTAGTTTATTATCTCGTTTCTTTCCGCATTCCGAACAATATTTTAATTTTTAATTTATGGGTTTTTTAGATTATTCATGTATGTACAAATTAATTTAATTTAATTATTTAATAATTAAGTAATATTCAAAATTTAGTTTATTTAATTAATTTTAGCATTTTTCATTATTTAAATTAAATTAATAATAAATTAAATTAATAATATTTAATTTCAATTTTTTTTAAATTAAATATTCACTTGGACGACGGAGATTATGTTCTCCGTCGTCCAGGTGCACAAACCCTAAACCTAACCCTAAACTCCTAACCCCTAACCCCTAAACCCTAAACCCTGTCGTTT
Source organism: Geum urbanum (assembly GCA_946800695.1). Taxonomy (NCBI): domain Eukaryota; kingdom Viridiplantae; phylum Streptophyta; class Magnoliopsida; order Rosales; family Rosaceae; genus Geum; species Geum urbanum. The sequence goes on along the minus strand of OX327001.1, from coordinate 50,475,811 downwards.
TCCGTCGTCCAGGTGAACACCTGGGCCACGGAGAAGCTAGCATTATCCGTGGCCCAGGTGTTCACCTGGACCACGGAAAATCTAATTCTCCGTCGTCCAGGTGAACACCTGGGCCACGGAGAAATGAGCAATGTCCGTGGCCCAGGTAGACACCTGGACGACGGAGAATTAGATTTTCCGTCGTCTAGGTGTCTTTCTGGGCCACGGATAATGTCCGCGGTCCAAGTGAACTTGGACGACGGATCACTAAATCTCCGTCGTCCAGGTGCTTGGACGACAGCACTTGGAGCACGGACCTTGGACGACGGAGATTCCGTCGTCTAAGTACTTAGACGACGGAAAACTGCACCTAGACGACGGAAATAGTCCGTGGTCTAGGTGCAATTTTCTTGTAGTGATGCCATTTATATCTTCTAACTAGTCGGAAGTTTACCATTATGCCGGTGGATGTACTTGAATTCAAACTTCATAGAGACACACCATTATTTTATATCTCTCTTATAATTAAATTATTCATTGTAGAAACCCTAGCTTGGCTCTGCTTCTCTGTGGAGATGACTTACCCTTCACTACAAGAAAAAGTGACTTAGACGACGGAGCATTTCCGTCGTCTAAGTGACAGTCTCCGTCGTCTAAGTACTTGGACGACGGAAAATCCGTCGTCCAAGGTACGTGCTCCAAGTGCTGTCGTCTAAGTACTTAGACGACGGAGAATTTAATCTCCGTCGTCCAAGTTCACTTGGACCACGGAGAACGTCCGTGGCCCAGGTGGTGACTTAGACGACGGAGATTAATGTCTCCGTCGTCTATGTCACTTGGACCACGGAGAACGTCCGTGGCCCAGGTGGTGACTTAGACGACGGAGATTAATGTCTCCGTCGTCTAGGTGACTACCTGGGCCACGGAGAAGCTAACAATCTCCGTGGCCCAGGTAGGAACTTAGACGACGGAGACATTAATCTCCGTCGTCTAAGTCACAACCTGGGCCACGGAGATTGTTAGCTTCTCCGTGGCCCAGGTAGTCACCTAGACGACGGAGACATTAATCTCCGTCGTCTAAGTCACCACCTGGGCCACGGACAAGCTAACAACGTCCGTGGCCCATGTGGGGACTTAGACGACGGAGATTAATGTCTCCGTCGTCTAAGTGAAAAATTAATTTTTAAAAAAAAATTAAATTCAAAAATATTATTAATATTAATTGAAAAAAAATTAATTAAATTAACTAAATACACTAAATTAATAAAATAATTAAAATTAATTTGTACATACATAATCGAAAAAACCCATAATTAAAAATGAAAATATTGTTCGTAATGCGGAAATTAAGAAACGAAATAATAAACTACTAGCTAGCTAAAACACTGGAGGAGCAGATGCGCCGCCTCGTCCTCCGCCTCCAGCCGGGTCGTCGTCGTCGGGGAATGGGTTCGGAGGAGGTTGACATTGTCTTTGAGCTTGTTGCATAAGGGCGATGAGTTGGGCTATTCGCTCGTCTTGCTGGTCCATTCTTTGGCGCATGGCAATATTCTCCTCCCGTGCGATTCGAGCCTCTTCATAGGCTGCCGCAGCTTGAGAACTTCTCCGCCGCCCCGAACCTCCCGTAGATGATGACTCAGAGGTCGACAAATCTCGAACCACCTTAGGCCCGAAGTGCCTAACCTCCTTGCCAGCTCTACGACCGTAGACCTCATCCGCAATTGCTATTTGGCTCTCCACAGATAGAGGAGGCAGGTCTTCTAGCGGCACATCTGGGAACGCAAGCTGAGTGTTAGCCAATTCTTCCTGCGCACGCTCTATCACTCTTGCCTACAAAAGAATAATAAATTTATTATAATGAAATAATATTTAAATAATAATTACTATAATTATTAGCGCACACACATATATATATATATATGACTTACGCCGCGTTGACTCGCTTCATTATCGAGCCCAGGCGTCACGTACGCGCTTACGCTTGCATCGAGATAAGGGTGTTTGGAGCCCTTATCCCTGTGCTCCTTGGCAATTTGAATGAGTTGCTTGGCGCCGGAAGTATGGTGCTTGTCCTTCTTCCCCCGGTTGGCTTTGTTGACACCGGAGAATTTCTGTTAGACAACATAATGAAATCATTAAAAAATTTATAAGTAACTAAAATTTAGAGTATTCAATTATCTTAATTGAAATAAAAAAAGTAAATTAACACCTGAAATTGCTCATCGGCAAAGTGGTTACACAACCACTCCCACTCATCTTCTCTATCCCCACGCAGCTCTTCGGGGGGAGGCACGGGACCGTTAGTTCGGAAGTACTGATGGAGCCTGTACTTCCAATCTTTGAAGATGTTGTTGGCGGTTTGGTTGATATGCCTCAACATCGCCGGATCCGGATCCACCGCAAATTGTTCCTATCAGAAATAAATTGGAAATTATAATCGTATATATTATAAAATTATATATAACTAATATTAAAAATAGTATATAATAACTAAAATTGTACGTATTACGTACCGAAAGATCCTTAAAGACTTTCGCCTTCTCCAAATCCGGCACCTCCCTCCAAGTAGGGGCAGTGATACGAACCCGGTTACGAACAATCGACCCAATGCTATGACCCGAGAGACTTGCTAGCTGAGGTGTGGGAGGGCCACCGGTGAATTCGTCGTAGGGCAAGGCGATCTTGCTCCCGGTCGCCTTGCAAATTTTCTCCGCCTTTCCACCTTTAACGAGACCCCGAGTCTTTTTCGGTTGGGGGTCAGTGGGGGCCCTCCTTTGCTTACGGCGGGCGCTGTACATGATAGAATCGGCCGTCGAAGACGCCTGAGTACTTCCCGTTGAAGCGGTACCGGGCGTCGGAGTTGAAAAGGGGTCGACGTCATCACCGCTTGAGAGAAATGGGGCAGAGGGAATTTCCCCAGAAGGCCCCGGATTGAGGGCGTCGGCCTGCGGTTGAACCCAACCGACTTGGGCCGCCAACATTTGGAGCATCTCATCTTCTGACTCCTGTTGGGCTTTCTTCTTGCCGGATGTGGTCTTTGGCGGAGCCATTTAAACCTAAGAGTACGGTGTTAAAATACGCGTACCTACTTACCATAATAATTACAACTTAAAAATTTACGCTAATTAATTAAGTACGTTTAAGATTTAAATAGAGTACATTAGCTTGGCATTTTCGGTCGTTCAATGGACGTGCGACCCGCGCGATAAAGTGTAAATTTTCAATTAATCAGCCTTGGTTAAATCGAAAAACATGGCCAGTTAGGGATAGAGATAACGCGAGAGGCAGGACTAATTTCGACAAAAGTCTTTCTTAGTCCAAATCCTGTCACCAGTCATAACCCGTTTCTAGACACCATGTCCGACATTCGGCCAATTTTTCGAAAATTTACACTCCCTCAAATCCTTTGCAAACTCCGCCCTCAACCTCGTGTCCATAACTTCACTTAGGTTATGGTGTGCGGTGATGAAATCCACACATCACGAGGGGTTAAGGAGATAAGCAAGGAAAAGAGGCGCCATCTATTCCAAAGCGTGCGACTTAATTACACCAAGCCTATGTACTAAATTTAAATCGAACACGTACTACTAATTAATTTAATCTCATATTTATTTAATTATGCAACTAATTAATAAATAATTACAATAATATTTATTCATTTCATAAATTATCAAGTAATTACAATTATTCATTTAATTATTATTAATATATAACAATAATTTACCATTTAATTAATTAATAACAATATGTAATCATTTATTTAATTAATAACAATAATTAATCTAAATATAATTAATAACAATAAATTTACAATTATTCATTTAATTAGTATTAATAGCAATAATTAATAAATAACATTAAAATAATCATTTAAGAAATATTTAAAACTAATTAATTAAAAAAAATTATTTTAATAAGGGAAAAATAGAAATTTACCGAATCGGAGTTTTTCGAGAGTTTTCTGCGAAAATCGCCGGAGTTGTGTCGTCGGAGAGGAGGAACCACGCCGGAAATAATGTCGTCGGAGCGTCGCCGGAGGAGAATCGCCGGAATGAGAGAGAGAGAGGAGATGGAGGAGAGAAAGTTGTAAGGGATGAGGAAAAGAAGATGAGGCTCGGCCTATTTATAGAGTTTCACTTAGACGACGGATCACTATTCTCCGTCGTCTAAGTGCACTTAGACGACGGAAACAGTGTTTTCCGTCGTCTAAGTGAAGAGTCAAATTTTTTCGAACCGGCGCCAAATAAATGGGCGGGCCGTTTCACCGCCATAAATGTTGACTTAGACGACGGAAACAGTGTTTTCCGTCGTCTAAGTGGAATTTCAAGCGGCGCCGAAAATTGAGGCGGCAAATCGAACCGCCATGTTATTTCGACTTGGACGACGGATATGTCGTTTTCCGTCGTCCAAGTGTTCACTTGGACGACGGAAAACGACATATCCGTCGTCCAAGTCAATATTTACATCGAAAAATAATAAAAATTTTATTCGAACCGCCATGGTAATTTGAACCTAGACGACGGATACGGTCATTTTCCGTCGTCCAGGTGAACACTTGGACGACGGAAAATGACCGTATCCGTCGTCTAGGTTCAAATTATGCAAAAAAAAATATTTAAATTAATTCGCTAGGAATTTAGCGATCTGTCATTCGAGTGAAATAGTCGTACAATATCGATGAACGCATCGTATATATAAACAGATAAATTTGAACCGCCGAATAATTTTACGTTTTGAAAGTTGTTAAGTATCGACTAATCTTTAAGACTTTAGTGTTCACTTGTAGTTGCTGATTTGCAGCAGAGTACTAACGAAATTGAATTTGGACAAAACAACCGTTGGATATGTTCGTCGTAACATAATATATAATTACTATAAAGGACCAGGAAATAATAAGTTCGGGAAGGGTTTCATCGGCACAGTCAACCGCAAAACCGAGAATTTCACAAACCGGAAACGTGGATACAGGACATTTCGCAACTCCGATTTTCGAACCGTCGAAGCTCACACACCAAGAATATACTACTCTAAAGTCTTGACGAAAAGAATATGCATTCGAAGATGGTCTAGATGGTCGTTGTCTTAAAAAAAATTACGAAATTTACACCTGGACGACGGATACGACATTCTCCGTCGTCCAAGTACACACCTGGACGACGGAGACGCTAATATCCGTCGTCCAAGTGTGTACTTGGACGACGGATAATGTCGTATCCGTCGTCCAGGTGAATATACCCTGAATTCAGGGGTTAGGGGTCCTTAGGGTTTAGGGTATAGGGTTTGTTACTTAGACGACGGAGATGTAATTCTACGTCGTCCAAGTGATAACCTGGACGACGGATACGTCTCCGAGGTCCAGGTACTTACCTAGACGACGGAGAAATTTCACATCCGTCGTCTAAGTTACACTTAGACCTCGGAGATTTCTCCGTGGTCCAAGTAACACTTAGACGACGGAGAATTACATCTCCGTCGTCTAAGTGTTACTTGGACCACGGAGAAATCTCCGAGGTCTAAGTGTAACTTAGACGACGGAACTAATACTGTTCCGTCGTCTAAGTCCTCTTTTCTTGTAGTGCTTGGCTTCGTTTTCACGGAGATGATTGGCAAACAAATCTTAGGGTTTCGGCCGCGTCTTGTTAACATGGTGGAAATCTCGATTTTGGTAGGACTTATGGTTGGAGTGAGGTGTTTGGTTGGCTTGGGTCGGTATCAAATGATGGATCTATGTGGAAGGCCTAGAGCAAAAGAGGAGTCGGGAGGAGGTGCTCGGTCTGGGGTTGTTGATCCTGGTGGGCTGCGAGCAGCTCTGATCAATGTTGGTTTGATGGCTAACAACGAATTTGGTTGGGACCCTGGCAACGGTTGAGACATTAGAACCCGTAGGGTCCTCGGCTGGCGATGACATCATCTTCGAGTGGCAGGTGCTGGTCGGATGACGACTTGGCGTCGACGGGATCCAGTGGTGGGTCGGGAAGGAGTATGTCTCCGTCAAGCGATGGTGGCCGATTGCGGTGACGATGCAGAAACCTTAGGCCCATTCTCTAGTGAGTGGAATGTTAGCAGCCTTTATTGAGCCTGGACCCTACTATTTGGGCAATTGCTTCCTCTAGTTTGGAATTATAGGCCTATCAACTTAGGCTTAGGAATATATATATATATATATATATATATATATATATATATATATATGTAAACCCCTTTATACTTCCTCTTGATGGGCATAGGCTACTTTGAATAGCATGAAGCTGTTTATCTGGCTATGGAGACGTGGACTAGGCAATTTGGGCTTAGGGATGGGGAAGGCTGAAAGGCCTTTGGATATTCTGTTTGTGCCTCACATGGGATCCGGGTGACCTATTTACCCGGTTCATTGTACCGTCGGGAATTTTTACTTTAAGACGCAGCTGCTTATTAGGATATGACACTGGAGCTTTTATCCTGACTTAGAGATGGTGCCTAGACAGTTAAAGAATAGTGCAACCAAATATTTTGACAGTTCTCGTGCTACTATGGTTTGCTAGTCTAGAATATAATGTCTTATTGTTTTAGCATAGTATTACATTAGAAGTTTTATCTTATCGGGTTGGATAATCCGGTGAAACTTTGTACTACTATCACCTTTAAAACTAAAATTATCGCTATCTCAAAACAAAACAAAAAATCAAACTTCATTTATAAATGGTCAACAATGACAACACAAATAACAAAGTTGGGACAGTATTCCAAAAAAAAAGATGAATCAACTCACTAGCCTAACTAGCTAGTAGAACTGCCAAGTGAACCGGTAACTTCAGTTTCCTGTTGATCAAAACCTAAACCGCACCGCTTTCCACTTATTTTTCAGAGCAGAATTACGCTTCCCTTCTTCCATCTTTTGCTTGACAATCCAACATGATAATTGAAGAACTATGGCGTACATACTTGGGATGCAAATGGATCAAAATTGGAAGTTTGGAACATTTTGTTTCCGATACGCCAATAGTTAAAGAAACTTAATTACTTCCCTGGGATATTTGCAAATTCTGGTGGTTCGACCAGTATACTATATTTGTAATTAGTCAAACAAAAATATGGTGAAATGATTAATACTTCCAGTCGTCAGTGTGACAAACGAATGGTCCGAACACAGTACAAGACTTCAAAGTCTTGGAGAATTCAGCTTTACGGAAGGCAGTATTATCATTTTGATAAGAAATCAAGTTGATAAAAAACACAGAATTAAAGCAGCAAACAAATCAAGCATGGATAAAGAAAAAGTACATTATGATCTTATATCCAACAACATATAATCAAGCCTTATCAAAACAAAAAATAAAAAATAAAAAACAAAAAACAACATATAATCAAGTAATACTACAACAGGGTAACTAGAAATCTCTCGGTCCTTCTTAAGAAAAGAGCAACTCTATTAACTTGTAAATTAAAAGAAAAACATACAGAATCCTAATGCACAATTGTTTGATCATGCCAAGACTTGATATCAATTGAGGCATGTGCACAACATTGTTCAAGATGCCTGTGACGGTGTAATTGAATGGTCATTTTTTCCATCTCCGAGCAGTTCCTCAGCTTTGTCCTTCATCCTCTCCTTCATGCTTTCCTGCAAAACCTTGATGAGGGTGTGGAAATTAGTATCTATGTCCTCATTCCCAAGTATGATTAAGTATCATTAGATGTTTAAAATTGATGTCCTTACTTGCAACAGCTCAGACATTTTATCATTTCTGCCATCCTCCGTTGGTTTGGGAGCAGATGCAGAGTGGTCTTCAGGCGCTCTTGCTTGCAGGGGCGCGACTACTAAGGGTTGAGCAGCTGAGCCCTGTACAAGACTCTCAACTGGTTGTGAGAGCACCGAATTCCCAGAGGGCGTATTTTCAGGCAATATTGTAGGCTTGACATCTATCTCATGCAGCTCCTCTACGGAGGGTTGATCAATAGAACCATACTCATTTGTTTTCTCTTTATATATTACCTGCTGGCTAGTATGAAGTTGCGACACAAGTGTTGGATTTTGAATTGTTGACGCCTGGATCAACGGAATTGAACAGCCATTTGATGGAGGAGCAACTGAAAGAACCTCTCTCTCTTTTGAGGTTGAGATGTTTGCAGCTTGGTTTGCAACAGGATTTGATTCACTGGTGAGTGCTTTCCCATTTGATATCGTACAAGGCTCGAGCACAACGGGCATCAAGTTGCCTCTGGGCAATACTGGATTAACATTTTGTGCAACCATTGGAGTCACCTGTCGGACTTCTGAAGCCGCATGGTTAACAGAGCGAGAACCATCTCTAGAATGAGGTCTATGGCCATGAACAGAAGAATGATTTTCAGCTGGGAGGGGAATTTCATGTCGTCTGATCATTTCAACATCTGGAGCCACATCATTCTCTGGTACAACAGGAGCGTAATGTCCAGGCTTGAAGATAATACCCCTCAAAGTGGTGTCACTATTACCAACCCTAACTTTGAGAAGGTAGCCGGCATCAAATGATGCTTCAACAACACCAGTTACAGCCATGCCCACCATGCCATCAATTATAGCATTTGTTGGTGCTGCTTGTTGGGCCTGGTTTCCATTGCTCCTTACAAATCCAGGAGGAAGAGAAGGAGTAGAAGCACTATTCCCCAAGTTTAGGTTCTGATACCTGGGCAATGGAGCAGCATTCTCTTGAGGATCAAGTCTTGGATATTTCCGTGGACGTCCACGTTTGCGCTTCACGGGGATATTTGATAAAACACCGGCTACGTTCTCTTGATTGCCTTGCATCTTCGGTACTTCTATCTAGTCTTGCTCCTGTGTTGAGGCTTGCGACTTCAATGAAGCATTCGACGCTAAAATTTTCCCTCCCTACAGTAAGTAGTAGTATAAATGAGAAACTGATACCAACTGTATCCCCGGCATTTAATAGTAAATTCAGCCGCAATGCGAGTAGAATACCCGTAACTGCATACTTCTTAAGAAGTTGTGCTTTCAGTTGTGAGAAATTTAATGACATGATTCGATATGTGTGCATCTACTATAAAGTACAAATTAATATTCTCACATACATACAGAAAAGATTTTCACACATGCAAGAGAAATACCGACAACAAGCCTACGCTTTTCATATAACTATGAAGATCAATTTTCAACCAATAAATCACCCTCATATTTTTCCATAATCTAAAACAGGGGCATGGATTCCTATTCTTGATTCGAAGTGTTACTACTCATTACACATCTTAAGGCAGTAAACATCCAAAAGTTCAAGAAAAAATACTGCCCAATAATCAAGAATCCCTTCAAAATATATGGCATAGTTTACAATTAATATCATCGGTGACCTAAAACCTGAATTTAAAGTTATCAACTTTATTTAGTGACAGTATAAATGTTACAGTTTTGGACCTCATACAGAACTATGAAAATCAAAACACACCTGAAGCTATTAAACCAAACCTATAAGGTTGCTGGATTTTAAAAAAAATAGCTACCCCAAATCGCCTATTACCAATTTATCATATAGGAACAATTAAGCAGCTAACAATAAAAATTATATATATATATAGTCAGAATTATTGATTGACAATAATTAAGCAGCTAATAAATCGGAGCCAACAAATCATAATTCATTCATTTCACCTACCAAATCACAATTCAACATATTAGATCCCACAATGATTCGATTTTTACTACAAAGATTGAATTTTTACTGAGTAATATTAAGCTGAATTACGATTTGGGTTTCGATATCTAAGATGCAACAGGTCTATATCAGCAATTAACGAATGAGTAAATTGAGAAAGTGGGGGAAAGAGAGGCGCAGGTACCTTGTTATAATGACCAAAGACTGCTGAAAGATTCCGGCAATGAAGAAAATCCGTCACCGGAGAAGGAGTTTTGAAGTTGAGTGTCTGAGGCGGAAGCGGCGAGAATGCAGCGGGGGCGTTTAAATAGGTGAGGAAGTCAGAAAGTGAGCGAGAGAGAGAGAGAGATTAAAACGTGGTCGTGGTCGTGGTCGTGGTCGTGGTCTGTCTCAATTACTCCGGAAATAGGGAGATGTGGACAGATGGCACAACACCAGTGGAGTTAGCTTTGAAGACAGTTCTAAGGCATTGGTTGACATCGAAATTTCTATTATTTTTTTTAATAACGAAATTTCTATTGTTTAAATTCCACAGGTTAGGTTAGAGCAAACTAGAGGAAAAACACACTTTGTGTGTGTAACTATAAAAGAAAACAAAAAATTGAGCATAAATAATTATTGACAAATTACATATCGAAAAAGAAAAAAATGACCATTTTTGCAAAGAGAGTGGAGAAAAAAAAAGGGGTTCTTTTTAAAAAAAAATTATATCTAATTTGGCTATTACAATATTAGCGTTAATTTATTAACACAATCAAAGAGAAAAAGTTAAATTTGAAAGAAATATACAATTTGGGGAAACAAACCTACTTCCTATAATAATAGTTTAGATAAGATTTCAGACACTAATATGGCAAGAACTATATGGAACAAAATATATATGTTCGAAAAGGGAAGTCTTGGCCCGTTGTTATGTCATCCTAGTTTTACAGCAGAAAAACAAAAGAACATTGGTCGTACCCTAAATACCATGCAAAATTCAAAAACTAAATGCAATGTTTCATAAATATGCAACGACAAAAATGTAATGATAATTAAATAAGGTTAAGATTGAATTTTTCATTTTAATTATGACTGAATGGGTGGAAACTCATCCAATACCATAGAGCTACAATGAGCATGCCTTAATAAAAACTTTTGGATATATTACACTAGCGAGTTTGATGAAGGAGGAAGGCTATATCCAAAAGTTTTTATTTATAATTTTTACTTCCTGCAACGTGTCATCTAGCAATATTGTCAGACGGGGTATGTCGATCACTTTGGATATAAGAGTTTACCCCAATTAACTATTCGAGGCAAAGTGTACTGATCAAGGGTAGATATGGTGAAGGAAAGGAGACGGTGATGGCTAAGTTATCTTCGTTTGGAGGCAAAGTTTGGCTATTGATCTATTGTTGATCGATGAGGTGAAAGTTGTCGTCACGAATTAGAGTGTGTTATGGAGAGAATAGAGTCAGCTAATGCCAATTTGTGTTGCTTGAAGGATCGTTGGATCCCAAACGCAGTGAAGTTGGAAGACATTTTTCGTTGTAATGGTTATCTATCGGTGGCAACGTGTTACTTGTAAACCATGGTTGCAGCATTGGATGGGCGATACAACGACAACAATTTATCGCCAATGGAAATGCAACAGTCTAGGAGCCCTCCTCATTACTATATCGAATGATATTTGTGTTATATTTGTAGGAGATAAATGTGATATTAAGCTAAATAAATTACGAAAATATTAATTTAATTTAGTAAATTAAATGAAGAACAAATTATAACAATAGAAGTTGAAGTAAGAACAAAGTTGAGTCACGTGTTTCACACGTTCTCCTTGAAAATTTTTATGACGCCCACAGGTTTGTATGGTATTGTTCTCTTAGAATAAAATAACTTCTAAATTTTTGTATCGAAACATAAGAACTTCTCGTCGAACTGAATAGTACCTTACTCTATCACCGGACCGAACTTGAAAGCTTGAGAAGGAGAGAAGAGATTAGAAGAGGAGATAGCTTAATGATGGGATGAAGAATGAGGAGGAGGAAGCCTCTATTTATGCATGTTAGAGAAAGGTTCATAATCATTGTTGGCCAGCTGAAAGGTTGAGAGTTACGGAACCATTAACTCAACAACATTAATCCGGCAAATAAAACCATAAAATCAGCCAATAATAGGTGTATAACCGAAGAAGTTGAAAGGCCAAAAGAGACCAAAAGTGGAAAGTCACGCCAGGTTTTCCTGAGCACAAAAGGAAACACGTGCGACCCGGCCCAAATCGGAGCGGCATTCGTGTCTACAAGACGCGGGCACACACAATTCCATATCCCAAGCCCAGTCCAACACAAGTCCATACCACACATGAGAAAGAGCATCTCTACTTGCTCACTCAAAGCATAATAGAGTGTAATTATATTTAAAGACCTCCACATTCCTAGTTTTTTCCATCTGAGATAAACAACATTTTTTATTTTTCAAGTGACCAACTTTGGGTGACAATTTGTCATTCAGCTCTTGACCAATTTAAACAAATGAATACATATTTTTATGTACTCTTGTAGAAGAACACAAATCCATGTTTCTCTTTCACTAATTTTAGGTGCATCTCACTTAATTATTTTGTTTAACTTGTCCACTACCAAAAAAACTCACTTAGGCGACGAAACATTTAAGCTTTCATTGCCTAAGTGCAACTTAGACGACGGATTATTTGTTTCGTCTCCTAAAAATATTTTTCATTGTCTAAATTAAACTTAAACGACGAAATATGATCTTCGTCGTCTAAGAAATATCTTAGACGAAGAATTACACAAAGTATGTAATTCGTCGTCTAACATTTACACTAAGACGACGAGTTACATAATTCGTCTAAGTTTGACATACCTAGACGATGAAACTGTTTTCGTCTTCATAAATTTAACAACCTAGATGGCGAAAACACTATCCGTCGTCTAAGTACATACTTGGACGACGAAACTTTATACTTAGACGACGAATGATTTCATCGTCTAAGAAAACTCAATTATTTGGATCGGGTTTCCTATCCAAATCGCATCCTCTCTCTCTTTCTCATCTATCTCAACATCCACTTCGCCGGAAGAAAAAAAACTCTCCATACCACCTCCGGCCAAAACTCGCTTAAATGTACGCTTTTCCCACCTCGGGAGCTCAAGTTTACCCACTTATCTCCTTATCAGTGAAGGTATTAATTCGTTTCTTTTGATTTGTTTTTTTTAATTTAATTACATACGTAATTACGTACGGTGATGAAATTTTTCGGTGAAATATTTCAGCAAATATATAGTTTCTAGAGACCTTGTTTGCATATATATTGCATTAATTACTGGTTTTATTGTTAAGCTAATTGTATAGGATCGTTAAACTAATTGTATGTTTAATTATTAAGCTAATTGTTAAGCTTAATTGTATGTTAATTAAGCTAATTATTAGGCTAATTATATATTTAATTAATTGTTAAGCTAGCTAATATATGTATAATTAGTTAAAAAATTATATATATATGTAAGATCTAATCAAATGCATCTGAACTTAATAATATATATAATATATTAACTAGATTAATTATATTATGTATATTAGATTATAACATATTAAGTTCATTGTGTTATAAAATTTGATAATATATATAGTATATTTGATTAATAATTGGTTAAAAAGTTATATAATATGATAATTAACTTATGCAAAAATATGGACAAGAGTTGGATACAATTGGCGAATTAAAGTGATGAGAGGTATATAGATGGAATTAGAAAGTTTATGTTGTTTGTGATCGAACATCGTCAATGAAAGAAGCGTTACAGGTGTCCGTGCAGAAAATATCTCAACTATCAGTTTGTGGAGATTAATGTCATATCTCAACACTTGTATGACCACGGTATGATGTGGAGTTACACTATATAGAGTGAGCACGAGGAAGTAGTAGACTTCAGCTCAGAGTACAGTTACCAGGTGCCTCATCGAACGGTTGGGATGCCCCTTCTTGGAACCCAACTATGAATTTGGTCCATGATACTTTTTCGAGATTTAGTCATGGTAGACATCAACACGAAGAGGGAGATTATGATACTCTTCATTATGACATTGTCCCTACTGCCTTAACCACTGACAGTACTGAGATGGATAAGTACAACAACATGATGCTACTTGAAGCCAAGACCTCGGTGTGCCTTGGATGTCCAGAGAATGTGTTGGGATATGTAATGGAGAAAATTCAGATAAAAATTAAGAACAAAATTTCAAATAGTGCTTTTGACGAAATGCAAGAGCATATATATAAGTTGCTTCCTGATTATCATAAACTTCCAACAACTATAAGGTTAGAAAGATCTTGAGCCACCTCGGCCTAAAGTACAAGAAAATTGATGCGTGCATAAATGATTGTGTGCAGTTTTACAAAGAGTATGCACATTTGGACTACTGTCCTATATGCAACCAGTGCAGATATTTGAACCGGGGGAATAAAAGAAGTTCGAAGAAGCAAATTCATGTGAAGGTGCTTCGTTATTTTCTGTTGATTCCCAGATTGTAGCATTTGTACATGTCTCCATACATAACAGAGGCGATGAGATGAGACACAGAATAGAGAATATATGGTGATGTGCTCAGACACATGGTAGATGGGGAGGCTTTTAAATATTTTGACAGGAAATTTCAAGACTTTGTAGCGGAGGTTCAAAATGTAAAACTCAAACTTTCTACAGATGGATTCAATCCTTGGGGTAATAATAGCGTTGCCGTCAGCACATGGCCAATTATTCTCATGTGGTACAACCTGCCTCCTTAGATGTGTATGAACAAAGAATTTAATTTCCTTACTCTGCTAATTCCAAGTTCTAAATCTCTTGGAAAGTGTTTAGATGTGTACCTTAGACCATTGATTGATGAGCTGAAACTATTGTAAGAAAATAAAGTCCCAACTTATGACAAGTTCACTAACACAATGTTCATGATGAGAGCATCCGTAATGTGAACCATCAGCGATTTTTCTGTATATGGGATGTTGGCCTCTTGCACAACTAAAGGATACAATGGTTGTTCTGTCTGCTTGAACGACGTCAACTCTAGTTGGCACAAGGGAAAGGTATGTTACATGGGTCACCGTAGATTAGGGGTCATCATTTGCCCCGCGGGTCTCGTGGGCTAAAAGCCCGACCCGACCCGAAAAAAAGCCCACAAAAGCCCGCTTAGGTGGATGGTGGGCCGGGCTTGGTTTAGAGGTCTAAAACCCGACCCGGCCCGCCAAAATCCCATTAAGACCCGGCCAGTCAAAGTCCGTTAGGCCCGGCCCGTCAAAGCCCGCAATTTTTTTTATACATAAGATAGTAGTACATATATCATATATGATATAGTGACTAGTACTATATAGATATATATTTTATATTTGTGTATGTCTATATTAATATATTACATATACATATATTGATCAAATATTGGAATTCCATATATAGTTATATTTGTGTATCTATTTTACTATTAAATCATTGTTTAGAGTTTAGGATAAGTTAGGGTTTAGGTTTAGGGTAAGTTAGGGTTTAGGGGATTGAGATTTAGGGTAAGTTAAGGTTTAGGAATTTTAAGGTTAAAGTAAGTTAGGGTTTAGGGTTTAGGGTTTCATTGTAATTTTTTTATATCGATTTACCTTACACAGTAAATATAATAGATGATTCAGATTAGATCTTGTAATTTTTCAATGGTGAGAGTTTAGTTGAGATTGTGTGAAATGACATCAATACCCTTCTCTTATATATTGCTTATTTTTCCATGGAGAAACTAGGTAAATCAAATTTTTATGTCATTTTTTTTGACACTATGAGATAGATATGTAATTTACAAGAATGTGTGTTAAAATTTTGATCTTAAAAAATCTCTTTAGGGATGGGTAATTTACGTTTTAGTTGTAAGGGTACTATGGTCACATTTAGCAAAACTCATAGATGTAGGTCTAAATCAAGTCCAAAATTTATAAAATTTTAACGGCATGCTTAGAATATTATGAACAACTAATATGACAGACAGTTTTGTAAAATGATGATACATGATCGATTACGTTTCACAAAAATCTTTCAACCCATATAACCAAGGAATAAAGGTAAGAACATTAGTGTGCATATAGAGAATTCAAGCAATATAAGAATTAAAAATGTTTTAACAATAAAGAAGGTCATATGTAATAGTTCACCTTGATATACGTAAAAATTAGTCTAATCGAAGTACGTTTGGATCCTGGTCAATACAGTTAAACAAAATTTGTAAAAAGACTAAAATACACTCATCTTATTTTCCTTATTTTCCTATGGGGAGAGTAGATAAATCAAATTTTTATGTCAATTTTTTTGACAGTATGAGATAGATATGTATTCCATTAGAATATGTGTCTAAAATTTGATGTTAAAAAATTATTTTCGGGAGGAGTAATTTCCGTTTTAGTTGTAAGAGTACTACGGTCACATTTGGTGAAATGCATGGATCGATGTCTAAATCAAGTCCAAAATTTATAAAATTTTAAAGGCATGGTTATAATATTCTAACCAATCAATCCGACGGTCAATTTTATAAAATAATTAAGCATGTCCGATTAAGTTTCACAAAGGTATTTCATTCCATATAACAAAGGAACAAACGTAAGAACATTAATATTCATATGGAGAATTCAAGCAATATGAGAATTAAATATGTTTTAATGATAAACGAGGACATGTAGAAGGGTTCATCTTATAGTGATAAACACCGTACGTAAAATTTAGACTCGTCGGAGTACGTTTAGACCCCGGTGCATGGATGAAGGTTACGTTTATGTTGAAATGTCTTAATTTTTCAATAATTAAAGCCCAATAGGCCCAGCCCGTAAAAGCCCGCAAAGGCACGGCCCGTAAAAACTCGCAAAGCCCGCTTGAATGGGCCGGGCCCGGATCCTTATATAAAAGATAAAGCCCGGCCCGGCCCGGCCCGGCCCGGCCCGCAAATATTAAAACGTTGTTGAGGCCCAGCCCGTGTCGGCTATACATGGGCCGGGCTAGGCTTTTTGCCAACCCCTACCGTAGATGGCTTCCTCACAATCACCTGTGGTGAAAAGATAAGGATCATTTTGACGGGACGATAGAGAATAATCCTAAACCCCGACAGTGGTCTGGCGAAGAGATTTTTGAGAGGTTAAACAACTTCTACTTCGGTGTGTTGACCAATGACAACGATGTCAAGAAATTCAATCCACACCCTCCACATGATCTTAGCTATTGGCATTACATGAGTATTTTCTTTGAACTGTCTTACTGGTCGAAGTTGAAACTCTGGAACAACCTAGATGTCATGGACATAGAAAAGAATGTGTACGACAGCGTGGTGAGAACAATTCTCAATATTAAGTTGAAGACTAAAGATACTCCCAAAGCGCAAAGAGATCTGAAATCTATGAATTTACACCGTCCCTTGTGGTTAATGAGAGATAGAAGAGAAGTGTACAACAAGATGTCATATACACCTTACATAGTGAAGCCAACACTGGGGGGTTCTGCATTCAATTAGTTTAAAAGTGTTCATTATTCGTCTACTTATGCAGCAAACATATTTAGAGCAGTCAACGTTGAGCAATACAAATTCATTGGTCTAAAGCTCATGACTATCATGTTATGCTGCAATGTCAGATTTCAGTGGTAATTTGACCGTATTTGCCACGTGACGTCGTCAAACCAATAGTAGCATTGTATAGATGGTGGAAGAGGTTATGCACTAGAGAGTTGAAGAAGTCAGATATGGTCGAACTACAATACAAAATTGTACACATCCTTTGCAAATTAGAGATGATTTTTCCCCTTGTTTTCTTTGAAATAATGATTCACCTTCCCGAACAAGTGCTACTTTCTGATTCGATCCACTACACTTGGATGTATCCTCAAGAAATGTATGTACAATTATTTATAACAGTTTTTCATCATTTATATATCTTTTTGTGTTTCTACTATTCGTCAAATAATTAACTGTATAATTTTACAGACAACTCGGACAATATAAAGGATTCGTCAAAAATAAATCTACTCTGGATGGCTCCATAGCAGAGACATACCTAATGCGTAAGTGTATTACCTATTACAACAGTACCTCAAGAATCCAGTCCAGACCAACGCCTCCAATCCAAATGCCCGTAATAATCTTTCAGTCGTCACAGATGTTGTTCGATCGTTTATAGGAGTATTAAACGAAAGATTAACTAAATAAGAACTTGTTGAAGCACATTAGGTAGTGTTGGGAGACTATGACAAGATCGACCCATACATGCAAGCTTATAGGGAGAAAACCCAGAGAGCCAAACTGGACAAGAGTCATAACTGGGTTGAAAAAGTGCTTAAGAAGTAGTTTCCTGATTATTTCCTCCAATGGGTACGTATGTTTAATTAATTTAAACCATGGATGCATATAGGTTTGTGATTAGTTTTCTTTGAAATTGAGAAATCTAGATTAGAATAGGTGCCCACAGTAAATTTGATTGACATTTGGTGTTTGCTTATGCGAAGTGCATGCAGGTTTTTGGTTTCCTTTATTTTTAGGGGAAACTATGTCAAATTTTCGGTAGAAATTAAGTACATATTCATACATATTCTTCACATTTTTGCAGACGATTGATCTAGAAAAATGCAGTAACCATGAGGAGTGGTGGTCATGGAAAAAGTATTTGCTGACCCATAAGTCGGTTCAACACTATATTTACCCCGGATATTTTGTAAACGGTGTAAAATTTTATTCATTGACCCGAGATGAAGAAAGAAGAACACAAACTAATGGGATCGCGGTTGGGGAAGACGCTGATATATATTACAGAGTTCTTGTTAATGTCGTTCAGCTACTTTACAGGAATGATATCAACGTTGTTCTATTCAAGTGTAAATGGTTCAAGCGTACGAAGGAAGATCTGAGACATTTATAAGTCGAAAAAACTCAAGCTGGTATGAGAATGAGTCATTCGCTCTTGCCACCTTAGTTAGGCAAGTGTTCTATCTGGATAATCTTAAAGCTGGTGAAGGTTGAAAAATAGTAAACTATATGTCTCACCGAGGAATATGGAGTGTCACAACACTTGAAGGGACGTCAGCGACTAACACTGAAGCAAATGGCAGGTGTTCTATCTGGATGATCCTAAAACTGATGAAGGTTGAAAAATACTAAACCATATATCTCACCGAGGAATATGGAGTGTCATAACACTTTAAGGGACGTCAGCGACTGACATTGAAGCGCATAATCAGGGAATTAAATATCAAAAATATCTCAGAAATATCGGCAATATTTTTTGTTTTTTCGTATGGCGATAATAATCCATCATTCTTCCAATTTCTCGTCGAAATATCGCGATATTTCCGATATTACCGAAATTTGACCAACCAATTTCGTTGACCAATCCAAATTTTTGAAGGCCCAGCCCCCAATTTCGATGACCAGCATAATTTTTTGAAGGCCCAGCCCAGTGCCCCAACTTCTCAAAAAATCACAAGTAACTTTCACACATATCAGGGATCAAACCACCAACCTGCCAAGTGATACACACCAGCCTTAGCCAAACAAGATGGCTGATTGTTGTTGTCTATTCCTAGACATATTTATATATATACTCTAATAGAATGCATATAATTAGTAAATGAAAAAAAAACTTGGTAAATGTTTAATCACTAACTACTTAGCCAAAATTTGAACCATGTTCCCTTATATACAACTACACCTCCTTACTAGTTATGCTAAACCATTAATTGATACATAGATAAAAGTTTTTATATATACCCAATTAGTTGAAGAGTTTGAAAAATGTCAAATCCATATCTAATTGTAATTTATCTAAATTTTAATTCTAACCTACCATTCAAGAATTTACCCTATAAATATATGCATTTTCACTCAATTCATTACATCATTCATTGATCACAACTTCTTTCTCACAAAATGAAATTCTTATGCACTTGAAATTTTGATTTTAATACATGATAAGGTATGTAATTACAATTTAGATTACATATTTCTTTCTATTTATTGTAAATACAAGTTTTCGTAAATTTGATCTTAAAATATTTATGTTAAAGTATTTAGATTTTTTAATATCTTAATAAGCTCCTACATGTGCTATGTATGTACGTAAGAAAACTACCATGTTAATTTTTTTTTATAATCAAGTCATTATAATAAACATACTTTGTGAACATTATATGACTTCCATAATCCTCAAAGACCGCTACCTGACCCTTATGGTTGGCATGTAAGTCAATACATGCAGAATTTTATGGGAGAACAAACATTTAATAAATATTCTTCGTAATGCATCCATGACTCTACACAAGGAGATGAAGAAGGCAATGTAAATTTCGAACCTTATCAGCCTTCTACATGGTTCTAAAAAAACTCATGTCGTTGATTTTGTGATGTATTATACGTAAATAATGTACAAAATGCGTGATGACCTAGCCTCCCTTTAAATTTCAACCATCAAAAAATAATAGTTAAGAACTATTAAATTATATTTAAATAAATATCATCACTCAACACGTAGTAATTCATATAACATTGTAATAAATTGATATCTCTTTGATGTTATCAATATTTTCTTTTGATATAAGGTAAATAATATATCATATAACAACCTCAGAAAGTTTCAATAAAAAATTTCGTGTATTTCATTTAATTTTCGTCGTTTTTGTAAAAATTTCAATTGATCGATATTTCCATCGAAATATCGGTATTTTGAAACATCGATATTTCCTCGATATCCGATATTTTACTCCTTGCACATAATGACAATCACTACAAGAAAACATCACTTAGACCACGGAAACGTAATTGTTCCGTGGTCCAAGTGAAACTTGGACGACGGAAAAGACTCCGTGGTCCAAGTACCACCTGGACGACGGAGACTACCATCTCCGTCGTCCAGGTGAATACCTGGACCTCGGCGCCTTATCCGTCGTCCAGGTGATCACCTGGACGACGGAGAATACCTTATCCGTCGTCCAGGTGACCACCTGGACCTCGGATAATACTCTGTCCTCCAGGTGATCACCTGGACGACGGATAAGGTATTCTCCGTCATCCAGGTGATAACCTAGACAACGGACCGACACGCCGTCGTCCGAGTACGTAACGTACTTCCACTTAGACGACGTACCGACACCTCCGTCGTCTAAGTGAAGCATTATATATAAGCCCGATCGATGCCAATTCAAACTGAATTCATTCGATCCATTAATTTGAAGGAGAGATAGAAGCTAGGGATCGAAGAAGGAGAAGGGAGCTAGCTAGAAATTAAAGCCGAGAAGAATCAGGATGGTGCACCGGATAATTAAGGCTAGGGCCGGGATCTCCGCTGACTAGCTAGCTAGCTTAATTAACATACAGATATCGAGAAGGCCAACAGGTACGTATGCAGTTAAAATTTGCTTAATTAATATATATTTAATTAGTGAAAACGTACGTACATACATGCAAGGATGTTAGCGCGCTATATATATATGTACAGATCGATTAAATTACGTACGTACGTAATTGATGGATCGATGTAGATCGAGTACGTATAATTAAGAGTAAATTAATGGACTAATATATATATATATATGTAATAATTAATTAATTATAATATTTTGTAGCAGTATGGACAAGAGTTGGATGAAGTTGAAGAATAGATGTGATGTCCGGTATATGGATGGAATTAGCGAATTTGTGAATTTTGCGATAGAACATGGTCAGGGAAAGAAACGTTTCAGGTGTCCGTGTCAGAAATGTCTTAATTGTCAGTATGCGGAGGTTAATGTTATGGTGCAACACTTGTACGAAAATGGTATGATGTGGAGTTACACTACATGGAGCGAGCATGGTGAAGCAGTAGAGTTCAGCGCAGCAGACTTCAGCTCAGGGTACAGTTACCATGGTGCCTCATCCAGCGGCAGTGGTGCCGGACCCCCAGCTTGCAACCCAACTGCAGATTTGGTCCATGATGCGTTTCCGGGATGTAGTCATGGTGGACACCAACACCAAGACGGAGGTTACAGTACCACCAATGAGCATGATGACACATTCCCCGCAGCTAGCTTGGCCACTGACACCAGTGAGATGGAAAAGTACAACCGGATGCTACTTGAAGCGCAGACCCCGGTGTTCCCTGGATGTCGAGAGAATGTGTTGCAATATGTGATGGAGCAAATAAAGATAAAAGTGAAGCACAAAATGTCAGTGAGTATTTTTGATGAAATTCAGGAGCAAATATGTAAGTTGCTTCCTGATGATCACAATCTTCCTAAATCTCATTATAAGGTTAGAAATATCCTGAGCAGCCTCGGCCTAAAGTACAGGATAATTGACGCATGTCCGAATGATTGTGTGCTATTTTACAAAGAGTATAAAGAGTTGGACTATTGTCCCGTATGTGGCCAGTGCAGATTCCAGTTGAATAGGAAGAGTTCGAAAAAGAGAATTCCTGTGAAAGTTGTTCGATATTTTCCGTTGATTCCCAGATTGCAGCGCCTGTACATGTCTCTACACACAGCAAAGGCGATGCGATGGTACGCAGAAAAGCGAATAGATGACGATGTCCTGCGACACGCCGCGGATGGGGAGGGTTTCAAACATTTCGACAGAGAATTTGGAGACTTTGCTTCAGAGGTTAGAAATGTTAGACTCGGCCTATCTACAAACGGATTCAATCCTTGGGGAAGTAATAGCTCCGCCGTCAGCACTTGGCCAGTTATTCTGATGCCGTACAACTTGCCTCCGTGGATGTGCATGAACAAGGAATTTAATTTCCTTACCGTACTAATTCCAGGTCCTAAATCTCCATCGAAGTGCTTAGATGTCTACCTCAGACCTTTGATCGACGAGCTGAAACTGTTGTGGGAAAATGGAGTCCCAACTTATGACAAATTCACTGACACGATGTTCACGATGAGGGCTGGCGTAATGTGGACGATCAGCGATTTTCCAGCTTATGGGATGTTGGCAGCCTGCAGGACAAAAGGATATAATGGATGTCCTATATGTTTGGACGACGTGAACTCTAGTTGGCACGCGGGGAAGGTGTGTTACTTGGGTCACCGTAGATGGCTTCCTCACGACCACCCGTGGCGACAGGATGAAGCTCATTTCGACGGTACGGTAGAGAACAATCCTAAACCCCGTAGTTGGTCGGGCGAAGAGATTTTAGAGAGGTTGAGCTATTTCGACTTTGGTGTGTTGAGCAATGACGCGGATGTAAAGAAATGCAATCCAATTCCTCCACATGATCTCTGATATTGGCATCACAAGAGTATATTCTTTGAACTCCCTTACTGGTCGAAGTTGAAGCTGAGGAACAACTTGGACGCGATGCACATAGAAAAGAATGTGTGCGACAGCGTGGTCGGAACAATTCTCGGTATTAAGTTCAAGACTAAAGATACTCCCAAAGCACGCAAAGATTTGGAATCAATGAATCTACGTCGTCCCTTGTGGTTGAGTAGGGATAGGAAAGGTGTGTACAACAAGATGCCAGATGCACCTTACACAGTGAAGCTGACGCTTAGACGTTCTGTATTTCACTGGTTTAAGGGCGTTCGTTATCCGGCTACGTATGCAGCTACTATAACTGGAGCAGTGGACGAGGTGCAACACAAGTTTGTTGGTCTAAAGACACATGACTATCACGTTATGCTGCAACGTCTGATTCCAGTGGTAATTCGACCATACTTGCCTCGGGACGTCGTAGAACCAATAGTGGCATTGTGCAGGTGGTGGCAGAGGTTATGCTCCAGAGAATTAAAGAAGTCAGATGTGGTGGAATTGCAACAACAAATTGTGCACATCATTTGCAAACTAGAGAGGATTTCCCCCCCTGCTTTCTTTGACATCATGATTCACCTAATGATCCACCTGCCCGAGCAGGTGCTTATTTCTGGTCCGGTCCAGTACACTTGGATGTATCCTCAAGAAAGGTACGTACAACTAATTAATTAATTTGTTCCACTGGAGATTATATATATACTAGCCAGCTAGCTATATGTACTTATGTAATGTGTACGTTTGATTTTGTAGACAGCTTGGACAGTATAAGTCATTCGTCAAAAACAGGTCGGCCCCAGATGGCTCCATAGCAGAGACATACCTAATGCATGAGTGTGTTACTTACTGCAACAGGTACCTCAAAGATCCACCCCCTCCCACTGCCTCCGATCGCAGTGCCCGCATCAATCTTTCTGTCGTCACCAATGTCGTCCGACCGTTTAGAGGAGTATTAAAGGAATCGTTAACACGGGAAGAACTTATTGAGGCACATTGGGTAGTGTTGCGAGACTGTGATGAAGTTGAGCCGTACATGATGTCATACAGGGAGAGGCTTCAGGCGTTAAATCAAAACAAGAGTTCGGCGTGGATTGAGAAAATGGTTAAGAAGAAGTTTCCTGATTATTTCTTCCAATGGGTACGTACGTACGACTCGGTATTAATTATTTAAATACATATTGCTCATGTTTGTAGAAAGTAAACAATTATATTAATTTGGCCTTTTTCGCAGATGATTGATCTGCAAAAATCTGATAACCACGGAGGGTGGTGGTCATGGCCAAAGCACTTGCTAGCAGGGAAGCCGGTTAAACACTATATTTATCCCGGATGTTTTGTGAACGGTGTAAAGTTCCATTCATTGGCCCGAGACGAAGGAAGAAGAACACAAAACAGTGGGGTAGCGGTTGGGAAAGACAATGATCTATATTACGGGGCTATTGTATACGTGGTTCAGCTATGTTACGGGAATGATGTCAACGTTTTCCTATTCAAGTGCAGATGGTTCAAACGTACAAAGGAAGACCTGGGACTATTATCAGTTGATACAAACTCGCACTGGTATGAGGATGAGCCTTTCGCTCTCGCCACCTTAGTTCTGCAGGTGTTCTATCTCGACGATCCGAAAGCCGGTGAAGGGTGGAAAATAGTGAACCATATCTCTCACCGAGGAATATGGAATACAGAGACAATTGAAGGGACACCGGCGACGACTGAAGATGCTGCTGAACCAGATTCTGGTGATATTCCTGCCTATCAAGAGCCTAATATTTCTATGGTCCGCTCCGATATAATGGATCTGGTTCAAGATGGTGAACGGTTACCCATGCCTGATGGTTGTACAGATCTAACTGAAGATGAGATTATCGATGAGGTAGATGAAGAAGACGAGGAGGAAGAGGACGCGGACGAGGACTCAGGTTATTCGTCGGACGATGTTGAGTACGATGACGAGGATGAGCCGTCGACTAACGGGGATGAGGACGATGATGATTATGACGAAGAGTACGGTCATACGACGAGGGAGATTAATTGGTAATTAATTACTGTAATTATTGTATGTAATATATATATGATCGATGCCGGTTTACGGTAAGAAATTAATCTGAATTATATATCCTGGCCAACGGAGAAATTAATAAATATTGGCGCCAAATCTCAATCTCATATAAAACGTACCCTAGCTAAATCCTTGACCCTAAATCTAGCTAGCAGTTCGATCGGATCGATCGATAAATTTTTTAATTATATTTTTGAATTAGAATATAATTAAACGGACACGTACGTACACAAATGACCGGGGACGACCTAAACCGTAATCCCTAAGGCCCTAACCCCTGAAATCGGGGTCTATACACCTGGACGACGGAGACTGGTCATTATCCGTCGTCCAGGTACACACTAGGTTGACGGAGAATGGTCATTCTCC
The DNA here is from genome assembly GCA_946800695.1 of Geum urbanum. Classification (NCBI taxonomy): domain Eukaryota; kingdom Viridiplantae; phylum Streptophyta; class Magnoliopsida; order Rosales; family Rosaceae; genus Geum; species Geum urbanum. The sequence goes on along the minus strand of OX327001.1, from coordinate 50,450,488 downwards.
GTCGTCCAAGTTCACAAACCCTAAACCCTAAACAGTAAGGCCCTAACCCCTGAATTCAGGGTCTATGCACCTGGATGACGGAGAACGTCAGTATCCGTCGTCCAGGTGACGTTCTCCGTCGTCCAGGTTAGAACCTGGACGACGGAGAACGCTCATTTCCGTCGTCCAGGTGAAGATATCAAAATTTTTTCTAAGACAACGACCCTCTAGACCTTCTTCCAATGCATTTTCTTTTCATCAAGACTTTAGAGTAAACAATTCTTGGTGTGTGAGCTTCGACGGTTCGAAAATCAGAGTTGCGAAATGCCTTGTATCCACGTTTCCGGTTTGTGAAATTATCGGTTTTGCGGTTGACTGTGCCGATCAAACCCTTCCCGAACTTATTATTTTATGGTCCTTTGAAGACAATTATATATTATGTTACGACGAACATATCCAACGGTTGTTTTGTCCAAATTCAATTTCGTTAATACTCTGCTGCAAATGAGCGTCTACTCATGAACACTTAAGTCGTAAAGATTAGTCGATACTTAACATGTTTCAATACGTAAAATTAATCGGCGGTTCAAATTTAACTGTTCATATATACGATGCGTTCATCGATATTGTACGACTATTTCACTCGAATGACAGATCGCTAAATTCCTAGCGAATTTTTTTTTAAATTTTTTTTTACGTAATTTGAACCTGGACGACGGAGATGGTCATTCTCCGTCGTTCAGGTGAACACCTGGACGACGGAGAATGACCATCTCCGTCGTCCAGGTTCAAAAATCATGGCGGTTCAATTTTTTTTTGTTTATTTTTTCATGTAATTTTTCACTTGGACGACGGAAACTTACAATCTCCGTCGTCCAAGTCCAAAATTATGGCGGTTCAATTTACCGCTTCCGTTTTCGGGACCGCTTGAATTTTCACTTAGACGACGGAGACTTCATTATCCGTCGTCTAAGTCCAATTCCATGGCGGTTCAAAACGTCCCGCCGATTAATTACGCGCCGATTGAAAATTTTTAAACCGCCACCTGGACGACGGAAAACACTGTTTCCGTCGTCCAGGTGCACTTAGACGACGGAGAATAGTGCTCCGTCGTCTAAGTCAAACTCTATAAATAGAACAGCACCCCCCCTCATTTTCTCATCATTCCATCTCCTCCTCTCCCTCTCCTCTCCTCTCCTCTCCTCCGGCGATCCTCCTCCGGCGACGCTCCGACGACATTATTTCCGCCGTGGTTCCTCTTCTCCGACGACTCAACTCCCCCGATATTCCCGCAAACTCCGGTTCGGTAAATTTCTATTTTTCTCTTATTAAAATAATTTTATTTATTTAATTAATTTAATTCTAAATATAATTAATTAGTAGAATTTAATTGATTAATTAGTTTAAATATTTAATAAATGATTAATTATTGTTATTAATTAATTAAATCATAATTATTGTAATTATTGTAATTATTTATATATTATTAGTTGCATGATAAATAAATATAAATTATTGCATCTAATTAAAGGAATTATTAATTAATATTTACGTTTATTTTCTAGTAAATTAATTAGTACTACGTGTTCGATTTAAATTTAGTACATAGGCTTGGTAATTATTAAGTCGCACTCTTTGGAATAGATGGCGCCTCTTTTCCTTGCTTATCTCCTTAACCCCTCGTGATGTGTGGATTTCATCACCGCACACCATAACCTAAGTGAAGTTATGGACACGAGGTTGAGGACGGAGTTTGCAAAGGACTTGAGGGAGTGTAAATTTTCGAAAAATTGGCCGAATGTCGGACATGGTGTCTAGAAACGGGTTATGACTGGTGACAGGATTTGGACTAAGAAAGACTTTTGTCGAAATTAGTCCTGCCTCTCGCGTTATCTCTATCCCTAACTGGCCATGTTTTTCGATTTAACCAAGGCTGATTAATTGAAAATTTACACTTTATCGCGCGGGTCGCACGTCCATTGAACGACCGAAAATGCCAAGCTAGTGTACTCTATTTAAATCTTAAACGTACTTAATTAATTAGCGTAAATTTTTAAGTTGTAATTATTATGGTAAGTAGGTATTTTAACCCCGTACTCTTAGGTTTAAATGGCTCCGCCAAAGACGACATCCGGCAAGAAGAAAGCCCAACAAGAGGCAGAAGATGCCATGCTCCGCTGCTTGGCGGACCAAGTCGGTTGGGAATTACCACCGGAGGGCAACGACGCTCTCAATCCGGACGGATCATCTGGTCCGTCCGTAGCGCCCTCTGGGGAAATTCCCGCTCCCCCATTCATCTCGAGCGGTGATGACGTCGACCCCTTCCAATCTCCGACGCCCGGTACCCATTCAACGGGAAGTACTCAGGCGTCCTCCACCGCCGAATCAATCATGTACAGCGCCCGCCGTAGGCAAAGGAGGGCCCCCACTGACCCGGAACCGAAAAGGACTCGGGGTCTCGTTAAAGGGGGGAAAGCGGAGCGTATTTGCAAGGCGACCGGTAAAAAGATCGACTTGCCGTACGACGAATTCACCAGTGGCCCTCCCACAGCTCAACTAGCAAGTCTCTCGGCGCATGGGATAGGGTCAATCATCCGTAACCGGGTTCGTATCACTGCCCCTACTTGGAAGGAGGCGCCGGATCATGAGAAGGCGAAAGTCTTCAAAGATCTTTCGGTACGTAATACGTTCAATTTAGTTATTATATAATATTGTTAATCTCGGCCTAAAATTTCATAATATATACGATTATAATTTTCTATTTATTTTTCATAGGAACAATTTGACGTGGATCCGACACCGGCTATATTGAGGCATATCAATCAAACCGCCAACTCCATCTACAAAGATTGGAAGTACAGGCTCCATAAGTACTTCAAAGATGTCGGTCCCGTGCCTCCCCCGGTAGAGCTGCAAGGGGAGAGAGAAGATGAGTGGGAGTGGTTGTGTAACCACTTTGCCGATGAACAATTTAAGGTATTAATTTAATTTTTTTTATTTCAATTAAAATAATTGAATTATTTAAATTGTAGTTATTCATTTTTTAATGATTTAATTATGTTGTGTAACAGAAATTCTCCGGTGTCAACAAAGCCAACCGGGGGAAGAAGGAGAAACACCATACTACCGGCGCCAAGCAGTTCATTCAAATTGCCAAGGAGCACAAGGATAAGGGTTCCAAACACCCTTTTATTGATGCAAGCGTAAGCGCGTACGTGACGCCAGGGCTCGATAATGAAGCGAGTCAATGCGGGGTATGTGATATATATATATATGTGCTTTTAATTATAGTAATTATTATTTAAATATGATTTCATTATAATAAATTAATTATAATTTTGTAGGCAAGGGCGATAGAGCGTGCGCATGAAGAGTTGGCCAACACTCAGCTTGCGTTCCCAGATGTGCCGCCGGAAGACCTGCCTCCTCTATCCTTAGAGAGCCAAATTGCAATCGCGGATGAGGTCTACGGTCGTAGAGCTGGCAAGGAGGTTAGGCACTTTGGGCCTAGGGTGGTACGAGATTTGTCGACGACCTCCGGCTCATCATCTACGGGAGGTTCGAGGCAGCGGAGAATGAGTCAGGCTGCGGCCGTCGAAGCAGCCATTCAAGAGGCTCGACTGGCACGAGAGGAGAATCGACTGACACAAGAGCAGAATGAGGCAATGCGGTAAAGACTTGACCAACAACAAGCACAAATAGCCCAACTCATCGCCCTTATGGAACAAAATCGAGAAGTATGTCAACCTCCTCCGAACCCACACCCCGACGACAACGACCCGGCTGGAGGCGGAGGACTCGGCCCCGCATCTGCTCCTCCAGTGTATTAGCTAGCACGTAGTATATTATCTCGTTTCTTTCCGCATTCCGAACAATATTTTAATTTTTAATTTATGGGTTTTTTCGTATGTACAAATTAATTTACTTTGATTATTTAATAATTAAGTTATTAATTATAATATTCAAAATTTAGTTTATTTATTTAATTTTAGCATTTTTCATTATTTAAATTAAAATAATAATAAATTAAATTAATAATTTTTAATTTCAATTTATTTTTTTTAAAAATTAAATATTCACTTGGACGACGGAGAATATGTTTTCCGTCGTCCAGGTGAAACCCTAAACCCTAACCCCTAAACCCTGTCGTTCTCCGTGGCCCAGGTGTTCACCTGGACGACGGAGGATTAGTGTTTCCGTCGTCCAGGTGAACACATGGGCCACGGATAATGTCCGAGGTCCAAGTGAACTTGGACGACGGATCACTAAATCTCCGTCGTCCAGGTGCTTGGACGACAACACTTGGAGCACGGACCTTGGACGACGGAGTTTCCATCGTCTAAGTACTTAGACGACAGAAAACTGCACTTAGACGACGGAAATGGTCCGTGGTCTAGGTGCAGTTTTCTTGTAGTGAATGCATATCAAGAGCCTAATACTTCTATCATCCCCAACATAAGAAAACTGATTTAGACTTACCCATGCCTGATGGTGCCACAGATCTTATTCAAGAGGAGATCAATGAGTTAGAAAAGAATGTCCCTGAAGAGGAGCTGGAGGATGACGACGACAACGATGTCGGATACGATTCAAACGATGGAGATTATGATGATGAGGAGCATTCAATTGATAGTGAGGAGGATGATTCAAACGATGATGATTATGATGATGTGGAGTGATATGAATTTGTAAATTAAATATAAGAATTTTTAAATGATAAGGAGTGATATGAATTATATATATTAATTATGGTGCACAAATTATTAATTAATTAATTAAAAGATATTTATTAATTAAGAGTGTACATAGGTATGTTTGTATTAGTTATGTTTTATATTTAATCAACAAATTTAAGAGGATTTTTGGTATAAAGATGACATCTTAGACGACGAAAATAAAGATTTCGTCCTCTAAGGATCACTTAGACGACGAAAATACATAAGTTCGTCGTCTAAATACATGTGCAAATCCTAAACCTTATAACCTAACCCTAATCTCTTTCCCCTAAACTCTAAAAGATTTAGACGACGAAAGTGGTAGAGTTTCGTCGTCTAAGTCACACTTAGTCAACGAAAATTTACCACTTTCGCCGTCTAAATAGATTTTCACAATCTGACCTCTATGAGTACAATAATGTGTATCAATGTTAGATTTTGAATTATATTCATCGAGGCCATAGAGTAAACAATTCTTGGACTGTGGGTGTCGACGGTTCGAAAATCGGAGTTACGAAGATTCATATATCAAGGTTTCCGTTTTGTTGAAATTTTGGTTTTATAGTTGACTACACCGATCAAACTCTTAACGAACTTCGTATTGAATGAAAATTCGCCTACTTACATATTAAGTGGCATGGTGATAAATATATCTAATAGTTGTTTTCTCCAAATTTTATTTCGTTAATATGGACGTAGAGTAAATACAGACATGCAAACACTTAAGTTATACAACATTAGTAGATGTATAACAAGTATTAACTCGTCAATCTAGTTTCTATGTCAATTTTACTTTAATTTATATCTAATTGACATTTAAAGTTTCGACATAACCTAATGAAAATTCTTGATCGTAACGTCATGGACGGTTTTAATAATTAATAATATTTATGATCATTTTCGTCTTTTAAATTTTTGTCTATATTCACAAAACTGTAACGATCGAATACCAAACTCTACCGAATTTGCATCAATTTTTTTCTAAAATATTATATAAACCTAATTATTACATCTGACGACTAATGTCTTCATATTTTTAGGAATTATTTGACCAAACCATCCGTTTCATCGCCTAATTCGATCGATATATCCCCAAATTGGAAACAGATTGACCTAATTCTCTCTCTCTCTCTCTCGATATCTCGATCCTATCGACCCAAATTGGCCCACTATACCTCGCCGACCACCTCCCCTCCTCGCCAGCCACCACCCCTCCTCGTTGGGCATGCCTCAACACTCTCGCTCTTCTCTCACTCGCCCCCATCCGGCCTCTCCTCCCTCTACTCGCCACCGCCACCTTCTGGGCTCTTCTCCCTCACTCCTCTCCACCGCATCGCCACCCATTCAACTCCTCCTCCAAAACCTCTCGGTCTCTCTCTCTCTCTCTCACTATATATATATATGAAATTTGTTTAGATATATATATATATATTACCCTATATATATGTGAATATATATATATATATGAAATTGGATGAATTGTGAATTTGGATGAATTGTGAAAATGGATATGATGTGAATTGTGAATTATATATATATAAATATATAAGAAATTGGATGAATTTATATGTGTGTGAATTTATATATATATGTGCCGATAAATATATAAATATTTGGATATGAATTTGTGAAATGACGTAATTTGTGATTTTGTTGAATATGTGAAATGCATCTATATATTGGATGAATTTTAGATGAATTTGTAGATTATGATGCCGATGAATATATAATAGATATATTATTAATATTCGATTTTTTACAGCTTCATCAAGATGCCTGGCATTAGGAAAAGACGCACAGCAACAGATAAGGCTGCCGAATTCCAATCCATTGGACAAAAAATGGGTTGGGGTCAAACCTCAGAGAAGATCGTTACAACTCCTCCAGTTCGTTTGGCTCCGGCAGATGGACAAGAAATCTCAAATGCTCCAAATTAGGCGACTACAGCCTATACGGATGAGCCAGACATTTCCGCTTCGGCGTCGGCATCACAAGGTCCGCAATAATCTGTCGACGATTCTATTCACTATAGCGCCCGATGCAAGACCAAGAGGCAACCCTCAGACCCGATCCTAAAACGCACTCAAGGACTTGGGAAGGGCGTTAAAAGCGAGCGCAAGGTTCTTTTCTCTTAAACTCGGGAATGTAAATTTCCTACAATCTCTCATTCTTGATGATCTGTTTTATAATCATAGCTGGTAGATCCAATTGAATCCCGATATAAAGATGAGGAAGCAAGAGCACAAGCTGCAAAAGATCTATTAAAATACATTGAAGATTGCCGAATGGCATTAGATTCACCGTCACCTATGGAGAGAGAAGTGGTATGAACTTGAGTCTGACTTTCCATTTTCCTGACAAAGATTATGATTTTGTAGTATCTAAATTTTTATTTTTCAGGTTATTAATGAGTGCTTTAAGGTGGAGCCGTGGCTTAGGGAGAAAAACCAACAACAGAACTCGATGCCAAAGAATGTGGACCCTATATTATGGTCGGTTGATATTAGGAGCAGGACTGAGGAATTGTACTCGTAATACTCTTGCACCTTTTAGTTGCAGTTTATAGTTTCAGAGATATAATGTCACTTTTGCTTTTATATTTTGTTTTGTGGTATTAGTTACGTTAACATCAAATGTGAACACCTTTTAAACAAAGGACTCTTATGAGTGATCAAAATTTAATGCCAATTGGATGCTCTTCTGCATAATCTACGTAACATGGTTGGGGTAATTTATAATTTTTTATATTTATTTTTTTGTGAATAGGGAACTCTCTTTTCCAGCATTTGCATAGGTTAATTTTACTCATCTCCCTGGTTTCCAGAAGGTGTAGTGAATCATTTGTTTTCTTTGTTATGCTGCTGCTTCTTTTTAAGTTAATTATCTCTGATAAATGTACTTTATAATATTTTCAGGGAATTGAAACACATATTTAGATCCAGGGCTTCTCATCGGTAGGAGTACGAGGGTTCAAACCCAGCATCATACTTCGAATCACAAAATGAGTGGATTGATGCTGGATGCATACGGACTTTTAGGCTTAGCTTCTTGTTCTAACAACTGTATATTTGTTGCATTTGTGTTGATTTTTCTTTATATAGAGGGATAGTCATATAAGCACACTAAATATGTGCTCCAGTTTTTTTGTGTGTTCTTCCATTATAACATAGTAAAAAAAGATGTATGAATTGAGCGATACCAGAGATTATGCCAAAGCCTGGGAAAGAGTTTTGAATATGCTGCTAACATAAGCCATTCTTTTGTCGGTTCTGTTAGACCTTGCTGAATATATTGATGTTATCTAAAGAATAAAGTGTTGCTAGTCCAGGGATTGTTTGTGTGTGGTGTTTCTCTCTTAGATAAGCTGTGTAAGAGCCAACTGATGCGCTCCTTTTGTAATCTACGAGATGTTTGCTTGGTAGAGAAGTTAATGAAACAAATGTTACTCATTTCCTTGCTTCGAGCAGGATTCTCCGCTTGATTTCTTCTAGTTTTCAAGATGTCTTTAGTACTTTCAATTACAGCATTCAATGTTAGCTATCTTGGTTCTTGCAAGTTTAGGAAATTCAACACTAGAAGATCCTACGCTTTTCTTTGAGAGCAACCTGAATTGCGAATAGATAGTGCGCCTCATATAGCCTAGCTAGCAATATGAAAACGCTAAATAGCGTAATCGAAAGGATTACCAGAATGCTCAAATAGTGTATGCTGTTTTGGTGAAGCGTACACTATTTCCGACCACCGGTTGCAAATGCAGCGTCAAAAAGGTGGAGCACTTGCACAAAATGCAAAGACGAGGACAATGAGATATAGATAATCATACAAGATTTCATGGAATCCAATCGAGATGTTAACGATGATGTTAATGGGCATGCAGGGCCTGAAGGAGTTACTCTAGAGCATTTTCATGCAAGTCTTTAACTTGGTTTTGATGAGCAGGAAGATGGGGAAAGTGAAACACAGAACAATAGGATGACACCAAATATCGTCATTGAAGAACATAGTACAATAATAGGTAGGGAGTTGCATCATTCGTTGAATGGAAGAGCTCCGACATATATTAACTCTGTATCATATTCCAGTATAATTTTCATTAATTTACAATGAAGACATGTAGCCTGATACCAAGTCGGGAGCAAACAGTTGCAAACTTTTATATTTTTTATGGCAAAGACTTGTGCTTTGGTTGTATACTTGCATGCAAACAGTCCACTATATGGAGCAGAAACTATGTTAATACAACACCTATGGAAGAAAAAAAAATTTCGTACATTGCAAGATTAAACTAGTTTATTTCTTGGCTTTCCCTTTTCTGGTCTTCGCAGGCCGTTTCCCACTTTCCTGTCAATAACAAAGCAAAAATCTGTAAGCGACGCACTCATAAAGAGAATGAAATCATGGACAAAGTAAATTTGAAATCATATGCACCTTAGAGTACATATTATAGGCTGTTCGACCTGTTAATTCCTTCCCAGTTTTACTGACATAAACCTGATATAAAACACCAGAGCATTAGGTTCAACCTATAAAACCACTACATTGCCTATAAAACACCACAGCATTAGATTCACTCTTCTTTAGTAAGGGGCAGTAAGAAAGTAAACTTTATTGTGTTGATGGATCAAGTTACACTATATGATCAAGTAAAGAAAACAATGACACCTGCAAATTATAATTAATTAACATGAGATTTATAGAAAAAGAAGAAGCAATATTTAGACCAAAACAAACAAAGAAGATATACCTTCCTTCCACCAGGACCTGTATACCAATGACCACTAGCTTGCCCACTTTGGCTAGGCCATTCACCAGAAGGTTGTGCATTTGCTTGAACCCGCTTTTTGCTGGCAGAGATTTTGGGTTCCACCCAGTTTCCAGAAGCTTGCTCCACGTTCCCAGTCTTTGATTTGGCCGACTTATTTCTTCCCTTATTTACATTCCGCTTGACACTAGCCTTCTGTGTTGTTTTACCTTTTGGATTCACCCAGCTTCCAGAACCATGCAGAACTTCTTCAGCATTGGAAACATTTCTTCTCCGGTTCACATTTTGTTTTGACGCTTCTCCATTGCTAAATTGGCCCCTGAAATGACATAGAAAAACATATCATGACATGACATTCAAGATTAATATACAGAACTCAGAAACATTTATGAAAAAAAGTTAAGTATTTACATGTAATCAATAACAGATGCACCCTTCTGCTGATTTCCACTAACAGTAATAGCACCCAGGGGCAAAAAGTTTGGTAAGCGATTGCAGACTAATTTTCTGATCTTTGGATCGTCATGGAAAAAGTAATGGTGAGCAGGTGGAAGGGGGTCAGCTGCATCCCAGAGTTGTTCAACATTTTGGCCACTGGGTGTCATTTCATGAAAATTCTTGTTGGTATGCAGATATGAATCCCTCTCTTGATTTTGCGTTGTCTTATTCTTCATGGATTGGAAGTATTCTTGACATACCTCATCCAAAGCAGGTGTTGGAATATTACACTTCTTGACTGGACTAAAATGTTTCCACAAATCAACATCTACAGGCATACTCGTAGATAAGGTTTTGTTTGTTCCACTAGTAGTTGCAGAATGGCTGGGACCAGTATGGTGCTTCTTAGAGGATGGATAAATCTTAGAAGTAACTTTCTTAACACTATGGCTGACTGATGGATCATCTGAATCAGAATCAATTAACTGAAACCTACGAAGAGGACTCATAGTTAACTTTGGAAAAACAAATTCACTGCGGTTAGCCTCCAAACTCACAGAAGCAGGGACATCTGAAACTTGATTCCTTTTTCTTCCAATGCTATTCCCAGATACTTGGGAAGTTAAAATTCCACTTGCACGCAATGGGACTTTAGAACTACTACAGGACGTCTGGTATTGTGTCGACCGATGCACATCTGCAACAAATTGGAAGCTTTAAATATAAAAATAATTTATAAAGTAGAGTTATATGTGCATGACCATACACACAGAAGCAAAGAAAGAAGCTTTCAATTAAACAAAAAAATCAATGCAACTATATGCAAATGAACTTGAATTCAGGTTATGTTTCAAAGTTGATCCTGCATAGCAAAGAGTGCCACGAATGATAAATTACATTAAACCACTCAAACGGAAACAAAAGACTCATAATTTCAGGCCATGCAGATCCCATCCTAAGTGAGAGCAGCACCAAGAATAAAACAACCAAATTAGGAAGCACAAACACATACGGGGAGACACAAACCACAACCACCTCTACCAATTACTAATCAAGCTAAGAGCGGCTTGCCTACGCTGCTCAAATACACGTTAGAATGTTTGATAAGTGCCTATCAACCCTACGATTTGACACAATTCCTCTAAACCATTGCTTAACCAAAGTCATTAGCTTCATAAATATACTCCTACACCAGAACTCAGACTACATTATATTTTGTAATTATGTACAAATTTGATCCTACATTATTGAACTTATTTGGTGTGTTGCGGCCTCAGTCTTCAAAATTCAAGAAAAATTAAAACCAAAAGGAGAAAAATAGATCACTTCCTCCTCCAAATTATGATCATCTTCATAATCTTAGGTAGACAGAACAATGAGCAAGACCCAATCACAACAAAGAAGAACTTTTCGTTACAACCAGCTCAAAAATACTAATTTCCGGTATATAACATTAATAAATCCGACCAATTGTGAATAAAGTTGTTACCTTGAACACTATGTTCTGGAGATGAGAACTCTTCGATCTCATCCTCAAGGCCGCTAAACGGCGGCAGAGGCGGAGGCGGAGGCTTCTGAAGCAGTCCTCGCTTCAGCCGCTTGAGCGGTTGCGGCGATTGGGGTCGGATATCCGGATCCCAACCCGGCCCGATCTCATCTACAGGGACATGCGGTGGACTCGGAGGAGCTGTTTGGAGCTCCGAATCGAACCCGAGATCGAAATCGAGTCCAAGAGAGAAGGAAGGAGGCTCGTAGTCGGCGGCCATGGATGGTGGTTTGACTGGATTAGGGTTTAGGGGAATTAGGGCTGAGATTGAAGGGAGGGAGAGTGTGGGTTCTTGTAACTAGAGTCGGATTTGAATTTTGGAGGGATTTCGAAGTGAGAATCTGGAAATTGAAATAGTTTTCACTACTAAATTTTTGGCGGCTGTAGCGTCGTGGAGAAGATTCAGCCGATGAGTACTTTCTAGCACTCCATTTTGGGCCTTGAACACTTTCGATAATGGTTAAGCCCCTTGACACTTTCAGGTTTTGGACCGATCAACTCATTGTTGGTTTCTCAAGGTTTGGATTATTCCATGCTCAAGTTCTCAAGAAACGGTAATTATTCCATGCTTCTGTTTTGTTCTAGTTATCCAGACCTGCTGATCTTTAGTATTTAGTCTTCATGCCACTGCTTCTCTTTTGCAGTCATTATCCGACTATAACGTAACATATTTCTTTCACATTATGCAGCATATATTCATTATATGTAATTTCTTTATTTCGTATTTAGTTGCTTCAACATCACTTTTCTTTCTATACTTAATATATGGCATGTCTAATGCCCCGTGGTTTGCTATAAGTTTGTCTTAGTGTAGCAATATCCAATCAACAATAAAAGTTGATATATTTTATATCCATTTCCAATAGTAAAGTTGTGCCTCTGTCTTTTATAAGTTACTCAACTTTTTTTATTCCTACAGAAAATTCTGGTTTGCACGTGTTTGACTTCTTGGAAAATTCAATTCTCAAAGAGGTTCTTTCAGCAATCCATTAGGGAAAATCTAGTGCTTTTGCCCCTGGACGACCAATAGAATTCTTGAAAAATTATAAGTCAAGCCTAGAATTCTTGGTTCATCTGGAAGGTAGTATTATAAACTCCCCGGTAATATTCTTAGTTTGAAATTGAGTAATTATATTTTAAGTGTTACTTCGTTATGGTATGGGATATTTAGATTTATACAAGTTCAACATTGTATAACTTTCTATCTATCATGCAAGGCTACTTTCCTTCCAGAGTAGCTGTCTCCAAATTTCGAGCAGAAGCTGTTTACAATGAATTTATGAAGCAATGGAACCTTGGGGAATTGATGTTGTAACTTGAAAATTTGAATTTGATGTTTGGATTGCTATGCTATTGTTATTTGTTAATGTCTTACCGGCTGAAAGTTATTTATTTTCTTCGATTTATCAGGATTTTTTTTTTGTGAAGTTTGTTCATAATTTGAAAGAAAAAAATTTGAAAAACACCGAAATTTTTAACAGAACTGAATGGCTTAGTTTTTGTTACCGAAAATTGAAAAACCGAACCAAAGAAATTATTTTGGCTTGGTTTTAATTTTTATCAAAAACCGAACAAAACCGTCTGAATCTCATCCTTAAATAAGTATCCCTATTTGAATGCAAATTCAATTAGCAGATTCCTTATTTATATATATACACATGTTTTTGTATTTGTTTATAAAATTCCTGATTTCTTAATTCACAGCAGCTGAAAGCTAAGTGAATTTGCTAGTTCCATATTTGATCTTACATCGGTCTCTCCACAGTTTCTACTTTCCACTGCCAATTTGGATGGCGATATATAGCGGGATAGCGCACTCTATGGGGTCGGTCACTAGGGAGTGTAGGACATAAACCAACATGATGCACCAACAACTCACTCACTCACTCGGTCTCGCACTCACGCACCCTCAAAATTGCAGATCATTATATAAATAGTCATGAACTCATGATACTTGCTCCACTAAAGGCCCCGCGGCCGACTCATGCTCCATCCATCAATAGTTGATGTGATTCATAACAGTTGATATCACCACCGCTCCCAGGGGAGGGGGCAGCTGCACTCCCAAATTTTTCAAAACCGAATCGAATTGTATAGAAAATATGATTCTTGTCGTTTTTAATTTTAATTTTAATATTTATTATTTATTCTTTTAATTTTTTCGAATCAGTAAAAAAATATTCATAATTTATAATTTGGTTCTTCTATTTTTTTTAAAGTTCTCTAAATTGTATCTATTAATTATTTAGATACCCTGTTTATTGTACATTTCTCTTTATTTTTTAGTATCTTAGCATATTTCTTAGTAAAAAAAACCCTATTAATATTTTAATCTCTATATAAAAGCTTTATACTATTTAAAATTTTTGAGTTGTTTATCATTAACTTGTATTTTTCTTCCTTATTTATTCACTTTAACTCGAATTAATCTTATATATATTAAAAAAATATTAATTGACATTATTTATAATCTTAAATAATTATTAAGTACTACACATTAATTTTTTTCGTCCTTCTAATATAAAATTCTACATACCTAAACCAAGGGGTCGTTAATTAATCAGCTTCATAGTACTTTGGCCGGCATAATGCCATGGTTAAGGGCATATAGTTAATTAACTGTATAGTCAGGTCCGTGCCGCACATGCATCATATCTAGTGTTTGAAAACACAGTCTACATGGCCGATTAATTGGTGTGTAATCGGTAATCGGTAAGAAACTGCGTAGATTAAGGCCTGAACGGCCCCCTTGAAAGGACCCAATCCCGATTCAGTTACCTAAACCGGAATCAAACCCTATCAAAAATACGAACCAACAAAAATTTTTCAAAATTTCGGCAGAGTTTCGTTACTAGCGTAGAATTACCATAACCTGCACCCAGAAATTAACACTTCATCCTATGCCACAAAAAGCAAACCGTGGGCACCAATCCCATCCGGATTTCTCAACATCAATATATGAATCATAAACAGTAAACAGTACTGTACTATATATAATATATCCGTGAAAATCCGCATAAACATGTATCAGAAGGTATCAGAGCAACCTCTAGAGTAAAACATATACAATATGTACATCAGTAGGCGAAACAAGAACCTACTGGAAAACACAGGTGACTCTGATCACTAGCCACCAAACCGCGACGTGAAAACACCAAACTTGAATTGCAACTGGGCATGGAAACCGAAAAGCCCAGGGGAAAGACAATAAACACGTTAGAGTGAGTGGACGAAAATAAATGTCTTTCACCAGTTCATATATATGTTTAAAATAACATATGCGAGTCCAGGTAAATAAAAACAATAAGTACACGAGGTAAAACCATAATCCTCCAGCGTACTGAGCATGCAAGTAAAAATCCCACGGGGTCACTCATGGACACACACCGTGCTAGTACAGTCAGAACCATGGAGTCCCTGACTTCCACGTGATTCTAGCCAGAAATGGCCTCGGATCCGGGGAAACGCCCCTCACCGGTCAGTCGGGGATACGCCCCTCCTGGTATGGCCTACCATCGGGGATCAGCCGAGAGGCAAGTGTATCGATACAACAACGTAACCAAGACTGTACTCTGTGTAAACCAAATCATAAACATTTCGATGCAAATGCATAAAACAGCATATAAGTATATGTATACTCGTATACGTATATCCGTATAAGTATAATCGTATAATTGTAAAACACATGCTCATGTAATCCGAAATCTCATATGCATGCTCAAGTTCATAAAACGTATCTCAAGACTCGCAAATAATCCGTGAAAAGAAATGTCCACTCACAGGTGAGCAAAACTCGCACTCGCGCTAATCTCGTGGTCCGGCGGAAGATCCCTCGCCTGAAGCACGATCACGATCTCGATCTCCTGAATGTTCACAAAACATAACTGATCAAAATCATAGTTCTCAACACTGTACTGATGTACGGAAACCAACCGTTCCCGGAAACACAAAATGCAGTACAAAATGAATTACGGAAATCCCGAAATCCTCATTCGAAACCTCGACTTAAAATCGGCTAATCAAATCAACCCGAAAACCTCTGGACGACGATCAAGGCGTGATTACGAGAAAAATGACATTAATTACATCAAAATTTGAAAAGTCAACTTTTGACCGGAGCTCTGCCGTTGACCGCCGCCGCCGGCGGCGGCGCGCCGTCAACGGTGAAATCTCACGGCCCAAAGCTCCAGTTTCCAAGTTCTCAACGAGCTGAATCTGTTTCTCTTCTACCACAAAGCCCAATTCCAAACAAAACCCCTTCAAATCGTGCCTGAAACATATCAGAATATCCATTCCGGTCACCCACTCGGTCCTCACCAAAACTCCATTACAGTTACAATTAAATACATCACTAGACTCAGAGTAACTAGGGGAGTCTTTCCCCCCCAAACAACCACCCCAAAAGCCCGCCGGAAAACGGCCAACCGCCACCGGCGAACTTCACCGTTTCGGCCCTAATCGGGTTTCATCAAAACGGAACCATTTCAACCCAAACCACACACCATCACACTCGAAATTCCAAGGGGAAGCGAACTGTACCTGTCCCGTGGCCGACGGTGGCCGGAAAACGGTGGTCGGACGGCAAGCCGAAAACGGAAAGCTCTCCCCCCACGGGTCAACGGTCAACTTTCCCAAAATGGAAAGTCAAAGTCTGGTCAACGCCCGAAATGAAATTCTCGACTATTTCACGACTATTTTTCAACTTTTCGATATTTATACTCGTCCCTCGGGTCGATCAACGGTCCGGAATGAATATACAATGTGATTCGGATAAGCTCGAAACAATTGGATAAACTCGTCGGAACCCGAAACTTCAAATAATCATAAAATATTCCTCGGTTATCGGAAAAATCTTCTAGAACCGCCCACGAGCTTGAATTCGCGTACTCTACAATTTCTGTGAAGACACCAAACTCAAATTCTCGACTGAAAACATAGTCGCGAATCGAATCGACAAACCACACAATGTCGTAAAACTGCGACTATAACCAAATCTCGAGAATCGTGCCAAACACACATCTGATTCTGGTTCGGATTGTCACAATCTACCCCCCTTAAAGAAATTTCGACCTCGAAATTTACGTACCTGTCATGTGAACAGATGAGGATACTGCTCCCGCATACGCTGCTCAGTCTCCCAGGTGGCCTCCTCAACTGAATGGTTCTGCCACAAGACCTTCACCAGCGGAATGACACGGTGCCTCAACTCCTGCTCACGTCGATCGAGAATCTGCACTGGCTCCTCAACATATGATAAATCCTCCCTGATCGGCAACTGCTGTGGAGCTAACACATGTGAAGGATCTGAGATGTACTTCCGCAACATCGAAACATGGAAGACATCATGCACACGAGCCATCTCAGCCGGTAACTCAAGTCTATAAGCAACAGCTCCAACCCTCTCCGTAATCTCATACGGACCAATGTACCGTGGTCGAAGCTTGCCACGCTTCCCGAAACGCACAACTCCCCTCCACGGAGATAGTTTCAGGAAGACCCACTTGCCAACCTCGAACTCTAAACTCTTCCTCCTCACATCCGTGTAACTCTTCTGCCGATCCTGGGCGATCTTCAGTCGATCCCGAATAATCTGTATGTCCTCCATCGTGGTTTTCACCAAATCAGGACCAATGAGCCAACGCTCGCCCACCTCACTCCAACACAATGGAGTGCGACACTGCTTCCCGTACAGGGCCTCGTACGGTGCCATCTCAATACTGGCCTGATAGCTGTTGTTGTAGGCAAACTCAATCAAGTGTAACTGCCGATCCCAGTTTCCACGAAACTGCAACACACATGATCTCAGCATATCCTCAAGTGTCTGAATGGTCCGCTCGGACTGCCTGTCAGTCTGAGGATGAAAAGCTGTACTAAATCGCAGTTTCGTGCCCAACGCTCGCTGTAAGGCCTGCCAAAACTCTGAAGTGAACTGACTATCACGGTCAGAAACAATGGACACAGCACTACAAGAAAACTGCACTTAGACCACGGACCATTTCCGTCGTCTAAGTGCAGTTTTCCGTCGTCTAAGTACTTGGACGACGGAGTTTCCGTCGTCCAAGGTCCGTGCTCCAAGTGCTGTCGTCCAAGAACCTGGACGACGGAGACTTAGTGTTTCCGTCGTCCAAGTGAACTTGGACCTCGGATATTGTCCGTGGCCCAGGTGCTCACCTGGACGACGGAAACACTAAGTCTCCGTCGTCCAGGTGAGCACCTGGGCCACGGAGAACGACAGGGTTTAGGGGTTAGGGGTTAGGTTTAGGGTTCTGCACCTGGACGACGGAGAACATAATCTCCGTCGTCCAAATGAATATTTTATTTTTAAAAAAAAATAAATTGAAATTAAATTTTATTAATTTAATTTATTATTATTTTAATTTAAATAATGAAAAATGCTAATATTAAATAAATAAACTAAATTTTGAATATTAAAATTAATAACTTATATATATAATTATTAAATAATCAAAGTAAATTAATTTGTACATACGAAAAAACCCATAAATTAAAAATTAAAATATTGTTCGGAATGCGTAAAGAAACGAGATAATATACTACGTGCTAGCTAATACACTGGAGGAGCAGATGCGGGGCCGAGTCCTCCGCCTCCAGCCGGGTCGTTGTCGTCGGGGTGTGGGTTCGGAGGAGGTTGACATACTTCTCGATTTTGGTTCATGAGCGCGATGAGTTGGGCTATTTGTGCTTGTTGTTCGTCAAGTCTTTGCCGCATTGACTCATTCTGCTCTTGTGTCCGTCGATTCTCCTCTCGTGCCAGTCGAGCCTCTTGAATGGCTGCTTCGACGGCCGCAGCTTGACTCATTCTCCGCTGCCTCGAACCTCCCGTAGATGATGAGCCGGAGGTCGTCGACAAATCTCGTACCACCCTAGGCCCAAAGTGCCTAACCTCCTTGCCAGCTCTACGACCGTAGACCTCATCCGCGATTGCAATTTGGCTCTCTAAGGATAGATGAGGCAGGTCTTCCGGCGACACATCTGGGAACGCAAGCTGAGTGTTGGCCAACTCTTCATGCGCACGCTCTATCGCCCTTGCCTACAAAATTATAATTAATTTATTATAATGAAATCATATTTAAATAATAATTACTATAATTAAAAGCACACATATATATATATATCACATACCCCGCATTGACTCGCTTCATTATCGAGCCCTGGCGTCACGTACGCGCTTACGCTTGCATCAATAAAAGGGTGTTTGGAACCCTTATCCTTGTGCTCCTTGGCAATTTGAATGAACTGCTTGGCGCCGGTAGTATGGTGTTTCTCCTTCTTCCCCCGGTTGGCTTTGTTGACACCGGAGAATTTCTGTTACACAACATAATTAAATCATTAAAAAATGAATAACTACAATTTAAATAATTCAATTATTTTAATTGAAATAAAAAAATTAAATTAATACCTTAAATTGTTCATCGGCAAAGTGGTTACACAACCACTCCCACTCATCTTCTCTCTCCCCTTGCAGCTCTACCGGGGGAGGCACGGGACCGACATCTTTGAAGTACTTATGGAGCCTGTACTTCCAATCTTTGTAGATGGAGTTGGCGGTTTGATTGATATGCCTCAACATAGCCGGTGTTGGATCCACGTCAAATTGTTCCTATGAAAAATAAATAGAAAATTATAATCGTATATATTATGAAATTTTAGGCCGAGATTAACAATATTATATAATAACTAAATTGAACGTATTACGTACCGAAAGATCTTTGAAGACTTTCGCCTTCTCATGATCCGGCGCCTCCTTCCAAATAGGGGCAGTGATACGAACCCGGTTACGGATGATTGACCCTATCCCATGCGCCGAGAGACTTGCTAGTTGAGCTGTGGGAGGGCCACCGGTGAATTCGTCGTACGGCAAGTCGATCTTTTTACCGGTCGCCTTACAAATACGCTCCGCTTTCCCCCCTTTAACGAGACCCCGAGTCCTTTTCGGTTCCGGGTCAGTGGGGGCCCTCCTTTGCCTACGGCGGGCGCTGTACATGATTGATTCGGCGGTGGAGGACGCCTGAGTACTTCCCGTTGAATGAGTACCGGGCGTCGGAGATTGGAAGGGGTCGACGTCATCACCGCTCGAGATGAATGGGGGAGCGGGAATTTCCCCAGAGGGCGCTACGGACGGACCAGATGATCCGTCCGGATTGAGAGCGTCGTTGCCCTCCGGTGGTAATTCCCAACCGACTTGGTCCGCCAAGCGGCGGAGCATGGCATCTTCTGCCTCTTGTAGGGCTTTCTTCTTGCCGGATGTCGTCTTTGGCGGAGCCATTTAAACCTAAGAGTACGGGGTTAAAATACCCACTTACCATAATAATTACAATGTCCAAAATTTACGCTAATTAATTAAGTACGTTTAAGATTTAAATAGAGTACACTAGCTTGGCATTTTCAGTCGTTCAATGGACGTGCGACCCGCGCGATAAAGTGTAAATTTTCAATTAATCAGCCTTGGTTAAATCGAAAAACATGGCCAGTTAGGGATAGAGATAACGCGAGAGGCAGGACTAATTTCGACAAAAGTCTTTCTTAGTCCAAATCCTGTCACCAGTCATAACCCGTTTCTAGACACCATGTCCGACATTCGGCCAATTTTTCGAAAATTTACACTCCCTCAAGTCCTTTGCAAACTCCGCCCTCAACCTCGTGTCCATAACTTCACTTAGGTTATGGTGTGCGGTGATGAAATTCACACATCACGAGGGGTTAAGGAGATAAGCAAGGAAAAGAGGCGCCATCTATTCCAAAGAGTGCGACTTAATTACACCAAGCCTATGTACTAAATTTAAATCGAACACGTACTACTAATTTATTTACTAAAAAATACACGTAATTACATGCAATAATTTATTTTCCATTTAGCATGCAATAATTAACCATTTAATTAATTAATAAAAATAATTATTTATTTAATTAATTAATAACAATAATTATTTATTTATTTATTTAATAACAACAAATTTACAATTATTCATTTAATTAGGAAACAATAACAATAATTATGAATTAATTAATAAATAACAACAATTAATCATTTAATAAATATTTAAAATTAATTACTAAATTAATTTCTACTAATTAATTATATTTAGAATTAAATTAATTAATAAAATAAAAATTATTTAAATAAGGTAAAAATAGAAATGTACCGAAGCGGAGTTTACGGGAATTTCGCCGGACTTGAGTCGTCGGAGAGGAGGAACCACGCCGGAAAAAATGTCGTCGGAGCGTCGCCGGAGGAGGATCGCCGGAGGAGAGGAGAGGAGAGGAGAGGAGAGGGAGAGGAGGAATGATGAGAAAATGAGGGGGGGTGCAACTCTATTTATAGAGTTGCACTTAGACGACGGAGTACTATTCTCCGTCGTCTAAGTCCACCTGGACGACGGAAAATGTGTTTTCCATCGTCTAGGTGGCGGTTTAAAAATTTTCAATCGGCGCGTAATTAATCGGCGGGACGTTTTGAACCACCATGAATTTGGACTTAGACGACGGAGAATGGATTCTCCGTCGTCTAAGTGAAAATTCAAGCGGTGCCGAAAACGGAAGCGGTAAATTGAACCGCCATAATTTTGGACTTGGACGACGGAGATGGTCAGTTTCCGTCGTCCAAGTGAAAATTACATGAAAAAAATTAACAAAAATAAATTTGAACCGCCATGGTTTTTGAACCTGGACGACGGAAAATGACCATCTCCGTCGTCCAGGTTCAAATTACGTAAAAAAAAATTTTAAAAAAAATTCGCTAGGAATTTAGTGATCTGTCATTCGAGTGAAATAGTCGTACAATATCGATGAACGCATCGTGTATATAAACAGTTAAATTTGAACCGACGATTAATTTAATTTACGTATTGAAACATGTTAAGTATCGACTAATCTTTACGACTTAAGTGTTCATGAGTAGACGCTCATTTGCAGCAGAGTATTAACGAAATTGAATTTGACAAAACAACCGTTGGATATGTTCGTCGTAACATAATATATAATTGTCTTCAAAGGATCATAAAATAATAAGTTCGGGAAGGGTTTGATCGGCACAGTCAACCGCAAAACCGATAATTTCACAAACCGGAAACGTGGATACTAGGCATTTCGTAACTCCGATTTTCGAACCGTCGAAGCTCACACACCAAGAATTATTTACTCTAAAGTCTTGATGAAAAGACTTTGCATTGGAAGAAGGTCTAGATGGTCGTTGTCTTAGAAAAAATTACGATATCTGCACCTGGACGACGGAAACACTCATTTCCGTCGTCCAAGTCAGAACCTGGACGACGGAAACACTCATTTCCGTCGTCCAGGTGTATAGACCCTGAATTCAGGGGTTAGGGCCTTACTGTTTAGGGTTTAGGGTTTGTGAACTTGGACGACGGAAAATGACCATCTCCGTCGTCCAGGTGTAAAAACCCCGAATTCAGGGGTTAGGGCCTTAGGGTTTACGGTTTAGGTCGTCCCCGGTCATTTGTGTGTGCGTTAAATTATTCTGATTCAAAAATATAATTAAAAAATTGATCGATCGATCCGAACTGCTAGATTTAGGGTCCAAGATTTAGCTAGGGTTTTATATGAGATTGAGATTTGGCGCCAAAGGTGAATCTGCAATTAATTTCTCCGTTGTCCAGGATATATAATTCGGATTAATTTCTTACCGTAAACCAGCATCAATCATATGTATATATATATATATATTACAATAATTACAGTAATTAATTACCAATTAATCTCCCTCGTCGTATGACCGTACTCTTCGTCATAATCATCATCGTCCTAGTGTGTACCTGGACGACGGAGAATGACCATCTCCGTCGTCCTAGTGTGTACCTGGACGACGGAGAATGACCATCTCCGTCGTCCAGGTGTAAAAACCCCGAATTCAGGGGTTAGGGCCTTAGGGTTTACGGTTTAGGTCGTCCCCGGTCATTTGTGTGTGCGTTCAATTATTCTGATTCAAAAATATAATTAAAAAATTGATCGATCGATCCGATCTGCTAGGTTTTGGGTCCAAGATTTAGGGTTTTATATGGGTTTAGGGTGAATATGGCGGGGGACCTAATATAAACGTGGACAGAATTCAGGTGTCCGTTAAATTATTTTGAATGACCATAAAAAAATTAAATAAATGATGGATCGATCCGATTTGCTAGATTTAGGGTCGAGGATTTAGCTAGGGTACGTTTTATATGAGATTGAGATTTGGCGCCAATATTTATTAATTTCTCCGTTGGCCAGGATATATATATAATTCAGATTAATTTCTTACCGTAATCCGGCATCGATCATATATATATATTACAATAATTACAGTAATTAATTACCAATTAATCTCCCTCGTCGTATGACCGTACTCTTCGTCATAATCATCATCGTCCTCATCCCCGTTAGTCGACGGCTCATCCTCGTCATCGTACTCAACATCGTCCGACGAATAACCTGAGTCCTCGTCCGCGTCCTCTTCCTGCTCGTCTTCTTCATCTACCTCATGGATAATCTCATCTTCAGTTAGATCTGTACAACCATCAGGCATGGGTAACCGTTCACCATCTTGAACCAGGTCCATTATATCGGAGCAGACCATAGAAATATTAGGCTCTTGATAGGCAGGAATGTCTCTTTCTGGTTCAGCAGCATCTTCAGTCGTCGCCGGTGTCCCTTCAATTGTCTCTGTATTCCATATTCCTCGGTGAGAGATATGGTTCACTATTTTCCACCCTTCACCGGCTTTCGGATCGTCGAGATAGAACACCTGCCGAACTAAGGTGGCGAGAGCGAAAGGCTCATCCTCATACCAGTGCGAGTTTGTATCGACAGATAATAGTCCCAGGTCTTCCTTTGTACGCTTGAACCATCTGCACTTGAATAGGAAAACGTTGACATCATTCCCGTAACATAGCTGAACCACGTATACAATAGCCCCGTAATATAGATCATTGTCTTTCCCAACGGCTACCCCACTGTTTTGTGTTCTTCTTCCTTCGTCTCGGGCCAATGAATGGAACTTTACACCGTTCACAAAACATCCGGGATAAATATAGTGTTTAACCGGCTTCCCTGCTAGCAAGTGCTTTGGCCATGACCACCACCCTCCGTGGTTATCAGATTTTTGCAGATCAATCATCTGCGAAAAAGGCCAAATTAATATAATGGTTTACTTTCTACAAACATGAGCAATATGTATTTAAATAATTAATACCGAGTCGTACGTACGTACCCATTGGAAGAAATAATCAGGAAACTTCTTCTTAACCATTTTCTCAATCCACGCCGAACTCTTGTTTTGATTTAACGCCTGAAACCTCTCCCTGTATGACATCATGTACGGCTCAACTTCATCACAGTCTCGCAACACTACCCAATGTGCCTCAATAAGTTCTTCCCGTGTTAACGATTCCTTTAATACTCCTCTAAACGGTCGGACGACATTGGTGACGACAGAAAGATTGATGCGGGCACTGCGATCGGAGGCAGTGCTGGGAGGGGGTGGATCTTTGAGGTACCTGTTGCAGTAAGTAACACACTCATGCATTAGGTATGTCTCTGCTATGGAGCCATCCGGGGCCGACCTGTTTTTGACGAATGACTTATACTATCCAAGCTGTCTACAAAATCAAACGTACACATTACATAAGTACATATAGCTAGCTGGCTAGTATATATATAATCTCCAGTGGAACAAATTAATTAATTAGTTGTACGTACCTTTCTTGAGGATACATCCAAGTGTACTGGACCGGACCAGAAATGAGCACCTGCTCGGGCAGGTGGATCATTAGGTGAATCATGATGTCAAAGAAAGCAGGGGGGAAAATCCTCTCTAGTTTGCAAATGATGTGCACAATTTGTTGTTGCAATTCCACCACATCTGACTTCTTTAATTCTCTGGCGCATAACCTCTGCCACCACCTGCACAATGCCACTATTGGTTCTACGACGTCCCGAGGCAAGTATGGTCGAATTACCACTGGAATCAGACGTTGCAGCATAACGTGATAGTCATGTGTCTTTAGACCAACAAACTTGTGTTGCACCTCGTCTACTGCTCCAGTTATAGTAGCTGCATACGTAGCCGGATAACGAACGCCCTTAAACCAGTGAAATACAGAACGTCTAAGCGTCGGCTTCACTGTGTAAGGTGCATCTGGCATCTTGTTGTACACTCATTTCCTATCCCTCCTCAACCACAAGGGACGACGTAGATTCATTGATTCCAAATCTTTGCGCGCTTTGGGAGTATCTTTAGTCTTGAACTTAATACCGAGAATTGTTCCCACCACGCTGTCGCACACATTCTTTTCTATGTGCATCGCGTCCAAGTTGTTCCTCAGCTTCAACTTCGACCAGTAAGGGAGTTCAAAGAATATACTCTTGTGATCTCAATAGCTCAGATCATGTGGAGGAATTGGATTGCATTTCTTTACATCCGCGTCATTGCTCAACACACCAAAGTCGAAATAGCTCAACCTCTCTAAAATCTCTTCGCCCGACCAACTACGGGGTTTAGGATTGTTCTCTACCGTACCGTCGAAATGAGCTTCATCATGTCGCCACGGGTGGTCGTGAGGAAGCCATCTACGGTGACCCAAGTAACACACCTTCCCCGCGTGCCAACTAGAGTTCACGTCGTCCAAACATATAGGACATCCATTATATCCTTTTGTCCTGCAGGCTGCCAACATCCCATAAGCTGGAAAATCGCTGATCGTCCACATTACCGCAGCCCTCATCGTGAACATCGTGTCAGTGAATTTGTCATAAGTTGGGACTCCATTTTCCCACAACAGTTTCAGCTCGTCGATCAAAGGTCTGAGGTAGACATCTAAGCACTTCGATGGAGATTTAGGACCTGGAATTAGTACGGTAAGGAAATTAAATTCCTTGTTCATGCACATCCACGGAGGCAAGTTGTACGGCATCAGAATAACTGGCCAAGTGCTGACGGCGGAGCTATTACTTCCCCAAGGATTGAATCCGTCTGTAGATAGGCCGAGTCTAACATTTCTAACCTCTGAAGCAAAGTCTCCAAATTCTCTGTCGAAATGTTTGAAACCCTCCCCATCCGCGGCGTGTCGCAGGACATCGTCATCTATTCGCTTTTCTGCGTACCATCGCATCGCCTCTGCTGTGTGTAGCGACATGTACAGGCGCTGCAATCTGGGAATCAAGGGAAAATATCGAACAACTTTCACAGGAATTCTCTTTTTCGAACTCTTCCTATTCAACTGGAATCTGCACTGGCCACATACGGGACAATAGTCCAACTCTTTATACTCTTTGTAAAATAGCACACAATCATTCGGACATGCGTCAATTATCCTGTACTTTAGGCCGAGGCTGCTCAGGATATTTCTAACCTTATAATGAGATTTAGGAAGATTGTGATCATCAGGAAGCAACTTACATATTTGCTCCTGAATTTTGTCAAAAGCACTCACTGACATTTTGTGCTTCACTTTTATCTTCATTTGCTCCATCACATATTGCAACACATTCTCTCGACATCTAGGGAACACCGGGGTCTGCGCTTCAAGTAGCATCCGGTTGTACTTTTCCATCTCACTGGTGTCAGTGGCCAAGCTAGCTGCGGGGAATGTGTCATCATGCTCATTGGTGGTACTGTAACCTCCGTCTTGGTGTTGGTGTCTGCCATGACTACATCCCGGAAACGCATCATGGACCAAATCTGCAGTTGGGTTGCAAGCTGGGGGTCCGGCACCACTGCCGCTGGATGAGGCACCATGGTAACTGTACCCTGAGCTGAAGTCTGCTGCGCTGAACTCTACTGCTTCACCATGCTCGCTCCATGTAGTGTAACTCCACATCATACCATTTTCGTACAAGTGTTGCACCATAACATTAACCTCCGCATACTGACAATTAAGACATTTCTGACACGGACACCTGAAACGTTTCTTTCCCTGACCATGTTCTATCGCAAAATTCACAAATTCGCTAATTCCATCCATATACCGGACATCACATCTATTCTTCAACTTCATCCAACTCTTGTCCATACTGCTACAAAATATTATACTTAATTAATTATTACATATATATATATATTTGTCCATTAATTTACGCTTAATTATACGTACTCGATCTACATATCGATCCATCAATTACGTGCGTATGTACGTAATTTAATCGATCTGTACATATATATATATATAGCTAACATCAGCTAACATCCTTGCATGTATATATATATGTACGTACGTTTTCACTAAATACATATTAATTAAGCAAATTTTAACTGCGTACGTACGTACCTGCTGGCCTTCTCGATATCTTTACGTTAATTAAGCTAACTAGCGTGTCAGCGGAGATCTCGGCCTTATCGATCCTGATTCTTCTCGGCCTAGCTAGCTTCTAGCTACCTAGCTCGATCGAGCTCCCTAGCTTCTAGCTACCTAGCTCGATCGAGCTCCCTAGCTTCTCCTTCTCCCTTCTCCTTCAATTATTCTTCAAATGGAATCGATCATGAAGAGATCGAGGCTAGCTAGGAATGAATTCGATTAGTACGTTTGGCCGGCAGTGGGCTTATATAATGCTTCACTTAGACGACGGAGGTGTCGGTACGTCGTCTAAGTGGAAGTACGTTTTGTGAACTCGGACGACGGCGTGTCGGTCCGTCCTCCAGGTAATCACCTGGACGACGGAGAAGACTCCGAGGTCCAGGTGGTCACCTGGACGACGGAGATGGTATTCTCCGTCGTCCAAGTGGTCACCTGGAGGACGGAGAAGACTCCGAGGTCCAGGTGGTCACCTGGACGACGGAGAATACCATCTCCGTCGTCCAGGTGGTCACCTGGAGGACGGAGAAGACTCCGAGGTCCAGGTGACCACTTGGACGACGGAGAATACCATCTCCGTCGTCCAGGTGGTACTTGGACCACGGAGTCTTTTCCGTCGTCTAAGTGTCACTTGGACGACGGAGAATTAGTGTTTCCGTGGTCTAAGTGCTGTTTTCTTGTAGTGCAGGCACACCATGCAAGCGAACAATCTCGGATAAGTACAACTTGGCCAATCTGCCCACTGATACCTTCCCTGGAAGTGCAAGAAAGTGTGCGGATTTCGTCAATCGATCAACGATAACCCAAATGCCAGTGTTGCCCACCGAAGTCCGCGGCAACTGGTAGACGAAATCCATCGTGATATGCTCCCACTTCCAAACCGGAATCTCAAGTGGCTGTAACTTCCCTGCAGGTTTCTGCCTCTCCGCCTTCACCTGCTGACAAATCAAACATCGACTCACGTACGCGGCAATCTCCCGCTTCATGTTGTGCCACCAGTAGTACGCTCGAAGTGTACGAAACATCTTTGTACCTCCGGGATGCATTGCATACGCTGAACTATGGGCCTCGTCCAGAATCTCCTTATTCAAGTCCTCGTCCCTGGGTACACATAACCTGCCCCTGAACAACAACGTACCGTCGTCGCTCAATCGGAACTCTGTAGGCACACCATTCCGAATCATGGTCTTCTTGCCCAGCAAGTAAGGATCTGAATCCTGTGCCTCCCGTACCTGATCAACCAACACTGGTCGAACCTGGAAACTGGCTAACAAAGCTCCATCATCATCATACTCAAATACAGCACCTGTAGCTCGTAGCTCAGCTAACATCGATACTCTGGCCACACACATATGAAACAACGAAGCTCCAGATTTCCGGCTAAGTGCATCTGCCACAACATTGGCCTTCCCCGGATGGTACTCGATCGTACAATCATAATCATTGATCAACTCCATCCATCGGCGCTGCCTCATGTTCAGATCCGGCTGTGTCCGCAAGTAGATGAGACTCTTGTGGTCAGTGAAAATCTTACACTGAGCACCATACAGATAATGTCTCCAACTCTTCAATGCTAACACAATAGCGGCTAACTCCAAATCATGCGTCGGATAGTTGACCTCATGAGGTTTCAGCTGTCTGGAACCATATGCCACGACTCTACCATGCTGCATCAACACACAGCCAAGGCCCAACTTCGACGCGTCGCTCTACACAACAAACTCACCACTATCGTCTGGCAACGTCAAAACTGGTGTGGTAGTCAATCTCTCTTTCAGGAGCAAATAAATCTCCTCGCACGCATCAGACCACTCAAACTTGACGCCCTTCTTCGTCAGTCTGGTCAGTGGTGTAGCTATCCGGGAGAAATCCTGGACAAACCGTCGATAATAGCCTGCTAACCCCAAGAAACTCCGGATCTCCGGCACAGTAGTGGGTCGACTCCAATTCAGCACGGCCTCAATCTTGTCAGGATCAACACTAACTCCCTCGGCCGAAATCACGTGGCCCAGAAACTTCACACTATCCAACCAGAACTCACACTTGCTAAACTTCGCGAACAGCTGATGATCCCGCAAAGTCCGCAACACCGTTCGCAAGTGCTTCTTGTGCTGGCCCACACTCCTCGAATATATCAAAATATCATCAATAAACACAATCACAAACTTGTCCAGGAACCGTCGAAACACCCGATTCATCAAGTCCATAAAAGCTGCGGGGGCGTTGGTCAACCCAAACGGCATAACCAAAAACTCATAGTGCCCATACCGCGTCCTGAAAGCTGTCCTGGCTACATCTGATTCTCGGATCCTCAACTGGTGATATCCGGATCGAAGGTCAATCTTCGAAAAGACTGCTGCTCCCTTCAGCTGATCGAACAAGTCGTCAATCCGTGGCAACGGATACTTGTTCCTCACTGTAATCTGATTCAGCTTCCGATAGTCGATGCACAAACGCATGGACCCGTCCTTCTTCCGCACGAACAACACTGGAGCACCCCACGGAGAAACACTCGGTCGAATGAATCCCTTCTCTAACAACTCCTGAAGCTGAATCTGCAACTTCTTCAACTCCGTAGGCGCCATGCGATACGGTGTCTGGGATATCGGTCCAGTACCCGGCAATAACTCAATGGTAAAATCAATCTCCTGCACAGGGGGTATACCAGGTAACTCCGCCGGAAACACATCCGGAAACTCAGACACCACCTCAATACTACCAAGGTCCGGCACTGCAGCTGTAGTGTCCACAACATGAGCTAAGTACGTAACACATGAAAGGACCCAACATCGATTTAGCTCCCTAAATCGGAATCAAACCCCTTCGAAAACACGAACCAACAAAAATTTTTAGAAATTTGGGCAGAGTTTCGTTACTAGCGTGGAATTACCATTACCTGCACGCGGAAAATACACTTCATCCTATGCCACAAAAAGCAAACCGTGGGCACCAATCCCATCCGGATTTCTCAATATATCAACAGTAAAGTAAACAATACATATAATATATACTTTACTGAAATCCGGGTAAAATCGTATAACATATTCAATAGGAAACTCAGAGCGACTTCTAATACATAATCATATACGCATACCACAGTAGGTAGAACAATAAACCTACTGGATGAAACAAAGTAGCTCGAGTACTATTCCTCCGACCACGACGTGCGACACCAGAGCCTGAACTGCAAACTGGGCACGGAAACCGAAAATCCCAGATGAAAGACAATAAACACGTTAGAGTGAGTGGACGAAAATAAATGTCTTTCACCAAGTAATATATACATATAAAATCATATGTGAGTCAAATGCACGAAAATCAAATAGTACGTGAGGAGACATCAGCTACCACTCACGTACAGAGCATGCAACGTAAATGTATCGCGGAATCTCTCATGGACTACCACGCGATAGCACAGTCTGAACCACGGGATCCCAGACCCACACGTGATTCCTAGCCAGAAAGGCCTCGGGTCAGGATATCTGTCCTTCCCGGAGCGTACTCGGGGATCAGCCGAGAAGCCAGTGTGTATCGATACCACAACATATACTGAGACTGTACTCTGTGTAAACCAAATCATAAATCTTTTCTATGCACATGCTTAAAACATAATATGTACGTATATGTATATATTCGTATACGTATATTCGTATAAGCGTAATCGTAAAACACATGCTCGTAAAATCATAATCAATCCGCATGCTCAAGTTCGTAAATCATAAATAAGGACTCGCAATCAATCCGTGAAAAGAAATTGTCCACTCACAGACTGGCGTAACGCGTATCGCGTTAACCTGTGATTCGGCGGAATGTCCCTCGCCAAACAAACGATCACGAACCCCTGATTATTCACAAAGTCCATTATCCAAAGTTATAATCCGACAATACAATACAAATCACGAGAAACCACCGTTCTCGGAAATACACAATTCGAACACGACGAATCGTCGAAAATCCATTTATGTACACAACAATACCTCTCTTTACTTTCGGATGCTCAAATCGATAAACGAACCTCCCCACTGCGATCGGAGCGCGATTTCGAGTCAAATGACATGCAACTTGCCGAAAGTCCAAAAAGTCAAACTTTGACCGTTGACCGCCGTCCACGGCGGCGCCGCCGCCGGACGTGAAATTTCACGGCGGAGCTGCACCAATTCCACTCCAAATCGTCCACTGAGCAACTTTGTCAACTACACCGAAGTCCAATTCTCACTCTAACACATCCAATTTCATGATAAACCGAAATAGAACACAAAATTCAAATCAAGAATTCTCCAAACACAAACCGAATTGAAACTCCAAACCTACGTGGTTAGATTCGTGGAGTGAAGAGCTTCAAAGCCCAGTCCATGGTTAATCTCAACTTGGCCGAAATGACATCACCCGAACACACCTCAAAATCGTGAACTTTGGCCGGAAAATCCTTCCTCCTCCGGCGTCCCACGCCGTGGGAGGAGGCCGGAAACATGATGAGAGCGTCGAGGCGAAGAGGAAGAGACCAGAGTTGAGGCCGAAGGTCGCCGGACGGCGAACCACCACCAAGAACCGTCGCAACACCGTCGTGCATCTCATCCTTACCCAAACTGGTCGGTCAACCCAATTCAACCCAGGTTTGACTTTCCCAAAGGGGAAAGTCACAATAAATAGCCATTTAAAACTTTCCCAATTAGGAAACCCCATAATTCAAATTTCGATAAACTTCAAACACGCGTAATTTCCTCGTCGTAATTCCGATTCCAATAAATCTCACTGCCACGAACTCGTCTCGACATGTTCTTCCAATATCACTCGAAGTCAAACACATCGGCCAAATGGATAAAAAGTCGACCCTTCGAACCAACACACATTAAATCGACTAAACAAACAACAAACGGAAATATTCGCAACTAATTCTTCGTAACTCAAAATCATGCTCCGGAAGTTCTCACAAACTCGAAATTAAATTCTGAACAACTTCCGTGAAGAAGCCGAAACCAAATTCTCGACCGGTAATTTAGTCGTTAAGTAGCACACCATTTAAATCTGAACTTCAAATATTCATAATTAATTCCTCGGTCATCCAAATAACGATCCAGAACCGCCCACGAACTCGAAATCACATGTACAACGACTCTCGAGAAGAGACCCAGCTCCAATTCTCGGCTAATAATTTAGTCGTTAACAATCCCTGGCGGTTCAAACCCTGTCGTCAATCTGCGGCTACGCAGTAACTCATGTATACAGCTAATCATACTGCTGATTCTGGTCCGGGTTGTCACAAATCCACCCCCCTTAGAAAAATTTCGACCTCGAAATTTCCAAGTTTGCCGACTAAAGGTAGGAGCACTGCTTCTGCATACTGCTCAACTCTACAACGGCAACCCCAACTGAACAACTCTGACAACAGACTCCACGATAGGAGATAGCTCCGGGCTGAAATCTTTGTACCCTCAAATCACAAATCTGAACTGGCTCCACACAATCGCCAAGTATTTCTGCATAAGGAACAGATAGGGTACACAACACATAACAACCTAAAACGTAGTTCCGCCACACGGAACACAACACACACAAAAGCCAATGCTATAGGCGATGCCGAACTATACGGCATAACACAAACTCGCCTACGATCACACACGGATCAAAATAACGTGACAAATCACTACTCAGTCTGCTTACATCAACACTTCTCACACACTCATAACAACACAGCTCAAACATCGGACTCGGGCAATTATCAACCCATTTCCGCTAATCTGACAGTCTGTGGTAGCACATTCCACAAAATCTGAATCAAACGCCAACTCAAACCCAAACCAAACTCACTTCAGCACAATGGAGTACAACATCGTTCAAAACAACATCACGCAACATCAATATCACAGTGGTCAACAAACTGGTACTGCAAGCATTCTCGAATCTCGTACAGCTGAAACTGCTGGTCCCGAATCCTCTGGAACTGCAATACCGAGGTCTACAACATGCCCTCCAAGGCCTGAATAGTCCTCAAAGATCGCTCACCAATCTGGGGATAAGAACTGGTACTAACTCGTAATCTGATCCCCAATGCTCGCTGCAAAGCTTGTCAACACCTCGTCGTAGCTGATTATCTCAATCAGCGAACTGGGACATAGGCACATCACGAAATGAACAATCTCCGCCAAACACAACTATGTCAGCCTGCCACTTAAATCATCTCCGAAAAGTGCAAGGAACTGTACTGAATTCGTCAAATGGTCCACAAAGGCCTGACAACTGGTATCACAAACCAAAGTACATACTAACACACACAAACACAGCAGCAACCGCCCCGTCTAACCGGAAATCTCAAATGGCTGACACACCTCGGCACGTCTCTGCCTCCTAGCCATCGCCAGTCGACAAGTGGGGCCTCAGCACACACAAGCTGCTACATTGCATCTTCATGTAGTGTCACGAGTAGTAAACTCGAAGTATCTGACACTTCTCCGCGTCACTAGCGCCAAATGCGTGCAAAACCACGAGCCTCAACATCATCACACTCGAGCTCAGCTCTCGTAGCCCATAACTCGGCTAACACGGAAACTCGAGTCACACATACGCACATGCAATACTGAAACTCCTGACTCTCAATTGAATGCATCAGCATCAACATCATCCCAAACAGATGGTCAAAGTACAATCTCTAGCCTTTCTCGAGCAACTCAAAGGTGCAGCCATAGTCGTCAGTCGACTCCATCCATAGACACTGCCTCAAGCCCAAATCTGGCCGA
The DNA here is from genome assembly GCA_946800695.1 of Geum urbanum. Taxonomy (NCBI): domain Eukaryota; kingdom Viridiplantae; phylum Streptophyta; class Magnoliopsida; order Rosales; family Rosaceae; genus Geum; species Geum urbanum. The sequence continues at coordinate 50,417,012 of OX327001.1, read as the reverse complement.
ACATGCAAGTGGATGAAACTCAGTGGTCAGTGTACGTCCTACACCACGCTGCACGCCATAGCAGTAGTATCTCCAACTCTCTGGTGCTAACACAAAGACAGCTACCCCAAATCAAACAAAGGATACGTAGCCACACAAGGTTTCCACTACCTGAAACTATGAGCCACCGCTCTGCTACACAGCATCAAAACACAGCCAAATTCAAATCTCGATGCACCGCCGTAACCCATGAACTCATCGCGGTTGTCAAGTAAGGTCAAAACCGAAGCAATGGTCAACCATCCGTTAGGAGTAAGTAACTCTCCTCGCGTGCATCGAACCACAATCCGGAAAATGAAGTGGCAATCTGGGAAAATTCTGCACAAGCCATCAGTAATAGCCTGCCAAACCCAAGAGACCTCCAATCTCTGGTACAATGGTAGGGCAATCCCAAATCAACACGACATCTAGCTGGTCAGGATCCACACCGATTCCTTCGGATAACATCACACAGTCCAAAATCATCACGCTAATCGCCCAAAACTCACAGTGGCTGAACTTCGCAAACACAAGATCGTCTCGCGAAGTCCGCAAAACCGCTTACAACTACTCCAGGTACTGGTCCACACTCTCGGAGTACATCAGGACATTGCCAACGAACATGACCTCAACTCGTCCAGAAACCGTCTGAACACATGGTCCATCAAGTCCACACGATCTACGGAGGCATTGGTCAACCAATAACGTGACCAAGAACTCCTGATGCCCACACCGAGATCCGAAAGCTGTACAAATAAATCTGACTCATCGATCTCAACTGCTGATATCCGACCCGAAATCAATCTTCGAAAAGACTGAAACTCTCGCGAGCTGATCAAACCAATCGTCAATCTGAAGCGGAGGATACTCACTCTCCTCTGAAGCGAATCAGGCTTCCGGTAGTCAATGCGCCACCTCATCGAACCATACAAAAAGTCGCACAACTGATGCAAGAGCACACCACGCAAATACGCGGGGTCGCATAAAATCTCCTGAAATCTCCTCCAGCAACTCCTGGAGTCGAAACTGTAGCTCCATCAGCTCCGCTGGCTCCGAACGACTAAATGTCGGTAAAATGAGTCCAGCATCCGGTACAAGCTCAATAGTGTAGTCGATCTCCCGAATTAGAGGAACACCTGGTAACTCCTCCAACACACACCTGGAAACTCGGAAACCACCTTAATGCCACCAATGTCGGATACAGCAACTGAAGCATCCACAACATGAGCTAAGCAAACAACACAACTCATCTCCATCATCCACTCGACCATCACCTCGAAACAGCATCTCGGGGAAATCTGGTCGTCGAAACACAACCCCCTTCTCGAAGCACTCGAACACAACCAAATGCATCGTCAGTAAATCCATACTCACAACTACACCAAAACCACGATATCCAGCTATAACAAATCCGCGGCCAACACATAATCTCCAACAAGGATCTCGCAACCTCCGGAGTGGAGATGCAGGTACAATCGCAATGGACATCAAGCAACAATAACCTCGGAGAAAAGTCTGTCCTCAAACAAGGTCATGGCACGAACTCCAACATGCCCAACTAGTCGCCCACGTCAATTGCGACTAGTTGACGTGGGAAGTGGATACAACACTCTCCAAGACCTCGGAAGTGGAGATGCAGGTACAATCGCAATGGACATCAAGCAACAATAACCTCGGAGAAAAGTCTGTCCTCAAACAAGGTCATGGCACGAACTCAAACATGCCCAACTAGTCGCCCACGTCAATTGCGACTTCTGAATGGCTCGTCAAAAGGCTACATTGGTCAAACTTCAGGAATAGCATGAGGATCTCCTCATAACTCTGAGCTACCGAACCGCTACAACAGCTGGCTAAGGGCGCTCACTCGTAACGTGACCCTCCTGGTCACCACAATGGCAACTGAAAGTGCTCCACTAATACATGTCACAACGACACCTGCTGCGTGAAAGGATGACCAACGATCACCCAAACTCATGCCATAAGAGCAAGTCCGCTACTCTGTGATCTCTGCCATCACCAAACGGATTAGCAGAGGATCCTCAACATAATCGAAAAAAACTACAGCCTGATGATGTCACTGATCCCGAAGTGTCAGAACTCAACCTCATCAAAACCTCGACTAAGTCCACTTTCCTCAAATCATCAAATTGAAAACCGCGTACACCTTTCCTTCTCGATAGCCTCGCCACTGAGTGCAACACACTAAACTCCTCATGGATGTCTCGAGGCACATCAATCAGAATCTCTCTGATACTCAGGTCAAACTCATCTCGAACCTCGTACACTGCTTCCTCTGAAGCCACATAACTCGTGCAAACCGAAACAACATAGGAACAATGCATCTCTGCCTCGTGTGAGTAAACACTCCACAGTCGAATGCTGGTGCTGGGTAGCCTGATAAACCATTACCGTATACACAACACTCTGAATGTAGGCCATGGAGTCGCAACCGGAACTCACACAATATCAGCCCACCAAACACAATGATCAGAATCAGGCAAACATCACTGCCAAAATTCTCAGTTCTGAGGCAACGTATAGACGCTCATATACACATCCCCAGGAAAACCGTGCCACACATATCTCTGAACTCTGAATACTCATCCGAATCCACTGTTCTCTGGCAATTCACACGTCGAATGATCCTCAACAGGATCCACAACCGAAATGACACGGAAAGCACGTCAGGAGGCATCCTAATGAATACAATATCGTTCACAACAAGTGGAACGTAATCATGGAACTTCAAATATTTGAGAGTATACAACACCCGAAATTTGATGATTATCCGCCGGCCGGTCGGGTCACCATTCCAGACATGCTGTACATCCTCAAATATCCTTAGTAAACACGACTACAGAAGTCAACAGAATCTGACAACCTAATGCTCTGATACCAAGCTGAAAGGACCCAATCCCGATTCAGTTACCTAGACCGGAATCAAACCCTATCAAAAATACGAACCAACAAAAATTTTTCAAAATTTCGGCAGAGTTTCGTTACTAGCGTAGAATTACCATAACCTACACCCAGAAATTAACACTTCATCCTATGCCACAAAAAGCAAACCGTGGGCACCAATCCCATCCGGATTTCTCAACATCAATATATGAATCATAAACAGTAAACAGTATTGTACTATATATAATATATCCGTGAAAATCTACATAAACATGTATCAGAAGGTATCAGAGCGACCTCTAGAGTAAAACATATACAATATGTACATCATTAGGCGAAACAAGAACCTACTGGAAAACATAGGTGACTCTGATCACTAGCCTCCAATCCGCGACGTGAAAACACCAAACCTGAACTGCAACTGGGCACGGAAACCGAAAAACCCAGGGGAAAGACAATAAACACGTTAGAGTGAGTGGACGAAAATAAATGTCTTTCACCAGTTCATATATATGTTTAAAATAACATATGCGAGTCCAGGTAAATAAAAACAATAAGTACACGAGGTAAAACCATAATCCTCCAGCGTACTGAGCATGCAAGTAAAAATCCCACGGGGTCACTCATGGACACACACCGTGCTAGTACAGTCAGAACCATGGAGTCCCTGACTTCCACGTGATTCTAGCCAGAAATGGCCTCGGATATGGGGAAACGCCCATCACCGGTCAGTCGGGGATACGCTCCTCCTGGTATGGCCTACCATCGGGGATCAGCCGAGAGGCAAGTGTATCGATACAACAACGTAACCAAGACTGTACTCTGTGTAAACCAAATCATAAACATTTCGATGCAAATGCATAAAACAGCATATAAGTATATGTATACTCGTATACGTATATCCGTATAGGTATAATCGTATAATTGTAAAACACATGCTCATGTAATCCGAAATCTCATATGCATGCTCAAGTTCATAAAACGTATCTCAAGACTCGCAAATAATCCGTGAAAAGAAATATCCACTCACAGGTGAGCAAAACGCGCACTCGCGCTAATCTCGTGGTCCGGCGGAAGATCCCTCGCCTGAAGCACGATCATGATCTCGATCTCCTGAATGTTCACAAAACATAACTGATCAAAATCATAGTTCTCAACACTGTATGATGTACGGAAACCAACCGTTCCCGGAAACACGAAATGCAGTACAAAATGAATTACGGAAATCCCGAAATCCCCATTCGAAACCTCGACTGAAAATCGGCTAATCAAATCAACCCGAAAACCTCTGGACGAAGATCAGGGCGTGATTACGAGAAAAATGACATTAATTACATCGAAATCTGAAAAGTCAACTTTTGACCGGAGCTCCGCCGTTGACCGCCGCCGCCGCCGGCGGCGCGCCGTCAACGGTGAAATCTCACGGCCCAAAGCTCCAGTTTCCAAGTTCTCAACGAGCTGAATCTGTTTCTCTTCTACCACAAAGCCCAATTCCAAACAAAACCCCTTCAAATCGTGCCTGAAACAGATCGGAATATCCATTCCGGTCACCCACTCGGTCCTCACCAAAACTCCATTACAGTTACAATTAAATACATCACTAGACTCAGAGTAACTAGGGGAGTCTTTCCCGCCCCCAAATAACCACCCCAAAAGCCCGCCGGAAAACGGCCAACCGCCACCGGTGAACTTCACCATTTCGGCCCTAATCGGGTTTCATCAAAACGGAACCATTTCAACCCAAACCACACACCATCACACTTGAAATTCCAAGGGGAAGCGAACTGTACCTGTCCCGTGGCCGATGGTGGCCGGAAAACGGTGGTCGGAAGGCAAGCCAAAAACGGAAAGCTCTCCCCCCACGGGTCAACGGTCAACTTTCCCAAAATGGAAAGTCAAAGTCTGGTCAACGCCCGAAATGAAATTCTCGACTATTTCACGACTATTTTTCAACTTTTCGATATTTATACTCGTCCCTCGGGTCGATCAACGGTCCGGAATGAATATACGATGTGATTCGGATAAGCTCGAAACAATCGGATAAACTCGTCGGAACCCGAAACTTCAAATAATCATAAAATATTCCTCGGTTATCGGAAAAATCTTCTAGAACCGCCCACGAGCTTGAATTCGCGTACTCTACAATTTCCGTGAAGACACCAAACTCAAATTCTCGACTGAAAACATAGTCGCGAATCGAATCGACAAACCACACAATGTCGTAAAACTGCGACTATAACCAAATCTCGAGAATCGTGTCAAATACACATCTGATTCTGGTTCGGATCGTCACACCCCTACACAGTGAACTGTGTAGAGACCGATTAATCGGTGGGTTACACTGCCTACACAGCTAGATATTTTTTTTAACGAGAAATCAAAATTTAAAAATAACAACCCAAAACTCAATCTTTTTTTTCAAAGAAGATTTGACATGGAATGATTTTCTTATTTGAAACGCATTCTCTTATGTTTATTATTTTAATATTGAACTATGTGTTCAATTTTGATCACTTTTCTAACATTTTTTTTACTTAATCATTTTACCTTCTCCAATGATAGAGTTTTAAATTTTAAAGTTAAAATTGTCTAAAAGTTAAATATAGCTAGACGATATATAACTTATGAGGTAGTAAAAAAGTTACTTAAAAGTTAAACTAGACTAAATTGAACGTTAAAACAATAAAAACTGAAAGCTGGAGAATATGACTTCAAGTCATTTTCTCTCTCCACTTTTGTTAAATATAATTTCAAAATTTAACTCAAAGTTACATTTAACTTTACTTTAGGGTACCCGTTGGAGTGATATTTTACGTAAAAAAAAGTTAAAATTTTACTTTATTTGTGAAATAGGGTATCTTTGGAAATGCTAATGATCTTTTAGATATTTTTTTAATATATTACTAATTATAATATTATTTAATAGATAAAAAAAATACCGATTCCGATTAATCCCGATTAATCACCGAGTAATCAGCTACACAATAATCAGTACCATAACGATTCGTGTCCGATTACCGTTTTTTTTAACATTGATCATATCAAGCTAGCTATGCCTCGTAAATTTGTAATCCTTTAGCAAAAAACAACTGGTATGTGAAAAGTTCTAGTATATTTTAATACATTATATACATTAATTTTGGAATTAGTTTTAAAAGTTGTAAAATAAGTAGTTTAGTTTATAATTTTTTCCTAAAAGTTGTAAAAATATTTTTGATGAAATGATTATTACTATTGAACTAAAATTACAAGAAAAATACTTATTTTATAATTTTTGAATAAATTTAAAAGTTGATGCATGACATGTGTTAACTCACCCAAGTATCTAACTGTTTAGAAAGGCTAATGAAATTGGCACCCACTTTTTTTCACAAATCACACCCTATTTTTTTACTCTTGTTAGTCTTGTGCGTATTTGCTTGAGAATGTGAATGAGCGGGGTGTAGTTTGTAAGAAAAGTGTGTCAATTTTATCTCCTTTAGATATCATAGTCAAACTTTTACAAATATATATATATAGTTTTCATCAAGTGCGAAGCTTCGCACTGAAACTTCGGTATGAAGTTGTATTTTACACAAAATTGACAACGTACGTAATTCCATCATTGTAGTCAATCATCATTTAGATACTCATGCAAGGACCAGACATGCAAAATTTTAGCCTAATCAGAGATTGTGTAGTCATTTGATCACCACAGTTAAGTTTTGAGCTAAATCGGACAATCTGTGTGCATTGTTAAATAATGTCATGATCAAATGGTTAAAACATATCTGATTAAGCTAAAATTTTGCATGCCCGATCCTTGCATATGTATCTAAACAATGAGAACTTCAATGATCGAATTACGTTTTCAATTTTGTGTAAAATGCAACTTCACACCTAAATTTTAGTGTGAAGTTTCACACTTGATAATTTATATATATACACCCAATTTCAGTGCGAAGATTCGCAGTTCATAAAAATTATATATATAGGGAACTCTTCCAATAAGGACTTGATGAGCACCTTTCATAAAATTATCGTAAGAGTTATTTTTTGATAACTTTTTTACAGAGTTAACCGTTAGATGTTTAGATATTGATGAGTAGATCATTTTTACAAATTTTTATCCAAATTGAAAATCATTAAGGTATCGAACAAGATCAAAATAATGGTCGAACCAAAACTGTCAAACATACACCGTTCATGTTCATAAGTGATAAATTTTGATTATGAATTACTTAACGATTTCAATTTTTGTGATATTTTACATGAGTGATCTACTCATCATTATCTATCTAACCAATGATAAATTTATCAATATATATATAATAGGTTTACTGAGAAGGAACTCACCGAGATTCGGTATACTCAATGAAGAATTTCCATATATATATATTCCGTGTTGCCGGATACGCGCGGACGGCGCAGTACGCGCCGGTCATACTCCGTCGTATCATAGAAGATCGATCTATCTTGGTGGTAAACAAACATCCCGACAACAAATTAATGAACCAAGTAAAGTTGGCGGTATCACTGGTATGCACTATTCTCTGAACTAGATCGATGTTAACATGGATTTACAAAATTGAACAAGAGAGAAAAGTTACAGTATCAAATCTACAGAGCCTAGCTATAGCTGGCAAAAAAAGGAGAATCGATCATAATATCTTGACCGATCAATTGACTTCTGGAATGCTCTGTAGCGCAGGCTTCCACGGCCGTTGATGATCAGTACTCTCGTAGCGATCACCGACGCTCAAGATCAACTGTGCCAGAACCTGCTGCACGGTAATTTGCTTCAGCTCGACCCTACCCATCAACTCCTCCAACTGCTTCTTCGTCATCTTTATCTTCACCTCCGTAGCTCCTTTTTCTCCGCCACCGACCTTAGTCGTAGTAGAAGTCGACTCATAAGAGCCAGGTTTACCACCTTCGCCTTCAAGAAGCAGCTCCTTCTCCTCTTCATGTACTTCTATCTTCTTCTTCGTCTTCATCACTCGGTTGTGATGTTTATCTCTATGATCGTCGTTGGCCAGAGAACCCCAGTCCTCGCCTCCCCAGTTCATCGACGACGATTCTTCATGCCTTAAACAGTTTCCCATGTCTTCTTAATTTCTCTTCTTATTTTTTCCTAGCTTTGGCGATGGATTGTTGGATCGAATATGAGCTAGGTAGCTGGCCCGTGCTTCATATACATGAGCAAGCAATGCGAGAGACAGAGAGATATGATAAAGATGAACGTAATATCGTGGTCAAACGTTACCTAAATAATTTAGCGTGCCACGATGGATGACGACCTGGTGTCCAACGTGGCAATATGGCAGGCAGGCGGTGATGGTGGGAGTTTGACCTCATCAAACTAATGATTTTGGGGGTGTTTGGCCTTTCCTTTTGTTTAGGGGGTCTGGTTCCAACTTCCAACTGATCTAATCGAACATGCATGACACCATTAATTGGATACACATCCTTCATCTGCAATTGACTAGTTAATTAAAAAGTAATTGATGTTTACTCGATGTGTTAATAAACGAGTAGCTAGCTAGTTCAAGACTTGTGATGTCAATGTAATTGTGGGATTTGATGAGATTAATCTTACTACTCAAAAATGGCTTATGTTCCCTTGGAGATTCCATTCCCACCACTCGTTCCCTTACCTAAAACCAACTTCCAAATCGTGCCGGATCGAGTTCGTGTAAGATTTTCAATTCGTATGAAAATAAATTAATGAGATATGATTGACTTGTATTGTAACTAACACATTTCGTTTTGTGTTTAAAACTTTACATCAAGCAATCAACGAAGTGCACTTAATTTGTGGTAGCATGTCGAAAGATCAATAATTAGCCTTAAAAAAATGAATAACTTGCTGCGATCATTAGATCAGATTGAGATCATGCTACTTCGTGGATAGATATATACCACGACAAATAATGTAATATATATATATATTTCGAATTTAGTTTTATCACGATTCACGAGAACATTCAAGATCCTAAAAAATCTCCGCATTTTACTTTCAATTGTTTTTATTAAATTGTTTAAGGAGATTTATTCTCCGTAACTTTTGGTGTGTATCTTGTCCTAATTAGATACGGATTACTCTATATAGTGATACAGAGAATTTCTGTTTTATATGGACTGTTATTGTAACAGATTATATCAGCCTATATATAAGGCATTATATCAATAAAAAAGTTACAATTTTCAGTCTATCATATTTTCTCCTTGAACACGTTATCAACACGAGATTCTAACCCGAAGCTTTGTACCAAAACTGAAACACTTTTCCTATCTCCAAATTTGAGATTGACCACTTCAATCTCATAGCTTGTGCACATCTGCTAACTTCAACAGAAGATTACGAGGGGCTCAAGATGAACTAGAAGGGGATATTCAAATGCACAGAGATCTCCAGATGTCTAGTTTGCAGAACATCCTTCAGATCCAATTCAGATGTGTTTAGAGTAAGTTATGGCTGATTTAGTGCACGAATGTCAGTATGCTCGAAAAGAAGAAAATGAAAAGAGAGAAAAATACTCTAACCTCCACCTGCCGACCTCGTTACCTTGACAGAATCTTCATCACCGCCAATCATCATCGCCATAATTCTTCCATTGCCGGATCACGTCGCCAAATTTTTGTGATTCTTCAAAAAATTTCAAAGTTTTCATACCGAGCATAACACCCTCAAGGTAAATTTCTAAACCGTTAATCTATAGATCTAGGAATAAAACTTACCACATGCAAAACCCTAGATCTTAGGATTGTGATATTGTGATATTGTGATTTGTGATTTGTGATTTGTGATTTGTGATTTGTGATAATAGCATAATAACATTTTTGGTTTGTTTTTAGCTTGTTTTTGTACCATTTTTTAGACTATTGTCTTGATTTTTGGATAAGAACATTTATGATGTAACTTTTAAATGTTGGCGAGTAATGAATTTTTCTTTATTTTTTGGAACATGAAAGTGTTGAGAATGTTATTTTAATATCAATTCAGTATATGGTTCGATGTTTACATTTACATATGGCATAATGACACAACGATACAGTAAAAATGAGACACATAGAAGAGGATGTTGTTGAACTTGGGGAACCTTCGATCCATCGAAGATTTTCTTCGATACATCAATGGTCACCCTCGGGTCGGTTTCTATAATTTTTGATCTATCAAAAATTTGTACACAAAACACATTTGATCCATCGAAGGTGATCCTCGGGTCCCCATTTTTGCATTTTTTGATCTATCAAAAAACCTTCTTGATCCATCAAAGGTGTGTCACGGGTCAAGTTCTTCGATTCATCGAAGGTATGCCATGGGTAGGTTTGTGAGTTTTTCAATCCATCAAAGATTTGTACTTCGATCCATCGAAGGTTCTACTCAAATTGTGGTGTTTTTGATGTGTTTTACATCGGTTTTATCGACAAATCAAGGTTCCTAAAATGACCAACCTAAAATTATGCACCAGATGTAGTTTTACATCGATTTTTGTCATGCCATTGAACTTAATCTATAAGGGTCATTTCGACTGGTTAGATGTTGTTATACATGGGTTATTTTTAGGTATTATCATATAATATCAGCACTCTATAAGGGTTACACCCTTTGAAATCTTTAAGTATTCACTTAAAATGCTCACCATGTCTTGGGTTCAAAGACAGATTGATTGACATTATTTTGTTGATATATGATGGTGAGATTGAGTGTTATACGCGCCTAATGGGCATTCGAACCTTGCTCAGATTTGAAAATATTTGTGCCAACGGTTTTCACTTGGAATAATATTGTGAGAATGAAATAGAGTTTTGTGTCCAATCTCCGTAGAATGCTGCCAATGACACAATATGGAGAAGTTTATGAGAATTTGTAGTGTTTATATCTTACTACGAATGTGATCATTGAATCTCATGTAGTCACTTATATTACTATTTGTGATTTGACCTCATATGAGCTTTTGTATTATGATGACCAAGATATTGAGAAATTCTCATGGTCATAGATTTTTCAAAGCGAAGAACCATGTGTGAATACCTAAATTCATCAGTTTATATAGGGAGGATGAGACTACTCCTCTCATTCCTGGCTCGGTCTCCAAGACAAGTGCAACATAATCCCGGAAAAGTACCACCGTGGTGTCATGCGTTATCCCACCAAATGTCTTTATGACAAAATTCAATGCACATCACTTGTTTTGCAAAGCTTGTTTATGTTTATAATACTGTTTACATGCATGAAGGTCCTTTGTTGTAGACATAACTTCCATTTCTTTACCGTTTCCAAGAATATATTTATGGATCAATCAAACCGGTATGCGAACTATTTATATATGGTTTTGATTGTTGCATTGACACATAGGTCACACATCTCTACAATCCATATGGTACACTGCATTTGTAAAACTCCTAGCACATATTATTAAGCTTCGGGCTCACCACCTGGATAACCCAATCAAGTCAATAAGATTAGATAATGCAAGAGAATTTACATTACAACATTTTGTTGATTATTACATGTTGATTGAGATTGAAGTTGAATATCCTGGTTCCCCATGTTCATTCATTGAACGGTTTAGCAGAGATAGAAATCAAGCGGTTATAGCTTGTGGCCAACGCAATGGTACGTAATGCATATTGATTTACCGATTTTCGCTTGGGTATATGAGGTGGTACATGCATTTATGCTTATTCAGTTGATACCCATAAACCGCCCACCATACCCAAAAAAATCTCACCAAGTTAAACAAATGTTAGCAGTATTATGGATGAACCTTCCATGTTCATTGATGATGTCTTTACTTATTCCATCGCTTAGGAATTAACGACGATAAAGTGGAACATTACTCTGTTGCAAATTGTCAACGGTTAATGTAGAGAAAATTGACCGATATGGAAAGTTGCAATCTAGGCTGAACTATACTCTCTTACAAATGGCAAGTTTTCAGTATGGTAGCTTTATGACCACCGAATGGTAAGCCGGTTAGAAAAAAATGATTCTTTGTTCGAAAGCGTATTGAAAAGAATGAAGTCATGCGGTATAAAGCTAGACTTGTGGCACAAAGATTTTCTCAATGCCCTAGTATTGATTATGAGGAGATAGATTCTCTGGTTATAGACATCATTACTTTCTACTACCTTATCAGTTTGGTAGTGTTCAAAATACTGAGTATATAGCTTATAGATGTGGTTATATATCTCTATGTGGATCTTACTTCAGAGATATATATGAGAGTTTCGGCTGACATGGTTCTACCCAATTCAAGTAACTATAAACCACGGAGTGCTCATGTAATTAGATTGAGACGTTCATTATATGGATTGAAACAATTTGGTAGGATGTGGTATACACATCTTAATGACTACTTGATTGGGAAAAAATACAAGAAAGATAAGTTAACCCACGATTTTTTGATAAAACTTTTTCCGATATTTTCGTATCTTTCTTATATCTCTGGTCAATCGTGGATTGAAATCATATAGGTTTCTATTTTGGGAAGATCATAGATTCCCTTTTTGGAAGGCCGGGTTAACCCCGCGTTGATCTTCCCCTTTTGAGAGGTTTTCTCGCCGTGTGGTTCTCACCGATGGTGAGCCTCTGGCCTACCACCTCCAGCCATGATACTGGTGAAAAATGGTTGGGTTTGAGCTCTTATATCGATTGATGGGTGCATCTCTGACGTTAGTGGTCGGAGGAAGGAGAATTGAGGTGGAGAACTTTGGTCGATTCTGGGTTGATTTTCACGGCAACGATGGCAGTGTTTGCGGCGGTTTTAGACGTCGAGGTTAAGGGAGTTTTGAAGCCCAGGATGAGACGAGTTGAACGAGACGTCGGTGATCGAGCGAATTGATTTTTCCGGTGGATTTGTAGTTTTTCGATGATTTAGAGATTTTCCAGTTTCATTTTGATGTTGTGTTCTTCATGAATGTTGTTAGGCTTATTGAGATGAATATTTTGGTGTGCAGGTTGCTTAATGTGGTGCCGATGAGAATTTCGGCCGCCGCTAACGGTGGTGCGTGGCCCCATGCGCCACCGTGCGCGACGGAGCTCTGGCGAAGTGAAATTTTTGGCAAAATTTAAGTCGTTCCGCTCGTAATTTTGTGCCGAACACAATGTTGAGATTCTTGAATGGATCTAAATTTGATTAATTTATACGTGTGTTAATCAAATAATAATTAATTGATTTCACGATACTAATAATGGACGATCCGACTATCGATTTAAATTCGAGTCGCTCGATGTTTGAGTTTTATGTTGCGAATCTAAAATTGATTTACAGTGATGGAATGCAAGAAATTGAATTCGAAATTTGATTAAGTTCGTAGTTAGTCAAAAAATACATTATTCGAGAATGTGAGATTCTCGACATTATTGCTCGTCGGATTACATGCCTAGCTATTTATTATGAATATCGACGAGTAGATGTTAATTCTAATCATGGTTTCAGGATTATGAGTTAGCGGGTCGTGTCGGATGAATATTGTGCCGATTAGCAGGTTACAACTTTATGAATATCCCGACATTGTACGGTGAGTGGACGTTTTTTTATATTCACAGTTGCTGCGAGTTCATGTTTACGCAGATTTACAGTCTCTTGTATTTTATTACATTCGAGTTTGGAGGTATGTTTTTGATGGTTTTATTTTCAGCATTGATGCTTTGACTAGTCGGGTCAGACCGGGTTAAGATAAACGCCCTGCGGACCCAGATTGTCTCGGGTTAAGACAAACATCCTAGACAATCCCATCACCTTGTATTTACAGTCCTGGAGACGATTTGTGTTAGGACAAACACCCTGAGCGTCCACCTCCATATTTCATTCAATTGATTATTTTGGGATAAAATATTTTATTATTTTACACTGATTGTGAGTTTTTGTTCACTCACGCTAACATTTTTATGTTTTTATACGCCTTTTCCCTGGGGTTTTCGGTTTTTCGTGCCCAGGTTGCAGAGCTTCTTCTGAGCTGAATTTTGGTTCTCAGAGGCTTTGAGTCCACCGGGTTATCATATCTTTATGTAGGTTTCGGTCCACTAACAATGTATTTTTCATATATTTTATTCTACTCCTAGAAGTCGCTCTGAACACTAGTGTTATAATTATTTTTCAGTGCTGGTTGTGAATTGTTAGTATTGTTGGATTATGAATTTTCAGTTTCTGTATTATTATTCCAGCATTTTAATTAATTTACTTTTCGCACTTTATTGAGAAATCCGGATGGACATTGGTGGTCCACGGTATTGTTTGTGGGAAATCCGAAGTGTGATTTTTCTTGCAAGTTTCTGGTAGCCCACTACGTAGAGGAAACTATGTCAATTTTTTTTTTTTTTACAGAAATCTATAGTTTAAGTCTGTCATTAGGGCGTGATCCTAGATTACTAGTTAATCTAGGGTTGGGTCCTTTCATCTTCGATGCGTCGAGTAGATCTCTCGACCTATTGAAGGCAGTAAAGGGTGATAACCTTAAGGTGTCCTTCGACCCATCGAGGAATAGTTTCGACCCATCAAAATCGGTATCCTGGATCGAACAAGAGCATTTGTTCAACCCGTCCAGCGAGGACCCGTCGAATTTCTCCCATGTTGTGAGTAGTTTTACTGTTGTTCCCTATTCTGAAACACTTATTGATGTGTTGATCAAATTTTCTGATGTTGGGTATCTCTCTGACCCATATAAAAGACGTTTCAAAACAGTTTATGTATTCACCATGGGGAACATGGCAATTTTTTGGAGAACAACAAAGTAAACCCTTGTTGCTACTTCCTTGAACTATTCTAAGATTAAATCTTTGTATGAAGCGGTTGATGAGTGTGTCTGGTTTAGGACGGTAATACAACATATTCGAGGGTCTAGTAGATTGACATCTAATACAACAACACCAACTTGCATTTTTTGGACAATACGACTTGCATTGAACAAATGAAGTTGAGTTATATTAAGGAGGAGTTGGGTTGCATTGGGTTGCATTGAACAAATGAAGTTGGGTTGCATGTTGCCATGACTGAGTTTATAGGCAGGGGGAATTATATTTCTGTAGATATCAGGAAGAGTCTATGTCACATGTATTAGCTTTTGTAGTTGATGCGTTGCACTCTTTTTTCCTTAGACCAAAATTTTGTTTTACCTATGCAGTTTATGTTTGCTTGGCAAGATTTTTAGTGAGACAATAAGTTATGCATCATTCATTAGGTCATCGACACAAGGGGGAGTGTTTGAGAAAATTTATTCTCTGTAACTTCCGGTGTGTGTCTTGTTCTAATTATATACGTATTAGTCTAGATAGCGATACAGAGAATCCCTATTTTATAGGGACAGTTATTGTAACAGATTGTATCAACATATATATAAGGCATTCTATCAATGAAAGAGTTACAGTGTCCAGTCTATCATATTTTCTCCATGAACTTAAATACGTTAAAATAAGTTGTTTGTGGTCCATGCACAAACCATTGAAAGTAATATGTCATATGCTACTGCAAGGGTGTTCTACAATACTTCGGAGTACCAAAACTCCCCAGTTTTGGAACGTTGAATCACTTCATATCTCTAAAAATAGGGACTGCAGAAGTTATCCAATACTCCAAAACCGGGGAGTTTTTATATTCCTTAGCACTATAGAATTTTTGGCTACTTCACGCACAAACCAATTTAGTGCATGGTGAAAGAAAATATGTATATACCAATTGTAAAGTAGAAATAGTAGAACTCCGAAAAGTGGTTCAGTAAAAGTATTGGGTACCGCCATGGGAACGTTTGATATGAAACTCCCACGTCATACGTTTGAACGTTGGCAGCTTCAAAATGTGTTTGCTGAATTATAAACGTAGTCAGACATTGTGCTGCAATGCACAGTTGGACCATTTCACATGGGCCAGGAGATTTTTCCTAGGCGTATGAAGCCTTTGAGTTATCCTTAACACCTCAAAAAAAAAAAAAAATAAAGTAGCAATTATCACACTTTTTGTTAATTTGTGCATGTGTGAATGCATGTGTTAGAAGTTGTTTTATGGCTATCTGAGATGCTTTGTATGTGCTTCATGTAATATGAGGTTTATGTCATATGTCCCCCTCGGATATATATTCGACAGTTTCATTAAGGGAGGTTTGATTACACTGCCCTTATTTAAAAAAAAAATTGCGTATCACTTTATTAAAATATGAAGGTCAGGTGTGAAAGGACTTTTGGGATGGAATCTAGGCCAAGTGTGAACACAAAATAGCAAATGGGATGTTTGGTTTTTATGCCAACCAGAAACGAATCCTCTCTCCTAACTCACGTGCGCGCGCTTTTCTTCCATCCATCTGCTTTGATTGATCATTTTGATCGAGTAGTTTCTTCTTCTATATACATCTTCTAATTTGGTCAATGAGCACATTCCAATTTAATCATCATTGCCTAATAATCATGATTATCTTATCCATTACATGCATATCCTAATGTACCTTGATTGTTAATTAGTCTAATGCGAACGAATACATTAACTTGGATGCTACTTCCATGCGTCGTTTTCCGATATGATTTTACTTGACGAAGTGATACATCTTGACAAGCTGGAAGCATGTTAGGGTTCCGTTGCTTAATTCGATCATGATATTTGATCGCTAGTGAGATATTGTCGTCTGTTTGTTAAGTTAATTTGGTCCAATTTAATGATTTAACAATCTTTAATTCGTTATAATTTGGAAAGTTAATTTATACAAGATAGTACTGTAATCAAACTACGCTAATTAGAAGATACTTTATGCAAACTCTTTATAAACGGAAGTTTTAAACGCGATGATAGCCGTAGCCTAGCTTGGCTGCATAGTTAAACATTATCAAGAATTCAAGATATTGATCGATCGGATACTTGCATGTTGTCGATCATATGTTTACGTACTGCAGGCCAAATAAATTTCTTCGCATATCATTTTGTGCATATGTGTGTGTGTGTGTGTGTGGTTGGTTGGTTGTTGGAGATATGTTGATAGTGTTGATCGTAGTCTAAACTGGCTTGCTCTCTTTTCAATCTTGAAGTTCAAAATCAAACGCCCGCCTATCATCCCCATGCTAGCAGCTTCCACTATGAAAAATCATCCCATCCAGTCACGTAATATATAGCTCACATCACATCATTCACAAATGTTTGTTGCCCTAAACATCAAGTTACAAGCCTATAATGCGCAAGTGAGTATGGTAGCTGGTTGACATCATCATGCACAACTACGTACTGCTTTTCACCAATTTGTTTTGTTTCTTTTTGCTAATGCTGCTTTTCAGGAATTGAAGCGACTAATTTGATAGCAGAATGGTTGTCTAGCTAGTATCACTGATAGCTGGATCATCAATCCAATTTCGATTTAAGCACTAATATGTGTAAGAAAAGCTTATGCTTAATTTTAAGCAATAGTACGTACGTACTTACGTATTAGGATCTTATGATCACCATTGATGCAAGCATATATATATATAATTGTAGTACTAGCAGAGCTCAATTAGATATTTTAAATCGAACCATTGTTTGATCGTCAATATATTATGCATGATTATGTTTTTTGTATACATATTATGATTATGCTGTATCAAAAGCAAACAAACAAAATAATGAGTAGAAAATACCGTTAGCACAACCAGAAAATCTGCATAGGCGACAAAATTATTTCGTCGCAAAAGTGAAGATTTTCGTTGCTTAAGATTTGTCGTCTAAGTGTTGTCGTGTAAGCACTTAGACGACGAAAAAAAATTTGTCGCCTAAGTGATATCTTAGACGACAAAATTTACTTTGTCGTCTAAGTGTTTACACGGCAAATTTTGTTTGCCAAAGACGATGAAATTTTTCGTATGTACCATACTTTAGATGACAAAACCGTTTTGTCGTCTAAGTGAACTCATTTAGACGACGAAATTTTTTTTGTCATCTAAATGTTGTAACTTAGAAGATGAAATATTTTTCGTCGTCTAAATGAGTTCACTTAGATGACGAATTTTTTTTCGTCGTCTAAATATTCTTCACTACCAGAGAAAACACTATAGCCGACGAAATTTAAAAAAACAGGCATACAACTTTTTTTCATCGGCTATACTATACTTTAGCCGACGACAGTTTCATGTTGTCGGCTATAGTTTTCACTTGTCGGCTATAGTAATTTAGTCGGCGGTAAAACAAATTTCGTCGGTTTTAGTGGCAAAAAATCGTCGGCTAAAGTATTACTAAAGTCGAAGATTTTTTTTCCACTAAAAGCAAAGTTTTTTTTTTCCAGCCATACAATAGCCGACGAAATATTTATGGCAATGTCATCGGCTATAGTATAGCCGACGAGTTTTTTTATGTCGTTGACTATAGTCATTGGGTTTATATCCCTGGTTAGCCCATATCACACCTCTTATCGCAAAAAAAAAATCCTAAAACCAAACTCACGCCTCCTCTCTCAGCCCTTGAAGAGACCGTCGTTGCCGCTCGCCCAACCAGCAACTCTCTCCTCTCCCCCAAATTTCATGTTATATATATATGTCTCTCTCAATCTCTCTCTCTCTCTCTCTCTCTCTTCCCTGAAATTTCATATTAGTGTGTTGTTTATATCCCAGGTTCACCGCCGCCGTCGCGCCCAGCCTTCTCCGCCGCCGAGTTCTGTAAACCCTATTATTTGGGTTTTTTTTTATGGTTTGTGTAATGTTGGTGAATTGTGTAATTTTAGGGTTTGTGTAATAGCGTAAATTTAGGGTTTGCGTAATTTTGTTAAATTTTTGAGTTGGAAATGGAAATGCAATGAGAAGGAATTGCAGGTTCTGGAATAGAAATCCAAAATCTGCAAAAAAAAATCTTCAGAATTCTGCAACTATAACCGACGACATTCATATACAATATCGTCGGCTATAGTTTCTCCGTTCAACAATTTTGGTCGGAGGGGGAACATTTGGCTGACGACGTGCAAAAATGTCGTCGACTATAGTATGACCGACAACCTTTTGCCGACGACACTATAGCTGAGGAAACTTCGTCGGCTATAGGTATAGCTGTAACAACCCAACCAAAATCTACGTATAAATCAACACGAAATAGAATTATCGCGAATTAGTGGTATCGCAAGGGTTGTTAACGACTTTTTCACCAAGTGAGAATTTGTGTTGACTTCCTTCATGAAAATTGTAGAGAATTTAATTTCGAGCTCATGTGAATTTTCGAGAAATTTTTCGGATAAGCGAGCAATTATTTAACGAGTTTTGAAGTCGGTTGTGAAAATATTTAAAAAATGTTAGTTTAATTGCTAATTTAATCGTGATCGTCCGATCTTGATCAGATTTGTTTTGAATCGTTGATTTGGGCTAGTATGTGTATGGTATACGTTAAAAATATGAGCTATTAATGAAAAGTTTCCAAATTTAGAAACTAGGTTTGACCGCATTGACCACGGGTCAAACCGACCCGTTTTAGCCACAAAACTTGTCGCCTGCGGTGAGCTATTTTTTGGCCACCTCTGGCCGTGGTCTTGGTGTCAAAATGTTGGGCTTGGTGAAAGGACTCAATCCTGATTTAGTTTCCTAAACCGAAATCAAACCTCTTCTGAAAACACGAACCAACAAAAACCATCAAAATTTTGGCAGAGTAACGCTACTAACGCGGAATTGCCTTTACCTGCACCCGGAAAATACACTTCATCCTATGCCACAAAAATCAAACCGTGGGCACCAATCCCATCCGGATTTCTCAATATCATAACAGTAATGTAAAGTAATTAATAAAACTATACTTTACAGAAATCCGGGGAAAAATCGTATGAAAATATAACATAAGAATGATCAGAGCGACTTCTAGTATATAATTATATAAATATACCATATTAGGCAGAACAAGAAACCTACTGGAAGAAACAAGGTAGCTCGAACACTATGCCTCCAACCACGACGTGCGACACCAGAGTCCGAACTGCAAACTGGGCACGGAAACTGAAAAGCCCTGGGGAAAGGAAAATAAAAACGTTAGAGTGAGTGGACAAAAATAAACATATGCCTTTCCAGTTTCATATACATAATCAATATAAAACAATGCGAGTTCGGAAAGTATATATATGGAGGTTGCCAGGCGAATATCTCAAGCCCGACGGTCAGGTGAATCACTCAAACCCGATGGTGATAAGCCAGGGGAATCTCTTAACCCCGGCGGCATATAGGGGAATCTCTCAACCCTGCCCAGAGGAATCTCTCAACTCTGGTCCAGAGGAATCTCTCAACTCTGGCGGACTACCGATGATCAACTGAGTAGCCGAAGTATCGATGCAGTAATGCCATCACCAATAAACATAAAATAATACCTCCGAAAATAACATATATCTCGACATCGTATAAAGTAAATACGGAAAATCACGAAAAATCACGAACTCGCAACAACTGTGAAAATATAAAAATGTCCACTCACAGGTGAGCGTAACGCGATATGCGTTAATCCGGTGATCCGGGGGAAAATCCCTTGCCAAACAAACGATCACAAACCCCTAGATAATCATAAAATCCACTGCTCAAAATCATAACTCGAAACCTCAAATCATATCACGAGAAACAACCGTTCCCGGAAACATATAATTTAATATCGACGAAATTGTCAAAATCCAATAATCACACCACAAAACCTCGCTATAATTTCTGATGCTCAATTCGAAAAACAAACATCACCACTGTGATCGGGACGTGATTCCGAGTGAAACGACATATAACTCGTCGAAAAACACATCGGGCGAAAAGTCGCCGCTGCCTCTGGCTGCAGGAATATCCAACCTGCCCAGAAAATTTCATGCCACACATGGTTTTGAAGATATCGACAATTCCAACAACTTTCCAGTTATAAGTTAAGGCCAATTTTGACCGGAAAACCTCCAAAAATCAACTCAAAGTTCCAAACCCTTACCGGAATTTCAAATCGACGGATCTCTCTCCTCCGGCCACGGTAACCCTCAAGACCACTTGGAAAAGCTTCCTTGGCTCGAGGCTAACAAAACCCCTCAAAGAGGAGTCACCATCTCGGCCTCCATGCCGTCACCCGAAGCCGTGAAAACTCGCCGGAATCTACCAAAAATTCCCAAACTTTGACAAGCCATAACTTCTTCACCCGACAACCAAATTGAACGAATGACCTATCAAAAGAAAGAGGAGCTCAAGCCTAACAACTTTCATGAAGACACCACGGCCAATCGTGGCCGGAAAAGGGTCCAAAAACCATGAAAACCGAACGGCAGTTTTAGGGTAAAACGGGTCACTCACCTTGACCCGTGGTCAATGCGGGTCAAGGCCTAGTTTCCCAATATGGCAGGTTTCAAAAAACGGCAAGTATTTTTCCGTATTTATACCATACGCGTATCGAACCCCAAACGGATAAATACGACAATATTCGGCGCCCGAAAATATTCATAACTTATTCCTCGTAACTCGGAAAAATTATCCGGAAGTTCCCACGAACTCGAAATTAAATTCTCTACAACTTCTGCGAAGGACCCCAAATCAAATTCTTGCCCGGTAATTTAGTCGTTAATGAAGCCGCCATATTAACAGATTACGTCGAAATCATGACAAATCGCGAAACTCACAAATCATCAAGTCGATAATCATTCCACTTACAGTTCGGGTCGATCAACGGTCCAAAACGGATCACAATCACAATTCGGATAGACTTGAACACGAACGGATAAACTCGACAATATTCCGAACTTTCAAATATTCATATTATATTCTTCGGTCGTCGAAATAATAATCCGGAACCGCTCACGAACTCAAAATCACGCGTACAACAACTCTCGAGAAGAGGCTCAACTCAAATTCTCCGTCAATAATTAAGTCGTGATCAAAGCCAACAATTCAATCAATTTACGAAAAACTGCGATCACGCGCAAGCTCGTGGATTAAGCCGATTACACTACTGATTATGTTTCGGGTCGTCACAAATCTACCCCCCTTAAAAAAATTTCGACCTCGAAATTTCCAAGCCTGCAAACTGGAAAGTAGGAATACTGCCTCTGCATACAGCTCAACTCTCCAGTGGTAACCTCAACTGAACGACTCTGTCAATGAAAAATATCTCTGTACCGTCAAATCTCGAATTTGAACTAGCTCCTCACAAATGCCCCGTCTTCCTGTATAAGGAACTGATAGGGTACAAAACACGCAACAAATCTGAAATGTAGTTCCACCACACGGAACACAACACACACAAAAGCTAACGCTATAGGCAATGCCAGACTATACGGCACAACACAAATTCACCCCATGATCACATACAGACCAAAATAATGTGGCAAATTCATAACTCAGCTTGCTTACATCAACATAACTGCACTGTTGAACTCGAGCAATTAGCAACCTGTTTCCGCTAATTCAAAGGTCTGTGGTAGCACATTCCACTAAATCATGATCAAACATCAGCTCAAACCAAACTCGCTCCAACACAATGGAGTACAACATCGTTCCTCAAAACGACATCATGCAACGTCATAATCATAGTGGTATACAAACTGGTACTGCAAACAATCTCGAACAGTTGAAACTGCTGGTCCCAAATCCCTCGGAACTGCAATTTACAAGACCACAACATGCCTTCCAAAGACTGAATAGTCCTCAAAGATCGCTCACCAATCTAAGGATAAGAAACGGTACCAACTTGTAATCTGGTCCTCCATGCTCACTGCAACGTTTGCCAACACTCAGTTGTAACTGATTATCTCGATCAGCAATCTGGGACACAGGTACACCACGAAAATGGACAACCTCCGCCAAACACAACTATACCAACTCGCCACCGAAATCTTTTCCGAAAGTACAAAGAAAAGAATTAAGTTCATCAAATGGTCCACAAAGACCGGACAACTGGTACCACAAACCGAAGTGCGTACTGGCACACAAAATTCACAGTGACAAGCTCCAACTTCTAATCGGAAATCTCCAATGGCTGTAACTTCCCAGCAAGTTTCTGCCTCTTTGCCCTCGCTTGTTGATAAATGTGGCATCTGCACACACAAGCTGCTATATTCCTCTTCACATTGCGTCACGAGTAGTAAGCTCGAAGGATCAGATACATCTTTGTACCCCAGTGCATAACGCACGTAAAACAATGAGCTTCATCACTATCACTCTCGAATTCATCTCCCATGCTCGCAACTCGGCTAACACGGAAACTCGAGCCATACACACATGATACAATGAAGCTCTTGATTTCTGATTACATGCATCCACAAAAACACCCCAGAAAGATAGTCAAAGTACAACCACTAGCCTTTCCTCGGATAAACTCAAATGCGTAGCCATAGTCGTTAATCGACCCCATCCATCTACGTCGCCTCAAGCTCAAACCTGGCCGAAAATGCAAGTATATAAAACTCAAGTGATCAGTGTACATCTTACACTGCGCTGCACGCCGTAGCAGTAATGTCTCAAACTCTTCAATGCTAACACAAATACAGCTACACCCAAATCATACATAGAATACGTAGCTTCATAAAGTTTCCACTGCCTGAAACCATGAGCCACCGCTCTGCTAAGCTGCATTAAAGCATAACCAAATCCCAATCTCGATGCATCGCTATAAACCACGAACTCGTCACGGTCGTCAGGTAAAATTAAAACCGAAGCAACGGTCAACTTTCCTTCAGAAGTGAGTAATTCTCCTCACGCGCATCGAACCGCTCGATCTTGACACCTTTCTTCATCAACCCGGAAAGTGAAGTGGCAATCCGAGAAAAATCCTGTACAAAGCACCAATAATAACCTGCTAAACCCAAGAGACTCCTGATCTCTGGTACAATGGTAGGTAAACTTCGAATCAACACGGCTTCAATCTGGTCAGGATCCACGCCGACTCCCTTTGCTGACATTACGTGGCTCAAAATCTTCACGCTAATCAACCAAAACTCACACTTGCTGAACTTCGCAAACAATTGATCATCTCGCAAAGTCCGCAAAACCACTCGCAAATGCTTCTTGTGCCGGCCCACACTTCTGGAGTAAATCAGGATGTTGCCGATGAACACGACCGCAAACTCGTCCAGAAACCGTCTGAACACCTGGTCCATCAAGTCCATAAGAGCTACGGGGGCATTGGTCAACCCAAACGGCATGACCAAGAACTCGTAATGCCCGCACCGTGATCCGAAAGTTGTCCTAGCCACATTTGACTCATCGATCCTCAACTGATGGTATCCGGGTTCGAAATCAATCTTCGAAAAGACTGAAACTCTTGTGAGCTGATCAAACAAGTCGTCAATCCGAAGCGGAGGATACTTGCTCTCCTCTGAACCCTGATTCAGCTTCCGGTAGTCGATGCACCACCTCGTCGAACCATCCTACATTCACACAAATAATGCAAGAGCACAACACAATGATACGCTGGGTCGCATGAAATCTCCTCTAGCAACACCTGAAGTTGAACCTGTAGCTCCATCAGCTCCGCTGGCACCGAACGACAAATTGCCGGTGATATGAGTCCAGCGCCCGGTAAAAGCTCAATGGTGTAGTCGGTCTCCCGAACTGAAGGAACACCCGGTAACTCCTCCGGAACACACCTGGAACCTCTAGAACTACCTCAATATCACCAATGTCCAGCATAACAACCGTAGTATCCACAACATGAGCTAAGTAAACAACACAACTCGTTTATCATCCGCTCCGCCCTTCATTGCTGAAATCACACATGGCGATAAAATATTCTTCTCACCGCGAAACAATATCTCGGGGTATCGGGGTCGTCAAAACGCAACCTCCTTCTTGTGACCATTGAACATAGCCCAATGCGTCGTCAAGAAGTCCATAACTAAAATCACATCAAAATCGACGATATCCAGCAATAATGGATCCGCGGCTAACCCATAATCTCCAACAAAGATCCCGCAACCTCCGGATGGGTGCAACACTCACCAAAACTCTGGAAGTGGAGATGCAGGTACAATAGCCATGGATATCAAGCGACGGTAACCTCAAAGAAACTCTGCCTCACACAGGGTCGTGGTACGAACTCCGGCATGCCCAATGAGCCGCCCACGTCGATTATGATTTTGTTGATTAACTCGTCTAGGAATCTGCGTTGGTCAAACTCCAGAAATAGCATCTTGACCTCCTCCTGAACTCTAGGTTGTCAAATCACTAAAAACAGCTGATTGAGGATGCTCCCTCACAACGTGACCCTCCTGGCCACCATAATAGCAATTGAGTGTGCCCCACAAACACAAATCACAGCGACGTCTGCTGTGAGGAAGGATCACCAACGATCACCCAAACTCATGCCACAGGAATAAGTCCGCTACTCCGTGATCTCCATCTCCACTAAATGGATCTTCTGCTTTATTTGGATGACCCTCATCAAAATCGAAAAGACCACAGCCTGATGAAGATACTGATCTCAAGGTGCCTGAACTCAACCTCATCAAAATCTCGACTAAGTTCACCTTCCTCAAACTGACATGTCAGAAACCGCGTATAACTTTCCTTCTTGATATCCTCGCCTCTGAGTGCAGCACATCAAGCTTCTCACAGTTGTCTCAAGGCATAACAGTCAAAATCCCTCTGATGCGCATGTTCAAACTCATCTCAAACCTCGTGCACTGCTTCCTCTGAAGCCACATAACACGTGCAAACTAGGACAAACATGTGAACAATACATCTCTGCCTCAGGTGGGTAAACACTCCATATTTCCGTTGTTAGGTAGCCTGATTGAACCATTACCGTATAAACAACACTCTGAATGTAGGCCATAAAGTCGCAACAAGAACTCACACAATACCAACCCACCAAATATAATAATCTGACTCAGGTACACCATCAACTGCCTCAATTCTATGCTCAAAAGCAACATGTAGGCGCCAAAATACGCACAACTGGACAAACCATGCCACACATAACTCTGAATCCAGAATGCTCATCCAAACCCAAAACTCACTGTCAAGTCGCGCGTCGACTGATCTTCAATAGGATCCACAACCGTACCGACATAGAAAGCACGTCAAGGAGGCATCCTAATAAACAGGACATTATTTACAACAAACTGGACATAATCATGGAACTTTAAACATTTGAAAGCATACAACATCCGGAGCATTGATGAGTATCCGCTGGCCGGTCGGGTCATCACTGCAGACATGTTGTACATTCTCAAAAATCCTTAGTAAACACGACTACAGAAGTCTACAGAACCTAAAACCTAATGCTCTGATACCAAGCTGAAAGGACCCAATCCTGATTTAGTTTCCTAAACCGGAATCAAACCCCTTCTGAAAACACGAACCAACAAAAACCATCAAAATTTCGGCAGAGTAACGCTACTAACGCGGAATTGCCTTTACCTGCACCCGGAAAATACACTTTATCCTATGCCACAAAAATCAAACCGTGGGCGCCAATCCCTTCCGAATTTCTCAATATCATAACAGTAATGTACAGTAATTAATAAAACTATACTTTACAGAAATCCGGGGAAAAATCGTATGAAAATATAACATAAGGATGATCAGAGCGACTTCTAGTATATAATTATATAAATATACCACAGCAGGCAGAACAAGAAACCTACTGGAAGAAACAATGTAGCTTGAACACTATGCCTCCAACCACGACGTGCGACACCAGAGTCCGAACTGCAAACTGGGCACGGAAACCGAAAAGCCCAGGGGAAAGGCAAATAAAAATGTTAGAGTGAGTGGACGAAAATAAACATATGTCTTTCACAAATTTCATATACATAATCAATATAAAACAATGCGAGTTTGGAAAGTATATATATGGAGGTTGCTAGGCGAATCGCTCAAGCCCGACGGTCAGGTGAATAGCTCAAACCCGACGGTAATAGGCCAGAGGAATCTCTCAACCCCGGCGACATACAGGGGAATCTCTCAACCTTTCCCAAAGGAATCTCTCAACTCTGGTCCAGAGGAATCTCTCAACTCTGGCGGACTACTGGTGATCAGCCGAGTAGCCGAAGCATCGATGCAGTAATGTCATCACCAATAAATATAAAATAATACCTCCGAAAATAACATATATCTCAAAATCGTATAAAGTAAATACGGAAAATCACAAAAAATCACGAACTCGCAAACAACTGTGAAAATATAAAAATGTCCACTCACAGGTGAGCGTAACGCGATATGCGTTAATCCCGTGATCCGGCGGAAAATCCCTCGCCAAACAAACGATCATGAACCCCTGGATAATCATAAAGTCCACTGCTCAAAATTATAACTGGAAACCTCAAATCATATCACGAGAAACAACCGTTCCCGGAAACATATAATTCAATATCGACGAAATTGTCAAAATCTAATAATCACATCACAAAACCTCGCTATAATTTCCGATACTCAATTCGAAAAACAAACCTCACCACTGCGATCGGGGCGCGATTCCGAGTGAAACGACATATAACTCGTCGAAAAACACGTCGGGCGAAAAGTTGTCGCTGCTGACAGCGGCGCCGCCGCCGTCGCCGCTGCCTCCGGCCGTTGGAATATCCAACCTGCCCAGAAAATTTCATGCTACAAATGGTTTTGAAGATCTCGACGATTCCAACAACTTTCCAGTTATAAGTTAAGGCCAATTTTGACCAGAAAACCTCCAAAAATCAACTCAAAGTTCCAAACCCTTACCGGAATTTCAAATCAACGGATCTCTCTCGTCCGGCCATGGCAACCCTCAAGACCACTTGGAAAAGCTTCCTTGGCTCGATTCTAACAAAACCCCTCAAAGAGGAGCCACCATCTCGGCCTCCACGCCATCACCCGAAGCTGTGAAAACTCGCCGGAATCTACCCAAAATTCCCAAACTTTGACAAGCCATAACTTCTTCATCCGGCAACCAAATTGAACGTATGACCTATCAAAAGAAAGAGGAGCTCAAGCCCAACAACTTTCATGAAGACACCATGGCCAATCGTGGCCGGAAAAGGGTCCAAAAACTGTGAAAACCAAACGGCAGTTTTGGGGTAAAACGGGTCGCCCACCTTGACCCGTGGTCAACGTGGGTCAAGGCCCAGTTTCCCAATATGGCAGGTTTCCAAAAACGTCAAGTATTTTCCCATTTTTATACCGTACGCGTATCGAACCCCAAACGGATAAATACGACAATATTCGGCGTCCGAAAATATTCATAACTTATTCCTCGTAACTTGGAAAAATTATCTGGAAGTTCCCACGAGCTCGAAATTAAATTCTCTACAACTTCCGCGAAGGACCCTAAATCAAATTCTTGCCCGATAATTTAGTCGTTAATGAAGCCTCCATATTAACAGATTACGTCGAAATCACGGCAAATCGCGAAACTCACAAATCAAGTCGATAATCATTCCACTTACGGTTCGGGTCGAACAACGGTCCAAAATGGATCACAATCACAATTCGGATAGACTCGAACACGAACGGATAAACTCGACAATATTCCAAACTTTCAAATATTCATATTATATTTCTCGGTCATCGAAATAATAATCTGGAACCGCCTACGAACTCAAAATCACGCGTATAACAACTCTCGAGAAGAGGCTCAACTCAAATTCTCGGTCAATAATTAAGTCGTGATCAAAGCCGGCAATTCAATCAATTTACAAAAAACTGCGATCACTCGCAAGCTCGTGGATTAAGCCGATTACATTACTGAATCTATTCCGGGTCGTCACACTTGGTTCCCTCTTTCTTTTGATAGGTGGACCACCGGGGAATGTGGCCGGTGAACGGCAGTGGAAGGCCACGAAAACTGGCCGAAACCGGCAGTTTTCGGCGGCATTGGTGGCGGCTCAAATCAGGGGCGATGGGGATCGGTTTTTATGTGACGACCCGAACCAGAATCAGTAGTATAATCGGCACGATTCACGAGTTTGCGTATAATCGTGATTAATCGTTAATAGAGTGGTTTGCTGGATTAGCTCGCGACTTAAATATCGGTTGAGAATTTGAATTGAGTTTCTTCACGGAAGTTGTAGAGCACGTGATTTCGAGCTCGTGGGCTGTTCCGGATGATTTTTCCGATAACCGAGGAATATAATATGATTATTTGAAGTTGCGGTTTATCGACAAGTTTATCCGTTCGTTTCGTATTTATCTGAATTGTTTTGGTTATTCGTTTTGAACCGTTGATCGTCCCGAGGCACAAGTATAAATATCGAAAACACTGTTTGAGGTTTGACCAGGCGTTGACTTTCCATTTTGGGCAGTTTGAACCGTTGACCAAGAGGGAGACTTTCCCGTTTGGTTTTTCGCCGGCCGACTTGTATTTTCCGGCCACCTCCGGCCACGTGAATGGTATGATTCTCTTCCTCTTGAGTTTCTAAGTTGATTTGTGTTTGGAATCGTGTAAATTGATGGAGATTTGTGGGAGTTCGAATCGGGTTAGGTTGCCGGAGTTCGCCGGTGACGGGGAGTGGTTCTCCGGCGAGCTACGGTGACGGGGAGGTGGGGGTTTTGCCTCCCCTTGGCCCAGGGATGCTTCCCATATGGTTTAATTGGGTTGAAATGGAGGTTTCCGGTGAACCCGTGGTGGTTGCCGGAGTTTGAATTCCGTTCTGGTTCGAGCTGTTTTTTGAGATGTTCCGGTGGGAATTGGACTTTCTAGTAGTTGAGGAAAAGGTTGGGCTTGGGATGATCTTGAAATATGAAGCTTCCTCGCCGGAGAAATTCTCCGTTGACTGCGCGCCGCCGCCGCCGGCGGCGCTCCGGCGAGATGGTTGACTTTTCAGTTTTCGATGATTTTAATGCCATTTTTCTCGTAATCGCGCCCCGATTATCACCTTGAGGTTTTTGAATTGATTTGGGAATTGGATTTTCAGTCGAAGGTTTCGAGTGGAGATTTCGGAAATTCAGTCGATTGTTTTATACAGTTTTATATGTTTTCGGGAACGGTTGGTTTCCGTGGTTAAGTACAGAGTTGTGGGCTATGATTTTGATCAGTTGTGTTTTATGATTATTCAGGGGATCGAGATCGTGCTTCGGGCGAGGGATCTTCCGCCGGACCACGAGATTAGCGCGAGTGCGCGTTTCGCTCACCTGTGAGTGGACAACTTCTTTTCACTGTCAATCGCGAGTCATTACATACGTTTTACGAGTATGAGCATGCATACGAGATTATGTTTCATATGAGCATGTTTTATATGATTATGCCTATACCAGTATACATTACGTATATGCATTTATATATTGTTTCATGCATTTACATCGAACTATTTATGATTTGATTTACACAGAGTACAGTCTCAGTACATGTTGTTGTATCGATACACCTGCATCTCGGCTGATCCCCGATTGATGCCTACCAGGAGGGGCAGTACCCCGATCTGACCAGCGAGGGGCAGTACCCCAGAACCGATGTGATGACCCGAACCAGAATCTGATGCATATTCGGCACGATTCTCGAGATTGAGCTTAGTCGCAGTTTATTGTCATAATTGTGGTTTACCGATTCGATTCGCGACTATGTTTTCGGCCGAGAATTTAAGTTGGGTGTCTTCACAGAAATTGTAGAGTACGTGATTACGAGCTCGTGGGCGGTATCGGAAGATTTTTCTGATAACCGAGGAATATTTTATGATTATTTGAAGTTTCGGTATCCGACGAGTTTATCCGATTGTTTCGTGCTTATCCGAATCATTTCGTATATTCGTTTTGGACCGTCGATCGACCCGAGGCTCGAGTATAATTAGCGGAATAGTCGAAAATTGTCGTAAAATTTCTGTTTTTGGGTTGACCATCATTGACTTACCATTTCGGGAAAGTTGACCAGTTTGACCGAAGAGGAAAGTTTCCTCTTTGAGCTTTGCCGTCCGACGACCTAGATTTCGGCCACCAACGACTTCGGCGAGGGTATGGTTCGATTCCTTGTGTAATTTCGAGTTGTTTGGTAATTGACTTTGTAAGAATTGATGAGGTATTGAGTGAACCCGATTCGGGTTTGGTTGCCGGAATTCGCCCTTATCGGGGGAAGGTTTTCCGGCAAGCGTTGGTGGCGGAGGGGGGAGGGCTTTGACTCGCCTTGCCCCAAGGAAGCGCCCCATGTGATTTAATTGAGGATTTGTTGGGTTTTCCGGTGAACCCGAATGGGTTACCGGAGTTGGTTTTCCGGTTAGGTTTCGATTGAATTGATGGGGTTCCGGTCATTTTTGAGTTTTGTGCCAGTTATGGAAGTTGTTCGCCTTGATAAGGTCTTTAATTCTGGAGTTTTCCGCCGTGTGATTTCACCGTTGACGGCGCGTCGCCGCCGGCGGCGGCGGTCAACGGCGAGGAAAAGTTAACTTTTCAGATTTCGACAATTTTAATGTCATTTTTCTCGTAATCGCGCCCTGATCGTCGTCCAGAGGTTTTTGGGTTGATTTGGTTAGCCAATTTTCAGTCGAGGTTTCGAATAGGGATTTCAGGATTTCCGTAATTCATTTTGTACCGCATTTCATATTTCCGGGAACGGTTGGTTTCCGTGCATCAGTACAGTGTTGTGGACTATGGTGTTGATCAGTTATGTTTTTTGAATATTCAGGAGATCGAGATCGGGACCGTGCTTCTGGCGAGGGATCTTCCGCCGGTCCTCGAGATTAGCGCGAGTGCGCGTTTTGCTTACCTGTGAGTGGACATTTCTTTTCACGGATTGTTTGCGAGTCTTTTCATATGATTTTCGAACTTGAGCATGCGTACGAGATTTCGGATTACATGAGCATGTGTTTACAATTATATATATATATATAAACGGATATACGTATATGAATAAACAGATATGAGTATATTTACGATTATTATGAACATGTGTTATATACGATTATGCTACGCATATATACTTTCATACTGTTTACTGTACATGCATCGAGATATTTGTGATTTGATTTTCACAGAGTACAGTCGTAGTTCATGTTGTTGTATCGATACACTCGCATCCCGGCTGATCCCCGAGGGTGCTTACCAGTAGGGGTACCGTACCTTGTGCCGATGTAGTTCCGGGTGGGTACTAGTTTCTGTACCTTGTGCCGATGTAGTTCCGGGTGGGTACAGATTTCTGTTTCTTGTGCCGATGTAGTTCCGGGTGGAAACAGATACCCTGATCTGAGGCCTTTCTGGCTCGAATCACGTGTGGGTCTGGGATCCCGTGATTCGGACTGTACTAGCACGGACGTGTCCATGAGTGGCCCCGTGGGATTTTACTTGCATGCTCTATACACTGGAGGATTATGGTTTACCTCGCGTATTTTATTATATTTATTCATTCGACTTGCATATGTTTTTATAACGTATATTATTTGGTGAAAGACATTTACTTTCGTCCACTCACTCTAACGTGTTTTATGTCTTTCCCCTGGACTTTTCGGTTTCCGTGCCCAGTTGTAGTTCAGGTTTTGGTGTTTTCACGTCGTGGTTTGGAGGCTAGTGATCAGAGTTACCTGTACTTTCCAGTAGGTTCTTGTTTCGCCTACTGATGTGTATATTGTATATGTTTTACTATAGAGGTCGCTCTGATACATTCTGATACTTGTTTATACGGATTTTCTCAGATATACATATATACATAGTACAGTTCGTTTACTATTATTGATTATATTGATGTTGAGAAATCCGGATGGGATTGGTGCCCACGGTTTGGCTTTTGTGGCATAGGATGAAGTGTTATTTTCTGGGTGCAGGTTATGGCAATTCCACGTTAGTAACGAAACTCTGCCGAAATTTTGAAAAATTTTTGTTGGTTCGTATTTTCGAAAGGGTTTTCCGGTTTAGGTAACTGAATCGGGATTGGGTCCTTTCAGCTTTGTATCAGAGCATTAGGTTGTCAGATTCTGTAGACTCTTGTAGTTGTGACGCTTAGGGTATTTGAGTTGGTACAACATGACTGACCAGCTGTACTCATCAATACTTCGGGTGTTGTATGTCCTCAAATATCTGCAGTTTCATGATTACGTTCTTTCTGCTTGTACCTAATGCTTGTCTTGTATCAGTTGGATGCCTCCTCGACGTGGTCCCCGTGTTGACCGGGATGATGATCCTGATGAGGATCGCCGAACGCGCGACTTGCTGATGCGAGTGCTGCGTTTGGAAGAGCGTTTTGACCCTGTGGTCAAGGCTCGTACAGCTGGTGCTACTGTGTTTTCAGGTTCAGTTGATCCAGAGATATACGAGGCATGGTTGGTTCAGATTGAACGTGTTTGTGAACGTCTGCAGTTTACTCCTGAGCAGATGACAATAGCCGCAGTTGGTTTACTTGAGGGTGATGCATACTTTTGGTGGGTTAGCACCGACAGAGTTCCGGCTGATACTCCATGGACATTGTTTCGTGATTAGTTTATGCGGAGGTATTTTAATCAGGCTACCCAGCAGCGCAAGTATAAGGAGTTCACGAACTTGAGGCAGGGCAGTTTGTCTGTACTTGAGTATTAGGATCGGTTTACCCGTTTGTCTCGTTTTGCGCGGGATATGGTGGCTACAGAGGAAGCCAAGTGTCGTAGGTTTGAGCTGGGATTGAATCTGAACATCAAGGCGACTTTGACTACGATGCCGCGGAACAACTTTGATGAGTTTGTCAGTGCGGCTCTCCGAGGCGAGGATATTGAGCAGGAGAGACAGCAGAGGTACCAGCCGAGGCGATTTGAGGAAGGTGGACCGAGTCATGGGCTTTCGAAGAGGCCGAGTTCTGATACTTCCGGTTCAGCTTCGTCCTTTGGCGGTGGATCATATCGACCACCAGCTAGTGCATCGAGACAGAGGCAGAGGTGGAGGAGAGATCGACCGCAGCGACCACAGGCTAGTGGGAGTTCCAGCGGTTCTAGTTATCCTCGACGTACTGGTGGCACATTTCCTATTCCGAGAGACTATCCTTTGTGCAACCTCTGCAACAGATATCATTATGGCTCATGTCAACGAGGCCCTGTAACTTGTTATCATTGTGGCCAGGTGGGTCACTTTTTGAGGGAGTGTCCTCAGTTGGCTGGTGCAGATGGACAGGCGGTTCAGAGTTCCGGAGTTGAGCGAGGTGCCACTTCGGGAGTTCGACCAACTCAGTTTGCAGGCCAGGGCAGACAGCAGGGTCAGACCCAGCGAAGACGACCAGCCGGACAGGCGAGGGTTCATGCTATGACTCTACGTGAGGGCAGAGCATCACCGGAGGTCGTTATCGGTACGTTACATGTTTTTGGTATTCCTGTACTTGCATTGTTAGATCCGGGCGCCACACATTCATTCATATAATTTAGACTGTCATCATTGGCTACGGTACCTGCATCTCCACTTCCGGGGTTGTGGAGAGTGTTGTATCCATCAGGTGAGGTTGTGAGCATCGGTTGGGTTTACCGAGATTGTGAAGTGTTTATTGATGGCCATGGGTTAGCCGCAGATCTGTTACTGCTTGATATTGTGGATTTTGATCTGATCTTGGGTATGGACTTCCTAGAGTCGCATTGGGCTATGTTTAACTGCCACAGGAAGGAGGTCGCGTTTCGTCGACCAGGGTTACCTGAGATACTGTTCCATGGCGAGAAGAACACTTCACTACCGTGTTTGATTTCCGCGATGAGGGCGGATCGGTTGATGAAGAAGGGTTGTGTTGCTTACTTAGCCCATGTTGTGGACACTACAGCTGCAGTGCCGGATCTTGGTAGTATTGAGGTTGTGTCTGAGTTTCCGGATTTGTTTCCAGCGGAGTTACCTGGTATACCCCCTGTGCGGGAGATTGATTTTACCATTGAGTTATTGCTGGGTACTGGACCGATTTCCCAGACACCGTACCGGATGGCGCCTGCAGAGTTGAAGGAGTTGCATATTCAGCTTCAGGAGTTGTTAGAGAATGGATTCATTCGACCGAGTGTTTCTCCGTGGGGAGCCCCAGTGCTGTTTGTTCGGAAGAAGGACGGGTCCATGCGTTTGTGCATCGACTATCGAAAGCTGAATCAGGTTATAGTGAGGAACAAGTATCCGTTGCCGCGGATTGATGACTTGTTCGATCAGTTGAATGGAGCAGCGGTCTTTTCGAAGATTGACCTTCGATCCAGATATCACCAGCTGAGGATCCGAGACTCTGACGTAGCCAGGACAGCATTCAGGACGCGGTATGGGCACTATGAGTTTTTGGTTATGCCGTTTGGGTTGACCAACGCCCCCGCAGCATTCATGGACTTGATGAATCGAGTGTTTCGACGATTCCTGGACAAGTTCGTGATTGTATTCATTGATGATATTCTGATTTATTCCAGGAGTGTGAGCCAACACAAGAAGCACTTGTGAGCTGTGTTGCGGACTTTGCGAGACCATCAGTTATTCGCGAAGTTTAGCAAGTGTGAGTTCTGGTTGGATAGTGTGAAGTTTCTGGGCCACGTGATTTCGGCCGAGGGAGTTAGTGTTGATCCTGACAAGATCGAGGCCGTGTTGAACTGGAGTCGACCCACTACTGTGCCAGAGATTCGGAGTTTCTTGGGGTTAGCAGGCTATTATCAACGGTTTGTACAGGATTTCTCCCGGATAGCTACACCACTGACCAGATTGACGAAGAAGGGCGTCAAGTTTGAGTGGTCTGATGCGTGCGAGGAGAGTTATTTGCTCATGAAGGAGAGATTGACTACTGCACCGGTTCTGACATTGCCAGACGACAGTGGTGAGTTTGTTGTATACAGTGATGCGTCGAAGTTAGGCCTTGGCTGTGTATTGATGCAGCATGGTATAGTTGTGGCATATGGTTCCAAGCAGCTGAAACCGCATGAGGTCAATTATCCGACGCATGAATTGGAGTTAGCCGCTATCGTGTTAACGTTGAAGAGTTGGAGACATTACCTGTATGGTGCTCAATGTAAGATTTTCACTGACCACAAGAGTCTCACCTACTTGCGGACACAGCCAGATCTAAACATGAGGCAGCGCCGATGGATGGAGTTGATCAACGATTACGATTGCACGTTTGAGTACCATCCGGGGAAGGCCAATGTTGTAGCGGATGCACTTAGTCGGAAATCTGGAGCCTCATTGTTTCATATATGTGTGGCCAGAGTATCGATGTTAGCCGAGCTTCGAGCTACGGGTGCCGTTTTCGGATATGATGATGATGGAGCTTTGTTGGCCAGTTTTCAGGTTCGACCCGTACTGGTTGATCAGGTACGAGAGGCACAGGATTCAGATCCTTACTTGCTGGGCAAGAAGACCATGATACGGAATGGTGTGCCTACAGAGTTCCGATTGAGCGACGACGGTACGCTGTTGTTCAGAGGCAGGCTATGTGTACCTAGAGACGAGGACTTGAAGAAGGAGATTCTGGACGAGGCCCATAGTTCAGCGTATGCGATGCATCCCGGGGGTACGAAGATGTTTCGTACACTTCGAGCGTACTTTTGGTCGCGCAACATGAAGCGGGAGATTGCCGCGTACGTGAGTCGATGTTTGATTTGTCAGCAGGTGAAGGCGGAGAGGCAGAAACCTGCAGGGAAACTACAGCCACTTGAGATTCCGGTTTGGAAGTGGGAACATATTACGATGGATTTCGTCTATCAGTTTCCGTGTACTTCGGCTAGTAACACTGGCATTTGGGTTATTGTTGACCGATTGACGAAATCCACACATTTTCTTGCACTTCCGGGGAAGATTTCAGTGGGTAGATTGGCCAAGTTGTACTTATCTGAGATTGTTCGCTTGCATGGTGTGCCTGTGTCGATTAATTCTGACCGAGATAGTCAGTTTACTTCTGAATTTTGGCAGGATTTACAGCGAGCTTTGGGCACGAGGTTGCGGTTTAATACAGCTTTTCATCCTCAGACTGACGGGCAGTCCGAGCGGACCATTCAGACTCTTGAGGATATGCTGAGATCATGTGTGTTGCAGTTTCGCGGAAACTGGGATCAGCAGTTACATTTGATCGAGTTCGCCTACAACAATAGCTATTAGGCCAGTATTGAGATGGCACCGTACGAGGCTCTGTATGGGAAGCAGTGTCGTACTCCATTGTGTTGGAGTGAGGTGGGCGAGCGTTGGCTTATTGGTCCTAATTTGGTGAAAACCACGATGGAGGACATACAGGTTATTCGGGATCGATTGAAGATCGCCCAGGATCGGCAGAAGAGTTACGCGGATGTGAGGAGGAAGAGTTTAGAGTTCGAGGTTGGTGATTGGGTCTTCCTGAAACTATCTCCGTGGAGGGGAGTTGTGCGTTTCGGGAAGCGTGGCAAGCTTCGACCGCGATACATTGGTCCGTATGAGATTACGGAGAGGGTTGGAGCTGTTGCATACAGACTTGAGTTACCGGCTAAGATGGCTCGTGTGCATGATGTCTTCCATGTTTCGATGTTGCGGAAGTACATTGCAGATCCTTCACATGTGTTAGCCCCACAGCAGTTGCCGATCAGAGAGGATTTATCGTATGTTGAGGAGCCAGTACAGATTCTCGATCGACGTGAGCAGGAGTTGAGGCACCGTGTGATTCCGCTAGTGAAGGTCTTGTGGCAGAACCATTCAGTGGAGGAGGCCACCTGGGACACCGAGCAGCGTATGCAGGAGCAGTATCCTCATCTGTTCACTTGACAGGTATGTAAATTTCGAGGTCGAAATTTCTTTAAGGGGGGTAGATTTGTGACGACCCGAACCAGAATCTGATGCATATTCGGCACGATTCTCGAGATTGAGCTTAGTCGCAGTTTATTGTCGTAATTGTGGTTTGCCGATTCGATTCGCAACTATGTTTTCGGTCGAGAATTTGAGTTGGGTGTCTTCACGGAAATTGTAGAGTACGTGATTTCGAGCTTGTGGGCGGTTCCGGAAGATTTTTCCGATAACCGAGGAATATTTTATGATTATTTGAAGTTTCAGTATCCGACGAGTTTATCCGATTGTTTCGTGCTTATCCGAATCATTTCGTATATTCGTTTTGGACCGTCGATCGACCCGAGGCTCTAGTATAAATAGCGGAATAGTCGAGAATTGTCGTAAAATTTCTGTTTTTGGGTTGACCATCGTTGACTTACCATTTCGGGAAAGTTGACCAGTTTGACCGAAGAGGAAAGTTTCCTCTTTGAGCTTTGCCGTCCGACGACCTAGATTCCGGCCACCAACGACTTTGGCGAGTGTATGGTTCAATTCCTTGTGTAATTTCGAGTTGTTTGGTAATTGAGTTTGTAAGAATTGATGAGGTATTGAGTGAACCCGATTCGGGTTTGGTTGCCGGAATTCGCCCTTATCGGGGGAAGGTTTTCTTGGCGAGCGTTGGTGGCGGAGGGGTGAGGGCTTTGACTCGCCTTGCCCCAAGGAAGCTCCCCATGTGATTTAATTGAGGATTTGTTAGGTTTTCCGGTGAACCCGAATGGGTTACCGGAGTTGGTTTTCCGGTTAGGTTTCGATTGAATTGATGGGGTTCGGGTCAGTTTTGAGTTTTGTGCCAGTTATGGAAGTTGTTCGCCTTGATAAGGTCTTTAATTCTAGAGCTTTCCGCCGTGTGATTTCACCGTTGACGGCGCGCCGCCGCCGCCGGCAGCGGTCAACGGCGAGGAAAAGTTAACTTTTCAGATTTCGACAATTTTAATGTCATTTTTCTCGTAATCGCGCCCCGATCGTCGTCCAGAGGTTTTTGGGTTGATTTGGTTAGCCGATTTTCAGTCGAGGTTTCGAATAGGGATTTCGGGATTTCCGTAATTCATTTTGTACCGCATTTCATATTTCCGGGAACGGTTGGTTTCCGTGCATCAGTACAGTGTTGTGGACTATGGTATTGATCAGTTATGTTTTGTGAATATTCAGGAGATTGAGATCGAGATCGGGACCGTGCTTCTGGCGAGGGATCTTCCGCCGGTCCTCGAGATTAGCGCGAGTGCGCGTTTTGCTTACCTGTGAGTGGACATTTCTTTTCACGGATTGTTTGCGAGTCTTTTCATATGATTTTCGAACTTGAGCATGTATACGAGATTTCGGATTACATGAACATGTGTTTACAATTATATATATATAAACAGATATACGTATATGAATAAACAGATATGAGTATATTTACGATTATTATGAACATGTGTTATATACGATTATGCTACGCATATATACTTTCATACTGTTTACTGTACATGCATCGAGATATTTGTGATTTGATTTTCACAGAGTACAGTCGTAGTTCATGTTGTTGTATCGATACACTCGCATCCCGGCTGATCCCCGATGGTGCTTACCATTAGGGGTACCGTACCTTGTGCCGATGTAGTTCCGGGTGGGTACTGGTTTCTGTACCTTGTGCCGATGTAGTTCCGGGTGGGTACAGATGTCTGTTTCTTGTGCCGATGTAGTTCCGGGTGGAAACAGATACCCTGATCTGAGGCCTTTCTGGCTCGAATCACGTGTGTGTCTGGGATCCCGTGATTCGGACTGTACTAGCACGGACGTGTCCATGAGTGGCCCCATGGGATTTTACTTGCATGCTCTGTACGCTGGAGGATTATGGTTTACCTCGCGTATTTTATTATATTTATTCATTCGACTCGCATACATTTTTATAACGTATATTATTTGGTGAAAGACATTTATTTTCGTCCACTCACTCTAACGTGTTTCATGTCTTTCCCCTGCGCTTTTCGGTTTCCGTGCCCAGTTGCAGTTCAGGTTTTGGTGTTTTCACATCGCGGTTTGGAGGCTAGTGATCAGAGTTACCTGTGCTTTCCAGTAGGTTCTTGTTTCGCCTACTGATGTGTATATTGTATATGTTTTACTATAGAGGTCGCTCTGATACATTCTGATACTTGTTTATACGGATTTTCTCAGATATACATATATACATAGTACAGTTTGTTTACTGTTATTGATTATATTGATGTTGAGAAATCCGGATGGGATTGGTGCCCACGGTTTGGCTTTTGTGGCATAGGATGAAGTGTTATTTTCTGGGTGCAGGTTATGGAAATTCCACGTTAGTAACGAA
Source organism: Geum urbanum (assembly GCA_946800695.1). Classification (NCBI taxonomy): domain Eukaryota; kingdom Viridiplantae; phylum Streptophyta; class Magnoliopsida; order Rosales; family Rosaceae; genus Geum; species Geum urbanum. The sequence goes on along the minus strand of OX327001.1, from coordinate 50,377,287 downwards.
ACTCTGCCGAAATTTTGAAAATTTTTTGTTGGTTCGTATTTTCGAAAGGGTTTGATTTCGGTTTAGGTAACTGAATCGGGATTGGGTCCTTTCAACCGAGGCCTTTCTGGCTAGAATCACGTGTGGGTCTGGGATCCCGTGATTCGGACTGTACTAGTACGGATGTGTCCATGAGTGACCCCGTGAGATTTTTCATGCATGCTCTATATGCGAGTTAGAGTTAGCGTCTCCTCATGTGCTACTTGATTTATATATATATTTTTGACTCGCATATGTTTTATAACATATATCACCTGGCGAAAGACATTTATTTTCGTCCACTCACTCTAACGGTTTTCATGTCTTTCCCCTGGGCTTTTCGGTTTCCGTGTCTAGTTTGCAGTTCAGGTTCTGGTGTTTCACGTCGTGGTGGGAGGCTAGTGATTCGAGCTACCTGTGTTTTCCAGTAGGTTCTTGTTTCGCCTACTGATGTATATATTGTATATATTTACACTAGAGGTCGCTCTGATACATTCTGATACATGTTTTATACGGATTTTCTCAGATATATTATATATTTCAGTTATGTTTACTGTTTATTGATATTGAAATGATATTGAGAAATCCAGATGGGATTGGTGCCCACGGTTTGGCTTTTGTGGCATAGGATGAAGTGTTATTTTTCGGGTGCAGGTAATGGCAATTCCGCGTTAGTAGCGTTACTCTGCCGAAATTTTAATGGTTTTTGTTGGTTCACGTTTTCAGAAGGGGTTCGATTCCGGTTAGGCAACTAAATCGGGGTTGGGTCCTTTCATTTTAAGGGGTTTGGAAGCCCTTGGAATGGTGAGTAGAACCCATGTGGTCTTGGACCTTGCCGTGGCCGGTGGTGGCAGATCGGAGAATGAAATTCCAACAAGGTTTTTGATTTTCACGGTGAGATTTTTATGTTTTTTAGTTAGAATTAGGCTTAGAATTGAACTACAAAGTTTTTGGGATTATCTTGAGCTTTCCAATGATGTATCATTTGCAGGTTTTTGTGCCGATGGGTTTCCGGCCGCCGGTCCGCTGCCCCATGCGCTGCTGTGCGCGGCAGAGCTCTGGCGATATGGAATTTTCTACGAAATTATATGTCGTTTCACTCATTTTCGCGTGACGAACGTAATTGTGAGGTCCATATTCAGATATGAGCTTGTTAAATTTGGGCGAGTATTTAATCGGACAATCATCAGTTTAATTCACGACAATATTAAAGAACCCTTTGATTATCCGTTTATTTGCGAGTCATTTAATATTCGAGATTTGTTTGCGACTCTTAAAAGTTAGGGATTACAGGAAATTGAATTCAGAATTTGGTTAAGTTAGTAATTAAACAGAAATTACGTTATTCGAGTATACAAGATTCTCGATGTTATTACTCAACAGATTACGATCTTAGCTATGCAGTATGAACCCCGATAAACAGATTTTAATTTTAATCGTGGTTCAGGATCATGAGTTAGTGGGCATGTCAGATGAATACTTGTACTAGTTGGCAGGTTTCTAGTTCAAAAAATTGTAAATTTGTTTAACTAATTATAGATAAATGTTTAAAGTATATCACTCTACCATAACCTTACCCTTATATTATATTTAATATATTATAAAAAATATTATATATATATATATACACACACCATATATATATATCATATATTTATATATATTTTCATATACACCATATAATTTCATACACCATATATATTTTTTCATCAAATACACATTCATCAAATACACCATAGAAAATATATTATATATATATACACACACATAAAAAATATATATATATATATATTTGTATTTATATATATTTGTATGTGTGTGTATATATATATACGTACACACACACACACATATATATACGGAGAGAATTTTCGGTAGAGAGAGAGAGAGAGAGTGATACCGAGAGATTTGTCGAGAGAGGATGAAGACTCTGGGAGGTGGAGGGCGGAGCTCGATGACCAGAGGACGGCGGGAGGGAGAGGAGAACCGGAGGGAGAGATTCCAGGAGATGAGAGAGACTCTGGGAGAAGGGAGAGAAGGAGAGTCCGGCCGGTGGGGGTAGCTAGGCGGTGAAATCCACTCAATCGATGATGGTGGCGGAGAAGCGAGAGAGAGAGAGAGAGAGAGAGAGAGAGAGAGAGATATATATATATATATATATAGAGTTATGAGAAAACTGGATCGAAGTCGATCCAGTTTTTGGGATATATCAATCGATTTAGGCGACGAAAAAACAGATTTCGTTGCCTATGTAGCTTTTAAATGGGCCCTAAAAAATTGGGCGCAAAAAATGAACCGCCCAAAAAAATTGGGCTTAGGCAACGAACAGAGTGGTTTCGTCGCCTAAGTACTCACTTAGATGACGAACCGTTTAGTTTCGTCACCTAAGGTTTTCGGGTTTAGGGTAAAGGGATTACTGTTAGGGTTTAGGGTTAGGGTTAGGGTTCACCTAGACGACGAATATGTTGTTATCGTCGTCTAGGTAGTGCTACTTGGACGACGAAATACTTGTTTTTGTCGTCTAAGTGAACCGTAGACGACGAAATAATGCACTTTTTTCGGCCAAGAGTAATTTTTATTTAGTTTTAATTTTTTTTCAATTTCAAACGGAATTTTATTTCAAGCATCATCGTCTGGCCTTTCCAATTCCATTTTCATACGTTCTTCCGATTCATATCTAGTCTATTAATTTATAAATTTTATTCATCTGATATAATTAATTAACTACTAATCCAACCTCATATCAATCATAATCCTCATAATCATCATCATCTGAAACATCCTCATCTATATCATCTGATTGCTCCTCATCATCATACTCTACATCATCTAGATTGTATCTGACATCGTCCTCCTCCTCAGGGTCCTCGACTTTTGGGGCATTGTGCGATAACTCTCTAATCTCCTATGGAGTAAGAAATGTGGTGTCATCAATCGAGGGTAAGTGTTTGTTATGCCAAACCAGTTCTATTACGTCGGAGATGACTGAAGTATTAGGCTCTTGATATGTAAGTAGACAAATTTTTCTGGTGGAGCCTCCTTGGTGGTCTTGCGTGTGGTGTGGTAGGTGTTGCTAATCTGCTTAAGTGGATAAGTATGTTAATCGTACAACTAATGATGCAATACTAACAATATTCATCACCACTTAATATGTAAGTAGACAAATTTTTCATTCAATAGGAAGTTCATTAGGGTTTGATGGATATAGTCAATCATAAAACCGAAATTTCAATGAAACAGAAACGTTGATATACGAATCCTCGTAACTCCAATTTTTGAACCGTCAAAACCCACAGTCTAAGAATTGTTTACTCTATGCTCTCAATAAATTTAATATGTAATCTAATATGGTATGCATGATCGTACTCATAGAGGCTAGATTGTGAAAATCTACTTAGACGACGAAAGTGGTAGAATTTCGTCGTCTAAGTCGCACTTAGACGACAAAATATACTACTTTTGTTGTCTAACACTTTTAGAGTTTAGGGAAAAGGGATTAGGGTTATAGGGTTTATGATTTGTACATGTACTTAGACGATGAAATCACTATATTTTCGTCGTCTAAGTAGTTCTTCAACAATGAATATATGTCTGTCGTCTAAGTCCACCCTTAGACGACAAACTTATGTAATTTCGTCGTCTAAGTGAACCATAGACGACAAAATTATTGGATTTCATTGTCTAAGATGTCATCTTTACCAGAAAATGATCTTGTATTTGCCTATTCTAAATCATTCATGTAAGACATAATAAGTATTACAACGGTATGTACACTCTAAATAAACCTCTTTTAATTTGTGTGCCTTAACTAATTAATTAATTAATATGTTACGCACGTACGCACAGATTAATTAATTAAGTTCAAAATTTGATCAAATTATCTACATCTATTAAATAATTATTATTGAGTATTTCGTATAGTTATCAATCACTCTTCATCATCATAATCATTATCGTTTGAATCATCCTCCTCATTCTGAACTGAATGATCCTCATCATCATAATCTCCATCATCTGAATCATATCCAACGTCATCGTCGTCGTTATCCTCCAGCTCCTCTTCTGAGGCATTCTTCTTTAATTAGGTCGTTGATCTCCTCTTGAGTAAGATCTGTGGCCCCATCAGGCATGCACTACCACATTTCTTCCTATTGCCCACGAAATGGGAAAAGAAAGGCCGACTATATCATATATCGTCGGCAATAATAAGCATTGCCAACGAAATTCTCCATCGCCGGCAACACTTTCCCCTAATCGCCGGCAATGAAATTATTGCCGACGACTCGTCGGTAATAATGTCCTCGTCGCCGGCGATTAGTGGAAAGTATTGCCGGCGATGGAGAATTTCATTGGCAATAATTTCATTGTATTGCAGGCGATGTTTTGGCCGGAATATCGTCGGCAATAACTCCCTAGCCGACGATTTAATGAATCATCGGCAATAACTCTTATATCAGATCTCCGCCGCAGCAGCTCATTCATTTTACAAATATTCGGTGAGAAAGAAGGAAAACGCTCTGAAATCATTGGGTATTGTCAAAAGGCGTCCAAAACCCGCTCGGGAAGCTATATAGCTAGGTACGTATGTATATATATGTGGATCGATGTATATGTGTGTTGATTTAGATATATGCATGTGTTGATTTAGAGTTGAGATTAATGGTTTGATATGCAAATAGATCGAGTTGATATATTGTTGATTTTGAGTGATTGACCGTTGATTTTGAGTTGATTTGAGATGATTTCGATGAAAATATATATGTTTGTGTATATATATATGTATATAAATTTAATTTGTGATTAATTGTTAATATGTATATATATACATGTTAATTTGTAATTGTGAATTGTTCGTATATATATATATTTTTTTTTATATGCATGGGTCAACTTTTGTTATTAATCGGATGCATACATGTAATTAATGATGATTTTTTAATTAATTAGTAGTGAATGTATAACATAAATATATAGTACTGTTAGAATTTTCAGGATGGACAAGAGTTGGATGAGCCTTGAAAGATGGGGTGTGAGATATCACCATGGAATTAAGAGTTTTGTGGATTTTGTAAAGGCTAATTATGGAGACACTACACTTCATTATTGCCCGTGTAAAGAATGTAAGTGTCGCAACGATCGATTTCGTTTTCCCATTGATAAAGTCCAGAAGTACCTGAGTAAATACGGGTTTTGGGATAAGTACACTTGTTGGATTTATCACGGTGAAACATCGTTAGCGGGTCCGCATGATCATGGACAATTTGCTGAGAGGGCCAGTCCATCCTATGATCCAACAACGATGTTGATCAATGATATGTTTCCTCATGAGAGCGGTGTATTTGCTGATGAAGCACCAAATGTCCCTCCCGTCGTTGAGGGTTTCCCCCATATTGAGCCAGTCGAGCCATTACCTGGAGCTCATGTCAACACAAGCGGTATAGACAAGTACAACAACTTGATTGCATTGTAACAGACTCCGTTGTACGACGGTTGTAGTAAGACTGTTCTTGGAAGTGTCATGGCCGGGAGTTATGCAGCTCAAAATGGAGAACAAAATGTCTGTCAAAGTTGTTGATTCTTGGCTGAAGTGGACTGCTTCGCTACTGCCACCTGGTCATCGCCTTCCTACCACTCATCATAAGGTGCGACATATCCTGAAAGATCTTGTGCTTTCCTACATCAAAATCCATGCATGCAGATATGATTGTATTCTCTTCTGGGGGAAAGATCTTGAAGACCTTGAAGCCTACATCAAAATCCATGCATGCAGATATGATTGTATCCAGGAAAGTGCCTCGATGTGTATTTGAGGCCTTTGATTGAGGAGCTTAAGTACCTGAGTGAGTGTGGCCACCCCACTTACGATAGGTTCAAAAATGAGATGTTCCAGATGCATGCCATGCTTGTTGGCACCATCAGTGATTTTTCTGCCCGCGGTATGTTGTCGGGCAACGTTACCAGGGGTTACAGGGCTTGTTCAGAGTGTATGACTGTTGATTTTTGTAGTCCTCATTGCAGTAAAATTGTTCAGATGCGTCACCGTTGTTGGCTTCCAGATGATCACCCATTTAGGTAGGATCAAGACGCTTTTGATGGGACTGTGGAAACGGGTGTGGCACCCAGGCGATGGACAGGGGATGAAATTTTGGAAGTGCTGAATGAATATGATTTTGGCCAGCTGAGCAATCATCATGAGATAGTGTCGTCAATTCCAGACAAGCCCGAAAGGTATAAGTTTTGGACACACAAGAGCATATTCTGGGAACTCCCCTACTGGCCTAGGTTGCCTATCAGACACTACCTAGATGTCATGCACATAGAGAATAATGTGTGTGAAAGTGTGGTGGGCACAGTTCTGAATTTGGAGGGGAAAACAATAGACATCCCTAAGGCACGCATTGTTCTGAAAGCTATGGGACTGCGAAAACATCTGTGGTTAAGAGATGGTAAAAAAAAAATGCCCCAAGCTCCTTACACCGTCAAGCCGAAGCAGAAGCATGAAATTTTTAGGTGGATGAGTAATGTCAGGTATTCTTATGGCTATGCAGGAAATTAATATAATTTTTGCGTATGGTTATATGCAAGAAATATAATTGTTGCTTATAGCTATATATGCAGGTATCCTTATGGCTATGCAGGAAATATAAGCAAGTGTGTTAACTTCTGGGACAATAAGATGTACGGATTAAAGAGTCATGACTACCATGTACTGCTTCAACGCCTTTTTCCCTATTTTCATTCGAGGGTACCTGCCCAAAGAGGTGGTGGAGTCATTGGTGGCCTTGTCAAGATTCTTTCAGAAGTTATGCACCAGAGAAGTTAAAAAATCAGACCTCAGGGAGATGCAAGATGACATCATTTTTATCATGTGCAAGCTTGAGAGGATATTTCCCCCAAATTTTTTCGACATCATGCCTCACCTGATGATCCATCTTCCCGAACAATTGTTGCTTACCGGTCCGGTACACTACACTTGGATGTATCCCATGGAAATGTACAAATGATTCATTCATTTATGTTTGCCTCTGTTTTTATATGTAAATTATTATTTTTTAAGTATCATAACATGCACTTGTTAACTTGTAGACAATTGGGAGACTACAAGGACTATGTGAAGAATAAATATGCACCTGAAGGGTGTATCGCTGAAGCATATCTTGCGCATGAGTGTGTAACGTACACCAACTTATATTTGGGAGCGCTGGAGGACCCACAACAACATATGCCGATAGATAAACCCAAGTTCAACCTTTCTATCATCTCCAATGACGTGGTAGTACATGGAAGCTTGCCAAAGTCGTACAAGTTGGATGGAAATGAGGTAGCCATTGCCCACTGGTCGGTACTGATTAACTGTCCAGAAGTTCAATATTGGAAAAACTATCATCTTCACTGCCCTGCTATTGCCGGTGATGTTGATTACCACAACAGGACGTTTGCAAACTACTTTAGTCAATGGGTAAGGGTATATGTGTATATATATATTTTTTATATCCTTATATAGCATGTGTGTATGTGGTTTTCTTTTTCTATGTTCATTATTTCTTGTGTACGTGGTTTCTTATCTTTTTCAGATGAACCATGTAGCAAATGATGGTTACCCAGAGTGGTCAAACGAATTGTTGATTGTGTATGTGGTTTCTTATCTTCGTAAAAGTTGTTGAGAATTTAATTTCGAGCTTGTGGGAACTTCCGGAGGATTATTCTAAGTTACGAGGATTAAGTTATGAATATTTTCGATCGTTGATTATTTAATCGGGTAAGCTTGTGATGGTTTGAACCGTTGACTTTTTATCGGATTTGTCGAAGTGGAAATTGAAGAACATGTCGAGATGAGTTTGTTGCCGCGAGAATTATTGAAAACGGATTTACGACGCGGTGTTCGAAGTTTATCGAGATGAGTTTGTGTACGGGTGTTCGAAGTTTATCGAAAAGTGTATTTGGGAGTTTCTTAAAATGGAAAGTATTTAAATGGGCTTCTATTTCGGGAAACTCAAAGCTTGGCATTTAATTGGTTGACCGAGTTAACTCGGCTGTGAGAGGAGGCGCGACGGGGCATCACGGCTCGCCGGAGGTGGCTTGCCGTCCGGCCACCCCAAGGCTCGGCCTAGGTTTCATTCGACACGCCTTGACTTCCCCTCCACCTTTCCGGCCACCACTCACGGCGAGGACGCCGGAGGAGGAAGAAATTTCCGGCCAAAGTTTGTGAAAATTGGAGGTTTTGGTTGACAATTTTTCCGGCCGAATTGAGCTACATGAAGCACTAGGCTTTGAAGCTCTCATCACCACGAATCTAACCATATAGGTATGGAGTTCCAATTCTTTTTGTACATGGAGAATTGTTGGATTGAAATTTGTGTGATAATTCGGTTTTGCTTGAAATTGAACTAGTTAGAGTCAAAATTGATCTTTGGTGTAGTTATGGAAGTTGCTTGTTGGATGATTTTGAGTGGAATAGGCTTTGGTTCGCCAGAGAAATTCAAAGTTGGGTTGCGCCGCCGCCGGCGGCGGAGGTCAACGGCGGTTTCCGGTCACAGTTGACTTTTTGGGGTTTTCAACGAGTTATATGTCGTTTCACTTGGAATCGCGCCCCGATCGCAGTGGTGAGGTTTGTTTTTTGATTTGAGCATCGGAAATTATAGCGAGGTTTTGTGGTGTGATTATTGGATTTTCAAAAATTCGTCGTTATTGAATTATGTGTTTCCGAGAATGGTTGTTTCTCGTGATATGATTCGAGGTACTGAGTTATGATTTTGAGAAATGGATTTTATGATTATTCAGGGGTTCGTGATCGTTCATTTGGCGAGGAATTTTCCGCCGGATCACGGGATTAACGCGAATCGCGTTACGCTCACCTGTGAGTGGACATTTTTATATTTTCACAGTTGTTTGTGAGTTCGTGATTTTTCGTGATTTTCCGTATTTACTTTATACGTTGTTGAGATATATGTTATTTTCGGAGGTATTATTTTATGTTTATTGGTGATGGCATTACTGCATCGATGTTTCGGCTACTCGGTTGATCACCGGTAGTCTGCCAGAGTTGAGAGATTCCTCTGGGCAAGGTTGAGAGATTCCCCTGTATGCCGCCGGGGTTGAGAGATTCCCTTGGCCTATCACTGTCGGGTTTGAGCGATTCACCTGACCGTCGGGCTTGAGAGATTCGCCTGGCAACCTCCATATATACTTTCCGAACTCGCATTGTTTTACATTGATTATGTATATAAACTGGTGAAAGGCATATGTTTATTTTCGTCCACTCACTCTAACGTTTTTAATTGCCTTTCTCCTGGCCTTTTTGATTTCCGTGCCCAGTTTGCAGTTCAGATTCTGATGTCGCACGTCGTGGTCAGAGGTATAGTATTCGAGCGATGTTTCTTTTATGGTAGGTTCTTAGTTTGGCCTACTATTTGTATGTCTATATTAGAAGTCGCTCTGAGTATTCTGATGTATATTTCCATACGATTTTCCCCGGATTTCTGTAAAGTATAGTTATATTTGTTACTTTACATTACTGTTGATATATTGAGAAATCTGAATGGGATTGGTGCCCACGGTTTGATTTTTGTGGCATAGGATGAAGTGTATTTTCCGGGTGCAGGTTAAGGCAATTCCGCGTTAGTAGCGTTACTCTGCTGAAATTTTGATGATTTTTGTTGGTCCGTGTTTCCAGAAGGGGTTTGATTCCGGTTTAGGAAACTAAATCGGGGTTGGGTCCTTTCAGTGTGGTTCGAATTACTGGAGTAGAACTTCTTGATGTTAATCCAAATGAAGTAGACGATGATTCAGATGACGAAGAGCAGCACATATTGCTAGAGGTTACCTATGAAATCGAGTCAGACTCAAGTGATGAAGATGATTATGATTATCATCCTTAGCACATTAATGATGTACGTATTTTAGTATATATAAACGTGCATGTATGTTTGTTATGACCGATGAGTTAGTAAGAAACTCGTCGGAAATACTATCACCGAAATAGAAGAACTCGCGCAGCTTCAATTCGTAAATTACAAAAATTTGACCAACGTCATATCGATTAGCCACATCAGTGTTTATACTACATTAGACTTGAAATGAAAAATGAACACGGAGCCTTCTTCGATAATGGTGTTATTTGTTCCCGGGAATCACACTATCACCGACGGTGATAGTATCACCAACGAGTTACTCACTAACTCGTCGGTGATACTATCACCAACGAGTTGCTTATTAACTCGTCGGTGATAGTATTACCGACGAGTTAATGCAACTCGTTGGTAATACTTCCCTTTAAATCCCAGCCCGTAACGGGCAGAGGCCATTTCTTCACTAGCTCCCCCCAAAAAAACCCTAACATTTTTCTCCTCCCCTCTCGCCGCCCACCCTGCCCAAATCAGTTGCTTAGCCTCCCCTCTCCTCCTCCCCTCTCCCCGGCCCTCTCCCCTCTCCCCGGCCCTCTCCCCTCCCCTCCTCCCATCTCCCCTCTCCACCCAAAAAAAACCCCAAATCTCCTCTCCCCTCTCCTCCTCTCCTCCTCCCCTACCTCCTCCCCTCCCTCCGGCCGCCGGAATTCAAGCACCGCCGCCGCCATCTCTCTCAACCTGAACAATGACAGGTCCCCTCCCCCCCTCTCTCTCTCAATTTGATTTTATGTAATTATGTAATTATGTATGCATTAATTTAAGTTGGTGTAAAATTAATCTTCAATTTTAATTAAGTTGGTGTAAAATTATGTGTATATGTATGCATTTTACTTATGTATGCATTTTAATTATTAAGTTGGTGTATGCATTTTAATTATGTATATATGTATGCATTTTAATTATGTATATATGTATGCATTTTAATTATCAAGTTGGTTTATGCATTTTAATTATGTATATATGTTAAGTTGATATTTTTGTGTATATATGTAGAATATATGTAGAATATATGTAGGACATTTTGTGTATATATGTAGAATATATTTTTGTAAAATTATTTTTGTGTTGGTTAATTAAGATTTGGGTTAATTGATATTTTTGATAATTATATTGGTAATGATATTTTTGATAATGATTTTGGTAATGATATTTTTGATTTTTTGGTTAATTGATATTTTGGTAATGATATGTAGGATATTTTGTGTATATATTTTTGGCATATAGAATATTTTTTTGGTTGTTCTGTTTAATTGTTGGATGTGCAGGAGGTTTTGCGGCAAATTGACTTGGGGGCATCAAACGGAGAGGGGCTAGATCTAGTGGAGGGAGCAGTAGTCAAACATCCTCATCCGCAATCAGCAACACGCGCAGTGGCCCTATTATGAATGCTCGCACACAAATTTTGGTACGTGCGCGAGAATGGGAGGAAGCTGCACGATCCGGATCCGTGCAATCCTCAGTCCAGCCTCGACCCTCAGGTAGCAAACACTCAGGCGAGCGACACTCAACGGGCGCATCAGAAACTCCCTCCATCCGAATGCCCTCTATTGGCCCGGTGCCTACTCCCCTTTCACGCGAATTATCTGAGGCAGATGGTGCATGTTGCTCATCGTCCAGGCCTCGTCTATCTCCGCCGTCCGGTCTCTTCGTGTCCGACGAGATTCCTGTCATCCCTCAATTCGATGCTAGGGGGAGGGTTATTTTTATTTAAAGACAGCCGGAGTTCCTGGTCGTGGAGGAAGCGTACAAATTCTTCTCGTTCGACCCCGTGTATCTTTGGAGTGCGAGGTGCATGAACCAGCAAACAGACGATGCAGGTAAATTTTATTTAACAAGATTGATTACTTTATTACTTAAGACTATAAATAGTGTAAATTAATAATTTCAATTTTTTGACATTGTATTACTAGGCAATATCGTTAATGACAATGGAAAATGAAAGACTAGAGGCCCCTGCACCGGGAAGAATCTTGAGCAGGCCAGCGGGGGAAGGAAAATGATCATTAAGACCAATGAGCGTGGTGAGGTGATCGAGACAAAAAACACCATGCGAAAGTATACCAGCATGGCCGGGGCCGTCGTGCGGGACAAGGTCCAAATGCTGTGGCCAGATTGGGGTGCTGTGCCTCGCTACGTGAAGTTGCAAGTGCATAATGCACTGATTGTGAGTTAAATCGTATTTTCATTACATAAATTTTAAATTTCTTAATTAAGTCCGAAGAAATATATAATTTTACCATTTATATATTCATCTTGCAGCTGTGGTTTGACGTAGATGAATGCCTTATTGAGACATGGGCAGAGCGTCAACTACATATCAGGTGATGTGATTCGAGTTATTTGAGTATATATTGAGTTAGATTTTTACTTTATCAAGTGTTTTAATATCTCTAACATTTGTTTCTGGTGTTAATATAGGTATAAATAGTGGAAGAACGAGCTTTCAAAACATTACACACAGTACAAGGATCTAGGCCGAGGTTCTACCCCTAGCAAACTCCGGTTTAGGGAGTACGAGTGGCTGTGGCTGGTAGCCCACTTCGAGCACCCCAAAGTGAAGGTATGCATCCTGAATATATTTTACAACCCTAATTTATCGTATCACATTGAAATAGTTAGTTACTAATTTTTTGACATATGTTTATCAAACAAGGCGATTTCCAAGACGAACAGGGAGAATAGATTGAAAAACACCAAGTCCCATCATGCAGGTTCACTCAACTATTTGGGTTGGTCGGGTAGGGCGCAGAAACAACAAGAAGTCAACCCGTTGGTGTTTGTTCATCAGAAGTTCTATCCGTAGTGCCCTGAAGAAGCGGTAAGTCTTTGGCCTCATTATTTTTGTAGTTCACATATGCATGTGTTAATAAAACTATTTTTCTCTATTAATTTATTTTGTTTAATAATACGTTATTCATATTCTCTTTTCAATTAGGTGAGAGTGAGGATGCGATCACAGAGGTCACCATGAATATAGCTCGAAACGACCATCCTGACTGCTCGGAGGAAGAAGTGACCCAGTATGCCTCGCAGAATGATACGCTTGAACGCCCTATAACGGCTCAAATCATGGCAAAAGCGTGCGGGACTAGGAAGAATATCCACTGCTGCAGGGGAATGGGCTCGGCGGGCGAAGTAGTATTGAAGAACACTTCGGAATACTCTAGCGGGTCAAGAACTTCTTCTAGGAACTCTAACCTAGCAGCGGAGCTTCAGAAGACGCAAAGGGAGTTGGAGGAGCAAATGAGGGTGGTGGAGGAGATGCGGCAATTGGCCGAGCAGCAGGCAGTCAGAGATGCCGAGCACCGGACGATGGTCGAGCAACACCGAATTATGGTCGAGCAGCAGACACAAATGTTCACATGTATGCAGACGATGTACGCGTGCCAGACTACCGAACAACCGCTCCCCACACCTCCACCGATGCCTGTGTTCCACAGTGTTCCACAACCACAGCCGTCGTCGTTGCACCAAGACCAGGGTAGCCGCCACAGTTCAAATGATTTCGTCAACATGGATTTCGTTGACCCTTAGTGTAGTTGTATTTTATTTTCGTATTGTTGTTGTTTGTAATGTTTAATGTGTATTTGTACGGTTTCTGTTTTTCAGTGCAGGTTCTAGAATTGAGCCCAATCCAGAACCTGCTTTTTTTTTAAAATGTCACCTCGTATTGCCGACGAGATGGACCAATCTCATCGGCAATAAATCTCGTCGGCAATAACTCCCACTTTTCGGCGTATCACCGATGACATTCTTCAAAAATGTCGTCGGCAATAATTGTGGCGTTGACCATGGCGGAGCATCATCACCGACGACTATCTCGTCGGTGATGCTATTAATTATTGCCGGCGACCAACTGTCGTCGGTGATACTTCAACGGTATCACCGACGACTTCCTCATTTTCTCGTCGGTGATACTATCACCGACGGGTTGCTTCCGGCGATTTAAAGACAAAGGCCAACGACTTTAAGTCGTCGGCAATAATGATAAATGTGGTAGTGATGGGTAAATGTTGGTTAGACCGAATCAGTTCCCTTATGTCAAGGATGATAAAAGTATTATGTTCTTGATATGCATTGTCATTATGCTCTTCAGTGTAAGTCGCCAACATTGCTTTAAGTATTGTCAGACTCCATATTCCTCAACGAGACATATGGTTTACTATTTTCAAACCTTCACCAAATTTTGGATCATCCAGATTGAACACCTACCTAATTAAGGTGGCAAGAGTGAATGACTCATCCTTGAAGGCCCAGATCTTCCTTCGTACGCTTGAACCATTTACACTTGAATAGAAAAACGTTGATATCATTCCCGTAAAGTAGTTGAACGATATTAACAAGAACCCTATAATATACATCAGCGCCTTCCCCAACCGTGATCCCACTGTTTTGTGTTCTTCTTCCTTCATCTCGATCCAATGAATGAAACTTTACACTGTTGAAAAAACATTCGGGGTAAATATAATGTTGGAACAGCTTATGAGCCAATAAGAGCTTTTTCTATGACTACCACCCTTTGTGGTTACCCGATTTTTCTAGATCGATCATCTACAAAAATGTGAAGAAGATATATGAATGTGTATTTAATTTCTACCAGATTTCTCAACTTAAAAATAAACAAATTATAAACATATATGCATGGTTTAAATATACGTACCCATTGGAGGAAATAATCAGAGAACTTCTGAAAAAAAAATTCAACCCAGTTATGACTCTTGTCCGGCTTGGCTCTCTAAATTTTCTCCCTATAAGCTTGCATGTGCGGGTCAACCTCGTCACAGTCTCGCAACACTACTCAATGCACTTTAATAAGTTCTTCTTTAGTTAATCTTTTATTTAATACTCCTCTAAATGGTCGTATAACATTTGTGACGACTGAAAGATTGTTGCATACGAATATTTGGATTGGAGGCGGTGATCTGGACTGGATCCTTGAGATACCTATTACAGTAGGTAACACACTTATACATTATGTACGTCTCTTCGTTAGACCACTGTCGGGATTTATGATTATTCTTTACTGTCTCATCGAAATGATCATTATCCTATCGTCACTGGTAATCACGAGGAAGCCATCTACGGTAACTCATGTAACACACATTCCCCACTTACCAACTAGAGTTGACATCATCCATGTAGATAGGACAACATTATATCCTTTGGTTGTGCAAGATGCCAAAATCCCATACACAATAAAATCACTGATGGTCCACATTACAGTTGCTCTCATCAGGAATACTGTGTTAGTGAGTCGTACTTGTCATAAGTTGGGACTCTATTTTTCCATAACAGTTTCAGCTCATCAATCAATGGTCTGAGGTACACATCAAAAAAAATTTCAGAAGATTTATGACCTAGAATTAGTAGAGTAAGAAAATTAAATTTCTTGTTCATACACATCTATGGGAGCAGGTTGTACAACATGACAATAACTAGCCATGTGCTAATGAAAGCACTATTATTACCCCAAGGGTTGAAACCATCTCTAAAAAGTCTGAATCTAACATTTCGAACCTCTACTGCAAAGTTTGGAAATTCCCTGTCAAATTTTTTTAAAAGTCTCCCTATCTGGCACGTATTCGAGCACATCGTCATCTATTCTCTGTTCCGCGTACTATCTCATCATCTCTGCTGTGTATAGAGATATGTACAGATGCTGCATTCTAGGAATTATCAGAAAATAGCGAAGCACCTTCATAGGAATTAGTTTCTTCGAACTTCTCTTATTCCCCCGGTGCAAATATCTACACTGGTTGCATACAGAACATGAGTCTAAATGTGCATACTCTTTGTAAAATAGCATACCATCATTTATGCACACATGAATTTTCCTGTACTTTAGGCCGAGGTTGCTGAAGATCTTTTTAACCTTATAATGAATTTCACGAAATTTGTGATGATCAGGAAGCAACTTACATATATGCTCCTACATTTCGTCAAAAGCACGGTCTGAAATTTTGTTCTTCACTTTTATCTGAATTTTGTCCATTACATATCGCAACACATTCCTTGGACATCCAGGGTACACCGGGGTCTGGGGTTCAAGTAGCATCTTGTTGTACTTATCCATATCAGTAGTGTCAGTGGCCAAGGTTCCATGGACTGTGTCATAATGAGAAGTATCATAACCCCCATCTTCGTGTTGATGTCTACCATGACTAAATTTCAGAAAAGCATCATGGACCAAATTCACAGTGGGGTTCTAAGAAGAGGCTCCACTACCGCTGGATAAGACACTCTGGTAACTGTACCCTGAGTTGAAGTTTGGTCATGAGCAAAAGTCTATTACTTCACAGTGCTCACTCCATGTAGAGTAACTCCACATCATATTGCGGTAATACAAGTGTTGAGACATCACATTAATCTCCACAAATTGATGGTTAAGATATTTTTTGCACGGATACTTGTAATGTTTCTTTCTTTGACCATGTTGCATCGCAAACAACATAAACTCTCTGATTTCATCCATATACCTCTCATCGATTCTCTTCGCCAATTGTATCCAACTTTTGTCCATATTTCTGCGTAAGGTAATTATCATATTATATAACTTTTTAACTAATTAATTAATGTAATACACTATATTATCAAATTACATAACACAATTAAGTTAATATGCTATAATCTAATATACTATAATTAATCTAGCTAATATATTATATTATTAAGTTGATATGCATTTACATATTTTATATAATTTTTCAACTAATTATTCTAACATATGTTAGCTTAACAATTAATTAAACATACAATTAGCTTTCTTAATTAAACAATTAGTTTAACAATTAGCTTAATTAACAATTAACTTAACAATTAAACATACAATTAGTTTAATGTAATATTTTTCAACTAACCAATTAAACAAACAATTAGCTTAACCTATACGTACAATTAGCTTAACAATTAAACAATTAATTAATGCAATATATATGCAAACAAGGTCACTGGAAACTATATACTCGCAGGAATATTTCACCGGAGAACTCCATCACCGTACGTTATTATGTACATAATTAAATTCAAAAAAATTAATCGAGAGAAACAAGTTAATACCTTCACCGATAAGGAGATAAGTGGGTATACTAGAACTCCGGGGGTTGAAAAACCGATGAAATTGAAATTATGGCTGGAGGTGGGTGTTGAGTGGGAGAAAGAAAAGTTGAGAGAGGAGAAGTTGAGAAATGCCCGATCTGGAAATGGAATCTAATCTAAATAATTGAGTTTTCTTAGATGAAGAAATAATTCGTTGTCTGAGTGTAAAGTATCTTCGTCTAAGTACATACCTAGACAACGAAACTATTTTCGTCCTCTAAGAGATAATTTAGACGACGAATTATGTAATTCATCATCTAAGCTATCTTTTAGACAACCGATATTATTTTCGTCGTCTAAGATGTTAAACATAGATGACGAATTGTGTAATTCGTCATCTAAGTGTAGATTTTAGACGAAGGATTACATACTTCGTCGTCTAAGTACACACTTAGACGACGAATTGAAAGGACCCAACCCTGATTTAGTTGCCTAAACCGGAATCAAACCCCTTCTGAAAACACGAACCAACAAAAACCGTAAAAATTTCGGCAGAGTTTCGTTACTAACGTGGAATTACCATTACCTGCACGCGGAAAATACACTTCATCCTATGCCACAAAAATTAAACCGTGGGTACCAATCCCATCCGGATTTCTCAATATATCAACAATAATGTAAAATAGTAAATATAACTGTACTTACTGAAATCCGGAGTAAAATCGTATAATATATACAACAGAATACTCAGAGCAACCTCTAATGTATAATCATATAAGTATACCACAGTAGGTAGAATAATAAACCTACTGGAAGAAACAAGGTAGCTCGAGCACTATGCATCCGACCACGACGTGCGACACCAGAGTCTGAACTGCAAACTGGGCACGGAAACCAAAAAGCCCAAGGGAAAGACATGAAAACTGTTAGAGTGAGTGGACGAAAATAAATGTCTTTCACCAGTTGATATATATGTTTAAAATAACATATGCGAGTCCAGGTAAATAAAATAACAAAGTATACGGGGTCACTCATGGACACATCCGTGCTAGTACAGTCAGAACCATGGGGTCCCTAGCCCACACGTGATTCTAGCTGAGGTAGTACAGTCCGAACCACAGGGTCCCTAGCCCACACGTGATCCTAGCTGAGATAGTACAGTCAGAACCACGGGGTCCCTAGCCCACACGTGATCCTAGCTGAAATAGTACAGTCAGAACCACGGGGTCCCTAGCCCACACGTGATTCTAGCTGTACTCTGTGTAAACCAAATCATAAATAGTTCAATGCAAATGCATGAAACAACATATAAGTGTATGTATACTCGTATATGCATATTCGTATATATATAATCGTAAAACACATGCTCATGTAAATCGAAATCTCGTATGCATGCTCAAGTTCGTAAAACGTGTAATAAGACTCGCAAACAATCCGTGAAAAGAAATTGTCCACTCACAGACTAGCGTAACGCAGTTCGCGTTAGCCCGTGATCCGGCGGAAAGTCCCTCGCCAAATAGACGATCACGAACCCCTGAATAATCACAAAATCCATTTCTCAAAATCATAACTCGACAATTCAAATCAAATCACGAGAAACCACCGTTCTCGGAAACACGTAATTCAATGTCGACGAATCGTCGAAAATCCGATATTCACACCTCAATACCTCGCTGTACTTTCGGACGCTCAATTCGAAAAATGAACCTCCCCACTGCAATCAGGGCGCGATTTCGAGTGAAATGACATGTAACTTGTCGAAAACTCCAAAATTCAAAGTTTGACCGTTGACCGGCGCCACCGGCGGCGCCACCACCAACTTGAAATTTTCTCGGCGGAGCAGCCCCTATTCCACTCAAAATCACCCACTGAGCAACTTTGTCAACTGCAACAAAGGCCAATTCTCACCCTAACTAGGTCAATTCCATGTAAAACCGAATGTTCACACAAATTTCAATTCCAAAATTCTCCACACACAAGCAAAATTAGATCACCAAACTTACATGGTAGCATCAAGGTGATGAGAGCTTCAAAGCCCATTCCAAATTGCAGCTCAATTCGGCCGAAATCGGATCACCCCAAAAACTCTAAAAATCCCAAACTTTGGCCGGATTTAGCACCTCCTCCGACGAGCCTCGCCGTGCGTGGTGGTTGGGAACGTCATAAGGGAGTCGAGGCGCACAGTTTGGGACCAGCCCCAAGCCCAGGGGTGGCCGGACGGAGCTCGCCGCCGGCGAGCCAACGAACACCGTCGCACCTCCCTCCACCTTCACGCGTTTGACCAGTCAACAAATTAATTGCTAGTTTGACTTTCCCAAAGGGGAAACCCCCCAATAAATACTCATTTAATACTTTCCCAATTTGGAAACTTCCAAAATACATTTTGCGACAAACTTTAAACTCCCGTAACTTCCGCGTCGTAATTCTGATTCCGATAATCCTCGCGGCAACAAACTCGACTCGATGTATTCTTCAATTATCACCCGAAGTCAAACACATCGACCAATCAGATAAAAAGTCAACTGTTCAAACCAACACATATTTAAACCGACTAAATAATCAACAATCAGAAATATTCACAACATAATCCTCGTAACTCGGAATAATGCTCCGGAAGTTCTCACAAGCTCGAAATTAAATTCTTAACAACTTCCATGAAGAAGCCGAAACCAAATTCTCGTCCAGTAATTTAATCGTTAAGAGCATCACCATTTAAATCCGATTACGTCGAAATTTCAAATATTCATCATTCATTCCTCGGTCGTCCAAATAACAATCCGGAACCGCCTACGAACTCGAAATCTCGCATACAACGACTCTCGAGAAGAGACTCAGCTCCAATTCTCGGCCAATGATTTAGTCGTTAACAAATCTGGCGATCAAACACTGTCGTAACTTTGCGACTACGCAGTAACCTCAAGAATCAAGCTGATCACACTGCTGATTCTGTTCTGGGTCGTCACACGAATATCATGTTTCGTCGTCTAAGTTGGACTTAGACGATGAAAAAAAATTGGGTTACGAAAAAAAAATTTGTCGTCTAAGTGTGTATTTATGGTAGTACATATAACTGAAATGACAATCACCTTGGCATGTACAGTACTTGCTAACTCAATATAGAAATATTTAGTAAAATACACTGAAATTTACACATAATGACAATGGTGCTCAAGTTAAACGATCATGTATTCCTTAGAAGCTCAATGATCACCTACAGAGATGATACAAACTAAGTTATATGGTCAAGGAAAACCTGAGGGAAACAATAACTCTAAAGAACGCCAAAGAGTATCCCACAGTTGGCTCCAAAATTCAAAACACATTTCATTTCCAGTTACCAGCAAGCAACGCAACACATAGCCATGGCAGATCTACTACCATTCACAATAGTCATGTATTCTCAATCTTACAAACCAAACACAAATTGACACAAACATGGTAAAGAACTAAAATTGTGGGTATTGAACAACCATATAGAAACTTGATATCTAAGACCTGCAGTTCCTTGATCCTAAAAAGTTACCATCAAAATAAGTAGTTAGAGAGAAAACTAAGTAAACAATTCAATCAATAAGCACCAAATAAGTTGATGATTACAAGATAATAATGATCAAAGCAGAAAATAAACCACACAGAACCCAAAACAATTTTGAATCAATTAAAAGAAAACATGAGCCGAAGTCTTGAAAAAAAAATGTAATAAAAAATGGATCAATTTACCAAATACTCTATACCAATTTATTAAAAACAGATCAATTACAGAAACCCATAAACGATTGGAATTTTTTAGATCGAATCTATTCATACATTAAAATTAACAATCGGATCGAAGACATCCCAAAAAAATAAAGAAACAAATTGAAGATAGAAAAATGATAATAAAAAAAGACAAACTTTGATGAAATATGGTCAAATGATTACAGTTAATCTTGAGCTCGAAAGATAAATCTAAACTCACAGAAACAAACTAAAAAGTACAAAGGATAACGGAACCAAAGAAGGAAACTACCCCGACGATCAAATAGTCGAATAGTTCTTGGGTCCTATAATATTGACCAATATGAACAAATTAGAATAAAACTCTTGTAAGTTCTAACATCACCTACACCTTGATAATCCTAAACCCATTATCACTGAAATTATATATAGGACTTGAACATCAAGTGACTTGAACCCATTATCATTGCAAATTAGCTAAGAAGAGATACATCAAGTGACTTGAACGAAAACGTTCTGGCACAGTATATATGCATAATGCATAATTATGCATCACTGGACATTGAAAATTATATATACACACATATTTATTGCCTGGGATTTCATTACAGTAGATCCACTACATATTATGAAAATTAGAAAAGATGAAATGCTATAAAGAAGCAAGAGTGGAGCAGTAATGGTTAATAAGAAAGAAATCGCAGCAAAAACAGCAACGACACACTTCCTGATATTGCAAATAAAGGGAAACTTCAAATTGATAATAATCCTAATATATATAAAGTTCAAACTTTCTTCAGATCGATGTCGTTCAGTAATAAAAGTCATCCTTTTCTTAGAAAAAATAAAACAACCAAACTAAATAATTTAAAATTTAGAGTGGGTAGTTGGGTACCAATCAGTGGAGAGAAAATTAGGAATGTCAGAAGCTGAAACCAATAGTGAACACACATTTGCACTAAACACTCCTACATCACAACTCTCAATAACCAATCAAAACCTATGTTTGTCTAGCTCAAAGGACCAAGCTTTACATAACCAAACCCAGTCCAAATGATCGGCGAAGAACAATTACTAAAGGTTTAGGGCAAATTCACAGTGCTTGGACGGTAGCATGGGGTTCAAATTAATGTTCATGCAATTGGAGCTTTACATCATTAAGCAATTGCTATATGTTCAGGAACATGTGCCCTAAACCTAGGTAATCTCGCTAAAGGATGGCTCGAACACAAATTTATTCTCTATCCCAAAACTGAACCAAAATATTGAACTCAAATTACAAACCCAAATATAAATCATACCAAAACGCATCTTTAATTCACACAATTCAACTCAAATTAATAGCCTAAATAAAAAACAAACAAAAATGTAATTCTGTAACTCATTCAATAACTCACATAATCAAACACAAATCAAAAATAGGGATATGAGAATCGAGAGAATTAGAGAAAGAAACTGAATTCAATCATATCTCCACTAACCCAGAACACAAAATGCAACAAAATGCAACGGTATGATCAAAGACTTTTGCTTTTTTAGCACACAAAACATTTAGGGCTACGAGAGAGAGAGAGAGAGAGAGAGAGAGAGAGAGAGAGTGATCTGGTTGAGGAAGAGAGAAGACGAGAGGTACCAATTGGTAGAGACAAAATCAGGAATCTTGAAAGCTGAAATGAAGCTCTGAGCTTCTGATTGATTGGGAGACAATCCAGGTTTTGTTCTGGAAGAGAGTACTAGAGAGCACAGGGAGGAGAGCTGAGATTTGAGATTTAGAGAGTGGCGAATTTGGAGAGAGCATGTGTGGTGAGAAGAGAAGAGGATAGATCAATTGATAAAAAGTCACATGGGTGAATATTGAACGGTGCGGGTGAATAGTGAATATTGCTATAAATAGTGATCATCACGCTTGTTATATAGAAAATATGTAGTGCGCGTGTTTTATCACTTTTATGATAGGAATTATTCTATTAAATACATTTACAGCCTCCCTTGAATCTGCATATATATTTTGAAGATAATTAATATTTTGGATTTTCTTGGCTCTCCAAACATGTCCTGAAGATTGGTTGGTTATGTATAAATTTCAATCGATCAAGTCTGTCTCATTCAATTTTTGCTAAGTTAATTGATTGCTTCTTTTAGCCCGCGGTCCATCCAGAAGTTTGAAACGATATGATATGATATGATATGATATGATATGTTAAGTTATGGCAGAGTATAGTGTTGGAGGGGAAAGAAGCCTAAGTAAGGTTGCATGTGAGGAGGCGTGTCGAAAGGAAAGATTTCACATTTTCACATCAAAAAAGTGACAGATAAAAGATGACTTATAAGTGGATGGACTATACTCAACATTAACTAAGGCCTTTTGGATAAAACTCAACATCTTAAAAGTGGTTCAAGTTGAGATAATATCGGTTACATTTAGGATCCACATGCTATGATTGCCACAGTTTAACTTGGTATCAGAACCAAGGTTCTTCGTCCACATTTTGTCCGCCCCTCGCATGTCATGTCTCCACTTCCACTTCAAGAAATGTTGTTGATGCCGGATCCATTGACTCGTTCTCGTTTCGTCCGAGAAAAAAGATCCCATCTCAAAAAGGTGACAAATAAAATATGACTTATAAGTAGAAAATGAGCGTGTTGGAGAAAAAAGAAGCCTAAATAATGTTGCACGTGAGGGGGTGTGTTGGAGAGGAAAGATCTCAAATCCGAAAAGCGACAAATAAAAGATGACAATAAGTTGATGGGCTATACCCAATATTAACCGAGGTCTTCTGGATAAAACTCAACCCTTTAAAAGTGGTTTAAGTTGTGACAATATCGATTGTATTTGAGATCTACATGTTATGATTATCGCAGTTTAACTTATATCCGTCAAAACCAAAATGTTCTAGTAGATAAAATGTAAAGAAAACAGCCGATTTGTAGCTTTTAGTCTTAGGTAAAGGTTCGTTCCATAACCAAAATTAGTAATAAATTAGCCCAAGCATCGGTCGGATCAAATCTCAAATTGAAATATCCGTTAAACAATTTGCAGTGGAGGCAATTTGCAGCAGACACCACCACGTCCATGCATGTTTAGGCTAATTAAACTCAATAGTTTACACAACCACGCGTGTTTGGCTCACGAACCGAGCCAAGAACACTACCTCATGCACATGCAGCTCCCATCCATGTGGGTTGCCTTCGTCTTTATCGCCTAGCAATATATACGTCGATTTTGCTCCCCGACTGCCACGTGTAATGCGTTTCGGCCGCCTCGAATACCTTTTGGCTTCTGCTGCTGCCAGACTTACGGTGATAAATAATGGAACTTGAAGTGAAAACTTGTAGCTTCAAATCGATCTAGCATTATAGTGTCCCTTTCTATGAAGGAAGATGCCACAAAATAATGGAAGTCCGGTCACCCCGGTGCATTTAGATGCAGAACGTACAGAATCCTAAGCTTATTATGATTTATGAGCCGTGACCTTGATTATGAGTATGGATAGAGATCGTGATTGGTTTGTTTGACCCCAAGGAAAGAGAAAGAGGACATATCCATGGCCGAAGCTAATGTACAATGAGGGGAGTCAAATGACACAAATGACACTGCTCGATTTTTTATGTTTTTTTAATTATCTACTTAATATCTTTTAGTTATCAAAAAAATTATAAAATTAAACTCATTTCCACACGACTAATGGTTAGGAAAGTTCAAATTGTTTTAACAATTCAAATGATAAATTTATTTCATACGTTTCAAACTCTAAATTGTCCAAATTCTAACGAAATTATTAATATTACTTATTATTATAGTGTACAATTTAGAGTTTATTTTCTTTATTATAAGTAAGTTTAATCAATTAGTGGCTTGAATCTAACTGTTTTTTACTCATAGAGGAGTTTGATTTTCATCTTCTTTTAGATGAGATTTCTTTTCAACACTATTGATTAAAAAATTTGGCTACGCCACTGGAAATACCTATATATTTCGTCAAGATAAATGAGAGAAATAAATTTTATAACAAGGACTTGATGAGTATATTTTAAGTAATGGTTATAAGCAATGGCGGAGGGAGACATAGGTCAGGTAAGATAAATGCGTCACCTGAAATTTTGGGGTGAAAAAAATCCTTATGAGTATACTATCTATGAATTTACATGTATGTTCAAATATCTAGTCTTTCACCTAATTCAAATAGAACAAATTCAAAAGTCTATCACCTCTCATTCTCCCTACTCCCTCTTCCTATGCACTATGCTCAATCGACTTTTCTTCTTTGTGTACATCTCTATCACAACTCTCAATTTCAGTATGCACCTTTCCTTCACTAGTTCTTCTCACATCATAATTCCCTTTATTAGATTGAGAGAGTTTAAAATTCCTTTTACACCATGATTGTTCAGATTCCCAAAATTTTCAGATTTAATTTTTACTTTCATTAGATGTTTGGATTAGATGTTTAGATATTGATGAGTAAATTATTTCTACAAATTTTCATCCAAATTGAAAATTATTAAGGTATCGAACAAGGTCAAACCAATAAACGAACTATAATTGTCAAACATACACCATTCATGTTCATAAGTGATAAATCTTGATTATAAATTACTTAATGATTTTCAATTTTAATAAAATTTTACATGAGTGATTTACTCATCATTATCTATCTAATAAACAATGAATTTGCCAAAATATAAAAAAAAAGAGTAGGTTTAATAAGAAAGTACTTACAAAGTTCTCATTATAAGGGTTCTCAATAGAGAATTTCTTAAGGAAAGAAATTGGGATAGGCTAATACCTAATTCAAAGAAATAAAACTAGTCGAGTAATTCTATAATTTGCAGAACATAAATGTGCAAGTGAGTAATTTACGATCTTGTTTCTCTCTTGTACTATTCAACTAAGTCTAACGTAGTTGAGATCTTGACAAGTGTCCCTCACACTTGTGTGCTTCACACTATAGGTGCACTCAAACCAGTCGGTCATTTGCATCACTCTGTCACAAAAAGAAAAGAAAATATATAAGTATAATCTAGTTCGATATAGTTGTAGTCGTACTTTGAATATCCATGTGACTTTTGTCAAGGGAACATACTTTTTAGAGTTTTGTGTTGTAAATTTGTAGAATAGTAAAGTTGATTAGAATTAAATCTCTATTTCGTTCAACAGATGCAAATAAGCTAGAGTAGTACTATGGGGCTTTAAGGAAGGCCTAAAATTTCAGGCCTTAAATATGATGTGGCACTATATCAGCAAAACTAATCTTCATTAATTATTCTGAATTCGATGTTACCCTTTTCTATTTTATTTTATTTTACATCTTTCTAAAATCTCAATATATAGCCCAAACGCAATAATTGTTCATTCCCAAATTGATGAACCCTAATTAAGAAATTCCAGACATATACATAGGAGATCAATCACAGCGGCAGCAGAGTGACTTTTCTTGATTATAATTCTTCGATTATAATAATTTGCTCTATTTTGATTTCAGAGATGTATGTATCGATTATATGTATATATATGATTATAATGGGTTCATCCCTTTCTACCATTGTAATCCTTCAGTACACTTATTCTGCTTATAATCAGAATATATGGGTTCATTCCTTTCTGCCGTCAATTACACGTATTGAAATGGTTTCATCCTTTTTTGCCATTGTATTTGAATACCCATGAAGATAAAGATGTTGGAAATGATATAATAACTAGTTAGCCGATCTCTACGAAATAAATACATTTTAGAAATTTATCTGAAATCTCTATGAGAGACAAAATTTAGATTTGAAAGGGTAAGATCGTAAACTATCAAGATGATATGGTAAGAAATTGTTGACGTGGAACGCCACATCAGATTAAGGCCCAAGAATAAGGCCTTCAGTAAGACCCAAAATCATTTCCCTACAAATAAATGGTTTCTTCTAACCTTTGACAGTTTAAAGATAACTACTTCCATCGATATCTCTTTCATTTTATCATCTCTAATGGGCTTAACATATGGTTCCCTCTGCAACATTGTTTAATCATAATGCAACTTTGGCTATTGTTCATTCACGCTTGGTTTCTCTAGCCATTTCATGATTATGCATAGCGTGCTTCAAATTCATTTTTTTTACTACTACTTTTGTTTGAGAGATAGTTTTGAGTGAGTGATCTGGCGGGTGATATACTTGGGACCTCAATTTGATATGCTAAGTGCTTTGGTTCAATATTTTGTTCGCTAAGGCGATAGTTAGGCATGCTGATAATCCTAGTATATAGTCGGTTGGCTTGTGGCGGATTTGGCCTCTTAGCGATTGTGCGGTCTGGGCGGCAACATGGGATCAACGTTATGGCTCGCCTGTCGCAAATGGGGCTTGGTAGTTTAGATCCCAACCAGGCACGGAGCCAGGAACTAAATCTTGTGTGTGCTAAATTTCTTTTGTTAGGAAGAAAAAATTTTCTTCACCAAAAAAAAATCAATAGAGTTTACTTTATTTTGATGAAACATCTGACCTAAGAATTAGAGACATGGAGAAAAGCGATGGAGATTGGAGAGCGAGCTCCGAGCAGAGATGCACGACAAGAACTATGGAGGTGAAGAAGGGAGGGATTGCCGAACTGAGATGAAAGCGAACAAGAAAGACTGAGATCGTCGTTTTGGGTTTATATATATATTTTGGATATATATGTATTAACATTTTTTTGGTAAAAAAATTTGGGGGTGTTGCAGCACACCATGGCCCCCCTTAGATCCGTGCCTGGTCCAACTTGCTTTGATTAGTGTTCAAAAATCTCAACATAGCCCTAATCATCTTTCTTATAGTATTATTTTTCTTGGTCAAGGTTAGAGTGAGTTAATATATGTCATACATCAATTTACATTTAAAAAAAATTGTTCTCAAAGTTGTGAAAAGGTCATTGATTGTGTATTTAGAACTAATGGACTAAAAACACAAAAACAATTACAACTATAAGGACCAATTTACAAATCGTATACATTATATGTTAACACATACTAAAATTTGTTACGTTGCTAGTACAGGGACTGGGGAGGAAGACATCATCATAAAAAATAGACATAATCCTTGGGACTCACAGTGATTTTTACTTTTTCGTAAATTTTGTCGAGTCCTATAGCGGAGACTTGTAACTAAACAGGGTATTAAGGTGATTGACAAGTGAATATTGCTATGCTCAATGAATTAGCTAGTAGTTATTTTGGTTTGTTCACTCTGGTGAAGTCATTCTAAACAACTATTTGGAAATTCTCCAATAAGGACTTAGTGAATACCTTCTTATAAGTCATACTTTCTAACAATATTTTGGAAGATTAGCCGTTATATATTTAGCTATATATATGTAGATCATTTCTATAATTTTTTTTTCAATTTAAAAATTGCTAAGGTGCCGAACAAGATGAAATAAATGGACCTTCCAAATTTGTAAAATAAATGAACGTTCCAAATTTGTCAAATTTGAAATGTTTATGTTTATAATTGGTAAACCATTATTTTGAATCTCTTAACAATTTTTTTTTTGGTTGAAAATTTACAAGAATAATTTACTCATATCTAGCTAAACATCTAACGGTTGAATTGTCAAAACATGATAAAAAAAAATTAAGTCTTATAAACCATTAAACCATTAATTAGTATAAACTCACCAAGTCCTCATCGTAGAGGTCCTCAATGGAGAAACTCCCAACAACTATTAAGAGCATTTCTAGTCATATAGAACACAATACTTGAAGAATTTTCTGATATATTGATCAATCCCAAATTAGATATATACAATACTACTTACAGTTTTACAAGAAAACTATATGCACCTACTTAATTACAAAATATACACCACCAAATATTCCTATGAATATGATTCACTCCAACATTTCTCTTATATACAGTTTGAGTATTTTCTCGACATACTTGTTGTGTATTTATAGGCCGTTTGCAAAATAGATGTAGGGTTAGCTTTTCTTGGGTCAATGAATGTGCATATTGTAGCCCCTTGCTGTACCTATCAAGGTGAACAAGGTTTTGAACGATCATCTTCTTAGATTTAATTGAGAATCTGTGGTAGTCTGGGCATGAATATCTAATCTACAACCTATACGGACTGGACTTCAACGGGAATAGTATTAAATGATTTCATGAAAGAACAGGTCACCCTTTGCTTGCCTTATCATGAAAAATCATTTTTATTTAGCTTTCTTGTCTTCTTGATATCTACTTTAATATGATATGATAGAAATGAATCCATTCATTCATAAAGGCTAGTTACATTGTTATACATAGACCAGGACATCAGGTTAAGCAAATTATTAGATAAAAAGCAAATGAATGCATTTCACCTCAAATTATCACACGTTGAGAACCACCTTATTGAATGTTTTTCGTTTTTAATTTATCTCTTATTATCGTTAATAACAGATATCGAATTTGAATTTGAGATGTAATCGCTTTTTTCCTTGTCTCATAATTTCAAAAATTACATAATACCACGAGACTCTAAAGCAAAATACCGTTATATCTGTGTCATCTAATAAGGGAAATATTATTTTGTAAATAGAACCATAGAAGTATAAAGAAGCGCAAAATTCATGAGCATCGGCATTTTCACCGGCTTCCACAAATGTTTACCAAAACATGATATAACATCATACATATCATCTATGTAATAATTGCTTATAAAAAAAAACATCTATCTAATAATTTGCAAACTTCAAAATGAGAGGACAATTGTCGGAGGCGGTGTTTTCTTGTGGCAATTTGTCGGAGGCATTTAACCTTGCCTGAAATGATGCCTAGAAAAATCCAAACCCTTTTACCACCACCCGTAGAAGTGAAAGTTAAGTTTATAGTATCTACCGGGTAGAGTAGACACAGTAGATGTATGATCCTAGCGCCGTATTCGTTGCATCTGTTCTAGTCTCTGGAACTCGTGTACCCAGTTACAAACCCACCCCCTCTCTCCTCTCACATTTCAACGAAAACACACTTGTGTTTCTCTCTCTCTCGATCGATCGATGAGAATGGTGAAATCATGAGGAGGTTGTCGACGTCGATGAAGAAGCCCAGCAGCAGCAAGCCAGCAGCATTTCCACTACCGGACTCGGATCTTCAGCCAACCACCGCCCGGAGAAAGACCCGCGGGTCGTCGTCGGGTCTGCCCCGACTCAAACGGCCCGGGCTTCCGTCCGGTAAGCGCAGCAGGCCCGAGACGCCTTTACTTAAGTGGAAGATCGAAGACGACGACGACGACGACGACGAGAACGAGAGGCGGAAAGACCAAAATGAGGAGAGAGAGGAGGGTGGTGGTGGTGCGAGGAGGAAAGGTAGGAGGGGAAGAGAGGCACCTATGTCGGCAAGGAAGCTCGCCGCCGGACTGTGGCGGCTACAGTTGCCGGAGATGGGAGTCGAGCGAAGAAGTCCCCAGCAGCTAGGGTTTCAGGTAAGAGAGAGAGAGAGCTAGTTTTCTGGACTTCATATGCTATCTAAGATCTGAAATTTCTAGTCATAAATCAAAATAAGTCTCGTTTTCATGAATCTCATTTCAGTGGAATTTGACCTTTTTTATTTCAATTTTTTTTCTTTCATTTTTGATTGATGCATTTGGTTTGATCTGCAATATGGGATTGGATTTGGCAATGAGCAAGTTTACTGTTAATTTTTTCTTCTTCTTAAATTTCATTCTAGCTCTAGATTTGTTTAGTGCTTTTGATATGAGCTGATTTGGGTTGACTGGTATTTTGCATTGAAATGATTTGTTTCCCTTTTTGAAATGATGATCACTGTGATTCTAGGGTTCATGCTGAAATGTTTACTAAAGTGGATGTCTGTATAACTTTCCATCTATGGTATCTCTTAGTATGGTAATAATGATTGTTGAGAATTTCTCAAGTCTTTTTCTTTAATAAGATTGGTGATGTATACTTCAAGCTTTATCTTAATGATTTAGCATGGAACTGTGATCCACAAGTTACTGCAGCGTGACAATGGTGCTTTCAGTTGATGTCTTCCTGAAATCCGGGTTCTTGTGTGCTGCTTTTCATACAAACTGTTGTAGTGGTGCTGTACTCTCAAGCAGCGGGTATTTATGTGCTCTGTCGTATACTGTGGACAATGGGATTCATTTATCTTATCTTGTTTGCAGCCTGACGCTGGCCATATTGGGGCGCCATTTATCCGCCAACGCAATAGCAAAGCATTTGCTTCTGACGCCAAGGATAATGTACAAAGCCCTACTTCCACCTCAAGGAGTGGATTCTTGCGCAAGGTATGATTCTTCCAATCAATGTCCATGATTGTAAATTCTGAAAGTATATGATCTCAAGTACAATAAAAGTTCTTTAACGTTTAGGTGCACGTGGTAGATGTGCTGAGGTCCGTAAAATCCAGCTATCGGACATGAGCGTACCAATGTAGATTATATAGTTTTCCTATAATTTGTTTTACGTTACACTCATTAAATTGTATGTTCTCAAAAGAAGATTTTTTCTTTCTTTCTTTTCATTCTAATATCCTATATTGGTTTCCAAGGATTGAAATGTTATGGCAAAAGACTAAAGAAAAATTACATTTGGGTGATACAAAAAGAATTGATCTCAGTATTTCATTTCTCAGTGGATAACTTTAAATATGCAATCATACATTGTTGAGGAATTTTTTTTATAGAAGATTGTCTTAGTTGTATTGACCTGTACTGCATAAAATGTATTTATTTTATGCCTAAGGATTTTCTAAATAAAGAGAAACTAAGAAGATGTGGGAGATTTTGGGAATATGTGTATGTGAATCTACTCTGATACATATGAATTTCTTTCTTACATGGTCATTCCATTTTTTTGTTTTGTCTATTTAGATCATATAGACAACTGAAATGGATGAACAATTACTTGAATCTTACTAAGGAATAACTCATTCATATTCTTGAGATTCTGTAACAATTATCTCAGGTTTTCTTTCTTTAATTGTTGTCAGCATCTCTTATTTAATGTTAGTTTCTCCTCCTGTTTAATTGTAAGTTCTGTTTTTTGTTGTGTTTTACCTCTAACTCTTAGCTACAACCTTCATTTCAGTTATCCAACTCTGCCATGGAGGGTGCAACAAAATGGGATCCTGTTTGCTTGAAAACATCAGAGGAGGTACGGCAGATTTACAGCCAGATGAAGCTTCTTGACCAACAAGTGAGTGCTGCATCAGTGGTAAATGTACTTGAATCAGAATTAGAGCAGGCTCGAGCCCGCATTCAGGAGCTTGAGTTGGAGCGGCGTTCCTCAAAAAAGAAATTTGAACACTTCTTGAGGAACATGAATGAGGAAAAAGTTTCATGGCGGAGCAGAGAGCATGAGAAAATCCGTGCATTTATTGATGACATCAAGGTTGAATTGAACAGGGAAAGGAAGACTCGTCAGAGAACTGAAATACTCAATTCCAAATTGGTTAATGAGCTTGCTGATGCTAAGTTATCTGCAAAGCGATACATGCAGGACTATGAAAAGGAAAGAAAGGCAAGAGAATTGATTGAGGAAGTATGTGATGAGCTTGCGAAGGAAATTGGAGAAGACAAGGCTGAAGTTGAAGCATTGAAGAGAGAATCCATGAAACTCAGAGATGATGTGGAAGAGGAAAGAAAGATGCTGCAGATGGCTGAGGTCTGGCGTGAGGAGCGTGTTCAAATGAAGCTGGTTGATGCAAAGGTGGCAGTTGAAGAGAAGTATTCTCTCATGAACAAACTTGTGGCTGATCTTGAAAATTTTCTGAAGTCAAGTAGTTCAACCCCAGATGTGAAGGAAATGAGAGAAGGAGAATATCTGAGACAGGCGGCTGCCGCTGTAAACATTCAAGAAGTCAAGGACTTTTCATATGAACCCCCAAATCCTGACGATATCTTTTCTGTGTTCGAAGAAGTTAATTTTGGCGAGCCTAATGAGAGGGAGATTGAACAATGTGTTTCTTACAGTCCTATTAGCCATGCTTCCAAAATTCGCACTGTGAGTCCTCAAGTTGATGGAATCAACAAACACCGCATCCAGAGGCACTCAATTGCATATGTTGGTCAGAATGGTGACATAGAAGAAGATGAGAGTGGATGGGAAACCGTGAGCCATCTTGAGGATCAGGACTCCAGCTATTCGCCAGACTCCGCCCCTTCGGTAAATAAGAATCACCAAGCGAGTAATGTCTCAGAGAGTGGAACCGAGTGGGAAGAAGAAAATGAAGGGGAGGAAACACCAATTACTGAAATCAGCGAGGTTTGTTCTGTACCAACAAAGCAATCAAAGAAGGTATCAAGTATAGCACGGCTTTGGCGATCGGGCCCAAATAATGAAGACAACTTCAAGATGATCTCAGTAGAGGGCATAAATGGTAGGCTTTCAAATGGAAGGATATCCAATGGAGGAATCATGTCTCCTGATCGAGGGTTGGGTAAAGGCGGCTTTAGCCCCTCTGATTTAGTGGGGCAATGGAGTTCACCGGACACTGGGAATCATCATATTCGGGGTATGAAAGGCTGCATTCCTCTTGGTGCGCAGAAGAACAGTTTGAAGGCAAGGCTTTTGGAGGCGAGGTTAGACAGTCAGAAAATTCAATTGCGTCATGTGCTTAAACAGAAGATCTAGACGTAGAGCGGGGGAAAAGCTTGAAAAAAAACAGTGACAAACCCAGAAGACAATTAAGTATAAATTATCACTGGGCAAGGTACCAACCAATTGGAGGTGGTCATGAGGAGCCTATGAATAAATGCACATGACAACAGCCTCCTTTTACAAGCGATCCAGAAAAGCAAGGCATTATGTTGTATCATTTCACCATCTAGAGGATAGAATTTGAGGAAGTGGTAGACCAATGATGACATTTCCTAATTTGTAATATGTAATCATTGTTACGAGAAATGTTTCATTCAGTAGTTCAGTTCATAGTTTGGAAATCATCTGTGCTAGGGTGGGGGGATTTGATTTCGCGGAAAACAGCTTCTAACGAATGACATTATCACATTGATTTTGATCTAGTTAACAGCCGGAGACATCATAGGACATCATAGAGGGAGCTGATGAGTAGGGGAAACTTAGTTTCCAGGAATGAATACATATTGGAGGTTTAGGGCTCTAATTGAGTACAATACTTTGCAAGTAGTAGAGACAAACTGAAGGGCACAGTCGAAGAATACCAACATGGGGAGAAAGCACCCCTGATATATTTGGCCTCTGGTCGGTAGGATCAGAATGCATGATCCCATAAAATGGGCACACGGAGTACAACAATTCTATGTCTTTTGTTTTTCTTTTTGGTATCATGGTATATTTTACAACATACATTTTCTATTACAACTTATTAGACATCTTGGACACAACAAACAATGGATGAATACAAAGGAAATGAGGAATAGTGAAACAATGGATGAATACAAAAATCAGGAATCTCACAATTCCTCATTTCAACGAAATGACTATCTCTTGGTTCTGTTGTACACAGCTTCCGTTATCTGTATTCTTGAAAGTTGACATGGCCCGTCGCCTTCGCATGCTCTACAGCTTCCTGAATATTTATTAAAATTTTCCGTATTATAAGATGTAGGATGCACAATCACAATTCACTACACGCAGAAAGAAAAATAAAATGGCAAGCACAATTTATAATCATGTATTATTACCTTCTGGCCAATGAGTCCTACTTGGCACACCCCACAGCGCAGAGTGAAGTTTGCAGTATCTGTGTAGCTCCTTTTACTGAGAAGCGGCGTCATCAAATCAAGGGATGATCACGCATTGCAAAATTGTATATACACATATACCTGAGCTAAAGGATTACCAGAAGCAGTAAACGAGGAACTGGACAAACCTAAAAAGCTAAGGAACTCAAGAGAAAAGGAAAAACACTAACCAAAAGTAACCACATTTACCAGAACCATTCAGATGAAAATTTATTCAGATTCTACAAGGGTTCAGGGATAAAAAAACATGCGACATTTGTCCTATAGTTCTATGTTTTAGATATAAATTGAATATGCTACTTTCATGTTTAGGTTTGTAAAACTGGTTGTTTTTGTATGGCATCAGTTTCACTAGAAAGCTTCTATAACAATGCAAGTGCATAAAGCCCAAAATACCCTAAACCAGGTGGTCTATAGTCTAGTTCTTTGAGTTTGATCACTCTAAACATGCTAATTCCAGACTTGAACTTTCTTCACCCTAAAGAGGCATGTAATGTTCAGAGTTCAATATCTG
This sequence comes from Geum urbanum, assembly GCA_946800695.1. Classification (NCBI taxonomy): domain Eukaryota; kingdom Viridiplantae; phylum Streptophyta; class Magnoliopsida; order Rosales; family Rosaceae; genus Geum; species Geum urbanum. Next base: position 50,342,414 of record OX327001.1, on the reverse strand, counting down.
AACACATACTGTTAGATAGAATTGCATGTAAACATTTTAGATTTAGTAAAGGTGCACGATCAGATCAACAGTTCTACCTTTGTTGGTCTTTCACAAGATTAAGAGTGAGCTGCTCCACTGGCCCAATGGACGTGTCCTTAATGGAAAATATAGTCTGATCAAACTCCTCCGGGGCTTCCTCAAATGGAGACATCTATTATAACATAGAAAATTAATGGTCACTAAATAATCTAGTCACACATAAACCTCAAACAGTGGAAAGCAGATAAAGGTTAACCGGAGTAGAAGTATGCCAGTGAATAAACCAACTATAACTACAAGAATCTACCACAAAGACAACCAAATACTGCAAAACCAAAACTATCCAGCACAAACTTATGCCCAAATAACACAAGAGATGAAAAGGACCATTTGTTTGGTCACTTTGTGCAGTTGGCAAGAAGATGTCTCATGATGACTGAATACTAATGAGGTGAATATAGCAAAGTCAGGAATATTCCTCCACATTGGCAAGCAGAAAATTACAAATAGATTTGAAATAAAATGGCATTGTGCACATACAGCTAATGCATCATAATGGAGCCCATCGTAGATCAGCATAACCCTTTCTGAATAGTTTTTCTCCTGTTAACAGATTCAAATGGGGAAAAAGTTAAGTATTGGAGAGCTGACAAGATTAACACGCAATAGAACTAAGGGTTACCTGACCATACAAATCACAACGTGTAGTTTGTATATCATATGCTGCAATTTCACGTCCATAATAATCTGCTAAAATTGAAAGTTCTATAGCACCTGGGCAACAAATTAGAGAGTAACAGTCAGCAAGCGAAATGAAAAGCAGTGCTTGATGGAAACAGAGACCTCAACCACAGAAGAGAGATTAGCCAAGGGGGCGGACAAACTATACCTTGAGCAGAACAGGCCCAAAATTATGATAAATCTAAATTTATGAATTTTCAAGGGACATATGATAAGGTTTAACCAGAAGTAATAAAAAATGCGATGAAAAAGACTGTTATTGTGATATCTGTTTGGTGACCAAAAGCCACATGATGCATAGGAACAAGATACGAACCTCCCCATTTGTCCGGGTTGAGAATCCAAGCACAATACTCTGCATTCGGTTTACCTAGAATTGCTTCAGAATATTGAGTTGGATCACTTGCTACCGTTGCAGCAATAACCTTCAAACAATGACCACATAGTATGTAAGTAGCAGTATCAAACCTGTGCCTGCTTAAATGAAAACAAAAATGTCACAATATAGATCAAGACCTGTCTCAACTCAGGGGCTTTAAGCTTGTCATGGTCCATCACATACCTGCAAATAAAGGGTAACACTTGATTGATATTATTGACCTTTCCAGTAGATAACAATTAGTATGGACCTAAAAAACTCAAGCTTACCCAACTGCATTGAAGAGGCAACTATTGTCTGAGGGAATAACTCTTCTAACTACGGTCCCTTCCATATTATAGAACTCTCTGAAAAATTTCAGAAACATAAAAATTTAGACAATGATGCTTTGATCCATCCAAGAGCAAATTTCACATTAATTCTGATTCAAGAAATTAGATAAGTAGAAATTGACTGGTGAAACTCATGCTCGTCTAGACTAACCCAATTCAATCACAGGTGGAAATAACTTTCTACAGGAGAAAATTTAAAATCTTTCTAACATCAACTCAAACTACTTCGAATAAAAAAAAAAACTTTGAGGACTCCCTTCTCATATTAAATGTTCTTTTCCATGATAAACATGACAAAAGGTATCTAAAATCTCTAAAACCGACCCAGAATTACACAGTTATATGTGAATACAAAATCATAAAAGAATTCCACACGGCAACAAGCTTGAGATTCAGAGACCCAATATCAAATTGATCAAAAACTTGAGCTTGAACTCACCAAATCGGAGCAATATGGTAAACAAATATAGCTACAACGATGTTAGATGTACCCAGATGGCCAGATCTATCTCTCTCTCTATATATATATATATATATATATATATATGGTTTTAGGAGTAACTTTGCAGTAAAGAAAACGAGGAGAGCCCAAGACCATTCAAATAAATATAGCATTAGCAATTTAATAACAGCATAGAGAAAGGATTTGAAAGGTCTTGAGAGAAGATAAGAAAAGAGAAGAGAAGAACAAAGGACTTGCCTTTTCCGTGCGTGTTTTTATGCTTTCCTTTTCGGGGTGATAAAGGTAGTTGGCTCGCTCGGTGGTGCCGCCTGGTTTTGGTGCGATTGCTTCTGTCTTGTAGTTTTATACGTTTTTTTAAGTGAATCGGTAGTATATAAATCTAGTAAGTTATAAGAAGGAACGTCAGAGTGTCCGACCCGATAGAAAAAATTTCTTAAAAGTGACTATTACAATTCAAGTAGGTACCCAACAATTATAGTTAAACGTGATTAAGTGTAGAACAAGTAACTAAAAGTTACGTCTAAAGAAATCGGTCGCCCCACAGTCTATCTAGCTATGCCACCCCAAGAATACTACATCAATACAATTCGGCACTCCTCAGCTTTTTTTCATCTCGAGTGCCACTGAATTCCTCTGTGTGGGGTGTCGTGCACAATTCCACTGGACGAAGTTTGGATGCCAGATCGAAGAGACAAGAAAAGCCCATCTATTCATCAGTGAGTAAGTAGCCTAAGTAAAGATAAGCTTTAAGCACACTTTGAGCCCTAGCAAGTAGAGCACCCAAAGCCCAAGCCCACTCCCCCAGTCTAGAACAGACGAAGCTCACCCTTTGCCTCATTAGATTATGGCCGAGAAAGTCTTGCCGGCCATGCGTGCTTCTGGTTTCCATCGCCGTCGTCCATTGATCGTCGGCCCAAAACTGTCGACGTCGCTCTGCCACCCAACCCGAAATCGAGCTCGCCATGGTTGCAACCTCCTGATCCAAAACTTTGAACGCTGAGCTGGCTACTGCCTCCACCGTGCCATCATCTCTGCCCCACCATCGCGAGCCGCCATCGGAATAGGACCTCCTCGACGACCAAAACTCGTTGCTCAAGTTGTAATCTCGCATGCGAGGGTCCCAGCCTTACACCCCTCTCACTCATCCATGAATCTAATCCCGAGCTACCTATTGCAAACGAGGCCAATACCGCCTCCTTCATCTTCGTCGACCTTCTGCCCTAAGTAGGAGCGACAGTGAATGGAGAAGATTTCCAGTAAGAGAGTGGCGGCTTTGATCTCCAAAACCTAGCCATGCTAGGTTTCTCAACACCCATCCAAAATACCCGGAGCTGTCAACACCCAAACGTCTCTAACACCCAAATACTTCAAGAGTCATATACCTTTCTGCAAGTTTGAGCTCTCGTTCATACAAAAAGTTACGCAGAAAGATGTACAACACTACCTTATGGACGTCTCATTGTAAGCGGTACGTACTATCTACCATCACACACGCATACGCGTATTATAAATACGTCCCAATCTTCTTCTTTTTTCATTAACTTTCTATATGTTTTGATTTAGATAATACGTAGTGATTCGAAACTAAAAAAAATAAGAAGTTAATTTTTCGAGAAGCACATTTTTATGACAACTCAAAGCCTTAAGACAACTCTAAGAAAACCACTAGACTTTTTGCACTTGTAATCACTTCGGTCACTCCAATTGTCCAATGAGATTTTTTATGTTAATTACCAAGAAACATATTGCATTGAACATCTGCTGAGGAGTTAGTATTTGGTGCTGGCTTGTTTATATAATTTTTGTAGTCTTTTGTTATTGTTCGAGATGTTTTACGTGAATTTTTTGGGCGTTGCTTCACCGTCCTTATTTTTGAACAAAAATTGGCTATTTTTATCTAATCAATAAATGTCACTAGTAATGTTCTAGTGGTCAGTGAATTTTTGGTAAGTTATCATTAGATTTGTATCCACCCGACAGATAATATTTAATTGCCTCACAACTATTTTTTAATTACCTACTGTTTAGATACAGAGTTAACAACAATTGACCACAAATATAACTTATCACCAGAATATTATTCGTTATTTTTGTTTATAACTTACTAGAGTATAGGTGCCCCGGGGTGTGAGATGTGGGAGGTTGTTTTTTTCTTCTACTAAAAATAGAAAGAAAAAAAATAGGAATAGGAATAGTAATTTTCTCTTTTATTTAATTTGTTAATTTTCTCAAATTACATTTTTATCCATTAGTTTATTCATTCTTTTTATTCTCAACATATATAAATTTTTATTTTTATCCAAAATATCCAAAACATTTCACTTGCTTATTTCTAATCGTGATTTTTTCACTTAAAAACTAAAAATAAGCAGTTTTTCTTATTTTACCAAACACTCATTCTATCAAAATAGTTCACAATAAACCGATTTATTTCAAAAAAACTCAACCCCAAACAGGGCATTAATATATAAAGATTACGTTTCACATTCTCTTCTTAGCATCTCATCTCCTAGTCCAATGAGTCCAATCACTAAAATCCAGGCAGTACATAAATGGGAAAGCTTATCATCATTTCAAAATGTATTAGAAATGTGGTTCATGTTTCTTGCCAAAATAATATGTGATTCATGTTCGATAGAAACAATTTATATGTTGTTGAAGGAGAAAAGTATAGAAGATATGCAATAGACTGAAATTATATTTTTATTTATTGATAGATGACCTTATATAGGCATTACAATTTGTTACAAATCCATATCCCTATAAATCACGGATTGATAGAATATCTACTTCTATTCTAATTAGGACAAGAAACACACCGGTATACCAGTAATATTATTTCCCTTAAACACTCCCCCTTGTGTCGCAATCCTAATGTATGATGCATAACTTGTTGCCTCACTAAAATTTTTGCCAAGCAAACAAAAATCTATTGGGTAAAACAAAAGCTTGGTCGAAGGGAAAAAAAGTACAACACTTCAACTACAAAGCGACCACATATAATGTAGACTCCCCCTGATGTCTACGAAATGAACTCCCCCTGATCAGTAACTCAATATTGGAGTTCAGACAATCTACGCATACCAATGCTCTCACATGCTTTACAAATGTAGATTTAGATAATGACTTGGTAAACAGGTATGCAACATTATCTGTCAAACAAACCTTATTCATATGAATGTTCAATAACTGCTGTTGTTCTTGATTGAAGAAAAACTTCGGCAATACGTGCTTGGTATATATTGAGTATTTACTGACCCGAACCCGACTCGCATATTTTTTTTATAGTTTATTTATTATATTTTTATAATTTATATCTAAATTTTAATATATATATATACATATATTTTTATAAAATAGTAACATTTATAATCTATTTTATATATTTTTTTATTTTAACTATTTTTTATTTGGGTAAATGGGCCGGGTTTGGGTATTTCATATCCGACGGGTTCGGGTCGGGTAACAATCCGAACTAAAAATTTTTGGGTTTGGGTCGGGTTTATTTCGGGTTCGGGTACCCAAAACCCGACTCCGACCCGACCCGTTGTCATTCCTAAATGAAACAAGTAAAGATTCATAAAGCCAGCCAAGCATTTTCTCTCCTTCACCCCATTGCCAGTCTCCCAGGAGAAATTTTTCCAGTTTCCCATCACTTTGGCTAGATTATTTGACAGACTAGTAAAAATTTGACACCAGACAACGGTAATAAACGTTAGTAGTATCATAATATCTTATATATAGTAATAATAACAGGTATAATTCTTAACATTATTAATATAGAACCGTTAACACCACCACCACCCCATCCTCACGTGACCCCAACCAAAGTTGATTTTATGTCCCGTTTTTCTTTTGAAGTGAAACGGTAGAATAGGTAGCTGGTAAGTTACAAGGACAAACACCAATTATCGGTCTGATAGAAAGAACCTCCCAAAGTAACCTATACTATTACAATTCAAACGAGTACCCAACAACATAGCTAACACTACAAGAAAACATCACTTAGACCACAGAAACGTAATTGTTCTGTGGTCCAAGTTAAACTTGGACGACGAAGACTACTATCTCCGTGATCCAAGTTCCACCTGGACAACGGAGAAGTCACCGAGGTCCAGGCGAGCACCTGGACGACAGAGATAGTAGTCTCACTTGGATACGTTCGCCGTAACATAATATATAATTAGAATAACTTTCAAAAAATAATAAGTTCGTGAAGGGTTTCATCGGCACAGTCAACCGCAAAACGGAGATTTTGACAAACCGGAAACGTGGATACAAGACATTTCGTAACTCCGATTTTAGAACCGTTGAAGCTCACACACCAAGAATTGTATACTCTATAGTCTTGATGAAAAAAATATGCATTGGGAGATGGTCTAGATGGTCATTGTCTTAGAAAACAAATTACAAATTCTGCACCTGGACGACGGAGATGAGCTTATCCGTGGTCCAGGTGAGTACTTGGACGACGGAGAACTCATTCTCCGTCGTCCAAGTCAGTACCTGGATGACGGAGAAGCTCATCTCCATCGTCCAGGTGCAAACCCTGAATTCAGGGGTTAGGGCCTAACTGTTTAGGGTTTAGGGTTTAGGGTTTTTGGTTCACTTGAACGACGCATATGTGATTCTCCGTCGTCCAGGTGCGTACTTGGACGATGGAAAACTCATTCTCCGTTTTTCAGGTGTCTCCGTTCAATTCTTCTAATTCAATTTGCTTAAAAATTTGTTGATCTGATCCGCTCCGATCCGATCCACTCCTCGATCGATTCGATTCGATTCGATTCGATCCGATTTGGATCCATTAATTAATTAATTAATTAAATTTAATTTACGTACGTCGGTCGATCCGATCCGAGCATGGACGCGTGTAATTAATTAATTAAGTAAAAAAATAATAGTTTTACATACGTACATACGTACTCCTCCTTATAATATTTATATTAATTTTTGATCGATGATGCATCGATCATATATTACAATAATTACAATAATTAATTATCAATTAATAATCCTCGTCGTATAATTGTACTCATCCCCGTTATCCGATTGCTTGTCCTCCTCATCATACTCAACATCGTCCGACGAATAACCTGAGTCCTCGTCCGCGTCCTCATCCTGCACGTCTTCTTCATCTACCTCATTAATGGCATCGATAATCTCATCTTCAGTTAGATCTGTACAACCATCAAGCATGGGTAACCGTTCACCATCTTGAACCAGGTCCATTATATCGGAGCGGATGACAGAAATATTAGGCTCTTGATAGGCAGGAATGTCTCTTTCTGGTTCAGCAGCATCTTCAGTCGCCGGTGTCCCTTCAATTGTCTCTGTATTCCATATTCCTCGATGAGAGATATGGTTCACTATTTTCCACCATTCACCAGCTTTCGGATCGTCGAGATAGAACACCTGCCTAACTAAGGTGGCGAGAGCGAAATGCTCATCCTCATACCAGCTTGAGTTTGTATCGACTGATAAAAGTCCCAGGTCTTCCTTTGTACGCCTGAACCATCTTCACTTGAATAGGAAAACGTTGACATCATTCCCGTAACATAGATGAACCACATTTACAATAGCCCCGTAATATAGATCATTGTCTTTCCCAACCGCTACCCCACTGTTTTGTGTTCTTCTTCCTTCATCTCGGGCCAATGAATGGAACTTTACACTATTCACAAAACATCTGGGATAAATATAGTGTTTAATCGGCTTCCCTGCTAGCAAGTGCTTTGGCCAGGACCACCACCCCCCATGGTTTTCAGATTTTTGCAGATCAATCATGTGCGAAAATGGGCAAATATAAGGGTTTATTTTCTACAAACATGATCGATATGTATATAAATCACTAAATACCGAGATGTACGTACGTACCCATTGGAAGAAATAATCAGGGAACTTTTTCTTAACCATTTTCTTAATCCATGCCGAACACTTGTCTGGATTTAACACCTGAAGCCTCTCCCTGTATGACATCATGTACGGCTCAACTTCGTCACAGTCTCGCAACACTACCCAATGTGCTTCAATAAGTTCTTCCCGTGTTAACGATTACTTTAATACTCCTCTAAACGGTCGGACGACATTGGTGACGACAGAAAGATTGATGCGGGCACTGGGATCGGAGGCAGTGGGAGGTGGTGGATCTTTGAGATACCTATTGCAGTAAGTAACACACTCATGCATTAGGTATGTCTCAGCTATGGAGCCATCCGGGGCCGACCTGTTTTTAACGAATCCTTTATACTGTCCAAGCTGTCTACAAAATCAAACGTACACTAAGAATAAGTACATATAGCTACAAATCTCCAGTAGAACAAATTATGAATTGAATCACCTGTATAATTAATATATTTGTACGTACATTTCTTAAGGATACATCCAAGTATACTGGACCGGACCAGAAATGAGCACCTGCTCGGGCAGGTGGATCATTAGGTGAATCATGATGTCAAAGAAAGCAGGGGGAAAAATCATCTCTAGTTTGCAAATGATGTGCACAATTTGTTGTTGCAGTTCCACCACATCTGACTTCTTTAATTCTCTGGCGCATAACCTCTGCCACCATCTACACAATGCCACTATTGGTTCTACGATGTCACGAGGTAAATATGGTCTAATTACCACTGGAATCAGACGTTGCAGCATAACGTGATAGTCAAGTGTCTTTAAACCAACAAACTTGAGTTGCACCTCGTCCACTGCTCCAATTATAGTAGCTGCATACTTAGCCGGATAACGAACGCCCTTAAACCAGTGAAATACAGAACGTCTAAGTGTCGGCTTCACTGTGTAAGGTGCAGCTGTCATCTTGTTGTACACTCCTTTCCTATCCCTCCTCAACCACAAGGGACGACGTAGATTCTGTGACGACCCGGACCAGAATCAGCAGTATGATCAGCTTGGTTGATGAGTTTGTGTGTAGTCGCAGAGTTGTTCGACAGTTATTTGTATCCCCAGACTCGTAAACGACTTAATTATTGGCCGAGAATTGGAGCTGGGTCTCTTCTCGAGAGTCGTTGTACGTGTGATTATGAGTTTGTGGGCGGTTCCGGATCGTTATTTGGACGACCGAGGAATTAGTTATGAATATTTGAAGTTCAGATTTAAATGACGGGTTTGTTCGCGACTAAATTACCGGACGAGAATTTGGTCTCGGCTTCTTCACGGAAGTTGTTCGGAATTTAATTTCGAGTTCGTGGGAACTTCCGGAGCATGATTTGGAGTTACGAGGATTTAGTTGCGAATATTTCCGTTTGTTGGTTATTTAGTCGATTTAATATATGTTTGGGTTGAATGGTTGACTTTTTATCCGATTGGCCAATGTGTTTAACTTCGAGTGATTATTGAAGAGTACGTCGAGATGAATTTGTGGCCGCGAGAATTATTTGAATCGGATATGCGACGAGAAAGTTACGCGCGTTTGAAGTTTGTCGAATTGGATAATTATGGGTTTCCTTTTCGGGAAAGTATAAATAGTGGACTTGCTCCTTTGGGAAAGTCAAAACAGGAATAAATGTGTTTGATCGAGTTGACTCGGTCAACTCGGTGGAGAGAAGGTGGTGTTCGACGGTGGCTATAGCTTCCATGGTGGCGAGGGGTTTCCGGCCACCTCCGAGGCCGAGACCGGACCCAAACGTTTTGTCTCGGTGTCCCGACCATGATTCCGGCCACCCCTCATGGCGAGGGTGGCTGTGGAGAGGAAATTTCCGGCGAGAAAACGGTGAGGTTTTGGACCAATTCGGGTTCATGATTTTCGGTGGAGTTGAGCTATGAAATTGATTGGGCTTTGTAGCTCTTCCCTCCACGAATCTAACTAAATTGGTTTGGAGTTTCAATTCGGTTTGAGTTGGGAGAATTCTTGATTTGAATTTTGTGTTTCATTTTGGTTTATCATGAAATTGGATGAGTTAGAGTGAGAATTGGCCTTTGTTGTAGTTGACAAAGTTGCTCAGTGGGTGATTTTGCATGGAGTGGTGGTTGCTCCGCCTTGAAATTCTCCGTCCGGCAGCGGCGCCGCCGTGGGTGGCGGTCAACGCGGCGGTCAACGGTCAACGGCGGTCAAACTTTGACTTTTTGGGATTTTCGACAAGTTGCATGTCATTTGACTCGAAATCGCGCCCCGATCGCAGTGGGGAGGTTCGTTTTTCAAGATGAGCGTCCGAATGTAAAGTGAGGGGTTCGTGATCGTTGTTTAGGCGAGGGATTTTCCGCCGGATCACGGGTTAACGCGAATCGCGTTACGCCAGACTGTGAGTGGACAAGTTTATATTTTCACTGTTGATTTGCGAGTTCGTGGATTTTATGATTTCCGTATTTAATTATACGATGTTGTGATATATGTTGTTTCCGGAGGTATTATATATGTGTTTATTTGTGATGGCATTTAATACATCGATGTACCAGAGTTGAGAGATTCCTCTGGGCGGGGTTGAGTGGTCCCCTGCGTGCCGCCAGGGTTGAGTGGTCCCCTGGCCTATCACTGTCAGGTTTGAGCGATTCACCTGACGTCGGGTTTGAGAGGTCGCCCGACAACCTCCGTGTATATATATATGTGTTGTGTTTTCCGAACTCGCACTGATTTGTATTGAGTATGTTTATAAACTGGTGAAAGGCATATGTTATTTTCGTCCACTCACTCTAACGTTTATCGTTTTTATTTGCCTTTCCCCTGGGCTTTTCGGTTTCCGTGCCCAGTTTGCAGTTCGGACTCTGGTGTCGCACGTCGTGGTCGGAGGCATAGTACTCGAGCGGTCTTATTTCTTCCAGTAGGTTTATTGTTCTACCTACTGCGGTATACATATATGGTTATGTATTAGAAGTCGCTCTGAGTTTCCTGTTGTATATGTTATACGATTTTAAACCCGGATTTCAGTAAAGTACTATATTTTGTATTGTTTACTTTACTGTTGAGATATTGAGAAATCCGGATGGGATTGGTGCCCACGGTTTGATTTTTGTGGCATAGGTTGGAGTGTGTTTTACGCGTGCAGGTAATGGTAATTCCACGCTAGTAACGAAACTCTGCCCCAATTTCAAAAAGTTTTTGTTGGTTCGTGTTTTCGAAGGGGTTCGATTCCGATTTAGGGTGCTAAATCGGGGTTGGGTCCTTTCATCTTGGTATCAGAGCATTAGGTTATAGGTTCTGTAGACTTCTGTAGTCGTGATTACTAAGGATATTTGAGAATGTACAGCATGTCTGGAATGGTGACCCGACCGGCCGGCGGATAATCATCAAATTCCGGGTGTTGTATACTTTCAAATATTTGAAGTTCCATGATTACGTTCCACTTGTTGTGAACGATATTGTATTCAATAGGATGCCTCCTGATGTGCTTTCCGTGTCGTTTCGGTTGTGGATCCTGTTGAGGATCAATCGACGCGTGATTTGCCAGTGAACTGCAGATTTGGATGGGTATTCTGAGTTCAAAGATTTATGTGGCACAGTTTGCCTGGGGATGTGTATGTGAGAGTCTACATGTTGCCTCAGAGCTGAGAGTTATGGCAGTTGATGTGTGCCTGAGTCAGATCAGTGTATTTTGTGGGCTGTTATTGTGTGAGTTCCGGTTGCGACTCCATGGCCTACATTCAGAGTGATGCTTACACGGTAATGGTTTTATCAGGCTATCCAGCGATCGAATGTGGAGTGGTTACCCACCTGAGGCAGAGATGCATTATCCACATATTTGTTCCGGTTGCACGTGTTACGCGGCTTCAGAGGAAGCAGTGCACGAGATTCGAGATGAGTTTGAACCTGAGCATCAGAGAGAGTCTGATTGATATGCCTCGAGACATCCGTGAGGAGCTTAGTGTGTTGCACTCAGTGGCGAGGCTATTATGAGGAAAAGATGTATGTGGTTTTCGATGTGATGGTTCGAGGGAAGTGGATTTAGTTGAGATTTTGATGAGGTTGAGTTCCGACACTTCGGGATCAGTGACTTCATCAGGCTGTGGTCTTTTCGATTATGTTGAGGATCCTCTGCTGATCCATTTGGCGATGGCGGAGATCACTAAGTAGCGGACTTGCTCCTGTAGCATGAGTTTGGGCGATCATTGGTGATCCTTTCACGCAGCAGGTGTTGCGGTGATTTGTGTTCTAGGAGCACTTTTAGTTGTTGTTTCGGTGGCCAGGAGGGTCACGTTGCGAGGGAGCGCCTCAGCGAGCTGTTGTATTGGTTCGACGAGATGGTGTATTGACTACCGAAGCCTGATTCGCTTCAGAGAAGAGTGAGTATCCTCCGCTTCGGATTGACGAGTGGTTTGATCAGCTTCCGAGAGCTTCAGTCTTTTCGAGGATTGATGTCGGATCCGGATATCATCAATGGAGGTCTGATGAGTCAGTTGTGACTATGTTAGCTTTCGGATCTCGGTGTATGCATCTGGAGTTCTTGGTCACTTCATTGGTTGACCAATGCTCCGTAGATCGTGTGGACTTGATGGACCATGTGTTCAGACGGTTTCTGGACGGGTTGTGGTCATGTTCGTTGGTGATGTCCTGATGTATTTCAGGAGTGAGGACCAGCACCTGAAGCAGTTGCGAGCGGTTTCGCGGACTTTGCGAGACGACCAGGTGTTTGCGAGGTTCAGCTAGTGTGAGTTTTGGCCCATTAGCGTAGATATTTTGGGTTGTTTGATGCTAGCCGAAGGAGTCGGCATGGATCCTGACCGGTTCGAAGCCGTGTGGATTTGGAGTTGCCCTACTATTGTACCAGAGATCAGGGGTCTCTTGGGTTTGGCAAGCTTTTACCGACGGCTTTGTGCAGGATTTTCCCGGATTGCTACTCTACTTTCCGGATTGACGATGAAGGCGTCAAGTTCGAGTAGTTCGATGCACACGAGAAGAGTTACTTACTCCTGCAGGATGGTTGATCGTTGCTTCGGTTTTGTCCTTACTTGGCGACCGCGACGAGTTCGTGAGTTATGGTGTTGCATTGAGGTTTGGATTTGGTTATGCTTTGATGCTGTGTAGCAGAGCGGTGGCTCATGATTCCAGGCAGTGGAACTTTGGGTGTAGCTGTCTTTGTGTTAGCATCAGTGAGTTTGTGACACTACAGCTATGGCGTGCAGTGAGGTGTAGGATGTACACTGATCATTTGAGTTTCCTCCACTTGCATTTTCGGCCAGATTTGGGCTTGAGGCAGTGTAGACGGATGGGGTTGACTCACGACAAGGGCTGCACCTTTGAGCTTGTTTGAGAAAGGCTAGTGGCTGCATTCTGACCATCCGTTTGGGATGTTGTTGTTGATGCATTCAGTCGAGAGTCGAGAGCTTCAGTATTACATGTGTGTATGTGTGGCTTGAGTTTCGGTGTTAGCCGAGTATGGGCTACGAGAGCTGAGTTTAAGTATGATGGTGTTGAGGCTCGTGGTTTTGCGCGCATTTGACGCTAGTGGTACCGAGATGTGTCTGATATTTCGAGTTACTACTCGTGATGCAACATGAAGAACGATATAGCAGCTTGTGCGAGCGCAGCTTGTGTGTGCTGATGCCACATTCGTCGACTGGCGATGGCTAGGAGGCAGAGACTTGCCGAGATGTGTTAGCCATTTGAGATTTTCGGTTAGACGTGACGGTTGCTGCTGTGATTGTGTGTGTATGTGTACAGTTTGGTTGTGATACCAGTTGTCAGGCCTTTGTGGATCATTTGACGAACTCAGTACAGTTCCTTGTACTTTCGGAGATGATTCCAGTGGTTGGCTGGCATAGTTGTGTTTGACGGAGATTGGCCATCTACGTGGTGTACCTGTGTCCCAGTTCGCCGATCGAAGTAATCAGCTACGACTAAGTGTTGGTGAGCTTTGCAGCGAGCATTGGAGACCAAATTACGAGCTAGTACCGGTTCTTATCCTCAGATTGGCGAGCGATCTTCGAGGATTATTCAGGCCTTGGAGGGCATGTTGTGGACCTCGGTATTACAGTACCGGTTTGTTGACTACTATGATTTTGAGGTTGTTTGATGTTGATTTGAGGAATGTTGTTGTACTCCACTGTGTTGGAGTGAGTTTGGTTGAGTTTGGGTTGACGTTTGATTCTGATTTTGTGGAATGTGTTACCACAGACTGTCAGGTTAGCGGAAATGGGCTGATTATTGCTCAAGTTCGACTTTTGGGCTATGTTGATATGAGTGTGTGAGTTATGTTGTTGTGTGTACACTGAGTTGTGATTTGCCTTTTTGATCCGTTTGTGGTCATATGCGAGTTTGTGTTTTGGCTCGTATAGTTCGGCATCGCCTATAGCGTTGGCTTTTATGTGTGTTGTGTTCCGTGTGGTGGAACTACATTTCAGGTTGTTACGTGTGGTGTACCTTATCGGTTCCTTATGCAGGAACACTTGGCGATTGTGTGAGCCAGTTCAGATTTGTGATTTGAGGGTACAGAGATTCCAGTACGGAAATATCTCCTATTGTGGAGTTTGTGATTAGAGTTGTTTATTTGAGATTGCTGTTGGTGAATTGAGCAGTATGCAGAGGCATTGCTCCTACCTTTGAGTTGGCAGACTTGGAAATTTCGAGGTCGAAATTTTTCTAAGGGGGGTGGATTTGTGACGACCCGGACCAGAATCAGCAGTATGATCAGCTTGGTTGATGAGTTTGTGTGTAGTCGCAGAGTTGTTCGACAGTTATTTGTATCGCCAGACTCGTAAACGACTTAATTATTGGCCGAGAATTGGAGCTGGGTCTCTTCTCGAGAGTCGTTGTACGTGTGATTACGAGTTTGTGGGCGGTTCCGGATCGTTATTTGGACGACCGAGGAATTAGTTATGAATATTTGAAGTTCAGATTTAAATGACGGGTTTGTTCGCGACTAAATTACCGGACGAGAATTTGGTCTCGGCTTCTTCACGGAAGTTGTTCGGAATTTAATTTCGAGTTCGTGGGAACTTCCGGAGCATGATTTGGAGTTACGAGGATTTAGTTACGAATATTTCCGTTTGTTGGTTATTTAGTCGATTTAATATATGTTTGGGTTGAATGGTTGACTTTTTATCCGATTGGCCAATGTGTTTAACTTCGAGTGATTATTGAAGAGTACGTCGAGATGAATTTGTGGCCGCGAGAATTATTTGAATCGGATATGCGACGAGAAAGTTACGCACGTTTGAAGTTTGTCGAATTGGATAATTATGGGTTTCCTTTTCGGGAAAGTATAAATAGTGGACTTGCTCCTTTGGGAAAGTCAAAACAGGAATAAATGTGTTTGACCGAGTTGACTCGGTCAACTCGGTGGAGAGAAGGTGGTGTTCGACGGTGGCTATAGCTTCCATGGTGGCGAGGGGTTTCCGGCCACCTCCGAGGCCGAGACCGGACCCAAACGTTTTGTCTCGGTGTCCCGACCATGATTCCGGCCACCCCTCATGGCGAGGGTGGCTGTGGAGAGGAAATTTCCGGCGAGAAAACGGTGAGGTTTTGGACCAATTCGGGTTCATGATTTTCGGTGGAGTTGAGCTATGAAATTGATTGGGCTTTGTAGCTCTTCCCTCCACGAATCTAACTAAATTGGTTTGGAGTTTCAATTCGGTTTGAGTTGGGAGAATTCTTGATTTGAATTTTGTGTTTCATTTTGGTTTATCATGAAATTGGATGAGTTAGAGTGAGAATTGGCCTTTGTTGTAGTTGACAAAGTTGCTCAGTGGGTGATTTTGCATGGAGTGGTGGTTGCTCCGCCTTGAAATTCTCCGTCCGGCAGCGGCGCCGCCGTGGGTGGCGGTCAACGCGGCGGTCAACGGTCAACGGCGGTCAAACTTTGACTTTTTGGGATTTTCGACAAGTTGCATGTCATTTGACTCGAAATCGCGCCCCGATCGCAGTGGGGAGGTTCGTTTTTCAAGATGAGCGTCCGAATGTAAAGTGAGGGGTTCGTGATCGTTGTTTAGGCGAGGGATTTTCCGCCGGATCACGGGTTAACGCGAATCGCGTTACGCCAGACTGTGAGTGGACAAGTTTATATTTTCACTGTTGATTTGCGAGTTCGTGGATTTTATGATTTCCGTATTTAATTATACGATGTTGTGATATATGTTGTTTCCGGAGGTATTATATATGTGTTTATTTGTGATGGCATTTAATACATCGATGTACCAGAGTTGAGAGATTCCTCTGGGCGGGGTTGAGTGGTCCCCTGCGTGCCGCCAGGGTTGAGTGGTCCCCTGGCCTATCACTGTCAGGTTTGAGCGATTCACCTGACGTCGGGTTTGAGAGGTCGCCCGACAACCTCCGTGTATATATATATGTGTTGTGTTTTCCGAACTCGCACTGATTTGTATTGAGTATGTTTATAAACTGGTGAAAGGCATATGTTATTTTCGTCCACTCACTCTAACGTTTATCGTTTTTATTTGCATTTCCCCTGGGCTTTTCGGTTTCCGTGCCCAGTTTGCAGTTCGGACTCTGGTGTCGCACGTCGTGGTCGGAGGCATAGTACTCGAGCGGTCTTATTTCTTCCAGTAGGTTTATTGTTCTACCTACTGCGGTATACATATATGGTTATGTATTAGAAGTCGCTCTGAGTTTCCTGTTGTATATGTTATACGATTTTAAACCCGGATTTCAGTAAAGTACTATATTTTGTATTGTTTACTTTACTGTTGAGATATTGAGAAATCCGGATGGGATTGGTGCCCACGGTTTGATTTTTGTGGCATAGGTTGGAGTGTGTTTTACGCGTGCAGGTAATGGTAATTCCACGCTAGTAACGAAACTCTGCCCCAATTTCGAAAAGTTTTTGTTGGTTCGTGTTTTCGAAGGGGTTCGATTCCGATTTAGGGTGCTAAATCGGGGTTGGGTCCTTTCAGATTCATTGATTCCAGATCTTTGCGCGCTTTGGGATTATCTTTAGTCTTGAACTTAATACCGAGAATTGTTCCCACCACGCTGTCGCACACATTCTTTTCTATGTGCATCGTGTCCAAGTTGTTCCTCAGCTTCAACTTCGACCAGTAAGGGAGTTCAAAGAATATACTCTTGTGATGCCAATATCAGAGATCATGTGGAGGAATTGGATTGAATTTCTTTACATCCGCGACATTGGTCAACACACCAAAGTCAAAATAGCTCAATCTCTCTAAAATCTCTACGCCCGACGATCCACAGGGTTTATGATCGTTCTCTACCGTCCCGTCGAAATGAGCTTCATCCTGTCGCCATGGGTGGTCATGAGGAAGTCATCTACGGTGACCCAAGTAACACACATTCCCCGCGTGCCAACTAGAGTTCACGTCGTCCAAACATATAGGACTTCCATTATATCCTTTTTTCTTGCAGGCTGCCAACATCCCATACGCTGGAAAATCGCTGATTGTCCACATTACGGCAGCCCTCATCGTGAACATCGTGTCAGTGAATTTGTCATAAGTTGGGACTCCATTTTGCCACAACATTTTCAGCTCGTCGATCAAAGGTCTGAGGTAGACATCTAAGCACTTATTCAAAAAGATTTAGGACCTGGAATTAGTACAGTAAGGAAATTAAATTCTTTGTTCATGCACATCAACGGAGGCAAGTTGTACGGCATCAGAATAACTGGCCAAGTGTTGACGGCGGAGCTATTACTTCCCCAAGGATTGAATCTGTCTGTAGATAGGCCGAGTCTAACATTTCTAACCTCTGCAGCAAAGTCTCCAAATTCTCTGTCGAAATGTTTGAAACCCTCCCCATCCGCGGCGTGTCGCAAGACATCGTCATCTATTCGCTTTTCTACGTACCATCGCATCGCCTCTGCTGTGTGTAGAGACATGTACAGGCGCTGCAATCTGGGAATCAAGGGAAAATATCGAACAACTTTCACAGGAATTCTCTTTTAACTCTTCCTATTTAGCTCATATCTGCATTGGCCACATACGAGACAATAGTCCAAATCTTTATACTCTTTGTAAAAAATCACACAATCATTCGGACATGCGTCAATTATCCTATACTTTAGGCTGAGGCTGCTCAAGATATTTCTAACCTTATAATGAGATTTATGAAGATTGTGATCATCAGGAAGCAACTTACATATTTGCTCCTAAATTTCGTGAAAAGCACTTACTGACATTTTGTGCTTCACTTTTATCTTCATTTGCTCCATCACATTTTGCAACACATTCTCTCAACATCCAGGGAACACCGGGGTCTGTGCTTCAAGTAGCATCCGGTTGTACTTATCCATCTCACTAGTGTCAGTGGCCAAGTTAGCAGCGGGGAATGTGTCATCATGCTCATGAGTGGTACTGTAACCTCCGTCTTGGTGTTGGTGTCCACCATGACTAAATCCCAGAAACGCATCATGGACCAAATCTGCAGTTGGGTTGCAAGCAGGGGGGCCGGCACCTCTGCTGCTGGATGAGGCACCCTGGTAACTGTACCCTGAGCTGAAGTCTGCTGAGCTGAAGTCTACTGCTTTACCATGCTCACTCCATGTAGTGTAACTCCACATCATACCATTTTCGTACAGGTGTTGCACCATAACATTAACCTCCACATACTAACAATTAAGACATTTCTGGCACGTACACCTGAAACGCTTCTTTCCTTGACCATGTTCTATCGAAAAATTCACAAATTCGCTAATTCCATCCATATACCGGACATCACATCTATTCTGCAACTTCATCCAACTCTTGTCCATACTTCTACAAAATATTATAATTAATTAATTATTACATATATATTAGTCAATTAATTAACTATTAATTATACGTACTCGATCTACATCGATCAATTACGTACTTTAATATGTACGTGTAGCTAACATACATGCATGTATGTACGTTTTAACTAAATATTAACCAAATTTGAAAACATCCATACATATATACGTACTACAGGTCTATAATTAACTAATATATATCATCAATTTCCTAACTTAATATATTAATTATATATTAATTAGACGTACTAATTAATTATTAACAATGAGCTTTTTAACAAACGTACATGCAATTAATTATATATATAAACCTACGTTAATGGTGTTGGAAAATTAACTGCGTACGTACCTGGCCTTCTCCGATATATATATGGCGAATTAATCGATGGTCGGAGCCGAAGATCGATATATATAGTGCTATATATCTAGCCAGCTAGCTAGGACGTCGATCGTCGTTTGCATTGCGTGCACGTGTGAGGCGCTAGCTGATCAAGACAGGAATTGATTATGATCGATCAGTTGAGAGAGTGAGCGGAAAGGAAGAGAGTTTGGCATTGGCCTTATATAATGCTTCACTTAGACGACTGAGGTGTCGGTATGTTGTCTAAGTGGCCACTCGGACCACGGCGTGTCGGTCCGTTGTCCAGGTGCTCACTTGGACCTCGGAGACTTCTCCGTTGTTCAGGTGGAACTTGGACCACAGAACAATTACGTTTCCGTGGTCTAAGTGATGTTTTCTTGTAGTGAACTAATACAAGAGACACAAACGAAAAATCCTAGGCACTACAAGAAAAACGCACTTACACCACGGAGCGTTTCCGTTGTCTAAGTGCTTAGACGACGGAATCTCCGTCGTCCAAGCTCCGTGCTCCAAGTGCTGTCGTCCAAGCACTTAGACGACGGAGATTAAGTCCTCCGTCGTCCAAGTTCACTTGGATCGCGGACAATCTATGTGGCCCATGTAATGACCTGGACGACGGAGAACTTAATCTCCATCGTCCAGGTGACTACATGGGCTACGGAGATTGTTGCATTGTTCGTGGCCCATGTAATCACCTGGACGACGGAGAACTTAATCTCCGGTGTCCAGGTGATTACATGGGCCACGGACAATGCAACAATCTCCGTGGCCCATGTAGTCACCTGGACGACGGAGATTAAGTTCTTCGTCGTCCAGGTCATTACATGGGCCACGGAGAATGCAACAATCTCCGTGGCCCATGTAGTCACCTGGGCGACGGAGAATGTAATCTCCGTCGTCCAAGTGTATTTTTAATTTAAAAAATAAATAAATTGTAATTAAATATTTTTAATTTAATTTATTATTAATTGAATTTAAATAATGATAAAATTAATTAAATAAACTAAATTTTTAATATTACTTAATTATTAAATATATAATTAAAATTAATTTGTACGTACATACACATCTAATTAAAAAACCCATAAAAATGAAAATATTGTTCGCAATGCGGAAAGAAACGAGATAATTAAAAAACTAGCTATCTAATTAACACACTGGAGGAGCAGATGCACCGCCGCATCCTCCGCCTCCAGCCGGGTCGTCGTCGTCGCGGTATGAGTTCGGAGGAGGTTGACATACTTCTCGAGATTGTTGCATGAGGGCGATGAGTTGGGCTATTTGTGCTTGTTGCTCGTCAAGTCTTTGCCGCATGGATTGATTCTCCTCTCGTGCCAGTCGATTCTCCTCTCGTGCCAGCCAAGCCTCTTGAATGGCTGCTTCGACGGCCGCAGCCTGAGTCTTTCTCTGCTGGCCCGAACCTCCCGTAGATGATGAGTCGGAGGTCGTCGACAAATCTCGAACCACCTTAGGCCCGAAGTGCCTAACCTCCTTGCCAGCTCTACGACCGTAGACCTCATCCGCGATTACAATTTGGCTCTCTATGGATAGAGGAGGCAGGTCTTCCGGCGGCACATCTGGGAACGCAAGCTGAATGTTAGCCAATTCTTCCTGCGCACGCTCTATCACCCTTGCCTACAAGCACATAATTAATTTATTATAATGAAATAATATTTAAATAATAATTACTATAATTAAAAGCACATGTATATATCACTTACGCCGCATTGACTCGCTTCATTATCGAGCCCAGGCGTCACGTACGCGCTTATGCTTGCACCAAGATAAGGGTGTTTGGAGCCCTTATCCTTGTGCTCCTTGGCTATTTGAATGAACTGCTTGGTGCCGGTAGTATGATGTTTGTCCTTCTTCCCCCGGTTGGCTTTGTTGACACCGGAGAATTTCTGTTACACAACATAATTAAATCATTAAAAAATTAATAACTAAAATTTAAATAATTCAATTATCTTAATTGAAATAAAAAAAGTAAATTAACACCTTAAATTCGTCATCGGCAAAGTGGTTACACAACCACTGCCACTCATCTTCTCTATCCCCACGCAGCTCTACGGGGGGAGGCGCGGGACCGTAAGTTTGGAAGTACTGATGTAGCCTGTACTTCCAATCTTTGTAGATGGAGTTGGCGGTTTGGTTGATATGTCTCAACATCGCCGGTGTCAGATCCACCGCAAATTGTTCATATCAAAAATAAATAGAAAATTATAATCGTATATATTATGAAATTATAACTAATATTAACAATATTATATAATAACTAAAATTGGACTTATTACGTACCGAAAGATCTTTAAAGACTTTCGCCTTCTCATTATCCGGCACCTCCTTCCAAGTAGGGGAAGTGAGACGAACCCGGCTACGGACGATTGACCCTATGCTATGCGCCGAGAGACTTGCTAGCTGAGCTGTGGGAGGGTCACCGGTGAATTCGTCGTAGGGCAAGTCGATCTTTTTCCCGGTCGCCTTGCAATTTTTCTCCTCTTTGCCCCCTTTAACGAGACCCCGAGTCCTTTTCGGTTCCGGGTCAGTGGGGGCACTCCTTTACTTACGGCGGGCGCTGTACATGATAGATTCAGCGGTCGAGGACGCCTGAGTACTTGCCGTTGAACCGGTACTGGGCGTCGGAGTTGAAAAGGGGTCGACGTCATCACCGCCGGAGATAAATGGGGCAGGGGGAATTTCCCCAAGAGGAGCCACCTCCGAACCAGATGAAGGGTCCGGATTGAGGGCGTCGTTGCCCTCCTGTTGAACCCAACCGACTTGGTCCGCCAACATTCGGAGCATGGCATCTTCTGCCTCCTGTTGGGCTTTCTTCTTGTCGGATAGAGCCATTTAAACGTAGGAGTACGTTGTTAAAATACCTACTTACCATAATAATTACAAGTGCAAAATTTACGCTAATTAAGTACGGTTAAGATTTAAATAGAGTACACTAGCTTGGCTTTTTCGGTCGTTCAATGGACGTGCGACCCGCGCGATAAAGTGTAAATTTTCAATTAATCAGCCTTGGTTAAATCGAAAAACATGGCCAGTTAGGGATAGAGATAACGCGAGAGGCATGACTAATTTCAACAAAACACCTATTGGTGTCGTCTTTCTTAGATCCAAAACCTGTCACCAGTCATAACCCGTTTCTAGACACTATGTCCGACATTCGGTCAATTTTTCGAAAATTTACACTCCCTCAAGTCCTTTGCAAACTCCGCCCTCAACCTCGTGTCCATAACTTCACTTAGGTGATGGTGTGCGGTGATGAAATCCACACATCACGAGGGGTTAAGGAGATAAGCTAGGAAAAGAGGCGCCATCTATTCCAAAGAGTGCGACTTAATAAACCAAACCTATGTACTAAATTTAAATCGAAGACGTACTACCATGCAATTTACTAGAAAATACACGTAATTATCAATTAAGTAAAACAATAAATAATGACAATAATAAATTATTATTTATCAACTAATTAATTATGAACTAATTACAATAATAAATTTATTCATTTATCAACTAATAATAAATAATTACAATAATGAATTTATTCATTTAATTAATTATCAACTAATAAAAATTATGCATTTAATTAATTATTAATTACAATAATTAACCACTAAAAAATATTATAATTACAATTATGAAATATTTAAAACTAATTATTAAATTATATTTAAAAATTAATTAATTAAATGAAAATAATTTTAATAAGGTAAAAACCTCACCGGAGTAATCGGGAATATAGCCGGAGTTGAGTCGTCGGAAAGGAGGAACCACACCGGAAAAATTGTCGTCAGAGCGTCGCCGGAGGAGAGGAGAGGAGAGGAGAGGAGGAGAGGAGAGGAGATGGAATGAGAAAAGGGGGGGGGGGTGCTATTCTATTTATAGGCTTTCACTTAGATGACGGAACACTAATTTCCGTCGTCTAAGTTCACTTGGACGACGGAAACAGTGTTTTTCGTCGTCTAAGTGAAGGGTTAAATTTTTTCGAAGCGGCGCGTAATTAATGGGCGGGACGTTTCACCCGCCATAAATTTGGACTTAGACGACGGAGAACTCAATCTCCGTCGTCTAAGTGGAAATTCAAGCGGTGCCGAAAATTGAGGAGGTAAATCGAACCGCCATGATTTTTGACTTGGACGACGGAGAATGACATCTCCGTCGTCCAAGTTAATTTTTTATTGAAAAAAAATAAAAAAATAAATTGAACCTGGACGACGGATCTTGTCATTCTCCGTCGTCCAGGTTCAATTTACGTTAAAATTTTTTTTTAAATTAATTCGCTAGGAATTTAGAGATCTGTCATTCAAGTGAAATAGTCATCCAATATCGATGAACGCATTACAATTATGAATAGTTAAATTTGAACTGACGAATAATTTTACGTCTTGAAAGTTGTTAAGTATCGACTAATCCTTACGACTTAAGTGTTCATGAGTAGAGGCTCATTTGCAGCAGAGTATTAACGAAATTGAATTTGGACAAAACAACCGTTGGATATGTTCGTCGTAACATAATATATAATTGTCTTCAAAGGACCATAAAATAATAAGTTCGGGAAGGGTTTCATCGGCACAGTCAACCGCAAAACCGAGAATTTCACAAACCGGAAACGTGGATACAAGACATTTCGCAACTCCGATTTTCGAACTGTCGAAGCTCACACACCAAGAATTGTTTACTATAAAGTCTTGACGAAAAGAATATGCATTGGAAGAAGGTCTAGATGGTCGTTGTCTTACAAAAAATTACTAAATCTTTACCTGGACGACAGAGAAGCTCATCTCCGTCGTCCAGGTGTATAGACCCTGAATTCAGGGGTTAGGGGGCCTTACTGTTTAGGGTATAGGGTTTGTGAACTTGGACGACGGAGATGAGTGTCTCCGTCGTCCTAGTTAGTACCTGGACGACGGAAAATGACCATCTCCATCGTCCAAGTGTAAAAACCCTGAATTCGGGGGTTAGGGCCTTAGGGTTTAGGGTTTAGGTCGTCCAGGGTTATTTGTGTATCCGTTCAATTATTTTGAATCAAAAAAAAATTAAAAAAATGATCGATCGATCCGATTTGCTAGCTAGATTTAGGGTCGAGGATTTAGGGAGATAGCCAAAATACCCAAAAGGCGACAACCTGCAATTAATTTAGTTTACGTACGTCGGTCGATCCGATATATCTGATCGAGCATGGACGCGTGTAATTAATTAATTAATATATATACGTACATATATACATTCTCCTCATAATATTAATTTATATTAATTTTTGATCGATGATGCATCGATCATATATTACAATAATTACAATAATTAATTACCAAGTAATAATCCTCGTCGTATGACCGTACTCTTCGCCATAATCGTCATCATCCTCGTCCCCGGTATCCGATTGCTCATCCTCCTCATCATACTTAACATCGTCCGACGAATAACCTGAGTCCTCGTCCGCGTCCTCTTCCTGCTCGTCTTCTTCATCTACCTCATCGATAATCTCATCTTCAGTTAGATCTGTACAACCATCAGGCATGGGTAACCGTTCACCATCTTGAACCAGGTCCATTATATCGGAGCGGATGACAGAAATATTAGGCTCTTAATAGGCAGGAATGTCTCTTTCTGGTTCAGCAGCATCTTCAGTCGTCGCCGGTGTCCCTTCAATTGTCTCTGTATTCCATATTCCTCGGTGAGAGATATGGTTCACTATTTTCCACCCTTCACCGGCTTTTGGATTGTCGAGAGCGAAAGGCTCATCCTCATACCAGCTAGAGTTTGTATCGACTGATAGTAGTCCCAGGTCTTCCTTTGTACGCTTGAACCATCTGCACTTGAATAGGAAAACGTTGACATCATTCCCGTAACATAGCTGAACCACATATACAATAGCCCCGTAATATAGATCATTGTCTTTCCCAACCGCTACCCCACTGTTTTGTGTTCTTCTTCCTTCGTCTCGGGCCAATGAATGGAACTTTACACCGTTCACAAAACATCCGGGATAAATATAGTGTTTAATCGGCTTCCCTGCTAGCAAGTGCTTTGGCCATGACCACCACCCCCCGTGGTTTTCAGATTTTTGCAGATCAATCATCTGCGAAAAAGGGCAAAAAAATATAAGGGTTTACTTTCTACAAACATGATCGATATGTATATAAATTACTAATTAAATACCGAGACGTACGTACGTACCCATTGGAATAAATAATCGGGAAACTTCTTCTTAACCATTTTCTCAATCCATGCCGAACTCTTGTTTTGATTTAACGCCTGAAGCCTCTCCCTGTATGACATCATGTACGGCTCAACTTCGTCACAGTCTCGCAACACTACCCAATGTGCCTCAATAAGTTCTTCCCGTGTTAACGATTCCTTTAATACTCCTCTAAACGGTCGGACGACATTGGTGACGATAGAAAGATTGATGCGGGCACTGTGATCGGAGGAAGTGGGAGGTGGTGGATCTTTGAGGTACCTGTTGCAGTAAGTAACACACTCATGCATTAGGTATGTCTCAGCTATGGAGCCATCCGGGGCCGACCTGTTTTTGACGAATGACTTATACTGTCCAAGCTGTCTACAAAATCAAACGTACAATAAGAATAAGTACATATAGCTAGCTAGAAATCTCCAGTGGAACAAATTATGATTCGAAAAACCTGTATAATTAATTAGTTGTACGTACCTTTCTTGAGGATACATCCAAGTGTACTGGACCGGACCAGAAATGAGCACCTGCCTGGGCAGGTGGATCATTAGGTGAATCATGATGTCAAAGAAAGCAGGGGAAAAATCCTCTCTAATTTGCAAATGATGTGCACAATTTGTTGTTGCAATTCCACCACATCTGACTTCTTTAATTCTCTGGAGCATAACCTCTGCCACCACCTGAACAATGCCACTATTGGTTCTACGACGTCACGAGGAAAGTATGGTCGAATTACCACTAGAATCAGACGTTGCAGCATAACGTGATAGTCAAGTGTCTTTAGACCAACAAACTTGTGCTGCACCTCGTCCACTGCTCCAGTTATAGTAGCTGCATACGTAGCCGGATAACGAACGCCTTTAAACCAGTGAAATACAGAACGTCTAAGAGTCGGCTTCACTGTGTAAGGTGCAGCTGGCATCTTGTTGTACACTCCTTTCCTATCCCTCCTCAACCACAAGGGACGACGTAGATTTATTGATTCCAAATCTTTTCGCGCTTTGGGAGTATCTTTAGTCTTGAACTTAATACCGAGAATTGTTCCCACCACGCTGTCGCACACATTCTTTTCTATGTGCATCGCGTCCAAGTTGTTTCTCAGCTTCAACTTCGACCAGTAAGGGAGTTCAAAGAATATACTCTTGTGATCCCAATAGCTCAGATCATGTGGAGGAATTGGATTGCATTTCTTTACATCCGTGTCATTGCTCAACACACCAAAGTCGAAATAGCTTAACCTCTCTAAAATCTCTTCGCCCGACCAACTACGGGGTTTAGGATTGTTCTCTACCATCCCGTCGAAATGAGCTTCATCCTGTCGCCACGGGTGGTCGTGAGGAAGCCATCTACGGTGACCCAAGTAACACACCTTCCCCGCGTGCCAACTAGAGTTCACGTTGTCCAAACATATAGGACATCCATTATATCTTTTTGTCCTGCAGGCTACCAACATCCCATACGCTGGAAAATCGTTGATCGTCCACATTACGGCAGCCCTCTCCGTGAACATCGTGTCAGTGAATTTGTCATAAGTTGGGACTCCATTTTCCCACAACAGTTTTAGCTCGTCGATCAAAGGTCTGAGGTAGACATCTAAGCACTTCCCTGGAGATTTAGGACCTGGAATTAGTATAGTAAGGAAATTAAATTCTTTGTTCTTGCACATCCACGGAGGCAAGTTGTACGGCATCAGAATAACTGGCCAAGTGCTGACGGCAGAGCTATTACTTCCCCAAGGATTGAATCTGTCTGTAGATAGGCCGAGTCTAACATTTCTAACCTCTACAGCAAAGTCTCCAAATTCTCTGTCGAAATGTTTGAAACCCTCCCCATCCGTGGCGTGTCGCAGGACATCGTAATCTATTCGCTTTTCTGCGTACCATCGAATCGCCTCTGCTGTGTGTACAGATTTGTATAGGTGCTACAATCTGGCAAGGGAAAATATCGAACAACTTTCATAGGAATTCTCTTTTTCGAACTCTTACTATTCACCTGGAATCTGCATTGGCCACATACGGGACAATAGTCCAAATCTATATACTCTTTGTAAAATAGCACACAATCATTCGGACATGCGTCAATTATCCTGTACTTTAGGCCGAGGCTGCTCAAGATATTTCTAACCTTATAATGAGATTTAGGAAGATTGTGATCATCAGGAAGCAACTTACATATTTGCTCCTGAATTTCGTCAAAAGCACTCACTGACATTTTGTGCTTCACTTTTATCTTCATTTGCTCCATCACATATTGCAACACATTCTCTCGACATCCAGGGAACACCGGGGTCTGCGCTTCAAGTAGCCTCCGGTTGTACTTATCCATCTCACTGGTGTCAGTGGCCAAGCTAACAGCGGGGAATGTGTCATCATGCTCATTAGTGGTACTGTAACCTCCGTCTTGGTGTTGGTGTCCACCATGACTACATCCCGGAAACGCATCATGGACCAAATCTGCAGTTGGATTGCAAGCTGGGGGTCCGGCACCACTGCCGCTGGATGAGGCACCATGGTAACTGTACCCTGAGCTGAAGTCTGCTGCGCTGAAGTCTATTGGTTCACCATGCTCGCTCCATGTAGTGTAACTCCACATCATACCATTTTCGTACAGGTGTTGCACCATAACATTAACCTCCACATACTGACAATTAAGACATTTCTGGCACGGACACCTGAAACGCTTCTTTCCCTGACCATGTTCTATCGCAAAATTCACAAATTCGCTAATTCCATCCATATACTGGACATCACATCTATTCTTCAACTTCATCCAACTCTTGTCCATACTGCTACAAAATATTATAATTAATTAATTATTACATATATATATTAATCCATTAATTTACGCTTATTTATACGTACTCGATCTACATCGATCCATCAATTACGTACGTACGTAATTTAATCTGTATATATAGCTAACATTCATGCATGTATGTACGTACGTTTTCACTAATTAAATATATATTAAGCAAATTTTAACTGCCTACGTACCTGCTGGCCTTCTCGATATCAGTTAATTAAGCTAGCTAGCTAGTCAGCGGAGATCCCTTATCCTGATCGATCCTTCTCCCTTCTCCAATCCTTCTCCTTCTCCTTCTCCGGCCTTCTCCCTTCTCCTTCAATTCTTCTGCGAATGGAATGAAGAGAGGATCAGATGGAATTAAAAGAGTTTGACATCGGGCTTATATAATGCTTCACTTAGACGACGGAGGTGTCAGTACGTCGTCTAAGTGGAAGTTACTCGGACGACGGCGTGTCGGTCCGTTGTCCACACTACAACATTTTTACCCATTGCCGGCGACTTTTATGTCGCCGGCAATGTTTTTGACATTACCGGCGATTTTTGCCGGAAAAATCGCCGGTAATGTCTTTTTTTTTTTTTTTTTTACATTACCGGCGATTTTTGTCGCCGGTAATGTCCGTCGCCGGCAATGCCTCGATGGTAATGTAAAAAAAAAAAAAAAAAAAGACATTACCGGCGACATAATTAATGTCGCCGGTAATGTCTTTTTTTTTTTTTTTTTTTTTTACATTACCGGCGACATAAATGTATGTCGCCGGTAATGTCGTTTTTTTTTTTTTTTTTTTACATTACCATCGAGGCATTGCCGGCGACGGACATTACCGGCGATTTTTTGTCGCCGGTAATGTAAAAAAAAAAAAAAAAAAAGACATTACCGGCGATTTTTCCGGCAAAAATCGCCGGTAATGTCCAAAAACATTGCCGGCGACTTAAAAGTCGCCGGCAATGGGTAAAAATGTTGTAGTGCCAGGTGATCACCTGGACAACGGAGAATACCTTCTCCATCGTCCAGGTGATCACCTGGAGGACGGAGAATACCTTCTCCGTCGTCCAAGTAAGACCTGGACGACGGATAAGTCTCCGTCGTCCACGTGTAACTTGGACCACGGAACAATTACGTTTCCATGGTCTAAGTGATGTTTTCTTGTAGTGAGGAGAAAGAACCTTAGTCACTAGAGCTACATTTAGCAAGGTATGCATCCCATCCTTGAAGACGGTTATTTGGAGATGTTCCATGAAGAAAGTCAACAGTCTGCAACATAAGATTCAGAAGAGTATAAGAAAATTTGGATATAAATCACAAAACAACTTCAAAGAACTGACTACAGTGTAAGGTTATAAACATAAGCAAAACATCATTACACTTAAAGAATAGCCATCCCAATGGTTTATAATACTTATCACGGAACATTTATTCATTATGTACTCTTAATGCACTACTTTGGTTGTTTCTTCTAGTTCATCTGGAAAAGGGATACCAATCAATGTAGAAGCTCAATAATAGCTTATCATTTATGAGGTTGCCACAACATGGTTAGAAATTTAGAATAGAGTAACCTTTTGGATGCCGAGGAGTAATAACCTAAGGCCTTTTCCTTTCAAATAAAAGTGAACATAAGCAGTGGCGGAATCAGGAATTAAAATCGGGTGGGACTTGAATTTTATATGTATTATCGATAAAAAAAATTTAACCGTGTGAGAACTAACCGTGCGAGAACAAATACATAGATTGAATAAACTAAGGGAATATAGTGAGCCTTGCCCTTAAAATGCATGATTATACAAAACAATATCCATAAATCTCTTTAAGAGTTACGCAACATAAGCAAAATAAACATGGGAATGAGATACTTTGATGTAAAATCAAGTAGAACTAACTAAATCTCACCCTACGGGTACCTAAAGCTTCAAACTCCTTTATCACAAAATCATTACCAATAGAATCGGCATACTCCTTCTCAATAAGGAGGACCATACAATCACCAAGAAATTCATCTTCCATCTTATTTCTACGTTTATTTTTGATGATGTTCATGGCAGAAAATGCCCTTTCAGTTTTTGCTGAGAAACCGGGAGAGTCAAAACTAGACAAATCAATCTATAGATCATAGGAAAAAACTCTGACTTCCTTGTTTGAACCAACAATGGGCATAGCTCAGAAATGCATGTTAAATTCTGAAATTGAGGATCACTGCGCATGTTTTTCTCATAAAAAGCACACTCCAACTCAAGAGAAAGAAGCTCACTTGAGTCACCATTAACAAAATCCTCAAGAAAATACTTTCTTGCAAGATCAACTACCTATTTAGTTTTAAACTTACTGAAATTCGCATAAGGATCCAAAGTTGAAGCAAGAATAAGAAGTTCTGACATTGGCTCTGAGAATCTTCCATTCAACTCACTTATCTGAAAGTCAATCAAAGTATTGAACACATCAATATGGTAATGATGCTCATTAGTGATACAATCTCTTTCTTGGGAACGACGGCATGTACCCTCCATATAAGGACCATGCATATCAGGTAT
The DNA here is from genome assembly GCA_946800695.1 of Geum urbanum. Classification (NCBI taxonomy): domain Eukaryota; kingdom Viridiplantae; phylum Streptophyta; class Magnoliopsida; order Rosales; family Rosaceae; genus Geum; species Geum urbanum. Next base: position 50,311,959 of record OX327001.1, on the reverse strand, counting down.
ATTAATCTCACAAAATGATTCTACTTCTTGTAAAAAGTCAGCCCATCCTTCCTCTCTAAGCTCCCCAAGTAATGACTTTGTATGTCCCACAAAATGCATAGCATGAACAAAATCAAGAGTCTTTCGTTGCAATGTCTGAGAAAGGAGTTCAGTAATTTTCATTACCTTGTGCACTAGAAGCAAACTGAACACAAAACGATATCCTCGCATAGCTTTAAGAACATCATCAGCTTCTCCTTGTATCTCTAAGGCCGCCTGCTCAATCATATCATCAAGAGTTGTATTAACTGCACTAAACAATTGAATTAAACTTTTAACTAAACGAAAATGTGAGCCCTAACGAGTAGCACCGGCTCGTTGCAAAGTACAAATCTGATTAGCCCCTGTACCAGTTTCAAGTTGGCCACATGCTACCAAGTTTCCAATTCTTCCTTTCTAATAGCTTTCAAGGCAGAATGACGCTTGCCCGAAGATTGACAAAGTTCACAATTAAACTCAAGGTGGAAAAGAATTTCCAAATGTCCTTTACCCCCTTAGCTGAAGCATTAAGTGTTAATTGCAAGCGATGAGCAAAACAGTGCACATAGTATGCATAAGGACACTCTTCAAGAAATAGTGCTTGTAAACCTTTGTAAATACCTCTCATATTGCTAGCACTATCATAGCCTTGACCACGCATATTTCTCACTTGGAGATTGTACATTGTAAGAACCTTCGAGATCTCATTTTTAAGAGTTTGTGAGGTTGTGTTAGGAATACTCACAATCTTAAAAAATCATTCCCGAATCAAACCTAGACAATCAACAAATCTCAAAATAATGGCCACTTGTTCCCTACTAGAAACATCTATCGGTTCGTCAACAAGAAGACAATATTTTGCATCCCCAACTTCTTCAGGTATCATACTCCCCACTTTATTACCAAGTATATTAAGAAGCTCCTTTTGAATTAGAGGACTTGTGTACTTGGCATTTCCAGGAGCATTTCCTGTAACTCTTTCAATCTCTAGACTAATTCTTCCATATGACTTGATGATTTGCTTAAATGGTCTGGCATTCAACGACTCTTCATATTCATCATGGCCTCTAAAGGCTATTCCTTGTTGAGCTACGTATCTTACACCCTCTATAGAAACCGTAATCCTCAACCGGTTATCCTCCACATCTTTTGCTGATTTTGTACTAAAGACTCTCTCAATTTGACTAGATGGCATTCGTAGTAAATCCCACTTTTGCATTGAACCATTATGTGGGGATGTAATAAGTCCTACATGATTCAAAAATGCATTATCACTAGGCACAGTCCGCTTCCAATTATTGAACCTATTAATGACAAATGCTTGGTTCTGAGAATTTTCTGTATCAAAGAGGAAACAAGGGAAACAATATGCCTTTTTCTTATCCTCTGAATACTCGAGCCATGGATTATCTTTAAACCAAGAAAACTGAAACCTACGCTGTTGATTACCAAATTGAGAGAACGGGAACTCACAGTCTGGTTGCATTGGACCTTGCCGACTATACGCTCTTCTAATAGAATCACGTTCATTAATTGGATATTTCCAAATGGGAGAATGTTTTCCCGGATCACGTTCAATGACATTAGTATTGCTCAATTCATTGCTTTGGATCTCAATAGGAATCACAGTAGGGCTTGGAGTTGGAGCATCATTAGGAGATGGTTCTGAATTACCAACATTTAAACTCGAAGACTCATGATTAATTTTTGGAAACCATGAACTAATGATCTTTGTTCTCTTCGGTTTTGGTTGTTCATTCGACATATTATATACTCTCACACCTATAGGTTAATAAATTATAGTTTCAGCACTTTAAGTAGAGGCCATAGAGCAATATGTTATATAACAAAGTATTGATTGTTGTAAACCAAAAATGAAAAAGAATAAAAACCTGGTTGATTGGTTATGCATAACAAGAACGAATCACCAATAAACAATTTTAATTCCTTTAAAACCTTGAGATCAATAACCTACATTTAAGAAAAGAAAAAAGAAAGTAAGAAGACAACTACAGCTCTACAAGAAGTCAAGAACGATGGTGATTGGTGAATGGTTCAACACTTCAACCTCTGCATCGATTCCATCATTCCAAGTCTCCAACACATTTTAGCTTATAAAAAAGAAAACACCCATAATCCAACACTCCAAACAAAGATCATTAAACATATTTTTTCCTCAAATTCAAGACTAAAAGCCCTAAATTTTACCCCAATTTCAAATTTTCAATAATAGACAATGAAATTTACAATTAATGAAATTGAATTAGACCACTAGTTAGCAGTTCAGCACTTACATTGGGATTGAGAAAGCAAAATGAAGCTGAGTTGTGATTAGATGAGAGAGGAAGATAACAGGGGAGGAAAGCCACGAGGAGAAGAGGACAACACAGTGAGGAAGGAGCATGTGAATCTCTTTAATTACAAGCTCTTTTGTGGATTTAATTGGGTTGTAATTGACTAATTGGGCTTCCGGATGAGATGAGAAAGACTGGGTGGGGCTTGAGCTAAGTGGGCTGCTGGGGTGTCTAGGCTGTCGGGGTGACTAGGCTTGAGCTAAGTGGGCCGCCGGGGTAACTCTCCTTCTTCTTTTCTTCTAATGTTAGCTATATTGCCTATATATAATTTTTTTTAAACCTAATAACTTGGGTGGGGCTTGAGTCCCAGGGAACAACAAGGTGGTTCCGCCCCTGAACATAAGGGCTTCTAAGACTATAGACAAGAAATAGTTCCTGGAAACATCAACTTTACTTACTATGTCATCTCATACAAGTGGGCAAATGGCATTTGAAGTTCTAATAATCTTGAGTTGTCTCTCTTCTCTCTTTACTTGGAAACATGAAACAAGGGAAGTATTCAGCCATGACAAGGAATTTAATAATAGTTTGACACTTCTATAATAATGGTACCATTATTCTTTTCTCATTAAACATCAAAATCTACCCAGCAGTATACGTTGTAGGGTCTCTGATAACGTTAAAATTAAACATTAAATTGAACACTTAACAATAATGCAAACAATTTAAAACCCTATAGATGTAGTATTTTAAGCAAGTATGGATCGTTCTAACCCGAGATTGAAGGGTGCATGCAATATTTGTGTAAATAAGGGGGGGGGGAGGGTATAAAAGTTAATTTTAATTATCCTAATTTACTACCTAAAAATGTCACAAACATAGCAAAGAACCTTAGGACCCTAACATGCATCGACTTATAGACAAAAAAATACACAAAAATACCCTAAAACTCTAAGCCAAGTCGAGACAAAAATAAAGCCCTAATTAATTATATACAAGTGATCATCCCATCCTAAGTATTATGCAAATACACTGATTTTATTCTTCTATTATCTACAAAATTTACATGTCCTAATTCCGATTACATGCCATGAATTTGAATTAAAGACCAATGACAACATCTAAATACCTTAATCACATGATCATCAATTTAAATAAGGAGAAGGCACTACCAGTATAAGTACTATAGCCGACGAAATAACGAAAAAATAGGCCGAAGATTTTTGTTGTCGTCAGGTATAGTATAGTATACCCGACGACAAAAAGGGTTTGTCGGCCATAGTTTCTTGTCGTCGGAAATAATACTATAGCCAATGGCCGGAAAAAAGTCGTCGGTGTTTGTGACGGGACCGTAGTTGGCTATAGTTTTTGACAAACACCGACGAAATTTTTCAACTATAGCCGACGACTACATCATGTCGTCGGCTATAGTTCTTTATTACAGATCGATCTAGGTAGCAGCTCAATCATTCAAAAAAAATTCGGTAAGAAAAACTCAGAACGCTCTAAAATTGTTGGGTGTTGTCGGAAGCTGTCCAAAATAGGTTCGTGAAGCTATATAAGTACATATATATATAAATATATGTGTGTGTTGATTGTTGATTGTTGATTTTGAGTTGAGTTTTGATTTTGAGTAATTGATTGTTGATTTTGAGTTGAGTTGAGTTGAGTTGAATTCGATGAATATATATGTATATAATTATATGTAAATTGTTGGTATATATGTGTTAATTTTTAATTATGGAGTAGAAGAATTAAATTATATAATTTGTAGTTTAAAGATCGATATATATAGATATAATGATGAATTTTTAATTAATTAGTGCATGTATATATATATATACACACAGTTGGAATTTTCAGGATGGACAAGAGTTGGATGTGGCTCCCAAGATGGGATGATAGATATCACCATGAAATTAGGAGTTTTGTGGAATATGTGAAGGTTAGTTGTGGAGGATGACAATTCATTATTGTCCGTGTACGAAATGTCAATGTCGCAGCGAGCGATATTGTTTTCTCATTGATAAAGTATTGGAGCACCTAAAGCAAAACGTGTTTTTGGATAAGTACACATGTTAGATTTATCACGGTGAAACATCATCAGTGGGTCAGCATGATCATATGCAATTTCCTGAGAGGGCCAGTACATCCAATGATCCAACAACGAGGTTGATCAATGATGTGTTTTCTTATGAGAGCGGTGTATTTGCTCAAGCACCAGATATCCCTCCCGTCATTGGGAGCTTCCCTCATATTGAGCCAGTCCAGCAATTACCTAGAGCTATCAACACTGCCGGTATGGACAAGTACAACAACCTGATTATTGTACAACGGGTGTAATAAGACTGTTCTTGACATGGGAGTAATGAAGCTCAAAGTGAAGAACAAAATGAGTGTCAAGGCTGTTGATGATTGGCTGGAGTGGTCTACTTTGCTACTATCCCTGGTCATCGCATTTCTACCACTCATCATAAGGTACGAAATATCTTGAAACATCTTGGTCTTTCTTACATCAAAATCCATGTATGTAGATATGATTGCGTTCTCTTCTTGGGTGAAGATGCTTATGGAAATGATCTTGAATGCCTCGATGCCTGCCTGGTATGTGGTACAGATAGGTATAAGTTGACTCCTGCAGGGAACAAGAAAGCTATAAAGATACTTTGTTATTTCTCGTTGATTGATAGGCTAGAACAGTTGTTCATGTGTGCACACACGGCTGAAGCTATGAGATTGTGGGCTAACAGAAATTTTCCTGACAATGATACTCTTATACACCCTGCTGACGGAGAGGCTTGAAAGCACGTGGTCAGGGAGTTTTCTTATTTTTGCATTAGAGGTTCGAAATGTTTGGCTCGGTCTCTCATTTGACGGATTCAACCTTTTTGGCAACATGAGTATGCAATACAGTATGTAGCCAGTTATTTTGGTACCATACAACCTTCCTCCATGAATGTGCATGAAGAAGGAAAGCAATATGCTCACTCTATTAACTCCAGTGACGGGTTATCCAGAAAAGTGTCTCGATGTGTATTTGAGACCCTTGATTGAGGAGCTTAAGTACCTGAGTGAGCATGGCCATCCCACTTATGACAAGTACAAAAATGAGATGTTCCAGATGCATGTTGATCTACGCATTTTAGGCGTATTAATTAACATATTTTCTCTACATTTTTACTTTGATAATTGCTTAGTTTTATTAGTTTTAACTTATTTTGTTAATTTCAGGTGTTGACCAAAAGAGACGGAGTAAAGGAGTCTACAAGCACGCAAAACGCAATAAATAATGGAGAAATGAAATTGGTTCGAAATTCCAAGGAAGAAAGGAGAAAAATTGAGGAGAAAAAGAAATCATTTGTTGACTAGGAAAACCTTTCCTATGTTGACTAGGATTTGAAAGCTTCCGGAAGGATCTTGAAGAAGAACAAATGAAAATGGGTCCAATTAATTAGAAGACCATTTAGATAGCCCAAATATGAAGATCCAATCAGCCAATTTCGTGGAGATCAAGTTTTGGTAAGAAAAGGTTTCCCAAAGTCAAAAGAATAAGGAAATCATGAAGAATAAGGAAAGCAGAATCTGCCTGTGCAGATGGGCCAACTTCGACAAGCTGTATAAATTTCATATCAACTCCGATTGAGGTAATTAATGAAGATATTTTATAGCTCTCGGAATGATCTTTCCAATACCGCAAGAATCACGCAATTCGGATATGTATAACTCCGGGAAAGTGCAAATCTTTACAGACTGCCAGATCTGCCCGAAAATAGAAGGAAACCTTATTCTAGGAGGAGAATGATTCTTGTGAGCTTATAAATACAAGAGGCTCGGCCTCGAAACAGATCATCACCTATTTTACGCCAAAGTCCTCAAACATTCTCCACCATAAAGATCTCCAGAGCCAAGGTCGACTACACCATCACCACCTCCTAAAAAATCGGTACCAACTCCATCAAAGGGTCGTCTTGCTCTTGAAGTTTGCAGTGCTGTTCACGGAACTAAAAGTGTAACATGAACTCTTTACTCCGTAGTTTCCTTTGTCTCTGTATTTATTTGTGTAAAAACTCGGTGAATGAATGTCTATTTTGGTTTTATACACTTTATGAATTCCATACGTGTTCCATGTGTTTATGAATCTTAGTTTCTTTTATGTGTTATGTGTTGGGCATAAAGCTTCGGTGGGTAGAGGTTAGGATCACTAAGATGTTTGCAGTGCTGTTCACGGAATATGTTAGTCCCTACTTTTATCAAATCGATGATTTAGTTAAGGTGTTTATATGCTGTTCATTGCACTTTGATTAAAAGATAAAGAAAACCATAACATGTAATTGGAATTAAGGTTTGTAAATTTCGAAGATGATGGGAGGATTAGAGCTGTATAATATGCATGTGGGTAGGATGGGATGATCACTTGTATATAATTAATTAGGTTTTCTTTTTGTCGAAAACATGGTATGTGTTTTTGGGTCTTCTATGTGTTTGCTTGTCTATGAGTCAATGCATGTTAGAGTCCTAGGTTATATGCTATGTTTGAGACGTTTTTAGTAAATAAATTAGGTAATTAAACAACTCTTTTATACCCCCATTTTTACTACACAAGAATTGTATGCACCCTTCAATCCCCGGTTTAGAACGATACCCTACTTATCAATGCTACATCTACACAAAAAGGGTTTAAATTGCATATGGTTGAATTATGTGTTAAGTGTCTACTTTGTGTTAATATTTGATGCATGTTTCCGTCATATCAATTTTTGGCGCCGTTGCCGGGGATTGTTAATTGTTTGTGATTTTTGTGTGTATATATGTAAATTTATACTTGTGCATATTACTAACCATTTTCTTTTTCAGGAATTTTTATGCTAATTTTACTTACAAAAATTTTCGATGCCTTGTATATGTGCCCTAATTGATTTAATTTTTCGTAAATAAATACATGTGAATAAATGTTAGTGTAAATTTTAATTTTTGTAAATATTAATCGGTGTTTGTATATATATATCTAATAATTGTTAAGCATGTTAAAGGATAGTCTTAGATTTACATTGATTACATGCTTGATTAATTAGGTCTCACTCCTTGGAATAGATGGTGCCTCTTTTTCTTGTTTATCTCCTTAACCCCTTATGTTTTACACATAAGGTTGAGGGCGGAGTCTACAAGAACTATGAGGGAGTGTGAATTCTTGAAAGTTTGGCTGAATGTCGGACATGGTGTCTAGAAACGGGTTATGACTGGTGACAGGTCCTGGATCTAAGAAAGACTTACACCAATAGAGTATATACCATTGGCCCGGTTAGCCTCGGGGTGTATTGTCGAAATTAGTCCTGCCTCTCGCGTTATCTCTATCCCCAACTGGCCATGTTTTTCGATTGAACCAAGGCTGAACAATTGAGAATTCATACTTTATCGCACGGGTCGCACGTCCTTGGAAAGACTGAAAAATCAATACCTTGTAATCCTTGTAAATTTTTGGCGTACTCAATTTGGGACATGTATGCTAAAAATTTCAAAAATTGTTTGAACATGTTCAATCTTGTGATTCCGAAGTGTGAAACAATTCTAACTTAGCTATGTATATATAATTTTTGCATATCAGTCATTCATTCATGCATTACATAATTGCATCATTTTGAATCATATTCATCATTGCATATCATGCATTTGCATTGGATTTGATGATTGTTGAGTTTTGAAGGATACGAAGGAGGAACGTGCTCCAAGTGTTTTCATAATTTGCAGCTTCTGTCCAAAATAGAACAGTCAACTTTGAAAAGTCATAACTTTCAGCTCGTTTGGAGTTAGCGCGAGTTCTTTATATGAATGGAAAGCTCGAGACGTCTAGTTTTCATTCATATAAATATCACGAGTTTCTGAGCTCTAAATCGTTCGGAATTCTAGTTTAAAGACACGGAGGTCAGAACATTAAGCTGCAAAGTGGAAAGAACAAATGGAGGAGATGCACCTTCAAGATCAGGCTGTTCCAAGAGCATAAATGAAGCATCATGTCTAGGCTGTAAGACATTAAAAAACAAGCGCTTGTTGGGAGGCAACCCAATGGAGGATCGACACATAGATTTGCTTTCTTCTCCCTTCCTCCTTATTAATTAGTTTGTTAGTGTGTTAATTAGTTAGTTATTTTTGGTGAATTCATTCTCCATGCTTGATTCTATGCTTTTACTTAGTTACATTGAGGACAATGTAGGATTTAAGTGTGGGGGAGGGGTTTACAACTTTCTTTGAGTCATAAATTGTAAAATCCGGGCGGACAATGAAACTTTTCGGCGGATGATGCCCTAAAAAAATTTAATTTTCGTGGGTTTTTATTTTTCTAAAATTTTAGGTAGTTTTTGAGTATATTTTAGTGTTTTTCAGAGTCTTAGGATGCCCTTAACTCGTCTATGATGATATTTTTCTGAGACAATTTCGAGTTCATGGCTTTCATGTCACTAATTTTTATGGAATTCTTTTGTTAATAGAGATGTTTTGATTGCATTGACATGTAGTAGATATAGATAGTAAAACTTGGTACAGAATTCGCATGCTAGAATAAGTTTAGATCATACAAACCTAAAAGTGAGTTTTTGAGCCTACATTATTTCATTTGAGAGTGAATTTCGTGCATATGGTTTTCAAAAACAAAACATGCCTCATCTAATTGCTTGCCATAGATTTTAATGAACTAGAGATTACTAGAACTTACTCATGTAAATTTACAACGCTTTTAAGTTGATATATGCTCTGATTTTGGATATGATTAAAGGCAAATTAGGTTACCACCACTTAAACCAAATGGCCTTGTGTCCTTTTGTGCGCACGAGTTGCGACACCCTTAGATTACCCCTTTGTGCCTACGTTAAGCCTTTTCTTTCATTTACCACGTACATATCTAAACACTTAACCTAGTGTAGATAATCCTTACCCTTGTTCTAAAGACTTGGTGAAGATTTTTGAAGCTAGAGACATGGAGATGGCGTGAGAATCATTAAGGAAGATGTGAGTATGGGGATAGACTTGTCCAATAAGAGAAAAGAAAGAGTTGTTGCCAAAAAAAAAAACAAGAAAAATTCGGGAGCATGAAAAGAAAAAGAAAAAAAATTGTGAAGCTCCCCGGCAATAGATTTTTAATGTTCAAGTTTGGATTAATGTCCCCCATATTTGTGGATTTGGAGTTTGTATTGAATTGAATGCCCAATAGTAAAGAAATAAGGCCTTTGTCCTGTTCACAAAGCTCAGAGGAAGATTAGAATGAAGTCTGGGCCCAATAAGATGAAATCTGGCCCTTGTGCTTAAAGTTTGACACTGGTAACGTGGGGAAGAAGATGGAGCACGAAATTTAACAAGATGATGGAGCTTGACTAAGTCTTTGGAACGTTCTTAAACACCACTTATCCAAATGTTCGAATGCCTTAGCCTTAGCCCCATTACAACCCTTGAAAGTCCTTTATGATCCTTAAGATGAGTAGCCTTTGATCTGTGGAGTTAATCGCATGAGTAAGCATATGGTTTGGGTTCATTTGTGCAAGTAATTGGTTTTATTCATGAGGTATTTTGTTTATTCTTCGATATATCTTGAGTGAATACCCCTTTTTCATGAGTGAAAAGATGATGAGTGCATCCATGTGAGGATTTTGAACTTTTCTAGTGCATGCATAGCTTATCAATCACCATTGTTTTCATCTAAGTCTTACTTGTTCATGCATGAGAATGTCTTTATTAACTCTTGAATTCCTTGTGCTTTAATTTTGTGAATTTTCATGAAATTTTCGAAATTCATTTGTTAAAGGGCTTAGTAGTATTTTTGTTGAAAAATTTTGAGTCTTAGTTTAATTTAGTATTTGCTAAGGGACTAGCAAAGTTTAAGTGTGGGGGAATTTGATCTACGCATTTTAGGCGTATTAATTAACATATTTTCTCTACATTTTTACTTTGATAATTGCTTAGTTTTATTAGTTTTAACTTATTTTGTTAATTTCAGGTGTTGACCAAAAGAGACGGAGTAAAGGAGTCTACAAGCACGCAAAACGCAATAAATAATGGAGAAATGAAATTGGTTCGAAATTCCAAGGAAGAAAGGAGAAAAATTGAGGAGAAAAAGAAATCATTTGTTGACTAGGAAAACCTTTCCTATGTTGACTAGGATTTGAAAGCTTCCGGAAGGATCTTGAAGAAGAACAAATGAAAATGGGTCCAATTAATTAGAAGACCATTTAGATAGCCCAAATATGAAGATCCAATCAGCCAATTTCGTGGAGATCAAGTTTTGGTAAGAAAAGGTTTCCCAAAGTCAAAAGAATAAGGAAATCATGAAGAATAAGGAAAGCAGAATCTGCCTGTGCAGATGGGCCAACTTCGACAAGCTGTATAAATTTCATATCAACTCCGATTGAGGTAATTAATGAAGATATTTTATAGCTCTCGGAATGATCTTTCCAATGCCGCAAGAATCACGCAATTCGGATATGTATAACTCCGGGAAAGTGCAAATCTTTACAGACTGCCAGATCTGCCCGAAAATAGAAGGAAACCTTATTCTAGGAGGAGAATGATTCTTGTGAGCTTATAAATACAAGAGGCTCGGCCTCGAAACAGATCATCACCTATTTTACGCTCTCAAGCTGCCAAAGTCCTCAAACATTCTCCACCATAAAGATCTCCAGAGCCAAGGTCGACTACACCATCACCACCTCCTAAAAAATCGGTACCAACTCCATCAAAGGGTCGTCTTGCTCTTGAAGTTTGCAGTGCTGTTCACGGAACTAAAAGTGTAACATGAACTCTTTACTCCGTAGTTTCCTTTGTCTCTGTATTTATTTGTGTAAAAACTCGGTGAATGAATGTCTATTTTGGTTTTATACACTTTATGAATTCCATACGTGTTCCATGTGTTTATGAATCTTAGTTTCTTTTACGTGTTATGTGTTGGGCATAAAGCTTCGGTGGGTAGAGGTTAGGATCACTAAGATGTTTGCAGTGCTGTTCACGGAATATGTTAGTCCCTATTTTTATCAAATCGATGATTTAGTTAAGGTGTTTATATGCTGTTCATTGCACTTTGATTAAAAGATAAAGAAAACCATAACATGTAATTGGAATTAAGGTTTGTAAATTTCGAAGATGATGGGAGGATTAGAGCTGTATAATATGCATGTGGGTAGGATGGGATGATCACTTGTATATAATTAATTAGGTTTTCTTTTTGTCGAAAACATGGTATGTGTTTTTGGGTCTTCTATGTGTTTGCTTGTCTATGAGTCAATGCATGTTAGAGTCCTAGGATTATATGCTATGTTTGAGACGTTTTTAGTAAATAAATTAGGTAATTAAACAACTCTTTTATACCCCCATTTTTACTACACAAGAATTGCATGCACCCTTCAATCCCCGGTTTAGAACGATACCCTACTTATCAATGCTACATCTACACAAAAAGGGTTTAAATTGCATATGGTTGAATTATGTGTTAAGTGTCTACTTTGTGTTAATATTTGATGCATGTTTCCGTCATATCACATGTCATGCTTGTTAGCATCATCAGTGATTTTCCTGCCTGCGGGACATTGTCGGGCAACGTTACTAGAGGATACAGGACTTGCCCAAAGTGCATGACTGTTGAGTGCTGCAGACCTTATTGCAGGAAGATTGTCAAGATACGTCACCGTTCTTGGCTTCCACATGATCACCCATTTCGGTAGGATAAATAGCCTTTTGATGGGATTGTAGAAATGAGTGTGCAACCTAGGAGATGGAAGGGGGATGAAACTTTGGAAGCGTTGAATGAATATGATTTTGAATAGCTGAGCAATCATCCTGAAATAGTGGTGTCAATACCTGACAGACCCGACATGTATAAATTCTGGACACACATAAGCGTATTCTGGGAACTCCCGTACTGGCATGAGTTACCGATTATGTACTACTTAGATATCATGCACATAGAGAAGAATGTGTGCAAAAGTGTGGTGGGCACAATGCTGAATTGGGAGGGAAAAACTAAAGATGGCTCTAAGGCACACACTGATATGAAAACAATGGGATTGCGGAAACATTTATGGTTGAGAGAAGGGAAGAGAAAAAATGCCTCAAGCTCCTTACACCATCAAGCCTGACCAGAAGAATGAAATTTTTGAGTGGATGGGTAATGTCAGGTATCCTTCAGGCTATGCAGGAAATATAGGCTGGTGTGTTAACTTCCGGGACAATAAGATGTACGGATTAAAGAGTCATAACTGCCATATAGTGCTTCAACGCATCTTCCCTATTTTCATTGAAGGGTATCTGCCTAAAGAGATGGTGAAGCTATTAGTGGCGTTGTCATGATTCTTTCAGAAGTTATGCACCAGAGAAGTGAAAAAAATCAGACCTGTGGGAAATGCAACATGACATTATTTTTATCATGTGCAAATTTGAGAGGATACTTCCCCAATTTTTTTTGACATCATGCCCCGCCTGATGCTCCATCTTCCCAAACAACTGTTGCTTACCGGTCCAGTACACTACCCTTGGATGTATCCCATGGAAAGGTACATACGATTCAACATCTGAATCTGACTATATTTTTAATTATATATAAATAATTATTTTTCAATAATCATAACATGCACTTTGCAACTTGATAGACAACTAGGGGACTACAAAGACTATGTGATGAAGAAGAAGTTACTACATACCAAGAGCCAAACACAATTGGTATTCCTGAATCATCTACAATTCATCTTAATAATATAACACTGGATAGTGTGGTTTGAATTCCTCGAGCAGAACTTGTTGATGTTAATCTAAATGAAGTTGACGAAGACTCCGATGACGAGGAGTGACACATCTTACCAGAATTTAACTCTGTCACCGAGTCAGACTCAAGTGATAATTTTGATTATGAGTCTGTTAAAAATGTATTTGAGTATAAACGTGTATTTTTGTTGGTCATGAGCCTAATTTTTCCTATGTTCTTTAATTAGTTAAACATGTATTTGTGGGAAATGTGTTTCCCCATAAGCCTACTTTGCCAAAAAAAATTAACACTATAGTTGACGACATTGACTCATGTCGTTGTCTATAGTCAGTATAGCTGACGACTTAACTATTTTCATCGGCTATAGTATAGTCGATGATTTAAGTATTGTCATCGGCTATAGTATAGCCGACGACATTCATGTACAATGTCGTCGGGTAAAACTATAGCCGACGACAATACTTAAGTCATCGACTATAGTTTTTGGATATATTACCCAGAATCGACCCTGCGCCGCCCAACATGAACCAAAACTACCAAAAACCCTAAAATTCGAGTTCCGCCACACGCCTTTTGCCGCCCCCTCTCTCTCTAACAAACCAGAAAACAAGTTCTCTCTCCCTCTGTCTCTCTCACAATCTCTGTGATCTCATAATCTCTCTGATCTCTCTCTCTCTCTCTCTCTCTCTCTCTCTCTCTCTCAACACAGCACATCAATTTTAGGGTTTTTGTTCAATTTGGAGTAGACGAATTTTGGGAATTTTTTTATGCAGGTTTTGTGAAGATTGGGTTTGGGTGTGTTATTAGGGCTGTTAATTTTGTGCAGATTATGTTATTAGGACTGTGATGCATGCTATGTTAATTAGGTTTTGGGTGATTATGTGATTCAGCTACTAGTTTTGTGATTAGTGTTGTTAATTAGGTTTAGATAATTAGGGTCGTTAATTTTGGCTGTTATTTTTGTGATTAGGCTTAGGTGATTATTAGGGCTGTGAGAAAATGTGTATGTGTTGCTACTATTTTTGAATTTGTGTTGGTGGTTGATTAATTGATTATGCTATGTAAATTGATTAGAAATGATGAATTGGTTAAACTGCGGTAATTTGTCGAGATGCGGGTCGAGACCCAAAGGTGGAAATTGGACTAGTCATTTCGGGTCTGCCACTATCGGCAACACTTATAACAGCCCTCCCAGCTCTTGCCACCTTTAACTACTAGGTCAGGGGGCGACGCCGCAGCAGGAAGTAGTGGCCCATTGACCCTCCAGCGCGAGAAGGCTCTACAACGACAACCGCACGCCTTTAACGGATAGTGCGACTATTCCCTCAGTCTGTATGCCAGACATTCATCGGCCGTAGCCTTCTCCCTCTACGACTCAGACTCCTCATTCATTTGAGGCTGGTGCTTCAGGTAGTTCCTCGACTAGGGTACGATTATGTCTGTCATCTACCATCTTCTTGCCCCTGAAGATACCTACCATACCTACCGTTGATGACACGGGAATGTCTATTCCAAAACAGTAAGGTTTCACTAGCCCGAAACAAGCATATGTGTATGTACAGTTCCAAATACCTCTCTGGAGTGCGAGGGTTTCGGGACAAGCTACGGATGAATCAAGTAAATATTAATTAACAACCTTGGTTATTTAATTTCAAACTTATTAATGATATATAAATTAAATTGGGTGCTTATGTTTTAATCTTTTTACCTTGTCTTAGGCGAAATCGTTGTCGGAGACAAACAAAATAAGACCAGAGGCCCTGACGTTGGCAAGCTATTGGACGAGGCGATCAAGGGTAGTGGGAAAGTGGTCATTCAGACCGGGGAAGAAGGTGAGGTGATCGAGGGAAAGATTACACGAAAGTACGCCGGCATGGTGGGAAACATCATACGGGACATAGTCCCAATGCTGTGGGCAGATTGGAATTCCATGCCGCCTTGCGTGAAGTACGAAATGAATAATGCACTTTCGGTGAGTTATATTGTATATTCATCAAGTCTGAATAAATATACAATTTTTATCATTTATATATACATTGCAGATGTGGTTTCACGTGCAGAACGAGCTCAAACCCATGTGGGCAGATGAGGTGCAAGGGGGCAGGTGATGTAATTCGTGTATAAATCGAGTTAGATTTTGTTGATCAAGTGTTGTCAATTTCTAACATTTGTGTTGCATTAATATAGGTACAAGGAGTGGAAGGCTGACCTCAAAAAGTAATTGAAAAAGTACGACGACGACCGTTCGGGTACCCTTAGCGAGTTTTGTTATAGGGAGTATGAGTGACGATGACTTATAACCCACTTCAATAACCCAAGATTAAAGGTATGTAACCTGAGTATATTTGTGTTGTATCATATTTGGCAAAAATAATTAGCTAATAATTTTTTGATGTATATTTATCCAACAAGGCCATTTCTGAAGTAAACTCCGAGAACTGGGGAAAAAAACACCTAGAACTATCGTGCCGGTTCCAGATCATATTCGGGTTGGATGAAGGAGGCCGCCCAACACCCAGAAGTCCCTGCGTTTGTGTATACGGTGTAGCACGCGTATCCGCAGTGCCCTGAAGATGCTGTAAGTCTCGAGCCGTTATAAATTAATTAACATATTTGCTTATATATGTATTTCCTCTAAAAAAAATTGTATGTTTAAATTAAACGTTATTTTCTTTCCTAGTCAATTAGGCGATAGTGCAAAAGATGATGCCACAGGTGTTGACTCATGTAGCGAAAGAGCAATATCCTAACACCCTGGATGCAAACCTCTCGATTGATCAGATTGATCCATCTGATCAGATGGTAGCGGCGAGGATCATGTCAACCGAGATCCCTCCAGGAAAGAACACTTTCTACTGCAAGGGTCTCAGAAAGAGGATGAAGGGGTCTTGAAGAAGACTCCCGAATTCTCCTGCGGGTTGCGAACTTCCAGGAACTCTGAGATACAAGAGAAGCTTAAGAGGCAGGCGAGGGAGATAGAGGAGACTCGGAGACAGATGGAGGAGATGCAGCGGGAGATGGAGGAGATGCAGCGGGAGATGGAGTAGGCGAGATTAGTCACGCAGCAGGCCAGATTAGCCGAGTAGCAGACATCTATGGCGACATGAATGCAGCAATATTTTCCACAGTTTCAGGCTTCTAGAATCCAGATTCCTGCCCCACCTTCGCACATTTTCAGTGCACCACAGCCGCAGCCACAAAAGGATCAGTAAAACCATGGTATCCAAACAAATCTTTTCAATAACATATATTTAGGAAACCCTTAGTGTAACTACCTCTTCTTGTGGGTGAAAATGTGTTTTGTTTGTATGGATGTGTTTGTTGGACAATATGTGTTGTTGGAAAAATATGTGTTGTATTTTGCACTTGCACGTTCTGGGAATGAAATCCATAATCTGCATTTTTTTTTTCTTTCAAAATCACCAACTATAGCCGATGACATGAATCTATCTTGTCGGCTAAAGTTTTCCAGAAATTGACATTTCTGTTGATAATAACCGATGACATTTAACCTATAACCGACGATGTTCTTGCATGATAGCCAGTGACATTCATAGAAATCCTCGTTGGCTATAGTCTGAGATCAATCAACATTTTTGACCATAGGGGTTGGTTTGACCGAAGACTTCATTGTCGGCTATAGTCTAAACTATTCCCAACAACGTGTACATTGTCGGCTATAGTTTAAAGTATAGCCGATGATACCCCTATTAGCTTGTCGGCTATAATATCACTGACGGTCTTTCTTCGACAATGTTATAACCAACGACACATTGTTGGCTATAGCTATAGCCGACAGCTTTGGTTAACAGGCTGACGACTTTTCGTCGTCGGCTATAGTGTTCCTTCTGGTAGTGGGGACTGAGCGTATCATCTAGACCCAAATGGAAGCATTAAGTTTGACACATAACATGCAATCAAGAATAAAAGACTCATAAACACTTGGAAGATATATGGATTTCAAAATTTTCATAAAACCAAAATAAACATACAATTTCCAAGGTTACACACAAAGAACAACAAAAACAAGAAGGATTATGGAGTAAAGGTTCCATGTTTACACTTTTTATTCCGTGACAACACTGCAAACGACAAGGAAAAAAGGAAGCTTTGGTGGTGGTAGAATGAATTTTTGGGTGGTGAAGATGGTGTAGTCGAACCGGCCTTGAAGAATCTTGGTGGAGGAGGGTTTGTGAGTATTTTGGTAGCAAGTTGGCTAAGATCAGAGATGATCCCTATTAAGGTCGAGCCTCTTGCTTATATAGGCATTACAAAGTAGTTTTCCTCACAAAAATAGGTTTTCCTACTCCACCCGGGTAGATCTGGTAGGTTGCAAAGAATCTCACTTTTCTAGAGTTGTAGACCTCCTAAAATATGATTTTTGTCTCGTTGGAAAAAAGACTAAAAGAGTTTTCCAACCATATATCGATCGCCATCTAACTCCTTCTGAGCTGTTCCTAGTCATCCGTTGAATTTAGTTGTTCTGCACAGGCCGATTCTGTTTTCCTTATTTTAATAAATTTCCTTCTCTTTTTCAACTTGGGAATCCTAATCTTGCCAAATCTTGTTCTCCATGAAATTGTCTAACTTTTGGTCTTCAATATTTGGCCTCTTGAATGGTCATTTAATTAGTTTGGCCCATCTTATTTTGTTCTTCTTCCAAGGATCTTCTAGGAGTTTCTTTCTCCTAGCCAACCTAGGAAATGTTTTCCTAGTCAACCAATTACTTCTTTTTTTTCTTCTCCATTTTCTTCAAGGAATCTTCTAGAATTTTTGGCCGAGTTCATCATCTTCCTTCTTGGCGTGAATTGCTTTGTTGTAGGCTCCTTTATTCCATCTCTTTTATTCAAAACCTAAAAATAACGAAATAAGTAAAAATTAATAATACTAAATAATAACATAATTAAAATATAGAGAATAACACATTAATTAATACGCCTAATTTGAGTAGATCAGTCTCACAACTCTATCACTACTCAAGGTGAAAAAAGTCACATTCTCAGTTATTTTTAGGGCAATCATTGTGTTGAAAAAAGACATACAAACAAGCCAAACCCAGCCGGAGCCAAAGAGAGTGAGTGCTGCTTCTGTGAACTTCTCTCTGAAATTTGTAAAGGAAGCAAAATCCTTCTCAACCTGTTGAAGTACACCTAGTATGGGCATGTCCCCTCCTTGCATGGATTCCCAAAAGGAGTCATGGTTCTAGACCTGCAAGGATAAATTCTAAGAAATCCGATCCCATATAGTCCCCACGGAAAGCGTAAACAAAGAAAGTCTACCAAGTGTATAACAACCTACAGCTAACATGTTTCCTATTATCGACAAGTAACTTGTACGCCAACAATCTAACCTGATACCTGAGCAGCATTGTTGAATTCAGGTAAGGGATTCCCATTATTATATGTTGCTTTGACCAGCTCATCGAGAGTGTAGCCATACAATATGTCACTCTTGGCTAGCTGTTTGTTCAAACCTTCCACGTAGTTACGATGATGGCCTCCCCAATGAACCTCCAATATCCTCCGGCTCATATATATATGGTTCCAAAGCATCCTATAATTAAGACAAAGACACTTCACTCAATCAAATTCAAAATAATACTACCACTGACAACTATTTTAAGGAGCAGCGAGGTATCTTGTACTAAGGAGTTGATAAGGTGGTTCCTTCAAGCTATGGCAACAACTTTAGAAGCTCTTTGTGACCCACGAGGCCATCTTTTCGGCTGCTTACACTGATGAGTACGAAGAGAAAAAACACACACAATCACACATTGCATAGCGGATATGATTCAAAATTTGAATACAGTTTGCTCGTAATAGATTGTGTGAACATCGGAGACCTTGAGAAAGCCGGAATCGTAAGGCTCTATGCTCGGATACAAGCTTCGCTTGAATTTTGGGAATTCCATCTCTGAATCCATGGATTCTCGAAGCTGCTTCGTCTCACTCGCACAACCACGCAGAACCAGATTTGCTGCGATTCACAACAAAACGCAGTCAGAGAGAGAGAGAGAGAGAGAGAGAGAGAGAGAGAGAGAGAGAGGGAGCTCTCTTCTGAAACAAAAATCCAGCCTCTCTGAGGGTAAAATTAGAAGAAAAATTAAGTTTTGGAAAAAAATGGGTTTATTTAGAATTGGTTTTAATTTCTGAGCTTTTCTAGAAAAAAAAGTCACAAGTATGAGTCTTTTAGATTAGGAAAAATTTATTGAAATTTTTAGGAAAGAAAAAATAAATTTACACTTGTTATTATTTCTTAAATATAATATATGAGATTAATTGCTAACTAAGATGAAAGATGCCAGATGTTGAATTCTTATTGACGTGTCAAATAATCTAGCTGAAACGGCAGGAATCTGAAAAAATTTCTAGTCTCTAACCTAGGGGTCGGTAAAAAGCCCGGCCCATGTATAGCCGGCACGGGCCGGGCCGGGCTGGGCCTCAACAACGTTTTAATATTTGCGGGCCGGACCGGGCCGGGCTTTATCTTTTATATAAGGATCCGGGCCCAGCCCATTCAAGCGGGCTTTGCGGGCCTTTGCGGGTTTTTACGGGCCGGGCCGTTGTGGGCTTTTACGGGCCAGGCCTATCGGGCTTTAATTATTGAAAAATTAAGACATTTCAACATAACCGTAACCTTCATCCATGCACCGGGGCCTAACCGTATTCCGACGAGTCTAAATTTTACGTACGGTGTTTATCACTATAAGATGGACCTTTCTATATGTCCTCGTTTATCATTAAAACATATTTAATTCTCATATTGCTTGAATTCTCCATATGTACATTAATGTTCTTACGTTTGTTCCTTTGTTATATGGAATGAAATACCTTTGTGAAACTTAATCGGACATGTTTAATTATTTTATAAAATTGACCGTCGGATTGATTGGTTAGAATATTATAACCATGCCTTTAAAATTTTACAAATTTTGGACTTGATTTAGACATCGATCCATGCATTTCACCAAATGTGACCGTAGTACTCTTACAACTAAAACGGAAATTACCCCTCCCGAAAATAATTTTTTAACATCAAATTTTGGACACATATTCTTATGGAATACATATCTATCTCATAGTGTCAAAAAAATTGACATAAAAAATTGATTTATCTACTCCCCCCATAGGAAAATAAGGAAAATAAGACAAGTGTATTTTAGTCTTTTCACAAATTTTGTTTAACTGTATTGACCGGAATCCAAACATACTTTGATTAGGCTAATTTTTACGTATGATGTCTTTTATTATAAGGTGAACTATTATATATGGCCTTCTTTATTGTTAAAACATTTTTAATTCTTATATTGCTTGAATTCTCTATATGCACACTAATGTTCTTACATTTATTCCTTGGTTATATGGGTTGAAAGACCTTTGTGAAACGTAATCGATCATGTATCATCATTTTACAAAACTGACTGTCAGATTGGTTGTTCATAATATTCTAAGCATGCCGTTAAAATTTTATAAATTTTGGACTTGATTTAGACCTATACCTATGAGTTTCGCTAAATGTGACCGTAGTACCCTTACAACGCAAACGTAAATTACCCATCCCTAAAGGGATTTTTTAAGATCAAAATTTTAACACACATTCTTGTAAATTACATATCTATCTCATAGTGTCAAAAAAATTGACATAAAAATTTGAATTATCTAGTTTCTCCATGGAAAAATAAGCAATATATAAGAGAAGGGTATTGATGTCATTTCACACAATCTCAATTAAACTCTCACCATTGAAAAATTACAAGATCTAATCTGAACCATCTATTATATTTACTGTTTTACTGTGTAAGGTAAATCGATAAAAAAAATTAAAATGAAACCCTAAACCCTAAAACCTAAACCCTAACATACTCTTAACCTCAAAATTCCTAAACCTTAACTTACCCTAAATCTCAATCCCCTGAACCCTAACTTACCCTAAACCTAAACTCTAACTTATCATAAACTCTAAACAATGATTTAATTGTAAAATAGATACACAAATATAACTATATATGGAATTTCAATATTTGATCAATATATGTATATGTAATATATTAATATAGACATACACAAATATAAAATATATATCTATATAGTACTAGTCACTATATCATATATATATAAGTGTAGATATAATGATATATGTACTACTATCTTATATATATAAAAAATTGCAGGTTTTGACAGGCCGGGCCTAATGGGGTTTGACGGACCGGGCCTAACGGGTCTTGACAGGCTTTTGGGGGGCCGGTCCGGGTTTTAGACCTCTAAACCAAGC
Organism: Geum urbanum; assembly: GCA_946800695.1. Classification (NCBI taxonomy): domain Eukaryota; kingdom Viridiplantae; phylum Streptophyta; class Magnoliopsida; order Rosales; family Rosaceae; genus Geum; species Geum urbanum. The sequence goes on along the minus strand of OX327001.1, from coordinate 50,290,641 downwards.
CCGGCCTACCATCCACCTAAGCAAGCTTTTGCAGACTTTTTTTCGGGTCGGGTCAGGCTTTTAGCCCACGGGCTTACAGGCCTCTGCCAGCCCACGGGGCAAATGATGACCCCTACTCTAACCCACCCACATCAAAACCAGTTGGTAATTTTCCTTAATCTTCTATTTGTACCCCAATAGGTTTAGTCCTAACTAGATGAAGTACACACACTTTGTGTGTAATTAAATAAATCTTTAAAGAAATAAATTTAAAAAATATTGGGTATGAAAAACAAATTAAAACATTTTTTTATAAGACACATAAATCATATTTACTTTTATTGATTACAGTGTTTTACTTTGAAATAGAGAGTACGTACGTGTGTGGGTTATTTGAAAAGAAATAGGATTCTTTTTTTTTCTTTTAAATTTATTTATAATTTACTATTTATAATAATTTCATTTAATAATTAAATTTTGTAAAAGAAAAAAGGTATAAAAGGGAAAATTTACAAAAGATTTAATAATTAATCTATACTTCTTCGAATTTTGTGTTGGATAGATCAATATTAACGATTTGGTTCTTTTTGATTAACTCCCGGCTCTCCGAGTCTTATTTGTCTCTACGTATAATAGGTATAATAGGTAAGGTATGAAAAAAATGAATGGGTGAGTATTAGATTATAAATGGGTGTAACTCTGATCCTTTTAATTATTTTTTCTCATTTTTTTATATAAAATTGTGTGCAAGCCTATTTGATTTTGGTCATGGTCGATGTCAATTTGTCACTCATCTCGTCAATGTGCAGCAGACCTATCTTTGTTGTCTGTTTTGCCAGGTAATGTATTCATGAATGGTTCGAGCTTAGGGAAGACGTGCAGTCACTATGTACTGTTGTTGGCTTAGTTTTTTTTGTAGTCTTCAGCTCAAGTCTTTGGAGCAAGAATACTTCAAAGTTCTAATATTTAGCTATGTTCATCCCCTTTTGAAACATTTTTTTTTTTGTAGTTTAATGTCTTATCACTATATTTTATTTTGTTTTTTTTAATTGGAAGAAGTTGTGACGACCCAGAACAGAATCAGCAGTGGAATCAGCTTGATGTCATTTAATAATTAAATTTTGTAAAAGAAAAAAGGTATAAAAGGGAAAATTTACAAAAGATTTAATAATTAATCTATACTTCTTCGAATTTTGTGTTGGATAGATCAATATTAACGATTTGGTTCTTTTTGATTAACTCCCGGCTCTCCGAGTCTTATTTGTCTCTACGTATAATAGGTATAATAGGTAAGGTATGAAAAAAATGAATGGGTGAGTATTAGATTATGAATGGGTGTAACTCTGATCCTTTTAATTATTTTTTCTCATTTTTTTATATAAAATTGTGTGCAAGCCTATTTGATTTTGGTCATGGTCGATGTCAATTTGTCACTCATCTCGTCAATGTGCAGCAGACCTATCTTTGTTGTCTGTTTTGCCAGGTAATGTATTCATGAATGGTTCGAGCTTAGGGAAGACGTGCAGTCACTATGTACTGTTGTTGGCTTAGCTTTTTTTTGTAGTCTTCAGCTCAAGTCTTTGGAGCAAGAATACTTCAAAGTTCTAATATTTAGCTATGTTCATCCCCTTTTGAAACATTTTTTTTTGTAGTTTAATGTCTTATCACTATATTTTATTTTGTTTTTTTTAATTGGAAGAAGTTGTGACGACCCAGAACAGAATCAGCAGTGGAATCAGCTTGATGTCATTTAATAATTAAATTTTGTAAAAGAAAAAAGGTATAAAAGGGAAAATTTACAAAAGATTTAATAATTAATCTATACTTCTTCGAATTTTGTGTTGGATAGATCAATATTAACGATTTGGTTCTTTTTGATTAACTCCCGGCTCTCCGAGTCTTATTTGTCTCTACGTATAATAGGTATAATAGGTAAGGTATGAAAACAATGAATGGGTGAGTATTAGATTATGAATGGGTGTAACTCTGATCCTTTTAATTATTTTTTCTCATTTTTTTATATAAAATTGTGTGCAAGCCTATTTGATTTTGGTCATGGTCGATGTCAATTTGTCACTCATCTCGTCAATGTGCAGCAGACCTATCTTTGTTGTCTGTTTTGCCAGGTAATGTATTCATGAATGGTTCGAGCTTAGGGAAGACGTGCAGTCACTATGTACTGTTGTTGGCTTAGCTTTTTTTTGTAGTCTTCAGCTCAAGTCTTTGGAGCAAGAATACTTCAAAGTTCTAATATTTAGCTATGTTCATCCCCTTTTGAAACATTTTTTTTTTGTAGTTTAATGTCTTATCACTATATTTTATTTTGTTTTTTTTAATTGGAAGAAGTTGTGACGACCCAGAACAGAATCAGCAGTGGAATCAGCTTGATCTACGAGTTTGCGCGTAGTCGCAGTTTACCGACAGTTGTTTGAATCGTTAGATTTGTTAACGACTAAATCATTGACCGAGAACTGGAGCTGGGTCTCTTCTCGAGAGTCGTTGTACGTGTGATTTCGAGTTCGTGGGCAGTTCCGGATCGTTATTTTGACGACCGAGGAATAAGTTATGAATATTTGAAGTTTCGACGTAAATGGTTTAAAATGGTGGATTTGTTAGCGACTAAATTACTGGATGAGAATCTGATTTCGGCTTCTTCATGGAAGTTGTTGAGAATATAATTTTGAGGTTGTGGGAACTTCCGGAGCATTATTCCGAGTTACGAAGATTAATTTGCGAATATTTCCGATTGTTGATTATTTAGTCGGTTTAAATATGTGTTGGTTTGAACAGTTGACTTTTTATCCGATTGGTCGATGTGTTTGATTTCGGGTGATAATTGAAGAACATGTCGAGTCGAGTTTATTGCCGCGAGAATTATCGGAATCAGAATTACGACGTGAAAGTTACGGATATTCGAAGTTTACCGAAAATGGTGTTTGAAAGTTTCCAAAAATGGAAGGTCTATAAATAGAAGGTTACCTTTTTGGGCAAGTCAACCTTGCCATTATGGGAGTTGACCGAGTTGACCGAGTCAACTCGGTGGAGGAGGAAACTTGCGACGGTGACCGGCGAGCTCCACGGTGGCGTGAAGATTCCGGCCACCCCTTGGCACGGGACTTGTTCCGTTCGGTGCGCCTCGACCTCCCGAGTCTATTTCCGGCCACCCCTCACGGCGAGGGTGGCGGTGGAGAGGAGATTTTCCGGCCCAAAAATGGAGATTTTTGGGTGATTTCGGGTTCAACGTTTCCGGCCGAATTGAGCTGCGATTTGGACTGGGTTTTGTAGCCCTCATCACTGGGAAGCTACCATGTAAGTTTGGTGATCTAATTTTGCTTGTGTGTGGAGAATTTTGGAATTGAAATTTGTGTGAACATTCGGTTTTGCTTGAAATTGGACTAGTTAGAGTGAGAATTGGCCTTTGTTGCAGTTGACAAAGTTGCTCAGTGGGTGATTTTGAGTGGAATAGGGGTTGCTCCACCGAGGAATGTTCAAGTTGGTGGTGGCGCCGCTGGCGGCGGCGGTCAATGGTCAACTTTGACTTTTTGGGGTTGTCGACAAGTTGCATGTCATTTCACTCGAAATCGCGCCCCGATCGCAGTGGGGAGGTTCGTTTCTCGATTTGAGCATCCGAAAGTACAGCGAGGTATTGAGGTGTGAATATCGGATTTTCGACAATTCGTCGTATTCGGATTATGTGTTTCCGAGAACGGTGGTTTCTCGTGATTTGTCTTGAATTGTCGAGTTATGATTTTGAGAAATGGATTTTGTGAATATTCAGGGGTTCGTGATCGTTCGTTTGGCGAGAGATTTTCCGCCGGAACACGGGTTAACGTGAACTGCGTTACGCTAGTCTGTGAGTGGACAACTTCTTTTCATGGATTGTTTGCGAGTCTTTTATATACGTTTTACGAACTTGAGCATGCAGCATGATCATGGTTTTACGAGCATGAGATTTCATACCAGATTATGTTTATTACGAGAATGTGTTATACGATTATGCCTATACCAGTATATAGTACGTATATACACTTATATATTGTTTCATGCATTTGCATCGAACTGTTTATGATTTGATTTACTCAGAGTACAGTCTCATTTATGTTGTTGTATCGATACACTTGCCTCTCGGCTGATCCCCGATGGTAGGCCTACCAGGAGGGGCGTTACCCCGACCTGACCGGCGATGGGCGTTTCCCCGGAACCGAGGCCTTTCTGGCTTAGAATCACGTATGGGTCTGGGATCCCGTGATTCGGACTGTACTAGCACGGATGTGTCCATGAGTGACCCCGTGGGATTTTAACTTGCATGCTCAGTACGCTGGAGGAGTATGATTTTACCTCGTGTACTTTGTTATTTTTATTTACCTGGACTCACATATGTTATTTTAACACATATATATCAACTGGTGAAAGATATTTATTTTCGTTCACTCACTCTAACAGTTTTCATGTCTTTCCCCTGGGCTTTTCGGTTTCCGTGCCCAGTTTGCAGTTCGGACTCTGGTGTCGCACGTCGTGGTCGGAGGCATAGTGCTCGAGCAACCTTGTTTCTTCCAGTAGGTTTATTGTTCTACCTACTGTGGTATACGTATATGATTATACATTAGAGGTCGCTTTGAGTATTTTGTTGTATATACTATATGATTTTACACCGGATTTCAGTAAAGTACAGATATATTTATTGTTTTACTTTACTGTTGATATATTGAGAAATCCGGATGGGATTGGTGCCCACGGTTTGATTTTTGTGGCATAGGATGAAGTGTATTTTCCGCGTGCAGGTAATGGTAATTCCACGTTAGTAACGAAACTCTGCCTTCTACGGTTTTTGTTGGTTCGTGTTTTCTAAAATGTTTGATTCCGGTTTAGGGAGCTAAATCGGGGTTGGGTCCTTTCAGAAGTTTAGGATTTACGTCCTCTTCTCCTTCTTCTATGTTACGAATAAATTTTATTTTTATAATAATTTTGTGCACTGCCAAATTTTCTCATTCTTTATTGCCTATTTTGTATGTTATACAATTCTCTTATTAGTCTTATGAGACGACTCCAACCTAGTAAAAAATCGTCAAAATTAATAAATAATAAGTAAAACGAGGAAGTACTCAATCCAAAATCGATTTCGACTAATCGAGTCGAAGAACGTGTTCAAACAACTTGTTACGATGAGACAGTTGTAACGATATAAAACAAATCTAATTTCTTTGTCGGTCGCACTGCCTCTGGCAGAAAGCGTCACTGCCACCCACACAATGGGTCGACAAAACCTAATTTCCAAATAAACCTCACAACTATGTTCGTATCACCGATACCAACCTAATGACATATAACATGACCCGTTTCTGACAATAATTTTCTGATCACGTGGCGGCGGTGCGTGCAGCCCATGCGCCACCGGCGACCATGGCCGATGAAGGCGATTGACCCACCAAATTGAATCCATCAACATGTACAAAAATAAAAATCAAAACATCTATACTTGATTTTGGCTGATTTGGCCGAAATCAGCCCCGAAACAACTCGGCCGGAAATTGATTTCGACAAGATATCTCTGCCTTCGAGCCACGGCGTGACTCAAGGATGACACCAAATAATTTGTGAGGATGAGGGGAGAAAAACCCCTCTACTCTCAACGACCCAGAACTCCAACAATCGCCACTCATGACGGAGGCGGAGACAATTTCAACGGAAATCCATTTCATTTCCTCAAATTCCACCTGCAACCAAGAAATCCAAAGTAAAAATTCACATAAAAACAAATCTAAGCATACCCAATGTTACGACCGGAACTGAAATTACGCGCATATCGAGTTATATTACGCTTTATCGGGGATTAGTCGCGTTATCAAGGTTATTAATGAATTTTTCATTAGACAAGAATTTGATTTGGCTATCTTCATAAAAGTTGTAGATTATTTAATTTTAAGCTCGTAGAAATTTTTGGGAAATTTTTTGGATATGCAAGCTATTTATTATGTTTTCGGAAGTTTTTATTTTCGGATAAGTATCGTGATGTTTATCGAAAGTTATCGTATTGGAATATTGATAAGAAACTCATTATTTGTTAGTTAATTCTCAACCGTACGATCGCGATAAAGTCGAATAATAGCCGTTGATCATTCCAGGAGTTTTCCCCTATAAATAGTGAATTTCCAAAAATAGTTGAATTACCCAATTTAGAAAGTTAGAAATAGTAACGTTGACCCGACCCGCATTCGACCCGAATCATGACCCGCCAGAAAATCGGCCGCCCGGACACCATTTTTAGTGATTAAGGTATGGAAATTCATCCTCTCAATGTTGTGATTATGTTTATGGGAAGAATTTGAGGATTTGATGAGGTTTGGAGGTGGTTTGAAACCGAGTTGTTTAACCCGTGGGGTGTCGCCGTCGCCAACGACGCTCTGACAAGTTTCGGCGGCGGTAGTGTGGGGGTTATGGTTGAGTGGAGCATAGGGAGTCGATCTGGGTTGGTTTCGTGGGCAACAGAGGTGTGTGGCTGGCGTGTCGACGTTGGAAACATTCCTGCCGGATTTTCGAATCCGCCGGCTTTCGGGGGCGATTCCCGTAAAACGCACCGGAATTAGCTAAAACTATAGTTATGAGTTCGATTGGGCTTGAGTTGATCTTTAATTTGGTGGGTCGAATGCTCAAAACGGAGCTGTTCAGTCGGGAGGCGAGGAAATTTTCTGAAATCTTCAGGGGGACTTCCGGGGTTATTTTTAGGGTCGATTTCCATAGTTTTATGCTTATTCTGATATCGTATGATCCGTATTTTCAGGACATCGTGATTGCAACTCTAGCAACGTAGGAAATTCCGCTGGACTCGAGCAGTAATCGCAGACTTGTGAGTGGACGTTTATTCATTTTCACAATTGCTGCAAGTTCATGTGTACACAGATTTACAGTCTTCCGTATTTTACTATATTCGAGTTTGGAGGTATGTTTGTGATGATTTTTTTTCCAGCATCGATGCTTTGATTAGTTGGTTGATCACTGACTAGTCGGGTCAGACCGGGTTAGGAAAAATGCCCTGCCAACACAGATTGTCTCGGGATAAGACAAACCCTCTAGACGATCCCATTACTTTTTTATTTACAGTCTTGGAGACGCTATGGGTTAGGACAAACACCCTGAGCGCCCACCTCCATATTTTATTTCAATTTATTATATTTGAACTCGCTTTATTTTTACAGAAATTAGCGGAAAAGCATATAATTACAGATTTATTGTTTTACTTAGTTTAAGTTATTTTTGTCCACTCACTCTAACATTTTATATTTTAAATGCCTTTCCCAGGGCTTTTCGGTTTCTGTCACCCATGCTACAGTTTAAATCTTGAATTTGCATGGTGTCGTCGAAGATTTTGAGTCCAACTATCAGCTACTGATTCTGTAGGTTCCAGTCTACTGTCAGATCTATTTATATGTATTCTATGTTCAGAGAAGTCGCTTTGAATTCCAGTTGTATTATGTTATTTTCAGTTTCTCGAATAGTAGTCGAGTTTGAATTCTTTGTATTCAGAACCAACATGTTGTAAATACGTGTTTAAATTCCTGATTTAAATTTCTAGTTCTTGTTTATGTTATTTATTGGGAAATCCATATGGAAAATTGATGGTCCACAGTTTGTTTGTGGGAATTTGGTTCAGAAGTGTTCTCTTCTGGGCTTTTTGGTTTTTGGGCTGTTCAGTTTTCAAAAGGAATTATGTCAAAAATTTTGTAAAATTTCTCAGAGTTTAATTAATAGTTAGGATTTAATTCTAGTTTACTAGTTAAACTAACTAGTTTACTAGCTAAACTAGGGTTTGGTCCTTTCACGCAATTCATGGCCGGAGGTTTCGCTGGCGATGGTGATCGAAACCCAGAAAACCCTAAAACTTCATTAGCTCGATTCCAACAGGAATTGCGGTCAGAGAAGAAGTGAGGAAAGGTTAGAGGATGGCAAGACGAATAGATTTGAACTTGAATCGCGATCAGAGATGGTCGAACGACGTTGCAGCTCCAGAGCCGAGTGTGGTGACGATTTTCGCCGTAGAGACCCGGTCAACGTCGGTCAACTTCCCAAAATGGAAATTTGACCTTCCTTTTCCGGCACTTCCCTTTTTATAGTCGCATAATTACGACAAAGTAATTTCGTTAAACTTCTTCTGACCGTAACTTTTTCGCAATAACTTCGTTTTCGACATGCTTTGCGCCTACAAAGTCATCTCAACAAATTTTATGACTTCGATTCAAAGTCAACTAACTTCGTTAATTCCATAAAAAGTCAATCGAAGACCTCTCAATATTTATCTAAGGTAAAAAATATTTTTTGCAACCACTAAATCGAACTGATTTTTTTATGAATATTAACGATTATATAGAAAGGTCGGGGTATTACATCTCATGAGTTGGAGGCTCACTTCAATTTGAGATAACAAAATCATACATGCATTTGACATTTCCAATAATGACAAAGTAAGAAATAAATATTTGCAACATAAACCAGTTCTTATATTTAGTAAAAGCAAAAAATATTTGAGCTGCATTTATGACAAACGTCAAACGTCACATTCAATTTCTGCACAAATATCAGACGTCGTACTTAGTATCTGTGACAAACGTCAAACTTCCCATTTAGTTTTTGGCCACGATTGTCAAACATCACATATAGTAATTGTGAAAAAATCTGATCAATAAAAGGCAACTGGAAGTGATCCTCACATGTGGTTGGATTTATTTTGCGGTAATCAATGCAAACTCTCCATCCGGTTTGAGTTCTTTATGGAACCATCACATTCTCATCATTTTTCACAACTGTGATACCAGAACGTTTTGGAAGAACCTGCATAGGAGTAACCCATGTATTGTCAGAAATAAAATATATGATACTTGTGTCTTGAAGCTTGATTACTTCTTTCTTTACAACATCAATCATCGGAGGGTTTAGCTGGCGTTGAGCTTCCCTTGTTGGATTAGCTCTCTCATCAAGATATATCTTATTAGTGCACAAAGTAGGGCATATGCCCTTGACATCTATTATTGTCTATCCAATTTCTTCTTTGTGTTTAGGGGCTACCTCTATGGAAGGACGAAGAGTCTCATCAAAGATTGGTAATGAAATGGGTTTTGAACCCTTACCTGTTGGCACAAATGGTAGGGATTCAAGTTCAGAAAATTTCTTTATAGAATTCATCCTCCCTTGACAAGTCCTAAAAGGAATCAATTCTTAGACACTTATCATCCTTAAAGGTTTTTATTCTAGCTTAGCCTAAAGTTCATCGAGTTCTTTCTGATCCGATCAGTTTCGACGGGTCGAGACTTTTTTTCAACCAGTCGAACTGGAGCTGCTGGAACTTTTTCAATGCCAACTTTTATGGCTTTATGTAACATTCTGTTCCGAGAATTTTTATTTTATGATTTATTCAAGGTTAATTGTGAAAAGGTAGTTAACTTTTTTTACCGTCGGTAAATAGTGAGAGATCTTGAGTTGACCTTTTATCAAATTGTCAAAGTTGTTGACTTTGGTGGAAGTCGTAGAATTTTTTGAGACGGGTCTGTAGACGTGAAAAATACTGAAAATGAAGTTACGACAAGAAAGTTATGATCAATAGAAGTTTATCAAAAATGTAATAGTTGTAAATGGACGAGTATAGATAAGACTTTTCATTTTTGGAAAAGGAGGACTTACCATTTTGGGAAATCGGATTTGACCCGCGTTGACCCGAGCTACAACGACCAAAATCACTGCCAAAGTCGGTGGCAGCAGCGAGACAGATTCCAGCCACCTCCGGCCATAAAATTGGTCAGGTTCAAAGCGTCTCGTCATTCTCTGTCACCTGGTGACTTTATTTTTGACGATTGATGGTGGAGGAGAGTGAATTGAAGCCGAAAAATATTAGGTTTCTGGTGAAATCGGTTGCCATCACCGGCGACACCTCCGGTGATGATTGAAGACGACGTGTTAGTAGCCAGTGATAGACAAATAGAAATGTCGATAGACATGCTCTGGATTGATGGAAATCACAGCCTAGTAATGTGAGTGGATATATATTTTTTTACGGTCGATAGAGAGTTCATTTTTCAGCATTTCAATATTTCTGTTTAATTTACAGTACGTTTTAAAGCATTTTAATTTTGAGGTTTTTCTTTGTGATGACATTAGTTAGTTACATCGATGTACTGATTGTTTAGCTGATCACCGAATAGTCCAGTCATGGGAGGTTAGGGTGCCTCGTCTGGCAGTCAAGGGAGGCCATGATACCTCATCTAGCCATCACCTACGTTTTTTTATATAGATAGTCGACTCAGGTTAGGGAAAACTCTTGAGCGACCACCTACATCATGATTCTGATTTATACTTGAACTCGCATTATTTCACAGAAATCAACGGAAAGACATACACTCATAGTTTTATAGATCTACATAGTTTATAATTTTTTTCACTCACTCTAACGTTTTATGTTTTTATACCTTTTTCTGGGCCCTTTATTTTAAATTGCCAAGTTTTAAGGTTTGCCAGCTGAAGTCGGGACCGTCCAAAGTACGAGGCATGACAGTCCACAACTTCTATTTTCTTAGTATGTGTTTTTAGTTGAAGTTCTGGATTGCTCTTGCTAGGGTAACTGGTACCGATTAGATGCTGCTAATTATTCTAATATGGGTCCCGGAAGACTTGCCCTAATTTATTGCTGTAATCTGGGGCGGGTTTTGTCAATTGGTATCAGAGAATTAGGTTTTTAGATCCTATCAATAATCTTATGCTTAGAGTGCGATGGTCCGACTACAGCGAACTCATCATATGCCCTCAGTTATTAGTGTCACTGATGATATAGAGAAATCTTCTGAATATGTTCCTCAAGTGTCATGCCTTATGGAAATGATCGACGACTTCAGCATCTACACTTGTCAGTCAGTAGATTCGACGACGAGTTACCCTTTTGACCTTTAGAGGGAAAGGTAGGCATTGCTGTTTGGGCCTTGAGTTTTTATTGTTGTTTTTCACATATCATATTTGTGGAAGTGCATAGCCATTTCCTACATTTTGCGGAACTGTGGAGTCAAGTTTGGACAAGTTGTCTTACGTTGATTGAGAAATATTGTGAACTCTTTGTTTCCATCGTGCACCTCATGTTTGTGTCCATTCAGCGATGGTACCAGTACGTTGGATACCTCACCACCATCATTGCATACCACGCGTCTTCATTCAGGCGTTAGATTTCTTCTTTGACGCGTTTATAGAAAATAAGAAGGTAGTAACCATCTGCATTGCTTCTTAGTCTTACGACGACAACCTGAGCATCACTGCGTAGAAACTATTGGGACTATGATAAGGGCAATATGAGAAATTGGTACTAGTAGTGTGTACAATTATCGTTCCGTAATATTGACTCGGATGTTAGTCAAGCTTTGAAGTTGACCTATGAGGAATTTATTGTATTGGCGCGGTCGTGTGGGTCAAGGAAATGGTATACGTTCACCCTTAGTATCTCACGATGTTTCACTATTCTTTCTTGAGAATCCATAGTATAACAAATGTGAGCTCTTGATTCTCTTCGAGTGTGAGAGTTTGAGTACTTGCATTCGTTCCAATTTCCTCCCCATTGCATGAGGTTTATTCTAAGCTATTTTTATATTTCATCATACGAGAAATAGGAGATTCATGGCAAGTTAGGGAGCTTACTTTTTTGTACTTACGTAGTGGCTCTTAAGGTGCGATGAAACATTTCATAGCAATACAATTAATTTTTTTCCCTTAGTGAATTGAATATTAACAAACCTTTTTCCAATACTCATTTTGTTTGTTTCTAAATTCGAGGTTAGTTAGTTGATATGAGTCATAGGCATGAGTACACGAGGTGTTTGCGATGATAACTTCGGGAAGTACAGTTTTCTTGGGGATATACTCAATAATCGGGTTTCCTATGGTTTATATACTTCTGAGTCATTAACCTTCAAGTTTGTGATTTCAGCAATTTTAGCGCCTTCATCGTGAAAAAGTTGTAGTCTCGTAGTTGTGGACAGTACAAATAGGGTATCAAGGATATGACATAATAGTGAAATTGAAGATGAAGTTTATTGCAAAGGTCAAGTTGATCCCCTAATAGTTTTTGGGATTATATAATTATTAAGAGTACATTTTTTTGAGCCACATGTTTACTTTTGGCTCAACTCTTGTCTCTTCGACCTGACCCAACTATCTGACCCGCCACCATCTTTCTTGTTGACACTATTGTTAGTGTTCAATGTAACATCTTGAAGCGTTCTTCCACCAGATTCATTTTTTTTTGAGTTTGTTGTTTGTAGATACCAACCAGGGAAATCGAATAGATGTCTCTCCGGGAAGCACTACTGCCGGTTTTGTGGTACTCCGGCTAGTCATGGACGTTAGGGGTGAGGGCTAACTATATTCTTGTATACTATGCAGCCATAATTACATAACCAAATGTTGTGGCAAATGTAGTTTCTTTTTGAGTATGAAGCCTTTGCTAGCTCAATATTAAGAATTCTTCATCTTTTATCGCGGGTTGTGTCACTAATTGGGAACTTTGCATTTGCATCACATTTCATGATGATTATAGCCGGACACGTTACTACTAGGAGTGCATCTTATTTCATTTCAGATGAATGATCAATTTGGTTGACTCTATTGGGTAGAGTGACAATGTAGTAGGCGATTTGTATTATTCCTCATTTAATCACGTCAAAGAGTTTGATAAGATCATCATTGTAGCCACCTCGGTTTTCATCAAATTTCAACCTGAAATTGGCAATTCAAACACATCCACCCATCTGTGAATTTATCTATTCTATTTAATTTTTTAAGAAATGATCTTAGATCTCGACTCCAACCTTTTTTCTTCACGTGAGATGGACATTGCTTGTTGCATATTATAGTAGCGGCACTTTAGTATTTTTCTTCACTAAGAATTGTGATTAGTGTAGTGGTCAAGTTAGATAATTTTTTCTCAGGGTACAAGGTGAAATTTGATTAAAATACCACCATGGCCACCTCGATGCGCGACAAGTATCAAATACACGTCAACAGTGGAGATTCATTCACAATCTTGTGAATTTACTAATGCAGCTTTTTTTTAAGGATTAACCTCTAATCTATTTACTCCAATATTTTCATGAATTGGTCGTATTCATTTGGTGTCGTGAACAGACTTCTCTCTATATGAAGATGTATTTTGAAATGAGTAGCCAGATCGAGAATGTGAATTTTCCAGTTATGAATTGTGAGAGTTCGCGAGAGAGAAGATGAGTATTTTTAGGACTAATATGTTGCACGATCTCTAGATTCTGGCTAGACTAGATAGAGGAGCATCATGCTGATGACCTAGTGATCATCACTTGCATAAGTATATATGAGAATCATACACTAAAATACAAACTTCCAACTAGTTCTTCATTCGTGTACAACGAAGATGTGAGATACAAAATCTTATCATTAATTTCTGCAAGGAATTGTCTCATTCCTTGGATTTCACAACATTCTAATCCTCTGATTAATTATCATTGGATAAACATCTAGTGTTAAAGGAATCAATTATTTTTATGGTAGTACGGTGAGAGAAGTTGCAGTGATTCAGTTATTCAATTCGACAATGGGTCTGGATAAGTAACTTAACACTTTAGTGTTTTACACTTTGAGTGGGTAAATATTAGTAGACATACATTTTTGTATAAGCAGAAGCCTATGGCTATTTTCTAACAAGTCTTTCGACATTGGATAGTAGTGTTATGTCGTGTGAGTTATTGATGCTCAAATAAGGGTGCGATATTCGTTTTGCAAATTATGGTATGTGAGTCTTGAGACTTTTGATAATGAGTTTCAGGACTCAAGTTATGGACCGACATTAAGATTACTTTTTCATCACTGATACATGCATAGCTAACATGATTAGTCAGACTTTGGAGGAAATGCAAAGTTGTTATCTTCATATTAGAGTGGGATTCGAGATTACAGTTTGTCTCTTTAGAGTCTGCTCGTAGTTTTAGGCATATTTGGGGCAGATCCCAGTAATTTCTTATGAGCCTCGCTACATTATAGTTATTAGTTATTGATATTTGAATTAGTTCTTATAGTGTGGAGATGATTGGTTTTACAATCATTTTGATTCATAAATATGGATAAGTATTAGTGATATATGTTCATAGTGTTGTTCAGATTGATTATGAGAATTCCGGATGGGATTTGGTGCCCACGGTTTATTTTCAGGATTTGGTTATTCAAAATGTTCTCTTCGTATAGATTTTTGGGTTTTCTTGATTTTTAGAGGAAACTATGCCAAATTTTCAGTAGAGTCTTCAGGAATATGATAATCGTGGAAAGTTAAAAGTTCCCTTAAGATCGGTCAGATGCCAACTTATGTTACAGCTTTAGAATGGTTAGTATGGATCTTCAGCTTCTTACCTTTGTGGCCACGAGGGTCACTTTTATGGAAGAGTGTTCGTGGAGGGACACTCTGGTAGGCTTTTAGTGCAGGGTTCAAGTGGTGATCAGGAGCCACACCGTCATCTAGACAGCTGACATATCTGTACCACAATTAAAGGCGAGACTGACCAGACATGTCGACATTATTAATAGTAATTGCCAATAGAGTTGACATGAATATTAGAAGTTTTAGGTATTTATGTTACAGAGTTTGCACCAAGACCCTTTCATGTACCAGGCTTATGGTGAGTAGTTGTTTGAGACTCTCGATCAAGAGATTATTCGTAATTAAGCGATACATGGTGAAGGTATTAAGGACAACCCCTCTTAATTGTGGATGTTACTTGCAAGCCGAAAGAACTCATGCAGATGTAGTACCCGTTGACTAGTATATGCATAAATTTTGAGGACTAAATTTTCTTAAGGTGGTAGATTGTAACATTCTGCCCCGAGAATTTTATTTTTATGATTTATTAATTTTTTTTATCCTTGATAAAAAGTGAGAGCTTTTGAGTTGAATTTTTATTGAATTATCAAAGGTGGTTAACTTCGGGTGAAAGTCGTAGAATTTTTTCAGATGAGTCTGTAGACACGAAGACTGCCGAAAATGAAGTTATGACACGAAAGTTTTGATCAGCGGAAGTTTATCGAAAATGTAATAGTCGTAAATGGATGAGTATATATAGGACTTTCCATTTTTGGAAAAGGAGGACTTACCATTTTGGACAATCGGGTATGACCTGCGTTGACCCGAGCTACAATGACTAAAATCCCCGTCGAAGTCGGTGGCAGCGGCTGGATAGATTTCAGCCACCTCTGGCCGTAAAATCGGTCGAGTTTGAAGCGTCTCGTCATCCTCTATCACTTGGTGATTTTATTTCCAAAAATTTATGGTGTAGGAGAGTGAATTGAAGCTGTGAAAAGCTAGGTTTTTTGGTGAAATCGGTCGCTTAGTTTTTGGGTGAAATCAGTCGTCGTCGTCTGCGACACCTCTGGCGACGATTGAGGAAGACGTGTTAGCAGCCAATGACAAACAAATAGAAACGTCGATAGACGTGCCCTGGATTGATGGAAATTACGGCACAATATTGTTATTGGACCTTTTATTTTTATAGTCGATAACGAGTTCATTTTTCAGCATTTCAATATTTCAGTTTAATTTACAGTATGTTTTAGGGAATTTTAATTTGGAGATTTTTCTTTGTGATGACATTAGTACGTTAGTTGCATCGATTCACTGACTGTTTGGCTGATCACCGGATAGTCCAGTCAGGGAGGTCAGGGTGCCTCGTGTGGCAGTTAAAGGAGGTCAAGTTACCTCTCTTGCCCATCACCCACATTTTTTTTATACAGATAGTCGACTTAGGTTAGAAAAAAACTCCTGAGCGACCACCTCCATCAGGATTCAGATTTATACTTGAACTCACATTATTTCATAGAAATCAGCATAAATATATACAATTATAGTTTTATAGATCTACATAGTTTATGGTTTTTGTCCACTCACTCTAACGTTTTATGTTTTTTTGCCTTTCCCTAGGCCCTTTGTTTTGAATTGCCAACTTTTAAGGTATGTCAGCTGAAGTCGTGACCGTCCAGAGTACGAAGCATGACAATCCACAATTTTTATTTTCTTAGTGTGGGTTTTCACTTGAAGTTCTGGGTTACTCATACTAGGGTAGCTGGTATCGTTTAGGTGGTGCTAGTTATTCTAATACAGGTCCTGCAAGATGTACCTTGATTTACTGCGGTAATCTGGGGCGGGTCTTGTCACTTTCTTCAAAGCATCTTCCTCCTTTGAGTATTGGATATATTCTTGCATAAAACTATTAAACGTGTCAATAGAATAATAAGAATAATCACTATCATTACCCAGATGCTTCATGGCTTCAAAAATGTTGAAGAGACTTTTTCTATCATCAACCCTAGTTTACTAGTTAAACTAGTTTAGCTAGTAAACTAGATAGTTTAACTAGTAAACTAGAATTAAATCCTAATGATTAATTTAACTCTGAGAAATTCTACGAAAATTTTGACATAATTCCCTTTGAAAACTGAACAACCCAAAAACCTATAAGAAGAGAACAGTTCTAAACCAAATTCCCACAAACAAATCGTGGACCACCAATTGTCCATCCGGATTTTTCAATAAATAACATAAAGAAGAACCAAAAATTTAACTCAGGAATTTAAACACGTATTTACAACATGTTGGTTCTGAATACAAAGAAATCAAACTCGACTACTATTCGAGAAACTGGAAGTAACATAATATAACTGGAATTCAGAGCGACTTTTATGAACATAGAATATATACATAGAAATAGATCTAACAGTAGACTAAAACCTACTCAATGAGTAGCTGACAGGTGGACTCAGAGCCTTCGATGACACCACGTAAATTTAGAATTTAAACTGCAGCCTGGGCGATGGAAACCAAAAAGCTCAGGGAAAGTCATTTAAAATATAAAATGTTAGAGTGAGTGGACAAAAATAACGTAAGCTACATAAAATAATAAATCTATAATAACATGCATTTCCTCTAATTTCTTTAAAATATTGCTAGTTCGGAATCATAAAACTGAAATACAAATGGAGGTGATCGCCTAGGTCACCCTACCTGAGTCAACTGTCTGTAAAAAAAATGTCAGTGATGGGTCAGACGAGGTGTTTGTCCTAACCTCCCCTGACCGGACTATCCGGATATCATCCGAATAGTTAGTGCACCGATGCAACTAAGTAATGTCATCACAATATAAACCTCTAAATAAAAGCTTTAAATACATACCGTAAAGCGTAAAGAATAAAAGTATGAACTCGCAAATAACTGTGAAAATGAAAGGTCCACACATAAGTCCGCGACTATTGTTAAGGTCCAGCGGAATTTCCTTCCCCGCTAGAGTTGCGATCTCGATGTCCTGAAAATACAGATCATACAATATCACAATATTCGTAAAACTATAGAAATCAACCCCGAAAGTCCCTCCAAAGATTTCAGAAAATTGCCTCGCCGTGGGCCACTTCGCATGGCCCTAACGCGCCACCACAGGCGGCGACACGTGAGCCACATGCGCCTCTGGACAAAGTCAACAAATAGGAGAGGTTGACCCCTCATTGGAAAGCTTTCAATGAGTGCAATAACATTTCTAGCTGGACCGATGTTCGAATCGCCGGCGTTTGGCCGAAAAGCGCCCAAACAGCTAGACCAGAAACCCTTTTTCAGCAACCGTCACTAACGACAGCGTACGACACCACAAAATGTTCCTCTCTCCAAGCCCAACCTTTTCCCTAACCTTACGCTCTCCAACTCACCCTCAAATCGTCTAGAAACTTCGAAACCCCACAGCCCAGAACTTACTGGAAATTTTGATCTGTCGAATATCCATCGTCAAGCCACAACGGAGCTCCAGACCACCCTTAATATATTCAGGGGAGGGAAAGCTCCCTAACCCTCCGACCCCGACGCCTAAAACATGTCGGAGCACCGCCACCGACGACGGCGACTCCTGCGGTGGAAACTCGAATCGGGTTCCAACAAAACCTGCAAATTTCCCAAAATTTCACACAACACAACAACAAGGAAGCAAGGAGCTTCAATTTTCCATCTTAAATGACGAAGGAGGTGGCCAGAAAAGGGGAAACCAAACGGGTCAATGAATTCAGGTCGGCGGGGGAGAGAAACGGGTTGAACCCGTGGAGAAGTTATGGTATTTTCTAATTTAATTTCCAAAAAAAAACTACTTATACCCTACGCTGATCTTCAGATCTAATGGCCCAAATTTATTCTGATCAAGATCAAACGGCTCAGATCAAACCGACTTTAAAATCAATTATTTAAAATATTTTCTCCTACTGACTTCCGATAATCACTAAAAATAGCTCGCTTATCCGAAAAATTCTCCGAAAATTCCTACGAACTGGAAATAAAATAATCTACAACTTTTATGAAAAAAGTAAAATCAAATTCTTGCCCAGTAAAAAAGTCATTAATACCCTCGATAACATGACTAATCCGCGATAAAGCGTAATATAATTCGATAAGCGCAAAATTTTGGTTCAAGTCGTAACAATCTAACCCCTAACAAAAATTTCATCCTCAAAATTTACATACCTGCTAGAAAAGATGAGGATACTGCTCTCTCATATGCTGCTCTGGTTCCCAGGTGGCTTTTTTAACTACATGATTCCTCCACAATACTTTCACCAAAGGGATGGTCTTGTTCTGGAGAACTTGCTCTTAATGGTCAAGAATCTCCACTGGTTCCTCAATATAAACCAAGTCCTCACGTAACGGAATCTGCTGATGTACAATAACATGAGAGGGGTCGGAGATGCATTTCTGCAACATGGACACATGAAATACGTCATGAACACATGCCAGTTCTGATGGAAACTCCAAACGATAAGCGACATCACCAACACGTTTAATAATTCCATATGGTCTTGTGTATCGTGGCTAAAGCTTGCCACGCCTCCCAAATCACATAACACCCTTCCATGGCGATAAATTCAAAAATACCCAGTCACCAACCTCAAATTTTAATTTCTTTCTCCTAATATCCGCATAACTCTTTTGTCAATCTTGGGAATCCTTCAATCTATTTCGAATGTTCTACACCTTCTCCGTCGTTTCTTGCACAATATCTGGACCAATAAGGTTCCTCTCTCCTACCTCACTCCAACATAGTGGGGTCCTGCACTGTTTCCCGTATAAGGTTTCATATGGTGACATTCCAATGCTGGAGTAAAAACTGTTATTATAAGAAAATTCCATCAAATGCAGGTAATTCCATCCATTTTCCTAGAAATTGCAACATGCAAGATCTCAACATGTCTTCTAGTGTCTGAATAGTTCTCTCAGACTGGCCATCTGTCTGGGGCTGAAAAGCTGTACTGAATCATAACTTGGTGCCCACAACTTCCTGTAAAGCTCTCCAAAACTGTGAAGTGAAAAGAGAATCTCGATATGAGATAATAGAAAGAGGCACACCATGTAGTTTCACGATCTTCTGTATACACAACTGTGCTAATTTTCTCCTAGAAAGTTTCTTTGGAACAAGTATAAAATGGTGCAGACTTCGTGAAATGGTCCATAACTACCCAGATACTCGTATGACCCTTGGATGTACGAGGTAGCTTGTATACAAAATCCATAGTAACATGCTCCCATTTTCAAACTGGAATCTCTAGACATTGCATCAAGTCTGAAGGCTTCTGCCGCTCTGCCTTTACTTGTTGACAAATGGGACACTGGCTCACATATGTCGCTAATTCTCTCTTCATATTAGGCCACCAGTAATACTCCTTAAGAATTCGATACATTTTTGTACTACCATGATGCATTGCATAAGCTGAACAATGAGCTTCACTAAGTATTTCTCATTTCAACCCTTCATTGTTCGGAACACAAAGTCGACCTTTGATCACTAGTATGCCATCTCTCTGCAATTTAAAATCCGGTTGTCCACCGTTACGTACTGCTTCCTTTAATTTCAGCAATGAGACATCAGAATCTTGTAAGGCACAAACTCTGTCAACAAGAACAGGTTGAACCTGGAAGTTGGCAAGTAAAACTCCTGGTTCATCATCATCTGTGTACAGGAATACGCCAGTGGCTCCCAACTCAGAAAGTAGTGGCATTATGATTTCCGACTAAAGGCATCAGCTACCACGTTCACCTTTCCAGGATGGTACTCAAAAGTGCACTCATAATCACTCAATAGTTCCATCTACCTCCTTTGCCTCAAATTCAGTTCTGGTTGTGTAAAGAAATATGTAAGACTTTTATGGTTGGTAAAAATCCAACACCTGGCACCATATAAGTAGTGTCTCCAAACCTTCAACGCGAAAATAATTGCTGCTAACTCCAAGTTATAAGTGGGGTAATTCACTTCATGTGGCTTTAATTTTTGGGAACCATAAGCAACAACTTTGCTTTGTTGCATAAATACACATCCTAAACCTAACTTGGATGCATCACCAAAAACTGTAAACTCCCTACTATCATCCGGTAAAGTCAATACTGGAGCAGTGGTTAGCATTGTCTTTAAAGCCCGAAAACTTTCCTCACAAGCCTCTGACTATTCAAATCTGACTCATTTCCTCGTAAGTCGGGTAAGAGGTGCAACAATACGTGAAAAATCTTGTACAAACCGACGATAGTATCCGGCTAAACCCAGAAAACTCCTGATATCGGCTACACTGGTAGGTCTGCTCCAATTTAATACTGCCTCTACCTTGTCAGGTCAACATTAACTCTATCTGTCGAAATCACATGGCCGAGGAATTCAACTCGATCCAACTAAAATTCACATTTACTGAACTTGGCATACAACTGAGATTCTTTCAAGGCCCTTAAAACAATATGCAAATGTCTTGCATGTTGTCTTTCATCTATAGAGTAAATCAGGATATCGTCAATAAATACAATAACAAATTTATCGAGATATACCTGAAATACTTGATTCATCAAATCCATAAAGTCAGCAGGTGCATTCGTCAGGCCGAATGGCATAACTAGGAACTCATAATGCCCATGTCGAGATCAAAACGCGGTTTTAGAGACATCTGACACTCTAATCCACAACTGATAGTATCCTGATCACAAATTGATCTTAGAGAATACCGTATCTCCCTTGTCTGAGGCAGTGGATACTTGTTCTTTATTGTAACCTGGTTCGGCTTCAAATAATCGATGCATAACCTCATAGATCCATCATTCTTTTTCATAAATAACACTGAAGCTCCCCACGGTGATATGCTAAGAAGGTTGAAACCCTTATCAATTAGGTCTTGAAGCTAAATTTGCAGCTCTCTCAACTCAGCTAAAGCCATTCTATATGGAGCTTAAGCTATGGGACCTGTATTCGAAAGTAGCTCTATTGTAAAATTAATTGTCCTAACTGGAGAAAGACCTGGTAATTCCTTAGGAAAAACATCAGGATATTTTTGAACCATCTTAATTTGCTCAAGGTTTGGGGTGAAAATACTGGTATTCACCATATGTGCCAGATATGCGGTACGCCCTTTTCCACAACATCTTCTCAGCCTTCACAGCTGAAATAAGGCACGATGAAAGCACATTTCTTTCCCCACGAAATAAAATCTCGGGGAACCTTGGACTTCTAAATACCTACCTCTTCCGATGATAATCAACCAAAGCTAGATGATTGCTCAGAAAGTCCATGCCCAGAATTAAATCAAAATTTTCGATGTCAAGAGGTAACAGATTGACATACAATCCAAAACCTCCAACCATCACACTACAGTTTTGATACATTAGCCCAACTAAAATCATCTTGCAAGAGGGATAAGTCACTCGCCACATTTCCGATAAGGAAGTGGCAGGTACATTAATTTTATATGCTAATCTTACGACTATAAAAGAGTGTGTCACCCCTGGATCTATTAAAGTAAAAACAGCATAATCAAAAATATGCAACATACCAATAATCACCTCTGGAGATGCTCTGCTCTCCTATAGAGTCATCCGATAAAGTCGGGCATGTCTAGTCTGTCTAGTCGGTCGCCCTTTCTAACTCTGGTTCTGATAAACTGGCTGTCTGGATGGTGGTGAAGTTCTAACCCCTGAAGTGGCCCCTTGACTACCACTAGAACTCTACACCAGAAATCCACCTGAGGTGTCCCTATATGGACAATCCTTCGCAAAGTAGTCCATATGGCCACAACGATAGCAAGTTGAAGTCCCAAAGTGACACTGCCCGAGATGGCGTTTGTTACATCTATTTCATAAAGGAAAATCTCTATGTGATGATGGAGTAGGCCGATAACTACCAGATCCACTGAAACTGGCTCTAGACCTCTGCCTCTATGATTGACTTCTCTTCCATCTAGGAAAACTGCTCGGATGACGTGCACTAGAAACCTGAGATCCATCACCAGAACATGATGCGAAACCAGATACACTGGAGCCTCCCCTTTTTTAAGGACCCTGACTGGGCCCACCTTCTTTGAATCGTCGAGTCTGGCCCCGTTAAGATCGAAGCATATCTTCGCATCTCATAGTAGCACTGACAAACTTGTCAAAATCAGTACGTGGCACACATGATATATATGGGGAGATCTCATGCCGCAAGCCCTGCTCAAATCTCCAACATCTCTCTTTCACTAACCTAATAGAATTTGGTGCAAATCGGGATAAACATGTGAAATGATCTCGATACTTTATCACAGACAAGTTTCCTTGCCGAAGATTCATAAACTCCTCATATTTCCTCTGCTATGTTGCTTCACTAAAAAAGCAACTCATGAACAACTTCCTGAACTCTATCCATGGGGTGGTGGTTTTATTTTTCTCAATGCTCTCCCACCAACGGTAGGCATGGTCCTGTAACAGACCTACATCTATCTCTGTTCTCGGCACTGAAGTCAACTGGGGACACAGACGATCACATACTCGACCAATCTCAATGAGCCAGTTCTCACAAGACTCAGGATTATGAAATCCTACAAAGTGAATTGCTCCCGCCTTTTTGGCTCTAGTAATTAAATCATCACGCTCCCCACGTGGCTCTGGCATCATGCGAGTAATTAACTCACGCATCTGCTGTGCCAAAGATTGTGCTTCATCCTGTTAAGTTTGTTGTCGAGGCATAATGACCTAAGAGTCCACAAAAAGATATTTAGTTCACTCGAAGAGACCAAGGAAATGGCTTAACTAAGAGATTCTAGACAGTTAATAATGTACACTATCAAATGCCTATACTGATATGACTAAGAGTCTACATAATCTATAACCTAATGCTCTGATACCAAGCTAAAATGACTCAACCCTAGTTTAGCTAGTAAACTAGATAGTTTAACTAGTAAACTAGAATTAAATCCTAACGATTAATTAAATTCTGAAAAATTCTACAAAATTTTTGACATAATTCTCTTTGAAAAATGAACAACCCAAAAACCTGCAAGAAGAAAACACTTCTAAACCAAATTACCACAAACAAACCATGGACCACCGGTTGTCCATCCAGATTTCTCAATAAATAACATAAACAAGAACTAGGAATTTAACTCAGGAATTTAAACACATATTTACAACATGCTGGTTCTGAATACAAAGAAATCAAATTTGACTACTATTCGAGAAACTGGAAATAAAATAATACAACTGGAATTCAGAGCATATTCTATGAACATAGAATACATATAAATAGATCTGACAGTAGACTGAAACCTACTGAATAAGTGACAAACATGTGGACTCAAAGCCTTCGATGACACCACGTAAATTCAGGATTTAAACTGCAGCCCGGGCGACAGAAACTGAAAAGCCCAGAGAAATGTATTTAAAATATAAAACGTTAGAGTGAGTGGACAAAAATAACGTAAGCTACATAAAATGATAAATCTATAATAACATGCTTTTCCGATAATTTATTTTAAATAATGCGAGTTCGAAATCATAAAACTAAAATACAAATGAAGGTGATCGCCCAGGTCAATCTACCTGAGTCGAGTGTCTGTAAGAAAAATTTCAGTGATGGGTCAGGCGAGGTATTGTCCTAACCTCCCCTGACCGGTCAAATGAGATGTTTTTCCTAACCTCCCATGACCAGACTATCCGGTGATTAGCTGAATAGTTAGTGCAATCACCTAAAAACAACCCCGGAAGTCCCTCCGAAGATTTCAGAAAATTGCCTCGCCAGAGGTCCGCGTGAGCGGCGATGCCTGAGCCACACACGCCTCCGACCAAAGTCAACCAATGGGGGCGATTGACCCCTCATTGGAAATCTCTCAATGAGTACAACAACATTCCTAACTGGGTCAATGTCCAAATCGTCGGCATTTGGCCGGAAATAGCCCAAACAGACCGGAAACCCTTTTTTGACAACCGCCACCAACAGCGGCGTACGACCCCACAACATGTTCCTCTCTCCAAGCCCAACCTATTCCCTAACCTTGCGTGCTCCAACTCAACCTCAAATCGCCGGAAATTTTTTTGAAAACCCACGACCCAAAACCGGCCAGAAATTTTGATCCATCGAATCTTCGTCATCAAGCCACGACCGAGACCACCCTCAATAGATTTAGGGGAGGGAGATCTCCCTAACCTTTCGACCCCGACGCATAAAACAAGCCGGAGATTCGCCACCAATGGTGGCGACTCCCACGAATCGAGTTCCAACCAAACCTGTAAATTTCCCAAAATTTCACAAAACACAAGTAAGCAAGGAGCTTCAATTTCCTACCTTAAACGACGTCGGAGGTGACCGGAAAATGGCAAACCAAGCGGTCAAAGAATTCGAGTCGGCGGAGGAGAGAAACGGGTTGAACCAGTGGAGAATTTCTGGTATTTTCTGATTTGATTTCCAAAAAAATACCTATTTATACCCCAAGCTGATCTTCAGATCTAACGACCCAAATTCATTCTTTTCAATATCCAACAGCTTAGATCGAACCGACTTAAAAATCAATTATTTAAAATATTTTCTCCTACTGACTTCTGATAATCACTAAAAATAGCTCGATTATCCGAATTTTTTTCTGAAAATTCATACGAACTCGAAATAAAATAATCTACAACTTTTATAAAGAAAGTGAAATAAACTTCTCGTCCTTTGAAAAAGTCGTTAATAACCTCGATAACGTGACTAATCCGCGACAAAGCGTAATATATCTCGATAAACATGTAATTTCAGCTCCGGTCGTAACAGGCATTAGTTCTCTTTCCATCTCCAATAGTAAGAAGTCAGCTGGGAAGATCAACTCGTCTACCTGCACTAAAACATCATCAACAACACCTAAGGAGTACCAACTAGATTTGTCTTCTAATTTAATGGTTACCATGTGGGTTGTAATTGTTGTGCTAGATTCTATTTGTTATAAACAAAATAGGGCATCAAACTAATTGAAGCACCTAAATCTAATAAAGCACCAGAAAACCTGTATCACCAATAATGCATGGAATAATAAAGTGCCCCAGATCTTCCATCTTGGGTGGTAGATTTCTTTATAGCACAAAAGACACTTTCTCGCTTAAAGCCACCATCTCGGTTGGCCTATACTTCCCCTTAGCCATACAATGTTCTATGAGAAACTTTGCATATTGTAGAATTTGTTTGA
This sequence comes from Geum urbanum, assembly GCA_946800695.1. Lineage (NCBI taxonomy): Eukaryota > Viridiplantae > Streptophyta > Magnoliopsida > Rosales > Rosaceae > Geum > Geum urbanum. Next base: position 50,265,162 of record OX327001.1, on the reverse strand, counting down.
GTGCTTAAAGTAAAGGAATGTTTACTTGGAACTTTCGAAAGATATCCAATATGTCATTGGCCTTGTCTTTCTTCTCTTGTCCTCTCAATCTTTTAGGAAAAGGAACGGGAACATCAATAGAAGAGAAGGTTTAGAGGATACCTGCCAATTTTTAAAGTGGTCTAAATGTTGGCTTCAAGTTCATTTTCGACGAGTCAAGAATTTTTCTTGACGTGACGAAGCATGCTTTCGGGTTCATCTCTAGATCATTATTCAACGAGTCAAGAGGTCCTTCGACGTGTTGAACTGGAGCATCTGTGAGATTTTCTAACGAGGTGTCAAACACAATTTGCTCAACTACTGATTCCTCCAATGCTTGTGACCACTTTTTAGGCTCTGAAACTGGCCTTAAAACCTTTCCACTCTTTAATTGCATAGCATTCATCTCACGCTCATTCCTTGGGTTTGGTTCTATCTTATTAGGAAGTGCTCCAAAGTTTTGTTCAGTTAACAATTGTTGCACATGGCTCATTTTACGCTCAAGGAGTTCAATGAATTTCCCATGTTGTTGAGTTGTTGCCTTGACTTCTTGATGGGAGATCTCTTGGCGAAATGCACTATTCTCTTGGTGAGAGGCACTATTCTCCTTCTTATATTTCTTATTGTCAAACATCATTTGTTTTATCAATGCTTCCAAAGTTGATGTCACTGGTGATGGTTAAGGTGCTGGAGCTTGATATTTCTTATGTAGTGCTTGCATCTGACCATATTGTTGCCCATCCCTTCTAGGTTGTCTCGATGGAAATCTGGGTGGGTTAGATAAAGGATTAAGCACATTGTTGCTCCTGTAGCTGAGAAGTGGATGATCTTTATTCCCTTCATTGTAAGTGTTGGGCTGCCTTTGAATAATATTCATATCGTCTTCTTCCTCATCCGCTCTAAACTTAGGACAATCTTCCTGCTAGATGATTTGTAGCTGAACATAAAGTACAAACTACCTGAGTTGTATCAACTTTTGTCTTCTTGGCTACCTTCAGAGTACTAGAAATCAAAGCTATATCATTCTCCATCAAAGTCAACATTTTTTCAATGGCCCCATCAATTGTGACTACATTTAGAGATTTTCTACCTGCTCTCATTGATCTATCTCTAAACTGGAACTGCCTTGAATTCTAAGCTTGGTTTTTCCACTAATTCTTTGGCATCAGTCCCAGTCATATTCCACCAATTTCCTCCACATGACTCAAGCTTTGATCTATTGAATGAATCAAGTCATTCAAAGAAGTATTCCATTTAAGTGTTGAGATCAAACTTATGATGAGGGCATTATCGAAGTAGACCTTTAAATTGACTCTATGCTTCATGTAATTCATCTCCATCTTTCTACGTGAATGTACTGATCTGCTTCTTCAAGTTCTTGGTGTGAGATGCGGAGTAGAATTCCTTCATGAATGTAGCACACATCTTGTCCCTTGTGTCAATCGATAATGGAGCTAAAGAGTTGTACCATGCATTTGCTTGTCCTTTAGTCAAAAAGAGAAAAAGATCAGTTTAATCACATCCTCATCTGTCAACTTCTAAATCCTGCACAATGTTGCAAACACATTGAGATGGTCCTGAGGCTAGGGTCTTTAGAAGGAATGCCTATGAAGTGTGGCAAATTTAAGATAAGGGATTGGGGAATAACATAAGGCTCCAAGTTTTCTGGTAGCACGATTGGCGATTCTGTTGCACCTGTGTCTGGGACAAAGGATTCCCTTAGCTTCATGTTGTTTGGTGGTGATGGTGGTGGCATTGTAATAGCCTATTCTTCAAACTCTAACTCTATCTCATAATGTAATTCCTGCTCAGAATTTTCACCACCACTATTGTTTGCGCTCATCAATTGTTGCATCTGTTGTTTTCGGTTTTGTCTTACTGATTGCTCAATTTCTAGATCAAGTAACAGTGGCTCAGAGCTGGTAGAGTTACGAGTTTTCATACACAACACTCCTGCACATAGTAATGAATGTACATAAGACTCAATACAAAAAGAAAACTAAAGAAAACTAAACTAAAAAAAAAACACAACTAAGACTTAAAATTAAACATTTCTCGGCGACACGGCGCCAAAATTTAATAAGGGCAAAAGCAGTTAACAAAGATAACCGTATTCTCAAGTCAAATATATCAATGTAGTAAATGAAAAATAATGGTCATTACCCACAAAATACTAGTAAAACTAAGACTTAAAGACACAAGAAACATGCGCAACTAAAAGCGGAAGTCAGAAATCTTGCAGCTTCGACACTGGACACAAACTAGACAACGAACCTCACCTATACTAAACCAAATGCTACTAATAGTAGATATTATAATTAACCTAACCTACCTAACCTTTACTGTCTTAATGAGTTGATTCTTGACCTCATTTTTATAGAGAATAAATTTCCATATAGTCTCATCTTTGCTCTTCAAGAGATACACATAGCAGTATTTTGTGCTATCATCAATGAAAGTGATAAAATACTTATTATTACTTCTTCTTATGTTTCCTTTTAATCACATATGTCACTATAGATTAAGTCAAGGAGTTCATTGTTTATTTCAATGTTTTTGAAAGATGATTTCATTAGGTTTCTCTCAACACAAGTTTCATACTTATGCTTGAAATATTGGTAAACTTTTCAAGTTAATTAACTTCTGCAGAGTATCATAGTTAACACGTATTTGCCTATCATATCATACATTGGAAGATACTAATGTGAAAGTGCTAACTTTATTCATATTATTAACCATGGTCATTATATTTTAACTTGAAATTTTTATCACTTGAGGCTATACCAACATATATTCTATGTTAAAAAACTAGAATTCATTTGCCTTTCATCAATAAACGAAAAATTAACTTCACTGAGCCTCGACTCAGTCTTTAGGAACATATAGTATGTTGTTTAGTTCCTTTCTAAAGATCAACATTTGAACCTCCTTACTTGGCCATTTATTAGTCATCCAACTTGGCTTGGTCATACCACCACTCCAAGTCTTCTATCCCTAAGTTATAATCTTTAACTTCTTTTATACCTTGTCCGTCATTTATGATGTCATTTGTCACTACACAATCTTCATAGCAAGATATTATCTGCTATGATGTTTTTGGGCCTCACTCAAAAACATGTCTTGCTATATGGAAGTGAGTCTCCACATATAAGGTACATTACCTCATCTTCCCCGAGTGATGTGGATTCTCACATCATCAAGTGCAATCCACTCAAAGTTTGTATTGATCAACATTCATTATCACATTACCCTTTTCAACTAAAGAACTTGATGTGACATCAAGCTCTTATAGTGTCTTTACACCTATTCGTCGACTTTCTTGAAAATATACACAACAAAGTGTTATTATCCTAATCAACAAATAATACTCAATAGATAATATTCAATACTATTTCTCTATTGATTATTTGATCAAATCACAACGAATTTCTTATTGAATATCTCAATATTCAATCACTTGAATTTGATATATAATCAAATCATAGTGCTTTCTTATTCCAATGAAACTATTTATTAACCTTGAAAACCCCTTATTAACGTAGGTAGCTAATTGGTATTTCCTTTGGAGTCTAAATTTTATAGGCAACATTTCGAGTTTCATAACACAACCCCAACGACATCTGTTTCCGTAAGGCAACCATTTCCTGAAGGCAACAAAATTTTTGTGTAGGCAACCAATTTCTTAAGGCAACAATAATTTAGGCAACTACTTTATTTGGGCAACCACGCTAGTCAATATCACATATGAAAGTTCTTAAGATTGTAGGAAATAATAGTGATATTGATATAAATTACAAAAATTACTAATAAGCGCAAAAGCACCTAACAAAGATAACCCTATTCTCAAGTCAAATATATCAATTTAGTAAACGATAAATAGGGGTCACTACCCACAAATGATTAGTGAAACTAAGACTTAAAGAATCAAGAAACAAAAACAGACGTGGAAGTCAGAAATCTGGCAGTCTCGACTACTGGACACAAGTCAGACTACAAACCTAACCTATACCTAAATAAATGTGAAGAAAGTTTAAAACAATAAACTAGACTAAGTGCAGGACTACCACACAAAATTTGAGGGTATTCAGAGTTGAATTGATTGCCAAAATAATTCGGTCAAGTTACAGATATTGCAGAAAAAGTAAAATTTCAGAAACATAAAGATGTTGATGAAATCAAATAGAGATGAATATTAGGAACTTCTCTCCACCCTAAATATGTTCGATCTACCCCAACCCAAAATTCAACAACATGAATGAATGTTTCTCATGCATGAGCTATGATTAAGTCACATACATATTACACTCTTTTACTTGACATGTTATCCAGATTGATTACCTAGCTTAATGTGACCTTAAACTAGGAGACATGGTACTATGATGGGTCCAAATTTACCTAACCTAGGTCATTAAGATTCATAGAGTGTTTGAGAATTGAAACAACAAGGCTTCTAGAACTATACTATGATGGGTCCTCTTGCATCACCTAGGAATTACTTCACACAAGAGCTTATTTTATCTTTGTAGAATATGTAATGATATGATGGTCATGTACACATTCAAGACAATAGATCCTACCACATGCATCTAAGTTGGCCACAAAAAAAATATATAATATAAATCATCAATGATTAAGTAGTGAAGTAAAAATCATTCAAAAGTTGTCAAAAGCTCAAAATCACAGGGGGTTCAAAATCGAAACATATCTAGGGCTTCAATCAACCCCTAACTAGGGAAGTTTAGCTACTCATAGTCAAGATTACAAAATATCAAAACATGATGGAGAAGGAAGATAACCAAAAATCCTAGAATTCTTGATAGAGCAGTTTCGAGGGTTTAAGGCCAGCTTCGATAGGTCGAAATGGGACAACAGGAAATCCTTTGGTAGTGGCCCTTCTTCTTATTCTTAGGTATTCTCTCTCTCAAATTCAACAACTTTTGCTCCATCTTCAAAAGAGGCTTATATATGTATGAGATTGAGCCTCTCCTCATCAATCTAAGGTTGACTCATTGCCGCTTGGATTATCCACGTCATCATTTCTTATTCCAATAGAATTCTCCTTTTATGCTCTTTTTTGTATTTTTCTCCAAATAACCTAAATAAAAAAACATAATAAATTATTGAATAATTACGCACAAGAGAGTTGCATATATTTTTTTCGAGGTAAAGGATAGAATGTCGAGTGCCGGCTTGATAGAAAGAACTCTCTATAACAACCTATAGTACATCATGCTCACAAGAATGCTATCATATTACATAACTAAACGTGCTAGAGGTAGGAAAATGACTGAAAAAAGTCCGGACCCTACATCCTATCTAGTTATGTACCACAAATCACAACAGCTCGCGTTGCTCCTCAGAGAGAGTTTCATATTAATGCAACTATAAATTACTAATTAAATAAATAATAAATATATAACAAAATGGGAAGAACAAAATCTGGAAACTTTAAATTTGTTATTCAAGTGGTTGATGTCGATGAGCGATGAACGATGAACATAGTTGAGTCACGTGTACCACACACTTTCCTTAAAAAATTTCACGCTGCCCATAGGCTTGTATGACCTTGTTCTCCCAGGATAAAACAATTTCTGAGCTTTGTGCTCGCATCACAAGAACTCCTCGATGAACTAGAATGAACTTTTGTTTATCACCAAAAGAGAGAGAAAAGTGATTAGAAGAGGAGGATTGCTTTCTGATGGTGTGAAGAATGAGGAAAAAATGTCTCTATTTATAAATGGAGGAATTTGATGGCTGTCTATCGAAAGGTTTTTGGTTTTCCCGTTACAAAACTTATTGAATTCATCCTTAATTCAATCATAACTGAAGTATATGAAAGATAAAAAAAATTCATTTAATTCAGTAACTTATTCTAAGAATATGAAAGGTCAAAAGTCTTTCTACTTAATGAAGTAACTATTCCTGGAATACGAAAAAATCATTTACTTACGTTTCAAGTAACTATCTAGTCATCTTTAGGTAACAGTTTCTCATTCACTCATTTAACCAATTTGAACAAATAAATATATTAATTTAATTATCTCAAAACTGTTAATTAAAGTAGTGTTAAAAATGTATTTTCCAACAATTAATAATCATTTTTAAAACGAGACAAGTGCTGAATGACCTCTAGTTTCAATAAACCTATAAAGGAACATTCTGCATAGATGCCTTGCAGACTTAATATTTCATACAGATCTTCTTTAGGGTTTTAATTTTTATTTATCTTATCTGTGAATTATATTCATCTTTTCGATTGTTGGAGGATAAACAAGTTGCTTAGTTAAACCATTACAATACAATCATCTAATAAATATAAGAGCAAAACAGCTTGAGTTGCAAAAATAGCAAAATGAATAACAAATTCACAGCAAACATGCAATGTTGCATACCAAACAAGTCTGAATCAGTATTGACTCGTATTTATATGAAGAAGTAGAATCACCCTGATCTCGATGCCAAAGCCATCATCTGCCTCGTCCTCTACCTCTTCGCCATCATATTATTGGTTGTCGTCATCAGTTTTAGAAGTAAAAGATCTTCAATTGAGGGCATTGTAGACTTTTTAACCCATTTTTTGGGTATTATTCATTAAGTATCATTAGTGGGGGTTTACAATCAATAACAATTGAGAAAAACTCTATTTCTCTCGTTTTCTCTCTGTGAGAAAACCTCAGGCAGCGCAACTTATCAAGATCAATCTAGCTCCTCCGGCAGCAGCCCGGTCATGGCTACCTAATTTCGGCTTACTGTTGCCGTTTGGTTTTGTTGTCGGACGGGTATCCAGATCCCAGAATAGCTTGGAGGGTTACAATCAAGATTTTGCAGGGACTAGATTCTTAGCCAGCTTAGTGTATTGTTGTTCGTCACGAGGTATAGTGCACACACAGGGATCAATGTTCCAATGATGGCTTTGTTTGCCTATTTGGTGCTTGGTTTCCAGTTCGGGTCGAGGTTGCTGGTGGTGTGGTCTTGTTCAACGTTTGGTTGCAACGACTTGCTAGATGGCCAACGTGGTCTTGAGTGTTGATCGTGGGTGGCGTGGAACAGACGATGTCTTGTTGGTGGTGTGTGGTGGTGGTGCGTTGTAGATTCTAGTGGATTGGTTATCTGCTGGGTTGTGGCTAGGCATGTTAGGTCTTGGTCGTGTCTCTCCGCTTTAGGCTGTTTCTTGGGATGTCCATGGCACTAGTGTGCATCTAGGCCCTTGAATTAAGGTTTAAGTTCATCCTTTGATTTTTCATAGATATTTCTTCAAGGTTTTAGCTTACTACACCACAATTGTGTGCTTAGGTACTTTGTTAAGATGTTTAATTTGATTTAATATCTAGGATTGTCAAGCATGAGCTTAACATATGTTGAGCTCACTGGTTGAAATAGTAGACTTATTCCTTAGAGTTCTAGTGTTAGATTGATCACTAGAGTTTTTTTTTAACGTATGTATTACTTTGGGCGAACTTTTTCTATGAGAAAGTATTGTTTAAAAAAAAATGATTAAAAAGTTGGTAGTTTACAAATTTTCTCTTAAAATCAAAAGAAAAGACCACCAGAGTGATCGAAATCATTAAACACATAATTCAATACTCAAATAAAAGCATAAGAAAATGTATTCAAAAATAAAAAATTACTCCATATTGCCAACCCTCTAAATGCATTCTCATTTTCTTCAAATTTGAATTAAAATTTAGGTCTTTTGTTTTGAATTTTTCGATGTTTTGAGTTTTAGAAATTAGATTTTTTTTTTATAAAAAAGAAGTTGATTTAGGCCGAGTAAACGGCCAATTCGGGCTTAAGTGACTTGAGTTGCCGCTCAAGGAGGGGGAGTAGGCCCAAAACGACTCGTTTTTTGACCGAGTAGAGAGTACTCAGCCGATTCATGCGATTTTTTGAACATAACTAGGAACCCATGTGGTGGAATATTTTTGCTCAGCTAGACCACTCCTTTTTAGGGCCAGTTGGTGACGTAAAGAAGGGTTTTTGTAGTTTAATTGTCAAGTTAAGTTGATATGTTTGATAAAGTCAAGTTGAGCAGCTTATTTTGTACAAACTCAAAATTTTAAGAGACAAGATGGAAGTTGCACTTAGGCAACTATGAGTTGCAATTGCACTCAACTAAATACCCAAAAAGACCATACTCTTTCTTTGATCAAGTTGTTAGGGCCTTTGTAACTGAGGGCAGTATATTTTCTTTGTTTAAAAGGACCAAAAATGTTATTTTCAAAAAACAAATAAAATGCCACACATAAAAAAAAATGGAATGGATAAGTGATCAAAATTAGACGGAGGCTCTGCACTCTGTAGTCTGTACAATATGAGGAGCTGGGCATCTTATTGATGATTTAGAAAAGTCGGGCATCAAATTTGATCTAATCGAAAGTGTTTCAATTCATGTGAATGAATTTTTTTCCTTATAGAATCTACGCAGTGACCCATCTGTCTTAGCTTAATAAACCTTACTGTTGCATATATTACCGTATATTACCTTAGCTAGGATGTAATAACGTACGTAACTTCATTACCTCGCGTACTCAGCTCAGTACTACCCCTGGCTAGAAGTATCTGTAAAAATATTTTATGAATCTTCATCTTATTTAGTTTTTTTTTGATATCTGAATTATAATAGATTTATTCTTTAATTATATAGGATGTTAACATTATATATGTACATGTTTATTATTCAATGAAAATCAAATTAACAACAATATAGTCTATTATCTTCTCCAAGCTTTCTTTACTTTCTTGCTTTCAACAATTATCATAGATATTCTTTTCATGGTATCAGAGCAGATTAAAATCCTGACTCATTACTACACTCTAATCTCTCGTGTAGTATCTATATTTCGATCATCGCTGCTCTTTAATCTCTTATATAACATCTCTATTCCAATCATCCATCGTTACACTCTAATATCTCGTATGGTATCTCTATTTTGATCATCATGACTAAAGACACAAAAAAAAATATTTTTCTTTGCAGTCAAATAAAGCTTTGCAAATTGGGAGTGTGTGATATCCACTCTCCACCTTAAGGGGGAGTGTAAAAATATTCCATGAATCTTCACCTTATTTAGTTTCCATTTTGTATCTAGATTATAATAGATTTATTCCTTGACTATATAGGATATTAGCACTATGTACATATATATCATTCAATAAAAATCAAGTTAGCAACAATATAGTCCATTATCCTCTCCAAGTTTTCTTTACTTTTCTACATTTGCTTTTTTAAATGTCAAAAAAAAATCAATCCGCCAGAAAATTATTTTGAATAGGGAATTGGATCTCTGACCTCTCAGTCTATGTGAGTACTATCAGAATGGTCAACCACTGCATTTTCTTGCTTTCAATAATTACCAAAGATATTCTTTTTAGTAGCAACTCATTCTACACCTGGGTCAACAATATATGAAGAATTTAGTATTTTGTTTGTCAGTCAAATCACTAAGTTGATGATCATGGGTCACATATTGGGTAAATCATTTGTTAATTTGTTTATGTTACTCAGATGAATTATTTGGTGATCATTATATCATGGGTTAACCCTCTTTTATAAAGTTGTATGATATTTTTATTTGTTTATGTCACTTAACATCAGAACTAAGAAATATATTTGTATGTTAATGTTAATTAGTAAATGTGTTATGATGAGTATAGACTTATATAGAGTAGAAACAATAATCACAAATTTTAGTTCGATTCAAAATTGAGGAGCCGTAGAACCGAATCGGTTCAGTTCCAAACGGTTCTGTATTTTAAATATTAAGAACCGAACCGTATATACATCGAACGGTTCAATTCAGTTCCTAAAAATTATGATCGGAACCGAACCGTTCCTAGGCCTAACTAATTCTATTCTAATTAATTAGCTCGATCTCGACCAATTAATTTCTTTGCGGACGATGTTTAATTGGTGTCATAATCACACCATATTTAACAATCCTCAAGTAATTAACTCCTTATCCAATGGACAATAACAATATCAACGGTATTACAGCGTTTCAACTGAATTTTGAGATGAAATGAGCCGAAGGGAAAACGAGGCCGACTACCAGAAAAGATGGCATGAAGGCGATAAAATAAGACCAGCCGACCTGGCCGGAAAAAGAAGCTAGTAGCTAGCTTACCGTGAAGGAGAAGGCATCATCAGGTGAGCGAACTTAGAGAAGTAACATAGAAATATGGATAATTCTTAGGTATCATGGGAAATTCTTTATTGAAAACTTTTATAATGAAGACTTGATGAGTCGTTTTTATTAAACTTATTCTTTATTTTATTATTATTTTGACAAATTTCACAAAAATTGAAAATTGTTAAGTCATTCATAATCAAGATTTATCACTTATAAACATGAACGGTGTATGTTTGACAATTTTGGTTCGTCTATTAATTTGATCTTGTTCGATACTTTAACGATTTTCAATTTGGATGAAAATTTGTAAAAATGATCTACTCATCAATATCTAAACATCTAACGGTTAACTTTGTAAAAATATCATCGAAAAATGACTCTCACGACAATTTTATGTAAAGTACTCATCAAGTCCTCATTATAAGGGTCCTCATCGGAAGAGTTCCCTGGGTATCCATGAGTTTTGTTTATCACTTGAGAACAAATTTTATGATCATAATGATAATCTGAGTTCTCATTTATGTAATTTTAGTTATATTTTAGGTAATTACATAATTTAAAAATTCAATTACAACTTTTAAACAAATTGATGTCAAAGTTATAAATTTGATTCAATTAGTTGTAAATATAATAAATAATCTTAAAAATATGTGGTCACTGTAATAATATTTGTCTTAAATAATGTAAATTCATTTTCAAATATATTATAATTTTAATAAATAATAAATAAAAATATAACATACCCTTAATACTGAAGAAGGTCCATAGAAATAAACCTCGACTCAACATGTCTGTAATTAATAAGTGTCATGTTGATAGCTACGTTCACTAATATTAGTTGATGCTGCAGTCTGTAATGTTTGATTAATTACGCGCCTATCGTATTCTTCACTTACAAATGCCAACGATTTGTTTTTAAGATCTCATTGAAGCTAATAATTACCAAAGGTCCCGTCACGTACAGCAAAAATGATGATACACATGCAACTATATATTCCACTACTAATCCTTCCAACTTCTAGTTCCTTTCATTTTTATATTTGAAAGCAAACAAAATGAAGAAACATAAGAAAGGCACAAGTGATACTTTTACAGGATAAGTAGCATGCCTGCATAGAAATCCATACTGCAGTGCCGAGGTAATGCACTGAATACAGGCAAGTGCTAATCCAAAAACTTCAGGCAGGATACCCCAAAGCATGTCACTTGCAGATGCTCCTCTTTGTTTCACAGCATTGTGAATGAGGTCTAAGAGGCAAACAAATACAGCGACAATTGACACGAGCATGCCATAGAATGCGTAATGGAGCTTCTGTTGGGTGGCAACCTGATCAAAGTATGCTGATACAGCCTCCAAGCCTAAACCAGTGGCTGACATTGCGATCCAAATGCATGAAATATTCTACAAAGGTAGATGTCATTTAATTGTCATGAGATGCGCTCAAAATTGAAAGAGAAACAAAGAGATTATAGAAGTTCAGCATATATAAGGATTCAACGAATAAGTACCCTTGTCCCCTGCTGTGGCTGGTCAGAGCTCATATTTGTACCAGTGTTAAGTGTAAGTGACTACAAATAAAAGTGTTAAGAAACCATATGTAAGAAACCTACAAGGCTACAAATAAAAGTGTTAATTAAGAAGCTGGTTAAGAACTCTACTACTATATATGCAGTAACAGTGAAGTTCTACTAAAAAGGTAAAAGGCGCGTTGTAAGATCAGTGCAACAAGAGATGCGATTGGTTCAACTATGCTTTTGAGTTTTAACCGACCCTTACCACATGGTTTGGCGTGTAAGTAGCGATGTCAGTGTTGGAAATACCACTATGCAATAGAGATTGACTAAGGTTGGGAAAACCGTAAATCTGCAAATATGAACATCATTCAAGGAGTATTAAAAAGTATAAAAGAAGGTCTGGTTATGACTGAGAGTTTTAAACAAATATACTGTACCGTTACATGGTCTCCTGACATGTTGCTGTGCAAACCATAGGCGTCGTCCACGATGTCTGGCACAATTGGATCGGAAGGAGGCTGTACAATCACGGCGCTATGGCCATCATAATCACTTGCAGAATGCTCGGGTTCTGATGACGTAGCAAGAAAGCGTGAGTTAGCACCACAACATTTTTTTATACACACATCTCGGCAGACTGGGCGCTTGATTTCGACATCCGCAGCGACACTGACCACGTGACGACACTGGTTGCAGTGATACCTACTGGCAACATTTGCTTCCTCTGTTCGTTCCTCAACCTGACGATCTACATCGTCTAAATTGTCTATTCCTGCACAACAAAATATACAAGAACGATTTATTTGAAGAGATGCATATACAAACAAGTTAATAACTAAAACAAAATAGAGAGAATAATTACAGCCTTTTGGCTTATTGAAGTTCTGTCCAATCTCACCATTAGTAAAATGGTTCAGTGCATGAATTATCAGAACTGCAACCCGGAACGTCTCCTACGCATACAATTCTGAAAACATAAGCCCCGTAACTTGAACCATATATATACATATGTAAATTACCAACAATTATGCACATGCTGGAATAGATTACACATACTCCACTCAATTTTAGCTTGAAAATGCCTCACTGTCTCATTTCCTACATAGGAAGTAATTACTGCATTTCATTAGCTACAAGTATCAGCTAATGATCTGTTCTGGGACCAATTAATCTATTGAAATGGGCAACATATAGACATGAGATTGTGATAATCAGCAATACACAAGCAGCAACTATGTATAGATATATATTAATATACGTGTGTGTGTGTGTAACACGAAAGCAGGAGCTACGCGCTTTACGTACTCAACTTTGAGGGATAGCTAGTGCGTGTACTGTATTCTACGGCTAGTGAAGCATCAATGGCAACGATTTGCCCAATTTGGAGTATTTTCACTTTCCACTAAAGGAAAGGATCGATCAGGTACAACTGAAATCATAAATGGAAGGACTTGAATACACATATGATCAGCTCTAAATGGAGAGAGAGAGAGAGAGAGAGAGAGAGAGAGAGAGAGTTACAAGCTTAGGGAGGCTGGGCTTGCGGTTCATGATGACTTGAGAAGATACTACTCTCCTCCATCTCTGGGTCGCCGTCTCTGGAACCATGGTGGGTGTTGATACTCCAATTCCTCCCATTAAACTCTGACTCAGTTCCATTTCCATCGTCTTCAATTCTTTGATGAATCTCTCGACTCCAAGGAAGTTCGTAGTTCGAGAATTAGGGAGTTGGGAGTTCCGTATTTTTTTAGTCTATATTAATAAAGTTATATCAAGTGTGGTTTTTTAAAAGCGCGTGTATTTCTCTTAAAAAAAAGTGCTAATTTGGAAAGCACTTTTAACAATCCATCTGATTGAGATTTTAGGACAATAGGTTCCGAGGGCACTGTACATTTCGCGCCCGGGAAAGACTGTTTTGCCTTCAGTTTGCATCTATTTGCAGTACATACCACTCAATCCTGAAAATATCTAACCTGGTCCCAAAAATTCTCTTACAATAAGTCTAGTCTTCGTCCGAACAACTCGGTTTCTATACTAATCCATTTCAATTTGTGATTTTGACTATCAAATGCCTACAATTTGGCTCTGGAATTTCATTCAACTATTGCTTATAATTACCCAAATAAACGCACTCTATTCTGCTTAGTTATCTTAGTTATCAAGTACAGAAAAGATGATACAAGTTGAACAATGTGCAAGGGAGGGGAGAATAAACAAGTCAAACCCAATGTTCAAAGATGCCACCTCCTACTTTATTCTCTAGGTTCCTGCTAAGAAGCCGGATAATGCGCTGTTACAGTGCCGCAATGCACTCAATTTCGATCTTGGCATCCAATGGCAATGCTGCTACCTGAAATGTAGAGCGTGCAGGAGCTGGGGATGAAAAATCTGCGAAGCGAAAACATAGCCAGGGTGAATGAACAAGTAATGTGGCACACTTACAGTAAGAGTCACTTTAGAAATATATGTACTCTGCCAAAAGGCCTAATCTCCTTCAGTGTAACCGAAAGATAAGCAACAAAAGGTAACCAAATTATTGATTGACATCCCCTTGAGAAAAATAAATGTCCAATGTGTAACCATGCTTCAAGTTTTCTAAATAGTAAATTATACGTTGTTAATGTGATCATAGTTCAAGTTCGTTCTATAAAATCAAGTTAAATAATAGATCAGATTGCATTCAATCTAACACTCGGTCTGTGAGTAGAAGAGATGCTCAGATGAGTTGTTAGATAACTAAAGGAATTCATATCACACCACAAAATAGTTAGTCCTAGGTAAAACATCAAATTTTGGAACTTACATTTCGCATAGATCTCGTTAACTGCCTTGAAGTCTTTCAAGTCAGCCAACCTGCATAAAAGAAAAGACACAACTCAATGTCTCTGCAATACTAATGTCTAAAATTGAGGTTTGTGCAGAGAGACAAAGAGCTCATACAGTATAGTTGTTTTAACCACAGAAGAATAATCTGCACCACTTGCTTTCAGTATTTCTCCCATATTCTTGAGAACCTGCAATAACTCATCAGCGAAAATTTGTCAAAAACAAGCTGCCCCATACACCAGTTATGTTAAAAGTATTGCAAAAATTACAGAACACAGTAACTTTGGTAGGTGAAGGTCTTTGAGAAGCATTCATGTGAGCTTCTTATTTTTTATCTAAATAATGTAAGCTTTTATTGCAATATCACAAAATACTTTATAAAAGTAACAATTACCACCGCAAATCAGTATTATCAGTTCTCCAAGCCTAAGTGATCTCACCAGCCAAGTTGGCTTGATATTGAAATTGTACTCAAGGGCTAGGATATAAGCATTATGTATCTCCACTAAAGAAACTTTGCATGCAATTTCAATCGAGCAAATCAACTACTAGAGTTTCTCTTGGGTCTCTATTTCCCTAGAATTGATCAACATTTTGAAATCCCATAACTAACAGATTTCAAGCCATCTCTACACCAATTACCTCCAATGTCCACTTACTCCAATCTCATGAGATTAACATTAATGACTTTGATGAATACAGCTTTGACCATGAACAAGTAAAAACTCAAGAACATTATCATCAATGCACAAAATAATGAAGTATAAAACATATTCCCCATTGGTTTGATCAGTTTCACATAAACCACAAAGTTTAACTACAGAACCTAAATAACAAATTCACAATGTACCTGCTCCGTCTGACCTTCAACATCATCGGAGATGAACTTCCCGGTCTGCATTCGAATATACACAAGAGACACAAACTCTCATCATTCCATACATTAATTTATCAAAATTGGGATGAAAATAAAACCAAGATTTCGGCATAACAAACCTCTGGAATCAAACCAAGACAACCAGAGACATACAGAACATTGTTGGATTTGATTGCCTGAGAATAAGGACCCAATGCAGCCGGAGCCTTATCTGTTTTCACAGCCTCCTTCACTCCTGGAATTCAATTCACACCCAACAAACAATAAAACGAATTCAAATTCATACACAAGACTGAATACTACACAACCAAACAAAGTGAAAATGAAATTGATAGAGAGAGAGAGCTTACGAGAGTCGGTGGAGATTGCTAAGCAAGCGAAGCGGGAAGAGGGCTTCGATAAAACCGAGGAGGAGGACCGCCACAATCCCACGGAGGCGCAGCCGACGCCGACGGCTAAAGGAGCCCGAGTGCGCAGTGCGCTCACGTCGATCGCCGGAAGCTGGAAGGTCCTCGCCGCACACCACGCCATTTTCGAATTTCTTGATTTTCTCTTTTGACTGCTTTTGAGTTGTGACTTGTGAGTGAGAGAGCTCGGAGTCTCTTTGTTCGTTCCTTCACTCTATTTTACAATGTGCTCTTTACTACTCTTCAATGGGCTTTCGTTTTCTTCTTCCATTCTGGGCCGAACCGGAACTACTACTTACAGTATTTAAAAGCCCAAACACATATTTAGCCCACACTCTCAAGATCCACGGAGCTCTTCCATTCCACAAATTTTGTCTCGCTTAAACCCACTCACTTCTTCTCTATTCTCTCCCATCGCATCTCAAAACCTCAACGTCGTCACATTCCGATTTACGACACCATCACCACTATTAGTAGAGTTGTTAGTCAAATGAGAGAGAGAGAAAGAGACTGGCGCTTCTGTCACCGTGTCTTTCTGTTATATGAACAGAAGATTCCAGACCTGCAGCGACACGTGTTCATCATATCACACTTGTATTAGCTGGATAGTTTATTTTGTTGTTTTCTGCTCTGAGCTTCCTATATATACATGTAAGACGATTATGTTTGTAAGCTCGTGAGTTTCTCTACTTAATTTTACTCTCAAGCTCTCCATAGGTACTCTGCCATCATCTTCTTCATATTTGAGTTTTTCCCAAGTCTTTGGCCATGTTATCATGGTATCAGAGCTCAACGTAGCTCATATACTTCATGTTTGCTTCCGTTTCGTGTGTTTCTAATTTTTTAGATCTGAATTTGAAACCCTAGATCGGTTGATTTGAGCTGTGATTGAAGGCAATCTGTGTTGTTACCGGAATCCAAACTACAAGGGTGCACCACCATCTAACTCCAACTCTTCTGTTCCATATAAGACTAATGGAGGACCTGCTCCTGAGTGCCAAATCTGTAGCAACAAAAGACACACAACTGAATTGTTTCTACAAAAATGATGGAACTTCTGCATCTGGGTATCCTTCAAGTGTGGCTTGTATAATTTGTGGTATTAGGGGCCATGCTGCTCTTAACCGTAACCAGAGGTCTAACTATGCTTACCAGGGGACTGAACCACCATCCTCTCTGGCTACTATAACTACACATGTTAGGGCCATGGCTACTGGAAATGTGGCAAGTTCTTCTCACAGCTCAGACAATGTTGCCACTGATGTCTGGATTGGAGATTCTAATGCTACACACCATATGACTTATGAGCTGAGGAATTTGGCAATTGCTCATCCATACACCAATGAGAATTACATCACTATTGGTAATGGGACTGAATTGCAAATTTCTCACATTGGTGCATCAACTATTATCCCTTCGTCACATACTTTTAAACTGCATAATGTTTTACATGTTCGTAAGCTGGCTGTGAATTTGCTTTCACTCACCAAATTGTGTAAGGACAACATGTGTTTCGTTACAAGTGATGATATAGACATATGTGTGCACGACAAGGCAACAAGAGCTCTGCTGTACCAAGGAAAGAGTAATGCTGATGGTTTATTTCTCTTCAAAAATCTAAGATTTCTACCTTCTACTCCAAAGAAGTTTTCTGCTTACATAGGTGGTGCTGTTAAGTCTAGCTTATGGAATCAAAGTTTTGGACATCCTGCTTCTGATATCACAGCTAAGATGATGTCTCTCTCCAACATAAAGTGTAGCTATGAGTCTAGTGCAACTATGTGTTCTAGTTATGTACAAGGAAAAATGCATAGATTATCGTTTCAAGAGTCTGTAAATCATAGAGATACTCCTTTCACTAAGATTCACTTAGATGTATAGGGTTCTACACCTTGTCTATCACTGAAAGGCTACAGATACTATGTCACATTTATAGATGACTATACCAGATTTTGCTGGATATTTCCATTAATCAATAAATCAGACGTGTTCTCTACTTTCTTAAAGTTTCATGCATTTGTACTCCATCAGTTTGGCTCTTCAATTAAAATTTTGCAGTCTGATGGAGGTGGAGAATATAATAGTAAAGTGTTTAAGAACTTCTTGGAGTCCAAAGGTATTATGCATTATGTGACTTGTCCTTACACTCCACAGCAGAATGGTATAGCAGAAAGGAAGAATAGACACTTAGTGGATACTGTTGTTACTTTAATGTCTATTGCCTTACTACCTAAAGCTTTCTGGTTTCATGTCATAGCTCATGTTGCCCTACTTGATCAACAGGATGCCCTGTAAGACTCCGCAGCTCTCTTCTCCATTTCAGCTGTTATTTCATTCTGTTCCTCCACTTGAGCATCTTAGAGTGTTTCGATCTACCTGCTTTCTTTATGTTAGACCTTATGCTAGTGATAAGTTAGACTATGAAGAGACTTTTAGTCCTGTGGTAAGACATAGTACTATAAGGATGATTCTTGCTCTTGCCGCAATGTATAAATGGGATCTGAGGCAATTGGATGTGAAAAATTCTTTTCTTCATGGTGATTTGAAAGAGGAAGTGTATATGAAACAACCTCAAGGATTTACATATGCTTCTCATCCTGATTATGTGTA
Source organism: Geum urbanum (assembly GCA_946800695.1). Taxonomy (NCBI): domain Eukaryota; kingdom Viridiplantae; phylum Streptophyta; class Magnoliopsida; order Rosales; family Rosaceae; genus Geum; species Geum urbanum. The sequence goes on along the minus strand of OX327001.1, from coordinate 50,246,779 downwards.
CTTGTTGAAAAAGTCATTGTATAGAATTAAACAAGCCCCTCGAGCTTGGCATGAAAAATTCACAAGCTTTCTGCCTGGTATGGGATTTGATTTTTCTCACTTAGATCCTAGTCTTTTTGTTTGAAAGAGAAAAGAAGGAGTTGTTGTACTGTTACTTTATGTGGATGATATAGTAGTAACAGGGTCTGATCAACAAGGAATCAAAAATGTTATATCAGAATTGATCTCAGTATTTGATATGAAGGATCTTGGTGCATTATCTTTCTTCCTTGGACGAGAAGTTAACTATGTGACATGAGGCTTATTCCTGAGTCAGAAGAAGTATGCAAATGATCTCCTTATTAGGGCTGGAATGAGCAACACAAAGCCATGTTCAACACCTTGCTTACCACATGTGCAGATGTTAAAGAATGAAGGCATTCCCTCGGAGGATCCAGCTCTTTACAGAAGCTTAGTAGGAGCTCTTCAATATCTAACGTTTACTCGCTCTGACATTGCATATGCAGTTAATACAGTGTGCCAATTCATGTCAACACCAACAGATGCTCATTTCACTGCAGTTAAAAGGATTTTGAGATACATCCAGGGTACAATAAACAAAAGACTGTTTTATGGATATGTTGATCCAAAGTCTTTAATTCAGGGTGTATGCATCAAAGCATATTGTGATGTTGATTGGGCATGAGATGTGAACAACAGAAGGTCAACAACAAGTTCTGTGGTGTATATAGGCAATAGTCATGTATCATGACAATCCAAGAAGAAAGGGACTGTGTCAAAAAGCTCAACTGAGGCAGAGTACAGAGCTCTTGCCAATACTACTGCTGAGATATCATGGATGAGGCATATCTTCTAGGATTTACAGGTTAGAATACCTAGACCCCCCTTGTTAAAATGTGACAATCTGTCTGCTCTTTCCTTGGCCTTAAACCCTGTATTTCATTCACGTGTTAAGCATCTAGACAATGACTTCCATTTTTTGCATAAACGTGTACAAAAGCAAGAACTTCTTCTGCAGTATGTTCCTACTATAGAACAAACTGCAGACATATTAACTAAAGGGTTAAATAGTCCGGTATACAAGTATCATTGTAGCAATCTCAACTTGGTATGCCCACCTGACCTTTAGGGGTCACATTAATAGAGCTGTTAGTCAAATGAAAGAGAGAGCAAGAGACTGACGCTCTCATCACAGTGTCTTTCTGTTATATGAACAGAAGATTCCAGACTTGTAGCGACACTTGTTCGTCATACGTTGGCTATCACATTTTTATTAGCTGGATAGTTTATTTTTTTGTTTTCTGCTCTGAGCTTCCTATATATACATGTAAGACGATTATGTTTGTAAGCTCATGATTTTAATAGCGTAGCTCTGCTGAATTTTACTGTCAAGCTCTCCATAGGTACTTGCAATCATCTTCTTTATATATGAGTTTTTCCTGAGTCTCTGGTCATGTTATCAACCACTACTGCACCGAAATCGGTGACACCGACGCCATCAACATCATCTCCGCCGCAGGATACTTTCACAACGACGAGAACTTCTTCTGCGTAGTCGTACTCGCCGAGCTCGCGGCAGCAAAGCTGAACTTCACCGATGTCTTCGGCTGAGCAGAAGTGGTGATGGTGTCCTTCTTGTTTTGGAATTGCAAACATTATGTTGGTAAGTCTTTCAATTATTCCTTAATTCATGCGTATGTATATTGAAAAGAATCTGACTTCGAAAAGCAAAGAGTGATTTGTTTCTTCATTCCAGCATCCTCCTTGTGATCTACGATTTTTCAGATCTGAAATTGTTGAAATCTTTGAGGTTTTGGTAGTAGATCTGATTAGGATTTTAAATGTGTGAGGGTTTTGCAGACAACTTCGAGGCGATTAGTTGATCGGAAGGTGGAGAGCTTTGACAGTCCCTAGCAAAAATCGTTGTTGTTGGATATGATGAGGATGATGTATGCATTGTGTACTTTCCGTAGCTTTGTAATATCACAAGTATTAGTGAGTCACTGATGTTTGGCTTCAGGTTTAAACAACAATTCTAATCAGCTGAAATGAAAGAGTTTTGAATGTCTGGTTCTGTGATTACTTGCAAATATATTTTCATACTGCTCCATTGTGCCACATTAGTGGCCTTTCATCAGCTCTAGCAATGCTAATGGTTGGCGCATGCCATATTTTCTACCCAAGTTTGACGCTAAATTTGCCTTGAAGCCATAGAACAACACAATGACACTTCTCAGATCACAGTCCCCACCATGATGACCGATTTAATATCTAAATTCAAGTACTAATAATTTGTTCTAGGGATAGATTCGAATATTTCTTATCAGTGACTTGGCTAAATTACTGAGATCAGGGGGGAGGATACATGTTAATGCAGAGAGAATGTGAAGGAGGTCTTAAATGGAGGTCGAAGTTTGTCAGCTGAGCTCACCATAGCTGCAACCAAACTCAGCTTATGGTGCATCTCTCTTTAGTCCTTTATACTAGTCAACTGTTAGTTATATTACACTAAATCCCTGATTAGCTTAGTTAGCTCATGCTGTATAGGATCCACACACGTGTCCTTATCTCCTCCAGTATATATATATATATATATATATATATATATATATATATATATACTGTACTGTGTAACTAACTAACAACTGTAATACTCACGCTTTCTGCATTTTCAGTAATACTAGCTATGGTTTTTCTCTCAATGCTTTCATGGTATCAAGAGCTTAGGTCGGTCTGATTCTCTATTTTCTGGTCATCGTCTCCGGCGAACTGGTGTTGCGGTGGTCAAGGGTTTGTACTGTGGTGGTTTGCTCCAATTTTCAGCTAAGTCTCTAAGCTCGTTCTTGCATTTTGGTTGTGGTTTGGTATTTCATATGTTCTGTTGAAGTTGTTTGGTAGCATCGAAGCTATGGTTTGTGATTCTGTATCTAGTGGTGTGCATATTGTGTGATTTGGTGTAGTAAATCTCAGTAGATCTGATTTTCTTTGTTGTTGCTGCAATCACTTCTGAAATCATGTCGAACTTTGCAAATGTTACTCAAACCACTGTGTTTCTTCCTAATGTACTGTTGGATGAGTCGAACTATCCTGCTTGGTCATTTAGGCTTGAGTCGTTTCTAAAGGCTCAGAGGGTAATGGGATTTGTTGATGGAAGTATACCATGTCCACCACAGTTTGAGGTTTCTGAGGATGGAACTCGCATCTTATCTAGTACTTATGTGGCTTGGAGAGCTTAGGATCAGAGCATTGTTCATATGATAGGTCAAACCCTAGGTACTCTTGCTATGTCTTGTGCTGTAGGTAGTAAATCTGCTAAGGAATTTTGGTTTAATCTCAAGGAGAAGTTTGCTGCAGCTAATAGGCAGAACATACTACAACTTAAGACTAATTTGCAGAATATTACCAAGGGCAGTGATAGCATTGAAGTTTATCTAGATAGGATTAAGGCAGCTAGGGATGCATTGCATACAGTTGGTGCTACTTTGGATGATGAGGATGTAGTGGTGACAGTGCTTAACGGTCTTCCTTCTTAGTATGCTGCAATTAAGACAGTAATTAGAGCACAGTTTACCTCATGCTCATTTGCTCAACTGAAAACTCTTCTTAAGGCTGCAGAAGTTGACATTGCATCTGAATATGTCACAACTCCTCTTCCGTTTAATGCCATGATAGCTCATAGTACACCTATACAAACTCATACACCTGTGCAAGCACATGCTACAACATATAACTCATCAGTTCCTAGCTCTCAATCTTTGTCTACTACACTACAATCCAATATACCTCATCTTGGTTTTGGTCCCTCATCAGTGTTTGACTCCCTGCCTCAACCTCCTAGTCCTTCAACTACTTCATATCATCCCCATTCTTCATCTCAAGGAGTTAATCCAAGTGCAATTCAGCTTGCCACTCAATTTGCTGGGTTTCTTGCTAATGTTGGACCTCACAACTCTGGTTTTAGAGGTAATTTTGGTGGTTTTGGCAACAAATCAAGCCAATTTTCAGGAAATAAAGATGCGTGTCAACTATGTGGGAAGTCAGGTCACATTGCCAAGCATTGTAGAACCCTTGTAAATTACAATGTTCAGAGTGATGGTGCAGGACCAAGTACTGTGATATGTCAATACTGTGGAAGAGAAGGTCACACTGCTAACGGGTGCTTTCATATCATTGGTTTCCCACCTAGAAGGCAACAAAATTCTCAGAATGGTCAACAGAATACTCCAGCCATATCAGCTACTTCACAATCTACTCTTAACACTCAAATCAGTCCAAAATTGGCAAATGTTGTAGCTCTTTTGGCAGCTGCTTATCCTAATCAACCTCAAGCTCATCATGCAGAATTACTTGCATGTGCACAAACTTCTTCATCTCAGTTTTGGCTTGTAGATTCAGGAGCAACCAACCACATGACCAATAATCCTCAGCTTCTCCACAATGTCACCACTTTTCCAGATCATGAAACTGTTCAAATTGGCAATAGTGCTCAACTGGGTGTGACTCATACTAGTACTGCCTTGTTAGGCACTCTTAACCTTAAAAATGTCCTTATTCTACCTGATCTTGCTACTCACTTGTTATCAGTTTATCAACTATGTAAGGAAAATAATTGTGTTGTATGGTTTGATGAATATATGTGCATTATACAGGACAAAGTGCAAGGGAGAATTCTCTTCAAAGGCCTGAGTGATCATGGACTTTATCCTATACCTTGTGATCTGCCATTACAACATTTCCAGTCTGAGAAGAATAGAGGCTTATCCAGTGTTCCTAAGGCTTCTGCTCATCTAGGACAAGTAGTTAAACATAATCTGTGGCATCAAAGGTGTGGACATCCAACAAATGCAGTGATTGAGACTATGTTAAATAAATGTGGAGTTTCAAGTCGCTCTACAGAATCTAATGAGCATGTCTGTGAACCCTGTCTTTTAGGAAAGTTCAGTAAACTTGTGTTTCCTAATTCAGAGTCTAAATGTGTAAAACCTTTTGAGTTGGTGCACTCTGATGTTTGGGGTCCTTCCCCTTGTCTATCTGTTGATGGTTATAGATACTATGTGCTTTTCATTGATGATTTCAGTAGATACACTTGGCTTTTTCCTATGAAATTCAAATCTGAGGTCTTTTCCTACTTCAAATTGTTTCAGGCTTATGTTAAGAATCAATTTTCTACTGATATCAAAACCTTTAGAAGTGATGGAGGAGGTGAGTATATAAGTACTCAATTTAAACTGTATTTGAGTGAACATGGCATTCACCATCATGTCTCATGTCCCTATACTCCTCAGCAGAATGGTGTTTCTGAGAGGAAAAATAGACATGTTAGAGAAACTAGTGTAACATTACTTCAACAGTCTCATCTTCCACCTAGTTTTTGGTATCACTCTTGTGCTCATGCTACATATCTTATCAATAGGATGCCTAGTCTGTCTCTCAAACATCAATCTCCTTATGAGAAACTCTTCAACAAAATTCCTTCTGTTGATACACTTAGAGTGTTTTGTTGTGCATGTTATCCACTTATGACTCCTTACAACACAAACAAACTTCAAGCTAAAAGTACACAATGTATCTTTCTTGGCTATCCCTCTGGTTATAAAGGGTTTCTATGCTACAATATTACAACCAGGAAGTATATCATTTTAAGACATGTGATATTTACTGAGGATATTTTTCCTTCTGACAAACTCAAGGGTCTGGTGACACCTTCTTTGCGTACTGTTTCCAGCTCAGGTTCAACATCAGAAGGTATCTTGCCTTATATGATCACTCAGTGGCCCTCTTTTTTAGAGAATTCTCCTGCACCAGTCATGTCTGCACTAGAGCATAATGATGCTTATTTAGGTCAGTCCACTTCTGATGTGAATTGTTCCTTACATTCTCAGCAAAATATTGATCATGTTGGTCACAATTCAATGAGTCATGGCAATACTTCTGGTCATGAGAATAATCATATTGCTGGTCCTAGTGTTTTTGGTGATGGTCACAGTAATTCTAGTGCTGCAAATGTTCCCTTTAGTCCTCATACTCACACAGAGGTCCTTTTTGAGGAAAATGAAGGTTCAGTGAATGTTCATGCTAGTCCAGGTCAAGGTGTTTCAGTTACTGTTGATTATACACCAACTAAACCTCGTCATGAGATACCTGTATCCAATATTCTTCATCCAGTTGCAGGTTTAACTGATCCCACCTCTCTCAATAATCATGATATGCTCACACGCAGTAATAGAGGTGTATCCAAGAAGAAGTGTTTTTTGTCAACCTTAACTAGTCATTCTTCTAATTCTGTGGACACAGAGCCAATTGGGTACAAGAGTGCTTTTAAAAATCCAGTGTGGAAATAGGCAATGCAAGAGGAGTATGATGCTTTAATGAAGCAAAACACATGGACTCTTATACCTCTACCACCTGACAAGAATCTGGTCTCTTGCAAATGGATATACAAAATCAAGAGACATGTTGATGGCACTATTGTCAGGCATAAAGCCAGACTTGTTGCAAGAGGTTTTAGCCAGGAGTATGGTGTAGATTATGAGGAGACATTCTCACCAGTTGTAAGACACACCACTGTAAGACTGATACTTGCTCTTGCTGCTTCTTTTGGATGACATCTTCATCAACTTGATGTAAAGAATGCATTTCTGAATGGTACATTAACTGAGGAAGTCTACATGTCTCAACCAAGTGGATTTGAAGATCCTAATATGCCTTTTCATGTCTGTCAATTGCAAAAATCTGTGTATGGTCTCAAACAAGCTCCTAGAGCTTGGAATGAGAGGTTTACACAATTTCTTCCTGGTTTTGGGTTCGAATCCTCTCATGCTGATCCCTCACTATTTGTAAAGATTACTTCCAGCTCCAAGATCTACTTACTACTATATATTGATGCTATTATTCTCACTGGTGATAGTGAGAGTCTTATATCAGAGATCAAAGCTGCACTTAGAGCAGAGTTCGAAATGACTGACATGGGGCTGCTGAAGTACTTCTTAGGATTAGAAATTAAGTACTTCAAGGAAGGGTTGTTCCTCTCCCAAGATAAGTATGCTCGAGATCTGATACACAAAGCTAGTTTGGATGATTGTCATACACATCTCACACCATGTCAGTCTGGTGTGAAGCTTTTGAGGGACAGTGGTGTTCCATTGCAATCTAGTGATGTTCCTCACTTTAGAACCTTGGTTGGTTGTCTTCAATATCTAACTTTCACTAGACCAGATATAGCGTTTGCTGTTAACAATGTGTGTCAATTTCTACATTCACCAACTCAAGACCATCTCAATGCAGTTAAGAGAATTATGAGATATATCAAAGGCACATGTGAAACAGGTCTTTTGTTCAAAAGATCTTCAAATGTTTCTATTCCTCAAGTAACTATACAAGCTCATTGTGAGGTAGATCTCCAAGCATTTTGTGATGCTGATTGGGCTGGAGATCCCAATGACAGACGATCTACTACTGGCTTTGTTGTCTTGTTAAATCAAATGCCAGTGTCTTGGTGTAGCCGAAAGCAGCATGCTGTATCATGATCATCCACAGAGGCAGAATATAGAAGCATGGCAGACACTACATGTGAACTTCAGTGGCTCAAACACTTGTTACAGGATCTACACATTCCTCTAAGTTCTACTCCGGTTCTGTACTGTGACAACATTTCAGCCTTGGCATTGGCCTCAAATCTTGTTCAGCACTCTAAAATGAAGCATGTTGAAGTTGATGTTCACTTCACTCGTGACAAGGTCAAAGATGGTTCCATCAAACTTCAATTAGTTTCATCTCAAGAACAGCTTGCAGATCTCTTTACAAAGGGTTTATGCTCATCTCAGCACATGTACTTAAGTCACAGCTTGATGCTTCAGCCACCACCACCATCAAGCTGAGGAGGGGGGGGGGGGGGGGGGGTGTTAGTTATATTACACTAAATCCCTGATTAGCTTAGTTAGCTCATGCTGTATAGGATCCACACACGTGTCCTTATCTCCTCCAGTATATATATATATACACACACACACACACATACTGTACTGTGTAACTAACTAACAACTGTAATACTCACGCTTTCTGCATTTTTCAGTAATACTAGCTATGGTTTTTCTCTCAATGCTTTCATCAACTAGTATAACCTCAACCAGTGTCATATATGTTTGTGCTTATGATACTGTAGGGATGACTGAGACTTGCTCTTCATTGACCTGCATGACCTATGAGATCAGACTAAGATAAAAAAAAAGCTATGAATGTCTTTTTTTATGGAAAAGCATTGTGCACGTTGTTGCGTATGGTTTATAGGTAAAAATCATAATTTGCACAAAAGCAAACCTTCTTCCGGTAAACTCGTGATTTCAGAGAAGTGTTCAAAATGCGCAGATTACAGAGACGTTGTTTTGTGTTGGAGTAGTGATAGTGATTACTAGGGAGAGAGCCGCAGCCTTCATTCGTTAGTGTTTTAATTTTGATCACAAAAGATTTAGATGTATGGTTTATTGGAGCAGAGAGTGTGTGGCACGGGAGGGATTTAGTTTGGGGGGTGGGGGAGGTGTTAAGTGGGTAGATGGGGAGCTTACTCTGTTAAACAATTTTGGTTGATATTTATGTTCAATATATTTTATTTGTGTAATTATCCAACTGGAATGAGTGGATGAAATGTCTAATTGTAATTGGGAAGTCATTTTTTTGAGCTGGAATGACAGTCACACTAAAAAAAAATTGGTCGTCGTGAGGTCTGCAATTTAAAAAAAATACACAAGGAAAGAAACACAGCTTTACCGCGCCTTTACCTCAAAAATTAAAATTGATTTAATAAAGGTAGCGGGTGCCTTAAATAATTATCAACTAGCCCTTTGTCGTTGTATTTATTGAATTTACTATTTTATGAAATATACAACTTTGTGTTCTAGATTTTGTGTTTCGATCATGACACTCTCAATTGTATGAAAATGAAAAGAAAAATACGTTAAAATAATCTATTACATGCTTATATGTTCATAGTCACATTTAAAACTCCAACGCTAGCATGCAGAAGGGTCAAGGGTGTAACTTGTATTTGCAACATGAATAACACTGTTTGTATGATGAAAAAAATATAGAAAAACTACTAAAAGAATAAAATTTAGAAAAGCCACTAAGAGAATAAAAGTTGACGGGATATAACGCAACAAAGTACATTAAAATGGTTCATAACTAAACATAAAATAGTACAAATTCTATATCTCTTCCTTGAAAAAGTTCACTAGCGTATTTCATTCGCTTGCCTAGCCAGCTAGAGCATGAAGAAGTTATCCAAATTTAAAGGCACACATGCATTAGTTAAGTGATATAAAAGTGAATGAAGTGAAATAAATTTAGTGAAAGTAACATAAAATGATCAATTAAATGACAAATTAAATTAAACAGGAGATGTCAAGAAACAGTGCCTATACCAAACCATGAGGTTATGTCTCCTTCTTGCCTCCATCACCGGACCTAAAACTACTTTGTTGCATTCTCTCGTCCCCCGCCTGATGTTCTGTTGCCGTCATGTCCAAATTCTAACACAAATTAAATCAAATCAAGCAATAAAACCTCTATTAGCAAAGTTAGCAAACCACGTACATTCGTTAATCTCCCTAAAACAAATGATTAACTTGTGTGAGACTCCCGATCCTCTTGTGTTATTGAGTAATATTACAGCTTTGATATTTTTGAAGTAACATACTGCTGACTCACCAAAAATGGCCCCGTTAAGCTCTAGGACTAAATAATACAATAATTGTCTAATAATGCAATGTGGAAGCACCAACGGATCTATATATGGGTAAGGTTGGGCAGTTGCGCAACTTGAGTTTCTGAGTATAGTTTGATAATATATGTTGGGTACTGATAATTTTGGCAAAAAAGAAAGGCAAAAAACTCGGTAAAATGACACAGTGATTGGGCAATCTAGGAAGAAGATGAACAGTAGGCTTTCAATTGGGGCTGGGCATGGGACGGGATGGGACGGGATTGAGGTCATCCCACGTCCCGTCCCGATTGTTACATACGGAACGGGACGGGCCTTGCATTTTTGAGATTGGATCCCACCGAGCCCAATCCCGCATGGGACGGGACGGGACAGACCCAATCCCGCCACAAAACTGGAAACAAAAAAGAAGAAAAACCTGCTTACATTCATAAATCACAACATGCATCTATGATCTGATTACAATTACACAACCTATTTACATTCATAAGTCACAATCCATAGCCTAATGATACTAAACATAACAAGAATAACATCCAATCATTCATAATCTGTTACACAAGTTTACATATCATAAGTTTAACAAGAAAAGAATAAAATTAAAAACATAGCAATACAAGATTACAAGCTGCTCCAAAATAGAATTAAACATCGATCACTTAAATTGCAACGGACTTTCCCTTCCCTTTCGCTTTTGGAGCTGGAGGTGGACAATTGCTCTTGCTAGAAGCAGTGCTCTCATGCTCTGTAAAGGAAAAAGAGTTAGTCTTGTGCGCATATAAAAATAGCCAAAATGTGTAAACTATAAACACTTCAATAATTATACCTCGCTCGACATCATAATAAAACTCTGTGTTTTCAATTGTTGGTTCATCAATATCCTCAACAACCTCTGCAATATCATCACTTAGCATCCAGTTCTGTATGCAAATAAGTCCCTCTACTGAATTAGGAGTCAATGAACTCCTAAAAGGATTAATAACTCTGCCCCCTGTTGAAAAACACGACTCAGAGGCCACTGTTGAGGTCTGAATGGCAAGAACATCCCTTGCTATTGCTGCTAAGACTGGATACTTGCAGCCATTAACCTTCCACCAACACAGGATGTCAAAGTGATCTTCTTCATCAGTTGGATCTAATGGAGCATCCAAGTATTGATCAACTTCATGAGCTGCAACTGCCTCATCATTTTCTTGCACAATCTTCTTCCAATTACTTAGTCGGTTGGATCTACTAGTACTGCTTCTACTTGTGATGGTGCTAGCAGAAGAGGTTAGAGATTGTGGCCTCTGCATGTGTATACCTCCATCTACATGAACACATACTAAGAAAAAAATAAGGCAGAAATTAAAGATCAGATATATATAAAATACTGAAAATAGAAACATGTTACTTGCAAAACCAGCTATGAAGAACAAGGGTAATCAATATATACCTCATCATATAGAGCCATAAGAAGGCCTTTAATCGCACTGGTTCTCCTATTCACCTCATCAACAGACAACTTCTCTTATGTATACAAGTGAGTCACATTCTTCAATTTAAATCTTGCATCAAGAACTAGTCCAACGATCAACATGTTGTTAAGATCCCCAAAAAAGCCAAAATACTTTATCCACTTGCTTCTCATATTGCATGTCATCTCTTGCAATGTCTTTTCTGTTTCTGATCTAGTTGCCAACTTTGGTGCCACAGAAAAGCTTTTTATGTTATTTTCCATGTCAATAACATCGGCGAAAACAGTATGCACAGTGGGGTGCAGTGATGCACTATTCCGGAGAGTCACTTCATAGAAAAGTCTTAAAAAATCAACAAACACCTTAGCCTTTAACCAATCTTCTTCTTCCGGAGGTCCCACCCTAACTCTCTTATTATTGCTCGGTAATAGCACTCCATCTTCATCAAATTCCTCTTCTGGCTCTTTAAAGTAATTCTCAAAATTCGATTCATCATCTTCAGCCATTACTAAAAATGCTTGTTTAAACCTTAGAGCCGCTTCCAACATCAAAAAGGTGTTGTTCCACCTTGTTGGGACATCCATACAAACAAGTCCCTTGCATCCTAGCTTCTCTCGCTCTACAACCTTCTTAAAAATATCTAATCTATTTGGAGAAGATCTCACAAACTTAACACAATTCCTAATTGCCAACACTGATTTTTGTAGCCTCTTCAAACCATGCCCCACAATTAAATTAGTGATGTGAGCAGTGCATCTAACATGCATATATTTTCCATTTAAAACCTGTTGATAAGATGCTGACTTGTTCATCTTAGCAACAAGCCACTCTAAAGCAGATTTGTTTGCAGCAGCATTATCAACAGTAATGCACATAACTTTCTCAATCCCCCACTGCACCAAGCAAGACTCAATATGCTTCCCTATAGTTGGCCCTTGGTGATTCTGAATAACACAAAAATTAATGATCCGCTTGTGCATTTTCCAGTCTACATCAACAAAATGGGCAGTAAGCACCATGTAATTTATATTTTGAACACTGGTCCAAGTGTCAATTGTAAGACTCAACCTATACATCTTTAGGATCTTCTTCAACTCTATTTTTTGGATGTCATACATACCTAGAAAGGCTCTACACAACTTTCTTCTTTTTGGAACATCAAACAGAGGACACACTTTTGAACAAAAATTGTTGAACCCTTTCTTCTCCACAAAGCTAAAAGGCAACTCATCAATGACAATCATCTCTACACAAGCTTCCAAATAATCAACTTGGCTATAAGCAATTGCTGTCAATTTATTTGTCTTAGACTTATCCCCAGTAAAAACCTTTTGTGACTTATCAACTGCACGTGGAAAATACCTACAGTTGTGATTGATATGCCTAAGCAAACCAGAAGTGTCACTCTTATTTTCAACTGAAAAGTCCCCAATCTTTCCCCTAGGACAGAATATGCAATGAGCCCTCTTACGAACTACCTCAACTATGTTTCCCTTCTCGTCTTTTACTTTCTCAATTTTTTCATACTCTTTAAAATACTCCCATACAGAACTAGATCGTTTCGTACCTGATGTAGATACAGTAATAGTCTCACCACCCTCACCTACAGATGTAACAGGTGCCCCATCTTCAGATGCACCAGGAGCCTCACCTATAGATGCAGCATGGCCACTTGAAGGAGTCTGAATTAGACTCAGATTAGCAGGGATTGGTGTCGATGGAGGAGATTGTGATCCGACTGATGCCGCTGTTGACACATCCTGAAGGCCAGAAGCAGAGCTTTGCGGTTGAACAATTGCTTTCTTCCCTCTAGCCATTGTTTTTCCTATGGCAATTGCAATATAAGGTCATCTATTAGGTCAAATCTTTCCAAGATATGCAAGTATGAAGTTCATAACAACCTATACAGACTTGAGATGAAGAAAGATGAAATCAAATGTACTGTATACACATGCAGCTACCTATATATACTTATCAATGATTGGGGTGTGGGGACTGGGGAGTGACTAGTGAGCTATAGCTACAAACTTATAAGATAGAGCACTGCAAAAACGTTGTCATCAAGGAAAATTTGAGCATGACAGATGACTAACCTTATTTTCTTGGTTACAATCAAGCTTCAAAAATATGACATCGTCATATTTTTGTGACAGTTCTTGATATTTTGGAGCTATAATCTTGCAAGGACCACACCTGCAGATCAAGATCAAACGATGAAATGAACAATCAATAGTAAGAAAGTTTAAGATTAAGCGGAAAGGCCGAAGTAGTCATTGTAGCAATGTTTCCTTATGCCTCTCCTGATATTAATTCTTTAACCTGCATCGCATAATATATGTTTTGATTACCTTATGCCTCTGCATGTTTGAATACCCTATACAATATTACAGGTGGAATAGACAATCCAACAATGATCCAAAACTATATCAGGACTTTTAAACCTCCAAAAATCAGAGTTAACATAACAATGAAATGATTTTAAGTGGTGTACTATCATGCATTACTTCTAATCTAGCCACTCCAAGATGTCAAACAGATATCCAACTTGCTTAGTATCACATATACTATGATACAGTTTCATGATTGGGGACTAATAGTGATCAACTAACATAGAGTCCAAGACCTCAACTACTTAAAAACCAAAGCTCTAATACTTCTGTCTTCCTATCTTTCATACAAAGAACAAACTACAGCACAAACAAAGACCTAACGGATCGACAATCAACAAGTTAATGTCAGAAAAATCTGTCCTTGTTGACTCAAACAAGTACAAAGAGTCAAAGACAGCCACCCAAAGAGACATACTGACATACAGAGATCCATGGCCTCCCAAGCTTAGATCCATGGCCACCCAACTCTTGGCTACAACGCAAAACACTACTAAGTACTAACTCTCACACCCAATTCTTCTCGAATTCAAAAACCCAATTCTTGTTTATTCAAAAATTCGAACTTAAAAGCTAAACCCCAAATTTTTTGTTCTAATTTTTCTGGGTTCTAGTCTACTCAGGTGAGATGGAGGAAGGGGTGGTGGCGGCGGCAGAGGGCAAGTGGGAAGGGGAAGTTGGCGAAGGAGGAGTCACGGCGGTTGAGGTCGGAGTTTGGGTTGGCTCCGGTGAGGTTGAGGCGGGAATGAGGAGGGACTTGAGGGAAAGGTCGCGATTGAGTAAGGAAGTCAGTTTCGTTCCCGACGAGGGAGCAGAATTCAATGGAGAGGAAGAAGGAGGTAAAGAGGTTAGAGGCTTGCCGGAGGAGCTGTTGGGTGTTGCGGAGGTGTTAGAGCCGCGACTCGTGTGACCTGTCAGAGAGAGAGAGAGAGAGAGAATTACAGTTGAAGGATCAGAGGCAAGCAGCGGCTGCAGATCTGTGACTCTGTGCAGTCTGTGGTGTCGAAGAGTGAAGGCTGTGAAGTGTGAAGCACAAAGAGTGAAAGAGGAGTCTGAGAGGAGGCTGGGCACAGTGGGCAGTTTTACACTTTTGCAGTTTTGCAGTTTGCTGGGGTTGGTTAGTATTAGGGTTGAAATCAACGGTGAAATGAAAAAATCAACGGTCAAGATTAATTTAAATTTATATGCGGGACGGGACGGGTCTAACGGGACGGAAAATTTCAGTCCCCCGTCCCGTCCCATTGTTTTACTGACGGGACGGGACGGGACATGACGGACATTGGTTTCAAATCCCACCGGGATCGGGACGGGATCGAGACGGGACCGGGACGGAACCGAAATTTACGAGATTTGTGCCCAGCCCTACTTTCAATTAAAATAGGCGACGTCGTTTGATTGAAAAGGACAAAATTAGGCTCAACGACATTGTTTGGTCTTTGCTGTCTTAACATTATTGAAGTTTTTTTAAAATTTTATATTTCTATTCTTAAAGCCTCAGCGCGTACGTGTAGCTCGTTCCTCTTCACCTTGCGTCTATTAATCTACTAATAGACCACATCGAATAGATCGTACGGGTGTAGCAATCTACTAATTTGTCTCAACATTTGTGGGAGAAATGGATCACATCAATCAATCCCAAATCCCACAATGTCCAAAAATTAGTCGATCTATTATCAGTTCTGGCTTTCCTGTACCATTCATGAATCTATTAATCTATCAGATTTTTCTTTTAAAAAATTAATCTATAAGATTCTAACTTATCTCTGACAAAATAGTTATCTCTTGATCTATTTCGTTCATTTAATTTAAATTGAAGGATGTTTCTTTCTTAATTATTTCTAGATTACTAAGTTTAGATATCTAAGGTTATTGTCGATCAAAAATTTGATAACTAAATAACAACTTTTATTACAATCATTACATGAATTTGGATTTTTCAGTACATTCATATGTTTTGGATACAACAATTACTTAAATTTTCGTATTTAAACTTAAATGAAAATAATCATGTATTACTTACATTTTTCTTTTATAATTTTGGCTCCTCTTTGGTACATTAACATATTGATAAAATAAAATTATATGTCTATTAACATATACAATGTAAACTTATTTCATATTTTGTATCGATATGTTAATGTACCTAAGTTTTCCTTTATAATTTTAAATTTGCTTAATCTTGCCTCGCCTGAATTTTTTTTCTGGATCCGCCATTGTGTGGAAGGACAACAATTAACAAATGGGGACGCTCATGGAGAACATTCAAATACTATTCGTTCCTTTACTTTAATATCATTTTCCTCAAGCATCCATGGAAGTTATAGTAAAAGTATTGAAATCAATGTAAAGAGAAAAACTTCAACCTTGTAGGCTGGTAGCCTGTTGCATACTGTGATGATGATCAAAGGAAAAGAACTTCGGATTTTTGTATTACTCCACAACTATATATACATGGTGCACGCAAATTCATTAATAAATTGTGTAATTCATATTCCAAATTACCTTTTTGTCAAGGTAAATCGTAAGCTCTACAAAATTTCATATATCTACATGTACTTACAGGACTACAATGACCACGTACGTCTAGTTGAGATACCTCTCCTATCTGCATTTGAAAGAATCAACTTTTTATTCTTTTCTTTGTGACTTAGTCCCTGTCAATTGAGTCGCTCGTATTTTTGCCTGAAATGAAAATTAAAAATAAATCGAAGGAACCATAATTTCAAATACACATAACTTCTATAAGGTATAACTAAAACAAACCAAATAGAACAAATAGAACAAAACCAATGAGATAATATTGAACATATACTCAGTAAGCAATAAGCAAATATTACCCATGATGCACTTCTCCTCCAAGAAAAATGTTTAACCTGTGGACACAAACCTTAAACCGATAAAGTCGGGCAAGTGGACATTAGTATGCGTTTTGTTCTCGTCATATCCCATCTTTGTGGCTCGATCTGTGTGATATGGAACTGAGAACTTATGTGGGCATTTTGTTCTTGTTAAGTCTCATTTTTGTGACTCTGTGCGATATGAAATTGAGAATTGATGCAGGCGTTATGATTATAACTAAAACAGGTTAGGAAAAAGATCAAACTACAAATCAGTCAACAAATTACTTTTTTTGCCCTTGAATTCACTTTTTAATTTATTTCACTCTTCTGGGTAAATATAAGTATTTTGAATATTTAACCTTAATCACTATTCGCAATGTTCACAAAACCCAGTAATTTCGGTAACAATCTGGATACAAATAAAAGCAAAGGATTTGCACTAGGAAAATAGAAAGCAGAGCAAAGTAGAAGATCAAAGGGTTTAGTCCCAAGGCGGTTAGGTTAGGGTTTCGCTTTCTCCATCTCTCTCGGCGATCAAGGTACCATCGCTAACCTCTCTCATTTCCTCGATCATCAGTTATTCTTTGAATTTCCGATCGTCTATTTTGACAGATGGCGCCCAAGAAGAAGGCGGCGAAGTCGGCGGCGATTGATTTTAAAGAACGGTGGGTGTATCTAGAGAAGGGGATTGCGAAACTGTAGAAGATTCTAGACGACACTCCCGGCGTTGATCAGTTCAACTCAGAGGAGTACATGATGATCTACACCACCATCTACGACTTGTGCACTCAAAACACCCCAAACTACTCTCAGCAGCTCTACGACAAATACGGCGGGTCGTTGTTAGACTGTGTCACAACGATGGTGCTTCCTTCAATCGCCGACAAGCACGGCGAGTTTCTGCTGCATGAGCTCGTCAAGCGCTGGGCGAATCACAAGGTCATGGTGAGGTGGCTCTCTCGCTTCTTTAGCTATCTTGATCGCTGGTTTGTTACGCAGAAACCTTTGCCTAAACTATGTGATTATGGGCTTGCTTTGTTTCATGATCATGTTTATTTAAAAATTAATGAGAATGCGGTGAATTGTGTGGTGGAGATTGTTGATAAGGAGCGGGAGGGGGGTCAGATTGATAGGGCTTTGTTGAAGAATGTGGTGGATATATTTGTGGCGGTTGGGATGGGGGATATGGAGGCTTATGAGGAGGACTTTGAGGCAAGGATGATTGCCCATAGCGGTCAGTATTATTCTCGCAAGGCGGCAAGTTGGATTGTGGAGGATTCGTCTCCCGAGTACATGGTGAAGGTGGAGGGAGAAGGAGAGGGTTTTGCATTACTTGCATTTGAGCAGCGAGCAGAAGCTGCTCAGGAGATTGCAGCACGAGATGCTGGTGGTTCATGCGGATCAACTGCTTTCCAAGGAGGATTCGGGGTGTCGTGCTTTGATTCGAGAGGATAGGGTGGATGATTTAGTGAGGATGTTTAGGCTTTACAGTAAGGTGCCTAAAGGCTTGGAGCCTATTGCTGATGTGTTTCGACAGCATATTATTGATGAGGGTAAGGCGTTGGTTCAACAGGCTGAAGATGCTGTGAGTAGCAAACAGGGTTCGAATGGAGTAAGGGCTGAAGTGGGAGTTGAACTTATTAGGAAGATTCTCGAGCTGCATGATAAGTATATGGGGTATGTTAATGGTTGCCTTGTGAACCACTCAGTGTTTTACAGGGCTTTGAGAGAGGCTTTTGAGGTGTTTTGCAATAAATCTGTTTCTGGGAGTTTGAATGCTGAATTACTTGCTGGATTCTGTGAAAGCATACTCAAGAAGGGGAGCAGTGAAAAACTGAGTGATGAGACCATTGAACTGACTTTGGACAAGGTTGTTAAACTGCTTGCTTATTATAGCGACAAGGACATCTTTGCAGAATTCTGTAGGAAAAAGCTTGCCCGTAGGCTGGTTTTTGATCGGAGTGGCAACCAAGATCATGAATCAAGTTTTCTAACCAAGCTGAAGCAGCAATGCGGTGGACAGTTCACATCAAAGATGGAGTCAATGGTGAGTTGACCTCTTATTTTGCTTGTTATGGTCCTGCATGTTCTAGTTGCATTAGAGATGTTAATTGAATTTTTAGGAATTGTAATCTTCTTGCAGGTCAATGATATGAAAATGGTAAAGGATGGTCAGAATAGCTTCCAAGAATATCTTAGAAACAACCCAAATGTAAAACCTGGGACTGATTTCTCAGTCACTATTCTTAGAACTGGTTGCTGGCCGACTTACAAAACATATGCTCTTAACCTTCCTGAAGAGATGGTCAAATGTGTTGAAGTGTTCAACGGTTTCTATGACATCCAAACAAAACCTAAAATATTAACATGGATTTATTCATTGGGGACGTGCAACGTTGTTGGCAAGTTTGAATTAAAGTCCATTGACTTGGTTGTGTCAACCTATCAGGCTGCTCTTCTGCTGCTGTTCAATAATGCTGATAGAATAAGCTTTTCAGAGATATCAACTCAGCTCATGCTTACTGACGAGGACTTGGTTAGATTGCTTCATTCATTGTCATGTGCCAAGTACAAGATCCTCATGAAGGAACCAAATACAAAGACTGTAACAGCAGATGACTACTTTGTGTTCAACACTAAGTTCACTGACAAAATGAGGAGAATCAAGATTCCACTCCCACCAATGGTTGATGAAAGGAAGAAGGTGACTGAAGATGTTGAGAAAGATCGGAAGTTTGCTATTGATGCTGTCAGGATTATGAAGAGTCGGAAAGTTTTGAGTCATCAAATGTTGATCTTGGAGTGTGTTGAGATGTTGCAGCGAATGTTCAAACCAGATATCAAAGCAATTAAGAAGTGCATCGAAGATCTCATCAACCGTGAGTACATGGAGAGGGACAAGGAAGACTCTAATATGTTCAAGTATCTTGCATGATTGGAGGTACCATTCTAGTCTTCATAGAACTTTAGAGGAACATGATGTGCCATATGTGCATGGCTTATAGAAAATCTAGGACTTAGCATTTCAGCTCTAACTGTCATTAAGGTCGTTTTTGTCTAGTCCAGTACTAGGTTTTCACAAAATATCATGTGCAGTGATTGTTTTTGTGAAGCATGTGATTATGCGGTTTCCAAATCAGAAATTATTTTGCAATTTGCTGCCCTCAAAGTTGCCTCGTCCTTATAATCATGATATTGTTTGTCAATATCGTTTCTATTTGTAATCGAGAATGCTTCGGATAATGAAATCATAGTCACGTATACTAAGTTGTGGTGCATGGTGTATATGTGGAATATCTTGAAAATGGATTTATATATGTGAACTGCAGAAAGATCTTCTGCACTTTAAATGATTGCTACAAGATAAATGCTTACTCTTGCAATTTAAAAAGAAAAAAAATACTTGTTCTTGCAATATGTTTATCTGATTTGTAAATTGGCTAGTATCTAGTTATAAGAAGAGAAAATAGAAAATGGCTAAAAAAGTCATACGTTCTAAATTTTGTTCACTTATATGATAAATATTATTTTGATCACTCAAGTATTACACTTTTACTCATTTTGTTCACTCCGAATCGGAGAAATTGGTGGTGCCATTCCATTTTCCGGTGAATTGGAGCTCAATCTGTGCAAAATCAACCCAACAACAATTTTCTCAACTACACCCAAGTTCAATTTATCATGGAAGTGATCGAATTAACTTTTGAAGTCAAGAACATCAAAAACTTCAAATTTTCGATTCTCCTTCCTCGGGTTGAATTGAGGCTTGACATTAGTATGAAAAGACTTACAAGAAAGAGAGCTACAATGTCCAATAGGTTTCTTTAGCTGATTATAACTCGAATTCAAAATCTCAAATTTTGCAGAATCTGGAGTGAGCAAAGTGAGTAAAAGTGTAATACTTGAAGGAGTAAAGTGATATTTGTTATACACGAGTGAACAAAGTTTAGAACGTATCATACTTGAGTGATATTTTTAGCCATTTTCTCTTATAAGAATAGTGACTGTCAAATGGATCCCAAGTTATAAATTTGATTGTGCATTAAGACATCTTTTAGCCATTTGATGATCATCACAATTTAGATGAGGGTACTATGTTCAACAATTGTTTGATCACACTTGGATGTCTTAATGATGCCTGATGAATGCTTTGATTGTTTGATTATATTCTGTAGTAGGTTGGTGTCTTACTATTTACTATCTTCTTGTAGTAACTTCTATAATGTGCAGGGTATCTTGAGAATGAACATGTATTTAGGATAACCAAAGCTATTACTTGGTTACATGTACAAAGTTCTTACGTTGTACATCATTGCTAAAAGTATTTACATCATCTCATAATCTTGGGATTTTCAGCCATTGAGCTATAATCTCGTGTTGTCACTGCGGACATGTAGTCTGCACATAGGGCAAGACCCTTGTCGCTTTAGCCATTGGTCGATGCAGGCCAAATGAAACATGTGCCCACAAATGGGAAGTTCTCTAGTATACTCTCCATCCTCCATTTCCTGCATCATAAGTCATACTCTTGGGCATTTATAGCAGTTAAGTTTGTGCCAACTTCGATTCTATGTTGTACAGAGCATATTGTTTTAGTACAAAATTAGAACATGTTAAAACTAAAATTGTATTTTGTTGCCTTATACAGAATAAAAACTCGGACTAACAATGTATCTAGCTATTTGTTTCTGGTATTTGAACATTTTACATACAAACTTAGCTTGTAAGATATATTGCCTACCTGTAAGCAAATGGAGCAGCAAAACTCATTGGAAGATTTGATGATATCGCTAGAACCAAATGTACCCCGAGGGAGATTTTGAATGCACTCTTGGGATAACCCATTATTTCCGGCGCTGTCGTAGAGTTCAGAAAGTTCTCTGTAAGTTGTCTCCATGGCGCTAACCTGCTCAGGTAAGTTTCAGATTGTTACTTTCAAATTAAAAATATGAAAACTGCTTCTTGCTGCCAATTTACTTGGAGTTACACTTACTTGCCAGTGATAAGCTTTTAGCAAAGCAGAACTCATCCACTCCATAAACAACTTCCCATTCACCATCCCCTCCAAGAGAGCAACCTATAACACATCAAAATTATGATTACAGATCAACCTCAAGACCAACCTTTCCAATATATAAGTATGACTAGGACAACTACCTACCAAATTCAATGTATGCATACAACTTAAACTGAAAACACTCATTTGGATCACTTAAGCTGCTTTTTCTAGAAGCAACTGAGTGTAGAATTTGCTTAACACTCAAGTTCTTGCATCTTAATCATCTGAAACATCAAGAAAAACCTTCTTCCAATACTCATAACAGGAAGCACTAGACAGTACTTAAAACTTATTTTTTGAACTCTGATAAACACCCTCCAAGCCACTCGGTTTCATATTGATGAGTAATACCTTTGACAATGGATGGCCATCAACTACCGAGTCCATCAATTGTATGGCTGCAATAGCGCCTGCTAGACCGCCTATAGCGGCTCCATAAGAAAAGCCAGTCTCCGTCGTCTGGCCTTTGATTGCTCCATGAATCGCTCCCACTACAGCTCCTCCTACAGAACCCACAATCTCTTAAGTACCTCCACTATTGTAAAACAGAGTCATAGACCAAAACAGTGGGATCATGAAGACGAAGCTCACATTTTAAGTAAACGAAAACCAACTGCTAGTAGCATTTGTATGAAATATAACACACCTACTACAAGAATGCATGTAAATGCAGCAAGAAAAACGGTTTTAGTGATTCCAAATACAGCTCCATTTCCGAAAAGCCGAATTCTAGCTAAACCCCACACATGAACCACCTCGTCACACCTCGATGCACTCCTCAACAAGCCTGAAAACAAACCCTTGCACAAACCAGACATGATCAACTAGTGTTGAGTAGCTTAGAGTAAGAGCTAGAGACTTGGTGAAAGAACCAGAAGATGGGCTTGAATTTAAAGAGTGAGGAGGACAGAATATCTAGACTTTTAAGAGAGTTTGAACAATAAAGCACCACCAATCACATGTATAAGATTATTTTATAGAAGCAGTGTAGCGTCTAGGAAAGTGACAACACGATATGCTGACTCGAGCAAAAGAAAATCCCTGTATAATTTTATTTGATAGTTGACATACTAAGGCATGTTTTCTTTTCCCTTTTCTGGTACCTAATATTTAGTTCATCACCGTACCGGTGCCAAGTCAAAACTACATATATATTGTTAGGAATCCATGGTTTATTGAAGAAGAAGAGCAAACAGAGAGAATAGGGAAAGAGACGAAGAACAGAGAAAGCGAGGGCAAATCGTATGTCTACATTGTGACTCTGATTAATGAATGTGACTGAACAATGACTCTAATACCCCCTGTTATTCCTAGCACCCCCCAATCATATACTTGGGAACAATTGAAACCCATTGAGAAATTGGAAGCATCTTGTTGTTTCTACCGGATTACGCGGGGCACAATTTAGCAGAAGCAAGTACGAGCTCTTCTTCCTCGTCCAAACGCTCGGTCTGTTCGGATGATCGGGCGCTTCTTCTCTCTTTGGGTCTTCGGGTGTGCGTGTTCGGGTATGGCTGTTAGAAGAATACAACGACAAACAGACAGTCAGACGGTCGAGACAGGAGTGGTCTGCCTTCAACGCTCCGATGCCTAAGTTAGAAGATGTATTGGATATAACAGTCAAGCGAACGTGCGAGAAAGTGGATTAGAGTGTTTAATGCTTGGATCCAGATCCCCCTTACCTGTAATAAATACCTTTCATATATAGATGGTTGAGTTTGTTGTTTGCTTGTGTTCCTCGATGTGGGACTAGACTCCTTCTGTTGTTTATGTGATCCGCACATTCGGATGCGCCCCACTGGCGCGTCCGTGCTCGGATGGGGTCGGTCTTGTGAGCGGAGTTGTAACCTTCCTGGTGGTCTTTCGGGTGGTTGGGTAGGTGTTGATTACCTGCTTAAGTGGGTAAGTATGTTTAATCGGAGAACTAATGCTGCTATAACAAGTCCCCGAGTCAAAGAGACCATTCTTGACTGGGGAGTTGAAAAATGGTTCGTGCGATTAAACAAAATACTTATCCGATTGAGCAGCGACGTGCGATCCCGTAACCCCCAAGTCCCCCAACTCTCCGGTCAAGGAAGGGCTCGTATGACGGAGTGGGTACCTGTGCGTTCGATCGTGTACCTATTCGTGCGGTCTTGTATTCTGGGCCCGGCCTCCAAACGAATCTTGCTATTTGGAGCCGCCCGCCCGTGGAGTTTTTCGAACGAACATAAATGAGTGGAATACAGATAGATAAGGATGAGTGTGGATGTATGCAAATGCACGTGAATGTATGTGGGTGTATGCAAATGTATGTATGATCGCGCGCATGGGTGGATCTGAGCTGACCCCGACCCCCAAATTTGGAGCCGTTAAGCCTCGGAACGGTCGTTCTTGAAATGCATGGGTGGATCCGAGATGACCCCGACCCCCCAATATGGAGTCGTTAAGCCTCGGAACGGTCGTGTTTAGGTGCCCGAGAGGGAGTTGTCAACTCATCGGCGCCGACCTATCGTAACGTCAACGGTGGGATCAAGACCGTTACGTACGTTTGTTGCAGCGCGCATGGAGGGATGGACCGCATGCCCGTGCCGCTCATCGGGCTTAGCGCGCGCAAGGAGAGGACGAACCCCATGCCCTAGGAGGGGACGGACCCCATGCCCTCGGAGAGGACGGACCCCATGCCCGTGCTGCCTAATTCGGCGATTCGATCGTACGTTACGCGCACGGAGGGGAGGAGCCCCACGCCCGTGCCGCCCATCGGTTTTAGCGTGCGCAAGGAGAGGACGGACCCCATGCCCTAGGAGAGGTTCAGACCTCGTACCCTCGGAGAGGACGGACCCAATGCCCGTGCCGCCTAATCCGGCGAATTGATCACTTACCGTTACATGCACGGAGGGGAGGTGCCCCACGCCCATGGCAGTGTCAGTTCTACATTTAGCGCGTGCACGTGGGAAGGGAACACGGACGTTCATCCTCTTCCGGGATGCCTAAATGGTGTTGTACTAACCTGGTGGGGTGACGTTTGCTTGCCTGTGAGGTTTCTCGGGCGCTTGGTCGTGCGGTTGGTGTGTGCGCCAGTCCGAATGGCGGGAGGCGTGACGTGTGTTGTCTTGCCTTGGGTGGGGTGATTCTTTGTCTGACGAGGTGCTTGAGGTGACATTCCTTTTGAATTCTTGGGAACCGTTGTGTAATAAATGCTAGCCGGCGTAATTAATGCTGGTGTGCCCTGTGCATTAAATGCTGATGACGTAGTAACTGCTCGAAGGTCAGGCGTCAGGCGCGTGGGAGCGTGGGGTGTTGCATGGATGACACGTGGCGAGTAGTGGGGGATCGTGCTAGGGTTTTGAAAATGAGGCGGGAAGCTGAAGGGTTAGCGCGGTTACTTGGGTGAGTAAGTAAACCGCCTCGGAGCCACGTGTCACCATCTGACGGTGGACACGCAAAAATGAACGGCTGGCGTTCGATGGTGTGTCCCGTGTTGATCAGTATAAATAAGGCCTTGTGGTGTCGTCTTCTTCATCGCTTTTTACATTTACTGAAATTCTGTCAAATTCACTTTGCATACTGTTCTTGCTCTGTTCGTGTTCCTTGCCGGAGTTCGTTATCAACGTTCAACTTTCAACCGTAATCTTCAATCTCTGGTGAGGCCCTTGATTCTGTTTCTGCTTTTTCGTTCTGTTCTTTTGCGCTTCCGGTTGTTTTTTCGTTTCTCCCCCCATGGTTTCTGGTTTTTTTTGGCTTTTTCTGGGTTTGCGTCTCAAGAACAAGGCGTGTTCTTGAGGCGTGCCTGGGTTGATCTTGTGTGGGGTAGATTTTCTGGGTTTTTGTTGTTTCTGGTAGTTTGTTTTTTTTTTTTGCTAAGTGTGGGTTTCGCGTGTGTGTGTCTAGGAGATGGAGCCAATAGAGGTATCGAGCGGACAGTCGCGTGAGTGGATATACGTACCGGGGGCGGGGTGGGTTAGTTGTAGTCCAACCTCGAGCGGGTCGGGTACATCCTCGTCTGAATCCGTGATGAGTGTGACGCCTCTTCGATACATCCCTAACAATTCTCCTGTGGTGCAGCCAATGGATCCCCAACAAGCGCTCGCTGCCGCAGGGTTAGGGAGTTCGTCGAGGTCGTCGGGCGGGTCTTCGCCCACTTCTGGGTCGTGGGGCGAGAAGGACGTGCAGCAGGAGTCGTCCGTTCCCCAGTTCGCGGAAGGCGGTCGCGTACACTGGGTGCTGCCAGATGGGACTCCGGTACAAGAGCCCGAGCGTGCGCCGTCCGTGAAGGAGATGGCGAGGTGGGCACGCGACTACCACATCCCGAGCTCCGTGAGGCTGAGGATCCCCGGCAAGGGCGACACGTTCACCCGCCCTCCACGCGGCCACGTCTGCCTTAGCGAATTCCATTTGAAGGCCGGGATCAAGCTGCCCTTGCATCCTTTCTTTCAATATATGCTGGTGCTTATGAAGATTTCTCTCGGCCAGTGTGGGCCCACGCTCACCCGCACGCTTGTTGCCATGTTCAATATCTTCCGGGTGAGCGGAATGGACCAACCAACGCGGGCGGAGTTCCTGCATTCCTTCCGTCTTCGGTATTCCACACGCCAGAGGGATTCGGGGACCTTCACGGTGGAGCCCCGCGTGAAGTGGTGGCTGGTCGATCCACCAAGCTCGTCAACCTCCTGGCGCACAATCAACTGCTTGGTTGGGGGAGACTGGGAGTTCGGCGCCTTCGTCCCGAAATATGCCACCAATGACGACAAGATCGATCGAGTCCCCCAGTTCTTCCATTCGCTCGACACGAACGAGTATCTGCTTACGCCCGTTGAAGAGGCTAGGATAGCTCGCCTCAAGTTCGTGTTCGACCCCGCGCCCGAGGCAAGATATTTCTGGGCAGCGTGTCATTGGGATTTAATCGAGCGCATGCGCCTTGCCAAACCGCCCGGTCCGTTTGGGCTTTTGTAGTTCTCATGTATGCTAGTAGTAAGAATAGAATTTATTAAGTGTTGTTTCTGTTGCTAACCTTCCGTTTGTGTGTTCTGCAGCCAAGATGACAAAGTCTAAGGCGACGGAGAAGGATGATGCGCTCAAGCGCCGCATGGCCGCTCTCCTCTCCACTGCCGAGAATGTCCGTAAGGTGGCAGATGATGGGCATGGCGGGCTCGTCCTGGGAAGCAGTACTCAGGCCAAGATCCCCATCCCCAATGTGGCCGACTGCGCCCAACCTATCCTGGCGTCCCAGACGACCATCCCCCGCCCGCCTCCAAGCAATGCCTCTGCCTCCAAAGGTCAGGACCGGGAGGAGCGTGAGCGCTTCTACTGCGAGAAAGAACAGCGGCAGGTAGAGCGCGACTAGCGCCGGGTGGAGCAGAGGGACAGATGAGATGCCGCCCGTAAACCTCAGACAAGTGCAGAACTCCCTTTCAGTGCGTCCGAGCTGGAGGGCAGTGCCAAGCGCCCGCAAAAGCGTGCACGGACAGATGCCGCTGGGGGTCCGTACGCCTTCTGTGAGCCCCTCCTCGCCGCCTTTGCCTCATGGGTGAAGTCCGTGAATGGGTTAATGCCGCCGAGCCCACTTTCTTTGGACGATCTGGACCGGGCCTATAATGCATGTGCGATGATGCAGCACAAGCTCTTCAAAATGCGCATGTGGGAGACGACCGATCGGGAGGTGGCGATGCTGAAGGCGGAGCTGCGTGAGGTCAACCTGTCGCAGAAGAAGCTGCAGCACGGTCTCTCCAAGGCCAATGAGTTGGCGGACTGCCAGGTTCGTCAGCTCCATGAAGCCGCGGAGCGTGAGGCAGTTTTGAAGGCGGAGCGAGACAGCGCTCTTGCTGCGGTCGAGGATGCTCGGGCGGAGGCGGCCAACAAGCTGGCGGAGATGGAGTCCCGCCTAATAGAGGCCGAACGCCAGGCTTGGACCAAGGAGCGCGTCATGCGGGCCCAAGCGGAGGCGGTTGCTGCCTTCAAGGAATCTTTGGAGTTCTTGGAGTTGGTGGCCACTGAAGCTGAAGGTCAAGTGGCTGAGTTCCAGGAGGCTGTGTCTCCCTTCCTGGACTTGGAGCGCTACCGCGCACACCTGCAGTCGCTGGCGGGTGGGGCGCCCGCAGGGCCGGAGCAGCCAGAGGCGGAGCAGCCCGAGCAGGCAGCGGAGGCGGCGGGGCAGGCGGGTTGAGCAGTAGTGTAGATTTTTTCTTTTCTTGTAATAGTGTAGGTCTTTTGTAATGGGGCCTTGTGCTCTTTTGGATTTAATGAAGTTTCTTTTCCTTCCGTACGTGTGCCTTTAACTTCTGTTTTTGTTGGCATCTTTTGAATGATTCGCGCGTACATACGCTCTTTTATTCCTTTCTATGGTATTTTAACCGTGTTACACCAACGCGAACAATCTCGCCCCAGTCCCCCGAGTATCGGGCGGGCGGGTTGAGAACAAACGTAACCATAAAATGAACTTAAAATGAACAAGTACATAACACAACGAAATTTAATGAAAGTACTTCCTCAAGTGTTGGATGTTCCATGGGTGTCGCAGTTGTCGACCTTGCATGTCTCTAAGGTAGAAAGTGCTGGCGCTTACCACTTCATCCATGACGTACGGACCTTCCCATGACGGGCGGAGTGCCCTGACCTTCTGCTGGATTGCCTTCATCACCCAGTCCCCCTGTTGGATTGGTCGAGCCTGAATACGCTGGTTATATAATCGGGTGATCCTCTGCTTGTTCGTGGAATTGTGGAGATGTGCCGTGTCCCTCCGTTCTTCCAGCAAGTCGTTGTTGAGTCGAAGTCCCTCGTTGTTCATGCTCGGATCGTACCCCTCGATCCGTGGGCTCTGGTGGGTGATCTCCAAGAGTAGCACAGCCTTTGTTCCGAACGTCAGGCTGAACGGGGTTTCGCTCATGGCGGAGTTGGCGGTCATTTGGATAGACCATAGGATCTCCGAGATGACCTCGAGCCAGCGCCCGTATCCCGCGTCCCCGGGTTCGATATCTTCAATCTTCTTCTTGATGCCCGCCTTGATTATTTTGTCCGTTGCTTCTAGTTGTCCATTTTTCTGAGGGTGCGCCGGTGACGCGAATACGAGGTCCGTTCCCTGTCCTTTGCAGAAGGCCGTGAGCCGGGGGTTGTTGAACTGTGGCCCGTTGTCCGTGATGATGCTGATTGGCGTCCCGTAGCGACAGAAGAGGAAGCGCCAGAGGAAGCGCTCGACCTTCTCTGTCGTGATCTTTGCCATTGGCTGGGCTTCAATGAACTTGGTGTGGTAGTCAATGATGACGATTAGGTACCTGTACTGCCCCTTCGATTTTGGGAGTTCCCCGATTAGGTCCAGTCCCCACTGTGCGAATGGTACGGGCGACAAGAGGATGGACAATGGGACAACGGGCGTGTGGTGGTGATGTGCGTGCAGTTGGCATTGGTGGCATTTGTTCGTTAGCGCCGTGGCGTCCGCATGGATGGTGGGCCACCAGAATCCACACTGGAGGGCCTTGTGTGCGATCGATCTGGCGCCCGCATGGTGGCTGCACGTGCCCGAGTGGATTTCCTGCAGGATCGAGTTGCCCTTTGATGGAGTGACGCACTTGAGACTTGCCTAAGTTCTTCCTTGTTGATACAGCGCTCCATCCCGCACGCTGAAGTTAGCCGCCCGTGCGACGATGGTTCTGACCTCTCGCTTGTCTTGTGGTAGCTCTCCCCTTTGTCTTGTAAGCGATGAGCACGTCCATGTAGCTGTGCTCGTGCGGTTCGATTGCCAGGATCTGTTCTGCTCCCGAGATGCTCGGTCGTCGTAGCACTTCGAAAATCCGCTGCCCTGGTCCCGTGTGTACGGGGGCCGTGGCCAATCGGGTGAGCCTGTCTGCCTTCGCGTTGAGCCCCCAGTGTATGTGGTTGATGTTTACGTATTTGAACCTGCTGATCAGCGCCTTTACGTACTTCAGATAGGCGATCATGGACTCCCCCTTCGCCTGGAATTCCCCTCCGACCTGGCTCACCACCAACTGCGAGTCACTGAATACATTGAGGTCGGGCGCCTCCGAGTTCTTGGCCAGCTGTAGGCCCGCGATGAGCGCTTCGTACTCGGCCTCATTGTTGGTTATTTTGAATTCGAACTTGAGGGCGTACTCCGCGTTTACCCCTCCTGGCCCGATCAGGATGATCCCGGCACCGCTCACCTTCTTTGTGCATGAACCATCAACGTAGAGGTTCCACTCCGACAATCGTCCCTCCTTGACCCCTGGTTTGTCGGATGTCTCTACCATCGGGCCGTCGGGTGCGTCAACCGACGTCGCCTCTGCCTCCGTGTATTCGGCGATGAAGTCCGCCACTACCTGTCCCTTGATTGCCGTTCGGGGCTTGTACTGAAGGTCAAACTCGCTGAGCTCGACTGCCCACTTCGCTAGGCGGCCACTGTGATCGGGCGATTGGAGGATCTGGCGTAGGGATACGTTCGTGAGGATGTGGATGCTGTGCGCATGGAAGTATGGCCTCAGCCGTCGGGCGGCGGTGATGAGTGCGAGCGCCATCTTCTCAATCGTAGGATATCGGGTCTCGGCGCCCGTCATGCCCTTTCCTGAGAAGAAAATGGGCAGTTCCGTGCAGTCCTCCCGGTGGACGAGGGCAGAACTGACGGCTGTGAGGGAGGCGGCCAGGTATATGTATAGTATCTCCCATTGAACGGGTCTGAAGAGGAGTGGGATGGATGCCAAGTATTCCTTGATTTTGAGGAAAGATGCCTCGCATTCGGGTGTCCACGCGACCTCCAGCTTGTTCGTAGTTCGGAGGGCCTTGAAGAATGGGGCGCATCTGTCTGAGTAGCGAGATATGAACCTGTTCAGTGATGCGAGCTTGCCCGTGAGGCTCTGTAGGTCTGATTTCTTGACGGGCGGTTTCATGTCGATGATTGCCCTCACCATGGCGGGCGCAACCTCGATTCCCCGCTGGCTGACGATATACCCAAGGAATTTGTTATTGGTGACTCCGAACGTGCACTTGGCCCGGTTTAACCTCATGCCGTTCCCGATGAGGACGTCGAGCACAGTCCCCAAGTTTTGGACGTGGTCGACCGCCCGGACGCTCTTCACCAGTATGTCATCCACGTACACGTCCACAATGTTGCCAATCAGGCCATGAAACATCGCATTCATGAGCCTCTGGTACATGGAGCCAGCGTTCTTCAACCCGAATGGCATAACGACGTAGCAATACAGGCCCTTGTCCATGACAAACGTCGTCGCCTCCTGGTCCTCGGGGTCCATGAAGATCTGGTTGTAGCCCGAGTACGCGTCCATCATGGACAGGAGCTCGTGCCCGGCTGTCGCGTCCACCAACTGGTCGATCATTGGTAGAGGGAAGCTGTCCTTGGGGCATGCCTTGTTGAGGTCGCTGTAATCGATGCACATCCTCCATTTTTTGTTTGTCTTCTGTACCATTACAGCGTTGGAGATCCACTTCGGATAATCCACCTTGCGGATGAACCCGATGCCCAGTAATCGGTCCACCTCCTCATGCATCGCCGCGTAGTGTTCCGCTTTGTACGCTCGTCTCTTCTGCTTTACCGCCCGGGCGCCGGCGCTGATGCTCAGCTGGTGGGATATGATGTTTGTGCTGATCCCGGGCATGTCCTTGTACGACCACGCGAACACCTCCTGCTTTTCCTTCAGCAGCGTGACCAGCCGCTCGGCTATCGCGGGGGCCAATGATTCTCCAATTTGGACCGTCCTCTCCGGGTGTTCAGAGGATAGTTGAATCGTCCTCAGCTCTTCGCGCTCGGGAACGGCGACACTGCCATCAGCCCGTCGCGCGGGTCGTCTGGTATCTCCGTCTCTGGTGCCGACTCTTCCATGGCGAGGACCTCTTGCCTGTTCCGGGGCTTCGTTGCTTCTTCATAGTTGTATCACCGGACGTATCCGACCCCGTGCTCGGTTGGGAATCATCCCAAGAGTATGTGCCTTGCAATGATCAGCCTCAACTTGTTGATCCCCGGCCTCCCGAGTATGGCGTTGTATGAGGATGGGGTGTCCATGACGATGAAGTCCGTCCGGACCTCGCTGTGCGGAGAGTCGGGGGCACCGATTCTGACCCGGATGTTATCGCTTCCAATCAGGTATGATGTTTCGCCCATGAAGCTGGCGACGCACTCGTGGTCTTGCGTCATCTTGTGTGCGGGCCTGCCAAGCGCCGTGTACGTATCCAGATATATTACATTCACAGACGCCCCGTTGTCCACCAGCACCCTCTTCACGAGGAATCGGTCGATGATCGCGTCGATCACGAATGGTAGAGTGCTGTCATTTGGGCTCCCTTCTTCGTCCTCCGTCGGGAAGCTGATGGTCTGTGACTCC
Organism: Geum urbanum; assembly: GCA_946800695.1. Classification (NCBI taxonomy): domain Eukaryota; kingdom Viridiplantae; phylum Streptophyta; class Magnoliopsida; order Rosales; family Rosaceae; genus Geum; species Geum urbanum. The sequence goes on along the minus strand of OX327001.1, from coordinate 50,215,020 downwards.
CTCCTTCCTGCCTTAGGCGCCTTTCCTGCCCCGATCGTCAGCACTTCCCTGCTTGAGAGATCGGGCGACGAGGTCCCCTCCTTGCGCTTTCCCCCGGATATCGTGCTGATAGTCCCCCGGGTCTCGATATTCGCCTCGCGCGGTCGCTCCTCTGCCCCAGGAGTGGTGATCCGATCGTCCTTTTGCATATCCGTGAGGACCTTCTTCAGCATGATGCAGTCATTGGTGTAGTGGGTGGCGGTGTTGTGGTACTCGCACCAGATGTCTGGGGTTTGGCCGATCGGGGCCCTTACCTTCGACATGTTGTTTGGCGGTGGAATCTGGCGTCGGTGCTGGTGGAGTAGTTGTTCGTTTGACTTCCGGTTGATCACATAGACCTCTTGCTCGGCTGGTCGGTACCGTGGCGCCAACGGTAGGTGGGCTCCCTGTGGCGCTGATCCCCTCGCCTGGTTGTGGCGGTTGCTCTGATAATTGCGGGATGACGGCCTCTGGTGATTTTGTCCTTGCGCGTCTCGGCTCCTCTTATAGCCCTCGGTTGGCTCTTCGTCGTCCGAGGGTTGTCGCGGTTAGGCGCTTACCTTCTCTGGTCTATTGGTGCTAGACTCGGAAGTGGACCCGTACACTCGCGTCTCTACTAACGCCTTCTATACGATCAGGTCCATGATCTCATCGTAGTCGAGATGTTCTTTCCGTACTAGCTTCTCTATGAATGGTATGGCGAGCATGTTGTCCATCAGGGCTATCTTGGCCACTCGCTTGTCGAGATCCCTGCATGTGCTCGCGAGCGTCCTCCACTGGTTTATGTAGCTCGACAGGCTCTCGTTCCTCCCCCGGCGGACCTTGAGGAGGATACCCGTAGTGTTGTACTTTCCCTGGAGCCTGTAGCGCTTCTGGAAGCTCTTCGCCAGCTCAAGGAACGAGTGGATGGAGCTTGGCGGAATCTCATAGAACCAACTCCGTGCTTCCTCGGTCAGCGTCTCCTGGAACAGGAAACACAGGGTCGGGTCTGAATATCGGGTCCCATCCGTGGCGGATCGAAATTCATCAATGTGCGTACGGGGATCCCCACTCCCGTCGAATCGAGCGATCTTCGCTGTTTTCGTGTGGAGGTCCCTTCCCTTCTCTAGTATATGCGCCGAGAACGGGCTGACCCGGGGGGTGAACATCCCACCCTGCCCGGCAAGTTTGTCTTTCCGTAGGCGCGAGACTTCCTCCGCCAACTCTCCCATCCTCTGAAAGGTCAAGGTGTCGTCTGTCAGGGGTGCCGATTCTCCCACCGGCGTGGGCGTGCGAGTTGCTCGGGTGTCGGCCCTGCCGAACGGATGTTGTTCTTCGTCGGTGGTCTCTTGGTTCCGTTCGCGTTGCTCCTGCAGCTGGCTGACGAGCGTGTCCAGCCGTTCCTCTAGTCTCTGTCGGATTTGGCGCTCCTGGTTCCTTTCGAGCGCTGCCTCTCGCAGCTCCCGGAGCAGGCAGTCGACGCGCTCCTTACTACTGCTGCTCCCTCCCAGTTCCATCACTTGCCGTGCCTGCGCGCTCGGGGGTGTTTCCTCGACGGGCGTGTTGCTGACGTTAGTCTCCTGGGCATGCATGTGGGCTTTTGGTTGGTGGTGTTTATACGAGGTTTGCAATTTGTAGGATTTCCACAGACGGCGCCAACTGTTTCTACCGGATTACGCGGGGCGCAATTTCGCAGAAGCAAGTACGAGCTCTTCTTCCTCGTCCGAACGCTCGGTCTGTTCGGATGATCGGGCGCTTCTTATCTCTTCGGGTGTTCGGGTGTTCGGGTGTGTGTGTTCGGGTATGGCTGTTAGAAGAATACAAGGACAAACAGACAGTCAGACGGTCGAGACAGGGGTGGCTTGCATTCAATGCTCCGATGCCTAAGTTAGAAGATGTATTGGATATAACAGTCAAGCGAACGTGCGAGAAAGTGGATTGGAGTGTTTAATGCTTGAATCCAGATCCCCCTTACCTGTAATAAATACCTTTCATATATAGGTGGTTGAGTTTGTTGTTTGTTTGTGTTCCTCGATGTGGGACTGGACTCCTTCTGTTGTTTATGTGATCCGCACATTCGGATGTGCGCCCCACGGGCGCGTGCGTGCTCGGATGGGGTCGGTCTTGTGAGCGGAGTTGTAGCCTTCCTGGTGGTCTTTCGGGTGGTCGGATATGTGTTGATTACCTACTTAAGAGGGTAAGTATGTTTAATCGGAGAACTAATGCTGCTATACTAACACTTGTCGTGTTCGACTAATGAATTGCACTTGATTCTGATGTGAATACCAGGAAGTGTCATCACAATCAGAAGTTTAATAAAGCCCTCAAATCTTCATCATGCATCTCTGTTGTGCTAATGAGTTATAAGGATTTGGGCTACTCCTACCATTGTCAATTTATTTTGGTATGGAACCCCATATTACTTTATCATGGTATCAGAGAGAATTCTCCCACGTGTGTTGTCGGATGCGGGTCACACGTGCTCACTGTCACTCATATATGTTGTCCACGTGTTTGGCTTGAGATATCGTCACACATGAGGGGGCGTGTTGAAAATGTGAATGAAGAAAGACTCTCACATTGGAAATGAGGGGCCTTGCTAATGGGTTGTAAGGATTTGGGCTACTCCTACCATTGGCAATTGGTTTTTGTATGGAACCCTAGATTACTTTGTCAACCAATTTTGAGCAATGACAATTTTTTTCACCAATTTTTAGATACGACGACAATTTTTCACATATTTTTGAGAGACGATAACAATTTTTCACCAATTTTTGAGAGACGACGACAATTTTTTTTTCCAAGCAATAGACCATTGATACTCAAATTCAAGTCACAAGTAAATCCATCAGATACAAAATCACCTCAGATTGAAACTAAGATAGTCAAGGAGAGTACCAAATTTTCTACGAAGTGAGGAGCAAAAGTACAGAGAAGCAGAAGATGAAGGACCTCATCATCAAACTCACCCGGAGCCAAAGACCGTGTCATCCCTCCCATGACATCACACACCAAGATTGGAGATGAAAAATTGAAACTAGCTTGATGACGACGTCTCAAGATCCAAACCGAATCCGATGTCACAGAAGCATATCGGAGATAAAAACGGACTGAGTCGAGTTGTTGAGTTATGGATTAGGAACGAGTCGAGTAGTTGACTCTGACATAGACGTGATGATTGGTTTACTCAGAGTTGAGTTATTGAGTGAATGACTCGGAGTTGAGTGGTTGACTCGGTGTAGTACTCAATCTTCTCGAGATCGGCCAACACCAGAAGAGGTTGCGAACCAACCTCGATGAGAAGTTTGCGAACTGAGAAAGAAGAAGAACAACAGCGACACTAGACTAGGTTGGTTAGCCTGCGATGTTGATGAAGAATCGCACAGTCCGAGAGCCGATTTGAGAACGACGCAACACCAGATTAAGAAATTGGAGCTTTGACTTGAGATTAGGGTTTTGAATAGGGGAAAACTGAAATCTAGAAAACTCAAAAGGAAATCGTGTGACGACCCAGAACTGAATCAGCAGTGTGATCAGCTTAATCTACGAGCTCACGTATTATCGCAGATTTCCGACAGTTGTTTGTATCGCCGGATTTGATAACAACTAAATCATTGGCCGAGAATTGGAGCTGGGTCTCTTCTCGAGAGTCATTGTACGTGTGATTTCGAGTTTATGGGCAGTTCCGGATCGTTATTTACGACCGAGGAATAAATTATGAATATTTGAAGTTTCGACATAATCGGATTTAAATGGTGGTGCTCTTAGCGACTAAATTACCGGACGAGAATCTGATTTCGACTTCTTCACGGAAGATGTAGAGAATTTAATTTCGAGCTCGTGGGAACTTCCGGAGCTTTATTCCGAGTTACGAGGATTATGTTGTGAATATTTCCGATTGTTGATTATTAAGTCGGTTAAAGTATATGTTTGGGTTGAACCGTTGACTTTTTATCGGTTTGGTCGAAGTGTTTGACTTTGGATGATAATTGAAGAATACGTTGAGTCGAGTTTGTTGCCGCGAGAATTGTTGGAATCGGAATTACGACGAGAAAGTTATGGGTATTCAAAGTTTACCGAAATGTGTAATTAGAAATTTCCAAAAATAGAAGGTCTATATATAGTAGTTACCTGTTTGGGCAAGTCAAACCTTGCCATAATGGGAGTTGAGTGGTTAACTCGGTTTGACCGAGGTGGAGGAGAGGGTCTCGACGGTGACCGGCGGTCCACGGCGGTGGCACGCCGTCTGGCCACCCCACGGCTCGACCCTGGTACCGTTCGACTCGCCACGGTCCCCTTATGAAGACTCCGGCCACCGTTCACGACGTGGGACGCCGGAGGTGCTTGAATTTTCCGGCCAAAAATGAAGAAATTTTGGGGAATTCGGGTTGCATGAATCCGGCCGAATTGAGCTGCAATTTGGAGTGGGCTTTGAAGCTCTCATCACCTAGAAGCTACCATGTAAGTTTGGTGATCCAATTTCACTTGTGTATGGAGAATTTTGGATTTGAAATTTTGGTGACAATTCGGTTTATCATGAATTTGACATGGTTAGAGTGAGAATTGGTCTTCGATGCAGTTGTGATAGTTACTCAGTGGGTGATTTGGAGTGGAATAGTGGCTGCTCCGCCGGGAAAATTTCAAGTTGGTGGCGCCGCCGCCGCCGACGGCGGTCAACGGCGGTCAACTTTGACTTTTTGGGGTTTTCGACAAGTTGCATGTCATTTCACTCGAAATCGCGCTCCGATCGCTGTGGGGAGGTTCGTTTGTCGAATTGAGCATCTGAAAGTACAGCGAGGTATTGAGGTGTGAATATCGGATTTTCGACGATTCGTCGTATTCGGATTATGTGTTTCCGAGAACGGTTGTTTCTCGTGATTTGATTTGAATTGTCGAATTATGATTTTGAGGAATGGATTTTGTGATTTTTCAGGGGTTCGTGATCGTTCGTTTGGAGAGGGACATTCCGCCGGATCACGGGTTAACGCGAACTGCGTTATGCTAGTCTGTGAGTGGACAATTTCTTTTCACGGATTGTTTGCGAGTCTTCATACACGTTTTACGAACTTGAGCATGCATATGAGATTTCGATTTACATGAGCATGTGTTATACGATTGTGTCTATACCAGTATATATTACGTATATACACTTATATATTGTTTCATGCATTTGTATTGAACTATTTACGATTTGGTTTACACAGAGTACAGTCTTTATATATGTTGTTGTATCGATACACTCGCATCCCGGATGATCCCCGAGGGTGCCTACCTACCAGGGGGGACTGTTTCTTGTGCCGATGTAGTTCCGGGTGGAAACAGATACCCTGACCTGAGGCCTTTCTGGCTAGAATCACGTATGGGTCTTAGATCCCGTGATTCGGACTGTACTAGCACGGATGTGTCCACGAGCGACCCCGTGGAATTTTATGCATGCTCTGTATGCGTGAGGAGTTAGAGTCTCCCTCGTGTACCCGGCCGCGTGAGGAGTTAAAGTCTCCCTCGTGTACCATTTGATTTTTATACATTCCGACTCGCATATGTTTTTATAACTTATATATTATTATCGGTGAAAGACTTTTATTTTTGTCCACTCACTCTAACGGTTTTCATGTCTTTCCCCTGGGTTTTTCAGTTTCCGTGCCAGTTTGTAGTTCGGACTCTGGTGTCGCACGTCGTGGTCGGAGGCATAGTGCTCGAGCTACCTTGTTTCTTCCAGTAGGTTAATTGTTCTACCTACTGTGGTATACTTATATGATTATACATTAGAGGTCGCTCTGAGTATTCTGTTGTATATTCTATACGATTTTTCCCCGGATTTCAGTAAAGTACAGATATATTTATTATTTTACATTATTGTTGATATATTGAGAAATCCGGATGGGATTGGTGCCCACGGTTTGATTTTTGTGGCATAGGATGAAGTGTTATTTTCCGGGTGCAGGTAATGGTAATTCCGCGTTAGTAGCGTTACTCTGCCGAAATTTTGTTGGTTTTTGTTGGTTCGCGTTTTCAGAAGGGGTTTGATTCCGGTTTAAGAAACTAAATCGGGGTTGGGTCCTTTCAAATCGAAATTGCAAAAGCAAAACTAAGTGCACAGAAGCCGCAAGGCACCAAGATCTGAAACCATGGGCTCTGATATCATGTTAGGAATCCATGGTTTTTTGAAGAAGAAAAGCAAACAAAGAGAATAGGGAAAGAGATGAAGAACAGAGAAAGCGAGAGCAAATCGTATGAGTACATTGTGACTCCGATTGTAATGAATGTAACTGAACAATGACTCTAATATCTATTATTATACTCCATAAGAATGAGTTATGGTTAAAGTATATATAATGTTGATTAGCAGCCATAAGAACAGCTAGATTCTTATCTAATGGCATACCTTACAAACTAAAAAATGGTTATAAGGTAAGTAGTGAATGCATGCATTACGAGAATTTTAAAAGGGTAAATTACGTATAAGGTCACTTATATAAGATTAGTTACGTATAAGGTCATATAATATTTCTTTCTCAAATATGGTCACCTAATTTATATGTAAACCTGGTCTCTCTCTCTCTCTCTCTCTCTCTCTCTCTCTCTCTCTCTCTCTCCAGATCAAAATCAAACCGCGACTAAAATTCCCAAAATCAAATCATGCCTTAGCAGAGCTCCACTGCTTTAATTGCTCTGTTGCTATCTCTTTCTATCGTCCTCCTCTCTCCGTTGTCTCTCTTTGTCGTCCTCCTCTCTCTCCTCTGATCTTCTCTCTCCGCTGAACTTGCCGCCAAACTCGTCTCCTCCTCGACTCATAACAGTCCCAATCTCCCCTCGTTGCATCTCCATGCCGTCGACGCAGCGCTCGCAGTCGGAAAAAGTGTGGCCGAGTTTCACACTGGAAGCCTTCCACTGTGTTGTCGCGTGGCACACATTGCGGAGGAGAGTACTAGAGTGCCTGACCAAGAAGAAATTGGTACTGTGGACCTTGAAATCTCATTCCCAGCAGAGAGTTGCCTGGTTCAATTCGAAGTAGGTGCAGGAAGCTGGCATAGCTCGTAGTTCTTCATTCTCCCCGTCGACGCCTTCAACCCCAAACTGACTAAAATTCAGGTCCATCTCTTGTTCTCTCTGTCTCTCTCTCTCTCTCTCTCTCTCTGTCTCTCTGTCTCTCTCTCTCTCTCTCTTCCATATTTAGTGTGGTTTGTAGTAGTATGTAGTGTTGTTTGTATTATTATGTAGAATTGATGTGAGTAGTATGTAGTGTGGTCTATAGTAGTATGTAAAATTGATGCAAGTAGTATGTAGAATTGATGTGAGTAGTATGTATGTGGTTTATAGTAGTATCTAAAATTGATGCGAGTAGTATGTAGAATTGATGTGAGTAGTATGTATGTGGTCTGTAGTAATATGTAGAATTGATGTGAGTAGTATGTAGTGTGGTATGTAGTAGTATGTAGAATTGATGTGAGTAGTATATAATGTGGTTTGCAGTAGTATATATGTTAGGAGACAATAGTGTGTGTGATGTGAGTATTATGAGTATTAACGTAGGCACTACTGTGTAACAACCAAAGTACACCAATTTGTATACACTACTACAGACTAACATACACACTACCACAAACTAATGTAGACACTACTGCGTAACAACCAAAATACTATTACAGACCACACTACATACTACTCACATCTAACATACTACACACTACATACTACTCGCATCACACACTACTGTCTTCTAACATCAATACTACTATAGACCACACTACATAATACTCACATGACACACACTATTTTCTCCTAACATATATACTACTACAGACCACATTACATACTACTCACATCAATTCTACATACTACTACAGACCACACTACATACTACTCACATCAATTCTACATACTACTACAGACCAAATACATACTACTCACATCAATTCTACATACTACTACAGACCAAATACATACTACTCACATCAATTCTACATACTACTGTAGTAGTATTGATGTTAAAAGACAGTAGTGTGTATGATGTGAGTAGTATGTATGATGATATGTAGTAGTATGTAGTGTGGTATGTAGTAGTATTGATGTTAGAAGACAGTAGTGTGTGATGTGAGTAGTATGTAGTGTGGTCTGTAGTAGTATTTTGGTTGTTACGCAGTAGTGTCTACGTTAGTCTGTAGTAGTGTATACAAATTGGTGTGCTTTGGTTGTTACACAGTAGTGCCTACGTTAATCTGTGGTAGTGTGTATGCTAGTCTGTAGTAGTGTATACAGATTGGTGTGTTTTGGTTGTTTGCGAAAAACTGATTTTCTTTTTTATAATAATAGTGATGACATGTAGGGCAGCATCGATAGTGATCAGAGACATGAATTCAAGCCGAAAAGGAAACACGATAGGGTGGAAGAATCTATCGATGTCGGACGTGAGTTGAGGTCGAAAAAAGACATGATAAGACGACATCCCAGAAGGATGCTCAGTTCGACTACGGAATAGGAAGAAGACAACCGAAAGCATCAAAGTCTAAGTAATAGTAAAATGTTTTCTGTTGTGTTAAGGTCTGATGTAGTTCCATGTTGTTAGGGTATGATGTAGTACATTGTGTTACAGAACAGTAGTACTTACCATATTTTGAAGTAGTACTCTGAATGTTTTGGAGTAGTGCTTACTAAAGACAACAGTAGTACATTGTGTTACAGAACAGTAGTACTTACCATGTTTTGAAGTAGTACCCTGAATGTTTTGGAGTAGTGCTTACTAGAGACAACCGTAGTACATTGTGTTACAAAACAGTAGTATATTGTGTTATAGACCAGTAGTCCCCCATTGTTTCTCTCTCTCTCTGAAATTTTGAAGAAGACGAAGAAAGAAAAGTTAATATAAATGGGCAAAATTAAAAAGACAGAAAATATGGATAAAAAAACGTGACTTTAATTAGGATAAAAAGTATAAATGACATGAAAAGTTAATATAAATGGACAAAATTGAAAAGACAAAAAACATGGATAAAAAAAAGTTACATTAATTAGGATAAAAAGTGTAAATAACCTTATGTGTGAAATATGGTCTCTAATTGACTTTACATGTAATTTTTTAATATAAAAATGTTTCTCATGTTCTGTATTTGAATATTAAGTGATAATTATGTAATTGTTGAATTATAATCGTAGTTAGAGAAGAAGTTGAAATGCTTTACTGGTTGGCATGACTCAACGGTAACTAGGTTTCAGGCCTAAGACGCTTTTAAAGTACCGCACCAACAATCTGAAAGGCGTGCATGTGAATATAGAAGAACATGAAATACGTACCATAAAACTCAAAGAGAGAAAAGAGGTACGTAAGATTTTGGACGATTCATGTCGAGAACAGTGAGACTAAGCGAAATCTTATTCGATCCATCATTAATCTGATCTACATCCTAAGACTCACTACCTTCTAGCTAGCTCGTTCTCAATGGTTTCATGCATATCAGGACTTGCTTCATTGAAAGGACCGAGTTATTGTAGACTAAGACCCTTACGAAGCCAGCCTATCCAGTTGCTATCTACGACATGTTTAAGTTGCAGGCTCTATTTATTGAACCACATAAAGACTGGATTGGTTTCATTGCTACTTGTATCAGCAGTGGGCACCCAAGGGCGGCGCCCTAGCTATATCCTCATTTGGTCTTTGAGTTGTTGTAAGCCTGGTTAGATCAAGACAAGTTTGGCATCCCATTTAATAAAAGCAGCAATGAAATCTTGACTCGACATATTTAGATTTATATGGGGGGCGGGGGGCCTAATCATACAAATGAAGACTGGCTAAGCTGTTGAGCATAGATAGAACCCGCAGGAAACTGAGCAAAACCAGGTGCTAGCCAATGGGAATGGTGAAAAGCTTGTGGGCTGTGATTTGAATGGAATTGGACTAAGGTCAAGTGGTGGTGGCTTTAATTGCTTACGGAGTACGGGAATGTGATTAATTTTATAAAACTGATTGGTTGAGAGATATTAATTTCCATAGCTCAGAATTAGGAACATGGGCAATTGTTCACCAAAATAAATAAACATGGGATATTAATTTGTTTGTCTAGATAGAGCAACTCAATTGTTCATAATTTTTGTAAACGTATGGTTGATTTTAATTGGTTGATAGAAAATAGAGATAATTTACTTAGCTATTAATTAGTTTTGCAACCTATAAGGAATTAATTTAATGATAATTATGATTTTTATATTATTTATAATTTATGTTTTTGGTATAAAAATAGGGGATAAAAACGTGAAATATAAGGATTCTCTATTATAGCTAATAAGAATGGGATCTGTTGCAGTTGATTTTAAAGAAAAAAATCTCATATTTTTACCAAAAATGAATGATAGGATATCTGTTAGAGTTGCTTTTAATCCCATTTCTATCGATCTACTTTTATATTTCACCCAAATAAATGTAGTGACTACGGTGCCATTTCCATATCGTAATGCTTTACACCTATACCCAAACAAAAGAAAGAAACCCCTGCAAACAAGCCATAAACACTAAAATCAACAAAGATATCCAATTACCACCCAATACAGGCTAGAAAAACAATCCACCAGAGTCTCAAACCCAAACGACCCCAATAGGCCCACAAAAAGAAGCCACAACAGAGGCTCTGTTTGACCCAGCCTGAGCACAGAATTGCACCGCTAGCATCCACGCGATAGTCGCAGCCCAAGTTAAGCAGTCACTGATGCCGTCAAAATCTTATGTCACCGCTGCCCCATAGCCTCCCCGACATCAAACCTCGTCGCATTCACTGACCTCCTACCAAATCCGTCAGAACCCTTCACTTTCCAAAAGCACCGTTGTTCGACCACAACTAAGGGTAACGCCACCCGCGCCTAAGGAAGATCGAGATGTCTCCAAAAAAGAAGTGTATCTCGCCTCGCACCATCGGCTACCGCTGCACCCTCATCGGCTACCGCTGCACCCTCCTGAGCATTCGATTCCCAACATAACCCCTTCAGCCGCACGTGTGCAGGACGGATGCCAAGAAACGATCCATCCTTGTCTGCCGAGTAAGCAAACCTTCAAGGAGATCTAACCGTAGGATTGATCAACCCACGCTGACCAAGGGAGGAATCAATGCCAAGCAAGGACGTCCTAGAGGTAACGTTGGAAAAGATTGTTGTTGCATTTAGAACACGGAGAGGCCGCGAGATCGCCACCGCCGCAACACTCAGAAACCCTAGGAGAGCCATACTTCAGAAAACTTATTGTATTGATCATAGGTATTGTGTACTAGAGAGTTTTCATCCTTATATGATTCTCTTCTTTTCTTCACACTTATTGTTTTGCATTATGTACGTAATTCTCTTCATTTTATTCAATTATTGTTAGATTTATTCAACCTAATAAATGAGAATAAATGTGAGAGAATTACGTACATCTCATTTTTATTATAATTTATTAATCCCCTTCGAATTCTCTCATTTTTTTAGTATGGGAGCATTCAGTAAAATTTTATTAAATTTTATATCCTTCTTGAATTTACAAATTAGGTTACAAAATTTAATTACTGCAACACTCTAAATTTAGGTTGATTATTATTGTTTTTCTATATATTGTGAATTATATGCGAGAGAAGGGGATTTTATCTTAGTGACGCTCCTAGGGGAATCACAGTATAAAGAAAAGAAAGGGAAATTAATATTTTTGATCGGTTTTGATTGTCACGGTTATTGGGTGTGATATGAAGCTACCATTTATCGAGCATTGATTTTTGTGACCATACATCTTGGTTCTTATTCCCTAAACTTGATATTATTGATCGTGGTTTTGCAATCGTTACTAATTATTTTCTTTGTCTCTTTTGTAAATGATTTCAACTGAGCCAGCAAAGCATGAATTTGATATTCTTGAAGCCAATGGTAAAGAGTATCATTGTTGGCTTTCTGATGTAGAAAATATTTTCATTAGAAAAGAAGTCATCAATACTATCCACCCACCACCTGGTGTGAATGTAATTCCACCTACTTCAGCTCGTAACACTCAAGCCCTCATGTTGTTGAGGCGTCACATCCATCCCGTTCTGAAGAAGTAGTACTTAAAAAAGGATGATCCTAAGGATTTAAGGGACATTTTGAAGCAATGCTTCAACAACATGCATGATGGACAATGTTATGCCCATAATTATGTGCTAATTATGTCTCTAACTTCATATTTATTGCTTGTATTTTATGAATAAAGTATCATTTTTATAACGTTTCTTGTTTATGCTAGGACATTGAGAGTTGACTCGGAAACACTCTTAAATATGGTAATTAATCATTTTTTGGAGAAGCCGAGCATATTTCTGAAGTCACAAGAGAATTTAGAGCAACTGTGAAAAAAGACAAAAAGTGGTGGTCGAAAGTTATCGGAAGTTGCTGAAAAATCGCCGGAGTTGTCCATGGCTAGCCAGATTACCAAGTAAGGCCTAAATACTTTGTGCTAGGCCCAAATGAAGCCCAAACCACATAGATACAAACCCTAATTGATTTGATTAAGGGAGGCTCATATTTGAATTTTGGAAGTATTAGGCAAGGTTTGGACTTTAGCCTAGAAACCAAAAAAAGGGATCACAATTTGTAGCCTTTAATTCAAACTTCATGGCCACTCTAGCACATCTAAGGGCTCACAAAAAAACATCATTTTCTCAACCTTATCCCATCTTGGTCGATCTCTCCCTTATACACTAACACAACACATCTCATTTCATATCTTTTTCATAGTTTTTGCATCTAGAGATAGCCATCACTCACCCCCTAACCATTTAGCTCTCTCATTCACCTCAAACACCCTCTCTACCACCACCAAAACAGCAATTACTTCTTTTGAGGTTCCTCCCCCTCTTCTCCTCCTCCTCCTCGCTTGATTGTACATTCCTCTTTGTGCAATCAAGCTTTTCCTCCTCTTATCTCTAATCCTAGGGTTTGGTGATATTTCTAGAGCTCATAGAGGTGAAAATTAATCATTTTTCTTCTTTTTCTCTTGGAGTCCTAGAGGTCTCCATTACCTCCGCTACAAACTTGGTTGCATTTGGAGCAAAGAAGGTGAAGCTAGAAGCACAAGAGAGGACTTGAAGAAGCTTGGCTTGCTTTGGGGAGAGTCTTGGGTTATCCTTCACTCTATTTACTCTAATTATGCATTCAAACTTATTTTTAGTTATGATGTGTGAGCAGTTTCCTTTATGGGAGGCTAGGGGTCAAACCCTAGCCATTTGATATAAACAATGATGTTTGATTTGTGTTTATGAGTATGTTTTGAGTGTTCTATGCTATTGGATGAGTTTATTGTGTGTGTGATGTGATTGTAGCATGTTGTTATGCTTGAGCTTATTGATTAGTTTTCACCTATGCATGTCTTAGCTCTTGCTATGTTAGGATTTGTCTAAGAAATGACACATAAGGGAATTAGCTATTCATTTAGGTAAAGATGAGCTTACAACATGACTTAGGCTTAGACTTAAAATGTGAAGCTTAAGATTTAGTTTTCTTGTGCTTGAGCATGAATCAGAATACTCTTGAGGTCCAAATGACGTAAGAGTTTTCGGTTAAGTTTACAATAAACTGAGATGCTTTGTAGTTAGTGTTGATTATTTCAACTCGTAACCCAATAAGTACGAGTTGGGAGCATTCATTAGAACTCATTTCCAAACACTCAAATAGAGGCTTGGAAAGGGAAGCCATCCATAATTGTCACATGCATTTGCAATTAAACTCATTACGTGTGAAACACATTAGAAGTCTAGCACCAAATGTCTAGCTCCAAACTTGGTTTACTTTGTGCTTCATGAATGGACCAAAACCTTCTAGAATCCTAAAAGACCTAGGAGTTTCAGCCTATAACCAAGCGTGGCCTGAGAGGGCATGATTTGGATAATGAAAGGATTTGTTCTTATGATCCAAAAGATATTTGAGCTTGTAAACCAGACTAAACAACTCATGAACTAAAATTGGACATTGTTTGAGCAGCAAATGGTTAACGAGGGCATCCCTAGCTAACCATTCTTTTATATTGAATTTGTTATCATCTTTATTTGCCAACTTGCATTAGTAGTAATCAACCAATCAATCTTTCTTTTAATCACTCACTGTAGTTTAATCATCCATTGCGATGTTGAGTCTCCAAAGGACTTGACGTTGTAAGATACATCTCCATATTTTATGTTTCTTTGTTGCATCAATTGTTTGTTTATCACGCATATAAAAGACTTAACCGAAAAAGGCTATGGAATCGAGGTAGTCAATCCTCATGGGTTCGACACTCAACTTCTATACAAATTATATTACTTGACCTCGTATACTTGCGGGTAAGGGAAATATACTTAGCCTGAGACTAATTCATAGTCAAAAGGTTGAGGGTATAAATCCTTCAATGCACAACTTCCAAAATTAACTGAGAGATGAGACCAAATCTGTTTTTTGGATTTTATCCGAAGAATTATGCTTTCAATCAAGCTATGCTAGAGCTACAATTGGAGTTGTGCTTATGTGGAGATGAAAAGACTGATCAAACTATGATAAAAAAGTCTTTGAATACCTAGCTTCTCTTCTTCCATGAGTCTTCTTGCTCACCAATATCAGATCAAGTTCGAGCAAGGAAGAATTAGCACTTTAAGTGATCTCATGAATATCCTAGCTAAAAATGGAGAGATCATATGATTATTCTCAACAATAATACAAGGCTAGCTAGGACAAAAAACACTTGAGAATTACAATACTGGTGAGATGGCGTGTAAGGACAAGAAGAACAACCGTTCTGAGCCTTACAATAACCATGATAGGAGAGGAGGATGTGGCAGAGCTAGTGGTAGAGATCGTCGTCAGAATTTGACTTGGACTATCCAAGATGCAGACCCCAGTAACTGTAACATATATACAACAAACAGTCTGATTCCGGTTCAAGGAATAATGACAATTCTTCCAACTCTACTCCATATGGTAAGTGTCCATGCTTCAAGTGTGGCTCTACTAAACATATGCACAAGAAATATTGTGCAAGCAAGAACATCTGGAATATTTACAAGAGGCACAAGCAATACTTAGCACAAGAGGCTAATTTTGTTGGAGGAGAATATGAGATGGAAGAAGACAATAAAATCAATCTCATAGTAGCAGACAACAAGATGGAGAATATTGAGACTCCAGATTTTGAGTAGTCTATGTATTATGCTGTTATTTCTGCTATGTATTTAAGTTTAGTTTTTTTTTTTTGGTTTCTTTTGGTCATGTTTTGAGACTTTATTTTTAGTCTTTGTTGGATTAAGACATTTTGGGTATAATTTTGAGTTGACAAGTACTAAAATTTCTCTATTTTTGGTAGAGAATTTCTATTGGGAACTCTCAATTTACTCTCTAGACCTCCCTTTAACTTTTATTCCTCAAATTTCCGAATTTGTCCCTATCATGACCAATTCCAACAAAGAAAAAAAAACGAATTTCAGCTAATTCACGACCATATCTTTTGTTTACCCTCTTATATATACTTTGATTTACACAAAGTTAGATGCTGTGTAATCATTCAAAAAATGCGGCAGTGATGCTAGGGAGAATTGTGATGGAAATTTTGGTCCTCATGTTGCAGATGTGTTGCAAATCATACAATTTTGCTTGTCTTGGGAAGCTTAAAACGAACAAACAAAGTTCTTGAAAGTGGGGTATTTGATGAAAGAAACCTACTGGTATCAAAGGAGAATGATGATTTTGAGTCTCTCTGATAATAAGACCAAGCCAACCTGTCTATTGTCTCCTCTCTCTTTCTTTGTTTCTCTCCCATGGCAGCCAACATCGGAACAACAATTACACCACCAACAACAAGACTTGTTCACCAAAAGAAGGCCGTGAAGGAGCTGAATTTCAGGTTTTTTTTCATTGTTAGCATTGTTCATCACAGGGGCAAATACAGAAATTTAAGGATCAAAAATTGAAGGAAGGTCTAGAGAGTAAATTGGGAGGTCCCAATAGAAATTTTCTTTGGGTTTATGAAAGTGTTTAGAATGTTATTTTACTTTATAATGCTTGAATTGTTCGAAATATACAATATTTCATGGCAATATGACACCAAAAATTGGGAAAAAAGAATAAAAAAATGAGGCATTTTTGTTTCCAAACATTTCGACCCATCGAGATGATCACTATGGATCGTTTTGACATGTGTTTTGACATGTCGAAAATTTTGTCATGTTTACTTCGACCCGTCGAAAAAAATTTGACCCGTTGACCACAAATATCAAAAAATCGTGTTGGATTTTGACATTTTTTACCCATCAAATTGAATGAAATTTTCGACCTGTTGAAAATTGAGGTTACAAAGATTGTTTGTTACGTTCTTGGAAAACGAAGTGAAAAAAACTTCGAAATGTCTGATCTTCTGGACGTCATATGTTGTTTTACATCAGATTTGTCATGCCATGTCAAACGCTCTATAAGGGTCACACTGCCTTGAAAATCTTTAAGTATTCACTTAAAATGTTTACCATGTCTTGAGTTCAAAAACTGATTAATTTATATTCTTTTGTAGATGTCTGAATGCGAGATTGAGTGTTTAACAGATGATGGTACTACTCACACTATTCAACAGAATAGGCAACTATTTATGGATCTTATGTTATATATTTCTTCAGTGACAACCATGATTGGTTCAACATCGGTTATAAAAGAGAGTGGTTCAACACAATTCTTATTGTCACATGGTACAAGAATTTATGTCACTGATGGCTTATACGCGCCAAAGGCCAATCAAACCGTGCTAAGTTTTAAGGACATTCATGCCAACGGTTTTCACTTGGAAATATATTGTGACAATGACAAAAATATTTGTATGTTACCTCCGTAGAATGTGGTAGAAAGAGCATTCCGAAGAAGTTTATGAGTATTCGTAGTTGTTTATATATTACTATATATAGTTTGGATCATTGAATCCAATAGAGTCACTTACACCACTGTGTGTGACTCAGACTCATATACGCTTTGGCGTTATCGTCTGGGTCATCTAGGTCGAGATATGATGATCTAAATATTAAAAAATTCTCAAGGTCATTCGTTCTTTAGAGAAAAGAAGCAAGTGGGAATACCAAAAACCATCTGTTGAAGTAGAGAGGGGCTGAGATTACTACTCTCAGTCCTGGATTGATCTCTACGATGAGTGCAGCACAGTCCCGACAACATATCGTTAAGGTGTCATGCATTATTCCACCAGATTCTTTCGTGGCAATGTCAAATGCACACTGCTCATTTTGCAAATTTTGTTCATTAGCAAAGTTACAGGCACAACCTGCTTTTGTTGTTGACTACATGAGAATATACCATTATTGTAGAGAATCCATAGTGATATTTGTGGACCAATCTGAAAGGACCAATTCCGATTTAGTTGCCTAAACCGAAATCAAATCCATTCGAAAACACGACTTTAAAATTTTTTTTTGCCAGAATTTGCTTAGAAGTACGTGAACCATTCTTAGAACCTGCAAAAAAATACACTTCGAATATTCCACAAAAGCCAAACCGTGGGCTCCGTTCCCCATCCGGATTTCTCAACATCATATATAATAAACTCAAAGGTTTACAAGAAATCCAGAAATATTCAGGAGCAAACTCAACTGAAAACAAACATAAGTGATCAGAGCGATGCATCTATACATCATTTACATCAAGTAGGTCAAACAAGAGACCTACAGAAACTGAAGAGTGATCTGAACTCTATGCCCCCACAGTCGACGCACAACGCTGGATCTCAAACTGCAAACTGGGTAAAGGAAACTGAAAAACCCAGGAGAAAGGCAAATAAAATCGTTAGAGTGAGTGGACGACAATAATCATATGCCTTTCACAATTTATATATTCATAAAATAATATGAGTTCTTAAATGCATAAAATTCGCCACTCCGGCGGATTTCCCTACCAGAATAGCAGGTCAGGCGAATCTCTCAAATCCGACGGTGATAAACTAGGTGAATCTCTCAAGCCTAGTCGGCATATCAAGCGAATCTCTCAAACTTGATAGCCGGACTACCGATGATCAGCCGCGTAGCCAATGCATCGATGCTAAATAAATAAATGCCATCACCGATAAAATAAACAATACTTTTCAAACAATAAATAATCTGAACATTATACTGGAAACAAATACTGAAATCAAGAACTCGCTACAACAGTGTAAATAAATGTCCACTCACAGAGCGAAGCTTGCCCTGAGCTCCGGCGGAAGATCCCTCGCCAAACGCTCGATCTCGATCACCTGAATAATAGAGATGCGGTCAATACATATTGAAACACATCATACGGAGCTAATACGTTGAGAATCTCACGTTCTCGAAAGACGTATCGCTTGAAATATCGACGAGGATTACTAAATTCTCAAAATATACCCAATTAACCCTCGCCCCAAAATTGAATACTCAAATCAACCCAAAAACCTCAAGACTACGATCGGGACGCGATTACAAGCAAAACGGTATAAAACTCCCCAAAATTTCAAAAACTCAACCCTCACCGGAGCTCTGCAGTTGACCATCGCCGCCGCCGGCGATGCGGCGTCAACGGTGAGATTTTTCCGCGGAGGAAGCCCAGAACTCAACTACTTCTCAAGCCCAACAAATTCCTCTTCTTCACCTTCCTCCAATTCTAAAAACACCGGCCGGAAAACAGCTCGAAACCCACGACCTCCATGGATTCCAGCGAGTTTCCAGCGAGCCCCAAACGGCATTCAATTCCAAAATTCTTCCACCTAAAAGCATCTATAGGTTGAGGGGAGCAAAACCCCCAACCCCAACCCCAAATCATGCCGGAAACCTCCACCCGAAACCGGCAAAATCTCACAACTTCACCGAGCTCGTTCTCCCACAAAACTCCATCAATTCTCACAAAATCAAGTTCAAAACAATAGGAAATCTCGAGAGGATTCTAACCATACCCAAATCTTGGCCGGAAGTGGCCGAAAACGGCGGGTCGGACGGCGGCAGTTCACGGTCGCGGTGAAGCTCTGGTCAATGCGGTCAACAGTGGTCAACGCCGGTCAAATTTCCCAAATGTGAATTTTCGATAATTTTACGTCTATTATGATATTTGTATGCGCATCCCAAGACGATCAACGGTCCAAAACGAATCGAAACCAAAACGGATAAACACGACTAAATCTAACGGTCAGAAATATTCATAACTTATTCCTCGTAATTCTAAATAATCCTCTGGAAATTTTCACAAGCTCGAAATCATGTACACTACAACTCTCGTGAAGGAACTCATATCAAATTCTCACCCGATAATTTAGTCACAAACAAATCCGTCATATCGACTAATTACGACAAACTGCGATTATTCGTAAAACTCGCGAATCAAGCCAATAATATATCATTCTGATTCGCTTTGTTACACAATCAAATCTGGTTGTGGACCATTTAAATAATTTATGGTTTTGGTAGATACATCAACGCGTTGGTCACACGCTGCTTTGCTATCCACAAGGAATGCTGCATTTGTAAAACTCCTAGTACAGATTATTAAGCTCCAGGCTCACCACCTATAAAATTAAATCAAGTCTATTAGATTAGATAATGTAGGAGAGTTTAGATCAAAAACTTTTGATGATTACTGCATGTCAGTTGGATTGATGTTGAACATCTCGTTCCCCATGTTCATTGACAGAACGATCTTGTAGAATCACAAGTCAAGTAGTTACAGTTTGTGGCTAGAGCTTTGGTAATGCAGACTAATTTACTTGTATATGCTTGGACCTATACAATGTTGCATGCATCAATGCTTATTTGTTTAAGACCCGTAGCACACAAACCATTCAGTGCGTACCAGTTGGTAATTGGATATGAGCCTGACATTTCACATCTTCGCATAGTTGGTTATGCTGTGTATGTGCCTATTACGCTCCACTACGTATGAAAATGGGTCATCAATGACGATTAGGCATCTATGTTGGTTATGAATCTCCAACGATAGTCCACTATCTAGAACCTTTGGCAGTGGATCTCTTTACTGCTAGATTTGCAGATTGTCACTTTGATGAGATATACTTCACGCCGTTATGAGGAGATATAAATGGTTATATTCTAATTGAACGTCAGGAATTAACGTGGTCAAACCCTACTATATCTCATCATAATCCTTGCACATATCAGCGTGACATAAAAGTGCGACATATTGTCAATCTTCATAAAGTAGCAGATTCGATGCCTGACTCATTTACTGATAATATGAAAGTAATGGGATCAGATATACCTGCTGCAAACATTCCTGCAAGGTTGAAAGTCTCTATTAAGAGGCGAGTAAACGCCACACCAGGGTAAGGAGTCGATCCTTCAGCTCATGGTAGAGGTGTGGCATCAGCCTCGACTCCCACTAGAAAGACGAGGAGACAAAGAAAATTCACAAATGAGCTGCTGGTTAAAAGGCAGGTCATCCAGGCACAAAATAATCATTTCATCATTAGAATTGTGAATCCTTCACATGAGATTGTTCCTGACTACAGTTATGTCCTAGAATTATAATTAGTATCACTGGGGGACACCTTAGAGTCATTTGTAATGTCAAAGAACAAAAAAAGTACTAAGTAACAATGATGCACACATTATTATGGATAGATCTTCCATGTTTGTTGATGATGCATTTGCTTATTTCGTCGCTCAAGAGATCATTGAAGAAAATGAAGTAAAATATTGCTAAGTTGCAGATCTCAATGTATAGCTTATTGACCGAAATGGAAAGTAGCAATCCAGGCTAAACTAGACTCTCTGAAAAAAATGCAAGTTTTTGGTCTGGTAGTGTTATACCCACCGAATGTTAAGCCAGTTAGACATAAATGGGTCTTTGTTCGAAAGCGTAATGAGAAAAATGAAGTCTTGCAGTATAAAGCTAGACTTGTGGAGCAAGAATTTTCTCATTTCCCTAGTATTGATTATGAGGAGACGTATTCTTTAGTCATGGACATCATTACTTTCCACTACCTGATCAGTTTGGTAATGTTCAAAGTTGAGTATGTAGCTTGTGGATGCGGTTACACCATATCTTTATGGGGATTTTTAGTCAGAGATTTACATGAGAGTGCCAGAAGGCATAGTTGTACCTAATTCAAGTAACTCTAAACCATGGAGTGCTCATGTGACCAGATTGAGACATTCATTTTATAGATTGAAGCAATCCGGTTGGATGTGGTATACACGTCTAAGTGACTATTGGATTGGGAAGGGATACAATAATGATGATTTATACCCATGCATGTTCATTAAACGAACAAGTTCATGATTTGCCATTTTAGCAGTCTATGTAGATGATATGAACATCATCGAGTCTCTTGATGAGATTAATGAGACAGTTGGCTACTTGAAATCAGAGTTTAAGATGAAAGACCTTGGTAGGACTCACTTTTGTCGTAGTTTAGAGCTGGAATATTGAGTTGGTAGAATTCTTATTCACTAGCTTGCTTATGTCCAAAAGATGCTCAAGCGATTTAACATTGACAAAGCACACTCTTAGCACACCAATAGTTGTTCATAGTCTGAATCCCAAGAAATATTTGTTTTGTCCTAAAGATGATGATGAGAAACTCTTGAGAGATCAGGTTCCATATCTCAGTGACATTAGAGTTTTGATGTACTTAGCTTAGTACACACGTCCAGACATTGCCTTCTCAGTGACTTACTAACTGGGTTTAGCTTTGCGCCTACAAAGTATCATTGCAATACAGTGAAACACATCTTCTGTTACTTGAAGGAATCCATTGACTTGGGCTTATTCTTTCCATACAAAGAAGCAAGACAAAAAGTTAAAATTTTTGAAAATAAATTGTTGAAATACAGCTTTCGGATTCTGGGGTTTTGACCCGTCTAGAGCTTCTCTCGACATATCAAAGGTTAGTCCCTGGACAGATTAGAGTATGTCACTTGAACCATCGAGTGAGACACCTGTCAAAGGGTGTTATGGCTGCAGGCACTAAACCATATTTCAGTGTAGTCCCCTACTCCAAGACACCATGTGATGTGTTGGTAGGATTTATTGATGCTGGGTATCTCTCTGACCCGCATAGAAGACTTTCCTAAATAGGTTATGTATTCACCATGGGGAACACGACGATTTCTTGAAGATCTACAAAGAAAACCATTACAGCTACTTCCTCGAATAATTATGAGATCAGAGCTTTGCATGAAGCTATTAAAGAGTGTGTCTGCCTTAGGTTAGTAATACATTATATTTTAGTCTAGTAGATCATCATCTACTATGATAGCACCAACTTGTATCTTTGAAGATAATGCTGCTTGCATTGAGCAGATGAAGTTGGGATGTATTAAGGGTGACAATATTAAGCACATTTTGCCGAAGTATTTCTTCAATTAGCAACAACAGGAGTTACTGAATATCCATGTGAGCCATATTGATTCTGCGGATAATACTGCAGACCTTTTCACCAAGTCACTTCTCAAATCTACATTGTGAAATAGGTGAGACACATTAGAATGCGAAGATTATTTTAAATCTGAGATTGAGTTACCAATCAGAGGGAGCCGGATTTTGGTAGACATTAAGGAGAGTCTGCATCACATGGAGTATCCTTTGTAGTTGATGTGTTGTACTATTTTTCCCTTCGACAAAGTCTTTGTTTTTCCCTTGAGATTTTTGTTTACTTGAAAAGTTTTTTAGTGAGGCAATAAATTATGCATCATACATTAGGAGCGCGGCACAAGCGGGAATGTATGAGGAAAGTGTATTTCTGATCTTCCAGTATGTGTCTTGTCCTAATTATAGGAAAGTAGAGATTCTATCAATCCCTGATTTATAGGGATATTGATTGTAATTGATCGTAATGCATGTATTTAAAGAAATCCATCAATGAATAAAGTTACAGTTTTTAATCTACAGTAATTGCATTTACGTTTTTCCTTCAACAATTTTATATTAAAAACATTTCAAGCCCTTTTTTCTATATATTTTCTTTATTTTTTAGTCGGTAAAAAGTATTAGAGCAATAGGTTACTGAAGCTAAGATTCTATGATTTTGGAGTTGGAACTTGGGATCGACACCAAATGTTTCTTACTTTTAATATATATTATTAATGAAATTATCTCTTTCATGTTTTCCAGAATCGATTTGTTATATTGATGAATCTATATATACAGTTAGACCAATGGCAGATCATATTCGATTACTCTCTAGCACTATCCATTCATCACATAATGAAATTACATGTCGATCGGGAAGATGGTCAAAATAATCCCAAGATCGTTCATCACGTGAATTGTGATATGTTAAAAAAAATCGAGATTTTTCAACAAGTAAGATTCTAAGAAATTTTGGAGGTGAGAAAACAAAAAAATAAAGGTAAAATCGTAAGATTAGTGGTTAAATATTTAGGAGGTGTAAGTAGGGATTTTGGAGGTGTGAATAGACGCACCCAAAAAAAAAACTATATATACTTCATAGTTTGTAATTGATACATGAAAGCTATCTTGGTGGTCTGGTAAGTCTTTTGAATTCTATATATGTTTCGATCCTCAAATCTCGCACATTTGACTTCTTTATGTATTCCATCAATTTCCGTCTCACACACATTTGACCCCTACTCATCTTATACTTCATTTTCTTCTGCTTTCCCTTTACAATTAGGGATAACAATGGGTAAGGTAGGGTACGAATATTGAAATATCATACCCATACCCGAGTCTATATTTTGTACCCGTACTCGCGCCGATATTTGTAATATTTTATTGTGCATTACCCGTACATTTATCCGTTGGGTATCAGGATATCTGTACCTGCCCGTTACCTGTAAAAAAATATGTTCAAAAGATAAAAATAATTATAATCAATACCATAATAAAATATATATATATAATTTTTTTATGAAAAATTGATTGAATGCAACCAACACAAGTCTAGTTTATTTAAAATTTATAACTGTCTATGTAGAAGTCTAAAAGTGTATGTTCTCGCTTGATCTGTACATTCTCGTGTTGAATAGGTATAGAAGTGTTCTCATTTTCATCTATAAGAGAAACTTGATTCTCAAGATAATTGGAGTCATTGACAGAATGTTACATGATGGCCATCTAGAAACTAAGCAATTCACAGACTGGGGGATAAACGACACGGAAAAATAGCTAACACTACCAAAAAAAGCCACTTAGGCAGGGAAACCTTAATGGTTTCGTCGCCCAAGTACACAATTTGGTCGTCTAAGTGTATTTAGACGACGAATGATAAAGCGTCACCTAAGAGAGCGAAAACTTGTCATTTAAGAAATGCCTTAGATGACGAAATTGATTTTCTTCGTCTAAGTTTGCACTTAGACGACGAATTTTTTTTTCGTTGTCTAAGATCTTATCCTAAACCCTAAGCCTTAAACCCTTTCCCCTAAACTCAGATTGCCTAAGGCGACGAAACACATTTTTTGTCGTTAAAGTAGTACATAGACGACAAAATACAACTAATTTCGTCATTTAAGTAGAGATTCACAATCTGGCCTCTAAGAGCACGACTATGTATACCATCTTAAAATACATATTTTTTCGTCGAAGGTATAGAGTAAATAATTCTTGGCCTATGAGTGTTGACGGTTAAAAAATTAGAGTTACGAAGATTCGCATATCAACGTTTCCGCTCATTGAAATTTCTGTTTTATAGTTGACTACGTTGATCAAACCCTAAACGAACTTCGTTTTGAATGAAAATTCATCCACTTACATATTATGTTATAATGAATATATCCAACGATTGTTTAATTTGTCCAAATTCAATTTTGTTAATGTTGATGTGGAGTGAATATAAACATACGAACACTTCAGTTATATGACATTAATAGATATATAACAAGTTTTTAGTCTTAAATAATTTTTTTGTCAAATTTCAACTAATTTATATTTAGTAGATAAATTAAGTTTTTACGACAGGACAAACACCTGTAACTTCGAAAACGAATTTACGAATTATTTTTTACTATAATTTTTGTCTTTTAACTATTTTTTGATAATCACTAAATTGATTCAATTGAATCCTAAACTAACCGAATTATATTGAATTTTTTTCTACAATATTGTATAAATGTAATTGTTACATCTGACGGTTGATTTTGATGATTTTTAAGCAACTACCCAAAATTAATTTTCATATATTTTTAATTTTTTTTACTTAGGCGACGAAAATATTAATTTTATCGCCTATGTATTTTATTTTATTTTATTTTATATTTTCTATAAAAAAAATTTAAAAAATTCACTTAGGCGACAAAATTAGTAGGTTTCGTCGTCTAAATGAAGTTAGTTTTTTTATTTTATTTTATATTTTAAAAAAATTAAAATTAAAAGTAAAAGTAAAAGAAATTCATTTAGGCTAAATAAGTAGATTTCATCACCTAAGTGAAAATAATTTTTTTTAACTTTTAAAAAAAATTAAAATTAAGTTTAAAAAAATCACTTTGGCGATGAAATTAGTAGGTTTCGTCGCCTAAGTCCAAAATTTAGGCGGTTAATTTTTCCGCCAAATTTTTTTACCGAAAATTGAAAATCACTTAGGCTACGAAAATGTATATTTTCGTCGCCTAAGCTCTATTTTTTGGCGGTAATTTTTTTTCGCCAATTTTTTTTACCAAAATTTAAAACCACTTAGGCGGCGAAACCTACTAGTTTCGTTGCCTAAGTGAACGCCTATAAAAAAAATTTCGTCCCCTTTTTTTCACAATCTCTCCAATCTCTCTCTCTCTCAAACCACCACCACCACCACCACATGCCACCACCATCACTACCACGCCACCACCACCACCTCCACCGTACTACCACCACGACACCACACCACCACTATCATTAAATTAAATTATCTCCTAATTATTTATAATTTTTAATTAATAATAAATTAATAATTAAAATTTTACTAATTAATTATAATTTAATTAATTTTCATTTTTAACTTTTTTATAAAAAAACACTTGAATGATGAAATCAATATTTTCGTCGTCTAAGTTGTTTTTAATTTATTTATTTATTTATTTTATTTTTAAACTTCAACATTTAGGCGATGAAACTAGTAGGTTTTATTGCCTAAGTGTTAACACTTAGGCGACAAATTGTAATCTTCGTCGTCTAAGTTCTCACTTAAATGTCGAAAATTTTTGTCATTTTTTCATTAATTTTGCGTCGTCCAAACACCTAGACGACGAAGTTTATTTCGTCGTCTAAGTATTTAGGCGATAAACTTTATGGAACGAAATTTTCTTCACCTAAGTGTGTTTTTCTGGTAGTGAAAGGTAGTAGAGTACTAGGGTTTGATGACTTTGATCTATATATAGTAGGTAAATATATGATTATTTACTTTAAAATCTTATATTAAATATAATTATTATACGTATTATTATTATATAAAAATATATAAAAAAATTAAATTTAATATTCTTATTAAATGGGCATAGGTATAAATACCAAAATACCCTCCCTTCTCGTCATCCATTAACGAGCACCGGAAGCTGAAGCTCTGAGACTCTGAACAAGTGTTTCGCAGTCACAAAATCTGATTGAGGTGGTACTCCACAATCTCATGTAATTCGTATAATTCTCTCTTCTTTGAATAAAACAAGATTATTCCAGTTTATTGTAAAAAATAAACTTTTGGTAATTAGGATCAACGTTGTACGAGCACAACTGTGAAATGAAAATAAAGCTTAAGGCGTGTAGTTCAGCCGTATTTAAGTGGTATGGTCTGGATATAGCTTTTGATCACAAAATTTGTAGTGACTGTGTTAATATGGGCATTTTATACTCTCAAATGATACTTTCTTTGATTTTTGGATTAATTTCAAAAAATCACCCGAATTATAGGGTCATTTTTATTTTGGTACCCAAGTATTAAAAATTTGTATTCCGATACCTCACGTTATCTCCATCTAGCAAATTAGTGACTTCGTCTCTCACCTCGTCAAATATCTCAGTTTACTTCCGATGTGACGTATTTTTTCCCAGGCTGAGTCAGCTCCCTCCATAGCCTGACACTACCAGAAATTGAGACATTACCGGCGACCTCCCGTCGCCGGCCTTGTATGTTTTTTTCGCCGGAATTGTCATTCCCGGCGACAAGTCGCCGGCAATGACGTCGCCGGAAATCCCCCGCCGGTGTTAACATTGCCGGCGACGTGAAACGGAGTCGCCGGCAATGTCTCGGACATTACCGGCGACGCCGTCGCCGGCAATGATAGCGCCGCCGTGGCCGGAATTTGTGACATTGCCGGCGACTGAGGTCCATGTCGCCGGCAATGTGTGAAAAAATTTTGAAAAAAAAACGCGGTTCTGGATTGGGCCCAATTCCAGAACCTGCATTGAAAGACATAAACCGTACAATCATACAAGTTCAACAGTACACATAAATGTCCAACGTACAGTACAAATAGCAACGACGATACGAAAATTAACTACAACTACAGGTCAGGGTCCAGGAACTTGCGGGTCAGGGTCGAAGTAATCCATGTACTCATTTGAATTCCGGTGGCTTCCTTGGTCTTGCTCTGGCGTTGACTGGTGCGGTGGTGGTGGTGGATAGCTAGGGAACGGAGGGACCGGGACCGGGGGAGGTGTGGGGAAGGGTTGTCCGGTAGTCTGAGCCTCGTACATCGTCCGCATCCATGTGTACATCTGAGCCTGCACCTGTGTCTGCTGCATTTGGTACTCGGCCATCTGCCTCTTTTGCTCCTCCAACTCCCTCTGCGTCTTATGAAGCTCCGCCGCGAGGTTACGACTAGAAGTTGAACTTCTTGACCCGGTAGAGTATTCTGAAGTGTTCTTCAATAGTCATTCGCCCGCCGTGCCCATTCCCCTACAGTAGTAGGTATTCTTTCCAGTCCCGCACGCTTTTGCCATGATCCGAGCCGCTATCGGAGGATCAAGCGGATCGATCTGAGAGGCATACTGGGTGACTTCTTCCTCGGAGCAGTCAGGATGGTTAGTCCGAGCTATACTCATGGTCACTTCTGCGGTCGCCTCCTCCACTCTCGACTAATTGAAAAGGGAAAATGAACAACGTATTAGCTAACAAAATCTATTTCCATCTTGAAAAATAGTTTTATTAACACATGGAGAGGCGAAAGACTTACCGCTTCTTCAGGGCACTGCGGGTAGAACTTCTGATGAATATACACCAACGGGTTCACCTCTTGTTGTTGCTGCGCCTTAGTCGACCAACCCATGTAGTTGAGTGAACCTGCATGATGGGCCCTGGTGTTTTTCAATCTATTCGCCCGGTTCGTCTTCGAAATCGCCTTGTTTGATAAACATATGAAAAAAAATTAGTAACCAACTATTTCAATCTGATACGATACATTATGCTTGAAAGATATATTAAGGATGCATACCCGAGCTTTGGGGTGCTCGAAGTGGGCTATCAGCCACAGCCACTCGTACTCCCTAAACCGGAATTCGCTAGGGGTGGAACCTCGGCCTAGCTCCTTGTATACAGTGTAATGGGAAGAAAGCTCGTTCTTCCACTCTTTATACCTATATTAAAACAAGGAAAAAAAGTTAGAGATATTAAAACACTTGATAAACAAAAATCTAACTCGATATATATTCAAATAAGTCGAAGCACATCACCTCATATGTAGTTGACGCTCTACCCACGTGTGAATAAGAACTTCATCCACGTCAAACCACACCTGCAATATGAATATATAAAAGGTAAAATTATATATTTATTCAGACTTAATTAATAAATGTAAAATTTACGTAATGAAAATACGATTTTACTCACACTGAGTGCATTATGCACTTGCATCTTCACGTAGATAGGCACAGATTCCCAATCTGGCCAAAGCATTGGGACCTTGTCCCGCACGATCGCACCGGCCATGCTGACATATTTGCGCGTGGTGTCGAATGCCTCGATCACCTCGCCATCCTCATTGGCCCTTATGGGCGTTTTCCTTCCGCCGGTGGCCTGCTCAAGTCTCTTCCCGGTGCAGGTGCCTCTAGCCCCTTTCCGTTTTCCAGTCCCATTAACGAAATTGCCTAATAATACAATGTCAACAAATTGATATCATTAATTGAACCTATCGCAAGTCTTAAGTAATAATTAAGTAATCAATTTGATGTTAAATAAAATTTACCTGCATCGTCCGTTTGTTGGTTGGTGCACCTCACACTCCAAAGATACACGGGGTCGAACGGGAGGAAGTTATACGCTTCCTCCACGCTCAGGAACTCCGGCCGTCCTTCAATATAAACAGGCATCCCCCTATCATCGAATTCAGGGATGACAGGAATCTGGTCGGGTAGGAAGAGACCGGACGGTGGAGATAGACGAGGCCTGGACGATGAGGCGCCAGCACCACCATGTGTCTCAGATGATTCCCGTGAAATGGGAGTAGGCACCATCCGAATATGGGGCATTCGGATTGAGGGAGTTTCTGATGCCCCCGTTGACTGTCGCTCGTCTGAGGCTCTGCCACCGGAGGGACGTCTGCTGATTGAGCGTCTAGAGACTGAGGCTCGAGGCTCAACTTCCGGTTGCACGGCTCTTGATCGTGCAGCTTCCTCCTCAGCTCGCGCCTCTAGCAAGGCTCTCGTGCGAGCACTCATCATTGGCCCACTGGGCGTGTTGCTAACTGCGGGCGAGGAGGAAGCTTGACTACTGTTCCCTCCACTATTTCGGGAACCTCTCCGAAGCCAATTAGCCGCAAAACCTCCTGGACATCGTAATAGTCATGGATTCGGTAATTAACCGAAACGGTTTGGAACCGGAACCGTTTGATACCGGAACTGTTTGGAACCGGAACCGTTTGTAACATAACGGTTCCAGTTACAAACAGTTCCGGTTCCAAACCGTTCCGGTTCCAAACCGTTTCGGTTCTATAACAAATCGGAACCGGAACGGTTTGGAACCGGAACCGTTTGAAACCGGAACTGTTTGGAACCGGAACCGTTTGTAACATAACGGTTCCAGTTACAAACAGTTCCGGTTCCAAACCGTTTCGGTTCTATACCAAATCGGAACCGGAACGGTTTGGAACCGGAACCGTTTGAAACCGGAACTGTTTATAACCGGAAACATTTGTAACATAACGGTTCCGGTTACAAACAGTTTCGGTTTCAAACGGTTCCGGTTCCAAACCGTTCCGGTTTAAAACCGTTCTGGTTCTAAACCGTTCCGATCCCGATTTCCACCTTCATTTATACGATTAATTAACAACTATATCACCTAAATTAAGAACTATACATATTCGATGTGTATATATATATACATCATGCATCTTAATTAAATTTATCCATCACATATTCATCCAAATCACAAACCCTAATTAATTTTCCACATTTATCACACATATATATATCATGCATCTTAATTAGGTTTAATTTCCACATATATATACATCACACATTCATCCAAACCACATTTATACATAATTTTCACATATATATATACATCACTTCATTTTCACATACCTAAATATATATATACATCACATATATATACATTGCATATAAATTTAGAACTTATCACCCTAATTTCCGACTTAGCACCCTAATTAATTTACACATACACATACACATACACATACACATACACATACACATGCAAAAAAATAATTAAAAATTGAGAGAGAGAGAGAGGGAGAGAGAGAGGATCAGACCTGCCATGGATTTCCACCTACAATGCTTTGCCGATCGACTACAATGGTGAGAGGAGGAGAGGAGGGGAGGAGGGGAGGAGGAGATTTTCGGAGGAGGAGAGGAGAGGGGATCGGTGGAGAGGAGGAGAGGGAGAGGAGGAGTAGAGGATAAGGAGGAGGAGTGGGAGAGGAGGAGGAGGAGGTGAACTCACCGGACCGATTTGGGAGGAGGAGAGGGAGAGGAGAGGGAGAGGAGGAGGAGAGGGAGAGGAGGAGAAATGAAAGGCTCGGGCTATCATGCATCTATCCAGAAAACATTGCCGGCGAGTTTCTTATAACTCGTTGGTAATGTCATTACCAACGACTTCAACTCGTTGGTAATGACATTACCAACGATGAGTTAACTCGTGGGTAATGTCATTACCAACGAGTTGCTTATAACTCGTTGGCAATGTCATTATTTCCCGAAGAATATCTGACAATATTTACCGCGTACGATTTCCGGCTACATTTTCCGACTACAATTTCGATTATCAATTTCCTTATACGTACGATTAACGACTACATTTTCCGACTACAATTTAGATTAATGATTTCCGTATACGTACGATTAACGACTACGATTTCTGTATACGTACGATTAACGACTACATTTTCCGTCTACGATTTCTGTATACGTACGATTTCCGGCTACATTTTCCGACTACAATTTCGATTATCAATTTCCGTCTACGTACGATTAACGACTACAATTTCCGTCTACAATTTCGACTACATTTTCCGACTACATCATTACTCAGCTAAGGATGATAATCGTAATCATCGTCATCACTTGAGTCTGACTCGGTTTCATAGGTAACCTCTGGCAATATGTGCCTCTCCTCGTCATCTGAATCAGCGTCAACTTCATATGGATTAACATCGAGAAGTTCTGCTCCAGTAATTCGAACCACACTCCCAGGTCTCACATTATTAAGGCGAATCGTAGATGATTCCGGAATGTCAAAAGCGTTCGGCTCTTGGTATGCAGTAACTTCCTCATTATCTGCGGTATCACCAAGTGTGGCAGCACTGTATATGTTTCTATGAGCAACATGGTTAACCACCTTCCACGGGACTTTGTTAAGAAGATCGTCCAGGTAAAACACTTGTTTTACTGATGAGGCAAGAACGAAAGGGTCATCTTCATACCAGGTACTAGCAGTATTCACCGAAAATGTTCCGTACTGATCGGTCCTTGTGTTCTCCGGGCTAGTATCAAACCATCTACACTTGAACAAGTGCACTTTCATGCGGTTCCCATAAATTAGTTCAACAACTGAATGAAGGACACCGTAATAGTCAACGCCATCCTGCCCACCATGGACCATCACCCCACAATTCTGTGTTTTCAGTCGGTCGTCTCGATTTTCACATATAAATTTCACGCCATTGACCTGACACATCGAGTAAACTTTTGAAGCAATCGGTTTCATCGCCAGGACCCTCAATTCGTTTGACCACTCTGGGCAACCATCATCTGCTACATGGTTCATCTGAAAACGTCCATATATTAATACGTACAGAAGAAATTATGTCATCTTGAAACCACAAAACCACGTACATACATACATGCTATATAAAGATATATATAAAAATATACATATACACATATACTTACCCATTGACCAAAGTAGTTTGCAAACGTCTTGTTGTGGTAATCAACATTTCCGGCAATAGCAGGGCAGTGAAGATGATAGTTTTTCCAATATTGTACTTCTTGACAGTTAATCAGTACCGACCAGTGGGCAATGGCTACCTCATTTCCATCCAACTTGTACGACTTTGACAAGCTTCCCTGTACTACCACGTCACTGGAGATGATAGAAAGGTTGAACTGGGGTTCATCTATCGGCATCTGTTGTTGGGGGTCCTCTACATTTTCCAAGTACACTTTGGTGTACGTTACACACTCGTGCGCAACATATGCTTCAGCGATACACCCTTCAGGTGCATATTTATTCTTCACATAGTCCTTGTAGGCTCCCAATTGTCTACAAGTTAACAAGTGCATGTTAACTTACTTAACCACAAGTCATTACATATAAAAACATAGGCAAACCAAATTTATGAATCATTTTTACCTTTCCATGGGATACATCCAAGTGTAGTGTACGGGACCGGTAAGCAACAATTGTTCGGGAAGATGGATCATCAGGTGCGGCATTATGTCGAAAAAATTTGGGGGAAATATCCTCTCAAGCTTGCACATGATAAAAATGATGTCATCTTGCATCTCCCTGAGGTCTGCTTTTTTAACTTCCCTGGTGCATAACTTCTGAAAGAATCTTGACAAGGCCACCAACGGCTCCACCACCTCTTTGGGCATGTACCCTCGAATGAAAATAGGGAAAAGGCGTTGAAGCAGTACATGGCAGTCATGACTCTTTAATCCGTACATCTTATTGTCCCGGAAGTTAACACACCTGCTTATATTTCCTGTATAGCCATAAGGATACCTGCATATATATAGATAAAGCCATATATATGGACCAATTATATTTCTCGCATATAACCATATATACTCCGCTAAAAATTTAAGGACAAATTCCTACATAGCCATAAGAATATATACCTGACATTACTCAGCCACCGAAAAATTTCATGCTTATGCTTCGGCTTTACGGTGTACGGAGCTTGCGGCATTTTTCTCTTACCATCTCTTAACCACAAATGTTTCCGCACACCCATTGCTTTAAGATCAATGCGTGCCTTAGGGATGTCTTTTGTTTTCCCCTCCAAGTTAAGAACTGTGCCCACCACACTTTCACACACATTCTTCTCTATGTGCATGACATCTAGGTAATGTCTGATAGGCAACCTGGGCCAGTAGGAGAGTTCCCATAATATGCTCTTGTGTGTCCAAAACTTATACCTTTCGGGCTTGTCTGGAATTGACGCCACTATGTCAGGATGATTGCTCAGCTGGCCAAAATCGTATTCATTCAACACTTCCAAAATTTCTTCCCCTGTCCATCGCCTGGGTGCCACACCTGTTTCAACAGTCCCATCAAACGCGTCTGGATCCTGCCTAAATGGGTGATCATATGGAAGCCAACAACGGTGACGCATCGAGACAATTTTACTACAATGAGGACTGCAACAATCAACCGTCATGCACTCTGAACAAGCCCTGTAACCCCTGGTAACGTTGCCCGACAACATACCGCGGGCAGGAAAATCACTGATGGTGCCAACAAGCATGACATGCATCTGGAACATCTCCTTTTTGAACCTATCGTAAGTGGGGTGGCCACACTCACTCAGGTACTTAAGCTCCTCAATCAAAGGCCTCAAATACACATCGAGACACTTTCCTGGATAACCCGGGCCCGGAATTAACAGAGTGAGCATATTGTATTCCTTCTTCATGCACATCCATGGTGGAAGGTTGTACGGTACCAAAATAACTGGCCATATACTGTATTGAAGACTCATGTTGCCAAAAGGGTTGAATCCGTCAGATGAGAGCCCTAGCCAAACATTTCGGACCTCTGCTGCAAAATGATCAAACTCCCTGACCATGTGCTTCCAAGCCTCTCCGTCGGAAGAGTGTATAAGGGTGTCATCGTCAGGCAAGTTCCTCTCAGCCCACCATCACATTGCCTCGGCCGTGAAAGCACACATGAACAACCGCTCCAGCCTATCAATAAGCGGGAAATATCGAAGTATCTTCACAGCTTTCTTGTTGCCTGCAGGAGTCAACTTATACCTTTCTGTAAAACATACCGGGCAGGCTTCAAGGTCGGCGAGATCTTTTCCCCAGAAGAGAATACAATCATATCTGCATGCATGGATTTTGATGTAGGAAAGCCCAAGATCTTTCAGGATATGTCGCACCTTATGATGAGTGGTAGGAAGACGATGACCGGGTGGCAGTAGCGAAGCAGTCCACTTCAACCAAGAATCAACAGCTTTGACAGACATTTTGTTCTCCATTTTTAGCTGCATCACTTCCATCACACTTTCAAGAACAGTCTTACTACAACCGTCGTACAACGGAGTCTGTTGCAATGCAATCAGGTTGTTGTATTTGTCCATACCGCTTGTGTTTACATGACCTCCAGGTAATGGTTCGACTGGCTCGATATGGGGGAAACCCTCAACGACGGGAGGGACATTTGGTGCTTCATCAGCAAATACACCGCTCTCATGAGGAAACATATCATTGATTAACATCGATGTTGGATCATAGGATGAACTGCCCCTCTCAGCAAAATGTCCATGATCATAGCGTGGACTGGCCCTCTCACCAAATTGTCCATGATCATGCGGACCCGCTACCGATGTTTCACCGTGATAAATCCAACAAGTGTACTTTTCCCAAAACCCGTATTTACTCAGGTGCCTCTGGACTTTATCAATGGGAAATCGAAATCGATCGCTGAAACACTTACATTCTTTACACGGGCAATAATGAAGTGTAGTGTCTCCACAATTAGCCTTCACAAAATCCACAAAACTCCTAATTCCCTCGTGATATCTGACATCCCATCTTTCGAGGCTCATCCAACTCTTGTCCATCCTGAAAATTCTAACAATTTTACGTATTAATTATATATATATACACACATTCACTACTAATAATCGACGTGATCTCTCAATTCAACTCTAATTAAATCAACACATGCATGCATATGTATATATATATATATATATCGATCTAATCTCTGAATTCGATTCAGTACTCGATGATAGTATTCTCCTTTTTTCAATTCAAAACGTATTTGACTGGGTAGGAGGAGGCTCTGTTAAGCCTGGCTCCGATAACAATACGATAATACCAGTCATTGATTCAGACACAAGATTAACTACAAGCTGTTTTCTCGTTTCGGTGACCGTACATCAACAACATTTCATATATATATATATATATATATATCTCACGAATTGGATTTGATCAACACACAAACATATATATATATACCACATATACGTATATATACACCTACGTACCTATATATATATAGCTTCCCGAGTGATCGAGTTTTCGACGCGCGCCTTAATTTTGACAATATACCGAATGATCGATTTCAGAGCGTACGTTTTCCTTCTTTCGATTTCTCTGGATTTTTTTCGCTCAAAATGATTGAATGATCGAGCTGCCCCATCCGGCATCTAATATAAGACACATTGCCGGCGACGGAGTAAGTCGCCGGAAATGAAGACATTACCGGCGACTTTACGCCGGAATCTCGCCGGTAATGTTCCAAAACATTACCGGCGACTCCAACCGTCGCCGGCAATGTCTAGGGAGACATTTCCGGCGAAATTCCGGCCGGAAAATCGCCGGAAATGTCTCCCTAGACATTGCCGGCGACGGTTGGAGTCGCCGGTAATGTTTTGGAACATTACCGGCGAGATTCCGACTACATTACCGGCGACGGGGTAAGTCGCCGGTAATGATGGACATTACCGGCGACTTTTCCGGTCGCCGGCCTTGTTGGCCGGAATCTCGCCGGTAATGAGTCCTTTTCTTGTAGTGTGAGGGCACTTTTGTCATTGCCCTCACATCTATTTGTCGTCTTTGTTTTCTTCATAACTATTTCAAAGTCTTCTGTTCATCTCTCTCTCATGTTATTCTGTTCATTTCCCCACTCTCGTTAATTTTTTTGCACAAACAAAACCAAAGTGAGAAAGTGATCCTTTTATTGTAAGCACACAAAAACGCTTCAAATTATGAATCATTCTCATGTGAATTCAAGTATCCAATGGGCACCCTTAGATTTGATCACTCTAATTGATGCACCACCACATAGTTCAAAGGAGAACCTAGAATTATCAAACCCAACCAAATCCACCAAGAACTCTTATAGATCAACTTGATTAAACTCCCACATCTCGTTTATACAAACCAGCCCAAAAAGTAATCTAAATTTGTTTAAAAAAAATCTAAGACTCACTCAAAAATAAGAATTGAAGATCAAAGCTTTGTTTCCGGCTACTATTCATCGTGGATCGAGATCTTCTTCTACATAGCGAAATGTACGAGAAAAATGGTGTAGATAGGTGCGATGTGGCCAAGGTCGTCACCGGGGGGGGGGGGGGGTGGTGTTAAGGAAATGATTTAATCGACAAACTAGGTGCTTAGATCAGTAATTATGGACTCAAGGGTAGGTTTTCTTGGCTCGGTGAGCTTCAGAGAGAATTGGGAATTGAAAACCTTCAGAGAAAAATCGAGAGTGATCGAGAAGTGAGTCTGATGACAAAAGTACCCTCGGACTATCTAATTGAGCTAAATCAGTTGACACATGTAGGGTCGGAGTTCACCACATCGACAAAAAACGGAGATATTTGACGGAGTGAGAGACAAACGTACTAATTTGCAAGATAGAGATAACGTGAGGTATCGTAATGCAAATTTTTAATAATTTGATATCAAAATAAAAATGACCACATAGTTCGGGTAGTTTTTTGTAATTAACCCTTGCTTTTTTTTTTTG
This sequence comes from Geum urbanum, assembly GCA_946800695.1. NCBI lineage: Eukaryota > Viridiplantae > Streptophyta > Magnoliopsida > Rosales > Rosaceae > Geum > Geum urbanum. Next base: position 50,177,969 of record OX327001.1, on the reverse strand, counting down.
TCATTTAATTTTAAGTTTCTTAAATCAGAGTTTTGTTTGATATGATTGGTGTTTAAAATATGCTGCCATTTATGTCGGCACTTGTGCTGTTAGGGTCCGTGTGTTATGCAGGACGTCTAACGTGCACCTCCTTACTAAGGATTAATTTGCTTTTAATACTGTCCTACGCTCGTGTGTACCTCTTTTTAGTACACTAATCTTGTACTACGTTCGCTGACTCTAAGGTCTAAAGCTCAGCACTAACTAATATCGATCATTTTCACTCTAGTTCGCTCAATCGTACGCAATCTACAGCACTAACTAAAGCTCAGCACTAACTAATATTCTTCAACCCAGAAACATGCTCGTTCCGCAAAGGTGCTCCTGCACTTCATTTACTTCTCAATCTGGGTCCTCTTTCATATGGGTTTTAAACGTCCGGGGGGGTGAATAGGTCTTTACAACTTTTTCGTTTAATCTGTTCTCGGGATAACAAGATAGAGTCCTATCCCGAAACGCAGGATACGAGTATTAAAATGTAAAGACAGTAAGTAAAGAGTGACACAAGATGTTTTTGATAACGCATAAATCTTACAACCAGGATTAAAACTGCGTGCCCCTAACTCTTGAGGGACAAACATTTCCACTATCAAGTAACACACACACAATTACAAGTCTCTCGTACTCTGGGGATACATAACCCGTATGCTATCCTGAGTAGTCTAACTACCAGTTCTAACAGAGCTACACTACTCAAACTATGTGTTTACACTTAGTATTCAGAAGCATCAACTCAGATCTTAACTACTCTCAAGTTAAATCTTCTTAATCTACTTCTTGGGTTGAGCATCTCCATACCTTATCTCAATGGAATGCACTATGCAATGATGCATATGAGTTTTGAAAACAGTTTTTATGCTTGAGAATCCATGTCTATTATGCACAGTTTATGAACAACCAAAAGACATGGAAGGGGAAGAGAAGAGAGAAGAGATTCTACACAGAAATGTGCTCTCAAAGAGTAACCAACAGAATAACCTAAACCCCAAAGTATTTCACTCAACCAACCAAGGAGTCAAGGCAGCACAAGACTCCTTATATAGGCAGGGTTATTCAGAGGTTAATGACAGCAAGTAGGCACGTGAAAAACAGCTTCAAAGATGACCTATCACAGCCCTAAAACCGTCCTAATGCAGCCCTACAATAGCCAGCCATTGATGGGACAAATGCATGTCAATAAGATGAACAAACAAGACAGCTTTTTAGGTTTACCAATTTAAGCAAAGATTGTCAAAAAGAGGCAAAAGGTTTCCAAGCTCTTGTACTAGAATAGGTATGGCAGTAGTCAAAGGTGGAGCACGTTTTTGACAGCAAAAAGCAGAACCAGCTGAACCAGAAACAAGAAAGCAAGACAACCAGAAAAGGACAAAACAGATTCCTAGAAATCACATGTGATCAAGAGTCAACTTTCCTAGGGATCTTCCTTAACCAAGTTAGTTTTCCACAACCAAAGAGCACACAGATTACAGACAAGTATTCTGGGTTTTAGAAGTGATTATAGCCATGAAAAATCACACAAGAAAAACGTTCCAGATTATCAGGGATATCAGCTCAGTGTGCTATCCTAAATGAAAACATGTAATGCAAATGAATGATATACCTGTTTTTCCATTGAGATAAAGTAGGCTATGTCAACATTATATTTGATGATCATTTACTACTGTGTTTTGTCTGAATTCAAGGAATAGCCAATCTGCAAGTATGCTTTCAATCTTCCCCTTTGGCATTTCTTGACAAAACACAGTTCTTTAAAGAATACCTGCATCACAGTTGTAACACATACAAACATATGCAGTAACAAGGATATCCACAGACATAATAGCCTGCCCATAAAACGATAACCAGTTCAATAACCAGTTAACCAGTTCTCCCCCTTTTTGTCTAGGAAGGACAAGGGTTCAAACAATCCAAAAATTATGAACCATAAACAGAAATTGTTTACCAACACATCACAAAACCATAAAGAAGTTTTGCAAAAAATCAAAAGACAAAAACCGCAAAGAAAATAAATGATCAGGGAGACAAGAGAACACTTCAAACAGCATAACCCGAGCCATCATACACCACATCTTCATCATCTGCACCAAGTGCTCCAAGATGGATGGTATCTCCAGAGTCTGAGGGAGTGGAGCCACCTTGTTTGTCCGAAGGAGGAGAGGAGACCGTTGGATCCTGAACAGGGACAGACCCGGCCTGGCTGGAGAGAAGAAGAGAGATCTCAGCTTTGAACTTAGTGAACTGCTCCTTAGTGTGGTCCTTGATCTGCTGGACTGCGTCAGTCACCATTGACTGAACGACAGCTTTCAAGAATTGCTGATCCATGGGCTCGACGTACTCGTTGGACTGATGAACTGATCTGTTGATGGTGATGGCATCGATCGGAATAAGTTCAGGACCAAGGACATCTCCCTGTGTGAGGGGTACACCAGCATCACCATACAGCTTGGTGATGAGACAGGGGAAAACGAGGGCCTTTCCATGAGCGTTACGGTGGCAGACACCAGCAGTTCGAATGGCTTGGAACATGAAATACTCAGCAGGAATTACAGGGCGGATAGGGTCATGACTAAGATACGCCATTAATACAGCCTGCTTGTGAGGAATTTTACTGGTCTGGGTGGCTGGATGAAAGAGAGAGCGAACAAGGAAGCCCAAAGCTTTGAACCATTCAGTCATATACCTACTGGACAGGAAGGTACCAAGAATTGGTTCCAAAGGAGGAGAAGAGTAGAGACGCGGTGCTAGATCCTAAATGGAGAGGGAAGTGGAGTACTCAGAGTAGGTATGCAGAATACCATCAGCGGTAAGCGGGAGAGACAGAGCTTGACGGATCCTAGATGGAGAGAAGTTCACATTGACACCACGGACAATGACACACACTTGTTGCTTAGAACGCAAACAAACCTCAGCAGAGATGTCAAAAGGGAAGTTAGCATGGAATTCTTGCACAAGGGTGCGGTTATAGCGAGGCAGGGAGCCCAATGCTGTTACCCATCTTAGACGGGAAACCAAAGAGAAGACAGCAGGATGCAGGGAAGGAAAATCGAATGGACGTTCAACAACTATGGGACGATGCATGGTAATGTAACCAAACAGACTAAAAGAGTCAGCAGAAGTGAAATGAGACCGAGGAGTAAACGAAGAGGATTCACCAGAACGCTTCGAGGGAGGAACTGAGGAAGTGGATGCCTTGAGAATGGGTTTTACTTGAGGAGTTGAAGAGGGCTTGAGGGCTTTCTTGGCAGCAGGAGAGACAACCGTTTTCCTAGCCTTGAAACGTGTGACTCTTGGAGCAGTAGAGATGGGTGAAATCTCAACAGAAGGAGTTGATGTAGAATCAGAGGAGCAAACGGTGGTTGTGCACTTTCGTTTTCCCAAGGGGATTTTAGGAGAGGCATGGTGAGGATCAGCAGATATGGGAGACGGTGGAGGAGAAGGTGGCAGAGCAGGTGTCATTGTGGTCTGAAGCGGTGAGGGAAGATCTGAACTAGCGACGGTCCGGGGAGGTGATGTCGTAGGAGAGACAACGGATGCCGGAGAGCATGGTTTCTTCTTTGGAACCGCCTTCTTGGCTCCTGAGGACTTTTGAATCGTCTGTTTTCTTAGATAAGGAGAGAGAACAGGAGTGGGTTGAGGTGTCTCAGCACGAGCAGGAGAGACCACTGGGCTTGGTATCTGTGAAGGTGGAGGAGGTGGTCGTGGCGGTGGAGCAGGAAGAAGGATAACTTCTTCTGGGATGTAAGGGTCTGAAAGAGTCATGAGTGGATGGAAGAAGAACAACGGTTTGAGAGAAGGGAGAAAATTTCTGCGATTTCTGATGCATGTCATGAATAAGAAGGAAATTTAAGGAAAACAGAAGGAAGTTGAAGTGAACCGGCCAAGGTGAGAGAGTGAGAGAAAAGCAGAGGAATTGAGATTGACGAAGACTAAGGAGACTTCTCCTATTTCTATGCGTGATTATCTTCAAGGCAATTTATTTCCTTGAAACCATGCAACATAGCTATCCACACACGTCAAGAAAAACTGAGACAACCCTACAATTTCCAGTCTTGTGTAGTCACTTCAGTGAAGAAAGTGCTACAGTGACCTAACCCTAGAAGACCATGTATGTGGTCTACTCAGGATACCTCAGAAACAACCAAGAAACAATCATGCACAAGGACATAGAATACCCACTGGGATATGTGGGATAACCTGAATAATAGAAGGTATCCATGTACCTACCACCATATTGATAACTCCCCCTCACGTGGTGCATAAGAGAACACAAAGTTTTTGTTTTTCAGAAGGATTTAAAACCTGCCAGCATGAACTCTGGGATGGAAACAGTCAGTGAAATCCCAAACATTAGAAAAATTTAAGCATGACTCACAAAAATGTGACACCTAATTTTCATATGTCTTGATGGCTCAAATTTTTCACATGAGTATATGACTATAAAGTAACATCAATGCTATGTTCTGAAAAATCAATCCTTGGAACCATAAGAGTGTGTGTGTGAAAGGTTCATCTAAGGGAGTACAAGTTTGGAGCATCAAATGATCTGAGGACATCAAGAGTAACCAAGTGACTTTGTCACAACCTTTTGGGAGTTCAAGAATTTCAGCATATCAAGGACTTTGTCCTAACTTGGCATTTGGCCGTTGTCATTTATGTTCAAGGCATTTTTGCCATTCTCTTTAAATTTTGTCTAAGAGCTCATCTGAGAAATACGTCCTCATAGGTCCATGTAGCAGAGTAGTTATCATTATGTCCTGAGCGCAATGCTCGAAAGAATAATGTGTGTTTCAAGGACACTCAGTGGATAACTAGTCTGAACCCATCGAAGGATAGATAACATCTCAGGGATCCCCACTGGTTCTGGTTAAGGTGCACCTAGCAAAAGACTAACCCATTCATTTACTTTATTCATTCATCAATAAGCACTAGATTTTCACATTTGTTCTTCAGTAACTAGTTCGACTCACTCAATTTTCTAGCTCAAGCTGTGTACACCCCACAAGAGTAACCTTTGTGCTCAAGAGTTCTTTCTAGTTCCAAGAATGATTTAGACCACATGCACTAACATTCTTAAAGGCATAGATGCATATACACAAGTGAAAGATGCAGCAAGTGTCTATCAAGATACATGGAATAAGGACACAACACTCTAGGTCAAGTTCAAAAATATTTCCAGGGATGCATACACAGACTCGTATCCTAAAATGAGCCAACACTTATTTTCAGAAAATTATTGCATAAAGGAAAATGCTGAAAAATAAATTTAGACCAGTGAGGGAGATATCTCAAGTGATGGTGCATACACCAATAGCCTTCCTAAGACTTTCAAATCTCAGATTGTCCAAGAGCTTAGTGAATAAATCATCCAATTGTTGTTCAGTTGGAATAAATGTCATTTCAAGCTGATTCTCTTCAACCAAGTTTCTAATGAAATGATATCTAATCTCTATATGCTTGGTCCTAGAATGCAGCACAGGATTCTTTGAGATATTGATAGCAGAAGTGTTATCACAGAACAGGGATAGAATACCTTGCTCAAATCCGTAGTCGCTTAGCATGTGCTTCATCCAGAGAAGTTGTGTACAGCAGCTTCCTGCAGCTATGTATTCCGCTTGGGCAGTGGACAAAGATACGCGGTTCTGCTTCTTGCTATGCCACGACACCAAGTTGTTCCCAACAGAGAAGCAACCACCCGAGGTGCTCTTCCTATCCATGGCATCTCCAGCCCAATCCGAGTTCGAATAACCTGCAATCTCAGTATTAGTATCCGTTGTGTACAGAATTCCAAAGATACACGTACCTGAAACGTATCGAATGATATGCTTGACTGCCTTCACATGGGATTCCTTGGGGTTGGCTTGATACCGAGCACAAACACCCACACTAAAGGAGATGTCGGGTCTACTGGCTGTGAGGTAGAGTAAGCTCTCAATCATGCTTCTATAGAGGGTTTGATCAGCATTGGTACCTTCCAGATCGGCACTGATTCTGCATGAGGTTCCCATTTTTTTTCGGATAGGAGAGGCTCCTTCCATCCCAAACTTCTTCACTAGTTCATTCGCACACTTTTCCTGCGAAATGAACAAACCATTTCGGGTCTTTCTTGGTTCATCAACCGTGCCAATCATATCCGAGGGAGAGTGATCTTTTTGAACTTGGCGTTTCCCAGTATGATGTGACTTCTGGATAGTCAGGGTCTGATCTATCCCGGCACCTTCAGTGTCAGATTCTGTATCCTGGGATACATCATCAGGTATGAGATTCTGTTCATCGATAGGAGTCTCAGTAGCTGCGGGAGATGTCTCAGTGCTCACATCCTCAACCTGCACATTTCTTGAAGAGTGGTTGTTAGAGCATACAAGAGAGTCATTGATAGCCACATTCACCATTTCTATAACTTTACAAGTTCTTTTATTATAGACTCGGTATGCACAGCTATTCAAAGCATAACCTAGAAAAACACCTCGATCACATTTAGCATCAAATTTTGTCAAATACTCACGATCTCTATAGATGAAGCAAGGGCTACCAAAAGCTTTTAGATGTGAGATATTTGGCTTCTTGCCTTTCCAAAGTTCATAAGGTGTTTTTCTAGTACCCGGCCTAAAGATCACATGGTTAAGTGTATAGCAAGCATTGGAAATTGCTTCGGCCCAAAACATGTGAGGTAAATCAGCTGAACTAAGCATTACCCTCCCCTTCTCAACCAAGACTCTATTCTTCCTTTCTACTATCCCATTTTGTTGTGGTGTGATAGGGGCAGAAAACTTATGGTGCACACCATTTTCTTCACAATACTCCGCAAATAAAGAATTCTCAAACTCGGTTCCATGATCTGACCTAATTCTGATTATGCGTTTGTTTTCAGAAAGCTTTTCATTTGAAATATGTTTTTCTAATTCCAAAAACTTCCCAAAAGTTTGACCTTGAGTTTTATCACTTAAGAACATGACCCATGTGTATCTAGAAAATTCATCTACCACAACAAGCACATATTTCTTTTTAGCAATACTTTCAGTTTCAACAGGGCCTACTAGATCTAAGTGAAGCAATTCAAGAGCATTAGAAGTTGGCTTTGCATTTAAGACATGATGGGAGTTTCGGGATAGCTTACCCATTTTGCAGTCTCCACACATACCTGCTGCTCTCCCGGACAGTTTGGGCAAACCTCGAGCTCCATCCTTTAAGGACAACTTCACCACATCTTGATGATTGAGATGGCACATCCTCCTATGCAACAGATCTAGCGGGCTTTCTTGTGTCAAAGATCGAAAACAAATTTCAGGTTCCAACCTCTTGTTTGCACGAACACAGTAGCAGTGATCTCTAGACCTCTCACCTTTCATCACACACCTTCCTTTCTCATCAAGGACAGTGCACTGAGACGTGTCAAATGTCACTGTCTCATACTCATCGACAATCTGACTCACACTCAGCAAGCAAACTTCTAATCCTACCACCAGCAGAACGTTCTTCAGAGCTGGGAGACCAGGAGTGTCAACTGTCCCGCTTCCAATAATCTCTGCTTTGGCTCCATCTCCAAACATGACATCACCAACTGGATGAGTATCATCCATAGAGGTGAACCATTTCCGTTCTCCGGTCATGTGCTTCGATCAGCCGCTGTCCATGTACCAAGAGTCAGATTTCCTGGTGGAAAGGGCAGTCAAGGCAACGTTGCAAACAGCTACAACATTTCTTGCAACAATGGATGAGGTCTTTACTCTTGAGAGGAAACAAATGACTTCTTCTTGTTTCTTCTTGACACCAGGTTCTTTGGGAGACATGACGCTTCTGGTATCCCTGGTTCCACGAACAGATTTTCTGACCCAGTTTGAAGAAACTGGCTTGTTCTTCTGCATTGGGATGGCAAGGGACTGTGCAATCCTGGTCAGTTCGTCAAGTGATTTCTAAAAATGGACGAGCAGATCATTGCTCTGTGAGATCTTTGCGGGTACATTATTCCTTCTTAGCTTGTAGCAGTACCGTCGAATATGTCCACTGTTCCCACAGTGAAAGCACCTGATTTGTGAGCTTTTCTTGAGCTTAGACACCTTGGAGATTTCAGGAGCATCGATCTTCAGTTGAGGCGGAGGCTTTCCCAACACCGAACTGGTACTTTTTACAAATGTAGTCTTCCCCGAGCCTTTGAGTTTGCCATCATCCTTAAACCCCAAACCCTTCTTGCTGCCATCCAGTCTTCCCATCCCACAGATTTGGGATAGCTTCTCTGAGCCGATGGAGAACTTTGCAAACTGGTTCTTGGCGTCCAGCATTGATTCTTCAAGCTTCAGCTTCTCAGCAGTGAGCACCATTATAGAGGAAGACTGAAGGTCCAGTTCTCTCTTGAGGAGAATCACTTGTTCTTCTAGTTGAGTCTTGGCAGAACTCCATTCTGCTTTCTGGGATATGTACTCTCCTTGTATCCTGGAATGTGTCTCCTTACTAAATAATAGCTAAATAGTTAGAGCTTCATTTTTAGCAAGCATAGACTTAGATGCTTTACATAAACGTACATACATATCATGCCTTTCGTTATCAGAATCCTTGTCCTCAAGAGACTCATCTATTGTGACTTGGGTGACAAAAGTAACCTTTTCATCTTCATCTAAATCGGTTTCAGAATTTTTATTAGAATCACTATCACTCAAAGTTGCTTTTAGTACTTTATAAGACTTATTTTTCCTGTTAGCACAATCCACAGCCTTATGTCCCACTACATTGCACTCAAAACATTTGTTGTCCATTTTTGGGATAGAAGAGGACCTGATATCCCGACCTCTCTGTGAAACCTTATTTCTAAAAGACTTAGAGCTAGATCCTTTTGAGAAGTTCCGGTTAGAGTTGAAAGATTTCCTTTTCCTTAAGAATTTCTCAAATTGTTTAGTTAGAAAAGCACATTCATCATTATCATCATCTTCATTTTCAAGCACCTTTTCAACCTCAACTTTAACCGAACTTAGAGCAATGGATTTTTCATGCATAGGCCTTTTCTTGAGTGTCTCATAAGTTTTCAGATTTCCAACAAGTTCTTCTAAAGGATAAGTGTCTAGATCATGAGCCTCTTCAATAGCATTCATTTTTGAGTCAAAGAAAGAAGGTAAAGCATTTCAAAATTTCCTAACAATTTTCTTTAATTCTATGGCCTCGCCTAAGCTACGACATTGATTTGTGATATTGAGTACAAGACTATAGAAATCATCAATAGACTCTTTGTCACTCATGCTTAAACCTTCAAACTCATAAATAAGACGTTAAAGTTTTTATTGCTTAACACGAGAGTTACCTTCATGAGTGTTGATGAGCACTTCCCATGCCTCCTTAGCAGTAGAGCAATGAATGATCCTTTGGCGCTCTGCTTCGGATACGGCATTGAATAGGCAACTTAGAGCTTTGATGTTTGCTCTAGCCAAATACTTGTCGGCTTTCTCCCATTCGGACCTCGGCTTTGAAATTTTTTCGTTTGATTCAACTCCTTTTGGTTTTGTGGGATGTGTCCAGCCTTCCTCTACGATTTGCCACAACATACCATCATCTTGGTAGGAGAGGAAGGCACTCATCATGATTTTCCACTGTGAGAAATCATGTCCATAAAAAAAAAGGAGGAACATTTATGGAAGAACCTTTTTCACGATTCATAACTGGCCCCTTAGAGGATCTCACTAGCAAAGGCTAGTGGCCACTCTGATACCACTTAAAGGTCCTAAAGGGGGGGGGTGAATAGGCATTTATCACTTTTTTGTTTAATCTGTTCTCGGGATAGCAAGATAGAGTCCTATCCCGAAACGCAGGATACGAGTATTAAAATGTAAAGATAGTAAGTAAAGAGTGACACAAGATGTTTTTGATAACGCAGAAATCCTACAACCAGGATTAAAACTGCGTGCCCCTAACTCTTGAGGGACAAACCTTTCCACTATCAAGTAACACACACAATTACAAGTCTCTCGTACTCTGGGGATACATAACCCGTATGCTATCCTGACTAGTCTAACTACCAGTTCTAACAGAGCTACACTACTCAAACTATGTGTTTACACTTTGAAAAGTATTCAGAAGCATCAACTCAGATCTTAACTACTCTCAAGTTAAATCTTCTTGATCTACTTCTTGGGTTGGGCATCTCCATACATTATCTCAATGGAATGCACTATGCAATGATGCATATGAGTTTTGAAAATAGTTTTTATGCTTGAGAATCCATGTCTATTATGCACAGTTTATGAGCAACCAAAAGACATGGAAGGGGAAGAGAAGAGAGAAGAGATTCTACACAGAAATGTGCTCTCAAAGAGTAACCAATAGAATAACCTAAACCCCAAAGTATTTCACTCAACCAACCAAGGAGTCAAGGCAGCACAAGACTCCTTATATAGGCAGGGTTATTCAAAGGTTAATGACAGCAAGTATGCACGTGAAAAACAGCTTCAAAGATGACCTATCACAGACCTAAAACCATCCTAATGCAGTCCTACAATAGCCAGCCATTGATGGGACAAATGCATGTCAATAAGATGAACAAACAAGACAGCTTTTTAGATTTACCAATTTAAGCAAAGATTGTCAAAAAGAGGCAAAAGGTTTCCAAGCTCTTGTACTAGAATAGGTATGGCAGTAGTCAAAGGTGGAGCACGTTTTTGACAGCAAAAAGCAGAACCAGCTGAACCAGAAACAAGAGAGCAAGACAACCAGAAAAGGACAAAACAGATTCCTAGAAATCACATGTGATCAAGAGTCAACTTTCCTAGGGATCTTCCTTAACCAAGTTAGTTTTCCACAATCAAAGAGCACACAGATTACAGACAAGTATTCTGGGTTTTAGAAGTGATTATAGCCATGAAAAATCACACAAGAAAAACGTTCCAGATTATCAGGGATATCAGCTCAGTGTGCTATCCTAAATGAAAACATGTAATGCAAATGAATGATATACCTGTTTTTCCATTGAGATAAAGTAGGCTATGTCAACATTATATTTGATGATCCTTTACTACTGTGTTTTGTTTGAATTCAAGGAATAGCCAATCTGCAAGTATGCCTTCAGGTTTTAACTCTTGTCTCTATTAGACAGAGATTAGATCTGAGTCAATTCAAATTCAAATTTTGGGTTTCAACCTTTTTGTTTAAGCATTGGACTATTGGACGACTCTTTGTAGCTCAAAGGGGTGTGACTTCCTCCAAATCTATTTATTGCCAGAATTACTGACCTGGGTTTGGGTCTAATTCGATCTCTTGCATATTTTAATCTCATTTCATCTTCTAAACAAAATCCAAGACTATCACTTGCGACTGCTTAACAGAGGAAGCCATTTTTTTCGAGTAAGCAATAGACCCAAACCGTTATATTCCAGCAAATTCACAGGAATCTCAAAATTTGAGAACATTCAACTTCCCAGATCGATTAGCTACATGCAATGCCCAGAGATTGTATACTCAAATTAACCAAATCATCAAAGAGGTGCGAGACAGTGAGAGTGAGTAAACCATGAGGGAAGAGAAAGGACGAGGAGAGGTGAAGTGAAGTGAGTTGAGATGATGACCGTGTTATTCTGAGTACTCGATTTTGTGTACTCAGGATAGCACCACTTCAAGAGGTTGAGGAGAGGGCCCGGCACTAGCTTGTGCAATTAAACTTTGTACAAAATGCACAAAACATGGGACAACACGCTTAATACCTCTTATGTAAGACAATGCGACTTAATCTCGGCAAACAAACGACTCCTTCGAATGTGTCACATAGGGCCGGACTTGAGGAGAGCTCCAAGAATGATGCCCCTTATTTCTAAAAAAAAAAAAATTAAAAAAAACCAGCGGTTTTGTGTGAGTCTATCATATTGTCATGTTAGAATACAAAATTACAACTTAACTAAATGATAATTGATACATTCAAACAAAAATAAAATACAATTGAATGATTGTTCAATTACCTCAGAGATCGACCCAATAATTGAACAAAAGATCGAGAGCCTGAAAGGAAGAGAGCGTGAGAGACTGAAAGGGAGAGAGTGCCAGTGAGACTGAACAAGTGAATGAAGTGATTGTTTAAGCCACATAATAGCTAAACCTTTTGATTTTCTAGACATATTGATGATTTGCGTTTGAGCATTGAGGTTCTCTATATCTCACAGTCTCGGGGTTGTGAAAAATCTGAGATAACACATCTCCAAAGAGAACGAAGAAGATGAAAAGGTTAGGCGTGTATATTTTCGCTGAGGCGTGTATATTTTCTCTAAACAAATATCTATTTTCTACATAAAAAAATGGGCTCCCAAAATTTTGGGCTTGAGACTGGGACCTCTATTAAAATCGGGACCTGATGTCACATATATTAGTGTTTTCTGATGGTTTTATAACTTGTATTAGACATCTATTGAAAATGTGGGATTGGATCCCTTTCATTCAAGAAGAATTCTGTAACTATATGATTAATGTGGTTATGTTTAGTGCTACTAGAAATCTAGAAGTACTATATTATGATTGTTCCTTGATATATGTTTATGCCTATAAAGGTGTGGCGTATCAAGTTTGAGTAGAAAATTGACTACATGAGACACAATTTATACATCTTAATTGTTTAATCATGTTATACGGTACGTCTGCAGTAAACTGGGTTGATGCTCAACTTAGTCTCATTTGTGAAGGAAAAAAGATCCACGTGCTCAGTAGGGGGGAAGGGGTGTGGTATTTATTCTAGGTATGAGCTGGGTTAACGCTCAATCTGGTTCACATGATAATTTCCGCATGTTATGATCATCCCGTAGTGCAATTTCTGGACCATTATAGTAGAAAATTGAAGCGTCATTTGTGATTTGTCTGATGTACTTTTTCGTCAGACCTCAGTGGTCACATGCAGAAGGGTGAAAGACTTGTGTTGTAGATCTACAATGTACACTTGATTTACAAGCCAATGGAGATTGCTGCGACGAGCTTCGTCTAAGCTGGACTAGCAAGTGTTGCGGCTTTGCGCTAATTGGGTGAGATTGTAGGCGCAATTAAGGACCTTAACTTAGCAAGCAAAAGAAGGTATCATGCTGCTCTGTAAAATTAAGATTAAAGATTGTGAATACTTAATGTAAATTTAGGTTATGAATATGAACGATAAAAATTGTTATCAATACAAGAACACAAACAACATACATAGATTAATCAAGGAATAAGAAACTTCTAGATATCCATGCTTGTAGACAATGATACAACGCAAAAGATCTTCTCCTCTATCCTATCATTAATAGTCGGACTCTTCTATGGGACAGAGTTATGAATGACTTCTTAATAGAATGATTGATAGTTAGAGCCGAGACCTTATGCTTTTATATAATGTGTATAGAATTAATACCTCTCATAAAAGTTCTTAATCCTAATACAACTCGTAATGAATAATGAATGTAGAATTCGTGTATAACTCTTATTTAGTCGGACTCTTCTATGGGGCAGAGTTATGAATGACTTCTCAATAGAATGATTGATAGTTAGAGCATGGACCTTATGCTTTTATATAATGTGTATAGAATTAATACCTCCCATAAAGATTCTTAATCCTAATACAAATCATAATGAATAATGAATGTAGAATTAATATATGAAATATCTCTCATTTTGTGGATCCGAAGATACTTGAAGAAACTTGCGGATGACTTGATTTTTTTTTACAAAGGTGAAGATAGAAATTCATTGATAAGCTTGACTATTACAATCAAAGTAGCCACCCTAACATGAAATTGGGAGGCCAGTTAAAGATAATAGGGTACCTAGCATGGTGTAATGCCTACGTAGTTAGCTTATGCACCACAACATTGGCCTCTGTACCTAAATGAACTAAACTCGAATTGGAGAAGTATCAAAACTCAGCATGTAGGTCCTCACAAGAGTCACGAAACATAGCAGAAGCTGTGTTAGGATCTTCCACCCACTGCCAGCACTAATATCAATGAATCAGAACATAATCTGGCTGGGTTAAAACCATAAAATTTGCCAACTTGTAGGGGTTTCCACGCCGCCTTGATCTCAACTACCAATGTCGAGTACACACCTTCAATCCATTTAACTATAGATGAAACAAATTGGCCATTATAGTCGCATACCACAATGTTAATCCCATCTCTTTTTTCATGAGGCGTCAAAAGCTTCACCCATACACACACAATATTGCCCTAGCGGAGGCACACTCCATGTATGTAGAACTGTTCTTGGGCTGTCCGAAGTCCTAGCTATGCATGAATACATAGTGATCATGCCAAGCTTCTGCCATCATCCTCAGAGTATGTCCATCAAACTGTTCCCCATTCCATAGTTTAGCATTCCTACCCTTCCATATAAACCACATAAAAGCTATTAACTTGACAAACACATCATGTGGCAGCCCCACTAGGCAAGCATGTAGCCATTCAATGTAGGCAGTGGACGCATGAACTATTCTTACAAATAAAGATGCAACAATAGGATGAACACACTGGCAGTCACAGAACAAGTGCAGCTCCGTCTCCCTCTCCTACTCACACAACAAATATATACCATCCACATTCACTCTATGAATCTACAACCTCAGTAGGGAGGTATCCTTGGCAAGCTTTCCACACACATACCTTGGCATCATGACGCTTCCTGAACTTTCTAAAAACCCTTCCAGAAGCTTCCATAGTTCCCCGCCTGAGCATGTTAGGGAAGCACAATCCCATCTCTAACCACTTGATATGCACTACTCAAAGTGTACTCAACCTTGGTCGTGTAATGCCATATCATACGGTCAGCACCATCCGTATAACTTAAGGGAATAGACTATACCATCTCAACCTCGACTGGTGAGAGGTGCCTTTGGAGTAGAGGCACATCCCAAGTACGCTTTGGTGTAATCAGCTGAGATACACGACTCAAGGTGGTAGGCACTCGTATGTCAATCTCCTTCCACAGCAAAAGTAGAAGGTTACGACAACCACATATCTCTCCAAATATGCACATATTCACCCGACCCCACATGCTAACGAGAGCCCCTCTCTATCACTTCTGTAGCACGCATAAAACTCCTCCAGGTGTAAGAAGGTGCTCTCCCAAGTGTAGTATCCCAGATGGATGTCTGAGCAAAGTATCTAGCCTTGTATAGCTGACTCACTAGAAGATCCGGGTTTTGAGCAATCTGACATACTTGTTTAGTCAAAAGAGAGAGGTTAAAAGCAAATGATTTACCAAACCTAAGTCCTCCTTGATCCTTCGACCAACACATAGAATCCCAAGTACACCGGTGTATACGGCGGTGGTCATTAGTATCCCCCTTGACGAAATTTTCACACATCTGCTATAGATCAACCACACTAAAACTAACAAAAATTGAGAAAGAGAATAAGAGAAACTACAGTACCTAGCCGAGATTAGTAAGGATGAGTCGTCGACCAAAGTCCAAATAATCAACGGAAATGGTAGACACAATTAAGATAACCCAATAACTCTGTAACCCATTAAAAAAACAAAACAAAAAATAAAAAACAAAAAATAAAAAATAAAAATCAAATCAGGGAAACAGATCCTAATTATGATCAGCTTAATAAGTAGGTAAAGACTAAGCCACCACCTTAATAAATAACTCCATACCACCTACACTCAACATATACCCGTTTAATCCTTTTAGTCTATCCCTCAGTCTATCTTTGATATAAGCAAATGTCTCCTTCTTACTGGCTCCAACATGTGTGGGTAGTCCCTGATACTGTATATGATAAAGGACCCAAGACATAACCGACAGATTAGCCAAAACTTCTTGATCATCCTCTTTCAGAATCTGACTTAAACATACACTGATTTTGGAGTAATTGATAGACTAACCTGACACCTATTCATAGACCCGAAGCACCTCTTTCATATTGTGACAGGCCTAAGAGAAGATCAAACTGAAATATGATTTTTTTTCTGTCGCCTATTAGTTTTCTTCTAATGGGAATATTTGGTATTTTGCTCACCTTCAATAATATGCTTATCTTTAGCCTTTTGCTTCTAGTACTTGGACTCTTGAGCAAGCAGCATCTCCTGACGCTCTATTTGCTTTCGCTTAGCGACAACATCTAGATCAAAAGCTTGAGAGTTAAAAGCCTATAGCTTTCTTTGTATCACCCTCAACTCCTTTTGACTTACACCATACGTAACTTTTGCTAAACTCTTAAGCCCAACTCTAGTACTCTTGATTCTCTTCACTAACTAGAACTGCAAAGTTTCAGACTCCAACACTAGTGCTTCTCTCTAGGTAGCCCTCCACACTACTTTCATTATCAGGCCACATAGCATCAAATCAAAAAAATGTTGTCGTCCATAGAAAGTAAGCATCGAAGATTACTTGATTGATATCAACAATGGTTTATAATCAGAATCAGATGGCGGTATATGTATTACCTGAGAAGCCACTAACCTTTGTTGCCATGTTGACGTTGCCATAGCTCTGTCTAATCGGCATTGAGTCTGAGAGTCATGCCATGTGAAATCCACTCATATACACCCAATATCAACCAATCTACAATCATTGAGACATTGAGCAAAATTCTCCATCTTCTATGTCGGTTGTAGTGGTCCTCCAAACTTCTCCGACGATCTCATAATCTCAATTATGTCTCCAAACACAACCCATTTATCCAATGCATCTTGTTGCTTCAGAGTACAGAGGAGTTCCCACATTTTCCATCAATTCTGAGGTTGAGGCTGCCATACAAACCCGTAAGCCGAATCCAATCTCCTTCATGACCTGCCTTAACCTTAGCATCGACATCAATGAAACTAAGGTGATAATCACATAAGTGGATTTCAATTTCTTTAGACCAAAACATCATCAAACATTCTCCTCCCCTCATGGAACATGGAACCATTAAGCTGCCATCAAACCTTAACCCATGGAACAAGGAGTCACACCTCTCCTCTTGATTGGTTAGGGTTTTTTTGAAGGAAAACGATCGATGGTTTCTTCGCCATAACCATCGATCGAAGTGCCATATTGATCTATGCATTTTATGCTTGATTCTTAACATGTTTCTCTCTACATTTAGCTTAGTTATGACCTTACTATTCTTACTTCTAACTTCTTCTTTTTTAGGTCCTAAATAAAGAAGATGGAGAAAATGAGGTATAAATGAGCTAAAAACGTGCTGAGGAAGTTCATAAAATGAGGAGAAAAAATGGTGAAGAATGAGCCACGATTTATAAAGATTAGATCAAAGTTCATTAAGATGGGTCAAGACATGTATATGTGTCCAAGAAGTTCTAAGATTATGTCAAGATTCGGCAACAAAGAAGCCCAAAAGAAGAACATGAATTAAAAGCTAGAAATCAAGAAATCTGCCTGTACAGATCAGCTCACTTCGAAAGATCACTGAGAATGGATCAGGATGAATTAGGTCACACAAAATATGTCCCTAAAAATCTCTAAAAGTCTAGTTTCCAGCAACACAAGAATCACTTAATTCATATTTCTAAAACTCCAGGAATCACTTATTTAGTGAGGAAGGGTAAATTTACCCGGGTGAGTTAACTTGTTTCCTAATTGGAGATGGACTAGGGTTTTGAAATGCCTATTTAAAGGGGAGCTCGACCAGCAGCCAAGTATCTCTCATTCTATAAGCCACAGCTCTGTCAAAATATCTCTCCCTCGAATACTTAGCCAGAAAATTCCTCCAATGCGGATGCATCTATCTCTTTTGAATTACTTACAATACTATCTTCATTCTTTGTAAGTGAGAACCATCACTTGTCGTCTGCAATGCTTTTCATGAGACAAATAGTGTTCTCATAACTCTCTACTCTATTCTTATGTTTTGTTTTATAATTCTTTGGTTTTGTGTGATGAGAATAAAGTTTGATATTAGACTACATGTTTCAAATTACTTATAATCTCTTCCATGTGTTTTTAGTTTATGATTTGGATGCATGTGCTTGCTTTTTTACTTAATGCTTCGATGTCATGTTTAGGATGATATGCTCTTCATTCCTCTCTTTTACATGTATTGTATGATCTAACTAAATGTGAAATTATATTAAGATGTAGGCGCTCTTCGTCGCATTCTTATTCGATAAAAGCATGTGTATATCTCGATTAGAGCTAAGAATTTTGTTGATATTAGAGTTGTTAAAAACATGAAAAAAGCTAGGTTAATAAGATGAGATGATCACATGTATATATTAGTTTAGGTTGTCTTTAATTTCTTGGCTTTCATATTATGATGTTAGAATTACTTTTCAATCCCCCCATATATTTTATTTTCTGATTGAAAACGTTGTCATGTATAGTATTCTCAATCCCCAGTTAGAACGATCCATACTTATCAATGCTACATCTACAAAAAAAGATTTTAAATTGCATATGTGTGAATTGTATGTCAAATATCTACTTTGTGTTAATATTTGATGCATGTTTTACGCGTTCCACATATACTTCGAATTCTCCTCCGTATCACTTATATTCCAAGACAAGATCTCCATTTTCATACCACACATTTTATCTCAACAATTAAACTTATCAATGACGTTGGTCGTCGACATTGTCGTTGCGGCACAAAATCCTAGCTACGCTAAGTCTCCCGATCGCATTAGGCTGTCACAAGGGACCTTTTTTTTATTTTGCGAATGACTTGATTGTTTCAAAAAATGTATATGATCTACTTCTTCATGACGTTTGTTTACTAAATAGTATAGTCATGGTCTCATGGATTACATTGATTCCAAACAAAACTATACCATATGGATGCATATATAATAATATAGTTTTCTTCAATCTTTGCCAAATGGTATATTTGTGGACCGAATGGCTGATCCTACTTTTTTTTAAATTAGTTTTTTATGAATAATATTATGCATCCAAATGGTTTATTTGGATGTATAATACATTGTTTTAAAAAAATAAACTATGATCTATTGTGTCGCATCTATTGTGTTGGTCAATTCCGATTACATGGCAAAAATATCTGAGCCAAACTTGAGCCCCTTCTCCATACTCTGCGACGAATAACCTCCACAAGTATTGGGCAACCAAAACCAAAGACCCGTACACTATGGTTGGCGCCTCCCCATGACGAACATCAACCAGACAAAGCAACAAAACTCTTCGCCATAACCTTCTGGTGATAACTTCAATCAATGCAAGAAACACAAGGAAATAACCTTACCAAAAGTTGAGGAAAGATTTAGTGACGCCAAACACTGAATCGTAAGGATAGCCCATTAGAGCGATCGCATCGCAACAGGCAGCAGGCAGCAGGCAGCAGGCAGCAGGCAGCAGGCAAATAGGCTAGTTTGCAGTTCAAATGAGTAGAGTGCTCTAGGCCCCACAACTTTTCTTTTAGTCGACCAAAACTGAAGGCAAAATTGTCACCTGGTTTGATTGACTTGGGTTTTCTTTCATTTCGGTGTATGGCAAACACTTGCAAAAGCTTTTAGCCTTAGGTCGGGCAAAAACAACTGAGTTGCATTTGCTCTTACATGAGATGCGTGGTTCAAGCAATCAGTAAAATATCGGATGTCGAGAATATATCGACGGTCCAAAATTTGGATATATCGACGGAAATATCGATAAAATATCGATTCAGTGAAAATTCTGACGGAAAGAAGGAAAACTAATAAAAATACATGGAAATTTGTAATGAAACTTTTGCAGGTTGTTATATGATCAATTATCAACCTTATATGAAAAGAAAATATTGATCAAACATCAAGACATATGAATTTGCTATATTACTATATGAATTAGTACGTGTTAAGTGCTGATAATTATTAAAATATAATTTAATAATTTTATTTTTATTTTTTGATAGTTAAAACTTAATGGGAGGTTAGGCCATCACACTTTTTTATAATATGTTACACATCACATATCACAAAATCAAATATACAAATACTTCAAAACTACGTAGATGACTTATGAGGTTTGAAATTCATACTATTTTTCATATCTCCTTGTGCAGAATCATGTGTGTATTGTGATAGTTAAAACTTAATGGGAGGTTAGGCCATCACATTTTTGTACAATATGTTACACATCACACATCACAAAATCAAATATATAAATACTTCAAAACTACGTAGAGGACCTATGATGTTCGAAATTGACACTATTTTTTCTATCTCCCTGTGCAGAATCAAGTGTGTATTGTGAAGAGTAATCATTAATTGATTGATCTCCCATGTAATTCTGCATGTATTGACTTACATGCTAACCATATGGGTCAGGGGCGGTCTTTGAGGATTCTGGAGCTTGTAGTATGAACCAGACATTGCTCGACTTTCTTCATTGCTATCATCATTTAAGGCATTTGTTTATGATTGTGACGACGAGTTATTGATCTACGCATTTTATGCTTGATTCTTAACGTATTTCTCTCTACATTTAGCTTAGTTATGACCTTAGTATTCTTATTTCTAACTTATTTTGTTATTTTTAGGTCCTAAAGAAAGAAGATGGAGTAAATTAGGCATAAATGTGCTAAAAACGTGTTAAGGAGGAAAGATGAAGAAGAATGGGCCACGAGTTATAAAGATTGGATCAAATATCACTAAGATGAGTCAAGACCATGTTTTTGAGTCCAAGAATGTCCAAGATAATGCACAAATTCGGCCACAAAGAAGCCCAAAAGAAGAAGATGGATCAAAAGCTAGAAATCAGGAAATCTGTCTGTGCAGATCAGCCCACTTCAACGAGCCACCAAAAACGGATCAGAAGAAATTATGGTACCAATAATATGTTCCTGAAAAGCTCTGGAAGTTAACTTTCCAGCGCAAAAAGAATCACTCAATTTGGACATATAAATCTCTGGGAATCACTGATTTAATGAAGAAAGATCAACTTACCCGGGTGGAGTTAATTCATTCCTAATTAGGGATGGACTAGGGTTTTTCATATCCTATATAAAGGGGAGCTCGACCAGAAGCAAGGCATCACACAATATAGAAGTCAAACCTCTGCCTCAAACACCTTTCCTCTCATACTTGGCAAATTCCTCCTCTAAGGCCGACCATCCATCTCCTCCACGGATCAAGTGTAATCGGCGCTCTTCGTCTTGCATTTAAGAATCACCACTTGGCGTTTCACTACAACATTTGGAGACATTGCCGGCGACTTTTAAGTCGCCGGCAATGTCTTTAGACATTACCGGCGATTTTCGCCGGAAAATCGCCGGTAATGTCTTTTTTTTTTTTTTTTTTTTAACATTACCGGCGATTTTTGTCGCCGGTAATGTCCGTCGCCGGCAATCCCTCGATGGTAATGTAAAAAAAAAAAAAAAAAAAGACATTACCGGCGACTTTATTTATGTCGCCGGTAATGTCTTTTTTTTTTTTTTTTTTTTTACATTACCGGCGACATGAATTTATGTCGCCGGCAATGTCTTTAGCTTCGAGACATTACCGGCGACATAAATTCATGTCGCCGGCAATGTAAAAAAAAAAAAATTACATTACCGGCGACTTAAGTCGCCGGTAATGTCCAAAAATCGCCGGCCTTGTTTTTGGACATTACCGGCGACTTAAAAGTCGCCGGCAATGTGTAAAAATGTTGTAGTGTTTGCAGTGCTCTTCACGGAACAAAAAGTGTAACCATGAGCTTTTCTACTTCATCTCTTCCTTGTAATAGAATTTTTTTAAGTATGATTGTAATAAAGTTTGACAAAAGGTTTTGTGTTTCAGATTTACTTCCATGTGTTCTTAGTTTTTAACTTTTAATTCGTATGCATGCTTATGTGCTTAAAGCTTATTAACATGCTAGGTGATACGCTATTCGTTCCTCTCTTGCATGTTTTGTATGATCTTTAGATGATTAAGTTGTTGCGCTCTTCGTTTACAATTTAAAAGCATGTCTATGTATTTTAGGTTGAAGATTAAGAATTTCGTTGACACTAAATAAATATGAGCATGAATTGGCTAGGTGGATATAATGTGTCGATCACTTGTAAATATATTAGTTAGTGTTTTATTTTCGGTCTAGCAAGCATGTTTAGGGTTCTTTGTTTTTGTTTGTTTTCTACTTGTCTATGAGTGAAACATGATAGAATCTAGGATTTCTTAATATGTTTGCTTACCAATTTCTGTTCTTATTTTCGTAGTTAATTAAACCAAACTTTCAAAGCTCCCATACATTTAAATTTCTGTTTATAAACGTAGTCATGCATATATGCTCAATCTCCAGTTAAGAACGATACCCTATTTACCAATGCTACATTTACAACAAAGGGTTTTAATTGTTGTGTCTTTTCTGAATATTAAGTGTTTAATTTAGTAGTTATTTTTTGGCATATCAATTTTGGCGCCGTTGCCGGGAATTATAAAGAATTGTGTGATTTTGTTGTGTAAATATGTTTTTATTTTCTGTTTGCGGAACTGTGCACTGCCCTGTTTTGTGTAAATTACTAGACATAGCTAGAGGTCCCATAAAAATCTGAAAATTTTCAGAACTGGTTGGTTTTGTATCCTGTTTGTGTCTGTAAACTTTCATTGCATTCAGATTAGCCAATAATTCTGTAAAAATTTGAGAAGCAGCTATGTTCAATTTTGCGCGATTCTGGAAATTTGCATGTGTTCTTTGCGAATATGTGAAATTGTGTAAATAGAAAGCATGTGTATATTCAAAATTTACTTACTTATTATAACAACTACAATAACAACAATTTTGGCAACCGAAACCATCCGGGTTTCAAGTGAAGTAGCAATGAGGGATGTTTGGTTATCAACGTGCTCCATTTCAAGCAAGGCCACCACTACCTCAAGCACCAATTCAACCTATGGCTCAAGCTCCTCCGGTCAAACAACAATTCACTAATCCGGACTATGACAAGATGTTAGCCCAATTGTTTGCCTCAACACAAGTTCTCTTGGACGGACGAGCAAAAACGAAAGAGACATTGGATAGTTATGGCCGAGATATTTCTGAAATGAAGAAGCAAATAGGCCAAATTGTTGACTTTATGGGCCAAATAAGAGAGAACAGTCAACTACCTTCTCAAACATTTCCAAACCAACGGAATGTAAGTACTATGGTTACTAGGAGTGGGAAGATGTTGGCATATCCTTTGCCAAAGACAAGCAAGACGCCTCATCATGCCATTTTTTAGGATGAAGACTTAGAAGAAGATCCAGCAACTCAAGAGGCCGAGAAGAAAAATAATGTGGCATGCAACGCCACAAAGGAACAAGTCACCACGCAATCTTCCTCAAACAAAGGTATTAACTCTATCCTTTCAAGTTCGGTTAATACTAATGCTTCGTTTGCTCGTGCACCATTCCCACACAGGTCAACTAAATCAAAGAAAGATTATCACTACGAAGACATTTTGGACATATTTCAGAAGGTGCAAGTAAATCTGCCCTTGATCGAGTGCATAAAGTAAGTGCCGATCTATGCCAAGTTTCTAAAAGAGCTATGCATCCAAAGGAGGCAAACGAGAGCGAAGGAGGTTGTGAAGGTGAATGCAACCGTTTCAGTGGTGTTGCAACGTCGGCTACCCCCCAAATTGAAGGATCCAGGGAGTTTTTCTGTTCCTTGTGTGATTGGTGACAATAAATTCGAAGATGTCATGCTAGACTTTGGTGCATCTATCAATGTCATACCTTACTACTTGTATGCATCCATGGAGCTTGGCGAGCTTAAGCAGGACAATGTCATCATCCAACTAGTCGACCGTTCTCATAAGTACCCTAGGGGGTACGTTGAAGATGTTCTTGTGCAAGTCAACAATCTTATATTCCCAGCTGACTTTTACATTGTTGACATGGAGGAGAGTCCATTGAACACCACGCCATTGCTACTAGGACGTCCCTTCATGAGAACCGCAAGAACAAAGATCGATGTGTTTGAAGGAACATTTTCCATGGAGATTGATGGAGAGAAGATCGAATTTAACATCCTAGATGTCATGAAGGTTCCTACGGCAAGTGCCAATGCATGTGTTTCGGTGGATATGGTTGAAGATATGGTGCAACGCCACTTAGACACCATCGGAGATGATGAGCTCGACATTGCCATTCAAGGAGTGGGGCTGACTCGACTCGAGGATGAAGCCCTTATTGATGCATTGATCGACATCTTGGAGCCTAGAATCCGTGAAATGGCTATGGCACTCAACGAGGCTCCCAAGATGACCACTAGGCCGCCACCAATTCCCTTGGCCTATGGTACAAATCAGCTTGTTCCCTCAATTATACAAGCACCAGAATTTGAGGTCAAGGTGTTATCGGATCATTTGAAGTATGCATACTTAGGAGAGAATGCTACCTTGCCTGTTATCATCTCATTAACGTTGGAGGAAGAGCAAGAAGTCAAGCTAGTTCGTGTGCTTTCCAAGTACAAAACCGCCATTGGTTGGACACTCGCGGACATCAAAGGTATAAATCCAGCCACATGTGTGCATCGAATCTTGCTTGAAGATGGAGCTAAACCGACTAGGGAAGCTCAAAGGAGACTCCATCTACCTATGATGGAAGTCGTGAAGAAGGAAGTGATCAAGCTCTTGGATTGTGGCGTCATATATCTGATTTCGGACAACCGATAGGTCTCACCCGTGCAAGTCGTTTCTAAGAAGTGCGGAATCACCTTGGTGAAGAATCCGGAGAATGAATTAGTGCCACAAAGAACTGTAACCAGCCATAGAGTTTGTATCAACTATAGGAAGCTCAATGACACTACTTGCAAGGATCACTTCCCCTTGCCATTCATCGATCAAATGCTTGAGAGGTTGGCGGGTCATGCTTATTATTGCTTCCTCGATAGTTATTCTGGTTACAACCAAATCAGTATCACCGAAGAAGATCAAGAGAAGACAACGTTCACTTGCCCCTTTGGAACGTTTCCATATCGACGCATGCCATTTGGACTTTGCAACGTACCAGGTACATTTCAACGTTGCATGCTTTCAATTTTTTCCGATTACATAGAGAAAATCATAAAAGTTTTCATGGATGACTTTAGTGTATTTGGGAAGGATTTCGATGCATGTTTAGAAAACTTAGAGTTAATCTTGTGCGGTACTTACCTTCTCCGACTTCGGTTAGAGAGATACGTTCTTTTCTTGGCCACGCAGGTTTTTACAGGAGGTTTATCAAGGACTTTTCCCACATATCTCGTCCCTTGTGCAAGCTTCTACAAAAAGAAACTCCCTTTGTGTTTGATGATGAATGCCAAGCTGCATTTGACAAATTGAAGGAGCTTCTCACGAGTGCTCCTATCCTTTGTGCACCAGATTGGTCTCAACCATTTGAACTTATGTGTGATGCTTCTGACTACGCCGTTGGAGCTGTTTTAGGGCAAAGGAAGGATAAGAAGCCCTACGCCATTTACTATGCTTCTCGAACACTGGATGATGCTCAAGCCAATTACACAACAACCGAGAAGGAGATGCTTGCTGTGGTGTTTGCACTTGATAAGTTTCGCTCATATTTATTGCAAAGCAAGGTGATTGTCTACACGGATCACGCTGCATTGAAGTATCTCATAGTGAAGAAGGATGCCAAGCCACGACTAATTCGTTGGATATTTCTACTCCAAGAATTCGACATAGAAGTGAAACATAAGAAGGGAGTAGAAAACGTGGTGGCAGATCACTTGTCTCGGATTGTCCATGAAAAAGAAGTCGTTGCAATAAAGGAAAATTTTTCGGATGAACAATTCTTTGGAATTCAGGTAAGTGCTTCTGAAACTCCATGGTATGCGGATATAGTCAATTATTTAGTCACCAATGAGTTTCCATCTTCCATGCATAGTTCTCAATGCCAAAAACTTAAGAGTAATGCTCGGACTTTTATTTTGGATGAACCTTACTTGTGGAAACAATGTTCAGACTTAGTAATTAGGAGGTGTGTCCCCGATAGTGAATTTCAGTCCATTCTTGAGTTTTGTCATAATGGTGCATGTGGATGTCATTTAGGTTATAGGAAAACAGCCTTACAAGTATTAGATTATGGATTCTTTTGGCCAAACATTTTTTGTGACTCTCATGATTTTTGTACTAAGTGTGATAGGTGCCAAAGATCCGGCAACATTAGACCACGAGATCAAATGCCGCAAGTCTACATTATTAATGTCAAAATTTTTGATGTTTGGGGCATAGATTTTATGTGACCATTTCCCATGTCTAACGGTTACACTTATATTTTACTCGTCGTTGATTATGTTTTGAAATGAGTGGAAGCAAAAGCTACCCGTACTAATGATTCGCGAGTTGTTGCAGATTTCCTTAAGGCTAATATTTTTACAAGATTTGGGATGCCATGCGTTCTAAACGTAGTCATGCATGCACCCTCAATCTTCGGTTAAGAACGATACCCTATTTACCAATGCTACATCTACAACAAAGAGTTTTAATTGTTGTGTCTTTTCTGATTATTAAGTGTTTAATTTAGTAGTTAGTTTTGGGCATATCAGTTGTCACTTGTTGGAAGACCATAAGGCATGGCATATGAGAGATAAGGTCTTACAAAATTTTGAGCATAATAATAACATTGGTAATTATTATTTCCAACACCTATTGAGCCAAAAGTAATGGATAACACATCTTCAGCATTCCTCGATAAACTCCCTTGAGCCATTTCTCTTGGATTATATTCACTTCTTCTGTCTCCTCTACCGTATTCATGACCTACTCTTTTGTCTCCGTGGTCTTCATCTTGGGTTGAGAGATTATCGTTTTACTCTTAACGAGATTATCGTTTTACTCTTAACGAGATTATCGTTTTACTCTTAACGAGATTATCGTTTTACTCTTAGGTTCAGAGATTATCGTTTTACTCTTAACGAGATTTAAGTCATATTGCTGAGCATACACAATAACAAAATTGAGCATAACATAGCACATGTGTAACTATAACTCTATAAGTGTATAACCAATAACAAAAATATTACTCTTGTTCAAGGAAAGTATATTTCAAGTATCCTAGTATGTCTCTTGTCTAATTAGAGTAGAAGTAGATATTCTCTCAATCCCTAATTTATAGGGATACTGATTGTAATAGATTGTAATACTTGTATGTAAGGTCATCTATCAATGAATAAATGTACAGTTTCAGTCTATAGTTATTCTATTTACTTTTCTCATTCAACATGTTATCAATATCTCTTGAGTTGATAGCCATCATCCAAAAACCTAAATAGAAAAAAAAAACCCTAACACAATCACCACCACTACCACCATCACCACCTTACAATAGACCGAGAGGCTTTGTAGGTAGTGTTGATTATTTCGACTCATAACTCTATAGTTGTGAGTTAGGAGCATTCATTAGAACCCATTTCCAAGCACTCTAATAGAGGCTTGGAAATGGAAGCCTTCCATAATTGGCACATGTGTTTGCAACTAAACTCATTATGCGTGAAACACATTAGGAGTCTAGCACCAAAAGTCTAGCTCCTAATTATGGTTTATTTGTGCTTCATGAATGGAGCGAAACCTTCTAGAATCCCAAAAGGCCTAGGAGTTTTGGCCCATAACCAAGCATGACCCGAGAGGGCTTGATTTGGACAATGAAAAGATTCGTTCTTATGATCCAAAAGTCATTTGAGCATATAAACCAGACTAAACAACTCATGACCTAAAATTAGACATTGTTTGAGCATTAAATGGTTAATGTGGGCATCCCTAGCCAACCCTTCTTCTTTCTTGAATTTGTGATCTTCTATATTTTCCAACTTGCATTAGTAGTAATCAACCAATCAACATTTCGTTTAATCACTCACCATAGTTTAATCATCCCTTACAATGGTAAACCTCCAAAGGGTTTAGTGTTGTGACGTCTACATTTCCATATTTTGTGTTTCTTTGTTGCATGAATTGTTTGTGTTTCATACATATAAAGGACTTAACCGAAAAAAGTTATGCAATCGGGTTAGTCAATTCTTGTGGGTTTAACACTTGACTTCTATACAAATTATATTACTTGACCTCGTATACTTGTGGGTAAGGGAAATGCACTTAACCTTAGACTAATTAATAGTCAAAAGGTTGGGGTATAAATCTCTTTAACACACACCAATGGTTGTTTCTAGTCTGGAACCCAAAAAGAGCTTTGTTCTATTTAGCTCGGTCCACACATCCAAACATTGTCTTCTCCGTCTACACCTACGTAAAGTACTTGGAATGGAGTAAAGCATATCTTCAAGTACTTAAAGGGATTCATTGACTTGAGCTTATTCACCCCCTACAAAGAAGAAAGAGAGAAACTTGAAATTCTGAAAAAAGAAATGGTTGAAACGTAACTTTCTGACTCTGCACTGTTTGACCTGTGGAACTATGGCCTTGACCCGTTGAACCAGGCGTTTAGGACGGTTCTGCCTGAGTCCTTTGACCTGTCGAAGGAACTACTCGACTCGTCGAAAGTTGATGATGAACCTTCTTTCAGCGTAGTCCTCTATCCTGAGACACCGAATAATATGTTGGTAGGATTTGTTAATGTTGGGTATCTCTCTGACCCACATAGAGGACGTTCCCAAACTTGTTATGTTTTCACCATGGAGAATATGACGATTTCTTGAAGATCTACAAAGCAAACCCTTGTTGCTACTTCATCGAATCATTTTGAAATCATAACTTTGCATGAAACGGTTAAAGAGTGTGTCTGGCTTAGGTCAGTTATACACCATATTCGAGGGTGTAGTAGATTTTTATCTACTACAATAGCACCAATTTGTATATTTGAGGATAATATGGCTTGCATTGAACATATGAAGTTAGGTTACATTAAGGGTGACCACACAAAACACATTTCGCCAAAGTATTTCTTCAATCAGCAACAACAACGGTTATTAGATATCCATGTGAACCAGATTGGTCCGCGGACTTGTTCACAAAGTCAGTTCCCAAATCCACATTTGTGAAACATGTGAGATGCATTAGTATGCGAAGTTTATCTAAACTCCGAGATTGAATTACCAATCAGGGGGAGTTACATATTGTAGACATCATGGGGAGTCTATATCACATGTAATAGTTTTTATAGTTGATGTGTTGTACTTTTTTTTCTTCCTCCAACCAACCTTTTATTTTATCCATGAGATTTTTGTTTACTTGTCAAGATTTTTAGTGAGGCAATATGGTATGCATCATACGTTAGGAGCTCAACACAAGGGAGAGTGTTCAAAGAAAATATATTTCTGGTATTCCGGTGTGTGTCTTGTTCTAATTAGAGTAGAAATAGATATTCTCTTAATCCCTGATTTATAGGGATACTGATTTTAATAGATTGTAATACATGTATTTAAGGTAGATATTTTAAAACATATGCATGTCATATCTCATATCTGCTTACTAGGTTGTTGCATGTATTTCTGATTTAGCAGTAGTCAAAGACGCTTAGTATAGGCTTGATTAATTTTTATGTTTCATATATGTCTCTTTAATCAATGAGTTTCTTGAGCAAACAACAGTATAAACAATTCTAGAATAGACAAATGTTACCATAGTATTAATTCTTAGTAATTTAGAAGAGCTCTCCATGTTTTTTTAAGTATGTGCGTACAACGTCTTGTTATAAACAAGCATATGCAGGAGTTTTTCATATATTTTTTGTTAATGCTTATATATAATAAAATTTTAATAATTTAATTATTAATTAATTAATAATTTTGTTAAAATAATATTTCTGACAACTTAAAGACTTCAGTATTAATTTAATAATCGATTAATTAATAATTTAATTAATTAATAAATTTTATCAATTTTAAAATTATTAATTTATCAAAATTTACTGCATATCTTACGAACCGTATAAAAAATAATTGTTACAGCCTACTCTGTTTTAAAATACTGGATGCACTCTGCCCAAAACACGTGTTAGATTTGGTAACACAACTGCACCAGTGACAGTGACGAAGATAATTAGCCATCTGCCATCATCATCTCCCTAAAGACTGTCCTGCAGAGGCTCTGCTCTGCAGTACAAAATTACTTTCGAATATATAAGAAACAAGATATGGCACAATAACTAGTCAACCTCATTTAGTGGAACTAGAAACTCAGCCCTGGGCTTTGTCTACAGAAGTCTCGCTGTCTTTGTCTGCCCCCGTATTGGAATTGGAATTGGTAGCAATCCCCGACTGAAAAGCTTAACCAATTTCCCACAATTGAATGGTCTAGTTGACCAAGTGTTTTCTCTTGTACTTTTTCTTCAAAATACCAAATACTTGAAATCCATTTTCCCTTTAAACCCTTTCCTCAAGTTCCCATCTTTCTCAAAGTCGTCTGCATATTTTCCCAGATCCTTATCTGGGTTGTCTTTCTCTCCCAGCTTTTCCCTTAAAGTACCAAACTTTTCACTCAGCTTTGGAACATTTCTGATCTACAAGTCTCTGAAGTTCACTCTGTTTCAGCTACTTGAGCAAAATCCAATCTGGGTCTTCTCTTTTCCTACAAAAGATTCAACCTTTATTCTGATACAGAGTTCAAATGGGTAAGTGTCTGAGCAAGAACAAAAAGGACGGAGAGCCACACTACAACGGTGGTTACAGATCAGTAGAGGCAACTTATCAAATTCCCCATGAGCCAGTTGTTCACCAACCCAAGGCCTCTGTTAATCAGCAGCAGCAGAACCGTCAGATACCTGAGAAGCGCCAAGAAGCCCAGCCAGCTTTTAAGCCAGCATCTGCTCCAGCCAGAAACCCCAGACCAGTTCAGAATACCAGGTCAGACACAATCTTGGGGAAGCCATATGAGGATGTGAGGCTGCACTATACACTTGGCAAAGAATTGGGTAGGGGTCAATTTGGGGTCACCTATCTTTGTACTGAGAATTCAACTGGGCGGAAATATGCTTGTAAGTCAATCTCAAAGAGGAAGTTGGTGACCAAGAATGACAAGGAGGATATTAAGAGGGAGATTCAGATTATGCAGCATTTGAGTGGGCAGGCAAACATTGTGGAGTTCAAGGGTTCTTATGAGGATAAGCAGTCTGTGCATGTTTGTATGGAGCTTTGTGCAGGTGGGGAGCTTTTTGATAGGATTATTGCAAAGGGACATTATAGTGAGAGAGCAGCTTCTGCAATCTGCAGGTCTATTGTGAGTGTTGTGAATATCTGTCATTTCATGGGTGTGATGCATAGGGACCTCAAGCCTGAGAACTTCTTGCTGTCTAGCAAAGATGAGAATGCTCTTCTCAAGGCTACTGATTTCGGGTTGTCTGTGTTCATTGAAGAAGGTAATTTTGGCTAAATTGGTGAATTGGTTTGTAAGAGAATAGATTTCATTTTTGTGTGAAAGGTGTTTAGGGTGTTTGTGTTCATATTCCATATTTTCTATAAAATCTGATACAGTACTAGGTTTCATGCTAAAGGTATGTTTGAATTTAATGCTAAATCTGTGGACAAATAAATTCAAAAGCTAGCTGGATTTCAGAAGATACTATTAAGTTTGACGGAAAGCCAAGGCGATTTGGCTTTAAAAAACTTTTTGGTAAATGAGGCTTGTTTAGTTGGCTATTCATAGGGTTGATAGGAATTTATTACATTTAATAATTAATTTGATGATACTGAACTTTTTATTTATTTTTTGAATTTTGCTCTCTGGGAGGTAGATTGGTATGGAATGCCGGCAATGCTAAAATATCACTGTCTATTTTTGAGTTTATTGTGACATGAGTGATATATGTATGATGCACCTATCTGTTTCGAAATTGGTGTTTCCATCTTGACCTGCAACATTTCTGAATTGTTATTGTATTGATCTCACTGAAATTGGAGCAAAAAGTGTCTGAAATTAATTGACAAACATTGTTGCAAAAAAAAGAGGCTCTTCTCGGATGAAATGAAAATTGAGTGTAAATTTATCAAATTTTATTGAGTCTGACTCATATTGTATCATTTATCAAATATTGACACTGGTTATCAAATGCATGAACAATTGGGACCAATTTACTTACGATACTTAGTTGAAATTCATAAAAAGTCTTTGTTCTGTATTGATTGTATGAGTAACAACATCTAATTGTAGGATACAGTAGAGTTGGTAACTTGATATTGAGTTTGTCTCTTAACTTTAAACTAAAGCAAATATTTTCTATAGCCTGGTCCGGCATATTTGTGTTTATGGACGAATGACTAATGTGTTTACTTTTGACACCATGATTAGATACTGATATATATATATACAGTTTTCATTAAGTGCGAAGTTTCGTACTGAAAGTTAGGTGTTAAGTTGCATTTTACACAACATCAAAAACGTAATTTGATCATTGAAGTCAATCATCTTTTAGATACCCATGCAAGGATTAGAGATGTAAAATTTCAGCCAGATCGGAGATTGTTTAGCTATTTGATCATCACATTCAAGTTTTGAGTTAAATCGGACAATTTGTATGCATTGTTAAACAATGTCACGATAAAATGGTTAAAACATTTCCGATTGAGCTGAAATTTTACATGTCCGATTCTTGCATGGGTATCTAAAAGTTGACTGACGTCAATGATCGAATTACTTTTTCGATTTTGTGTAAAATGCAATTTCACATCAAAATTCTAGTGCGGAACTTCGTAATATATATATATATATATCTAGTTTTCATTAAGTGCGAAGTTTCGCACTGAAATTTCGATGTAAAATTGCATTTTACACAAAATCGAAAACGTAATTCAATCATTCGATCATTGAAGTCAATTGTCTTTTAAATACCCATGTAGGGATCGGGCATGCAAAATTTCAGCTCAATCAGAGATCATTTAGCCATTTGATCACCACATTTAAAATTTGAGCTAAATTGAATAATCTGTGTGCATTGTTAAACAATGTCACGATCAAATGGCTAAACGTTCTCTGATTGAGTTGAAATTTTGCATGTCCGATTGTTGTATGGATATCTAAAAGATGAATGACTTCAATGATCGAATTACATATTCGATTTTGTGTAAAATGCAACTTCCCACTGAAGTTTCAATGCGAAACTTCGCACTTGATCAAAACTGTATATTTATGTATATTAGTGTTTGTTGAACAGAGTTAATTCCCGAAACTCTTAGAATGGTTTGCTCACAATCCTGAAATTCCAGTTCTTTCATGGGTTTCATGTTTATTCCTGAAAATGACTTGATGGAAAGATGCAAATGTTGAGTTCCCTAA
Source organism: Geum urbanum (assembly GCA_946800695.1). Lineage (NCBI taxonomy): Eukaryota > Viridiplantae > Streptophyta > Magnoliopsida > Rosales > Rosaceae > Geum > Geum urbanum. Next base: position 50,144,889 of record OX327001.1, on the reverse strand, counting down.
ACTGTTGGTTTAATTGAGGAACTGGATTTGTTACGTCATTGAGTCAGTTTTGGTCCTTCAACACATCAGAGTAGATTCTATAATTGCTTGTAGTTTACTCTTTGTAAGTAGCCTGTCTGATAATTGTTGAATTTGCTTTATATTCTTCTTGCACTTTCAGTTGAAGAATTGCTGTCATGTATGCCATTTCTTAACTTTTGTCAGGAAAGATGTATCGTGATATAGTTGGGAGTGCTTACTATGTTGCTCCTGAAGTACTGCGGCGCAGATACGGGAAGGAAATAGATATTTGGAGTGCAGGAGTTATCCTGTATATCTTACTAAGTGGAGTACCTCCATTTTGGGCTGGTATAAACACAGTTCTCTTATTGCTTTTCTTCACATGATATTTGCTGCTTGTCTTCTGTTTGATTTAAAGGTTTCAATGATTGGTTCAGAATCGGAGAAAGGAATATTTGATGCCATTTTGGAGGGAGAGATTGACTTTGACAGTGCACCATGGCCATCAATATCACACAGTGCCAAGGATCTGGTACGGAAGATGCTGACGCAGGACCCTAAAAAGCGAATTACTTCGGCTCAGGTTCTAGGTATAATTCTCTTGAGCAGTAGTTGTGTGACTTAGACTCTAAGGACTGAAAAGCTTTTCCACAATGGTTTTAGCTCTTCAGTTTGGCTATTGCTATATATCATATTGAACATCCCTTGTACATGCATGACTACGAGATCATTAAAGATAGGCTTTTTCTTTCAGCTCTGAATAAACACAGTTAAATGAGCTTTAAAAGAGTACTCGACATCATATTAGTCAAAATGTGAGCTTGAAGAGTGTTTTGGAGAGAATAATATTTTGATGTGTTATTCTTCTGACACAGAGGATGCTTATATACATATACAGTTTTTGTATACGTGTACTTCACTACAATACATGTCCTACCTTCTATAGATTTAATTAAAGTAAAAATCTAAATTTACAAAGATCTCCGCCTTATATGACTGACGCTGACTGAATGCACTAAAATAAATCTTGGCGTGTCATAGTATAATTAATGTGTGTTTTTTGCAATTCTTCATGAATGTTCAGTTTTAGTCTGCTTCAAGTCAACTACTAACCGGAAATCCAAGAGATAAAAATTATGATAAAAATCTATTACTGCTTTGTTTCTTTAAATACTAGTCATGGTAGATTTTACTGTTGATGTAAATAGCTGTCTGTTACATCAATATATTCTTATATTATGGTACTTATAATTTAACCTAAAGTTTCAATTTTGGATTTTTTTTGTAGAGCACCCATGGATCAAAGAAGAAGCATCTGACAAACCCATCGACAGTGCAGTGCTTTCTCGAATGAAGCAGTTTAGAGCAATGAACAAACTGAAAAAACTAGCATTGAAGGTATGCCTATCTTGTCTACTTATTTTGGAATCTGAATCACAAAAGAAGTCCATTTGGTGGATCTGGTTTTGCTTCTCTTCTAACGAAGATCACAAATTTGATTATACTATAGGTTATTGCTGAAAATCTTTCTGAAGAAGAAATCCATGGGCTGAAGGCAATGTTTGCAAACATGGATACTGATAACAGTGGAACCATCACTTATGATGAATTGAAGTCAGGATTGGCTCGACTTGGATCTAAGCTGAGTGAGGCTGAAGTCAAGCAGCTGATGGAAGCTGTAAGTTATTATTGAACACTAAACTCCCAAATAATTGGTTACATTCATGCAATCCACTCATACTCTGCTATATCGATTCAGGCTGATGTGGATGGAAGTGGAGCAATTGACTACATAGAATTTATTACTGCTACAATGCATAGACACAAGCTAGAGAGGGACGAACATCTTTACAAAGCCTTTCAATATTTTGACACAGACAACAGCGGGTGAGCTCTTCTAATATCTAAAGATCATCCACAATTCATGGACCTTCAATACCACAGGACTTAAAAAGAAATCTTCAAATTGGCTGTCTCTAAAACAAAAGTTATATTTTTATATTGATTGAACTGTTAGTGAGTGCTGTATGATTGTTACAAACATGCATGTCCACTTAGGTGCAACGATGCAAGATGATTGGAGATTAATTCAATAATGAAAGAATCATGGAGTTCTATTGAAATTTGATGATGGAGCTCGTGAGATGTTATGGTAGCCGTTAGTGATATACTTGCTAATGGTTTTTTCCTTATTACAGGTTCATCACTAGGGATGAACTAGAAAAAGCGATGAAAGAGTATGGAATGGGTGATGAAGACACAATTCGGGAGATAATATCTGAAGTAGATACAGATAATGTAAGCCAATTGATCTCCCCACAAACTTATAATCATTTCTTCATTCATTCATTTCCTGCATTCTCATATGCTGATGACTCATGATTACCAATTCTATTGCGGTTACAGGATGGTAGGATAAACTATGAGGAGTTCTCCACGATGATGAGAAGTGGAACCCAACAGCAGGGCAAGCTATTCTAAATCTATTTCCTTATTTTAATCTCTTTCTACCGCAAGTAACCTATTAGTTCAACTATTAGGCATATATATGCGTAAATTGAGTGGATATATGCGTAAATTGAGTGGTTAGTTGAGCCTTATATAGGTAGGTGATACTTGCTTCTATTTCTTTCCAGCAGTTATAGATAGTTGCGAATGAAGATATAAAGCTTGATTGCTTTCAAGTTATAAGTGGGACGGTTGTGCATAACACAAGTTACTCTCTTAGTTTACTTTGTATTTTTTTCTTATGACTTCCGTTTGGTGCATTGATATTTTGAAGATTAATTGAAGAGAAAGCTGTTTACTTTATCTCGTTAGAACTCTCTCATATACCAATTATTCCTGGGGGATGCTGAATTATATTTCCCTGTTTATGTTGAGGAAACATCATTAGAATCAAATTCCAAATCTCTGACAAGGCGATAATATTATGAACTTGTATAAACTTTTGTTTATATTTCTCTCTGATGATGACCCGGAAAATTTGAACGCATTATTATATTCTAATTGAATTCAGCTGGAATGATAAAAATAGAGCTGGCGCAAGTGAGTTAACTATCACTACTCCACTCGTCGACTTTACTTGCATTTTAAGATTTAAACAAATCATGAGAAAGAAAAAGGCTTGCATTTTAAGATCAAAACATACATGAGAAAGAAAAAGGCATATTCCGAAGCAAACAACTGTGGTAGTGCGGTAGGTATAACAAGACTAATGATTCAAGCTTTTCAAAATAGATAGAATAAAGTTAAACAACACTACATAATTAGGGTCTAAAAATAAGACAATTTTGAACTAAGAAAAAAAAGGCTAAATTGACTTATCAATTATGTCCTATTTCTACCCTACTTCTAATTCAATAATGCGAAGTATCTGTCTGTTAGAAGAAAGTAGAGATCAATTTATTGAAAAGATCAATAAAGAGATTATAACTAGGGTTTCAAAGCTGATGAGTTATTGTCCAATGGTAAGAGATCATACCGTAATAATTGAAGTTACATATTCGAATCTCATTAAACATAAAAATTGTCGTCCAATCTAAGAAGTAAATAAAATATAATAAAACTAGGGTCTTAACAAGCATATATACTTGACTCATCAATTCTTCTGAAAAGAGATTGAGATATTACATGACATCATGGTGCACGCGTGGTTTAATATTTAATTTATAATTCATTAATTACTCGGTAATCTTTTGATAAACGCTTTGGTGTTTTGATGGTTTATTTGGGGATCGCCATTTAATTTCATTTTCTTTATGAATTTGGCCACAAATCCCCTTATTTTCATGTTTGTTATAAACTAGAGAATGAGAAAGTAGGAGAACACAAAGATAGAGGAGGAGAAAGTGTTAGAAAATTTATTGTTCATCTTATCAACGCTCTGTAATATATAATTGATGGAATTCGTATGAACAATTATATGCATACATATACAGGTAGAGAATTCTGTTCATCTGCATACAAATAATATTATTAATATGTTTAAGGAGATTTATTCTCTGTAACTTCCGGTGTATGTCTTGTCATAATTAGATACGGATTAGTCTATATAGAGATACAGAGAATCCTTATTTTATAGGGATATTGATTGTAACAGATTATATTAGCCTATATTTAAGGCATTCTATCAATGAAAGAGTTACAGTTTTCAGTCTATCAATCATTCATCTACAACACGTTATCAGTACGCTCTGAGTTAATAGCCAACTATCACCACAGAGAAAAAAAAAACCTAACCCTAAAACTAAACCTCTACTGCCGGTAGTCCTCGTTTTCCCACCGCTGGCAGCAACCACTTATGGCCAACCTCCACCATTGGCCTCTCCTTCTTCCGACGATCTTTGTAGTTCAATCCTCCTTGTGAAGTATGCGCTCAAACTTCTCAATTCGAAAAAATTGTTCGACTTCCAAAGAACCGCTACAGACGAGCTCCTCTTCAACATCTTCCAACTTTTGTACCGGTCATACCGAACACCAGTTGAGGTAAATTTTCTAAACCATCAATCTTTAGATCTCGGAGTAAAACTTACTTCCTGCAAAACCCTAAATCTTAGTATTGTGATTTGTGATATGTGATTATTGCATATCTATGCCCTAGTTCCCGTGTACTTGTATCCATAGAATATGAGTGACAGTCTTGGGGAGTCATAGTTTAGAAAAAGAAAAAAAAGAAAGAGAAATTGATCCTATGTGATGGTTAATCACGGTTTCTAGGTTGGTTTTTAAGCCACCGTTTATTGATGACCGATTTTGTGATTATACATTATGAATCACATTCTTATTCATTCAAACTTGATGTTAGCGATCATGGATTTTTGATCGATACTAATATAATCTCTTTGTATTTTGTAGATGAGTTCAAATGAGCCGGTGAGGCCAGAGTTCGACAACCTTGATCTTCAAGTAAAGGAATATCATCATTGGGTCTCCGATATGGTTAATACATTCATTAGAAAGAGACTCAGCAACACCATTCAACTGGTTGGGCCATATATTATTCCACCATCAGATGAATCAAAAGCTGAAGCCCTCATATTTTTGAGGCGCCATATTCATTCAATTCTCAAGAAGCAGTACCTAAAGAAAACAGATCCCCTAGATTTGTGGGATGCTTTGAAGCAATGCTTCGATAATGTGCATGATGCACAACTTCCTGAGTTGGCTGCGAGATGAGAAGCCCTTAGGCTTTTGGATTTTCCAAAGATCCAAGATTACAATCTAGCAATGTTGGATCTGTAGTTTGAATTGAGCTTCTGTGGGGTGGACAAGTTCGAGAAGGATATGATCGAAAAATCATTGAATACCTTCCCAATCTCTATGAGCACTCTTGGTCATCAGTATCGGATCAATTCTGGGATATGCACCTGTGACCGGTGTGGTTAAATAAAGCATATGCACAAGCAGTGCTGTGCTAGCAAAGAAATCCAGAATCCCAAAATTTGACTTGGCATAGACATCATAACGCCAACTCTAATAAGAACCAATCCAGTTTGGTAATGATGGGCAAAGAAATTCCAATTCTAGGACATTCACATGTGACCGGTGTGGTTCAACAAAACATATGCACAAGCAGTTCCGTGCTAGCAAAGAAGTCCAGAACATCTACAAGAGGCACAAGTAATACTTGGCTCAAGAGTCCAACTTTGTTGGAATTTTGAGATGGATGTTGATATTAATCTTGTGATTGCAGAGGACAAGGAGACGAATCTAGTTACTCCGGATTTTGAATAGCATATATAAAAGGCGTTATCTCTGTAATAGATTCAAGTTTTTGGTTTGTTTTTGGCTTGTTTTTTTGCCATTTTTTAAGACTATTGTCTTGGTTTTTGGATAAGAACATCTATGATGAACCTTTAATTGTTGGCGAGTAATGAAATTTTCTCTATTTTTCGGTATATGAAAGTGTTAAGAATGTTATTTTTATACCAATTTAGTGTATAGTTCGATGTTTACGTTAACATATGGCATAATGACATAAAGATACAGAGAAAATGAGACATGAAGGAGAGGATGTTGTTTTGATCTCGAGGGGACTACGATCCATCGAGTATTTGTTCTTTGATCCATCGAAGGTATCCCACAAGTCGGTTTCTGAGATTTTTGATCCATCAAAAATTTGTACTTCGATCCATTGAAGGTCATCCTTGAGTCCTTAAACCGCATTTTTCGATCCATTGAGGATTCCTTCCCCCATCTATCGAAGGATTGTCTCGGGTCAAGGTCTTCGATCCATCGAAGCCTAACTTCGACCCATCGAAAAATCAGTAAAGAAAATTAAATTTTATTTTGGGTTTCTTCGATCCATCAAGGAATTGTTCTTTTATCCATCGAAGGTACCCATTGGGTAGATTTGTGAGATTTTTGATCCATTGAAAATTTTGTACTTCGATCCATCGAAGGTACTACCTGGATTGTTGTGTTTTCGATGTATTGTACATCGGTTTTATTGGAAAATGATTAAAACAAATTTGAAATTTTCCGTCGGAAATTGTTGGTCTAAAACGATCAACCTAGAATTATGCACCAGATGTGGGTTTACATATGCATCTGTCATGCCATATCAGCACTCAACAAGGGTCATATCCCTATTCAAATCTTTAAGTATTTACTTAAAGTGTTTGCCTAGTCTTTAGTTCAAAGACTCATTTATTTACATTGCTTTAGTAGATGTTTCAAGGCGAGATTGAGTGTCTTGCAGATAGTGGTACTACCCACACCATTCTGCGGAATAGGCAACTGTTATGGATCTTTTTCCATACAAATCCTTAGTGATTAACATGATAGGTGCAAAGCTGGTTATACAAGGGAGTGGTCTAGCAAAATTTTTGCTGCCTCATGGTACAAGATTGTTTATCATTGATGCATTATACGCGCCAAAGGTCAATCGAACCTTGCTAAGTTTCAAGGATATTCACGCCAACGGTTTCCACTTGGAAACATATTTTGAGAATGGACAAGAACTATTGTGTATCACATCTGTTGAATGTGACCTCAAGCGCATTCTAGAGAAGTTTCCGGCTATTTGTTGTGGTTTATATCTAACTACGGTTCAGATCATTAAATCCAATGCCATGTGGGAAGCACGCATGGTCATCCATTCTCCAGAGCAAATAAGCATGTGGGAATACCTAAATCTATAATTTTAGATGGGGCAGATGAGACTACTCCTCTCAATCCTGGCTCAGTCTCCAAGACGAGTGTAGCACAATCCCGACAAAGTACCGATGTGGCGTCGTGGGTTATCCCACAAGATTCATATGTTGCAATCTCTGATGCATATCACTTGTTTTCCAAAGCTTGTTCCTTAGAAAAGTTATATGCACGTCTTTCTTTTGCTGTTGAGAACATTGACAATATTCCATTCTTACAAGGGATCCAAGGTGATATTTGTGGACCTATCAAACCGGAATGCGAACCATTTAAATATTTCAGGGGTTTTGTAGATGCATCAACGCAATGGTCACACGTTGCTTTGCTATCCACAAGGAATGTTGCGTTTGAAAAACTCCTGGTACAAATTATTAAGTTTCGGGCTCATCAACCGGATCATCCAATTAGGTCTATTAGATTGGACAACGCATGAGAGTTTAAATTGAAATATTTTGATGATTACTGCATGTATGTTGAGATTGAATTTGAACAACTCATTCCTTATGTTCATTCTTAGAATGGTTTAGCAGAGGCTCACATCAAGCGGTTACAGCTTGTGTCTTGCGCGTTGGTAATGCATACAAATTTACCAGTATCCGTGTGGGGTCATGCAGTGTTACACGCAGCTATGCTTCTTCATTTTTGACCCGTAGGACGCCAACCATTCAGTGCGCACTTGTTGGTAGATGGATATGTGTCTGACATTTCACATCTACGCATTTTTGGTTATGCAATATATGTGCCTATTACACCTCGAGAGCGCACTAAAATGGGTTCTCAATGAAGATTAGGCATTTATGTTGGCTATGAAGATCTAACGATAGTCCGCTATCTTGAACATTTGATATGAGTCTCTTTACTGCAAGATTTGCAGATTGTCATTTCGATAAGACATACTTCCTGACATTAGGGGGATGAAGGATTGTATCTATTTTGGTTCAACGTCAGGAATTTACGTGGTCTAATCTCACTATGTCTCATCATGATCCCCGCACATCTCAGAGTGAGATAGAAGTGTAAAGAATATTTGATCTTCAGAAAGTAGCAAACTCCATGCTTGAGTCTTTTACTAATATCACTAAAGTGACGAGATCGGATATACCTACTATAAACATTCATGGAAGGTTGGAAATCCCAAAAAAGAGATTGGTTAGCACCAACACCGGGCAAGGAAAGGTTCCTCCTGACTATGTGAAAGGTGTTGCATCGGCCTCGGCTCCCACCAGGAAATAGGAGAGACCAAGAAAATCCTCTAATGAACTGCCGGTTAAAAGGCAGGCCATCGAGGCACAAAATGATCCATTCATCATCAACATTGTGAATCCTTCACATGAGTTTGTCTCTGACTACAGTTATGTCCTTGAATCACAATTGGCATATTCGGGGGACATCTCAGAACCTCTTGTGATGTTAGAGAACAAAGAAATGTCGCTTAGAACAAATGATGCGCACGTTCTTATGGATAGATCTTCCATGTTAGTTGATTATGCATTTTCTTGTTTCATCGCTCAAGAGATCATAGATGATGATGAAATAGACCTCGCTCTGTGGCGGATTGCCAACAAATAGTAGATTGGCCGAAATGGAAGGTAGCAATCCAGGCCGAACTAGACTTTCTGAATAAAAGACAGGTTTTCGGATTGGTAGAGCTATGCCCACTGAATGTTAAGTCGGTAGGAAATAAATAGGTCTTTATTCGGAAGTGTATTGAGAAGAATGAGGACTTGCATTACGAAGCTAGACCAGTGGTGCTGTGTTTCTCTTAACGCCTTGGGATTGATATGAGGAGATGTATTCTCCGGTCATGGACATCATCACTTTCCGCTACCTGATAAGTCTGGTAGTGTCCGAGAAGTTAAACATACAGCATATGGATGTGGTTACTGCATATCTCTATGGGTTCTTCTCCTTGTCCTCTGCAATCACGAGATTGGTGCCATTATCCATCTCAAAATCTCCAACAAAGTTGGACTCTTGAGCTAAGCATTGCTTATGCCTCTTGTAGATGTTTTGGATTTCTTTTCTAGCACAACACTGCTTATGCATATGCTTTGTCGAACCACACCGGTAATAGGTGAATGTCCCAGAATTGGAATGCCTTTGCCCATCATTACTCGAACCAGATTGGTTCTTGTTAGAGTTGACGTTCAGATCTCTATGCCAAGTCAGATTTTGGATGCAGCCTTGGCCATGCCCATGCCTTCCTCTCCCGCCCCGTGGAGCTTGTCCGCCACGATTGTAATATTCCAAACGAACATTCTTTTTGTGCTTATGGGGCTTTCCTCCAATTTGGTAACTCTCAAGATTTTTAGTATCAGCCGGCCTTGAGTTATTATTGAGGATGATCTCATGATACCTTTCTTTTTTAGCTAGGCTATTGATGAGATCACTGAATGTAAGAATCCTCTCCTGTTTGTACTCGATCTGGTACTAATAAGTAAGAGTGCTCATAGAGATTGGGAAGGTATTCAAGGAATCTTCAATCATGTCCTTCTCAGACTTGTCCACCTCACAGAAGCTCAAATCAGACTGTAGATCCCATACCGCTTGATTGAAATTTTGGATCTTTGGAAAATCCAGAAGCCTAAGGGCTTCCCATCTTGCAGTCAACTCAGGAAGCTGTGCACCATGCACATTGTTGAAGCTTTGCTTCAAAACATCCCATAAATCTAAGAGATCTATTTTCTTTAAGTGCTGCTTCTTGAGAGTTGAATGAATATGATGCCTCAAAAACATGATGGCTTGAGTTTTTGATTCATCTGATGGTGGAATATTATTTGGCCTAGCGGGTTGAATGGTGCAGCTTAGTCTCTTTTCGATGAATGTGTTAGCCATATCAGAGACCCAACGATGGTATTCCTTTACTTGAAGATCAAGGATGCCGAACTCTGCCCTAAACGGCTCATTCGAACTCATCTACAAAATACAAAGAGATTATATTAGTATCGATCGAAAAACCACGATTGCTAGCATCAAGTTTTAATGAATAAGAATGTGATCCATGATGTATGGTCACAAAATCGATCTTCAATAAACGGTGGCTCAAAAACCACATCCAGAAACTGTGATTAACCATCACATAGGATCGATTTTCCTTTCTTCTTTTCTTTTCTAAACTATGACTCCCCCAGGACCATCACTCATATTTTATGGATACAAGTCCATAGGAACTAGGGTATAAATATTCACTAATCATAAACAATATCACAATCCTAGATCTAGGGTTTTGCAGGAAGTAAGTTTTATTCCTAGATCTAAAGATTGATGGTTTAGAAAATTTACCTCGATTGCTTTTATGCTCGGTATGACCGGTAAAAACATTGGACGAGGTTGAGGAGGAGCTCATATGTAGCGGTTCTTTGGTAGTCGAGCAATCTTGATGAAGTAGGAAGATCATTAGAAGCAAGGAGGAAGTAGCCGAGTTGGTGATGATCGACGGTGATGGAGGCCGAGGTTGAAGATCGATGGCAGTGAAGGGGTTGCCGGTAGTGGAGGCTAGGGCTAGGGTTTTTTGTGTGTGTGGTGATAGCTGGCTATTAACTCAGAGCGTGATGATAACGTGTTGAAGGAGAATAATTGATAGATTGAAAAACTATAACTCTTTCATTGATAGAATGCCATATATATAGGCTGATATAATTTGTTACAATAAATGTCCCGATATAACAGGGATTCTTTGTATCTATATCTATACTGATACGTATCTAATTAGAATAAGACACATATTAGAAGTTACGATGAATAAATCTCCTTAAACACAACTACCTATATTCTATTTACAAAAAAGAAAAGAAAATCATATTAGAATCCCTAATCTTGGGAAAAGTTTAACTAAATGAAAGAAACACAATGAAACTACCTAAGAGGAAAAAAGAGAAGAAGAACAGATCAAACAAAGAAGAAGATAAGAAATTAAAGAAAAAGAAGAAAAACGTCTTCTTATTTCAATCTCTCATCTCTAAAACTCTAAGTTCAATTTTCTTAATTTATGGAGTACAACTATCATGAATTAGTGAGAAACTTTCCATAATGTATATGATCAAGTTGATGCTTAATTTTGACCGAACTGATGCTAGGCGGATTCCAATCACTTTTGACCAAAATGATGCTTAATATATATGCAAACAGGGTTTTGATCTCTGTTACCATTTTTTATATGATTATATCGATGTTGCATCAGTGTACAACTAAACTCAATCTTCTATCTCTGGTTTTACTTGATACAAGTTGTCTCTTCTTTTCTCATCTATGGTGACGTCTTTCTGGTGTGTTTTCTTCATTATTTTTTTCTTCTTTTTAAAATAATTTTATTTCTATTCTTTGTTTTGTTTTTTGAATATATTCGTTAAACATAAGAATGAATATTTTCCTTCAAAAAAATGAATATTTTTGAAACAAATCTTAACTGTTGAGGTTCACAAGATGTGTCAAAATATATGTAATTTTTTTAGGGCAAACAAGAATAATTTTATTCCCGGAGTAATAAATAGAATATACAATGACTACCTTGCGGTGGGCAGGCTATGCCAATATTGATCATTGCTTGATCTAGCCTACACTAGCTCCATACTACCATCATACTACGTTCTTAGCACTGGTAACACAAACCAAGGTAAGGTACATACAGAATGACTATAATATAGTCTAAAACTGCCCAACCCACCATGCAAAAGGAACATGACCCCCTTTTGTGCACCTATATTATATAATCTACTTGGATCCTAAGTTCTATTATCCAACTACATTGGGGCTCCAAAACAAGGTCCAAATGAAGACATTTGACCTAGGTTAAAAACCCAGGCCAAGCCCATAAAAGAATTGACCCAAGCCTAAAAACCAGTCCACCAACCATGCATCCCTAGTGCCTCAGTTAGCTCACACTGCCTCTTAATAGCAGCAATGTTAGGCCACTGGAATTGTCGACCATGTCGCCCTCCAATCCAACCTGTGAAGATGAATTGAGTCAAAGGGAATCGTCGAGTTCCAAGAGAACTCCATCTCACATGCATCTTCTCTGCTACCCAACAACCAGATCCACTACACCTGTGTAACTAATTTAATTGATGAAGTAGCACGTACATGTCCTCCATTATCCCAGACCAAACGACATGCCAACAATTTTCGTTGACCATCGCAAAGATCACAAGATGATCTCCATCTTTGAAGAAACTGAAAAGTGGAAGAACGCAACCCAGTACTTGATGCCACACTTGGAACAAGCGCAAAGGACCCGACAGAGTGCCAAGCAAAGAGGGGCCTCCGCTGCCCATGGGTTTCCAGAGCCAAAGTGACCTAGAACACTCCACTCTTTCATAACGTTTATTGTTTTAGAACAGTAAAATAGTGTAAATCATAAATACAAGACCCTAGAGATTTTTCTCTTTGCCTCCCTTATCACAGCGGCAGCCTAGATATGTTCCTCTAGTTTTCATTCAGCGGTGGCCTTGGCTTGGGCTGGTTGTCGGCCACATCTTTGCTGTATGGGTTTCCAGCTGGACGTGGAGTTTAGACTTGGTGGTCTCAACGTTGTTTGGTGTCAAAATTTTTGGTGCTAGAAGGTTTTCTTTTCGACAAGGTCTCGTGGCACAGTTGTTTTCCTTGGTGGCGGGTATTTGTCTGATTTGTTTGGTCTTCTTTGTGTTCGGATTGGAGGGTTCGAGTGGGTTCTGATCGATCTGATTAGGTATGTGGTTGTATGGGTGGTATGATCGCTTGGCAGTGGCTTCAGGCAACGTCCTTGGCCAGAAGGGTCGGGGCAGAGATGTGGCGGGGTTTGTGGTCTCGGAGCCTGTTGCCGAGGCTGGCGTGTGTAGATGGTTTGGCTAGACGAGATATGATGGGCAAGGAAACTTTCAGTCCTAATTCATTTGGGTTACTGTTCATATGCTGTTAGGTTAGGGTTAGTTTTTTTTTTAGCCCAATCTTATATTTTACTATTTTTAATTCAATACTGTCATATTTTGTTAGGATCCCAGTGAAGGTATTATTGGTACCGTTAGCTTATTCACGTCCTTTTAGATTGTGATTTATTAGTGTTGACATACTACTATAATTGAGTGTTTAGGAGGTGTGTCAATTCTTTTTTTCATATTTTTTGAGATTTTCTTAAGACATAAGTAAGCTCGATAATGTTTAGCTTAAACTTAGTAAATGTAAATAATAGTTCTAGTCTCTTGCTTTTACCAACTCTATTTGTACTATTTAGGATGAATTCTATTAGAATCTATTACCGTCCAATTTTTGTGTAATTTTTTTTTAATTTAATCAATGTCAAACACCATCACTCTCTTTATTTGAAATAATAAGAGAAAAGCACACACAAGACAATCCCACATTTTAGATAAGATATTGAATTGGTAGATAACAAAGTACTTCCACATTTCATATTGGGGTAGATATCTAATAAAATATAGTTTTTATCATGAATGGTATCTCACAAATGTGTCATTCATCACTTCGGTACATGACTTATGAAAGCTATCATTTTGGTACTTCACATTCAAATCTCTACCTAAGATCGGTATCCGTTGTTAGTAACACCGTTAATTTATTGGAAAATTTCAATCTTTAAGGTGAAGAAGAAATAAAAAAGAAATAGAAAAAGAATAAGAAAACAAAAACTAAAAAGAAAATAATAGGAATTAAAAAAATTATCCCTTAAAATTTGTCATTTAAAAAAAAATCAATAAGTTAACGGTGTTAGTAATGGTAGATATTGATCCTTAGTGAGGAGTTGAATATGAGGTACCAAAGTGATAGTTTTCAAAAGTGGGGTACCAAAGTGATGCATAACTCATTTGTGAGGTACCATTGGTGATAATTCCTCAATAAAATATAACACATTACTTCCTCCCTCGAATACAGGAAAAACAAATCTCTCAGATGTCTCGATACTTTTTCACCCACTAAGTAACCAAAAGATCAAATCATGCAATTTTCTCAGAATTCCAGTGTTCACCAATATTGCAACAGTAACCACAGATTTTAAGCTTAGCACGTCCTGTATCTTTATTTTTTGGTCAAAGAGGAATTGCATTGATAAAAAGGAGCAAGAAAAACCCTACTGTCTCCCCAAATCCAAACAACACCCAAAAAATACCTTCACGTAGCACAAGAGCAAGGGCACAAAGGCTTCTGGAGCACAAAAAGAATAAAACTAACTAGTCTAGCTTATTTCCTGAGGGCTGCCACATCCATCTCCTCTAAGAGCATTCACAATAGATGATGGTGGTCGTGAGACCCATCATCCGCTTTGCTAGCGATGCAACTCCATGAGCTACATGATTCGCTTTACGAGGAATCCAAGGTAGAAAAAAATCATTGCTATCTTGAACCTTACTTCTCACCTTCACCAAATTTGGATGCACTTCCCATCCCTCAGAGTCAGGGTAGTTAAGAGCCTTGATGATGCCTTGAGCATCCAACTCAACATTGGCGTTGCTAAGACTGTTATCAATGGCCCAGTTGATGCCAGTGTCCACAGCCAGTGCTTCCCCAATTTCACTTGAGGTCCCAGTGACCCCTACTCCAAAAAGATCCCTTAATTCACCATTTACATTACGAACTATGGGTCGATGCCAACTCTGTTGCCCTCAATCATAAAACCCACATCCAAATTGATCTTAACATGTCTAGTACAAGGGTGATTCCAAGACACATCCAAACAAGGTCTAATGAGGGTTGGGCTCACTCTTCCTGTTCAACATTATAAACTCAATAACACCATTACCAGCAATATAAATTGTGGAATTCACAAAAGGGGTAGCATGGCCAAATAGAAAGCTGAATCTCGCTTTCCAAATTTCCCACATCAGAAACCCCACATAGGTTAATACTACTTTTTTTATCCTCATTAGTGCCAGCCCCATTGAGCAAACCATTAATCCAACATAAAAGTGAAGTAATAGCTCATTTGTGAATACGTATCCCCAATACAGAACCAAACCAAACCCCATCAACCCATAGGCATAAGAACAAGATGTGCTCGATGGGTTCTTCAGCTTCATTACATATTTTGCATATGGGAGAGTTTGGAAGGTGATGATGGAATGGATTAAGGTTGGTAGGTAATGCCCTTGTAACACATATCCATAAAAAGCATTGTATCTTAGGCAAAAATGCACTTCTCCATAGAGCCTTCCAAAAATTTGTTGGGATAGTGGCAGAAGAGTGACTATGGAAAGGCAGGTTCTAATGATTCATGTCATGGACATGATGATACCCAAATACGCACAGAATATAGTCTATTTCGATTCCATGGCCAGATGTACCTATCATTTCCCACACCATCTTGTATCTTGGTTACAACAACATCCAGAAAATCAACCACCATAAACCCGATAAACTATGTCACAGCCATCGCTTATAGTAGTATTCTTAGGGATTTCAATGAGGTACATACACATTGATGCAGTGTGATCATCCAAGGAACAAAGTGAACATTTACCATCACGAGAGCCCATGATTCGCTTAGCATGGGTGAGTTTAACATAGCATCGCTTCATATGGCTGCGAGCAAAAGCAAAAGTCGAAGCAATGGCGGAAAGGTCTGGGAAGGTTTTGTAGTTGTGTTTTCCATTTCCATTACTGAGAATTTAGGGATTTAGGATTTTCTTGATGTGACTACTCTAAAAATCTTAAATCGTTTTGTTTCGTTTTGCTACATTTTCTTTCGGTTGTCTATAAATAATGTAAATCATCAAAGCATTGAATTCGGAGGTCCCTAAACTCTCGCGATACTTAGGCCCAATTTGACATAACTGTATGGTACAAATAAGAAATTGTAGCTTTGTGGTGAGAATAAACAGTTGTAGCTGTGTAGTTGTCGAGTGTTTGGTAATTATACAGTTTGAAGAATTGTGAGTTTAATCTCTAATATTAAAGTGTTTGGTAAATTATGTTGTAAAAGTCATTTCGCTAGATAATTTTCTCTAAAACTTACAAATTTATTAAGTTATCTTTTAAATATATATTTCTCCCGAACTGCTATCTTATAACTATATTAAACTGTATATATTTGCATCACCCATAATAAGTACTTTTATGAAAAAATTATTTAAAAACCCAAATTTAGTTTCTCTTTACTAAAAAGTCCAATAACATTTTCCTTGTCTAACAAAACCCAGCACTTTTGGTCTTCCTTTATGAAAAAACCCAAATTCATTAACCAAACTCTAAAAAAAAACCCATTCTTTCCCAAAACCCAACATTTTCTTTCCATTTTACCCCTGAGAGTCTTCGTTTCTTTCCTATTCAAATTCAAAATTATGTTTTCTCGATAAAATTGATACATCTTCTCTCTCTCTCTCTCTCTCTCTCTCTCCACATCAGCAACGCTCTATCTTTTTACTCTTATCATCACTCTCCATGTCGGCCAAATATGGTAAATTTGTTTTCTACTCAGGAAAAATTCTGGTCATTTTTTTTTTGAAGTGAAGCGGTAGAATATGAAGCTAGTAAGTTACAAGGCAGAACGCCAGTGTCCAGTCCGATAGAAAGAACCTCCCAAAAGTAACCTACACTATTACAGTTCAAACAGGTACCCAACAACATGGCTAAACATGACTAGGTGTAGAACAAATAGCTAAAAGCTATGACTAAAGAAATCGGTCGCCCACACCTTATCTAGCTATGCACTCTAAACTAAAATAAAGTCAATCGACATTGCTCCGCTTGTATCTGAGCGAGTGCCACCAGGTCCATAGTCACCTTCTTCTGAGGGGACTCCAGGTTGTGTGCCCATTCGGTCCTTTCACTCCCCACCATTGCCTCTGGTGGAGGAGTCGCTTCATGAGCAAACTGCTTCACTGAAGATTCCCCATCGACGTGGGCCTTTGTTAGGCGTCTGCACTGCGATTTGACACAGGAAACTAGAGCCTTTGAAGCTGCCACCGAACCCAAAAAGGCATCTGAGGTGACCCGAACCGACGGTGTGATGCCACCACTAGGTGAACTTGTAACCTGCAAAGAAACAGACAAAGTCAGTAAACTCCCCTTAAACAAAGGGTTGTCCTGCATGTAGGGCACTTGTCCCTATGTATCATCCAACCCCATATGTAGGTTGGACACGTGGTCAACATGCATAACCTTGGACTGTGTGACCTCTATAGGAAACACCACTTCCTTGGTCACCGCCGCCACCATCATGGAACTTCCACCACCCTCAAAACCCAGCGGCATAGAGGGTGCCAAACCACTTGGGTTAGGCCCCGAAATCCCTGAAACTCTTGCTACCGCCTCTTTGGCCTCTAACTTGGCTTCCTCACCTGCAAAATACGGCAGCCCACCACCTCATGTACAAGCAATCCACAATGCTCAAAATATCCCCTCATATCAGGGTACTTAAACCCCACCATCTCCACAGAAGAAGGCATAAAACAAAAATGCTTTCTTATCGCCACCCCTTGCCGGAGATCCATATCCACCAAGAGCTTCATCGTGCTAGCCTTGAAGAGAGATTCATCATGTTTTTGAAAATGACCAATGGCATTCTTGATCTTGCGAGCCCAACCCCGATCCATCCTAGCATCCGGCGCATTTGTTACAAACACATCCATGGAGACCTTCACTGCTGGCACCATTACAATCGATGAGAAACTGTCAAAGTGCTCCACCACTGTCGTGTGCTTCCATAAGTACCAAGGACTTTGCCGCACCACCTGTTTCAATGCCGCAGGATCCTTAAATTTCACAAAGAACTGATTGGGACTGCATCGAGTAAGGGAAATCCACGTGGAACCCAAATTAAGTTCCATGCCAAAGCCTTACCATGAGATATTTGAAGAAAGATTTAAGTGAAAGAACCCGACTCCGATTTAGTTGCCTAAACTGAAATCAATCCCCTTCGAAAATATGACCGTAAATTGTTTTTGCCAGAGTTTACTTTGAAATACGTGAGCCAAAATTAGAACCTGCAAAGAGAATCACACTTCGAATATTCCACAAAAACCAAACCGTGGGGCTCTGTTCCCCATCCGGATTTCTCAACATCATATACAACAATAAACCACAAAGTTTATAAGAAATTCAGAGAACATTTAGGAGTAAACTCAACTGAAAACAAACATAAGTATTCAGAGTGACTCCTATACACATCATATACAACTAGTAGGTCGAACAAAGAATCTACTCGAACTGAAGTGTGACATGAACTCTACGCCTCCACCATCAACGTGGAACCCCGGAATTCAAACTGCAAACTGGGTAAAGGAAACCGAAAAGCCCAGGGGAAGGCAAATGAAATCGTTAGAGTGAGTGGACGAAAATAATAATATGCCTTTCACCAATATAAACATGAAATCATGATGAAAGTCTAAAATCATCAATCACAGGTAAGGTGGTTGTCATAACCTTCCTGGATACCGAATAAAATGTGGAGGCCGTAACTTGAGTACATTTTCCTCAAAGTTACAATCATGCTCAACCAGGTAAGGGGTTTGTCATAACCTTCCTGGGAGCCATATAATCACGGGTCAGGCGTTTGTCATAACCTTCCCGGAGCATCTCGGGGATCAACCGAGAAACCAGTGCATCGATGCATCCATATATCCATAATCCATGTAAAACAAATCATTTATGTGCCTCCAAGTAAAAATACATAATCATAATTGCATACTCGTAAAATGCATAACATAAAATGCATAATCAAGCTCGCAAATCTTCAGTGAAAATCAAAGTGTCCACTCACAGTACGAAGCTAACTCTGAGGTCCGGCGGAAGATTCCTCGCCAAACACTCGATCACGATCACCTGAACAACAGGAATATGATCAATACATATTGAAACACAACATACAGAGCTAATACGTCAAGAACCCAGCGTTCTCGAAAGACGTATCGCTCAAAATATCAACGAGGATAGCAAAATTCTCAAAATATACCCAAACAACCCTCGTCCCAAAATAGAATACTCAAATCAACTCAAAAACCTCACAACTACGATCGGGACGCGATTATGAGCAAAACGGTGAAAAAATATCCAAAAATCTCAAAAAGTCAACCTCGCTAGAACTCCGCCGTTGACCGCCGCCGGCGGCGGCGGCGGCGGCGGCGCGGCGCCAACGGTGAACAAATCCGGCGACTCTTACTTCAAACTCTTCCTCTCCTCAAGCCCAACACATTTCCCTTCTACACCAAGGCCAATTCAACCCACACTGACCAGAATTTTGGCCGAAAGTCTCGCCGCATCTTCCTCTCTGATCACCGCCACAAACCACCCCAAACCACCTCCAATTCTCAAACAAAATGCCCAAAACTCATCAGTGGGTTGAGGGGAAGCTAACCCCCCACCACCGTGACACCAAATCTCGCCGGAATCCGCCACCCGATTCCGTCGAAGTCTTCAAATTTCATCGAGTTCGTTCTACCTCAAATCTCAACCAAATCCCACAATTAAATACACAAATCAATAGTACAAGTCAAGAGCTTTTCAAACATACCAATATCGTCGCCGGAGGTGGCTAGAATCGACGGGTCAAACGGCGAACCAAAACGGGTCAGAATCGCCCAACTCAGTCAACGGGTAAACTCAGCCCCAACTCGGTCAAACTATGTCCAAATGTGACTTTTCGACAATTTTACGACTATTCGATATTTATACGTCGCGAACTGACCAAATTCACGATTCGGATAACTCAAACCCAAACAGATAAGTACGACTAACTCGACGATAATTTCAAATATCCATTTTATATTCTCCGATTATCCGAAAAATCTTCCGAAACCTCGTATGGACTCGAAATAAAATCCTCTACAATTTCCGCGAAGGAATTCAAACCGAATTCATGCCCGATAATTTAGTCGTGAACAAACCCACCATATCAACCAATTACAACAAATCGTGACTAATCATGAAACGCGCAAATGAAGCCAATTAACATACAATTTCCGGTTCGGGTTGTTACATCAAGATTCTCCGACAAAGCCATCTGACCGAACATCCTTACCACCGCATATTGACATGCATCATCATCATCATCATCATCATCATCATCACCACCATCTGCCATTAGAACAAGATCGACGATCTCAATCTCGATGAGTTCCAGGTCAAAACCCACGGCAGCAAACCTATCCACTACTTCGTCGATATCCTCTTCCATGGAGCGGTGTCACCGGGAAAGGAGAGGAAGAAACGAAGACCAAAAAAGGAAGAAGCAGGGAGAAGATCGATCCGATCGACAGAAGTTGGGATCGGGTTCGAAAAGTTTTTTATGGATGCGTACGGCTACTATTCTAGGGTCTTTTGTCTACGCTCTCAACTCTCTCAACTTTTTTCTGGTAATTTGTTTTAGTTAGAATGAATTGAATACGATTGAATGTTGGGTTCCAGTTTGTTTAGTTTGGAGGTGATCATATCTTTATATGGTTACTGTGTTGATTAAGTTATGGGTTTTATGATTTGTATTAGGGTTTGTTCTCGCTTTTCTTCATGTTTATGCACAAATCCTATTAGATGACAAATAAAGAAGATAATTGAGTAGGGTTGAAAAAGGAAGAAGTGGCAAGTGTTACTGTATACTTCTTAATTCACCGATAAGTTTTGTTTTTTTACTGGAAATGTGTTGTTACGACTGTTATGCAAGTAATAAATAGATTAATATGATCAAGCTTTACAGAAAGCTGATTTACATAGATTTTGAGTAAACTTATACGCTAAGAGGTGATAAGTTCAATTTTTTATAATACTAATTTTTGGGTGAATGAAATATGATTGGTGTTTTATTCAATTTTACTAGGAAATGGGATTATGGCTTTTGAAAAGTGCTACACCAGATTAAGCTCTTCTCAATGCTTAAAGATGATGGGTTATATTGGGCTCAACATGCTCGAAGTGATTGGCTTCGGCTTGGGGATAAAAATACTCGCTATTTCCAGGTTCAAGCTACCATTAGACAAAAAAAAGGAAGCTGATTCAAAAAATTAAAGATGACTCTGGGATCTGGTTTAAGAATCATAAATGCTATTGCTAATATTTTTGTTAGCTTGTTCAACGGAGATTTACGCAACATACCACTACTAATCACCATGCTCTTCATTCTTTTGTGGATATTATTAATCCCTGTATTTCTTCTCAGAAAAATGACAACCTACTTCAACCTATAAAATTGGAGGAAGTATTTGATGCAGTGAAGTTCGTTGGACCTCTTAAAGCTCCTGGACCAGATGAGATTCATGCAACCTTCTTTCAAAAAATTTGGAATCTGGTGAAATCTCCTTTATTCAACATGACTCAAAATTCTTTAGGGAGATTAATTCTTTAAGCTCTATTAACCAGACGACCTAAAGCCGACGGCTATAACATGATTAGTCGTCATCTATAGTTATAATCGATGATCGGTCATCGACTATATGGCCGTCAATAAAAGACCTTCGGTAAAATTATAGCCGACGACCAAACGGTGAGTCGTTGGTTATAGTCAAAATTATAACCGACGACCGGTCAACAACTGGCGTTGACCGGAAGGCAACTATAACCGACGACTAGGACACCAAGTTGTTGGCTATAGCATTTACCTCAGCCGATGACTTTGAATAATTTCGTCGGCTATAGTAGAAAATTTCAGGAAAAAAAAACCCGAAAATGTACAATTCTAATCCCCGAAAATACAATTACATAATATTATTGATCAAAATTGCAAGACATATTACAAATTCACTAACAAAATACAAATTTATGCATATCACACACCTACACTTTAGATGATCCAAATTGATGTTATTGAAAACATCGACGTTAATATCAGGGTCTTTGGGATCCTCCTACGACCGCGTGGCTAGAAAAGGAACGCAGGTGGAGCCAGGACTGGGAATCTAGATGACTGGAGCTGTGCAGTCTAATCCTGAAACCATGAAACCATCGCAGACTACTTAACTAATCTCGCTCGCTCAATCTCCTCCACCCACCTTCGAGTCTCTTCCAGCTCCCTCTGATACTCTGCCGCCTGCCTCTGGTGCTCTGCCGTCACCCTCTGGAGTTGTTCATGTAGATGAGAAGACTTCGAACTTACAGACCTGCGCGAGAATCCAGGAGTGTTCTTCAAGACCCTATCCCCCTTCTGTCCCAGACCCCTGCAGTAGTAGCTGCTTCCCCGTGTTGGGAAAACCTCACCTATGATCCTCGCTGCTACAAGCGTGTCAGATTGATCAATCTGAGAGATGGCCTGGGGGAGGTCCGCATCCTGGGTCTCAAGCCATTTCTCTCTCACTATCTGAGTCAACACCTCCGGAGTCATCTCTTACACTCTTGCCTAATTGATAAGGAAAATAAATAAATTGGACCAGTAAACATACGTAAAAGTTTTTAGAGATATATAATAAAACATGTTAATTAAGTTATAAGGGCATAAGACTTACAATATCTTTGGGGCATTGAGGATACACTTTCTGTAACAGATACTCCAAAGGGGGACTTCAGGGTGTTGGGCGGCCTCCTCCATCTAACCCGCAAAGGATCTCGAACCGCCATGATGGTTCTTCATGTTTTTTCCTTAGTTTGCCGCGTTTATTGCAGAAATAGCCTGATTGGATGAACATATGTGAAAAAAAATAATAATTAGGAAACTATTTTTTGCCAAAAACGATATAAGTAAGCACAAACAGAATGTTGCATACCTCGAACTTTGGGATGTTGAAGTGGACTACGAGCCACTGCCACTCACACTCCCTATACATAAACTTCATAGGGGTACCTTACGGAGGTTTCCATGCTTCTTCCAGTGCCGTTTGAGCTCACTCTTCCACTCCTTGTATTTATATGTGGGAGGTATATGTTATAAATTGACAATACATGATCAACAAAATGTATAAAATTTAACTCCATATCTCATCACCCTCTTCCTTGCACCTCAATTGCCCACGTGTATTTGAGCTCCTCCGACACGATAAACCACATGTGCAATGTATATATAAATAAATATATAAATGGTAGACATATATAATGAATATATAAAGGATAATTATACATAATCAATATATAATTAACTTGCCGATAACGCATTGTCCTTCACACATTGTGGCACAGATGACCACTCTCCCTATAGAACCGGCACTTTGTCCCGTATTATACTCCTTACCATGCCGGCGTACTTCCGCGTATTCTTTCCCACTATCACGTCTCCATTCAAATTGGTCTATATATATGACCACTTTCCCACTGTCCTTGACCACCTTGTCAAGTAGTTTGTCGCTGATTGTGCCTCTAGTATTCTTTCTTGCATTACCTCCAGCGTCGATGTCAGCTAACAGAAGGGAATTTTTTTTAACATAACCATTTAAGCGGTATATTCATTATGTATTAATGATTTTTAAATTAAATACTAAGTTTGGTAATATTTACCCGATTCGGACGTCGATGTCTTTGATACCCTCGCACTATATAGATGTGTATCAAATGGCACATAGAAGTATGCCTCTTCCGGGGTAGTGTAACCAATCTGTCCTGGAATGGGCACTCCCTGATCATCGAGCGCAGGTATGGATGGTATCATATCGGGCATGAAGAGGTGCGGCGGCGGACCACCACGTGTCCCCGTAGAGGAACTATCTGAAGGACCTATATTAGAGGCCGACGGCTACGACGAGGGAGTAGGCATTGTTGGCCGGGAGATGGGAAGCATACGGACACCTGAATGTATGGGACCCGTAGAGGCGGCCAGTTGCAGCGAGGGAGTGGCGCCTTCGTTGAAGAGCAGACTTGTGCAGGTGGGTCGGCGGGCCCCTACATCTTGTTGCGGCTGCTGAAGCAGTTGAAGGTGTCGAGAGGTCCTCAGGCCGCTATAAGTGTTAATTATAGAGGCGGACGAGGAACTATCACCGCTAAACCCGGTTCCTTTGTTTGAGCCCTTCGAACTCTTCTGAATTAACCAATTCATGATTCCTAATTATTTAAACCCTAAATTAAACCGTAATTAATTAAACCTAATTTAAATTAAACCATACATAAATCACAAAATTTCATATCACAAATTCATACCTAAATCACAAAATTCATACATAAAGCAAAAAATTCACAAATTCATACATAAATCACAAAATTCACAAATTCATACATAAATCACAAAATTCACAAAATTCATACATAAATCACATATTTCCTATATTCACAAAAAATCACAAAATTCACATAATATTCCCTCAAAATAATAACATATTCCATATATCACAAATTCCATAAAATTCACAAATTCAATTAACCTAATCACAAATTCCATACACAAATTCAATAACCCAATCACAAATTCCATACACAAATTCAATTAACCCAATCTAATAACTTAATCACAAAATCCATAACCTATAATCGAAATTCATACACATTCACATAATCCAATCTAGATCAAACTAAAATCCCTAAATAAAGCTAAAACCCTAAAATTTAGGGGAAAATGAGAGAGAGAGAGAGAGAGAGAGAGAGAGAGAGAGAGAGAGAGAGAGGAATAACTTGTTTTGGAGACATTGAGACCGATTTGGGGGCGTTTCCTGCGATTTGGGACGTTTGGGGAGGGATTCCGGGGATTTGGGGCAATTTGGGGGAGAGGAGGAGAGGTTTTGGGGGAGGAGAGGCCGAAGAAGTGAGGGCTTGGGCTGAGTTTTCGAGTTATAACGTCGAACCATAGCCGACGACTTAATGAATATCGTCAGCTATGCCTTAGCCGACAACTTTATTAATGTTGTCGGCTATGCATTTTTTTCTTTCTATACCCAACGACTTCTGTGCAACAGAAGTCGTCGGGTATAGTATGTAAAACAATTGGAAACGCATGCTTCATCGGCAAAATTCACCTATTTCACAGTAACACCTGTTTATCTAATCGTAGAACAGAAATAAAGCAAACATTTCAAAAAAATCCTCATGATCAACCCATATATTTAATTAATTAACAAACAATCATGTTTAACTAATCATCACTTTAGTCTGGATCGGTGTCGGAGTTAATTTCCGGTAATATGTGCCGCTTCTCATCACCAGAGTCTTTGTTGTCTTTGTTTGGAAGGACATCAATAAGACTTACATCCGCTTGTGGAAGTCGAACCACACTACCGGGTCTCACATTATTTAGGCGAATTGTAGAGGATTCAGGAATACCGATTGCGTTCGGCTCTCGGTATGCAGTCACTTCTTCAATATCATCAGCCTCACCAAGTGTAGTAGCATTGTATATGTTTTTAGGAACAACATGGTTGACTACTTTCCATGCCCCTTTGTGCACAAGATCATCTAGATAAAACACTTGTTTTACCGATGTGGCAAAAACAAAAGGGTCATCCTCATACCAGCTTGTAGCAGTATTCACCAAAACAATCTCATATTTATCAGTAATTGTGTTCTCAAGTTTAGTATCAAACCATCTACACTTAAACAAGTACACGGTCATACCCTCCCCATAAATTAGTTCAACTACTGAATGGAGAACACCGTAATAGTCAATGTTATTCTGCCCACCATGCACCATTATCCCAGAATTCTGTGTTCTCCGTCTGTTGTCTCTATGTTGACATATAAATTGTACTCCATTGATCTTACACATCGGATACACTCTTGAAGTTATCAGTTTTATCGCCAAAATCCTCAATTCGTGTGACCAGTGTGGGTCACCATCACATTGTACATAGTTCATTTGAAGATAAAACAGCAATAATTAATTCATAATCTTTACATTGATTTATGAATATATAGAAGTAAATCAATTTGAAACACGTACCCAGCCGCCAAAATAGTTTGCAAACTCCCTATTGTGGTACTCAAGATCACCAGGAACCGCATGACAGTTTAGATGAATGTTTTTCTAGTATTGAACTTCTGGATAATTTATCAATACCCACCAGTGGGCAATGACCAGCTCATATGGTTCCAACTTGTATGACTTTGGCAACAAACCATATACTTCAACTTCATTTGAGAGGATAGAAAGATTGAACTGGGGTTCATCTATCGGCATATGTTATGGAGGGTCCTCCAACGCTCCCAAATACATCTTGGTGTATAATGGTATCTGAAAGGACCCAACCCCAATTTAGCTCCCTAAACAGGAATCGAACCCCTTCGAAAACACGAACCAACAAAAACCGTAGAAATTTCGCTACTAACGTAGAATTACCATTACCTGCACGCGGAAAATACACTTCATCCTATGCCACAAAAATCAAACCGTGGGCACCAATCATATCCGGATTTCTCAATATATCAACAGTAAAGTAAAATAGTAAATATATATGCACTTTACTGAAATCCGGAGTAAAATCGTATAACATATACAGCAGAATACTCAGAGCGACCTCTAATGTATAATCAGATAAGTATACCACAGTAGGTAGAACAATAAACCTACTGGAAGAAACAAGGTAGCTCGAGCACTATGCCTCCGACCACGACGTGCGACACCAGAGTCCGAACTGCAAACTGGGCACGAAAACCGAAAAGCCCAGGCGAAAGGCAAATAAAAACGTTAGAGTGAGTGGACGAAAATAAACGTATGCCTTTCACCAGTTTATATACATACTCAATATAAAACAGTGCGAGTTCGGAATACAACACATATATATATGGAGGTTGTCGGGCGACCTCTCAAGCCCGATGTCAGGTGAATCGCTCAAACCCGACGGTGATAGGCCAGGGGACCTCTCAACCCCGGCGGCACGCAGGGGACCACTCAACCCCGCCCAGAGGACCTCTCAACTCTGGTCCAGAAGAATATCTCAACTCTGGTACATCGATGTAATAAATGCCATCACCCATAAACATATAACAATACCTCCGAAAATAACATATATCTCAACATCGTATAATTTAAATACGGAAAAAAAATCATAAAATCCACGAACTCGCAAATCAACTGTGAAAATTTAAACTTGTCCACTCACTGACTAGCGTAACGCTGTTCGCGTTAACCGTGATCTGGCGGAAAGTCCCTCGCCAAACAAACGATCACGAACACTTGAATATTCACAATGTCCATTACTCAAAGTCATAACTAGACAATTCAAAACAAATCACGAGAAACCACCGTTCTCAGAAACACATAATCCGATTACGACAAACTATCGGAAATTCGGAAATCACACCTCAATACCTCGCTGTACTTTCGGATGCTCAAATCGAGAAACGAACCTCCCCACTGCGATCGGGGCGCGATTTCGAGTGAAATGGCATGCAACTTGTCGAAAATCCCAAAAAGTCAAACTTTGACCGCCGCCCACGGCGGCGTCACCACCAACCTGAAAATTTCTCGGCGGAGCAACCTCTATTCCATGCAAAATCACCCACTGAGCAACTTTGTCAACTACAACAAAGGCCAATTCTCACTCTAACTCATCCAATTTCTAGCAAAACCGAATTGTTCCCAAAATTTCAAATATAAAATTCTCCATCCACAAGCAAAATTAGATCACCAAACTTACATGGTAGCTTCTAGGGGATGAGAGCTACAAAGCCCACTCAAAATTTCAGCTCAATTCGGCCAAAAACATGGAACCCGAATTCACCATTTTTTTCTTGAATTTGGCCAGATTTTTCTCTCTCCTCCGGCAACCTTGCCGTGAAAGGAGGCCGGGAACATGTCGAGGGCTCCAAGGTGAGTCGAAGGACACCAGGGTCGAGCCGTGGGGTGGCCGAACGGCGAGCCACCGCCGTGGCCGACTGTCCTCCGTCGCACACCTCCTCTCCACCTCGGTCAAACCGAGTTGACCGGGTCAAAGCCAATAAATGCCATGTGTTGACTTGCCAAAATAGGAAACTCTACTATTTATAGACTTACCAAATATGGAAACTTTCCCAATTAATTTGTGACAAACTTCGAATATCCGTAACTTACTCGTCGTAATTCCGATTCCGATAATTCTCGCGGCAACAAACTCGTCTCGCCACATGTTCTTCAATTATCACCCGAAGTCAAACACATCGACCAATCGGATAAAAAGTCAACGGTTCAAACCAACACATATTTAACCGACTAAATAATCAACAATCGGAAATATTCACAACTTAATCTTCGTAACTCAAAATAATGCTTCGGAAGTTTTCACGAGCTCGAAATTAAATTTTGAACAACTTCCGTGAAGAAGCCGAAACCAAATTCTCGTCCGGTAATTTAGTCGCTAAGAGTATCACCATTTTAATCCGTTTCCGTCGAAACTTCAAATATTCATAATTTATTCATCGATCGTCCAAATAACGATCCGGAATCGCCCACGAACTCGAAATCACACGTACAACGACTCTCGAGAAGAGACCCAGCTCCAATTCTCGGCCAATAATTAAGTCGTTATCAAACCTGGCGATTCAAATAACGTCGGAACTCTGCGACTACACAGTAACTCACGTATATAGCTGATCATACTGCTGATTCTGGTCCGGGTCGTCACAAATCATCGTTAGGTAAATCCCTCTCAACGTACCATCTCATAGCTTTGGCCGCGTGTGTAGATATGAACAACTGTTACATCCTATCAATCAGCGAGAAATACCGAAGTACCTTTACAGCTTTCTTATTCCCTGCAAGAGTTAACTTATACCTATTGGTGTGACATACCGGACATGCATCAAGGTTTTCAAGATCATTCCCTTCAACATCTTCACCTCACAAAAGAACACAATCATATATGCATGAGTGGTAGGTAGACGATGACCAGGGGCAACATCGAAGCTGTCAACTCCGGATAAGCATCAACAACCTTGACACTCAATTTGTGTTCCACTTTGATCTTCATTATTCCCATAACTATTTCAAGAACAGTCTTGTTACACCCGTTATACAACGGGGTCTGTTGGAAGGTAATCAGCTTGTTGTACTTGTCAATACCAGCAGCGTTGACAGTTCTGGGTAATTGCTGGCCTGGCTCAATAAAAGGGAAGCCCTCAACGTCGGCAGAGATATCTTGTTCTTGAGCATATACACCACTCTTATAAGGAAACACATCGTTGAGCAATCTCGTTGTTCGATCATTGGATGTACTGGCCATCTCTAAAAATTGCCCATGATCATGTTGACTCGCTGATGATGTTTCACCGTGATAAATCCAACATGTGTACTTATCCCAAAACCCGTTTTTCTTCAGGTGCTATGGGAAAATGAACAAAATCGTTGTGACACTGAAATAGTGTACACGGGCAATAATGAATTGTATTCTCCTTCGCATTACACTTCACATATTTCACAAAATTTCACATTCCAATGCCATATCTTCAATCTCATTTTGGAAGAAAAATCTGACTCTATTCCTCCTCAAAATTCCTATTGTATATACATAAATTAATATGTACATGCACTAATTAAAAAATAAACATTATATCTATAAATCTCTTTAACCTACAAATTAATTACATTAATTATTCTATTCTTAATTACAAATTAACACACACACACACACACATATATATATATATCAACGATTAACATATTTATATACATAATTTCATTGAATTCAATTCAAAATCAACTCAACTCATCTAAAACAACTCAAAATCATCATTAATCGATCACCTCAACATCAACAATATCAACACAAATTAACAACTCAAATTAATTACATTAATTTTTCTCTATATATATATTCTTAATTATAAATTAACACACACACACACACACACACACATTAACAATTCACTCAAAATCAACTCAACTCAACTAAAACACAACAATTCACTCAAAATCTTCACATTCCATATAGCTATATATATGTATACCTATATATATGTATACCTATATATACATATATATACCTATATATATGTATAGCAGGAGAGTATCCCGAACTCTTTTTGGACAGCTTCCGATGACACCCACGTTTTAAGAGCGTTTAGGGATTTTTTGGGTGATTTCTTTTCAAATGGTCAAGCTGCTGCCTAAATCTATATAAAAGGAACTATAGCCGACAACTTCATTAAAGTCGTCGGCTATAGTATAGTCAAACTATACCCAATGACTTTATAGGTCGTCGAGTATAGTTGAATTACCATAGCCAACAACTTCGAGGGTGGTCATCGGCTATAGTATCATAGCCGATGACTATAGCCGTTGTCGGGTATAGTTTTGACTATACTCGACGACTTAATTGTGTTGTCGGGTATAATGACCTATAGTCGACGACTTTTAAAAATCTATACCCGACGGCTTATTTTTTTTAAAAGTCGTCGGCTATAGTACTTATTCTGGTAGTGACACTCTTATTGCGTTAATTCCTAAGATTAACAATCCTGAGATTGTTGTCATCACAGACCAATTAGCCTCTGCAATGTTTCTTATAAAATCATTACTAAGATCCTCATTAATAGAATCAAGCCTTTACTTCAGAAATGTATTTCAGATACTCAAAGTGCTTTTGCTCCTTGTAAGTCTATCTTTGATAATATTTTAATAGCCCATGAGTTATTTGCCAATTTTAATAGGAAAAAAGGAAGAACATGCACTAAGCTTTAAAATTGGATTTAGAAAAGGTTTATAACTTACTTAGCTGGGATTATATTTAATATTGTCTACACAAATTTGGTTTTCACCCTCATTGGATTAAACTTATTATGACTTGTGTTTCCACTGCTTCATTCTCTATTAATATTAATGGCAGTGCTGAGGGCTCCTTTAGACCCTCAAGAGGAATCAGACAAGGTGATTCGTTGTCACCTTATCTTTTTATCATTTGTACGAACCATTGATCCGACATTTTAATACAATTATAGCTAAACCGAAAGCTAAGGTTGGCTTACTTTCTTCCTCATTAGGGTTGAGAATTTCCAAGTTAGTTTTTGCCGATGATTGCCTCATATTCGGTAAGGCCACGACTACGACGGCTAGGCATATTACATCAATTCTGTTCCACTTCTCTCAGACCTCTGATCAATAGATAAATTTCCATAAATCCATTATGTTTTTCTCGAATAATGTTTCCAGAACTATTAAAATTGATACTGGTAATATTTTGCAGGTGACTCAAACAGAGAACATTGGTAAGTACCTTGGGGTTAATAATATAGTTTTCTGGAAAGGTCCGATAAATTTTGCAGAGCTTATTCAAAAAATCCAGAAATAGCTTGCAGGATTGAAAGCCAATACTCTGTCTAGAGGAGTCAGGCTTACTCTTTTAAAATCCAATATTTCAGGTATGCCTAACCATATTCTCTCTTGTTTCAAATGTCCTTCTAGAAGTACTAAGAAAATTGATAGTGAATCTCGTAATTTCTTTTGGGGCAATTCCCATCCTCCTGTGGCTTGGAAAACGGTTTGTACTCCTAAACATTGTGGAGGTCTTGGTGTAAGATGTTCTACTGTTTTTAATAGGGCGGTCCTTGCTAAACTTGCTTGGAAAATACTTACTGAACCGACAAATCTTTGGGTAAGAATTGTTACTAGAAAATATTTGAGGAAGTGTTCCTTTTTCCATGCCAAGAAAAAGGCTTCCGGGTCTGGAGCATGGAATGGAATTTTAGATGCGAGGGACATTATTTTGCAGGGATTACGATGGATTGTAGGTGATGACACCCAGATTAATTTTCAGTTGTATAATTGGTGCTGTCATTCCCCCTTAATACATTTTGTTCCTCAGGCCTTAAGATCTACTATAGATCTTGATCTCACTGTTAATTACTTTATTGTCAATGGTACTTGGAATTTGTTTAATGTCCAGAATGTGCTGTGCCTCAAGTGTTACGTACCATTACAGATACTCCTCTTCCTTTATTCCCTTGTGAAGATAAATTTGTTTGGGGCCTTATAGGTAATGGTATGATTTCAATAAAATCAGCTTCTCATATTCAGCTTGCTTCAGAAAGCAGTCATGCTTATTCTTCTCTTCCTACTTTAATGTGGAAGCTTAATATTCCTCCCAAAGTCAAAAATTTCTCTTGGATGTTGATTTTGCTAAGGTAAAAAACTAGGGATAGATTACATGTTTATAATTCTAATATTCCTGATTGTTGTGTGCTTTGTCAACAGCCTGGTGAATCTATTGACCATATTTTCAAAGATTGTTCCTTTACAAGAAATATCTGGACAAACTCTGCTTTACGAATGGACTTGTTCCAGTGGCAGGATCTTTTTATTAAGTGGTTGGATCATATAAGACTCACTAAGAACAATGCTTATTCTATTTTAGAAAAAAGTTTTATGCTTATGCTATGCCATTTGGAAGGCAAGAAATGGTTCCATTTTCAGAGGACAGATTAGCAATTCGGCTCAAGTCACTTTTCAAGCTGCTTCCATCTGTTCCAATTACCAGAGAGCTAACCCAAAATCTCAGCTGTTTCATAGACCAAGCAAACAGATAAAGTGGATTCCTCCTACCTCACCTGATCTTAAACTAAATTTTGATGGTTCTGTCATCAATCCTCGCCTTGCATCCGTGGGAGCTATTGGGAAGTCAAGATATTTTAGTTGCTGAGGCCATTGCGCTTAGAGATAGATTGACTAGCTTGACTGCTTCAGCATTTTCCTCCTCCTTGTCCTTGGCCTAAAATTTATGTGGAAGACAATTCAAAGCTCCTAATTGATGCCATTAATGGTGCTATTCATAGCCCTTGGCGAATTCACACACTGGTGCAGGACATTCAGACTTTAGCTACACAATTTCCATCTCTTTCTTTCTCACATATTCTTAGGGAAGCCAATTTTCTGGCTGATAGTTTAGCTAATATTGGCCATAATGTTCTAGGCCTTAGTACTTGGTTTTGTAATCTTCCGCCCCTAGTTCTCCCTGCCTTCTATTTTGACACTAATGGAGGAGGGTGTGATCGGAGTTTTTTCGTTGTAATTTTCTTTTATCTATTAAAAAAACCAATAAGGCTATGAGTCAAAACTTGCTTCCCTACCACTTCTCATATAACATTTTTATTGGCTTCAAATTCTTTTGATGCGCACTAGCAGTTGCTAGAATATATTATGATGCCCGCAGCCAAATTAACTGCATCAGCATCTTGTTATCACCTTCACTTCCTCTCCCTGTCAATCTGTATGTATAAGCGTGCCACAGCACAAGCTTCTTCACGCAAGTACTCGTCCAGTGTTCATAAATTTCATTTCTCATATGAGGCATATCCCACAAGGAACTGATCATCAATTATCTCTCTAACGAAAAATGCTCACGCCACAGGCCCGGATTTTAATAGTGGCCCATGAGCCCCAACTTCAGGCTCCAAATTTTGAGTCTATATTTTTTTTAGAAAATAGATATTTGTTTAGAGAAAATATGCACGCCTAAACTTTTCATCTTCTTTGTTCTCTTTAGAAATGTGTTGTCTCAGATTTTTTACAACCCCGAGACAGAGATATAGAGAACCTCAACGATCAAACGCAAATCATCAATATGTCTAAAAAATCAAAAGGTTTAGCTATTATGTGGCTTAAATAATCACTCCATTCACTTGTCCAGTCTCACTGGCGCTCTCTCCCTTTCGGTCTCTCATGCTCTCTTCCTTTCAAGCTCTCGATCTTTTGTTCAATTATTGGGTCGATCTCTGAGGTAATTGAACAATCATTCAATTGTATTTTATTTATGTTTGAATGTATCAATTATCATTTGGTTAGGTTGTAATTTTGTATTCAATACGACAATATGATAGACTAATGCAAAATAGCTAATTTTTTTTATTTTATTTTTTGAAATAAGGGGCACCATTCTTGGAGTTCACCTCAGATCCGGCCCTATCAAGCCAGAAGGAAGTGTCTACTCAAACTTCACAAAATGTTTTGGGAAAATGAGCATCTTAAAACCAGTATCTGACAAATCTTCCAACTCCGACAAAGATTCCGATGACACCAAAAAGGCGCTGCCCTCCGAAATGACATTGTCCGTAAAACGAAAACCATGCCAGGCGGTTTGAAGGACATGCCTTTCATCTTAGATTTCTCTCTTTCCTCCTTTCCTATATCTAAACTAGGTGGAGGCCTGTGCCAGAGGCACGGTTGAACGAAGATGATGTGAAAAATTGTTTGTGGTTAACTTCAAAAAGAACCATCCGGTATTCCATGCTAAGAGTGAGAGTGACTAACAAAATAACTTATTCATGCAACACATATTTATCATGCAACTCAATGAACCTAAGTTCAATTACATTAAGTAAAGCTCACGAATGACTTGTAAATTATAAACTATCGCTATAGTGTAAATTGTAAATTCTACTTCTTATATCTTTTGCCCTTCATGTTAGGACGTTAATTTCTTTAATATGAAGAGTTAAAAAAAGCATCACAAATAGTTACACATAAAGTATATATCACAGAATTTCTTTACATCTGATTCACACTACACATTAGAGTTTTTTTACATACCATAATACATACACATAGCATAGCTTCATGTCACACATGAACTTCATATCACAGCTTCTTTACATATCAAAATACAGACAACAGCTAACCCCCAGATCAAGTAGTGACTCTTGATCACAACATTAGCTGATTCCATAATTTCTGATCACACATTTACTTAGAAGTTGCAAGCATGTACAAAAATTCAGCAAAATATACATTTTTTTTGTTACCAAAAGACAACTCGTCGTTTTCATTCTCGTTGCTGATAGTCACCTGTAAATGTAACAGATTGATTAAACAAACAGAAGATCTTTGAGGCAGACAATGGCCACTACGGCAAAATCTTTGAAATAGAAGATATTTGAAGCAAACAATGACAAATAAAGCATAGACAAATGTACCTATTATTTTGCTGCAGTTTTTTTTTCCACTGAACTGCCAGCATCTTCATCCCTGAACATATAAATGAAACTATTACTCAGATTATCTGTTTTACAAATCTTTGTAATCCATGACAATTAAACATATAAATACAATCTTTGTAATCCATCACAATTATCTATTTTACAAATCTATTCATACCTCTTGGTCTTCTTTTCCATTTTCGTTTGAAACAATTTTTTTTGTTACACCCTTGTTGCCATGCTTCCTTGCAGTGCCATTTTTTTGGGGAGTTTTCAAGCTGGGCTCATCAATGGCAATTTTTTTTGAAAGCTCTTCATTTGCAGAAGCATCTCCATCGCTTGCTATGTCAACAACTTCATTTTTTTGGGTACTCCTAAAAAAGAGTTCACATCGCTGGTTAATCCTTATCTCC
Organism: Geum urbanum; assembly: GCA_946800695.1. Classification (NCBI taxonomy): domain Eukaryota; kingdom Viridiplantae; phylum Streptophyta; class Magnoliopsida; order Rosales; family Rosaceae; genus Geum; species Geum urbanum. The sequence continues at coordinate 50,109,682 of OX327001.1, read as the reverse complement.
AACCGGATTTTGTGCCCAACGTTGGAACGAATCTCAACTGGGAGGGTTGTCTCTGAAGGGTATAATGCCCTGTCCAACAGCTCTTCCCAGGTTGCTCCAAAAAACTCTTCTGCTGCATTTCCCATGAGAGTCAGGCTTGCTTGGTCATATTCATCTTCAATAATCATGCAAACTCTGTAGCTGCATGATATATAATTACATGTATGCATCAAAGACTTAAAGTGAGCAACATTTAGATTGAAATGGAGAAAATGAAAACATCTTTGTGTAGATAAAATGATATAAGTTACCTTCTTTTTGATTTCTGCTGACCATGAGCAGAAGAGAAAAAACTGTCTTCAGCCTCTTCCTCCTTCATTATAGGTACCACCATCCTCTCTACACAAAAAACATTCGTATGACTACAGAACAGTACACTGGCTTGGTATGTAATAGAAATTAAATTGAAATAAATCATATATTCAAATACTTAAGAATCATATATGTATATGAAAAGAAACTGCAAACATGAAGAGCTAAACAATCGAAATAGTCCTGAAATTATAGACGAAGAATCATATTTAAAGACCTAGGGCTTATGCCATTTTACTAATTTTGAGTACATAACCAACATTGTTATATACCGTGTGCATAGCTGGATTCAGCATCTTTAATTCAGCCACAATTCTTTTGTCTGTTTCGTTGATTTCCCCTGACAACATCATGTTGGAGCATGGACCAGAAATTCTCACTATGTCCCCTGCTCTAGAGAACCTTACATGACAAAATCTTTAACATGAGGGGAATATGGCAGAATATAAATTCTAAAAATGATCTCTTTTATTGCACAATCTAAATAATTGATTAATATCCTCAAACTTACTCAGATTGATATTGTTTTGTCATTTCCATTTGTGGATTGAGGATAAAGCATGTATGAACTATGTTGGATGCACCTACATTTTCTGCATCAACATGAAATATCAATTTAAAGCATAAATAGTTGATGGTTAATCATCATATATGGTCAAACAGTATGAGCTTATGATGCGGCACAACATAATTCATAAATAAAGCATCTAAATATCCATGACACTTTAAAATAGCAAAAAATTAATAAAGCAAAACCATAGGCATCAACTTAGGCACAATACCTTTATACTTGGTGATTCGCATTCCAGTGAAGACTGCAAGAACTGGTTCAAGATAGTCAATGACATTTTGGAGTGGAAATGATTTTGCAGCATTTCTCCATAGTGAGATTCTCAGTTCCTCTCTCCTGTACATCCAATGTATATACTATAAGTAAATTCAATTTTTACAATGTAGTATACATAATTAGTGCTAATAAGACTGTAAATAAAGTACCCTATGAACATGAACACAATATTAGTCTTGAATTCTTTCTTCTTTGAGTTCCTCACTGAAACTTCCTGTGGTGGCTTCACAACCTTAATGCATCCATAGAAATCTTGTAGACGATAAGGCCAAAAGGTTAGCATCCATTCATACAAATTATATAACCATATTAAACATGTTTAACTTCTCACCTGCCAGGAAGTGTTGGCATTTTGACTCAGTAGATAGGTGTTGAAATTCAAGGAATCGAAATGCATATTTTGGAAAGTTTGGCAGATTTTCTTCGATTCGCTTGAAACTGGTCATCTCTGTGAAGCATAGAATTGCATCATGGTTTGCAACTTTTTGTCTGACAGTATCATTCCTTGATCCAAACCTTGATATCACTACCACATTATGCCCCATTGCCGGCGAGAAGAAAAAAAAAAGGCCGGCGACGGAGCAAGTCGCCGACAATAATGAGCATTGCCGGCGATATGAACCGTTGCCGGCAACAAGTTCAAAAAGTCGCCGGCAATGGTCATAATTATTGCCGGCGACCTTCTCCGTCGCCGGCAATAATCTCTCCACCATTGCCGGCGATATTCTAGCCCAAATATCGCCGGCAATGGTGAAAAATTATTGCCGGCGACGGAGAAAGTCGCCGGCAATAAGTTTCCACCATTTCCGGCGATTTTTGGCCGGAATTTCGCCGACAATAACTCCATTTCCGGCGATTTAATGAATCACCGGCAATACCTCTTATATCAGATCCAGATCGCAGCAGCTCATTCATTTGGATAGAGAAAAATCCGGTGAAATCGAAAGAAGGAAAACGCTCTGAAATCCTTGGGTATTGTCAAAAGGCGTCGAAAACCCGCCCGGGAAGCTATATACGTAGCTATATATAGGTACGTATATACGTATGTATATATATGTGTGTTGATTTAATTAGATCGATATATATATGCATGCATGTGTTGATTTAGAGTTGAGATATCGATTATATTGGTTTGATATGCAAATAAAGTGGATATATTGTTGATTTCGAGTGATTGATCGACTGTTGATTTTGAGTTGATTCGAGATTATTTCGATGAAAATATGTTAATTTGTGTATTCATATATATGTATGTATATAAAATTATTTTGTGAATATTAATTGTTAATATGTCTATATATATATACAGGCATGCATGTTAATTTGTAATTGTGAATTGTTGGTATATATATATATATTTTTAATTTATATGCATGCATTGGTCAACTTTTGTTAATTAATCGGATGAATTTGAATGTAATTAATGATGATTTATTAATTAATTAGTAGTGAATGTGTATATATATTTATAGTATGTAATGTTAGAATTTTCAGGATGGACAAGAGTTGGATGAGCCTCGAAAGATGGGATGTGAAATATCACCATGGAATTAGGAGTTTTGTGGATTTTGTGAAGGCTAATTGTGGAGACACTACACTTCATTATTGCCCATGTAAAGAATGTAAGTGTCGCAGCGATCGATTTCGTTTTCCCATTGATAAAGTCCAGAAGCACCTGAGTAAATACGGGTTTTGGGATAAGTACACTTGTTGGATTTATCACGGTGAAACATCGTTAGCGGGTCCGCATGATTATGGATAATTTGGTGAGAGGGCCAGTCCATCCTATGATCATTGACATTTTGCTGAAAGGGCCAGTCCATCCTATGATCCAACATCGATGTTAATCAATGATATGTTTCCTCATGGGAGCGGTGTATTTGCTGATCAAGCACCAAATGTCCCTCCCGTCGTGCAGGGTTTCCCCCATATTGAGCCAGTCGAGCCATTACCTGGAGCTCATGTCAACACAAGCGGTATAGACAAGTACAACAACCTGATTGCATTGCAACAGACTCCGTTGTACGACGGTTGTAGTAAGACTGTTCTTGAAAGTGTCATGGGAGTGATGCAGCTCAAAATGGAGAACAAAATGTCTGTCAAAGCTGTTGATTCTTGGCTGAAGTGGACTGCTTCGCTACTGCCACCCGGTCATCGTCTTCCTACCACTCATCATAAGGTGCGACATATCCTGAAAGATCTTAGGCTTTCCTACATCAAGATCCATGCATGCAGATATGATTGTATTCTCTTCTGGGGAAAAGATCTTAAAGACCTTGAAGCCTGCCCGGTATGTTTTACAGAAAGGTATAAGTAGACTCCTGCAGGCAACAAGAAAGCTGTGAAGATACTTCGATATTTCCCGCTTATTGATAGGCTGGAGCGGTTGTTCATGTGTGCCTTCACGGCCGAAGCTATGAGATGGTGGGCTGAGAGGAATTTGCCTGACGATGACACCCTTATACACCCTTCCGACGGAGAGGCTTGGAAGCACATGGTCAGGGAGTTTGATCATTTTGCAACAGAGGTCCGAAATGTTTGGCTAGGGCTCTCATCTGACGGATTCAACCCTTTTGGCAACATGAGTCTTCAATACAGTACATGGCCAGTTATTTTGGTACCGTACAACCTTCCACCATGGATGTGCATGAAGAAGGAATACAATATGCTGACTCTGTTAATTCCGGGCCCGGGTTATCCAGGAAAGTGTCTCGATGTGTATTTGAGGCCTTTGATTGAGGAGCTTAAGTACCTGAGTGAGTGTGGCCACCCCACTTACGATAGGTTCAAAAAGGAGATGTTCCACATGCATGCCATGCTTGTTGGCACCATCAGTGATTTTCCTGCCCGCGGTATGTTGTCGGGCAACGTTACCAGGGGTTACAGGGCTTGTTCAGAGTGCATGACGGTTGATTGTTGCAGTCCTCATTGCAGTAAAATTGTTCAGATGCGTCACCGTTGTTGGCTTCCATATGATCACCCATTTAGGCAGGATCCAGACGCTTTTGATGGGACTGTGGAAACAGGTGTGGCACCCAGGCGATGGACATGGGATGAAATTTTGGAAGTGTTGAATGAATATGATTTTGGCCAGCTGAGCAATCATCTTGAGATAGTGGCGTTAATTCCAGACAAGCCCGAAAGGTATAAGTTTTGGACACACAAGAGCATATTCTGGGAACTCCCCTACTGGCCCAGGTTGCTTGTCAGACACTACCTAGATTTCATGCACATAAAGAAGAATGTGTGTGAAAGTGTGGTGGGCATAGTTCTTAATTTGGAGGGGAAAACAAAAGACATCCCTAAGGCACGCATTGATCTGAAAGATATGGGACTGCGGAAACATTTGTGGTTAAGAGATGGTAAGAAAAAAATGCCGCAAACTCCTTACACCGTCAAGCCGAAGCATAAGCATGAAATTTTTGGGTGGCTGAGTAATGTCAGGTATATATTCTTATGGCTATGCAGGAAATTAATATAATTTTTACTTATATATGGTTATATGCAAGAAATATAATTGTTGCTTATGGCTATATATGCAGGTATCCTTATGGCTATGCAAGAAATATAAGCAGGTGTGTTAACTTCGAGGACAATAAGATGTATGGATTAAAGAGTCATGACTGCCATGTACTGCTTCAACGCCTTTTCCCTATTTTCATTCGAGGGTACCTGCCCAAAGAGGTGGTGGAGCCGTTGGTGGCCTTGTCAAGATTCTTTCAGAAGTTATGCACCAGGGAAGTTCAAAAATCAGATCTCAGGGAGATGCAAGATGACATCATTTTTATCATGTGCAAGCTTGAGAGGATATTTCCCCCAAATTTTTTTGACATCATGCCTCACATGATGATCCATCTTCCCGAACAATTGTTACTTACCGGTCCCGCACACTACTGAAAGGACCCAACCCCGATTTAGCTTCCTAAATCGGAATCAAACCCTTCCGAAAACACGAACCAACAAAAACTTTTCGAAATTTGGGCAGAATTTCGTTACTAGCGTAGAATTACCATTACCTGCACGCAGAAAATACACTTCATCCTATGCCACAAAAAGCAAACCGTGGGCACCAATCCCATCCGGATTTCTCAATATATCAACAGTAAAGTAAACAATACATATAATATATACTTTACTGAAATCCGATGTAAAATCGTATAACATATATCACAGAAAGCTCAGAGCGACATCTAATACATAACCATATATGTATACCACAGTAGGTAGAACAATAAACCTACTGGATGAAACAAAGTAGCTCGAGCACTATGCCTCCGACCACGACGTGCGACACCAGAGCCTGAACTGCAAACTGGGCATGGAAACCGAAAAGCCCAGGGGAAAAACATGAAAACTGTTAGAGTGAGTGGACGAAAATAAATGTCTTTCACCGAGTAATATATGTTATAAAAACATATGCGAGTTGAAATATATATAAATCAAATCAAACAGTTTACGAGGAGACGCTGACTCCAACTCGTAAACAGAGCATGCATAGAAAGTCTCACGGGGTGCCGGGACGAGTTGATTGGTTCCTCCCCCGTGGCAGGAGACGGCCGAACGGCAGCTCGCCGTCGACCACCGTGGCCACCGTCGAGATTCTCTTCCAAGGCCGAGTTGACTCGGTCAACTCACCAGTCAACAATATAAATGGCAAGGTTTGACTTCCCAAACTGGTAACTTTCTATTTATAGGCTTTCCCAATTTGGAAACTTCATGTTTATCCATTCCGACGAACTTTAAACCCTCGTAACTTTCTCGTCGTATATTCGATTCCGATAATTCTCATGGCCACAAACTTGTCTCGACATGATCTTCAATTATTATCCAAAGTCAAACACATCGGCCAAACGGATAAAAAGTCAACCCTTCAACCAACACATATTTAATCGACTAAATAACCAACAATCGGAAATAATCACAACTTAATCTTCGTAACTCAGAAAAATGCTCCGGAAGTTTCCACAAACTCGAAATTAAATTCTGAACAACTTCCGTGAAGAAGCCGAAACCAAATTCTCGACTGGTAATTTAGTCGCTAACAAACGTGCCATTTAAATCAATTTCCGTCGAAACTTCCAATATTCATAACTAATTCCTCGGTCGTCCAAATAACGATCCGGAACCGCCTACGAACTCGTAATCACATGTAGAACAACTCTCGAGAAGAGACCCAGCTCTAATTCTCGGCCAATGATTAATTCGATAGCAAATCCAGCGATTCAAATACTGCCGAAACTCTGCGACTACGCAGTAACTCACATATATAGCTGATCATACTGCTGATTCTGGTCTGGGTCGTCACAAATCCACCCCCCTTAGAAAATTTCGACCTCAAAATTTCCAAGTCTGCCGACAAAAGTAGGAGCACTGCCTCTGCATACTGCTCAACTCTCCAGCGACAACATCGACTGAACAACTCTGATCACAAACTCCACAATAAGAGACAATTCCGTGCTGGAATCCTTGTACCCTCAAATCACAAATCTGAACTGGCTCACATAATCGCCAAGTGTTCCTACATAAGGAACAAATAGGGTATACAACACATAGCAAACCTGAAACATAGTTCCGCCACACGGAACACAACACACATAAAAGCCAACACTATAGGCGATGCCGACCCACACGGCATAACACAAACTCGCCTATGGCCACACACGGATCAAAATAACATAGCAAATCTCAACTCAACACATTCATATCAACATAACTCAAACGTCGAACTCAAGCAATAATCAGCCCATTTCCACTAACCTGACAGTTTGTGGTAACACATTCCACAAAATCAGAATCAAACATCAACTCAAACTCAAACTAAACCAAACTTCCTCCAGCACAATGGAGTACAACGTCGTCCTCAAAACGACATCAAGCAATATCAACACCATAGTGGCCCACAAACTGGTACTGCATGCAATCTCGAACAACTGAAACTGCTGGTCCCAAATCCTCTGGAACTGCAACACCGAGGTCCATAACATGCCCTCCAAGGCCTGAATAATCCTCGAAGATCGCTCGCCAATCTGAGGATAAGAACCGGTACTAATTTGTAATCTGGTCCCCAATGATGGCTGCAAAGCTTGCCAACACACAGTCGTAGCTGATTATCTCGGTCAGCGAACTGGAACATAAGTACACCACGTGAATGGCCAATCTCTATCAAACACAGGTATACCAGCCTGCCACTGAAATCCTTTCCCGAAAGTACAAGGGAACGTACTAAATTCATCAAATGGTCCACAAAAGTCTGACAACTGGTATCACCAACCAAAGTGCATACAAACACACACAAACACAGCACAATCGCCACGTCTAACCGGAATCTCAAATGGCTGACACATCTCGGCAAATCTCTGCCTCCTAGCTATCGCCAGTCGAAAAAAGTGGCATCTGTACACACAAGCTGCTACATTGCTCTTCCATGTTGCACTACGAGTAGAAAACTCGAAGTATCTGATACATCTCCGCATCACTAGCGCCAAACACGCGCAAAATCACGAGCCTCAACACCATCATACTCGAACTCAGCTCTCGTAGCCCACACTCGGCTAACACGGAGACTCGAGCCACACATACACACATGCAATACTGAAGCGCCTAACTCTCGACTGAATGCACCAACAATAACATCATCCGAAACGGATGGTCAAAGTACAACCTCTAGCCTTTCCCGAACAAGCTCAAAGGTGCAGCCATAGTCGTTAGTCGACTCCATCCATCGACACTGCTTCAAGCCCAAATCTGGCCGAAAATGCAAGTGGATGAAACCCAAGAGATCAGTGTACGTCCTACACTGCGCTGCACGCCATAGCAGTAGTATCTCGAACTCCTCAATGCTAACATAAGGACGGCTACACCTAAACCACATATAGGATACGTAGCCACATAAGGTTTCCACTGCCTGGAACAATGAGCCACCGCTCTGCTGCACATCATTAAAACATAACCAAAAACCAAATCTCGATGCAACGCCATAACCCACGAACTCGTCGCAGTCATCAGGTAGGGTCAAAACCGAAGCAACGGTCAACCACCCTGCAGGAGTCAGTAACTCTCCTCGCGTGCATCAAACCACTCGAACTTGACACCTTCTCCGTCAAGCCGGAAAGTGAAGTGGCAATCCAGGAAAATCCTGTACAAGCCGTCGGTAATAGCCTGCCAACCCAAGAGACCCCTGATCTCTGGCACAATGGTAGGGCAACCCCAAATCAAAACGGCTTCAATCTGGTCAGGATCCACATCACTCACTCGGATAGCATCACACAGCTCAAAATCTTCATGCTAATCAGCCAAAACTAACACTGGTTGAACTTCACAACACCTGGTCATCTCGTAAAGTCCGCAAAACCACTTGCAACTGCTTCAGGTGCTGGCCCACACTCCTGGAATACCCCAGGACAATGCCAACGTACATGACCGCAACCTCGTCCAGAAACCGTCTGAACACCTGATCCATAAAGTCCACAAGAACTACGGGGCATTGGTCCACCAAACAGCGTGACCAAGAACTCCTGATGTCCACACCATGATCCGAAAGTCAACATAGCCACATCTGACTCACCGAACCACAACTGATGGTATCCGAATCCGAAATCAATCTTCGTCAAGACTGAAGCTCGCACAAGCTGATCAAATCACTCGTCAACCCGAAGCGGAGGATACTCACTCTCCTCTGAAGCAAATCGAGCTTCCGGTAGTCACTGCACCACCTCGACTAACCATCTATCATCCGCACAAACAATTCTACAGCACACCACGAAATTACGCGGGGTCGCACGAAGTCTCCTGAAACCTACTCCAGCAACTCCTGGAGTCGAAATTGTAGCTCCATCAGCACCGCTGGCTCCGAACGACTAGATGCCGGTAAAATGAGTTCAGCGTCCGGTACAAGCTCAATAGTGTAGTCGATCTCCCGAACTAGAGGAACACCTGGTAACTCCTCCAAAACACACCTGGAAACTCGGGAACCATGCACCTCAATGTCGTCAATGTCGGGCACAGCAACCGAAGTATCCACAACATTGGCTAAGCAAGCAACACAAACCGTCTCCATCATCTGCCCGACCATCACCACGAAACAGTATCTTGGGAAAACCTGGTCGTCAAACACAACCTCCTCCTCGAGGCTCTCGAACATCGCCAAATGCGTCGACCGTAAATCCATACTCACAAGCACACCAAAACCACAATGTCCAGCTATAACAGATCCGCGGCTAAGCCATATCCTCCAACAAGGATCTCGCAACCTCCGGATGAATGCAACACTCTCCAAGACCTCGGAAGTTGAGATGCAGGTACAATAGCCATGGATACCAAGCAACAGTAACCTCGGAGAAAAGTCTTTCCTCAAACAAGGTCATGGCACGAACTCCAACATGCCCAATTAGCCACCCACATCAATTGCAACTTGCTGAATAACTCATCAAAAGGCAACATTGGTCAGACTTCAGGTACAACATGAGGATCTCCTCGTGAACTCTGAGCTGTCAAACCGCTAAAACAGCTGGCTGAGGGTGCTCCCTCGTAACGTGACCCTCCTGGCCACCACAATGGCAACTGAGAGTACTCCACGAACACAAGTCACTACGACACCTGCTGCGAGAAAGGATAACCAACGATCACCCAACTCATGCCACATGAGCAAGCCTGCTACTCTGTGATCTCCACCATCACCAAACGGATCAGCAGAGGATCCTCAACATAATCGAAAAGACCACAGCCTGATGAAGTCACTGATCCCGAAATGTCAGAACTCAACCACATCAAAAACTCGACTAAGTCCACTTCCCTCAAACCATCACATCAAAAACCGCGTACACATTTCCTTTTCATTAGCCTCGCCACTGAGTGCAGCACACTAAGCTCCTCACGGCAATCTCGAGGCATATCAATCAGACTCTCTCTAATGCTCAGGTTCAAACTCACCTCGAACTTCGTGCACCGCTCCCTCTAAAGCCACATAACTCGTGCAAATAAGGACAAACATGTGAACAATGCATCTCTGCCTCAGGTGGTTAAACACACCACATTCGAATGCTGGGTAGCCTGATAAACCATTACCGTAAATACAACACCCTGAATGTAGGACATGGAGTCGCAACCGAAACTCACACAATATCAGCCCACCAAATACAACAAACTGACTCAGGCACACATCACTGCCACAAATCTCAGCTCTGAGGCAACATATAGACGCTCATATACACATCCCCAGGCAAACCGTGCCACACATATCTCTGAACTCTAAATACTCATACAAATCCACTGTTCTCTGGCAAATCGCGCGTCGAATGATCCTCAATAGGATCCACAACCGAAACGACACGGAAAGCACGTTAGGAGGCATCCTAATGAATACAATATCGTTCACAACAAGTGGAACGTAATCATGGAACTTCAAATATTTGAAAGCATACAATACCCGGAATTTGATGATTATTCGCCGGCCGGTCGGGTCACTATTCCAGACATGCTGTACATTCTCAAATATCCTTAGTAAACACGACTACAAAAGTCTACAGAACCTATAACCTAATGCTCTGATACCAAGCTGAAAGGACCCAACCCCGATTTAGCTTCCTAAATCGGAATCAAACTCTTCCGAAAACACGAACCAACAAAAACTTTTCGAAATTTGGGCAGAGTTTCGTTACTAGCGTAGAATTACCATTACCTGCACGCAGAAAATACACTTCATCCTATGCCACAAAAAGCAAACCGTGGGCACCAATCCCATCCGGATTTCTCAATATATCAACAGTAAAGTAAACAATACATATAATATATACTTTAATGAAATCCGGTGTAAAATCGTATAACATATATCACAGAAAGCTCAGAGCGACATCTAATACATAACCATATACGTATACCACAGTAGGTAGAACAATAAACCTACTGGATGAAACAAAGTAGCTCGAGCACTATGTCTCCGACCACGACGTGCGACACCAGAGCCTGAACTGCAAACTGGGCACGGAAACCGAAAAACCCAGGGGAAAGACAATAAACACGTTAGAGTGAGTGGACGAAAATAAATGTCTTTCACCAAGTAATATATATAATAAAAACATATGCGAGTCGAAAGCATAAATAATCAAATGGTACACAAGGGAGACTCTAACGCCTCACGTATACGGAGCATGCATGAAAATCCCACGGGGTCGCTCGTGGACACACCCGTGCTAGTACAGTCCGAATCACGGGATCCCAGACCCACACGTGATTCTAGCCAGAAAGGCCTCAGGTCAAAGGTCTGCCTCCCCCCGGTAAAGACCTCGGGTCAGGAGTCACAGCCTCCCCTGGAATAAAGCCTACCATCGGGGATCAGCCGAGAGGCAAGTGTATCGATACAACAACGTAACCACGACTGTACTCCGTGTAAACCAAATCATAAACATTTCGATGCAAATGCATGAACAGCATATAAGTATATGTATACTCGTATACGTATATCCGTATAAGTATAATCGTATAATCGTAAAACACATGCTCATGTAATCCGAAATCTCATATGCATGCTCAAGTTCATAAAACATATATCAAGACTCGCAAATAATCCGTGAAAAGAAATGTCCACTCACAGACTGGCGTAACGCGTATCGCGTTAACCCGTGATCCGGCGGAATGTCCCTCGCCAAACAAACGATCACGAACACCTGAATATTCACAAAATCCATATCTCAAAATCATATCTCGACAATGCAAGACAAATCAGGAGAAACCACCGTTCCCGGAAACACATAACTCAAAGCCGACGAATCGTCGAAAATCCACATATAACACCTCAATACCTCGCTTTACATTCAGACGCTCAACTCGATCAGGGCGCGATTTCTAGTCAAATGACATGCAACTTGCCGAAAGTCCAAAGAGTCAAACTTTGACCGTTGACCGCCGTTGTCCGCCGTCCACGGCGGCGCCACTGTTGACCGGAAGAATTCACGGCGGAGCAACCCCTATTCCATGCAAAACCACCCACTGAGCAACTTCCATAACTGCACCGATGTCCAATTCTCACTCTAACATGGTCAATTTCATGAAAAACCGAATGTACACACAAATTTCAAATCCAAAATTCTCCTTCCACAATCAAAATTATAACTCCAAACTTACATGGTAGCTTCATGGTGATGAGGGCTACAAAGCCCACCCCAAAATTCAGCTCGAATCGGCCTGAAAATCAAAACCCGAATTCGCCAAAAACCCTTGAACTTTGGCAGGAAAATTCTTCCTCTTCGGCGAGTCTTGGAGTGCGTGGTGGCCGGAAATAGGTAGAGGGTGCCGGGACGAGTTGATTGGTTCCTCCCCCGTGGCCGGAGACGGCCGAACGGCAGCTCGCCGTCGACCACCGTGGCCACCGTCGAGATTCTCTTCCAAGGCCGAGTTGACTCGGTCAACTCACCAGTCAACAATATAAATGGCAAGGTTTGACTTCCCAAACTGGTAACTTGCTATTTATAGGCTTTCCCAATTTGGAAACTTCATGTTTATCCATTCCGACGAACTTTAAACCCTCGTAACTTTCTCGTCGTATATCCGATTCCGATAATTCTCATGGCCACAAACTTGTCTCGACATGATCTTCAATTATCATCCAAAGTCAAACACATCGGCCAAACGGATAAAAAGTCAACCCTTCAACCAACACATATTTAATCGACTAAATAACCAACAATCGGAAATAATCACAACTTAATCTTCGTAACTCAGAAAAATTCTCCGGAAGTTCCCACAAACTCGAAATTAAATTCTGAACAACTTCCGTGAAGAAGCCGAAACCAAATTCTCGACCGGTAATTTAGTTGCTAACGAACCTGCCATTTAAATCAATTTCCGTCGAAACTTCCAATATTCATAACTAATTCCTCGGTCGTCCAAATAACGATCCGGAACCGCCCACGAACTCGTAATCACATGTAGAAAAACTCTCGAGAAGAGACCTAGCTCCAATTCTCGGCCAATGATTAATTCGTTAGCAAATCCAGCGATTCAAATACTGCCGAAACTCTGCGACTACGCAGTAACTCACATATATAGCTGATCATACTGCTGATTCTAGTCTGGGTCGTCACAACTACACTTGGATGTATTCCATGGAAAGGTACAAATGATTCATACATTTGGTTTGCCTCTGTTTTTATATGTAAATTCTTATTTTTTAAGTATCATAACATGCAGTTGTTAACTTGTAGACAATTGGGAGCCTACAAGGACTATGTGAAGAATAAATCTGCACCTGAAGGGTGTATCGCTGAAGCATATATTGCGCACGAGTGTATAACGTACACCAACTTGTATTTGGGAGCGCTAGAGGACCCCCAACAACAGATGCCGATAGATGAACCCCAGTTCGACCTTTCTATCATCTCCAATGACGTGGTAGTACATTGAAGCTTGCCAAAGTCGTACAAGTTGGGTGGAAATGAGGTATCCATTGCCCACTGGTCGGTACTGATTAACTGTCCAGAAGTACAATATTGGAAAAACTATCATCTTCACTGCCCTGCTATTGCCGGAAATGTTGATTACCACAACAAGACGTTTGCAAACTACTTTGGTCAATGGGTAAGGGTATATGTGTATATATATTATTTATATCCTTATATAACATGTGTGTACGTGGTTTTCTTTTTCTATGTTCATAATTTATGGTGTACCTGGTTTCTTATCGTTTTCAGATGAACCATGTAGCAAATGATGGTTGCCCAGAGTGGTCAAACGAATTGAGGGTCTTGGCGATGAAACCGATAGCTTCAAAAGTTTACTCGATGTGTCAGGTCAATGGCGTGAAATTTATATGTGAAAATCGAGACGGCCGACTGAAATCACAGAATTGTGGGGTGATGGTCCATAGTGGGCAGGATGGCGTTGACTATTACGGTGTCCTTCATTCAGTTGTTGAACTAATTTATGGGAACCGCATGAAAGTGCACTTGTTCAAGTGTAGATGGTTTGATACTAGCTCGGAGAACACAAGGATCGATCAGTACAGAATATTTTCGGTGAATACTGCTACAAGCAGGTATAAAGAAAACCCTTTCGTTCTTGCCACATCAGTAAAACAAGTGTTTTACCTTGACGATCTTCTCAACAAAGTCCTGTGGAAGGTGGTAAACCATGTTGCTCATAGAAACATATACAGTGCTACCACACTTGGTGAGACCGCAGATGATGAAGAAGTTACTACATACCAAGAGCCGAGCGCTTTTGACATTCTGGAATCATCTACGATTCGCCTTAATAATGTGAGATCTGGGAGTGTGGTTCGAATTACTGGAGCAGAACTTCTCGATGTTAATCCAAATGAAGTTGACGCTGATTCAGATGACGAGGAGCGGCACATATTGCCAGAGGTTACCTATGAAACCGAGTCAGACTCAAGTGATGAAGATGATTATGATTATCATCCTTATTACGTTAATGATGTACATATTTTAGTATATATAAACGTGCATGTATATTTGTTATATAAACGTGCATGTACGTATTTATAGTCGTAAATTATAGTCGGAAATTATAGTCGGAAATTCTAGTCGGAAATTATAGTCGTAAATTATTGTCGGAAATTCTAGTCGAAAATTATAGTCGGAAATTATAGTCGGAAATTCTAGTCGAAAATTATAGTCGGAAATTATAGTCGGAAATTCTACTCGAAAATTATAGTCGGAAATTATAGTCGGAAATTCTACTCGAAAATTATAGTCGTAAATTGTAGTCAGAAATTCTAGTCGAAAATTATAGTCGTAAATTATAGTCGTAAAATGGCCAGAAATTGGTTGGAAATTGGTCGAAAATTGGCTGTAAATTGGTCAAAATTGGTCGGGAATCACTATCATTACCAATGAGTTGATAACTCGTTGGTAATAGTATTACCAACGAGTTACTTATCAACTCGTGGGCAATACTAACTCGTTGGTAATAGTATTGCCCACGAGTTAACTCGTAACTCGCCGGCAATACTTCGATATTTCCCAGGAGAGGCAGCTCGAGCTTCCTCATTTCTTCACCTCTCTCTCTTCCTTGAAAACCCTAAAACCCCATCTCTTCCTCACCTAGCTCGCCGCCCTCTCTTCAAACCTCTCTTCATCTCCTCCCCTCTCCCCTTTCCACACAAAAATACCTAAACCCAAAAACCCCAAATCTCCTCTAACTCTCCTCCCCTCCTCCTCTCCTCCTCCCCTCCTCCTCTACCTCCTCCCCTACCTCCGCCGCCGGAATCCGAGCTCGAGGATGACAGGTCCGATCCCCTAGCTCTCTCTCTCTCTCAATTTTTGTTTTTTATAATTATGAATATATATATATATATGCATTTAATTATATTTGTATGCATTTTAATTAACTTGATTAATTTAGTTTTGGGTGATGTTTTAATTTTTAATAATTATTAGGCACGTGTATGCATGTATATATGTGGAAAATATTTAGGTAATTTAAGCTGATTTAATTGGATTAATTGATATATATAGTTGATTGATAATCAAGGTATATTTTTAAGGTGTTGAATGGGCAAATTAAGGTGATTTGGATTAATTGATATATGTAATTTAAGGTAATTTAAGGTGTTGGGGAAATTAAGGTGATTTGGATTAATTGATATATGTAATTTAAGGTAATTTAAGGTGTTGGGGAAATTAAGGTGATTTGGATTAATTGATATAGTTGATAATTTAAGGTATATTTGTTAATTAATTAATTCGTTAAATAAGCATTTGGGTAATAATTAATTGATATTTTGATAATTAAATTCGTAATGATCGATATGATATGATGCAATTTAATTTAATGTTTAATGTTTAATTTAATGTACGATATCATAACCGCTAGAACCGAAACCGGAACCGAACGGTTCCGATTCCAAACGGTTCTAGCGGTTATCGGTTCAAAACGGTTCCGGTTCTAAATGGTTCCCATTCCAAACGGTTATCGGTTCCAATAATTAGTCCTGGATTCGATTCTATGAAAAACCGGCACCGGAACCGTTTGGAACCGGAACGGTTTGGGACCGGAACCGTTTGGAACCGGAACAGTTTGGTTCCGGTTCCGGTTCCGATTCTAGCGGTTATCGGTTCCAAACTATTCCGGTTCCAAATGGTTCCGGTGCCGGTTTTTTCATAGAACCGAGTCCAGGACTAATTGTTGGAACCGATAACCGTTTGGAACCGGAACCGTTTGGAATTTGGATTCGTTTGGAATCGGAACCGTTTGGAACGGGAACAGTTTGGAACCGGAACCGTTTGGAACTGATAACCGCTAGAAATGGAACCGGAACCGAACGATTCCGGTTCCAAACGGTTCCGATTCGAAACGGTTCCGGTTCCAAACGGTTTCGGTTCCAAACGGTTCTGGTTTCAAACGGTTCCGGTTCTGGTTTTTCATAAAACCGGATCCAGGACAAATTGTTGGAACCGATAGCTGTTTGGAACCGGAACCGTTTGGAACTGGAACCGTTTGGAACCGATAACCGCTAGAGCAGAAATTAGAACCGAACGGTTCCGGTTCCAAACGGTTCCATCCTTAATTTTCATAGAACCGAATCCAAGAATAATTGTTGGATGTGCAGGAGGTTTTGCTGAAAATTGGCTTGGAGGCATTAAACGGAGAGGGAGTAGATCCAGTGGAGGGAGCAGTAGTCAAGCTTCCTCAGCCGCAGTCAGCAACACGTGCAGTGGCCCAATGATGAATGCCCGCACACAAATGTTGCTAGCTGCGTGAGGAGAGGAGGAAGCTGCACGATCCGGATCCGTGCAACCTCTAGTCCAGCATCGAGCCTCAGTCAACAGACCCTCAGTCAGCAGACCCACAGACGAGCGACACTCAACGGGGGCATCAGAGACTCCCTTTATCCGAATGCCCCCTATTGGCCCGGTGCCTACTCCCGTTTCACGGGAATCATCTGAGGCAGATGGTGCTGGCGCCTCATAGTCCAGGCCTTGTCTATCTCCGTCGTTCGGTCTCTTCCTGCCCGACGAGATTCCTATGATCCCTGAATTCGATGATAGGGGGAGCCCTATTTATATTGAAGGACGGCCGGAGTTCCTGAGCGTGGAGGAAGCGTACAACTTCATCCCGTTCGACCCCGTGTATCTTTGGAGTGCGAGGTGCACCAACCAGTAAACGGACGATGCAGGTAAATTTTATTTACCAAGATTGATTACTTAATTATTACTTAAGACTATAAATAGTGTCAATTAATAATATCAATTTGTTGACATTGTATTATTAGGCAATTTCGTTAATGACACTGGAAAACGAAAGACTAGAGGCCCCTGTACCGGTAAGAATCTTGAGCAGGCCACCGGGGGAAGGAAAACGATCATTAAAGCCAATGAGGGTGGTGAGGTGATCGAGACAGAAAACACCACGCGAAAGTATGCCAGCATGGCCGGGGCCGTCGTGCGGGACAAGGTCCCAATGTTGTGGCCAGATTGGGGATCTGTGCCTCTCTACGTGAAGATGCAAGTGCATAATGCACTGAGTGTGAGTTAAATCTTATTTTCATTTCATAAATTTTACATTTATTAATTAAGTCCGAATAAATAAATAATTTTACCGTTTATATATTCATCTTGCAGCTGTGGTTTGACGTGGATGAATGCCTTATTCACATGTGGGTAGAGCGTCAACTACATATCAGGTGATGTGATTCGACTTATTTGAGTATATATCAAGTTAGATTTTTGTTTATCAAGTGTTTTAATATCTCTAACTTTTTTTTCTGGTGTTAATATAGGTATAAAGAGTGGAAGAACGAGCTTTCAAAACATTACACACAGTATAAGGAGCTAGGCCGAGGTTCAACCCCTAGCGAATTCCGGTTTAGGGAATACGAGTGGCTGTGGCTGGTAGCCCACTTCGAGCACCTCAAAGCGAAGGTATGCATCCTGAATATATTTTACAACCCTAATGTATCGTATCACATTGAAATAGTTAGTTACTAATTTTTTTACATATGTTTATCAAACAAGGCGATTTCCAAGACGAACAGGGAGAACAGATTGAAAAACACCAAGGCACATCATGCAGGTTCACTCAACTATTTGGGTTGGTCGAGTAAGGCGCAGCAACAACAAGAAGTCAACTCGTTGGTGTTTGTTCATCAGAAGTTCTATCCGCAGTGCCCTGAAGAAGCGGTAAGTCTTTAGCCTCATTATTTTGTAGTTCACATATGCATGTGTTAATAAAACTATTTTTCTCTATTAATTTATTTTTTTTAATAATACGTTATTCATATTCGCTTTTCAATTAGGCGAGAGTGGAGGAAGCGATCACAGAAGTCACCATGAATATAGCTCGAAACAACCATCCTGACTGCTCGGAGGAAGAAGTGACCCAGTATGCCTCTCAGATCGATCCGCTTGATCGCCCTATAGTGGCTCAGATCATGGCAAAAACGTGCAGGACTGGAAAGAATACCTACTACTGCAGGGGAATGGGCTCGGCGGCGAAGGAGTATTGAAGAACACTTCGGAATACTCTAGGGGGTCAAGAACTTCTTCTAGGAACTCTAACCTAGCAGCGGAGCTTCAGAGGACGCAGAGGGAGTTAGAGGAGCAAAGGAGGCAGATGGAGGAGATGCGACAATTGGCCGAGCAGAAGGCAGTCAGAGATGCCCAGTACCGGGTGATGGCCGAGCAACACCGAATTATAGTCCAGCAGCAGACACAAATGTTCACATGGATGCAGACGATGTACGCGTGCCAGACTACCAGACAACCGCTCCCCACACCTCCCCCGGTCCCTGTGCTCAACACTGATCCACCACCGCAGCAGTCACCGCCACAGCAAGACCAGGGTAGCCACCGGAGTTCAAATGATTACGTCCACATGGATTTCTTCGACCCTTAGTGTAGTTGTAGTTTATTTTCGTATTGTTGCTGTTTGTACTGTACGTTGGACAATTATGTATGTACTGTTGAACTTGTATTTGTACGGTTTCTGTTTTTTAGTGCAGGTTCTGGAATTGGGCCCAATCCAGAACCGGCGACTTGGACCAAAGTCGTCGGCAATACCCCTCATTTTCCAGCCACGGCGGAGCAATATTGCCGGCGACTCAAGTTGCCGGCAACGATCCAGGGCATTACCGGTGACTCAAGTCGCCGGTAATGCCCTCCATCATTGCCGACGACTTGAAAATTAAGTCACCGGTAATACTTTCACCGGCGCCAAATTTTCGGCGAGAGTATTACCGGCGACTTGTCGCCGGTAATGACTATCACCGACGACAAAAAAAGAAAGGCCAGCGACTTTAAGTCGTCGGCAATACCCTTAAATGTTGTAGTGTATGTCACATATATCTTCTATTGTCATCAGTTTTGGCATATGTCCATAATAGCATTCCTCAATCATACACTACCAGAAGAATAACTATAGCCGACGACTTGGTGTCGTCGGTCTGTTTCCTTTCATGTTCGGTCATAGCCTATATCCGACGACACATCGTCGGTTATAGTCTCGTCGGTAATTGACCGTCGGTGATACTATAACCGACGATGAATTAGGGTTATCGTTGGAAAAAAGGGAGACTAAAGGCAACGATGGTTTATCGTCGGGCATAGTTTCAAACTATAACCGACGATGTCATCGTCGGTTATAGTTTTCCCCATGGTCAAAATGGTTGACCGTGGAGAAAACTATAGCCGACGATGTTGACACATATCGTCGGTTATAGTTATTAATAATAACTTTTTTTTTGCAGGTTCTGGGTTTTATCCCAAAACCTGCATTCCCAAATAATCACAAATATTGTTCAAATTGCACATCAACAACCATTGAAACTATAGTAATAAATTAATAAAAAAAACCGAAATCGTTCAAATCTGTATACATATGCATGCGTACGTAGTAAATAATTAAAATAAAAACCGACAATTGTTCAAATCTACGGGTGTCCTAAATCTATGTGATCAAACGGATTGTCATCAGATGGTTGGTCCTGGTCTAGCTGAGGTTGCGGATGAGGCTGAGGCTGAGGCTGAGGCTGTGGCTGTGGCGCACCGAAAATAGGCGGGGGAGCTATTTGGATTCCAGATGCCTGCAGCTGTGCATAACAGTGCTGCATCCATGTCCCCATCTGCTGCTGCTGTTCGGCCAACCGATTCTGCTCTGCGGCTCGCGCATGCTCCATCTCCTCCATCCAACGCCGTTGAGCTTCCATCTCAATTGCTTGTCTATGAAGCTGGTCCTGTACCTCATTAGTCCTCGAAGATGATGATGATCCCGATCTGCGAGAGAATTCAGGGGTTTGCTTCAGCAGCCCTTGACCCCACTTTCCGGAACCCCTGCAGTAGAATGTGTTCTTCCCTGGAGGGATCGCAGCTGACATAATCCTGGCCCTGACGATCGGATCAGATCGATCAATCTGATCAATCGGGAGTTCCGCATCGGGGGTGTCGGGATAGAGCTCTCTCGCCACTTGAGTCAACACCTCCGGAATCGCCTCCTGAATTCTCGCCTAATTTACAAAGAACAATAAAATATTAATTAAAAAATTATATCTAAATAAATAAGAAATAAGTTTATTTTGTTATAAGGACACTTACAGCATATTCGGGGGATTGCAGATACGCGTGCTGCATCGTATAGACAAGGGGATCCTCTTCTGGGTGGTTGGCCGCCTCCTCGATCCAACCCGAGTATGATCTGGAACTGGCATGATGATTTTTGGTGTTTTTGGCCCGGTTCCTTATGTTGACTTCAGAAAGAGCCTGCTCGATTAATCCAACATCAACATAAAAACACTCATTAGCGAAATAATTTAAGGGAAGTACGATAAAACAAAAATTTAATCGATGGAAGGTTGCGTACCTTCAATTTCGGGTTGTTGAAGTGAACCACAAGCCATCGCCACTCGTACTCCTTATAACGAAACTCGCTAGGGGTACCCGAATGATCGTCGCCGTACTTTTTTCAATGCTTCTTCAGCTCACCCTTCCACTCCTTATACCTATATATACCCATAAAATCAAGCGTTAGTAACTGACAACATTGTATGAACATAATCAAAAGAAATGAAAAAAATTGAAAAAAATTAAATGCCAGTCTGCAAACCTGCTCCCATGCACTTCATCCGCCCACGTGGGTCTAATGTCTGCATCCACACGGAACCACCTCTGCAATGCATATATATATATCAATAATATTAAAAATTTATTTACAAAATTTACATAATGAATATACAATTCAACTCACCGACAACGCATTATTCAGCTGATATTTGACGGATTGAGCACTGAATTCCAATCTGGCCACAACATTGGGACTCTATCCCGTATGAGGCTGCCCGCCATCCCCGCGTACTTTTGAGTGACCTTTCTCTCGATCACTTGCCCTCTATCCCCGGTCGGAATCATAACTTGGCCACCACCGCTAGCCTGAATGGCGTCGTCCAGTAACCTTTCGACGATGAGGCCTTTGGTTCTCTTCTGTTTATCACTGGGCACGATCTCGCCTATCACATATATATGTAGACGATTTTTTAAACATCAACACCTAATTGAATTGCCATTATTACTAAGTAAAAAGATATCACTAATTAATATTTACCTGATTCGTCGGTGCGTTGTCCCGGAATCCTCACACTCCAGAGAGGTTCCGGGAAGGGTACATACGCATATGCCTGGTCCGGGGTAATGAACCCTAGATGTCCCGGAACAGGCATCCCGTCGGAATCGACGTGAGGTATCGTCGGGATTTCCAACGGTAAGAATAAGGTAGACGGCGGGCATAGTCGCATCCTCGCCGAGGACTGAGTGGATCCACCAGCCTCCTCGGAAGAATGAGGAGCTGTCTGGTGGATGGCGGGGGAAGGGTCCTCGCGATGAATGTCCGGCATTCGGACGGAGGATTGAGTCGCACTATTCGTTTCCGGCGTGCGACTAACCTCTTGAACCCTACTCGCGCCTGAGGATCGAGGAGGCTCGAACTGCTGCTGCTGAGGTTGTCCCTCGCCCATCAGTCTACGGTGTCGAGAGGTCTGCGGAATACTGTAATTGTTGCCGACGCTGGTGGATCCTGATGCGGACTGACTTCCGGTGCCCTCATCCCCACGTCCCGATCTCTCTCTCCCTCTCGACCTCCCCCTCGAGCTCGACCCCCCTCGGGAAGCACCGCAATTTAACCAATTCATCGTTGCAATAAAATTATAAAAATTCAAAATAATTCCTAATTCATCGAAAAATTCGAATACATATTCCAATATATATCAATAATCCAATACATAAATATTCCAATATATATATCCAAAAATTCCAATAATTCCATAAAATCCAATATATATAATTCCAATAATTCAAGATATAAATATTCCACAAAAATTCCAATAATCCAATATATAAATCCAATATATATTCCAATTTATAAATTCAACACAAAAAAATATATTCAATAATATCCAACAATCCACTAAATTCAACACAAAAAAATATATTCAATAATATCCAATTTAATTAAATTAATAAGAACACAATATATATATAAACCAATTAATTAATAATTCTACACTTAAACAATCCAAAAAATAATCCAATAATTCCCAATATAATCCAATAACTCCCAAAAATCCAAAAAATCAACACAAAAATTCTAATAATTCCATCAAATCCCAAAAAATGAACACAATAATTCCAATAAATCCCAAAAATTAACAATAATTCCCATCACTTACAAAATTCAAGCAAAATCCAATATATATTCACACAATGAACATAATGAATCCACATTATCGATAAACAAAGTAAAAAAATTAAAATCTAACCTAAAATTCCAATATATAGGGATTTAGGGATTTAGCTAAAACCTGTTTTTGGTTTAGAGAGATCCTGTTGATGAGTGAGGGCTTGATTGAGATTGAGAGAACCTTCCTCGATCTTACTTGATGGAACAAGAGGGCTTGACTGAGATTGAGAGAGAATGGATGAAGATCGAAATGAAACTGCCCGAAACGGTGCCAGTTCTGGGATATAACGCCAACTATAGCCGACGATATAAGTATCATCGTCGGCCATAGTATACCCGTAACTATAACCGACGATATTTGATATGAATATCATCGGTTATAGTTTTTTTATTTTTTCATATGCCGGTTATATATATATAGTGTACTTAATAGTTATTATTATATAATAATACGAAATTATTATTAAAAAACGGAAATTATGTTAAAAGCCTAATTAAATTAAAATGGCATTTAATTTTTTTGGCTATATATATATATGTTTAAATATTAATATTTATTACTATTTAATAATACGATATTTATTCGAATATCGTCGGTTGGCTTGCAGCAATTTAATCGACACAATTTAAAGTCGATCATCTGAATATAATTTCCGTTACATTACACGTTCAAACTCAAAATAACATACATATATACACTAAGGCGCATAGTCAGAATCATCGCTTGAGTCTGACTCTGTTTCCGAGTTAATTTCAGGTAAGATGTGTATGCCCTCGTCACTTGAGTCTTCATTGTCTTCATTTTGATTAACATCAATAAGATTCGGTTGAGGAATTCGTACCACACTGCCCTGTCTCACATTATTAAGGGGAATTGTTGAGGTTTCAGGAATAGCAGTTGCGTTCGGCTCTTGGTATGCACTGACTTCTTCATTATCCGAGGTCACACCAAGGGTTGAGGCACTGTATATGTTTCGTGGAAGAGCATGGTTAACCACTTTCCACGCGCCTTTATGCACAAGATCATCAAGATAGAACAATTGTTTCACCGCTGTGGCCAACACAAACGGATCATCTTCATACCAGCTTGTAGCAGTATTCACAGAAAAAATCCCGTATTGATCGGTCCTTGTGTTCTGAGGGTCGGTATCAAACCATCTACACTTAAACAAGTGCACGGTCATGCCTTCCCCATATATTAATTCGACAACTGAATGGAGAACACCGTAATAGTCAACTCCATTTTGCCCACCATGCACCATTACCCCAGAATTCTGTGTTTTTCGTCTGACATCTCTATGTTCACAAATAAATAGCACGCCATTTACCTTACACACAGGATAAACTCTGGAAGTTACCGGTTTCTGCGCCAAGAGCCTCAATTCGTGTGACCACTGAGGGATACCATCATCTTGTACATGATTCATCTGAAAATAATCATTTATTAACTTAACTATAAATAGGATGCGAGACATGCACTTAACAGCATATATAATTTCAATTTATTTATAAACGTACCCAGTTGCCAAAATAGTTTGCGAACGTCTTGGTGTGGTACTCAACATCACCGGAAATAGCAGGGCAGTAAAGGTGCAAATTTTTCCAATATTGAACTTCTGGACAGTTAATCAATACCGACCAATGAGCAATGACTAGCTCATAAGGTTCCAACTTGTATGAGTTGGGCAATTTTCCAGAAACTTCTACATCATCAGAGATGATCGAAAGGTTGAACTGCCCTCCATCTACTGGCATATGTTGTGGAGGGTCCTCCAACGTTCCCAAATACAACTTGGTGTACGTTACGCACTCATGCGCAATATATGCTTCAGCGATACACCCTTCGGGTGCAGATTTGTTCATCACATAGTCTTTGTAGTCCCCTAATTGTCTGTAAATTGGTAATTACAGATCGAGCATGTTATGCTTATTGCAACAATAAGTGAATAAATAATATTAAAGATCGACATATATATAGCCAGATTCAAAGATGCATTACGTACCTTTCCATAGGATACATCCATGTGTAGTGTACTGGACCAGTAAGCAACAATTGTTCCGGAAGATGGAGCATCAGGTGAGGCATGATGCCGAAAAAGTTTGGAGGAAATATCCTTTCGAATTTGCACATGATAAAAATGATGTCCTGTTGCATTTCCAACAAGTCCGATTTCTTCACTTCTCTCGTGCATAACTTCTGAAAGAATCTTGACAAAGCCACTAACGGCTCCACCACCTCTTTGGGCAGGTACCCTCGAATGAAAACAGGGAAGAGGCGTTGAAGCAGTATATGACAGTCATGACTCTTTAGTCCGTACATCTTATTGTCTTTGAAGTTAACACATCGACTTATATTTCCAGCATAGCCTGAAGGATACCTGACATTACCCATCCAGCCAAAAATTTCATTCTTCTGGGCAGGCTTCATGGTATAAGGAGCTTGTGGCATTTTTTTCTTCCCATCTCTCAACCACAAATGTTTTCGCAGTCCCATCCTTTTAAGATCAATGCGTGCCTTCGGGCCGTCTTTAGTTTTTCCCTCCCAATTCAACACTGTGCCGACCACACTCTCGCACACATTTTTCTCTATGTGCATGACATCTAAGTAGTGTCTGATCAGCAACTTGGACCAATACGGAAGTTCCCAAAAAATACTTTTGTGTGTCCAGAATTTATACCTGTCGGGTTTGTTAGGTATTGACGCCACTATCTCAGGATGATTGCTTAGCTGCCCAAAATCGTATTCATTTAGCACTTACAATATTTCATCCCCCGTCCATCTCCTTGGCTGCTCACCTGTTTCCACAGTCCCATTAAATGCCTCAATATCCTCCCGAAATGGGTGATCATGTAGAAGCTAACAACGATGACGCATCTGTACAATCTTCCTGCAATGAGGTCTGCAACACTCAACCGTCATGCACTCTGGACAAGCCCTGTATCCCCTGGTAACGTTGCCCGACAACATCCCGCGTGCAGGAAAATCGCTAATGGTGCCAACAAGCATGGCATGCATCTGGAACATCTCATTTTTGAACTTGTCATAAGTGGGATGACCATGCTCACTCAAGTACTTAAGCTCCTCGATCAAGGGTCTCAAATACACATCGAGACACTTTCCTGGATAACCCAGCCCTGGAATTATCATAGTGAGCATATTGTATTCTTTCTTCATGCACATCCATGGAGGAAGGTTGTACGGTACCAAAATAACTGGCCATATACTGTATTGAAGACTCATGTTGCCAAAAGGGTTGAATCCGTCAGATAAAAGCCCCAGCCAAACATTTCGAACCTCTGATGAAAAATAAGAAAAATCCTTCACCATGTGCTTCCAAGCCTCTCCGTCAGCAGGGTGTATAAGCGTATCACCGTTAGGCAAATTCCTCTCGGCCCACCATCTCATAGCTTCAGCCGTGTGTGCAGACATAAACAACCGTTCTAGCCTATCTATCAGCGGAAAATACCGAAGTATCTTCACAGCTTTCTTATTTCCGGCAGGAGTCAACTTATACCTATCTGTACCACATACCGGGCATTCATCAAGGGATTCAAGATCATTCCCATAAACATCTTCACCCTAGAAGAGAAGACAATCATATCTATAAGCATGGATTTTGATGTAGGAAATGCCAAGATGTTTCAGGATCTGTCGCACCTTACGATGAGTGGTAGGAAGCCGATGACCGGGGGGCAACAACGAACCAGACCACTTTAGCCAATCATTAACAGCCTTCACACTCATATTGTTCTCCACTTTGAGCTTCATTACTCCCATAACACTTTCGAGAACAGATGCATTACACCCGTTGTACAACGGGGTCTGTTGGAAGGCAATGAGGTTGTTGTACTTGACCATACCAGCAGTGTTGACAGCTGTAGGTAATTGCTGGACTGGCTCAATATGAGGGAAGTCTCCAACAGCGGGAGGGATATCCGGTGCTTCAGCAAATATACCGCTCTCATGAGGAAACATATCGTTGATCAGACTTGTTGTTGGATCATTGGATGTAGATCCAGACTCAAAAAATTGTCCGTGATCATGTTGACCAACTGATGAGCTCTCACCGTGATAAATCCAGCATGTGTACTTATCCTAAAACCCGTTTTTCTTCAAGTGCTCCAATACTTTATCGATGTGAAAACGATATCGCTCGCTGCGACACTGACATTTCGTACACGGACAATAATGAATTGTCATCTCTCCACAATTAACTTTCACATATTCCACAAAACTTCTAATTCCACGGTGATATCTTACATCCCATCTTGGAAGACACATCCAACTCTTGTCCATCCTGAAAATTATAACTGCATGTATATATACCCATGATCTTATTAATTAAAATTTCATAGCTAGATATATATATATATCTATATATATATCGATATTCAAACTATATATAATTAAATTACATAATTTAATTATTCGATCTAGCCTACTCGATCCCTAACTAGCTAGCTACCTAATTAATTACAACACTAATCGAGCTAATCCCCCGCCATTTTCACCTTTGGCGCCAACAATGAGAGGTAAAATTAGCAGGGATTAAAAACCGCAAAATTTGATAATCCAAACCCCAAAAAACACTAATTTCGCGCCAAATCTTATTCTCATATAAAACCCAACCTCCGCCCGAAGACTCATTTTTTCCCCCTCTCTCTCCCTCTCCCTCTCTCCCGGCCCTCTCCATGTCTCCCCCGGCCCCCAATCAAACCACCACGTACCATATATCATCACCATCACAATAATATATAATCACAATATATATTATATATACCCATGCATAATTAATAATCACAATTAATCCTATAATTAATAATCACAATATATATAATCAATTACGTACTACGTACGTACTCCAACTCGATCAACTATCAATCACGTACTCAAATTAATCAACCATCAATTACTCAAACTCAACAATCGATCAATTAACTCTGATCCATCGATCAATCCATTCAAAATCAACATCATATGATCATATATATCAACAATCGATTAATTAACACATATACACATATATATATATATATACACGTACGTACCTATATATAATGAATCACGAACTCATTCTTCACAGTTTTCGACATCACCCAAAGATTTCTGAGCATTTTCAGTTTTCGCGGGAGATTTTTTTTGAATCACAGAGCTAGCTAGTTGCTGCCCAGATTGGATCTGAAATAAGAAACTATAGCCGACGATACCAATAACTCGTCGGTTATAGTCTGAAAAAAATCGTCGGTCTTAATTGAAAACTATACCCGACGACTTTTCGGCCACTATAACCGACGACAAGATTATCTAGTCGGAAAAAAAACTATGTCCGACGAGGTAATCCTGTCGTGGGTTGTAGTAAACTATACCCGACGAGAACCCTCCTCGTCGGTCATTTTTTGGGAATCTCGTCGGGTATAATAATTCTTCTGGTAGTGATAGCATGGATTGAGGATCCCTAGAGACATTCAATGATAGAAGTTAAACCTACAAACCTTTATGATATATCAAGATGATAAAAGAGATCAGAGAGCATGGTAATCATGCCATGAGAAATTCTATAGTTAAAAAATAATCAGGAAAAATAAAAACTAATAGTATGTGCTGCAAAGATACCAGATATGATTTAAATCATAATTCATACAAATATTTGTAGCTCAGTTCAAGTTCATACTATATCGACAAACTCTTAAATATGAAAATAATAACAAGCAGCTTCTATTTAGTCCATAAGATATCCCCTTTTATGTAAATAATTGAAACAAAGAAAGCACACATTTATGATATCCATTAAAGTTTTGAAGCTAGATAATGATCAAATTCAAACCCTTTAATTAACATGTTTTCAAAGAATTTCTTTTTTCTTATCTTCAGAGCTACTTATAACCGACAAAGCTTTAAGGCCCTTCATCCCAGTACATCACAAAATAAAGTCCTGGCATTAAAAAGTGGGAGACTGTACATTCAAAAAACATGAACATCTAAATGGATGTGAGGAAGTGAAAAAAGTTGCACATTTTTAAATAAAGATGTAATAAAGAAAATAAAGAAAAGCTACACATGTTACTTAGATTGCAGATTTTTGCCTCCCTAATTGAATACTTGTGTGAAAATAAAGAAAACAAACAGATCAAAGATGAAAAAATTCATGCCAGCAGACACAATAAAAAGATATATCTAAATACACTATTTTTAACAAAAGAAAATGTGCTGCAAGTAATTAGAATGAATAAGATCATCTAAACTTTAAACTAAAAAATACTACTATCCAACCTGTAACTCAAAAAAGTGATATCAGTTTACCTCCTCATCCACCAAGAAATAATGGAGGCCTTCATATTCCGTACTCTCAAATGGCCTCGGTCTCCATTGTAGTGAAACATTTGCCCGAAAAGTCATGCCAATCGTTAATGTTTTAATGTCCTTATTCAACTTCGTCATCTTTGATCCATCTAGGAATAAGAGAAAAATCATGAAAAATACCAACAGGGAAAATAATAAACACATACAAAAAGAATCCACGATACAGGAACAATATTAGGATTGTTGTCAAAGTAAGAAACAGAACTGAGATCTATATTAAAAAAAAGTAAATAAGCAGGAATGGATCTTATTGAAACACAGCAAGAAAAAGAATGAGTATGTGAGATTATGAAGACAACCATAATGATAGAAAGAAATAAGCAAAGTGCAAAACAATGTACGTAATTAACCAACTAAACATCATAACTACATGTCTACACCATCTCCAATTACAGTTATGCTTGGGCATCACATTTGGTTAGGATTGAAAAATCACCCAAACCAGCAAAAGAAGACCCTTCTCAGAGAACTTAATCATCCTTCTTCTATAAGTAATGCAAAGTAATATTTATGTATGTTTTGAGCAACCAACTCCAGGAAAACAAAAAGTGAAGCTTAAAAATTAATGTTAATTTTCTGTGAAATTGTGTACACATAAAAAATCTTTTAGACCCTAAAATCTCTGGTACTTCATTTCATGGCACAGAAAATCTAATCAATAGTCAATACTGACTAAACTTTAAGCAACATCAATTTCATTCATAAACAGCACACATAAGAACACAGACAGCCACATAAAATCAAATCACATGCGCTATGGTTCTCCGTGCAAGATCAAATCGAACAAACCTATGCAATTTAATCCTCCATATACAAAATAGCTCCTCAAATCAAATGAAAATCAAATCAATAACAAATAACTAAGTATATTCACATCCAGGTGAGCATCACCATAACAACAATCTTATGCTTTCAAACCAAGGGCATCGATATTCAACATATTGACCTCAGAAATTAACTCATTTAACCCATCGCAACAATAGATATGCTTGAAGTTTCATATAAGTAACATTCACATATATCTACTCCATGAACAGAAAAAAAGGCAAAAATATGAGACATTCACTGGGAACATCTTTTCTATCCTTGATTGCACATTAGAAATGACTCTTTTTCTTGCAACTTACCTTTTATACACAGCCACATCACCTCTATTTGAACCATAGGTGACATAACCAGAGGTAACGTCATCCATCATTGAATTGAATGAACAGTTCCTCCACGATCAGTTGATCGAGGCTTTTCAAGATCTTTTAATCTAGAATTTGGTGTAGCGCAAGTTGCAAAATCTAGATGAATCATTACAATTGATTTGATTGGAAACAGAACTGATTGATCTAGGATGGCTTGGTTCAGAACGAACTGAAGATGTGAGTGTATGATCGAACCGGACTGTGAAATGAGTTATTTGGAATGAACTGAGTATTCTGAAAAGGATAAGAACCAAAACTTGATGCATATATTCAAATGTAGTGGTTGATCTGGCAGAGAAGAACGTGGACTAAATAGTGAAAATAAAGCTCTGAATATGTCTTAAGTTTTGTAATATAAAAATATGAAAAGTGTGTATCAAACTATCCCTAGATATGGCCAAATTTATTTTCTTATAAATTAGCCATATATACAAAGTGTCAAATACATTGTATGTATATATAGCAAAAATAGATTAAAAAAATGATGCTATGTATAAAAAAAGAGATATGCAAAGTATTTTAAATTCCTATTATATATTTCGTAAAACATCTTTGTAAACTATATTCTTTGTATAATTATAGGGTATGTCATTACCATTGTTTATAATAATCTTAAGACCATTTTTTGATGTGACTCTTGATAGTGCAACATATAATTGTCCATGACTAAAAACAGGCTCAGTTAAAAATATGCTGACTTGATTTAATGATTGACCTTGGCTTTTATTAATTGTCATTGCATAGCACGCTCTGACAGGAAATTGACAAATCTTAAAAGTAAATGGCCATTTTGTTTCATTTGCAATCATAACAATCCTAGGAATATAAACATTTTCTCCGATATGAGTTCCTGTCAATATTTTTGCTTCAATCAATTTTTCGAACATTTTCGTTACAATTAAGCGCGTTCCATTGCATAGGCCTCTTATTTGATTCAAATTTCTTAATAACATAATTGGCATTCCGATCTTCAAAATAAGTTCATGTGTTGGTATGCCACTGAATTCAAGTTTATTTAAAAATTCTACAGGGTATAAAAGACTGTTACTATCATAAGATCCTGAGTTGAATGAAATAGAATCAGAGCTAAAATATGTTCTTTTATCACCTGGCAATAAATCAATTGCATATCTATTAATCTCGTCAGCAATTAAATTTTTAGGTGTCACAATAACACGCTCTCTCAAATAATTGGTATCACTGTATTTATCATTAAAACTTGGATAAGTAGCTGTAAATATCGATTCTATTGGAGAAATAGTTGAATCTGTGAGCAAATCATCGGGAATCTTAATCCAAGATGCATCAGGATCATTGGTGACAAAATGTGACGGTAATCGACCTTCTCCTATTTGTAATATCCATTCCACAAAATCTTTGATTTCATTTATTTCATTAATAGTTAAATTAGCTGATGTCAATTGCATGTTTTCTGTTAAATGAAATACTGTTAAGGAAGGCCATAAATATGAATTATTTAACGTAGATTCAATGATCTGTTCTTTGGTTCCTCCTTGTATAACTGGTAAAGTTTGTCTGAAATCTCCACCAAACAAAATTGATTTGCCTCCAAATGGTATATTTTTTTTGGATCATCAGAATTTTCTGACATAATATCACGTAAGTTCTTATCTAAAGATTCAATGCAACATTTATTGCACATAGGAGCTTCATCCCAAATGATTAATTCTGCTTTCTCATTAAATAGGCAAGATTGGTCTTTTTATTGATCGAACATGCCAACACTTTGTCCATATTCGGTTTTATCATAAAACGCGAATGAGCTGTTCTACCTTTTGGCAATAATAAAGAAGCAATACCTGAAGAAACAACGGCTAAAACAATCTTTCCTTCTGATCTTAGTTTAGAAATAATTGTATTCCACAAAAAAGTTTTTCTTGTTCCTCCTCAACCATAAACAAAAAATGATTTATGATTTTTTGATTCCACAGCTTCAATCACTTGATCATATATCATTTTTGACATGAATTTAATTTTGCAACCAACTCTGAATGTGTATATTTGAGCACATCACAATCAAAATCCAACTCCTCTGTTATCAATTTGTTGTTAAACTCTTGTAGTTGTCGCAATCTTGGCATCGGCAAATTGTGATTTTTTAATGAACTTCCAGACATGCTCAATAAATTTTCGAGTTCGTGCAAAACACTGTTCTTCAAATCATTGTCAGACAGAGTAAGATTGGTCATGCTAAATTCCTTTTGCATTTTGTATACAACATCATCAGACATGTTTTTCCAATGTGCATCAAACAAAGATCGTGAGTCAGAAACATTACAAAAAAGAATAATGGTAACGAATAATTGTCTAATTTGATAAGAGGTTCCTGTAAATGATGATTCAATAATTACCTCCATCAATTCTTTGTCGTCATCCAATAAACCCAAAGCCCGGCATGCTTCTTGAAAATTTTGGTACATAATTCCATCGACTGTCCTAATAGAAGTAAAATCGCGACATCCTTTTTGTATATTCAACAACATTCGTAAGTAATATAATTCGCCTGCGAGTGGCGGCACATGTGCGATTCTACCAATAGAGCCCAAAAATTTCCTTCGAATCCATGCTTTTGTTTTTGTATCCCAAACACATTTAGATGGAAATTTTGCATATGTCAATTTACATGCTTTTTTATCAATAGTATTTGCATCAAACCAAGCAGTCAGCATTGTATGACCATTATTTGGATTATCTACAACTTGATCAAGAGACTGACCTTCATTGGAACATACACTTTGCTGACCAGGCAAATGAATTTTTAGATATTGTACTGCAGGGAATCTGTTATGAATTGAAAATTCAAATAAGTGCCAAACAGATTCATGCGGAGTTAAATATCGACAATTCAAATAATTTTTGATTTCATCATTTACATTGTCAGCAACCGCCACTCGAGCTCTATCAGGACCTTTATTACTATACTTGAATAAATATTTTATCAACATTGACTGAGAACACGATTCAACATTTATGTGAGCATTATATCTCAACAATAAAATTGGATTGTATGGAACGACAAAATTATTACCAATATGAATGTCATTTTTGACCACAAACTTTGAATCATCATCGCGTCTTCTATATTCAGGAGCTTTGATTGCGTGAAACATAGTACCAGATTTGAATGGTTTGGGAAAAGATTTTGTACATGATCCGTCTCGCATACACAGAGATTTTTGATTCAATTGTCCGCAAGGACCATGGATCATAAATTGTCTAACTATTTCAAAAAGATATGGTTGAGCATTTTTATCTGGTAGTTCTGCTGAAATAATTGAATCAATGTCTGTCGATGAATAACATTTATACGGTCTTTTCAACCAAAATAAGATATGACCATGAGGCATGCCTCTTTTTTGAAATTCAATTGTACAAAACGTGTGCATCGACAGGTCCAAAAGGATCCCCAGTTTTTACATAAGCAATCATGTCGTCCACTTTTATCTTAAAATTCGAGAAATAATATCTGGTCGATCTTTTGCTCGATATCCAGGTTTTTTTTGAAAATATCTAACAATTTCTGGCCATTTAACATTGCAAGTGAAAGTTATAAACAAATCTGGATTTCCGTAGTATCTACATATCGCCATGGCATCTTGGTAATTATTGAGCATATCTCTGGGGCTGCCTGTGTGACTACCTAGAAGAAAAATTGTTTTTCCAACATCCGAACATTTTGTGACTCCATTTGAAGAAAGGGTAGTTAATTGATTAAATTGTTCACACCTCATATTTGGCTGATTATTTCTAATATAATCCAACCGATTTTCTTCCACAGTTGCATATGCATCAACCAAATATTGCTGAAATAATCTTCCCCCTTTTAATAAAGTGCTTGAATCGTCTTTTCTATCATGCACCTGATAACAAACAAATTTTACGATTGTCAACTTTATTTTTTTCTTTTTCTGTTTCCATCCAATAACTCGCAATGGTGTATTAATTTCAAACCCATTCTCTCCATATGGAAAAGGCAATGGATATTGTAAGGCCATCAATTTTGGATGTATCTTTGATATTCGTTTAAAATTTCCAGATCTTGATCGAATAATAATATCTCTATTAGAATCAAACTCTCCAATGTCACCAACGATCAAACCACCAATTTCAGAAGGAGATGGCATTTCATATTGTTTACTATCGATTGCTTGACGATCCAAGATATTCATATTAAGATTAGGCAATGAATCATTCTCAAATTCATCTCGAACGGATCGAAATTTCTGCGCTAGTTCATTTACCTCATCAAGCATATTGGCTAATTTTTCAACAATAATGGGATCAAGTTTTTTATTGGCGTTATTTGGATCAATCGCATGAATACGATTTAAAACTTCATTACCCGTATCATACACATACAATTGGGCATATCTAGGACATTCATTTTCAAAAGGCAATACAGATCCCATCTTATGATGTACTTGTCCAAATATTTTAAACACATAAGGACCAGGGGTATTGTTTATGTTATGATCAATTTTTGCACCCATGGAAGTAAAAGCAAACATAGAATTGTAAACTCAAATATTTTCACGAAATGTTTTGCTTTCATGACCATTATTTGGATTCAATAATTGTTCTAAAAATTCAGGTGTCGGCAGCGAATATGGAAGTCGTACCTCTCCTTTTGCACAACATGTGGTGTAAACCAATCGTCCTCTATCCTTTTTTTTCAATGCTTCATCTGACCAAAAGAAAGCATTACATTGACTGCACATGTTGTCATCATCGCCCGAGTCATTGTACGTAGTGACCACACCTAAGTGACAGAGTGTTAACAAAGATATTTAGAAAATGATAGATTTCCATTAATCAAGCAAACATTATGAATAACATCATTTACCTTGACGCTTTCTTTGGTAGGATGATTGACCAAAAACAGATGAATCCATGATCACATTTCCTATAAGACAAAAATACACTGTTACTTATATACAAACTATCACATAACCATTGTAATATGTAAAGCATTTATACACGTGCATAACTACCTAACACATTTTCATTTTGATCTTCAACATCTTCATCACTCCCAGCTGCAATAGATGGGTTCTACTACGTCATTGGAATCCATGATTACATTTCCTGTGAGGCAAAAATGAACCGTTACTCATACATAAACTATTAGATAACCATTGTAATATGTAAAGCATTAGTACATGTGCATAACTACCTAATACATTTTCATCATTCCCAACTGCAATAGATGGAGAATTGGAAACATCTGGTTCTACCAAATCACTGGAAAAGTTTTCAGCAAAAAATGTTTCACTACGACGCGAATGTCTCTTAGATGAATGGTTTGAGCTGGATCCAGAAGGTTCGACATTTTGCAAGTAGCTCCATGGTGATGGTGTTTCATGGCATGCAAACGATTCTTGACAAATTTCATATGAATATTTCCTCTTTACGACGGACGTAATATTTCTTATAAACGACATGCTGAAAGACCTACTTTGAAGGCAAAGGAGAACTAATCATCTCTAATAGATGAAAACAGTATAGTTTGGAAATTCAAGTTACTCACCATCACAGTATAGTTTTTAACATCCAAAAGATGAAAACAAAGTGAATCAAAACAGCCAATCTTTAATTAAGTCAACTTGGCCCCGATTGTTGTTCTTTAATGATGCAATTACAAGTAGAGGTCATCCTATTAACATTGGTTGTTTTTATTATTTTGGGTGATTGATTGAAATCAAATATATAAGATGATATATATGAAAGAATACGCAGTACTCGTACAAAATTGATTAACCTGAATATACAATAGTCTTTCGATCAACCTGAACTCGTGCGACAGAATAGACCTGGAGAACATAGATTTCGCACCATCAAGCCCAGACAAAGAAGAGAATGAGAGAAATGGCCAATCCAAGACACCGATTTCAATTTATTGATAAGATATTATAGTGGAATTGCAAGAATTGGAACTACAAAATCATGAATAGACCCCAAGATTGAATAACTCACATAATTCAAACTTCGATTAATCTATCCCTGATTGAAAAATAGACCACAAAACTACACCTTGTTGAAAACTACTCAAAGACACAGGGGTTAGGGTCGAATATATTAGTTGGTTACTGTTGTGTTAGGGTCGAATATATATCAGTTGTCAATACGATGATCTCTACTTGAGTTGCAAAACTATACTTGAGTTGTTATACATAACAAAAGTATACTCGAATATCTATGCAAAACTATACTTGTTAATAACTAACCCTATGTCTTAATGTCGAATATATATAAGTAGTTTTACATATAAGAAATCAGACCCAAGCAAACTACAAAATGCAATCAAAGCAACAACATAGGCAAAATAAAAACATACCCATAACCTATAATCTCTTTTTCACATAAAACACAGATCAATTAACAAATCCATCGATACCAAAAATTGGATCAGAGAAACTTAAAACGGAAGTTGCAGACAGTCGGTCACCTTTGGGCATAACACACCTTAAGGTTGGAAATTTCTATTATCTCGTTTTCTGCTTTGATTTCCGGGGATGGTGGTATTTTTTTATCAACCCCATATACTTGTTATGAATTACACATTGAAGTTTGTTGAAGATTCAAAGTGGGTAGTTGAATGATTTGATGCGAACCTCCATGATCGCCTCTACAACTTTAGGACCATATATAGCCATTAGTCTTTACTTTGGGTTTGGTTATTAATCATATCTATGTACTCTGAAAATTAAACATTGGACATTTACTACGGGGCAATGAAACATTTGTGACCTGCTGAAGAGCAAAGAGCTAAGAATTGGGAATCCTGGAACCTGTATATGTGAAGTTTTGAATTCTAGTATTTGTATATCCCGTGCTTCACAGGTTGTAATAACTAAAGCGCTTGTTAATTGATTGTAGTTAATTACTTTCTGCCAATCAACCTAACAATACTTCATCCAAAGCAAAAATGAATCAAGTTTAGACATTTCTAGAACTAAGTTGATAAAATAGTTCACAAAAATTTACAAAGACTAATAATCGATCAATCAGTGGGATCACATTAGACCAAACACAACCTTAAATCAGCCAAACCTAAAAATGGCCATGCCAGCTTCCACAAAGTATCAATCCTCCTTTCAAATAAAATAAAGCAACACTATGCTTGTAGTACTTTACATGGATAGTTCATATCTAACTATCCACCATTTTTTGACCCATAAAACAGTAAAGATAGTAAAATTGGCAAATGATCTATGTCATGAGCTGTAAATCACATAGTAAAAGACAAAAGTATACTCGAGTATGTATGCAAAACTATACTTGTTAATAACTAACCATGTGTCTTAGTGTCAAATATATTAATTGTTTTACATATAAGAAATCAGACCCAAGAAAACTACAAAACTCAATTGAAGCAATAGCATAGGCAAAATTGAAACATACCCATAATTTAAAATCTCTTTATTATATAGTAAATATAGTAAATAGAACAGGCAAACGAAAACATTAATCAAACAAATTATAAATAACTTAAATCAAACACAACTACACCCATGCTCAAATGAAAGAAACATTAAAATATCAATACAATCAAAGAGAGTTTGCAATTACCCACAATAACAGTGGATCACAAAGTTGCAAGATGAACTTACCAACTAAAAGTTTAATTGGACCAAGAAATTTAGATTCGTTCCCACTAAAAATATCTACACACTACTATGGACCAAAACCAGTCTATAAAATATCACAGCATTGTCTCAATATTAAGCAAAAAATAACAAATGGGCAAATGAACATCACAAAACCGATAATTTCTTCTAAAACTACTGGACAAAACCTCACCTCATGGTAATTCTTAATCTTAAAGAAAACTATCAAATTCACCATTTATATCAACATTACATTAGCATATAAAAGGTCTGGTTACATATTCCTTCCTATTATATATAGGAATGACGGACTATGAAATTTCCAAACAAATTCAAGGAACAAAGACTAAATGAAAGGACCCAACTCCGATTTAGTTTCCTAAACCGAAATCAAACCCGTTCTGAAAACGTGAACCAACAAAAACCATTAAAATTTGGGCAGAGTAACGCTACTAACGCGAAATTACCATTACCTGCACCCGGAAAATAACACTTCATCCTATGCCAGAAAAGCCAAACCGTGGGTACCAATCCCATCCGGATTGCTCAATATCATATCAATAACAATAAACAGTGAACATAACTGTAATATATAGTATATCCGAGAAAAACCCTATAAAACATGTATCAGAATGTATCAGAGGAACCTCTAGTGTAAATATATACAAAATACACATCAGTAGGCGAAACAAGAAACCTACAGGAAAACACAGGTGGCTCGAACAACTAGTCTCCAACCACGACGTGAAACACCAGCATATACGTAATATATACTGGTATAGGCATAATCATATAACACATGCTCATATAATCATAATCTCGTATGCATGCTCATGCTCGTAAAACGTATGTAATGACTCGCGATTAACAGTGAAAAGAAGTTGTCCACTCACAGGTGAGCAAAACGCGCACTCGCGCTAATCTCATGGCCCGGCGGAAGATCCCTCGCCCGAAGCACGATCTCGATCCCCTGAATAATCATAAAATATATCTGATCAAATTCATAGCTCACAACATTGAACCACACCTCGGAAACCAACCGTTCCCAGAAATAAATTACCCGGTACAAAATAATCGACGATATTTCCAAAACTCTC
Organism: Geum urbanum; assembly: GCA_946800695.1. NCBI lineage: Eukaryota > Viridiplantae > Streptophyta > Magnoliopsida > Rosales > Rosaceae > Geum > Geum urbanum. Next base: position 50,070,527 of record OX327001.1, on the reverse strand, counting down.
CACATAAATCCTCGACTAAAAATCCGTCACCCAAATCACCTTGAAAACCTCACGACTACGTTCGGAGAGCGAAAACGAGTCAAAAACACATAAAATCCTCGAAAAACTGGACCTCGCCGGAGCACCGCCGGCGGGGGTGGCGCAGTGGCGACGGCATCCAATCACGGTCAAATTTTTCAGAAATGCTCTCCTCCCCAAGCCCAACAACTTCTCTCAAGGGACCAACTCCATACAACCACCACAGTGGCCGGAATAATCCTCGAAAGTCACGGAATCCATGGATTCCGGTGACTTTCCGGCGAGCTCCAAAACGGCAACCAATTGAAAATTCCTTCTACCCAAAGCATCTAGCGCTTGAGGGGAAGCTTTCCCCCCAAAGACCCAACCTCAACAGTGGCCATAACACCTAACCCGAATCCGGCAAAAATCTCATTTTTTCTCCAAGCTTGTTCTACCTCAAATCATGATCAATTCAAGTTAAATCAAGTTCCAATCTATAGGAAATGAAGAGGGGAAGCTAACCATACCAATTTCAAGGTCTAAAACGGCCGGAAAATCAGAACCCGATGGTGGCAGTTCGGCACAGCGGCGGTGGAGCTCGGTCAACGGTCAACCCAAGGTCAAACGACGGTCAAACTTCCCGAATAGTGATTTTCGACAATTTTCGACAATTTCCGATATTTATACTCGCGCCTCGGGACGACCGATGGTCCAAAAGGAAAACCATCGGATAAACTCGATACGAACGGATAAACTCGTCGATAAACTGAAACTTCAAATAATCATATTATATTCCTCGGTTATCGGAAAAATCATCCGAAAATAGCCCACGAGTTCAAAATCACGTACACTACAACTCTCGAGAAGAGACTCAACTCAAATTCTCGGCCGATAATTAAGTCGCGAACTAAACCGGCAAATCACACAATTAACGATAAACCGCGATTACGCGCTAACACGTGAATCATACCGATTACACTACGGATTCTGGTTCGGGTCGTCACAAATCTACCCCCCTTAAAAAATTTCGACCTCGAAATTTACGTACCTGTAATGTGAACAGATGAGGATACTGCTCCCGCATACGCTGCTCAGTCTCCCAGGTGGCCTCCTCAACTGAGTGATTCTGCCACAAGACCTTTACTAGGGGGATCACATGGTGTCTCAATTCCTGTTCACGACGATTGAGAATCTGTACTGGCTCCTCCACGTATGTCAAATCCTCTTGGATCGGTAACTACTGTGGGGCTAAGACATGAGAAGGATCTGAAATGTACTTCTGTAACATCGAAATGTGGAAAACATCATGAACATGAGCCATCTCGGCCGGTAACTCAAATCTATAAGCAACAGCTCCAACCCTCTCGGTGATCTCGTATGGACCAATGTATCGTGGTCGAAGCTTGCCATACTTCCCGAAACGCACAACTCCCTTCCACGGAGATAGTTTCAGGAAGACCCAGTCACCAATATCAAACTCGAGGCTCTTCCTCCTCACGTTCGCATAACTCTTCTGACGATCTTGGGCGATCTTCAATCTGTCCCGGATAATCTGAACGTCCTCCATGGTGCTCTTCACCAGATCAGGGCCAATAAGCCATCGCTCGCCCACCTCACTCCAGCACAACGGAGTGCGGCACTGCCTCCCGTACAGGGCCTCATCCGGTGCCATCTCATTGATCTACGCATTTTATGCTTGATTCTTAACGTCTTTCTCTTTATATTTAGCTTTGTTTTGACCTTAGTGAATATGTTTCTAATTTACTTTATGTTTTTAGGTTGAAAATAAAGGAGGAACAATAAAGAATGCAAAATGGAGCAAAAGCGCAGAAAAATGAAGAATTGAAATCCTAGTCCACCTAGAAGAAGGATTTGTCACGGGTTTGCTTATATATTAAAAATGTCGACCCTATTCCTAAATGCGAGCCCAAATTACTCAAGAATGGATCAAGATTAATGAAGATGGATCAAAGACCAAGAGCATGTCCAAAGAAGCCCAAAGAAAGAAGATGGATTAAAATGAATTATCAAAAATCGGCCTTTGTACATCAGCCCACTTCAAAAGGCCACTGTGAACAGATACGAATGAATCTAGACGCGATTAGCATATGGTTGGAAAGATATTGAAGTCTAGTTTCCAACGCAACTGGAATTACACAATTTGGATTCCTAGAACGATAGATATTTCTGTTTTCGTGGAGAAGGGTCAGGTTACCCGGGTGGACTAGTTAGAGTCCTAGAAGGAGTCGAACTAGGCTTTCCTTCTCCTATATAAAGAGGAGCTCGGCCTCAAAGCATGAAATCACTCATTCAAGACACCAAATAGCTCTGCCAAGCACTCCTCTCCACTACCTTAGCAAATTTCTTACAAGAAGCCGCCCCTCCGTTCATCAAAGAACTCCTCCGCCGAGTCGACTAGAAGGCAAATTCCTTTAGAGGCTCCTCATCTCCTAGAAGGCCGGATCACACTCTCGACGTAGGGCAAATTCCCGAGCGAAGTGTATTTCGATCCCTTCTATTTTCATTCTTGTAAACTTTTTCTATTGAAGTTGAAATAAAGTTTGTTTCGGTTCACTTCCTTGTCATCTTGGTGTTATTTTTGTGACTTATTATTATCTTAGAATTTAGTCAAGCATGTCAAACTTAATGAACCAATTGAGGCGAAGGCAAATTCCTTGTCAAGTTGGTATGTGTCGTAGGACAAATTCTCGAGCACTAATGAAGATCATACATGTTAACTTGGTTAAAGACTTAGATATTAATAGGTTGCATATAACATGACTAGGTGAGTAAGACGTGGTGTATGGAATGAGTTGATCATTGTATATATGTATATAAACCTTTTATTTTCGGTCTAGTGAGCATGTTTAGGATTTTATGTTCTTTAATTGTTTCTACTTGTCTATGAGTGAAACATGTTAGAACTTAGGATTTCTATGTGTGTTTACTTGTCATCTTTTGTCTTTTAATTTCGTAGATTAGATAAACAAACTTTCAAACCCCCCATACCTTTTATTTTATGTTTACAAACGTTGTCATGCATTAGTACCCTCAATCCTCGGTTAAGAACGATCCCTACTTATCAATGCTACATCTACAAAGAAGGGTTTTAATTGTTTGAGTGTTTGTTTGAGTGTTTTAATTAAAGGCTTGAAAAGATGCGAATCACTCAATACTGGCCTGATAGCTATTGTTGTAGGCGAACTCTATCAAATGCAGTTGCTGGTCCCAATTCCCTCGAAACTGCAACACACATGACCGCAACATATCCTCAAGTGTCTGTATAGTCCGCTCAGACTGCCCGTCAGTCTAAGGATGAAAAGCTGTACTGAAACGCAACCTCGTGCCCATGGCTCGCTACAATGCCTGCCAGAACTCAGAGGTAAACTGATTGTCTCGGTTAGAAACAATAGACACAGGCACTCCGTGTAGTCGAACAATCTTTGACAAATACAGCTTGGCTAATCTGCCCACTGGTATCTTCCCCGGAAGTGCGAGAAAAGGAGCGGATTTAGTCAGTCGATCCACAATAACCCAAATACCAATGTTGCCTGTCGAAGTACGTGGCAACTGATAAACGAAATCCATGGTAATGTGCTCCCACTTCCAAACCGGAATCTCCAGTGGTTGTAATTTCCCTACAGGTTTCTGCATCTCCGATTTAACCTGCTGACAAATCAAACATTGGCTCACGTACGTAGCAATCTCCCGCTTCATGTTGCGCCACTAGTAATACGCTCGAAGTGTACGAAACATCTTCGTACCTCCGGGATGCATCACATACGCCGAACTATGAGCCTCATCCAGAATATCCTTCTTCAGGCTCTCGTCTCTGAGTACACACAACCTGCCTCTGAACAACAACGTACCGTCGTCGCTCAATCGGAACTCTGTAGGCACACCATTCCGTATCATGGTCTTCTTGCCCAATAGGTAGTGATTTGAATCCTGAGCCTCCCACACTTGATCAACCAATACGGGTCGAACCTGAAAACTGCCCAACAAAGCTCCCTCATCATCCCACTCGAACTCGGCACCTGTAGCCCGAAGTTCAGCTAGCATAGACACTCTAGTCACACACACATGGAACAACGAAGCTCCGGATTTCTGGCTAAGTGCATCAGCCACAACATTGGCCTTCCCTGGATGGTACTCGAAAGTGCAGTCGTAGTCGTTAATCAACTCCATCCACCGCCGTTGCCTCATGTTCAAATCCGGCTGCGTCCGTAAGTAGGTGAGACTATTGTGATCAGTATAGATCTTACACTGGGCCCCGTACAAGTAATGTCTCCAACTCTTCAATGCTAGCACAATAGCGGCCAACTCCAAATCATGGGTCGGATAGTTGACTTCGTGTGGTTTCAACTGCCTGGAACCGTAGGCCACAACCCTACCATGCTGCATCAGCACACAACCAAGTCCCAACTTTGACGCATCACTATAAACCACAAACTCACCGCTGTCGTCTAGTAATGTCAGAACCGATGCAGTAGTCAACTTTTCCTTCAGGAGCAAGTAACTTTCCTCACATGAATCGGACCACTGACGCCCTTCTTCGTCAATCTGTTCAATGGGGTAGCAATCCGAGAAAAATCCTGTTCAAACCGCCGGTAGTAGCCTGCCAAACCCAAGAAACTCCGGATCTCCGGTACAGTGGTAGGTCTATTCCAATTCAGCACGGCCTCGATCTTGTCAGGATCAACACTGACTCCCTCAGCTGATATCACGTGGCCCAGAAACTTCACACTGTCCAGCCAAAACTCGCACTTGCTAAACTTCGCAAACAACTGATGGTCCCGCAAAGTCCGAAACACCGCTCGCAAATGCTTTTTATGCTGGCTCACACTCCTAGAATAGATCAAAATATCATCGATAAACACTATCACGAACTTGTCCAGAAACCGTCTGAACACCCGATTCATCAAGTCCATGAAAGCTGCGGGGGCGTTGGTCAACCCAAACGACATAACCAAAAACTCGTAATGCCCATACTGCGACCTGAAAGCTGTCCTGGCCACATCAGAGTCTCGGATCCTCAACTGGTGATATCTGGATCGAAGATCAATCTTCGAAAAGACTGAAGCTCCCTTGAGCTGATCGAACAAATCATCAATCCGCGGCAACGGATACTTGTTCTTCACTGTAACTTGATTCAGCTTCCGGTAGTCGATGCACAACCGCATAGATCCATCTTTCTTCCATACAAATAAAACCGGGGCACCCCATGGTGAAACACTGGGTCGAATAAAACCCTTCTCCAGCAACTCCTGGAGCTGAACCTGCAACTCTTTCAACTCCGCTGGCGCCATACGATACGGTGCCTGAGAAATGGGTCCCGTGTCCGGCAACAACTCAATAGTGAAATCAATCTCCCGAACAGGAGGTATACCAGGTAACTCCTCTGAAAACACATCCGGAAACTCGTAAACAACCTCAATACCACTAAGGTCCGGCACAACAGCCGTAGTGTCTACCACATGAGTTAAGTAAGCAACACAGCCCTTCTTCATCAACCGATCCGCCCTCATCGCGGAAATCAAACATGGCAAGGATGTATTCTTCTCGCCGCGAAACAATATCTCGGAAAAGCTTGGTCGTCGAAACGCGACCTCCTTCTTGTGACAGTCAAACATGGCCCAATACGTCTCCAAGAAGTCCATACCCAAGATCAAATCAAAGTCAACGATATCAAGCAACAACAAATCTGCGGCTAAACCATGGCCTCCAATAAAAATCTCACAATCTCTGTACACCCAGCCAATACTCATAATCTTACCGGACGGATATAACACTCTCTACAACCCCGGAAGTGGAGATGCAGGTACCGTAGCTAATGATGATAGTCTATATGACATGAATGAATGTGTGGCACCTGGATCTAACAATGTAAGTACTGGAATACCAAAGATATGCAACGTACCGATAACGACCTCTAGTGAAGCTCTGCCCTCTCGCAAAGTCGTGGCATGAACCCTCACCTGCTCGGCTCGTCGTCCACGATGAGGCTGTCCCTGCTGTCCTCCATAGCCCGCATACTGTACTGGTCGAGATCCCGAAGTTGCACCTCGCTCTCCTCCGGAACTCTGGGCTGCCTGATCACCAGCACCAACCAACTGAGGACACGCCCTCGCATAGTGACCCACCTGGCCACAATGATAACAGTTGAGGGTACCCCACTGACATGAACCAAGATGATACCTATTGCACAAGTTGCACAATGGGTACTCCCTCGGTGCAACAAACGTGCCACCAGTACGCAAAACCCAGCTCAAACCTACGGCACTTGGCTTCCTCAATAGCCACCATGTCATGCGCAAAACGAGATAAGCGGGTAAACCTGTCCCTGTACTCAAGCACAGACATACTGCCTTGTCTCAAGTTCGTGAACTCCTCATACTTGCGATGCTGGGTAGCCTGGTTGAAGTACCTCCGCATAAACAAATCTCGGAACAAAGTCCACAGAGTATCAACTGGAACTCTGTCGGTGCTAACCCACCAAAAGTATGCATCTGACTCAAGTAATCCAACTGTTGCCACTGTCATCTGCTCAGGAGTAAAACGCAGACGCTCACATACACGTTCAACCTGAACCAACCATGCCTCACATATCTCTGGATCAGCTGAACCAGAAAAGACAGTCGTACCAGCAGTACGAGCTTTGACCATAGGGTCAAAACGCTCCTCCAAACGCAACACTCGCATCAGCAAGTTGTGCGTCTGGTGATCCATATTAGGATCCTCTTCCCGATCAACACGAGGACCACGTCGAGGAGGCATCCTACTGATACAAGACAAGCATTAGGTACAAGTAGAAGGAACGTAATCATGAGACCTCAGATATTTGAGAACACTAAACACCCGAAGTATTGATGAGTACCGCTGGCCAGTCGGGTCATCACTCCAGTCATGCTGTACAAACTTAAATACCCTAAGCGTCACAACTACAAGAGTCTACAGAATCTGACAACCTAATGCTCTGATACCAAGCTGAAAGGACCCAACCCCGATTTAGTTTCCTAAACCGGAATCAAACCCCTTCTGAAAATGTGAACCAACAAAAATCATTAAAATTTGGGCAGAGTAACGCTACTAACGCGGAATTACCATTACCTGCACCTGAAAAATAACACTTCATCCTATACCACAAAAGCTAAACCGTGGGCACCAATCCCATCCGGATTTCTCAATATCATATCAATAACAATAAACAGTAAACATAACTGTAATATATAGTATATCCGAGAAAAATCGTATAAAACATGTATCAGAATGTATCAAAGCAACATCTAGTGTAAATATATACAAAATATACATCAGTAGGCGAAACAAGAAACCTACTGGGAAACACAGGTGGCTCGAACAACTAGCCTCCAACCACGACGTGAAACCCCAGAACCTGAACTGCAAACTGGGCACGGAAACCGAAAAGCCCAGGGGAAAGACATGAAAACTGTTAGAGTGAGTGGACGAAAATAAATATCTTTCGCCGAATAATATATGTTATAAAAACATATGCGAGTCAAAATGAATAAACATAATATAGTACACGAGGTGAACACAAACTCCTCCAGTGTACTGAGCATGCATGGAAAATCCCACGGGGTCGCTCATGGACACATCCGTGCTAGTATAGTCCGAATCACGGGATCCCAGACCCACACGTGATTCTAGCCAGAAAAGCCTCGGTTCCGGGGTACTGCCCCTCGCCGGTCAGGTCAGGGTACTGCCCCTCCTGGTAGGCATCCATCGGGGATCAGCCGAGATGCAAGTGTATCGATACAACAACATATACTGAGACTGTACTCTGTGTAAACCAAATCATAAATAGTTCGATGCAAATGCATAAAATAATATATAAATGCATATACGTAATATATACTAGTATAGGCATAATCATATAACACATACTCATATAAATCATAATCTCGTATGCATGCTCATGCTCGTAAAAGGTATGTAATGACTCGCGATTAACAGTGCAAAGAAGTTGTCCACTCACAGGTGAGCAAAACGCGCACTCGCGCTAATCTCGTGGCCCGGCGGAAGATCCCTCGCCCGAAGCACGATCTCGATCCCCTGAATAATCATAAAATATATCTGATCAAAATCATAGCTCACAACACTGAACCACACCTCGGAAACCAACCGTTCCCAGAAATACATTACGCGGTACAAAATAATTGACGATATTTCCTAAACTCTCCACATAAATCCTCCACTAAAAATCCTTCACCCGAATCACCTTGAAAACCTCACGACTGCGTTCGGAATGCGAAAATGAGTCAAAAACACATAAAATCCTCAAAAAACCGGACCTCGCCGGAGCACCGCCGGCGGCGGCGGCGCGGCGGCGATGGCATCCAATCACGGTCAGATTTTCCAGAAATGCTCTCCTCCCCAAGCCCAACAACTTCTCTCAAAGGACCAACTCCATACAACCACCACAGTGGCCGGAATAAGCCTCGAAAGTCACGGAATCCATGGATTCCGGTGACTTTCCGGCGAGCTCCGAAACGGCAACCAATTGAAAATTCATTCTACCCAAAGCATCTAGAGCTTGAGGGGAAGCTTTCCCCCCAAAGACCCAACCTCAACAGTGGCCGGAACACCTAACCCGAATCTGGCAAAAATCTCATTTTTCTCCAAGCTTGTTCTACCTCAAATCATGATCAATTCAAGTGAAATCAAGTTCCAATCTATAGGAAATGAAGAGAGGAAGCTAACCATACCAATTTCAAGGTCTAAAACGGCCGGAAAATCAGAACCTGATGGTGGCAGTTCGGCACAGCGGCGGTGGAGCTCGGTCAACAGCGGTCAACGGTCAACCCAAGGTTAAACAACGGTCAAACTTCCCGAATAGTGATTTTCAACAATTTCCGATATTTATACTTGCGCCTCGGGACGACCGACGGTCCAAAACGGATAACCATTACGATTCGGATAAACTCGATACGAACGGATAAACTCGTCGATAAACTGAAACTTCAAATAATCATATTATATTCCTCGGTTATCGGAAAAATCATCCGGAACCGTCCATGAGTTCAAAATCACGTACACTACAACTCTCGAGAAGAGACTCAACTCAAATTCTCGGCCGATAATTAAGTCGCAAACTAAACCGGCAAATCACACAATTAACGATAAACCACGATTACGCGCTAACAAGTGAATTATACCGATTACACTACGGATTCTGGTTCGGGTCGTCACACTAAAGAACTTACCAAAAGTAAAGAAAGAACAAATATAAGGGGGATCAGTCTTCATTTGTGTTCTGCAAATTTGTAGATAAAACATGCTCATCAATTCAACCTCTTTCATGATTATAAAATAGACAGCACAAAAAAAAAATTCAAAAATTTAAAAGTAACCACTTCAAATAGCACATAACACACATTTCAGTATATCTCAGGACATGACAGGTGCAGATGAAAATACAGATGAAATTTAGGTTTAAAAATTCAGATTCAACCTTGTCTCAAGCTAATTACCACCCAAAAGTTTAATTGAGCAGAACTTATTTTTAACCCAACAAATTCAGATTCGTTCCCACTAAAACATATGGATCTACAGACTACTATGGAGTAAAACCAGTCTATAAAATATCACAGGACTGTCTCAACATCAAGCAAAAATAACAAACAGGCAAACAAACTTCACAAAGCTGACAGTTTCTTCAAGGAACAAAGACCAAAGAACAAACTGTAAAATTGTAGATAAAACATGCTTATTGCCAAAAAAAATTCAGTGTTCTACAAGATCATGGTCCTAATACCAATAACATAAACCTTGGAAAGCAAAGTCTAAAACCCAATCGAATCTAACCCTCAAGTACTGTACAAAACTGCCCAAAATCAAAGAAATGTACTCCAAAACTACATATACCAAAGAAAAAATAGAACCCTATTTCCTGAAACAGCAAGTACAAACACACAATATAGTACACTATACAGATATTGTGTAACATTACAATTTAATGAACAATTTCACATATCTACACAGCAGCTGCGCATAGTTCAGCATATGAAGGATACACAACATGGATTGGGGGTAATCCAAGGTGGTAGAGTGCTGGGAAGCCAATGTACCTGGTAATCCGAATTCCTCATATTAGGAGGCAACCTGGAAAAACACCATCCTATAACCCAAATGCTCAGCCTACTCCCACCTCGACCCCATCAATTCATCTGAACACATCAAAACCAATATCTTATACTGCTATCAACTACAGGTAGAAGACTAACATAATTACCTTGCAAATGCTAATCAATCGGTGGGAAAGCTAAAGTTGGAGGAAAGCTAATCAATCAATAGCAACATTGTGTCCTAATTAATACCCATGGTATAACACAATACAACCATACACAGATGAACATTACCAAGGAACTATCTCAGCAACTATCCAGATAATTCAAAACACTAATCAATAACTCAGAATTATAGCACAGATAAGAATACATGTACATAGTCATCAACATATCCCCAATATTCAAAGACATTGAAATGATAAAGCCCTGGCCAACTGAATCAAAACAACAATCGAATCAGCATACAACTAACTAAACGATTCGAGACCCAGCACTCCATACAATCCATGATTGAAAGAACACACTCAAAAAATAGTAATTGAATAATGACCTTTTCTGCTAAGAGGCTCGAGGAAAGGTTGAGGAGAGAGGAAGTTAATCAAACCGGAAGCTAATAACGGAAGAAGAGGAAGTGCGGTGACAAACAAAACTCCACTGACTGCTACACACACTGTGTTCGCCTGCAACCAAAATAAAAACCCAAATCAACACCACAAAGGTGGGTTTCAACATCACGAAATCAAACCCAAAATCTTATCTCACCAAAATCGGAGAACTTTGATCGGACAGATCCAAGTCAAACCTAGAATCTTATCTAACCAAAATCGGAGCACTTCGATCGGACAGATCCGAGAGATGGGACGAAGGACTCGCAAATAACCAAAATAGCTTCGAGTATGACATTAAGATAGAACTAACTACACTGGTCAAGATGGTATCTAATTTTATTCGTCTCAAACAAATAAACTATAAAAAAAATAAAGACACCCTGGACCCTGAAATTTTGTTATGGACATATGGTTCTAGGGGCACAATCCAAGGTAGTGACGACGGCAAAGCAGGAAGTGAAAGATACTAAAATTTTGATAATGAATTTCCGCATATGGATACTTGATAAAACAGGAAGAAGAAAAAATCGATAGAGAGAAAGAGAACGAATAACAATACATACAGTGAAGGGACTAATCAGATGGCGAAGCATAAAATAAACATATGGTTTTAAGACACATTTCAAAAGTACAAAGTGCAAAGCATTATGCATATAAAATAAACAGATGGCTCTGTGACACATTTCAAGAGTAGAAAAAAAAATCTGCACATAAATTGAGAATCACAACAATACATATCCATATGTCAGTGTATTCATACTAAAGCCTAAAATATTAATGATCAGTAGAATAAAATAATGGAAAGTACCTTGACTCCTTTACAAATATTTCACCTTTATGATCAAATAGCACAAAATGGAGTTGTAAATGGACCAAAAATCCAGACCCTGCAACCCGAAAAAAGTTAAATTTCAGAACTTGTGTCTAAACATGTATATCTCATCTAAACCCTAAACTACAAAAGAAAAGTCTTTATCATCAAAAAACACAATTTTAATCACTAACACAACCCAGATGCACACTAACCAAGCACACACATTTCAAATTATTCCCAAATTCCATGAACTCAGAATTTTATGACCTTAAAATCAAATGTCAACTTAGCATTGATAAACACTTATTCAAGCAATACCAAAGCCTAATGAATACAAACCAAGCAATACTCAGACAGTAATCAAGAAACCAAAAACGGATCAATCATAAAACCCAAATTAATTAATAGAAAAAATAAATTTAAGGAAAACTGATAGACAACAGATTTGAGTTTGCCTTGGAGATGATTAAAGAGGTTTGCATTTCATGATAGTTGCAATGAAGAGAAAATGAAATACATAGAGCAAGAGATTGAAAGAGAGCAGGAAATCTGAAGCTAAAATCTCATCCAGAAAAGTCGCCCACATGGTTCGCATGCCTTGAATAATCCCAAAAGTATGAATAGAAACAATGAATAGGAAACTCATACTTGATATATAGTAAATTCCAGTACCTAACTGAAAAAGGTGAATTATCAACTTTGTGTTTTCAATTGTGTATTTTAGTAATAGCTTAATGTTTGTCAAGAAATGGACAGAGCTTATTTCTGAGTCTACTTGCAGTATAATAGAGCTGAACAAACAAATAATTTACCTTATGTTTATAATGCTAATTTTCTTTCAGTGAGCATAGTAGTAGAAATATTGAAAGCCATTTCATGTTTTATATTATTCTCTTTCCAAGCATTCATCATTTATCATTCCTGGTACTAAGCAGTAGTGAACACAAAAGACTACCAAATTTCTGTAAACTCTACATCACAGTATAGCAATAATTTTTATTGTAGTTCCTTTAACTGATTGAGATACGAAAAGATGTGGCTTTAATTGGTGGTAAGTTGCTTGGAGTTTTGGTTCTCAATCGCTAAAAACACTGTACACAATTCAACAACAGCAACATTAGCCAATCGAAAAAGTAAGACAATTGAAAAATGGGCAACACAAATGAGAGCAGGTAAATTTACTATATAAGAGAAGGCAGCCAATTTATTTAAATGCAATAATAAGGAGATAAAAATCAATCCACAAAACACCTTCTAATCCCTGACAGAGAATTGAAGTTAATATGCCTAAGGAAAAAATGGTGTTAGCACAATGATCAGAAACACTACATAGTATGCTAGAACAATTGGCACAGAGATGTTTGAGAAATGAAATTTAAAAATGGCAAAAATATGATAATTGCTTATATTGATTTTCTATTGTTAGTTTTGAGCCCGTACAAAACTAAAATGTCTATTATTGTCTATATGCAACCTAGTCTAATATTTCCAGACAATAATCTCTGCAAATTGAAATGAGAGCTACAAATTATTGTCTATATGCAAACCCACATCAAATACATCCACGGCTTATGATAGTATCCCCTGTCTAGAGACATGTTCAACACTCTATTGAATATAACATTGAATTTCAAAGCCCTCTCAACCTCTTCACCTTACAACACTATCTCCCATATTACAAAGTGTAGCAATTAAATATCTAACAAAGAGGGCATTAGTTTAACTACTCGACTCCATCAAAGAAGAATAGAAAATCATTATTCATAGCAAGCTTAGCACATATAGTTCTTGTATCTACAAAACATCATTGTTATAACCAATAGTTTTACATGTAACTTGTAAGAACCACACTAATCACAGAATAACACCTGCTCATTCAAACAATCGATCATTTTGAGGAACAACAAAATCAAAATCAATTTGCACTCAATTTTATATACCTCAAGATGCTGAGCAGCCTCACTGGTAAACCCAACTGTTGCAGCAACTAACCCTATCTATCCCCCTAAAGAAAAATCACAACCAAAACATATAGACTCAATTAGCAACCAAACTAAACAAAAACCACTGCAAAATGCAAACATCAAACATCGATAGTTGTATTTGATTGAATACCTCCTGTGTTACAATGGATAAGCTTTATACAGCAATTCTACGTCAATCTAAGGTAAGAACTAATGAGAGAGTAATTTCAATAAATCACTGATTGATAGCATACAATCAGTCTTTGATATGCAAAGGAAATCTTGTGATCACAATTAGATTGGGAGAGTGATTGTAGTGAGTAGATTATACAGCAGATTAAGGTCTGGTATCACGATTATCAACGAACGTATATGTGTAAACCAGTTAAAGAAGAGATATATGAAAGTAGATGGCGGCAAGGAGAAACCAAAGCTAATCTACTGCATGCTTGGTTCTTGGTTTAGTACTTACAGATCGAATCAGAATGTGATGAAAGCTGAGATGAGTGCAATTCAATATCTAACAAAGAGGGCATTAGTTGAACTACTCGACTCCATCAAAGAAGAATAGAAAATCATTATTCATAGCAAGCTCAGCGCATATAGTTCTTGTATCTACAAAACATCCTAGTTATAACCAATGATTTTACATGCAACTTTTTCCATAGATGAGAGCAGTAGCGTAACCAATTATAAAACAATGGACTAATATACGACTTTGTCAATTACCTTATGGAAATCGAACATAAAGTAATGGGCCTGGGATTACTCTCCTTACTATAGTTAATGTCTGGTTCGTATACTATTGGTATTTTTACTGTACTCCATTATCAGAGTCTAATCATAATGCTGTGTTAGATGAGTATATGTAAAGTTTAAGTCTATGCTTACGCTCTCAGATTAGTGAGCTAAAAGGAGTTGAAGTTCGAAAATAATTTTGTTGTGCCATATAACGGTAATTTGTTATTAAGGTATAATGCACATATAAATGTTGAATTATGTTCTCAATCAATGTTAATAAAATATTTATTCAAATACATAAACAAAGGACCTGACAGAGCTATTACAAAGCTCTCTTTTGCACTATATACCTACAGAAGTTCGGAGCTTTAATGTATATATTCATTGGGGTGGGAATGTGAGAACTGATTTTGCGTTCAGAGCCCAAGTGGTACGACAATGCATCAACTAATAATTGAACAATTTAGAACAATCTGAGAACACCGACCTTACCCAATGATATGCAATCATAGATTATATCCATACCATCATTACCATGACTGCGAAGACAATGAAATCATAAAAAACCAAATTACCTTTAGGTGATTCGCTTGCTGTGAGTAAGTAAAATCTGTAGCGAGAAAATTGATCACGGCCGTAACGTTATCATGATCCACAGCCGTCGCCAACTGCTTCACGATTCTGTCAACCTACAGATTAAAACAATCTCACAATAATTAAAAACCGAAGCGATTGAACTCTAAGATCTAACCACAAACCTGTCGAAAACTTATTCAACCAAAACACTACAAAGCGAACAGAGAGAAAGAGAGCTGAAGCTACCTAAGTATATCCGTAATACCCATACGAAAAAAGTGATTAAAAATCAATCAAAAAGCAATCAAAGCCGATGAAAAAGTAATACCCAATGCCCACAAAGAAGAACAGGAGTGAAGCATACAATACAAACCCTCCCAACATTGAAATCCAAGAGTTTGACATACGCATAAAAGCCAGAAAATAAACTCACATAAGGATACCAAACCAAAGGATAAGGAAAGGAATCAAAAATCAAAACAACCCAGAAATCAATCCAGAGAAATCTAGAACCCAAAATCGAAAAATAATCCAAACCCATTTGATGCATATTCGATCGGTAACTTCATATATCTTCTTTTCTTCAGTCGATCAAAGATCAAAGCTGATGTATGCTTCTTAACACTTTGTTTTTGCATACTGCAACAAAGATCAGAAATGAAGAGAAAGAAAGATGGGTTTTAATTTCAAACCTAGAAAGATGGAAAACGAGGGAGATTCGCTTGCTTGTGGTGTTGCCAATGAAGGAGACAGAGAGCGCGACTTTCCTTGCTTGCTTCGATTGGATTGGGTCAGAAAGAGGTACCAGCTCTGTGTTGTTACCAATGAAGGAGGGAGAGCTATTATCAGTGTAGTTAGATACAATTAGAGCAAGAGCAATCCAAAACAAACTAATTTTCAGAACGATCGAAAGACACCGAAATGATATAGAGCAACAGACTTGATATAGCGCAACAGACTTAATGGTCCTCGGTTGCTTGAGAGATCGATAGGTCCAGAGAATGGAGAAGTGGGTGAGGGAAGAGAGAGAAGTCGATGGGTTAAACCAACCCTGCACGCGTCGCACGCTTTGAACAGGTTAAGAACAGTAAACCCTCAAAATTGACTTTTGTTACATAGTAAATTTGCATTTATAAGGATTACAAATGCTTCGAAACCGAGCTCCCATCTTTCTCACTGTATATGTATTACACACTTACAGTACTACGCGTCTACACTACAAGACCTACTTTCTCTGATTCAAATGAATTTAATTTCAATAATTATTTGGTTTCATGCATGTGTAGGTCAGCATCATATCTCGCTGAAACCTGCTTCCTTTCCCAATCATTTGGCCCCAAAAATGGTCCCGATATTATTTACTCAACCAATTTGATCAAGAGTGTTATCCTTCAATTAATCCATGGCCTTCTTCTTAATTAAATATTCTTAAACAAAGCACGACCGATAGCAAATTATATGCATATGCATAGCCTCTAATCGCATAATTAAACCAAATCAACTCAACACTGTAGCAAAAACAATTCGCTATCTTAACAACTGGATAAATCCTTCTAATTAGTATCGACCATTTGCCAAATTTTCCTCCGCGTATATTTTTTACCCTTTTTTGAAAACCAGTCATGGCCTGAATCTGGTCACCACGTATGTACGATATGGGATCCAGTACGTGCTAGATAGATTTGTAGCAGCAGGGCAGAAATAGAGACTAGAGAGGCACATGGCGTGGCTAATTGTATTGAACTTGCTAATTTATGTGACAGCTTATATACTAATGCTCTAATCTTCAAAATCCCGAGGCATGATATCAAAATCTCGTTGTACTCCAAATCGGGCCCGACGTTGATTCCGGTGAGGATGAGGCGGTCATTGCAGCTGATCAGAAAAGAGAACATGACTCTCGGAGGGCGAAGAGTCTGGACTTGGCTCTTGGTGTTAGAATTCAAATCAAAAGAGGAAATGAAGTTAGAGTACATTCGAGGACGTGGAATCGGGACCAGGAATAGAGCAGACGCCGGGACCAGGAATAGAGCGGACGAGAGAGACTGTAAGGACAAAGATGGAGGGATGTGAGGCCAGGGTGGGCCTGGGCTCCGCTGAATTAATGTGAAAAAATAGTATATTATTATTATTATATAATATAAATATTATAATTTATTTGAAGTATATCTAAACTTCAATGACTGACAATTTAATCCGACAACTTTGTAAGAATATTATTATATTATATTTCAATAATAAAATTCAAATACTAGGTCAATTAGGATTCAATCTGTTACCAAGTTTTGGATTTTATGTTTTTTATTTATTTATAAAAGCTCTACCGTACCTGAGATTAAAATACAATAATTTTTATTAAGTTTATTAGATATGGAGAGATACTTCAAAAGAAAAGAAAAACCCTATTCTTCTACTCCAACATCAGATGAGCAACCACCCACGAAAATTCAAAAGAAGAGTAGTAACAATCTGAAAAAGTCTCGTGCTGAAGATATTATAAAAAATTATCCATCGGATCCCGCTAAACGCCCGTCAATTTCAAATTATCATCTCAACATTCAAGAAGAAGTTCGGAGATATTATCTACAACAAGGCCCTTGTCGACCTAAAAATCATACTTTTCCTTTCACGGAATTTGGGAAAAAAAAGAAGAAAAGAAGGTTCATTCGTGATTGGTTTATTGAATTTCCATATTAAAGAGGATGCTGCATTTTGTTTATGTTGTTATCTTTTCAAACCAGCTGTTGGAGAACAAGGCAGTGGTGAAACTTTTGTTGGTGCTAGTCATGGATTCAGTAATTGGAAGAAGAAGCAAACGCTAATATCACATTTTGGAGGATCACATATTACTCATAATCAGGCAGCGAGTAATTGTGATGCTTTATCAAACCAAAAACAACAAATTGAGATTGTTTTGGCAAAATATACAGATCAAGATCAAATTGACTACCGTACTCGCCTAAGTGCATCAGTTGATGTTGTAAGAATTCTTCTAAAACAAGGGCTTCCATTTCGTTGTAATGATGAGTCTGAAAGTTCTTATAATCGAAGAAAATTTTTAGAAATTTTGGAATGGTTGTGTGGTTATAATGAAGATTTCAAAGCCGTTGCATTCAAGAATGCACTAGAAAATTTGAAGTTGACATCACCTGACATTCAAAAGGATATTGTATGTGCTATTTCAGCTGAAATATCCACTACTATTGGTAGTGAAATTGGTGATTCTTTCTTTGCCCTTCTTGTTGATGAATCTCGAGATATGTCTTCAAATGATCAAATTGCCATTATACTTCGTTATGTGGATGGTGGTAAAGTAATTGAGCGTTTTGTGGGGATTGAACATGTTATCAATACCAATGCTGCAACTCTCAAAAAAGTTATTGATGATTTTCTTTGTAGACATGGATTAAGCATTTCTAGATTGCGATAGAGCAAGTAATATGCGATGCGAGTTAAATGGTTTGAATGCACTTATTTTGAAGGAATGAATCTGCATTTTATGTTCATTGTTTTGCTCATCAACTACAACTAGCTCTTGTTGGCGCGGCGAAGATGAAAGGACCCAACCCCGATTTAGCTCCCTAAACCGGAATCAAACCCTTTCGAAAACACGAACCAACAAAAACCGTAGAAATTTCGGCAGAGTTTCGCTACTAACGTGGAATTACCATTACCTGCACGCGGAAAATACACTTCATCCTATGCCACAAAAATCAAACCGTGGGCACCAATCCCATCCAGATTTCTCAACATATCAACAGTAAAGTAAAACAATAAGTATATCGATCTGTACTTTACTGAAATCCGGTGTAAAATCGTATAAACATATACATCAGAATTCTCAGAGCGACCTCTAATGTATAACCATATAAATATACCACAGTAGGTAGAACAATAGACCTACTGGAAGAAACAAGGTAGCTCGAGCACTATGCCTCCGACCACGACGTGCGACACCAGAGTCCGAACTGCAAACTGGGCACGGAAACCGAAAAGCCCAGGGGAAAGACATGAAACACGTTAGAGTGAGTGGACAAAAATAAATGACTTTCACCAGTTAATATATATGTTTAAAATAACATATGTGAGTCCAGGTAAATAAAAATAACAAAGTACACGAGGTAAAACTCACACTCCTCATTTGTACTGAGCATGCAAGTAAAAATCCCACGGGGTCACTCATGGACACCTCCGTGCTAGTACAGTCCGAATCACGGGATCCCAGACCCACACCTGATTCTAAGCCAGAAATGGCCTCGGTTCCGGATAGACGCCCCTCACCGATCAGGTCGGGGTAACGCCCCTCCTGGCGGCCTACCATCGGGGATCAACCGAGAGGCAAGTGTATCGATCAACAACGTAACTGAGACTGTACTCGCTGTAAATCAAATCATAAACAGTTCGATGCAAATGCATTAAACAACATATAAGTGTATGTATATTCGTATACGTATATCCGTATACGTATAATCGTATATTCGTAAAAACACATGCTCATGTAATCCGTAATCTCAATACGCATGCTCAAATTCGTAAATTATATAAAAGACTCGCAAGGATTCCGTGAAAAGAAATTGTCCACTCACAGACTAGCGTAACGCGATATGCGTTAACCCGTGATCCGGCGGAAAGTCCATCGCCAAACGAACGATCACGAACACCTAAATAATCACAATAACCATTTCTCAAAATCATAATTCGACAATTCAAAATAAATCACGAAAAACCACCGTTCTCGGAAACACATAATCCGATTACGACAAACTGTCGAAAATCCAGAAATCACACCTCAATACCTCGCTGTAAGTTCGGACGCTCAAATCGAGAAATGAACCTCCCCACTGCGATCGGGGGCGCGATTTCGAGTGAAATGACATGCAACTCGTCGAAAATCCCAAAAAGTCAAACTTTGACCGCCGTTGACCGCCGCCCACGGCGGCGCTACCACCAATCTGAAAATTTCTCGGCGGAGCAACCCCTATTCCACTCAAAATCATCCACTGAGCAACTTTCATAACTGCAACAAAGGCCAATTCAATCTCTAACTAGTCCAATTTCAAGCAAAACCAAATTGGTACACAAATTTCAAACCCAAAATTCTCCAAGCACACATCAAATTGAAACACCAAACTTACATGGTAGCTTCATGGTGATGAGGGCTACAAAGCCCACTCCATTATACAGCTCAATTTGGCCGGAATCGGATCACCCCAAAAAATCCTAAACTTGGCCGGATTTTCTTCCACTTCCGACAAGTCTCGCCGTGCATGGTGGCTTGAGATGGACTCGGGACGTCGGGGCGAGGTGAACGGGACCGGAGCCGAGCTCCGTGGTGGCCGGACGGCGACATCACCGCTGTGGAGCGCCGTCGAGCACGTCGGCCTTCTCCTCCCACCGAGTTGACTCGGTCAACTCGGTCAACCCCCAAAATGGTAAGTGTTGACTTTTCCAAAACAGCAAGTTTCTATTTATAGGCCTTCCATTTTTGGAAACTTCGTATTTATCTTTTCGACAAACTTCAAATACCCGTAACTTTCACGTCGTAATTCCGATCCCGATAATTCTCGCGGCCACAAACTCGTCTCGACATGTTCTTCAATTATCACCCAAAGTCAAACACATCGACCAATCGGATAAAAAGTCAACTGTTAAAACCAAACACATATTTAAATCGACTAAACAATCAACAATCGGAAATATTCACAACTTAATCTTCGTAACTCGGAATAATGCTCCGGAAGTTCCCACGAGCTCGAAATTAAATGCTTAACAACTTCTGTGAAGAAGCCGAAACCAAATTCTCGTCCGGTAATTTAGTCGTTAAGAAAATCGCCAATATAATCCGATTCCGTCGAAACTTCAAATATTCATAATTAATTCCTCGGTCGTCCAAATGACGATCTGGAATCGCCCACGAACTCGAAATCACACGTACAATGACTCTCGAGAAGAGACTCAGCTCCAATTCTCGGCTAATGATTAAGTCGTTAACAAGCCTGGCGATTCAATCATCAATCGGAAATCTGCGATTACGCAGTAACTCACGAATCAAGCTGATCATACTGCTGATTCTGGTCCGGGTCGTCACAGAAGAATCATATAGATATTTCAGACTTTTTTGAATTAGTTGCCAACGTGGTGAATGTTGTTGGAGCATCGGGCAAAAGACGAGATATTCTCAGAGAAAAACATGGCGATGACATTCTAGAGGCCTTAAATAATCATGAGCTTTCAAGTGGGCAAGGCTTAAACCAGGAAAGTAGTCTTAAACGAACTAGTGATACACAATGGAGCTCTCATTATGATACATTAATCAGCTTATCTAGAATGTTCAAATCTGTGATCGCAGTATTGGAAGTTATAAGGATTGATGGGGGAGTAAGCTCTGTTCATAAACTAGAAGCAAGGGTCCTGATGGATTATATGCAATCATATGATTTCATATTTAGCCTATACGTGATGAGAAAAATACTCGGAATTACAAATAATTTGTCAAAAGCATTGCAGAGAAAAGATCAAGATATTGTGAATGCTATGAACTTAGTTAATGTATGCAACGAGCGATTACAGACGTTGAGGGAGAACGAATGGGATGAATTACCCATACAAGTTTCTTCTTTTTGTGAGAAGCATCAAATAAGAGTTATAAGCATGGAGGATAGGTTTGAACCTACAGAAAAATCAAAACGAAATGCTCATGACTACAAGAAAAACTCACCTAGACCGCGGACCGTTTCTGTCGTCTAGGTGAGCTTTTCCGTCGTCTAAGTACTTTGACGATGGAACTTCCATGGACTAGGTTACGTCCTCCAAGTACCGTTGTCCAGGTACTTAGACAACGGAAAAGGAGGTTTTCGCGGTCCAAGTGGAACTTAAGGACCACGAAAAATCAATTCTCCGTCGTCCAAGTGAAACTTAGACCACGGAAAAAGTCCGCGGTCTAAGTTTCACTTGGACCACGGAGAAATAATTTTCCGTTGTCTAAGTTAGCACTTAGACCGCGGACTTTTTCCTCGGTCTAAGTGAACACATAGACCGCGGATATGGTGCATATTTCCGTCGTCTAAGTTTTCACTTAGACCACGGAAAATACTTTCTCCGTAGTCTAAGTGATTATTAATTTTTTTAATTAAAATTTTAATTTAAAGTAAAATATTAATAATTTAATTAAAATATTAAATTCTCATTTAAATAAGTAAATATTTATAAATTAATTAAAATAATAAATTATTACTTAAATAATAAAAATTTGTACATACATGAAATTAAATCGTTCGGAATCGGAAAAAATGATATGATAAACTACATATATAGCTAGAATACATGCAAACTACTAAAATACTGGAGGAGCAGATGCGCCGCCAAGACCCCCGCCTCCAGCCGTGTCGTCGTCGTCGGGGTATGGGTTAAGAGGAGGTTGGCACTGTCGTCGAGCCTGATTTTCCATGAGGGCGACAAGTTGGCCTGGGCTATCTGCGCTTCTTGTTGATCAAGCCTCTGATGCATAGATTGATTTTCCTCCCGTGCGAGTCGAGCCTCTTCAAAGGCTGCTTGGGCGGCCGCACCCTGAGTTTTTTTCCTCCCCGAACATCCCGTAGATGAGTGGGAGGACAAATTTCACTGGACCTTGCGTCCCATCCCCCTAACCTCCTTGTCAGCTCGACGACTGTATATTTCATCGGCAATTGCAATTTAGCTCTCCATCAATAGAAGAGGCAGGTCTTCCGGCGACAAATCCGGGTGTGTAAGCTGCGTGTTAGCCAATTACTGCTGCGCCCGTTCTACCAACCTCGCCTGAAAAAAAAAATTAAATAATTATAAATTTGTACGAAAATTTAATAAATAATATTTAAATAATAACTACACTAATTAAAAATTAATATATAGCCCTTACGCCGTATTGACTTGCTTCATTCTCGAGTCTAGGCGTCACGTACGCGCTGACGCTAGCATCCAGATAAGGGTGTTTGGAGCCCTTATCTCTGTGCTTCTTGGCTATTTGGATCATCTACTTGGAGACGGAGGTATGATGTTTGTCCTTCTTCCGGTCCCCCGGTTGGTCTTGTTGATGTTGGAGAATTTCTGCTGGACAACATAAATCGTTAACAAATTAATAAGTAACTAAAATAAAAATAATTCAATTCTCTTAATTTAAATATAAAAATAATCACATTATATTCTTCTCCTTGGAAGTGGTTCCACAACCACTCCCACTCATATTCCCTATCCCCACGCAGCTCTATGGGGGTAGGAACGGGGCTGATATCGTCATAATACTTATGAAGTTTGTACTTCCAATCACGGTAGATGACATTAACGGTTTGGTTGATGTGCCTAAGCATCTCCGGTGTGGAATCCACCTCATATTATTCCTATAAGAAATAAGTACAAAATTATAATCGTATATATTATGAAATTACGATTTTTATTGGTTATTAGAAAATAAATTTAAAATTGTACGTATTACGTACAGAAAGTTCTTTAAACACTTTCTCCTTCTCTTCATCTGCTGGAGGGTCCGGAGGAGGCACGTCGTTGTCCTCCTCTAAATTCCAATCGAAGTGCTCTGCCAAGCGTCGGAGTAGAGCATTTTCGGCCTCCTTTTAGGCCTTTTTTTTTCCCGACGGGGCCATTTTAACCTAGGAGTTGATAAAATATTATTACCAGACCAATTATATATAAAAATTTACGATAATTATTTACAAGTATTGAGTGCGCCTAAGATTTAAAGAGAGTACACTAGCTTGGTGTTTGGGTCATTCAATGGACGTGCGACCCGCGCGATAAAATATAAATTTTCAATCAATCAACCTTGGTTCAATCGAAAAACATGGCCAGTTAGGGATAGAGATAACGCGAGAGGCAGGACTAATTTCGACAAAACACCCCGAGGCTAACTAAATCAATGGTATATACTTTATTGGTGTTAGTCTTTCTTAGATCCAAAACCCGTCACCAGTCATAACCCGTGTCTAGACACCATGTCCGACATTCAGCCAATCTCTCGAAAATTTACACTCCCTCAAGTCCTTTGCAAACTCCGCCCTCAACCTCGTGTCCATAACTTCACTTATGTTATAGTGTGCGGTGATAAAATCCACACATCACGAGGGGTTAAGGAGATAAGCTAGGAAATGAGGCGCCATCTATTCCAAAGAGTGCGACTTAATAAACCAAACTTATGTACTAAATTTAAATCAAAGACTACCAATTTACTACAAAATTATCATAATTACCAATTTATTATTTTTAATAATTCACTAATTTACTATATTTACTACAAATTTACAATATTACAACAATATTTACAAATTATAATTACATGCAATAATAATTAGCAATTATAATATTAATTAAAATAATATTTAATTACAATAATTAATTATTATTTACCATGCCTTTACAATAATAATTATTTATTTACTAACTAATATTAATTATTATTACCAATTATTACTAATATATTATTTTTACTAATTAATTTACCAATTTACTAATTAATTTATTAAATTATAATTATGTTAAAAATTTAAAATTTTACCTAAAAGATGAGTCGTCGGAAGGTCGCCGGAGAGAGGGAGTCGCCGAAGAGTCGCTGGAGGAGGGAGGCCTGATTTTTTAGAGAGAGTGAGAGAGAGAGTGAGGAGAGGGATGATTTGATTGAGAATGGGATGACGAAAAAAGCTTGGCCGTTCTGCCTTTTATAGAGTTTCACTTAGACGGCGGATCCCATTTCTCCGTCGTCTAAGTGAACCGTTTCAAAATTTTCAACCGGCGCCCAATTAATTTGGCGGGTCGGAGTTAACCGCCTTAATTTTGGGAAGCGTTTCAAATTTGACTTAGACGACGGAGATAGGTTTCTCCGTCGTCTAAGTCAAATTTGAACCGTTTTCCCAAAAAATTGGCGGTGGTAATTGGACCGCCATACTTCTTCAACCTAGACGACGGAGACACACATCTCCGTGGTCCAAGTGAAATTAACATAAAATTAATTTTAAAAAATAATTCGCAAGGAAGTTGTCGATTTGTCATTCGAATGAAATAGTCATAAAATATCGATTAACACATCGTATATATAAACAACTGAATTTGAGACAATGAATAATCTCACATCTTTAAACTTGTTAAGTATCTATTAATCTTTATAACTTAAGTGTTATTAAGTATAACCTCATTGCATATCGATATTAACGAAATTGAATTTGGACAAAATAACCGTTGAATACATTCGCCGTAAAACAATATATAATTAGAATAATTTTCAGAAAATAGTAAGTTCGTGAAGGTTTTCATCAGCACACTCAACCGCAAAACCGAAATTTTGACAAACCGGAAAACTGGATACACGAAAATTCGTAACTCCTATTTTGGAACCGTCGAAGCTCACACTCCAAGAATTGTTTACTCTATCGTCTTGGAAAAAAGAATATGCATTGGGACATGGTCTAGATGGTGGTTGTCTTAGATAAAATTACGAATTCTGAACTTGGACACAAACACTCTTTTGTGTCGTCCAAGTTCAGACTTAGACGACGCAAACACACGTTTGCGTCGTCCAAGTGAGTACTTGGACGACGCAAACATGTGTTTGGGGTCGTCCAAGTGAAAATTCCCTTAATTTAGGGTTGGGGCCTTAGGGTTTGGGGTATACTTAGATGAAGGGTTGACCCTTTTGCGTCGTCTAAGTACTATTTTTAGGATTTAGGATTATATATATATAGGTATAATTAATTAATTAGTATTGTGTTTAATTACCTTAGTATGGACTACAAAAGTCATTTTTTCGTCCCCGTTTTAATAGTACGGTCGTAAAAATTAATATAATTAATTAATGTGATTCGATCGATCAAATTATCGATCGATCCGATCCTCCGGATGGATTAATTAATTAATTAATTAATTTTAATTTATGTCGATCGAACCAACCACGCTATGTAATTAATTATTAAATTAATTAAGTACAAAATTAATATTTGTACATACGTACTCCTCCTCATAATATATATATTAATTAATTGATCGATGATGCATTATATATTACAATAGTTAATTACCAATTAATATTCCTCGTCGTTATATTGTACTTTTCGTCATAATCGTCATCATCCTTATCCCTGTTATCCGATTGCTCCTCCTCCTCATCATACTCAACATCGTCCGACGAATAACCTGAGTCCTCGTTCTCGTCCTCATCATGCGCGTCTTCTTCATCTACCTCATTAATTGCATCAATAATCTCATCTTTAATTAGATCTGTACAACCATCAGGCATGGGTAAGCGTTCACCATCCTTAACCAGGTCCATTATGTCGGAGCGGAAAATAGAAATATTAGGCTCTTGATAGGCAGAAATGTCTCTTTCCGGTTCAGCAGCATCTTCAGTCGCCGGTGTCCCTTCAATTATTGTAGTATTCCATATTTCTCGATGAGAGATATGGTTCACTATTTTCCACCATTTACCAGCTTTCGGATCATCGAGATAGAACACCTGCCTAACTAAGGTTGCGAGAGCGAAAGGCTCATCTTCATACCAGCTTGAGTTTGTATCGACTGATAAAAGTCACAGGTCCTCATTTGTACGCTTGAAGCATTTGCACTTGAATAGGAAAACGTTGACATCATTCCCGTATCATAGCTGAACGACATATACAATAGCCCCGTAATATAGATCATTGTCTTTCCCAACCGCTACTCCACTGTTTTGTGTTCTTCTTCCTTCATCTCGGGCCAATGAATGGAACTTTACACCGTTCACAAAACACCCGGGGTAAATATAGTGTTTAATCAGCTTCCCTGCTAGCAAGTGTTTTGGCCAGGACCACCACCCCCCGTGGTTCTCAGATTTTTGTAGATTAATCATCTACGAAAATGGGAAAATTAAAGGGTTTACTTACTACAAACATGATCAATATGTATATAAACTAAATACCTAGACATACGTACGTACGTACCCATTGGAAGAAGTAATCAGGGAACTTCTTCTTAACCATTTTCTAAAACCACGTCGAACTCTTGTCTGGATTTAATGCCTGAAACCTCTCTCTGTATGACATTATGTACGGCTCAACTTCGTCACAGTCTTGTAACATTACCCAATGTGCCTCAATAAGTTCTTCTCGTGTTAACGATTCCTTTAAAACTCATCTAAACGGTCGTACGACATTTGTGACCACAGAAAGATTGATGCGGGCACTGGGAACGGAGGCAGTGGGAGGCGATGGATCTTTGAGGTATCTGTTGTAGTAAGTAACACACTCATGCATTAGGTATGTCTCGGTTATGGAGCCATCCGGAGCCGACCCTATTTTTGACGAATCCTTTATACTGTCAAAGCTCTCTACAAAATCAAATGTTCAATTAATACATTGTACAATAAGAATAAGTACATATAGCTAGTAATCTCCAGTGGAACAAATTATGAATCAAAAAACCTGTATAATTAATTAGTTGTACGTACCTTTCTTGAGAATACATCCAAGTGTACTGGACCAGACCAGAAATGAGCACCTGCTCGGGTAGGTGGATCATTAGGTGAATCATGATGTCAAAGAAAACAGGGGGAAAATCCTCTCTAGTTTGCAAATGATGTGCACAATTTGTTGTTGTAGTTCCACCACATCTGACTTCTTTAATTCTCTGGCGCATAACCTTTGCCACCATCTGCACAAAGCCATTATTGGTTCTACGACGTCACGAGGAAAATATGATCGAATTACCACTGGAATCAGACATTGCAGCATAACATGATAGTCATGTGTCTTTAGACCAACAAACTTGTGTTGCACCTCGTCCACTTCTCCAATTATAGTAGCTGCATACGAAGCCGGATAATGAACGCTCTTAAGGAGATTTATTCTCCATAATTCTCAGTGTGTGTTTTGTCCTACTTAGATACGGATTAACTTAGATAGATACAGAGAATCCCTGTTTTATAGAAACAGTTATTATAACATATTGTATCAGCCTATATTTAAAGAATTCTATAAATGAAAAAATTTGTAGTTTTCAGTTATCATATTATTCTACTTCAACAAATTCATTAAATTATACAAAACATTTAATTTTGTATAGTAGAATTGAAGAATTGTCCAAGTTGAGATCATATTTTCTTAGAATTTTGTGTTTTTATCTTGTATAATAGAAAATTTTAATAAAAACTGTTGAGGATGCTCTTACACCATAATTTACATCCGCATCCTTGCAAAATGTACAAGCAGATGCAGTTGTCTATTTTGGACTCAAAACCCTAGCTAGTTTGGTTGCCTTCGTTTAAACTCTGGCATGACGCATGCAGTAAGCATATTCGAACCGGAAGCAATCTGATCGAAATGAAATGGCAACCTCGAATTACCACTCTGACTAGGTTTACTTTCCTAAAATACCCAACAGCTAGAATCGGATGGGATTGTGTTTGAAAATGGACAAAAAGACATGGTCCGGATTAATCATATATTAACCGCAGCTGTCTCCTCTCTCTCCAGGTTAAATTCTGTCATTCCCTTAACCAAAAAGGGTACATCAACCAAACCCATTCTCTGATCCAAACCCGCTCTATCTTTCTCCAGAGATCCTGATCCCTTATTTCATTCTCGAACTCTGAAACCCCCATAATCCCATAGGGATTCAAGGGTTTAGAGTAAGGAGAGAGTGAGGAGGAGAGAAGGGTCTCTTTCGATCGGATAGTAATTATCTAGGATAGTTATACTATAGAGAATTATGTAAAAAACAAAAACTCATATACACCACAACATATGACAAAGAAATGGTGATAGCTTTGTCGTCGGCTAATATCAGCATGATACACAATTTTGTCAGCGTTAATGGAGGTACTCTTCAGAGCGAGGCAAGGCCGGAGAAATGGGGTGGCGGATTAAGGGAGGGCAATACAACAACAACAACAACAACAACAACAACAACAACAACAACAACAACAATAATAATAATAATAAGTGCCAAAAGAAAGGTCCGTGGTCGCCGATGGAGGATCAGATTCTGGTGGATTACGTGAGGAAACACGGCGAGGGGAACTGGAATGCGGTGCAGAGGAATTCGGGGCTGAACCGTTGTGGCAAGAGTTGCAGGCTCCGGTGGGCCAATCATTTCCCTAACTTGAAGAAAGGTGCATTCACTCCCGAAGAGGAGAGGCACATTCTTGAGCTGCACGCCAAATACGGCAACAAATGGGCGCGCATGGTCTCTCAGGTATGCACATAATTTCATATATATGTTTCGATAGGTTTTGTACGTTAAAGCATGGAGATACTGCATGCATGCAAATGAAGTATATATGTTGTTTTTGTTTTTAGGAATTATGTGTCTTATTTTGTTTTGTTATTGTTTTCAATCTTGATCCAGTTACCTGGACGAACAGATAACGAGATAAAGAACTACTGGAATACAAGGATGAAGAAGCGACAACGCAAGGGTCCATCACTATATCCTCATGGCGTTAATCAATGCCAACAACAATCCCATTCTCATTACAATTCACATTCCCAACCCATAAGTATGACCAATATTTCGACAGGACTAAACCAATCTACAACCAGTACAATATTCAGAAGGCAGCATCTCTATGCCAGCTGACACGGTCTCTTTTCATCAGCGTCAACCACACAATTTCAGCCAGTCTTCTTTAAGAGTACCATTGCCTCGTACCAGCACCATGTTCGATATTGAGAACACTTTGATGTCTCCAAGTAACTCGTTCTATTCGATGCACTCAGAGCTTCCTTCAAGCCAAGTATCACAAGTACCAGAGGTTCCTATAGGCCATGTATCTCAAACAAGGTCACCGTCAGGGATCAACTTCGGTCCGTACCAGCATAAATGCAGCGGAGACTGCTCACTACGGTGACGGGTTGTTGGATAAGTTGTTACAAGAAGCTGACACATCGACTTATGATACAGTCCAAAGGAATAAGGTTCATGCCTTGGATGAGTATGGTCACTCATTAGCTTCGGTCTCTATTGATAGCTCTTAATTTATTAGGTAAATTCTAGATTGATATGCTATCATTTTTATCTACTACGCTAAGTATATATGCATGTATGATCGATACTCATTCACTTCTCTTCATTGGATATAATACGCAGAAATGAAACCAATCCAGAATCATCAACGTATGAATTACTCCGTGCATGAAGACTTGTCAAACTTGTTGGATTTCATCCCATCCACCGAGCCAGTGTCCGATTGGTACAACATTAATCATCCTACCGAACACTCTAATAACCAATCTTCTGGAGAAACAAATTCTAGCTTGGATTTGGAGATCGATGCAGGATCGCATGGCTTCAATTAATGTTCCCCGCTGACTCTTGGGACAACTCATCTGAAGCCCGAGTGGAGGTATCTTAGAGAAGCACGTACGGAGCCATGCATAGTTGGCATGTCAATCTCATGCATGGTTGGCCAACTCAATATCAAGTAAAGTTAAAGATGAAATGGGCTATTGTTAACAATTCAATTGGAAAGGGAATGAACCGAGATGAAAGCGGTGATCGATCCAGCTTTGATAATGGCAACTATCTAACTAGTTAAACACAGTGTTCCAAAAATCTGACTCAGGCCAGTTGCTCAGGCAGCTCAGCTGACTAAAAGAAAAGAGAACCGAAACTCAAAAGGATGCCACTATTGTAAGTCATGGACTGGAGAGTGGAGGCCGGCACTACATGACTCGAACGGTGGAGGTGGTACAAGATATCAGGCCGGGGGGGGGGGGGGGGGTTCAACGGTCATATAATGTTTTATGTGATTGAAACAGTTGAAGGTTAAATTCGAAATTCAAAGCGGTTTTAGCTTGAAAGAATTCAATTTTGTGTAACATAATGACATGTTCCTGAGCTCAATTTTCATTAACTGTTATTTAATTTGATGATTCGAACCTCTTATCTCATAGTTATGTACATTAACGAGAGAAAGTCTCGTACTGCTAGTCAGTTAGCTAGCAACCTAGCACCGTGGTAAGTGAGGTAGCTAGTGGCTGACGTTGGATCCAGTTTATTAACATTTAGGAGAAATGAAAAAATAAATAAAAAAACAGATAAGATTTCAAAAGAAGAAATATGAACTTAAGATACCAAGGTAAAAAATGTCCAACTTATGACCCATTTTCTTTCTGAAAAAACTCAACTGATATCATTTTCTCCAAAAAAAAATCTCAAAAAGTTATAAAACATGTTTTTTTCTACCGATTTTTCTCTTATTTCCTAACTGTCCTCTCTCTTCCCTCATGGGAAGTTAAAATCTCTCTCTCTCTCTCTCTCTCATGAGTTAAATTCTGTTGTACATCTAATTTCACTTTATTTTTGCACGAAACTGTTTCAGTTTTTCGTAGTTGTATTAATCAATTTTATGATAGTATTGATTACTTAATTAGGTCTGACTACGTATCTATTTTTGCTCCTCAAACTATAAACATTACGAGATTGAAATCTACTTAATTAGGTCTGGACATGATTTTAGTTTTGAAGATGTGTCTAAGTATCTATATAGGTATCTATCTGAGTATATTTTAGTGTATCGGTCTAAGTATCTGTTAGAGTATCTGTTTCTCTATTTATTCTATTAGTTAACCAAAGCATTTACATACGTTTCTTTAACTCTTTAACAACTTTTTAATGTTTTATTTGCAGTATATTCAATGGCAACAACATCATCTCCAATCATTGTAGATCAAGGTAATGTAGACATATGAAAGATATGACTTCATGAGTAGCCTGGGTAGCTGACTGAGTAGCTGTCTGCATATCTATTTTTTGTTTATAAACTGCATTTTAGTACTTACTATACAACTAGGAACCTCACATTTTTGATTCTTTTTAGGACTCTATACAGTTGCATTTGCGATAGTTGATGCTGAAAATGACAGCAATTAACTGGATGTGGTTCTTGATGAACCTAAGAGATGAGATAGATAGACACAACATAAACCAGGAAACTAATACTCGGAGGAAAATAATATTCCTCTCAGACCGTCATAATGGAATTATGAGTTCTCTTTCAGAGGTGTTCCCTAATGATGAGTATGGCTACTATTTTTGGCACTTGGTTGCTGACCTCAAAGACAACTACAGAGGACACTTGAAGGATAGAATTTTTGAACTCTTCATGTAATGTGCATATGCTAGAAGTGAAAAGAAAATATGAGTTCATTTTAAACCAACTTAAGGTAGAAGGTGGATATGCAGAGATAGCCGACTTCTTCAAGGATCTCCCAACGGAAAAATGGTGTGCTGCATTCTTGAGAAATCGCTTCAGGACATGTCACAATACAGACTGGACGTCAGGCCTCCATTAACAAAGAAACAACCGAGAAGACCAAAGAAAAAGAGAATGAGAAAAATTGCAAAAAACAAACAATGCCGATAAAGTGCTCAAGATGTCACCAAACTGGTCACAACAGAAGGACCTGCAACAACCTTATCGATTGAACATACAAGTTTGTGTGGATTATTAAAGATGTTGTCAGAATAATTTTCTAAAAGTTTGAATATATGTCTAGATATCTGTTGAAATATCTGTCTGGATATCTGTTTAAGTATCTGTTTGACTATCTGTATACAAATTTCAGATCTGCAACTTGTTACTTGCAAATACAAACAAAATTTAGAGGTTGTTTTTGGGTTTCTTATTTTTGTGTTTTATACTGCATCGTTAAGAAAGGGAAAACAAGCATTTATTGCATAGGTTAATGCATTGATTCAATAAAATTTAAGGAAAGCTATCTGAGTATCTGTCTTAAGTATTTGTCTAAGTATTTGACCGAACCAGGCTGATGATGCTGTATCATTCAATGGCTTCATATATTCATTCATAAACTTTATTTCAAAACATTAAACTGAATAACAATAGATACAGAAATAGTATTGCATAGGTTAACGAATTGATTCACTAAAATTCATGGATAGCTATATGTGTAGCTGTCTATGTAGCTATTTGTGTATCTGACTGCGTCATAATACCAACTATACAAATGGGTTTCAGTAGGTTTTGTGTTGTAAAATGGATCAAAGAATGCAAATCAAACACTTTAGTTCATAGGCATAATGCATTAATTCTTTCATTCAAAAGTTTAGAGCAATACAAATAGTATTACGCAGACAGATATTCAAGCAGATAGTAATATGATCACATTCATAATGCTCTCCAAAATGTAACACTTATAAGACAGACCTCTACAACTAACCACAATGTTCACAAAATGATCACTACAACAACAATATACACATTAGTTACTGTCCTACACTTGTTCCTGAGCTGGTTCAATCCTTCTTCTTTGATACCCATGATAGATCATGATCCATAAACGATTCTAATAATCTGGCCTTGAACTGAGCAACATCCCCACAACTCAGTTTTTTCTTTATTTCCTTGCCAAGAGCAATGTGATACATCATGTAGCAAACAATAGTTCCTCAGTTAAGGCCAGGAAGCTGTTGGGGACTGTTGCTGATCGACTGCACAGGTATTTTGTCAAAGTTTACCTTCTGATCGTTGACCCACCGAATGCTTTCGCGTTCGTACTCTAATATAGGGATATCCAAACATATACTTAGTCAGATACATAAACAGATACCTAGAAAGAAACTTAAAAGATATCCAAAAAAAGGACTTCTATCACACACAAAACAACAACAGTAAACTAGTATAACAACCAAAAATCAAACTAAAAACCTTAGAAAATTGTCAACAACAACAACATACATTTCAAAATTTTTGAAAGGATATCAAGACAGATACTTTAACATATACATAGACAGATATTCAGACAAATACTCAAACAGATACTTCAAAGATATCCAGAAAAAAGACTTCTATCACAAACACAACAACAACAACAGCAACTAATACAATAAACAAATAGCATTTTGAACACAATACATATTCTTATACTGGTTATAGAAATTCGTCATATCCACCACCAAATCCTTGATCACGTACATGTGCGGCAGCAGCGTGATCTTCGTGGCATCACATGCGCCTTCTATCTTGATTAAGCACGCTAGGCCATTGTAGCCATCAATGTTCATTGTGCACGAGCCGCAAATCCCTTCATGGTAGTAGCGGGGGAAAGTGAGGGAGAGATCCATCTCGTTTTTGATATTGATGAGCATGACGAGGATTATAGGGCCGCAGTCGCTGGGGTTGACCTTGTACTTCTTCAGCTTGGATTTCGCCAGAGAATCTACGCTCCAATAGTAGATTGAGGTGTCAGTCTGCGGCTCCGAAGCGAAGGCTCTAAACAGCGCCAGCCTCTCTGCATAAGATTTTGGAGATGAGATTCCTGTCAAGGACCTCTGTTACAAAATAATCGCCATTGTTGATCTGTTCAGATTGTTGAGGATGGAGGAGAGGCTCTGACTGGTGCTGTCTTGATCGGGTATGGAGTTGGAAGTCGGTGACGGAGGCAAGGAGATCGACAAAAGCCGCTGATAGAGTCCAAGGAGGTAACAACAAGCTGGGAGCTCGGTTTAGGGATTCGATTTGAGAGAGAGAGAGAGAGAGAGAGAGAGAGAGAGAGAGAGAGAGAGAGAGAGAGAGAGAGAGAGAGAGAGGGTTGGGGTTTCAGAAATCGGTGACATATGTAGTAAATATAAGAATAATATTGGGTTGTTACATACTTAAAAATAAAATGGGTTTTTTTTTTGGGATTAAAAACTTATGGTTGGTTTTTAAGGAAAGAGAGTGGTGAAATTGAGTTTTTTTTTCATTTCCTCTAAAATTTAATGGTTGAGAAAAATAAGGAAAAGTATTTAAGATTTCTATCTTTTTATCTTTTTTCTTTTTGTAAATCCTTTTCCTAATTAAAAAAAAAGTTGTGTATACTCGTATACTAACAAATCCCCGTTAAACCGAGAATGTACATACTTACAATCAATAGAACACAAGCTAGTGTTTGGAGAATTTTTTCATATATTGATTAATTCCGAATTAGATATATATATATATACAAGCATACTTACACTTCTAGAAGGAAACTACTTACACCTAATGAATTATAGTATGCTACTTAATTATAGAATATACACATTCTAAATATACAAGGAGTGTGACTCACTCCAACACTCCTCCTCAAGTTGGAGCATATAAGTATCGAATGCTTAACTTCTCAAGTGAGTCACTGAAGGTCTTGGAAGAAACAACTTTGTTAAATATGCCAGCTAATTACTCCTCTAAATAAAAAAATGAGAATGAAATAATACGAGCATCTAGCTTCTCCTTGATGAAGTGTCTATCAATCTCTACATGCTTCATTCGATCATGCTGAACAGAGTTATGTGCAATTTAAACTGCAGTAGTGTTGTCATAATAAAGAGGCATGAGCCATTTTTGCTTAAAACTCAAATCCTTTAACAAATATTTTATCCATAATAACTCATAAACTTCTTGAGTCATACCTCTATATTCAGCTTCTGCACTAGAACACATCACCACATTCTGCTTCTTGCTCCTCCAAGTAACTTGATTTCCACTAACAAATGTAAAATAGCCAGAAGTAGAATGTCTGTCAGTAATGTTCCCTGCTCAATTTGCATCAGTGTAGCCACTAGTCCTCAAATCTCCATACTTACTAAACACAAAGCCTTTACTAGGAGTAAACTTCAAGTACCTCAAGATTCTTATCACAACATCCATATGATCTTCACTAGGATTGTGCATATATTGCTTCACCATACTAACAACATAAGCAAGATCAGGTCTAGTATATGACTAGTAAATTAATATCTCAACTAACCTCTGATACCAAGACTTGTTTGTAGAAACTTGATGAGGATACTCTGCAATTCGATGGTTCTATTTTATAGTTGTATCAACCGGTTTACAGTCTAGCATACTAGTCTCTGCTAACAAATCTAGAACATATTTCATTTGACTTAGCATGATACAGTTCTTGTTTCGAGCTACCTCAATTCCCAAGAAATATTTCAAGTTTCCAAGGTCATTGAGGTAGCTCGGAACAAGAACTGTATCATGCTAAGTCTTAATCTCATCAGTGTCATCGCCTATCATAACCATGTCATTCACATAAATGATCAACGCAGTCAGCTTACCCTATCAGTACGTTAGGAACAAAGTATGATATGAATTTCTCTGCCTATACCTAATCTTCTTCAGGAAAGTTGTGAACCTTCCAAACCAAGTTCTTGGAGACTATTTCAATCCATACAAAGACTTCATTAATCTGCACACCACCTTCTCAAATGTAGAAGTACCATATCCTGGAGGGAGATCCATATAAATTTCTTCTTTCAAATCTCCATGAAGAAAGACATTCTTCACATCAAACTGTTGTAAGGGCAAACACAGATTAGCTGCCAAAGATATAAGGACTCGAATAGTACTAATTTTTGTCAGTGGTGGAAATGTCTCATCATAATGCACTCCATATTTGTGAGTGTATCCTTTTGCAACCAATATTGCCTTATATATGTCAACTGAGCCATCTGCATAATGTTTCATAGTATAAACTCATATGCACCCAATTATCTTCTTTCCAGATGGTAATGGTACCAAGTCCCAAATACCATTATTCTTGAGAGCATCTATCTCAACCTCCATTGCCTTGACCCATTTTTCCTCCTTGATTGCATCATGCATTTTACTAGGAAGAGACATACATAGCAAATAATTGATTCATAAAAGTGACACAGAGATTAGACAGCCTATAGGTTAAGAAATAGTTAGCTGCAGGATACTTAGCTTTAGCTGACAAGAGAGGCTTATATTTCTTTGAAGGTTGACCTAGTAGGCAAGACTCTACTAGACTCAGGTATACTACAATTTCACAGAGGAACATTATACATACCTTAGGTCATGACAGGCCAGGAGAGATCATTGATGGAGGGGGAGAGACTGAACTTGCATGTATATTTTCAACCACGGGCGGCTGATTACAGATTAATTCTCATCCTTTCGACGTGTTGGACATTTGTTCGACATGTCGAACACTCCTTTGTCTAGACTCGTCAACCTGGGTATTTTCTACAGGCCAAACCATATCCTCAACAGGTCAAGGAGCAGCTACGGGAGGATTGAGGATGCCTTCTTTGACGGTTCGAATGTCTGCCTTGACGGTTTGAATTGAATATTTAGAAAAAAGGAACTTCCTGGGAACACCCTTCGATAGGTCGAGGCCCTCCTTGATGGGTCGAAAATCACTTCTGGCTGGGGTACTTTCAACTGTAACACTAACTTTCGGTTCTCCAAATTGGTCCTCAAAAAACACATTTTACTACCACAAATACACACTTAGGTGACGAAACCTTTAAGATTTCGTTGCCTAAGTGAGACTTAGCCGATGAAATAATTTTCCGTGCCCCAAAAATATTTTTTGTTGGCTAAGTAGCACTTAGGCGATGAAACATGATCTTCGTCACCTAAGAAATTTCTTAGACGACGGATCACATAAGTCATCATCTAAGTGTGTACTTAGACGGTGACTAGTATGTTTCATCACCTAAGATGCACACTAAGACAACATAAAATTATTTTCGTCAGCTAAGTATGACACACTTATATGACTACACTATTTTCGTCGTCTAAGTGATCACTAAGACAATGAATTATGTAAATTGTCTCCTTAGATTTAATAACCTGGATGATGAAAATGCAAGTCGTCACCTAGGTATACATTTATACTGCGATATATGTGTTTCGTCGGCTAAGTGAGCACCTAGACGACGAAAACAGTTTCGTCATCCAAGTGTAAACCTAGGCGACGAAAATGTACACTTAGGCGATGAATAATTTCTTCACTTAAGAAAACTCAATTATTATTCGTCGCTTAAGAAAACTCAATTATTATATCAGATTCATTTTCCTCTCTGGCTATCTCATCCTCTCCTCTCAACTTTTCTCTCTCTCTCTCTCTCTCTCTCTCTCTCTCTCTCTCTCTCTCTCTCTCTCTCTCTCTCTCTCTCAACACCTACTGCACCTCTGATCCCAGCCGGCCAAAATTCACTAAATATCAATTTTTCAACCCCTCGAGTTGTAGTTTACGCATCTCCTTATCAGTGAAGGTATTGACTCATTTCTCTTGAATAATTTTTTTGAATTTAATACCGTATTTAGCTTAATTAATTGTTTTATTTCATTGTTAATCTAATTGTAAGCTAATTGGTTAGTTAATTATTATGTTTAATTTGATTAATTAGTTAAAACATGTTCAATTAAGCTAATTTGATCTTTAATTGTTAAGCTAGCTAATGATTTAAGCTAGGTAGTTAAGATTAATTAATTTCATATATATATATATGTTTAATATATTGTTAATTAAGCTAATGGTAAAGCTAATTGTTTAATTAAGGTAATTGTATTTTTAATTAATTGTTAAGCTAGATGTTTAATAATTAGTTGAAAAATATATATATAATTAATATGTAAATGTATTCATATAATATTAGCTTATGTTAATTAACTATAGTATAAGATTAATTATAACATATAATAGTATATTAGATTAATTAACTATTGGTTTAAAATTAAATTATATAAATAATATAATTATTAACTTACGCAGAAATATGGACAAGAGTTGGATATAGTTGGCGAATAGAAGCGATGTGCGGTATATGGATGGAATCAGAGTGTTTGAGTTTTTTGCCCTGGAACATAGTCAAGAAAAGAAGAGTTTCAGGTGTTCGTGTAGAAAATGTCATAACCATCAGCTTGTGGAGGCTAATTTTATGTCTCAACACTTGTATGACCACGGTATGATGTGGAGTTATACTACATTCAGCGAGCACGGTGAAGTAGTGGTAGTGGACTTCAGTTCAGGACCATATTTTAGCTTAGGGTATAGTTACCATGGTACCTCATCCAGCAGTAGTGGCGCCCCTGCTTGGAACCCCATTGTGGATTTGGTCCATGATGCCTTTTCGGGATTTAGTCATGGTGGATACCAATACCAAGAGGGAGGTTACGATACCACTCATGATGACACATTCTCCGCTGTTAGGTTGGTCAGTGACACTACTGAGATGGATAAGTACAACAAGATGCTACTTGAAGCTCAAACCCTGGTGTACCCTAGATGTCCAGAGAATGTGTTGCGGTATATAATGGAGGAAATTCAGATAAAAGTGAAGAACAAAATTTCAGACCATGTTTTTGACAAAATGTAGGAGCATATATGTAAGTTGCTTCATAATCATCACAAACTTCCAGAAACTCATTATAAGGTTAGAAAGCTCTTGAGCAGCCTCGGTATAAAGTACAAAAAAATTCACGCCTGCATAAATGATTGTCACTACCAGCAGAAGCAGTATACCCGACGAGATTCCCAAAAAACAACCGACGAGAAGGGTTCTCGTCGGTTATAGTAAACTATAACCGACGACAGGATTACCTCGTCGGTTATAGTTTTTTGACCGACTAGATTTTCTTGTCGTCGGTTATAGTTTTCCACTATTACCGACGATTTTTTTGACTATTAGCCACGATTTTTTTCTATCGTCGGCTATAGTTTCTTATTTCAGATCTGGGCAGCAGCTCGATCTGTCATTCAAAAAAATTTCCCTCAAATCTGAAAATGCTCTGAAATCGATCTTTGGGTGATGTCGAGAATGAGTTCGTGATGATTCATTATATATAGGTACGTACTTAATATTATATATATGCATGCATGTGTACATGTGTTGAATTGATCGATATTGATTTTGAATATATATATATATATATTGATCGATCGAGTTAATTGATTCTTGAGTTTGAGTAATTGATCGATCGATGGTTGATTTTGAATACGTGATTGATAGTTGATCGAGTTGGAGTAGTACGTAAATATTGTTGTGTTGATTATTGTGAATATATATATAGCTAGCTAGGGTGACTAATTTATTTAATTAATATATTGCATTATATATATTGTGATTATTATAGGATTAATTGTGATTATTAATTATATATGGGTATAATATATATTGTGATTATTGTGATGCATATGTTTCGGTTAATTGTGATTAATTAATTATAGCTAGTGTGGTTATATATATATATTTAGTTTTTTGTGATCGATTATATATATATAGTTAGGGTGTACGTGTGTATATATATATATTAAAATTATGGGAATTATAATAATATATATTTATATCTAGCTATGAAATTTTAATTAATAAGATCATGGGTATATATACATGTATGCAGTTATAATATTCAGGATGGACAAGAGTTGGATGTGTCTTCCAAGATGGGATGTAAGATATCACCGTGGAATTAGAAGTTTTGTGGAATATGTGAAGGTTAATTGTGGAGGGATGACAATTCATTATTGTCCGTGTACGAAATGTCAGTGTCGCAGCGAGCGATATCGTTTTCACATCGATAAAGTATTGGAGCACTTGAAGAAAAACGGGTTTTGGGATAAGTACACATGTTGGATTTATCATGGTGAGAGCTTATCAGTTGGTCAACATGATCACGGACAATTTTTTGAGAGTGGCAGTACATCCAATGATCCAACAACAAGGTTGATCAACGATATGTTTCCTCATGAGAGCGATATATTTGCTCAAGCACTGGATATCCCTCCCGCCGTTGGAGACTTCCCTCATATTGAGCCAGTCCAGCAATTACCTACAGTTGTCAACACTACTGGTATGGACAAGTACAACAACTTCATTGCCTTCCAACAGACCCCGTTGTACAACGGGTGTAATAAGACTGTTCTTGAAAGTGTTATGGGAGTAATGAAGCTCAAAGTGGAGAACAAAATGAGTGTGAAGGCTGTTGATAATTGGCTGAAGTGGTCTGGTTCGTTGTTGCCCCCCGGTCATCGTCTTCCTACCACTCATCGTAAGGTGCGACAGATCCTGAAACATCTTGGCCTTTCCTACATCAAAATTCATGCTTGTAGATATGATTGTGTTCTCTTCTGGGGTGCAGATGCTTATGGGAATGATCTTGAATCCCTTGATGAATGCCCAGTATGTGGTACAGATAGGTATAAGTTGACTCCTGCCGGAAACAAGAAAGCTGTGAAGATACTTCGGTATTTTCCGCTGATAGATAGGCTAGAACGGTTGTTCATGTCTGCACACACGGCTGAAGCTATGAGATGGTGGGGCGAGAGGAATTTGCCCGACGGTGATACGCTTATACACCCTGCTGACGGAGAGGCTTGGAAGCACATGGTGAAGGAGTTTTCTTATTTTGCATCAGAGGTTCGATATGTTTGGCTGGGGCTTTCATCTGACAGATTCAACCCTTTTGGCAACATGAGTCTTCAATACAGTATATGGCCAGTTATTTTGGTACCGTACAACCTTCCTCCATGGATGTGCATGAAGAAAGAATACAATATGCTCACTATGATAATTTCAGGGCCGGGTTATCCAGGAAAGTGTCTCGATGTGTATTTGAGACCCTTGATTGAGGAGCTTAAGTACTTGAGTGAGCATGGTCATCCCACTTATGACAAGTTCAAAAATGAGATGTTCCAGATGCATGCCATGCTTGTTGGCACCATTAGCGATTTTCCTGCACGCGGGATGTTGTCGGGCAACGTTACCAGGGGATACAGGGCTTGTCCAGAGTGCATGACGGTTGAGTGTTGCAAACCTCATTGCAGGAAGATTGTACAGATGCGTCATCGTTGTTGGCTTCCACATGATCACCCATTTCGGGAGGATATGGAGGCATTTGATGGGACTGTGGAAACAGGTGAGCAGCCGAGGAGATGGACGGGGGATGAAATATTGGAAGTGCTAAATGAATACAATTTTGGGCAGCTAAACAATCATCCTTAGATAGTGGCGTCAATACCTGACAAACCCGACATGTATAAATTGTGGACACACAAAAGTATTTTTTGGGAACTTCCGTATTGGTCCAAGTTTCTGATCAGACACTACTTAGATGTCATGCACATAGAGAAAAATGTGTGTGAGAGTGTGGTCGGCACAGTGTTGAATTGGGAGAGAAAAATTAAAGACGGCCCGAAGGCACACATTGATCTTAAAAGGATGGGACTGCGAAAACATTTGTGGTTGAGAGATGGGAAGAAAAAAATGCCACAAGCTCCTTATACCGTCAAGCCTGCCCAGAAGAATGAAATTTTTGGCTGGATGAGTAATGTCAAGTATCATTCAGGCTATGCTGGAAATATAAGTCGATGTGTTAACTTCAAAGACAATAAGATGTACGGACTAAAGAGTCATGACTTTCATATACTGCTTCAACGCCTCTTCCCTGTTTTCATTCAAGGGTATCTGTCCAAAGAGGTGGTGGAGCCGTTAGTGGCTTTGTCAAGATTCTTTCAGAAGTTATGCACGAGAGAAGTGAAGAAATCGGACTTGTGGGAAATGCAACAGGACATCATTTTTATCATGTGCAAATTCGAAAGGATATTTCCTCCAAACTTTTTCGACATCATGCCTCACCTGATGCTCCATCTTCAAGAACAATTGTTGCTTACTGGTCCAGTGCACTACACATGGATGTATCCTATGGAAAGGTACGTAATGCGTCTCTGAATCTGGCTATATATGTCGATCTTTAATATTATTTATTCACTTATTTTGCAATAAGCATAACATCCTCGATCTATAATTACCACTTTACAGACAATTAGGGGACTACAAAGACTATGTGATGAACAAATCTGCACCCGAAGGGTGTATCGCTGAAGCATATATTGCGCATG
Source organism: Geum urbanum (assembly GCA_946800695.1). NCBI lineage: Eukaryota > Viridiplantae > Streptophyta > Magnoliopsida > Rosales > Rosaceae > Geum > Geum urbanum. Next base: position 50,028,083 of record OX327001.1, on the reverse strand, counting down.
AGTGTGTAACGAACACCAAGTTGTATTTGGGAGCATTGGAGGACCCTCCACAACATATGCCAGTAGATGGAGGGCAGTTCAACCTTTCGATCATCTCCGATGATGTTGAAGTTTCTGGAAAGTTGCCCAACTCGTACAATTTGGAACCTTATGAGCTAGTCATTGCCCATTGGTCGGTATTGATTAACTGTCCAGAAGTTCAATATTGGAAAAATTTGCACCTTTACTGCCCTGCTATTTCCGGTGATGTTGAGTACCACAACAAGACGTTCGCAAACTATTTTGGCAAATGGGTACGTATATAGATATATTGACTGGTATACGAATTTAAGTGCATGTCTCGTATCCTATTTATAGTTAAGTTAAAAAATGATTATTTTCAGATGAACCATGTACAAGATGATGGTATCCCTCAGTGGTCACACGAATTGAGGCTCTTGGCGCAGAAAGCGGTAACTTCCAGAGTTTATCCTATGTGTAAGGTAAATGGCGTGCTATTTATTTGTGAACATAGAGATGTCAGACGAAAAACACAGAATTCTGGGGTAATGGTGCATGGTGGGCAAAATGGAGTTGACTATTACGGTGTTCTCCATTTAGTTGTCGAATTAATATATGGGGAAGGCATGACCATGCACTTGTTTAAGTGTAGATGGTTTGATACCGACCCTCATAACACAATGACCGATCAATACGGCATTTTTTTGGTGAATACTGCTACAAGCTGGTATGAAGATGATCTGTTTGTTTTGGCCACGGCGGTGAAACAATTGTTCTATCTTGATGATCTTGTGCATAAAGGCGCGTGGAAAGTGGTTAACCATGTTCTTCCACGAAACATATGCATTGCCTCAACCCTTGGTGTGACCTCGGATAATGAAGAAGTTAGTGCATACCAAGAGCCGAACGCTGGTATTCCTGAAACCTCAACAATTCGCCTTAATAATGTGAGACAGGGCAGTGTGGTACGAATTCCTCAACCGAATCTTATTGATGTTAATCAAAATGAAGACAATGAAGACTAATGTGACGAGGGCATACACATCTTACCTGAAATTAACTCGGAAACAGAGTCAGACTCAAGCGATGATTCTGACTATGCGCCTTAGTGTATGTATGTTATTTTGAGTTTGAACGTGCAATGTAACAGAAATTATATTCAGATGATCAACTTTAAATTGTGTTGATCGATTAAATTGCTAAATCGCGATCATCAGAGAGAGAGATCGAGAGATTGGAAAAAAAAAACTACAACCGACGATATTCGAAAAAAAAAACTACAACCGAAAATAAATATTAATAAATATATATATAGCCAAAAAAATTAAATACCATTTTAATTTAATTAATTAGGCTTTCAAATAATTTCCGTTTTTTTCTAATAATTTCGTATTATTAAATATTAAAAAAATATTAAGTACACTATATATAACCGGCATATGAAAAAAAAATTAAAAAACTATAACCGACGATATTCATATCAAATATCGTCGGTTATAGTTTTGGGTATACTATGGCCGACGATGATACTTATATCGTCGGCTATAGTTTGCGTTATATTCCAGAACTGCAGCCGTTCTGGACAGTTTCGTTTCTGCAAGAGTTTTTCTCCTCCATATCCTCCGATCCCATTTCTGCCGCCGCCGTGAATCAAGCAAGAGGAAGGACTTTCATCTGCTACAAGCCGTCGTCCTTCATCAACATTTTCAGATTCTAAAACCAAAAACAGGTTCTAAATCCCTAAATCTCCAATTTCAATTTTTTTAGGTTAGATTTTAATTTGTTTAGTTTGTTTATCGATAATGTGGATGTTTGGATGAATTGTGTGAATATATATTGGATTTTTCTTGAATTTTGTTGATTGTCGGAATTATTGTTAATTTTTGGGATTTATTGGATTATATATTTATATATATAGATAGGAGGTTAATTAATTATTGGATTATATATTGGATTGATGGAATTATTGGAATTTTTGTGTTGATTTTTTGGATTGTTGGAATTATTAGATTATATTGGGAATTATTGTTGATTTTTTGGATTCTTAATTAGAATTATTGGATTATATATATATAGATGAGCTTAAATATTAATTATTGGATATTATTGAATGTTTTAGTGCTCATTTTTGGGATTGTCGTAATTTAGTGGAATTATATTGGGAATTATTTTGAGCGTGGAATTTTTGGATTAATTGGAATTATTTTGAATTTTTGGTAATTTAGTGGAATTATATATGAAGGAATTAATATATAATGAAATTAGGTGATCGATATAATGGAAATTTTATGTGAGTGGAAGGATTTTAATTTTAATTTTAATTTTAATTTTAGCAACGATGAATTGGTTAAATTGCGGTGTTTCCCGAGGGGGGTCGGGCTCGAGGTGGAGAGGGAGATCAGGACGTGGAGATGAGGGCACCAGAAGTCAGTCCGCATCAGGATCCACCAGCGTCGGCAACACTTACAGTCTTCCACAGACCTCTAGGCACCGTACACTGCTGGGCGAGGGACAACCTCAGCAGCAGCAGGTAGAGCCTGCTCGATCCTCAGGCGCGAGGAGGCTTTATGAGGAGGCTAGTGGATCGACTCAGTCCTCGGCCAGGATGCGACTATGCCCGCCGTCTACCTTATTCTTACCGTTGGAAATCCCGACGATACCTCTCGTCGATTCCGAGGGGATGCCTGTTCCGGGACAGCTAGGGTTCATTACCCCGGACCAGGCATATGCGTATGTACCCTTCCCGGAACCTCTCTGGAGTGTGAGGATTCCGGGACAACGCACCGACGAATCAGGTTAATATTAATTAGTGATATCTATCCGACCGGGGATAGAGGGCAGGTGATCGAGAGAAAGGTCACTCGAACGTACGCGGGGATGGCGGGCAGCCTCATACGGGATAGAGTCCCAATGTTGTGGCCAGATTGGAATTCAGTGCCGCAATCAGTCAAATATGAGCTGAATAATGCGTTGTCGGTGAGTTGAATTGTATATTCATTATGTAAATTTTCTAAATAAATTTTTAATATTATTGATATATATATATATATGCATTGCAAAGGTGGTTCCGCGTGGACAATGACATTAGACCAACGTGGGCAGATGAAGTGCATGGGAGCAGGTTCGCAGACCGGCATTTGTTTCAATTTTTTCGTTTCTTTTGATTATGTTCATACAATGTTGTAAGTTACTAACGATTGATTTTATTAATATAGGTATAAGGAGTGGAAGGGTGAGCTGAAAAAACATTGGAAAAAGTACGGCAACGATCGTTCGGGTACCCCTAGCGAGTTTCGTTATAGGGAGTACGAGTGGCGATGGCTTGTGGTTCACTTCAACAACCCGAAATTGAAGGTACGCAACATTCGATCGAATAAATTTTTGTTTTATCGTACTTCCCTCAAATTATTTGGCTAATATTTTTTTCATGTACATGTTGGATTAATCGAGCAGGCTATTTCTGAAGTCAACACAAGGAACCGGGCCAAAAACACCAAAAACCATCATGCCGGTTCCAGATCATACTCGGGTTGGATCGAGGAGGCGGCCAACCACCCAGAAGAGGATCCCCTTGTTTACACAATGCAGCACGCGTATCCGCAGTCCTCCGAATATGCTGTAAGTGTCCTTATAACAAAATAAACATATTTCTTATTTTTTTAGATTGTTTACATTAATTAATATTTAATTTTCCATTGTCAATTATGTGAGAGTTCAGGAGGCGATTCCGGAGGTGTTGACTCAAGTGGCGAGAAAGCTCTATCCCAACACCCCCGATGCGGAACTCCCGATTGATCAGATTGATCGATCTGATCCGATCGTCAGGGCCAGGATTATGTCAAGTGCGATCCCTCCAGGGAAGAACACTTTCTACTGTAGGGGTTCCGGAAAGTGGGGTCAAGGGCTGCTGAAGAAGACACCTGAATTCTCTCGCGGATCGAGATCATCATCATCTTCGAAGGCTAATGAGCTACAGGAGAAACTTCATAGGCAAGCGATTGAGATGGAAGCTCAACGCCGTTGGATGGAGGAGATGGAGCAGGCGCGAGCCGCAGAGCAGAATCGGTTGGCCGAACAGCAGCAGCAGATGGGGACATGGATGCAGCACTATTATGCACAGTTGCAGGCATCTGGAATCCAGATAGCTCCGCCGCCCATTTTCGGTGCGCCACAGCCACAGCCTCAGTCACAGCCGCAGCCTCAGCCAGACTAGGACCAACCAACTTATGACGATCCGTTTGACCACATTGAAAGGACTCAACCCCGATTTAGCTTCCTAAATCAGAATCAAACCCCTTCGAAAACACGAACCAACAAAAACTTTTCGAAATTTGGGCAGAGTTTCGTTACTAGAGTGGAATTATCATTACCTGCACGCAGAAAATACACTTCATCCTATGCCACAAAAAGCAAACCGTGGGCACCAATCCCATCCTGATTTCTCAATATATCAACAGTAAAGTAAAACAATAAATATATATATATATATACTTTACTGAAATCCGGTATAAAATCGTATAACATATACCACAGAAAGCTCAGAGCAACATCTAATACATAATCATATACGCATACCACAGTAGGTAGAACAATAAACCTATTGGATGAAATAAGATTGCTCGAGCACTATGCCTCCGACCACGACGTGCGACACCAGAGCCTGAACTGCAAACTGGGCATGGAAACCGAAAAGCCCAGGGGAAAGACATGAAAACTGTTAGAGTGAGTGGACGAAAATAAATGTCTTTCACCGAGTAATATATGTTATAAAAACATATGCGAGTTGAAATATAAATAAATCAAATCAAATAGTTTACGAGGAGACGCTGACTCCAACTCGTAAACAGAGCATGCATAGAAAGTCTCACGGGGTCACTCATGGACACGTCCGTGCTAGTATAGTCGGAATCACGGAGTCCCTGACTACCACGTGATTCATAGCCAGAAAGGCCTTGGTTCCGGGGTACTGCCCCTCGCCGGTCAGGTCGGGGGACTGCCCCGCCTGGTGGCCTACCATCGGGGATCAGCCGAGAGGCAGGTGTATCGATACAACAACGTAACTGAGACTGTACTCTGTGTAAATCAAATCATAAAAAATTCGATGCAAATGCATGAACAACATATAAGTGTATGTATACTCGTATACGTATATTTGTATAAGTATAACCGTATAATCGTAAAACACATGCTCGTAATAAACATAATCTCGTATCATGCTCGTAAAACCATAATCATGCTGCATGCTCAAGTTCGTAAAACGTATATAAAAGACTCGCAATCAATCCGTGAAAATAAAATTGTCCACTCACAGACTAGCGTAACGCGATACGCGTTAACCCGTGATCCGGCGGAAAGTCCCTCGCCAAACGAACGATCACGAACCCCTGAATATTCACAAAGTCCAGTTCTCACAAACATAATTCGACAATACAAACCAAATCACGAGAAACCACCGTTCTCGGAAACACGTAATCCAAAGTCGACGAATCGTCGAAAATCCATATATAACACCTCAATACCTCGCTTTACGTTCAGACGCTCAACTCGAAAAACAAACCTCCCCACTGCGATCGGGGCGCAATTTCGAGTCAAATGACATGCAACTTGTCGAAAGTCCAAAAAAAGTCAAACTTTGACCGTTGACCGCCGCCCACGGCGGCGCCATCGCTGATCAGAAAATTTCACTGTGGAGCAACCCCTATTCCACTCAAAATCACCCACTGAGCAACTTTGTCAACTGCAACAATGGCCAATTCTCACTCTAACCATGTCAATTTCAAGCAAAACCGAATTGGTTCACAAATTTCAATTCCAAAATTCTCCATACACAAGATGAATTAGAACTCCAAACTTACATGGTAGCTTGCTAGTGATGAGAGCTTCAAAGCCCACTCCAAATTGTAGCTCGAATCGGTGTAAAACATGGAACCCGAATTCACAAGTTTTCCCTCCATTTTGGCCGGATTTTTCTTCCATTTCCGGCGAACCTGGCCGTGAAAGGAGGCCGGAGTCACCCTCAAGGGACCAAGGCACATCGAATGGGACCAACCCCGTCCCACGGGGTGGCCGGAATCGATCGCCACCGCGAGCCGCCGTGCATCCCGTCGCCAACTTCTCTCTCCACCGAGTTGACTCGGTCAACTCGGTCAAACCCCAATATCGTAAGTCTTTGACTTGCCAAAATTAGCAGGTTTCTATTTATAGCCTTTCCCAAAATGGAAACTTGTAATTATCCTTTTCGACGAACTTCAAACGCGCGTAACTTTCTCGTCGTAATTTCGATTCCGATAATTCTCGCGGCCACGAACTCGACTCGAAATGTTCTTCCAATATCACCCAAAGTCAAACACATCGGCCAAACGGATAAAAAGTCAACTGTTCCAATCAACATATAATTAAATCAACCAAACAATCAACAAACGGCAAAATTCGCAACTTAAACTCTGTAACTCAAAATCATGCTCCGGAAGTTCCTACGAACTCTAAATTAAATTCTGAACAACTTTCGTGAAGGATCCGAAGCCAAATTCTTGTCCGATAATTTAGTCGCAAACAAACTTGCCATTTAAATCCATTTCCGTCGAAACTTCAAATATTCATAATTAATTCCTCGATCGTCCAAATAACGATCCGGAACCACCCATGAACTCGTAATCACACGTACAACGACTCTTGAGAAGAGACCCAGCTCCAATTCTCGGCCAATAATTTAATCGTTAACAAGTTCGGCGATTCTTCATTTCTCCACAAAACCTATAAAACGATAAATATTAATTAAACACTCAAATATATAACAATAAACTAAGTATAGGGTATTAATTAAACACTCAAATATATAACAATAAACTAAGTATATACTACCACATTTCTTCCTATTGCCCACGAAATGGGAAAAGAAAGGCCGACGATATCATATATCGTCGGCAATAATAAGCATTGCCAATGAAACTCTCCATCGCCGGCAATACTTTCCCCTAATCGCCGGCAATGAAATTATTGCCGACGACTCGTTGGTAATAATGTCCTCGTCGCCGGCAATTAGGGGAAAGTATTGCTGGCGATGGAGAATTTCGTTGGCAATAATTTCATTGTATTGCCGGCGATGCTTTGGCCGGAATATCGTCAGCAATAACTCCATAGCCGCTGATTTAATGAATCGTCGACAATAACTCTTATATCAGATCTCCGCCGCAGTAGCTCATTCATTTTACAAATATCCGGTGAGAAAGAAGGAAAACGCTTTGAAATCGTTGGGTATTGTCAAAAGGCGTCCAAAACCTGCTCGGGAAGCTATATAGCTAGGTACGTATGTATATATATGTGGATCGATGTATATGTGTGTTGATTTAGATATATGCATGTGTTGATTTAGAGTTGAGATTAATGGTTTGATATGCAAATAGAGTTGATATATTGTTGATTTTGAGTGATTGACCGTTGATTTTGAGTTGATTTGAGATGATTTCGAAGAAATTATAAAATATATATGTTTGTGTATATATATATGTATATAAATTTATTTTGTGATTAATTGTTAATATGTATATATATATATACACACTACTACATTTTTTACTATTGCCGGAGATTTTAAATCGCCGGCAATAGTTTTTCAAGTATTGCCGGCGATTTTTCCCCCAAAAATCGCCGGCAATACTTTTTTTTTTTTTAATCATTGCCGGCGATTTTTCCGGCAAATCGCCGGCAATAGTCCGCCGGTAATAAAAAAAAAAACTATTGCCGGCGACTTGCAATAGTTTTTTTTTTATTGCCGGCGGACTATTATCGGCGATTTGCCGGAAAAATCGCCGGCAATGATTTAAAAAAAAAAAAGTATTGCTGGCGATTTTTGGGGGAAAAATCGCTGGCAATAGTAAAAAATGTAGTAGTGACATGTTAATTTGTAATTATGAACTGTTGGTATATATATATATATTTTTTTATATGCATGGGTCAACTTTTGTTAATTAATCGGATGCATGCATGTAATTAATGATGATTTTTTAATTAATTAGTAGTGAATGTACGTATATATATAAATATATAGTACTGTTAGAATTTTCAGGATGGACAAGAGTTGGATGAGCCTTGAAAGATGGGATGTGAGATATCACCATGGAATTAAGAGTTTTGTGGATTTTGTGAAGGCTAATTGTGGAGACACTACACTTCATTATTGCCTGTGTAAGGAATGTAAGTGTCGCAGCGATCGATTTCGTTTTCCCATTGATAAAGTACAGAAGCACCTGAGTAAATACGAGTTTTGGGATAAGTACACTTGTTGGATTTATCACGGTGAAACATCGTTAGCGGGTCCGCATGATCATGGACAATTTGCTGAGAGGGCCAGTCCATCCTATGATCCAACAACGATGTTGATCAATGATATGTTTCCTCATGAGAGCGGTGTATTTGCTGATGAAGCACCAAATGTCCCTCCCGTCGTTCAGGGTTTCCCCCATATTGAGCCAGTCGAGCCATTACTTGGAGCTCATGTCAACACAAGCGGTATAGACAAGTACAACAACCTGATTGCATTGCAATAGACTCCGTTGTACGACGGTTGTAGTAAGACTGTTCTTGGAAGTGTCATGGGAGTGATGCAACTCAAAATGGAGAACAAAATGTCTGTCAAAGCTGTTGATTCTTGGCTGAAGTGGACTGCTTCGCTACTGCCACCCGATCATCGCCTTCCTACCACTCATCATAAGGTGCGACATATCCTAAAAGATCTTGGGCTTTCCTACATCAAAATCCATGCATGCAGATATGATTGTATTCTCTTCTGGGGGAAAGATCTTGAAGACCTTGAAGCTTGCCCGATATTTTTTTACAGAAAGGTATAAGTTGACTCCTGCAGGCAACAAGAAAGTTGTGAAGATACTTCGATATTTCCCGCTGATTGATAGGCTGGAGCGGTTGTTCATGTGTGCTTTCACGGCCGAAGGTATGAGATGGTGGGCTGAGAGGAATTTGCGTGACGATGACACCCTTATACACCTTGCCGACGGAGAGGGTTGGAAGCACATGGTCAGGGAGTTTGATCATTTTACAGCAGAGGTCCGAAATGTTTGGCTAGGGCTGTCATCTGACGGATTCAACCCTTTTGGTAACATGAGTCTTCAATACAGTATATGGCCAGTTATTTTGGTACCGTACAACCTTCCACTATGGATGTGCATGAAGAAGGAATACAATATGCTCACTCTGTTAATTCCAGGCCCGGGTTATCCAGGAAAGTGTCTCGATGTGTATTTGAGGCCTTTGATTGAGGAGCTTAAGTACCTGAGTGACTGTGGCCACCCCACTTACGATAGGTTCAAAAATGAGATGTTCCAGATGCAGGCCATGCTTGTTGGCACCATCAGTTACATGGCTTGTTCAGAGTGCATGACTGTTGATTGTTGCAGTCCTCATTGCAGTAAAATTGTTCAGATGCGTCACCGTTGTTGGCTTCCAGATGATCACCCATTTAGGCAGGATCAAGACGCTTTTGATGGGACTGTGAAAACGGGTGTGGCACCCAGGCGATGGACAGGGGATGAAATTTTGGAAGTGCTGAATGAATATGATTTTGGCCAGCTGAGCAATCATCCTGAGATAGTGTCGTCAAATCCAGACAAGCCCGAAAGGTATAAGTTTTGGACACACAAGTGCATATTCTGGGAACTCCCTTACTGGCCCAGGTTGCCTATCAGACACTACTTAGATGTCATGCACATAGAGAAGAATGTGTGTGAAAGTGTGGTGGGCACAGTTCTGAATTTGGAGGGGAAAACAAAAGACATCCATAAGGCACGCATTGATCTGAAAGCGATGGGACTGCGAAAACATTTGTGGTTAAGAGATGGTAAGAAAAAAATGCCCCAAGCTCCTTACACCGTCAAGCCGAAGCAGAAGCATGAAATTTTTGGGTGGATGAGTAATTTCAGGTATTCTTATGGCTATGCAGGAAATTAATATAATTTTTGCTTATGGTTATATGCAAGAAATATAATTGTTGCTTATGGCTATATATATATATATATATATATATATATATATATGCAGGTATCCTTATGGCTATGCAGGAAATATAAGCAGGTGTGTTAACTTCTGGGACAATAAGATGTACAGATTAAAGAGTCATGACTGCCATGTACTGCTTAAACGCATTTTCCCTATTTTCATTCGAGGGTACCTACCCAAAGAGGTGGTGGAGCCGTTGGTGGCCTTGTCAATATTTTTCCAGAAGCTATGCACCAGAGAAGTTAAAAAATCAGACCTCAGGGATATGCAAGATGACATCATTTTTATCATGTGCAAGCTTGAGAGGATATTTCCCCCAAAAATTTTCGACATCATGCCTCACCTGATGATCCATCTTCCCGAACAATTGTTGTTTACAAGTTCGGTACACTACACTTGGATGTATCCCATGGAAAGGTACAAATGATTCATACATTTGTGTTTGCCTCTGTTTTTATATGTAAATTATTATTTTTTAAGTATCATAACATGCACTTGTTAACTTGTAGACAATTGGGAGACTACAAGGACTATGTGAAGAATAAATCTGCACCTGAAGGGTGTATCATTGAAGCATATCTTGTGCACGAGTGTGTAACGTACACCAACTTATATTTGGGAGCACTTGAGGACCCCCAACAACATATGCCGATAGATGAACCCAAGTTCAACCTTTCTATCATTTCCAATGACGTGGTAATACATGGAAGCTTGCCAAAGTCGTACAAGTTGGATGGGATTGAGGTAGCCATTGCCCACTAGTCGGTACTGATTAACTGTCCAGAAGTTCAATATTAGAAAAACTATCATCTTCACTGCCCTGCTATTGCCGGTGATGTTGATTACCACAACAGGACGTTTGCAAACTACTTTAGTCAATGGGTAAGGGTATATGTGTATATATATATTTTTTATATCCTTATATAGCATGTGTGTACGTGGTTTTCTTTTTCTATGTTCATCATTTCTTATGTACGTGGTTTCTTATCTTTTTCAGATGAACCATGTAGCAAATAATGGTTACCCAGAGTGGTCAAACGAATTGAGGCTCTTGGCGATGAAATCAATAGCTTCAAAATTTTACTCGATGTGTCAGGTCAATGGCGTGAAATTTATATGTGAAAATATAGACGACCGACTGAAAACACAGAATTGTGGGGTGATGGTCCATAGTGGGCAGGATGGCGTTGACTATTACGGTGTCCTTCATTCAATTGTTGAACTAATTTATGGGAACCACATGAAAGTGCACTTGTTCAAGTGTAGATGGTTTGATACTAGCCCGGAGAACACAAGGACCGATCAGTAGGGAATATTTTCGGTGAATACTGCTACAAGCTGGTATAAAGAAGACCCTTTCGTTCTTGCCACATCAGTAAACCAAGTGTTTTACCTTGACGATCTTATGAACAAAGTCCCGTGGAAGGTGGTTAACCATGTTGCTCATAGAAACATATACAGTGCTGCCACACTTGGTGAGACCGTAGATGATGAAGAAGTTACTGCATACCAAGTGCCGAACGCTTTTGACATTCTGGAATCCTCTACGATTCGCCTTAATAATATGAGATCTGGGAGTATGGTTCGAATTACTAGAGCAGAACTTCTTGATGTTAATCCAAATGAAGTAGACGATGATTCAGATGACGAGGAGCGGCACACATTGCCAGAGGTTACCTATGAAACCGAGTCAGACTCAAGTGATGAAGATGATTATGATTATCATCCTTAGTACGTTAACGATGTACGTATTTTAGTATATATAAATGTGCATGTATGTTTGTTATGACCGACGAGTTAGTAAGAAACTCATCGGAAATACTATATATCACCGAAATAGCAGAACTCGCACAGCTTCAATTCGTAAATTACAAAAATTTGGCCAACGTCATATCGATCAGTCACATCAGTGTTTATACTACATTAGACTTGAAATGAAAAATGAACACGGAGCCTTCGTCGATAATGGTGTTATTTGTTCCCGGAAAATGGGAATCACATTATCACCGACGAGTTGCTAATTAACTCGTCGGTGATAGTATTACCGACGAGTTAATGCAACTTGTTGGTAATACTTTCCTTTAAATCCCACCCCAAAACAGGCAGAGGCCATTTCCCTCTTCACTCTAAAAAAAAAATCCTAAAATTTCTCTCCTCCCCTCTCGCCGCCCACCCTGCCCAAATCTCCTCCTTAGCCTCCCCTCTCCTCTTCCCCTCTCCCTGGCCCTCTCCCCAGCTCCCCTCTCCCCTCTCCACCCAAAAAAACCCCAAATCTCCTCTCCCCTCTCATCCTCCCCTACCTCTTCCCCTTCCTCCAGCCGCCGGAATTCGAGCACCGCCGCCGCCATCTCTCTCAACCCGAACAATGACAGGTCCCCTCCTCCTCTCTCTCCCTCAATTTGATTTTATGTAATTATGTATGCATTTTATGTAATTATGTATGCATTAATTTAAGTTGGTGTAAAATCAATCTTCAATTTTAATTAAGTTGGTGTAAAATTATGTGTATATGTATGCATTTTAATTATGTATGCATTTTAATTATTAAGTTGGTGTATGCATTTTAATTATGTATATATGTATGCATTTTAATTATTAAATTGGTTTATGCATTTTAATTATGTATATATGTTAAGTTGATATTTTGTGTATATATGTATAATATATTTTTGTAAAATTATTTTTGTGTTGGTTAATTAAGATTTGGGTTAATTGATATTTTTGATAATTATATTGGTAATGATATTTTTGGTGATTTGGTTAATTGATATTTTTGATAATTATATTGGTAATGATATTTTTGATAATGATTTTGGTAATGATATTTTTGATTTTTTGGTTAATTGATATTTTGGTAATGATATGTAGGATATTTTGTGTATATATTTTTGTGTTGGTTATTTTTGGCATGCAGAATATTTTTTTGGCTGTTCTGTTTAATTGTTGGATGTGCAGAAGGTTTTGCGGCAAATGAGCTTGGGGGCATCAAACGGAGCGGGACTAGATCCAGTGGAGGGAGCAGTAGTTAAGCATCATCATCCGCAATTAGCAACACGCGCAGCGGCCCTATTATGAATGATCGCACACAAATTTTGCTACGTGTGCGAGAACAGGAAGAAGCTGAACGATCCAGATTCGTGCAACCCTCAGTCTAGCCTCGACCGTCAGGCAGCAGACACTCAGGCGAGCGACACTCAACGGGCGCATCAGAAACTCCCTCCATCCGAATGCCCCTTATTGGCCTCGTGCCTACTCCCCTTTCACGGAAATCATCTGATGCAGATAGTGCAAGTTGCTCATCGTCCAGGCCTCGTCTATCTCCGCCATCCGGTCTCTTCGTGCCCGACGAGATTCCTGTCATCCCTCAATTCGATGCTAGAGGGAGGGTTATTTTTATTGAAGGACAGCCGGAGTTCCTGACCGTGGAGGAAGCGTACAAGTTCTTCCCGTTCGACCCCGTGTATCTTTGGAGTGCGAGGTGCATGAACCAGCAAACGGACGATGCAGGTAAATTTTATTTAACAAGATTGATTACTTAATTATTACTTAAGACTATAAATAGTGTCAATTAATAATTTCAATTTTTTGACATTGTATTAGTAGGCAATATCGTTAATGGCAATGGAAAACGAAAGACTAGAGGCCCCTGCATCGGGAAGAATCTTGAGCAGGCCACCGGGGGAAGGAAAACGATCATTAAAGCCAATGAGGGTGGTGAGGTGATCGAGACAGAAAACACCACGCGAAAGTATGCCAGCATGGCCGGGGCCGTCGTGCGGGACAAGGTCCCAATGCTGTGGCCAGATTGGGGTGCTTTGCCTCGCTACGTGAAGTTGCAAGTGCATAATGCACTGACTGTGAGTTAAATCGTATTTTCATTACGTAAATTTTACATTTCTTAATTAAGTCCGAAGAATATATATAATTTTACCATTTATATATTCATCTTGCAGCTGTGGTTTGACGTGGATGAATGCCTTATTGAGACGTGGGCAGAGCGTCAACTACATATCAGGTGATGTGATTCGAGTTATTTGAGTATATATCGAGTTAGATTTTCACTTTATCAAGTGTTTTAATATCTCTAACATTTGTTTCTGGTGTTAATATATGTATAAAGAGTGGAAGAATGAGGTTTCAAAACATTACACACAGTACAAGAATCTAGGCCGAGGTTCTACCCTTAGCGAACTCCGGTTTAGGGAGTACGAGTGGCTGTGGCTGGTAGCCCACTTCGAGCACCCCAAAGTGAAGGTATGCATTCTGAATATATTTTACAACCCTAATGTATCGTATCACATTGAAATAGTTAGTTACTAATTTCTTGACATATGTTTATCAAACAAGGCGATTTTTAAGACGAACAGGGAGAACAGATTGAAAAACACCAAGTCCCATCATGCAGGTTCACTCAACTATTTGGGTTGGTCGGGTAGGGCGCAGAAACAATAAGAAGTCAACCCGTTGGTGTTTATTCATCAGAAGTTCTATCCGCAGTGCCCTGAAGAAGCGGTAAGTCTTTGGCCTTATTATTTTGTAGTTCACATATGCGTGTGTTAATAAAACTATTTTTCTCTATTAATTTATTTTGTTTAATAATACGTTATTCATATTCGCTTTTCAATTAGGTGAGAGTGGAGAATGCGATCACAGAGGTCACCATGAATATAGCTCGAAACGACCATCCTGACTGCTCGGAGGAAGAAGTGACCCAGTATTCCTCTCAAATCGATACGCTTGATCGCCCTATAACGGCTCAGATCATGGCAAAAGCGTGCGGGACTGGGAAGAATATCCACTACTGTAGGGGAATGGGCTCGGCAGGCGAAGGAGTATTGAAGAACACTTCGGAATACTCTAGCGGGTCAAGAACTGTTTCTAGGAACTCTAACCTAGCAGCGGAGCGTCAGAGGACGTAGAGGGAGTTGGAGGAGCAAAGGAGGGTGGTGGAGGAGATGCTGAAATTGGCCGAGCAGCAGGCACTCAGAGATGCCGAGCACCGGACGATGGTCGAGCAACACCGAATTATAGTCGAGCAGCAGACACAAATGTTCACACGGATGCAGACGATGTATGCGTGCCAAACTACTGGACAACCGCTCCCCACACCTCCACCGATGCTTATGTTCCACAGTGTTCCACAACCGCAACCGTCGCCGTCGCAGCAAGACCAGGGTAGCAGCCGGAGTTCAAATGATTTCGTCGACCCTTAGTGTAGTTGTATTTTATTTTCGTATTGTTGCTGTTTGTACTGTTGGACAATTATGTGTGTACTGTTGAATGTGTATTTGTACGGTTTCTGTTTTTCAGTGCAGGTTCTGGAATTGGGCCCAATCCAGAACCTGCTTTTTTTTTTTGTAAAATGTCACCGGGTATTGCCGACGAGATGGACCTATCTCATCGGCATAACTCCCAATTTCTAGCAAGGCTTTTCCTTATCACCGACGACATTCTTCGATTTGTCGTCGGCAATAATGGTGGCGGTCAAACACGTTGACCCGCCGGGATATCATCACCGACGAGTTACTCGTCGGTGATGCCATTTGTTATTACCGGCGACCTAATCTCGTCGGTGATACTTCAAAGGTATCACCGACGACTTTCACAATTTCTCGTCGGTGATAGTATCACCGACGGGTTGCCGCCGGCGACCTTATTACCGGCGACAATTTGCCGATAATAATGATCACCGGCGATTTAAAGATAAAGGTCGACGACTTTAAGTCGTCGGCAATAATGAAAAATGTGGTAGTGATAGGGTATGAATTAAACATTGAATAGACGCATAACTATGTGACTATCAAAATACCCCACACTTAAACATTGCTAGTCCTCGAGCAATACACTAAACTGAGACTCTGAAAATTCAACAAACTTTTCAAACACCGACTCTAATGCCCTTAACAATTTGCCTCAGTATTCTTCCATAAAATTGTACACCAAGATCACATGCACCTATAAGTTACCAAAGATAACTCCAACATATATCACATATGTAACATGTAGGACACATACATAATTAAGATGAATAAAGAGCTAGAACATGCACAAAACCAATCAAGATTCAACATCACATCGATATGCTCTCATAAGTGTTTCTCTCAAAATATATCTAAGATATCATTCAATTCAATTGCTCACCAAATGAACCAAATCATATGCTCACTCTTGTGACTATACTCCACAGATCAAAGGCAGCCATCTTTAAGATCAAAAGGACTTCATGGGTTGTAATGAGGCTTGGCTCATAGGTTAAACAATAAATGGATATGGATTGCAAACACACTTCTAGAACCTAGTAGAGCACCAAATAAGAGACTCTTAACTACAGGGTGCACATCTTGTGTACACAAAATTAGGTCACAGGCTTATATGACTATGGTGGTGTCCCCTGAATGCCTTTATCACTTCCTCAATTAAAACATGTATTGACTAAAAGCTTTGAATAGTACAATAGCAAGTTCTAGTAATCTCTAGAGTTCATTAACTTAATCTACGGCAAGAAATTGACACTCAATCAAAGAAAGCATGTATATCACATAGAGGCTCAAAAACTCACAAGTTAAATTAATCTCAATAAGATTTATGCATGCTAAAAAATCTGTACCATGTTAACTCTTTTCTACATCCACTACATATTCACATATGCATCATATATCAAAATTAACCAAAGAAACTCAAGTCACATAATCATCTATTAGTCACAAAATTGGAAGAAAGAAGCATATTATTGACTTGTTAAGGGCTCCTAAGACTCTTCTTTTTGTATTTTCTTGATACTATTTATTTTTGTATTTTATTTTTCAAATAAGACACTTTAAACACAAGAAAAACAAAGAAAAACTCAATACTGATACTGATTTTTTGATGGATCGAATATGATCCTCAATGGATCGAGGCAAGCTCTCTAGTATCATTTTGGAACAACCCTTTGATGGGTGGAAGGATATCCCTCGATGGATCGAAGGTACACCCTGGACATTCTAAGCAAAATAGAAAATCTGAAAAGACTGCACAATCTCACTTTCATAATTTCTACAGAATTAACTGAACATCCGAATAATCTGTAATTTTACGAGAGTGTACTAGAAATATATACAAACACGTACTCAAAATTTCAGAATTTTCTGAGACCTCTAGCTATGTTCGAAAAATCACACTACATCAAAAATAAAAAATTCTGACTCAAAAAACTAAAAATCTATATCCAAACGCTAAATATATGATATTAGCCCACCCCACACTTGAAAGTTGCATTATACTCAATGTAAAAAATGAAATTAAACTATATAATACACCAACCAAGTATGACATAGAACATCTATCATACAATGTGGAGAAAAATAAAATAAAAAGGATAAGAAATCAAATCTGGTCGCCAGGTTTTCCATTCACATGGGTTGCATTCAAAGTAGCGCTAAGTTTAATGTCTTCAGTTAGACGGAAGATCCACTCAATTTTCTATAGGCGGCACATCCTGAAGGTTCGCATCCTCAAACACGTGCTCTACAAACAACTCATAAAAAGGCTTCAATCGTTGTCTATTCACCTTGAATGTTTTCCCTTTTGTTGAACTCATAATCTCTATAGAACCATGAGGAAAATTATTAGTAATAACATAAGGTTCAGTCCATCTACTCTTAAACTTACTTGAAAATAAGCGTAGATGACTACTAAACAACAAAACTTTCTGACAAACTACAAATTCTTTTCATTTTATGTTTCGGTCATGAAAAACTTTGGTTCTCTTCTTATATATCATGCTAGACTCATATTCATTATGTCAGATCTTATCCAACTCACTGAGTTGCAACTTTCTATGCATACCGGCTTCATCCATGTCAAAATTGAACTTCTTCACAGCCCAATACGCTCAATGCTCAAGTTCCACCGGAAGATGGCAGACTTTCTCATACACCAACCTATAAGGAGACATCCCAATAAGTATTTTATAAGCTATCCTGTAAGCTCACAACGCATCATCAAGGCATTGACTCCAGTCTTTCCGGGTTAGGCCAATTGTCTTCTCAACAACATGCTTGATCTCTCTATTTGAGACCTCCACCTACCCGCTTGTCTGAGGATGATAAGGTGTTGCCACCTTATGTGTCACGTTGTACTTCCTAAGCAAGGCATCAAAGGTCCTGTTGCAGAAGTGGGATCCTCCATCATTGATTATGCATCTAGGTGTTCCAAACCTGCTGAATATTTCCTTAGGAAAACTATGAACAACCTTAGAGTCATTAGTTCTGGTGGCTTTAGCCTCCACCCATTTGGATACATAATCAACAGCAACAAGAATATACAAATACCCTTGAGAATTTGGGAATGGTCCCATGAAATCAATACCCCACACATAATATATTTCAACTATAAGAACGGGGTGTTGAGGCATTTGGTCTTTTGAACCGATGTTACCTGTCATTTGGCACTTGGTACAAGATTTAAAGAAAAACTTTACATCATGAAATAAAGGGGGCCAATAAAATCCAATCTGAAGCACTTTGAGAGCCATCTTCTTCCCTCCAAAATGTCCACCACCCGCATGTGAGTGACAAAAACTAGAATGGAATTGAATTCAGATTCAGAAACGCACATGCAGATGATGACGCCAGTACAATGTTTCCACAAATAGCTTGTCTTTCTGTGCTCTTGTGAAATCATAAGGAATGTATTTACTGACCTTGTAGTTTACAATATCAGCATACCATGATGCTTCATCTTGAATAACAATGACTTGTTCATCTAGAAAACTGTCTCTGAGAGGGAGTTTATCCTCTTCTACATTAGAACCAAGAGTGATTCTACTCAAGTGGTCAGCTACCACATTCTCAGTGCCCTTCTTATCTTTGATTACAATATCAAACTCTTGAAGTAATAGCATCCATCGAATTAACCTAGGTTTTGCATCCTGATTATATTAGTCATTAGATATCTCAAAGCAGCGTGGACAGAATATATAATAACTTTAGTTCCTAACAAGTAAGATCTAAACTTTTCAAGAGCAAAAAGCACTGCTAACAGCTCATTTTCTGTAGTTGAATAATTCAATTGTGCATCATTTAGGGTCATAGAGGCATAGTAGATAACATGAGGTAACCTCTCTGGGCGTTGGCATAGAACTGCTCCAATAGCATAATCTGAAGTATCACACATGAGCTCAAATGGAAGGCTCTAATCCGGTGCTCGAATGATGGGGGTTGTGGTCAACAAATCCTTGAGTTTGTTGAAAGCTTGAAGACACTCAGTTGTAAAGTTGAATGATGTATCCTTCTACAACAATGCACATAATGGTCGGACTATCTTGAAAAAATCCTTGATGAACCCGTGATAGAAACCTATATGGCCAAGAAAAGATCGCACCTCCTTCACAGTAGAAGGAGGAGGTAAACTCCGTACAATATCAACTTTAGCTTTGTCTACTTCTATGCCCTTAGTTGATATGACATGTCCCAAAATAATACCTTGTTCTACCATAAAGTGACATTTCTCCTAGTTAAGCATAAGGTTAGGTTCTACACAACGCTCTAAAACCATAGATAGATTATGTAGACACAAGTCAAAAGGATCACCAAAAATAGAGAAGTCATCTATAAATACCTCAATGATCTTTTCAACCATGTCGGAGAAAATACCCACCATACACCTCTGAAATGTTGCAGGTGCATTGCATAGACCAAAAGGCATCCTTCAGTATGCAAAAGTACCATATGGGCAAGTGAAGGTGGTCTTCTCTTGATCATCTTTGTGAATGGATATTTGATTATACCCAGAGTAGCCATCTAGGAAACAATAATACTCATGCCCAGCAAATTTTTTTAACATCTGATCAATGAACGGGAGTAGAAAGTGGTCATTCCTTGTTGTGGCATTCACCTTGCGGTAATCAATGTACACTCTCCACCCCGTTTGGACTCTTTGAGGCACCAACACGTTCTTGTCATTTTTTACCACTGTGATTCATGAACGTTTCGGCACCATCTGTATAGAACTAATCCATTTGCTGTCAGAAATAGCATAAATAATACTTGCATCTCAAAGCTTGATGACTTCTTTCTTGACAACTTCCATCATTAGAGGATTGAGTCGACGTTGAGCTTCTCTGGTAGGCTTAGCTCCCTTTTCCAGATGTATCCTATGAGTACACAATGTTGGGCAGATGCCCTTGATATCGGCCATATCCATCCAATGGCGGATTTGTACTCCTTAAGTACACTCAACAACTTCTCCTCTTATAATGTTGAGAGCTTGGAAGAGATGATAACTGGGAGTGTATCATTCTCCCCCAAGAAAACATATTTTAAATGCTCGAGAAGAAGTTTAAGCTCTAATGTGGGTGCCACTTGTATAGATGGAACAAGAGTATCATCTGAAACCGAGAGAACAATGGGTTTGTATGACTTATTTCATACTTGGCAATGATCTAAGTGCCTCTTCCCTAGCATAATACTCTTATTTCATCTCAAGGTTTTCAGGTAAAGCAATCTAAACAACAGGCTGAAATTTGATGGGTCGAGGCTCAGCTTCGAAGGATCGAAACTGGGTCTTCGATGGATCATCCAGGGGCTTTTCTTCGATGGGTCGAAGAATTTCTTCTCGATCCATCGAGGCATTTACTCTGGTTTTGTCTATACATGAACAATTTCTGATGGGTCGAAGGTATTCCTCTCCATCCATCAAAGCAACCTCCCTAGACCTTCTTGCCGATTCCTTTTGATGGGTCGAAGGGATCCTTCGATCCATCGAAGGATACCCCATGGATCGGTCATTTTCTCCTGTTTTTTCAATGAATTTTCTTTAGAGGATCATCATCCAATGAGTATTGAATAAATTCCAGCACAAAACTCTGGAAAGTGTTAATTGAACAACAAGAATAAGCATCATCACTATTTGGATATTTGAGAGCTTCATAAATGTTGAAATAGATCTTCTCCTCCACCACTTCCATGCTCAATGATCCATCAAAACAATCAATCTTTGTACACGCTGTTCTCATGAATGGTCTCGCAAGAATCAATGGTATTTCTAATGGCATTGGCTCATGCTCCATCTCCAGCACAAAGAAATCTACTGAGAATATCAAATCTCACACTTGCGCCAAAACATCCTCAATAATACATCGAGGGTAACAATTATACCGATCTGCAAGCTTAATGGTGACACCTATGGGAATAAGTTCTCCCATTTTTAACCTTCTATAAACAGTGTATGACATTAAATTAATGGAAGCACCTAAATCAAGTAAAGCACCCACAAACCTGTGATCACCAACAGTACATGGTATCATAAAACGTCCTGGGTCACTCAACTTAGGTAGGAGCTTTCTTTGAAGAACTGTAGATACTCTCTCTCTCTCTCTCTCTCTCTCTCTCTCTCTCTCTCTCTCTCTCTCTCTCTCTCTCTCTCTCTCTCTCTCTCTCTCTCTCTCTCTCTCTCTCTCAAAGCCACAGTCTCAGTTCCACAAAATTTTATTTTTGTTGTGCACAAATATTTTAGGAACTTTACATACTGTGGTATTTACTTAATCACATCCAACAATAGAATGTTTACTCTTACCTTCTGAAACACATCTAGCATATCCTTTTCTTTGTCAATCTTCACCTACTTCTTCAACCTGCTGGGAAAGGCACATTGGGAGTAATTGAAGGAGAAGATTAGATAATACCTGGCCTTCTTTAGGCTTTGTCACTGAACCTGCTCCAGGTGCATTTTTGAGTTGTCGAATCAGGGTTCCTGGGCTATCCTTCAATGGTTCACTTGATGTAACCAGTTCGGTCACCAGTTATTCCCACTTTCTTTTTGTTGACTTGGGAATTTCTTCCAACACCTTCACACTCTTCAAAGTCATTGCATGAGCTTCATATTTTGTATTGGGATCGGGAAGGGTGTTGCTGGGAAGACTTCCTTCCTTGACTTGGGCAAGTGTTTGCTAAAGTTGGCTCATTTGTCACTCTAGTAAGTCAACTGTCTTCCCTTACTGCTGCTGTGTGGCCTTGTTCTCTTGGCAAAACGTGTTCATCTCTTCTCTCTCCTTCTTGTTGTCAAACATCATCTGCTGAATCATGGCTTCCAAGGTAGAATTTCCTGTTGATGTTTGAGCTAGAGCTTGCTGTTGTGGCACACGCCTTTAGCCAAATTTTCACCCATCTCCTATAGGTTGTCTTTGCTGAAATCCATGTGGAGAAATTAGAGGATTAAGCACATTGTTGCTCCTATTACTCAACAGTGGATGGTCCCTGGCCTATTCCCACCATATGTGTTGGGCTGCATCTGGAAATAATTTGCTTCCCCTCCTCTTAATCAACTTCTTCATCTTCTCTGAACTGGGGATAATCTTCAGCTAGATGGCTTGTAGCTAAGCGTAGAGTGCATACAACCTGAGCTGCTGCAACTATTGTCTTCTTGGCCACTTTCTAATTACTAGCAATCAGAGCAATATCGTTCTCCATATAACTTATCTTTTTTCCATGGCTCCATCGATTGTAACTGCATTGAGAGATCTTCTACTTGCTCCCATAGCTCTATCTCTTGACTGAAACTGTCTTGAGTTTTCTGCTTGGTTCTCAACAATTTCCTTTGCTTCAGCTCCAGGCTTATTCTACCAATTTTCTCTACAAGCAAAATCAAGCTTTAACCTGTTAAAAGAATCAAGTTCTTCATAGAAAAACTCCATTTGAGTGTTGATGTCAAATTTATGATGAGGGCATTGTCAAAGAAGACTCTTAAACTGGCTCCTAGCTTCATGTAGTTCCTCGATGTCTTTTTGCCTAAATGTGCTAATTTGCTTCTTTAAGTTCTTGGTGTGGGAAGCAGAGTAGAACTCTTTCATAACTTGCAGAACACATCTTCTCCCATATGTCCATAGATAGAGGAGCTAAAGAATTATACCAAAATTTGATATGAGGATAAACACCTATGCAAAGATACCCTATTCTTAACTTGGATATATCAATGTAGTATGATATACAGGTTATCGAACACAAGAAATTGGTGACACTAAATCCTAACACGAAATTAAAATGCTGACAAGCTTGACTATAATAGACTAATGACACTACGACCCTACTCTAGATAGACTCAAATAACACGAAATTTGGATAAAATAAACTAGACACAATGGTGGACTACCAAAAAAAAATATTAGGGTATTCGAAGTTGATTTGAGTACCTAAATAAATCGGCTAACTACAGTTACGTGTAGAAAATAAATGCAGAAAGTAAATATGATTATGAATGTAAATGAGTTTAAACTATATGACTAATGAGTTAAGAGAAATTCAATCCACCACTGTCATTCCATCTATCTAACACATACTTAATCTAATGCATATATCCAATGAATGAAAGTTCTCAGGAAGATCGATAGACACGACACATCCTATTACCTAATTTGTATGCCTATGTGAGTTTGTCATAGACCTCTCCCACATCTATCCCTCTATTGAACTCATAGTCATGGACCCCAAGGTTTACATAGAAAAAAGCATTACGTTCTAGAGAAGGTTTGAGAATCTACAAGGGTTCACAGGTACCCTATAGGCGTGTCCTGCTAGACCTAGGGTTTCAATCAGACGATGGTAAAGTTAGTGTATCACTATAGAGAATCCGGTAGAAGAAATTATCTTTAGTCACCCGTATGGAAATTATCTTCAGTCACCCGTATCTCATGACAATAGAATTCTAGCATGCATATTAAGTTGGCCATCAAAGCAAACATACACGAATTCATATGGTGAGTCGCATAGAAAAAGAAACCTTATTCAAATTGAATACTCAAAATTAGTTTAAGGTGTATGCATTAAAAAGACTTCATGTACGGGGTTTTAAGCAACCCCTTAACAAGATGTTTAGCTATTAAAAGTCATAGTTAAAATGAATCAAAAACAAGCATAGAGTTTACAGGTCGAAAATAGATGAAGAACTGAAGCTATCGTCCAGCTTTGACGGGTCGAAGATAATGCTTCGATATATCAAATCCGACTATAGCTCCTTGCGGCTGCTTTCTTTCTCTACTCGGGGTTCTCTCCTTAATATCTGATTAGCCTTCTCAAAAACCTAAAATAGGTTTATATATGTCTCCCAATTGATCTCCTAAAGTCCACATTAGAATAGGCTTCTTAATTGAACAAAACTCCTTCTTGAATCCATATTGAGCTAGGAATCCCTCTTTTATTTTATTTTTCTTTATTTCTCCACAAAACCTATAAAATAATAAATATTAATTAAACACTCAAATATATAACAATAAACTAAGTATAGGAATAAATTAAACACGGAATAGACGCATAAATATGCAACTATCAACAATTGACAAATATGTGAAAAAACTCAATCCACACCCTCCACATGATCTCAGCTATTGGCATGACATGAGTATTTTCTTTGAACTTCCTTATTGGTCCAAGTTGAAACCTAGATGTCATGCACATTGAAAAGAATGTGTGCGATAACATGATGGGAACGATTCTCGATATTAAGTTCAAGACTAAAGATATTCCCAAAATGTGAAAATATTTGGAATCTATGAATTTACACCGTCCCTTGTGCTTGAGGAGGGATAGAAGATAAGTGTATAATAAGATGTCACATGCACCTTACATAGTGAAATCGACATTGAGGGGTTCTGTATTCAGCTGAGATAAGAGTGTTTCTAATCCGTCTACTTATGTCGTGAATATATTTGGACCAGTCGACGAGGTGTAACACAAATTTATTGGTCTAAAGACTCATGACTAGCACGTTATGCTACAACGTCTGATTCCAATGGTAATTCGACCTTATTTTCCTAAAGATGTCATCGAACCAATAATAGCATTGTGTAGATTGTGACAGAGGTTATACGCCAGAGAATTGAAGAAGTCAGATGTGGTTGAACTACAATACGAAATTGTGCACATCTTTTGCAAACTAGAGAGAATTCCCCCTCCCCCCCTGCTTTCTTTGACATCATGATCCACCTACCCGAACAGGTGCTCCTTTCTGTTCCGGTCCACTACACTTGGATGTATCCTCAAGAAAAGTACGTGCAATTATTTATAACTGCTTTTCATCATTTACATATCTTTTTTTTGTGTTTCTACTATTTGTAAAATAATTAATTGTATGATTTTGCAGACAACTCGGACAGTATAAATGATTCGTCAAAAATAAATCTGCCCTGGATGGTTTCATAGAAGAGAGATACCTAATGCATGAGTGTATTACCTACTGCAACATGTATCTCAACTATCCAATCCAGACCACCGCCTCTAATGCTAATGCTCGCAACAATCTTTCAGTCATCACAGATGTCGTACGACCATTTAAAGGAGTATTACAAGAAAGATTAACTAGAGAAGAACTTGTCAAAGTGCATTGCTGTGACATCTAACTCTTAGCATTCTTTATTTACAATTTATTTAATTGTAATCGTCGATGGTAATCAATTTTTATCGTTGGTAATTATCGATGGTAATTTTTATAATTTTACCGATTATATTTTTCAAGGAAGTTCTTTGCGAAAAGTCATAGAGTTTGTCGAGACGAATTCGTGACCACGTCAAGAGTTTAAATCGGAGTTACAAGTAAGAAGTTATAGTCAACGAAAGATTTTTATGAGGTTACAATACATTCAGTCATAAATTTCGACTACAAATAGAAGTTTTCGTAAATAGAAATTCAAATTTTTCCCCTTTTTGGTAATTTCATTTTTCTCTCCTTCTCTCTCCTTTCTCTCTCTTCCCTTCCGTTCTCTCTCTCCCTCCGTCGGCCTCACAGCCGGCAAACGATCGAACGACCACCAAAACTAGCGGGGCCAGTGTCAAAAGTTGCGCCTCAACCTCCTCTACTTGTTGGTGGGTGATTTTATGGAAATTGGTGGCGAAGGAAGGAGGAACGACACCGTGAAGAGCACGGTTTCATTGTTTAACAAGTGTCGGCTCCGATGAGGTTTTCCGCTACTTTTCAGATATATTTGGATTGTGTTTTGATACTAGATTGTATTGGTATGTTCGTTTGATGCGAGGTGGTGTAAATAGATGGAAATTGTAGGAATATAATCGGCTTCAGCGAGGGTGGTTTGGGTTGACATCGTGTGTGGTGGTCAAAGGTGATTTGGATGGCGGGGTGGTGGGTTTATTGGTCTCCTCGTCATCCTAAGTTGATTGGGATATTCCTTGAGCCACGAGGTAGCTTGACGGGCGGAGAACGATAGCCGGAAAGGATTTTCTTGCCGGAAGTTTCGAGGGCAATTTCGGCCGATTAGGGCAGAATTGGAGGTTGGTTCTTTGATGAATATTGTTGTTGGGTAGATTCTCTATAACTTGGGCTTTGGTTCGATGAAAAATGTCATCGGTGCCGCCGGTGGTTCAAGGCCGAGCTCCGGCGAGGGCATTTTTTACCAAAATTTTTTATATCATTTTGTTCGTAATTAAGTACCGAATCTAATGATGAAGTTGTTGAATTGAATTGGACATTATTGTTTAAGACGTATGGTTAATTGGATAATAATTAAATATTTTTACGTTATTGATCAACGGTTGCATTGATTATCGATTCGACTTCGATTTCCTTAACGTTTAAGGTTTAAGTTGTGATTTTAAAAGGATTCAAGAAATTGAAATTGAGAATGCGATATTCTATACGGTATTGCTCGTTGGTAACGAGTTTGATTATTCGATATGATTTTCGACGATTAGTTTTTACATATTAATCATTATTTCAAGATGACATATTAGCATTTTGTGGAAGATGTATAGAGACGCCAATAGATGTGCTTGGTAATTGGAGATCACGGCAAAGTAATGTGAGTGGACCTTTTTTATTTTCACAGTCAATAGCGAGTTCAATTTTAAGAATTTCAATATTTCAGTTCTACGAGTTCATTTTATTTCAGCATTAAAATATTACAGTTTAATTTACAATATATTTTTAGAATAGTTTAAATTTGGAGGTTTTTCTTATGATGGCATTAGTTAGTTGCATCGATGCATTCACTATTTGGCTGATCACCGGATAGTCCAGTCAGATGAGGTCAGGTTGCCTCGTCTGGCCCATCACCCATAGCTTCTTTTTATAGTTTGTCAACTCAGGTTAGGAAAACTCCCTGAGCGGCCACCTCCACAGAGCAGATGAACTCCCTTTATTTTACACAGATCAACGGAAAGGCATCAGGTCAGTTTACTTTAGTTTTTATGATTATCGTACGATACTAACTTTTTGTCAACTCACTCTAACGCTTTATATTTTATGCCTTTCCCTAGGCCATTTGTTTTCAATTGCCTAGTTTGCAGGATAGCAGGTTGAAGTCGTAACTATCCAGATTTCAAGGCATGATAATTCACAGCTTCTGCTTTCTCAGTGTAGGACCACAACAAGGCTTTAGGTTGCTCATGCTAAGGTAGCTAATATCGACTAGTCGGTGCTACAGACCATAACACGGGTCCCGCAAGACTTCTCTTTGGATTACTGGGGTAATCTAGGGTGGGTCTTGTCAATTGGTATCATAGCATTATGTTTCATGATCATGTTGATTAGCTTGTATCCTTAGTGATTTTAGAGTGCGATGGTCCGACTGCAGCGGCTCCTATCGTATGCCTTCGGGCATATGGATCACTAACGGTATAAGATAATCTTCTAGGTGAGTATGTTCAGTTTCTTGCGTCATGCCTCATGGAAGTGATCGACGACTTTAGCAATTGTTTTCGTAACGAATATGTACTATTTTTGTTACATTTTATTCTTTAGATTTCGACGACTTGGTGGGTCGCAAGGTTCATCTGGGCAGTGTGTATTCAAGGATGCTAGTAGAGTAGATGATGCCAGCTTCTGAGATTAGATTATCTCGATTCTCGATTGAAGAGCCAATAGGTTACGATGTGTCGGTATCCTGGTATCCTTGGTACTTGATATTGATCTTTGCATACTTTGGAGGATAGGAAGAGGTAGCCTCCATTGTATGTATCATTAAGAGTAGCAGTAGGCAAGCATAGTTATATACTTCAGTATGAATTGGCGGCGAGGGCACTAAAAGTTTTCAGTGTTGGTGGGTTGTCAGTTACTAATCTAGATGCTTACTCGAGTATTTTCGAGTATGCGATGATACTTTCAGGAATGACTCTCAATGTTATTATTGTTGATTGAGTTAGGAATGTCTAAAGCATTGATTCAATTGCGAAGGAAAGGCTAGCGTGTTATGTGCAGTTCCGTAATTTTTCGCGAGAGTACTCAACTTCCATTCGGTGCAATTAGACGATTCCTCCTGGATTTCGATAATTCCTTGTTGCTTAAGCTATACTCGAGCTATTATAGTTTGACTATATGCAACGAGAAGTGGGAGATTCTTGTTATTGTTTATATCTCCAAGGGATGACTCTGATGAACATGGTGGGATAATTCCTAGAGGGTCGACAACCAGGGCATTATGGGAATTTGTACCAGTAATTTACCTATTATGGATCTATAGCATCGAGTTAGGGTTAGTCGTGATATGCAGTTACTTCCTGAGGAGATTTATGATTTGTTGTACAGCCGTGTGGGTCAAGAAAATTGTTTACGTTAACCTTTAGTGTTTCACGCGATGTTTCACGATTCTTTCTTAAACATCCTTATTACATGCTATCTAAAGTCTTGATTTTCTATTGAGTGGTAAATTAAGTACTTGCATTCGTTCCAGTTTCATTCATATTACATTTAAGAGTCATTTCGCCACCTTTTATTTATTTCATCTAATCATTGATACGACCTTGTTTCTTTATATTGATGAAATGACTATGCCGTAGTGATGTAGCATTCCGCAACAGAATAATTCATAGTAATCAACCTATTTCCAGTATCTATTTTATTTCTTCCTATGTACGAGAGTTGCTTGCCGATTTGATTTAAAGCAAGATTTTTGTTGGAAGTTGGCTCAATGTTCTGGTTATCCATGATGGATATACTTTTGAGTCATTGACCCTAGAGTGGGTGATTGTAGCAGTTTCAGTGGGTTCAACGTGTAGTGCGATTTGTTTTATGTATTTCCTTTTCTATCAAAAGAGTTGCAGTTACATAGTTGTGGATGAGGTGAATAGTATATAAGAAATGTGGCTGTTATAACGACTTCTTAAAATTGAAAATTCGTTCTTTCTCGCAGTATGTGTCAATAGTTCAGAACCTCTTATGTCATAGTGTTTCACGATATTTTCAGCAAGACTTTCTACCACTCTGGATGCACACCATTTACTTGATTGTAGGAGTTTGATCTTTTTGTGTGATGTTTTGTGATGAATGAGAAGGCAGTGTCTGATATGTATTATACCTCCTCTACTCATGTCACAGAACCTGATAAGATTGGTATTATAGCCACCTTGCTTATTGGCATCTTTCATTCTTTGTCGGTGATTGAAATTCATCCATCCATATGTGAGCTAACTATTCAATATCGTTTTATTTAATGAGTTATTTTTATCACGTGTGTTGGATACTACTTTTGGTATATCAAACAATATAGAGAGAAATGAAAAGCAGATACTTCACCATAGGGTATGGTGTATGGTGGGTGGTTAAGTTAGATAGTTTTCCTCGGGGTACAAAATGAAATTTCATTAAACCATCACCGTGGGAACCTGGACACATAGCAAATTTCAATATCGAGGTTAGCAGAGAATACTCATTCACGATTTTTTGGTGATCCTAATGACTCGGTTATTTTTCGTATCGAATCTTGAGTTGTTCGACTTTATTCATCTATGAATTGGTCATGTTCATTCTTTGTCATGACCATGATTTTTCCTATAAAGGTGTTTCTTTGAGATGTGTAGTCAGCTCTAGGATACAATTGTCCCAGTAATAAGCACGAGGGTGAGGATGTTGACATTATGAATCTGGTGCAGTGTCATGCGTTCTACATTTGTAAAAATACGATTGATGAACCACTCAACTCGGTTAACAGTAAATATTTGTATTTATCGGGAGTACATGCATAGTTCAGAGAATGATATATGTTACACACTCCAAAATTTTATTAGCCTGGATAGAGGAGTATCTTGCAGGGGAATAACAATTTGTACTTACGAGAGTATTTATGAGAATTATGCATGAAAATGAAACTTCGGACTATTTTTGTGCATGTGTAGCAAAGTGTTGTTTCTTCTTTAGAGATACAAAATCTTATCAATCCATTTCTACGAGTAATTGCTCAGTTCCTTAGACTTGAAAAAGTGTAGTTCTATGACTTGTTATCACGAATATACATCAAGTGTTTGAGGAGTCAGGAAGCCTACGGTAGTACAATGAGAAAGTTACAACAATTATTTTACTCGATTTGAGTGTGGTGTGTGATACACAAATCGCATCCTAGTATTTATCACCTTGTGTGAATATATATTTATGCTGAGATTTATGAAACGTTGGACAATTGTATTGACATGATTTGTCAACTCTATAGGCGGGCTTGTGATGCCTATGCTTTTGGTGTGATATTTGTACGAAGATTTAGTATTCGAGTCATGGGAGTGCTTTCAATGAGTTGCAAGACTCGAGTTTCACATCGGCATCACCTTTTCATCAATGTCAGTTATATAGTATACGTGATTAAATAGTCGTTAGTTGTTGAAAAGTATGGTTATCTCCGTTATAGAGTGTGTTTGGAGATGATGGTATGACTCTTGGTAGTCCACCCATGTTATTGGGAGTTACACTGGTGAAGGTCAGGTGATCACATTTAGGTTTCAATACGTTGTAGCTATCATTGGTTGAGTTATTTGATGTAGTGAATAAGGCGATATTATAAGTATGTTGAATGAGAATTATGAGATGTGGATATATTTAGTATTGCAGTCATAGTGATTTATGTTTATATTATTTTGTATTTGAATTGTGCGAATTTCGAATGGGATATGGTGCCCACGGTGTGTTTTGGGATTTTGTTATTTGAAGTATTCTCTTAATGTAGGTTTTTGGGTTGCTTAGTTTCAGGGGAATCTATGCCCGAATTTTTGTAGAATTTTCAGGAATACGATACTGCGCAGGGTTGGAATTTTTTTGAAATTGGTCGGATGCCCTATATATATTTCAGTTTTGGAATGGTCAGAATAAGTCTTCAGCCGGTTATCTTTGTGAGCTTGGGGGTCACATTATATGAGAGTGTTAGCATAGGGACACCTCAGATAGAATTTTGGTGTTGAGCTCTAGTGGTGATTTGGGAGCCACTTCAGGAGTTAGAGTCGCATTCCCACTTTTACAATCATTTGTATCAGAACCACAGCCAGAGAGGTTTATAGGTTGGATTGACCGATTAAGCCCAGTTATTATGCGTAGAACTTGCCACTGGAATTGACATGGACACTAGATGCTTTCAGGTAATTACGTTACAGAAAAACTAGAGATAGTTGAGTTATGACGCTTTCTATTATTCGGTTATAAGGAATATTTGATTTAGACATGGGATCAGAAGAGCAAGATTTGGTAGCAAGAATACAACAAGCAAACAGTTTTATGGACATTCTCGTAGTTGTGGTTAATGCTTGAGAGCCGAAAGAACTCATGCGAGAGTAGTACTCATTGCTGCTTTACTAGTATATGTCTAAATTTCGACAAAATTTTCTTACGGGGGGTAGATTGTGACATCTCGTTCTTAGCATTCATTATTTATGATTTATTTAATGAATTTTAACCGTTGGTAATTATTGATAGTATTTATCAGAATTTTACTGTTTACGTTTTTCGAGGTAGTTCTTTGTGAAAAGTTATAGTTTATCGAGACGAGTTCATGGTCACGTCAAGAGTTTAAATCAGAGTTACGAGTAAGAAGTTATAGTCAACGAAAGTGTTTTACGAGGTTACGATACATTTAGTCGCAAATTTTGACTATAAATAGAAGGTAAAGTCAACTTTTTCACATTTTGGTGATTTCCTTTTTCTCCTTTTCTCTTTCCTCTCTCTCTTCCCTCCTTTTCTCTCCCTCCCTCTGTCAGCCTCACCACCGGTGAACGATCGAATGACCACCAAACCGGCAGGGCTAGTTGAAAGGACCCAACCCTGATTTAGTTTCCTAAACCGGAATCAAACCCCATCTGAAAACACGAACCAACAAAAACCATTAAAATTTTGGCAGAGTAACACTACTAATGAGGAATTGCCATTACCTGCACCCGAAAAATAACACTTCATCCTATGCCATAAAGGCCAAACCGTGGGCACCAATCCCAACCAGATTTCTCAATATTATATCAATAGCAATAAACAGTGAACATAATTGTAATATATAGTAAATCCGGGAAAATCCGTATAAAACATGTATAAGTAACGTATCAGAGCGACCTCTACTGTATAACAGTAGGCGAAACAAGAAACCTACTAGAAAACACAGGTAGCTCGAATAACTAGCCTCCGACTACGACGTGAGACACCAGAATCCGAACTGCAAACTGGGCACGGAAACCGAAAAGCCCAGGGGAAAGACATGAAACTCGTTAAAGTGAGTGGACGAAAATAAATGTCTTTCGCCAAATGATATATATATATTACAATAACATATGTGAGTCAAAATGAGTAAATATGATATAGTACACAAGGCGAACCCAAACTCCTCCAGTGTACAGAGCATGCATAGAAAAATCACATGGGGTCACTCATGGACATAACTATGCTAGTACAGTCAGAATCACGGGATCCCAGACCCATACGTGATTCCAGCCAGAAAAACCTCAGGTCAGGGTATCTGTTCCCACCCGGAAATACATCGGCACAAGGTACAGTTCCCCCCTGGTAGACATCCTCGGGGATCAACCGGGATGCAAGTGTATCGATACAAGCACATATACTAAGACTGTACTCTGTGTAAATCAAATCATAAATAGTTTCATGCATACGTATAAAGCATAATGTAAATGCATAATCGTAAAACACATGCTCGTATAAGTCATAATCACAAACGTATGCTCATGCTCCTAAAATATAATATAAAGACTCGCAATCGGTCAGTGAAAAGAAAGGTCCACTCACAGACGAGCAAAGCGCGCACTTGTGCTAATCACGTGGTCCAGCGAAAAATCCCTCGCCCGAAGCACGATCTCGATCCCCTGAATAATCACAAAATATATCTGATCAAAATCATATTTCATAACACCGAACCATACCTCAGAAATCAACCGTTCTCGAAAACATATAACACAAAGCGAAATAATCGACGAAATTCCCGAAATCTCCACACAAAACCCTTGACTGTAAATCCGATACCCAAATCAACTCGAAAACCTCAAGGCGACGATTGGGGCACGAATACGAGTAAAACGACATTAAAATCACTAAATTCCAAAAGGTCAACGGGTTGCCGGAGCTCCGTCGTTAACCGCTGCCGCTGCCGGCAGCACGCCGTCAACCTGAGAGATTTTCCGGTGAACAAGCTCCCAAACTGTTCTCCTCCTCAAGCCGAGCAACTTTTCTCAAGGCACCACCACCATCCAGCCACCACCGTGGCCGGAAAACAGCTCGAAAGTTCAAACCCCAAACCGGCCGGAAAACTTCCCGGACCGATTATGGTGCCGTCGCGCCACCTCGTCCCTCCAAACCAAAGGAAAAATGATCCTGAGCTAAAACCCAACAAAACCCACCAAATATCATCGCCGGAAAGCAACCGGAGCACCGTCCCCGTTCAGGGCCGAATCCGGCGAAAATCCCCAAAGTTCAACCTCTTTGTCTTCTACCTCATTCCAGCATCAATTTCAACAATTCCAAGTTCTAAACTGTAGGAAATTGAAAGAGGAATCGATTCATACCAATAACTCGGCCGGAGGTGGCCGGAATCGTCAAATCCGACGGCGGCAGCGCGGTGGAGAACCGATCAGCTCAAAGTCAACGGTCAACACCAAAAGTCAATGGGAATTGGGTTTTGATCCTAGATTGAAAATACTGTTGGAAGTATATTTGACTTGAAGTATATTTGACTTGAAGTATATTTGACTTTTCAACGGTCAACACCAAAAGTCACTTTTCTGGCCACTTTTCAAGTATATTTGGATTGGGTTTTGATCCTAGATTGTTTTGGTATGTTTTTTTAATGCGAGGTGGTGTAAATCGATGGGAATTGTAGAAATATAATCGGCTCCGGTGAGGGTGGTTCGGGTCGACGTCGTGGGTGGTAGTCAAAAGTGAATTGGACGGCGGGGTGATGGGGTTATTTCTCCTCTCGTCACCCTGACTCGATTGGGGTATTCCTTGAGCCACGAGGTAGCTTGACGGCAGAGAACCGTCGCCGAAAAGGATTTTCCGGCTGGAAAGTTTCGAGGGCATTTCTGGTCGATTGGGGCAGAGTTGGAGGTTGGTTCTCTAATGAATATTGTTGTTGGGTAGATTCTCTATAACTTAGGTTTCGGTTTGTCTGGAAAATTCACCGACGGAGGCGCCGCCGCTGGTTCAAGGTAGAGCTCCATCGAGGGTGTTTTTCGGCAAAAATTTTATATCGTTTCTTTCGTAATTACGTACCGAATCTAATGATGAAGTTATTGAATTGAATTGGACCTTATTGGTTAAGATGTATGGTTAATCGGATAATAATTAAATATTTTTACGTTATTGATCAACGGTTGTATTGATTATCGATTCGATTTCAAGTTCCTTAACGTTTAAGGTTTAAGTTGCGATTTTAAAAAAGGATTCAAGAATTGGAAAATTAAATTTGGAATTAGATTAGAGCTCGGTATTATTTCGAGAAGCGCGGTTTTTGAGAATGCGATATTTTCAACAGTGTTGCTCGTTGGTAACGAGTTTGGTTATTCGATATGATTTTCGACGATTAGTTTTTACATATTAATCGTTATTTTGGGATGACATATTAGTAACGAGTGGAAGATGTATAGAGATGCCGATAGCTATGATTTGCTGATCAAGGAATAGTACTGTGAGTGGATTCTTTTTATTTTCACAATTGATAGCGAGTTCAATTTTCAGAATTTCAGTATTTCAGTTCTGCGAGTTCATTTTATTTCAGCATTATAGTACTACAGTTTAATTTACAGTATATTTTTAGAACAGTTTAAATTTGGAGGTTTTTCTTGTGATAGTATTAGTTAGTTGCATCGATGCACTCACTATTCGACTGATCACCGGATAATACAGTCAGGGAAGGTCAGGTTGCCTCGTCTGGCCCATCACCTATAGTTTCTTTTTACAGTTTGTCGACTCAGGTTAGAAAAGATCCCCGAGCGGCCACCTCCAAAGAGAAGATGAACTCCCTTTATTTTACACAGATCAATGGAAAGGCATTAGATTCAGTTTGCTTCAGTTCTTACTATTATTGTACGATACTGATTTTTTGTCCACTGACTTTAACGCTTTATGTTTTATGCCTTTCTCTAGGCCATTTGTTTTCAATTGCCCAGTTTGCAGAATAACAGGTTGAAGTCGTAACCATCTACAGTTTGAGGTATGACAGTTCACAGCTTCTGCTTTTCTAGTGTAGGATAACAACAAGGTTTTGGGTTGCTAGTGCCACTACTACATTTTTAACTATTGCCGGCGATTTTAAATCGCCGGCAATAGTTTTTCAAGTATTGCCGGCGATTTTTCCCCCAAAAATCGCCAGCAATACTTTTTTTTTTTTTAATCATTGCCGGCGATTTTTCCGGCAAATCGCCGGCAATAGTCCGCCGGTAATAAAAAAAAAAACTATTGCCGGCGACTTCCATGCAAGTCACAGGCAATAATAAAAAATAAAAAAACTATTGCCGGCGACTTGAATGGAAGTCGCCGGCAATAGTTTTTTTTTTTTATTACCGGCGGACTATTGCCGGCGATTTGCCGGAAAAATCGCCGGCAATGATTAAAAAAAAAATATTGCCGGCGATTTTTGGGGGAAAAATCACCGGCAATAGTTAAAAATGTAGTAGTGCAATGCTAAGGTAGCTAATACTGACTAGTCGGTGCTAGAGGGTGAACATTCAGGCAGCCAAACCAGAAGAGTACATGAAGCTCTACAAGGTGAACATTCAGGCAGCCAAACCAGACAAGAGTCTTGCTTGGGTTGAAAAAGTCCTTGAGAAAAAGTTCCCCAATTATTTATTCCAATAGGTACATACATACATTTAATTAATTTAAACCATGTATGCATATAGGTATGTGATTAGTTTTTTATATGAAATTTAGAAATCTAGATGGGAATAGGTGCCCACAGTAAAATTATGACATTTGGTGTTTGTTTATGCGAAGTGGTTTACCTTAGTTTGTGCATGTAGGTTTTTGGTTTCCTTTATTTTTAGGGGAAACTACGTCAAATTTTCGGTAAAAGTTAAATACACATTCATATATATTCTTCACCTTTTTGCACATGATTGATCTACAAAAATTCGATAACCACGACGGGTGGTGGTCATGGGAAAAGCACTTTATGGCCCATAAGCCGGTTAAACACTATATGTACTCTTGCTATTTTTTGAACGGGTTAAAGTTTCATTCATTGACCCGGCATAAGGGAAGAAGAACAACAAATAGTGAGATCGCGGTTGGGGAAAGCGCTGCTGTCTATTACAGGATTCTTGTTAATGTCGTTCTGCTACTGTACGGGAATGATATCAACATTTTTTTATTCAAGTGCAAATGGTTTAAGCATACCAAGGAAGATCTGGGCCTTTTATCAGTCAATAAAAACTCAAGCTGGTATGAGGATGAGTCATTCGCTCTTACCACCTTAGTTAGACAGGTGTTCTATCTAGATGATCTGAAAGCTGGTGAAGACTGGAAAATAGTAAACCATATATCTCGTCGAGGAATATGGAGTGTCACGACACTTGAAGGGACGTCAACGGTTGATGCTGAAGTGCATAGAGATAATGCACATCAAGAGCCTAATACATATGTCATCCCCGACCTAATGAACATTTATCCAAGCCTGATGGCACCACAGATCTTACTCAAGAGGAGATTAGAGAGTTAGAGAACAATACACTTAAAAGAGGAGCCAGATGATGACGACGACGACGTCATATATGAATCAGACGATGTAGAGTATGATGATGAGGAGCAATCAAATGATAGTTATGAGGATGATTAAAATGATGATAATTATCAAGATGAGGATTGATATGAGGATTACTAGTATATTATAAATTAATTAATTAATGCCATAATATTTAAATCTATATTATTTTTAAAAGGTTTTTATTATTGAATTAAATGCAAGATATTCTTTCTTGAATTCTCACACATCTATAGGGTTAGCTTAAGGATCCGCACCTTAGTTAGGCATGGGATGCCTTTCAGTTGACCAAGATTCGCGAAATTGGGAGGCTTGAGGGATGGAACGCGACAGGAGTCATAGGCCCTATGCATAAAGTTAAGCACATTAAGAAAGTAAAAGGAGGAGCTTGATTGAGATAGTTTCATACTCGAGCTCAGTCTGTAAAAGGAGGAGCTTGATTTTCCAATTAAACGCTTAAAGGGTACGTTTCTATTTTCATTTGTGTACGTGTGATGTTGTGATGACATATTGTAATGATCAACTGTACGTTTTAGTGCATGGTTTGGTACGTAGTTTGTCATCTGATAATTAATTAATAAATCAATTAATATAATTTTGAGATATATATATTATTTTTATTTACGGCAATGGAACTGTGTTATTAAATTAATTAATGTGTTTTGATCCATGTATTGCTTGAAATACAATTATGTCTGGAATTGGAACCCAAAAAAATAAAAACAAAAATGACCTCTTAGACGACGAACATAGATCATTTTTTCGTCTGAGGTAAACTTAGACGACAAAATAACTTGTGTTCGTCGGCTAAGTGACACTACTTAGACGACGTCTATATAATTTCGTCGTATAGGTGAACCCTAAACCCTAACACTAATCCCTTTACCCTAAACCCCAAGACCTTAGACGACGAAGGTGTTTCGTTGTCTAAGTCACACTTGGACGACGAAATGGTATATTAATTTTGTGTTGACAGTTCAAAAATCAAGCTCCACCTTTTAAACCTCTTTTGTCGTCTATAGGTTTTCATAATATGAGCTCTACTTTTGTGTTGACAGTTCGAAAATCGGATATACGAAGATTCGTAAACACTATATCAACGTACGTACTTTTCTGTTTCGGTCAAATTAATTAATTTCAGTTTTATGCATGGTTGACTACACCGATCAATCCCTTAATGAACTTCATATTGAATGAAATTTCATCTACTTACATATTAAATGGTGACGAATATATCTAACGGTTGTTTTGTCTGAATTTGATTTCGTTAATATGGATATACAAACGTACGAACACATACGTTATTCAACATTAGTAGATGGAATGGATAACGAGTATTAATTCGTTATTCAAAAAATATTAAATTAAATATCACTTGGCCTACGAAACTACATCGTTTCGTCGTCTAAGTGAATTCTTAGGCGATGAAACTACATCGTTTCGTCGTCTAAGTGAATTCTTAGGCGACGAAACCACGTACTTTCGTTGCTTAACACCAAAATTTTGGGTTTGCGCCAAATTTTTAGGGCGCATTTAAAAATGACTTAGATGACGAAAATTGTTGATTTCGTCGCCTATGTGGATTGATATATACCCAAAAACAGATTGACTTCCTATTTCTCTTGATTCTCTCTCTCGACAGATCCTCTCTCGATCTCTCTCCCTCAAATTACTCTTACCCCAAAAATCACGCTGGCCGCTGGCCTCTCACATGGTTCTCTAGCGCCGTTGCCGCCCTCTTCTCTCCCCAGATTACCTCGTGCCGCCGCCATCCTCTCCTCTCCCGGATTGGCACACACCGCTGCCCTACGTGTCCCAGATTCTCTCTCCTCTCCCTGTGGCCTCTCCCTCCACTGTGCTCTCTCTCCCCGTCGGTATCACTCTCTCACTCTCTCCCCTCTCCATATATATATATATATTTGGTAATATATATTATATATATATATATGAATATATATATTGTAATATGTATATGTATATGAAAATATGGATTATTTGATATATGGATTTATTATATATATTTGGATTAATTTGGATATATTGATGTTATTTGGATAAATTTGGATATATTGATGAAATTGTATATTATATATATGTATATAAATTTGGATATATTGGTGAAATTTGGATAAATTGGATATATTTATATTTAATGAATTTTGGATGAATTTGTAAATTATGGTGCCGATGAATATTATATTATTAATATTTGATTTTTTTTCAGCTTAATTAAGATGCCGCCAAGGAAGAGGCGTTCGCAAGAAGAGAGGGATGCCGAACTCCAATTCATTGCACGGCAAATGGGTTGGGGGCAAAACTTAGAGGAAACCGTTAAGGTTTATCCAAATCCTTCGGGTCTAGCAACTGGCCTAATCCCTAATGCTCTACATGTGTCGCCCACAGCTTATACGGACGACCCAGGCGTTACTGCTTCAGCGGTGAGATTAGAAGGTCCGGAAGAGCCGATCGATGATTCAATTCACTGCAATATTGGGTGCACGGCCAGGAGGCAGCAATCAGACCCGAGCCCAAAAGAACTCGGGAGCATGGGAAGGGCGCCAAAAGAGAGCATATAGTAAAATCGATGAGGAAGAAGATCGAGGTGTCCTTTGATGAGTTCACTCGAGGCCCTCTGTCATCGAAGATCTGCAATCAGTGCTCGCACAAGATCGGCTCAATCATATGTAACAACATCCGTATGGTTGCCCCTTTGTGGAAGAAGCTGCCCAAATCCGAAACATTAAGGGTATACTGCAAACTCTCGGTAATACTATTTAATTTTATTTATTTTTATAATTAATTACAAAGCATAAAGGTAGAATGTATACGTTTTTAATTTTTTATTTATTTTCTAGATGCATTTTGATATCGAAGGCAGACAAGAGTTGATGGAGCACATCAATGCCACGGCCATGAACATTTTCAAGGATTGGAAGTACGACCTCCATAAGTACTAACTCAAACGCCTACCCCACAGAAGTGCGGAACAAAAGGGAAAATGAGTGGAAATGGTTGTCGGACACTTCCAGTCCAACAAGTATAGTCTTCATTTCCTTTAAATTGAGAAAATTGAATAATTTCTTATTTTTAACTATTTATTTATTGTTTAATGATCTTTGTTGTGAAACAAACAAGGTCGGAGGCCAACAAGGAAAATCGTGAGAAGAAGAATCTCCACCATTCTTTGGTCTCGAAAGGGTTCATCTACTTCGCAAAGGAGCACAAAGATGTGGGTTCGAAACATTGTTTCTTGGATGTCAGTTTCTCCGCTTATGTCGTGATCGGGGTCGTCAATGAAGCGAGTGAACGAGGCATAAGTAACTCATCTTTTCTAAATCAATTGAATTTAATCGTACTTCTGAAATGTATTGAAATTTAGTATAATAGTAATTATATTTTTAAGAAATTGAATTATTAGTTAGGTTGTATTAGTTAGATTGTGCTCTTGAAATATGATTTTGAAATTGAGTTAGGTTACGCTTTAGTTGATTAAATTATGATTTTGAACTTGTGAAATCCGGATGGGAATCGGTGCCCATGGTGAATTTGTGATGTTAGAATTGATTATTCGAAGTGTCTTCTTTCTTGCAGGTTTTTGGTTTCCTTAGATTTTAGGGAACTATGGCAAATTTTTTTTACGAATTAATATTTATGTATTGTTCACATGATTAATTTCAGACGATGTTGATAGAAATGGCCCAGGAGCAATTGGCGAACACCCAGTAGGAAAACCCGCAAATGACGCCCGAAGAGTTGCCTTCTCTATCGATGGAGAGCCATATCGCTATTGTTGATGTTGTTTACGGTCACTTAGCTAGCAAGGAAGTTCGTGGGCTTGGACAGGCGGTCCAGAGAGATTTATGTAAATCATCTGCATCGTTGACTAGGTACGGTGGGGTGGATGCCGAGGCGCTCCGAGCTACCCAAGAGCAGGCTCGATTGGCACAGGAGTCACCCAATCGGGCCAGGGAGCAGACGAGGTTGATGCAGGGGTAGCTTGTAGCTCAAAAAAGTAGGATGACCGCCTTCTTCACGATGTGTGCGAGCATGGGGTTCCCCGTTCCTGACGAGTGTCGTCCACCCCCCTGGGGCCCACTCTTGGGCCCAACGACGACAATCCGAGCTATGGCGAGGGACTCGACAGAGTGTCTACCCCCCGTTTAGTTTCGTAGTTTCTTTCGTTTGTATTATTTCGATCGATGTACGTACACTTTTTATATTTAATGAATATTTTATTATTTTAATTAATTTTTTAATTTTATATTTTAAATTTAATTTATAATTCAGAAACAAAAGAATAATATAAAAATATAAAAATTTGAACTTAGGTGACGCCTACTTTAAATCTTAGACAACGAATATTGATCTTCATTGTCTAAGTGGTTAGACCTAGACGACGAAGAATAGATCGTCGTTTAAGTGGATCACTTAGACGATGACTAATGGTCGTTGTCTAGGTGGTGACACTTAGACGACAAAAATAAGTCGTCGTCTAAGTCGTAATACTTAAACGACAATTATAGATATTCGTCGGCTAAGATGACTCTGAGACGACGAACGCTATAGGTCATCGTTTAGAGGAACAGCTTTTCAACGTATAAGTACTTGGGTGACGAAACAATAGAATTTCGTCATCTAATTACTTAGTCTACGATTGTTAGAGGACGAACCTTAGGCGACGAAAGTTTTATCGGCTAAGTACCTGGACGACGAAAAATGGCACTTAGGTGACAAAATTGCTTCGTCGCCTAAGTATGTTTTTCTAGTAGTGTTCTTCTACTCCTCACTTATCTTTGTGAGAGAGAAATAACGCAAGTCTTCACTAAAAGTAACATCCATGGTGACATAGAACCTTTGAAATGGGAGATGATAGTACTTATATCCTTTTTGGTGAGTGCCATAGCCAACAAACACACTCTTAAGGGCACAAGCCTCCAACTTAGATCTCTAATTCTTGTGAAGAGGACACACAACTAAACACACAAGTAGGAAGTTTGTTGAGAGATGGGATGTTAACATGTTTAGACAATACCTCAAATGGAACCCGATCTTGAAGAGTTGTAGATGATAGTCGATCGATGAGGTGAGTCACACACAACACAACTTCTCCCTATAGATATTTGGGCGGGCATGTTGACACTAAGTAAGAAAGCTCTTCCCATGTTCGGCCAAGAGGTGAGGATTTTTTCTTTCAGAAACTCCATTCTGATCCAGTGTCAGAAGACAAGTAGTCTGATAAATAATTCCATGGTGCTGAAAATAATCTTGAAAATAGTGGTTGAGAAACTCCCCTCCATTATCAGATCAAAAACATTTCACACAAGCATCATATTGAGTTCGGATGAGACTATGAAAAACAGTGAAGGCAGAAAACACAACATCCTTCTTTTTCAACAAAAAAACCCATATTAATATTGTAAAGTCATCATTAAAAAAAATAAAGTATTTCATTCCTGTTAATATTAAATTTTTTGAAAGTCTATATACATCATAATGAATCAACTCAAACAGTGTTGAACTAGAAGACAAACTAGGAGAATAACTAGACTTATGACTCATAGCAAAACCACAAGTTTCATAAAGGATGCTCGACTCCTTTATTCCCAAAAATAAGGATGTCAAAGATTTTTTCATGACCACAAAAGATGGATGACCCAATCGACGATGTCATAGCCAAATTTCCTTCACTCTATCAAAACTCAATGTCAGGGCAAGATTTGGTGATGGTGCTCATGCTTCGTTATTGTACATACAATCTAAGTAGAATAGTCTCTCTCTCAAATCTCTCTTGCCTATTATTGCCTGAGATGACGGAATCTGAAAGACTATATACATTGGAAAACAAAGCTACAGAATATTTGTTTTGTGAATTTAACTCAGAGACAGATAATAAGTGATGAGATAGAGAATGAACATAAAGGTCATTATGTAACACAATAGTTAGAGTAACTTAGCTTAACCCTATACTTAAGACCGAGAAAGACACGCCATTAGCATTAGGCACTTTAGGTTTAGGAGTTGAAGACACACTCAAAAACAAGGACTTATCAAAAGCCATATGATCAGACGTACCATAATCAATTATCCATGTATCACTACCAGTAAAGCCAAATTTTTTTAATGCAATACCAATTTTACCTCTTTTCTCTTGAGAACAAACACCTGTAGTGAGATCTTGCCCTTCTACTCTATAGAAATCATGTTCTTGAACTAATTGATCTGCAACCTTGCTACCATGACTCCCGTAATAGGTGCTTCCCTGATTTACTTTCTGGGGATACGAGTTCTAGTAATGTCTAAACTCCTTACAACAGAAGCACTACACCTTATTTAGATCTGGTCCACGAGCAGGCTAGATTCAAAGTCAAATGTTTGCATTATTGGGTTTCCAACCTTGTTGAGGCTTAGATTGGATTGTAAGGTTGAACACTTCAGTGTGCAACTCCTTTGCACCAGGCTGATTGGACTCATCCTTGTTAGCATAGGCATAAACTTGTTCCAGGGTTGGTGTGTGGCTTGTCGCAGTAGTTCTCCTTTGGCACTAGCAAATTTTGAATCCACTCCCTTCAGGAAGATGTGGACTCTTATCTTGTCTTTAGACTTATTGTGTGAAGCAATATCAAGGTCACATGCTATAGGGTTTAGATTCTTTTCATCCAGTTCTTGCCAGATAGCTTTCAAATTTGCGTAATAATCTACAAGAGGTTCGCCGTTCTTAGTAGTTGTGCATGCTTGATATGTCAACTTATGTACCCTTACAAAGTCATTCCCATCATAGTACATGGTCTCAATAGCGCATCTCAAAATTCCTTTGGAGAAGAATAGCCAGAAAACAAAAGCATGACAAGTCTTGTCATATATTTTAGGAGAATCATCATTATATTGGAATTCGCAAAATCCCACATAGCTTGTGGCTTACCGGCAGTTTCAGGTCGTGGTAGAGTGCCTACAACATATTTCCACTTCCCAACACCTTTAAGATGCATCTTCATCAATCTTCTCCATAACAGATAATTGGTGCCATCATGTTTGACTCTAAAATCTGTGCTCTATGTGGATTTCCATCAGTTATTCGCGGGTGACTTCAGGTTGTTCTCGAAGAAGTACAAGATTCATTACAAACAAGTTCTTGATCAGATAACAGAAAACATAGAGGATCATGACAGATTCGACGAGTCTAGAAATTCTTTCGACGCGTCGAATAGATCATGCAGGATAGATTCACAGCGAGAAAAATATGGTCAGATCTCCAAGATTGCTAGGATCAACTTAGCCTCTGATGCCAAGTTAAATAGATCACAAGTGTTTGAGAAATTTTCTGATATATTATCCTAAATTAAGTATATATACAAGCATACTTATAGTTTTAGAAGAAAACTATTTACACCTAATCAATTACAGAATCTTACTTAATTATAGAATATATACCTCCTAAATATACAGGAGTGTGACTCACTCCAACACGTATGTTATGTAGCCTCTCATTCTCAATCTACTTCCTTCATCTTCGGCGCTTCTACTCTACCAGTTTTGATTTGCCATCATTTGTGTGTTAATTGGTGATAATGATTTTAACGGGTTTAACTAAGTGTTTACGTTCACGGGAAAGCAATAACAAAATACTTTTACTCTACGAATTATGATTACACCGAGAGAAACACTACTTCAAGACTCACACTTCAAGGAATACACTCCCACACTCACTTTGTTTTGCTACACACATATTTTTTCCTATCTCACTCTTGATAACACACTA
Organism: Geum urbanum; assembly: GCA_946800695.1. NCBI lineage: Eukaryota > Viridiplantae > Streptophyta > Magnoliopsida > Rosales > Rosaceae > Geum > Geum urbanum. The sequence continues at coordinate 49,983,390 of OX327001.1, read as the reverse complement.
GGTGATAAAACTCTCTTGGGTTCTTTTATATTTTGCACCATTGAAAATGCCACTTTATATAGGCAAACATCATATGTATACATTCTTCATGTATGCACGTCCATCACTTGGGAAGATAATTCAACAAGTCTTCCGATTCATGAACGATGTCTCCATATATACCACATTAATGAATGCATAATCTCCTATTTTCAATCTTTGCAGTGGCCACTACACTTAGACTTAGTTTGGTATCGAAGTGAAATAAAGTATGATGAAAAAAATCAGTGATGAAATAAATTAATAGTGAAAAAAATACAGTTAAGAAAAACCAATATCTTAGCTGCTTCTGATTTCTGTATTAATTGATCCTAAAATTAAAAAAAAAAAACTGATACAGAAGATTAACCAAATAGGCTGGTAGTCAACTAAGGAAACATTAAGCTATTTTTTCTCCCAAAACTCAATACCAAACTAGCCCTTATATAAATAAATTGCTCTCTTGCATTTCAACAAATACATGCATGCTAGCTGCACCAACCATGCTATTGATGTATAGCAATATCTACCTTGCCTCATAGTAGATTGAATGACGAAGGATATTTTTAGTCATCAGCCGGTATGGTTCACAACTTAGAATGTTTAAGTGTTGAACCTCCTCCAATATCTAATTTCATTAATTATGATATCAAGTGTAATAGATTCAATCAATTATTAGTTTAGAAAATAGTATTAATATATATGTAAACATGTCTTCTTGGGTGCGGGCCTCCGCATATTTCAATATATGCGGATTTTCTTCATTTGGTCAATTTTTTAGTCGCATAATCATATCTCCACCGTTTAGTTTATATATATAAATAGATCAACTCTGTAAAGTTTCATTAAATTTGAAGATCATTTGGATTCTCATAATCGTGATTCACAAATTAAGAAATGATTTTAGGCTCTAAAGGAGACTAAGATGTGGAGGCCACAATCACATGTGGCATACCATGTAATTATTATCTATTGCCAAATCATATTATATAAATTCTTAAATCATATTACAATCATAATATCCTAAATTTAATCATAGATATCACAATTAAATTCAATGCTAGCTATTAATTAGAATAAGATTAATGTAATCAACTTATTTGATATTTATATATATATATATATATATCTATCTATTTGAATTAAAACCTTAGTACAGTAAAACCTCAATAAATTAATAATCTCAGGACTGACAAAATTTATTAATTTAGTGAGGGGGTTATTAATTACTCGAATATTATATTAATACTCAAGTCCCCAAGTTGGAACCGGCAAAAAATATTATTTTAACGAACTTATTAATTAATCGAGTTTTTACTGTATTCATAGCTCTCAAATCATCTCTTCAGAAAAAAAAAAAACTTTGTTCATACATTGAAGATCAAATGTTTATATAATTAAAAAGTTTTCAACTAAATTTTACTGTTTCGGTTTCTTCTCCTTCTCACTTTTTTTCCAATAAAAGTAATACGACTCCAAATACTCTTCAATTTTTTTCAAATCTTATTGTTTTTAATTTACAGCTCTACTTTAAGAATTTTTTTTCTCTCTTTCTTTTTGTTTGTCCGATAAAGTACGTTCATTCTTTTTTACTTCTTGTAAAACTTTGCGATTATTCTCACATGCACTTCTAACATTAATGTGCATGATAGTATTTTTTTTTCATTTTATGTTTCATAGTTATTGAAATGATAATGATAAAGAAATAAAAGAAAGTATATTTAAAATTTAAAAGAGGTGCAAAACTGACGTAGAAAGTATTTAATGATATTTTTTGGGAAGAAATATTTAATGTTCTTAATAAATTGATATATTAATAATTTAAGATGCGTGACGTACATGTCATGTCATATAATATTGGGGTCTCCTATCATTCATCTTACAAATTATATCACTACCAGAAAACTTCACTTAGGCGACAAAAACGATTTCGTCGCTCAAAAAAAAAATTTGTCGTCTAACTAAAACTTAGGCGACAAACAATGTCTTCATCGCCTAGGTATTTTCTTAGATGACGGTCCACACAAGTCGTCGCCTAAGTGTTCACTTAGACGACAAAATATGTGGTTTCGTCTCCTAAGATGAACACTTAAACGATGACCATTGGTTTTCGTTGTCTAAGTGTGTAACGCTTAAACGACGACTCACATGTCGTCACCTACGTTAGACAATGACTTGAGCCTTTCGTCGCCTAAGTGAACATCTAGGCGACGAAGCTATTTTCGTAGCGTAAGTTAACACCTAGGCGACGAGCAATGACACTTAGGTGACGAAACAGATTTGTCAACTAAGAAAAGTCAATTATTAGATCTCTCGATCAGATTTCCATATCTCTTTATGACTTCTCTATCTCTCTCTCCTCTTAGCTCTCTCTCCTCATTTCGAAAAACCCACCACCGGCGACTCCGAATAATCCGACAAAAATTCATCAAAACTCGATTTTTTAACTCCCGGAGTTCTAGTTTTAACCACTTATCTCCTTATCAATGAAGGTACTAACTCGTTTCTCTCGATTAATATTTTTTTATTTAATATCGTACGTAATTACGTACGGTGATTAATTTTTTCGGCGAATATATAGTACTCTCCAGCGACCTTATATAGCATTACTTTCATTGTTGTACGTATTGCATTGTTAAGCTAATTGTAAGCTATATCCTAATTGGTTAATTAATTACTTAATTAATTAATTGGTATATATGTTTTAATTTGATTAATTAGTTAATTAAAACATGCATGCATGTGGTAGGTAATATATATATATAGTGAATATATATATATATGTTAGAATATATAATTAGTTGAAATATACATATATAATTAATGCATGTATTTATATATATAAAGTTAATAATATAATATATATATATATAACTAGTATTTATATTAGCTTGACTAATTATAGGATAAGATTAATTAATTCATTACAAGTACGTGTTATGTGCGTGTGATGCATTTGAAAATATATATATATAAATTAAAGTAAATTAGATTAATGAATTATTGGTTGAAAAATTATATAATTAATAGATCGAATTATTATCCTTACGCAGAAATATGGATAAGAGTTGGATATAGTTGGCAAATAGAAGTAATGTGCGGTATATGGATAGCATCAGCGAGTTTGCGGCTTTTGCGCTGCAACATGCTCAAGGAAAGAAGTGTTTTAGGTGTCCGTGCAAAAAATGTCTCAACTATAAGTTTATTTCGTCTAACGTTATGGCTCAACACCTGCATGAGGGTATGATGTGGAGTTACACTATGTGGAGCAAACATCGTGAAGTAGTAGACTTAAGCTCAGGACCAGACTTCAGCTCAGGGTACAATTACCCTGGTGCCTTATCCAGCGGTAGCGGCACCCCTGCTTGGAACCCAGCAGTGGATTTGGTCCATGATGTTTTTCTGGAATTTAGTCATGGTGGACACCAACACCAAGAGAGGGGGCTACGATACCACTCATAATGACACATTCCCCGCTGCCAGCTTGGCCAATGACACTACAAAGATGGATAGGTACAACAGGATGCTACTCGAAACCCAGACCTTGGTATACCCCGGATGTGCAGAGAATGTGTTCCAATATATAATAGAGGAAGTTTAGATAAAAGTGAAGAATAAAAAGCCAGACAGTGCTTTTGACGAAATACAGGAGCATATATGTAAGTTCCTACCTGATCATCACAAACTTCCAAAATTTATTATAAGGTTAGAAAGATCTTGAGTAGCCTCGGCCTAAAGTACAACAAAATTGACGCCTGCATAAATGATAGTGTGCTGTTTTACAAATAGTATGAATATTTGGACTACTGTCCTGCATGTAACCAGTGCAGATATAAAAACAAGAATAGGAGTAGTTCGAAGAAAAAAAAAACCTATGAAAGTACTTCGATATTTTCTTTTAATTCCCAGATTACAGCGTCTGTACATGTCTCCATACACAGCACAGGCGATGAGATGGTATGCGGAACAACAAGTAGATGACGATGTGTTCCGACATGTAGAAGATGGGGAGGCTTTTAAACATTTCGATAGGAAATTCGAAGACTCTGCAGTAGAGGTTTAAAATTTTAGACTCTGCCTATCTACAGATGGATTCGATCCTTGGGGTAGTAACAGCGTTGCCGTCAGCACTTGGCCAGTTATTCTCATGTCGTACAATCTACCTCTGTAGATGTACATGAACAAGGAAATTAATTTTCTTACTTCGCTAATTCCAGGTCCTAAATCTCTCAGAAAGTGTTTAGATGTCTACCTCACAGCATTGATCGACGAGATAAAACTGTTGTGGGAACATGGAGTGCCAACTTATGACAAGTTCACTAACACGATGTTCATGATGAGAACAGCCGTGATGTGGACAATCAGCGATTTTCCTGCATATGGGATGTTGGCATCTTACACAACCAAATGATACAATGGTTGCCCTGCCTATTTGGACGATGTCAACTCCAGTTGGCACACGGGGAAGGTGTGTTACCTGGATCACTGTAGATGGCTTCCTTATGATTACCCTTGGCAATAAGATGAGACTCATTTCGACGGGACGGTAGAGAATGAGCCTAAACTCCGACAATGGTCTGGCGAAGAGATTTTAGAGAGGTTGAATAGCTTTTTTTCTGTGTATTGACCAACGACAAAGATGTGAAGCGACTGAATCCACCCACCACACCATCTCAGCTATTGGCATCACAAGAACATTTTTTTTGAACTGCCCTACTGGTCCAAGTTGAAACTCCGAAACAACCTTTGATGTCATGCACATAGAAAAGAATGTGTGCGACAACGTGGTGGGAATAATTTTGGGTATTAAGTTGAAGACCAAAGATATTCCCGAAGCCTGCAAAGATCTAGAATTTATGAATTTGCGCCGTCACTTGTGGTCGAGGAAGGATAGAAGAGGAGTGTACAACAAGATGTCAGATGCACCTTACACGGTGCAACCGACACAGAGGGGTTCTATATTCAGTTAGTTCAAGACTGCTCGTTATCCGTCTACTTATCCAGCGAATATTATAGGAGCAGTTGACGAGGTGCAACACAAGTTCATTGGTCTAAAAAATCATGACTATCACGTTATGCTACAACGTCTGATCCCAGTGCTAATTCGACCATATTTTGAAAGGACCCGACTCCGATTTAGTTGCTTAAACCGAAATCAAACCCCATCGAAAACACGACCTTAAAACTTTTTTTGCCAGAGTTTACTTTGAAATATGTGAGCCAATATTAGAACTTGCAAAGAAACACACTTCGAATATTCCACAAAAACCAAACTGTGGGGCTCCGTTCGCCATTCGATTTTCTCAACATCATATATATAATAAACCAAAAGGTTTAAAAGAAATCCAGAAACATTCAGGAGTAAACTCAACTGAAAACACAACATAAGTATTCAGAGCGACGCCTATATACATCATATACAACTAGTAGGTTGAACAAGGAACCTACTCGAACTGAAGTGTGATCTGAACTCTACGCCTCCACCGTCGATGTGCAACCTTGGAATTCAAACTACAAACTGGGCAAAAGAAACCGAAAAGCCCAGGGGAAGACAAATAAAATCGTTAGAGTGAGTGGACAAAAATAATAATATGTCTTCCACCAATATAGACATGAAATCATGATGCAAGTCTAAAATCATCAATCACAGGTAAGGTGGTTCTCATAACCTTCTTGGATACCGTATAAAATGTGGAGGCCGTAACTTGAGTACATTTTCCACAAAGTTACAATCCTGCTCAACCAAGATAAGGGGTTTGTCATAACCTTCCTGGGAGCCATATAATCACGGGTCAAGCGTTTGTCATAACCTTCCCGGAGCATCTCGGGGATCAGCCGAGAAGCCATGAATCGATGCATCCATATATCCATAAATCATGTAAAACAAATCATACATATGCCTCCAAGTAAAAATACATAACCGTAAATGTATAATTATAAATGCATAATCATAATTGCATACTTGTAAAATGCATAACATAAAATGCATAATCAAGACTCGCAAATCGACGGAGAAAATAAAGTGTCCACTCACAGTACGAAGCTAACTCTGAGGTCCAGCGGAAGATCCCTCGCTAAAAACTCCTTCTCGATCACCTGAATAACAGGGATATGATCAATACATATTGAAACACAACATACGGAGCTAATACGTCAAGAACCCCGGATTCTTGAAAGACGTATCGCTCGAAATATCGACGAGGGTAGCAAAATTCCCAAAATACACCCAAACAACCCTCGACCCAAAATAGAACACTCAACTCGCCTCAAAAACCTCACCATTGCGTTTGGCACGCGAAAACAAGCGAAACGACATAAAACTTGCCAAAAATCTCACCTCGTCGGAGCTCCGCCGCACATGGCAACGCGTAGGGCTACCGGTCGCCGGTCGCTGGAAAATTCACCAACCCATAAATCTTTGCCCTATATATCAGTTTGAAGATCTCGACATTTCCAACAACTTTGCAGTTCAAAGCTAACCCCAATTCTAACCGGAAAAGGTCCAAAACTCACCGTGAAGTTCGAAAACCTCGCCGGAATTCAATTTCTCCGATCGGCCACCACCGGGCACGGCAAGGGCTAAAACCACTTGGAATAGACTCACCTCACCATGAGCTACAAAACCCTCGCAAGGTTAACCTCCTTCTCCGCCGCCGGCTAATTCGGCCGGAATTCCCCAAACTTTGACACGTCATATCTTCTTCATCCGGCAACCAAATTGAGTGATCCACCTATCAAAAGAAAGAAGAGCTCAAGCCCAACAACTTTCATGAAGGAACCATGGCCAAAAGATGCCAGAATAAGGCACACCGATGCCGAGCAGCTCACGGCTCAAACGAGTTAGTTTTGACCCGTGGGTCAACGCGGGTCAAACCAGATTTCCCAAAATGGAAAGTTTCCTCAATTGTCACATATTTATACCGTATACATACCGTACACATACATGCCCAAATCAACGGTTCAAAACAAATCTGATCAAGATTGGACGGTCACGATTAAATCAACAATAAAAATAACACTTTTATATATTTTCACCAACTGACTTCAAAACTCGATAAAAAATCTCGTCGGCTATAGTTTTAAAAAATATATTTTTTTTTTATTTTTTTTATTTTTTTTAAAAACTCGTCGGCTATAGTACTATAGCCGACGATAATGGGTACAAACCTTGTCGGCTATACTATTACCGACAGGTTTTAGCCAGCGACTTTAGCCGACAACCCTTAAAAATCGTCGGCTATAGTCTCGTCGGCTATAGTGCGTCGGCTATACTATAGCCAACGATGTTTTTGCCCCTTTTTCGTCGGCTATAGTATAGCCGACGATTTTTTGTTGATTTGTCGTCGGCTATAGTATAGCCGACGACAAAAAATCTCGTCGGTTTTTTTTTTCGTCGGCTGTAGTGAAAATGCTGGTAGTGATGGTGGCAGAGGTTATGCGCCAGAGAGTTGCAGAAGTCAGATGTCCTCGAACTTCAATACAAAATAGTGCACATCCTTTGATAATTAGAGAAGATTTTTTCCCTCTGCTTTCTTTGACATCCTGATTCACCTCATGATCCACCTATCCCAACAGGTGCTTCTTTCTGGTCTGGTCTACTACACTTGGATGTATCACCAAGAAATGTACGTACAATTATTTATAACGGTTGTTCATCATTTTTATATTTCTTTTTTTTGTGTTTCTACTATTATTCAAAATTTTAATTGTATGATTTTACAGACAATTTGGACAGCATAAAAGAATTTGTGAAAAATAAATCTGCCCCGGATGGCTCCATAGCAGAGACATACCTAATGCATGAATGTGTTACCTACTGCAATAGGTACCTCAAAGATCCGTTCCAGGCCAATCCAAATGTCTTCCACAATCTTTCAGTCGTTACAAATATTGTATAACCGTTTAAAGGAGTATTAAAGGAAAGATCAACTAAAGAAGAACTTGAAGAAGCTCATTAGGTAGTATTGTGAGACTGTGATGAGGTCGGCCGTTACATGAAGTACTACAGGGAGTACATTCAGACGATTAAACCGGAAAAAACTCTAGCTTGGGTTGAAAAGATGCTTAAGAAGAAGTTCCCCGATTATTTCTGAAAATGGGTATGTATTTTTAATTATTTTAAAACTCTTTTCTCATATATAAAACGTATGGCATTTGATGTTTGTTTATGCAAAGTATTCTGCTTTAGTTTGTGGATGCAGGTTTTTGGTTTCTTTTATTTTTAGGGGAAACTATGTCAAATTTTTGATAGAAATTAAATTACACATTCATATATATTCTTCACATTTTTGCAAATCGATGATCTACAAAAATCTGATAACTACAAGGGGTGGTGGTCGTGGGAAAAGCATATGTTGGCCCATAAGCTGGTTAAACACTATATTTACTTCGACTGTTTTGTGAAAGGTGTAAAGTTTCATTCATTGACTCAAGATGAAGGAAGAAGCACACAAAACAGTGGGATTACAATTGGGGAAGGCGATGCTGTCTATTACGGAGTTCTTGAACATGTCCTTGAGCTGCTATACGAGAATGATATCGACGTTTTTCTGTTCAATTACAAATGGTTTAAGTGTACCAAGGATGATATGGGGCTAAAATATCAGTTGATACAAACTCAAGCTGGTATGAGGATGAGCAATTCGCTCTTACCACCTTAGTTAGGCAGGTGTTCTATCTGGATGATCCGAAAGTTGGTGAAGGCTGAAAAATAGTAAATCATATGTCACACAGAGGAATAAGGAGTGCAACGACACTTGTGGGACGTTAGCGACTGATATTGAAGCGCATAGAGACAATGCATATCAAGAGCCTAATACTTCAGTCATACCTGACGTAATGGAACTGGTTCGGCATAACGAACGCTTACCCACGATTGATGGCACCACAGATCTTACTCTAGAGAAGATTAGAAAGTTAGCGCAAAATGTCCCAGAAGTCGAGGAGCATGAGGACGAAAACGATGTCGGATATAATTCAAACGATGTAGAGTATGATGATGAGGAGCAATCAGATGATAATGAGGAGGATGATTCAGATGATGGTGATGATTATGAAGATGAGGATTGATATGAGGCCGGATTACTATATATTTATATTATAAATTAATTAATTGAAGTCACGTACTATATATATATGTAAAGAGGTTTATATATATTTTGATCCATTTTTCTGTAATTTCTCTCTCGATCTCTCTCGATCGTCCCAGAACCCAAAAATGCCACAGCGGTTTTCTCCTTTGCCAAAACCCCAAAACATCTACAGAGAAGCTGGGATCATATATATGACCTAGATATCGGAAACAACAATTTAATTAGATTTCAAATTCTATATATAATTAATTAATCAATTAATTCATATCGATATGACGAATTAATTATGATCGAATTATCAGAAAGACTCAACTGGCATGCATGAATGAATAAAGTTGCGCTAGATGGTTAATTATGCTTGAATTTAAATTATGTTAATATAAAAATTACACTTGGTCGACTAAAATGGATAATTTCGACGTCGAAAGTGAACTTAGACGACGAACACACATATTTCATCGTCTAAGACAGACTTAGACGACGACAACAGAATTCGTCGTCTAAGTGCTTACCCTAACCCTAAACCTTAAGCCCTCAACCCTTTCCCCTGAACCTAAAAGTGTTAGACGACAAAAACACTAAGTTTCGTCATCTAAGTGCTACTTAAACAATGAAACACAACCAATTTCAACATCTAAGTAGAGATTCAAAATCTAATCTCAAAGAGCACGACCATGTATACCATCTTAAAATACATATATTTTTTGCCTAAGGCATAGAGTAAACAATTTTTGGACTGTGAGTGTCAACAGTTCGAAAATCGGAGTTATGAAGATTCGCATATCAACGTTTCCATTTCGTTGAAATTTCAGTTTTATGTTTGATTACGCCGATCAAACCCTTAACTTACTTCGTTTTGAATGAAAATTCGTCCACTTACATATTATGTTATGAATAATATATCCAACGGTTGTTTTATCCAACTTCAATTTCGTTAATGTTGATATGAAGTGAATAGAGAACTATGAATATTCAAGTTATGCAACATTAGTAGATATATAACAAATTTTTAGTCTTAATTTTTTTTTGGTCAAATTTCAATTAATTTATATTTAATTGATAAATTAAGTTTTTACAACAGGGAAAACACCCGTAACTTCATAAACGGGTTTACGAATTATTTTTTACAAAACTTTTTTGTCTTTTAACTATTTTTTGATAATCACTAAATTGATTCGATCGAATCCTAAACTTATCCGAATTATGTTGAATTTTTTTCTACAATATTGTATAAATGTAATGATTACATCTGACGGTTGATTTTTGATAATTTTTAAGCAAATACCCAACATTAGTTTTCATATTTTTTTTAAAAGTATTTAGACGACGCTAAACATGTTTTCGTTGTCTAAGTGATAACTTAGGCGACGGAATCATGTATTTTCGTCGCCTAAGGGCAAATTTTTGGCTGTTCAATAATTTTGCGCCAATTTTTTGGGGCAATTAAAATACGACTTAGGCGACAAAACTACATGATTTCATCGCCTAAGTTGACTTAATGATCGACTTAGGCGACAAAACCATTGATTTCGTCGCCTAAGTCGATCATTATATCTCAGATCGGATCAACTTCGCTCTTATTTAGATCTCTCTCCCCAAAAATCCTCTCTCTCTCTCTCTCTCTCTCTCACTCTCTTCAGTCCCTCCCTCGATTTCTCTCTCTCCTGAATCACCTCGTCGCTGCCGCTTTCCTCTCGTCACCTCGGGTTGCCGCCACCATCTCTCCTCCCCGGATTCCCTCCCGCTCAGGCCGTTTTCCCCCCGTCACCTCAGGCTGCCGCCATCTCTCTCGAATTCTCTCTCCCTCGCCAGAATCTCTCCCCCCTCCTCCCCCTCGACGGTATAACTCTCTCTCCGATCCCATCCGCTTTGTATATATATATATATTTATATTTATTTTTGGTATTATACATTAATTTTTATATATTTATGGATAATATATGAATATATATATGAATTTTATGGATAATATATATTTATGGATAATTACGATAATATATGGATTTATATTTATGAATATATAAATAATATGGATATATATTTATATTTATGAATATTTGGTATTATATTTATATATTATATATTTGGTTTTATATTTGGTAATATATATATATATATATATTTATATTTATATTTATGAATATATAAATCATTTGTATAATATTTGATAATATATAAGTATGAAAAAATGGATTATTTGATATATGGACTAATTTGGGTATATTAATGTTAATTTGATTAATTTTGTTAATTTTCAATGAATATCTGATGAATATTATATTGTTAGTATTTCATTTTTTTCAATTGAATTATGGCACCATAGAAGAGGCGTACGGCTACCAAGAAGGAGGCCGAACGCGAAGCCATTGCACAAGCAATGGGTTAGAGGCAGGATTCAGAGGAAACCGTTTCGAATCCTCCGCAACAAAATTCGGCTACGACAACAGGTCGAATCCCTCATGCTCTACATGAGGAGGCCTCAGCCTTTACAGCCGGACGGGTCCTGATCGACTGCACTGTCACACTGTCTGGTTTCGTCAGTCGACGACTCCATTGTCTACAGCGCTCGGTGCAAGGAAAGGAGGCAACCATCAGACGAACCTGTAAAAAAAACTAGGGGGACTGGGAAAGGGTGCCAAAGGCGAACACATAGTGAAGTCGACATGGAGGAAGATCGACTTCCCGTACGACGAGTTCACCCGACGTCCTCCGACCGCGCAGCTCGGGAGTTTAACCTCGTACTTCATCGGCTCAATCATACAGAACAACATCCGTATGGTTGCCCCTTCGTGGAAGGAGCTGCCCCGATCCGAAAAGTTGAAAGTGTACCACGAACTATCTGTAATACAATTTTTTTATTTTTTTTAAGTACGTAATTACAAAACATAAATGCATTATTTATATAATTAATTTTAATTTGTTGTTTATATTTCTAGAACCATTTTGAAATCTTCAGCTCAGTGGAGATGATGGACAATATAGAGGAGACAGTTGGGTGCATTTAAAAGGACTGAAAGTACGACCTTCAAAAGTACTACCAACAACACGGTGCCTCGCCTCCGCCTGTGAAGCTCCAGAACGACAGAGAGGAGAAGTGACAATGGTTGGTCAGACATTTTGAGTCCGACAAGTATAAGCTCTTCATTTTCTTTAATGTAATCAAAATTACATAATTTATTATTTTTAACTATTATTTTATTATCTTTGTTGTGTAACAGACAAAATCGGAGGCCAATAAGGCAAATTGAGACAAGAAGGACAAACACCATGTATCCGGCTCACGAAAGTTCATTTACATCGCGAAGGAGCACAAAGATGCAAGTTCGAAGCATTGCTTCTTGGATGCCAGTGTCCAAGCTTATGTGAAGCCTGGGGTCGTCAATGAAGCGAGTCAACAAGGAGTAAGTAACTCACATTTCTAAAATTAATTGAATTTACTCGTACTTTCTTTCAAACGATATAGAGATTTAGTATAACGCTAATTACATTTTTAAGAAATTAAATTATGATTAGTGCATAATTTAGTTAGCTAGGTTGTACTATTGCAATATGATTTTGAACTTAAATTTGGTTGTGCTTTAGTTTAGTTGGTTAAATTATGATTTTCAACTTGAGAAATCCGGATCGGAATCGGTGTCCACTGTGTAATTGTGTTTTTGTAATTGGTTATTTTAAGTGTAAACTTGCGTGCAGGTTTTTTGATTTTCGACAAATTTTAGGGAAAATTATACCAAGTTTTTTTTAGAAACTAATATTATATTTATGTATTTTTCACTTAATTAATTTCAGGAGAGATTGATACAAATGGCCAGGAAGGAATTGGCCGCGACTCGGCTGGCCAACCCGGAGATGACACCTGAACATGTGCCTCCCTTTTCGATGCAAAGTCAGATCACTATTTTTGATGTTGTTTACGGTCGCCGACCTGGCAAGGAGGTTCGTGGGCTTGGACGCACAGTGCAAAGAGATTTGTCTGCTTCATCCACTTCGTTAACTCGATCGGCGCATTACGAAGGATACCGAGGCACTCCGAGCCAACCTTTGATTGGCACAAGAGTTGGCCGCTCATGCCTGGGAGCATTCGAGGTCGGTGGAGGCACAGTTTATCGCTCATAACCGTAAGATGAGCGCCTTCTAGGAGGCATGCATGCAGGCAAATGGGGTTGCCCGTTCCTGATTTTGATGATGAGTGTGGTCCCCCCTAGCCCCAGCGACGACGATCCGTGTTGTGGTAGGAAAATTGACAACATGTCTGCCCCGATTTAATTTCGTAGTTTTTTTTATTATTATTTCTGTCGATGTACGTACACTTTTTTACATTTAATGAATATTTTATCAATATTTTATTAATTTAATTAATAGTTTTTTATATAATTTAAATTTATTTTATAATTCAGATAAAAAATACAAATTAAAAAAAATCAACTTGGGCGACGAACACTCTTCGTTTCGTCGTCCAAGTGAATAACAAAGACTACGGACTGTTCGTTGCCTAATTAAGTGTATGCTTAGACGACGAAAGGATTTGTCGCCTAAGTGGTTACACCTTCATGACGACAAAGAGGTCGCTGTTTAGGTGCATCACTTGAACGACGACCACTTATCGTCGTCTAAGTGAGAGCACTTAGACGACGAAACCAAGTCACCGTCTCAGTGGCAATACTTAGACGACGACTCTAGTATTTGTCGCCTAAAATGATTTTTAGACGACGACTACTGTCGTCGTTTAGAGGAAGATTATTTCGACGTCTAATATTTTAGACGACGAACCAACTTTCGTTGTCTAAGAAGCTACTTAGGCAATAGATCAAAAAAATCTATCGGATAAGTACTTGGGCTATGATTATTACACGATGAATCTTAGCCGATGAAACTTTCGTCGCCCAGATATTGAAGCAATGAAAATCACCACTTGGGCAACGAAAATGCTTTGTCATCTAAATGTGTTTTTCTAGTAGTGTATACACGAACGGTTCAGTTGTATTGATTTATGTCCGTTCGTTAATTAAATCTAGTTAGGTAATTTAACCATCACTAAATTAGATGAAACTTTGCAGAAATAATCGATACACTAAGACCTAAAATCTAAATAGTGAAGATGTACGTGACTATATAACTTAAAAGTTATTCAAATTAAGAAATCCGCACCTAAAGTAAATTATGTAAATTCCTTGTAATTCCTTGTATGTAAATTATGTAATTCCTTGCTCATGATTCACTTATTAATGATATGATATATAGACGCCATACGTTGTTACATGCAAACAACACCTAACAGTAGCTACCAATAAGCTAACTCTTACGCACGTACATATAAGTAACATAACAAAATGGCATGGACTCCATGGAGATCAGAATTCAGAATCTCAGAGACCCGGCCAGTGAATACAGATATCGGTCTATCCGCGTACACTGCGTGGGGCAATAATATATACTCCAAACCCTAGCTAGCTAGCCTAGAAGAGAATAACTACGTGTACGTGGTAATAACAGTATTTGAAGCAGTTGAAACTCTGGCATATATATGTGACACGTACGTTTAACTAAGCAACGTACTAACTGAAATGAAATGGCAGCCTAGCTCGAACTACCACTCAGACCAACTTTCCTAAAATACCCGAAACCCTATCTGTCTTTTCCAAATTTAGCTCCATTGTGAACTAACACATGCAAACTCTAGGCTGTAGTCGTCGAGGACATGCAGAAGAAATACGAGAGCTAGCTTAGAGGCCCAAACTAACATCTAGTATAGGGTGTTCTGAATTATGCAAGGACAAAAAAAGATGGTGCTTTGAATTCATTACCCATAGCTCGTCCTCTGAATTCAGGTTAAATTCCTCTAGTTTACCTACTCAAAACGGTAAAACAATTCAACCACAGCTTTCTTCTGATCCAAACCATTGCTAATCTTTTCCAGAGACCCTGATCCCATTTCATTCTTGAACTCCAAAACCCCCTACAATCGATCCCAGAGAGATTTTTTTTAGGGTTTAGAGTAAGGACAGAGTGAGGAGGAGAGAAGGTCTCTTTCATTTCGATAGGAATGTAAATACCCTATATACATATACATTAAGGGAAGACAATGTAAATACTGATACAGAAAAGTACGCATATTGTACATAATTTTTTTAGAAGAAGCTGAGATTTGTATCGAAATCATCATCGTTCATGGCACAAAATGTTAATGACATCGTCAATGGCGGTGGTGCTGTGTATAACAGCGAGGGAAGGCCTTTGGAAAGTGGTAGCGGAATGGAGGGCAGTAAGGCCCTGAAGAAAGGTCCATGGACGGCGACGGAGGATCAGGTTTTGACGGAGTACGTGAGGAAACACGGCGAAGGGAACTGGAATTCGGTGCAGAGGAATTCTGGGCTCAACCGTTGTGGCAAGAGTTGCAGGCTCCGATGGGCAAATCATCTATGCCCTAATTTGAAGAAAGGAGCCTTCACACCTGAGGAGGAGAGGCTCATTCTTGAGCTGCATGCCAAGTATGGCAACAAATGGGCACGCATGGCCTCTCAGGTACGTAATCAATATACTTGTCCTTTTTCTTTTCTTACCAATGTTTCTTTTCGGTTTAATTTTTAGCCTGCCAATTTTCAGTTATGTACCCATAAACTTTGTTTCGTTTCTTCTTATGCCCTAGAAAAGAAAATTTCTGCGTAAGAAAATTGTTTCCGTTTGCTTTCAAACGTTTGTGTTTTCTTCTTTTTAACATTTTTTAACTTTAATTTGTGTTGATCTTGATTCAGTTACCTGGACGAACAGACAATGAAATAAAGAATTATTGGAACACTAGGGTGAAGAGGCGACAACGCCAAGGCTTACCTCTTTATCCTCATGACATCAAAGAATCCCAACAACAATCTCATTTTCATTCTCATTCCCAACAAATTACCACTACTCTAACCCAAGCCACTGTAACCACCACAATGCCACCCACAAGCCAAGCACTTTGCTTTCAATATCCAACCACATCATTATCCCAAATCCATCAACTCCCTTCCATAGGCACCCCAACTCCACCACATCACTCCCTTCCTGTGTTTGATCCAGCCACCACCACCACCTCTTCCTTCGCGTTCCACCGCCCCGACCCCACCCTCGGAGCCTCATTGTGCTACAAGCGGTACCGCGATACCCTAGGTTTCTCCCCTCCATTGTCCCCAACCTCACAAAGAAGCAGCTCGATTTTTCGAACCAGCTCCATGCCTGACATTTCTTCCAGTCAGCATTTTTCACCAGGCAACATCTCCATGCCTGAAATGTCCTCTTTTCAATTCCAGCCTTTGCATAATTACAATGGGACTTTGACCAAATTTGTTTTCGGTGACAGTTTGTATTCATCACGTACTAGGTCACCGTATTCGGTGAAGTCAGAACTTCCACCGAGCCAAGTACTGCTAACAAAAGAGGTCCCTTCAAGCCAAGTATCTCAAACACAACAGTCTGATCATCAGATCACCAATGATACCAACAAGGTTAATGTGGCGGCGACCGCAAACGACATTCATTGCAGTAATGTATTGTTGGAGGAGTTGCTACAAGAAACTGAGGCATTTACCTCTAATGCAAATCCAAGGAAAGCAGCAATTGGCCAATTGGGTTCTTTCGAAGAGAAGCATGTCTTGGATGGTTATGGCCGATGGTTGGCTTCAAGTTCTACGGACACCTCATTATCAGGTAAATTTCGATCGATCATCCTAGAGATGTGTGCTCAAATTGCTAGCTAGCTAGGTCAAATATACATGCACTGAATCAGTATATACTCATGCATTCATTTTCTTTTCCTTATTCAACGCAGAAGTGAAACCAATCCAGGATCATCATGGGAATGGCCACATCAATTCGGTGCATGAGGACTTGTCGAAGCTGTTTAGCTTCATTCCATCAACCGAGCCCATATCTGATTGGTACAATAGTACTGATAGTAGTGGGGAGCTCTCCAATGGCGGCCAATCTTCTGGAGAAACAAAGACTAGTTTGGAGTTTGACATGCAGCAACATATGGCTTCATTGTTTCCTGCTGCTTCATCAACAGACCATGACAGAGTTCCTAACCATTGGGACAACTTGCCTGGAATTTGCTGATTGAGGATTATATATATGACTCGATCGATCGGTCCATGCATGCAAATATATGCATGAATGAGTATATAAAAAGAATATACGTAATATGTACGTCTTCTACATACTATCATTAAATTAAGAGTCTGTACTTGTTTTGGTTTGTCTTCAATTAATTTGTATTATATATTAATTTTCTGAAACAAAACAGAAAATAAAAACTTCGAGTCCAGTTTAATTATCCTGGATGGATTTGGTTTTTATTTACATATATACAGTATAATGGTACGCTGTTTTTACACTATCAGATTCAGAGTACACGTACGTCCGGTAGCTGCTAGTATCCAGTTTACTACTATATACTATTAATTTAGCAAACATACGTACATACGTCTTCTTGTACTATTTCCAATCTCCATGGCGAACTCTCATCTTAATTTGGAGCGATTCATATGTTACTTTGATGAGTTTGATGTTCAAAGTTAAATTCGTTCTTTGGTACCTCTGTCCTTTGTCTTTTCCCTTTATATATGATATGATCGATCGACAGCTCGACAGTGAAGTCTTCGTTAACAGATTAACAGTATGTGTGTGTGTACATATATAGAACTTAAATAAAAGTGTGTCGATCACCCTGCTCACTCTAAAAGTCTCTGAAGTCTGAAGGGAAGGATACATAAAACACATATATGAAGCATACCTCAAAAAAGAGAACACGCATGAAGTCAAATTGCATGTCGGGTTGGTTTACTCTGGATATTTAGTGGAGTGTGTGTGGAGGAAATTAAAGGGGTTGGTTGATAGCTGTTCTTCTAATAATCTAGGCCGATCGAGCGACGTCCTTGGCGACGATCGAGTTGTAACTTGCACTACAACACAAAATTTCTTTTCCGATAATAGAATTTTGTCGGAAATAACTATTCCCGACAAAAAAAAATGTCCGAATGTGTCAGTAATATTCTCGTCAAAGATGCTAGTTTTTCTGACCATTTGTCGGAAAAAAAATATTTCCGACCCCAAATTATCGTCGGTTTTGGTCAGAAGTATTATATCATTTTGTCAAGATATTTTGTCACTAATGCTGGACTTCCGTCGGAAATGTGTTTTTCCTACCTCCTATTTGGTTGAAAAGTGTTTTCAACGTACTCCAGTTTTTGAAATTTATTCTAAACAAATAACACGTTTAGATAGAAGGAACAAATCGTCACACCCATAAGGTCAAACATAGATAAAATTGTAAATCCATGACACTGTTTTGTACAAATTTGATGTACCTGCTATGTTCTGAAACTATACATAAATGTGTACCAAAACAACTAAAATTGAAGCAAACACAAACGATGCAGAGGTTGTGCAGCTGGTAAAGATATCTGCAATTTTAGTTTTCCAGTGGAAGTAGACCTTGCTGTGATGCACGATGACTTTCTATCACTGTTGCTTTATGTGCTTGTTAAGATCCTAGCTATCAACAAGTGACTTTCTGGAATCTAATAAATACCAAAGTATCACAAAGTATAACTCAATAAAATGGTTCTTTGTACTCAAAATCCCAAAATCTATGGAAAGGAAAGAGTAGAAGAATATTACCAAAGTATGAGCTACTTAAGTAAGTACTTACCTAAATTCGAATAGGGCTGAAGCTGAAGCATTATTATCATAACTACTCACTATGTTTGTGAAAGACCATTCCATTCAAAACCTAGAACATATACACTGTTCTGCTGATGTACTGGAAAGACTTATCAGGACAATAACATCCTAGCACAAAATCCAAACCAACAATAACAATAAAATGTCAGCAGGTAAATATCATATTTTGTGGTCATGAACAATTCTCAATCTGTGTGCTCGGAGAATTAATAATAATAAAATGCTCAAAGCTTTACCTGTAGTCCATCGATCAATGGTTTAAAAATGTCATTATGCTAGTGTTCTAGCTTCCAATGATATAAATTCTTTGATGGCAATGTAACAAAAGTGGATGAACACGTAGACTCAAACCAACAACCTAATCTGTATGACTGTATATATCACTCAGACCATGAGATGCCCTCCATCAAACTTGTAGTCCCAATGTCAATCTCAAATGCTAAATAAACCACTTCCTATAGAATTTAAGCCTACAATAAAAGATTGATACGAAAAGGATTATGGCTATAAAAACAATTACGTAATGATCTTACAATGGTTTTCATAATGAAGCAATATAAGAACACTTTAACCACAGTCACATATAGTACAATAACAGAAGGGGTAAGCTAATAATAAAGTCCATACATGAGCACAAAATTGTAATTAGATAATAAACAAACCAGAGCCCACTTACAGTTCTAGATATGCTCATTGCAATGAAGGCATTCTCAATCTTCCAGAGCCCATCGACCTATGGGGTCCAAATCCTTTACCTATCTGAATATAGAAAACGAATAGAACCATACCTTTTTAGCGAAAAACATATGATACCTGAGACATCATCGAAAAGTACATTGCTTTTGTCAATCTCGGAAGCTTTGCATTTCAGAACATCCCTATAAAGTAAGAAGCTGCTGCCAACCAGATAATTTAGTAGTGCATAGCACAAGTAAATTATGTTAAATATGTAGTGTGATTAAAAAGAAAATCAAGATAAGGGAAAGTGAAGAGACATAGAGATGAACCGAGAACTACTACCTTTTAACGTCTCCATAGTAGCATAAACTAATTACTTCATCATTATTTGATTATAGTACGTCTTTCTAACTACTGATACGACAACAAGTAGTACTGAAAACAAGAGTCTTCAATCAACTTTCCACCACGAATATATAGAAGCAGAGTGATGTTTAGCTGTAAATTTGAAGATATCCATGAACCAACCCTATCATCCATTTCACTCACTCCTACTAAAATATTCGCGAGTATATGTATATATTTGTAATTCGTTTCAAACTTCCAATTAAAGAAAAATCCCAATAATCATTACCAAATGAAGTAAGCGTACCTGGTTGAGTTCTAGGGATAGACGGCCGGACTTGGATTCGATTTGTTGAGATCTTCGTATGGCTTCTTGCTCTCTCTACTGGAGCTTTTTGGTTTTGTGTTGTGATATGTTAATGGACTAGCAGGGCTTAAATCGCAACCGCTCCAAACACGAACCCAACACTTAACGACAACAAAAGAAAAATCACAACACCAATGGCTGATTTGAATCCTAACGAGGAAGTAGTTTCTGGTCCCCATCGATCTCAAAATGGGATATTTGATAAGGTATTTCACAAACCTCCACGCCGTTGCTATTTTGCTGCAGATTCAGGGCGTGGCTGCCATCTGAAGATAACGACTCGGGGCCAAAATACTGTAATTGCGCGGAAGAGCAGTTGGAGGAGATGGGGCAAAGAGTATTTGTCGATTACATGGAGGATATCGGATTTGCAAATCAATTTGTACGGATTTGACAACATTAACTCAACTATATACTAGATACTTGTTTACGGTTCTCTACATAAACTGCTTTCCAAAAGATATGAATAAACTATGTTCTCAAAAAATGAAAGATATGAATAAGTTCAGCCGGTATGAGATTTAGGGTTTGGGGTTTGAAATTTAAGGTTTGGGTTTTGATAGTATACATCGACATCAAAGATGAATTCTTTAAAAGTAAAAGTCGGATATGATCAAATCATTTTTTACAAGCTTTGATTGGGTTAGACCACTTATTATTGAGTTCGATTTACACCCATGGTATTGAACATACTATCTTACAAATTTATCTTATAAATTGTAATAAAAATAGTACTAAAGTGTAAAACAGATCCGGCAAAATAATGTATTCGGCAAATAATGGTTTTTTCTCAAAAAATATTATTGACAAAGTAAACATTTGTTGGAGCAAACATGTATTTCTTATCATTTTAAGATTTTTTTCAAAAAAACAAATAGTATATTACTGACGAATTGAATTTTGTCGGAAAAAAAAAGTCGGCGCCAAATATACCCGCCAAAACTATACCTCTTCCTACAAAATTTCTGATCAAACCTTTATGGTTGGAAATGTCAATTAATTTTTTGCGACGAAAACTTTTTTGGTTAGAAAAAATGTTATTTCCGACAAAAAAGAAATTGATGGAAATTTTTAGTCAGAAAAGACCTTTTGTGTTGTAGTGCTGTGAGGCCGATCGAGCGACGTCCTTGGCGAAGATCGAGTTGTGACTTGTGAGGCCGATCGACCTAGAGCGAGAGTTTGTCAGGCAATCGATTACGCTCGTGATTTTTCAGTGGTTGGGTGCATATATGGCTCAATGTCTGACAGACTTGCATGGTGGCAACGGCGCCGGCGGTATGTAATCAATCCTAGAGTGAGTCAGGCTGGACTTAGAAGCCCACATGTAGACTTTTGTCTTTGTGGTACCTAATTAAGGCCCAAAACTTTTACTACAGTTTATATATCTTTTCTTTCGATTACCCTACCTACTTCGCTCTACTCGACTTGTTTGCGGACTAGCAACGCTAACTGGCCGAACACAGCCTTGTCTCTCTCTCTCTCTCTCTCTCTCTCTCTCTCTCTCTCTCTCTCTCTCTCTCTCATACTGTTTCCGCCGCTTGCTCAATCATGTCATCAGCAGCACCGAATCCTCGTCCTCAGCAGCAGCAGCAGCAGCAGCAGCCGCCACAGACCAAGTACGACTGCGGAGGTACTCTCTCGCTTCTTCTCCCTCTCCCCCTTTCTTTGCTTTCACTATAAAATTTTAGATGCAATTAATCATCGAAACTAAATCGGACCCTTCTGATGAATTGATGTTTGCAGGGTGTGGGGAGGAAGTCCAGTTGAGGCCCCTGGATAAGCTTGAGTGCCCTACTTGCAATTACCCAGTTTTATTCAAGAAGCGCACTCGTCGTAGTAAGTATTCATCAATTTTGTTCAACTTCATATATGCTGCTTCATGCTTGTGTTTTTAAGTTCTATCTGGGTAAACATTTTTCTCATAAAAATCGATGTTGCTATTGGTTTATTTATCTTCTCTTCGGTTTAGTAGACCATTATTCATATTCTTCAACTTTTCCCTGAAATAAGAATAATATTCATAATTATAATGGCAACCAGGTGACTTGATTAGTATTATGAAAACTGTTTTTCTAAGTTGATGAGTTTTTGAAGTTGTTGGCTACCTGCTGTTGAGTTTTATATGGTTGTGTAAAATGTAAATTACCGTTTGTGCTGAAATATGAGCATTGGGTTGCTGCAGTTATGGAGTTTCAGGCACGTTGAAGGCAACAACTATATATGATGAGGATGAGCAGATATATAGGAATATAGGATGAGATTTAATATCTGGAAAGGGAAAAATGTTGGTTGGTCACCTGACAATTTAGACGGATTGGTCCACATGTTTGACAAATATCATATTGGTCACTTATGTTTTACCTTATTATTCGGATTGTCACTTTGTATGTTTTAGACATTAAAAAAACATATTTTTGTTTGTAATGTAAGTAAGTTTATTAGCTTTATAATCACAATTGTGTGACTTGTCATGTTATTTAATTTAAACCATACACTGAATGCGATACATAAGTATGCATGAAAAACTGGAAAAAAAAAACTGGTAAAACTACCACAATAAACACTATAACCGACGAGATCTGTAAAACTATAACCGACGAGATAAAAATCTCGTCGGTTATAATGGAAAAAATATTTTTTTTTAATTTTTTTTTTTAAAAAATAAAAAATCTTGTCGGTTATAGTATTATAACCGACGATAATGGCTAAAAATCTCGTCGGTTATACTATTACCGACCCCCTTTAACCAACGGACTATAACCGACGATGTTTAAGGGTCGTCAGATATAGTCCGTTGGTTAAAGGGGGTCGGTAATAGTATAACCGACGAAATTTTTAGCCATTATCGTCGGTTATAGTACTATAACTGACGAGATTTTTTATTTTTTTTAAAAAAAAAATTTAAAAAAATATATTTTTTCCACTATAACCGACGAGATTTTTATCTCGTCGGTTATAGTTTTACAGATGTCGTCGGTTATAGTGTTTATTGTGGTAGTGATATATAACTAAGATCAGGACTCCAATAGTTGCTGCTATTTTCAATTTTGTTCAAAGAACATTGAACCACACTGGCCATGTTGAGATATTGGAGAAAACTAATGTAAAACTAAATTACTGTTTTGCCAAGTAATTCAAGATCATAAGTATCTCTAAAGCTACCCATGGTACTCAGTAGAATGAGTAGATCCACTGTGGTGTAGATCAACTATTTGGTGAACTATTTGGTGAATCATATAGACAGTTTAAGTTTACGGATTAGGATTAGGATTACTATAGTAGAATACGCATTTCATAGACCATCATACAATAATAACAAATGTAAAATTGAGACCAAACAGCTTCTAAAAAAAAGTTGATGAAAACGAAAGCACAAGGTTTTCCAATACAAAACTTAGCCAGGTCCCGTGCTATTAATTTGAAATTATCAAACGTTGGAGGTAGGCTACAACTGACTGAGTATATCATTGACCACCAAAAGTTACTTTGTTGCGGGATGAGACTATTATGCTAAATCAGAGTTTGAAAAAGCAGGTAAGAGAAACGATCTGATTTTGGCCAGAGCGGACCTCTGCTCAGCCGGCCGAGCAACTCGAACCAATTTTTTTTCCCATTCAACCCGACAACCCTAAATAATGAAAATAGCTAGTTCATTTGTTGCGCCTCTCAAACTCTCGCAAACTTGCTACTCCTCTCAATATCTTAAAGATAACACCAAAAAGTTGAAGAAAATGACAACGCATTTGGAGGGTTTTGATAATATGAAGTGTTTTTTTTATCTCGAAGACAATTTGTTATACTTTTATTTGAGTATTAAATTTTGTGTTTAATAATTTTGATCACTTTTATCGATGACTTTTATAATTTTTATTGATGACATTTTATTTTTATTTTAACTATTTTATCTTTTTTTTATATAAGACTATTTTATCTCTCAATTGAGAGTTTCAAGTATCCCTTTTATTGTCCATTTTTCAGGTATAGGACATTACACTAAATTTTTGATCACATTTTAACATCTCTACCGTCCAATTATTAGAACTATATGAGTAGATCATTCCTGTAAATTTTCAGCCAAAATGGTGATCGTTGAAGTATCAAACTAGATTAAATCAAGGGACGGACCAAATCTGTCAAACCTGAACCGTTCATACTTATAAATTTTAATTGCACTTTTGAATGCCTTAACTATAATCAATTCGGCTGAAAATTTGCAGAAGTAATCTACACACTAGAAACTAAAATCTGAACGGTGAAGATGTCGATCTAAATTTGGTGTAATATCATATACCTGAAAATGGATTAAAAAAAGGGGATACCTGAGGAGAAGGGGACTGCTCTTAATTAATGATATTTTATCTTTTAGTTTAATATATTAATAATTATCTTATTATTTAAAAATTTGAAATAAAAAAAATGACTCTGAGTACTCGACTGAGCAATAAGCAATAACAAAATGCTTCACAACCGCTTAGCATCTTTTTGAACATTATGCTAAATCGACTTTTTATTCTGTATTATTACTTTTCCATATGATCCAGTATTGAATCGTATGAACAACTCTAGCAAATCTTAAATGTGAGTTTCACCAAAAGTGTAAGGATTGCAATCATTTATTAGCTTCATCTTTGAGGTCTATTTTTGAACAAAATAAGAGATGTTGGAGATAACTCTGATGTCTAAAGACAACTTTAGATGCTATTAGTTTATTTAAACCAATTGGGGAGAGCCATCACATTGTCAAGCATTGAACAAAAACCCTAAGCCTCGGAGCAACGATTATAAGTTCATTAAGTCGAATAGAGCAGAGATATTAATAAACATGTTGGATTTGTTATGTCTAGTGTAAACAGTAGAATAGGTTGCATGTATGCAGGTATGCAAGAGTATCCCAGCTCACTAGATGAGTTATAAACCAAAATGAAAATGAATGTCTCAAAATTTGGATGTCGTGTCAGCCAATCTAAAAACAAACAATATAAATTATGAAATGGATCAGGCATATCTAAATTTGTGTAAAATCCATTTCCAGGAACACACTACAATCTAGACTAGAAACACAAACCAACTTCATTGTACAGAAACAATATGAAATGGATCAGGCAGCCTGCAAGTTGCTCATACTTGGAGGGAATACCATGCAATAATTCCATAATAAAGGCATACAGCCACATATCCAACAGTTAACACTTAACAGTAGGCATTTTAAGCACAGCAACCTCAAATTTGGGCAGCAGTTGTAGAAGTCCAAGGAATATACATGTTTCATACTTGTTAAAATTATATTTACAGATACTCAGCTTGGGTGCACTTAAAGCGATCCAAATGTATTTTCCCCACTGTAAGTCATGTACAGGAAACCATCCTCGTCTTTGTTTTCCTCATATATTGCAGACATCATGGCAGCTGCAAGAGCCAATAGTATACATGTTAAAAGTAAAGGATGTGGAAACTATAGGTATGTAGATGGGAAATAGTTTGGGATATAATGCACACCAGTGGGAGGCAAGATGTTCTTGACAAATATAAATATGGCCTTCTCAGCACTAAGTTTTATCCTCTTCCGGACCACATAAACAAACTGCCCTACGGTCAGATCGGCAGGAACCAGATACCTGTTTCCAACATAGAACATCAACAAGAACCCATTGAATGTGCTATTTCACTATATCTGTCCTACAGGACTACAATCAGTGTTAGGAGCTTATATTTCAACACCAATTTCAGCACCAACAGTTTCTCATTTCTTTTGGTAATATATTATTGATATCATCTTTATTCGCAGACACTTCATTGACTCGTTGGGAAGTATAGAAAAACTCAGAACAAAACATATTTGGAGAACAAAAGTAGAGATATCAAGAACTCATCATGACTGAGGATGAAAAACATATGCTGTGAAATTACTAGAAAAAAGATGCACAAATTGGTTGCACTCTACAGACTAAAACTCAAGGCATAAACCAACAGAAGAAAATAAGGCAATCAGGGGCAGGCAACTTAATTTGAAGTCTAGACTAACAAATATGAGTTCTTTCTCACAGATTGAAAAGAAAAAGAAATAAAACATGCCAATATAAATAAAATATCAAGAAATAAAGACTGACTTCTTCTTGTCAATGTCTGGTATGTCACTCCTTTCAGCTTTCTCCACAATAACCTATTTAGAATACCAAAAGAAGAAGAAAAAGATTAAAATTTCAAAGTACTGTCACTGATAAAGGTCGGATAGTTAAAATAAAAGTTACATGAGTTATACATGGTGGACAACCCTTGACATGGCACTTTCATATTTGTATAAATTAACATGCTTGCTTATCTAAGTCTACGAATACTTTACAACTTGACAAGAATAATTTTATCATCACATTATTAGTTGGAACCTAGATCCTCTTACATCATAACTATCACTTGAGCATTTAATGTATAACACTGACTCATGATGAATGAGAAATTATATTCATACCGGAATTCTATCGGGATACTTCTCCCTGATACGAGCAGCTTCCGCCTGCCTCCTTTCTGGGGAAAATTCAAAAACCATGAAAAAACAAAGAAAGATGAGAATACTGATTACACTGGGAAAATAGCATAACAATATGATGCCAGAGTTACAGCAAACATGGATGAGAGATAGAGAAAGATGGGGCTCAAGTAGTCTTCACATTCAAAGACCATTCTAACATTTCTAGAACAGAGATCCAGCTCTGTTAATGGACATACCCCAAGTAAATACTAGAGTAGATATCTCAATTCTATTACACTCCTGCTCGCAGGGTTCAATAATCATTCACTGCTCGAAATTTATACTCTCGATCAAGGGCGGGGGCAGAGCTAGGATTTTATAATGAGGGGGGGGGGGAATTTTTTCTCAAATAAGTTTACTCATGGTGTAGGAGTTAGATGTACAAAATTTGAAATTTTACACTAAAAATTAAGCTACAAATAAAGTTTTTTGAAAATTTAGGGGGCGCCGTAACCCACCTTAGCCGGTGTGCAGCTACACCGTTGCTCTCAATTAAATGAACTAATACAAGACATCTAGGTAAAATGTATAATCTACATCAGAGCCAAAACAGAAAAGCCTACAACAATTCAACTAAATAATCAAAGTGATCAGCACATACAAGTGCGACAACTTTATCATTAACAAGCTCCCAGAACACCAACAGTCCAGATCAAATAGAAAAACAAATTATTCCAGTTACAATAACTCAATGATATGCACAGTAATTGGGGTAAAGAACTAAACTTGACAATTAACATAAAACCCCGATAGTAAAAAGTTTTGTAGAAAGACAAATTATCAATAAATTCAAAAACATTAGCAAATCTGCAAGAAACCCATCTTCAATCAACAACAAAAAAATACATAATAGAATCAAGGGCGACTCAGATCTATCACAATCACAACGTATATAGCCGTATGAGTATAAGGAGAGAGATGGAAACAAACCCAGGGGATGTTCCAGCTTGAAGGAGCTTTTGGCCATGGAGGATCAGAAGTCTCTCGCTCTCTTTGACTGCTTTGCTTGTGAACTTCAATCGCAAACACAAACCAAATTAGGGTTTTTGAAGGACAATTAAAGTAGGGGGAAATTAAATAATGGAATGGAAAAAATAAGAAAAGGAATCTTTTAACATTCTTACCAAACAGAACAGAGATCAGAGGAAGGAAAAGGATTTAGGGAAGGAATCGGCGAGAGAGAGAGAGAGGGCAAAGGGGTATAAATGGAGGAAACCGATAGATAATGAGAAAAAAGAAAGGAAGGAAAGAACACAACCCGACCCACTGACTGGACAAGACAACTACCTCTACATGTTTTATTTTTCTCGAACAATCACCGCAGTTAGTCGTGATAAACACTTTAATAATTTTTCCAAAAATAAAACACTTTAATAACTACTAGTCTTCTTTGCGCGCGAATTGTGGAATTTTTTCTTTTAAAGTATGAAATTCTATAATGCATGTGTAGAAGTATATTGTGCTCGTACGTGCGGAAGTGCGTCGTGCTTACGCGTGTTATTTGTCAGTATATTTCTTAAATGTGTGGACTTATTATGCAAAAAGGCTAGTACTATTTTACGCAATAAATAATTCAAACATTGTTAATTCTTTGCTATCAAATCCTGCATTTAAATAATTGCCTGCATGTAAAATGAAACCAAAGACATACAAAGAGAATCCACTAAAAGGATAAAACAAAGTCGAGAAATTCAATGTCATCGAGATATCCAATAAACACGTATGGTAGCACCTTGATCTATTTTACTTGTTTCAATTAGAAGAAGATTGAGGCGATTAGAGTGCAACATCTACAGACAAATAGAGAACAAAAGAAAATTATTTAGACAATGAAATAGATAGAGATTACCAAAAAATATGTAAATGTTTATACTCGTGTATAGGATGAAGTACCTAAGAAGATGCATCATTACTTGTGTCTGAATGAAGGAGCACCTCTTTAAATACTACATTTCTGGTATATACTCCATCTTGGCCAATTAATGAGCCATTTTTTATCAGTATCTTTGTAGTTGATCTCAAAACTCCTCTAGACATTGCGACATACAAGGCCATGGCTGAAAACATGATTTGGAAGGTAAACACCTACGTGGGGAATAGTTTGACCTTGAGCCTTGTTTATGGTGAGAGAGAAGCTTAGTTTCACTGGAAATTGCTTTCTTGTGAGTACAAATGGTAGGAGAACATTTTCTGCAGGTTTCAATGGAATTTGAGGTAGAAAGACTCTATTTTCGGCAAACTGTCCACTAATAATTTAAGCATCTATTAAGTTATGGTATGAACCACGACATAAAAATCTCTTACCATTACATAGACCCAGGTTTGGGTCGATATTTCTCATAAGCATGATAGGAGCACCTATTTTCAAAATTAACTTGTGTGGTGGGAGACCTCCTAATGTTGTTATGTGTAAGAATTCCTATTGGTACAGATTTCTGGTATCATCTTCCACATAGTCAAAGGAAAACAAAGTGATCGGCTCTCCCGAAAACATATTGATTATCTTTTCATTCAACATGTCTACATCATCATTTATGGGAGTAATAAGTGCTTGCTCCACCATGTATCTTGCATCATTTACATGATCTCTTAGGTTGGGAAAGACTTCATCGATGATTTGGCTAATTGATTGCTCTCCTTGCCACGGTACTACCATAGATTCTGGTAACGTTATCATTTCGTCTTCCACGACATGTTCATTTCCTTCTCCAACCCCGAAGTAAAAACTCCAAAAATTGTGGATCATTTATGGATCTCATATTGTGTCGTAACCTTAAACTCTTGGTTTGTGGCCAGAATGATGATTTTACAATAGATGCGTCAATGGGTTCGAACCTTGTACCTTTTGGAATAATAGGAAGCACTTGACGGAAATCTCTCCCGAAAATCATGATGTTTCCCCCGAACCGTAACCCAACATATGTTATGTCTCGCAAAAGTCGATCAATTGCTTCAAAGGCATGTCTATGAGTCATAGGTGCCTCATCCCAAATGATTGCGGTTGCATTTCTTATCAATTCAGCGGGATCAGATTGTTTACTGAGTAAACATGGGGATGAAGCATCTACGTTAACTGGTATCTTGAATCTCGAGTGGGCTGTTCTTCCATCGGGCAATACAGTTGAATCTATTTCGAATGATGCCATTGCTAAAATAATGCGATTCATTCTTCGTAAGTTAGCTAGCAACGCACGATATAAGTATGTTTTCTCAGTTCCACCAGGACCGTCAACAAAAAACAAAGTACTATCTTGTCTCTCCACAACATTCATTATGGTGTTAAATGCAACTCTTTGGTCATCATTAAGTTGATCTATTGCATCCATGTCTTCTTGAAAAACTTGTATAGAAAGCTCGTCTTGAATACATCTCAGCATGTCTGAACTTTCATCCACTTCGCTTGATCTTTTGGGAAGATCAAAATCTCCAGTATCCTTGTTAAATTGTTCCAACATTCTGTTCAAATCTCATAGAAGCTTTGATAATCTTCAACCATGAAAGGGTAAAATTTGTCTCACAACCCTCGAACACCAGTTGGTTCATAGTAAACTAAGATTGTGGCGAACAATCTTCTTAAAGAAGATGGCATCCTAATTGTTGAAGCCTCTAATAAATAGTATCGAGCCCTGTTATCATTCTCTAACAAACCTGCTTTCTCAGCTGCTTGCTTAAAATTTGGTTGCAAAATACCTTGCACAGTGAGCAAATGACGAAATGATCTTGGTCCTCTTACATGATTAAGAAGAATACGTAAATAAAACTTTTCAGCATCAAAGGGTGAAACACTATAAATTCGGCCAATAGCCTTCACATTGCTTCTTCGTTTTGCCCAGCATTTTCTGCGTCCATCCCACCTATACTTTTTTGGAATTTCTCGAGACAAATATGCTCTTCCTTTATTATCCCTTTGATTTAGAGTGAAGAATTTAGTAAGCATTGTCTTTTGTGCATCAACATCAGCCAAAATGTCTTCTATATTTTTATTTGCATTGAATGTTACTTGTTGCATATTGGGAATATGTATTTACAATTGTTCTACTGTTGGATACTGATGGTTTAATCCAAATTTAAATATCCTCTATAAGGCCTCAGGTGCACACACCCACCTAGCATCAACAAATTGTCTGATTTCATCATGATTCGGATCTTCCTAAAGCTCTAATGTCATTTTATCTGGACCTTTGTAGATATATTTGTATAAGTATTTGACACTTTTTATGCTCCCGTGAATTTCAACATTAATGTTACAATTGTACCGTAGTAACTACCATGGGTTATAAGGAACTACCCAACTGTTATCCACCATAACATCTCTTCACATTTGCTAGCTTGTCTTCGATATACTGGATAAGCATCATTCCCTTGGATGATGAAATTTGCAAAAGGTTTTGGGTATCCTTTTGTACAACGTCCATTTTTCATACAGGAAAGGTTTCGATTAAATTTTTCACACGAACCATGAATCATATGTGTACAGTCTGCATCGTAAAGTTGAGGCTCCGCATCCATATCTGGTACTATTTTGATAAATGTGAAACAATAGTTACTATCATGTAGATATTAGCAAGAATTTAAAGGTACTGATCCTGTGGAAGTAATCTGTGCATTTTCACCACTCGGTAGTAACACAAGAGGCAAAGAGTGATTTTTTTTGCTATGTGTCAAGATGCTTGATGATGAGACGATGTGTTCTGTTATGCTGCTATCCATGATCCAACGATGAGACGAAACTTTTGACAAGGTAGGTTTAGTGATGACTTCGTGTGCTTGAGGATTATCAATTAGTCCTCAACTGAAGCAAAAGCCGTTGAAATTGGGCTTTTGAAATACCAGACGCAATGAGGAGCCACATTAGTCTTTGCATAAGACTTTGTGTTAATCTTGGTGTGCTTCACAAGGCATGAAACAAGACAAATTAATTGGTGAAATTCTATACGAGAAAATAAAGTACAACGGAATAGACATACTACACGAGAAATTAGACTGCAGTGACGAATCAGGATTTTAGTTCTACTCTGATACCATGAAAAGAAAAACAAATTGATATTGGCTATAAGAGTCGAAGAGATATATGGATGAAATCGAATACTTTTCATTCACATATTACAACATACTTATATAGACCAAGAGAAGAATAGTAAGGTACAAGTTCCCCCCCCCCCCCCCCCACTACAATCTAGGATAATTACAGACAATTACATAGAAAGCTATTAAATGAGAATCATCTCATAATACAATATAATAACTACAATATCATGCAATAACTACAGTATCAACGTGAAATACTTTCCTACTCTTTTTTACAACTGATACTCATATCAAAAGAATTACATAGGCACTGTTATTGAATGACAACTCAGACAATTGAAATAAAGTTGTTTGTTAAATATTCAAACAAAAAAATGTTTTATAATTTGTTGTAATACAATAATTCCAACAACATAATGTATGTTCATACTAAGCACCTTAGACAACAGAAAACATTGTTGTAGTTTAGACAAACAAACAATAGCAAAAAATTAACATTCAGTTGTTTGAAACAAACTTTAACATCAAAATTTAGTTGTCTTCTTCTATGTCATATGTCAAATATCAGTTGTTTGAATTTGTATGACACAACTTATAAATCCTTAAATATTACTTTTTCAGACTTTTTAAACAACTGAACATCAGTTGTTGGAGTACATATTCAACAACAGAAAATTTTCTATTGTGTGATATGTGTTTAGACAACTACTCTATACAACAGATTAAAATGGTTATCTAAAGCACTTTTTGTAGTAGTGAATTCAAATAACCTACTTTTTGGGACTTTGAATTTTTCCGCAAGGATTTTAGGATGACATCTCATCCCTCCTTTCTACACCGCACCTTTCTTGAAGGTGAAAATATGGAACAAAGAGAGTTCCTAGATGAAATAAGAGCGTTCATTGTGAACAAAGAACACAAAAAATGATTGAACATAAAAGCATCGATTATCGAACAAAGAGAGTTCGTAAGACCATATACATCAAAATAAAGTTATAATCCAAATATTAAATTGGAAAACGAATTAGCTGTCGAGGAAGTCTTTTATGACTACAAAATTAATACTTCTGTTTATTTTAGGATATCTGGACCAAAGATTGATTTTGGAATGTTTGACCACTTTGGTATTAAGTACCATCGATGGGCAAGGGATGTAGAGGATGCATTGAAAGCAAAGGATATCCTCCCTACCATCCAACCATTCAATCAAGACCTTATTGTGTAGCCTACTTCAGGCACAAGTTGCCATTGTTATGAGGTATCATATGGATCAAGCTATCTAGTGGGAGTTTATGAATATTTTTGATCCTAGAGAATTATGGAAAGCACTCGTCGAGCAATTTGGCAATAATGCAGACAACCTATTCCTAGAACTAAAGGAATAATGGCATACCAAATGGTATCTAGATTAAAGCTTTGATATGCTTAAACATCGTTCCATGCTTCAAGATTGTGGTCAAAAAGTGACTGAAGAAGTTATACTCGAGAAAAACCTCGCAATTGCCCAGAGACCGGCCAAAGAACAAGTTGAGACCGTGAGAGAGGAAGCGCCGACCATAGAGGCTGTGGTGACTAAAGGAGCCATGGGGGTTGATGCACCAATGCTGAAAGAGGCAAATAAAAGATGCACAATGTTTTTCAAACCAAATGAATCTACTTGATCCTAGAACACATCAATTTTCAGAACTGTTTTTTGCGTACTACTGTATAAATTATTAAACCTAGGTACAAGTCTCTAAAAATTATGAAAATTTGTAGAAATGTTCATATACGTGTCTAGGTTGGATCTAAAAAAATTTGTTGCATTCTGACACACAATAATTCGGCAGAAATTCGATAAGAAAGCATGCTCAGATTCTGCAAATTTTAAGGATCAAATCAACAATAAAACAGAAGATAGAGATAAAGCTAATGCAAATCTCAACATAGCACACTTCAAAATTGGCAGAGACTCGATTGAAAAGATACTGAATTTTGATTAGAGATTTATGTTTTTCATGTAAAAAGATGTGTGTGCCTAAGTATTATGTTTGACAATGTTGGTCAATTACTTTGAATTAGCAAACTTTGATGTATCATGTTGGCTTATTAATATGGGCATTATTGTATTGGCTTATTAATAGCAGGATTATCTATATTTTCTGTATCACATACATATTTTTTGGTTGCTATAAATCTATTGTTTACTAGGGCTCACCTTAGTAACTTGTGATGTCTATAGAAAGAGATTTTCGATAAAGGTATTTGAGAGGACATTGTGTCCCACCTACATTGATCTCTCTTGGCCAAGTTATAAGTGAAAAGAGCTACCCAAATGACTTTATATGGCCTAGTAAACTTACAAATTCGTTCATGTATCAATTGAGTTAGCTAAGAATGCTAAAATCGCCGAAAATACCACAAAAGTAGAAAACAGGATCTTCTCTGCAGAACAGCCAACTTCGACGAAAAAATGGAAATTGCCCAAAAGTATTCAGCATATAAGTGATATATGGTTGGAAATATACGGATATCTAGTGTTTAGAAATACTTCCAAATCGTCGATAGCTAATTTCTAGAAAAGTTATGCTCGTTTTACTAGACTAATGCTAGAAACAAGACATAACAGAGTCTGCTCTGCAGATCAGTCCACTTCAACGATAAACTTGGATTTTCTCAGAATGAAACAACATATGAATGACATATGGTTGGAAAGCTACGAATTTCTATTTTTCAGAACTACATCCGGATCATCGATACCCATTTTCTAGAAAAGGTTATGTTCGTTTAACTCGACAAAGGTCAGAAACAGACATAACAAAATCGGGTGTGCTGATCACTTGGATTTGACATAAAACTGGGATTGACTTAGAGTTATTCAACATATGTATAATATATGGTTGTAAAGCTCCGGATTTCTAGTTTTCATAACTTCATTCGGATCGTCAATAGCTATTTTTAGACAAAGTTATGCATGTTTAAGTACACGGAGATCAAACCAGTCTTGGTTGAAGGCACAACCTGACAGACACCTTTGATGGATCGAGGATACCTTGATGGATCGAAGCCATCGCCTGAGAAGGACCTTCGATGGATCAAAGGCATATGAGGAGGAGGAGCTTTGATGGGTCAAAGCCTATCCCCATCAACCGAATTTTTTGAGTTATTTTTCGGTTTTTCCTAATGCAAGACTTATTTCTTTGCAAGTATTTCCCTCAAGAACTTCGAATGTCTCATTGGTACGGGAATTATACATACTATATTATACCATAGACAACTGAAATCGACTTAGTGCCTTGTTGATCATGTTTCTTTATGATGAGAATGGACAAAGGTCTTCTTATCATCTACGTCAACAATTTTCAAGTGAGAATGGACATGAGTTCTTTTGCATGATCCAAATATTAGAGAAACTTATGTGTTAGCCAAATGGGCCATGTAAGATAACTAAAAGAGAGTTGTAAAATCATATCATCTCAAGAGAGATGACTTATAAGATTCAGGCACATATAAGGCTTTGACACGACAGATTGGAACATCCAGATCGTGATATAATAGTCCAAGTTTTGAGAAAGTCAATCGGACATTGCTTCTTTTGAGAGAAAGGAAGAAAGAACCAGAGTTCGTTCATAAGAGAGTGGAGTTGGGCACCATTTAGTGGTGGCTTCATCATCAAACGTTGGTCAGTGATCAGCCCCAACCAAAATCCTTCAAGAGGAGAAAACTAGACGCCGAGGATGGTGTGCTAGTTTCCTATCCTGCTTTTCAAATCCATGGAGACTCCAAGCCTCAACCAAAATCCTCATTGGTTGTTTTTAAAGGCTCATCACTCCTTATTACAAAGCTTACTCATTCAAGAGGTTAGGATTAAGACCATCTTATGCAAAGGACACGTACATATATTCTCAGTATATAGAATCTAAGGTGATTCTATGGAACGGTTCATCCAATTAACGGAGCACTAGTATGTTTTGTGGTGTTGGTTATAATGCAGACACACTAGTCATGAGTCGGGCCATTGTCCTCTTGTAATGGTGCTTAAACTTCTGGCTAAGATCATATGACTGCGGGCTCACTACCCAAATCATCCTATTTATAGTCAATTCGACTTAATAATCCTAGAGAGTTTACATTGAAGAGTTTTGATGACTAATATTGTACATCATTAAGATTTGATATTGGTATCATACTCTCATGAAAAAATCCAAATGTCTCACAGAAAATGACTACGATGGTAGTTTGGACATTAGTGATGCGCACCAATATTTTCTACTTAGGGTTATCCAATATCACATGTAGCTATACCAAATCGTTTATGATACACCATTACTCAATCTTATTTTGCACCGCTAGTGACTGTGTGTGACGACTCGGACCAGAATCAGCAGTATGATCAGCTTGATCGATGAGTTACTGTGTAGTCGCAGTTGTCCGATGGTTATTCGAATCGCTAGACTTGTTAACGACTAAATTATTGGCCGATAATTGGAGCTGGGTCTCTTCTCGAGAGTCATAGTACATGTGATTTCGAGTTCGTGGGCGGTTCCGGATTGTTATTTGGACGACCGAGGAATTAATTATGAATATTTGAAGTTCAGGTTTTAAAGGCAGCCTTCTTAACGACTAAATTACCGGTCGGGAATTTGGTTTCGGCTACTTCACGGAAGTTGTTCAGAATTTAATTTCGAGTTTGTGAGAACTTCCGGAGCATTTTTCTGAGTTACGAAGATTAAGTTGTGATTATTTTCGATTGTTGGTTATTTAGTCGATTAAATATGTGTTTGGTTGAAGGGTTGACTTTTTTATCCGTTCGGCCGATGTGTTTGACTTTGGATGATAATTGAAGATCATGTTGAGACGAGTTTGTGGCCACGAGAATTATCGGAATCGGAGTTACGACGAGAGAGTTACGTGGGTTTAAAGTTCGTCGGAATGGATAAACATGAAGTTTCCTTATCGGGAAAGGCCTATAAATAGAGGTTTCCTGTTTGGGAAACCTGCCATATTGGGAAAGCTGGGTTGACCCACGTTGACCCACGGGTCAAGAATAACCCGTTTGGAGGCCGAAATGGTTCGCCGAAATTGAGGCCGATTCCGGCCATATTTGGGCACGACTTCTTCACGAGATTTGTTGGGCTCGAGCTCCTCTTCGGATTGGTAGGTGGATCGTCCCGTGGGGTGGTCGGAGGAGAGAGAATAGAATCGGCAAAGTTATGGATTTTCCGGCGAGTTTTGTTCGATTCGGGTGACGGCTTGGAGGCCGAGTTGGTGGCTCTACCTTGAGAGGTTTTGTTAGGCTTGAGCTAAGGAAGCTTTTCCAAGTGGTCTTGAGGGTTGCCGTGGCCGGAGGAGAGAGATCCGTTGAATTGAAATTCCGGTAAGGGTTTGGAACTTTGAGTTGATTTTTGGAGGTTTTCCGGTCAAAATTGGCCTTAACTTATAACTGGAAAGTTATTGGAATCGTCGAGATCTTCAAAACCATGTATGCCATGTATTTTTCTGGGCAGATTGGATTTTCCGGTGGCCGGAGGCAGCGGCGACGGCGGCGGCGCCGCCGGCGACGGCGGCAATTTTTCGCCCGGAGTAGTTTTCGACGAATTGCATGTCATTTCACTCGAAATCGTGCCCCGATCACAGTGGAGAGGTTCGTTTTTCGAATTGAGCGTCCGAAAGTTAAGCGAGGTATTGAGGTGTTATATATGGATTTTGACGATTCGTCGTATTCGGATTTCGTGTTTCCGAGGACGGTGGTTTCTCGTGAATTGTCTTGTATTGTCGGATTATGACTTTGAATAATGGACTTTATGAATATTCAGGGGTTCGTGATCGTTGTTTTGGCGAGAGACTTTCCGCCGGATCACGGGTTAACGCGATACGCGTTACGCCAGTCTGTGAGTGGACATTTCTTTTCACGGATTATTTGCGAGTCTAATATACGTTTTATGAACTTGAGCATGCGTAATGAGGTTACGGATTACATGAGCATATGTTTTACGATTATACTTATACGAATATACGTATACGAGTATACATATACCTATATGTTGTTTATTGCATTTGCATCGAATTGTTCATGATTTGGTTTACACAGAGTACAGTTTATATGTGATGTTGTATCGATACTCTTGCATCCCGGCTGATCCCCGAGGATGTATGCCAGGGGAAGCTGTGACTCCTGACCCGAGGTCTTTACCGGGGGGAGGCAGACCTCTGACCTGAGGCCTTTCTGGCTAGAGTCACGTGTGGGTCTGGGATCCCGTGATTCGGACTGTACTAGCACGGAGGAGTCCATGAGTGACCCCGTGGGATTTTTACTTGCATGCTCAATACACTGGAGGAGTGTGAGTTTTACCTCGTGTACTATGATGTTTTTATTTACTTAGACTCGCATATGTTATTTTAAACATATATATTAACTAGTGAAAGACATTTATTTTCGTCCACTCACTCTAATGTGTTTTATGTCTTTCCCCTGGGCTTTTCGGTTTCCGTGCCCAGTTTGCAGTTCAAGCTCTGGTGTCGCACGTCGTGGTCGGAGGCATAGTGCTCGAGCTACTTTGTTTCATCCAGTAGGTTTATTGTTCTACCTACTGTGGTGTGCGTATATGATTATGTATTAGAAGTCGCTCTGAGCTTCCTATTGTATATGTTATACGATTTTACTCCGGATTTTCAGTAAAGTACATATATATTTACTACTTTACGTTATTGTTGATATATTGAGAAATCTGGATGGGATTGGTGCCCACGGTTTGCTTTTTGTGGCATAGGATGAAGTGTATTTTTCGCGTGCAGGTAATGGCAATTCTACGTTAGTAACGAAACTCTGCCGAAATTTTGAAAAGTTTTTGTTGGTTCGTGTTTTCGAAGGGGTTTGACTCCGGTTTAGGGAGCTAAATCGGGGTTGGGTCCTTTCAGCTTGGTATCAGAGCATTAGGTTATAGGTTCTGTAGACTTCTGTAGTCGTGTTTACTAAGGATATTTGAGAATGTACAGCATGTCTGGAATGGTGACCCGACCGGCCGGCGGATAATCATCAAATTCCGGGTGTTGTATGCTTTCAAATATTTGAATTTCCATGATTACGTTCCACTTGTTGTGAACGATATTTTATTCATTAGGATGCCTCCTGACGTGCTTTCCGTGTCGTTTCGGTTGTGGATCCTGTTGAGGATCAATCGACGCGCGATTTGCTAGAGATTGTGGATTTGGATGAGTATTCAGAGTTCAGAGAATTGTGTGGCACGGTTTGCCTGTGGATGTGTATATAAGCGTCTACATGTTGCCTCAGAGCTGAGATTTGTGGCAGTGATGTTTGCCTGAGTCAGATTGTTGTGTTTGGTGGGCTGATATTGTGTGAGTTTCGGTTGCAACTCCACGACCTACATTCAGAGTGTTGTGTATACGGTAATGGTTTATCAGGCTATCCAGTAATTGACTGAGGGGTGTTTACCCACCTGAGGCAGAGATGCATTGTCCACATTTTTCTTTCCGTTTGCATGTGTATTGTGGCTTCAGAGGAAGCAGTGCATGAGGTTCGAGATGAGTTTGAACCTGAGCATCAGAGAGAGACTGTTTGATGTGCCTCGAGTTATCCGTGAGGAGCTTAGTGTGTTGCACACAGTGGCGAGGCTATTGAGAAGGAAAGACGTACGCGGTATTCGATGTGATGGTTTGAGGAAAGTGGACTTAGTCAAGATTTTGATGAGGTTGAGTTCCGACACTTCGGGATCAGTGACTTCATCAGGGTGCGACCTTTTCGATATTGTTGTGGGTCATCAGATCACGCAGAGGATCCGTTTGACGATGGCGGAGATCACAGAGTAGCGGATTTGCTCCTGTGGCATGAGTTTTGGGTGATCGTTGGTGATCCTTTTTCACAGCAGGTGTCGCTGTGACTTGTGTTCGTGGAGAACTTTCTGTTGCCATTGTGGTGGCCAGGAGGATCACGTTACGAGGGAGCGCCCTTGGTCAGCTGTTGTAGCGGTTCGGCAGCTCAGAGTTTACGAGGAGATCCTCATGTTGTTCCTGCGGTCTGACCAATGTACCCTTTTGACGAGTTAGTCAGCAAGTCGCAGTTGATGTGTGTGGCCAGTTGGGCATGTTGGAGTTCGTGCCATGACCTTGTTTGAGAACAGACTTTTCTCCGAGGTTACTATTGCTTGATGTCCATGGCGATTGTACCTGCATCTCCACTTCCGAGGTCTTGGAGAGTGTTGCATCCATCCGGAGGTCGCGAGATCCTTGTTGGAGGATATGGCTTAGCCGTGGATCTGTTATTGCTGGACATTGTGGTTTTGGTGTGCTTGTGAGTATGGACTTACTGACGACGCATTTGGCGATGTTCGGGTGCCTCGAGGAGGAGGTTGTGTTTTGACGACCAGATTTTCCCGAGATGCTGTTTTGTGGTGATGGTCGAGCGGATGGTGGAGACGA
Organism: Geum urbanum; assembly: GCA_946800695.1. Classification (NCBI taxonomy): domain Eukaryota; kingdom Viridiplantae; phylum Streptophyta; class Magnoliopsida; order Rosales; family Rosaceae; genus Geum; species Geum urbanum. The sequence goes on along the minus strand of OX327001.1, from coordinate 49,943,204 downwards.
GTTGTGTTGTTTGTGTAGCTCATGTTGTGGATACTACGGTTGTTGTGCCAACATTGGTGACATTGAGGTGGTTCCCGAGTTACCAGGAGTATTCCGGAGGAGTTTCCAAGTGTTCCTCCAGTTCGGGAGATCGACTACACTATTGAGCTTGTACCGGATGCTGGACTCATTTTATCGACATCTAGTCGTTCGGAGCCAGCGGAGCTGATGGAGCTACAGTTTCGACTCCAGGAGTTGCTGGAGTAGATTTCAGGAGATTTCATGCGACCCCGCGTGTTTGCGTGGTGTGCTCTTGCATTGTGTTTACGGATGTTGGATGATTTGATGCGGTGGTGCGTTGACTGCCATAAGCCTGATTTGCTTCAGAAGAGTGCGAGTATCCTCCGATTTGGATTGACGAGTGGTTTGATCAGCTTGCGAGAGCTTCAGTCTTGTTGAAGATTGATTATGAGTTCGGATACCATCAGTTGAGGTTTGATGAGTCAGTTGTGGCTAGGACGATTTTCGGATCATGGTACGGGCATCAGGAGCTTTTGGTCACGCTGTTTGGTTGACCAATGCCCCGTAGGTCGTGTGGACTTGATGGACCAGGTGTTCAGACGGTTTCTGGACGAGTTGCGACCATGTTCGTCGGCAACTTCCTGATGTACTCCAGGAGTGTGGACCAGTACCTGATGCAATTGCGAGCGATTTTGCGGACTTCGCGAGATGATCAGCTGTTTGCGAAGTTCAGCCAGTGTGAGTTTTGGCTGATTAGTATGAAGATTTTGAGCTGTGTGATGCTATCCGAGTGAGTGATGTGGATCCTGACTAGATTGAAGCCGTGTTGATTTGGGGTTGCCCTACCATTGTGCCAGAGATCAGGGGTCTCTTGGGTTTGGCAGGCTATTATCGACGGCTTGTACAGGATTTTCCTAGATTGCCACTTCACTTTCCGGCTTGACGGAGAAGGTGTCAAGTTCGAGTGGTTTGATGCACGCGAGGAGAGTTACTGACTCCTGCAGGGTGGTTGACCGTTGCTTCGATTTTGACCCTACCTGATGACTGCGACGAGTTCGTGGGTTATGGCGTTGCATCGAGATTTGGTTTTTGGTTATGTTTTAATGATGTGCAGCAGAGCGGTGGCTCATTGTTCCAGGCAGTGGAAACCTTATGTGGCTACGTATCCTATATGTGGTTTAGGTGTAGCCGTCCTTATGTTAGCATTGAGGAGTTCGAGATACTACTGTTATGGCGTGCAGCGCAGTGTAGGACGTACACTGATCTCTTGGGTTTCATCCACTTGCATTTTCGGCCAGATTTGGGCTTGAAGCAGTGTCGATGGATGGAGTCGACTAATGACTATGGCTGCACCTTTGAGCTTGTTCTGGAAAGGCTAGAGGTTGTACTTTGACCATCCGTTTGGAATGTTGTTGCTGATGCATTCAGTCAAGAATCAGGAGCTTCAGTGTTACATGTGTGTGTGGCTCGAATTTCCGTGTTAGCCGAGTTGTGGGCTATGGGAGATGAGTTCGAGTGTGATGATGTTGAGGCTCGTGGTTTCACGCACTATTGGCGCTAGTGGTGCGGAGATGCATCAGATACTCCGACTTGTCTACTCGTGATGCAGCATGAAGAAGAATGTAGCGGTTTGTGTGTACATTTGCCACTTTTGTCGACTGGTGATGGCTAGGAGGCAGAGACTTGCCGAGATGTGTCAGCCATTTGAAATTTCCGATTAGACGTGGCGTTCATCGTTGTGATCTTGTGTGTGTTTGTACGCACTTCGGTTTGTGATACCAGTTATCAGGCCTTTGTGGACCGTTTGATGAACTTGGTACATTTCCTTGTACTCTCAGTGATGATTTTAGTGGCAGGAAATCATGGCTGTGTTTGATGGAGGTTGTCCATCTACGTGGTATACCTGTGTCCCAGTTCGCCGATCGAGGTAGTCAGCTACGACTGAGTGTTGGCGAGCTTTGCAGCGAGCATTGGGGACCAGATTACGGTTTGGTATTATTTTTTATCCTCGGATTGGCGGGCGATCTTTGAGAACTATTCAGACCTTGGAGGGCTTGTTGTGGACCTCGGTATTGCAGTTCTGAAGGATTCGGGACCAACAGTTTCAGTTGTTCGAGATTGCTTGCAGTACCAGTTTGTTGACCACTGTGATATTGACGCTGCGTGATGTCATTTTGAGGGATGTTGTTGTACTCCATTGTGTTGGAGTGAGTTTGGTTTGAGTTTGGGTTGATGTTTGATTCTGATTTAGTGGAATGTGCTATCACAGACTGTCAGATTAGCGGAAATGGGGTTGTTAATTGCCCGAGTCCGATGTTTGAACTATGTTGATATGAGGGTGTGAGTTATGTTGAGATGTGTGAACTGAATTGTGAATTGACATGTTGTTTTGACTTGTATGTGGCCATAGGCGAGTTTGTGTTATGCCGTATGGTTCGGCATCGCCTATAGTATTGGCTTTTATGTGAGTTGTCTTTCGTGTGGCGGAACTGTGTTTCAGGTTGATTTCGCATTGTGTACCCTGTCTATTCCTTATGTAGGAACACTTGGCGATTGTGTGAGCCAGTTCAGATTTGTGATTTGAGGGTACAGGGATTCCAGCACGGAGTTATCTCCTATTGTGGATTCTGTTATCAGAATTGTTCAGTTGACGTTACCACTGAGCAGTTGAGTAGTATGCAGAGGCAGTACTCCTATGTGTAGTTGGTAGACTTGGAAATTTCGAGGTTGAAATTTTTCTAAGGGGGGTGGATTTGTGACGACCCGGACCAGAATCAGCAGTATGATCAGCTTGATCGATGAGTTACTGCGTAGTCGCAGTTATCCGATGAATTTGGTTTCGGCTACTTCACGGAAGTTGTTCAGAATTTAATTTCGAGTTTGTGAGAACTTCCGGAGCATTTTTCTGAGTTACGAAGATTAAGTTGTGATTATTTTCGATTGTTGGTTATTTAGTCGATTAAATATGTGTTTGGTTGAAGGGTTGACTTTTTATCCTTTTGGCCGATGTGTTTGACTTTGGATGATAATTGAAGATCATGTCGAGACGAGTTTGTGGCCACGAGAATTATCGGAATCGGAGTTACGACGAGAGAGTTACGTGGGTTTAAAGTTCGTCGGAATGGATAAACATGAAGTTTCCTAATCGGGAAAGGCCTATAAATAGAGGTTTCCTGTTTGGGAAACCTGCCATATTGGGAAAGCTGGGTTGACCCACGGGTCAAGAATAACCCGTTTGGAGGCCGAAATGGTTCGCCGAAATTGAGGCCGATTCCGGCCATATTTGGGCACGACTTCTTCACGAGATTTGTTGGGCTCGAGCTCCTCTTCAGATTGGTAGGTGGATCGTCCCGTGGGGTGGTCGGAGGAGAGAGAATCGAATCGGCAAAGTTATGGATTTTCCGGCGAGTTTTGTTCGATTCGGGTGACGGCGTGGATGCCGAGTTGGTGGCTCTACCTTGAGGGGTTTTGTTAGCCTTGAGCTAAGGAAGCTTTTCCAAGTGGTCTTGAGGGTTGCCGTGGCCGGAGGAGAGAGATCCGTTGAATTGAAATTCCGGTAAGGGTTTGGAACTTTGAGTTGATTTTTAGAGGTTTTCCGGTCAAAATTGGCCTTAACTTATAACTGGAAAGTTATTGGAATCGTCGAGATCTTCAAAATCATGTATGCCATGTATTTTTCTGGGCAGATTGGATTTTCTGGAGGCCGGAGGCAGCGGCGACGGCGGCGATTTTTCGCCCGGAGTAGTTTTCGACGAATTACATGTCATTTCACTCGAAATCGCACCCCGATCACAGTGGAGATGTTCGTTTTTCGAATTGAGCGTCCGAAAGTTAAGCGAGGTATTGAGGTGTTATATATGGATTTTCGACGATTCGTCGTATTCGGATTTCGTGTTTCCGAGGACGGTGGTTTCTCGTGAATTGTCTTGTATTGTCGGATTATGACTTTGAATAATGGACTTTATGAATATTCAGGGGTTCGTGATCGTTTTTTTGGCGAGGGACTTTCCGCCGGATCACGGGTTAACGCGATACGCGTTACGCCAGTCTGTGAGTGGACATTTCTTTTCACGGATTATTTGCGAGTCTAATATACGTTTTATGAACTTGAGCATGCGTAATAAGGTTACGGATTACATGAGCATATGTTTTACGATTATACTTATACGAATATACGTATACGAGTATACATATACCTATATGTTGTTTATTGCATTTGCATCGAATTGTTCATGATTTGGTTTACACAGAGTACAGTTTATATGTGATGTTGTATCGATACTCTTGCATCCCGGCTGATCCTCGAGGATGTATGCCAGGGGAGGCTGTGACTCCTGACCCGAGGTCTTTACCGGGGGGAGGCAGACCTCTGACCTGAGGCCTTTCTGGCTAGAGTCACGTGTGGGTCTGGGATCCCGTGATTCGGACTGTACTAGCACGGAGGAGTCCATGAGTGACCCCGTGGGATTTTTACTTGCATGCTCAGTACACTGGAGGAGTGTGAGTTTTACCTCGTGTACTATGATGTTTTTATTTACTTAGACTCGCATATGTTATTTTAAACATATATATTAACTAGTGAAAGACATTTATTTTCGTCCACTCACTCTAATGTGTTTTATGTCTTTCCCCTGGGCTTTTCGGTTTCCGTGCCCAGTTTGCAGTTCAAGCTCTGGTGTCGCACGTCGTGGTCGGAGGCATAGTGCTCGAGCTACTTTGTTTCATCCAGTAGGTTTATTGTTCTACCTACTGTGGTGTGCGTATATGATTATGTATTAGAAGTCGCTCTGAGCTTCCTATTGTATATGTTATACGATTTTACTCCGGATTTTCAGTAAAGTACATATATATTTACTACTTTACGTTATTGTTGATATATTGAGAAATCTGGATGGGATTGGTGCCCACGGTTTGCTTTTTGTGGCATAGGATGAAGTGTATTTTTCGCGTGCAGGTAATGGCAATTCTACGTTAGTAACGAAACTCTGCCGAAATTTTGAAAAGTTTTTGTTGGTTCGTGTTTTCGAAGGGGTTTGACTCCGGTTTAGGGAGCTAAATCGGGGTTGGGTCATTTCACTGTGTGCAAAGATAATATCTTGCACTTATGCATATATGTGAAAAAATTGCTCTGCCACAACACATTATGATAGATCAATTGAGACAAATGAATTTATATGTTGGATATGAGTCTTCAACTATATTCTGCTATGAGAACCTTTACAGGCGATCTCTTTACCGCTAGTTTTACGGACATCACTTTGATGAGACAATCTTCCCATCATTAGGGGGAGATAAGAATAAGCATGTTCAAAAGGAACGATAGGAAGTATCGTGTCCTCAGTATATCTCATCATGATCCCCAACTGATAGAACATAACAAATTCGATACTTGATGCGTTTTCTAGAATCGTTAAAGTGACGAGATCACATATACTTACTGCAAATGTGCCTGTAAGGATTTATGTCCCTTTTTAGAGCACATGTCACCACCAAAAAGGAGTTGGTTATAGTGTTGCCACCATAGAATCTGGCATGGTAACGTCACAAAGTGGCATAGTGTCATCACATGCCATGGCTTCTGCTGGAGAGAGTAAAAGACCCAAAATGTTTGATAAATACTCATTCAAGGAAGGGAACAAGTTTGACACGATATGATCAATTGATCATTGATAATCAATTCCATCATATGGTTATCATTGAGGGACACCTTAGTGTTAAAACCAATTACTCAAAATATAGTGATCTCTATAAAGTACAAATTACACTAGTGTACATAACAGTATGAAATTTTGAGACATATCAAATCTATCTACGTTGAAACTCCCAAACGTAGTAGCAATTATCCTACATGAAAAGAAGTAATCCATATTAAATTATGTTCACTAACAAAGGGAAAGGTAGTTGGGTTGGTGATGCCAACATGCCCAAGTGTAAAGCCTATCAAAATGGGTCTTTGTTAGAAAGCGTGAAGAGAATAAAGAGATGATAAACTTGCCTTATGGTGCAAGGCTTCTCACAACGCTCTGGAATCAATTATGATGAGATAAATTCTCTCGTAATGGATATCATTATACTCCACTACTGTGGCGACCCGAACCAAAATTAGTAGAGTAATCAGTACGATTCACGAGATTAAGCTTAATCGCGATTAGTCGTTAATTGTGTGAATTGCTGATTTAGTTCGCAACTTAATTTTCGGCCGAGAATTTGAATTGAGTTTCTTCACGAAAGTTGTAGAGCACATGATTTCGAGCTCGAGGAGGGTTTCAGATGATTTTTCCAATAACCGAGGAATATAATATGATTATTTGAAGTTTCGGTTTATCGATGAGTTTATCCATTCGTTTCGTATTTATCCGAATTGTTATGGTTATCTGTTTTGAACGGTTGATCGTCCCGAGACGCGAGTATAAATATCAGAAATAGTCGTAAAATTGTCAAAAACACTGTTTGAAGTTTGACCAGAGCGTTGACTTTCCAATTTTGGAAGTTTGACTGTTGACCGAAGAGGAAACTTTCCCTTTTGGTTCTCGCCGGCCGCCTTGCTTTTTCCGGCCACCTCCGGCCACGTGAAGGGTATGGTTCTCTTCCCCTTGAGTTTCTAAGTTGATTTGTGCTTGAAATTGTGAGATTTGGTGATGAATTGAATGAGAACGAACCGGGTCGATTTCGTGGATTTCGCCGGTGACGGTTGGGGTTTTCCGGCGAGCCACGGTGGCGGGGAGGTGGGGGTTTCGCTTCCCCTTGGCCTAGTGATGCTTCCCCTGTATTTATTTTGGGTTGAGGATGAGGTTTTTGGAGAACCCGATATAGTTGCCGGAGGAGAATTTCCATTCGGTTTCGAGCTAAATTGGCGTGGTTCCAGTGAGAATTGGACTTGAGGGTAGTTGTAAAAGTGATTGGGCTTGAGGAGATCTTCAAATCTGAAGCTTCCTTGCCGGAGAAAGTCTCCGTTGACGGCGGGCCGGCGGCGGTCAACGGCGGCGCTCCGGCGAGACCGTTGACTTTTCAGATTTCGATGTTTTTAATGTCATTTTTCTCGTAATCGTGCCCTGATTATCGCCTAGAGGTTTTCGTATTGATTTTGGTATCGGATTTTCAGTCGAAGATTTCGAGTGGAGATTTCGGAAATTCAGTCAGTTGTTTTATACAGTTTAATATGTTTTCGAGAACGGTTGGTTTCCGTGGTTAAGTACATTGTTGTGGGCTATGATTTTGATCAGATATGTTTTATGATTATTCAGGGGATCGAGATCGAGATAGTGCTTCGGGCGAGGGATCTTCCGCCGGGCCACGAGATTAGCGCGAGTGCGCATTTTTCTCACATGTGAGTGGACATTTCTTTTCACGGATTGATTGCGAGTCGTTTACATATGTTTTATGAACTTGAGCATGCAGTTTGATCATGATTTTTATGAGCATATGTTTTACGATTATACATATACGAATATGCGAATATGAATATACATACGTATATATTATGTTTTATGCATGTGCATGGAAAGGATTTATGATTTGGTTTACACAGAGTACAGTCTCAGTTATCAGGGTTGTATCGATACACATTGGCTTCTCGGCTGATCCCCGAGTACGCTCCGTGGGGGACAGATATTCTGACCCGAGACCTTTCTGGCTAGGAATCACGTGTGGGTCTGGGATCCCGTGATTCAGACTGTGCTATCGCGTGTGAGTCCATGAGTGACCCCGCGGTATTATGATGAATGCTCTGTACGTGGGTTGGAGTCAGCGTCTCCTCACGTACCATTTGATTTTCATGCATTTGACTCGCATATGATTTTATAACATATATATTAAACGGTGAAAGACATTTATTTTCGTCCACTCACTCTAACAGTTTTCATGTCTTTCCCCTGGGCTTTTCGGTTTTCGTGCCCAGTTTGCAGTTCAGGTTCTGGTGTTTCACGTCGTGGTGGGAGGCTAGTGATCTGAGCTACCCGTGTTTTCTAGTAGGTTCTTGTTTCGCCTACTGATGTGTATATTGTATATATTTACACTAGAGGTCGCTCTGATACATTCTGATACATGTTTTATACGGATTTTTCCGGATATATTATATATATTTCAGTATGTTTACTGTTTATTGATTATGATATGATATTGAGAAATCCGGATGGGATTGGTGCCCACGGTTTGGCTTTTGTGGCATAGGATGAAGTGTTATTTTCAGGGTGCAGGTTAATGCAATTCCGCGTTAGTAGCGTTACTCTACCAAAATTTTAATGGTTTTTGTTGGTTCACGTTTTCAGAAGAGGTTCGATTCCGGTTTAGGCAACTAAATCGTGGTTGGGTCCTTTCAACTACCTTGTCAGTTTAGAAGTTTTCAAAAAACTTGACATGCAGCTCATAATCGTGGTTATGACGTATCTCTATGTGGATCTAGAATAAGAGATATATATGAATGTCTCATATGGGCTTCATGTACCCAAATCAAGTGACTCTAGATTACAAAGCACGTTTGCAATAAGATTGAAACGCTCACCAAGTGACTACTTAATTAGGAATGGATATGCACATGCATATTCATTTACATGACAAGTTTAGGATTTGCAAAGTGTTTAAAATCCGAATTTGAGATAAAAGATCTTGGGAACACATGGTGATTTCCTCAAACTGGAACTCGAGCACCGTAATGATGAGATTTTTCATCAATCGGCTTATACTCTAAGATATGTTGCACTTTATGATGATAAAGTGAAGTCTATGAGTACTCTTATGATCTGTATTAACCCTTAGAGAGATCCGTATTTGTTCAAGGGATGATGACGAAGATGTGTTAGAGGCTAAAGTGCCTAATTTAAGTGCAAGAGTGTACTTAGCATAATACACAAGATTTAGTTCCTCATTATTATTGAACTTTTGATAGCAAGATATAGCCGAGCGCCCACGCAATGCCATTGGAGTGGTTTAAAGAAAATCTTTCAGTATCAAAGAGTATGAAAGATATGGGCTTGATCTATCCCTACAGAGCGGCCACAAAGAGAGTGACAATGGAAGTAAGGACGCCACATGATAGTGGTGCTACTTTTCCCTTCTCCCCCTACACCAACAATCATTGTGATGTGTTGGCAAGTTTTGCTAATGTTGGATATCTCTCTGATCCACAAATTAGTTGTTTCCAAATTGGTCATGTCTTTACCATGAGTAACACCGCGATATCTTGGAAGTCTTGAAAGTAGACTCTTGTCGCTACATCTTCAAACCATGTTAAGATTATTGATCTAACCTGAAGTTTTTATGGAGTGCATATGGTTGAGGTCTATAAGTGCACATATCAAAGATAAAGTGGTTTTGCATCACCACTGATGAACCTACATGCATTATAAGGATAATATTGCTTGCATAAAGGTGATGAAGCTAGATTACATATAGGGAAACAACACCAAACATATATCGCATAAGTTATTCTATAGTCAGCAAACAATAGCAATTCCTCGATGTCATGTTTGACCAAGTTTGATTTGAGGATAATGTTACAGACTTTCTAAGTCATTGCCAAATTTCACATTTGAGAAACATGTGATGAGCATATGGTTTCTTAGCTTATCTAAGCTACCTTGATTATTGTTACAACCCGAACCGAAATCACGCGTTTATCGGATAGTCTTACACGTTATCGCAGATTAGTCGCGTAATTAGGGTTGTTAATGTGACGACCCGAAACAGAATCAGTATAGTAATCGGCTTTATCCACGAGTTTACGCGTAATTACAATTTTCCGTAAATTAATCGAATTGGCGGTTTTGATCACGACTTAATTATCGAGCGAGAATCTGAGTTGAGTCTCTTCACAAGAGTTGTTGTACATGTGATTTCGAGTTCGTGGGCTGTTCCGTATAATTATTTCGACGATCGAAGAATATGTTACGAATATTTGAAACCGCGGAATTTCGTCGTGTTTATCCATTAGTATTTGAGTTATCCGAAACATGGATGTGATCTGCTTTGGATGTCGATCGTATCGAGCCGCGAGTATAAATATCAGAAATAGTCGAAAAACACTGTTTGGAAGTTTGACCGGCGTTGACCAGTCTTGGACCCGTTGACCACCGTTGACCGTGGAGGATTTTTTGACCGTTTGAGACTCACCGGCAGACTTGCCGTTTCCGGTCACGAACTTGGAAGGTAAAAGATTCCTCTCTTGATTTACAACTGGTTAGAACTTGGATTTGCTTGAATTGGTGTCGATTTGAGGGAGAAAAAGTGAGTTGAAATTCGAGGTTTTCCGGCCGGAATCGGGGTGGTTGAACAGTGGCTCTCCGGTCACGGTGGTGGCCGGAGATTAGGGGGTTTCGACCCGTGGGGCCACGGCGGAGCCTTTGGGAGTGGCCTCGAGGGCCGCCGGGAGCCGTGGACTGAGATCGACGGAGAAACAGCTTCGCCGGCGATTTGAGATTCCGGGACTTTCGAGCTGATTTCTAGCGATTTGGGCCGGAATTAGAAGTAGCCACAGTTGTGAAATATATTGGGCTTGAGGAGGAGAAGCTATGGAGAGCTTGGCCGCCGGGAAATTCCTCCGGTTGACGGCGTGGTGGCGGCGGCGACGACGGTCAACGATGGAGCTCCAACGACCCGTTGACTTTTTGGATTTTGATATTTTTTATATCGTTTTGCTCGTAATCGCGCCCCGATCATCGCCTTGAGGTTTTGGAGTTGATTTGGAAGCCGGATATTTAGTCGAGGGTCTGTGTAGAGAGTTTGGAGAATTTCGTCGATTATTTTGTATCGAGTTATATGTTTCCGAAAAAGGTTAGTTTCCGAGGAGTGGTACAGTGTGACGAACTATGATTTTGATCAATTATATTTGTGATTATTTAGGGGATCGAGATTGTACGCTGGGCGAGGGATCTTCCGCCGGATCTCGTGATTAGCGCGTGTGCGCTCTGTGCTCATCTGTGAGTGGACCTTTTTATTTCACTGTCGTAGCGAGTTCATGATTTCTGTATTTATTTATGATACGATGTTGAGATTATTTATTGTTTTTAGAGGTTTTGTTTTATATTTTATATGGTGATGGCATTACTTAGCATCGATGCATTAGCTACTCGGCAGATCACCGGTAGTCAGATCCAGGGTTGAGAGATTCCCTTGATGTGCCCACTAGGCTTGAGGGATTCGCCTAGTCTATCACCGTCGGGCTTGAGAGATTCGCCTGACCGTCGGGCTTGAGAGATTCGCCTGACACCTCCATTTATTTTCCAAACTCGCTTTGTTTTATGATATATGTAAATGATGAAAGGCATATGATTATTTTCGTCCACTCACTCTTACGATTTTATTTGCCTTTCCCCTGGACTTTTTCGGTTTCCGTGCCCAGTTTGCAGTTCGAATTCTGGTGTCTCACGTCGCGGTCAGAGGCTTAGCGTTCGAGCTACCTTTCTTTTCCGGTAGGTTTCTTGTTTTGCCTACTGTTATATATTTCTGTATATGTACACTAGAGGTTGCTCTGATACGCTACTAATATATTTTCATATATTTTTCCCTGGATTTCTGTAAAGTACAGTTTTGATTACTGCTTTACTTTATTGATATGATATTGAGAAATCCGGATGGGATTGGTGCCCACTGTTTGGCTTTTGTGGCATAGGATGAAGTGTGTTTTCCGGGTGCAGGTAAATGGCAATTCCACGTTAGTAACGAAACTCTGCCGAAATTTTTTATGGTTTTTGCAAGTTCGTGTTTTCAGATGGGGTTTGATTCCGGTTTAAGATACTAAATCGGGGTTGGGTCCTTTCAGCTTGGTATCAGAGCATTATGTTGTCAGGTTCTGTAGACTCTTGTAGTTGTGATGCTAAGGGTATTTGAGTATATACAACATGTCTGAAACGATGACCTGACTGGCCAGTGGTTACTCATCAATGCTTCGGGTGTTGTGTGTTCTCAAATATCTGAAGTCTCATGATTACGTTCCCTGTGCTTGTATCTAATGCTTGTCTTGTATCAGTAAGATGCCTCCTCGACGTGGTCCCCGTGTTAACCGGGAAGTGGATCCTGATGAGGATCACCAGACGCACGACTTGCTGATGCGAGTGATGCGTATGGAGGACCGTTTTGACCCTGTGGTCAAAGCTCGTACTGCTGGAGCGACTGTCTTTTCGGGTTCAGCTGATCCAGAGATTTGTGAAGCATGGTTGGTTCAGGTTGAATGCGTTTGTGAACGTCTGCGTTTTACCCCTGAGCAGATGACAATGGCAGCAGTCGGGTTACTTGAGTTAGATGCATACTTCTTGTGGGTTAGCACCGATAGAGTTCCGGTTGATACTCCGTGGACCTTGTTTCGAGATTTGTTTATGCGGAGATACTTCAACCCGGCTACACAGCAGCAGAAGTATGAGGAGTTCACTAATTTGAGACAGGGCAGTATGTCAGTGCTTGAGTACCGGGACAGATTTACCCGTTTATCTCGGTTTTGCTCGTGACATGGTGGCTACAGAGGAAGCCAAGTGCCATAGATTTGAGGTGGGCTTGAACTTGAGCATCAAGGGGACTCTGACTACAATGCCTCGGAAAAACTTTGATAAGTTCGTGAGTGCAGCACTTCAAGGCGAGGATATCGAGAAGGAAAGGCAGATGAGATTCCAGTCTCGATGATTTGAGGAGGGTGGACCGAGTCAGGGACCTTCCAAGAGGCTGAGTTCTGATACTTCCGGATCGGCATCATCCTCGGGTAGTGGACCATATAGACCACCAGGTGGTGCACCTTGACAGAGGCAGAGATGGAGGGGGGATCGACCGCAGCGACCACAGTCTAATGGGGGTTCTAGCAGTTCCAGTTATCCTCGTCGTACCGGTGGCACTTTTACCGTACCGAGGGAGTACCCATTGTGTAGTTTCTGCAGCAGGCATCATGTTGGTCCATGTCAGCGAGGCACTGTCATTTATTATTATTGTGGCCAGGAGGGTCACTATGCGAGGGAGTGTTTCCAACTTGCTGGTGCCGGTAGAGAGGCAGCCCAGAGTTCCGGAGGAGAGAAAAGTACCACTTCTGGGGTCCAACAAGTACAATCTTCTGGCCAGGGCGGACAGTAGGGTCACCCTCAGCGTGGACGACCAGCCAGGCAGGCCAGGGTTCATGCCATGTCTTAGCGTGAGAGCAGAGCTTCACCTGAGGTTGTTATCGGTACATTGCATGTCTTTGGCTATCCAGTACTTATATTGCTAGATCCAGGTGCTACACATTCATTCATATCATATAGATTATCATCTTTAGCTGCTATGCCTGCATCTCCACTTCAGGGGTTGTGGAGAGTGTTGTATCCGTCCAATGAGGTTATGAGTATTGGCTGGGTGTATAGAGATTGTGAGATTTTTATTGGAGGTTATGGTTTAGCCGCGGATTTGTTATTGCTGGATATCGTCGACTTTGATGTGATTTTGGCTATGGACTTCTTGGAGACACATTGGGCTATGTTCGATTGTCACAAGAAGAAGGTTATATTTCGACGACCAAGCTTTCCAGAGATACTGTTTCGCGGTGAGAAGAATACTTCATTGCCATGTGTGATTTCAGCGATGAAGGCTGATCGGATGATGAAGAAGGGTTGTGTCGCATACTTAGCTCATGTTGTGGATATTACGGCTGCTGCACCAGACATTGGTGATATTGAGGTGGTTTCCGAGTTTCCAGATGTGTTTCCGGAGGAGTTACCGGGTATTCCTCCAGTTTGGGAGATTGATTTCACCATTAAGCTATTACCGAGCACTGGACCCATATCTCAGGCACCTTATCGTATGGCGCCAGCGGAGTAGAAAGAGCTACAGATTCAACTTCAGGAGTTGCTGAAGAAGGGTTTCATACGACCCAGTGTATCGCCGTGGGGTGCTCCTGTACTATTTGTGCGGAAGAAGGATGGTTCCAAGCAGTTGTGCATTGATTACCGGAAGTTGAATCAGGTCACTGTGAAGAACAAGTATCCGTTGCCGCGGATTAACGGCTTGTTTGATCAGCTCAAGGGAGCTTCAGTCTTTTCGAAGATTGATCTCAGGTCTGGATACCATCAGTTGAGGATCAGAGAGTCAGATGTGGCCAGGACAGCTTTCAGATCATGGTATGGGCATTACGAGTTCTTGGTTATGCCGTTTGGGTTGACCAATGCCCCCGCAGCTTTTATGGACTTGATGAACCGGGTGTTCAGACAGTTTCTGGACAAGTTTGTGATTGTGTTCATCGACGACATCCTGATTTATTCAAGGAGTGTGGGCCAACACAAGAAGCATTTACGAGCTGTTTTGCGGACTTTGCAGGATAATCGGTTGTTTGCGAAGTTCAGCAAGTGTGAGTTTTGGTTGGATAGCGTGAAGTTTTTGGGTCACGTGATATCAGCTGAGGGAGACAGTGTGGATCCTGACATGATTGAAGCCATGTTGAATTGGAGTAGACCTACCACCATACCAGAGATCAGGAGTTTCTTGTGTTTGGCAGGTTACTATCGGCGCTTTGTGCAGGATTTTTCACGGATTGCCACTCCACTTACCAGATTGACGAAGAAAGGTGTCAAGTTCGAGTGGTCCGATGCTTGTGAGGAGAGTTACTTGCTCTTGAAGGAGAAGTTGACTACTGCACCGATTCTGACTTTACCTGACGCAGTGGTGAGTTCGTAGTTTACAGCAATGCATCGAAGTTGGGACTTGGTTGTGTTCTGATGCAGCATGGCAGAGTTGTAGCCTACGGTTCCAGGCAGCTGAAACCACATGAAGTCAACTATCCTACACATGATTTGGAGTTGGCTGCTATTGTATTAGCTTTGAAGAGTTGGAGACACTACCTGTACGGAGCTCAGTGCAAGATATACACCGATCACAAGAGTCTCACTTATTTGTGCACGCAGCCAGACTTGAATATGAGGCAGCGCAGATGGATGAAGTTGATCAATGATTATGATTGCACTTTCGAGTACCATCCAGGGAAGGCTAATGTCGTTGCTGATGCACTCAGTCAGAAATTCGGAGCTTCATTGTTTCATGTGTGTGTGGCCAGGGTTTCCATGTTAGCCGAGCTACGGGCTACGAGAGCTGAGTTTGAGTGGGACAATGATGGAGCTTTGTTGGCTAGCTTCCTGATTTGTCAGTAGGTTAAAGCGGAGAGGCAGAAGCCTGTAGGAAAGTTGCAGCCCTTGGAAATTCCGGTTTGGAAGTGGGAGCACATTACCATGGATTTCGTGTATCAGTTACCGCGTACTTCGGCCGGTAATACTGGTATTTGGGTTATCGTAGATCGATTGACGAAATCCGCTCATTTTCTTGCACTTCCGGGGAAGATTTCAGTGGGCAGATTGGCAAAGCTGTATTTGGCAGAGATCGTTCGTCTGCACTGTGTGCCTGTATATATTGTTTCTGACCGAGACAGTCAGTTTACCTCAGAGTTCTGGCAGGCATTGCAGTGAGCCTTGGGTACTAGATTACATTTCAGTACAGTTTTTCATCCTCAGACTAATGGGTAGTCTGAGAGGACTATTCAGACTCTCGAGGATATGTTGCGGTCTTGTGTTTTGCAATTTCGAGGAAATTGGGACCAACAACTACATTTGATTGAGTTTGCTTACAACAACAGCTATCAGGCTAGTATTGAGATGGCACCATATGAGGCTCTATACGGGAGGCAGTGCCGCACTCCATTGTGTTGGAGTGAGGTGGGCGAGCGATGGCTTATTGGCCCTGATCTGGTGAAGAGCACCATGGAGGACATTCAGATTATCCGAGACAGACTGAAGATTGCCCAGGATCGCTAGAAGAGTTATGCGGACGTGAGAAGAAAGAGTCTCGAGTTCAAGGTGGGCGATTGGGTCTTCCTGAAACTATCTCCATGGAGGGGAGTTGTGCGTTTCGGGAAGCGTGGCAAGTTTCGACCACAGTACATTGGTCCCTACGAGATCACCGAGAGGGTTGGTGCCGTGGCTTACAGACTTGAGTTGCCGTCCGAGATGGCTCGTGTACACGATGTTTTCCATGTTTCGATGTTGCGGAAGTATACTCCAGATCCATTACATGTGTTAGCACCACATCAGCTTCTTATCCAAGAGGATTTGTGTGACGACCCAAAACAGAATCAGCAGTGAAATCAGCTTAATCTACGAGCTTGCGCGTAGTCGCAGATTTTCGACAGTTGTTTGAATCGCCAGATTTGATAACGACTAAATCATTGGCCAAGAATTGGAGCTGAGTCTCTTCTCGAGAGTCGTTGTACGTGTGATTTCAAGTTCGTGGGCGGTTCCGGATTGTTATTTGGACGACCGAGGAATAAATTATGAATATTTGAAGTTTTGATATAATCAGTTTTATATGTCGGATTTGTTAGCGACTAAATTACCGGTCGAGAATTTGGTTTCGGCTTCTTCACGGAAGTTGTTGAGAATTTAATTTCGAGTATGTGGGAACTTCCGGAGCATTATTCCGAGTTACGAGGATTATGTTGTGAATATTTCTGATTGTGGATTATTTAATCGGATAAGTATGTATTGGGTTGAATAGTTGACTTTTTATCGGTTTGGTCGATGTGTTTGACTTCGGGTGATAATTGAAGAGTGTGTTGAGTCGAGTTTGTTGCCGTGAGAATTATTGGAATCGGAATTACGACGTGAAAGTTACGGGTATTCGAAGTTTATCGCAAAAGGTATTTTTGGAAGTTTCCATATTTGGTAAGTATTTAATGAGGTTGCCAAATCAGGAGAGTCAAAGTTTGCATTAATGGGGGTTGACTGGTCAAACGCGTGGAGGAGGAAGGTGGCGCGACACCTCCACGGCTCGCCGGCGGCGAGACGCCGTCCGGCCACCTTTGAGCTTGGTTCTGGTCCCAATCATTTCGTCTCGGCCTCCCGGTCTCAATTCCGATCGCCTCTCATGGCGAGGCCGCTTGTGGAGAGAGAATTTTCCAGCCAAAAATGGAGGATTTAGGAGGAATTCGGGTTTTGATTTTCCGGCCGATTTGAGCTGCAAAAAGAAGTGGGCTTTGAAACTCTCATCACCTAGAAGCTACCATGTAAGTTTGGTGTTCCAGTTCATCTTGTACATGGAGAATTTTGGATTTGAAATTTTGGTGACAATTCGGTTTATCATGAAATTGACATGGTTAGAGTGAGAATTGGCCTTCGATGCAATTGTGAAAGTTGCTCAGTGAGTGATTTTGAGTGGAATAGGGGTTGCTCCGTCGAGGAATGTTCAGTTTGGTGGCAACGCCGCCGCCGCCGGCGGTCAACGGTGGTCAACTTTGATTTTTTGGGGTTTTCGACAAGTTGCATGTCATTTCACTCGAAATCGCGCCCCGATCGCAGTGGGGAGGTTCGTTTTTCGAGTTGAGCATCCGAAAGTACAGCGAGGTATTGAGGTGTAAATATTGGATTTTCGACGATTCGTCGACATTGAATTACGTGTTTCCGAGAACGGTGGTTTCTCGTGATTTGTCTTGAATTGTCGAGTTATGATTTTAAGTAATGGATTTTGTGATTATTCAGGGGTTCGTGATCGTTTGTTTGGCGAGGGACTTTCCGCCGGATCACGGGTTAACGCGAACTGCGTTACACTAGTCTGTGAGTGGACAATTTCTTTTCACGGATTGATTGCGAGTCTTATATACGTTTTACGAACTTGAGCATGCATATGAGATTTCGATTTACATGAGCATGTGTTATACGATTATGCCTATACCAGAATATATATTACGTATATACACTATATATTGTTTCATGCATTTGCATCGAACTATATATGATTTGGTTTACACAGAGTACAGTCGTTATATATGTTGTTGTATCGATACACCCGCATCCCGGCTGATCCCCGAGGATGTTTACCAGGGGAGGCTGTGAATCCTGACCCGAAGCCTTTACCGGGGGGAGGCAGACCTTTGACATGAGGCCCTTTTTGGCTAGAGTCACGTGTGGGCTAGGGACCCCGTGATTCTGACTGTACTAGCACGGATGTGTCCACGAGTGACCCCGTGAGATTTTTATGCATGCTCTATATGCGTGAGGAGTTAGAGTCTCCCTCGTGTACCCGGACGCGTGAAGAGTTAGAGTCTCCCTCGTATACCATATGATTTTTATACATTCGACTCGCATATGTTTTTATAACTTATATATTATTCGGCGAAAGGCATTTATTTTCGTCCACTCACTCTAACGATTTTCATTTCTTTCCCCTGGGCTTTTCGGTTTCCGTGCCCAGTTTGCAGTTCGGACTCTGGTGTCGCACGTCATGGTCGGAGGCATAGTGCTCGACCTACCTTGTTTCTTCCAGTAGGTTTATTGTTCTACCTACTGTGGTATACTTATATGATTATACATTAGAGGTCGCTCAGAGTATTCTATTATATATTTTATACGATTTTACTCCGGATTTCTGTAAAGTACAGATATAATTATTATTTTACATTACTGTTGATATATTGAGAATTCCGGATGGGATTGGTGCCCACGGTTTGATTTTTGTGGCATAGGATGAAGTGTTGTTTACAGGGTGTAGGTTAATGCAATTCCACGTTAGTAACGAAACTCTACCAAAATTTCTACGGTTTTTGTTGGTTCGTGTTTTTGGAAGGGGTTCGATTCCGGTTTAGGCAACTAAATCGGGGTTGAGTCCTTTCAATTTGACATATGTGGAGGAGCCGGTACAAATTCTCAATCGGCGTGAGCAAGAGTTGAGGCACTGTGTTATACCGCTGGTGAAGGTCTTGTGGCAGATTCGGTTGAGGAGGCCACCTGGGAGACTGAGCAGCGTATGCGGGAGCAGTATCATCATCTGTTCACCTAGCAGGTACGTAAATGTTGAGGTCAAGTTTTTTTTAAGGGGGGTAGATTTGTGACGACCTGAAACAGAATCAGTATAGTAATCGGCTTTATCCACGAGTTTACGCGTAATCACAGTTTTCCGTAAATTAATCGAATTAGTGGTTTTGATCACGACTTAATTATCGGACGAGAATCTGAGTTGAGTCTCTTCACGAGAATTGTTGTACGCGTGAATTCTAGTTCGTGGGCGGTTCCGGATAATTATTTCGACGACCGAGGAATATGTTATGAATATTTGAAACAGCGGAATTTCTTCGTGTTAATCCATTCGTATTTGAGTTATCCGAAACGTGGATGTGATCTGTTTTGGACCGTCGATCGTATCGATCCGCGAGTATAAATATCAGAAATTGTCGAAAAATTGTCGAAAAACACTGTTTGGAAGTTTGACCGGCGTTGACCAGTCTTGGACCATTGACCACAGTTGACCGAGGAGGATTTTTTGACCTTTTGAGACTCACCGACAGACTTGCAGTTTCCGGCCGTTTCCAGTCACGACCATGGAAGGTAAAAGATTCCTCTCTTGATTTACAACTGATTAGAACTTGGATTTGCTTGAATTGGTGTCAATTTGAGGGAGAAAAAGTGAGTTGAAATTCGAGGTTTTCTGGCCGGAATCGGGGTTGTTGGACGGTGGCGCTCCGGTCACAGTGGTGGCAGGAGATTAGGGGGTTTTGAGCCGTGGGGACACGGCAAGCCTTTGGGAATGGCCTCGAGGGCTGCCGTGCGCTGTGGACGGAGATCGACGGAGAAACAGCTTCGCCGGCGATTTGAGATTCCGGGAATTTCGAGCTGATTTCCGGCGATTTGGGCCGGAATTGGAAGTAGCCACAGTTGTGAAATATGTTGGGCTTGAGGAGGAGAAGCTACGGTGAGCTTGTCCGCCGGGAAATTCCTCCGGTTGACGGCGCGCAGCCGGCGGCGGCAGCGGTCAACGGCAGAGATCCGACGACCTATTGACTTTTTGGATTTTGATGATTTTTATGTCGTTTTGCTCGTAATCGCGCCCCGATCATCACCTTGAGGTTTTCGAGTTGATTTGGAAGCCGGATTTTTAGTCGAGGGTCTGTGTGGAGAGTTTGGGGAATTTCGTCGATTATTTTGTATCGAGTTATATGTTTCCGGAAATGGTTGGTTTCCGAGGTGTGGTACAGTGTGATGAACTATGATTTTGATCAGTTATATTTTTGATTATTCAGGGGATCGAGATCGTACGTTGGACGAGGGATCTTCTGCCGGATCTCGTGATTAGCGCGTGTGCACGTTGTGCTCATCTGTGAGTGGACCTTTTTATTTCACTGTCGTAGCGAGTTCATGATTTCCGTATTTATTTACGATATGATGTTGAGATTATTTATTGTCTTTGGAGGTATTGTTTTATATTTTATATGGTGATGGTATTACTTAACATCGATGCATTGGCTACTCGGCTGATCACCGGTAGTCATATACAGGGTTGAGAGATTCCCCTGATGTGCCCATTAGGCTTAAGGGATTCGCCTAGTCTATCACCGTCGGGCTTGAGAGATTCGCCTGACACCTCCATTTATTTTCCGAACTCGCTTTGTTTTATGATATATGTAAATGGTGAAAGGCATATGATTATTTTTGTCCACTCACTCTAACGATTTTATTTGCCTTTCCCCTGGGCTTTTCGGTTTTCGTGCCCAGTTTGCTGTTCAGATTCTGGTGTCTCACGTCGTGGTCGGAGGCTTAGCGTTCAAGCTACCTTTCTTTTCCAGTAGGTTTCTTGTTTTGCCTATTGTTGTATATTTCTGTATATGTACACTAGAGGTCGCTCTAATACGCTACTGATATATTTTCATATGTTTTTCCCTGGATTTGTGTAAAGTACAGTTTTGATTACTACTTTACTTTATTGATATGATATTGAGAAATCCGGATGGGATTGGTGCCCACGATTTGACTTTTGTGGCATAGGATGAAGTGTGTTTTCCGGGTGCAGGTTAATGGCAATTCCACATTAGTAACGAAACTCTGCCGAAATTTTTGTGGTTTTTGCAAGTTCGTGTTTTCAGATGGGGTTTGATTCCGGTTTAGGATACTAAAATCGGGGTTGGGTCCTTTCAGTTAACGACTTTTTCATTGGGCGAGAAGTTATGTTGACTTCCTTCACAAGAATTGTAGAGTAATTAATTTCGAGTTCGTGGAAATTTTCGGGGAATTTTTCGGATAAGTGAGCTATTTTTGATGATTTTTGACGTCGGTAGGTGAAAATAATAATAAGAATTAATTTTAATTGTCACTTTAATTGTGGCTGTTAGATCTTGATCCAGATTAATCTCAGCCGTTGATTTGAAATTGAGTATGTACACGATATTTATATGGGCCATTTTTAGAAACTTTCCAAATTTAGAAATTGATACGTACCGACCCGTATTTTTGTCCTCCCCGACCCGTTAAATTCCGGCGACTCGAACTACATATTCCAGCCACCTCCGGTGACACCGCAGGTACCATTCGAAAGATCTTTCCTCCTCTATTGATTGGTATAGGTGTTGATAAATTTTCTTTGCATTTTGGATGCGAATCGTAGAGGTTTTTTGGCCGGGTTTCGGGTTTAACGGACGGCGGCGCTCTGGCTGACGTTGGACTGCGGAAGGTTGGGGGTTTTGCTCCCCGCACTACCAGGAATCATTTGCCACCAGTGGCGAGCCACGTCGTGGCTGGACTGCGCCGATCGGCATAATAGAATTTCCGGCCAAATTCTATCGACTTTAGAGGT
This sequence comes from Geum urbanum, assembly GCA_946800695.1. Classification (NCBI taxonomy): domain Eukaryota; kingdom Viridiplantae; phylum Streptophyta; class Magnoliopsida; order Rosales; family Rosaceae; genus Geum; species Geum urbanum. Next base: position 49,921,658 of record OX327001.1, on the reverse strand, counting down.
GTTTTCCGACCACCTCCGATTAGTTTTTGGGTTTGTCTCAGTTGTGAAAGTTATTGGGCTTGTTATGAGCTTTCATATAGTGTATCATTTGCAGGTTTTGGAGCCGGTTGATTCTGGCAGCGCGTGCCACCAGTGGCCCACGCGCCTCCATGCGTGGCGGAGCTCCGGCGAGGTTCCAGATTTCGGCCAAGTTATATGTCATTTTGCTTGTTTTCTCATGCTGAACGCAATGGTGAGGTCCATATTCGGATCTAAACTTGATAAATTTTTTCGGGCATTTAATCAGACAATAATCAATTTTATTTCACGATAATATTAAATGACGCTTTGACTATCAGTTTAATTGCGAGTCGCTTGATATTTGAGATTTGGTTGCGACTCTTAAAAGTGATTAAAAGTGAGGGAATACAGGGAATTGAATTCAGAATTTGGTTGAGTTAGTAATTAGACAAAAAATACATTATTCGAGAATACAAGACTCTAGATATTATTACTCACCAGATTACAATCTTAGCTATTCAGTATGAACCACAATGATTAGATATTAATTATAATCGTGGTTTCAGGATTATGATCTAGCAGGGTATATCAGATGAATAATTATGCCAACTAGCGGGTTTCAGTTTTATAATAATCACGGCATAATCCGATGAGTGGACCTTTTATTTTCACAGTCAATAGCGAGTTCAGTTATTTATTACGCTTTCCAGTATATTTTTAAAGCGTTATTTCTAGAGGTTTGCTTTGTGATGGTTGGTATATTGCATCGATGCCATAGCTATTCGGCGTATCACTGGATAGCCAGTTAGGGGAGGTTAGGTGTCATCGTCTAACCTTAATCGACTTAGGTTAGGTGGCCTGGGAACGATCCCGTCACATATTTGTATTTTTTAAGTTCATTTGGATACCTTAGGTTAGGTGGCCTAGGAGAGCACCTCCATGATTATTTCAGTATCTCAATATTTCAGCATTTCAGTATTTCAGTGTAGAACTCGCTTTATTTCACTGAGATTAGCAGAAAGGCAGAAAGCTTCAGTTTAGTAAATTATGCAGTTCAGTATATTATTTTCGTTCACTCATGCTAACATTTTAACGTTTTATTTGCCTTGCCCTGGTCCCTTCGGTTTATCGATGCCTAGGTTGCAGTGTAATCATGAGAGTGCTGGATGTCGTCGAGGGTGTCGAGTCTACCATTCAATTCCTTCAGCAGTAGGTTCCAGCTCACTGTCAGTATGTCTCTTGTGTTATTAAAGTCACTTTGGATACTGGTTCAGTAGTATTGTCTTAGTGAGACTCTTGTGAATATATTGTCACTCGTATAGTAGTCGAGTTAAGTTTCTTTGTATGTGAATCAGTATATAGTGGAAGTATGTTTTCAAATTTTGAATAATGTATCAGGTTTGATTTCAGTTTTATGTTGAGAAATTCGGATAGGCATCGGTGGTCCACGGTATTGTTTGTGAGTATATGTGCGAAGTGTCAGTTTTCCCTGCAGGTTTTTGGCTATCTCTTTTATAAGGGAAATTATGTCAAAATTTTTACAGAAACTCCTTGATTATAGTCAGTCGTTAGGGCTTGATTCTACATTACTAGTTAATTTAGGGTTTGGTCATTTCAATTATTGATATCAGGAAGATATGCAGACTTCAAGGGGAGTCTGCATTCACATGAGCATTTTTAAATGTGAATGACACGATGTATTCTTTTTCTTTGACTAAGGTTGTTTTTATCTCATAGAATTTTTATTACTTATCAAGGTTCTGATGAAGCAACATGGTTATGTGTCATATCATTGTCTATGATGAACTACACTCTTTTTTACTTGGCGAGATCACTTTTTCTCCTACAAAGATTTTTGGCTAGTCAAGGTTTTTAATGAGACATCAAGGAAGCATTGAAGAAGCATCGTCTACCATAACGGGCACAAGGGGGAGTGTTGAAGGATATTTACCTTATTATGTGTGTTCCTAGTTATGATAGAATATGTAGAGAATAAAGGAGATAATCATATTTAGTGATGTATTAGGATTATTACCATATGTAACTCCATGTACTCTCCTATATAAAGGAGCTTCTTATTATCAATGAAAGGTTACAAGGATTGCTTCCATAATTTTTATCATTTATACGCTTTTCCTTAAAAAAATCACGGTATTTTTAGATTGCTTAAAAATATAGGCCCATAATAAAGATGCTTAGAATTTAGTCATTGAATTAACGAGTGCAGACTGTCCAAGTACGAGTCATTGCAGAAAAATGTGACATTGACTCTAGTCGCTAAGAAGCCGGTTGAAGAGCAACAAGTGTTGCTATAGTTTGTGGCGCATAACTAGATAGAATGTGAGATCCGGATTTTTTTTAGTCATTACCCTACGTCTAGTTCTGTCTAGTTATGTCTTATGATAGAGTCTGTAACGAGCACGATGTAGTGTAGGTTGCTATAGAGATTTCTTTTTACCAAGCATGTAATTGGTATTCTCCCTATAACTTATCGCTCAATCAATTTCTATCTTTCATCTTAAAGAAAACTTATGTGAAAGAGGACAAATAGTTACAAAGAGTTTTTTTTTTTTTTTTGAAATAACAAAGAGAGTCTCTTATACAATCTGAGAAACACCATTTTTTCTTTAAATATGCTATATAATTTTGAGCCCAATCACATCAAAGATGAAACAAAACATCCAAAAGACCAGATCAAAACCAAAGAGAGCTAAGTTCAATCAAGTGGCTCTGTCTTCTAACTCGACCTCCTTACGAGAAACAGAAGGTGGCTCAAACATACTAAAGACCCTGTGAGCTGAAATCACAGCTAACACAAGGAAGTCACAAAGGGCCAGCGAATGGAAAACCAAGGCCAACTTCATTCTACTGCAGAATTTTCCGTATGTAGCACAAGCTTCACTCCATGAGACTGCCTTGTCACCTTGGTAAGCCAAAAACAGTAGCTCCATCACAGCAGCTGCCGATGTCACCATTAAGTAAGCTACTACCTGCACCCAAAGAATTGAAAATCAATGATATCCAAATGAGCCAGAACACAAAACTTGAGGACCTAGAGTTTATAACATAACTAAGTCTAAACTTCCACACATATGAACTTTTAAGAATTAAACCCGGCCTGCTTCATAGTTATGGTCATTGTGTAATGCTTGAATCCCGTATTTCTAGTACTGAAATCCTCATTTCGAGCTCGACTTACGACTTTGATGAGAGCATGCAACAAGCTAAGGCCAACCTTGGCGGTGTTACCAAATGTTGAGTGCCTTCAAGAAAAGTTCGATAAACAAAAACTGGCATGGTTTCTTCATGAAATTAATGACTAGCTGTTCTCTCCCCCACCCCCACCCCCACTTTTTTAATGGGGTTTGGAACCTAGCGTTAGCTAGGGAGTATATCGAGGGGGACATGGTGCCAAAACCTCGAGAAGAGTTACATCCACCTTCAAACAAGACATCCCGGATAATATCCAGAGTATCCTCATTCCAGTAAGTGTCTAGGTTCCCAGAACTAGCAAAGTGTAGTGCTAATCTATTGGCTACACTGTTTGCTTCCCGATAAACATGTTTCACTTGCAACCTGCTGATATCCCTCATGTAGTGACTAGCTGTTCCCTTTTCTTACTCTAAAGTTTTAACTCTCTCTTTTAAGTTCTAACCACATCCTATATATTTATTATGTTTCTGTACAAGGAAATACCAGCAACAACAAAAAACAGAAGATTGCAAAGTAAACAAGATGGTTAACCTGGTCAGAAACAAAGAAAAGCCAAGCTTTAGAGACTAAGCATCTGATCCATGTGAACATAGCAGCAACAAAAGCATATACAGAAGCAATGACACTGATGCAGACCATGTACCTGCAGTTACCACAGCTGAAATTGTAACACACCCCATATATAACAGATATATCATAATGATAGATGCCAAGGTTTACTCCAACCAGGAAATCATTCTTACTTGAGGCCCGAGAAGTTGCTAAACTGTAGCTTCCCATAGCTAGTGTTGTCTTCGTGGTTGGTAACAATCAACCAAATGGTTGCCACACTAAGAGGAATCACAGAAATCCTTAGGGAGCAATCTAGGAGCTTCAGACGAGGAAGGTCTGGAGCATTGTCATCTGAGTTTCTTCTCATTTTTTGCAAAGCAAAAGAATTAGTAAGTAGTGTTAGACAGAACCACTCTCAGTTTTAGTGTAAACTTTAAAGGCACTAGGTATCAATATAATGGAGCTGGATCGGTAACTGCTGATAGAGATCAGTTCATATCAATGTTGGTGAGGGACTAAAAGTGTTTAAGTGCTGTAGTTTAGCCTATGTTGCTTTAGAGTTAGGTGGAGACCTGTTAGTGGAGAAAGATAGTGGGCTTCGCTTTTATTCCCAGTACTGCTGGGAATAATCATGACAAGCTATTAGCTATTATCATTATCTAGAAACAAAATGACAGATCTTGCTTCCTAGAAATCCTTGTCATCATTCTCTGTTCATGATATATTTCTGTACATGCATCTACAAAGAAAAAGGACTAGAGTCTACATGACTTCATAGTGACATAGTTAGTTGCTGATCAGTGTCTCACCAAGCTAGAATGCCAGATTGAATCTTGTTGAGCACAGATTATCCGGCATTGCTGCTTACATAGTTAACTTATTTCGAAGGGTGGTTTGAGGCAGCGGACGAGTTCATCAATTTGCCATGTCTACTCCTGATGAATGATCTGGTTAGAGACTTCATCACTAAGCAATGAGATCTCCATAAAGTAGTAAAAGTACCCAGTGTTACTTCTATTATAATCTAAATGGAAAAAGGAAAGCAACCCATTGAGAGTTCATCTAACAATGCACTAATTTATTAAGAAAAAGAAGCTAGCACCACCAGCTAGCACAAAGATTTGGCACTTATTATGGAGCTTCATTAGCCATGGAGACTAATTACAGATGGCCCCGGAAGCACATAAAAAGAATGATTGCTATTACAACTACATCATCTCTTGCCTCTTGAACTTGGGTCTCTCACCTCATCTAAAATGGAGTAGAATCCCAGCTCACTATGCATCTCATTTTACAGATATTTCCGTGGAACTTTACATTACAAGATCAAAAACATCTACAGGTTCCTTTCCTCCTGAGTTTGGAAGAAAAGTTTGTAACTTGGATACATTGATTAGAAAACTGCACTCCACAAAGCATTTTCACCTTCTCCACAGCGGCGATGGACCTCCTTGATTCTCTCAGCAGACTTGCAAATCCCACTGCAACTCCAATCGAATGAAGCAACGCAGACATTGCCTGCCTGAGCTTTCCATTCACAATCTGAGGTAACAAAGAACATCATTAAAGATTTAATTCTGCATGTTGTCATATGCTAATATTCCGAATTTGAATCACCACTTATTTTTTTCCGCTAGTTCTCATCCTTAAATAACAAAAGCTTCTTACCCTTGCATCAAATTGAGCCTCTATATACAGCTAACATTTACCATGGAAACAGCACAGCTCCATAGTACAGGTATTACTGGCTTCTTTGGCCCATGTTATTCAGCGTTACCTTAATGACTTTATCAAAACAGTCATGATAATTGATATGTCATAGGTGTCATGAAAGTAGTTAAACATTCAGAGAAACAGTGCTTCAACATGCTGGAGGGTCGAGCTGAATTCTCATGAAACTTTTAAGTCTGTGCCGAATTATAATTTATGTTGCACTACTGGTGATATATTATGTGTCAGTTGAGGGGGTTATCCCTATAATCAACCCATAACTTAATCCTAGATAGCAGATACTAGCACATCTTTGGGTTGTATACAACAGGTCATCAGCTCAACTACACAACTGCCGCTCAGAGACAGGCATGCATTAGAGCCTAGTGGTCCACTAAACACCACTAAACTTCCACTTGAAGCCCAGCCACCAAAGTGATTCAATTTATTTAATACTGAACTATTCTATAGCCACACCTTGTCGATCTGATATGTTTTAGAATAGTATCGAAATTGGTAAGCTTGACTTCCCCGCTTATTAATAATCCTGTGGCAGGTAGAGTTGATTAATTTCACATCTGAATGCAATGGGTTCTTATAAAGTGAAATGATCGATATATTGGCTGCCTATGGATCCCTACACATTGTATAGCATGTAGTCCAATTTTTACAATCACTAATCTATCCCCACTTCCAGAGGACCAGCATGTAGTGAAACAATGTGTTGCTATTATATTGCCGAGCATGAAGAAAAACCCATAGTAATTAACTAATGCACCCCTTGTATGCTAGACGATTCGAAGTAATCAATAGTAATATGACAACAGAAAGAGAGCAAAAGAAAATTAATAGCAGAGGTATATGAGGTTACCAGGTGGTGTTCCACAACATAATCTTCGGTCATCAATATGCTCCACATCCAATCCAAGAAACCATGAGCCCAGAGAAACATCCTCATTGGCATACTTATGTAGAACATGCCTGAATTATTAAGATATCAGAAGATTTACATAAATGTTTGATGTATTCTTAGAAGAATGGTTGCCACCGTATGAAATATGAGAACTTACTGGTTGACGGATATGTAAGTAGCCAAGTCGCTTGAGATAGCATAGAGCTGGCCAGTGGCATGGCGGAAATACTTGTTACCTTCCTCACCAAACTTCCAATACTCGGGCTCATGATACCGCACTCCCCTGTTGGTGAACAAATGATGTAAGAAACAGAATACCAAACATGTCGAGCTTGAAGAAATAATTCAGGACCGTAAACTTACTTTTGAGCAAGAACTGGACCCGATTTCATGCATCCAATGTACACCCTGGGCTTTAACCTATGTCTAGCTAAGGTTGCTCCGAGTGTTCCTGCAATATGAAGCAAACATCAGTAAGTTAAAGGCAGAAATGTAGTAACTACTGGCTGCAGCAAAATGAATGCCTGTAAGGATACTGCCAACTCCATAAATAAGAATCTTATTTCAGCTGTATTTGAATATTTTTTCCACAACATGATTAAATCAAGTCCAGAGTCATAACACTGTTCGAATATACATCATTCATTATGAAAACATGCACAGGGTGCTACGATGATGAATTGTTAGGCAACTTTTGTAAGCAGTTACACATTATCTTGTTTAAAAGTTTGAATAAATATATTTCAAACTCATTTTCTCTTTATCTAAGTAATAGCTCTGTTATGTTTCTAGACCTAGGAAAGAGAAACAAGTTCAATTATACCTAAATTGACATGTACATCATCATCAACTTTGACATAAAAATCCGCATCCCATGAGGCAACGGCAGTGGCAAAAAATATTTTAGTCTTTGCTGACAATTCCAGGTAACCCTCAACATGATCCTGCTTGCATAAAATGACAGAAAAATTTAAGACAAATATTGTTAGCATGTTGATGTCCTCTTGGTGTCTGAATAATCTTCTGCCAGATAAAATATCCACCGAAACGGGTGAAAAGATAGAAACTTACCAGCCGCATAATATCACCATGTCTTTTCTCCTCAGCCCCAACAGCTCTATCAAGGATACCACCTGATGTAGCACTAGAAAAGGAACAAAGTAGTGCAAGAAATGACATCTCAGTTATTGCCTTGAACTCCTCTGTTCTTATCTTCTTATAGAAGAGAAAAAGGTATGCAGTTTCTTCTAAAAAAACAAGTTAATATAGCAGAGAGCTAAATCCCATGAGCTTATTATTAAGAACTAACAGGCCCATCAAGTCTTTAGAGCGTCAAAGCTAGATTCGAATGGAATGTGTAACTAGCACATAACTTGGAACTCAAATTGTAACTCACCTGTGACCTATCACAAATCGAACTACAATTCCTTTCTCTTCCTCAAGCTTCTTTCTTTTATCGGCTATTTGTATAGTATAGACAATGTAGGAAAGAAAAAAAAAGTCAGAAACTTCCCAGAAATGAGTACTACGAAAATAAGTTATCAATCCACAAACCTTGAGGCATCCAAGTAGCACGAACTGAGTCCCTACGCTTTCTACTGCTGAAAGCAGTATTTATTCCTACAACCATCAAATATTTTCTTCTCTTAGTTGACTCGGAAAATTTTAAATCTTCAGCAATTGGGGAACCATTTAGTATAGATTCCTGTGCAGCCTTTGCAGCAGCTAATTCCATCTCCAAATTTGAAATTGTTTTATCCAGTGTGCTGCATTTCGTAATATCTATCAGATAGGCACTGTGACGACTTCATTAAAATTAAGATGAGCACAGATTTGACATACTGTATTGCATGATGAGTTCTTGAAACTTCCCCGTATACATCATTTGTTTCCTGTTCAACATCCTTCTAAACAAAAGAAAGAAGAACAGCACGTCAAACTTTTGAGACCGGTCAATGTGCAGAGAAGATAAATAAACACAGAAAAAGGGTGTATATATACTCACAATTGCATTATCACAACCCGAAACTAACTTCAGATTTTCATCTTCAACTCGTGTTGTCCTAGATATCCCTTTAATTTCAGGCACTGACCACATTCTGTTAGCAGAAACTTCATCTTATTAGTCTCAGGAGCGGATTTAAACTACATGGAACACACCACTTTTTGAAAAGTTCCAAGTTACACCATGTTTTACGTTGGGCTCATAAGCATATAAGAAAAAAGAACATGCACTAGTCATGAAAAGCATTTTGCAGATAAACAAAGAAGATATTAATGCAGAATGAGCAACAAAATCATGATTTATGTATCCTCTGAACTAACTGACCAGTAATCAGAACTTGAAGGCTACAATCATGATGTCCGATATGAAACAGCAATATGACCAATATAGTAATAGCGATCTAAAAGCTTGACAGTTTGGATAGTTGGATCCATCATATGAAATTCAGATCTATTCCACTCTCATAATTGCAAAGTACAATGTACACACTTACCAAATTTACAGAAAAAAAAAACTTCATTCAAACTAGTAAAACACGTACTGTTTAAATTAGTACCCGCATCATCATGAACCACCACTTTAAAAATGCTCACAAGAATTATTGACAAAAATATCAAAACATGCTTCCATTTGTGAAACCCAGAACACATTCAAAATCCATCGTCACCCAACAACAAGATTTCTAAAGAAACTAGTGACAGATAAACAATGGTCCTATACCCAATAATCATACAAGTTATCTATTACTTTGGTATATTTAATGTGCCAAAACAAGCTAACCCACTTCACCAAATATAAATTGAGCCAAATATAACAAAGAGAATAATTTTTTAAAATTAGAACTAGAAGTAAAAAATCAAATCTTTATGTATTTACCTATCAGAGAAGAGCATCCCAGCACAGAAACAACCAATACAAAACAAAATGGTCCATCTGCGAGACACTGCATTCCTAGAAGAAGCTGGTTCTGCTCCTCTGAGCTTCCAAGACATTATTCTTACTCCCTCCTCTTCACTCCAATCCGACTTCAAGGTCAATTCGAAGCTAGACCCATCAACAATTCCAAGTCAACAACCTCGCTGACCCAAACTCAGATCCACAGAAGCAAAACTTTAACAGAGAAAATGAACACCGAACTGACTATGTTTGGTGTTTTGTGTTTTTGGGTCCTCTATGTTTGTCTAGATTGCAGTTAAGAGAAGAGGAGGTGGAGAGAGAGAGAGAGGAGCCAACAACCATGGTAGTGTCGGATGATGGTTGAAATTACTTAAATGGCCTCGACTTACCAGTTTCATCTGTCTTAGTTGTAAGTGATGCCGACATCCTAACTGCCCTTTACGATTTCTGAAGCTTCTGTGTCTTCGAATATTGGTAATTTTCTTCTTTTTTTTTTCCCTTTTTCTTTAAATCAAAGCTCAGAGCCTCAGAAAACAGTAGTGTATCACTTTCTAAAAGAGAACAGAGAACAACAGTTGTACCAGTCGAATAAAAATTCCAGGCCAAATATGGAAGGGGCTCCCTATGAGCTAGCCACGAGTACAATTCAATTTCTACTCATAGTCTTGATAAGACATTTTGCTAATGGCTTATTATTTTAATTTTAGTGCTTAAGCAACTAAGGTTGCTACTCGCTAGCTAGGTAGAGACATGCCTCATATTTTAAAGTCAATTAAATTGAGAAACGTAAATTCTAACCATTTCTTTATGTTTTGCTTGCGAAATTCAAAAAAGAAATGCTGCTTCTTGTACATGCGAAATGAGAAGTTAACGTCGAGTGGAGGTGGCGCAGTTGGCTAGCGCGTAGGTCTTATCCCTTAAACAGGGAGTTATTTTGAGGTCGAGAGTTCAAGCCTCTCTCGCGTCAATGTTTTATATTCCACCTGTTTTTTTTTTTCAAGCTGATTGATGGATAATCTGAAACAAATTAATGTTGGGAACAATATCTCTGTCCGCAGAATTGTACGCAATTGGTATTTATAAACTAAAGGAATCCTACTTGTTCGTTTTGCTCAAATACAAAACTCTTGGATCGGTCACTATTTACTAGACTACTAGTACTGGTCGCCCTGTTAGAACCAACAGTTTCACATGCATGCATAGCTAGCTGATTGGCTTAAGAACCATACATATATAGAAACATGTAAGTTTATATTTGCAATATTATTGTACGTATGAGAAGTTTTTCAAACTATTTCTTTTTCTCGATCGTATGTAGGTGTGCATCGGCGTGTCACTGTTGTGGACAGAATGTTGATCGTAGCGTAGGCCACTACCTGACTTCTAAGAAGCGATTTAGGACGGGGAGAGCACCAACCCCGTTTGATGGATCATTTTTGCGTAGGAAGTCTAGGACTTTGGTTCTTCATGTCTCCAGCTGAACCATAGAAATCGATACTCCACAGCTCCTTTAGTGTGAAGCAGAGCAATCTCCTTGACATAGTGTTGAGAACACAAGGTTTCGCTTCCGTGAATCTCTGGACGTTCACGCTCCTTCAGGTGAATATCTTTCGATCGCCAGTTGCTAGAGTTTCTCAAGACGAGAAGGTTGTTTTGCCGAGAGCAAAAGTTGTATGATGTGTGGATCCCTATTACATAAAGAATTCCTCAATATATGAAAAAATATGATAACTTGGCATAATGGACTTAAGATTCTTGCACTTAGACTCACTTAATTACTCTAATTGCCCAAGATTCTTACTTCTTAGGTCTTTCATTCAGAATCTAAGATTTGAAGATAAGATCGCTAAGCAATCCTTCCCTCGTTAGGAAATCTCACTATTTCTCATACGGGCCGCAGGCGTTGGCCCATTATAATAAAAACTCATAAAATAAAGATATTTTATTTTGGCCCCAAATAGTAAGTGCGTGCAATACATTAATACATTGCATCACATGCAGCATGTGTATCGAACATGATTCTGATTGCTGGATCTAGCTCCTCGCCAGCTAGCTACTTCTGAAAATTTAGAATGGTTGCATTGGGGGTTTTCGTACGTTTGAATTCGAACGAGACATATATTACGTACTCTTTATTAGTTCATTTAAATCAAATAGAACACAAGTGTTTGGAGAATTTTCTGATATATTGATCAAACTCAAATTGGGTATATATACAAGCATACTTACAATCACAAAAGGAAACCTAATAAATTACAAGATCCTACCCGATTTACAGAATATACACCTAAATATACAAGGAGTGTGACTCACTCTAACACTCCTCCTCAAGTTGGAGCATACAAGTCTCAAATGCTCAACTTGTCAAGTGAGTCACTGAAGGTTCTGCATGAAATAGCTTTAGTAAGGATGTCAACTAATTGTTTCTCTAAACGAACAAATGAGAATGAGATAATATGAGCATCTAGCTTCTCCTTGATGAAATGTCTATCAATCTCCACATGCTTCATCTGATCATGTTGAACCAGGTTATGTGCAATCTCAACTATTGCAGTGTTGTCGCAATAAAGAGGCATTAGTTGTTTCTGCTTGAATCTCAAATCTATTAACAAATACCTCTATACTCAACTTCTGCACTGGAACGAGCCACCACATTCTGCTTCTTGCTCCTTCGAGTAACCAGATTTCCACCCAAAAATGTGAAGTAGCCAAAAGTAGAACATCGGTCAGTGATATTCTCTGCCCAATCTGCATCAGTGTAAACACTAGTCTCCAAATTTCCATGCTTGCTAAACACAAGACCTTTACCAAGAGCAGAGTTCAAGTACCTCAAGATCCGTATCACTCCATTCATATGATCTTCACTAGGATTATGCATATACTAGCTCACCACACTAACAGCATAAGCAAGATCAAGTCTAGTGTGTGACAAGTAAATTAATTTTCCAACTAACCTCTGATACCTGGACTTGTCTATAGAAACTGATCAGGATACTCTGCAATCGTATGATTCTGTTCAATGGGTGTATCAACTAGTTTACAGTCAAGCATACCAATTTCTGCAAACAAATCTAACACATGCTTCCTCTGACTTAACATAATGCAATTTTTGTCTCGGGCTACCACAATTATCAAGAAGTACTTCAACTTCCCAAGACCCTTCATTTCAAATTCAGAAGATAACTGAACTTGTAATCTCTTGATTCCTTGTCATCACCTTTCACCACCATGTGATCCACATGAATAATCAAAGTAGTTAGCTTATTCTGCTGACACTTCAGGAATAAGGTGAAAGGACCCAACCCCGATTTAGTTTCCTAAACTGGAATCAAACCCCTTCTGAAAACGTGAACCAACAAAAACTATTAAAATTTCGGCAGAGTAACGCCACTAACGCGGAACTGCATTTACCTGCACCCGGAAATATAACACTTCATCCTATCCCACAAAAGCTAAACCGTGGGCACCAATCCCATCCGGATTTCTCAATATCACATCAATATCAATAAACAGTAAATATAACTGTAATATATAGTATATCCGGGAAAAACCGTATAAAACATGTATCAGAACGTATCAGAGCGACCTCTAGTGTAAATATATACAAAATATACAACAGTAGGCGAAACAAGAAACCTACTGGAAAACACAGGTAGCTCGAACAACTAGCCTCCAACCACGACGTGAGACACCAGAATCTGAACTGCAAACTAGGCACAGAAACCGAAAAGCCCAGGGGAAAGACATGAAAACCGTTAGAGTGAGTGGACGAAAATAAATGTCTTTCGCAAAATAATATATGTTATAAAAAAATATGCGAGTCTAAATGCATAAAAATCAAATGGTACACGAGGGAGACTCTAACTCCTCACGCGTACAGAGCATGCATCATAAATACCGCGGGGTCACTCATGGACTCCATCGCGCTAGTACAGTCTGAATCACGGGATCCCAGACCCACACGTGATTCCAAGACAGAAAGGCCTCGGGTCAGGATATCTGTCCCCCCCCGGAGCGTACTCGGAGATCAGTCGAGAAGCCATGTGTATCGATACAACCCTGTTCACTGAGACTGTACTCTGTGTAAACCAAATCACAAATACTTTCCATGCATATGCATAAAACATAATATATATATATATATGTATGTATATATATTCATAAATGCATATTCGTAAATGCATAATCGTAAAACACATGCTCATTTAAATCATGATCATAACTGCATGCTCATGCTCGTAAAACGTATATAAAAGACTCGCAATCAATCCGTGAAAAGAAATGTCCACTCACAGGTGAGCAAAACGCGCACTCGCGCTATTCACGTGGTCCGGCGGAAGATCCCTCGCCCAAAGCACGATCTTGATCCCCCGAATAGTCATAAAATATATCTGATCAAAATCATAATCCACAACAATGTACCACACCACGGAAACCAACCATTCCCGGAAACATATAACACTGTGCAAAATAATTGACGGAATTCCCGAAATCTCCACTCAAAACCCTCGACTGAATATCCGATACTCAAATCAACTCGAAAACCTTAAGGCGACGATCGGGGCACGAATACGAGAAAAACAACATTAAAAACATCGAATTCCAAAAAGTCAACGGGTCGCCGGAGCTCCGGCGTTGATCGCCGCCAGCGGCGGCGGCGCGCCGTCAACCAGAGAGTTTTCCCGGCGACCGAGCTCCCCAAAGCTTCATCTCAATGAGTAGAACACATTTCTCAACTACAACGAGGGCCAAATCGGAAGGCAAGCTGACCAAAACCAGCTCGAAAGCCACGGTGGTTCAAAATCTCCGGCGAGGCTGTTCGCCGTCGAACCACTGCCTACGGCGCACGGCAGCCCACGAGGCCACTCCCAATGGACTCGTCGTGGCCCCACGGCCAAAACCCCTCCATCCCCGGCCACCCCCGTGGCCAGAGCACCGCCGTCACAACAACCCGATTCCGGCAAGATTTTCCCCAAATTTCAACTCCACATTTCTCCCTCAATTCTCAACCAAATCAAGAAATTCCAAGTTCTTCAACTCCACATTTCTCCCTCAATTCTCAACCAAATCAAGAAATTCCAAGTTCTAAACTGTTTAGAATCACGAGGAGAACACTTTACCTTCAAGGGCCGTGGCCTGAAACGGCCAATATCAGCCGGTCCGGCGATGGAATTCAAACGGTCCGTTTTCCTCCTCAGTCAACACGGTTAACTCCCCATATAGTGAAAGTCAACGCTGGTCAAACTTCCAACAATGTTTTTCGACAATTTTCGACTATTTCTGATATTTATACTCGCGCCTCGGGACGATTGACGGTCCAAAATGGATAACCATTACGATTCGGATAAACTCGATACGAACGGATAAACTCATCGATATTCCAAAACTTCAAATAATCATATTATATTCCTTGGTCATCGGAAAAATCATCCGAAACCGCCCACGAACTCGAAATCACGTAAACTACAACTCTCGAGAAGAGACTCTATGCAAATTCTCGGCCGATAATCAAGTCATAAACAAAATCGGCAAACCACACAATTATCGATAAACCGCGATTACGCACTAACTCGTGAATCACGCTGTTTACCCTACTGATTTTGGTTCGGATCGTCACAAATTTACCCCCCTTAAAAAAATTTCGACCTCAAAATTTACGTAGCTGTCAGGTGAACAGATGAGGATACTGCTCCCGCATACGCTACTCAGTCTCCTAGGTGGCCTCCTCAACCGAGTGATTCTGCCACAAGACCTTCACTGACGGGATCAGACGGTGCTTCAACTCCTGCTCACAACGATCGAGAATCTGTATTAGCTCCTCCACGTACGTCAAATCCTCCCGAATCGGTAACTGATGTGGGGCAAACACATGTGGCGGATCTGAGATGTATTTCCGTAACATCGAAACGTGGAAAACATCATGAACACTAGCCATCTCAGCTGGCAACTCAAGCCGGTAAGCAACAACTCCAACCCTCTCGGTGATCTCATACGGACCAATGTATCGTGGTCGAAGCTTGCCACGCTTTCCGAAACGCATAACTCCCCTCCATAGAGATAGTTTCAGGAAGACCCAGTCACCCACATCAAACTCGAGGCTCTTCCTCCTCACGTCCGCATAACTCTTCTGACGATCCTGGGTGATCTTCAATCTGTCCCGGATAATCTGGACGTCCTCCATAGTGCTCTTCACCAGATCAGGGCCAATAAGCCATCGCTCGCCCACCTCACTCCAACACAACGGAGTGCGGCACTGTCTCCCGAACAGGGCCTCGTACGGTGCCATCTTAATGCTGGCCTGATAGCTGTTGTTGTAGGCGAACTCTATCAAATGTAGTTGCTGGTCCCAATTCTCGCGAAACTGCAACACGCAAGACCGTAACATATCCTCAAGAATCTGTATAGTCTGCTCAAACTGCCCGTCAGTCTGAGGATGAAAAGCTGTACAGAAACGCAACCTCATGCCCATGGCTTGCTGCAATGCCTGCTAGAACTCAGAAGTAAACTGACTGTCTCAGTCAGAAACAATAGACACAGGCACTCCGTGCAGTCGAACAATCTCTGACAAATACAGCTTGGCCAATCTGCCCACTGATATCTTCCCCGGAAGTGCGAGGAAATGAGCGGATTTCGTCAGTCGATCCACGATAACCCAAATACCAGTGTTGCCAGCCGAAGTACGCGGTAACTGATAAACGAAATCCATAGTAATGTGCTCCCACTTCCAAACTAGAATCTCCAGTGGCTGTAACTTTCCAGCGGGTTTCTGCCTCTTCGCTTTAACCTGCTGACAGATCAAACATCAGCTCACATACGCGGCAATCTCCCGCTTCATGTTGCGCCACCAATAATACGCTCGAAGTGTACGAAACATCTTCGTACCTCCGGGATGCATCGCATACGCCGAACTATGGGCCTCATCCAGAATCTCCTTCTTCAAACTCTCGTCTCGGGGTACGCACAATCTGCCTCTGAAAAGCAACGTACCGTCGTCACTCAACCGAAACTCTGAAGGCACACCATTCCGTATCATGGTTTTCTTGCCCAACAAGTAGGAATCTGAATCCTGAGCCTCCCGAACCTGATCAACCAATACATGTCAAACCTGAAAACTGGCTAATAAGGCTCCTTCGTCATCCCACTCGAACTCGGCACCCGTACCCCGAAGCTCGGCTAACATAGAAACTCTAGCCACACATACATGGAGCAACGAAGCTCCAGATTTCTGGCTAAGTGCATCAGCCACAACATTGGCCTTCCCTAGATGGTACTCGAAAGTGCAATCATAGTTGTTAATCAACTTCATCCACCGGCGTTGCCTCATGTTCAAGTCTGGCTGCGTCCGTAAGTAGGTAAGACTCTTGTGGTAGGTGTAGATCTTACACTGGGCTCCGTACAAGTAATGTCTCCAACTCTTCGACGCTAGCACAATAGCTGCTAACTCCAAATCATGGGCGGATAGTTGACTTCGTGTGGTTCCAACTGCTTGGAACCGTGGCCCAGAAACTTCACACTTTCCAGCCAAAACTCGCACTTGCTGAACTTCGCAAACAACTGATGGTCCCGCAAAGTCCGCAAAACCGCTCGCAAATGCTTTTTATGTTGGCCCACTCTTCTGGAATAGATCAAAATATCATTGATGAACACAATCACGAACTTGTCCAGAAACCGTCTGAATACTCGATTCATCAAGTTCATAAAAGCTGCGGGGGCGTTGGTCAACCCAAACGGCATAACCAAAAACTTGTAATGCCCATACCACGACCTAAAAGCTGTCATGGCCACATCAGACTCTCGGATCCTCAACTGGTGATATCCGGATCGAAGATCAATTGTGACGACCCGAACCAGAATCAGCAGTACAACCAGCTATGTACGTGAGTTACCGTGTAGTCACTGGTATCCGACGGTTGTTTGGAATCGCCGAGCTTGTTAACGACTTAATTATTGGCCGAGAATTGGAGCTGGGTCTCTTCTCGAGAGTCGTTCTACATGTGATTACGAGTTCGTGGGCGGTTCCGGATTGTTATTTGGACGACCGAGGAATTAGTTATGAATATTTGAAGTTCGGATTTAAATGGTGGGCTACTTAACGACTAAATTATCGGACGAGAATTTGGTTTCGGCTTCTTCACAGAAGTTGTTCAGAATTTAATTTCGAGTTTGTGGGAACTTCCGGAGCATGATTTGGAGTTACGAGGAATTAGTTGCGAATATTTCTGTTTGTTGGTTATTTAGTCGAATTAATATATGTTTGGGTTGAATGGTTGACTTTTTATTCAGTTGGCCGATATGTTTGACTTCAGGTAATATTGGAAGAATATGTCGAGACGAGTATGTGGCCGCAAGAATTATCGGAATCGGAATCACGACGAGAAAGTTATGCGTGTTTCAAGTTTGCCGAAATGGATAAGCTTGAGTTTCCTTTTTGGGAAACTATAAATAGTGATCTTACTATAATTGGAAAGTCAACTGAAGCATTTATGGGTTGACTGGTGTGTTGACCAGTCAACACGGTGGAGAGAGAGTGGGTTCGACGGTGATTCACGGCCACCGGCGGCATGGCTCCGTTTGGCCACCCCGTGGGGCGGGGTTGGTCTTGTTCAACTCGCCTAGTTGCCCTCTTCACCTTCCCGGCCTCCATGCACGACGAAGCTCGCCGGAGTGAGAGAGTTTTCCGGCCAAAATTCAAGAAAATATGGTGAATTCGGGTTCCATGTTTGGGGCCGATTCGAGCTGAAATTCTTAGTGGGCTTTGAAGCTCTCCTCACCTACATGCTACCCTGTAAGTTTGAAGCTCTAATTTTGCTTGAGCTTGGAGAATTTTGAATGTGAAATTTGTGTACCAATTCGGTTTTGTTTGAAATTGACATGGTTAGAGTGAGAATTGGACTTCGGTGCAGTTATGGAAGTTGCTCAGTGGATGATTTTGAGTGGAATTGGTGCAGCTCCGCCGTGAAACTCTCCGGTCAACAGTGGCGCCGCCGTGGACGGCGGTCAACGGCGGTCAACGGTCAACGGGTTGACTTTTTGACTTTCGGCAAGTCGCATGTCGTTTGACTCGAAATCGCGCTCCGATCGCAGTGGGGAGGTTCGTTTTTCGAGTTGAGCGTCCGAACGTAAAGCGAGGTATTGAAGTGGTATATACGGATTTTCGACGATTCGTCGACTTTGAATTATCTGTTTCCGAGAACGGTGGTTTCTCGTGGTTTGATTTGTATTTTCGGATTGTGATTTTGAATATTGGACATTGTGTATATTCAGGGTTCGTGATCATTCGTTTGGCGAGGGACATTCCGCCGGATCACGGGTTAACGCGATACGCGTTACGCCAGTCTGTGAGTGGACAATTTCTTTTCACGGAAAATGATTGCGAGTCTTTTATATGATTTATGAACTTGAGCATGCGTATTGATATTACGATTATACGGTTATACTTATACGAATATACGTATACGAGTATACATTTACTTATATGATGTTTCATGCATTTGCATCGAAATGTTTATGATTTGGTTTACACAGAGTACAGTCGTGGTTACGTTGTTGTATCGATACACTCGCCTCTCGGCTGATCCCCGATGGTAGGCATATGTCAGGGGAGGCTGTGACTCCTGACCCGAGGTCTTTACCGGGGGGAGGCAGACCTTTGACCTGAGGCCATTTCCGGCTAGAATCACGTGTGGGTCTGGGATCCCGTGATTCTGACTGTACTAGCACGGAGGAGTCCATGAGTGACCCCGTGGGATTTTACTTGCATGCTCAGTACACTGGAGGAATATGAGTTTTACCTCGTGTACTATGTTGTTTTTATTTTCCTGGACTCGCATATGTGATTTTATACGTATATATAAACTGGTGAAAGACATTTATTTTCGTCCACTCACTCTAACGTGTTTATTGTCTTTCCCCTGGGCTTTTCGATTTCCGTGCCCAGTTTGCAGTTCAGGCTCTGGTGTCGCACGTCGTGGTCGGAGGCATAGTGCTCGAGCTACTTTGTTTCATCCAGTAGGTTTATTGTTCTACCTACTGTGGTATGCGTATACGATTGTGTATTAGATGTCGCTCTGAGCTTCCTATTGAAATACGTTATACGATTTTATACCGGATTTCAGTAAAGTATATATAAATTTATTGATTTACTTTACTGTTGATATATTGAGAAATCCGGATGGGATTGGTGCCCACGGTTTGCTTTTTGTGGCATAGGATGAAGTGTATTTTTCGCGTGCAGGTAATGGTAATTCAACGTTAGTAACGAAACTCTGCCCAAATTTTGAAAAGTTTTTGTTGGTTCGTGTTTTCGAAAGGGTTTGATTCCGATTTAGGGAGCTAAATCGGGGTTGGGTCCTTTCAGCTTGGTATCAGAGCATTAGGTTATAGGTTCTGTAGACATCTGTAGTCGTGTTTACTTAGGGTATTTGAGTTGATACAGCATGACTGGAGTGATGACCCGACTGGCCAGCGGTACTCATCAATACTTCGGGTGTTGTGTGTCCTCAAATATCTGCGGTTTCATGATTACGTTCCACTTGTTGTGAACGATGTTTTATTCATTAGGATGCCTCCTGACGTGCTTTCCGTGTCATTTCGGTTGTGGATCCTATTGAGGATCAATCGACGCGCGATTTGTCAGAGAACAGTGGATTGGGATGAGTATTCAGAGTTCAGTGAATTGTGTGGCACGGTTTGCCTGGTTGTGTGTATATGGGCGTCTACATGTTGCCTCAGAGCTGAGAATTTTGACAGTTGATGTTTGCCTGAGTCAGATCATTGTGTTTGGTGGGCTGTTAATGTGTGAGTTTCGGTTGCGACTCCATGGCCTACATTCAGGGTGTTGTATTCACGGTAATGGTTTTATCAGGCTATCCAGCGATCGAATGTGGAGTGTTTACCCACCTGAGGCAGAGATGCATTGTTCACATGTTGTCCCTGTTTGCACGTGTTATGTGGCTTCAGAGGGAGCTATGAACGAGGTTCGAGGTGAGTTTGAACCTGAGCATCAGAGAGAGTTGATTGTCGTGCCTCGAGATATCCGTGAGGAGCTTAGTGTGTTGCACTCAGCGGCGAGGTTATTGTGAGGTAAAGATGTACGCGGTTTTCGATGCGATGGTTTGAGAAAAGTGGACTTAGTCGAGATTTTGATGAGGTTGAGTTCCGATATTTCGGGATCAGTGATTTCATCAGACTGTGGTCTTTTCGAATATGTTGAGGATCCTCTGCTGATCCGTTTGACGATGGCGGAGATCGCAGAGTAGCGAACTGGCTCCTGTGGCATGAGTTTGGGTGATCATTGGCGATCCTTTCACGCAGCAGGTGTTGCGGTGATTTGTGTTCGAGGAGCACTTTCAGTTGCTGTTTCGATGGCCAGGAGGGTCACGTTATGAGGAAACGCCTCAGCCAGCTGTTGTAGCGGTTTGACGGCTCAGAGTTTACAGGGAGATCCTCATGTTGTTTCTGCAGTCTGATCAATGTACCCTTTTGACGAGTTATTCAGTAAGTCGCATTTGACATGGACGGCTAGTTTGGGCATGTTGGAGTTCATGCTATGACCTTGTTTGAGGACGGACTTTTCTCCGAGGTTACTGTTGCTTGATATCCATGGCTATTGTACCTGTATCTCCACTTCCGAGGTTTTGGAGAGTGTTGCATCCATCCGGAGGTCGTGAGATCCTTGTTTGAGGTTATGGGTTAGCCGCGGATCTGTTATAGCTGGATATTATGGTTTTGATGTGACCATGAGTATGGACTTACTGACGACGCATTTAGCTGTGTTCGAGTGCCTCGAGATGGAGGTTGTGTTTCGACGACCAGATTTCCCCGAGATGCTGTTTCGCGGTGATGGTTGAGCGGATGATGGAGACGAGTTATGTTGTTTGCTTAGCACATGTTGTGGATACTATGGTTGCTGTGCTCGGCGTAGGTGACATTGAGATGGTTCCTGAATTTCCTGGCATGTTCCGGAGGAGTTATCAGATGTTCCTCCAGTTCGGGAGACTGACTACACCATCGAGCTTGTACCAGGCGCTGGACTCATTTTACCGACGTCTTGTCGTTCGGAGCCAGCGGAGCTGATGGAGCTATTTGTTTCGACTCCAGGAGTTGCTGGAGGAGGTTTCAGGAGATTTCGTGCAACCCCGCGTATTTGCATGGTGTGCTTTTGCATTGTGTGTACGGATGTTGGTTGGTTCGATGAGGTGGTGCATTGACTACCGGAAGCTCGATTTGCTTCAGAGGAGTGCGAGTATCCTCCGCTTCAGATTGACGACTGGTTGATCAGTTTGCGAGAGCTTTAATCATGTTGAAGATTGATTTTGGTTTTGGATACCATCAGTTGAGGTTCGATGAGGCAGTTGTGGTTTGGACAGCTTTCGGATCTCGGTGCGGACATCAGGAGTTTTTGGTCACGCTGTTTGGTTGACCAATGCCCGTAGGTCGTGTGGACTTGATGGACCAGGTGTTCAGACGGTTTCTGGACGAGTTTGTGGTCATGTATGTTGGCATCGTCCTGATGTACTTCAGGAGTGTGGGCCAGCACTTGAAGCGATTGTGAGCGGTTTCGCGGACTTAGCGAGACAACCAGGTGTTTGCGAAGGTTAGTCAGTGTGAGTTTTGACTGATTAGCGCAAAGATTTTGAGCTGCATGATGCTGTCCGAGTGATTGGTGTGGATCCTGACCAGATGGAAGCCGTGTTGATTTGGGAATTGCCCTATTATTATACCAGAGATCGGGAGTCTCTTGAGTTTGACAGGCTTCTACCGACGGCTTTGTGCAGGATTTTCCTGGATTGCCCCTCTACCTTTCAGATTGACGAAGAAGGTGTCAAGTTCGAGTGGTTCGATGAACGCGAGGAGAGTTACTTACTCCTGAGGATGGTTGACCGTTGCTTCGGTTTTGACCTTACCTGACGACCGCGACGAGTTCGTGAGTTATGGCGATGCATCGAGATCTAGATTTGCATATGCTTTGATGCTGTGTGGCAGAGCAGTGGCTCGTGGTTACGGGCAGTGGAGACATTATGTGGCTATGTACCCTATGTATGATTTGGGTGTAGCTGTCCGTATGTTAGCGTTGATGAGTTCGAAACACTACAGCTATGATGTACAGCGCGGTGTAGGACGTACACTGATCATTTGAGTTTCCTCCACTTGCATTTTCGGCCAGATTTGGGCTTGAGGCAGTGTAGATGGATGAGGTCGACTCACGACTATGGCTGCACCTTTGAGTTTGTTCGGGAGAGGCTAGTAGTTGTACTTTGATTATCCATTTGGGATGTTGCTGTTGATACTTTTAGACGAGAATTGGGAGCTTCAGTGTTTCATGTGAGTGTGGCTCGAGTTTCCGTGTTAGCCGAGTTATGAGCTACGGAAGCTGAGTTCGAGTGTGAAAATGTTGAAGCTCATTGTTTTGCGCACGGTTGGCGCTAGTAATGTGGAGATGTATCAGATACCTCGAGTTTACTACTCGTGACGCAACATGAAGAGCAAGTAGCAGTTTGAGTGTGCGGATGCCACGTTTGTCGACTGGTGATGGCTAGGAGGCAAAGACTTGCCGAGAAGTGTCAGCCATTAGAGATTTCCGGTTAAGACGTGGCGATTGTTGCTGTGATTGTGTGTGTTGTATGCATTTTTGGTTGGTGATACCAGTTGTCAGGTCTTTGTGGACAGTTTGATGAACTTGGTATGTTTACTTGTACTTTCGGAGATGATTCCAGGGGTTGGCTGGCATAGTTGTGTTTGGTGGAGGTTGGCCATCTACGTGGTGTACCTGTGTTCCAGTTTGCTGGTCGAGGTTATCAGCTACAACATAGTGTTGGCAAGCTTTGCAGCGAGCATTGGAGACCAAATTACGAGCTAGTACCGGTTCTTATCCTCAGATTGGCGAGCGATCTTCGAGGATTATTCAGGCCTTGGAGGGCATGTTGTGGACCTCGGTATTGCAGTTCCGGAGGATTCGGGACCAGCAGTTTCAGCTATTCGAGGTTGCTTGCAATACCAGGTTGTTGTCCACTGTGATTTTGATATTGTTTGACGTTGTTTTGAGGAACGATGTTGTACTTCATTGTGTTGGAGTGAGTTTGGTTTGAATTTGAGTTGATGTTTGTTTCCGATTTTGTGGAGTTTGTTACCACAGACTGTCAGATCAGCGGAAACAGGATGATAATTGCCTAAGTTCGATGTTTGTGCTGTGTTGATGTGTGTAGTTGGAGTTGTGATTTGCCATGTTGTTTTGATCCATATGTGGTCATAGGCGAGGTTATGTTATGCCGTGTGGTTCGGCATTGCCTATAGCATTGGCTTTTGTGCGAGTTGTGTTCCGTGTGGCGGAACTGTATTTCAATTGGTTTTGCATTGTGTACCCTGTCTGTTCCTTATGTAGGAACACTTGGCGCTTGTGTGGAGCCAGTTCAGATTTGTGATTTGTGGGTACAGAGATTCCAGCACAGAGCTATCTCCTATTGTGGAATCAGTTGCCAGAGTTGTTCAGTTGATGTAGCCACTGGGCAGTTGAGCAGTATGCAAAGGCAGTGCTCCTACTTTTTAGCCAGCAGACTTGGAAATTTCGAGGTCGAAATTTTTCTAAGGGGGGTGGATTTGTGACGACCCGAACCAGAATCAGCAGTACAACCAGCTATGTACGTGAGTTACCGTGTAGTCACTGGTATCCGACGGTTGTTTGGAATCGCCGAGCTTGTTAACGACTTAATTATTGGCCGAGAATTGGAGCTGGGTCTCTTCTCGAGAGTCGTTCTACATGTGATTACGAGTTCGTGGGCGGTTCCGGATTGTTATTTGGACGACCGAGGAATTAGTTATGAATATTTGAAGTTCGGATTTAAATGGTGGGCTACTTAACGACTAAATTATCGGACGAGAATTTGGTTTCGGCTTCTTCACAGAAGTTGTTCAGAATTTAATTTCGAGTTTGTGGGAACTTCCGGAGCATGATTTGGAGTTACGAGGAATTAGTTGCGAATATTTCTGTTTGTTGGTTATTTAGTCGAATTAATATATGTTTGGGTTGAATGGTTGACTTTTTATTCAGTTGGCCGATATGTTTGACTTCAGGTAATATTGGAAGAATATGTCGAGACGAGTATGTGGCCGCAAGAATTATCGGAATCGGAATCACGACGAGAAAGTTATGCGTGTTTCAAGTTTGCCGAAATGGATAAGCTTGAGTTTCCTTTTTGGGAAACTATAAATAGTGATCTTACTATAATTGGAAAGTCAACTGAAGCATTTATGGGTTGACTGGTGTGTTGACCAGTCAACACGGTGGAGAGAGAGTGGGTTCGACGGTGATTCACGGCCACCGGCGGCATGGCTCCGTTTGGCCACCCCGTGGGGCGGGGTTGGTCTTGTTCAACTCGCCTAGTTGCCCTCTTCACCTTCCCGGCCTCCATGCACGACGAAGCTCGCCGGAGTGAGAGAGTTTTCCGGCCAAAATTCAAGAAAATATGGTGAATTCGGGTTCCATGTTTGGGGCCGATTCGAGCTGAAATTCTTAGTGGGCTTTGAAGCTCTCCTCACCTACATGCTACCCTGTAAGTTTGAAGCTCTAATTTTGCTTGAGCTTGGAGAATTTTGAATGTGAAATTTGTGTACCAATTCGGTTTTGTTTGAAATTGACATGGTTAGAGTGAGAATTGGACTTCGGTGCAGTTATGGAAGTTGCTCAGTGGATGATTTTGAGTGGAATTGGTGCAGCTCCGCCGTGAAACTCTCCGGTCAACAGTGGCGCCGCCGTGGACGGCGGTCAACGGCGGTCAACGGTCAACGGGTTGACTTTTTGACTTTCGGCAAGTCGCATGTCGTTTGACTCGAAATCGCGCTCCGATCGCAGTGGGGAGGTTCGTTTTTCGAGTTGAGCGTCCGAACGTAAAGCGAGGTATTGAAGTGGTATATACGGATTTTCGACGATTCGTCGACTTTGAATTATCTGTTTCCGAGAACGGTGGTTTCTCGTGGTTTGATTTGTATTTTCGGATTGTGATTTTGAATATTGGACATTGTGTATATTCAGGGTTCGTGATCATTCGTTTGGCGAGGGACATTCCGCCGGATCACGGGTTAACGCGATACGCGTTACGCCAGTCTGTGAGTGGACAATTTCTTTTCACGGAAAATGATTGCGAGTCTTTTATATGATTTATGAACTTGAGCATGCGTATTGATATTACGATTATACGGTTATACTTATACGAATATACGTATACGAGTATACATTTACTTATATGATGTTTCATGCATTTGCATCGAAATGTTTATGATTTGGTTTACACAGAGTACAGTCGTGGTTACGTTGTTGTATCGATACACTCGCCTCTCGGCTGATCCCCGATGGTAGGCATATGTCAGGGGAGGCTGTGACTCCTGACCCGAGGTCTTTACCGGGGGGAGGCAGACCTTTGACCTGAGGCCATTTCCGGCTAGAATCACGTGTGGGTCTGGGATCCCGTGATTCTGACTGTACTAGCACGGAGGAGTCCATGAGTGACCCCGTGGGATTTTACTTGCATGCTCAGTACACTGGAGGAATATGAGTTTTACCTCGTGTACTATGTTGTTTTTATTTTCCTGGACTCGCATATGTGATTTTATACGTATATATAAACTGGTGAAAGACATTTATTTTCGTCCACTCACTCTAACGTGTTTATTGTCTTTCCCCTGGGCTTTTCGATTTCCGTGCCCAGTTTGCAGTTCAGGCTCTGGTGTCGCACGTCGTGGTCGGAGGCATAGTGCTCGAGCTACTTTGTTTCATCCAGTAGGTTTATTGTTCTACCTACTGTGGTATGCGTATACGATTGTGTATTAGATGTCGCTCTGAGCTTCCTATTGAAATACGTTATACGATTTTATACCGGATTTCAGTAAAGTATATATAAATTTATTGATTTACTTTACTGTTGATATATTGAGAAATCCGGATGGGATTGGTGCCCACGGTTTGCTTTTTGTGGCATAGGATGAAGTGTATTTTTCGCGTGCAGGTAATGGTAATTCAACGTTAGTAACGAAACTCTGCCCAAATTTTGAAAAGTTTTTGTTGGTTCGTGTTTTCGAAAGGGTTTGATTCCGATTTAGGGAGCTAAATCGGGGTTGGGTCCTTTCATCAATCTTCGAAAAGACTGAAGCTCCCTTGAGCTGATCGAACAAATCATCAATCCACGGCAACGGATACTTGTTTTTCACTGTAACCTGATTCAGCTTCCGGTAGTCGATGCACAACCGCATGGATTCATATTTCTTCTGCACAAATAAAACCGGGGCATCCCATGACGAAACACTGGGTCGAATAAAGCCCTTCTCCAGCAACTCCTAGAGCTGAACCTGTAATTCTTTCAACTCTGCTGGCGCCATATGATACGGTGCCTGAGAAATGGGTCCTGTACCCGATAATAGCTCAATAGTAAAGTCAATCTCTCGAACAGAAGGTATACCCGGTAACTCCGGAAACACATCCGGAAACTCAGAAACAACCTCAATACCACCAAGGTCCGGCACAGCAGCCGTAGTATCTACCACATAAGCTAAGTAAGCAATACAACCCTTCTTCATCATCTGATCCGCCTTCATCGCGGAAATCAAACATGGTAGTGAAGTGTTCTTTTCGCCACGAAACAATATCTCAGGAAAGCCTGGTCGTCGAAACGCGACCTCCTTCTTGTGACAGTCAAACATGGCCCAATGCGTCTCCAAGAAGTCCATACCCAAGATCAAATCAAAATCAACGACATCAAGCAGCAATAAATCTGCGGCTAAGCCATGACCTCCAATAAAAATCTCACAGTCTCTGTACACCCAGCCAATACTCACAATCTCACCGGACGGATACAACACTCTCCACAACCCCGGAAGTGAAGACGTAGGTACCGTAGCTAATGATGATAGTCTATATGACATGAATGAATGCATGGCACCTGGATCTAACAATGTAAGTACTGAAATACCAAAGATATGCAACGTACCGATAATGACCTCTGGTGAAGCTCTGCCCTCTCGCAAGGTCATGGCGTGAACCCTTGCCTGCCCGGCTGGTTATCCACGCTGAGGCTGTCCGCCCTGGCCCACATACTGTACTGGTCGAGCTCCCGAAGTGGCATCTCGCTCTCCTCCGGAACTCTGGGCTGTCTGGCCACCAACACCAACCAACTGAGGACACTCCCTTGCAAAGTGACCCACCTGGCCACAATGATAACAGTTGAGGGTACCTCGTTGACATGGACCAATATAATACCTATTGCACAAATTGTACAATGGGTACTCCCTCGGTGTAGCAAAAGTGCCAAAAGGTTGTCGAGGATAACTGGAACCGCTGGAACCCCCACTAGCCTATGGTCGCTGCGGTCGATCTCTCCTCCACCTCAGTCTCTATCTCGGTGCACTAGCTGGTGGTCAATAAGGTCCATTGCCCGAGGATGAAGCCGAACCGGAAGTATCATAACTCTGCCTCTTTGAAGGCCCCTGACTCGGTCCATTCTCCTCAAACCGTCTAGGCTGGTATCTCATCTGCCTCTCCTTCTCGATATCCTCACCTCGGAGTGCTGCACTGACAAACTCATCGAAGTTGTTCCGAGGCATCGTAGTCAGAGTCCCCTTGATGTTCAAGTTCAAACCCAGCTCAAATCTGCGGCACTTCGCTTCCTCAGTAGCCATCATGTCACGCGCAAAGCGAGATAAGCGGGTAAACCTGTCCCGGTACTCAAGCATAGACATACTGCCCAGTCTCAAGTTCGTAAACTCCTCATACTTACGCTGCTAGGTAGCCTGGTTGAAATATCTCCGCATAAACAGATCACGGAACAAAGTCCATGGAGTATCAACTGGAACTCTGTCGGTGCTAACCCACCAAAAGTATGCATCTGACTCAAGTAATCATACTGCTGCCACTGTCATCTGCTCAGGGGTAAACCGCAGCCGCTCACATACACGTTCAACCTGAACCAACCATGCCTCACAAATCTCTGGATCAGCTGAACCCGAAAAGACAGTCGCACCAGCAGTACGAGTTTTAACCACAGGGTCAAAACGCTCCTCCAAACGCAACACTCGCATCAGCAAGTCGTGCATCTGGCGATCCATATCAGGATCCTCTTCCCGATCAACACGGGGACCACGTCGAGGAGGCATCCTACTGATACAAGACAAGCATTAGGTACAAGCAGAAGGAACGTAATCATGAGACCTCAGATATTTGAGAATACACAACACCCGAAGTATTGATGAGTACCACTGGCCAGTCGGGTCATCACTCAAGTCATGCTGTACCAACTCAAATACCCTAAGCGTCACAACTACAAGAGTCTACAGAATCTGACAACCTAATGCTCTGATACCAAGCTGAAAGGACCCAACCCCGATTTCATTTCCTAAACCGGAATCAAACCCCTTATGAAAACGTGAACCCACAAAAACCATTAAAATTTCGGCAGAGTAACGCTACTAACGCGGAATTGCCTTTACTTGCACCCGGAAAAATAACACTTCATCCTATGCCACAAAAGCTAAACCGTGGGCACCAATCCCATCCGGATTTCTCAATATCACATCAATATCAATAAACAGTAAACATAACTGTAATATATAGTATATCCGGGAAAAACCGTATAAAACATGTATCAGAACGTATCAGAGCGACCTCTAGTGTAAATATATACAAAATATACAACAGTAGGCGAAACAAGAAACCTACTAGAAAACACAGGTAGCTCGAACAACTAGCCTCCAACCACGACGTGAGACACCAGAATCTGAACTGCAAACTGGGCACGGAAACCGAAAAGCCCAGGGGAAAGACATGAAAACCGTTAGAGTGAGTGGACGAAAATAAATGTCTTTCGCCAGATAATATATGTTATAAAAACATATGCGAGTCTAAATGCATAAAAATCAAATGGTACACGAGGGAGACTCTAACTCCTCACGCGTACAGAGCATGCATCATAAATACCGCAGGGTCACTCATGGACTCCCTCGCGCTAGTACAGTCTGAATCATGGGATCCCAGACCCATACGTGATTCCAAGCCAGAAAGGCCTCGGGTCAAGATATCTGTCCCCCCCGGAGCGTACTCGGGGATCAGTCGAGAAGCCATGTGTATCGATACAACCCTGTTCACTGAGACTGTACTCTGTGTAAACCAAATCACAAATACTTTCCATGCATATGCATAAAACATAATATATATATATATGTATGTATATTCGTAAATGCATAATCGTAAAACACATGATCACTTAAATCATGATCATAACTGTATGCTCATGCTCGTAAAACGTATATAAAAGACTCGTAATCAATCCGTGAAAAGAAATGTCCACTCACAGGTGAGCAAAACGCGCACTCGCGCTATTCACGTGGTCCGGCGGAAGATCCCTCGCCCGAAGCACGATCTCGATCCCCTGAATAGTCATAAAATATATCTGATCAAAATCATAATCTACAACACTGTACCATACCACAGAAACCAACCGTTCCTGGAAACATATAATACTGTGCAAAATAATCGACGGAATTCCTGAAATCTCCACTCAAAACCCTCGACTGAAAATCTGATACTCAAATCAACTCGAAAACCTCAAGGCGACGATCGGGGCGCGAATACGAGAAAAACGACATTGAAAACATTGAATTCCAAAAAGTCAACGGGTTGCAGGAGCTCTGGCGTTGACCGCCGCTGCCGGCAGCGGCGGCGCGCCGTCAACCGGAGTGTTTTCCCGGCGACCGAGCTCCCCAAAGCTTCATCTTGATGAGTAGAACACATTTCTCAACTACAATGAGGGCCAAATCGGACGGCAAGCTGACCAAAACCAGCTCGAAAGCCACGGTGGTTCAAAATCTCCGGTGAGGCTGTTCGCCGTCGAACCACCGCCTACGGCGCACGGCAGCCCACGAGGCCACTCCCAATGGACTCGCCATGGCCCCACGGCCAAAATCCCTCCATCCCCGGCCACCCCCGTGGCCGAAGCACCGCCGTCACAACAACCCGATTCCGGCAAGATTTTCCCCAAATTTCAACTCCACATTTCTCCCTCAATTCTCAACTAAATCAAGAAATTCCAAGTTCTAAACTATTTAGAATCACGAGGAGAACACTTTACCTTCAAGGGTCGTGGCCTGAAACGGCCGAAATCATCCGGTCCGACAATGGAATTCAAACGGTCCGTTTTCCTCCTCGGTCAACTCGGTCAACGACCCAAATAGTAAAAGTCAACGCTGGTCAAACTTCCAACTGTGTTTTTCGACAATTTTTAACTATTTCCGATATTTATACTCGCGCTTCGGGATGATTGACGGTCCAAAACGGATAACCATTACGATTCGGATAAACTCGATACGAATGGATAAACTCGTCGATATTCTGAAACTTCTAATAATCATATTATATTCCTCAGTCATCGGAAAAATCATCCGGAACCGCCCACGAACTCGAAATCACGTAAACTACAACTCTCGAGAAGAGACTCAACTCAAATTCTCGGCCGATAATCAAGTCGTAAACAAAACCGGCAAACCACACAATTATCGATAAACCGCGATTACACACTAACTTGTGAATCACGCTGTTTACCCTACTGATTCTGGTTTGGGTCGTCACATAAGGTGTGATCTGAATTGCTCTGTCTGTACCCAGTCTTTCTCATGAAGGCCGTAAACCTTCCAAATCGTGCTCTCGAGGACTGTTTCAATGTGACAACCCAGAACAGAATCAGAAGTATAATCAGCTTAATCTACGAGCTCGCGTGTTATCGCAGGTTTCCGACAGTCGCCAGATTTGTTAACGACTTAATTATTGGCCGAGAATTGGAGCTGGGTCTCTTCTCGAGAGTCGTTCTACGTGTGATCTCGAGTTTGTGAGCGGTTCCGGATCTTTATTTGGACGACCGAGGAATAAGTTACGAATAATTGAAGTTTCGACGGAAACAGGTTTAATTGGTGGCTCTTTTAACGACTAAATTACCGGACGAGAATTTGGTTTCGGCTTCTTCACGGAAGTTGTTCAGAATTTAATTTCGAGCTCGTGGGAACTTTCGGAGCATTATTCCGAGTTACGAAGATTAAGTTGTGAATATTTCCGATTGTTGATTATTTAATCGGATTATGTATGTGTTGGGTTGAACAGTTGACTTTTTATCGGATTTATCGATGTGTTTGACTTTGAGTGATAATTGAAGAGTACGTCGAGACGAGCTTGTGGCAGCGAGAATTATTAGAATCGAAAATACGACGAGGAAGTTACGGGTAATCGAAGTTTGTCGCAAATTAATTGGGAAAGTTTCCTTATTTGGTAAGTCTATAAATAGTAGATTGCCATTTGTGGAAAGTCAAAAGAGGCATTAATGTGTTGATTGTGTTGACTGGTCAACACGGTGGAGATGAAGGTGTTCGACGGTGGCCACGGCATCCATGGCGGCGAAGCCCTTCCGGCCGTCTCCGGCCACGGGGGAGGTGGCAATCGGTGCGCCTCGACTTCCTCTACCCACTCCTGGCCTCTCTTCACGACCTAGCTCACCGGAGAGAGAGATTTTCCGGCATGAAAATAAAGGAAAACTTGGTGATTTCGGGTTCTATGAATTTGGCCGATTTGAGCTGCAATCTTGGGTGGGCTTTGTAGCCCTCATCACCATGAAGCTACCATGTAAGTTTGGTGATCTAATTTTGCTTGAGCTTGGAGAATTTTGGGATTGAAATTTGTGTGAACATTCAGTTTTTCATGAAATTGACATGGTTAGAGTGAGAATTGGCCTTTGTTGCAGTTGACAAAGTTGCTCAGTGGGTGGTTTTGCACGAAATAGGGGTTGCTCTGCCGAGAAATATCACGTTTGGTGGCGGCGCCGCCGTGGGCGGTGGTCAACGGCGGTCAACAATTTGACTTTTTGGGTTTTCGACAAGTTGCATGTCATTTCACTCGAAATCGCTCCCCGATCGCAGTGGGGAGGTTCGTTTCTCGATTTGTGCGTCCAAACTTACAGCGAGGTATTGAGGTGTGATTTCCGGATTTCCAACAGTTTGTCGTAAGCGGATTATGTGTTTCCGAGAACGGTGGTTTCTCATGATTTGTCTTGAATTGTCGAGTTATGATTTTGAGAAATGGTTATTGTGATTATTCAGGGGTTCATGATCGTTCGTTGGTGAGGGACTTTCCGCCGAATCACGGGTTAACGCGTATCGCGTTACGCTAGTCTGTGAGTGGACATTTCTTTTCACGGATTGATTGCGAGTCTTTTATAAATGATTTACGAACTTGAGCATGCAGATTGATTATGATTTTACGAGCATGTGTTTTACGATTATGCATATACGAATATACGTATACGAGTATACATGTGTATATATTATGTTTTAAGCATGTGCATAGAAAAGATTTATGATTTGGTTTACACAGAGTACAGTCTCAGTATATGTTGTGGTATCGATACACATTGGCTTCTCGGCTGATCCCCGAGTACGCTCCGGGGGGGGGGGGGGACAGATATCCTGACCCGAGGCCTTTCTGGCTAGGAATCACGTGTGGGTCTGGGATCCCGTGATTCAGACTGTGCTATCGCGTGAAAGACCACGAGAGTCTCCGCGATATGTTTTACGTTGCATGCTCTGTACGTGAGTGGTAGTTAGCGTCTCCTCACGTACCATTTGATTTTCGTGCATTTGACTCGCATATGATTTTATACGTATATATTACTTGGTGAAAGACATTTATTTTCGTCCACTCACTCTAACAGTTTTTATGTCTTTCCCCTGGGCTTTTCGGTTTTCGTGCTCAGTTTGTAGTTCAGGTTCTGGTATCGCACGTCGTGGTCGGAGGCATAGTGCTCGAGCTACCTTATTTCTTCTAGTAGGTTTATTGTTCTACCTACTGTGGTATACGTAAATGATTATACATTAGAGGTCGCTCTGAGAATTCTATTGTTTATATTATACGATTTTACTCCGGGTTTCAGTAAAGTATAGATATATTTATTGTTTTACTTTACTGTTGATATATTGAGAAATCCGGATGGGATTGGTGCCCACAGTTTGCTTTTTGTGGCATAGGATGGAGTGTATTTTCCGCGTGCAGGTAATGGTAATTCCACGTTAGTAACGAAACTCTGCCAAAATTTCGAAAGATTTTTGTTGGTTCGTGTTTTCGAAGGGGTTTGACTCTGGTTTAGGGAGCTAAATCGGGGTTGGGTCCTTTCAGCTTGGTATCAGAGCATTAGGTTATAGGTTCTGTAGACTTCTGTAGTCGTGTTTACTAAGGATATTTGTGAATGTACAGCATGTCTGGAATGGTGACCCGACCGGCTGGCGGATA
Organism: Geum urbanum; assembly: GCA_946800695.1. Classification (NCBI taxonomy): domain Eukaryota; kingdom Viridiplantae; phylum Streptophyta; class Magnoliopsida; order Rosales; family Rosaceae; genus Geum; species Geum urbanum. Next base: position 49,888,064 of record OX327001.1, on the reverse strand, counting down.
CTCATCAATAATCCGGGTGTTGTATACTTTCAAATATTTAAAGTTCCATGATTACGTTCCACTTGTTGCGAACAATATTTTATTCATTAGGATGCCTCCCTGACGTGCTTTCCGTGTCATTTCGGTTGTGGATCCTAATGAGGATCAATCGACGAACGATTTGCCAGAGAATTGTGGATTTGGATGAGTATTCAGAGTTCAGTGAATTGTGTGGCATGGTTTGCCTGGTTGTGTGTGTATGAGCGTTTACATGTTGCCTCAGAGCAGAGTATTGTGGCAGTTGATGTTTTGCCTGAGTCAGATTGTTGTATTTGGTGGGCTGATATTGCGTGAGTTCCTATTGCGACTACATGGCCTACTTCCAGGGTGTTGTTTATACGGTAATGGTTTAATCAGGTTACCTAGCAATCGAATGAGGAGTGTTTTCCCACCTGAGGCAGTGATGCATTGTTCATATGTTTGTCTTTGTTTGCACGAGTTATGTGGCTTCAGAGGAAGCAATGCACGAGGTTCGAGATGAGTTTGAACCTGAGCATCAGAGAGAGTCTGATTGATATGCCTCGAGACATCCGTGAGGAGCTTAGTGTGCTGCACTCAGTGGCGAGGCTATTGAAAAGGAAAAGTGTACTCGGTTTTCGATGTGATGGTTTGAGGAAAGTGGATTTAGTCGAGATTTTGACGAGGTTGTGTTCCAACACTTTGGGATCAGTGACTTCATCAGCCTGTGACCTTTTCGATTATGTTGGGGGTCTTCAGATCAAGCAGAGGATCCGTTTGACGATGACGGAGATCACGGAGTAGCGGACTTGCTCCTGTGGCATGAGTTTGGGCGATCGTTGGTGATCCTATCACGCAGCAGGTGTTGCGGTAATTTGTGTTCGAGGAGCACTTTCAGCTGCCATTGTGGTGGCCAGGAGGGTCATGTTACGAGGGAGCGCCCTCAGCCAGTTGTTGTAGCAGTTCGGCAACTCAGAGTTCTCGAGAAGATCCTCATGTTGTACCTGAAGTTTGACCAACGTACTCTTTAGATGAGTTATTCAGCAAGTCGCAATTGATGTGGGCGGCTAGTTGGGCATGTTGGAGTTCGTGCCACGACCTTGCTTGGGGAAAGACTTTTCTCCGAGGTTACTGTTGTTTGACATCCATGGCTATTGTACCTGCATCTCCACTTCCGAGGTCTTGGAGAGTGTTGCATCCATCTGGAGATCGCGAGATCCTTGCTGGAGGATATGGCTTAGTCGTGGATTTGTTATAGCTGGATATTGTGGTTTTGGTGTGTTTGTGAGTATGGAATTACGGACGACGCATTTAGCTGTGTTCGAGTGCCTCGAGAAGGAGGTTGTGTTTCGACAACCAGATTTCCCCGAGATGCTGTTTCATGGTGATGGTCGAGCGGATGGTAGAGACGAGTTGTGTTGCTTGCTTAGCTTATGATGTGGATACTTCGGTTGTTGTGCTCGACGTTGGTGACATTAGGGTGGTTCCTGAGTTTCCTTGCATGTTCCGGAGGAGTTACCAGGTATCCCTCCAGTTCGGGAGACTGACTACACCATTGAATTTGTACCGGGCGCTAGACTCATTTTACCGACATCTTGTCGTTCAGAACCAGCGGAGCGGATGGAGCTACAGTTTCGACTCCAGGAGTTGCTGGAGGAGGTTTTAGGAGATTTCATATGACCCCGCGTATTTGCGTGGTGTACTCATGCATTGTTGTGCGGATGTTGGATGGTTCGACGAGGTGGTGCATTGAATACCGAAGCCTAATTCGCTTCAGAGGAGAGTGAGTATCCTCCGCTTCGGATTGACGAGTGGTTTGATCAGCTCGCGAGAGCTTCAGTCTTTTCGAAGATTGATTTCGGGTTCGGATACCATAAGTTGAAGTTTGATGAGTCAGATGTGGTTTGGACAACTTTCGGATTTCGGTACGGACATCAGGAGTTCTTTGTCACGTTGTTGGTTGACCAATGCCTCGTAGATAGTGTGGACTTAATGGACCATATGTTCAGACGATTCTGGACATGTTGCGGTCATGTTCGTTGGCGATGTCCTGATGTATTTCAGGAGTGTGGACCAGCACCTGAAGCAATTGTGAGCGGTTTCGCGGACTTTGCGAGACGACCAGGTGTTTGCGAAGTTCAGTCAGTATGAGTTTTGGCTGATTAGCGTGAAGATTTTGGGCTGTGTGATGTCAGCCTAGGGAGTTGGCGTGGATCCTGATCAGTTGGAAGCCGTGTCGATTTGGGGATTTCCCTACCATTGTACCAGAGATCGGTAGTCTCTTGGGTTTGGCGAGCTATTACCGACGGCTTGTGCAGGATTTTCCTGGATTACCACTTCACTTTTCAGATTGACGAAGAAGGCATCAAGTTCAAGTGGTTCGATGCACGCGAGGAGAGTTACTTACTCCTGCAGGATGGTTGACCGTTGCTTCGGTTTTGACCTTACCTGATGATCGTGATGAGTTCGTGGGTTATGGCGATGCATCGAGGTTTGGATTTGGTTGTGTATTGATGCTGTGTAGCAGAGCGGTGGCTCATGGTTCTAGGCAGTGGAACTTTTTGTAATTGCATATCCTGTGTATGATTTGAGTGTAGCTGTCCTTATGTTAGCATCAGAGAGTTTGAGACACTACAGCTATGGTGTGCAGCGCAGTGTAGGACGTACACTGATCACTTGAGTTTCATCCACTTGCATTTTCGGCCAGATTTGGGCTTGAGGCAGTGTAGATGGATGGGGTCGACTATCGACCATAGCTGCACCTTTGAGTTTGTTCGAGAAAGGCTAGAGGTTGTACTTTGACCATCCGTCTGGGATGTTGTTGTTGGTGAGTTCAGTCGAGAATCAGAAACTTCAGTGTCTCATGTGTGTGTGTGGCCCGAGTTTCCGTGTTAGCCGAATTATGCGCTACGGAAGCTGAGTTCGAGTATAATGATGTTGAAGCTCATTGTTTCGCGCGCATTTGGCGCTAGTGATGTGGAGATGTATCAGATACTTCGAGTTTATTACTCGTGATGCAACATAAAGAGCAATGTAGCAGTTTGAGTGTGCGGATGCCACATTTGTCGACTGGCGATGGCTAGGAGGCAGAGACTTGCCGAGAAGTGTCAGCCATTCGAGATTTCCAGTTGGACGTGGCGTTTGTCGCTGTGATCTTGTGTGTGTTTGTGCGCATTTGATTTGTGATACCAGTTGTCAGACCATTGTAGACCATTTGATGAACTTAGTACGTTTCCTTGTACTTTTCGGGAAAAGATTTCAGTGGCAGGCTGGCATAGCTGTGTTTGACGGAGATTGTCCATTTCGTGATGTTCCTATGTCCCAGTTCGCTGATCGAGATAATCAGCTACAACTGAGTGTTGGCAAGCTTTGCAGCGAGCATTGGGGACCAGATTGCAGATTAGTACCGGTTCTTATCCTCAGATTAGTGGGCGATCTTTGAGGACTATTCAGACCTTGGAGGGAATATTGTGGACTTCGGTATTGTAGTTCTGGAGGACTTGGGACCAGCAGTTTTACTTGTTCGAGATTGCATGCAGTACCAATTTGTAGACCACTATGATTCTGACGTTGCTTGATGTCGTTTTGAGGACGATGTTATACTCCATTGTGCTGGAGCGAGTTTGGTTTGAGTTTGGGTTGACGTTTGATTCTGATTTTGTGGAATGTGCTACCACAGTCTGTCAGATTAGCGGAAATGGGCTGATAATTGCTCGAGTTTGATGTGTGTAGACTGAGTTGTGATTTGCCACATTGTTTTGATCTATATGTGGTCATAGGCGAGTTTGTGTTGTGCCGTATAGCTCGGCGTCGCCTATAGCGTTGGCTTTTGTATGTGTTGTGTTCCGTGTGGCGGAACTATGTTTCAGGTTTATTGCGGGTTGTGTACCCTATCTGTTCCTTATGCAGGAACACTTGGCTACTGTGTTGAGCCAGTCCAGATTCGAGATTTGTGGGTACAGGGATTTCAGCACGGAGCTATCTCCTATTGTGGAGTTTGTTATCAGAGTTGTTCAGTTGACATGGCCATTGGGCAGTTGAGCAGTATGCAGAGGGAGTGCTCCTACTTTCAGTCGACAGACTCAGAAATTTCGAGGTCGAAATTTTTCTAAGGGGGGTGGATTTGTGACGACCCAGAATAGAATCAGAAGTATAATCAGCTTAATATACGAGCTCGCGTGTTATCGCAGGTTTCCGACAGTTGTTGGAATCGCTAGATTTGTTAACGACTTAATTATTGGCCAAGAATTGGAGCTGAGTCTCTTCTCGAGAGTTGTTCTACGTGTGATCTCGAGTTCGTGGGCGGTTCCGGATCGTTATTTGAACGACCGAGGAATAAGTTATGAATAATTGAAGTTTCGACGGAAACGGGTTTAATTGATGGCTCTTTTAACGACTAAATTACCGGATGAGAATTTGGTTTCGGCTTCTTCACGGAAGTTGTTCAGAATTTAATTTCGAGCTCGTGGGAACTTTCGGAGCATTATTCCGAGTTACGAAGATTAAGTTGTGAATATTTTCGATTGTTGATTATTTAATCGGATTATGTATGTGTTGGGTTGAACAGTTGACTTTTTATAGGATATGTCGATGTGTTTGACTTTGGGTGATAATTGAAGAGTACGTCGAGACGAGCTTGTGGCCGTGAGAATTATTGGAATCAGAATTACGACGAGGAAGTTACGGGTATTCGAAGTTTGTCGCAAATTAATTGGGAAAGTTTCCTTATTTGTTAAGTCTATAAATAGTAGGTTGCCATTTGTGGAAAGTCAAAAGAGGCATTAATGTGTTGACTGTGTTGACTGGTCAACACGGTGGAGATGAAGGTGTTCGACGGTGGCCACGGCATCCATGGCGGCGAAACCCTTCCGGCCGTCTCCGGCCACGGGGGAGGTGGCAATCGGTGCGCCTCGACTTCCTCTACCCACTCCCGGCCTCCCTTCACGGCCTAGCTCACCGGAGAGAGAGATTTTCTGGCATGAAAATAGAGGAAAACTTGGTGATTTCGGGTTCTATGAATTTGGCCGATTTGAGCTGCAATCTTGGGTGGGCTTTGTAGCCCTCATCACCATGAAGCTACCATGTAAGTTTGGTGATCTAATTTTGCTTGAGCTTGGAGAATTTTGGGATTGAAATTTGTGTGAACATTCGGTTTTTCATGAAATTGACATGGTTAGAATGAGAATTGGCCTTTGTTGCAGTTGACAAAGTTGCTCAGTGGGTGGTTTTGCATGGAATAGGGGTTGCTCCGCCGAGAAATCTCACGTTTGGTGGCGGCGCCGCCGTGGGCGGCGGTCAACAATTTGACTTTTTGGGTTTTCGACAAGTTGCATGTCATTTCACTCGAAATCGCGCCCCGATCGCAGTGGGGAGGTTCGTTTCTCGATTTGAGCGTCCGAACTTACATGGAGGTATTGAGGTGTGATTTCCGGATTTCCGACAGTTTGTCGTAAACGGATTATGTGTTTCCGAGAACGGTGGTTTCTCATGATTTGTCTTGAATTATCGAGTTATGATTTTGAGAAATGGTTATTGTGATTATTCAGGGGTTCGTGATCGTTCGTTGGCGAGGGACTTTTCGCCGGATCACGGGTTAACGCGTATCGCGTTACGCTAGTCTGTGAGTGGACATTTGTTTTCACGGATTGATTGCGAGTCTTTTATAAATGATTTACGAACTTGAGCATGCAGATTGATTATGATTTTACGAGCATGTGTTTTACGATTATGCATATACGAATATACGTATACGAGTATACATGTGTATATATTATGTTTTAAGCATGTGCATAGAAAAGATTTATGATTTGGTTTACACAGAGTACAGTCTCAGTATATGTTGTGGTATCGATACACATTAGCTTCTCGGCTAATCCCCGAGTACGCTCCTGGGGGGGGGGGGGGGACAGATATCCTGACCCGAGGCCTTTCTGGCTAGGAATCACGTGTGGATCTGGGATCCCGTGATTCAGACTGTGCTATCGCGTGGAAGCCCACGAGAATCTCCGCGATATGTTTTACGTTGCATGCTCTGTACGTGAGTGGTAGTCAGCGTCTCCTCACGTACCATTTGATTTTCGTGCATTTGACTCGCATATGATTTTATACGTATATATTACTTGGTGAAAAAAATTTATTTTCGTCCACTCACTCTAACAGTTTTTATGTCTTTCGCCTGGGCTTTTTGGTTTCCGTGCCCAGTTTGCAGTTCAGGCTCTGGTGTCGCACGTCGTGGTCGGAGGCATAGTGCTCGAGCTACCTTATTTCTTCCAGTAGGTTTATTGTTCTACCTACTGTGGTATACGTAAATGATTATACATTAGAGGTTGCTCTGAGAATTCTATTGTTTATATTATATGATTTTACTCCGGGTTTCAGTAAAGTATAGATATATTTATTGTTTTACTTTAATGTTGATATATTGAGAAATCCGGATGGGATTGGTGCCCACGGTTTGCTTTTTGTGTCATAGGATGAAGTGTATTTTCCGCCAAAATTTCGAAAGATTTTTGTTGGTTCGTGTTTTCGAAGGGGTTTGACTCCGGTTTGGGGAGCTAAATCGGGGTTGGGTCCTTTCATCAATCCATATAAAGACTTCCTTAATCTGCACACCACTTTTTCACGTGTAGAAGTACCATAACCTGGTAGCTAGAAGATCCATATGAATCTCTTCATTCAAATTTTCATGAAGAAATGCGTTCTTCACATCAAACTGTTGCAATAGCTAGATCAAATTAGCTGCCAAAGGCATAAGCACTCAAATGATATTGATTTTTTCTACTGGTGCAAACGTCTTATCATAATCCACTCCATATTTTTGAGCGTACCCTTTTGCAACCAACCTTGCTTTATACCTGTCAACTGAGTCATCTACATTATGCTTCACAGTATAAACCCATCTACACCTAACAGTCTTCTTTCCAGGCAGTAAAGGTGCCAAGTCTCAAGTACCTTTCTTGTTGAGAGCATCCATCTCAACCTCCATTGACTTGGCCAACTTCTCCTCCTTGATTGCATCCGGCACTTTACTAGGAAGAGACACAACAGATAATTGATTCACAAAAGCAATATAGAGTTTAGACAGTATATGGGTTGACAAATAATTAGCTATAGGGTATCTGGCATTAGCCGATAAGAGAGTTTTATATTTCTTTGAAGGTTGACCACGAGTTGTCCTAGTAGGCTAGACTCTTCTAGACTCAAATTTAGGGACACTAGAACTTGACAAAGGAAGACTACTACATACCACAGGTGATGAGGTATGGAGAGATCATTGATGGAGAGGGGGAGACTGGACTTGAGTGTACATCTTCAACAATTGGTGGCTAATTATTGATTAATTCTCCTCCTTTCGAAGTGTCGGACACTTGTTAGACATGTTGAGCACTTTCAGAGCTCAAAATAGACCCACCAGTCTGGGTATTCTCGACGTATCGAGCCGCATCTTTGACTCGTTGAGACACTACTATGGGACAATCCAGAGTGCTACATTCAACGGGTCGAGCCTTATTCTTGACGGGTCGAAGGTCATCTACACGTTCCTCGACGGGTCAAGGCACCTCCTCGACGGGTCGAATGTCAGTTTTGAGTTGGTTATGTGTATTGTTTTTGACGGATTGAGGACCCTCCTCGACGGGTCAAACAGATGCTCCGGTTGGGACACTTTCAACTATAACGGTGACTTCTGGTCCTTCAAACTAATCTTCATAAAACACATTCTTCTTCTTATCATTCTAAGACGTCGTGGAAAAAAAATAGCACAAGTCTTCATTAAATGTGACATAGAAACACTGAGAATGATAACATTTGTAATCTTTCTAATGAGTATCATTACCAACAAACACACAAGTTAGACGTGTGCATGCACCGTCTGACAAACTATTGCTCGCTAAGCTTATATCACCCGAGATGTACCTGATTAACATAAAGGAAGAATAAGACAAACAAGTTATTAACAAAATAAGTATATCTCTATCGTACTGATTAAAGTCATTAAACAGTTTAATATATTTACATTATCATTGTTTTTCTCTACCAAAAGCAAAAACAGATCAAACAAACAAACAAATCAAATAGAAAAGAAAGAAGATCGATATAAAAATTGATAAATTAGAGCATCCGCACCCATGATTGAAGCAAGAAGCAGAGCAAGAGCAAATCTTGCTTCAAGCAAGATGTATCCAAGATTTGCTCAAGCAAATCAAGTTTTGCACACACCCATTCACTATTTGCTTCAAGCAAATCAGTTTTGTCATGTAGTGAAATGTTTAAAAATGAATTACCGGATAGATTTACCACCAATAATAATGTGACACGTGTCTTGATCGGTAATAATTATACAAGATTTCCGGTAAGATTTCCGACTAATTAAAAATTGACACGTGTCACCACCATGTGTCATTGTCGGTAAAATAATTGGACTAGATATCCGGTAAGATTTTTGACCAATTACGATGCGACACATGTCACTGCGAGATAGCGTCGTCGACAAAATAATTGCTGGAGATTTCCGGTAAGATTTTCGACCAATTACGATGTGACACGTGGGTCCATATTTGACGATCGGATTATCTACAATTACCTATAAAACGCTCATCTTTCTTTCATAGTTGCCTCACGGCATGTACAAGAATCCGAGTAGATACCTCATCTCTATCAACACTTAGCAACATTTCCTTGTTCATCACTCTGATGGATCCTTTCAGCTTCCCCCATTTTTTTTAGGAGGAGACAACGTCAACAAGAAGAGGATGACTATATGGAGCAATCATTCATCAATCAGGTGGTCATGGCGGAAGCACAAGACGACGATGAACCCTCACGACCGAGCGGTTCACGTCGCGGTAAAAAACCGAATCGTGATCGACAGAGGCTATCTAGAGGACGCAATCTCATGGATGATTACTTTATCGAACGTCCCAACTTCGAGGCGGCAGAATTTTGTCGGCGGTATAGGATGAGCAGAAACCGATTCAACATTATCATGACGGATCTCTGCAACCACGACCAATCTTGGCATCAAAGACCAGACGTGACTGGAATGCTAGGGCTTCTTCCTGAACAAAAGCTGACCGGTGCTCTGCGAATGTTAGCGTATGGGGCGGCCGCGGATCAGTGCACAGAAATTACAAGGATGGGGGAATCGACTACTCTGGCATGCATGAAGGATTTTTGCAGCCAAGTGTATGAAATCTATGGTCCAAGGTACCTCCGCAGTCCAACATCGGCAGACCTCACGCGACTCCTAGGATAAGGCCAACGCCGAGGTTTTCCTGGCATGATCGGAAGTATTGACTGCATGCACTGGGAGTGGAAGAACTGCCCAACCGCCTATCAAGGGGCGTACTCAGGTCGAAAGGGTCGCCCAACTATTATTTTGGAGGCAGTGGCCTCGTATGATACGTGGATATGGCACAGCTTCTTCGGGTGTCCTGGAGCCAAAAATGACATTAATGTGCTCCACCTATCAGATGTGTTTTCAGAGGTCCTTTCAGGAAGAGGCCCAACTGCCGTCTATGAAGTCCATGAAGAGAGGTATAACCACGCTTATTATTTGGCTGACGGAATATATCCAAGGTACTCTACATTCGTCAAGACTATTTTTAATCCCCAGACGCCGCAAGATAAACTGTTCGCAAAGAAACAAGAGGCATACCGGAAAGATGTGGAGAGGGCCTTTGGCATCTTACAATCTCGATGGGCAATTATTCGTCATAGTTGTACATTGCACCACAAATCGGTAATGACTACCATCATGTTAGCTTGCATCATATTACATAACATGATTGTTGAAGAAGAGTACGTGGAGGATGAAGATGAGAATGAGGAAGAAGAAGACGTGCAAAATCCATCGAGAGCTTTCCAGGTTTATGATGGGCCGGTGGATCAACAAGGGAATCGAATTCCTTTTGAGCCAATTAGTAGAGATGGAGCAAATGTACATAGGTTTCACGACCGTGTTGCCGATCTTGTATCTGGTTACATCCATACAGAGCTTCAGAAGGACTTGGTGAAGCACAATTGGAGGTTGGAAACCGGCGAGATACTCTAAATATTTAAGTTGTGTTTAATTTCTGTATGTGTGTTTAATTTCTGTTGTGTGTTTAATTTCTGTACGTGTGTTTAATTTCTGTATGTGTGTTTAATTATGAAGCTTCCGTTTTTATTTCAAGTGTATTTTAATTTCATCTTAATGAATAAATTGCATCTTTATTTCTTGAAAATTTAAATTACATAAAATTTAAATTACAGAAAATGACGAGCCAAGCCCAGATTTATTCTTAGTACAATACTATAACTTCTACGGAAAGAGCACGCGACTTGGGTGATAACAATCAGAGTATGTTTCATCGGTATGTTGATCTTGACTAGGTTCTCCTTCATTAAGGATGGCTAATTTCCTCTTTGTAAAATATCTTTTTGAGATTGGGGTCATTGCCACCAAATCCATTGTCATGATCCTCGTTTCCTCCTCAAGTTTCTTCAATCGTAACTCTTCATCCGCCCTTGCTTCATTCCGCCTTTGAATTTCTATGTACTCCGCGTAATAATTAAGCTCACTCTCATTATGCGCTATCCTCTTGGATTGCCACAAAGCTTGGTCACTAGCAATGGTATGCAAAACCTCAACTCGTTGCTCAATAGGAGTCTTACCTTGTTTCTTTTGTCGCCTTGCTTCCTTTGCCGCCTTCGTTCCCATTGGTCTAGGCGGACTAGAGGGAGCGGGAGCGGGCACGTGGCTTTGAGGTGTCTCATTGACTTCTTCGTCATCCAAATTAATGGCTGGAGTTGATTCGGCGGCGGAAGGAGTAGGTTTGTCACTACTTGTATATGGAGATGGAGTACTTGGTAGCACCGAAATGAAAGAAGGATGATCTTTAACCACTTCCCAACATTCAAAGTGTGTAAACACTTTCTTCATATCCTTGTAGTAACATGATTGAGCTTGCTTGACCTAATAAAATAATTATATTAGCTACAAAATTATGCTACAAAAATAAAGTACGTGCAAAATTATGCTACAAAATTAATAATATATGCTACATAATTTAAATTGTATACATTATTTAAATTGTATATATAAATTGTATATATAAATTGTATACATTATTTAAATTGTATATATAAATTGAAGCACAATATTGTATATATTTAAATTGAAGCACAATATTGTATATATAAATTGTATACATTATTTAAATTTTTATACATTAAATTTGCTACGCATACAAATTTATATAATGTATGCTACATAATTTAAATTATAATATAATTCCGTAGGATGTTACAAATAAATAAACTTACCTCATCCATTAGCGAAGTGCCGCTAGCTACACGTTGTCGTGCCGCGTACAAACATTCGCCCCATTTTGCAAGAGTCGCTTGAATTTGTTGTAGTGAGACGAAAGCGCGATTCGGGTCATCGGCTCTTTCGGAGGATCACCGGGTGCTGGCTCCCAATTTTTCACATAATCCGCATGAATTGTCTCCCACAATTTCTCCCTCTTTTGTTTGTTGCCGTCGTATTCATCGACGCTATGACGCACAAAAGAAATACACATTTGTAAATCTTCGGAAGGAAGCCAATGTGTGCCCATTGTTTACTAAAAAAAAATTAACGAAACGATAGAGGAGATGGAAGGGGAAGTGTAATGGTATGCTCAAATTGGTGTGAGTTGAGCAAAACTTGAAGTAGTATTTATAGGGAAAGATTTGGGAGAGTTTGTGATTTTTTTGAATTTTTTTAGGTATTGTTTGGATTTATGTCCGTAGGAAATCAGTCTGATGCTACAGTACCTTTCAGTAGCCGTTAGGTTTAAAATCTGACCGTTGGATGAGATTTCCTTGTTCAAAATGGATGGCCTGGATTGAGTTACCGTTGGTTTCTGATTCTACAGCTCGGTAAGCCACGTGGCTTGAGCTGATTGGTCCATATTTTTTTTTTACTTTTTACTGGGCGCGTGTAACAGCTTTAAAAAAAAAACTCAACGCGCCTGATGTCACCCACGTGGCGTGGGGCCCGCCAGGCGGTCGAGCAGACGCCGGAGCACGAATCGCTCGAGCATTTGGTCGAGCAGCAGCTCGCCGTTGACTGGGCGAGCACCAGCTGACCGGTGCGAGTAGAAATTCCGGTTTGCTCGAGCAGCTTGCCGGTGCCCCACCACCTGCTCGATCACGATCTGCCCGGCTGCTCGCCGGTGCAGATGCTCTTAGTAGCATCACTGGCAAGTGGTAAGGTGTCTTTCAATTCCCAACTTCAGTTCATCGATCAGTGATTTGGTGACAGGTGAGGCCTTTCTTGGCTTCTTCTATATTATCTGACAATTAACCATGCCAAAAAAGAGAATATATAATTGGCGGCATTTAGAGGTTAAAGCCTTTAATTTGCGCCACTAATTGTTATGTTATTTTCAATTCAGAGTCAAGGGTTTGATATAATCTTAAAATCAGCAAAAAATTATTTTCAACTCAGAGTAAGACTATGTCAAAAATGTTGAATATAGTTCAATTGGGTCAAATGTTGGGCTATATATGGACATTGGCATATTCCTGTGTTATATTTTTGTGGGGACTACAATTGTACTTAAACACTAAAAATTTGATATTCTTAATGATTAATATTAATTTTAATTAGTATTCATCTCAATTTAAATGTTATGGTGTCATCCTTTAATTAATTAATTAATTTTAATTTTTTAACTCCAATAATAATCACAATATATATTTGTGTAAAATAATATAATCAAAATAATAAATTTATCATGTGTGATATTTTAAAAACATTAGAAATATTTTTTTTTGAAATTTCAGTAAATATAATATATGCAATGGTGATATAGTAAATAAATACAAATAATGGTGATATAATAAAATATTAATATTTTAAATAAATCATTAATGAATATAATAAATACAAAGTCATTAAAACATTAGTATGCAGATCAACGGTAATATTTTCAACAACTTTTCAACATATATATGTTTGAGTAAATATAGATTTGAATGAATATATATTGTAGTTGATTTTGAGTAAATATAGGTTTGAATGAATATATATATATATACGTTTATAATTTATTAATAAAATAAAATAAAAATAAAATTTATAACCCTTACGGGTTGGAGATGTCACAAAATATATGTTACGACTCGAAACGAAATTACGCGCTTATCGAGTTATATTAAATTTTATCGCAGATTAGTTGCGTTACCAAGGTTGTTAACGAATTTTTCATCAGGCGAGAATTTGATTTGACTTTCTTCACTAAAATTGTAGATTATTTAATTTCGAGCTCGTAGAAATTTTCGGAGAATTTTTTGGATAAGCGAGCTATTTCTTATTATTAAAAAAAAAACATTTTTAGGTGGTTAAACTCGACCGTTTGATCGCAATAAGATTGATTTCTGGCCATCGATATTTTGAGGAGCTTAGGGGTATAAATATGTATTTTTTAGAAATTAAAATCAGAAAATTCCCCACAGTGCAACCAGTTTTTCTCTCTCTGTGACCCGTTGACCCGACTCGACCTATTTCACCGATTCCGGCCACCTCCGGCAACGAAAAAGGTAGAAAAATGATGAGTGATGTTTACTTGATTATTTACTGTGATTATTTTTGGAAATTTTTCAGGTTTGAGTATAACCTGATTCGGGTTTAGTACCGTCGAATCGCCGCCGTCGGTGGCGGTGTTTTGACGTGTTTCCGGGGTCGGGAGTTGAGGAGTTTTGAACCTCTCCCCCCCCTGAGTCGATCTGGGTGGGTTGGGAGATCCAAAAAAGCTCCATGGCGGAGCTTCGAAGTCGCGTAAATTTCGGCCGGCCGATTTCAGGCCTTGAATTTTAGAGGTGTTTCCCAACCATTTGACGGCGAGTTGAGGTGCGTAAGGCTAGGGGATAGGTTGGGCTTGCTGAGAGGAATTTTTTGAGGGGTTAATCGCCATCGTAGATGGCGGTTGCCAGAAAATCGATTTCCGGCCTGTTTATGCTCTTTTCGACCAATTGTCGGTGATTTGGACCTCGGTCTAGTTATGAAAGTAGAAGGGCTTGCTAAGAGCTTTCCAATGATGGGTCAACTTTTTCCATCAAAGTACTTTCACCGGAGGCACGTGTAACTTATGTGATACGACCTGTAGAGCACATGAGGGCCACATGCTGTCGACTATGGAGGCACGTGAGGGCCACGCGCCGCTCCCACGACGATGCTTCAGTGAGGCTATGTGTAGTAATCATCGGCGGGACTTTCGGGGTTATTTTTAGGGCCAATTTTGATAGTTTTACGCATATTCTGATATTGTATGTGATATGTATTTACAGGACATCGTGATTGCGACTCTACTAGCGAGGAAAATTTCACTAGACCCCAGCAGTAGTCGCAAACTTATGAGTGGACCCTTTTATTTTTACAGTCGTAGCAATTTCAATTTTCAATAATTCAGTATTTCAATTTAATTTACAGTATATTTTAGAACAGTTTAAATTTTGAGGTTTTCCTTGTGATAGCATTAGTTAGTTGCATCGATACACTGACTATTCGGTTGATCACTGGATAGTCCCGTCAGAGGAGGTCAAGTTGTCTCATCTGGCCCATCATCCACACTTTTTTTTTATACAGCTTGTCGACTCAGGTTAGGAAAAACTTCTTAGCGACCATCTCCATCTGAGTTCAGTTTTATTCATGAACTCACTTTATTTTACAGAAATCAGTGGAAATGTATTATATCATATTTTATTATTTACACAGATTATTACAAAAAATTTCCACTCACGCTAATGTTTTATATTTTAAATGTCTTTCCTTGGGCCTTTCGGTTTCCGTTGGTCAGGCTGCAGTATAAATCCTGAGTTTGGGTGGTGTCGTTGAAGGCTTTGAGTCCAATTGTCAGCTATTCAACTAGTAGGTTCCAGTCCACTGTTAAACTTGTTCATATGTATCATATGTTTATAGGCTCTGAATTCCAGTTGATTATGTTATTTTCAGTTTCTCAAGTAGCAGTCGAGTTGTTTTTCTTTGTATTCAGAACCAGCATATTGTAAATGCGTTTTTAAATTCCTGAGTTAAAATCCTAGTTCTTGTTTATGTGATTTGTTGAGAAATCTGGATGGACAATCAGTTGTCCATGGTTTGTTTGTTGGAATTTGGTTTAGAAGTGTTCTCTTCTTGCAGGTTTTTGGGTTGTTCAATTTTCAAGGAGAATTATGTCAAAATTTTCGTAGAATTTCTCAGAGTTAGTTAATCATTAGGATTTAATTCTAGTTTACTAGCTAAACTAGGGTTGTGTCCTTTCAATATAGTCATCATTATTCATTAAAATAATATATTTGAGGGGCTAAATTATAGCCCAGGTCAAATATAGCCCCCCAGAACTGGAAATGGTCTTAGGGAGTATATAGAGAGGCTAATGCACGCTAGGGGCCAAAAGAATGGCCACATTTTTGTGATCATAAATCTAGGTGGAAGTACACATCACTATATTTAAATTTTCTAAATATATAACCTGCCACATCATACTTATTAAATGTCTATCATATCTTTTATAATTTAATAATTAAGAAAATCCACATCTTCTTTTAATTAGATAAATAATAATTATAAAAATATAAATAAAGTCAATGTATAAGATTACTCAATCAAGTAAACATGAATTAATTTATAAACACAATTATTCATGTTTATAATTAATTGTCTTCAATTAATAATTGTGTTCAATTACTATATTAAAGATAATAACGTACCCACTTGGCCAGTTTATATGTTGTTCGAATGACATTGCTTCACTCTTTTTTTATTCATTTCAAAATCAAAAGTCATCTCTTCAAAAATCATATCTATATGATTTCTAGATTTTAGGTTCTCAGCTTATGATTTTCTTCATCTCTTCAAAAAGCATCTCTATATATTAAAAGAGGTGAGGCTTTTACAATTATTAGAGGCAGTTATTGACAAGACCTGTCCCAGATTACCATAGTAATCCAAGGTAAATATTGTGGGACACATATTAGAATATCTAGCACTGCTTATTGTGTACCAGCTACCCTAGCACGAGCAACCCTGAACTTCCACTGAGAACTTACAGAGAAAATAGAAGCTGTGGACTATCATACCTCGTACTCTGAACAATCACGACTTCAACTGGCAAACCTGAAAACTGGGCAATTTAAAAAAAAAGGGCCTAGGGAAATGCATAAAAATATTAAACATTAGAATGAGTGGACAAAAATCATAAACTATGTAAGTCTAAAAAAAACTATAACTGTATGCCTTTTCGTTGATTTCTGTGAAATAATGCAAGTTCAAGTATCATAAATTGACCTGCAAATGGAGGTGGTCGCTCAAGAATTTTTTCCTAACTTGAGTCGACTATCTGTATAAAGACTGTAAGTGATGGGCTAGGTGAGGTATCCTGACCTCCCTTGATTGGACTATCCGGTGATTAGCCGAACAGTCAGTCCATCGATGCAACTAACTAATATCATCACACAAAAAAACCTCATAAATAAAATGTTCTAAAATATACTATAAATTAAATTGAAATACTAAAAATCGACTGTGAAAATAAAAATGTCCACTCATAGTACTGTGCCATGATTTTCACCAAGCCAAACCTTGTTTGTTGGCATTTCTAAACATCTGCCACTGACTGCTAATACACCATCCTGAAACAACGATTATTATTTGATAACTAATTGTTGAAAATCATAATGAATAGCTAACCTCGTATACCAACGAGCATTATCGTTGAGAACCTCTGAAAGGATCCAACCCCGATTTAGTTTCCTAAACTGGAATCAAACCTCTTCTGAAAACACGAATCAACAAAAACCATAAAAATTTCGGCAGAGTAACGCTACTAACGTAGAATTGCCTTTACTTGCACCCGGAAAACAACACTTCATCCTATGCCACAAAAGCCAAACCGTGGGCACCAATCCCATCCAGATTTCTCAATATTATAGTAATAGCAATAAACAGTAAACATAACTGTATAATATAGAAAATCCGGGAAAAACCACATAAAACATGTATCAGTAACGTATCAGAGCGACCTCTAGTGTTTATATACAAAATATACAACAGTAGGCAAAACAAGAAACCTACTGGAAAAGAAAGGTAGCTCGAACGACTAGCCTCCGACCGTGACGTGAGACACCAGAATCTGAACTGCAAACTGGACACGGAAACCGAAAAGCCCAGGGGAAAGGCAAATAAAACGTTAGAGTGAGTGGACGAAAATAAACATATGCCTTTCACCAATTTCATATCCAATAAAAAAGTATAGCGAGTTCGAAAAATATATATGGAGGTGCCAGGCGAATCTCTCAAGCTCGACGGTCAGGCGAATCTCTCAAGCTTGACGATGATAAGCCAGGGGAATCTCTCAACCCTGCCCAGAGTAATCTCTCAACTCTGGTCCAGAGGAATCTCTCAACTCTGGCCAGACTGCCGGTGATCAGCCGAGTAGCCGAAGCATCGATGCAAGTATGCCATCACCATAAAATATAAAATAATACCTCCGAAAATAATAAATAATCTCAACATCGTATATAAATAAATACGGAAAAATCTTGAACTCACAACGACTGTGAAAATATAAAAGTGTCCACTCACATGTGAGCAAAGTGCGCACTCGCGCTAATCACGTGGTCCGGCGGAAGATCCCTCGCCCGAAGCACGATCACGATCCCCTGAATAATCATAAAATATATCTGATCAAAATCACAATTCACGACACTGTACCACACCTCGGAAACCAACTGTTCCCGGAAACGTATAACTGATACAAAAATAATTAACGAAATTCCTGAAATCTTCACCCAAACTCTCTACTGAAAATCCGGTACCCAAATCAACTCGAAAACCTCAAGGCGAAGATCGGGGCGCGAATACGAGCGAAACGACATATAAGTCGTCGAAAACCAAAAAGTCAACGCCCTCGCCGGAGCGCTGCCGTTGATTGCCGCCGCCGACGGTGGTGCGCCGTCAACGGAGGAATTCTCCGGTGAGGAGAACCCAGTTCTCAAGCTTACCTCAAGCCCAACATACTTTTCAACTAGCACAAGTTCCAATTATCACTTAATCGACTGGAAAACAGCTCGGAAATTCTAGGTCGAACTAAACTTTGGCAACCACCACAGGTTCCACCAACAAACCATCCTCGTCCAAAATTAATCACCTAGGAAGCATCAATAGAGCAAGGGGAGTCGAAACCCCATCACCCCCGTCACCACAGCTCACCAGAGCTCCTCCCCCGTCACCGGCAAAAACCCACGGAATAACCCGATTCGAAATCCAACAAATCTCAACCAATTCATACAAAATGAAACATAATTCGATAAAGGAACTCAAGAGGATTCTATCCATACCAAGGGCGTGCCTGGAGGTGGCCGGAAAGTCAGGGTCGGCCGGCGAGTCACAAACGGGTCGCGTTTTCTCAACGGGTGAACAGCAAAAGTCAGCGCCGGTCAAACTTCCAACAGTGTTTTCGACAATTTTTAGACTATTTCCGATATTTATACTCGCGTCTCGGGACGATCGACGGTCCAAAACGGATAGCCATCACGATTCGGATAAACTCGATACGAACGAATATACTCGACAAAATTCTGCAACTTCAAATATTCATATTATATTCCTCGGTCATCGAAATAATCATCCGGAACCGCCCACGAACTCGAAATCACGTGTACAACAACTCTCGAGAAGAGACTCAACTCAAATTCTCGGCCGATAATTAAGTCGCGATCAAAACAGGCAAATCAATCAATTATCGGAAAACAATGATTTCGCGCTAACTCATGAATTAAGCTGATTACACTACTGATTCTGTTCCGGGTCATCACAAATCTACCCCCCTTAAAAAAAAATTTGACCTCAAAATTTACGTACCTGTCAAGTGAACAGATGAGGATACTGCTCCCGCATACGCTGCTCAGTCTCCCAGGTGGCCTCCTCAACCGAGTGATTATGCCACAAGACCTTCACCAGCGGTATAACACGGTGCCTCAACTCCTGCTCATGCCGATCGAGAATCTGTACCGACTCCTCCACATACGTCAAATCCTCTCGGATAGGTAGCTGATGTGGCGCCAACACATGCGATGGATTTGGGATATACTTCCGCAACATCGAAACGTGGAAAACATCATGAACACGAGCCATCTCAGCTGGCAACTCAAGTCTGTAAGCAACGGCTCCAACCCTCTTGGTAATCTCGTACGGACCAATGTACCATGGTCAAAGCTTGCCACGCTTCCCGAAATGCACAACTCCCCTCCATGGAGATAGTTTTAGGAAGACCCAATCGCCTACATCGAACTCGAGACTCTTTCTCCTCACATCCGCATAACTCTTCTGGCGATCCTGGGCAATCTTTAATCTGTCCCGGATAATCTGGACGTCCTCCATGGTGCTCTTCACCAGATCAGGGCCAATAAGCCATCTCTCGCCCACCTCACTCCAACACAACGGAGTGCGGCACTGCCTCCCGTACAGGGCCTCATATGGTGCCATCTCGATACTGCCCTAATAACTGTTGTTGTAGGCGAACTCAATCAAATGCAGTTGCTTGTCCCAATTTCCTCGAAACTGCAAAACGCAAGACCGCAACATTTCCTCAAGAGTCTGCATAATCCGCTCAGACTGCCCATCAGTCTGAGGATGAAAAGCTGTACTGAAACGCAATCTCGTGCCCATGGCTCGCTGCAATGCCTGCCAGAACTCGGAAGTAAACTGACTATCTCGGTCAGAAACAATAGATACAGGCACCCCGTGCAGTCAAACGATCTCCGACAAATACAGCTTAGCTAATTTGCCCACTGAAATCTCCCCCAGAAGTGTGAGAATATGAGCGGATTTCGTCAGTCGATCCACGATAACCCAAATACCAATATTACCCGCCGAAGTATGCGGCAACTGATACACGAAATCCATGGTAATGTGTTCCCACTTCCAAACCGGAATCTCCAGTGGCTACAATTTCCCCGCAGGCTTCTGCCTCTCTGCTTTAACCTGCTGACAGATGAAACATCGGCTCACATATGCGGCAATCTCCCGCTTCATGTTGCGCCACCAATAATACGCTCGAAGTGTACGAAACATCTTCGTACCTCCGGGATGCATCGCATACGCCGAACAATGAGCCTCATCCAGAATCTCCTTCTTCAGATTCTCGTCTCTGGGTACGCACAATCGGCTTCTGAAAAGTAATGTATCGTCATCACTCAACCGAAACTCTGTTGGCACACCATTCTGTATCATAGTCTTCTTGTCCAACATGTAGGAATCTGAATCCTTAGCTTCCCAAACCTGATCAACCAACACGGGTCGAACCTGAAAACTGGCCAGCAAAGCTCCATCATCGTCCCACTCAAACTCGGCTCTTGTAGCCCGAAGCTCTGCTAACATAGACACTCTGGCCACACACACATGAAACAACGAAGCTCCAGATTTCCGACTGAGTGAATCGGCAACAACATTAGCCTTCTCTGGATGGTACTCGAAAGTGCAATCATAGTCGTTGATCAATTCCATCCACCTGCGCTGCCTCATATTCAAGTCTGGCTGCGTCTGCAGGTAAGTGAGACTCTTGTGATCGGTGTATATCTTGCACTGAGCTCTGTACAAATAGTGTCTCCAACTCTTCAACGCTAACACGATAGCGGCCAACTCCAAATCATGCGTCGGATAATTGACCTCATGTGGTTTCAGCGGCCTAGAACCATAGGCCACTACTCTGCCATACTTCATCAGCACACAACCAAGTCCCAACTTCGATGCATCACAGTAAACCACGAACTCACCACTGTCGTCTGGTAAAGTCAGAACCGGTGCAGTAGTCAACTTTTCCTTCAGGAGTAAGTAACTCTCCTCACATGCATCGGACCACTCGAACTTGACGCCTTTCTTCATCAGTCTAGTCAGTGGTGTAGCAATCCGAGAAAAATCCTGCACAAAGCGCCGGTAGTAGCCTGCCAAACCCAAGAAACTCCAGATCTCCGGTACGGTGGTAGGTCTACTCCAATTCAACACGGCCTCGATCTTGTCAGGATCTACGCTGACTCCCTCAGCTGATATCACGTGGCCCAGAAACTTCACGATATCCGACCAAAACTCGCACTTGCTGAACTTCACAAACAACTGACTATCCCGCAAAGTCCGTAAAACCGCTCGCAAATGCTTCTTGTGCTGGCCCACACTCCTGGAATAAATCAGGATGTCGTCGATGAACACAATCACAAACTTGTCCAGAAATCGTCCGAACACCCGGTTCTTCAAGTCCATAAAAGCTGCGGGGGTGTTGGTCAACCCAAACGGCATAACCAAAAACTCGTAATGCTCATACCGCGATCTGAAAGCTGTTCTGGCCACATCTGACTCTCGGATCCTCAACTGATGATATCCGGACCTGAGATCAATCTTCGAAAAGATTGAAGCTCCCTTGAGCTGATCAAACAAATCGCAAATCCGCGGCAACGGATACTTGTTCTTCATAGTGACCTGATTCAGCTTCTGGTAATCGATGCACAACCGTATGGATCCATCCTTCTTCTGCACAAACCAAACCGGGGCACCCCACGGCGATACACTGAGTCATATGAAACCCTTCTCCAGCAACTTCTGAAGTTGAATCTGTAACTCTTTCAACTCCGCTGGTGCCATATGATACGGTGCCTGAGATATGGGTCCAGTGCCCGGTAATAGCTCAATAGTGAAATCAATCTCCCGAAGTGGAGGTATGCCTGGTAACTCCTCCGGAAACACATCCTGAAACTCGGAAACAACCTCAATACCACCAATGTCTAGTACAGCAGCCGTGGTGTCCACAACATGAGCTAAGAAAGCAACACAACCCTTCTTCATCACATGATCCGCCTTCATCGCGGAAATTACACATGGCAATGAAGTATTCTTCTCGCCGCGAAACAATATCTCGGGAAAGCCTGGTCGTCGAAACGCAACCTCCTTCTTGTGACAATCGAGCATGGCCCAATGTGTCTCCAAGAAGTCCATACCCAAAATTACATCAAAATCGACAATATCTAGTAACAATAATTCCGCGGCTAGACCATGGCCTCCAATAAAAATCTCACAGTCTCGGTACACCCAGCCAATACTCACAATCTCACCGGACGGATACAACACTCTCTACAACCCCGGAAGTGGAGACACAAGTACAGTAGCTAAAAATGATAGTCTATATGACATGAATGAATGCGTAGAACCTGGATCTAGCAATGTAAGTACTGGAATACCAAAGATATGCAACGTATCGATAACAAGCTTTGGTGATGCTCTGCCGTTACGCAATGACATGGCATGAACCCTGGCCTGCCCAGCTGGTCGTCCACGCTGATGGTGACTCTGCTATGCGCTCTGACCAGAAGACTGCACTGGTCGAGCTCCAGAAGTAGTACCTCGATCCCCTCCGGAACTCTGGGCCGCCTGTTCACCAGCACCATCAAGCTGGAAACACTCTCTCGCATAGTGGTCCACCTGGCCACAACGAAAACTAGTGACAGGACCTCGCTGACATGGACCAACATGGTGCCTGCTGCAGAGACTACACAATGGGTACTCCCTCGGTACGACAAAAGAGCCACCGATACGCCGAGGATAACTGGAACCACTAGAACCCCCACTAGACTGTGGTCGCTGCGGTCGATCTCTCCTCCATCTTTGCCTTTGTCTCGGTGCACTAACTGGTGGTCGATATGGTCCACTTACCAAGGGTGATGCCGATCCGGAAGTATCAGAACTTAACCTCTTGGAAGGCCCCTGACTCGGTCCACCCTCCTCAAACCGTCGAGGCTGGTATCTCATCTGCCTTTCCTTCTCGATATCCTCACCTCGGAGTGCTGCACTAACAAACTCATCGAAGTGGTTCCCGAGGCATCGTACTCAGAGTCCCCTTGATGTTCAAGTTCAAACCCAACTCAAATCTACGGCACTTGGCTTCCTTAGTAGCCACAATGTCACGAGCAAACCGAGATAAGCGGTAAACCTGTCCCGGTACTCAAGCACAGACAAACTGCCCTACCTAAAATTCGTGAACTCCTCATACTTACGCTGCTGGGTAGCCTGATTGAAGTATCTCCGCATGAACAAATCTCGAAACAAAGTCCACGAAGTATCAACCGGTACTCGGTCGGTGTTAACCCACCAGAAGTATGCATCTGACTCAAGTAATCCGACTGCTGCCACTGTCATCTGCTCAGGGGTAAAACACAGACGCTCACAAACTCATTCAACCTGAACCAACCATGCCTCACATATCTTTGGATTAGCTAAACCCGAAAAGACAGTCGCACCAGTAGTACGAGCTTTGACCACAGGGTCAAAACGCTCCTCCAAACGCAATACTCGCATCAGCAAGTCGTGCGTCTGGCAATCCTTATCAGGATCCACATCCCGATCAACACGGGGACCACGTCGAGGAGGCATCCTACTGATACAAGACAAGCATTAGGTACAAGTAGAAGGAACGTAATCATGAGACCTCAGATATTTGAGAATACACAACACCCGAAGCATTGATGAGTACCGCTGGCCAGTCGGGTCATCGCTCCAGACATGTTGTACGTACTTAAATACCCTAAGAGTCACAACTACAAGAGTCTACAGAATCTGACAACCTAATGCTCTGATACCAAGCTGAAAGGACCCAACCCCGAATTAGTTTCCTAAACCGAAATCAAACCCCTTCTGAAAACAAAAAATAACAAAAACCATAAAAGTTTCGGTAGAGTAATGCTACTAATGCGGAATTGCCTTTACCTGCACCCGGAAAACAACACTTTATCCTATGCCACAAAAACCAAACCGTGGGCACCACTCCCATCCGGATTTCTCAATATTATAGCAATAGCAATAAACATTAAACATAACTGTATAATATAGAAAATCCGGGAAAAACCACATAATACATGTATCAGTAACGTATTATAGTGACCTCTAGTGTTTATATACAAAATATACAACAGTAGGCAAAACAAGAAACCTACTAGAAAAGAAAGGTAGCTCGAACGACTAGCCTCCGACCGCGACGTGAGACACCAGAATCCGAACTGCAAACTGGGCAAGGAAATCGAAAAACCCAGGGGAAAGTAAAATAAAACGTTAGAGTGAGTGGACGAAAATAAACATATGTCTTTCACCAATTTCATATACAATAAACAAGTATAGCGAGTTCGGAAAATATATATGGAGGTGCCAGGCGAATCTCTCAAACCCGACGGTCAGGCGAATCTCTCAAGCCCGACGGTGATATGGCAGGGGAATCTCTCAACCCCAGCGGCATAACAGGGGAATCTCTCAACCCTGCCCAGAAAAATCTCTCAACTCTGGTTCAGAGGATTCTCTCAACTCTGGTCAGACTACCGGGGATTAGCCGAGTAGCCGAAGCATCGATGCAAGTATGCCATCATCATAAAATATAAAATAATACCTCCGAAAATAATAAATAATCTCAACATCGTATATAAATAAATACGGAAAAATCACGAACTCGCAACGATTGTGAAAATATAACATTGTCCACTCACAGGTGAGCAAAGTGCGCACTCGCGCTAATCACGTGGTCCGGCGGAAGATCCCTCGCCCGAAGCACGATCACGATCCCCTGAATAATCATAAAATATATCTGATCAAACTCATAATTCACGACAGTGTACCACACCTCGGAAACCAACCGTTCCCGGAAACGTATAATTGATACAAAAATAATTAACGAAATTCCCGAAATCTTCAGCCAAACCCTCGACTGAAAATTCGGTACCCAAATCAACTCTAAAACCTCAAGGCGACGATCAGGGCGCGAATACGAGCGAAACGACATATAACTCGTCGAAAACTATAAAGTTAACGCCCTCGCCGGAGCGCCGCCGTTGATCGCCGCCGCCGGCGGCGGCACGCTGTCAATGGAGGAATTCTCCGGCGAGGAGAACCCAGTTCTCAAGCTTACTTGAAGCCCAACATACTTTTCAACTAGCACAAGTTCCAATTATCACTTAATCGACCGGAAAACAACTCGGAAATTCTAGGTCGAACTAAACTCCGGCAACCACCACGGGTCCCACCAACAAACAATGCTCATCCAAAATTAATCACCTAGGAAGCATCAATAGAGCAAGGGGAGTCGAAACCCCATCACCCCCGTCACCGGCGAAATCCCACGGAATAACCCGATTCGAAATCCCATAAATCTCAACCAATTCATACAAACTCAAACATAATTCGATAAAGGAACTCAAGAGGATTCTATCCATACCAAGGGCGGAGGTGGCAGAAAAGTCCGGGTCGGCCGGCGAGTCACAAACGGGTCGCGTTTTCTCCACGGGTCAACGGGTCAACATCAAAAGTCAACGCCTGTCAAACTTCCAACAGTGTTTTCGACAATTTTTCGACTATTTCCGATATTTATACTCGCATCTCAGGATGCTCGACGGTCCAAAACGGATAGCCATCACGATTCGGATAAACTCGATACGAACGGATATACTTGACGAAATTCTGTAACTTCAAATATTCATATTATATTTCTCGTTCATCAAAATAATCATCCGGAACCACCCACGAACTCGAAATCACGTGTACAACAACTCTCGAGAAGAGACTCAACTCAAATTCTCGGCCGATAATTAAGTCGTGATCAAAACCGGCAAATCAATCAATTATCGGAAAACAGTGATTTCGCGCTAACTCGTGAATTAAGCTGATTAAACTACTAATTATTTTTCGGGTCGTCATAACCTCGCATTGTCGAACAACGTGCTTCCCGAAACTAATGAAGAGCTAATCAAATTTCAAATTCAAATTCTTGAATCCTTTTTATAGTCAGAACATATTCCTTAAATGTTACGCGACTTGAAGTCGATTCAATAATCGATTCAACAGCATAATAATATTGTAAATCGTTTAATTCATATCCGATAAATCACACGTCTTAATCATCAATGTCTAAATCAATTCAATAACCTCTTCATTACATTCGTCGGCGACTCTTCTCCTCCACACCACGGTTACATTCTTGAGAGATGAGGGTTGAGATCTTAGGGGTTTGAAAAAGGAGAGCGAGATGAAGTGTTTGACACTGGCCTTGCCGGTTTTGGTGGCCGGATCGGCGAGCTCTGTCATCGGTAACCTCATGGTCCGTGAGAGAGGAGAGAGACACATGGGAGAGGACTTAGAGGAGAGAGAAAAAGGAGAAAAAAAATGTTGACTGAAATGGAAAGTTTGACTTTCCATTTTCAGAAAGTCATATTTATACTCACAAGTTGCGACTAATTTAAATTCATAAAATCGTATGAAACTTTTGCTGACCATAACTTCGATCTTCAACGTAGCTCTGATTTTAATATTTAATATGGCCATGAACTCGTCTCGATAAACTTTATGACTTTTTTTAAAGAAATACCTCGAAAAATTTAATTGATAAATTTTTGACGAAACACCAGCAATATTTACTGATGGTAAAAGCTAATTACCATCGATGATTAACGTTTAATCAAAATAACATTGTAAATCTCAATTCGGGATGTTACAATCTACTCTCCTTAAGAAAAATTTATCATCGAAATTTACATGTACGCATATACTAGAAAAATTCCAATAGTTACTACTCCTGCAAGCATTCTTTTAACTCATAAGTAATGTCTATAACTATTAGAATTATCTGTAGCATTGTTATCATGTTAACATCTTGTTACAAAGCCTCGCTTTTCAAACCTCAAGTTAGAATTGACTACACCTTATATACTTGATACAAAAGATGTCATAATCTGAACTCTGTAACGTGAATACTTAAAAACATGATATATTCGTGCCAACACTAGTGGCCAATTCTACTAGTATAATTGAGCTTAATCGACCAACATACCAGTCAATACTTCTGATTATAGTTCTGATAAAATGGCTATATGAGTAGCGGTGCGGTTCTAACTCCTGAAGTGCCCCTCTGATCACCACAAGAACCCTGCCTCGAAAGTCTATCTAAAGTGTCCCTCTGTGGATACTTCAGAAGCAAACGTTCTAATCATACTCAACTATCTTATTCTTGAAATTTTACTAAATTTTTTTGGCATAGTTTCCCTTAAAATTCATAGAAACCCAAAAACCTATATAAGAGAATTTCGAATAATCACATTCCAAAAATAAATCGTGGGCATCGAATGCCATATGGATTTCTCATAATCCAAAACAATAACATTATGAACATAAGTCACTGCTACTTGTCTGAATTTATGAATCATAATGATCGCAAAATTAAATATCCCCATAATTCATAACTCTCATTCGACATACTATCTCAACTAAAATCCACTATACCATAAAAAGGCTCGTAAGAAATTATCCGCAATATGCCTCTAATAAACCCGAAACTATGGGAGAATGCTAGGGAGTCAAATTGTCATCTCAATTTTCTACGGATTTGGAGATATAGACTTAGCATTCCATTTGAAATGAAATATCAAATTTACTATAACAATTAACTTAACCAACAGTAACTACAACATTATCGGGAGTCAAACTGTGTAGCTCCAGATAATATGGATGGATTCCCAAAAGTCTTACTATTATCTCTCAACTCACTCCAATATGAAGGTATCAACTCATCCCCTTAAATCAACGTCTAACTAGTCATACCAAGCCACATAACCACTAATAATGGAAATTGATGTCAATACGCAACTTGAGTCTATGAATTTGCTTGATCATCCCCGGGACTCAAATATTCGAATTTATAAACTAAACCGCACCCAAATATGAACATTAATGGTTTACTTATATGGCTCAAACAAATATATAGCTACTATTGTCTAGATCCGAAAGACTTAATGAAAATTGACATAGACCACAACTACACATACACGTATGCCAATAATATCTGTCCACTGAAGGTAATAACAAACTGGGGGTGGTAATCTACATATCAAGACTCCATCTTAATTTGAATAATTGAATTGCTGCAACTTTTCAAGTTGTACAACCATAGATATTGTAATTTCTCTTGACACTAAATAATTAACTTACAAAAACTAATTAGAAGATTAGACAAATAACACTAATCGAAACATGCACTTACATGTATAATTTTCATATACTCCTGCGCGTGTTAAACACTAGGTCATCCGCATGACGCCCATATTTATTCTAGCGAAAATCCATAAATTATGCAACAAACTAGTCTCAAATTCCACTCATCCATTAAAGATCTCCATGCATACTTGTCATACTTGCAAATTTTTGCCAATTATCAAGTTTTAGCGGTCCAATCTCCATGACATAACACACATCACACTAATCCAATGTTGATATAAAAATCCTTCCCCTTGCGAACTCTCACGATTCAAAACTGGAAGAGTTGTGCTTTCAAACTGATTATATATCATAAAAGGTACCTTTGCAATGAAAAATATGTTAACGACATAAAACGAACATGGCCAATTCAAGAAAAGGTAAGAGTGAAAATCTTTGTGGTTAATCATAATTTAACAAAACTGAATTACTAGAATCCTAAAATAGTGGATGAGTCCCTACTACTGGAGTCAAATTTAAATCTACAAAATGAGGTAACCACAAGAAGAGTTCTATCATTTATACGTTGTGGTAAAGACTACTAAGGTGTCCCCTTCCTTTTCCATTACGCTTCCACTGCGTTTCTCTAGTAGGTAGTCACAATGTTTGTCCCACATAACAAAAGAAGTTGGAGTCAGAATCTAAGGTCAATTATTTAAAAATGAACAAAGAGACGAATTAAATAAATTCGCACGTGAATGAATGAACTTAAATCGGCTACAAGGGGGTAACTAATACGTCACACGGTGGTATTAAATTTGGTTAAAGACATTGCTAATAGAATGAAACATGAAGTCCAAACAAATAACACAATTTCCAAAAATGGACGACAAGTTCCCATTAAAAAAAAATTAAGGTTGGTTACCTAATAAGCAACAAGCCAATTACTTAATTTAGATGTGAAATTGTCTTTTAGTACCATACTAAAATATAGTTATCCTTGACACCAACGTCAATGTCCAACCGGAGTACAAATAAACCTGGCAATAATACTCCTCAAATAGTATCTATTCGTTTTCAACTACAATTCATACTTATACTGAACAACTCATATAAAAAAATTGGAGGAAGAAAGCTCCAAGATATTACTTTAGATACTAACGATAGTGCCCAACAAGAAAAACATAGTGGTATGTTAGATACTTAGGTCGGGTCGGAACAGTAAAAGTTGAGTCAACATATGACTTAAAGAACATACTTTCAGTAAATCATAAACTCTATAAGATATTAGAGGATAAAATAAACCACTTCCATAACTTCATCTTCAATTTCACGATCATTTCCCATCATTGATACTCTATTCGTATCGTATTGTCTGCTCCTATGAGACCACACATTTTTCTCGAAAGAAGAAGAAATACCTTAACCTGTAACACTACTTGTTAAAGTCGAAGAAATTATTAAAGTTACTAATTCGAGGATCAATGGCCCAAAGTATGTCTGTCGTAGTCAACCTAATCAACAAGATCATTCACTAATAAACCTTTCTTCATGTAGCTATCATCATGGCACCTTTATCCACATCTGTGCTCATGTCCATGACACTTATCGACAAATAATTTTGAAATTGAAGAAGAAGAAACAAGTACTGGAAAGAGAGTTACTATTACCCAATAGAGTAATGAGAATGCGATATATCGCCGCAAAATGTCACCATGCTCTTCCAAAGTTTCGGCGCAATTGCTTATTATCAAGTGCCTAAAACCCAACTAATGCCTCCTATCTCTAGTCGGATGAAATGTTAAAGTAGCTTAAATGAATCTTAGATAAAGAGTACTTAGAAAACTGGAATGAATGTGGGTACTTCACTATATATTCTAATAATAATCGAATGTTGCATATAAAATGCAAAGAATTCTCAACGAATATTGATGGACATCACATAAAAACTAGGGGTTGATATAACTACTGCTCTAACTCGTTCAACGTCATCATCGTCAATGATTCGCACTGGTAGTGTCCTCATGTACTCGACTGGTGCCATCGTCGAATATACATAAAAACAAGGTGAAGCTGGAAACAAAGAATTCACAATTGTGCATAGTCCATTGGGAAGAAATTGGTCTAATACTTAACTCCAAAAATTCGCTTGCATTCTTTCCATTGACACGTCTCCTCAGCGCTTACAATCTTGAAAACTTGAATATTTCTAACCACCCCATTCCGCTGAGCTTAAAGAAATGTCCAAGCACTTCCGAAAATCTGATACGTAAAACAAAACGTCCAAGTCTAATCTGTTAAGCCTACCTTTCCCTCTTAAGGTCAAAAAGGTAACTCACCGTTGAAATTATTGACTGACGAGTGCAGATGCTAAAATCGTCGATCACATCCATGAGGAATGAGACTTGAGGAATTACATATTCGGAAGATTACCCTATATTGTCAGTGACACTAATACCTTAGGGCAAATTATGAGTCTGCTACATTCGAACCATCGTACTATAAGCATCACTAACAATATAAGATTATAGACAAGATCTGAAAACCTAATGCTTTAATATCTAATTGACAAGACCCGCCCCAGATTATCGTAGTAATCTAAGGTAAGTCTTGCGAGGCCTATATTAGAGTATCTAACACCACTTATTCGGTACCAGCTACCTTAGCACGAGCAACCATGAACTTCCACTTCGAACCTACAGAGAAAATAGAAGTTGTAGACTGTCATGCCTCGTACTCTGGACGGTCACGACTTCAGCTGGCAATCCTGAAAACTGGGAAATTTAAAATATAGGGCTCAGAGAAAGACATAAAAATATAAAACGTTATAGTGAGTGAACAAAAATCATAAACTATGTAAGTTTGAAAAAAACTATAATTGTATGCCTTTCCGCTGATTTCTATGAAATAATGTGAGTTCAAGAATCATAAATTGACCTTCAAATAGAGATGGTCTCTCAGAAGTTTTTCCCTAACTTGAGTCGACTATCTATATAAAAACTATAGGTAATGGGCCATGTAAGGTATCCTGAGATCCCCTGACGGCCAGACGAGACACCCTGACCTCCCTTGACTGAACTATCCGGTGATCCGCTTAACAGTCAGTGCATCGATGCAACTAACTAGTACTATCACA
This sequence comes from Geum urbanum, assembly GCA_946800695.1. Taxonomy (NCBI): domain Eukaryota; kingdom Viridiplantae; phylum Streptophyta; class Magnoliopsida; order Rosales; family Rosaceae; genus Geum; species Geum urbanum. Next base: position 49,856,922 of record OX327001.1, on the reverse strand, counting down.
AAGAAAACCCTCCAAAAATAAAATGTTCTAAAATATACTGTAAATTAAACTAAAATACTGAAAATTGAACTCGCTATCGACTGTGAAAATAAAAATATCCAGTCATAGTACTGTGCCATGATTTCCACCAAGCCAAAACCTGTTTGTTGGCATTTCTAATCATTTTTCACTGGTTGCTAATACGACATCCTAAAAAAATTATTATTATTTAATAACTAATTGTTGAAAATCACGATGAATAGCTAAACTCGTATACCAACGAGCATTATCATCGAGAACCTCGCATTCACTAACAACGTACTTCTCAAACTAATGACGAGCTAATCAAATTTCAAATTCAAATAATTGAATCATTTTTATAGTCGCAACATATTCCTTAAATGTTAGGCGACTTAAAGTCTTATCGACAATCGATTCAACAGTTTAATAAAATCGTAAATTATTAAATTAATATATGATTAATCACACATCTTAATCATCAATGTCCAAATCAATTCAATAACCTCTTCATTATATTCGGCAAGTAATTACGAGTAAAACAACATATAATTTTTGCCAAAAATTCCTTCACTGGAGCACCACCGTGGACTACCGCCGGCGGTGCCGGTGAATTTTTCTGGCAACCCTAGATCTATTCTGCTCCAAAAACACAACAAAGAAATTCCTTAACAACAATAAAGTCCAATTCATCCTCTAACTAGTCCAATTTACCTTGAAACCAAAATTTCCCAAAAACTTAAATCCTTCGATTCTCCTTGCTCTGGTCGAATTGAGATGTGTTCTTGGTATCATTAGCTTTGTCTTGAGGAGAGCTTCAAAGCTTAGTAGGTCTCACCCATGAATTTGAGCTCGAAATTGTTACCCTTAAAGTGTAGGGTTTCAGTTTACCGGCGATTCTTCTCTTCCACACCACAATTACATCCTTAATTATTGAACAAGAATTTGGTTTGAGTTCCTTCGTGAAAATTGTAAAGGATTTGGTTTTTGGTATTTTGGAGATTTTTATATCGTTTTGCTCGTAATCGTGTCCCTATTGTAGTCGTAAGGATTTTGAGTTGATTTGAGTATTCTATTTTAGGACGAGGGTTAATTGGGTATATTTTGAGAATTGTGTTATCCTCGTCGATATTTCGAGCCATACGTCTTTCGAGAACGCAGAGTTCTCGACGTATTAGCTCCGTATGTTGTGTTTCAATATGTATTGATCGTACCCCTGTTATTCAGGTGAACGGGTGTGACGACCCGGACCAGAATCAGCAGTATGATCAGCTCACTTCATGTGTTACTGCGTGGTCGCAGAGTTCCGACAGTGTTTGAATCGCCAGACTTGTTAACGACTTAATTATTGGCCAAGAATTGGAGCTGAGTCTCTTCTCGAGAGTCGTTGTACGTGTGATTTTGAGTTCGTGAGTGTTTCCGGATCGTCATTTGGACGATCGAGGAATTAATTATGAATATTTGAAGTTTCGACGGAATCAGATTATAATGGCGGCCTTCTTAACGACTAAATTACCGGACGAGAATTTGGTTTCGGTTTCTTCACGGAAGTTGTTGAGAATTTAATTTCGAGCTCGTGGGAAAATCCGGAGCATTGTTCTGAGTTACGAAGGTTAAGTTGTGAATATTTCCGTTTGTTGATTATTTAGTCGATTTAAATATGTGTTGGTTTGAATAGTTGGCTTTTTATCCGTATGGTCGATGTGTTTGACTTTGGGTGATAATTGAAGAACATGTCGAGTCGAGTTTTTTGCCACGAGAATTATCGTAATCAGAATTACGACGAGAAAGTTACGGATATTCGAAGTTTGTCGAAGAGATAATTACGAAGTTTCCAAAAATGGAAGGCCTATAAATAGAAACCTGCTGTTTTGGGAAAGTCAAAACTTGCCATAAATGGGTTTGACCGAGTTGACCGAGTCAACTCGGTGGAGAGAGGGAGAGTTCGACGGTGGCTCACGGTGCTCCACGGTGGCGATGGATTCCGGCCACCTCCGAGCTCGGGCCTAGTCCCGTTCGGTGCGCCTTGAAGTCCTCGACCCCGTGCCGGCCTCCTCTCATGGTGGAGCTCACGGTGGAGAGAGAAATTTGGAACCAAAGTTTGGGAAATTTTGGGTGATTCGGGTTGCTCGATTTTTGGCCGAATTGAACTACAAGATGTAGTGGGCTTTGAAGCTCTCCTCTCCATGATTCTAACCATGTAACTATGGAGTTCTAATTTTGATTGTGCTTGGAGAATTTTGGATTTGAAATTTTGGGAACAATTCGGTTTCGCTTGAAATTGGATGAGTTAGAGTGAGAATTGGCCTTTGTTGTAGTTGACAAAGTTGCTCAGTGGGTGGTTTTGCATGGAATAGGGGTTGCTCCGCCGAGAAATCTGACATTTGGTGGTGGCGCCGTCGTTGGCGGTGGTCAACGACGGTCAACAGTTTGACTTTCTGGGTTTTCGACAAGTTGCATGTCATTTCACTCGAAATCGCGCCCCGATCGCAGTGGGGAGGTTCGTTTCTCGATTTGAGCATCCGAAAGTACAACGAGGTATTGAGGTGTGATTATCGGATTTTCGACGATTCGTCGACATTGAATTACGTGTTTCCGAAAACGGTGGTTTCTCGTGATTTGATTTGAATTGTCGAGTTATGATTTTGAGAAATGGATTTTGTGGTTATTCAGGGGTTCGTGATCGTTCGTTTGGCGATGGACTTTTCGCCGGATCACGGGTTAACGCGAACTGCGTTACGCTAGTCTGTGAGTGGACAATTTATTTTCACGGATTGATTGCGAGTCTTTTATATACGTTTTACGAACTTGAGCATGCAGATTGATTATGATTTTACGTGCATGTATTTTACGATTATGCATATACGAATATACATATACGAGTATACATGTATATATATTATGTTTTATGCATGTGCATAGAAAAGATTTATGATTTGGTTTACACAGAGTACAGTCTCAGTATGTGTTGTGGTATCGATACACATTGGCTTCTCGGCTGATCCTCGAGTACGCTCCGGGGGGGGGGGGGGACAGATATCCTGACCCGAGGCCTTTCTGGCTAGGAATCACGTGTGGGTCTGGGATCCCGTGATTCAGACTGTGCTATCGTGTGGTAGTCCATGAGAGATTCCGCGATATATTTACGTTGCATGCTCTGTACGTGAGTGGTAGTCAGCGTCTCCTCACGTACCATTTGATTCTCATGCATTTGACTCACATATGATTTTATACGTATATATTACTTGGTGAAAGACATTTATTTTCGTCCACTCACTCTAACAGTTTTCATGTCTTTCCCCTGGGCTTTTTGGTTTCCGTGCCCAGTTTGCAGTTCGGACTCTGGTGTCACACGTTGTGGTCGGAGGCATAGTGCTCGAGCTACCTTGTTTATTCCAGTAGGTTTATTGTTCTACCTACTGTGGTATACGTATATGATTATACATTAGATCGAGGTCGCTCTGAGTATTCCGTTGTATATATTATACGATTTTACTCCGGATTTCAGTAAAGTATAGATATATATTTACTGTTTTACTTTACTGTTGATATATTGAGAAATGAGGATGGGATTGGTGCCCACGGTTTGCTTTTTGTGGCATAGGATGAAGTGTATTTTCCGCGTGCAGGTAATGGTAATTCCACATTAGTAACGAAACTCTGCCAAAATTTCTACGGTTTTTGTTGGTTCGTGTTTTCGAAAGGGTTTGATTCCGGTTCAGGGAGCTAAATCGGGGTTAGGTCCTTTCAGCTTGGTATCAGAGCATTAGGTTATAGGTTCTGTAGACTTCTGTAGTCGTGTTTACTAAGGATATTTGAGAATGTACAGCATGTATGGAATGGTGACCCGACCGGCCGACGGATACTCATCAATATTCTGGGTGTTGTATACTTTCAAATATTTAAAGTTCCATGATTACGTTCCACTTGTTGTGAACGATGTTTTATTCATTAGGATGCCTCCTGACGTGCTTTCCGTGTCGTTTCGGTTGTGGATCCTATTGAGGATCAATCGACGCGCGATTTGCCAGAGAACTGTGGATTTGGATGAGTATGCTGAGTTCAGAGATTTGTGTGGCACAGTTTGCTTGGTTGTGTGTGTGTGAGCGTCTACATGTTGCCTCAGAGCTGAGAATTGTGGCAGTGATGTTTGCCTGCGTCAGATTGTTGTATTTGGTGGGCTGATATTGTGTGAGTTCCTGTTGCGACTCCATGGCCTACATTCAGGGTATTGTTTTTACGGTAATGGTTTTAGCAGGCTACCCAGCATTCGAATGTGGAGTGTTTATCCACCTGAGGCAGAGATGCATTGTCCACATGCTTGTCCCTGTTTGCACGTGTTATGTGGCTTCAGAGGAAGCAGTGCACGAGGTTCGAGATGAGTTTGAACCTGAGCATCAGAGAGAGTCTGATTGTTGTGCCTCGAGACAACCGTGAGGAGCTTAGGGTGCTGCACTCAGTGACGAGGCTATTGAGAAGGAAATGTGTACGCGGTTTTCGATGTGATGGTTTGAGAAAGTGGACTTAGTCGAGATTTTGATGAGGTTGAGTTCCGACACTTCGGGATCAGTGACTTCATCAGGCTGTGGTCCTTTTGATTATGTTGGGGGTCATCAAAACAAGTAGAGGATCCGTTTGGCGATGGCGGAGATCACAGAGTAGCGGATTTGCTCCTGTGGTATTAGTTTGGGCGATCGTTGGTGATCCTTTCACACAGCAGGTGTTGCGGTGACGTGTGTTTGTGGAGCAATTTCAGTTGCCATTGTGGTGGCCAGGAGGGTCACGTTACGAGGGAGTGCCCTCAGCCAGCTGTTTTAGCGGTTCAACAACTCAGAGTTCGCGAGGAGATCCTCATGTTGTACCTGAAGGTTGACCAATGTAGCCTTTTGATGAGTTAATCAGCAATGTCGCTATTAATGTGCGCGGCTAGTTGGGCATGTTGGAGTTCGTGCCACAAACTTGTTTGAGGACAGACTTTTCTCCGAGGTTACTGTTCTTTGATATCCATGGCTATTGTACCTGCATCTCTACTTTCGAGGTTTTCGAGAGTGTTGCATCCATCCAGAGGTTACGAGATCCTTGATGGAGGATATGGCTTAGCTGCGGATCTGTTATAGCTGGACATTGTGGTTTTTGATGTGACTATGTGTATGGACTTACTGACGACGCGTTTGGCTGTGTTTGAGTGCCTCGAGAAGGAGGTTGTGCTTCGACGACCAGATTTCCCCGAGATGTTGTTTCGCGGTGATGGTCGAGATGGAGACAAGTTGTGTGGTTTGTTTAGCTTATGATGTGGATACTATGGTTGTTGTACTCGACATTGGTGACATTGAGGTGGTTCCCGAGTTTCCAGGTGCGTTCCGGAGGAGTTACCAGGTGTTTCTCCAGTTCGGGAGATTGACTACACCCTTGAGCTTGTGTCGAGCGCTGGACTCATTTTACCGACATCTTGTCGTTCGGAGCTAGCGGAGCTGATGGAGCTACAGCTTCGACTCCAGGAGTTGCTGGAGGAGGTTTCAGGAGATTTCATGCGACCCCGCGTAGTTGCGTGGTGTGCTCTTGCATTGGTTGTACGGATGTTGGATGATTCGTCGAGGTGGTGCATTGATTACCGGAAGCCTGATTCGCTTCGGAGGAGAGCGAGTATCCTCCGCTTCGGATTGACAAATGGTTTGATCAGCTTGTGAGAGCTTCAGTCTTGCCGAAGATTGATTTCGGGACCAGATACCATCATTTGAGGTTCGATGAGTCAGTTGTGGCTTGGACGATTTTGGGATCACGGTGCGGACATCAGGAGTTTTTTGTCATGTCGTTTGGTTGACCAATGCCCCCGTAGATTATGTAGACTTGATAGACCATGTGTTCAGACGATTCTGGATGAGTTGCGGTCATGTTCGTTGGCAACGTCCTGATGTACTCCAGGAGTGTGATCCAGTACTTGAAGCAATAGCGAGTGGTTTTGCGGACTTCGCGAGATGATCAGCTGTTTGCGAAGTTCAGCCAGTGTGAGTTTTGGCTGATTAGTATGAAGATTTTGGGTTGTGTGATGCTATCCGAGGGAGTCGGCGTGGATCCTGACCAGTTAGAAGCCGTGTTGATTTGGGGATTGCCCTACCATTGTACCAGAGATCGGGAGTCTCTTGGATTTGACTGGCTATTACCGACGGCTTGTGCAGGATTTTTCCAGATTGCCACTTCACTTTTCGGATGGACGAAGAGGTGTCAAGTTCGAGTGGTTCGATGCACGCGAGGAGAGTTACTTACTCCTGCAGGATTGTTGACCGTTGCTTCGGTTTTGACCTTACTTGACGACCGCGGTGAGTTCGTGGGTTATGGCGATGCATCGAGGTTTGGATTTGGTTACATTTTGATGCTGTGTAGCAGAGCGGTGGCTCATGGTTTCAGACAGTGGAAATTTTATGGGGCTATGTGTCCTATGTGTGAATTGGGAGTTACTGTCCTTGTGTTAGCATCAGAGAGTTGGAGATACTACTGCTATGGCGTGCAGGGCGGTGTAGGACGTACACTGATCACTTGAGTTTCATCCACTTGCATTTTCGGCCAGATTTGGGCTCGAGGCAGTGTAGATGGATGGGGTCGACTAACGACTATGGCTGCACCTTTGATCTTGTTCGGGAAAGGCTAGGGATTGTACCTTGACCATCCGTCTGGGATGTTGTTGCTGATGCATTCAGATGAGAATCAGGAGCTTCAGTGTTTCATGTGTGTGTGTGTGGCTCGAGTTTCCGTTTTAGCCAAGTGTGCGCTACGGAAGCTGAGTTAGTGTGTGATGATGTTGAGGCTCGAGGTTTCACGCGCATTTGGCGCTAGTGATGCAGAGATGTATTAGATACTTCGAGTTTACTACTCGTGACGCAACATGAAGAGCAATATAACAGTTTGTGTGTGCAGATGCCACATTTGTCGACAGGCGATGGCTAGGAGGCAGAGACTTGCCGAGAAGTGTCAGCCATTTGAGATTTTCGGTTTGACGTGGCGTTTGTCGCTGTGATTGTGTGTGTTTGTATGCACTTTGGTTTGTGATACCAGTTGTTAGGCCTTTGTGCACCACTTGACGAACTTGGTACATTTCCTTGTACTTTTCGGGAAAAGATTTCAGTGGCAGGCTGGTATAGCTATGTTTGACGGAGATTATCCATTTCGTGGTGTGCCTATGTCCCAGTTCGCTGACCGAGATAATCAGCTACAACAAAGTGTTGGCGAGCTTTCCAGCGAGCATTGGGGACCAGTTCACGAGTTAGTACCAGTTCTTATCCTCAGATTGGCGAGCGATCTTTGAGGACTATTCAGACCTTGGAGGGCATGTTGTGGACTTCGGTATTGCAGTTCCGGAGGATTTGGGGACCAACAGTTTCAATTGTTCGAGATTGCATGCAATACCATTTTGTTGACCACTATGGTTTTAACGTTCCATGATATCATTTTGTGAACGATGTTGTACTCCACTGTGCTGGAGCGAGTTTGGTTTGAGTTTGAGTTGACATTTGATTCGGATCTTGTGGAATGTGCTACCACGGACTGTCAGATTAGCGGAAATGGGTTGATAATTGCCTAAGTCCGATGTTTGAGCTGTGTTGATATGAGTATGTGAGTTATGTTGATGTGTGTGGACTGAGTTGTGATTTGCCATATTGTTTTGATCCAGATGCGGTCATAGGCGAGTTTGTGTTATGCCGTATGGTTCGGCATCGCCTATATTGTTGGCTTTTGTGTCTGTTGTGTTGTGTTCCGTGTGGCGGAACTATGTTTCAGGTTTGTTGTGTGTTGTGTACCCTATCTGTTCCTTATGCAGGAACACTTGGCTATTATGTGGAGCCAGTTCAGATTTGTGATTTGAGGGTACAGGGATTTCAGCACGGAGCTATCTCCTATTGCGGAGTTTGTTGTCAGAGTTGTTCAGCTGACGTTGTCACTGGAGAGTTGAGCAGTATGCAGAGGCAGTGCTCCTACTTTTAGTCGGCAAACTCAGAAATTTCGATGTCGAAATTTTTTAAGGGGGGTGGATTTGTGAGGACCCGGACCAGAATCAGCAGTATGATCAGCTCACTTCATGTGTTACTGCGTAGTCGCAGAGTTCCGACAGTGTTTGAATCGCCAGACTTGTTAACGACTTAATTATTGGCCGAAAATTGGAGCTAAGTCTCTTCTTGAGAGTCGTTGTACGTGTGATTTCGAGTTCGTGAGAATTTCCGGATCGTCATTTGGACGACCGAGGAATTAATTATGAATATTTGAAGTTTTGACAGAATCGGATTATAATGGCGACCTTCTTAACGACTAAATTACGAGCTCGTGGGAACTTCCGGAGCATTGTTCTGAGTTACGAAGGTTAAGTTGTGAATATTTCCGTTTGTTGATTATTTAGTCGATTTAAATATGTGTTGGTTTGAATAGTTGACTTTTTATCTGTATGGTCGATGTGTTTGACTTCGGGTGATAATCGAAGAACATGTCGAGTCAAGTTTGTTGCCATGAGAATTATCGGAATCGGAATTACGACGAGAAAGTTACGGATATTCGAAGTTTGTCGAAGAGATAATTACGAAGTTTCCAAAAATGGAAGGCCTATAAATAGAAACCTGTTGTTTTGGGAAAGTCAAAACTTGCCATAAATGGGTTTGACCGAGTTAACCGAGTCAACTCGGTGGAGAGAGGGAGAGTTCGACGGTGGCTCACGGTGCTCCACGGTGGCGATGGATTCTGGCCACCTCCGAGCTCGGGCCTAGTCCTGTTCGGTGCGCCTTGAAGTCCTCGACCCCGTGCCGGCCTCCTCTCATGGTGGAGCTCACGGTGGAGAGAGAAATTTGGAACCAAAGTTTAGGAAATTTTGGGTGATTCGGGTTGCTCAATTTTTGGCCGAATTAAACTACAAGATGTAGTGGGCTTTGAAGCTCTCCTCTCCATGATTCTAACCATGTAAGTATGGAGTTCTAATTTTGATTGTGCTTGGAAAATTTTGGATTTGAAATTTTGGGAACAATTCGGTTTTGCTTGAAATTGGATGAGTTAGAGTGAGACTTGGCCTTTGTTGTAGTTGACAAAGTTGCTCAGTGGGTGGTTTTGCATGGAATAGGGGTTGCTCCGCCGAGAAATCTCACATTTGGTGGCGGCGCCGCCGTGGGCGGTGGTCAACGGCGGTCAACAATTTGACTTTTTGGGTTTTAGACAAGTTGCATGTCATTTCACTCGAAATCGCGCCCCGATCGCAGTGGGGAGGTTCGTTTCTCGATTTGAGCATCCGAAAGTACAGCGAGGTATTGAGGTGTGATTATCGGATTTTCGACGATTCGTCGACATTAAATTACGTGTTTCCGAAAACGGTGGTTTCTCGTGATTTGATTTGAATTGTCGAGTTATGATTTTGAGAAATGGATTTTGTGGTTATTCAGGGGTTCGTGATCGTTCGTTTGGCGAGGGACTTTCCGCCGGATCACGGGTTAACGCGAACTGCGTTACGCTAGTCTGTGAGTGGACAATTTATTTTCACGGATTGATTGCGAGTCTTTTATATACGTTTTACGAACTTGAGCATGCAGATTGATTATGATTTTACGTGCATGTGTTTTACGATTATGCATATACGAATATACGTATACGAGTATACATGTATATATATATTATGTTTTATGCATGTGCATAGAAAAGATTTATGATTTGGTTTACACAGAGTACAGTCTCAGTATATGTTGTGGTATCGATACACATTGGCTTCTCGGCTGATCCCCGAGTACGCTCCGAGGGGGGGGGGGACAGATATCCTGACCCGAGGCCTTTCTGGCTAGGAATCACGTGTGGGTCTGGGATCCCGTGATTCAGACTGTGCTATCGCGTGGTAGTCCATGAGAGATTCCGTGATATATTTACATTGCATGCTCTGTACGTGAGTGGTAGTCAGCGTCTCCTCACGTACCATTTGATTTTCATGCATTTGACTCGCATATGATTTTATACGTATATATTACTTGGTGAAAGACATTTATTTTCGTCCACTCACTCTAACAGTTTTCATGTCTTTCCCTTGGGCTTTTTGGTTTCCGTGCCCAATTTGCAGTTCGGACTCTGGTGTCACACGTCGTGGTCGGAGGCATAGTGCTCGAGCTACCTTGTTTCTTCCAGTAGATTTATTGTTCTACCTACTGTGGTATACGTATATGATTATACATTAGAGGTCGCTCTGAGTATTCCGTTGTATATATTATACGATTTTACTCCGGATTTCAGTAAAGTATAGATATATATTTACTGTTTTACTTTATTGTTGATATATTGAGAAATGCGGATGGGATTGGTGCCCATGGTTTGCTTTTTGAGGCATAGGATGAAGTGTATTTTCCGCGTGCAGGTAATGTTAATTCCACGTTAGTAACGAAACTCTGCCAAAATTTCTACGATTTTTGTTGGTTCGTGTTTTCGAAAGGGTTTGATTCCGGTTTAGGGAGTTAAATCGGGGTTGGGTCCTTTCAACAGGATCGAGTGTTTGGCGAGGGATCTTTTGCCAGACTTATATTAATCACGTGTGGGTTTGGGATCCCGTGATTAGACTGTACTATGCGGAGGAGTCCATGAGTGACCCTGTAGGATTTTACGTGCATATTTATGGATCAGGAAAAATGTACCTGGTCGAGATTTTCATGTGCATTGACTCCCTTTATGCTTTTATGAGAATATACTTGGGAAAGACATATTATTATTTTCGTCCACTCACTCTAACGATTTTATTTGTCTTCCCCTGGGCTTTTTCGGTTTCCTTTGCCCAGTTTGCAGTTTGGGTTCCTGTATTGCGTGTCGACTATGGAGGCATAGAGTTCGGATCACACTTCAGTTTCTGTAGGTTTCTTGTTCGACCTACTTGATGTAAATGATGTAAATAGGCGTCGCTCTGAATACTTATGTTTTTCTTCAATTGAGTTTATTCCTGAATGTTTATGGATTTCTTTTAAACCTTTGGTTTATTATATATATGTTGTTGAGAAATCCGAATGGGGAACGGAGCCCCACGGTTTGGCTTTTGTGGAATATTCGAAGTATATTTCTTTGCAGGTTCTAATAATAATTCACATACTTCAAAGCAAACTCTGGAAATTTTTTTTTAAGGTCATGTTTTCGAAGGGGTTTGATTTCGGTTTAGGCAACTAAATCGGAGTCGGGTCCTTTCAGTTGGTATCAGAGCATTAGGTTTTAGGTTCTGTAGACTCTTGTAGTTGTGTTACTAAGGGCATTTGAGAATGTACAACAATTCGGGAGCAATGACCCGAACGACTGGCGGATGCTCATCAATGCTCTGGAGTGTTGTATGCTTTCAAACATTTAAAGTTTCATGATTACATCATTTCTGTCTTCTGACCAATATCTTTTATCTATAGGATGCCTCCTCGACGTGGAGTCCGTGCTGAATAGACTGGGGATCCTAATGAGGATCAACGTACGCGTGACTTGCTTATGCGAATGTTGCGTTTGGAGGAACGTATTGACCCAGTGGCTAAGGCTAGGACAGCGAGAGCAACTGTTTTCTTTGGTTCCCCTGATCCTGAGGTGTGTGAAGCTTGGGTGATTCAGGTTGAGCGTGTTTGTGAGCGCTTGCATTTTACTCCTGAACAGAAAACTGTAGCTGCAGTGGGTTTGCTTGAGTTAGATGCCTACTTCTGGTGGGTTGGTACAGACAGGGTTCCTATTGATACTCCTTGGCCGATGTTTAAAGAGATGTTCATGCGTCAGTATTTCAATCCAGCTACTCAGCAGCGGAAATATGAGGAGTTTACCAACCTGAAGCAGGGGAGTATGTCAGTGCTTGAGTATTGGGATAAGTTCACTCGTTTGTCTCGGTTTACACATGATATGGTGGCATCAGAGGAAGCAAAGTGCAGAAGGTTTGAGTTGGGTCTGAATCTGAATATTAAGGGGACTTTGATCACTATGCCTTGAGATAACTTCGATGAGTTTGTTAGTGCTGCACTCAGATGTGAGGATATCGAGAGGGAGAGATAGATGCAATTTCAGACGCGTCGATTTGAAGAGGCCAGCGTGGACGACCAACGGGACTAGCTCGAGTTCATGCCATGTCTCTACGTGAGGGCAGAGCTTCTCCAGAGGTTATCATTGATACGTTGTACATTTTTGGTCATCCAGTTCTTACGTTACTAGATCCAGGGGCTACACATTCATTCATGTCATATAGATTAGCATCTTTGGCTACTATACCTGCATCTCCAGTCCTTAGTTTGCAGTGAGTGTTGTATCCATCTGGCGAGGTAGTGTGTGTCGGGTGGGTATATAGAGATTGTGAGATTTTTATTGGAGGTTATGGGTTAGCCGTGGACTTGATGCCGTTGGATATCGTGGATTTTGATGTGATTTTGGGCATGGATTTCTTGGAGAACCATTGGGCTGTTCTTGACTGTCACAAGAAGGAGGTTATTTTCAGAAGTCCGGCATACCGAAAATCTTGTTTCGGGGTGAAAAGAATACTACTTTTCCATGTTTGATTTCAGCAATGAAGGCTGATCTGATGATGAGGAAGGGTTGTGAGACTTACTTAGCACATGTGATCGATACGAGTGTTCGCGTACCAGACATTAGTGATATTTCGGTGGTTTGTAAGTATCCAGGTGTGTTTCCCGAGGACTTACCCGGTGTTCCTCCAGTCAGAGAGATTGACTTCACCATCGAGTTACTTCCAAGTACCGGACCTATTTCACAGACACCCTATCGTATGGCACCAACGGAGTTGAGGGAGTTGCAGATTCAACTTCAGGAATTGATTGAGAAAGGCTTCATTCAACCTAGTGTTTCACCTTGGGGTGCTCCAGTGTTGTTTGTAAGAAAGAAGGATGGTTCGATGAGGCTATGCATTGATTATCGGAAGTTGAATCAGGTTACGGTGAAGAACAAGTATCTGCTTCCATGGATTGATGATTTGTTCGATCAGCTGAAAGGAGCTTCTATTTTCTCGAAGATTGATCTCAGGTCTGGATACCATCAGTTGCGGATTCGGGAGTCCGATGTGGACAAGACAGCGTTTCGGTCACGTTATGGGCACTATGAGTTCCTTGTTATTCCGTTTGGGTTGACCAATGCTGTGACGACCCAAACCGGAATTAGTATGTTAATCGGCTTGGTTTGCATATTTTACGAGTGATCATTGTTTGTCGTAATTGAGCAGTTTTAGCTACTTTATTCAAGACTAATTTATTGGGCGAGAATTTGAGATGAGTCTCTTCATGAGAATTGTATTATGAGTGAGTTTGGGCTCGTAGGCGATTTCGGAAAATTTTTTTGATAACCGAGAAATATGTTATGAATATTTGAAGTCCCTTGATTTAGTCGTGTTTATCCGATTAAGTTTGAGTTCTCCGAAACGTGGATGTGATTCGATTTGGACCGTCGATTGTATCGAGCTGCGAGTATAAATATCGGAATAGTCGTAAAATTGTCGAAAATCACTGTTTGGAAGTTTGACTGCCGTTGACTTTGGTTGATCCGCGTTGACTTTTGACTTGTTGGAGAGATTTTGCACCACTGATCGACTTTCTGTTTTCGGCCACTTCAGACCAAATCGTTGGTATGGTTAGCTTCCTCTCATGATTTCCTATTGTTTTGCAATTGGTTTGAGTTGATTTGGTTGAGATTTGAGGGAGAACGAGCTCGCTGAAGTTCTGGGTTTTTGCCGGAATCGGGTGGCCATTTCCGGCCACTTTTGTGATTGGAGGGGATGGGGCTTTTGCTCCCCTCAACCCAAGGAAGCTTTTGGGTGAAGAGGTTTTGAAATTGGTCGCCGTTTGGAGCTCGCCGGAAACCTCGCCGGAATCCACGAATTCCGTGGGTTTCGAGGCAAATTCCGGCCACCGTGAGCCTTGGATGGTAGGGGTCCTTTGAGAGAAGTTGTTGGGCTTGAGGCGAGTATCATTTCTGGAAATTTTGGCCAGAATCCGTCACTGTTGACGCTGGGCCGCCGGCGGCAGCGGCACTCCGGTGAAGGGTTGACTTTTTAGATTTTTGTCAAGTTTTATACCGTTTTGCTCGTAATCGTGCCCTGATCGTAGCCTTGAGGTTTTCGAGTTGATTTGGTTGGCGGATTTTGTGTCGAGGGTTTATGGGGAGTATTTTGGGGTTTTCGGCGATTCTTTTGTTTCCGAGTTATATATTTTCTGAAATTGTTGGTTTCCGAGGTGTGGTTCAGTGTATTGAGTTGTGATTTTGATCAGTGATATTTTGTGATTATTCAGGGGATCGAGATCGTACGTTGGGCAAGGGATCTTCCGCCGGATCTCGGGATTAGCGCGTCTGTGCGCTGCGCTTATCTGTGAGTGGACATTTATTTTCACTGTCGTAGCGAGTTCTTGGTTTCAGCATTTATTTCCATTACAGTATTGAGATTATTTATTGTTTTTGGAGGTATTATTTTATGTTTTATTGGTGTTGGCATTTACTTTGCATCGATGCATTGACCACTCGGCTGATCACCGGTAGTCTAGTTCCAGGGTTGAGAGATTCCCCTGATGTGCCCACTAGGCTTGAGAGATTAGCCTAGTCTATCACCGTCGGGCTTGAGAGATTCGCCTGACACCTCCACTTATTTTAAGAACTCACATTATCTTTATGATTATGTAAATGGTGAAAGACATCTGTTTATTTTCGTCCACTCATTCTAACGATTTTATTTGCCTTTCCCCTGGACTTTTCGGTTTCCGTGCCCAGTTTATAGTTCGGATTCTGGTGTCGCACGTCGCAGTCGGAGGCTTAGTGTTCGAGCTACCTTTCTTTTTCAGTTGGTTTCTTGTTTAGCCTACTGCTGTGTATTTATGTATATATAGACTAGAAGTCGCTCTGAATACTCCGATGTTCATATTTTCTGATGATTTTCCTGGATTTCTGTAAAGATTATTGTTTTTGCTTATTGCTTTATATTATGATATGATTTTGAGAAATCCGGATGAGATTGGTGCCCACGGTTTGGCTTTTGTGGCATAGGATGAAGTGTGTTTTCAGGTGCAGGTTAATGGAAATTCCACGATATAGTGAAACTCTGCCGAATGTTTTTGACTGTGGAGGCATAGAGTTTGGATCACACTTCAGTTTCTATAGGTTTCTTGTTCGACCTACTTGATGTAAATGATGTAAATAGGCGTCGCTCTGAATACTTATGTTTTTCTTCAGTTGAGTTTACTCTTGAATGTTTCTGAATTTCTTGTAAACCTTTGGTTTATTATATATATGTTGTTGAGAAATCCAGATGGGGAACGGAGTGCCACGGTTTGGCTTTTGTGGAATATTCGAAGTGTGTTTCTTTGCAAGTTCTAATAATGGTTCACGTACTTCAAAGAAAACTCTGGCAAAAAATTTTAAGGTCATGTTTTCGAAGGGGTTTGATTTTGGTTTACGCAACTAAATCGGAGTCGAGTCCTTTCAGTTTAAATGCCGATTATGGCGAATTGGCTTTGAATTGGGGTGCCTAGGTTTATGGGCTTGGTTGGGCTCGAGAAGAGGAGCATTTTGTGGGCTGAATCATTGTTGTTGGTCGCGATCGTTGAAAATTGATTTTCTACTTGTTTATGTAAATTTCGGCCAAACGTCGTCGAAATGGACCTCGGCCAAGTTATGAAAGTTGTAGGGCTTGGTACGAGCTTTCCAACGAGGTATTCATCATTGTCATTGGAGAAGCTATGCCAGAGGGAAGGGGGACCCACATGCCGCTGCCTGTGGAGGCGTGTGAGGGCCACGCGTCGCCGCCCATGACAGAGCTCTTGCGATGCAGGTTGTAGGATTCTTAAACGGGGTTTTCAAGGTTATTTTTAGAGCCGATTTTCATGGTTTTACATGTTCTGACATTATGTGATCTATATGGATAGGACATCGAGATAATGACCCTAACGAGGGTAATTCAGCTGGACCTCACGAGTAGTCGCAGATCTCTGAGTGGACCTTTATTTTCATAGTTGCTAACGAGTTCATACTTTTAAGGATTTCGCTTTACGATATTTTTTCAGAGCGTTTAAATTAGAGGTTTACTTTGTGATGGTTTTATTTAGGTGCATCGATGCCTTAGCTATTTGGCTGATCACCGGATAGCATGTCGGACTTAGTTAAGACAAACATTCTGCCCGACATAGATTGTCTTGGGTTAGAACAAACACCCTAGATAATCCCATCACCTTACTTTTCATACATACAGTCGTTCCGGGTTAGGGAAAACACCATGAATGACCACCTTCATTATATTTCAGTTTATAACATTTTAACTCACATTATTTGTGCATGATACTTCAATTTTATCGATTTACGCAGATTATGTTATTTTTGTCTGCTCACGCTAACATTTTATATTTTAATACTTTTCTGTGGGCTCTTCTGTTTTCGTCGCCCAGACTGCAGTGTTTATCTTGAAAGTGCTTAATATCATTTAAGGTTTTGAGTCCACCAATCATCTCTTTGTCAATAGGTTTTAGGTCACTGTCTGTTTGTATCAGTAGGTTCCAGCTCACTATCAGAATGTTACTTTCTGTGAGGCTCGTGTAAATAGTTGGTTACTCAAGTAGTTGTTGAATTTATTTTTCTTTGTCTTTAGAACTAGTATTTTGTAAATATGTTTTTTAAAATTCCTGAGTTAAATTTCTTGTTTTAGTTTATGACATTTGTTGAGAAATCTGGATGGACATTGATGATCCACGGTCTATTTGTGGAATTTGGTTTAGAAGTGTTCTCTTCTTGTAGGTTTTTGGGTTGTCTCAATTTCAAGGGATGTTATATAATTTTTTTTTACAGAATTTCTTAGATTATGGTAAGTTGTTACGACTTAATCTTAGTTTACTAGCTAAACTAGGGTTGGATCTTTCAAGCACGGCTTGAGTTGATAACCAGCAATCACCACAAAGAAAGAAGAAGAAGAAGAAGAAGAAAAAATCCTTAACCCTAAATACCTAAACTCCACCGCCAACAACCACCTTTCCCGTGGCAGAAAAAATTCCACCGTCGGCCTCTTGATCACAAGATCTAGTCCCTGCGCAAGCATCTATTCCGAATTTCATCAACAAACTACACCTGTGGTCATATCAAGCATAACACCCATTGAGGTAAATTTTCTAACCCCCTCAATTTAGAGTTTAGGTTGGAAAACTTAATTACTACAACACACTAGATCTAGGACTAGATCCCAAGTTGATTTTCATTGTGATATATATATATATATTATGAAGTTATATGTCGAGCAAAGGGGACTTCATCACCCCTTTAATCAAAATTTTTGATTAATGACGGTCCTGGGGAAGTCACGGTATTGAAAAAAATAATCGATGTAAATAACTGATTTTATTGTCAATTGACGTGGTCTGTCCCCACTCTGTCTCATCATAATATCCGCACATCTCAGAGTGAGATAGAATTGTGATGTATTCTCGATCTTTAGAAAGAAGCAGATTCGATGTCTGACTCCTTTACTGATATCGTGAAAGTGACAAAATCAGATATCCATGTTGTAAACAATCATGCAAGATTGAAAGTCCCTATAATTAAGCAAGTTAATGCCACACTTGGGCAAGATAGTGTTTCTCATGTCTATAATGGGCTTGTAACATCGGTCGAAATCCACTGATGAGTTACCTGTTAAAGGCAAGCCGTCAAGGCACAAAATGATTCATTTGTCATCAACACATGAAATTGTTTCTGACTACAGTTATATCTTAGAGTCAACATTAACAACTCTGGGGGACGCCTCAGAGTCAATTATGATGTCAGAGAACAAAGAAATCTCACCAAGTTAAACAAATGCTAGCGTTATTATGGATATATATTCTATGTTAGTTGTTGATGCATTTGCTTATTCCATCGCTCAGGAATTGACGATGATGAAGTGGAACTCACTCTGTTATACATTGTCAACGTATAGTAGATTGGCTGAAAGGAAAGTAGTAATCCAGGCTGAACTAGACTCTCTAAATAAAACGCAAGTTTTCAGTATGGTAGTGCTATGTCCAAATAATGTTAAGCCAGTTAGACATAAATGAGTCTTTGTTTGGAAGCACAATGAGAAGAACTTGAGGCACGCACAAGGTTTCTCAACTCTCTGGTATTGATTATGAAGAAACGTATTCTCCGGTCATAGACATTATTACATTCCGCTACTTGATCAGTTTAGTAGTGTCCGAGCGATTGAGTATTCAACTTATAGATATAGTTACAGCATATCTCTATGAGGATCTTAATTCAGAGATATACATGAGATTGCTGGATGACATGGTTATACCCAATTCAAATAACTATAAACCACAGAATGCTGATGTGATAAGATTAAGACGTCAAAGTCACTACTTGATTAAGAAGAGATACAAGAATGATGAGTTATGCCCATGCGTGTTCATAAAATAACAAGCTTAGGATTTGCCATTGCAGCAATCTTTGTTGATGATATGAACATCATCGGGTCTCTTGATGAGATTAATGAGATAGTGATCTATGCATTTTATGCTTGATTCTTAATGTCTTTCTCTCTACATTTAACTTTATTTTATGCTTAGTAAATATGTTTCTAACTTACTTTATGTTTTTAGGTAGAAATAAAGGAGGAAATAATAAAAGAGGCGTTTCGGAGCTAAAAGCGGGCTAAGGAGAAAAGTTCCTAATTCTAGAGAAGAAATGGTCCGAGGAATGGTCTTCAAATGGTTACTAAAATATATTCCCATATGGTGTCAAGAATTGGAAACCAAATGCCAAATGAAATGGATACCAAAATTGGGGACAAAAAGATGAAGTCATTTCTCCTGTGCGACCCAGGAAAGAGCAAATATGGCGAAATATATGGAGCATATAATGGACGAATTTTGGGAGATATTATATGAATTTTCAGACCTGATTTGAGGGCCAAAATATGTGCAAGAATATGCTAGATTCGGCCAAGAATTATTAGAGAATAAGGAATGCAAGATTTGAAGATATGAAGATTTCCTTTTCCTTGAAGAAAAAGAAAACAGGACAGCCAGGTCACTTAACTTCTAAAATCCGTAGTAAATCTAATTCAATTTCAAATATGGCATTCCTTATATGGATTTTATATCCCTTTGAATAAGATTTCCAATGAAACAAGAATCAGAATTTTTCAAGATCTGGAACTCCAGGAAAACGCGTTTTACTACAACTGGTCAAATTTCCCCGATTTTAATATGGAAGGTCTTGTTTTAGTAGGAAAAACCCTACCCTTCTCCTATATAAAGGGGAGCTCAACTCATTCATGAGAATCACACAATATAGAAGCCAAACCTCTGCCTCAAACACCTTTCCTCTCATACTTAGCAAATTCCTCCTCCAAGGCCGAGCATTCATCTTCTCCACGGATCAAGTGTAATCGGCGCTCTTCGTCTTGCATTTGAGAATCACCACTTGGCGTTTGCAGTGCTCTTCACGGAACAAAAAGTTTAATAATGAGCTTCTCTACTTCATCTCTTCCTTGTAATTGATTTTGTTTAAGTATGATTTTAATAAAGTTTGACAAAAGGTTATATGTTTCAGATTTACTTTAGTATCTTCCATGTGTTCTTAGTTTTTAACTTTTAATTTGTATCCATGCTTATGTGCTTAAAGCTTCTTAATCTGCTAGGTGATACGCTCTTTGTTCCTCTCTTGCATGTTTTGTATGATCTTTAGATGATTAAGTTGTTGCGCTCTTCGTTTACAATTTAAAAGCATGTCTATGTATTTTAGGTTGAAGATTAAGAACTTCGTTGACACTAAATAAATATGAGCATGAATTGGCTAGGTGGATATAATGTGTCGATCACTTATAAGTATATTATTTAGTGTTTTATTTTCGGTTTAGCAAGCGTGTTTAGGGTTCTTTGTTCTTGTTTGTTTTCTACTTGTCTATGAGTGAAGCATGATAGAATCTAGGATTTCTTAATATGTTTGCTTACCAATTGTTGTTCTTATTTTCGTAGTTAATTAAACCAAACTTTCAAACCCCCTATACCTTTTATTTTATGTTTACAAACGTTGTCATGCATTAGTACCCTCAATCCTCGGTTAAGAACGATCCCTACTTATCAATGCTACATCTACAAAGAAGGGTTTTAAATTGCATACGTGTGAGATATGTGTTGAGTGTCTACTTTGTGTTAATATTTGATGCATGTTTTACGCGTTATCAATTTTGGCGCCATTGCCGGGGATTTTAAAGAATTGTGTGATTATGCTTGTACAATATGTTTATATTTTTCTATTTTCGGAACTGTGCACTGCCCTGTTTTGTGTAAATTATTTGACATAGCTACATGTCTCATAAAAATCTGAAAATTTGCAGGATTATTTGGTTATGTGTCTAGTTTGTGCATTCGGCCGAGCCAATAATTCTAGAAAAAATCGACAAGCAGATGTGTTCAAGTTTGCACGAATCTGGAATTGCATGTGTTCTTTGTAAATATGTGAAATTGCGTAAATATTAAGCATGTATATAAAACCCACGAACTTTTTGTTTATATACTAACACTTGTTCATATTGTATTTCTGCAGCCATGTATACACCTTAAAGGAAAGCTTTGGATTTACATTGAGTACATGAGCTTGGTTGATTAAGTCTCACTCATTGTGAATAGATGGCGCATCTTTTCCTAGTTTAACTCCTAAACCCCTTGTGATGTGTGGATTTCATCACCACACACCATAACCTAAGTGAAGTTATGGACATGAGGTTGAGGGCGCAGTCTACTATGGACTTGAGGGAGTGTAATTTTTTGAAAGATTGGTTGAATGCCGGACATGGTGTCTAGAAACGGGTTATGACTGGTGACAGGTTCTGGATCTAAGAAAGACTTGCATCAATGGAGTATATACCAATGATCATGTGAGTGGATGAACACTTATCTTTGAGTAAGATATCTTTTGTGACTTGGTGTCTAGAAGGTGACGGTTTCTATGACGGGTTCTGGATCCGAGATCTCAAATCGGTCCTACCTCTCGTGGTCTCTCTTGCTAACTGGCCAAGCTCATTAAAAGTTGCCCAAAGAAGATAAGGACTAAATCTACTTTCCATGATCGGTAAGCCTCGGGGTGCATTGTCGAAATTAGTCCTGCCTCTCGCATTATCTCTATCCCCAACTGGCCATGTTTATCGATTGAACCAAGACCATTCGATTGAAAGTTTATACTTTATCGCGCGGGTCGCACATCCTTTGAACGACCTAAAGATCAAGCCAGTGTACTCTCTTTAAATCCGAAGTGCACTCAAAATGCCCAATACTTGTGCATAAATCGTGTGAATAGTGTGTTGCACCGAAATCTTGTAAATATACACTAATTAAAACGTTGCATTAGTCTGCGTAACCTTCTGGCGGCTTTGTGATGCTTGGATTTTATCACCGGGTACCCTAACCTAACTGAAGTTAGGGACATGAGGCCAAAAGATAGGTCACGTTGCATCATTGATTTAGCATTTAACTCTTGTGTTTTCTGCAGGTTCTAACGTTTTCTCTTATGCATTCACTCCATCTTTCACTTAGGTTCTTGTTTGATGCATTTTGAATGAAAGTTTGAATATATTATGCATGAATTTCGTGGATTATGGTATGCTTGCATCTTTTGAGTGAAAATTTGTGTATATGACGTTTTAACTTAGTATATATACAACTAACCCCTGCAGGTACTAAGTACAAGAGGTAAGAACGTGTAAATCCACGTATGACTTGACTTGCATTCAGTTTAGGATGACTTGGAGCCCTTGCATTTCACTTTAGTGTACAAACGTAGATAGTGTGTTTCAAGGAATCTAAAACATAGCTTTTGTGTCTTTATGTGCTTTTGGTGTGTTTTAGTTTATTTTGAATTCATGTGCTTTGTTTTTGTGTGTTTTGAATGAATCCCAACATTTTTGTGATGACCCAGAATAGAGTCAGTATGAGGAATCAGCTTAGTTCATGAGGTTACTGCGTAATCGCAGATTTTTGACAGTGTTTGAATCGCCAGACTTGATAACGACTTAATTATTGGCCGAGAATTAGAGCTGGGTCTCTTCTTGAGAGTCGTTGTACGTGTGATTTCGAGTTCGTGGGCAGTTCCGGATCGTTATTTGGACGACCGAGGAATATACTACGAATATTTGAAGTTTTGATTTAATCGGTTTAATATGTCAGATTTGTTAGCGACTAAATTACCAGTCGAGAATTTGGTTTCGGCTTCTTCACGGAAGTTGTTGAGAATTTAATTTCGAACTTGTGGGAACTTCCGGAGTATTTATCTGAGTTACGAAGATTTAGTTGTAAATATTTCCGATTGATGATTATTTAGTTGGTTAATGTATGTGTTTGGGTTGAACAGTTCACTTTTTATCCGATTTGTCGATGTGTTTGACTTCGGGTGATAATTGAAGAATACGTCGAGTCAAGTTTGTTGCCGCGAGAATTATTGGAATCGGAATTACGACGAAGAAGTTACGTATGTTTGAAGTTTGTCGAAAAGATAATTACGAAGTTTCCATTTTGGGAAAGCTATAAATATTGAACTTGCCTGTTTTGGAAAGTCAAAAGGGAGCATTAATGTGTTGACCGAGTTGACTCAGTCAACTCGGTGGAGAGAAGATGGTGGCGCGATGTCCACGGCTCGCCGGTGACGGTATTCTTTCCGGCCACCTCGGGGGGCGGGGCTGGTCCCATTCGGTGCGCCTCGGTGCCCCCGTCTCTGTGTCGGCCACCACTCACGGCGTGGGTGGCGGTGGAGAGAGAATTTTCGGTTTGAATTGTGAAATTTTGGGGTTAATGGTGGATTTTGATTTCGGCCATGTTGAGCTTAATCAAGTAGTGGGCTTTGAAGCTCTTCTCTCCATGATTCTAACCATGTAAGTATGGAGTTCTAACTTTGATTGTGGATGGAGAATTTTGGATTTGAAAATTTGGTACCAATTCGGTTTTGCATGAAATTGACCTAGTTAGAGTGAGAATTGGCCTTCGTTGCAGTTGACAAAGTTGCTCAGTGGGTGATTTTGCATGGAATACGGGCTGCTCCGCCGGGAAAATTTCAAGTTGGTGGTGGCGCCGGCGGTCAACGGTCAACTTTGACTTTTGGGGGTTTTCGACAAGTTGCATGTCATTTCACTCGAAATCGCACCCCGATCGCAGTGGGGAGGTTCGTTTCTCGATTTGAGCATCCGAAAGTACAGCGAGGTATTGAGGTGTAAATATCAGATTTTCGACGATTCGTCGACATTGAATTACGTGTTTCCGAGAACGGTGGTTTCTCGTGATTTGATTTGAATTGTCGAGTTATGATTTTGAGTAATGGACTTTGTGATTATTCAGGGGTTCGTGATCGTTCGTATGGCGAGGGATTTTCCGCCGGATCAAGGGTTAACGCGAACTGCGTTACGCTAGTCTGTGAGTGGACAATTTCTTTTCACGGATTGTTTGTGAGTCTTTATATACGTTTATAAACAAGAGCATGCAAACGAGATTTCGATTTACATGAACATGTGTTTTACGATTATACATATACGGATATGCGTATACGAGTATACATACACTTATATGTTGTTTCATGCATTTGCATCGAACTATTTATGATTTGATTTACACAGAGTACAGTCTCAGTTACGTTGTTGTATTGATACACTTGCCTCTCGGTTGATCCCCGATGGTAGGCCCACCAGGAGGGGCAATACCCCGACTTGACCGGCGAGGGGCAGTACCCCGGAACCGAGGCCTCTCTGGCTAAAAGTCACGTGGAAGTCAGGGACTCCGTGATTCTGACTGTACTAGCACGGATGTGTCCACGAGTGACCCCGTGAGATTTTTATGCATGCTCCGTACGCGTAAGGAGTTAGAGTCTCCCTCGTGTACCATTTGATTTTTATACATTCGACTCGCATATGTTTTTATAACATATATATATTATGTGGTGAAAGACATTTATTTTCGTCCACTCACTCTAATGATTTTCATGTCTTTCCCCTGGGCTTTTCGGTTTCCGTGCCCAGTTTGCAGTTCGGATTCTGGTGTCGCACGTCGTGGTCGGAGGCATAGTGCTCGAGCTACCTTGTTTCTTCCAGTAGGTTTATTGTTCTACCTACTGTGGTATACTTATATGATTATACATTAGAGGTCGCTCTGAGTATTCTGTTGTATATATTATACGATTTTTCTCCGGATTTCAGTAAAGTAAAGCTATATTTATTATTTTACATTACTGTTGATATATTGAGAAATCCGGATAGGATTGGTGCCCACGGTTTGATTTTTGTGGCATAGGATGAAGTGTATTTTCCGCGTGCAGGTAATGGTAATTCCACGTTAGTAACGAAACTCTGCCGAAATTTTTATGGTTTTTGTTGGTTCGTGTTTTCGAAAGGGTTTGATTCCGGTTTATGGGAGCTAAATCGGGGTTGGGTCCTTTCAGCTTGGTATCAGAGCATTAGGTTATAGGTTCTGTAGACTTCTGTAGTCGTGTTTACTAAGGATATTTGTGAATGTACAGCATGTCTGGAATGGTGACCCGACCGGCCGGCGGATACTCATCAATATTCCGGGTGTTGTATACTTTCAAATATTTGAAGTTCCATGATTACGTTCCACTTGTTGTGAACGATGTTTTATTCATTTGGATGCCTCCTTGACGTGCTTTCCGTGTCGGTACGGTTGTGGATCCTATTGAGGATCAATCGACGTGCGATTTGCCAGTGAACTGTGGGGTTGGGTGAGCATTCTGAGTTCAGAAAATTGTGTGGCACGGTTTGCCTGGTTGTGTGTGTATGTGCGTCTACATGTTGCCTCAGAGCAGAGAATTGTGGCAGTTGATGTTTTGCCTGAGTCAGATTGTTGTATTTGGTGGGCTGATATTGTGTGAGTTCTGGTTGCGACTCCATGGCCTACTTCCAGGGTATTGTTTATACGATAATGGTTTTATCAGGCTACCCAGCATTTGAATGAGGAGTGTTTACCCACCTGAGGCAGAGATGCATTGTCCACATGTTTGTTTCTGTTTGCACGTGTTATATGGCTTCAGAGGAAGCAGTGCACGAGGTTCGAGATGAGTTTGAACCTGAGTATCAGAGAGAGTCTGATTGTTATGCCTCGAGACATCCGTGAGGAGCTTAGTGTGTTGCACTCAGTGGCGAGGCTATCGAGAAGGAAAGGTGTACGCGGTTTTCGATGTGATGGTTTGAGGAAAGTGGACTTGTCGAGATTTTGATGAGGTTGAGTTCCGACACCTCGGGATCAGTGACTTCATCAGGCTGTGGTCTTTTCGATTATGTTGAGAGTCATCAGATCAAGCAGAGGATCCGTTTGGTGATGGTGGTGATCACAAAGTAGCAGATTTGCACCTGTAGCATGAGTTTGGGCGATCGTTGGTGATCCTATCACGCAGCAGGTGTTGCGGTGATTTGTGTTCGAGGAGCACTCTCAGTTGCTATTGTGGTGTCCAGGAGGGTCACGTTACGAGGGAGCGCCCTCAGCCAGCTGCTTTAGCGGTTCGACAGCTCAGAGTTCACGAGGAGATCATGATGCTGTTTCTGGAGTGACCAACGCAGCCTTTTAGATGAGTTATTCAGCAAGTCGCGATTGACGTAGGCGGCTAGTTAGGCATTTTGGAGTTCGTGCCATGACCTTGTTTGAGGACAGACTTTTCTCCGAGGTTACTGTTGTTTGATATCCATGGCTATTGTACCTGCATCTCCACTTCCGAGGTTTTGGAGAGTGTTGCATCCATCCGGAGGTTGCGAGATCCTTGTTGGAGGTTATGTGTTAGCCGCGGATCTGTTATAGCTGGACATCGTGGTTTTGGTGTGATTGTGAGTATGGACTTACTGACGACGCATTTGGCTGTGTTCGAGTGCCTCAAGAAGGAGGTTGTGTTTCGACGACCAGACTTTCCCCGAGATACTGTTCGTGGTGATGGTCGAGCGGATGATGAAAAGAGTTGTGTTGTATGCTTAGCTTATATTGTGGATACTTCGGTTGCGGTGCCTGACATTGGTGACATTGAGGTGGTTCCCGAGTTTCCAGGTGTATTCCGGAGGAATTATCAGGTGTTCCTCCAGTTCGGCAGACCGACTACACCATTGAGCTTGTATTGAGCGCTGGACTCATTTTACCGGCATCTTGTCATTCGGAGCCAGCGGAGCTGTTGAAGCTACAGGTTCGACTCCAGGAGTTGCTGGAGGAGGTTTCAGGAGATTTTATGTGACCCCGCGTATTTGTGTGGTGTGCTCTTGCATTGTTTGTACGGATGTTGGATGGTTCGATGAGGTGGTGCATTGACTACCGAAGCCTGATTCGCTTCAGAGGAGAGTGAGTATCCTCCGCTTCGGATTGATGATTGGTTTGATCAGTTCACGAGAGCTTCAGTCTTTTTGAAGATTGATTACGGGTCCGGATACCATCAGTTGAGGATCAATGAGTCAGATGTGGTTTAGAAAGCTTTCAGATCTCGGTGCGGGCATCAGGAGTTCTTGGTCACGCCATTGGTTGACCAATGCCCCGTAGTTTTTACAGACTTGATGGACCAGGTGTTCAGACGATTTCTGGACGAGTTTACGGTCATGTTCGTCAGCAACATCCTGATTTACTCCAGGAGTGTGGGCCAACACCTAAAACAATTGCGAGCGGTTTTGCGGCCCTTATGAGATGATCAGTTGTTGGCAAAGCTCAGCAAGTGTGAGTTATGGTTGATTTGCATGAAGATTTTAGGTCACGTGATGTTAGCTGAAGGAGTCAGTGTGGATTCCGATCAGATGAAAGCCGTGTTGATTTGGGGATTGCTCTACCATTATACCAGAGATCGGGAGTCTCTTGGGTTTGGCAAGCTATTACCGAGCGCTTGTGCAGGATTTTCCCGGATTACCATTTCACTTTCTGGATTGACGAAGAAAGTGTCAAGTTCGAGTGGTTCGATGCACGCGAGGAGAGTTATTTACTCCTGAAGGATGGTTGACTGTTGCTTCGGTTTTGACCTTACCTGTCGACCGCGACGAGTTCATGGGTTATGGCGATGCATCGAGGTTTGGATTTGGTTGTGCTTTGATGTTGTGTAGCAGAGCGGTGGCTCATGGTTCAGGCAGTGGAAACCTTATGTAGCTACATATCCTATGTATGATTTGGGTGTAGCTGTCCTTATGTTAGCATCAGAGAGTTGGAGACACTACTGCTATGGTGTGCAGCGCAGTGTAGGACGTGCACTGATCATTTGAGTTTCATCCACTTACATATTCAGCCGGATTCGAGCTTGAGGCAGTGTAGGTGTATGGGGTCAACTAACGACTATGGCTGCACCTTTGAGCTTGTTCGAGAAAGGCTAGTGGTTGCACTTTGACTATCCATCTGGGATGTCGTTGCTGATGCATTTAGTCAGAAACCGGGAGATTTAGTGTTTCATGTGTGTGCGGCTCGAGTTTCCGTGTTAGCCGAGTTGCGCTACGGGAGCTGAGTTTGAGTGTGATGATGTTGAAGTTCATTGTTTGCGTGCGATATGCAATAGTGGTGCAAAGATGTGTCAGATGCTCCGAGTTTTCTACTCGTGACGTAACCTGTAGAAGAACGTAGCAGCTTGTGTGTGCAGATGCCACATTTGTCGATAGGTGATGGCTAGGAGGCAGAGACTTGCCGGAGAGTTACAGCCATTGGAGATTTCTGATTAGAAGTTGGAGTTTGTCACTGTGGTTTTTGTGTGCCAGTATGCACTTCGGTTTGTAATACCAGTTGTTAGGCCATTGTGGACCATTTGATGAACTTAATACGTTTCCTTGTACTTTTCGGAAAAGATTTCAATGGCAGGCTGGCATAGCTGTGTTTGACGGAGATTGTCCATCTATGTGGTGTACCTGTGTCCCAGTTCGCTGACCGAGATAATCGGCTACGACAGAGTGTTGGCAAGCCTTACAGCGAGCATTGGGGACCAGATAACAAATTAGTATCGGATCTTATCCTCAGATTGGTTGGTGATCTTAGAGGACTATTCAGACCTTGGAGGGCATGTTGTGGCCTTGTGTATTGCTGTTCCGAGGGATTTGGGACCAGCAGTTTCAGCTGTTCGAGATTGCTTGCAGTACCAGTTTGTTGACCACTATGATTTTGACGTTGCTTGATGTCATTTGAGGATGATGTTGTACTCCACTGTGCTGGAGCGAGTTTGGTTTGAGTTTGAGTTGACATTTGATTCAGATTTTGTGGAATGTGTTACCACAGACTTTTGATTTAGCAGAAACAGGTTGATAATTGCTCGAGTTCGATGTTTGAGCTATATTGATATGAGTGTGTTGAGTTGTGATTTTCCATGTTGTTTTGATCTGTATGTGGTCATAGGCGAGTTAGTGTTGTGCCGTATTGTTTGGCGTCGCCTATATTGTTGGCTTTTGTGTGTGTTGTGTTCAGTATGGCGGAACTATGTTTAAGGTTTGTTGTGTGCTGTGTACCCTACTTGTTCCTTATGCAGTAACACTTGGCGATTGTGTAAAGCCAGTTCAGATTCGAGATTGAGGGTACAGGGATTTCAGCACGGAGCTATCTCCTATTGTGGAGTCTGTTGTCAGAATTGTTCAGTTGACGTTGTCACTGGGGAGTTGAGCAGTATGCAGAGGCAGTGCTCCTACTTTGAGTCGGCAGATTTGAAATTTCGAGGTCGAAACTTTTTTAAGGGGGGTGGATTTGTGACGACCCAGAACAGAGTCAGTATGAGGAATCAGCTAAGTTCATGAGGTTACTGCGTAATCGCAGATTTTCGACAGTGTTCGAATCGTCAGACTTGATAACGACTTAATTATTGGCCGCGAATTGGAGCTGGGTCTCTTCTCGAGAGTCGTTGTACGTGTGATTTCGAGTTCGTGGGCGGTTCCGGATCGTTATTTGGATGACCGAGGAATATACTATGAATATTTGAAGTTTTGATTTAATCAGTTTTATATGTCAGATTTGTTAGCGACTAAATTACCGGTCGAGAATTTGGTTTCGGCTTCTTCACGGAAGTTGTTGAGAATTTAATTTCGAGCTCGTAGGAACTTCCGGAGTATTTTTCTGAGTTACGAAGATTTAGTTGTGAATATTTCCGATTGTTGATTATTTAGTTGGTTAATGTATGTGTTTGGGTTGAATAGTTGACTTTATATCCGATTGGTCGATGTGTTTGACTTCGGGTGATTATTGAAGAATACGTCGAGTCGAATTTGTTGCCGCGAGAATTATTGGAATCGGAATTACGACGAAGAAGTTACGTATGTTTGAAGTTTGTCGAAAAGATAATTACGAAGTTTCCATTTTGGGAAAGCTATAAATAGTGAACTTGCCTATTTTGGAAAGTCAAAAGGGAGCATTAATGTGTTGACCGAGTTGACTGAGTCAACTCGGTGGAGAGAAGATGATGGCGCGATGTCCACGGCTCGCCAGCGACGGTATTCTTTCCGGCCACCTCGGGGGGCGGGGCTGGTCCCGTTCGGTGCGCCTCGGTGCCCCCGTCTCCGTGCCGGCCACCACTCACGGCGTGGGTGGCGGTGGAGAGAGAATTTTCGGTTTGAAATTGTGAAATTTTGGGGTTAATGGTGGATTTTGATTTCGGCCATGTTGAGCTTAATCAAGTAGTGGGCTTTGAAGCTCTCCTCTCCATGATTCTAACCATGTAAGTATGGAGTTCTAACTTTGATTGTGGATGGAGAATTTTGGATTTGAAAATTTGGTACCAATTCGGTTTTGCATGAAATTGACCTAGTTAGAGTGAGAATTGGCCTTCGTTGCAGTTGACAAAGTTGCTCAGCGGGTGATTTTGCATGAAATAGGGGCTGCTCCGCCGGGAAAATTTCAAGTTGGTGGTGGCGCCGCCGGCAGCGGCGGTTAACGGTCAACTTTGACTTTTTGGGGTTTTCGACAAGTTGCATGTCATTTCACTCGAAATCGCGCCCCGATCGCAGTGGGGAGGTTCGTTTCTCGATTTGAGCATCCGAAAGTACAGCGAGGTATTGAGGTGTAAATATCGGATTTTCGACGATTCGTCGACATTGAATTACGTGTTTCCGAGAACGGTGGTTTCTCGTGATTTGATTTGAATTGTCGAGTTATGATTTTGAGTAATGGACTTTGTGATTATTCAGGGGTTCGTGATCGTTCGTATGGCGAGGGATTTTCCGTCGGATCACGGGTTAACGCGAACTGCGTTACGCTAGTCTGTGAGTGGACAATTTCTTTTCAGGGATTGTTTGCGAGTCTTTATATACGTTTATGAACAAGAGCATGCATACGAGATTTCGATTTACATGAACATGTGTTTTACGATTATACATATACGGATATGCGTATACGAGTATACATACACTTATATGTTGTTTCATGCATTTGCATCGAACTATTTATGATTTGATTTACACAGAGTACAGTCTCAGTTACGTTGTTGTATCGATACACTTGCCTCTCGGATGATCCCCGATGGTAGGCCCACCAGGAGGGGCAGTACCCCGACCTGACTGGCGAGGGGCAGTACCCCGGAACCGAGGCCTTTCTGGCTAAGAATCACGTGGAAGTCAGGGACTCCGTGATTCTGACTGTACTAGCACGGATGTGTCCATGAGTGACCCCGTGAGATTTTTATGCATGCTCCGTACGCGTGAGGAGTTAGAGTCTCCCTCGTGTACCATTTGATTTTTATACATTCGACTCGCATATGTTTTTATAACATATATATATTATGTGGTGAAAGACATTTATTTTCGTCCACTCACTCTAATGATTTTCATGTCTTTCCCCTGGGCTTTTCGGTTTTCGTGCCTAGTTTGCAGTTCGGATTCTGGTGTCGCACGTCATGGTCGGAGGCATAGTGCTCGAGCTACCTTGTTTCTTCCAGTAGGTTTATTGTTCTACATACTATGGTATACTTATATGATTATACATTAGAGGTCGCTCTGAGTATTCTGTTGTATATATTATACGATTTTTCTCCGGATTTCAGTAAAGTACAGCTATATTTATTATTTTACATTACTGTTGATATATTGAGAAATCCGGATGGGATTGGTGCCCACGGTTTGATTTTTGTGGCATAGGATGAAGTGTATTTTCCGCGTGAAGGTAATGGTAATTCCACGTTAGTAACGAAACTCTGCCGAAATTTTTATGGTTTTTGTTGGTTCGTGTTTTCGAAAGGGTTTAATTCCGGTTTAGGGAGCTAAATCGGGGTTGGGTCCTTTCAGTTTTGGCTAAAGTATCTTGCATTTCTTGTGTATCCTTTTGATACTAACACTTGGTCTTTGGTGGATGCTCAGAATTATGAATGACCAACCCTAGTCCATGAGAAATTCTACTATGTAATCGCACTGTGACCATTTCAAATAACGAGTTGGAAGATCTTGATCAACCTATAGTTGAGGACGCAGTTGACTCACCAAATTCATCACCAAGATCATCCCAGCATTTTGAGCATTTAGTAGAGCAAGAGCAACAGCAAGAAGCGGAAACGATGAACGGCCTGAACAACAACAACATTGTCAACAACGTTGTCAACAATAATGCCAACGTTGCAAGGCAAACTCTTCGCCAACAAACCTACTCAACGGATTGGAGTAGCAGCCCCTCATGCATTTAGTTTCCTGTTCCTCAAGAGGACAAGAAGGATATTGAGCTCAAGAGTGGATTTCTCCATCGCCTTCCAATCTTTCAAGGGATGGCGCATGAAGATCCTAACATGCATTTGAGGCAATTTCAGTTTGTTTGCTCGAGTATGAAGCCCACGGATGCAGATGATGAGCTATGAAGTTAAAGGCGTTTCCATTCACTTTGAAGGATAGAGCACAAACTTGGTTCATGGAGCTTCCACCAAATCACATCACTACATGGAAGCAACTTGCGGATGCTTTCTTGAGCAAGTACTTTCCGGCCTCAAAGATCACTGTTTTGAGGAAGAAGATTACTGGAATCGCACAAGCTACGGATGAGTCATTTGGTCAATATTATGATCGCTTCAAGGTTCTTTGCGCCACTTGTCCCTCCCATGGTTTCTCTGAGACTAATTTGATGAACTACTTCTATGATGGACTCAAACCGATTGATAGAGAGCTTCTTGATGCTGCTGCAAATGGGGCCTTCATGGATTTAGATGAGATAAGAGCTCGTGCACTCTTGGAGAACCGAGCTAACAATGATGCTCAATATGGGATGGCTCCAAGGAAGACTGTTGCAGAAGTGAGTTCAGCTAAGACTACTGCGGATGACAAGTATGATAAGCTTTCTGACTTGATGGAGCAAGTGCTGGAACTTGAAGTGAAGAGACAAAAGGTGTCTCTTGGCCAACTTTGTGGCATTTGCCATTCTCAAGGCCATCTAGGTGATCAATGTCCTACTTTGGCCGAGCAACCACATGAAGAACAAGTCAATGCCATAAGAGGATATCAAGGAGGCCAACGCCACAACAATTACAACAACTTTGGTAACCGTGATCATCCTGGTTTCAAATGGAGCAGTAATGAGGGATGTTTGAACCCTCCATCAACACAACAACAAGGTTACCAACGTCCCCAACAATAATACAATGCACGGCCACCATTGGCCCCAACGCCATAAGTGCCTTTGCCTCCTCCGGTTCAAACATTCACAAATCTGGATTATGACAAGATGATTGCTCAACTGTCTGCCTCAACTCAAGTTCTCCTGGATGGACAAAAAGAAACAAAGGCAACGTTGGATGCACATGGTCAAGACATAACCGAAATTAAGAAGAAAATGGGCCAACTTGTGGACTTTATGGGACATATTAGGACCACTGGACAACTTCCCTCTCAACCAACGCCACCTACAAGGAATGTGAGTGCAGTGACTACAAGGAGTGGGAAGATTTTTGAAGAGCCAAAGCTGAAGGCAACGTCATCACAAGCTCATGACATTGTGGAGGATGTTTTTGAAGAAGATCCTTCTACAAAGGAGCTTGAGAAGAAGAATGTGGCGCCATCTAAGCCACCATCACCATCACACCCGACCCCAAACAAAGGTATTAACTCTATCCCTTCAAGTTTAGTTAATACGAATGCTTCGTTTGCTCGTGCACCATTTCCACACAGGTTATCCAAATCAAAGAAAGATGATCAATACGATGAGATCCTGGACATCTTTCGGAAGGTGCAAGTGAATCTGCCTTTAATTGAGTGCATCAAGCAAGTACCCATCTATGCCAAGTTTCTGAAAGAGCTATGCACACAAAGGAGGAAAACGAGAGTGAAGGAGGTTGTGAAGGTGAATGCAACAGTTTCTGCAGTGTTGCAACGACGGCTACCCCCCCCCCCCCCCCCCCCCAAATTGAAGGATCCTGTGAGCTTTTCTGTCCCTTGTGTGATTGGTGACACCAAATTTGAAGATGTCATGCTTGACTTGGGTGCATCCATCAATGTTATGCCTTACTATTTGTATGCGTCCATGGAGCTTGGTGAGCTTAAGCAAGACAACGTCATTATTCAGTTAGCCGATCGTTCTCACAAGTATCCAAGAGAGTACGTTGAAGATGTTCTTGTG
The DNA here is from genome assembly GCA_946800695.1 of Geum urbanum. Lineage (NCBI taxonomy): Eukaryota > Viridiplantae > Streptophyta > Magnoliopsida > Rosales > Rosaceae > Geum > Geum urbanum. The sequence continues at coordinate 49,823,467 of OX327001.1, read as the reverse complement.
CAAGTCAACAACTTGATATTCCCTGCAGACTTTTACATTGTTGACATGGACGAGAGTCCATTGAACACAACACCACTTTTACTTGGACGTCCCTTCATGAGAACCGCAAGAACAAAGATAGATGTGTTTGAAGGTACGTTCTCCATGGAGATTGATGGAGAAAAGATCGAGTTCAACATCCTTGATGCTATGAAGGTTCCCACTACTACTGTCAACTCATGCATTTCGTTGGACTTAGTGGAGGATATGGCACAGTTGCATTTGGACACTATTAGAGAGGATGAGCTTGATACTGTACTTCAGGATGGAATTGGGCTGACCTACACTAGGGATGACGCCCTAATAAACGTTTTGATTGAAGTTCTAAAGCCCAGAGTTAGAGAAATGGCGTTGGCACTTAATGAGGCAGCCTTTGTGACGTCTAGACCACCCCCTATTCCCTTGGTCTATGGTGAAAACAAGCTTGTTCCCTCCATCATTCAAGCACCAGAATTGGAACTTAAGGTGTTACCGGATCATTTGAAGTATGCTTACTTGGGTGACAATGAGACTTTGCCGGTTATCATCTCATCAACGTTGGAGGAAGAGCAAGAAGCTAAGCTTGTTTGAATGCTTCAAAACTACAAGCCCGCCATTGGTTGGACACTTGCGGACATCAAAGGTATCAATCCTGCTACTTGTGTTCATCGTATTCTACTTGAAGATGAAGCTAAGCCATCTTGTGAGGTTCAAAGGAGACTCCATCCACCAATGATGGAGGTTGTGAAGAAGGAAGTCATCAAACTCTTGGATTGTGGGGTTATCTATCCGATTTCGGACAGCCATTGGGTCTCACCTGTGCAAGTTGTTCCTAAGAAGTCCGGAATCACCGTTGTCAAGAACGCGGAGAATGAGTTAGTGCCTCAACGAATTGTCACTGGACATAGAGTTTGCATTGACTATAGGAAGCTCAACGCAAGCACAAAGAAGGATCATTTCCCTTTGCCATTCATTGATCAAATGCTTGAGAGGTTAGCTGGTTATTCCTACTATTGCTTCCTTGATGGATATTCGGGTTACTACCAAATCAGCATCGCGGAAGAGGATCAAGAGAAGACAACATTCACATGCCCTTTTGGAATGCTTGCATATCGACGGATGCCCTTTGGATTGTGCAATGCCCCAGGTACGTTTCAACGTTGCATGCTTTCTATCTTTTCTGATTACATTGAGAAAATAATTGAAGTATTCATGGATGACTTTAGTGTTTTTGGGAAAGATTTTGATGCATGTTTGGAAAACTTAGATCGAACTAATCTTGCAGAGGTACGTTGAAACAAACTTAGTGCTTAATTGGGAGAAGTGTCACTTCATGGTGACTCAAGGGATTGTTCTTGGACATATTGTTTCGAAAAAAGGGATTGAAGTTGATAAATCAAAAGTAGATCTTGTGAAGTACTTACCCTCTCCGACTTCGGTTAGAGAGATTCATTCTTTTCTTGGACATGCAGGTTTCTACAGGAGGTTCATCAAGGACTTTTCCCACATCTCACGTCCATTGTGCAAGCTACTTCAAAAAGACACTCCATTTGTGTTTGATGAGGATTGTAACGTGGCATTCACCAAGTTGAAGGAGTTGCTTACCAGTGCTCCTATTCTTCAAGCGCCGGATTGGTCTCTTCCCTTTGAACTCATGTGTGATGCTTCAAATTATGCCGTTGGAGTTGTTTTAGGACAAAGGAAGGATAAGAAACCCTACGCCATCTACTATGCCTCAAGAACACTTGATGATGCTCAAGCCAACTACACAACAACCGAAATGGAGATGCTAGTTGTGGTCTTTGCATTGGACAAGTTTCGATCCTATCTACTTCAAAGTAAGGTTATAATTTACACTGATCATGCTGCTTTGAAGTATTTGATGCAGAAGAAGGATGCAAAGCCTAGGCTCATACGTTGGATACTACTTCTCCAAGAGTTCGATGTGGAAATCCGAGACAAGAAGGGAGTTGAAAACGTGGTAGCTGACCATCTCTCACGAATTGTGCATGAGAAAGAGGCCGTGGCTATTGAGGAGAACTTTCCGGATGAACAACTCTTCGGAATTAAGGTAAGTCCTTCTGAAACTCCATGGTATGCAGATATTGTTAACTACTTATATTAGTTACTGGTGAGTTTCCATCTTCCATGCCAAGAGCTCAACGAGATAGACTTAAGACTAATGCTAATTCGTTTATTTGGGATGAACCTTACTTATGGAAACAATGTGCTGATTTAGTAATTAGAAGGTGTATTCCGGATAGTGAGTTTGCATCTATTCTTGAGTTTTGTCACAATGGAGCATGTGGAGGACACTTTGGTTCGAGAAAAACAACCCTCAAGGTTTTAGATTCTGGTTTCTTTTAGCCTAACCTATTTCGTGACTCTAATGACTTTTGTGCTAAGTTTGATAGGTGCCAAAGATCCGGAAACATTGGTGCGAGAGACCAAATGCCACAAAACTACATGATCAATGTCGAAATTTTTGATGTTTGGGGCATTGATTTTATGGGATCCTTTCCTTCTTCTAATGGTTTTACTTACATCTTACTTGCTGTGGATTATGTTTCGAAATGGGTGGAAGCAAAAGCCACACATACTAATAATTCGCGAGTTGTTGCAGATTTCCTCAAGACTAACATCTTTTCAAGGTTCGAAATACCACGTGTTCTAATTAGTGATGGAGGGAGTCATTTTTGCAACAAGACCGTAGAAGCGTTGATGAAGAAGTATGGCATTACACATAAGGTCTCTACACCATATCATCCACAAACCAATGGAATGGCGGAAGTATCCAATCGCGATATCAAGATGATCTTGGAGAGAACTGTCAAGCCAAATCACAAGGATTGGGGCCAATGTTTGGATGATACATTATGGGCTTATAGGACGGCATACAAGACTCCCATAAACAAGGCCCATAAACATGTCACCCTATCGACTTGTTTATGGGAAGGCTTGTCATCTTCCGGTGGAGTTAGAGCATAAAGCATGGTGGGTGATCAAGAAATTCAACATGGACAAGGATGAGGCTGGTTTACATCGAAAGCTTCAACTTTGTGAGCTTGAGGAGATCTGAAATGAAGCATTTGACAACGCATGGATCTACAAGGAGAGGACAAAGCGAATTCATGACAAGATGATCCGTACAAAGAATTTTTCACCCGGAGAGAAGGTTTTGCTATTCCATTCAAGACTTAGACTCTTTTTCGGGAAAGCTACGCTCAAGATGGATTGGTCCTTACATTGTGGTACAAGTATTTCCTCATGGAGCTGTCGACATCATGACTTTGGACACCGAAAAAGTATTCAAGGTGAATGGCCAACGTTTGAAGCATTACTATGAGAACTTCAAGGAGCATGACGTTGAAGAAGTGAAGCTCGTGGATCCCCCTCTTTCAAACACATGAAGATACATCACGTCTAGGCTGGAAGACGTTGAAAAACAAGCGCTTGTTGGGAGGCAACCCAATGGAGGAGTCTTCAAACCAGATTTGCATTCTCTTCCCTTATCTCTTTTATTTTCATTGCTTTAGTTTATATAGTTAGTTTTCGTAAATCCTAGCCTTCCATCTTGAATTCTATGCTTTACTTTAGTACATTGAGAACAATGTAGAGTTTAAGTGTGGGGGAAGGGGTTTACAACTTTATTAAGTCATAAATTGTAAAATCGGGCGGACAATGAAACTTTCCGGCGGATGATGCGCTAAAAAAAAACTAATTAGTGTATTCGAGTCTAATTTAGTGTAAGTGGATGAATACTTATCTTTGAGTAAGAGATCCGAGATGTTTTGGTGTCTAGGAGATGACGGTTTCTAGGACAGGTTTTGGATGTGAGAAAAGACAAGTTTGAAAATCACTCATACCTCTCTTAGTCTCTCTTGCCAACTGGCCAATTCATTAAGATTGCCCAAATAAGATGAGGACTAAATCTACGCTTGTTTGAGAGTCTTGAGTCTTTTTGATTAACTTAGTGTTTTAAAGAGTCTTAGGATGCCCTTAGTTAGTCGATGATGAAATTGGACCGAAAAGAATACAAAAATGGTGTTGCATATCATTAAGGATGAATTCATGTGCTAATTGAGATATCTTTTGAGTGTTATGACATGTAGTAGATATGGTTTGTAAACTTGGTACAGAAATCGCATGTTAGAATAAGTTGTGAATCATATGAGCCTTAAGTGAGATTTTGAGCCTTGAACACTTCTTTTGAGTGAAATTTCATGCATATTAGATATAGGTCTCAAAATCATACATATACTCACTTGCCATAGATCTTAATGAACTAGAGAATACTAGAACTTACTCATGTCAATTTGCAAAACTTATAGTTGATACATACTCTGATTTCGGATATGATTAAAGGCACTTAGGTTTTCCACCACTTTGCCAAATTGTCATGTGTCTCATATGTGCGCACGAGTTGCGACACCCCTAGATAACCCATTTGAGCCACGTTAAGCCTTTCTTTCATTTACCATATAAGCCTAAACACTTAAACCTAGTGTAGAATTTTCATACCCTTGTTCTAAAGACTTGGTGGGATTTTTGAAGCTAAGTACATAGAGATGGTATGAAAACTATGAGGAAGATGTGTGTATGGGGATAGACTTGTCCAAATAGCTTGAAAAAGATTGTGTGATTGCCGAAAAATACAAAAAAATAAATAAATTCAAGAGCAAGAAAAGAAAAAGAAAAAAAAAATCAAAAGCTCTCCGGCAATATGTTTTTAGTGTACATTGTTTGGATTAATGTTCCCCATACTTGTGGATTTGGAGTTTGTTATGAATTGAAGGCCCAATAATAAAGAAATATGGCATTTGTCCTGTTTACAAAAGCTCAAGGGAAGTTTAAAATGAAGTTAGGGTCCAAAAAGATGAAATCTGGCCCGTGTACTTAGGGTTTGACCTTGGTGACGTTTTGGAAAGAGGATGAACGAATTTGATGATGCTTTGGTGCTTTAACTAAGTCTTTTGAATGTTCTTAACCACCACACATCTAAATTTTCGAATGCCTTAGCCTTAGCTCCATTACAACCCTTTAAAAGTCTTTTATGATCCTTAAGATGAATAGCATTCAATCTGTGGAGTAAATTGCATGAGTAAGCATATGGTTTTGGTTCATTTGTGCAAGTAGTTGATTCTATTTCGTTGCATATTTAAACACTTTGAGAGAACCCTTTGTATGAGTGGAAATATGATGAGAGCATCCATGTGAGTTGATTTGAACCTTATTCGGAGCATGCACAGACTTAAAATCACCATTGTTTTCTCCATGTCTTACTTGTCCATAACATGATTATATCTCTATTCTCTATTGAATTCTATGAACATTCATGCTTAATTCACCATATACTTAAAGAATTTCTGAGACAAATTCAACTAAGGGCTTAGTTTTGTTTTACTTAGTGTTTTGTTGCGTTTTCAAACATGATTACATGAGAATTTGCGGCTTTGAAATGAAGAAACATCTAAGTGTTTGCGAATAATGTATGACATTTTCCTTTATTGATTCTCTTTGATTTTCGTGTCCGTAGTTTTGTTTTGTATTTGCTAAGGGACTAGCAAAGTCTAAGTGCGGGGGAATTTGATCTACGCATTTTATGCTTAATTCTTATTGCCTTTCTCTCTACATTTAACTTTGTTTTATGCTTAGTAAATATTATCTGAACTCCGAGATTGAGTTACTAATAAAGGGAAGTCACATTTTGGTAAATTTCTAGGGAGTCTGCATCACATGAAGTATCTTTTGTAGTTGAAGTGTTGTACTATTTTTCCTTCGATCAAGGTTTTGTTTTGCCCATGAGATTTTTGTTTGCTTGACAAAAATTTTAGTGAGACAACAAGTTTTGCGTCATACATTAGGAGCTTGACACAAGGGGGAGGGTGTTTAAAGAAAGTATATTCTGTATCTTCCCGTGTGTGTGTTGTTCTAATTAGATTGAAAGTAAAGATTCTATTTATCCCTGATTTAGAGGGATACTGATTGTAATTAATTGTAATGTCTGTATTTAAAATCATCTATTAATGAATGAAAGTCCGTTTTCAGTCTACATTATTGCGTATCTAGTTATCCTTCGACAATTTAGAGATACGAATAATTACTGTAGAATATATGGAATTGTAAAATGTTAACAGGACCATGAACTAATTACTGTTTATGCATGACAGCAACTTGCAAAATGATTATTAATTACTTTTGTAGAGGCTGATGGAGTCGACGTCAACTGAGATGCTTCCGGAATGACCATACTCGAATATTGATGTTATGGAATATTAAACGTTTGGCAGGCCAACTATGACCTAGGCATATATTAAGTAGATGGATATTCTGAGAGCATCCGCACCCGTTTAGGACATCCTATTTCGAGGAATTCCTATTTTCAGGACTTCCTGTTACTATTCAGCAAATAGGACTTCCTATTCAGTTTTTTTGCGCAGCAGTGCAACAAATAGTAATTCCTATTACTATTCATAATCATAAAATAAAATTTTGATTAATTATTTTTAATATGTTTATCCAATAACTAGGCGACACATGTCATTATCATGTACATTATTGAACTAAATTTTCGGTAAGATTTCCGACGACTCATATTGTGACACGTGTCACATCCACGTGTCACTGTCGGATAAATTATTGATGAAGATTTCCGGTGAGATTTCTGACAAATGATAATGCGACACGTGTCACATCCATGTGTCATTGTCGGCTAAATTATTGCTGAAGATTTCCGGTGAGATTTCCGACAAATCAGGATGTGACACGTGTACTCATCCAGAAGTCACTGTCGGCTAAATTATTGATGAGATTTCCGGTGAGATTTTCGACAAATCAGGATGTGACACGTGTACTCATCATTCAATATCAGATTATCATAATTTTGCTATAAAATCACCCACGCTGGCTCCAATACATGAAACCTCACAACACGCATAAGTCACTTGCAATTCTACACCTAAACACAATTCTGCCGTTTTTCTCATCCAGAAGATGAATCACAACGATTACGAAGAGTCTTCCAGGAGGAGGCGCCAACAACGTCGGCAAGCTACCACAATGATGAATTCTTTCATCAATGATGCAACCATGATAGTTGCCACGTTTGATGATGAGCCACCCCGCCGCCGCCTTCCAAACCATCCAAGGCAAAGGGAACCTAGGGGTCAGAATCTGCTTGAAGATTACTTCGTGGAACGCCCTGTTTTCCACGAGCAAGATTTTCGCCAGAGGTTCCGAATGAGCACGCACTTGTTCAACCGGATCAAGACAGACCTCTGTAATCACGACCCATTTTGGCATCAAAGAGCAGAAGCCACTGGATTGCAAGGACTCCTCCCCGAGCAAAAGATGACCGGTGCTATACGAATGTTGGCGTATGGCGCAGCCGTAGATCAGTGTACTGAGTACACAAGGATGGGGGAGTCAACGACGTTGGAATGCATGAAGAAGTGGTGCACACAAGTGGTCTTGCTCTACAAGGACCGTTACCTCCGCGCTCCAAATTCGGGTGACATAACTCGACTTTTAAGAAGGGCCAGGCAATGGGGATTTCCTGGTATGATTGGAAGCATCGACTGCATGCACTGGGAATGGAAGAATTGCCCAACAGCTTGGCAAGGGTCATACTCGGGGCGGAAGGCTCGTCCGACAATAATCTTAGAGGCGGTGGCCTCATATGACACGTGGATATGGCATAGCTTCTTTGGGACGCCTGGAGCACAAAATGATATTAATGTGCTCAACTCCTCTGATGTCTTCGATCAACTCCTTGCCGGAAGAAGCCCGCGAGCGACGTATAAAGTCCATGGTATGACTTACCACCATACTTATTATCTAGCTGATGGAATCTATCCCAGGTATTCCTCGTTCGTCAAGACAATATCCAATCCGCAAGATCAACCACAGAAGCTGTTCGCAAGGAAACAAGAGGCATATCGTAAAGATGTGGAGAGGTGCTTTGGCATCTTACAATCTCGGTGGGCTATCATTCGTCACTTAGCCATGTGTCATCACAAATCGACATTAAAAATGATCATGTTGGCTTGCATCATAATGCATAACATGATTGTCGAGGAAGAATTTGTGGAAGACGATTTTGAGGAGAATGAGGAAGAAGATTTACAAAACCCAGTGACTGCATCCACACTGTATGATGGGCCAGTGGATGAAAATGGTCACCGAATTCCATTTGAGCCAGTGGGAAGAGATCAGCATCATGCACAGTTTAGCGACCGGCTCATTGATTTACAATCAGTTTATCTGCATGGTGAACTTCAAAAGGACTTAGTGAAGCACAACTGGTTTCTTGAAACTGGTGAACATCTCTGAATAATGTGCGCGAGATATGTGTGTTTGCAATTTGTGTGTTTCCCTTTTGTATGTGTGTTTCCCTATATAATCAATGAATTTAAGTTTGAAGCTCGATCTAAATAAATCAAGTGCGTTTTTATTTCTTGAAATTGAAATTACATGAATTAAAATTACATGAATTGAAATTACATGAATTGAAATTACATGAATTGAAATTACATGAATTGAAATTACATGAATTGAAATTACTAAACTAATCACTAAAATCAAGATTGCGGGGACGATAACAACCGGTAAAGCTAGCATCGCCGACTTCTCCTTCATCGTCATCTACTTGCTGAAGGATCTCTGATTTCCGCTTCATGAAGTACTTCTTTGAATTTGGGGTCATAGCCTCGAAATTCATTGTCATGATTCTTGTTTCTTCTTCTCGTGCCCTTAATTTGTAGTTTTTCTCATCAAGTATTCGTTGATGTTCATCATTTGCCCTCGTCCAATCGGCAAACATTTTTTGATTAGCCGCAATGCTCTTCAAAGTCTCATCTCTAACTTCACTCGATGGTGTCATGGCCTTCTTTCCCCTTCTTTTTGCTTCCTTGGCCGCCTTCACCCCTGGAGGTCTAGGCGGGCTTGAGGTTCCTCCAAGGTTGATTTGTGATGTTGGCATCACTTCATCTTCATACAAGTTGACGATATGAGGTACTTCATTAACGGTAGGTGTTTCTTCGAAGTATGAATTGTAAGAAGGTTGAGTGGTAGTTTCGATGATTCTAAAGGTAGGATGATTTTTGACCTCTTCCCAACACGCAAAATGCGCAAACTCCTTCTTTTTTTTCCCCACATAAAACGTTTGGACTTTTCTTAACTACAAAATAAATTACAGGTAACGACTTAATATTTCACATTTTATATTTCCAAAAATTAATAAAATTTGAAATGACCACCATAAATAAATCACTACCTCATCATGAAAATTTCCGCCGGATTCCGGATTCCTTCTTGCGTATGCGAGCGCTGCTTTCCATTGCGACAAGTTTGGCTTCAACTTAGCAAAACGAGATGCAAGGGCACTTTGTGACCTCGGTTCCGCCCTCGCTTCCCCCTCTGTAATCACCCAATTTTGTTGGTAATCGGCGTAAATTTTTTCCCACAATTTGTCGACCTTTTGTTTGTTGCCGGAGATAGGGCACACACTATGCCGACAATATGAAAAATTGTACATCTTCGGACATGAGCCAATTGGTCGACATTTTTGGCAAAAAATGAAAGAGGATTGTGAGATAGGGAGAGAAGAGAAGGAGGAAGAAGATGCTAAGTGGTGCACAAATGGGTGTGAAATTTTTAGAAAATGAAGGTTGTATTTATAGAAAAGTAGTAGGGATTTTTTAGAATTTTTTTGGAATTTTTTTGAAATTTTTTCGAATTATTTCAATTTTCCGTTCTGAAAATTCTGAAAATTCTGAAAAATAGTCAGTTGCCGTTGCATTTGAATTACCACCGTCCGATTGAAATTTGAATTCAAATTGGACAGCCCAGATTGATCGGCCCGTTGCCAGCCAATCGGCCCGACAGGCTGACACGTGTCAGTCTTTGATTGGCTGGTAACTTCAGTTAAAAAAAATACCGATTAACTGGCGCGTGTAATACACGCGCCAGATTCAAAAAAAATTCGGTTCCCGCCTGACGTCACCCACGAGCGTGGGCTCCGCCAGGGGAACCTCCTCTCCGGCGTGCTCCTCGCGAACGTCCTGGAGGACGTTCTCCTCGTCGCCGTGCGGTCAACTCTCCTCCTTAGCCACGGTGCACGCCCAGATCGCCGAGGACGTCCGATTTCCGGCGGGCCCGGCCTGAAAACGGTGAGGACGTCCTCCGAGCACTCCAACGCTGCGGATGCTCTGAGGGACAACAACTCTTGAATCTAATTAAACAGATTACATGAGTCAATTTTGGCCACATTCATAAGGTACAGACTGTACAGTTAGAATGGCCAGAGTGTGACTAGCATTAATATGCTCATAAATCAGGCAATAATGCTTTTTCACTCATCTTTTTGATTTTAACACGCTCTGTAGCAGATGCAAGTCAACTCCTTCAATGCCACCCAGAAACAATCAGCAAATTCATGCTAGTGATATTAGGGCGATAGACCTTCGTTACGACGTCTTCGTATTAGAACAGTAAATCTACGAAATGTGCAGTACCATGATGGTAACAATAGATGACACTAGTAAGTTTTGATTTTCTTACACTGGCTAGCTAGAGATACTACAAGACACAATCTTTCTCACTAAGCAATCATATAAATACCTAGCTACACAGACATAACATGACAGGAACAAGTTAACAACAGTTCCATGATTCCATGGAAATCGAGACCTGCAATATAATCAATCACAAGGACTCCAGGAAACCAGTTCTTGACAGAACAGCATTCCTTACTTTGCTCAGGTCCCTGCCTTTTAAGGTCCTCCCAGCACCTTCAAAAACAGAAAAAGAAGAAATCTGACTCCTTGCAAGCCTCCTAGCTATAAACTCATGTGGGGGTTCTTTTGCATCATAGTCTTCTTCCTCGTCATTGTTGTCTCGATTCCCAAATTCATCATCATCGGCATCAGCATCATAGTCATTATGCCATGAACTTTTCATGGAATTCTTCTTTGGTGTCTGGCCATATGCTTTTGACCATTTTGGAACGTGAACAGGTGCAGATTGTTGCACAATGTTGGCTTCCTGAGTGTTGTTGCTACTGCTGCCACTACCATAGTTGTGACTGCTTGCTTTCGGAATCATTCTTGAAGCGGTTGGGAGGCGTCTTAAAACAGAAACTGAGGATTCCTTGAATCTAGCAGTGCTGGTGTTTGAGGTTTTTCCATCTCTTATAACATCCCAGACATCCTCTTCATCAAAATCTCCATCTCTCAAAGACCTCCAAACCCCGCTTCCCTGCCTTGAGAGATACCTATCTTCCATTCCTGGTTGCTTACCTGTAGAGAGAAAACAAAACCAATTTATAAATATAACATAACTACAGATGTGGATCATCTCTAGAAAAAAGAAATTTGTTATACCAAAATATGATTACAAGTTGAAGAGAAGGAAAGTGACGGTGGGAGATCCTCAAGAATAATCAAGAATCCAAAAGAAAAATCCGAAAAAGGTGTCTCAGATGAGGGAAATAAGAATCTACCTTTCTCTGATTGTGAAGTACCCCCAAGAACCACAACTTTACCAATATTCCTAAGTGATATCTTCAACATGGTAAAGCAAATTCAGCTGAGTGTACTCGGATTTCTTTTCCTTCTTTAAGAACTTTAAAAAAGAATAAGGAAGACGAAATTGATTTTGACAAGAATCCTATATCTTCTGTATGATATAGGTCTTACCTGAAGAAGAATGGAAGAGTTTCACTTAATGTAGACTCTATGGAGAACCTAAGCAGCCACAGAAACCAAAGGCTAGTGAAAAGGGAAATGAATAAGACAGACCTCTGCCTTTTGTTAATTTCGAAATTGATGGTTTTTCTTGGTCCCCAGAAAAGTCTGACTTCCAAGAAGAATAAAGATTGAAAAGTGAGATACTTTTCTTGTATTTTTACTTTCAGTGTAAATTGTAAGAAGTAAGCACACACCTCAAAAGGCCTTGGAAGCAAAATGGCCAAACAAATTCGGTACTAAGCTTATCTTCCCAGCATGGATCTTTCAAGGTGCTGATGCTACTTCCTATTAAGGGATATGAGGTTATCTCTCAGAGATGAAGAGTCACTTAATGGGATGAGGAAAAAGATGCAAACAACAAATAACAGTCAAGGAATGAGGGATCTGAAGTGATTAGTTTTAAGTAGTGGATGCTTTCTTTTCAGCCCACTTGGCTTTAAGAAAGGAACAGCAAAGCTCTCCTCAGCAGCATCTCATATTACAGTTTCTTGTGAACGTGGGGGCGGGGTTGGTGGTATAATACTATAGAATAAAAAATGTTCTGATACAAAATTAAAGTTTCTCTGCCTTCTGGTACTTCTCAGATTTGGTTAACATTTCTGAGAATTTTTCCAAGCCTCTGCTTACTGCAGATGCACACATGTTATATTTAGATATTATTCAACGATTTACTTCCAAATATTGATCCTAAATTCATTGTCTGACGGTGAGTCAACAGTTGTGATTTTAAGCAAGTAGCTCTGGCAAAGATAGAAAAAAAAAATGCATCGACAGATTTGCAATTACCAATTATTAAATCCCTCTCCCATGCTATGTATCTAACTAATTTTATTTCAAGTGTAAAATTTATACCAAAGTAAAAGTTAAGTTAGAAGAAATAGTAACTTAGCCTGTAATGTTGCTGTCGGCTATAGCAGTAGCCACCAATCTTGATTTTTACAGCATAGTTGAGTTGCTATCAAGAAATAACACTAGAGCAGACATATGAACGTCAGCTGAAAAGATCATAATCATATTATAAACATGTAAAAGCTTCCTTAAAATGAGATAAGTGAGATAAAGAGATCCAAAAAGAAAATTGGTACTGTAGCGGAATTTTCTTAGCCGTCCGGGACATTTTGAAGAAGACAAAAGAGTGATGCATGGAATGAGGAAGAAGAAATCAAAGAGAGGCATGAAAACATTTACTATATAACAAACGTCGGTCTCCACTGTTCATTTACTATATAACAAACGTCGGTCTCCACTGTTCATACTGTTCATTCTTCGGGGAATTGTTCACAGCGTGCCAAGCGTGTGGCTTTGCTGTTTTCTCCACTTTTTGGTTCCTTGCCAGTTAGTCCCGCACCCGATCATCCCCTCCCGCTTCTCCTCCAACCCCTCATCAACCCAGCTTCTCCTCCAACCCCTCATCAACCCAGCCCAAGTCATCCCCTCCCGCTTCTCCTCCAACCCCTCATCAACCCAGCCCAAGTCCCCGATCCGCTTCTCCAAGACCCGATCCCCAAAACGACGCCGCTTCATCCTTATCGTTCTCTTCCTCCTCAACCGCCGCTGCCGCCGTGGACATCACCACCAAGCTCGATCTCAACAGTTGAACTCAACCAGTATTATACTTTCGTGGGTGCAAATGTCAACTTTTTGTTGGTGTTATTTGATTATTGTGATCAGGTTTGATAATTAGACATTGTGGTTCATTTCTTCCGTTAGATATTTGGTTTGTGAATGTGATATTTGGTTTCTGATGGTGATTATTTGTTTTAATTTTTTCGGTGCATGCTTTTTTGGGTTACTGTTGCATATATCTGTATTGCTCATTGTTATGATAAACTGCTCTGGATTGATGACTGAACATGAGTTGCTGTGTTTTGTTAGATTGAGCACTGTCTGTATTTTTATCTTCCTGAGTGTAAAATTTTTCATATATTTATACTGTGAATGAACATATGAGCAATATTTGGGTTATATAGTCCTCTTGAAACTAAAAACGGCATGTGCAAGGTTTAGTTAGGTTGAGACAAAATTGAATTTGAATTTTCAAACCTCAATTTCATCTGCCTTTTAATATGCAAGTAATAGGGTGAAGAGAGAAGGGTTGAGAATAATGTAAGTGTCTTGGTCGGAGTTGTCTAGCGATGACCATGCAAAATTAGAGTTCCTTTTTAGTTGTCCAGCTGAATTTTAAAACATTGAACTCTGGTTTGATATATTTTTCCTCTCCCGTTATCCTTTGACTTTATTTTTTTCCTTCTTTATGTCTCAGAAGTTTGTGAAGTTAAAAAAGGGACTCTGCAAGGTACTATTACTGAATTGGTGTGCAAAGTATAAGATTTAATAGTTATTTGATTATCCAATGATATCGTTTATTTTAGTGTATATTTTCTCAATATCCTTTTATTAAATTTCATTATTTTTTGTTGATGGAGACATCGTGTTCATGTTGACTTTTTAGTTCTTCTTTTTGGTCTTCTTCTTTTGTATTGTTAGTTCATTTTTATTGCCATTCACCATATTTGAGCAAGAACGCATATTAATCTCTTTTTTTTTATTTAAGAGGGGAACACTGTGATGAGAGAGTGATATGTGCATGAGTGTGATGTGGTCTGTTGATTCCACGGGAATTTTGAGATTTCAAAGTTTTTGATTTTTAAGGTTCCTTTTGAATCAACAATACCTATCACATTATGTCTAATTCACTTTCCCTGAGTGTAATTTTTGGTTGAGGAGAAGTTGGTCTGCGTTGAAAGTTTTAATGTAATAGGGTTTTTTTCAATTTATTTGTCTGACACAATTGTTTATTTTTCATTCAGCCATGGGTCGAAGGAAAAATGTTCAGTGTCGGGCTTATGAGGGCTCAAAATCTGGGTCGAAGGAAAAATGTTCAGTGTCAGACTTATGAGGGCTCAAAATCTGGTACTTCCTTGCATATTGTGATGTTTCTGGTGACATTTGTATTCTTTGTCATTGATCACTGATAATTGGGAGTTTGTTTTGCAGCTTTTAACCAGGATATCCCTCAGTCAAGCAGAACGAGATTCTTCTTCCAACCCATATGCGATGAATATTTGGCAGGCACATCAACACAGCATGATCAGAATACCGCAACTACTCAGCAACATATTGCAGGTATGGTCATTTTGCTTAAGTGTTTTCTTTTCAACACTGGGATGTTGTAATTCATCGAGTGCACGCTTAAAAGTATATATCCATGCTACAGTTGTAGTTCACTAAGCTTATCTCCATCTAAAACCACAATTCTTTGGGGACCTACAGTTTACAGTGTGGTTTATGTTGTAACTAAACATTAGCTATTTTCACATTCTTCATTTCAAGACAGCTTAGTGCCATCTGGGTTGCAATTATATTTGTGTGTGTTTTGGATGGTGTATTTTCTTTTATTTTTAGGGATTCACATGCAAGATTTGTTCCTCACTTTTATTTTCATAAATCTTATGTAGAAACAACAATAGATGGCTCTGATGGTGACGTAGATTTACATCAAACTATTGCAGGTGCTGTGACCTGCCTAATAAATATTCCAATTTTATTCTACCTGGATAATCTGATGAAATTTAATTTTAAATTCGTGTTCAGTTATGATGCAGAAGAGGAAGCATGATTCTATTCACAAAGTAATGATGTCAAATCAGTCAGAATCTTCCTTCCCTAAGAAATCACGCCTATCCACTGCTGCATTTCTGCCGGTTCATAGTTCCATGATGCATTCCAATCAGAGCAGTGATGATGGGGCACAGGAGGATAGCGACATTGAAGACATTCATGGAATTGTATCAGGTGCTGAAGTAGTTCATCATTAAAGTGTTAAGTGGTGTCAACAAAATTTGGTTGTTTTTGTTCCCTGTATTAAATTAGACATAACATTGCATGGATTATGGTTGTTTTTGTTCCCTGTATTAAATTAGACATAACATTGCATGGATTATGTGGTCATTCAAAAACGGATAATGATTTATATAAGAGATGGATGATACACATTATAATAGGATAGGATGGTAGGGCATAATTGTGTTATCTTTCCCATTTTTATACGGTCCTCTTTGGGAATGCCATGTTATGTTTTCATATTGTGTCGTTTTATTATATGCACACTGCCATATGTCACATATATGTCATTATGTATAATAATATGGAACAGAGATTGTTGAACTCATGTTAATGAACTTTGAGAACATTGTTTCACTCATATTATATGTTGAGCAAAATTTTCACATATTCCATGTCAAAATTAGAAGTGGTAACGTCAAGTTCATGTATAGAAGTGATAACGTCAAGTTCAAATTATGTGATATGTTTATTGGCGATAAAATACAATGACTTGGTTTTCAATATCAGACCAATTTATCAAGTTTGGTAAATTGTTTATTGACGATCAAATCTTCCTTCTTTTGGTATCAGTTCAAGTTTGGTATATATTGTTTAATCTGTTATATGATGAGGCAGACTAGATAGATTGTGGCAGAAAATAGTCTGGTATATATGTTGTTTAGTTTCTTATCATTTGTTGGTTAAAACGAATGTGTAGAGTAGTGCATTCATGAATTTGTGCATTCCAATTCTTGATCTATGAGTGGAGTAGTGCATTCCTTTGTATTCAACAATTCTTTCTGCCTTTTAATGTTAATTTTTGTGGGACAGCTGTTGAGAGGTCCCCTAATCGGTGTCAATCCTCTATTTCAAATTGTGGTGAGTGATACAATGGCTATTTTTAGTAGATAACTGTGTATGTATTCTATTTCTTTTGAGTGATTTTCTTTTTTATTCTCTTAGTCTAAGTTTTGGCTAAAGCTCTCTTAATTCTCCTCAGTTAACATCTCTCTGTGTTTATATTTGCTTACAGTGGTTCACTTTGTTTATTGATCCAGTGTTTGTGGTGGTGGTTTAGGTATGGACCTATAATTTTTTTGTTTGTTTATTTTTTTGTGTGCATATTACGCACTTCAACTATTCACAAATTGAGGACTAAGCTTTCTGGTTCTACCCTCTTTTTTTCCTTGAAAATCATCACCATTTATAGAGTTAACCCACTGTACGAAGCATAACCACTTGAGAAATATATTTTCTAACTCTTAGGTTCTCAAAGCTATCTCTTTTTCTCACTCTCGCCACTCTTTTCTCTAACTTTTGATCACTCAAATAGATTGTAGCTTGATTGAGTATTGATGAAGTATGGGTAGTGCTTATTGGGTATTGATGAAGTATATGTAACTTGATTAAGCAATGTTGAGTTTACAGTTGAAATCAATTCCTATTTTGTTTCAGATTGAATGTTGAAGATTAAATTTTGATTCTTTGAGATTGTTGCATGAATAAATGTTTTTCTGGGTTTGTTAAAAAAAAAGAGCCCAACTTTTAGGAAGTGTAGTTGGGTGATGTAATTTCTTTGAAGGGTTTCTATTAGATGAGTTGATAAGCCAGTAGTTGAAATGATAATAATGATGTGAGGATGGGTCACAATCATTCTTCCATCTTTTTACCGGTTTGAAATCGTTCCATTTGTTCTGCCTATTCGTTCTTCTATGTGTTCTTTCCTTCTTTGTTGGCTCTCGATTGTTTTGGGTCTATGCAGACGTTTTTTATTTTCTGATTTATGTTGGTTCAGTTATATTGGTGTTCGAATTGGTTTACGGTTCGTGAATCCTTCATCTCTTTGGGCTATTTTGATTGTGTCATTATCATTGAGCTTGACAAGGAACATCGACTATTAGGTACTGTTCTTGCCCATTGGTGTCCCTTCTATTCGTTTATGATCTGTATTTGTTTTCAATTTCTGACATGTTTTATTTTTCTTCCTTCCGGTCTTCATTCTTTGTTTGGTCTCTCTACTCATAGTTCGTGGTTAACTTCTTCGGTTCAGGGTCTCCTGCCTCAAACTAAGATAGAAAGTGCTACAGGTACAGTTATGATTCGTTGCTTTATTGGCTTTTCAATTGCTTGATTTATTGTGAATATGGTTCTGATTCATCGTTTTATTGTAATTGAATTGGGTAAGATATATATGGATTGTGTTTTTAGAGTTTGATTTTCTTTGTTATTGAGCATATGGTTCTTTTATATATGTAATTCAGAACCATATATGGTATATGTGTGACTAATTTGCTGTGTTTTATTTTAGTGTGTGCTTTTTCGATCTGTGAGCTATGCGATTTGCTGTTCGATTTGCTATTCGATCTGCTTTTTTTATTTGTAAGGTGAGCCTGCTCTTCTGTATGAACTATATTCGTTTCACTGTTATGATATGACTGAATTGAGTGTTCTTTTGGTTCTTTCCTTTTTGTTTTCACATGCTTTTTCAACAGTTATTCCAATTTTGATATATATTACAAAGTGAGAGAGCTTTCTTTTTTATTATATACTGTATTAGTTTGGAATTGTGTGCATCTACCAGATTACAAAGTCATATGTTCATTGTACATAAGATGGTGATAGTAAGAGAAAAATTGTGATATTGCAGAATACGAAAACTGATATAGTATTTGTTTCTATTGAAAGTTTGTGTATTTCATTTTTTGTATTGTTTTTGGTTGATATAGTATGAAAATGTTTTCATGCTAAAATTTTATGTATTGTTGTCTTCATTTGCTTATACGAGACTTCATTGTTCCTTTGATTTCTCTATTAGGTATGATGCGGAAAAAGATATTTCATTGTGTTAACGAAGATACTGATTCATTATCCGTAAACTATCCCACAGTACTGAGCAAATGGTAATCAATTTTCCCCTGAATGTTCTTATATTCTGTTATGATCCTTTACAGGCTACATATATCTTTTTATTTAATTCAAGATGTTATAAGCATCTTCACTACTTCTCCTTTGAGTGAATTAATCAGAAATAAAAAATTCTAGCTTATCCTTGCTTTCTTTTGTGTCTTGAAGAGAATCCCACTGAGATTTGTCAGAAAACACCTTCAGAACAAATTTTGTGATACAGCAACATTGACGTAAAAGCGATCCTCGGAGTGTTTATGGAATGTTAGTGTGACAAGATAAGGAGAAAATGTGTACTTGAAATATGGGTGACCTGAGTTTCTGAGATGCATCCTTGGAGACAAATGATGTATATTCAATGATGTAACTTTTTACCATTGTTTATGTTTAAGTAGAAATTGGCTGGTATTAAACTTGCTAAATGCTATTTCAAACAATGTTTTACACTTTAATTCTCGATAAATTATACTTGATAAGTACTTTATGTCATTTTAATGGATAACCGCGCCTTTGGCGCGGTGTTTCACCTAGTATTTGTACAATGAAAGGGAAATCCTTTATTTAGAAGGTACTGTTGTACAGAAAATTGCCCCACATGTTAGTAGTGAGAAGCCGTCATGCAACGCATTTGGCTCTAGGAGCAGGGAAAACAGATCTGTCACCATGCGCAAAAGGAATGCCACCAAGAACTCTCAATCCATCTCACTGATGCAACTTTCTAAGTTTACTAAAATAAAGATCAGATTCAAAGTTACTGGAACTAGCTGCGGCCTTAAAGTTTTGCACTGGGGTCTGAAAGTGTGAACCCGACACCGAAATAGCTCTAATCTGGGTGCACCTATAGTGTAGCTGTTACACACATATGCGAGATGAACTCTCTTCATCGCCGTAGCTACACAGTGCACACTACGGACTGTGGGAGTTGTAAAGCAAAACGCAAACATCTTCATCCTTCTCATAAGCAATTGAGTACTAGTTTCCAAATGAGAACTTGGTAAACTTATGAGTTCCTCACCAAAAACTCTTAGATTCCTGATTTCCAATATGATGATTAAGCAGATTTCACTAATAGAAGATTAAAGAGCAAATCAGTGGACACAATTGATGATCCAATAGTACCTATAAATAAACAGCCTAAGTAATGGGGAGTGAGTCCTGGTTTTGTTTCTGAATGATAAACCTAAGTGATGATCTTTGGAAGTATCTGATCAAATAAATAAGGTAAGAGCACTGAACCACACCCTCCAACAACTACCTTTAACTAAGACTCCAATTTACAAATACCAGAAAACATCTCTTATATGTTTAAGATTTGGTCTGAGATTTGGAATTCAGTAACAGATTTTACTGCTTCTTAGCACATTATTTACAATTTGCCAAAAGGGAATTGAATCAATACAGAATTAAATAGAAATATAGCACCACTGTCAGAAAAAAAATTGGATAATTTTCATTAAAATCTCAACATGAAAATTCAGTTTCTTTTACAACTAACAATCACTATAGATAAGCACGAATTTGCAGAAGCAGCAGACTAACAGAACTTTTACGATGAAGAATATGAGAGAGAATGCACAAAGTAGAAGTAATGAAGATCCAGAGATTACTCAAGTTTCTCTTAGAGCCTCAGCTCCAGCAACAATCTCCAACAACTCCCCTGTAATCTTTGCTTGTCGTTGACGATTGTAAGACCTCTTAAGTGTCTTTGTCAACTCGACTGCATTGTCTGTGGCATTACTCATAGCATTCATTCTTGCCGCGAGCTCACTAGCTGTTGACTCCTGCAATGCCCTCAGAATCTGACTGTTCAAGTACAACGGCATCATGGCATCAAGAATCTGAACAGGGTCTTGCTCAAATTCCATAAGCGGCGATATTTCTTTCCTCTCTTTCTTCTTCTTCTTCACATTGTCCCTCTTCAATGCCAATCTCCCATCCTTACTCGTCAGCCTAAACATCTCATCCTCCATCGCATCCACACAGTTCCCATTCACATCAACCACCTCACCTCTCGGTGACATCGGCAGCAATGTATGAATAACCGGCTCGGACTTCACCAATGACACGAATTTAGTATACACAAGCTCTACCTTATCAACCTCCTCACTCACAAACAGCGAAAACACATCGTCAGCAATGACCTGAGCCTCTTTGGCCGTCGGAAACACCCCTCCTTCCATCAACCTATCCACATCGATCTCCGGCCTACGCATAAAATAAGAGTTACCCTTCTTCCCCACACTAATGAGAATCACCTCCAACCCAAATTTCTTCAACTCCCCAATTCGATTCTGGGCCTTCTTGGTCAGAGCATTGTTAAAACCACCACATAAACCTCTATCGCTAGTAATAACAACAAGGGCTACTTTCTTAACAGGTCTAACATTTGTTAAAGGGATATCAATGGCTTCACCTTGTAGCTGCTCGTTGATGTCGTAGAGTACCTCGACTAGGTTCTCCGAGAAGGGTCGGCCATTGATGACTGCATCTTGAGCTCGCCGGACTCTGGCGGCCGCCACCAGCTTCATGGCTTCGGTGATCTTCTGGGTGTTCTTAACGGAGTCGATTCGTTCTCGGAGTTCACGAAGTCCACAACGGATTGAGATTGATCGAGTTCGTGGAGATTGGAAGGAGATTTGGAGCAAATGGGGATTTGGGTTTTGTAGAAATGAAGATTTTGAAGAGACCCACATGGATAAAGACATTGGCTTTGAGTTTTCGAGATGGGTTTTTCTGGGTTTTGTGAGTAAAGGTTTGAGCTTTAAAATTTTAAACCATTGAAATTGAAATTCTATTTGGGTAATTAGATTTGTGGAAGACCATATTTTTCAGCCGGAAATGAATTTGAAAAGGACTTTACCGGGGGACTGTTCGGCGAGGCCTAAACCCTGAAGAGGGAGTCAGAACCAGTAAAATATGGGTTTTTCTTGAGGAAGAAAACGAGGTCGAGCCAATAGAGACATGTCTGTCGTTTTTTACCTTGCCAAACGACACGTCGTTTTATGGTCTGCGTATGCTGTTGGTTCTAAGAGAAGAAGGAGAAGAAAGAAGAGAGCCAAAAGTGAAACCCAGACAGACATTTGTTTGGGAATTGGGACTGTGGTCGTAAATCTCAGAGAAATGTCGAAGTGGCTTGGGAGGATAGCTGGGTTGTTCAGCAATCGGAGTATGGTCGGAAAAGACAAAGCCGGAAACCGATACTTTACCAGAATAGATGAGATTGATGGCGCCAGTAAGTGCCTGCCTCTCTATCTTTTTGTTGTGCTTGTTTGAATCATGGGTTCTCTTCAGGTTTTCATTTCGGCAACTTGTGTGCTGTATCTCGTGAGTTTGTGTATGAAATCCTAGTTACAGTTGTTTTCTTCGACAATCACGAACAACAATAAGCAGTTAAGCACATTTGCATAGAACAAATCCAAGGGGCAGCTAGCCCTCACAATTTAGCCACAAGATTTATATGAAGGGGAACTGCCATTGGCCATTGCTCACTAAAAACTATAACATCGTGAAAGCCAGTGAATGTTGAACAAAACTGTACTGATGTTTGAGTAATCTTTATCTTTTAGGACTCTTATGAAGTTTTCTTTCTTGCAATCTATCGGGGGTAGATATATGCGCTCCAACTTAAACCAGCTGCAAATTTAGCATTTCGCCTATTGATTGCACCTCTTAAAGAAACGTGGAACCCTAAAATTATAAGGAGCAAATTTCTAACAATAAGCTAAGAAGGTAGCATGAAGGATTGCAAACTCCAGATCACATGGGAGAAAACCATGGGCTCATTACTCCTTCTAGCCACCGTTGTTCGGCGTGATCAAACCGGACGATACTACCAATGGCCGGTAGACATTATGCGTCTGATACCAAGTCTACACACCTAGTTTGAGCACCTCTGTGAACATTCTGTCTTAGAAGCAATCTAGGAAACATGGAGGTAAATTGAATGATCATGACTGTATCCAGGAATAAATACGGTGCTATAATAGCATCCAGATAGCTAGCTTCAAAATAGATAATTAAATAGCATACTGAATACTTGATTTTGTAATGATTTGGTTGGTTGAGGGTGATGTAATTGCATACAAGCTAGTTTATAATGGGAGAGTCCATGTGGTATACTATCAAATATAGAAAAAAACTGAATATGAACTGGTACACTATCATGTAGCCACTTCACTGTAAAAGAGTTCTAATGCTCTTTCTGTGTTGTCTTCCTTTTTTCTCCCTCTCCTAATCTCATCAGTGAAGGAGAAAAGGTGGGTGGTATTCAAGGGGGAGGAGGATCCGACCTCTGTTCCAGGTAATTGTGTTTAGCCTAATACTATTTTTCAATTCTGTATCATTGTTTACTTGGAAATTCTTTTTCTTTATTCTCTTTTATGAAGTTGGCAAGTACTCTTTTGAGCTGTTGAAAAATGACATATCGTATATATGCCGAGTATGGACTTTAATTTGGAAAGCATGCATATTTCTTACTCTGGCTTTCTTGTAATCACTTCATACACACCATTTGAACATTGTAGTTGAATGGATAAGTTGGCTCAACGGGCAACGAAAAAAGGCTCCAACACCAGAGGTACATCTCTCTATTTATTTTAGTAGTTGATGGAGTTTTTTTTCTATTACCATTAATATATGGAATACAATGGGCTTATATGTTCTTAAAATTTGATGTTATTCTGCCCACCGTATTGATCTATAGTTCTTGGTTAAGTGACTTTTTCTGTCATTTGATATTTCTCTTGATATTTTCAGGAAATGATAGAGTTGGAAGCAAGGCGTGAGCGTGTTCGGCAAAATGTTGCTCGTATGTGTCATTTTTGCCACTATTTAACATTAATTTTTTGGCTCCATTGGGCGTAGAGTTACAGCTTTACGGAATGGAACAGTTTCTTATGAATTCATCAAAAAGATATATCTTTTCTCTACAAATTAGATATGAACCTGTGGATAAATCTATAGGATCGCCTAGTAGATAAAGGTGTGGAATAGTTACAAACTGTATATTACTACATGATGTTTCTGTTATTGGTTTTGTAGATATGGGAACTACTACTAGAGAAGTTAATATGAGAACACAGAGCCATTCACACTTCCAAATTAACGGCCACTAGTACAAGATTAGCTGTATTTTAATCTTTTCCATTGACCTCATAATTTGTCTATTACTAGGGAATTCTTGAGTGCCATTGATAGTGCCAAAGCATGGAGGTTTTTTTAATTACTTGCATTTATTATGGCAGCCACTGAACCCTACTGGTTCCATGCATGTGTGACATCTTCATACGAGACCCTGCTGATTCCTTTAGTGGAACTTAATTATTTATTTTTCTAATTTTGCAAAAGTTCTGAAGAAAGAGGAAGAGGAAAGAAAAGCAAGAGAGGGCAGTACTCGCAGAGTCGTGAGTACTGGTGAGCCTTTGTACTAGAACCTCTTGGTATCTTTAATATTATTGCCATGCGATGAACTAATGCATACTCATTTATATTCCATGAGTATAGGTAGAGCTGGAGGTCCAGACTTGAAAAGTTTTATTCGCCAATTTCCTGTGTCATCAGAAGGTAGATTATTTTGTTTTCCTCTAGGTGCTTAGAATGTGTGTTTTGTTTTGAGGATCTTATCAATCCTCCTAATTGTCAGGTCATATGTTTTGCTAAAAGTTATGTTCTTTGAAATGAGGAATTCTACTTTTAGCCTTTAGGGTTATCTTTAACATTGCATAATCTTGATTAATCACTATTATCACGTTGATTATAAGTATTAATTGCTGTTCTTTCATTGAGTGTGCCGAGTTATTTTTATTCTTAACTTATCTCTACCTTGTCTGTCCTCAAAGGTGACAAACACAAGCAAGAAACTAATGAGACGAGGTATGTTGGATACTTTACACAGGCACATTATGAATTATTAATATTAATAATAAGCACTTATACTGCGTTGTTCATAGATACGTTTTACCAACTTTCTTGACACCATTTTGTTCTTTTATTCATTTCATAATGTGGTTTTTCTAATCATCCACACTACTGTGTTTGCAGAACCTCTAAAGAGAAAGAGGCAGAAAATGAGAAAGTTTCAGAGTATGACCTTCTTACACCTTAAAATCATGAATAATGAAGATACTTGGAAAATGATGTTGTGCTGAATCTTAATAGAAAGAAACCCAATTTGTAAAATATAATATATAATTATATATTGATAAGTTGAAATATCTCAATTGGCCACCTTTTGCCCAAACTACCTTGCTCTATGTTAATGATTGTGCACGCTTGAACTTCTTTCCAGGTCTACGGAGCCAACAGGATCTGGTCAAACTTTCAAGCCAGGGACATGGCAGCCACCAACATGAAGTAAAAGTGTAAAACTAATATTGCAGGCACAATCCTAGAAGTGTAAGCACATCCTTGTGTCCAAGTATGATGCACATTGTCGAGTTATTAGTGATGCTCTTAAAAGATTTTTTGGCAGAACTTATACCTTCTATTTTTCCTGCTTCTCTTCCTCACACACGACACTGCTTTTTGATCAGTGATTTGTAGTTGTTTGGATAAACTGAAATTTTATTAGAACTGGGAATGCCCACGGAGTAGAGGAAGAGTCTTTTGTAGAGGTAGTTCCTCTATTTTGAACTGATTAAAAAGTGAATACAAAGTTGTACTCCAGATTAAATTACATTGTTGTACATTGAAGTCATCCCATGACTTGTTAAGTAAATCATTTACTTTTCCGTGCTCAATGTTCCGAGGATTACCTTTAATTTTACATTTTAATGCCTATATTAGAACTGGATTTAGTTTTATATGGATCAATGTTACTCCAGTTGTTCTCGTCATTTTACTGGTTTATGTGAATGTGAGGGTATAATAGAGAATAGAACAAACTGGAATCAAGCCTGCTTAAATTGAATGGGAAAAAAAATTCATTCCTATGTTGCTTGAATTTTTTCGGTCAGGTCAAAAGAAGTTCGAACTCTAAACATTATCAAAATGATACCCGAACTCTTAAAATGTTATTGTGTAATGCTTTCGTGTTATTTTTGTCACCGCTATGTTACTTTTGATGATGTCACTGTTTTTGGAAAAATAATAAATAGCTCAAAAAGTTGAAGGATTTTCAAATGTGCCTAGTTATGACCAATTAGTATCATTGTTACTCATATCATCATTGTAGTTTTATGTTTTGCTATGTAACTCATATAACGGTTTGTAACCGGTGTAACGACTATATGTTATCAATTGTGTAACCATCACAGATTCATCACATCCTCCTATAAAAGAATGGGAAATCTTGCAATACAGAACACACAGTGATTTGCTTCCAATTCTATATTTCTTACAACACGTTATCAAGTATGTACTTTACCCAGGAAAAAAAAATCACAAGCACCGATCAAAGTTTTTTTTTCTTCCTCACCTTTTTGTTTTTGTCACGACTTGCATCTGCACTTCCCAATCAGCCAAGCCGACTAGCAGCCGATCGATTTCTTGCTGCTCATCTTGCCCGAGCTCCCCTACCTTGCCAGCAAGCCATGACTTCCAACTCTTCGCTCGCTTGCAGCCACGTCGCTCCGCCGAGCCGCAAATCAAATCAGCTCCCTCAACCGGGCAATCACTCTAGTCGCCCTTGTTCGACTCTAGCAGCCGAGCCGATTCCAATCATCTCACCTCAGTCAGTTGCGACTCTCAAGTCGCTCAGAAAGAAAGAAGGGGAAGAACAGAAGAAGAAAAAAAAGACTGCCGAAGAAAAAAAAAAGGGGGAAGAAAAGAGAAATAGAAGAGAAGAAAAAAAAAGGAGAATAGAAAAAGAAAAGAATTTCCAGCAAGAAAGTTTTAATATAAAAGTTATTGTTTTTCGTAATTTTATTTTAAATAACCTACTCTTTCACTCCTTTTTTTACCCGAGAAATTTGGAGATTCCTTCCCCTTTCTTTTTTTCCTCTCTATGAATTATGGAACAATGTTCCTAAATGGATAATGAAATCCATGTGAATAAAAGAATTCACTATCGATTCAAACAAAGAAGTTCTTAAATGCATCAATAAAACAAACAAAGAGAGTTTGTCAGACCATATATATGCAACAGTCTAATCCAGATATTAATCTTGGAAAATTATAGTTGTCGTGGATGTCCTTGAGACTGCGAAACTAATACATCTTCTGTTTTATTTCAGGATGTCTGCAAAGCTTGATTTTGGGAAATTGGACCCACAAGGTAGTGAGTATCACCGATGGGTGACAGATGTGAAGAATGCATCGACCGCTAAGACGATCATTGCCACCATCGAACCAGACAATGCAGATCTTGTTAACCAGCCAACAACATCAATGAAGGCACAGGCTGTCATCATTATGAGGTGCCATATAGATCCATCACTCCAATGGGAGTACATGAATGTCAATGATCCTAGAGAATTATAGCTTGCACTTGAAGATCGCTTTGGCAACATAGCAGACACCCTACTCCCGGATCTGAAGGAGAAGTGGAATGCCATTAGGTTCCAAGACTTTAAAACTGTTGCAGCATTCAACTCTGAGATGCTCAAACTTCGATCCATACTTCAATATTGTGAACAAAATGTCACTGAAGCAGACATGCTTGAGAAAACTCTCTCCACCTTCCCGGTTTCTGCAAGGATTCTTGCAAATCAGTACCGTAATGAGGTTAGAACCGGTAATTTCACAACTTATAATATGCTTATTTGGATTTTGTCCGTTGCAGAAAACATGATAGCATACTTGTGAACAATAGTTCAAGGCCAATTGGGACAAATGTGACGACCCGAACCAGAATCAAAGGTGCGTTTAGCACGATTCTCGAGATTTGAGTTTAGTCGCAGTTTTACGATATTGTGTGGTTCGCCGATTCGATTCGCGACTTTATTTTCGGTCGAGAATTTGGGTTGAGTGTCTTCACAGAAATGGTAGAGCACGTGATTTCAAGTTTGTGGGTGGTTTCGGAAGATTTTTCCGATAATCGAGGAATATTTTATGATTATTCGAAGTTTCGGGTTTCGACGAGTTTATCCGATTGTTTCGAGCTTATCCGAATCATTTCGTATATTCGTTTTGGACCGTCGATCGACCCGAGGGACGAGTATAAATATCGAAATGGTCGTAAATCGTCGAAAATTTGCAAATTGGGTTTGACTGAACTTTGACTTTCCAGAATTGGAAAGTTGACTTGCTGCCCGAAAGGGAAGGTTTCCTCTTTGAGCGGTGATCGTCCGGGGACCAAATTCCGGCCACCTCCGGCTTCGTAACAGGTATAGTTGGGATCCTTGGATGATTTTGAGTATGTTGGTGTTTGATTTGGGTTAAATTGGTTTCGTTATGGATGAGTCCGAGTCGAGCCGAGCTCCTCGATTTTGCCGGTGACGGTTGGCCGTTTCCGGCGAAGTCTGGAGGTGGGGGTTATGGGGGTTAGGTTTCCCTAGGTCCTCTGAGTCTCGTGGTGTGTTTCGTTTGGCCCGGAATTGAGTTTTGGATGGAGTCCGATAAGTCACCGGAAAGTATGGTTTCCGAGATGTTTCGGTTCAATTGGTCAGTTTCCGTTTGGATTTGGCCATCGGGGTAGAAGGGAAAGTGGTTCGGAATGGTGTGATCTTGAAATCTGGAAACTTTGGCCTTGAAATTCCACCGTTGACGGCGCGCCGCCGCCGGCGGCGGCGGTCAACGGCGGTCAAAAAGTCAACTTTTCAGATTTCGATGTAATTAGTGTCATTTTTCTCGTAATCACGCCCTGGTTATCGTACGGAGGTTTATGGGTTGATTTGGTTAGCCGATTTTCAGTCGAGATTTCGAGTGGGGATTTCGAGATTTCCGTAATTCATTTTGTACTGCATTACGTATTTCCGGGAACGGTTGGTTTCCGTGCATTAGTACAGTGTTGTGGATTACGATATTGATCAGTTGTGTTTATATATATATTCAGGAGATCGAGATCGAGATCTGGATCGTGATCGTGCTTCGGGCGAGGGAACTTCCGCCGGACCACGAGTTTAGCGCGAGTTCGCGCTAGCTGATCTGTGAGTGGACAAGTTTTTGGTTTTCACTGTTGATTTGCGAGTTCGTGGAATTTATGATTTTCGTATTTATTTTATACGATGATTGTTATATGTGTTATTTTTCGGAGGTATTGTTATGTATTGTTGTGATTGGCATTATTTGCATCGATGCTACCAGAGTTGAGAGATTCCTCTGGCCCAGAGTTGAGAGATTCCTCTGAAGCAGGGTTGAGGGATTCCCCTGAGTGCCGCCGGGGTCGAGAGATTCCCCTGGCCTATCACAGTCGGGTTTGAGCGATTCACCCGACGTCGGGCTTGAGAGATTCGCCCGACAACCTCCTTATATATATGTGTTGTTTTCCGAACTCGCATTGTTTACATTGACTGTATATATATATATAACTGGTGAAAGGCATACGTTTACTTTCGTCCACTCACTCTAACGTTTTTATTTGCCTTTCCCCTGGGCTTTTCGGTTTCCGTGCCCAGTGTGCAGTTCAGGTTTGGAGTTTCACGTCGCGGTTTGGAGGCTAGTGATCAGAGTCACCTGTGTTTTCCAGTAGGTTCCAGTTTCGCCTACTGATGTACATGTTGTATATATTTTACACTAGAGGTCGCTCTGATACGTTTTGATACATGTTATACGGATTTTTCTCGGATATACATAAATATAGTACAATATGTTTACAATTTGTTGATTATATTGATGTCGAGAAATCCGGATGGGATTGGTGCCCACGGTTTGCTTTTTGTGGCATAGGACGAAGTGTATTTTCCGCGTGCAGGTTAAGGTAATTCCACGCTAGTAACGAAATTCTGCCCAAATTTCGGAAAATTTTTGTTGATTCGTGTTTTCGAAGGGGTTCGATTCCGGTTTAGGTAACTAAATCGGGGTTGGGTCCTTTCAGCTTGGTATCAGAGCATTAGGTTGTCAGATTCTGTAGACTCTTGTAGTTGTGACGCTTAGGGTATTTGAGTTGATACAGCATGACTGGAGTGATGACCCGACTGGCCAGCGGTACTCATCAATACTTCGGGTGTTGTGTGTCCTCAAATATTTGCGGTTTCATGATTACGTTCTTTCTGCTTGTACCTAATGCTTGTCTTGTATCAGTAGGATGCCTCCTCGACGTGGTCCCCGTGTTGATCGGGATGATGATCCTGATGAGGATCGCCGAACGCGCGACTTGCTGATGCGAGTGCTGCGTTTGGAAGAGCGTTTTGACCCTGTGGTCAAGGCTCGCACTACGGGTGCTACTGTGTTTTCGGGTTCAGTTGAGCCAGAGATATGCGAGGCATGGTTGGTTCAGATTGAGCGGGTTTGTGAGCGTCTGCAGTTTACTCCTGAGCAGATGTCAGTAGCCGCAGTTGGTTTACTTGAGGGTGATGCGTACTTTTGGTGGGTTAGCACCGACAGGGTTCCGGTTGATACTCCGTGGACTGTGTTCCGTGATTTGTTTATGCGGAGGTACTTCAATCAAGCTACCCAGCAGCGCAAGTACGAGGAGTTTACGAACTTGAGGCAGGGCAGCATGTCTGTGCTTGAGTACCGGGATCGGTTTACCCGTTTGTCTCGTTTTGCGCAGGACATGGTGGCTACAGAGGAAGCCAAGTGTCGCAAGTTTGAGCTGGGGTTGAATCTGAGCATCAAGGCGACGCTGACTACGATGCCTCAGAACAACTTTGATGAGTTTGTTAGTGCTGCAGTTCGAGGCGAGGATATAGAGCGGGAGAGACAGCAGAGGTACCAGCCGAGACGATTTGAGGAGGGTGGACCGAGTCAGGGGCCTTCGAAGAGGCAGAGTTCTGATACTTCCGGTTCAGCTTCGTCCTCAGGCGGTGGATCATATCGACCACCAGCCAGTGTATCGAGACAGAGGCAGAGGTGGAGGAGAGATCGACCGCAGCGACCACCGGCTAGTGAGGGTTCCAGCGGTTCTAGTTATCCTCGGCGTACTGGTGGCACTTTTACTGTACCGAGAGAGTACCCGTTATGTAGTCTCTGCAGTCGACATCATGTGGGTCCATGTCAGCGAGATCCTGTTACTTGTTTCCGCTGTGGCCAGGTGGGTCACTATGCGAGGGAATGTTATCAGTATGAGGTTGCTGGAGGACAGGGGGCCCAGAGTTTCGGAGGAGAGCGAGGTGCCACTTCGGGAGCTCGACCAGCACAGTTTGCGGGCCAGGGAAGGCAGCAGGGTCAGGCTCAGCGAGGACGACCAGCCGGACAGGCGAGGGTTCATGCTATGACTCTACGTGAGGGCAGAGCATCACCGGAGGTCGTTATCGGTACGTTACATGTCTTTGGTATTCTTGTAGTTGCATTGTTAGATCCAGGTGCCACACATTCATTCATATCATTTAGACTGTCATCACTAGCTACGGTACCTGCATCTCCAGTTCCGGGGTTGTGGAGAGTGTTGTATCCGTCAGGTGAGGTTGTGAGCATCGGTTGGGTTTACCGGGACTGTGAGGTGTTTGTTGATGGCCATGGTTTAGCCGCTGATTTGTTGTTGCTTGATATTGTGGATTTTGATTTGATCTTGGGTATGGACTTCTTGGAGTCGCATTGGGCCATGTTCGACTGCCATAGGAAGGAGGTCGCGTTTCGACGACCAGGGTTACCCGAGATACTGTTTCGCGGCGAGAAGAACACTTCCCTACCGTGTTTGATTTCCGCGATGAGGGCGGATCAGTTGATGAAGAAGGGATGTGTTGCTTACTTAGCCCATGTTGTGGACACTACAGCTGCAGTGCCAGACCTTGGTAGTATTGAGGTTGTGTCTGAATTTCCGGATGTGTTTCCAGCGGAGTTACCTGGTATACCCCCTGTGCGGGAGATTGACTTTACTATTGAGTTATTACCGGGTACTGGGCCGATTTCCCAGACACCGTACCAGATGGCGCCTGCGGAGTTGAGAGAGTTGCAGATTCAGCTCCAAGAGTTGTTAGAGAAGGGATTCATTCGACCGAGTGTTTCTCCATGGGGTGCTCCAGTGTTGTTCGTGCGGAAGAAGGATGGGTCCATACGTTTGTGCATCGACTATCGGAAGCTGAATCAGGTTACAGTGAGGAACAAGTATCCGTTGTCGCGGATTGACGACTTGTTCGATCAGCTCAAGGGAGCATCAGTCTTTTCGAAGATTGATCTTCGATCCGGATATCACCAGTTGAGGATCCGAGACTCCGATGTAGCCAGGACAGCTTTCAGGACGCGGTATGGGCATTATGAGTTTTTGGTTATGCCGTTTGGGTTGACCAACGCCCCCGCAGCTTTCATGGACTTGATGAATCGGGTGTTTCGTCGATTCCTGGACAAGTTCGTGATTGTGTTCATTGATGACATTTTGATCTATTCGAGGAGTGTAGGCCAGCACAAGAAGCACTTGCGAGCGGTGTTGCGGACTTTGCGGGACCATCAACTGTTCGCGAAGTTTAGCAAGTGTGAAATCTGGTTGGATAGTGTGAAGTTTCTGGGCCACGTGATTTCGGCCGAGGGAATTAGTGTTGATCCTGACAAGATCGAGGCCGTGCTGAATTGGAGTCGACCCACAACTGTACCGGAGATCCGAAGTTTCTTGGGGTTAGCAGGCTATTACCGACGATTTGTACATGATTTCTCCCGGATAGCTACACCACTGATCAGACTGACAAACAAGGGCGTTAAGTTTGAGTGGTCTGATGCGTGTGAGGAGGGTTATTTGCTCCTGAAGGAGAGATTGACTACCGCACCGATTCTGACATTACCAGACGACAGTGGTGAGTTTGTTGTGTACAGCGACGCGTCGAAGTTGGGCCTTGGCTGTGTGTTGATGCAGCATGGTAGAGTTGTGGCGTACGGTTCCAGACAGCTGAAACCGCACGAGGTCAACTATCCGACGCATGATTTGGAGTTAGCCGCTATCGTGTTAGCGTTGAAGAGTTGGAGACATTACCTGTATGGTGCTCAGTGTAAGATTTTCACTGATCACAAGAGTCTCACCTACTTGCGGACGCAGCCGGATCTGAATATGAGGCAGCGTCGATGGATGGAGTTGATCAATGATTACGATTGCACTTTTGAGTACCATCCGGGGAAGGCCAACGTTGTGGCAGATGCACTTAGCCGGAAATTCGGAGCTTCGTTGTTTCACATGTGTGTGGCTAGAGTGTCAATGTTAGCCGAGCTTCGGGCTACGGGTGCTGTGTTTGGTTATGATGATGATGGCGCTTTGTTGGCCAGTTTTCAGGTTCGACCAGTGTTGGTTGATCAGGTGCGGGAGGCACAGGATTCAGATCCTTACCTGTTGGGCAAGAAGACCATGATTCGGAATGGTGTGCCTACAGAGTTCCGATTGAGCAACGACGGTACGTTGTTGTTCAGGGGCAGATTATGTGTACCCAAGGACGAGGACTTGAAGAAGGAGATTCTGGATGAGGCCCACAGTTCGGCGTATGCGATGCATCCCGGGGGTACGAAGATGTTTCGTACACTTCGAGCGTACTATTGGTGGCGCAACATGAAGCGGGAGATTGCCGCGTACGTGAGTCGGTGTTTGATTTGTCAGCAGGTGAAGGCGGAGAGGCAGAAACCTGCAGGGAAACTACAGCCACTTGAGATTCCGGTTTGGAAGTGGGAACACATTACGATGGATTTCGTCTATCAGTTGCCGCGTACTTCGGCGGGCAACACTGGAATTTGGGTTATTGTTGACCGACTGACGAAATCCGCACACTTTCTTGCACTTCCGGGGAAGGTATCAGTGGGTAGATTGGCTAAGTTGTACTTATCCGAGATTGTTCGCTTGCATGGTGTGCCTGTGTCCATTGTTTCTGACCGTGATAGTCAGTTCACTTCTGAGTTTTGGCGGGCGTTGCAGCGAGCTTTGGGCACAAAGTTGCGATTTAGTACAGCTTTCCATCCTCAGACTGACGGGCAGTCCGAGCGGACCATTCAGACTCTTGAGGATATGCTGAGATCATGTGTATTGCAGTTTCGCGGAAACTGGGATCAGCAGTTACACTTGATTGAGTTCGCCTACAACAACAGCTATCAGGCCAGTATTGAGATGGAACCGTACGAGGCTTTGTACGGGAAGCAGTGTCGCACTCCATTGTGTTGGAGTGAGGTGGGCGAGCGTTGGCTCATTGGTCCGGATTTGGTGAAAACTACGATGGAGGACATACAGGTGATTCGGGATCGGTTGAAGATCGCCCAGGATCGGCAGAAGAGTTACGCGGATGTGAGGAGGAAGAGCTTAGAGTTTGAGGTTGGTGATTGGGTCTTCCTGAAACTATCTCCGTGGAGGGGAGTAGTGCGTTTCGGGAAGCGTGGCAAGCTTCGACCGCGGTACATTGGTCTGTATGAGATTACGGAGAGGGTTGGAGCTGTTGCTTACAGACTTGAGCTACCGGCTGAGATGGCTCGCGTGCATGACGTATTCCATGTCTCGATGTTGCGGAAGTACATCTCAGACGCTTCACATGTGATAGCCCCACAGCAGTTGCCGATCAGAGAGGATTTATCGTATGTTGAGGAGCCAGTGCAGATTCTCGATCGTCGTGAGCAGGAGTTGAGGCACCGCATGATTCCGCTGGTGAAGGTCTTGTGGCGGAACCATTCAGTGGAGGAGGCCACCTGGGAGACCGAGCAGCGTATGCGGGAGCAGTATCCTCATCTGTTCACCTGACAGGTATGTAAATTTCGGGGTCGAAATTTCTTTAAGGGGGGTAGATTTGTGACGACCCGAACCAGAATCAGAGGTGCGTTTAGCACGATTCTCGAGATTTGAGTTTAGTCGCAGTTTTACGATATTGTGTGGTTCGCCGATTCGATTCGCGACTTTGTTTTCGGTCAAGAATTTGGGTTGAGTGTCTTCACAGAAATGGTAGAGCACGTGATTTCGAGTTTGTGGGTGGTTTCAGAAGATTTTTCCGATAACCGAGGAATATTTTATGATTATTCGAAGTTTCGGGTTTCGACGAGTTTATCCGATTGTTTCGAGCTTATCCGAATCATTTCGTATATTCGTTTTGGACCATCGATCGACCCGAGGGACGAGTATAAATATCAAAATGGTCGTAAATCATCGAAAATTTGCAAATTGGGTTTGACTGAACTTTGACTTTCCAGAATTGGAAAGTTGACTTGCTGCCCGAAAGGGAAGGTTTCCTCTTTGAGCGGTGATCGTCCGGCGACCAAATTCCGGCCACCTCCGGCTTCGTAACAGGTATAGTTGGGATCCTTGGATGATTTTGAGTATGTTGGTGTTTGATTTGGGTTAAATTTGTTTCGTTATGGATGAGTCCGAGTCGAGCCGAGCTCCTCGATTTTGCCGGTGACGGTTGGCCGTTTCCGGCGAAGTCTGGAGGTGGGGGTTATGGGGGTTAGGTTTCCATAGGTCCTCTGAGTCTCGTGGTGTGTTTCGTTTTGCCCGGAATTGAGTTTTGGATGGAGTCCGATAAGTCACAGGAAAGTATGGTTTCCGAGATGTTTCGGTTCAATTGGTCAGTTTCCGTTTGGATTTGGCCTTCGAGGTAGAAGGGAAAGTGGTTCGGAATGGTGTGATCTTGAAATCTGGAAACTTTGGCCTTGAAATTCCACCGTTGACGGCGCGCCGCCGCCGCCGGCGGCGGTCAACGGCGGTCAAAAGGTCAACTTTTCAGATTTCGATGTAATTAGTGTCATTTTTCTCGTAATCACGCCCTGGTTATCGTACGGAGGTTTATGGGTTGATTTGGTTAGCCGATTTTCAGTCGAGATTTTGAGTGGGGATTTCGAGATTTCCGTAATTCATTTTGTACTGCATTACATATTTCCGGGAACGGTTGGTTTCCGTGCATCAGTACAGTGTTGTGGATTACGATATTGATCAGTTGTGTTTATATATATATTCAGGAGATCGAGATCGAGATCTGGATCGTGATCGTGCTTCGGGCGAGGGAACTTCCGCCGGACCACGAGTTTAGCGCGAGTTCGCGCTAGCTGATCTGTGAGTGGACAAGTTTTTGGTTTTCACTGTTGATTAGCGAGTTCGTGGAATTTATGATTTCCGTATTTATTTTATACGATGATTGTTATATGTGTTATTTTTCGGAGGTATTGTTATGTATTGTTGTGATTGGCATTATTTGCATCGATGCTACCAGAGTTGAGAGATTCCTCTGGCCCAGAGTTGAGAGATTCCTCTGAAGCAGGGTTGAGGGATTCCCCTGAGTGCCGCCGGGGTCGAGAGATTCCCCTGGCCTATCACAGTCGGGTTTGAGCGATTCACCCGACGTCGGGCTTGAGAGATTCGCCCGACAACCTCCTTATATATATGTGTTGTTTTCCGAACTCGCATTGTTTACATTGACTGTATATATATATAACTGGTGAAAGGCATACGTTTATTTTCGTCCACTCACTCTAACGTTTTTATTTGCCTTTCCCCTGGGCTTTTCGGTTTCTGTGCCCAGTGTGCAGTTCAGGTTTGGTGTTTCACGTCGCGGTTTGGAGGCTAGTGATCAGAGTCACCTGTGTTTTCCAGTAGGTTCCAGTTTCGCCTACTGATGTACATGTTGTATATATTTTACACTAGAGGTCGCTCTGATACGTTCTGATACTTGTTATACGGATTTTTCTCGGATATACATAAATATAGTACAATATGTTTACAATTTGTTGATTATATTGATGTTGAGAAATTCGGATGGGATTGGTGCCCACGGTTTGCTTTTTGTGGCATAGGATGAAGTGTATTTTCCGCATGCAGGTTAAGGTAATTCCACGCTAGTAACGAAATTCTGCCCAAATTTCGGAAAATTTTTGTTGATTCGTGTTTTCGAAGGGGATCGATTCCGGTTTAGGTAACTAAATCGGGGTTGGGTCCTTTCACAAAGAAGATCCCCGGGGTGAACTATGGAAGCACTTCAAAAGGGAAGCGCAAGAAGTGGAACCCTAATGGAAATAGAAGATTGGAGGGATGTCTTGGTCCCCAAAACCACTCTAAGAAGGACCACGCACCGTGTGAAGGCCAAGGAGGCCGAGGGAGAGGGGCTGCCACAAGGGGCCACCAAGGAGGTCTTAGAGGCCGAGACAACCATGGTACCCGAGCTGCTTATGTCGATAAAGGCAAGGCCAAAACTCATGCAACTCAAGACAAGGGAGAAGATCGCAGTAATGGTGTATGCCACCGATGTGGATCAAGTGCTCATTGGTATAAGCAATGCAAAGCTAGTGCAAGTCTTGCTGCTCACTATAAGGCATACCATGAAAAGTTGGACTTACAGTCCTACAATAATGAAGTAGAAGAAGGAGATAAAGCTGATGTTAATCTCAATATAGTTCACTTCAAAATTGGCCGGGACTTCATCGATGAGACACTTGATTTTGAGTAGAACTTTTTAATTTTTCCAAGAATAAATGGCGTTTGTGCCTTATGTTTTATTTGATAATGTTTGGTCAATTTCTTTCTGGATTAGCAACTTTGTTGTATTTCGTTGGCATTATTAATAAAGGCTTTTGTTTGTTTTATTAATAACATGCATGATTATTCTGTCTACAGTAAATCGATTTGTAATATTTATAAATCTATTCTCTACTAGGGCTCACCTTAGTAGCTCATAATGTCTAGAAAAGGAGACTTTCGATAATAGTGTACTTAAGCGGGTTATGCCCCACATACATCGATTTCTCCTAACCTGGTTATGAATGAACAGAGCTACCCGAATGATTATAGATGGAATAAATACTAGCAAAGTCATTTATGTACTGTTTTGGGATTGCAAAATTATTTGAATTCTTGAAAATCATCACAAAACGCAAGTGCAAAATTAGAATGTGACTGTGTAAATCAGTCAACTTTAACAGAATACTGGCAATAGACCAGAATGAACCAAATTATGAATTTTATATGGTTGGAAAGCTACAGATGTCTAGTTTCCAGAACTTCATTCGGTTCAGAAATATCTGTTTAATAGACAAAGTTATGCCTATTTTAGTACAAAAAGGTCAGAAACTGATATTCTGAAGAAAAAATTAGATTTTCTGAAACAAAGTTTTGCTTCTTTGTAGGTATGTTTCCTGGAGAGCTTGAATGTCTCATTGATAGTGGAACCACCCATACTATGCTTCGTCATAGACAACTTTTTATCGACTTTATGCCTTGTCGAATATCTTTAACCACAATGATGGGAGGATCTACAAAATTGATCCAAGGGCGAGGTGAAGCCCAATTCATGTTGCCAAATGACACTATCCTCATCATCAAGGATGCTCTCTATGCTCCTAGGGCCCCAAGAACCCTCTTGAGTAGTAAAGACATCTAAGCCAACGAACTCCATATAAATACTCATTGTGAGAATGGAATTGAATACTTATGTATTACCTTTAATGATTCTGGTAGAAAACGAATATTAGATAAGCTAGCGTGTCAGCCAAATAGGCTTTGTATAACAACTATTCGAATTATTGAATCTAACCATGTCATGAGAAATGACTTATGGGATTCAGACATATATAGGCTTTGGCATGACAGACTGGGACACCCAGGTCGTGATATGATGATCCGTATTTTGAAAAACTCAAACGAACGTCCTTCTTTAGAGTGAAAGGAAGCAAGAACCGCTAGTTAGAGGCTGGCACTGCTACACCCCCCAGCGACAAAGAACTAACGCAAATTGTGGCGCTTTAGTTCCATATAATGCTTCCCAAGTCAACGATGACTTCAAGCTTGAACCAACATTATGCTTGGCTATATCAAATGCTCATCACTCATTCTGCAAAGTCTGTTCTTTACAATACCACATTTTGACTCATTGCTGGCGATTTTTAAATCGCCGGCAATGTTTTTTAACATTACCGGCGACATAAATGTATGTCGCCGGCAATGTCTCGATGGTAATGTAAAAAAAAAAAAAAAACATTGCCGGCGACATACATTTATGTCGCCGGTAATGTTTAAAAAAAAAGAAAAAAAAAGACATTGCTGGCGACATAAATGAAGTCGCCGGCAATGTATTTTTTTTTTTACATTACCATCGAGACATTACCGGCGACATACATTTATGTCGCCGGTAATGTTAAAAAATATTGCCGGCGATTTTTAAGTCAAAATGTGGTAGTGTTAGCCAAAGTAGGATTGAGACTGTCCTACGCTAAAGACACTAAAGAGAACATTCCATTCTTACAATGTATCCAAGGTGATATTTGTGGAACTATCCACCCATCATGCGGGCCATTTAGATATTTCATGGTACTGGTGGATGCTTCGACACGTTGGTCACACGTCGCACTTTTGTCTACAAGAAATTCTGCATATGCTAAACTTCTAGCCCAAATTATTCGCTTAAGGGCTCACCACCCAAATCATCCTGTCAAGTCAATACGTCTTGACAATGCTAGAGTGTTTACATCGTATACATTTGATGATTATTACATGTCCATTGGGATTGATGTTGAGCATTCAATTCCTCATATACATACCCAAAATGGTCTCGCAAAAGTCGCCATTAAAAGACTTCCAATGGTCGGATGAGCATTGGTCCTACGCACCAATCTCCTTACTTTTGCTTGGGCTTATGCGATATTATATGCAGCTATGCTTATTCATTTTAGACCCGCTGCTAGATAACCATTTTCTACGTACCAGTTGGTTACTGGATATGAACCAAATATTTCGCATCTACGCATTTTTGGTTGTGCAGTTTATGTGCCTATCACGCCACCGTTACGCAAAAAAAGGGGTCCTCAGAGACAAATGGGTGTATATGTTGGATATGTGTCTCTTACTATAATCCACTATATAGAACCCTTGACAGGTGATCTCTTTACCGCACGATTTACGGATTGTCACTTCGATGAGACAACCTTCCCGTTGTTAGGGGAGGAAGGAACAACAATGTTCCACAAAAATGACATGAATTATCGTGGTCTGTCCCCACTTTGTCTCATCTTGATCCCTGCTCTGCACTTGCAGATAGTGAAGTACGAAGAATCATAGAGCTTGGAAATGTAGCAGATTCGATGCCTGATGCGTTTACGAACATTCCTAAAGTGATGAGATCACATATTACTTGCTGAAAATGTGCCTACAAGGATAGACATCCCTTCAGGAGGATGTGAGGCTGCTAATCCTAATGTAAGAGGTAGTGCCGCTGCCACACTTGGTGTATGCGTGGTAGTTGAGGCCGCGGCTCCCTAAAGGAAGAGGGGGAGACCTGTAGGTTCGATGGATACTCACCCTAGGAAGAGGGGGAGTTTGGCACAACCTAATCCATTGATCATCAACACTCAAAATCCAACTCATGAAATTATTCCTGACTACGGTTATGTCCTAGAGGCAACCAATTTGGAGGAAGTTCCAACGGTTGATCCAAGTTCAGCGAATAAAGAGATCTCAATGAATTATGCTAGTGTATATGAGATTTTGGATAGAGAATTTATGATCCTTGATGATGCATTCGCATTCTCAGTTGCACAAGAAATTATAGAACATGAAGATATCGAAGCTTGCTCTGTTGAAGAATGTCAGCAGAGAGCAGATTGGCCCAAATGGAAAGAAGCAATCCAGGTTGAATTAGATTCACTAACAAAGAGACAGGTATTTGGCCTAGTAATGCTAACCCCGCCAAGTGTAAAGCCTGTAGGACATAAATGGGTACGTCTTTGTTAGAAAGCGTAATGAGAAGAATGAGGTATTGAGATATAAAGCCCGCCTTGTGGCGCAAGGTTTCTCACAACGCTCTGGAATTGACTACGAGGAGACATACTCTCCTGTAATGGTCATCATAACGTTCTGCTACCTGTAAATAATATATTCAAATAAAAACTGGCGTATGCCCTTTGCTGATGATACTCTGAGAGGTCGAGCTTCAACCCATTTTGTGAAGAAATCAGTAGCCACTATGATGTATTTGTACATGTCTGATGAATGAGGATGAATCATTCCAATTAAGTCCAGAGCCCATCCTCAAACTGGTCAAGACTTGATTATAGGTTGTAATGGTATTCTGGGCATGTGGCTGATTGAACCATGTTTTTGACATTCCTCACAACCTTTAGCGAACGTGATGCAATCTTTGAGCATTCCTGGCCAATAATAGCAGTGTCGTCGTATCAACCATCTCATCTTTGGAATGGCCTGGTGTGCCTCTGCTATCCCTAAATGGACTTCCCTCATTAATCGCTTTGTGTCACGTCCGAAGAAACATCCTAAGAATATGTCTTCCTCCCCTCTTCTATACAACTCATCATCCTTGAGTATATAATTAGGAGCTAAGAAACGAATTCGCTTGTCTATTAGATCATTAGGATTCTGGAGATATGAAATAATAGATTGTCTCTAATCCACATCAATGTGATCGAGTGTATCAATGTACCACTCATTGTTTTCTTCTTGGCGAGCGATGAAAGATGGCAGGGTCCTTCGTTCAACCTTCAGTATATGTTCACATATTTCATCTTGCAAGCTCACCCATGTTGCTATTTGGGCCAACTTATTTGATGCATAATTCCTCTCGCGAGGAATATGGCTCAACTCAACTTCAGTAAACAACTTGAGTAATTCACAGGCTCGTTTAGCGTATGGTTCTAATACTGGTCCAGCCTTATACTTGGTTTTAAGTTGTCTAATGACTAACTGTGAATCTCTGTATATGTTCACATCTGTTATCTCCATATCTAGTAAAAGTTCCAAGCCAATGATAAGTGTCTCGTATTCCACTTGGTTATTTGTGCACCAGAAATCCAACCTAAAAGAATAAGAAAATGTTTGGCCGCGTGGAGAAACCAATGCTACTCCGGCCCCAGCCATTGTACTCTTGCTTGACCCATCAAAGTATAAACACCAAGGTGCTAGATCAATACGAGTGAGTTCTAGCTCTAGCCCCTCGCGAACATCCTTCATAGGATGATGAGCTAGAAAATCAGCCACTGCTTGGCCTTTGATTGCTTTATGGGGAACGTACTACAAGGAGAACTCTGACAAAGCCAGAATCCACTTTCCAATCCGTCCCTTGAATATGGGTCTCGAAAGCATATACTTCACCAAATTTGTTTATGTTATTACACAAGTGGTAAAGGATAACATGTAATGCCTTAACTTGCATCCTAAAAAATACAAGGCTAAGCACAGCTTTTCCATTGACGTGTATCTTGTTTCACATTCGCTTAAGGTACGACTGAGATAGAAAATAACACGTTCTGTTCCTGATGTGTCGTCCTGAGCTAATAGACTCCCAAAAGAATGATTAGTAGCGGAGATGTACAGCTTGAGAGGAACCTCTGGCCTTAGTGGTACTAAGATTGATGGGTTCGTTAAGTATGCTT
Source organism: Geum urbanum (assembly GCA_946800695.1). NCBI lineage: Eukaryota > Viridiplantae > Streptophyta > Magnoliopsida > Rosales > Rosaceae > Geum > Geum urbanum. Next base: position 49,781,681 of record OX327001.1, on the reverse strand, counting down.
TGATGGCTTCAAACGCCTCTTGATGAGTAGGCTCCCATACAAAGTCTTTCTGATTCTGAAGCTTGAGCAAAGTAGAGAATGGTTGTGTTTTTCCAGCAGCGTTGGCAATAAACCATCGTAAGAAATTAATTTTTCCCAATAGGTGTTGTAGTTCCTTCTTACTCTTTGGCGGTATTCCATTAAGAACTGCCTCTTTCTTGTCATCCGATATCTCCTGCTTCGACCCCAAATACATATTTTGCTGGATTTATCTTCAACTGATGCTGCCTCATCCGGATAAACACTTGTCTCAAGTCTTCAATGTGATTAACTCTGCATTTCGTTTTAACTACCACATCATCAATATAAACCTCCATGGTTTTTCCAATGAGATCATGGAAAATTAATTTCATTGCTCGCTGGTAGGTTGTCCCTGCATTCTTGAGTCCAAACGGCATGTCTACGTACTCAAATACTCCTGCAAAATCTGGGCACCGAAATGCTGTTTTATGTCTGTCTGCTTCTGCCACTGGAATCTGATGATAACCAGCCGTTCCATCCATGAACGATAACATTTCATGACGAGCCACTGAATCTACCAACAAATCACCTACTGGCATTGGGTATGCATCCTTTGGGGTTGCATTGTTCAAGTCTCTGTAGTAAACACAAACTCGCATCTTACCATTCTTTTCCTTGACTAGGACTACGTTGGATAGCCACTCATTATATTTGACCACTCGTATGATCCCTGACTTGAGCATTTTTTCTACTTCTTCCTTGATTAGAATTGTTGTTTTTGTATTCATCAGACGCATCTCTTATTTTACTGACTTCTTGCCTTCCATGATGGGTAAGTTGTTACAAACCAATTCTGGTGACAGTCCTGGCATATTGTCATACTTTCTGCAAAACAATCAGCGTACTCTTGTAGCAATCCAATGAGCCTCAGTTATTCTTCAGGCTCTAGGAAGGTACTTATAGCCACAGTTATTGGCTCTTCTAAACTCCCAAGATTAACCTTTTTAATGAGATCTTTGACTTTAGGAGGTATATTATATAAGGTTGCTGGTGCTAATTTGATCTCTTCCTCCTTGTCCAAATCATTTAATGCATCCTCATCCACATATTCCAATGTTGCGATCATTGGAACGCTCTCGTAGGCTTGACTCTCCATCAAGAAATTGTGAAAGCATTAATACAAAGAGTAACAAGCCTCGGTCTCTATACTTGATAGAGACCCACTCATTGAGATGGTTTGGATGATAGCTTAATGGTGTAGGGTCTGCTACTATCATGATCTGCTTGAATGATACCCCATTGAGTTAGTTCAGAAGCTGTAACAACAACTGGGCAGCCTTTGTTCTCGATGCCACACACCTCGAGTGGACTGAGGTCATTGTTGTAATAACTGGCTTCTAAGGAATTGGCAGACACGAAATATGGATGAGGGTCTACATCAACAATTTCTGCCTCACCAGACTCCATATTCCAAACTAACATCTGCTGGTGAAGGGACGAAGGTACACAATAGCTTCTGTGGATTCAGTCTTGCCCAAGAATTGCACTGTATGGAGCTGTGCACTCCGCTTCAAAGAACGTGTATGTACCAGTGGCTGGACCAATGTGTACCTGCAAAAAGACAATTCCCAAAGTCTTAGATATGCTACCCTAAAATTTTCTGAGGTTGAAGGTTGTCTCTTAGATTGAAGACTTGGGAACGCTTAGTAAGGCCATCGCTTTGACCATGATAATGTTCACCGCTGCTCCAGATGCCACTAAAAGCTTGTTAATTTGAATTCCCTGGATCATTCCTGTCACGTATAGTGGCCGCATATGCATGTCCATGTTTAAGGTAGGCTTTGCGAACATCATTTGTCCCTTGGTCGATGGTGGATCAGTCTCTAGTTGTTTGGCGAGCGCTAACTGTTCTTTCAGCATCTGTTCATCCTCTGGTGCTACCAAATTATTAACATCTCTCCTCAAGACTGACTCGACCACTGTTGGCTTCTGTGAAGATATGGCATATTTGGAAGATAAGAAAAACACCATGTACGTTTATATTTATGTCCACCTCGTCTGCATATTCTTCTATATCTTCTTCCTCATCTTCACCATAGTCTAACAACTCTTCATCTTCTTCGTTATTGTCATTTTTAGGTTTCCCTTCCTCGAGATCCATGTTTGCGGTGACCTCAAGGGAAGCAACCTGCTAAATCTGATCCTCAGGTGTAAGATCTATGGTTGTTGGCATGAATATTCCAGAACTTTGTTTTTGGAGTGGAGAAAACAAGCTTTCTTCTGTTCTTCTGGAATCAAAGGTTTCAGTCTCCATTGTAGGTTTTTAGTCTCGCTTGAAGTGACATGCCCCTTGACATGTTCTCTTTCCTTTTGTGGAGTATTTAGCCCATTGCTTTCATCGCCCCATCATCAAAACTGAGAAGTCATCTCGCTGATTTACGCTTTGGGACTTCGTGATAAACCTCATGAATAGGTTCTGGTGTCTTATCTCTGGACCATAGTTCTGGGTTACTGTCAAAGACACTTAGTCGTTGTGCTTGCACTATAGGCTCGCAAGACTTCTTCCCAAACACCACTAAAGGGTTTACTGCAAGAGCATTCAACCATCTATGCAGCGCCTCTGGGGAACAGACCAATTCTTCTTCCTTGAGAATGCCCATCTCATAAGCTTCCAATGCCCTTTTGGCTTCTCCAAATCGTCGTTGAAGGTTCCACCTACTTGGAGTCACCTCGATGGTCTTTCCCTTCTCTTTCACGTACCATACATTCTCCTTAGTAATGTTCCTTGAAGCTGGTGGAACATATGGCCTGGCAAACGCTTAGGTGTTGGGGAATCGCCCCCCGTGGGCTACGTGGCTGATGATGCTCTGGATTTGAAAATAATTCCGGGAAAACCTTGGCTGCTTCTGCCAATTCTTCGTAGGAAATCTTCAGCCTGCTCTTAAGCTTAAATGAGCACAAAGAGCTACTGGCGACTATGCTTTTGGATCGACTTTCTCTTTTCCTTTAGCTGATCTTGTCGGTTGTTTTCTTGGTGGACTCTCGCCAGTAGTATTGATATCGAAGGTCTGTTTCCTCTTGCCTGGATTGCCCCTAGCCAATTCCAACATCCCAACCGTCAATAAGTCCTCGGTCACCAAACCTGGCGAGGGCTCATCATCTATCAGTATTTCTCCCTCGTCAATCCACTGTTGAATTCTAAACATTAAGTCAATGCAGTAGTTCGTGGAATGGTGACCCCATCTGTGATGATATCGGCAGTAAGGTAGTGAAAGGACCCAACCCTGATTTAGCTCCCTAAACCGAAATCGAACCACTTCGAAAACACGGACCAACAAAAACCGTAGAAATTTTGGCAGAGTTTCGTTACTAACGTGGAATTACCATTACCTGCACGCGGAAAATACACTTCATCCTATGACACAAAAATCAAACCGTGGGCACCAATCCCATCCGGATTTCTCAATATATCAACAGTAAAGTAAAACAATAAATATATCTATACTTTACTGAAATCCGGAGTAAAATCGTATAGCATAAACAACAGATTACTCAGAGCGACCTCTGATACTCACCATTACTAAGCACTAAATTAACACTTAACACTCAACAACAATGAGTCAATTAAAACCCTTTTTGGTAGATGTAGCATTGGTAAATAGGGATCGTTCTTAACCGGGGATTGAGGGTGCATGCATAACTATGCTAGGTTTAAATGGGGGTGCAAGTTTTTGGTTACTAAATTCCTACAAATTTTAAGGTAAAACATCCTAAACTAATATATTTACAAGGATCGACTCATCTTTCACCTAACTCTTTAGAACCTACCAAATTACATGCAACCTATTAGTTCTAAGTCTTTAGCTACTAATTTCATGCATATCTCTCGAAAGTAAAGTGTAGGGATTGCCCTAACACTTCCATCGATTTAAGGTGGGATTGCCCTGCAATAAATCAAAGCGTTAAGCACAAAATATCACATGAAATCTAAAGATCAAAACGTGGGAGATCACATGAACTTGATAGAATTACAAACCAAAAATACTTCAACAAATTTGTCCATACAAACCAAGAAATAACACAAGAAGAAAAGAGTAGAAGTCATGGTTACACTTTTTGATGTCGGGGTTGCCCTAGTCTACTTGATGTAATCGTGCCTTCAAAGGATGGAGAGAAGCACTAAGGATTGCCTTGAATACTTTGGTGGAGGAAGGTAGTTGATGAGCTTTGGAGTGGACGGCTTCTTAGTATTCCTTGGAGAGATTTTTGGACGTGAGGAGGTGTTTAGGGCAGAGCTTCGGCTATATGGTGAGTGATCCTTTTGTTCTGGCCGAAGCTCCCTTTATATAGGCCAAGAAAAGTCTAGTTCGACTCCTTTTAGAACTCTAACTACTCCACCCAGGTAACCTGACCCTTCTCCACTAAAACAGGAATTTCTCTCGTTCTAGGACTCCAAATCTTTTGATTCCAGTTGCGTTGGAAACTAGACTTCTAGATGTTTCCAACCATATGCTAACCGCGTCTATCCGGACCTGTTCACAGTGGTCTTTCGAAGTGGGCTGATGTACAAAGGCCGATTTCTGGTAATTCATTTTAATCCATCTTCTTTCTTTGGGCTTCTTTGGACATGCTTTTGGTCTTTGACCCATCTTCATTAATCTTGGTCCATTCTTGAGTAATTTGGGCTCCCATTTAGGAATAGGGTCGACATTTTCAATATATAAGCAAACCCGTGACAAATCCTTCTTCTAGGTGGACTAGGATTTCAATTCTTCATTTTTCTGCGCTTTTGCTCCATTTTGCCTTCTTTATTGTTCCTCCTTTATTTTCAACCTAAAAACATAAATTAAATTAGAAACATATTTACTAAGGTCAAAACAAAGCTAAATGTAAAGAGAAAGACGTTAAGAATCAAGCATAAAATGCGTAGATCAACCTCTAATGTATAAACATATCAGTATACCACAGTAGGTAGAACAATAAACCTACTGGAAGAAACAAGATAGCTCGAGCACTATGCCTCCAACCACGACGTGCGACACCAGAGCCTGAACTGCAAACTGGGCACGGAAACCGAAAAGCCCAGGGGAAAGACATGAAACACGTTAGAATGAGTGGACGAAAATAAATGTCTTTCACCAGTTAATATATATATATAAAATAACATATGCAAGTCCAGGTAAATAAAATAACAAGTACATGAGGTAAAACTCATACTCCTCCAGTGTACTGAGCATGCAAATAAAATCCCACGGGGTCACTCATGGACACCTCCGTGCTAGTACAGTCCGAACCACGGAGTCCCTGACTTCCACGTGATTCTAAGCCAGAAATGGCCTCGGTTCCGGGGATATGCCCCTCACCGGTCTCGTTGGGGAAACGCCCCTCCAGGCGGCCCTCCGTCGGGGATCAGCCGACGAGGCAAGTGTATCGATACAACAACGTAACTGAGACTGTACTCTGTGAAAACCAAATCATAAACAGTTCGATGCAAATGCATGAAACAGCATATAAATGTATGTATATTCGTATACGTATATCCATATAAGTATAATCGTATATTCGTAAAAACACACGCTCATGTAATCCGTAATCTCAATACGCATGCTCAAGTTCGTAAATCATATAAAAGACTCGCAAAAATTCTGTGAAAAGAAATTGTCCACTCACAGACTAGCGTAACGCGATATGCGTTAACCCGTGATCCGACGGAAAGTCCCTCGCCAAAAGAACGATCACGAACCCCTGAATAATCACAAAATCCATTTCTCAAGATTATAACTCGACAATTCAAATCAAATCACGAGAAACCACCGTTCTCGGAAACACGTAATTCGATTACGACAAACTGTCGGAAATCCGGAAATCACACCTCAATACCTCGCTGTATTTTCGGATGCTCAAATCGAGAAACAAACCTCCCCACTTCGATCGGGGCGCGATTTCGAGTCAAATGACATGCAACTTGTCGAAAATCCAAAAAGTCAACATTGACCGCCGCGTTGATCGCTGCCCACGGCGGCGCCGCCACTGACTGGAAAATTTCACGGCGGAGCAACCCCAATTCCACTCAAAATCATCCACTGAGCAACTTTGTCAACTGCAACAAAGGCCAATTCTCACTCTAACTCATCCAATTTCATGATAAACCAAATTGGTACACAAATTTCAAATTTCAAATCCAAAATTCTCCTTCCACAATCAAAATTAGAATTCCAAACTTACATGGTAGCTTGCTAGTGATGAGAGCTTCAAAGCCCACTCAAAATTGCAGCTCGAATCGGTGTAAAACATGGAACCCGAATTCACAAGTTTCTCTTCCATTTTGGCCGGATTTTCCTCTCTCTCCGGCGAGCCTCACCGTACATGGTGACCATGGGTAGACTGGGGAGGTCGAGGCGCACCAAACGGGACAAGTCCTGAGCCAAGGGGTGGCCGGAAACCCCTCGCCGCCGTGGAGGCCGACGCACATCTCCTCCCTCCACCGAGTTGACTCGGTCAAATCCCACAATGGTAAGTCTTTGACTTGCCCAAAATAGCAGGTTTCTATTTATAGGCCTTCCCTTTTTGGAAACTTCGTAATTATCCTTTTCGACGAACTTTGAATATCCGCAACTTCCGCGTCGTAACTCTGATTCCGAAAATTCTCGCGGCCACAAACTCGTCTCGATATATTCTTCAATAATCACCCGAAGTCAAACACATCGACCAAACGGATAAAAAGTCAACGGTTTACACCAACACATATTAAATCGACAAAATAACCAACAATCGGAAATAATCACAATTTAATCTTCGTAACTCAGAATAATGCTCCAGAAGTTCCCACGAGCTCGAAATTAAATTCTGAACAACTTTCATGAAGAAGTCGAAACCAAATTCTCGACTGGTAATTTAGTCGCTAACAAACCTGTCATTTAAACCCGATTATATCGAAACTTCAAATATTCATAATTAATTTCTCGGTCGTCCAAATAACGATCCGGAACCTCCCACGAACTTGAAATCACACATACAACGACTCTCGAGAAGAGACCCAGCTCCAATTCTTGGCCAATGATTAAGTCGTTATCAAACCTGGCGGTTCAAATACTGTCGGAACTCTGCGACTATGCAGTAACTCACGTATATAGCTGATCATACTGCTGATTTTGGTCCGGGTCGTCACAAATCCACCCCCCTAAAAAAAATTCAACATCGAAATTTCCGAGTCTGTCGACTGAAAGCAGGAGCACTGCCTCTGCATACTGCTCAACTCTCCAATGATCACATCCACTGAACAACTCTGACAACAGACTCCATGATTGGAGATAACTCTGTGGTGAAATCCATGTACCCCCAAATCTCAAATCTGAACTGGTTCACACAATCGCCAAGTGTTCCTGCATAAGGAACAGATAGGGTACACAACCCACAATAAACCTGAAACATAGTTCCGCCACACGGAACACAATACACACAAAAGCCAATGCTATAGGCGACGCCGAACTATACAGCACAACACAAACTCGCCTATGACCACATACGGATCAAAACAGCATGGCAAATCACAACTCAGTCTACACACATCAACATAACTCACACATCGAATTCAAGCAATTATCATCCGGTTTCCGCTAAATCAAAAATCTGTGGTAACACATTCCACAAAATCCGAATCAAACATCAACTCAAACTCAAACCAAACTCACTCCAGCACTATGGAGTACAACATCGTCCTCAAAACGACGTCACGCAACGTCAATATCACAGTGGTCAACAAACTAGTACTGCAAGCAATCTCGAATAGCTGAAACTGCTGGTCCCAAATCCTCTGGAACTGCAATACCGAGGTCCACAACATGCCCTCCAATGCCTGAATAGTCCTCAAAGATCGCCCACCAATCTGAGGATAAGAACCGGTACTAACTCGTAATCTGGTCCACAATGCTTGCTGTAAAGCTCGCCAACAATTTTTCGTAGCTGATTATCTCGATCAGCGAACTGGGACATAGGCACATCACGAAATGGATAATCTCCACCAAACACAGCTATGCCAACCGCGCACCACTAGCGCCAAACGCGCGCAAAACCACGAGCCTCAACATCGTCACACTCGAACTCAGCTCCCATAGCTCGCAACTTGGCTAACACGGAAACTCGAGCCACACACACATGAAACACTGAAGCTCCTGACTCTCGACTGAATGCATCAGTAACAACATCCAGACGGATGGTCAAGTATAATCTCTAGCCTTTCTCGAACAAACTCAAAGGTGCAGCCATAGTCGTGAGTCGACCCCATCCATCTACACTGCCTCAAGCCCAAATCTGGCCGAAAATGCAAGTGGATGAAACTCAAGTGATCGGTGCACGTCCTACACTGCGCTGCACGCCGTAGCAGTAGTATCTCCAACTCTCTGATGTTAACATAAGGACAGCTACACCCAAATCATACATATGATACGTAGCTACATAAGGTTTCCACTGCCCGTAATCATGAGCCACTGCTCTGCTACACAGCATCACACATAACCAAATCCAAATCTCGATGCATCGCCATAACCCACGAACTCGTCAGGATCGTCAGGTAAGGTCAAAACCGAAGCAACGGTCAACTATCCTGCAGAAATAAGTAACTCTCCTCGCGTGCATCGAACCACTCATAGTTGACGCCTTCTTCATCAATCCGGAAAGTAGAGTGGCAATCCAGGGAATTCCTACACAAAGCCATCGGTAAAAGCCTGCCAAACCCAAGAGACTCCCGATCTCTGGTCCAAGGGTAGGTCAACCCCAAATCAACACGGCTTCAAACTGGTCAGGATCTACGCCAACTCCCTCGGATAACTTCATACAGTCCAAAATCTTCACGCTAATCAACCAAAACTCACACTGGCTGAACTTTGCAAATAGCTGATCATCTCGTGAAGTCCGCGAAACCGCTCGCAATTGCTTCAAGTGCTGGTCCACACTCCTGGAGTAAATCAGAATGTTGCCGACGAACATGACCGCAACTCGTCCAAAATCATCTGAGCACATAGTCCATCAATCATCTGAGCACATAGTCCAAAATCATCTGAGCACATAGTCCATCAAAATGATAAGCTCCATTTCATGCAGCCTGTCCAAGATCTCTTCCACCTTATCCTGTGGAAAGGTATAATGTGGAAAGATCGGTATATCTTTTTCCTTAGCGCCTCCTACACGGCTAACGGCTGGCGACCAACCGATATCGATCATATTAACTTGAGGTGTCAGGAAAGGTTTGGAATCGACTAATGCTACTGCCTTGGTCATTCCCTCTAAATCTAGCCTTCCTTCGTTGATCCACTTCTGGATCTGATCTTTCAGTTTGATGCAGTCATTCGTGATATGATTCCATACTCCATGGAATTTGTAATAATTTTTACCTTTTAACTGCTCAGCTGTGGGGAGAGGTCCGAAGTTTGCTTTGACAGCTCACATGTTGTAGAGTTCATCCAGGATCTCATGAGCCATATTGGCATCGTATGTGTATATTTCGAACTCTGGCTTAGTAAAAGCCACTGTCGAAAGCTTAATGGGGACCTTACTCTTCTGAAGCTTACGGGGTTTCAAAACCTTGGTTGTCGATAAATCTACTGCTCCCACTTGGTCTCCATCGAAGTCTGAATCCTGGTCATCTATGTCTTCTATATAAGCCACGATTTTTTTCTTTGGTCTGTCGTAAGACCTAGCAGTGTACGTTCCCTTAGATGCATTCCTTCTGTTGTCTAGCTCTTGCATGGTGCTGTAAGCTTTAGTTACAGCCGTAATAAGCTCGTTCAAGGAAAAGTACTTGCTATTCAAAAACAGTTGGTGGTATGTATCCTCAAAACCATTCTTGGCCATTTCTACTGCCTCTTCTTTGCCTAATAGAGTCTTGCATAGATTGTATTCTGACCGAAAACGGTGCAAGAATGTATCTGGACTTTCTGTCACCGATTGGCTCAAGGAAGCCAGCTTTCCAACACAGGTTTTAGGTTTTGGCGTTCCGAAGTGATCTATAAACAAGGCCTCCATGTCCTTCCACTCAATGATCGAGCCCTTTTCCAATCCCTTATACCATACGAGGGCTAATCCTGACAAAGATGATCCAAATACTATCAATTTGAGTCCATTGTTATCAGCAAACTGCCCTAACTACAGAGTGAAATACGCTAAATGAGTTGTCGCATTGGAATCATCATCGCCAGAGAAAGTCTGGAAGGTTTGATGTCGGTAATACCTTGGCCATTGCCAAGTGTCTGAATCGTTTTTCTGCATGGGAGGAAATGGTGTCTCGTATGATTCATACATCTTGGCTAGATGTATGTCACAATCATTCATAAATCTATTTAACCTTTGTTTCCATGCAGGCGGGAAAGACTCTGCTTGTCTAGTCTTTCTAGCGAGGTCAGAAACGGATTTGGTTAGAGATGTGTCTCTGTCTTTCCTTTGAGACATTGTTGCCGCATATCGGCGGTATTCATCCAAACTTGCTCCCAAGGTTTGCATGATGTCGATCTGTAATTTGTCCTGACCTTCCGCAAGACTTACTACTTGAGTTCCAATTGCCTCTCGTTCCTCCTGGTCTTTGTGGAGCTCTGCCCTTAATGCCTGGATTTCGGCTAACACTGAGTCTACTTTCTCACCTTGAGTAGTGATGAGTATTGCTTGTTGTTTAATTTTTTTATCGAGAGCCATGTAGTAGTTAGTTTGATGTTTGTCGCGCCTAACCACGTAACTTAGGTATTCTGGGAACGTAAGTTCCATGATCTCCGCTTTGTCTAAAGATTTATATGACGTGGTCGAATGATATTCCTTAGCGAAGATAATATTAACCGCTTGATTACTTAGTGAACGACACCTACTAGAAGTGTGCTCACGGTAGACCGGTTGTGGATGTTTACGACACTCAGGGTATTTTTTTTGTAAGGATCCTCTATTGTCGCTTAGAGACACAAAAAAATGGTCCTACCGGGTGTGCCAAAATGTTTGACTCCAAATTATCTCTGGCGAGGAGCGCGTAGAGATCATCTTGCAAACTGTCTCTTTTACTGACTTCGGATAGTTTGACCGCAAATATCGGTTTATCCTGTATGTGCTTCGTGTGCTGGCGTGCCACCGTCTCTCAACGGAATATGAAATGTGTAAAGCTGCTCAACTTCTTGATTAAGCAATTAAGACAAGGAGAACACCAACCTTGCCTGAATGGGTCCTTCTCGCCTAGTGACCTAGGACTTTGGGTTTTTGTGTCTCTAGCAGAGCTACAGAAATCGATACCTCACACTACCCTTTACGAGTGTAAAGCAGAGCAACTTTTTTGACGATGTGTCGAGAACACTACTTCCTTGGATATTCGAACTTTCACTCGATATGTGACAAGCCCTTCAATCTTCCATTTGTGTTGCTTCCTTTGATCGCTATACTCTCACTCGATTAGTGACAACCACTTTAATTGTCTGGTTGCAAGGATAGAATCTCTGACAAGATGTCTAGGTGTTTGCGTATAGCAAAGCTTGTGTATTTGATTTGGGACATTTTCTCAAATGCTCTTACTCTCCTTATATAATGCTCAGTAGTCGTCTTTCAATCATCTTGAACGTCTTTTGCTCTTTGAATCTCAATATAACTCTAATGTCTTCTAGCACACAGGTCTTATCTTTATATAGTTTCAATGTTATCACAATTCCTTTCATGAAGGAAACCTAACCGAAGCAAGAAATGTGCGATAAACATTAAGCCGCATGGATCAGATATCTTAATTTTACAGTCCTAAATTGATATGAAAACAGACTCTATTATTCTACTTGACCGCTCGCCAAGCTTTATTTCTAACTAGGCCGCTCGCTAAGACTTCGGCTCACTTGGGTCGCTCGCTAAGACTTCGGTTCACTTGGGTCACTCACCAAAACTTCAACCTTTCAAACCCAATATAAAATATTTATTTCAGACCCAAACAATACTAAATTATTTATTTATTCAGAAATTCACTTTAATGCACCAAAGTCCAAGGCTACTCTTTCTAACATAACTTCAAACCCACCTCACAGCTCTTGCCACTTGGTATTTGCACAAATGCCACGTTTCTGAAATCCCGTCATCACTTGATAAATTCCAAGCGATGAGAATGTACTAAGCCACCTCATCGTCTTCTTCTTCTCTTCTCTCTTTTTCTAGTCACATTGTCACTGAAGTCGGTTTTGCTTCCCTCTGCTTCTACTGTCTCGTCCCAGTTTGCCTTTGAGCACTGGACACATCTACCAATTCAAGCAAAACATGGCTTCCTCCGGTATCTCTACAACCCCTGTATTCTGTTCTGTTGTTGACGGTTTGACTGTGTTTGGCTTCTGATCGAAATATAATTTGCAGTGTGCTAAATTCAACTCGATGGGGTTTTTAGTTCGTTATGGTTGGGTACATAGATAAATAATCTTCCTTTATATGTCAATTTTGTTGAGTTATTAGTGTAAAAGATCCTACTTGGAAAATTGAAACTGTCAATAAAATAGGTTAAATTGTAATCTGTCATTGTTTACTCTTTTCTATCTTCATCATCAGCTTCAAAACATCCTTTTGAGGGAATATTAACCAGTCTACCTGCTTTAAATGATCCAAGAATTGGTATGCTAGCTGTAATGTGTTTGCCTTGTTTTTTTGTTTTTCTTGTATAGCAATCAGTTCTTGTGTTTATACTGGTCGAATTTTTCTGGTTGCTCAATCTCCATTTATCTTTATAGTATGCTCGTGAACGACTTTCTTGGTTTACATTTTATATTTAACGATAATCCTGAGTGAAGTAGTTGCTTTACTGCTTCAGTGTTTGATGTAGTAGTTTGTCCTTCATGTATGTTGCAGACAGGCTTCCCTATTCTATAAAGATACTTTTGGAATCCGCCATTCGAAATTGTGACAACTTTCAAATTAGCAAGGACGATGTCGAAAAGATAATTGATTGGGAGATTACATCCCCAAAGCAAGTTGAAATACCCTTTAAGTCTGCACGTGCTCTTCTCCAGGTTTATATATGTGTTCAGTGTTCAATTATGGTCTTAAATGTTGAAAAAGTCCTTTTCATCTTCTCAGAAAACTTAATATTTGTGGCGTAGGATTTCACTGGTGTACCCGCTGTGATTGACCTTGCATGCATCCGCGATGCCATGAAGGAGCTTGGAAACAATTCTAACAAGATAAATCCAATGGTTTATAATAAGCTCACACTGACAACCTTCTTGACTTGTAGCTGATCGTTAATGAAAACTATATTTAGAGAAGAGTGCTATTAAAATGATCTAGACTCTAGATTTATGACAGCAACTGAATTTTTTTAATCAGGTTCCAGTTGGGCCTTGTTATTGATCATTCGGTTACAGTTGATGTAGCTAGAAATGAAGATGCACTACAGAAAAACATGGAACTTGAGTTTCAGAGGAATAAAGAGAGATTCGCTTTCCTTAAATGGGGATCTTTTGCTTTCCACAACATGCTTGTAGAACCTCCAGGTTCTGGACTAGTTCATCAGGTACATAACTTGTTTGTTAGTTTGCTTCTGACGTTGCCTCTTAGGTTGACCCTGGAGTTTTTGTTATACGGCATCATTCCTTTGTATATGTTATTCAATTTTGGGTTTTTCAAATTCACACCTTGATTCTTTTCGTTCTTTCTCTCTGTATTGAGTCTCTCCTTGGTATTATCTTGAACAAGCTTGTGTCTCTTCTGTGAATTTTTCAGGTTAATCTGGAATATCTTGCTAGGGTTGTTTTTAACACTGACGTGACTCTATACCCTGATAGTGTGGTTGGTACCGATTCACACTCAAACATGTTCGACAGGTTGGGAGTTGCTGGTTGGGGAGTAGGTGGAATAGAAGCTGAGGCCACGATGCTTGGTCAGGTATACTAACTGTAACTCTGATAGGATATAAAACATATTTATGCTGTGAAGAGGGTATATATTGCATTTCCTGATGCATAGATTGATCCATAGCATTAGGCACACGCAAAGGTTATTATTCAATGTTTAGCAGATATTTTAATAAAGATAATTTATGTATGATTATTTTGTATGGTTAGAACTTAGCTTCAACTTTAAGGGATAAACTTTGTCTTGAGTCTTTCTTATGTTAACGATCTTTACTGCAATGAAGTGGTTCACTAAGATGCTAAATGTGCCGTGCTTCGCCCATCATAGCATAATCTAGTCACTCCTTTTTTTTCATTTCCCTAACTCAAAGACCTGTAATTATATCATAGCATGAGTATGCTCAAAGAAGTCTCTTGTCTCAGTATTGACCAATGGACGCATTCGACTCAATTTTGTTTTTGTTGGAATGTCTAAAACCAAAAAGTTTAAGTACTTATCATTTCGCATTGAGTATGACTCATGCTGTCTTTCCTAATTTTGAATTCCCAGCCTATTAGCATGGTGTTACCTGGTGTTGTTGGGTTCAAGCTTACTGGAAACCTCCGTGAAGGTGTCACTGCTACTGACATAGTTTTAACTGTGACACAAATGTTGAAGAAACATGGTGTTGTTGGGAAGTTCATCAAGTTCTATGGTAATCTCAATCAGTATTGAACAGAGAGTTTACAGGCTAGTTACCATACATATAGATACATCACTGTACATGGCTTTACTAGTATATGCATGTAGGTCCGGGCATGGGTCAAATATCACTTGCTGACAAGGCCACGATTGCAAATATGTCTCCTGAATATGGAGCAACGATAGGCTTTTTCCCTGTCGATCATGTTACATTGCAGTATCTTAAATTGACTGGAAGAAGTGATGAGAAAGTGGGTCTCCTATTCTCTTTTATTCGGTAAAACATTGCAGAAAGTAGTTTAATTTCAGAGTGAACGTACAATGTGATGTAACCATGATTATGACTGTGTCTTAGGTTGCAATGGTAGAATCATACTTGAGGGCGAACAGAATGTTTATTGACTACAGTGAGGTAAAGTTCTGTCAGTTCCCATCTCTGTAAAGCCATCCTGAGATGACTTCCTTACTCTAACATCTTGGAGATCTGTAGTCAGCCTCAACAAGAAAGAGAATACACATCTCATTTACAGTTAGACCTTGCAGATGTTGAACCCTGTGTTTCAGGACCAAAATGGTAGGTTTTTACTTAAACATGTTGGTTCTGTGAAATCCACCAGTCGTTTTGTATTCACAACCCATTTTTATTATATATTTATGTACAGACCTCATGATCGAGTTCCTCTAAAGGATATGAAGGCCGATTGGCATGCATGCCTGAACAGCAAAGTTGGATTCAAGGTGAGCCTTGATGGCCGTATTCACCCGCTAACAAGAGCTAATTATCTTGCTTCGCCTCCATTGGTTGTTGCGTACGCACTTGCTGGCACAGTATGTATAGAGGGTCCTTGGGGTAGCACAAAATTTTTGTTTTCTCAATGTCCAACTAAAGGATGATGTTGGGACATAATCAAGATACCACACTTCAGCATCACTGAATTTACTCTTTGTGGAGCCTTGTTTCTTTCCTGTCTTTTACACTAGTAGTGCTATAAGCTGTTTAAAATTTTCTAATCCTTGCAGGTTGACATTAATTTCAATAAAGAGCCGATCGGAGTAGGGAAGGATGGCAACAGTGTGTACTTCAAGGATATCTGGCCTAGTAATCAAGAAATAGCACAGGTACTTTTTATTTTTGATACTTCACACTGCCGATATATATTTTTGTGCAAATTGTCCGATGACAAAGGTCCATTGGGGTTTAGAGTATAATGTTGAGTTTGTAGGTTCTTCAATCTCTTGTCTTGCCTGATATGTTTAAGAGCACATATGAGGCCATTACAAAGGGCAATCATTTGTGGAGCGAGCTCTCTGCCCCTTCCTCAACCCTTTATTCATGGGATGCAAACTCGACCTACATTCACAAGCCCCCTTATTTCGAAAACATGAGCATGGAACTGCCAGGTCCTCGTGGCATTAAGGATGCATATTGTTTGCTACACTTGGGTGACAGTATAACGACAGATCATATTTCTCCTGGGGGAATCATTTGCAAGGAAAGCCTTGCTGCACAATATCTTTGTGAGCTTGGGGTGGACCAGAAAGATATCAATTCTTATGGTTGTCGTCGGGGCAATGATGAGGTAATGGGACGGGCACCTTTGCTAATATCCGTTTTCTGAACAAACTTTTGAATGGTGAAGTTGTTCCAAAGACAATTCACATTCCAAGTGGCCAGAAACTTTATGTATATGAAGCAGCAATGGTGAGCTCTACATTAATTTTCATGTCTAAAGCTTTCACACTCTGGCCATTTATCGTTAATCCTGAGAGCGTTTCATTTACGGAGGTACAAGGATTCTGGTCAGGATACTGTTGTCATAGCTGGAGCAGATTATGGATGTGGCAGTGCCCGAGATTGGGCTGCCAAGGGACCGATGCTACTGGTAAGCTGACCTTCCTAGAACATCTGTGTCTTGAGATTTTGTTTCTTATAGAGCCTTATTCCGCATCAGGGAGTGAGAGCAGTTATAGCCAAAAGCGTTGAAAGAATACATCCTAGCAATCTGGTCGGCATGGGAATCGTTCCCCTTTGCTTCAAGCCAGGTGTGGATGTAGAAACCCTCGGGCAGACAGGTCACGAATGCTACACGATAGACCTTCCTAGTAAAGCGAGTGAAATAAGGCCTGGCCAGGATGTCAATGTCAAAACTGACATAGGAAAGTCCTTCACATGCACACTCCGTTTTGACACAGAGGTAATCATCTGGATGAAGTCCATTAATCCAGGAGTTTTTAACTCCCGCAGTCTCACAGTCGCACAATACATTGTACGATAGAATTGTAAGACTGTATCTGGACCAAATAGCAGCTGCATCAGTGGGATTAATAGGAACATCAGGATTTCGGATAAGAAGAAGAGAAATGGTACTCTACTGCAGTGTTTATCAGTTTGTATATCACTAGGTAAACAAGGCAGATTCGATTAGTTAAAAACCTGATTAACATTAGGATAAATTGTGATAGAACAAGGCCTCTATTGTTGTTAACATTTTGAGTTGGATTGTGACTCTTTTATGGGAAAGAGTTGCATAACAGTATAAATATAAGGCTGAAGTCCATGCGTCTTCACTCACTTGCTTATAGAAAATTAGTCCCATTCTGTGCTTGAGTGAAGAACGTGGAAGGCTTGTAGTTTGGATCACTGAGATGGCTTCGAGAAGAATTGCTGTTGCTGCTGGAAGCTTCAATGCTGAACCAGGTAGCTTTCCTAGTCTATTTAGGAAATCTGTTTATGCAATTGCTGTAAAGGAATTCTAAGTGTATGATCATGAGTTTGTGAAACAGATCCTTATGTATTGTTGTTTGATGTTTTGGTAATCTCATTATACAGTTCAACAAATGGTATCAGAGCCATGATTTTCACAAATCATGAATCATACATACAGTACAGACTTACAGAAAACTTAAAATGATTCAAACTAATACATATGAAAAATTAGTTTGTCAAATAAAGAACTTAACATGCTATTAGTCTGTTTCATTGTTCTTCTGAAATAAACCAAAGGCAAAGGTAAGGTTCCGCAAAAATTTTAATCTTCTGAACATGTCTTTTTGTTTATAAATACTATGAACTGTCTGGTATTCAGTAAATCTCCCATTTAGTAACCAACAATTTCAAATAAAAGTCTAAACTGTGATACAGCTGAACCAGATTGGTTTTAAGATATTCTAATGTGTTTTGTTTTAAAATGGATCGTTTGTTAAAGTCTTGCACAAAGCAAGCTTAACTCTTCATGCATCCGGATTAAAATCTGATAAGAACACAACTTGTGCATCTTTTCAAAGTATTATTCATGTTAATCTTCCAAAAAAGGTCTTGAGTAAGTTTTGTTATATATGCAGCAGTATAGGTATATACAGAAACTTATTGAGATTTTTTGAATTGATTTAGTCCAAAGACTTTTGATGATTCATAAAATACTTAGTTCTGTCAATATGCAGTATACTGAATGAGACTACAGGATGTGAGATTTTATGTCACAAAGGCATTAACTTGCATCAATTCAGTAAAAGGGATGATATAACATACATATATATGATTCTGGAACATGTCTAAATCGTTTTTTCTATATATATATAATAGCTTCTGAATGATTATTACAGCACTTGAACACACTGTTTTCTCACATACCTTTTAATTATTTGCTTTTCTGTAACAAGGTGTTGAGATTGCTATGCTAGGACAAGTAGAAATGCTGAATGGGAACAACTATAGGAAATGGAGAAACCAAATAGATTTTTACCTTTCTATGCATCAGAATATGAATTATTGTCTTCTAGAGGAGAAACCAGATCAGCTAACTGATGATGCCACTGAAGATGATAAAATGCACTTCAGGGAATGGGTCAGAACCAATAGGATGACAAAAAATGTCATTAGAAACACTATGTCAGAGGTGATAAGGGGATCTATTGAAGAACCTGCAGATGCCATTGAGTATCTAGAAGCTATAGCTGAAAAATTTGTAGCTAGTGAAAAAGCTGAAGGGGCTAGGCTTTCCAAGAAGTTCAATTCAATGAAATATGAGGGAGTTGGGAAAGTGAGGGAGCATATCCTAGAACTTATTGACATAAATTCCAAACTTAAGGACATGCAGATGGGGGTAACTGATACTCAGGTAGTTCATATTGTCCTAGAGTCACTGCCTGCAAGCTTTAGCCACTTAAGAACCACCTACAATGCTTCTGATGCAAAATGGGACCTGAATAAGCTGATATCAGTTTGTGTTGATGAAGAAGACAACATAAGAAAGGTGTCTACACCAACTATAGCAATAAATCTGGTGGAGAAAACCAAATGGAGGAAGAAAGCTAACAATTCAGCTAAAAAGACTACAAGCTTTAAGGGACCTGGAAAACCTGCAGAACCAAAAACTGACAAACCATTCAAGTTCAAGTGTTTCTTCTGCAAGAAGACTGGACACATGAAGAAGGATTGTAGTGGTTTCAAAGCTTGGATGATTAAGAAGGGTAAGTCTTTTCAGAATTCAGTTTTTCCTTGGAAGTTAATTTCATCAATGTTAGTTCTCACACATACTGGTTAGACTCAGGCTCACCTATACATATCACCACTTCTTTACAGGGTTTAACAAAGAGGAGACTACCAAGGAGTGATGAGCAGAACGTTTGTGTAGGAAATGGGCAAAGAGTGACAATAAAGGCCATAGGGACCCTGAAGATTGATTTAGGTTTGGGAAGATTTCTTTTTCTGGACAATGTTTTTTATATTCCTTCTCTTAAGAGGAATTTGATTTCAGTAGGGCTTTTGGTTGGTATTGGTTGCAAACTTATCATTGATTCTTATGGAATTCAATTATTTCAGCATTCTGTTTATCTTGGTTGTGGTTCTTTTTCAAACAATTATCTACGTTTAGAATGTACTACAGCTAGAAATGAGATACTTTTGATTGAAAACAATGAAGAAACCATAACTGATAACACCACTGTTGGTGTTAAAAGACAACAGATCAATACTAAGTCTGCAAACCTTTGGCACAGAAGGTTAGGCCACATATCGAAGGAAAGATTAAAAACACTTGAAAAGAAGAAGATCTTACCTACACTAGACTATAGTGATTTAACAGACTGCAAAGAATGTTTTAAGGGAAAATTGACAAGCACCAGAAAAACTTCAGCCTTAAGAAGTCAAGAAATCATGGAGCTCATTCATACAGACATATGTGGTCCTTTTAGGCATAAAACATTGTGTGGGAATTTTTACTATATCACATTCATAGATGAATATTCAAGGTACTGCCATATCTTCTTACTTTCAGAAAAATCTCAAGCATTAGAAGCTTTCAAAATTTATAAAACTGAAGTGGAGCTGCAACTCGAGAAAAAGATAAAAACAGTAAGATCAGATAGAGGAGGGGAATTTTATGGGAGGCATACTGAAACAGGCCAGCAAAAAGGACCATTTGCAATGTTCCTACAAGAACATGGCATCAAGGCACAGATACTACACCATACAATCCTTCTCAAAACGGGGTGGCAGAAAGGAAAAATAGAACATTGATGAACATGGTCAGATCCATGATGTGTACTTCAAGATTGCCTATTTTCCTATGGGGAGAAGCTCTTAAAACAGCAAATTATATTTGCAATAGATCACCTTCTAAGGCTGTAGAGAAGACACCATTTGAGTTATGTGTGGAAGGCAACCTAGTCTGCATCACTGTCATGTATGGGGATGTAAGGCAGAAGCAAAAATTCCAAATTCCATAAATCAAAACAAGTTAAATCCTAAAACAGTAAGCTGTCACTTTATAGGATATTGTGAGAAATCAAAAGGGTTCAAATTCTATACGCCCCATAGACCAACCAGAACTATGGAAACCAACCAAGCCAAGTTCCTTGATGAGGAAGATTGCAAAGGCTTGATTCAGGATCTATCTTCAGAACTGACTGAAATTGTGGATCATGAGGTTTTGACACAAAGGTTGCCTATAAACACAGATCAAAACATAGATTATCACACTGCAGTACCACTGAATCCTGCAGTACCTCAGAATCCTGACCTACAGGCTAATGTAGCAGCAGAAAACTTAGAAAACCCTGAGAATATGGAAAATCAAAATGAGCCTCATATCAAAAGGTCTACCAGACCAAGAAGACCAGTTTTCAGTGAGAACAGTGATTTTTTAGTCTATATGCAGGAACTTGATGTTCTTGCAGAAGATGATGACCCCTTAAGTTTTAATCAAGCTAAAGACAGTAGCAAATTTAGCTACTGGCAAGTAGCCATGGAAGAAGAACTAAGTTCCATGTCTAAAAATCAAGTTTGGGAGCTGGTAAAACCAGATAAAAATCACAAAGCCATAGGGTGCAAATGGGTTTACAAAACAAAGAGGGATGCTAAAGGTAATATTGAAAGGCATAAAGCCAGACTGGTAGCTAAAGGATTCACACAAATGGAATGCATAGATTATAATGAAACCTTCTCCCCAGTATCCACAAAGGATTCATTCAGAATCATAATGGCACTTGTAGCACATTATGACATGGAATTGCATCAAATGGATGTAAAGACTGCATTCTTGAATGGGGAGTTAGATGAAGTCATTTATATGAAGCAGCCTGAAGGTTTTGAAGAATTAGGAAAAGAAAACCATGTCTATACACTAAAGAAATCAATTTATGGGTTGAAGCAGGCCTCAAGGCAATGGTATAAGAAGTTTGATACAGTGGTAACTTCTTTTGGCTTCACTGAAAACATAGTTGATGAATGTGTTTACATCAAGTCAGACAAGTCTGGTTTCATTTTTCTAATCCTATATGTAGATGACATTCTTTTAGCTAGCAGTAATATGCAGCTGTTTAAGGAAACTAAAACCTTTCTGTCAAATAATTTTGACATGAAGGACTTAGGAGAAGCCTCTTTTGTCTTAGGGATTGAAATTAAGAGGGATAGGAAACTGGGACTATTAGGCTTATCTCAATACAGCTACATTCAGAAAGTATTAAAGAGATTTGGCATGGAAACTTGTTCAACAAGTGAAGCTCCTATGTCTAAAGGTGACACCCTGTCCAAAATTTCTAAGAAGGGGGGGGGGGGGGGGGGGGGGGGGGAAGATGACTCCTATGGATAGTAAGCCTTATGCAAGACTCATAGGAAGCCTTATGTATGCACAGGTCTGTACAAGACCTGACTTAGCATTCTCTGTAGGAATTTTGTCCAGATTTCAATCTACACCTACTCAAGAACACTGGATTGCAGGTAAAAAGATCCTCAGGTATCTTCAGAAAACTAAGTCTCACATGTTAGTTTATAGAAGAGAGAATAAACTGGAGCTGTCAGGATACACTGATTCTGATTTTGCAGGAAGTTATCCAAACTCTAACAAATCAACATCAGGCTACATATTTATGCTTGCAGGAGGGGCTGTGACTTGGAAAACTTCTAAGCAGTCCATAATCTCCACTTCAATGATGCAAGCAGAATTTATAGCTGTATATGAAGGTGTTTGTGAAGGACTGTGGATCAAAAACTTCTTAATCTACACTAAAGTTCTCAGTCACATAGTTGCAGATGCAGTTAAAATATTTTGTGATAATGAAGCTGCAGTTTTCTTCAGTAAGAACAGCAAAATGTCAAATAAATCAAAACATATCGATTTGAAATACTACAGTGTGAGGCAATTCAAAGAGTCAAACAAAATGAAATTGCAGTTTTAAACATTGATACAGATTCTCAACTGGCAGATCCATTCACCAAGGCCTTGTCAATATCATGCTTCAGGAAACATGTTGAAAGAATGGGGATTCTTTCAGATTTGCATGCTTAGGTTCAGTGGGAGCTGATAAACAGGTTACAGTAGTGTTAGGTAGTTAATTCCATATGTAAATTTTGGTTCTGAGAAGTACTTGTATTTTTATTCCAGCTGATCAATAAAACTGAGTTTCTTCACTTACAAGTTCTTCCATAATTTTGTTGTTTATGTGCTTATCATGGAACAGAAGCTGATATATATATATATATATATATATATATATGAATATACATAAGAATATGACATGATGAATTTTTAGTAAGCATCTTATCATTTTGGTTCAGTTGAGATAATTTGCTGCATGATTTTGATTTTAATCGAAATCATTAAGTTGGAATGTGAGTTTTGACATCACAGGTGGATATACTTGTCAAAATTGCTCACACTATCACTTTTGAGCTTATGTGGTGACAGTGACTGATGTATGTGATCAGCAATCGTGTTGGCTATGTAGACCATATGTGATTTTGGTTCTGCATCAGAAATTGTACACTGACCAAGCTGTCTGAATCTAGAGTTTTCTTTTCTTCAAGTGCACACTTAAGATGCTGGTTGATACCGTGATGTATTCATGTTATCCTCTGCAGCTGCATTGGTCCAAGTGGGAGATTGTAAGACTGTTTCTGGACCAAATAGCAGCTGCATCAATGGGATTAATAGGAACATCAGGATTTCGGATGTCAGCAGAAGAAGAAGAGAAATGGAACTCTACTGCAGTGTTTATCAGTTTGTATATCACTAGGTAAACAAGGCAGATTCGATTAGTTAAAAACCTGATTAACATTAGGATAAATTGTGATAGAACAAGGCCTCTATTGTTGTTAACATTTTGAGTTGGATTGTGACTCTTTTATGGGAAAGAGTTGCATAACAGTATAAATATAAGGCTGAAGTCCCTGCGTCTTCACTCACTTGCTTATAGAAAATCAGTCCCATTCTGTGCTTGAGTGAAGAACGTGGAAGGCTTGCAGCTTGAATCACTGAGATGGCTTCGAGAAGAATTGTTGTTGCTGCTGGAAGCTTCAATGCTGAACCAGGTAGCTTTCCTAGTCTATTTAGGAAATCTGTTTATGCAATTGCTGTAAAGAAATTCTAAGTGTATGATCATGAGTTTGTGAAACAGATCCTTATGTATTGTTGTTTGATGTTTTGGTAATCTCATTATACAGTTCAACAAGAATGACTGCATAGTGTTGTATTATTATATTGTATTTTATTTGAACTTGATATATATCACTGCACCTGCAGGTTGAATTGGCATATTTTGACCATGGTGGCATTCTGCCATACGTTATTCGAAACATTGTTAAACAATAGGCCTTACGCCTTTGAAGCTCAGATGTCTCCTCTGATCGAATCAATTGCAAATTTATCAAGAAAAAATCAGACCTGCTTGTATAATTGAGTTTGTTGCCCTTGTCTAGGTGGATTTGTGTCCCCGGCGCTCTGTTGATATCTCTAGCTCTCATTCGTTCTTTCTTTCTGTGTACATTATCGGGGAGAAACGTGTCATGCATGTTACTCATGTATGATTTTGAAATAGAATGTCAATAATGTATTCGTGTGTTAGCGAATTTGTAGAACCACGGCATGCACATATATATATATATACACACACACACACCCTATTAAATGCGAAGTTTCAATGAATTCCCATTAAAATTTCGGTGTGAAGTTTTATTTTGTGTTTGTAAAATTTTAACTTAATCGGAGATGTTTTGATTATTTGATCATCGCATTGTTTAACAATACACATAAATTGTCTGATTTAGCTTAAAATCTGATCAAATGGTGAAAACATTTCCGATTGAGTTGAAATTTTGCAAGCACGATCCTTGGATGTGTATTTAAAGGATGAGTAGTTTTAATTTTTGAATTGTTGTCGATTTTGCATAAAATGAAACTTCACACTAAAATTTTAATGCAAAGCTTCGCATTTCATAGAATATATATATATATATATATCAGAAAACACGGAAATGAGCTATAGCTCTATATGAAAATAAACCAATGTAGCTCGAATAGTCGGATCCCTACGTTGCTGCTGGACTTCACCATCTTAGGCCTTCTCCAGTGTCTTCGTTTTAACAGTATGGCATGATGGAGAGTGGCTGCCTAGCTATTAACCGAAATGCATGTATTGCCAGCCTACTAAACGAAAAATAATTTTAGTTTAATTTTGTAGTAACAACTACGTACGTGTGCGCGCACCAAATAAATAGTTTGTGTATGTATGTATGTATGTATATATGTATGTATGTATGGTCATTCCACTAATTAAGGTATATCTTTTTTGGATCATTTTTAGGTATAGGGCATTACACAAACTTTTCGATCATATTTTAGCATCTTCACCGTCCAATTATTAGGTCTATATGAGTAAATCATTCCTGTAAAATTTTAGCCAAAATTATGATCGTTAAGGTATTCAAAACTGTAATTGAAGTTTATAAGTATGAACGGTTTATGTTTAACAGATTTGGTCTGTTCCTTGATTTAATCTAATTCAATACCTTAACGATCACCATTTTGGCTGAAAATTTACAGGTTTGATCTACATATTAAAACCTAAGATCTAAACGGTGGAGATGATAAAATATAATCGAAAAGATGGTGTAATGTCATATACCTGAAAATGACAAAAAAAAAAATATACGTGAGTAGAAGGGTGTTGTGTGCGTGAGTCTATATATATATATATATATATATATATATATATATATATATATATATGGGGGCCGCCTCCGAGAGGACTGATTTTACACGCCAAAAGAGTTTATTTAATTTGGTAGGGAGGAGCCTTAGGTTTTAATATGAGTAGACAATAGCGATCTCAATCCATTTTCTCCTTTTGCGTCCAAACTTGCTCGCTTTTTGAAGGCCTTTACTACCTTTCCAGATGCTTAATAGACTTTCCGCCCAGTGGTTTCAAAGCACATGATAATTGTTAACCAAATGGAACCAAATATTAATTAGAGTTGAAATGATCGGCATGGTCATGAGAAATTTAACCTGTTCAAGAAAGAAAAAAAATGTCCCCAGCTAGCTAGCCTGCTACCAAATTCTGCTGCAATGGAAACACGTACTCTGACAGAAACCAATCTTGCCCGTGATGCATGTGGTAATGATATTTTCCACACTGATCGAACAAAAAGGGGTCTACGAGAAAGAGGAAATTGACAGTTCATTCTGGCATGGAATATTGTATAATTGAACATGCTACAGTATTAAGCACGCTGCATGATTCAGTAAAAAACAGATGAAGAAACGGGAAAAGAAAAAAAAATTACTAAGGAAGTTTTGCATATAATTTTTCATTTTATTTTTATAATATTTTGTGGTCGGAATTAGAAGCTTAGCAAGCTCCACCGGATATAAATAGTCGAACCCTGCGCTCTTGCACAATCCAGACCTACACGAGAACACATATATCTAGCAGCAGTGGTATCACTAGTACCACTACGTACTACTACTGCAGCTACTCTCGATCTTTCCCTCCCAATGGTGAAAGTAAGAACAACTACGTATACTATGTCGTGGGTAGTGTTGTTTCCATTGATGTTGTTGATCCTGCTTCAGACAGTGGAAGCGAAAGTGCGACACTTCAAATGGGATGTGGAGTACATATTCTGGTCTCCAGATTGTCAAGAGAACGTGGTGATGGGCATCAACGGCCAGTTTCCGGGACCGACGATCAGAACCAGAGCCGGCGACACAGTTGTGATCGAGCTGACCAACAAGCTTCACACTGAGGGAGTTGTGATTCACTGGCACGGTATCAGACAGTTTGGAACTCCCTGGGCTGATGGCACCGCTTCCATCTCACAGTGTGCCATCAATCCCGGAGAGACTTTCCATTACAGGTTCAAACTTGACAAGGTAAGTATTAGGATAAATTGAGAAAAACTCCTTGTCACATTTTAAAATTTAATAAAAATCTAACCAATATTTTACTCAATGAGTTAAAATTGAAGTCAATTTTGTTTCTAACCATTAATATTTCTTTCTTTTAGATGTCTATTATATATACCTTTTCCTAATTTTTATCTACTTTTAGTCCTTTGATTTCTCAAAATGGTAACAAAAATATTCTCTTCCTAATCTGGCACATCTCATTTAAACTAATTTTCACGATTATTGATTCTACATCAACCATTTTCATATATATGATACTAATTTACATTAATCTAGCTACCTGCGTTTCCTAATATTGATATAAACATATAAATTTACCTATGAGATTTATAATTTACCTAATTTATAATATAATTTACCTAATCTGTGATATAATTTAGGGCCCTATATTTACATATGATACATATAAATTTACCTATGATATTTGTAATATGATTTACCTATGATACAAATAAATTTACCTATGATATTTATAATTTACCTAATTTATAATATTATTTACCTAAAATTTCGAACAAATTGATTAACTATTTATGCATGCATGAATATATGGAAATATCAAATATAGGTATTTTTTCAAAAAAAATCGACATACTTATTCTCTAATTCAATAGTAATTATGATTTACTATTTATTATTTATTCTCATTAATCATGATTGACTGATAACAATTTTTGTAAATCAAAAACGTAATTTAGGAGTTCAAATAAAATGCTGATTTTGTATTCATATTTTTTTCTACTTATGGCATGAGATGTAAAAAATTTGAAATCAAATGGTACTAAAAAATTTTGTTTGTCATTAATTGTAATTAATAATTGTCCTAAATCTTATAATGAAAATATCAAAGTATTAAATTCTACAAAAATAATAAGTTGCAAAGGTGTTTATCTGATTCCTTTTTATTAACTTTATATAGGAATAGTAACAGACTGTGCATGATTAATTATATAGGCTGGAACGTACTTCTACCACGGTCACTATGGAATGCAAAGGAGCGCGGGGTTGTACGGGTCTCTGATAGTGGAAGTGGCGGAGGGAGAGAAAGAGCCGTTCCACTACGACGGCGAGCTCAACTTGTTGCTAAGCGACTGGTGGCACGAGAGCGCACACCACCAAGAAGTTGGTCTTTCTTCAAACCCTATGCGGTGGATTGGGGAACCCCAGGTACGTACCTCCATTGTTAATGTTTGCAAGTGGTTAATTAATTGTTATGTGATTCTCATAGAATAGAGCACAGAATACCAAATCTTTGTCCTTATACCCAAAATTATATAAATCGAGCAAACTACTGTCGGCTTGGTATTTCTAGATAAGTTGTTAGTTTATTGCGGTGCATTATCTAAGTGAAAAGGGTAATTAAGAGATTCATTTGTGCATAGTTTACTAATTAAAGGCAATTAGTCTAGGGTTTACTAATTAAGTAGCTGTAAGATAAGGCTATTACAAAGCCACTTTTGGTCTTGAGAAACAAAAGTTTGAAAGTAATCATGTATAGGGCTCCAAATTACTTGAACTGTATAAAATGATACGACCTGTACGTAAAGTTTTAGATCAAATCCAATATAGTATCATCCTATCCTATCAGTGCTATAAGAATGTGCTATAAGAGTACGACTTGAATGAATACTTTAAACTAACTTGAATCTCATGGTTAAAGGCAGCTCTATATAACTCTCTTATTTATGTATGGCTAATTAAGTCGTTTATATTGTAAGAACTGGTTAATAGCTAGCTAGCCAATATTAATCAAGGATATAGGGTAGTAATAGGTACACACTGAATCACTAACTTGCGCATCCCCTGTACAAGTGCACATTCTAAATCAGTTCATTTACAGAATATATTTGTGGAATGAGGTTGGTGGTACATCATAATCATATTATATATTCATATTGGTTCTGCCGTCCATCCAATCTAATCTATGTCTCTCATTTATAAATTGGAGAGACACATCGCACATGTTCGAAATCAGAATAATACAGAAAGAGAGAAAATGCTAGCCAGCTACTTGCGCAATGATAGATTCGGTTGATATTTTTTGATAATGAACTTCTTTGTCCCTTTCTCTATTATTTCGATCATGCACGCGGTATATATCATTTGTTTTAATAATGCCCGGCCTCTATCACTTTCATGATCGAGCTGGACATGTATGCTTGGTGTTTGATCTGTTGGTTAATTGCCAATTGACAGAGTTTGTTGATGAATGGGAGGGGACAATACAACTGTTCCATAGCAGCAGAAGCGCATTATAGCGATTCCACGACAAACAAGTGCAGCTTAAGAGGAGGGGAGCAATGCGCGCCTAAAATACTCAATGTGCTCCCAAACAAGATCTACAGGCTCAGAATCGCCAGCACTACAGCTCTTGCTTCTCTCAACTTGGCCATTGGGGTAAGTAAATATATCCTTCTGCTGCACTCGGCTAAACGTAACAGAAACTTAAGATGTATATAATAGCTAGTCCTGGTTAACTTTTATTTTTTTCCTGGTGATTAGAATCTTTAACATTCTTTTTAGAATAATACAGTCGGATAATCTAATTTACTACTAGCTGCATGCGTGATGTTAGTCCTACTACAGTACTACTGTACCACTTATAACAAAGTCGAAAAATGATCGATGACAAGTTGAGTCAAAGATAGCAATAAAAGAAAATGTTTGTGATGATGCTACCTGAAGATTCCAAGGTACAGTCACTATCACTTTCGATGGTGCACCGGAAAATTTACTCATTCATTGGGTGAGCATACATGTATGGTATATACATATGGTGGTGGAGACAAATGTGGTAGGAATTAAAATGAAGCATCATTTCTATTTGATAAAGTAATGCTAAATATACCTTTCTAACGAACCAGAATATTGGACCATGCCAGAAGGAAAGAATACAATTCTTCTCAGGTTAATATTGGTCGATCTGGCATGGATTCTGTGGCATTGAAATTTTAGAACACTTAAAAAGAGTTAAAGATACGTTGTTAGGTAAATTAAAGTAAAGTATTTTCTCTAATCAAACAGTTCGAATCTCAAACTTCTCCAAATTTATTATGTGTATAACCTTCGCTGTTACAACCTTTGTTTTTGGTCGAAGTAGATATGCATGTACATATGTCTAGCTAATTGGCATGTGCCCATCTCACAAATATTGCACAAGTTAATTAATTAAGATCGAGGTAGGAATATATATATATATATCAAATGTTAACTCTTTCAATTTGCAACTAACTATAGCGCGCTAACATATTAAGAATTTAAGGTATACTATAATTTAGCTATGCGCCAAAATAAGCTGTGATTGATCGACTAGGCCAGGGAGTGACTGAACTGACTATATGCATGCGTATATAGCTAGGGAACTAACATTTACATGTTAGTTGTGCTAATTACTAATTGATATGGTTTAATCTTGGTACGATCGTGCATGCAGAATCACAAATTGGTGGTGGTGGAAGCCGATGGAAATTACGTTCAACCATTCGCGGTGGATGACATGGACATCTACTCCGGCGAGAGCTACTCAATTCTGATAACAACAAACCAAGACCCGTCCAACAACTACTGGGTCTCCGTCGGAGTTAGAGGAAGAGAACCCAAGACTCCACAAGGCCTCACCCTCCTCAACTACAGACCTAACTCGCCTTCCAAGCTCCCCATTTCTTCGCCTCCGGTCACTCCTCGGTGGAACGACACCGCCCACAGCAAGTCCTTCACCACCAAGATTCTTGCCCTAATGGGATCCCCGAAGCCACCCAAGACCTTCCACCGTCGGATCACCCTCCTCAACACCCAAAACAAACTCAACGGTGCATACACCAAGTGGGCTATCAACAATGTCTCCCTAACCCTACCTCCCACTCCTTACTTGGGCTCCATAAAGTACGGGTTAAAAAGCGCTTTCAGCAACGGAAACCCGCCGGAGAACTTCCCCAACAATTATGACGTCATGAAGCCCCCTGTAAACCCTAACACGACGACCGGCAACGGTGTTTACATGCTCGAAATGGGCACCACGGTGGACGTGATTCTTCAAAACGCCAATGCACTGAGCGGGAACGTGAGCGAGATACACCCGTGGCATCTTCACGGGCACGATTTTTGGGTGTTGGGCTACGGCGAGGGCAAGTTTGATCCCAAGAGGGACGAGCGCAAGTTCAACCTTAAGAACCCGCCGCTGCGGAACACGGCGGTGATATTTCCTTACGGATGGACAGCGCTTCGGTTCGTGGCGGACAACCCGGGAGTGTGGGCGTTTCACTGTCACATTGAGCCGCATTTGCACATGGGGATGGGAGTGGTGTTCGCCGAGGGTGTTCAACACGTCAAGAACATCCCCAACGAAGCTCTTGCTTGTGGTCTCACAGGCAAGATGTTCATGAACACAGCTGCCAACCGTACGAATTAATTAATTAGTTGATCGATGGGCCTTAATGTAACGAATCAATTAATATATCATGTTTATGCATGCATGCCATGCAAGTCAACTTTCGATTTTCGCGTACGTACAGTTACAGATAGTGAGATAGATCAATGATATGATTGATATCGTAAAATTCATTCAGTGATAAATGGAAGAAAATAGTGTATTACTCGAGAGGGGGGGATATGATTGGATGAAGAATTTAATCTTGGAACAAAATAAACGAAGAGAGTGCCAAAGCTAGCATAAAACATATCCAAATGGGAAACGGACTGCAAATTGTAACTTCAAGGATAATTAATTAAAGAGAGATTGAACCGTAAAACTGATTTGGTGCTCTTCCTAATATGGCTGTTAATACCGAATCGAAAATCGAAAAAAAAAATTGCACCGAAAACGAACCGTAACCGAAAAAACCGAAATCGAACAAATACCGAACCGAAAAACAAAAAAACCGAACCGAACCGAAAAATTCGATTCAGTTTCGGTTTTCATCTCCAAAAAAACCGAAAAAATCAAACCGAATCGTTTGAACTGAAATGAATAAAACGACGTCGTTTTACAAGTATCAATCAAGTTTGATGTTGTTGAGTATGTTGTTGAATATCTCTCTTTGTCCCATATGAAAGTAGTATTTGGTATGTGCCATAGTTTGATACTTAACAATAATTATTGAGGTTCTTGTGGGTTTAAGAAAAAGAATGCTAAGTTGCCAAAGAAAAACTCCCTAACTGAGAAAGTGAGAATGGTGGACAAGTTGAGTATAGTTTGAGAATGGATTCAATTGATCGAGTGTTTTTATGTGATATTTGTATTGTATTTTTATTTGGATGGACTATAGATTGTTTTAAACTTGGACTATGGAGTGTGGACTTTGGTTTATGTTTGTTGATGTTTGAAACTTTGAATTTGTGATGTAAACTTTCGGTAAACATTTGGCCATTTGCTATGGTTTGAAACTTTGAATGTGTGATTTGTGACTAATTATATTTGTTGTAGTTTGATTTGACATAAACTATGTTTCACACTTTCACAAAGTTATTGAAAAAAGTAGCTAATGAAGATCTTCGAATTTTCGAAACTAATAGAAAGAAATAGTAATTTTTTTGAAAGTTTTTTTTATTTAAAAAAACCGAAAAAACCGGAAAAAAACCGAACCGAACCGAACCAAACAATTCGGTTTTTTGTAAAAAAATCAAGAAAACCGAATCGAACCAAACCGATTAAAAAATACGATTCGATTTTCGGTTCGACCTAATAACCGAATCGTTTGTACCGATTAACAGCCATATCATACTTCCTAATACTCACAATAGCGAACTTTTAGAGCTCCCAAGAGCGCATCCCAGTTTTTTCCAAAAACCCTATTCCTCACTTCGCCGCCGCTCCATCCTTTTCCCGATCTCTCTTCTACCTTCTCTCATAGATAGAATCTGATCTTAGATCTAGATTCTGCTCATCCTCCTCTACATTTAAAATACCAATTCGGCCGCGAGTACTGCTTATTTGGATGAAGTCAATTTGACTGACTCCGATGATGATGGAGATACCCTGGAATGCTTCTATGGGGCCGTGCGCCTGTTTGGATTGGAACCTCTGCCGGCTGGGCGCGAGAGTGGGCTGCGAGAAGTAGAAAACTGATTGCTCGCGGCTCGCCTTTGGGGTACAAGCCAACCCACACGGGTTTTGTACCTTCGCAAGGCTCCGGATAGGTTTTTCTGTATCTTCCGTGAGCTTGGGCCGCTCCGTCGAGCATTCTAAAATGGGCCTTGGTATTTTGGAGATCTCACAAGGGTGGTGGAGCGCTTCGATGGCTTATCAGGTTTCTTTGAGGTGGCGGCATCAAAAGTGCCGATTTGGGTGAAGGTGAACAAAGTTCCGTGTTAAGCGTCTTTACGACATGTAGTATTTTCCCTAGAGTATAAATAGGTGCGTATGTACGCCTGTAATAATTAATTCACGTCTACAGTAATATAATTACAGCTCCTTCTTCATTATCTATTTTTCTCTGTAAATTCTTCAAGTTCTTTTCAAAGCTTTCATGGTATCATCGCCGAGGTTACGATCCTGAGTCCTACAATCTTTCTTGCTTCTTCAAGGTCTGCTTCCACACTACAACAGATAAGCCATCTCTTCTAGTGTTTGTTTCATAAGGATCTTCGTATTTTCAATCAATTTGATATAGTCAAAATTGGATGCTGATTGTTTTGACAAAGCTTGGGATTTGATATATTATTCTTCGTATATAGTCAAAATTGTGAACGTGGTACAGTTTATACATTAAGTTGAAATTTTTAATGTTTGGCTGAAACTCTAGTTTTTGGTATTCGATGTTTGGGCTGTTTCTTGATTCATCATCAAAGCTAATTGGAGTTGGAGGACTTTGAATTTCTGTTTATTGCTGGAAGTTCATTGATATTGAGGCACTCAATCATTTGTGATTGTATTCTATTTTGGGAGTTTTCTTTGCTCTGACTCAATCTATTTTGAGAGTTTGGAACTGGAGAATCATATTGGTGAATTGGTTATTGCATAGGAGAGTAGGAGACACAGGGCATTACTGCTTACAAGTTATTCTTCAAGATATTCCTTAATTTGATTAGGATCATGTCTGTTATGGCTTCTACTTCATATACTACACAGTCTAGAGTTATAGTTCCAAATATCGGGTTGGACTCTACGAACTATCATATATGGTTATTACGACTTGAGGTTTTTCTTAAAAGTCAAAATTTATATGGTTTTGTGGATGGCTCAAATACTCGTCCTCCACAAAATAGTTATTGGTCATGAGGGAATTCATGTGCCTAATGATGCCTACTTCGCTTGGAATATTCAAGATCGTTGGACTATTCATATGGTATGTCAAATTTTAGGTTCTATGGCCATTAAGTCTGTGATTGGTTGTAAGTCTACTCAAGATGTTTGGACAAAACTGCGTTTGAAGTATGCTACCCCTACCAAGCTACATATTCGGCAGCTTAAGGATAATTTTCAGAGGATTAAGAAGGGAAACAATTTGATATATAGATGTATATCTTGAGAATATTAAGGAGGCACCACTACAACAAAAAAATATATTTGTGACGGCAATGTGTAGTCGCAAAAGAGTCAAATGCCACAACAAATGCTCTTTTGCGATGGGAAAATGAGTTTTTGCGACGGCAACCTTTCCGTCGCAATTGCTATTGGCGACGGTTTTTACCGTCGTCCGAACTCTATTGCGACGGTAAAACTTTGCCGTGAAAAATAAATTTCTTTTGCGACGGTAGATTTACCGTCGCAAATTTTGTTAACTGTAGTGCAGTTTTTCTTTTTCGTGATGGTATTTTATCGTTGCAAGTTATTTTTTGCCACGGCAAAGTTGTCGTCGCAAAATCCATTTTTGCCAGAAAAAAATGGCTCCATTTCTTTGCGACAACACCTTGGTCATCACAAAGAATTGGAGCTAACATTGTGCAAATCTACTAGTATATTAACCCACTATTATCATTAATAAAGTATACATCTACATAGTCATTCAAGTTCACATGATCAACTTAACTGAGATGCTAAAACTAGAAATTTCAAAAGTAAAAGAAGCCAGATGAGAAAGAATTCTAGTTCGTTTTCTTTCAAGGAAATTTCCTTAGGTCTCCTGAAGTAACTTTAATGTCTTCCAAAAATAGATTTCAACATAGATGATGTAGAAGCCAGATGAGAAAGAATTATGTGTCCCACAAACAACAAGAAAACTCCCAGCAATTCAAGCCATTTCAATGTTGTAAAAAGATCCAACTGTACATGCATGGAACAAACATGTTATTAGGCACCTTATGAAAAGAGTCATAAGATATACTAATCTGCCTACAAAAATAAAATAAGAACCGGCTTTCTGCCAAACAGAAAAGAAAAAACAATCTTTGACCAATAAGGTATAAAATGATTTTAAATAATCACTTATTATTCTTCACATTATTGTGATTTGTGAAGGAAAAAACATGTCATTCACTTATTTACCGAGCTCAATGTTTACAGGCAGGTACATGTAAACTGGGATTGACCAGATCATTGGACGTCTTAGTAAAGGCAAACATATGTCATACCTTGAGCCAGAAAAGCACGTAGAGTAAAGAACTGTTGCAATGTCAGCATGGAATAGAACACCAAATGTGGCTGGTACTACTGAGGTAGGGAAGTTCTTCAGATTGACTCTTAAGCGCAATAGCTGTTTCAAACATAAATAAGGTTAACAAAAATTGTGCACTATCATATGTACAAAACGCTTAATAACATTATCATCCCTTATATCTTGTGGTCTTTTTGTATGCCAGTGCATACTGAAACCACTCAATTATCGTGGATATTCCAAGAGATTTTTTTTAGCATAATATGTCAATAACTTTTCTAAGCCAAATAACAACATTAAAAATCACTTCTAAAATGACTTACCCCAACCAAAAATCCAATAAGTGGCAAGAGCAGAAGACCCAAGAAAGCAAGAGAGAGATGGTTAGGAGGAAGCTTCTCTGGAACCTTAAAGATATGGCTTATCTCTGCTTTGGGACCATACTTCAAGTAAGGATCAACAACCGGTGAAGGGAGGCAGGTAGCCTTCTTAGGTGCTTCCGATAGATCTAGATCAACGCGGCCAATAAAGTGGAGTTAGAAGCACAATGGTGGACTTGAAGAAGCTTAGCTCACTTTGAGGAGATTCCATTGTTATTTCTTCACACTATTTACTCGATTGATGTATTCAAACTTAATTCTATTTATGAGTAGTGAGTAGTCTATTTGGGAGGCTAGGGTTTGAACCCTAGCCATGTGATGTGAACAAATGATGCGTTGATTTATGTATGGTTTACATTTTTGTGTATGTTATGTGAAACATGTGTTTGTGAATGAGATTACTATGTGTTTAAGGATGTTTACGTGCTTGAGCTTCATGTATGGTTTCATTTATGCATGTGTTGACCTTAGCTAAGTTAATGTATGCGTTAAAGAGCTAAAAATAGGACCTTGGTTGAATTAGCTACTCACCTAAGGCTAGATGAGTATGTAAACATGATTATGGTCTATTTCAAGAGGGTTTACCTTAAGGTTTGGTTTTCTTATCACTAAGCAAGGACTAGAGCCTCATCGAGTCTCAATAGACTTAAGGAGTTTTAGTCAAGCACACATTGAATTGAGAGGTTATTGTGGCTACCAGTTGGGTCTTTTGATTCGTAACTCAAAAAGTGCGGATTATGAGATTTACTTGGACTTTCTCTTGGGTCCTTTAATAGAGGTTTGGGAAGAGGAACTTTTCACAAATATCACATAATACGCTTGTTTGCTTCACTCACGTGGCATACGGTCGAGATGTAAACTCCAAATGGTTTACATCTTGGTCCCGGTTCATGAAATACTTAAAAGTTGGTCTCAAGTCTTCTAGAGCCCGAAATGGCCTAGGAGCTTGGGTTCAAAATTAAACGTGACCCAAAATGTTACGATTTGGACATTCACTTGTGTGAAATGGACTTTAACTACAGACATAAATTGAGCATTAAATGGTTAGTGGGGATTTCCCTAAACAACCATTCTCTCTTATTGTGATCTTGTTTAATATTTAATCTCTTTGCATTAGTTATAATTAATCAATCAATTCGTATAATCACTGAGTATAATCTAATCACTCCTTGCAATGCTAGGTCTCCAAAGGACTTAGTAGTGTGAGATACACATCCGTATTTCATTTTAGTTTAGCATCAAGTTAGTGTCTCGTTTAGCCGTAATTTAAGCGCTTAATCAATTTAAACTAAAGAGTTCTAGTGGCTAATCCTAGTGGGTTTGATACTCGACTTCTTATAAATAATTTAACTTGACCTCGTATACTTGCGGGCGGAAATAACTCTTTACACTTATGGGCTAGTTCATAGTGCATAAAGTGTGTAGGGGTAAACTCTCAACAGTGGCGACCCGTGCACTGCAAATCGGAGGCGGTGAAGTGCGGTGGAGAAATCGAGATTGATTTTGATCTCGTTCTCGATTGGAGGAAACCAAGTCCATCACCAGAGGTGTTTAAATGATTCCTAAGTGCAGCGGAGGTCCATGATCGGTCGGCTGTAGTCACTGGAAAATCGATCGGACGTACTCAGATGTGTCCAATATTTTCCTTTGCTGCAACGAGTGAAAGTCCCAAAATAGTTCAAGGGCTCAGATGCAATCTATGAGTTTTTAATTTGTTTTGCATTTTAGTCCCTGCACTTATTGTTTTCTAGAATTTAGCACTATCTTGAAATAATTAAGTGTTTGGAGTCATTTTGAATTCCTTAAAGCTCTCTGATCATATAGGGACTAAAACACATAGTTTTGTAAACTAATTCCATAGAGCATACATGGTTTTGTTGGTGGTGATCTTATGTCATAGACATAGTCATGGATCTTTAGAGCAATTGATTAATTGTGTGATCAAAACATAAATTTTCAAGATGCAACAAAAGTACATAAAGATAAAATGATTTAAAATTCGATAAAGTAAACGTACTTCTTCAATTCACACAAGATAAAATTGTTTATTAATTGAAGGAAAACGAATACAAAGTAAACAACTAAGCCAAAAAGAAACTAAGAAAAAGGTGAGTGACAAGGCACTCTTATTACATAGAATGAAAACATAGTAATGGAAATAATGTAATCTCTATATCCATGAGTCTCCATAACAGCCAGGCTAGAGGTCTTTAGGTCTTCTCTCTCCAGGTTGTGGGCTTCAGTTAAGCTCTTGTAAGCGCGGTAAGCGTCAACCATGGCTTTTAATTGAAAGGATCCAACCCCGATTTAGTTTCCTAAACCGGAATCGAACCCCTTCTGAAAACACGAACTTTCAAAAACTATAGAAATTTCGGCAGAGTTTCACTATATCGCGAAGTTACCAATAACCTGCACCCAAAAACACACTTCATCCTATGCCACAAAAGCCAAACCGTGGGCACCAATCTCATCCGAATTTCTCAAAATCATATCATATTATAAAGCTATAAGCAAAAACTGTAACTTTACAAAAATCCGGGGAAAATCATATGAAAATATAAACATCAGAGTATTCAGAGTGACCTCTAGTATATATATATATATAAATATACAAGAGTAGGCTAAACAAGAAACCTACTGAGAAAGAAAAGTAGCTCGAATACTAAGCCTCCAACTGCAACGTGTGACACCATAATCCGAACTGCAAACTGGGCATTGAAAACAAAGAGCCCAGGGAAAGACATATAAACCGTTAGAGTGAGTGGACGAAAATAAATGTCTTTCGCCGAATAATATATGTTATAAAAACATATGCGAGTCTAAGTGCATAAAATCAAATGGTACACGAGGGAGACTCTAACTTCTCACGCGTACATAGCATGCATCGTAGAATCCCGCGGGGTCACTCATGGACACATCCACGCTAGTGCAGTTCGAATCACGGGATCCCAGCTAGACCCACACGTGATTCAACCCAGAAAGGCCTCAGGTCAGAGGTCTGCCCCTCTCAATAAAGGCCTCGGGTCAGGGGTCACAGCCTCCCCCGGTAAACATCCTTGGGGATCTGCCGGGATGTAAGTGTATCGATACAACCACATATACTAAGATTTTACTCTGTATAAACCAAATCATAAATAGTTCATGCAAATGTATAAAACATAATGTGAATGCATATTCGTATTACATAATTATAAAATGAGTAGTTGTCAACTTGTCATCAGACCAAGTTTGATGACATTAACATGAAATGAACGTAAGCAGAATAGAAAAGAAACAAAAGTAAAAAAGGTAGACAGCTGAGACTCAGATTCCTAGTATCATGGCAAAAAAAAGAACTACAAGTCTACAATCATAATATCCGCTCCCTTCAGTAACTATTATCCAAGTGTACAAGTTCGTTTGCAATGGTAAATTCTGTTTACTAAGCTGAGCTGTATGGTGCCAAAGCCCTTATTTTTTTTTTGTCATTTTTGTTTTTGCAGCCAAAGATTGATAAAGACTCGATGGAGAGATATTCCACTGAATGCCCACGGATCATAGTAAACCCGAAGCCATCACCCTTTGGATTGAGAGGTACCCAAGTTCCTTATGAAGCATTAATGGATATCCAGTTAGATGATTCTATTGTAAAGGATATTGATCCCAAGACATGGGTCACATGGGGTTTTCTACCGAGAGAAGTGCCTTCACCTCTTATTAGTCCCACAGAATTGTCTATGGCTGAAAGGTTCAGGCTTGCATTTGAAGAACGGGATACCAAGTTAGCCCCAAAGCGTGCAAAGAATGCAAGGCAACATCAGCGACGTGCAGCTAAGGAATGGATGATGATGGACGCGGGGAGAAAGGCACAAGCACTAGCCTCACAGGCTAGCAGATCTCTACACAGTTGACAGTTGCATACTTTATTTGCTCTTTAGAACTTTAAATCAGCCATATCTGTACCCTTTAATCATTTTTTTTCTACCTGATTGTACATAAACTGTAATCTCTATTGAGTTTGACCGAGTAAAATCAATTTTGCTATACCTAAAGGATAATATTTTCAACAGTATTATAGAGGAATATTTGATACACTGAAAATTGTAACACTTTTATTGATAGAATACTTTATATATAGGCTGATATAATTTGTTATAATAACTGTCCTTATAAAATAGAGATTTTCTTTATCTATTTAGACTAAATTGTATCTGACTAGGATAATACACAAATTGGAAGTTACGAAGAATAAATCTTCTTAAACCCCTCTTGTGTTGATAGCCTCAAGAATGACGTATGACTTGTTGTGTCACTAAAAATCTCGTCAAGCAAATAAAAATTTCATGGATAAAACAAAAGCTTGGTCTAAGGGAAAAAGAGTGACACATCAACTATAAAAACTATTATATGTGATGTAGACTCTTCCTAATGTCTACAGAAATGTAACTCCCCCTGACTGTAAACTCAGTCATGGAGTTCAGATAACCTGCGCATATCAATGCGTGTCACATGTTTCACAAATATAGATTTGGGTAGTGACTTGGTAAACAAGTCCACATCATTATCCGCTGAACCAACCTGACTCACATGGAAATTCAACAGTTACTGTTGTTGCTGATTGAAAAGAATTTCAGCGAGATATGCTTCGTATTGTCACCCTTAATGTAACTCAACTTCATCTGTTCAATGCATGTCGTATTATCCTCAATGATGCAAGTGGGAGCTGTCGTAATAGATTGTAATCTACTAGACACTCGAATGTGATGAATGACTGACCTAAGCCATACACATTCTCTAACTGTTTCATGCAAAGCAATGATTTCTGACTGATTTGAGGAAGTAGTAACAAGGGTTTGCTTAGTCAATCTCCCAGAAATTGCCGTGTTTCCCATAGTGAAAACATAACCAGTCTGTGAACGACCTTTGTGTGAGTCAGAGAGGTACCCAACATCAGCAAATCTGACCAACACATCAACCGATGTTTTAGAATAGGGGACTACACTAAATTGAGGAATAGTGCTCGCAGCCAGATAAGTGTTTGATGGGTTGAACAATTCCTTCGAAGGGTCAAAGGCATGGTTCTGGTCTCTCTAGGGTGAAACCTTCGATGGGTCGAGTGATTCCCTCGATGGGTTGAACGACACTCTCGGGTTATAATCGTTCACTACTTTTAACGGGTCAAGAGGTCTACTCGATGGGACAAACAGCCCAGAACTTGGGTTGAAATTTCAGCTCCCAAGATCTCATCGTCATCCAATGGATGAAATGGATCATTCTTGGAGTCCAGACTGAGAACAACCATTGACGTGCTAACAGGGTGTGCCTTGTCCATATTAAATCGTTTGAGCATCTTTTGGACATAAGTAGACTGATGAATAAGGATTCCACCAAATCGATGTTTTAGCTCTAATCCGAGACAAAATCGAGTCCTACCAAGCTCTTTCATCTCAAATTCAGATTTCAAGTAGCTGGTCTCATAGATCTCATTAAGAGTTCTGATGATGTTCATATCATCTACATAGACTGCTACCAC
Organism: Geum urbanum; assembly: GCA_946800695.1. Lineage (NCBI taxonomy): Eukaryota > Viridiplantae > Streptophyta > Magnoliopsida > Rosales > Rosaceae > Geum > Geum urbanum. Next base: position 49,741,048 of record OX327001.1, on the reverse strand, counting down.
TACAAGAAAACTGCACTTAGACCACGGACCATTTCCGTCGTCTAAGTGCAGTTTTCCGTCGTCTAAGTACTTGGACGACGGAAACTCCGTCGTCCAAGGTCCGTGCTCCAAGTGCTGTCGTCCAAGCACCTGGAGGACGGAGATTTAGTGATCCGTCGTCCAAGTTCACTTGGACCTCGGACATTATCCGTGGCCCAGGTGTTCACCTGGACGACGGAAACACTAAGTCTCCGTCGTCCAGGTGAACACCTGGGCCACGGACACACGAGCAATGTCCGTGGCCCAGGTGTTCACCTGGACGACGGAGACTTAGTGTTTCCGTCGTCCAAGTGTGTACATGGGCCACGGATAATGGTAGCTTATCCGTGGCCCAGGTGTTCACCTGGACGACGGAAACACTAAGTCTCCGTCGTCCAGGTGAACACCTGGGCCACGGAGACCGACAGGGTTTAGGGTTTAGGGGTTTAGGGTTCTACACCTGGACGACGGAGAACATAATGTCCGTCGTCCAAGTGAATATTTAATTTATAAAAAAAATAAATTGAAATTAAAAATTATTAATTTAATTTATTATTATTATTATTTTAATTTAAATAATGAAAAATGCTAAAATTAAATAAATAAACTAAATTTTGAATATTAAAATTAATAACTAATTATATAATTATTAAATAATCAAAGTACGTAAATTAATTTGTACATACGAAAAAACCCATAAATTAAAAATTAAAATATAGTTAGGAATGCGGAAAGAAACGAGATAATATACTACGTGCTAGCTAATACACTGGAGGAGCAGATGCGGGGCCGAGTCCTCCGCCTCCAGCCGGGTCGTTGTCGTCGGGGTGTGGGTTCGGAGGAGGTTGACATACTTCTCGATTTTGGTTCATGAGCGCGATGAGTTGGGCTATTTGTGCTTGTTGTTCGTCAAGTCTTTGCCGCATTGACTCATTCTGCTCTTGTGTCCGTCGATTCTCCTCTCGTGCCAGTCGAGCCTCTTGAATGGCTGCTTCGACGGCCGTAGCCTGACTCATTCTCCGCTGCCTCGAACCTCCCGTAGATGATGAGCCGGAGGTCGTCGACAAATCTCGTACCACCCTAGGCCCAAAGTGCCTAACCTCCTTGCCAGCTCTACGACCGTAGACCTCATCCGCGATTGCAATTTGGCTCTCTAAGGATAGAGGAGGCAGGTCTTCCGGCGGCACATCCGGGAACGCAAGCTGAGTGTTGGCCAACTCTTCATGCGCACGCTCTATCGCCCTTGCCTACAAAATTATAATTAATTTATTATAATTTTGTAATCATATTTAAATAATAATTACTATAATTAAAAGCACATATATATATATACATATCACTTACCCCGCATTGACTCGCTTCATTATCGAGCCCTGGCGTCACGTACGCGCTTACGCTTGCATCAATAAAAGGGTGTTTGGAACCCTTATCCTTGTGCTCCTTGGCAATTTGAATGAACTGCTTGGCGCCGGTAGTATGGTGTTTCTCCTTCTTCCCCCGGTTGGCTTTGTTGACACCGGAGAATTTCTGTTACACAAGATAATTAAATCATTAAAAAATGAATAACTACAATTTAAATAATTCAATTATTTTAATTGAAATAAAAAAATTAAATTAATACCTTAAATTGTTCATCGGCAAAGTGGTTACACAACCACTCCCACTCATCTTCTCTCTCCCCTTGCAGCTCTACCGGGGGAGGCACGGGACCGATATCTTTGAAGTACTTATGGAGCCTGTACTTCCAATCTTTGTAGATGGAGTTGGCGGTTTGATTGATATGCCTCAACATATCCGGTGTCGGATCCACGTCAAATTGTTCCTATGAAAAATAAATAGAAAATTATAATCGTATATATTATGAAATTTTAGGCCGAGATTAACAATATTATATAATAACTAAATTGAACGTATTACGTACCGAAAGATCTTTGAAGACTTTCGCCTTCTCATGATCCGGCGCCTCCTTCCAAGTAGGGGCAGTGATACGAACCCGGTTACGGATGATTGACCCTATCCCATGCGCCGAGAGACTTGCTAGTTGAGCTGTGGGAGGGCCACCGGTGAATTCGTCGTACGGCAAGTCGATCGTTTTACCGGTCGCCTTGCAAATACGCTCCGCTTTCCCCCCTTTAACGAGACCCCGAGTCCTTTTCGGTTCCGGGTCAGTGGGGGCCCTCCTTTGCCTACGGCGGGCGCTGTACATGATTGATTCGGCGGTGGAGGACGCCTGAGTACTTCCCGTTGAATGGGTACCGGGCGTCGGAGATTGGAAGGGGTCGACGTCATCACCGCTCGAGATGAATGGGGGAGCGGGAATTTCCCCAGAGGGCGCTACGGACGGACCAGATGATCCGTCCGGATTGAGAGCGTCGTTGCCCTCCGGTGGTAATTCCCAACCGACTTGGTCCGCCAAGCGGCGGAGCATGGCATCTTCTGCCTCTTGTTGGGCTTTCTTCTTGCCGGATGTCGTCTTTGGCGGAGCCATTTAAACCTAAGAGTACGGGGTTAAAATACCTACTTACCATAATAATTACAACTTAAAAATTGACGCTAATTAATTAAGTACGTTTAAGATTTAAATAGAGTACACTAGCTTGGCATTTTCGGTCGTTCAATGGACGTGCGACCCGCGCGATAAAGTGTAAATTTTCAATTAATCAGCCTTTATTAAATCGAAAAACATGGCCAGTTAGGGATAGAGATAACGCGAGAGGCAGGACTAATTTCGACAAAAGTCTTTCTTAGTCCAAATCCTGTCACCAGTCATAACCCGTTTCTAGACACCATGTCCGACATTCGGCCAATTTTTCGAAAATTTACACTCCCTCAAGTCCTTTGCAAACTCCGCCCTCAACCTCGTGTCCATAACTTCACTTAGGTTATGGTGTGCGGTGATGAAATCCACACATCACGAGGGGTTAAGGAGATAAGCAAGGAAAAGAGGCGCCATCTATTCCAAAGAGTGCGACTTAATAAACCAAGCCTATGTACTAAATTTAAATCGAACATGTACTACTAATTAATTTAATCTCATATTTATTTAATTATGCAACTAATTAATAAATAATTACAATAATATTTATTCATTTCATAAATTATCAAGTAATTACAATTATTCATTTAATTATTATTAATAACAATAATTTACCATTTAATTAATTAATAACAATATGTAATCATTTATTTATTTAATAACAACAATTAATCTAAATATAATTAATAACAATAATTTTACAATTATTCATTTAATTAGTATTAATAACAATAATTAATTCTCTAATATTACAATAATCATTTAAGAAATATTTAAAACTAATTAAGTAAATAAAAATTATTTTAATAAGGGAAAAATAGAAATTTACCGAATCGGAGTTTTTCGGGAGTTTTCGGGAAAATCGCCGGAGTTGTGTCGTCGGAGAGGAGGAACCACGCCGGAAATAATGTCGTCGGAGCGTCGCCGAAGCAGATTCACTGGAATGACTGGCCAGAGAGGAGATGGAGGAGAGAAATTAAGTTGTAAGGGATGAGGAAAAGAAGATGAGGCTCGGCCTATATATAGACTTTCACTTAGACGACGGAGAACTATTCTCCGTCGTCTAAGTGAACCTGGACGACGGAGAATAGTGTTTTCCGTCGTCCAGGTGGCGGTTTAAAAATTTTCAATCGGCGCGTAATTAATCGGCGGGACATTTTGAACCGCCATGATTTTGGACTTAGACGACGGAGAATGAATTCTCCGTCGTCTAAGTGAAATTCAAGCGGTCCCAAAAACGGAAGCGGTAAATTGAACCGCCATAAAAATTGGACCTGGACGACGGATATGGTCATTTTCCGTCGTCCAGGTGTTCACCTGGACGACGGAAAATGACCATATCCGTCGTCCAGGTTCAAATTACGTAAAAAAAAATTAAAAAAATAATTCGCTAGGAATTTAGCGATCTGTCATTCGAGTGAAATAGTCGTACAATATCGATGAACGCATCGTGTATATAAACAGTTAAATTTGAACCGACGATTAATTTTACGTATTGAAACATGTTAAGTATCGACTAATCTTTACAACTTAAGTGTTCATGAGTAGACGCTCATTTGCAGCAGAGTATTAACGAAATTGAATTTGGACAAAACAACCGTTGGATATGTTTGTCGTAACATAATATATAATTGTCTTCAAAGGATCATAAAATAATAAGTTCGGGAAGGGTTTGATCGGCACAGTCAACCGCAAAACCGATAATTTCACAAACCGGAAACGTGGATACAAGGCATTTCGCAACTCCGATTTTCGAACCGTCGAAGCTCGCACACCAAGAATTGTTTACTCTAAAGTCTTGATGAAAAGACTTTGCATTGGAAGAAGGTCTAGATGGTCGTTGTCTTAGAAAAAATTACGATATCTGCACCTGGACGACGGAAATGAGCGTTTCCGTCGTCCAGGTCATCACCTGGACGACGGATAATGACGTTCTCCGTCGTCCAGGTTCATAGACCCTGAATTCAGGGATTAGGGCCTTACTGTTTAGGGTCTGGTTTGTGAACTTGGACGACGGAGAATGATTGTCTCCGTCGTCCAGGTTCATAGACCCTGAATTCAGGGGTTAGGGCCTTACTGTATAGGGTTTAGGGTTTGTGAACTTGGACGACGGAGAATGATTGTCTCCGTCGTCCAGGTTCATAGTCCCTGAATTCAGGGGTTAGGGCCTTACTGTATAGGGTTTAGGGTTTGTGAACTTGGACGACGGAGAATGACCGAATCCGTCGTCCTAGTTTGTACCTGGACGACAGAGATTGACCATCTCCGTCGTCCAGGTGTAAAAACCCCGAATTCAGGGGTTAGGGCCTTAGGGTTTACAGTTTAGGTCGTCCCCGGTCATTTGTGTGTCCGTTCAATTATTCTGATTCAAAAATATAATTAAAAAATTGATCGATCGATATCCGATCTGCTAGGTTTTGGGTCCAAGATTTAGGGTTTTATATGGCGCCAAAGGTGAATATGGCGGGGGACCTAATATAAACGTGGACAGAATTCAGGTGTCCGTTCAATTATTTTGAATGACCATAAAAAAATTAAATAAATGATCGATCGATCCGATTTGCTAGATTTAGGGTCGAGGATTTAGCTAGGGTACGTTTTATATGAGATTGAGATTTGGCGCCAATATTTATTAATTTCTCCGTTGGCCAGGATATATAATTCAGATTAATTTCTTACCGTAAACCGGCATCGATCATATATATATATATTACAATAATTACAGTAATTAATTACCAATTAATCTCCCTCGTCGTATGACCGTACTCTTCGTCATAATCATCATCGTCCTCATCCCCGTTAGTCGACGGCTCATCCTCGTCATCGTACTCAACATCGTCCGACGAATAACCTGAGTCCTCGTCCGCGTCCTCTTCCTGCTCGTCTTCTTCATCTACCTCATCGATAATGTCATCTTCAGTTAGATCTGTACAACCATCAGGCATGGGTAACCGTTCACCATCTTGAACCAGGTCCATTATATCGGAGCGGACCATAGAAATATTAGGCTCTTGATAGGCAGGAATGTCTCTTTCTGGTTCAGCAGCATCTTCAGTCGTCGCCGGTGTCCCTTCAATTGTCTCTGTATTCCATATTCCTCGGTGAGAGATATGGTTCACTATTTTCCACCCTTCACCGGCTTTCGGATCGTCGAGATAGAACACCTGCCGAACTAAGGTGGCGAGAGCGAAAGGCTCATCCTCATACCAGTGCGAGTTTGTATCGACAGATAATAGTCCCAGGTCTTCCTTTGTACGCTTGAACCATCTGCACTTGAATAGGAAAACGTTGACATCATTCCCGTAACATAGCTGAACCACGTATACAATAGCCCCGTAATATAGATCATTGTCTTTCCCAACGGCTACCCCACTGTTTTGTGTTCTTCTTCCTTCGTCTCGGGCCAATGAATGGAACTTTACACCGTTCACAAAACATCCGGGATAAATATAGTGTTTAACCGGCTTCCCTGCTAGCAAGTGCTTTGGCCATGACCACCACCCTCCGTGGTTATCAGATTTTTGCAGATCAATTATCTGCGAAAATGGGCTAATATAAGGGTTTACTTTCTACAAACATGAGCGATATGTATTTAAATAATTAATACCGAGACGTACGTACGTACCCATTGGAAGAAATAATCGGGAAACTTCTTCTTAACCATTTTCTCAATCCACGCCGAACTCTTGTTTTGATTTAACGCCTGAAGCCTCTCCCTGTATGACAACATGTACGGCTCAACTTCGTCACAGTCTCGCAACACTACCCAATGTGCCTCAATAAGTTCTTCCCGTGTTAACGATTCCTTTAATACTCCTCTAAACGGTCGGACGACATTTCTCACGACAGAAAGATTGATGCGGGCACTGCGATCGGAGGCAGTACTGGGAGGGGTGGATCTTTGAGGTACCTGTTGCAGTAAGTAACACACTCATGCATTAGGTATGTCTCTGCTATGGAGCCATCCGGGGCCGACCTGTTTTTGACGAATGACTTATACTGTCCAAGCTGTCTACAAAATCAAACGTACACATTACATAAGTACATATAGCTAGCTAGCTAGTATATATATATATTCTCCAGTGGAACAAATTAATTAATTAGTTGTACGTACCTTTCTTGAGGATACATCCAAGTGTACTGGACCGGACCAGAAATGAGCACCTGCTCGGGCAGGTGGATCATTAGGTGAATCATGATGTCAAAGAAAGCAGGGGGGAAAATCCTCTCTAGTTTGCAAATGATGTGCACAATTTGTTGTTGCAATTCCACCACATCTGACTTCTTTAATTCTCTGGCGCATAACCTCTGCCACCACCTGCACAATGCCACTATTGGTTCTACGACGTCCCGAGGCAAGTATGGTCGAATTACCACTGGAATCAGACGTTGCAGCATAACGTGATAGTCATATGTCTTTAGACCAACAAACTTGTGTTGCACCTCGTCCACAGCTCCAGTTATAGTAGCTGCATACGTAGCCGGATAACGAACGCCCTTAAACCAGTGAAATACAGAACGTCTAAGCGTCGGCTTCACTGTGTAAGGTGCATCTGGCATCTTGTTGTACACTCCTTTCCTATCACTCCTCAACCACAAGGGACGACGTAGATTCATTGATTCCAAATCTTTGCGCGCTTTGGGAGTATCTTTAGTCTTGAACTTAATACCGAGAATTGTTCCCACCACGCTGTCGCACACATTCTTTTCTATGTGCATCGCGTCCAAGTTGTTCCTCAGCTTCAACTTCGACCAGTAAGGGAGTTCAAAGAATATACTCTTGTGATCCCAATAGCTCAGATCATGTGGAGGAATTGGATTGCATTTCTTTACATCCGCGTCATTGCTCAACACACCAAAGTCGAAATAGCTCAACCTCTCTAAAATCTCTTCGCCAGACCAACTACGGGGTTTAGGATTGTTCTCTACCGTACCGTCGAAATGAGCTTCATCCTGTCGCCACGGGTGGTCGTGAGGAAGCCATCTACGGTGACCCAAGTAACACACCTTCCCCGCGTGCCAACTAGAGTTCACGTCGTCCAAACATATAGGACATCCATTATATCCTTTTGTCCTGCAGGCTGCCAACATCCCATAAGCTGGAAAATCGCTGATCGTCCACATTACAGCAGCCCTCATCGTGAACATCGTGTCAGTGAATTTGTCATAAGTTGGGACTTCATTTTCCCACAACAGTTTCAGCTCGTCGATCAAAGGTCTGAGGTAGACATCTAAGCACTTCGATGGAGATTTAGGACCTGGAATTAGTACGGTAAGGAAATTAAATTCCTTGTTCATGCACATCCACGGAGGCAAGTTGTACGGCATCAGAATAACTGGCCAAGTGCTGACGGCGGAGCTATTACTTCCCCAAGGATTGAATCCGTCTGTAGATAGGCCGAGTCTAACATTTCTAACCTCTGAAGCAAAGTCTCCAAATTCTCTGTCGAAATGTTTGAAACCCTCCCCATCCGCGGCGTGTCGCAGGACATCGTCATCTATTCGCTTTTCTGCGTACCATCGCATCGCCTCTGCTGTGTGTAGAGACATGTAAAGGCGCTGCAATCTGGGAATCAAGGGAAAATATCGAACAACTTTCACAGGAATTCTCTTTTTCGAACTCTTCCTATTCAACTGGAATCTGCACTGGCCACATACGGGACAATAGTCCAACTCTTTATACTCTTTGTAAAATAGCACACAATGATTCGGACATGCGTCAATTATCCTGTACTTTAGGCCGAGGCTGCTCAGGATATTTCTAACCTTATAATGAGATTTAGGAAGATTGTGATCATCAGGAAGCAACTTACATATTTGCTCCTGAATTTCGTCAAAAGCACTCACTGACATTTTGTGCTTCACTTTTATCTTCATTTGCTCCATCACATATTGCAACACATTCTCTCGACATCCAGGGAACACCGGGGTCTGCGCTTCAAGTAGCATCCGGTTGTACTTTTCCATCTCACTGGTGTCAGTGGCCAAGCTAGCTGCGGGGAATGTGTCATCATGCTCATTGGTGGTACTGTAACCTCCGTCTTGGTGTTGGTGTCCGCCATGACTACATCCCGGAAACGCATCATGGACCAAATCTGCAGTTGGGTTGCAAACTGGGGGTCCGGCACCACTGCCGCTGGATGAGGCACCATGGTAACTGTACCCTGAGCTGAAGTCTGCTGTGCTGAACTCTACTGCTTCACCATGCTCGCTCCATGTAGTGTAACTCCACATCATACCATTTTCGTACAAGTGTTGCACCATAACATTAACCTCCGCATACTGACAATTAAGACATTTCTGACACGGACACCTGAAACGTTTCTTTCCCTGACCATGTTCTATCGCAAAATTCACAAATTCGCTAATTCCATCCATATACCGGACATCACATCTATTCTTCAACTTCATCCAACTCTTGTCCATACTGCTACAAAATATTATACTTAATTAATTATTACATATATATATATATTTGTCCATTAATTTACGCTTAATTATACGTACTCGATCTACATATCGATCCATCAATTACGTACGTATGTACGTAATTTAATCGATCTGTACATATATATATATATATATAGCTAACATCAGCTAACATCTTTGCATGTATATATATATGTACGTACGTTTTCACTAAATACATATTAATTAAGCAAATTTTAACTGCGTATGTACGTACCTGCTGGCCTTCTCGATATCTTTACGTTAATTAAGCTAACTAGCTAGTCAGCGGAGATCCTTTATCGATCCTGATTCTTCTCGGCCTAGCTAGCTACCTAGCTCCCTTCTCCTTCTCCCTTCTCCTTCAATTCTTCTTCAAATGGAATCATGAAGAGATCGAGGCTAGGAATGAATTCGATCAGTTTGGCATCGGGCTTATATAATGCTTCACTTAGACGACGGAGATGTCGGTACGTCGTCTAAGTGGAAGTACGTTTCGTATACTCGGACGACGGCGTGTCGGTCCGTCCTCCAGGTAATCACCTGGACGACGGAGAATACCATCTCCGTCGTTCAGGTGATCACCTGGAGGATGGAGAAGACTCCGAGGTCCAGGTGACAACCTGGACGACGGATAATACCATCTCCGTCGTCCAGGTGATCACCTGGAGGACGGAAAATACTCCGTGGTCCAGGTGACAACCTGGACGACGGATAATACCATCTCCGTCGTCCAGGTGATCACCTGGACGACGGAAAATACTCCGTGGTCCAGGTGACAACCTGGACGACGGATAATACCATCTCCGTCGTCCAGGTGATCACCTGGACGACGGAAAATACTCCGTGGTTCAGGTGACCACCTGGACGACGGAGATGGTATTCTCCGTCGTCCAGGTGTCACTTGGACGACGGAGACTTAGTGTTTCCGTGGTCTAAGTGCTGTTTTCTTGTAGTGTACTATAGCAAATTTTAAACTTTTTCTTTTAATGAACACGTAAGGGCACAAGTCATCATTCTTGTATTCCTTCCCAGTCAAGTAGTCACTACGATACGTATATCACATCTTACCATATTGTTTCCATCCATATAGTGGACGTCTCAATTTGATTACATGAGCACTCCATCGTTTAGAGATACTTGATTTGGGTATAGTAATGTCATCCTGCCCTTTCATGTATATCTCTGAATCAAGATCCTCATAGAGATATGTAGTAACTACATCCATAAACTGCATGTATAGTTTTTCGGACACTACCAAACTTATCAGGTAGAGGAAGGTGATGATGTCCATTATCGGAGAATACGTCTCCTTAAAATCAATCACAGGGCATTGAGAGAAACTATGCACCACTAGTTTAGTTTTATAACGCAAGACCTTATTCTTCTCATTATGCTTCCGGACAAAGACTCATTTATGTCTTACCGGCTAAGCATTCAGTGAGCATAGCACTACCAGACCAAAAACTTGCCTTTTATTTAGAGACTCTAGTTCGGCCTGGATTGCTACCCTCCAATTTGGCCAATTCGCTCTTCGTTGGCAATCTGCCACAAAGTGAGGTTCCACTTCATCGTCATCTATAATCTCCTGAGTGACAGAATAAGCAAATACATCATCAACTAACATGGAAGATTTATCCATAAGAACGTGCACATCATTTGTTCTAAGCGAGATTTTTTGTTCTCTAACGTCACAAGAGATTATGAGGGGTCCCCCAGACATGTCAATTGTGATTCAAGGACATAGATGTAGTAAGAGACATTCTCATGTGAAGGATTTATAATATTGATGATGAATGGATCATTTTGTGCCTCAATGGCCTGCCTTTTAACCGGTGGCTTATCAGTGAATTTTCTTGGTCTCCCCCTTTTCCTGGTGGGAGCCGAAACTGACGCAACACCTTCCATATGTGTAGGAGGAACATTTTCATGCCCAGTGTTGGCACTAACAAATCCTTCTTTCGGGATTTCCAACCTTGTAAGAACATTTGCAGCAGGTATATCCGATCTCGTCACTTTAGCGATTTCAATAAAGGAGTCAAGCATAGAGTATGCTACTTTTTGAAGATCAAGTATTCTTTGTACTTCTATCTCACTTTAAGAAGTGCGGGGATCATGATGAGACATAGCAGGATTAGACCACGTTAATTCTTGACATTGAACCTAAACAGATACATTCCTTTCTCCTCCAAAAGTCGGGAAGTATGTCTCATCAAAGTGACAATCTACAAATCTTGTTGTAAAGAGATCTCATGTTGAAGGTTCAAGATAGCAGACTGTTGGAGCTTCATAGCCAACATAAATGCTCAATCTTCCTTAAGGACTCATTTTAGTGCGATGTGGATGCACAATAGGCACATACACCGTATAACCAAAAATGCGTAGATGTGAAATGTCAGGCTCATATCTAGTTACCAACTGGTGCGCACTGAATGGTTGGCGTCCTACGAGTCGAAAATGAAGAAGCATAACTGCGTGTAACACTGCATAACCCCACATAGATACTGATAAGTTTGTATACATTACCAATGCGCGAGACACAAGTTGTAACCGCTTGATGTGAGTCTCTGCTGAACCGTTCTGAGAATGAACATGACGAATGAGATGTTCAAATTTTCAATCCCAACAGACATGCAATAATCAACACAAGATTTTGATGTAAACTATCCTGCGTTGTCCAATCTAATAATTTGTGTCAGGAGTTTTGCAAACCTAGCATTCCTTGGGGATAACAAACCAATGTGTGACAATCGCGTTGATGCATCTACCAAAATCATGAAATATTTAAATAGTCCGCATTCTAGTTTTATAGGTCTACAAATATTACCTTGGATCCTTTGTAAGAATAGAATATTGTCGATGTTGTCAACAAAAAAAAAGACATACTTGTAACTTTTCTAAGGAACAAGCTTTGTAAAACGAGCGATGTGCATCAGAGATTGCAACATATGAATCTGGTGGGATAACGCATGATGCCACAACTGTACTTTGCCGGGATTGTGCTGCACTCGTCTTGGAGACCAAGCCAGGAATGAGAGGAGTAGACTTATCCTCTCCATCTAAATCAATGGATTTAGTTATTCCCACATGCTTCTTCGCTTTGAAGAATGGATGACCATGAGAGTTTTTCAATATTTTGATCATCAGAGGTAATACATAATAGTTCTTGTCCATTCTAATAATATATTTCCAAGTGAAAATCGTTGACATGAATGTCCTTAAAACTTAACAAGGTTTGATTGACCTTTGGCGCGTATAAGGCTTTAGTGATAAATAATCTTGTACTATGATGCAGCAGAAATTCTGCTAAACCATGCCCTTGAATAACCGACATTGTACCTATCATGGTAGTCACTGAGGATTTGTATGGAAAAAGATCCACAAACAGTTGCATATTCCGTTTAATGGTGTGGGTAGTACCACTATCTGTAAGACATTCAATCTCACCTTGAGAAATTAACAAAAGTAGTGTAAATAAATGAGTCTTTAAACTAAAGACCAGACAGACACTTTAAGTAAAGACATAAAGATTTGAATAGGGGTCTGACCCTTGTTGAGTGCTGATATAACATGACAGAAACAAATGTAAACCCACATCTGGTGCAAAATTCTAGGTTGGTCGAAATTTTTCTGATTCTTTTTCAATAAAACCGATGTAAGATGCATCACAAACTGGGTATAGCCTTCGATGAGTTGAGACAAATGCTCGATGAATCGAAGGAAACTCAAAATAGAATTATGATTTTCTGATATCGAGATTTGATGGGTAGAAGAAAAGCTTCGATGGGTCGAAAACCTGTCCAGGGGCACCCTTTTAATCGGTCAAACAAATGGCTCGACGGATAGAAGAAAACCTAACACCGATATCGATTTTCCGATATCTATTCTCGATGGGTCGAAGAGTATTCTTCAACGGGTCAAAGTGGGATATACATGGAGATATAGGCGCTCCTTTGATGGATCGAGGATTATCTGCGACGGGTTGAAGGTGCAAACATAAGTGACCGAGGATCACCTTCGATGGGTCGAAAGGTGCCAAAATTGATTCTCGATGGGTAGAGAGAAATCTTCGACGGGTCGAAGAATACTTGAGATCAAAACATCCTTTTTTTTATGTCTCAATTTTATTGTATCATTGTGTAATTATGCCATATGTTAATGTAAGCATCAAGCCATACACTGAATAGGTAGTTAAATAACATTCTCAACACTTTCATTACCAAAAAATAGAGAAAATTTTATTATTTGCCAACCAGAAAAAAAAACACATCATAGATGTTCTTATGCTAAGGGCTTTCCATCTCACAGTCAACTCAAGAAGCTATGCATCATGCACATTGTCGAAGCGTTGCTTCAGAGCATCCTACAAATCCAGTGGATCTATTTTCTTTAAATACCGCTTTTCGAGAGTTGGATGAATATGACGCCTAAAAAGTATAAGGGCTTGAGTTTTTGATTCCTTTGATGGGGGAATAATATTTTGCTCAGTGGGTTGGATGGTATTGTTGGGTCTCTTTACGATGAATGTGTTAACCACATCGGAGACCCAACAACGGTATTCCTTTCCTAAAAAGATCAAGGATGTCGAATTTTGGCCTCATCGGCTTATTTGAACTCATCTAAAAAATACAAAGAGATTTAATTAGTATCGATCAGAAAAAACCACGATGACTAACATCATGTTTTAATGAAGAAGAACGTGATCCATGATGTATGGTCACAAAAATCGATCATCAATAAACGATGACTCAAAAATCATACCCAGAAACTGTGATTAACCATCACATAGGATCGATTTCCTTTTCTTTCTTTTCTTTTCTAAACCGTGACTCCCTCAGGACCGTCGTATATTCTATGGATATAGGTCCATAGGAACTAGGACATAAATATGCAATTATCACAAATCACAATATCACAATCCTGAGATTAGGATTTTGCAGGAAGTAAGTTTTATTCCTAGATCTAAATATTGACGGTTTAGAAAATTTACCTGGATTTGTGTTATGCTCGGTATGACCTGTATAAGAGTTTGATGATGTTGAGGGAGAGCTCGTCTGAAATGGTTATTTGGAAGTCAAGCAATCTTGTCGAAGTTGGAAGGTTTGTTGGAGCGTGTGCTTCACAAAGAGGATCGCCAGAAGAAAAAGGAGAGGCTGAGCTGTGGAGATCAGCGGTGGGAGGTAGCTGCCGGCGGTGGAGAAAGTTTTTAGGGTTAAGATTTTTTCTGTGGTGATAGAGGGCTATCAACTCAGAGCGTACTTGATAACGTGTTGTAGAGGAATATTTGATAGACTGAAAATTGTAATTCTTTCATTGATAGAATGCCTTATATATAGACTGATACAATCTGTTATAATAACTGTTCTTATAAAACATAAAATCTCTCTATCTCTATCTAGACTAAATTGTATTTCATTAGAACAAGACACACACCGAAAATTACAGAAAATAAATCTCCTCAAATAAACAGATATATATGAAGAGTAGACAAGTTAATTTTTATCAGCAGTTAATGGTCATCAATCAGAATTTTTACTATTATTGTACTCTAACTAATTTTGCATAGCATTTGCCATCGACTTTTTCAATGGTTATTAAACAGCAGGAGATTTTTTCGAGTTTTAATATTATTTGTGTCTTTTTCTATTTTTCTATGATAGTTTTACATCAGAGTTCCCACCATTTCGTAACCCACCGAAGATAGTTTGTGGTGGTTCTCACTTTTCTGTAACCTTAGGAAGCTCTCAGCTTTACTATTGGGTTTATCAGAACTTCTTAATTATGGATAATTCTGGAATACACTCCGACCCTACGCACCCTGGCTATCTGCATAAAGTGACACATTTCGAGCTTCTATTGGTTCATTTTTTCAACTTTAGTTAAAGTTGACTAAGCTTAAAGTTTAGTGTATGTCTCTCAACATAGTTGTCTTCCTCTCCTCTGACTTCAGCACCACCTTAAATCATCTCCCATGCGACCAGCCTCGGCCATAGTCTTCTTGCCTCACCTCCAATCCTCGGTCTCCACCACCTTTGACCACGAACTCGGTCTCCACCGTCAACACCCGACGTCCAAGATAAGCCTCACCTACAGTGGCGGAGCCAGAAATAAATTCTTACCCGGGCTAATTATAGCACTAATTTTTTTTTTAAAGAATATCAATGATACAATAAAAATTTTATTAAAAAAAAGGGAACATAGTAAGCCTTACTCTCATACACATTTGCATAAACAAAAAATGCAGCATAAAAGGAAAATTAACTAAATCTTACTTTACGCGAACCCGAAGATTCAAAATCTTTAATCACCACCTCATTCTTAACCGTTTCACCAAATTCTTTTTCAATGTGAAGCACCATACAGTCATCAAGAAAATCATCCTCTATCTTATTTCTAAGCTTGTTTTTGATGATGTTCATGGATGAAAAAGCTCTTTCAGTGGTTGCAGTAGAAACAGTGAGAGTCAACACCAAACAAATCAATCTATAAATCATAGGAAAGAACTCTGACCTTCTTGTTTGAACAAGTTGCCGACACAAATCAGAGATAGAATCTAAGTTGTGAAATGTTGAATCCGTAGCCATATCTTTTTGATAATATGCACACTCTAAATCAAGAGAAAGAAGTCCATCTTGCACAAAATCTTGAGGATAAAATCTCTTAGCAAGACAGAGCACCTTTTCGGTATGAAAAAGACTGAACTTATCATGAGGATCTAAAGTTGAACTGAGCAAAAGAAGTTCACAGGATTGTTCATTAAACCTCTTATCTAACTCACAGAAGTTACACACTTACAATAATCAAATTAAGAACGAGTTGGTCATAATTTATAGAATATTAAAGCATTCTTTTACATATATATATATATATATATTCACAGTTTCACACACACACGATCATCTCTTAATTGAACTAGCTAGCTATCACAACATTTCATTATCATTCCCTTTTTTATCCTAATTACCTTCTTCTTTTTTTCTTATTGATCATGACGTTATTAAATCATACTTAATTAACTAATTAAGCCCTCTGTTGGTCATTGTTTTGTGACGACCCGGACCAGAATCAGCAGAATGATCAGCTATATACGTGAGCTACTGCGTAGTCGCAGAGTTTCGACAACATTTGAACCGCCAGATTTGTTAACGAATTAATTATTGGCCGAGAATTTGAGCTGAGTCTCTTCTCGAGAGTCGTTGTACGTGTGATTACGAGTTCGTGGGCGGTTCCGGATCGTTATTTGGACGACTGAGGAGTTGGTTATGAATATTTGAAGTTTCGACGGAAACGGATTTAAATGGCAGGTTTGTTCGCGACTAAATTACCGGACGAGAATTTGGTTTCGGCTTCTTCACGGAAGTTGTTCAAAATTTAATTTCGAGTTCGTGGGAACTTTCAGAGCATGATTTTGAGTTACGAAGATTTAGTTGCGAATATTTCCGATTGTTGAATGTTTAGCCGATTAAATATGTGTTGGTTTGAACAGTTGACTTTTTATCAGTTTGGTCGATGTGTTTGACTTCGGGTGATAATTGAAGAGTACGTTGAGATGAGTTTGTGGCCACGATGATTATTGGAATCGGAATTACGACGAGGAAGTTACACGTGTTTGAAGTTCGTCGAAATGGATAAACATGAAGTTTCCTAATCGGGAAAGCTATAAATAGTAACTTGCTATTAAGGAAAAGTCAACATCCTCATAAATTGTTTTGACCGAGTTGACTGGGTCAACTCGGTGGGAGGTGGAGGAGGACGACGGGAAGCCACGGCTCCACGGTGGCGTGGTGGATTCCGGCGACCCCACGGCTTGTCCTTGGGCTCTTTCCCTCCGCCATGATGTCACAAACCTATTCCCAGCCAAACGCACGGCGAGGCTCACTGGAGAGGAAGAATTTTCCGGCCAAAATTCAAAGGTTTTTGATGAATTCGGGTTCTTGGATTCAGACCGATTCGAGCTGAATTTTTGTTTGGGTTTTGTGGCTCTCCTCACCTACAAGCTACCCTGTAAGTTTGGTGATTCAATTCGATGTGTACATGGAGAATTTTGGGTTTGAATTTTGTGTTCTAATTCGGTTTTGCTTGAAATTGGATGAGTTAGAGATTGAATTGGACTTCGGTGCAGTTATGAAAGTTGCTCAGTGCATGATTTTGAGTGGAATAGGTGCATCTCCGCCGTGAAATTCTCCGGTCGGCGGCGCCGCCGCTGTGGGCGGCGGTTAACGCGGCGGTCAACGGTCAACGGTTTGACTTTTTGGGTTTTTCGACAAGTTGCATGTCATTTGACTCGAAATCGCGCCCCGATCGCAGTGGGGAGGTTCGTTTTTGAATTGAGCGTCCGAAAGTATAGTGAGGTATTGAGATGTGATTTCCGGATTTCCGACAGTTTGTCGTGATCAGATTATGTGTTTCCGAGAACGGTGGTTTCTCGTGATTTGACTTGTATTGTTGAGTTATGACTTTAAGTAATGGACTTTGTGAATATTCAGGAGTTCGTGATCGTTTGTTTGGCGAGGGACTTTCCGCCGGATCACGGGTTAACGTGTATCGCGTTACGCCAGTCTGTGAGTGGACATTTTATTTTCACGGATTGATTGCGAGTCTTTTATATACGTTTTATGAACTTGAGCATGCAGCATGATTATGGTTTTACGAGCATGAGATTTCATACGAGATTATGTTTATTACGAGCATGTGTTATACGATTATACTTATACGGATATACGTATACGAGTATACATACACTTATATGTTGTTTCATGCATTTGCATCGAACTGTTTATGATTTGATTTACACAGAGTACAGTCTCAGTTACGTTGTTGTATCGATACACTTGCCTCTTGGCTGATCCCCGATGGTAGGCCACCAGGAGGGGCAGTACCCCTACCTGACCGGCGAGGGGCAGTACCCCGGAACCGAGGCCTTTCTGGCTATGAATCACGTGGAAGTCAGGGACTCCGTGATTCCGACTGTACTAGCACGGACGTGTCCATGAGTGACCCCGTGAGATTTTCCTTGCATGCTCTGTACGTGAGTGGTAGTCAGCGTCTCCTCACGTACTATTTGATTTTCATGTATTTGACTCGCATATGTTTTTATAACATATATATTATGTGGTGAAAGACATTTATTTTCGTCCACTCACTCTAACAGTTTTCATGTCTTTCCCCTGGGCTTTTCGGTTTCCGTGCCCAGTTTGCAGTTCAGGCTCTGGTGTTGCACGTCGTGGTCGGAGGCATAGTGCTCGAGCAATCTTGTTTCATCCAGTAGGTTTATTGTTCTACCTACTGTGGTATACGTATATGGTTATGTATTAGATGTCGCTCTGAGCTTTCTGTGGTATATGTTATACGATTTTATACCGGATTTCAGTAAAGTATAGATATATTTATTGTTTTACTTTACTGTTGATATATTGAGAAATCCGGATGGGATTGGTGCCCACAGTTTGCTTTTTGTGGCATAGGATGAAGTGTATTTTCCGCGTGCAGGTAATGGTAATTCCACGCTAGTAACGAAACTCTGCCAAAATTTCGAAAAGTTTTTGTTGGTTCGTGTTTTCGAAGGGGTTCGATTCCGGTTTAGGGAGCTAAATCGGGGTTGGGTCCTTTCAGCTTGGTATCAGAGCATTAGGTTATAGGTTCTGTAGACTTCTGTAGTCGTGTTAACTAAGGATATTTGAGAATGTACAGCATGTCTGGAATGGTGACCCGACCGGCCGGCGGATGCTCATCAATATTCCGGGTGTTGTATGCTTTCAAATATTTAAAGTTCCATGATTACGTTCCACTTGTTGTGAACGATGTTTTATTCATTAGGATGCCTCCTGACGTGCTTTCCGTGTCGTTTCGGTTGTGGATCCTATTGAGGATGCCTCCTGACGCGCGATTTGCCAGAGAACTGTGGATTTGGATGAGTATTCTGAGTTTAGATAATTGTGTGGCACGGTTTGCCTGGTTGTGTGTATGAGCGTCTATATGTTGCCTCAGAGCTGAGAATTGTGGCAGTTGATGTTTGCCTGAGTGAGATTGTTGTATTTGGTGGGCTGATATTGTGTGAGTTCCGGTTGCGACTCCATGGCCTACATTCAGAGTGTTGTTTATACGGTAATGGTTTAATCAGGCTACCCAACGATCGAATGTGGAGTGTTTACCCACCTGAGGCAGAGATGCATTGTCCACATGTTTGTCCCTGTTTGCACGTGTTATATGGCTTCAGATGAAGCGGTGCACGAAGTTCGAGATGAGTTCGAACCTGAGCATCAGTGAGAGTCTGATTGTTGTGCCTCGAGACATCCGTGAGGAGCTTAGTATGTTGCACTCCGTGGCGAGGCTATTGAGAAGGAAATGTGTACGTGGTTTTCGATGTGATGGTTTGAGGAAAATGGACTTAGTCGAGGTTTTAATGAGGTTGTGGTCTTTTCGATTATGTTGAGGATCCTCTGCTGATCCGTTTGACGATGGCGGATATCACAGTGTAGCGGACTTGCTCCTGTGGCATGAGTTTGTTGTGATCCTTTCACGCAGCAGGTGTTGCGGTGACTTGTGTTCGTGGAGCACTCTCAGTTGCCATTGTGGTGATCAGGAGGGTCACATTACGAGGGAGCGCCCTCAGCCAGCTGTGTTTGCGGTTTGACAGCTCAGAGTTTGCGAGGAGATCCTCATGTTGTACCTGAAGTTTGATCGATGTAGCCTTTGATGAGATATTCAGCAAGTCGCATTTGACGTGGGCGGCTTGTTGGGCATGTTGGAGTTCGTACCATGACCTTATTTGAGGACAGACTTTTCTCCGAGGTTACTGTTGTTTGATATCCATGGCTATTGTACCTATATCTCCACTTCCGAGATTTTGGAGAGTGTTTCATCCATCCGGAGGTGGCGAGATCCTTGTTGGAGAATATGGCTTAGCCACGGATCTATTATAGCTGGACATTGTGGTTTTGGTGTATTTGTGAGTATGGACTTACGGATGACGCATTTGGCTGTATTCGAGTGCCTCGAGAAGGAGGTTGTGTTTCGACGACCAGATTTCCCCGAGATACTGTTTCGTGGTGATGGTCGAGTGGATGATGGAGACGGATTGTGTTGCTTGCTTAGCCTATGATGTGGATACTACGGTTGCTGTGCCCGACATTGGTGACATTGAGGTGGTTCCCGAGTTTCCAGGTGTGTTTCGGAGGAGTTACTAGGTGTTCCTCCAGTTCGGGAGACCGACTACACCATTGAGCTTGTACCGGGCGCTGGACTCATTTTACCGGCATTTTGTCGTTCGGAGCCAGCGGAGCTGATAGAGCTATAGTTTCGACTCCAGGAGTTGCTGGAGGAGGTTTCAGGAGATTTCATGCGACCCCGCGTATTTGCGTGGTGTGCACTTGTATTGCTTGTACGGATGATGGATTGTTCGACGTGATGGTGCACTGACTACCGAAAGCCTGATTCGCTTCAGAGGAGAGTGAGTATCCTCCGTTTCGGATTGATGATTGGTTTGATTAGCTTGCGAGAGCTTCAGTCTTTTCGAAGATTGATTTCGGGTTTGGATACCATTAGTTGGGGATCGATGAGTCAGATGTGGCTATGTTAGCTTTCAGATCATGGTGCAAGCATTACGAGTTCTTGGTCACGCTGTTTGGTTGACCAATGCCCCCGTAGGTCATGTGGACTTGATGGACCAGGTGTTCAGACGGTTTCTGGACGACTTTGCGGTCATGTTCGTTGGCAATGTCCTTATGTACTCCAGGAGTGTGGACCAGCACCTAAGGCAATTGTGAGTGGTTTTGCGGACTTTACGAGAGGACCAGGTGTTTGTGAAGTTCAGCCAATGTGAGTTTTAGTTGATTAGCGTGAAGATTACGGGCTGTGTGATGTCAGCCGAGGGAGTTGGTGTGGACCCTGATCAGTTAGAAGCCGAGTTGATTTGGGGATTGACCTACCATG
Source organism: Geum urbanum (assembly GCA_946800695.1). Lineage (NCBI taxonomy): Eukaryota > Viridiplantae > Streptophyta > Magnoliopsida > Rosales > Rosaceae > Geum > Geum urbanum. The sequence continues at coordinate 49,720,116 of OX327001.1, read as the reverse complement.
GTACCAGAGATCGGGAGTCTCTCGAGTTTGGCAAGCTATTACTGACGGCTTGTGCGGGATTTTCCTGGATTGCCACTCTACTGTCCGGATTGTCGAGGAAGATGTCAAGTTTGAGTGGTTCGATGCACGTGAGGAGAGTTACTTACTCCTGTAGGACGGTTGACCGTTGTATCGGTTTTGACCTTACCTGACGATCGTGATGAGTTCGTGGGTTATGGCGATGCATCGAGGTTTAGAATTGGTTATGTTTTGATATTGTGTAGCAGAGCGGTGGCTCATGGTTACGGACAGTGGAAACCTTATGTGGCTACGTATCCTATGTATGATTTGGGAGTAGCTGTGCTTATGCTAGCATTGAAGAGTTGGAGACACTACTGCTATGGCGTGCAGCGCAGTGTAGGACGTACACTGATCACTTGAGTTTCATCCACTTGCATTTTCGGCCAGATTTGGGCTTGAGGCAGTGTAGATGGATGGGGTCGACTCACGACTATGGCTGCACCTTTGAGCTTGTTCGAGAAAGGCTAGAGGTTGTATTTTGACCATCCTTTTGGGATGTTGTTGCTGATGCATTCAGTCGAGAGAGTCGGGAGCTTCAGTGGTTCATGTATGTGTGGCTCGAGTTTCCGTATTAGCCGAGTGTGTGCTACGGAAGCTGAGTTCGAGTGTGATGATGTTGAAGCTCATTGTTTTGCGTGCTTTTGGCGCTAGTGATGCAGAGTTGTGTCTGATACTTCGAGATTACTACTCGTGACGCAACATGAAGAGCAATATAGCAGCTTGTGTGTACTGATGCCACATTCGTCGACTGGCGATGGCTAGGAGGCAGAGACTTGCCGAGATGTGTTAGCCATTTGAGATTTCCGGTTAGACGTGGCGGTTGCTGTTGTGTTTGTGTGTGTTTGTGTGCACTTTGGTTGGTGGTACCATTTATCGGGCCATTGTGGACCATTTGATGAACTTGGTACATTTCCTTGTACTTTCGGAGATGATTTCAGTGGCAGGCTGGCATAGCTGTGTTTGACAGAGGTTGTCCATTCCCGCGGTGTACCTGTGTCCCGGTTCGCTGATCGAGATAATCAGCTACGACTATGTGTTGGCAAGCTTTGCAGTGAGCATTGGGGACCAGATTACGAGTTAGTACCAGTTCTTATCCTCAGATTGGTGAGCGATCTTCGAGGACTATTCAGGCATTGGAGGGCATGTTGTGGACTTCGGTATTGCAGTTCCGGAGGATTTGGGACCAGCAGTTTCACTTGTTTGAGATTGCTTGCAGTACCAGTTTGTTGATCACTATGATTTTGACGTTGTTGGATGTCGATTTGAGGATGATGTTGTACTCCACAGTGCTGGAGCGAGTTTGGTTGAGTTTGATTGGCATTTGATTCTGATTTTGTGGAATGTGTTACCACAGACTTTCGGATTAGCAGAAACAGGTTATTAATTGCTCGAGTCCGATGTTTGAATTATGTTGATATGAGGGTGTGAGTTATGTTGTTGTGTGCAGGCTGAGTTGTGATTTACCACATTGTTTTGATCCGTGGTGGTCATAGGCGAGTTTGTGTTGTGCCGTATAGTTCGGCATCGCCTATGTTGTTGGTTTTTGTGTGTGTTGTGTTCCGTGTTGTGGAACTATGTTTCAGGTTTATTTCGTGTTGTGTACCCTATATGTTCCTTATGCAGGAACACTTGGCTATTGTGTGGAGCCAGTTTAGATTCGAGATTTGAGAGTACAGGGATTTCAGCACGGAGTTACCTCCTATTATGTAGACGGATATCAGAGTTGTTCAGTTGAGATTGCCGTTGGAAAATTGAGCAGTATGCAGAGGCAGTGCTCCTACCTTGTAGTTGGCAGACTCAGTAATTTCGAGGTCGAAATTTTTTTAAGGGGGGTGGATTTGTGACGACCCGGACCAGAATCAGCAGAATGATCAGCTATATACGTGAGCTACTGCGTAGTCGCAGAGTTTCGACAACATTTGAACCGCCAGATTTGTTAACGACTTAATTATTGGCCAAGAATTTGAGCTGAGTCTCTTCTCGAGAGTCGTTGTACGTGTGATTACGAGTTCGTGGGCGGTTCCGGATCGTTATTTGGACGACCGAGGAGTTAGTTATAAATATTTGAAGTTTCGACGGAAACGGATTTAAATGGCAGGTTTGTTCGCGACTAAATTACCGGACGAGAATTTGGTTTCGGCTTCTTCACGGAAGTTGTTCAGAATTTAATTTCGAGTTCGTGAGAACTTACAGAGCATGATTTTGAGTTACGAAGATTTAGTTGCGAATATTTCCGATTGTTGAATGTTTAGCCGATTAAATATGTGTTGGTTTGAAAAGTTGACTTTTTATCAGTTTGGTCGATGTATTTGACTTCGGGTGATAATTGAAGAGTACGTCGAGACGAGTTTGTGGCCATGAGGATTATTGGAATCGGAATTACGACGAGGAAGTTACACGTGTTTGAAGTTCGTCGAAATGGATAAACATGAAGTTTCCTAATCGGGAAAGCTATAAATAGTAACTTGCTATTAAGGAAAAGTCAACATCCTCATAAATTGTTTTGACCGAGTTGACTGGGTCAACTCGGTGGGAGGTGGAGGAGGACGACGGGAAGCCACGGCTCCACGGCGGCGTGGTGGATTCCGGCGACCCCACGGCTTGTCCTTGGGCTCTTTCCCTCCGCCATGATGTCACGAACCTATTCCCAGCCACCACGCACGGCGAGGCTCACCGGAGAGGAAGAATTTTCTGGCCAAAATTCAAAGGTTTTTGATGAATTCGGGTTCTTGGATTCGGACCGATTCAAGCTGAATTTTTGGTTGGGCTTTGTAGCTCTCCTCACCTACAATCTACCCTGTAAGTTTGGTGATTCAATTCGATGTGTACATGGAGAATTTTGGGTTTGAATTTTGTGTTCTAATTCGGTTTTGCTTGAAATTGGATGAGTTAGAGATTGAATTGGACTTCGGTGCAGTTATGAAAGTTGCTCAGTGCATGATTTTGAGTGGAATAGGTGCATCTCCGCCGTGAAATTCTCCGGTCGGCGGCGGCACCGCCGTGGGCGGCGGTCAACGCGGCGGTCAACGGTCAACGGTTTGACTTTTTGGGATTTTCGACAAGTTGCATGTCATTTGACTAGAAATCGCGCCCCGATCGCAGTGGGGAGGTTCGTTTTTCGAGTTGAGCGTCCGAAAGTATAGCGAGGTATTGAGGTGTGATTTCCGGATTTCCGATAGTTTGTCGTGATCAGATTATGTGTTTTCGAGAACGGTGGTTTCTCGTGATTTGACTTGTATTGTTGAGTTATGACTTTAAGTAATGGACTTTGTGAATATTCAGGAGTTCGTGATCGTTTGTTTGGCGAGGGACTTTCCGCCGGATCACGGGTTAACGCGTATCGCGTTACGCCAGTCTGTGAGTGGACATTTTATTTTCACGGATTGATTGCGAGTCTTTTATATACGTTTTATGAACTTGAGCATGCAGTATGATTATGGTTTTACGAGCATGAGATTTCATATGAGATTATGTTTATTACGAGCATGTGTTATACGATTATACTTATACGGATATACGTATACGAGTATACATACACTTATATGTTGTTTCATGCATTTGCATCGAACTGTTTATGATTTGATTTACACAGAGTACAGTCTCAGTTACGTTGTTGTATCGATACACTTGCCTCTTGGCTGATCCCCGATGGTAGGCCACCAGGAGGGGCAGTACCCCTACCTGACCGGCGAGGGGCAGTACCTCGGAACCGAGGCCTTTCTGGCTATGAATCACGTGGAAGTCAGGGACTCCGTGATTCCGACTGTACTAGCACGGACGTGTCCATGAGTGACCCCATGAGATTTTTCTTGCATGCTCTGTACGTGAATGGTAGTCAGCGTCTCCTCACGTACTATTTGATTTTCATGTATTTGACTCGCATATGTTTTTATAACATATATATTATGTGGTGAAAGACATTTATTTTCGTCCACTCACTCTAACAGTTTTCATGTCTTTCCCCTGGGCTTTTCGGTTTCCGTGCCCAATTTGCAGTTCAGGCTCTGGTGTCGCACGTCGTGGTCGGAGGCATAGTGCTCGAGCAATCTTGTTTCATCCAGTAGGTTTATTGTTCTACCTACTGTGGTATACGTATATGGTTATGTATTAGATGTCGCTCTGAGCTTTTTGTGGTATATGTTATACGATTTTATATCGGATTTCAGTAAAGTATAGATATATTTATGGCTTTACTTTACTGTTGATATATTGAGAAATCCGGATGGGATTGGTGCCCCCGGTTTGCTTTTTGTGGCATAGGATGAAGTGTATTTTCCGCGTGCAGGTAATGGTAATTCCACGCTAGTAACGAAACTCTGCCAAAATTTCGAAAAGTTTTTGTTGGTTCGTGTTTTCGAAGGGGTTCGATTCCGGTTTAGGGAGCTAAATCGGGGTTGGGTCCTTTCATGTTTACTGTATCTAGAAAATCTGTACATTAAATAGATGAGATATCGATAGATCGAGGCATGATCATACAAAGTTAAAGAAAGTGAGAAGCACATGCATATATAGCAAAGTAAAAAACCTTGGCCAGGTGGTGTTAATTAATTAGAAGAGCAGCTATTTCTAGTTAAGTAGCTATAACCCAGGACTGAACTCGATGGAGTACTCAGCTTCAAAACCTGGAAGAAACTTCGAACTAGTTGATTCAGTTAAACTAACAGAAGTCGACGCTCTAGCAGCAAAGAAATAGACTCAAATGCTTGTAACATTGATCCTTAATCCACCCAACGTACATGCGCCTCCCCGATTCAGAACCCAAAATGATCTTGGTGGGTGTAGAAAATTACTTCAAACACAAGAAGCAAGAACGAATAACAAACCTTGATAGAGACACCAACGAAGCTGTCGAAGCATCTTCTCGAGAATCGCCAGACACGTTGAGTCGTCGTCGACCACCAGCACGGTAGCACCCGGGGGTTTCAGCGATCGGGAATGACAGCGATGGAGGCTTCCTTTGGTGTTTTGGGTCTTTGCTAGTTTCGCTCAGCGGCTCAGATCTCTTCAATCGTCTTCAATCAATCTGCAACTAGCAAACTGCAAATGAACTAACACAGTGTCTGTGCAATGGAGGCTTCTTTGATATTTTGGGTTTTATTGAAGTAGGTTTTTTTTGGGCTAAAAATTTTCACCCGGGCTTAAGCCCAGGGGAGCCTTGGGCTGGCTCTGCCACTGCTCACCTAGCTACCCTTATCTGATCAGATATCTGCCAAGTCGTGTTCTTCCTCTACACCAGCGACGCTGGAGCGACGTCTTCCAACAGCTCGAGGAGAGCCAAATCGACTGCACATTTTACATCTTCTGTGATAGCGACGCCGACAACTAAAGTCAAGTCGGTCATGTAAACCTCTAAGGCAAGTCCAACGAAGGAGGGAGAACTGGTGGAGGGAAGAGGTTTACGCGCTGGGGCGATGTTAATCCGGTGACAGACGAATATTGCAGCTGATTTCTTGGGTAGAGAAGGGATCACGTATACTTATCTTTATGGTAAGCTCAATCAACATTGTAAAGTTAAAATTACAAACGAATAAATTCACGACACGTGTCACAAGAGAAAATCACACCTCTAGCTGTTTAGCCTTAGGTGTATAAGTGTATTTCAGCATGATCCCTTAATTATAAAGGTACTTGTGTCTCTCTGACTCTCCGTTACTCCTGCACTTTGCTCATCATTTATATTTGCTACTTTAATCAAAGAGAGCAACTTCAGTACACCGGATCCACTTGCATCAGTCGTCATGTATAATATAATCTTAGTCATTCATTTAATCTAATTTTATATGCTATTAATAACGTCGATATTAACAACATTAAATGAATGAATATTAAATAGAGGTAAAGAAAATTAGTCAATTATAGGGAACATCAATCGAGGTGAGCAATTAATGTTACTAATTGATATTATTTTATTATTATTAAGATATAAACCCCATACTTAAAATTTTAATCCCTAAACCCTAAATCCTAATCTCTAAACCCCAAACTCCAAACTTCAAACTCCATACTTAGAAGCCGAAACCTAAATCTAAACTTTATATTCTCGAATCCTAAAACCCTTAAACCGAAAACTCAACGATCAACTTAGTAAATTAATTTTCCTCCACATTGTTGATATAGGTAGATATACGTTTATAGAGCAAATTTAAATTATTGACAATACGTATACATTTATTTATGCGGTTTTAACTGTCAATGATGAAAAATAAAATTTTCAGCGTTGTCTATATACTCGTGGCATATTTTGATATATGTACGAAAGAAATAGCATTGTATAGTTGTGACATTTTTTGTCTAGATCCAAATAATAAACTATTAGTACTTATCATTTCAAATTTATTTTTCTAAAATGGTAATTAATAAGAAATCATTTAAAGTTCAATTTTCAACTTGTCTAACATGTTTTAATATAATTACCAAGCTATCAGTATCATTCTGGTATCATTGTACGAATTTTTAAGCGACGGGCTCATCTCAATAAAGTTGATATAAACAAAATCCAAATATCTAAATATCCAAATATCTATAATTGGTTTATTAAGAAAAGTATATGTTTGATTTATTACATCAATTTTCAACCGAGGATGAATGTGACTTAATGTTTTAATATAAATTTTAATCTTCATACCAACCAAATTTTAATGTTGACTATTTTGATATTGCAAGGTACGGTATACATATCTACATAATCAATTCATGAGACATTAGCACGTCCTTGTCGATATAAATTTTTTATACCATTCGTAAAACAAAAATTGAAAGTAAAATATTTGACATTAGTTTGAGTATTTAATTATCAGAATATAAATTTTTTATATTTAAATAAATTACCGTATTTTATTTCGAGTAAACTTTATCCTATTTATGTACGGTAATTTGTGAGTGAAAAAAATATAAACCACGATCGCAGGAAAATATGAATTGTTAGATGAGTTCAAATTTGGATACGTGCGTGGAAGCGATAACACGGTTTAAATAACGAATATAGTTCACATGCACATTGTTAGTATAAGAAAAATATACGTTTATATATAGCCTATCAAATGTTTAACTAATATGTTAATTTCATATATTTGATTGTTGAATTATCAAAAATAAAAAAAAATTCGGCATTAAAAAGTAATGACTAATACCCATGACATTATAGTAAAGAAAATTTATCCAAAGAAAAATGATTAAAAAAAATGATAGGATAGAGAAGAGTGTGTGCATGTGTTTCATTTTTTTACTGTGATAAATTTTAGATCAAATTTCATTAATTAACATTTAATTTAGAACTGTTAACTATTCTGTTAATAGATGTGTACGTCATGCACATGACTGATGCAAATATAGCTAATGCACTAAAAAAAATTAGCTGCGAGTTTTACTTATATTATTTGTATATAGTAGTTTCTGTTCGTCGAGAACCGTAAGATATATGAATTAGGAGTCTTGTTCAAGTTTAAACTGAAATGTTGTGAAATAAACAAATATGCTTTATAAGCCATACAAAGTAATTGCGAATTGAGTGCTTCTGTGAATACACTTCAGATTAAAATTGGGTTCGATGTCAAAGTCTCAAGAAGGATCTTAGGATAGGTTGAGTGCACTACCAGATGAAGTTCTGTGTCACATACTTTCTATTTGGCTCCAGATTTTTCAGATTTCTGAGAAGTCTCAAACTGTCTCTTTTCCTCTCACGCATGTGTACTAGGCTTGCCACTATTACGTGATAGAACGTTGAGCATCGGTTGACCGCTATTGGACTTCAAAGAAGCGATTAAGACATGGAGAGCACCAACCTCGCCTGCTGGATTCTTTCTGCTTAAGTGACTTATGACTTAAGTTTTCGTGTCTCTTAGCTAAGCCACGGGAATTGATACTCTACATACCCTATCTGGTGCAGAGCAAAGCAATCTTCTTGGCAGAGTGTTAACACAGTTGTCACCTCCTAGAATCATCGGATAGTACACGCCCTATCTGGTGAAAAATCGTTGGATTGCCGGTAGCTAGGCATTTCTCGAGAAGAGAAAGGTTTTTGCCGAGAGAAAAATTTGTATGTATGATGTGTGGAGGTCTCGATTACATAAAAAGATTTCCTCTATTTATAACAATCATGCAATGACTTGTCGTAGTTGTAATAAAATCTTAGCAATCAGACTCACTTAATGATTCTAAATGATAGGATTCTCGCATCCTTAACTCTCTCAATTAACCTACCTAAGATCTAATGAGATTGTTCAGGATTTCCTTCTCTCTCTAGGAAAGCTTTCTTGCGCGGGCCGCATACATCGGCCCAATACTGAGAAACCCTAAAAATAAAGGATATTTATTTTGGGCCCAAACATTGCCCCTCAAGCCTCGAGATAAGGCCCAAAAAAATTGAAGAGGTTTGTAATCATGACACGTCGTTTCAGTCAAACGGTAACTTTTCTTTAGCGACGCCATTTCATAGCTTCAGTTGAAAAGTTGCACTGTATGATATGACAATTATTTAAACCCACACGACTGTCAATAGTGCACAGTTACCCACACACTTTTCTTCCATTCAATCTTAGTCTCGAAATCAACCGAACCTTCTTTTCAAAGCTTGTCAATTCTGAGCAATTTTTTGATCAATCTAGCACCTAGCCATGCCTCCCCATCAAGTCAAATCTAACCCTCTTCTAAATGAGGATGCCGTCGAAGCTTTTGCGGCCATCGTCCGCTCCGTCACCTCGCTTAAGAGACCTAACCCTACCCTCAGCGTCCATCAGGAAGATAATGATACGGTATGACTGGACCCGTTAATTAAATCACAGTTGAACCCAACATTCCACCAAGTCCTTCACTTTCTCGTATGCCGCCCAGTTCTCATTTTCTGGGATGAGAAAGCCTCGCTATAGCAATGAGAGTGGAAGGACGTCGAGTGAAAACTAGGCAAATGACCCTCCGTCATTGAAGATGATAAGAGCTGGTACATGGCTCGAGTAAAAACTGATTCTGTACTCTGGGAAATGACTGGGATTTCCCTTTTCCTGCAACTGTTCTTTTCTCTTACCCCTGGAGATAACTGAGCACCATTCGCTATCGCTATGTGCTTCTGGGATTCAAGCTGTCACTACCACATTTTAACCCATTCCCGACGATTTTTAAATCGCCGCCGGCAATGTTTTTTATCATTACCGGCGATTTTTTCCCCAAAAATCGCCGGTAATGTATTTTTTTTTAATCATTGTCGGCAAGGTTCCGCCGGTAATTAAAAAAAAAAGACATTGCCGGCGACTTACATTTAAGTCGTCGGCAATGTCTTTTTTTTTTAATTACCGGCGGAACATTGCCGGCGACTTACATTTAAGTCGCCAGTAATGTTAAAAAAAAGAAGAAGACATTACCGGCGATTTTTGGGGAAAAATCGCCGGTAATGATAAAAAATATTGCCGGCGATTTAAAAATCGCCGGCAATGGGTTAAAATGTGGTAGTGTGTAATATTTTATGATTCCCCTGTGGCGACATGAGCATCACTCTACTCGATATGGTAGCCATATTTGGAATCCCAATTGCCGAGGAGCCCTATATTCATTGTTCCCTAAACAACTATGGCCTCAAGAATACGGCCTGCGATGGTCGTGCAAGCTTCACTAAATCCTACACCGCTTGGCAAAGTTATTACAAGGACATGGCCGATGCTCGATGAGGTATTGCATTTCTTGAATATTGGATTTGTAATTTTGTTTTCTGCACCTCTTACAGCAAAATCATAGGGAACTAGACTCGGCTTACCGAGGTGCTATCAGATGGTCATGGAATTAGACTTGCCCAACCCATCCTCGCATGTCTCTACTACAACATAGGATGGATATCGCTGGATCCCCTGAAGTTTGATTTCGCGGGGCCGTTGTGGATGCTAGACCTCTAGCTTCAGGTGTATTTTCCCATCTTTTGCCATCCACAAGAGAATCCATTTTGGGAAAACAAGTTGTTGGGTGTAACCCTCACTCGTCCTCTTCATGATGATCCACTCACCTATCTTAACAGCTTCACCTACGTTTGCTCGCTAAACGCGTTCCCAGAAGAAACTGCACTTCTTGTCTTGGGCTGATGATGTCTTAAGGACTTGAGTACTGGATTTTATCCTTCGCCTGATCAAGCATGTTTTGCGAGACTCATCTTTATCCAGAGCAACACCTGTGCAGACTTACAGACTCCTGAGCCAAGCGTAGCTTATGAACTCTACACTCCCAACCATTTCACCAGGAAACTTGGTATGACCTAAGAAGCACCACTTTCTCTCGTTATCTCTATCAACCGTTCCACCTCTTGGAGGTCTACTGCTCCTCCTAGTGTTGATGCAGCTAAAGATCCTCGCTTCGGCTTTCCAACTCTGATAATTCCCACCGAGGCATTCCGTACACGCACTCTGTGTCCAACCATTTGGATGACACACAATTGTTTCCATTGGAGAGCTCGTTACTGGAAAAGAAGTCACCATCTTAGCCTTTTTGCACTGTTCGCGAGGATCTTTGAAGACCTCTCGCACCTTTTCAATGCTCCAATCGACATAGAAGCTCTTCAATATGAGGAGGCTAAAGCCCCTAATGCATGCCCACACTAACCAGAGGTAAATAACTTCTACTCTTTATGAACTACTAATGCCACATTAATTGGCTATACTAATTTTATTCACTAATGTTTTTCAGATGCCTCTTCCACAAACGGGTGACCTTAACGACAGTCCCAATGTTAGTTCGTTTGACAGCAAACGCAAAATTCGCCCTACTAAGTGAAGCTCTCTGGAAGATTCTGATCTGACCGCAGAGAAAGAGAAAGAAGAAGACGAAGCTAACTGAGTAAGCCACTGCATACTTAACTATTGACTAAATCAAACTGCCAAATAAACAGTAATTCTAACTTATAATCTCTAGCCTCCCCACAAGCGGCGACGGGCCGTCATCCCTAAGGAAGACGAGGATATCCCAATCGACCGGTGGCGTATAAAAGGTTGTTTCCACCCTTATACCATGGCAAGCTATTCTCGCCCCGCCTCTTGCCTACCAATAGATGTCATCGAAGAAGAAGAAGAAGAAGAAGAAGAAGAAGAAGAAGAAGAAGAAGAAGAAGAAGAAGAAGAACCACTTCTAAACAGGTGGAGAACACACTGGGCTGACCAGTTTCAAGGGTCTATTCTATAACAACCCAAAAATAGGTGGACACACTGGGCTGACCAGTTTCAAGGGTCTATTCTATAACAACCCAAACAAAAAATTATGCACAAATCAACACGAATTAGGATGAGCACTAATTAATCGTATCGTGTGGCTTATTAACGACTTTTTTCATCCAGTGAGAATTAGATTTTATTTTCTTCATAGAAGTTGTAGAGTATTTTGTTTTGAGCTTGTAGAATTTTTAGGGAATTTTTTGGTTAAGCAAGCTATTTTTTTTATGATTTTTTGAAGTCTGCGTGGAGAAAATATTTAAGAGTATTTATTTTAGGTTGGTTTAATATGAACCGTTGGATCTTGATCAGATTAAACCTCAACCGTTTATCTGATCAGGTACTTGGGGGATATAAATATGGTATTTACGGTAAAAATATGGGAGAAAAATCAGAAAAATACAGAAACCAGGCGACCCGTTTTGCAGGCAACGTGACCCGACCCGACCCGAATTCGAACCCACCGGAAACGCCACTATTGTCGGTGTTCTTGGTTTGGTTTTGAAGATCTCATCTCCCTTTTTCAATTTATTTATGTGTTGGTGGTTTTTGGGTGGTTTTAGGTCACAAATCGAGTTGATTAACCCGTCGATTTACGGGTTTAACTGATGGCGAAGCTTTGGCAATTTTTTGGTGATGGGGTGGGGTGAAATTGATGAGGTTTCATCTCAGGAATTGAACCCTTATGGGTTTGGTGACTGAGGAGTGACGACGACGTCACAATCGAACGAAACATTTTCTAGTGATTTTTGGGCCGTGGGATTTCGGGCCGATTTCGGCCCAAACGGCGGCAAGTTGGTCTTGGGATAGTTAGAAAAGTTTTTCGCCTCGTTGATATCTTTCCAACAAGGTGTTAAACGCTCCCATCAGAGCAGGTTGCACCGAAGGCGCATGTGACTCACGCGCTGCTGCATGTAGAGGCGTGTGAGAGCCATGCGCCGCCGTCTACGATGGGGCACCGACCTGGAGAAAATCCAAAATTGACTAGGGGATTTCCGGATAGTTTCTGAGTTGATTTTTGCATGTTTTATCGAATTTCAGTATTAAATAAATTTGTTATTTATTCAGGAGACCGTGATCGAGATTTCGGCGAGGGGACTTCCACCGAACCATAGAGCTAACTGTGTACTATGAGTAGACACTTTATTTTCACTGTTGATTTGTTAGTCTATGATTATGAATTTTATAATTATGCATTTTACGAGTATGCATTTACGATTAAGCATTTGCATGGAGGCATATATGATTTCTTTTACACGGAACATAGTCACAGTTTATACATCGATGCACTGGCTTCTCGGCTGATCCCCGAGACGTTCTGGGAGGGATAGGACAAACACCTGACCCATGATTTATACAATACCTAGGAGGGTTAGGACAAATACCCGACTTATACATTCTTGTAACTTTGAAGAAAATGTACTCAAGTTACTGCCTCCACACATTACACTATACCCAAGAGGGTTAGGACAAACGCCTAACCTGAGCTTGTTTATTTTTAGACTTGAATCATTTTTATGTACATTAATAGTGAAAGGCATATCATTTATAGTTTTTAGTTTAAAGTGAAATATTATTTTCGTCCACTCACACTAACAGTTTTATTATTTTATATGTCTTTCCCTGGGCTCTTCGGGTTCCTCTGCCTAGTTTGCAGTTTGTATCCTGAGATTACACGTCAGCGATGGAGGCATAGAGTTCGTGTCACTATACTCATCTAGTAGGTTCCTAGCTTAACCTGCTAGTCCTGTGTATTATGTAAATTAAGAGTCATTCTGAATACTGTACAGAGTTCACTTCCGTTGTGTTGAATTTTCCATATAGTCTTCGTATTTCTTATCACCTTCTGTAAATAGTTTATATTTCTAGTGGATTAAGTGTTTGACTAAATTGAGAAATCTAGATGGAATTTGGTGCCCACGGTTTATTTTTGTGGTCATTTTAGAAGTGTGTTTTCCTTGCAGGTTTTTCCGGTTTCTTGATATTAGAAGCAACTCGTGCAATTTTTTTGTAGATTTGGTTATTGTTAGGGCTTAATTCCGATTTAGGCAACTAAATTGGGATCAGGTCTTTTCATATTCCCTTTGGGAGCAACCCTCATTTACGTCTTCGCTCCCCCACTCTCAATGAGGAGCATGAAAATTTAGCTGGATGTGCGATTCCTGGCCTCATCCCAGCAATAATGTCACCACAAGTCTCTCCTTCGGCAAACGAGCTCGAGGTAACCTCTAACCTACTTGGAAACTACATGATGGAAGTATGATCTTTCTTAGCTAGGTTCACTCTGTTTGCAAGAAATAATTCTAGAAGAGTCTCAACCTGAGGTCGACTCTACGGTCAACGAAGCCTTTGAAGGAGCAGTTGATGCTAACAAGGAACCTATAGTCATGAAGCTCTGCCCCTTGGCAGAAAATGATCACACCTGTAATGGGTACACTAAAGAGATCGATACAAACCCAAACCTCATGGGGGATGCTCAATCTTCTAATGGTCTCATGGATGATCTTCAAGCGAACGAGGTCCTGACGAGCAATCCTCTAGTGAGAGATAACCTAGCAATTCCAAAAATTGAGATGTCCCAGGCGAGAAACCCATCTACCCCTATGCTTGAGGTGATTGGCATTCTCTCCTCTTCTTTCGACCTTTTCTGACTCAGAATAAAACTCTTTCATTTTGACCAGCTCTCATCAAACTTCGATCCTAAGGCGAGATTTTTGATACAATTTCTGCCGAGGAAGGCCGAGCAGACATAGTTCTTGTTAAGGACATTCAAACGAACACAAGTGACGAGCAACAAGAACCTCTGACGGATGAAGTACAAAATGTTTGCGCTCAGATGAGCGAAAAAGTCCCTCCTGACAACGAGGTCTGTATATTACTCATCTAATCACTCATTTCCCTACAGGTGACTGCCTCTCTGACCCAAGAAGCTGAGCTCCGAGAGTCTCCGGGTCACACCCAGGCTATTCCCGCCACCACTCTTGAGGAGTCGCCCACTGCGGGAGATGGTCACTAGCCTGATACCTTGCCCTCGACCGTTGAGTGTGAAACCATAGCAGCTTCTGTGCGGGTAGGAATTTCTACCTTCAACTTTGATACCACGCAGACCCTCTCGCTTGAATCACCAAGTTTAGTAGCCTATGCCTTAACCAGACCCAACTCAGCTAGACCTAGTTCCTTAACCTCTGTTGATCCCCCCAGGCTTGCCAAGTTGAAAGCTTAGTTCAAAAAGTTATCCTCGGTTGCCCCTGAACACCGGGAAGTTGCTCTCGCCAAGTTTGCCATTCGGACATTTTTACGAAGTAAATCTCGACAATCCTTTCAACCTAGCAGTAGCCTTGAGGGAGATGGAAGACCTGCAGTGAAGAGCCCCAGAGGCGCTTGTTCCCGATCTCCGTATGTTCGCATTAAGTCTGGCCACTACAATAAAAATTCACTTAGGCGATGAAACCTTATAGACTTAGACGAAAGAATATTTTTTCGTCTTCCAAATTTTTTTTTCATCATCTAAGTTTAACTTAAACGACAAAACATGTTATTCATCATCTAATAAATACTTTAGACGACGAAGTACATAATTTGTCGTGTAAGTTTGTGCTTAGACGACAAATTATGATGTTCGTCGTCTAAAGTTTACACTTAGACGATGCATTGCAAAATTCGTCATCTAAGGTTAATAACTTAGATGACGAATGAAATAATTTGTCGTCTAAGTTGTCCCTTAAACAACGAATATAGTTTCGTCGTCTAGGTATGTACTTAGACGACGAAACTTTACACTTAGACGACGACTTATTTTTTCGTCTAAAAGAACTCAATTATTTATATTAGTGTTTCTATCCAGACCGCTCGTCCTCTCTCTCTCAACACCCTTTTCTTTGAAAAAAATCTCTCAACACCACCTCTAGCCAAAGCTTGATTAAATAATATACAGTTTTTCCACCTCCAGAGGTCAAGTTTACCCACTTATCTCCTTATCGGTGAAGGTATTAACTCGTTTCTCTCGATTAATTTTTTTAAATTTAATTACGTATGTAATTATGTACGGTGATGGAGTATTCTAGTGAAATATTACGGCGAATATATAGTTTCTGGCGACATTGTCTGCATATATATATATTGCATTAATTACTTATTTTATTTCTTTATTAATCTAATTTTATATGTTAAGCTAATTGTATGTTTAATTTGATTAATTAGTTGAAAAATATTCAATAGATTAAGCTAATTATATGTTTAATTGTTAACCTAATGGTTTAAGATAGCTAGGTAATTGCTAAGCTTAATTAATTTAATTGTTAATAAATCTAGCTAATTGTATGTTTAATTAATTGTTAAGCTAGCTAATATGTGTTAGAATAATTAGTTAAAAAATTATATATAATACGTAAATGCATATATATTAAGTTAATAATGTAATATAATATTAGCTAGATCAATTCTAGTATATTACATTATAGCATATATATCAACTTAATTATTTTATGTAATTTGATAATACAGTATAGTAGATTAATTTATTATTACTTAAAAAATTATATAATATGATAATTAACTTGCGCAGAAATATGGACAAGAGTTGGATACAGTTGGCGGATAGAAGTCATGTGAGGTATATGGACGGAATCAAAAAGTTTATGTTGTTTGCGATGGAACATGGTCAAGGAAAGAAGCGTTACCGGTGTCCGTGCATAAAATGTCGTAACCATCAGTTTGTAGAGATTAATATTATGTCTTAACATTGTATGACTATGGTATGATGTGGAGCTACACTATATGGAGTGAGCACGATGAAGTAGTAGACTTCAGCTCAGGACCAGACTTCAGTTCAGGGTGCAGTTACCAGGATGCCTCATCCAACGGTTGTGGCGCCTCTTCTTGGAATCCCACTGTGAATTTGGTCCATGATGCTTTTTTGAAATTTAGTCATGGTAAAGACCAACACGAAGAGGGAATTCATGATACTCCTCCTTATGACAAAGTCCCTGGAGGCTAAGCCATTGACACTACTGAGATGGATAAGTACAACAAGATGCTACTTGAAGCCCAGACTCCCGTGTACCTTGGATGTCCAGAGAATGTGTTGCGATATGTAATGGAGAAAATTCAGATAAAAGTGAAGAACAAAATTTCAGACTGTGCTTTTGATGAAATGCAGGAACATATATGTAAGTTGCTTCTTGTTCATCACAAACTTCCGGAAACCCATTATAAGGTTAGAAAGACCTTGAGCAACCTCGGCCTAAAGTACAAGAAAATTCACTTTTGCATTAATGATTGTGTGCTATGTTACAAAGAGCATGCACATTTGGACTACTGTTCTATATGCAACCAGTGCAAATATTTGAACCGAGGAATAGGAAGAGTTCAAAGAAGCAAATTCATGTGAAGGTGCTTTGTTATTTTTCATTGATTCCTAGACTGCAGCATCTGTATATGTCTCTATACATAGCAAAGACGATGATATGGTACACAAAAAAGAGTAGATGACGATGTGCTCTGACATGCGGTAGATGGGAAGACTTTTAAACATTTCGACAGGGAATCTCAAGACTTTGCAGCAGACGTTCAAAATGTTAGACTTAGACATTCTATAGATAGATTCAATCCTTAGGGTAAATATCACATTGCCTTCAGCACTTGGCCAGTTATTCTCATATTGTACAATCTATCTCCGTGGATGTGTATGAACGAGGAAGTTAATTTCCTTACTCTGCTAATTCCAAGTCCTAAATCTCCTGGAAAGTGTTTAAATGTGTACATCAGACCATTAATTGACGAGTTGAAATTGTTGCGAGAAAATGGAGTCCAAACTTATGACAAGTTCACTGACACAATGCTCATGATAAGAGCAACTGTAATGTGGACCATCAGTAATTTTTCTGCGTATGAGATGTTGGCATCTTGCACAACCAAATGATACAATGGTTGTTCTATCTGCTTGGACGACGTCAACTCAAATTGGCACGCGAGGAATGCGTGTTAAATGGGTCACTGTAGATGACTTCCTTATGATCACCTGTGGTGACAGGATAAAGATCATTATGACGGGACAATATAGAATAATCCTAAACCTTAATAATGGTCTAGCGAAGAAATTTTTGAGAGGTCAAACAAATTTTATTTCGGTACGTGACCAATGACGCCGATGTCAAGAAACTCAATCCACACCATCCACACGATCTTACCTATTGGCATCACATGAGTATTTTCTTTGAATTGCCTTACTAGTCGAAGTTGAAACTCAGGAACAACTTACATGTCATGCATACAGAAAAGAATATATGCGACAGCATGGTGAAAACAATTCTCGGTATAAAATTCAAGATTAAAGATACTCCCAAAGCGCAAAAAGATCTGGAATCTATGAATTTACGCCGTCCCTTGTGGTTAAGGAGGGATAAAAGAGGAGTGTACAACAAGATGTCATATTCATCTTACATAGTGAAGCCGACACTGAGGGGTTCTGTATTCAACTAGTTTAAAAGTGTTCGTTATCCGTCTAATTATGCAGTGAATATATTAAGAGCAATTAATGTTGAGCAACACAAGCTCATTGATCTAAAGACTCATGACTATCACATTATGCTGCAAAGTTTGATTCTAGTGGTAATTCGACCATATTTGACTCGTGACGTCGTTGAACCAATAGTAGCATTGTGTATATGGTGGCAGAGGTTATGCGCTAGAGAGTTGAATAAGTCAGATGTGGTTGAACTGAAATATAAAATTGTACAAATCCTTTGAAAATTAGAGAGGATTTTTTCCCTGTTTTCTTTGACATCCTGATTCACCTTATGATCCACCTTCCTGAACAAGTGCTTCTTTCTGGTTCAGTCCACTACACTTAGCTGTATCCTCAAGAAAGGTACAATTATTTACTACGGTTTTTTTATCATTTACATATCTTTTTTTGTTTTTACTATTCATCAAATAATTAATTGTATAATTTTGCAAACAACTCAAATAGTATAAATGATTAATCAAAAATAAATTTGTCCCGGATGACTCCATAGCAGAGACATACCTAATGCATACATGAGTATGTTACTTACTGCAATAGGTACCTCATGGATCTAGTCCAAACCATCGCCTTCAATCCAAATGCCCGCAACAATCTTTCAATCGTCACAGATGTTGTACGATCGTTTAGAGGAGTATTAAACGAAAGATTAATTAAAGAAGAACTTGTTAAAACGCATTAGGTAGTGTTGTGAGACTATGACGAGGTCGACCTATACATGCATACTTACAGGGAGAAAATTTAGAGAGCCAAACCGGACAAGAGTCATAACTGGGTTGAAAAAGTGCTTAAGAAGAAGTTCTGTGATTATTTCCCGCAATGGATACGTATGTTTAATTAATTTAAACCATGCATGCATATAGGTTTGTGATTAGTTTTTTTTAAATTGAGAAATCCGGTTGGGAATAGGTGCCCATGGTAAATTTGAATGACATTTGGTGTTTTCTTATGCGAAGTGTTTTGCCTTAGTTTGTGCATACAGGGTTTTGGTTTCCTTTATTTTTAGGGAAAACTATTTCAAATTTTTAGAGGACGGTACACAATAACTCTTATGAATCCAATCTCTGTCCAAGATACAGCTATAAGGAGCTGTACATTCTGCGATGTAAATAGTATGAGTTTCAGCCTCTGGTCCAACCTGCACATGGAGAAAAACAATGCCCAAGGTTTTAGAAATAGTGCCATGGAAATTCTGGATATTGAGAGCTGCCTCTTGGATGGATATCCTGGGAACTCCAAGCAAGGCCATTGCTTTCATTGTGATGATGTTGATGACTGCCTCAGAATGCACCAGCATCTTGTTGAGTTGGACTCCCTGAACACTGGTCGTGATATATAAAGGATGCATATGCTGTTGGAAAAATAGTGGTTTTCCACCATTTTAATATGAAAATTTAAACAAATTAATTAAGTGTGTTGCACTTAATTTTGATGTGAGAGAAATATGGATGTGTTCTCCTATAAGAGTAAATAAAGATTGTGTATTCATTTGTTTAAATTGGTTAAGGGATAAATGAGAAATTGTCACCCAAAATTGGCCACTTGAAACAAAAGGAATGAATGTGATTCCACATGGGAGAACTTAGGAATGTGGAAGTCTTTATTTATGATTGCACCCTAGTATGCCTTGAGTGAATGAGTAGAGAAGCTCTCTCTCACGCACGTAGGAGGGGTGCAAATCTTGGTTGAATGATATGAACTTGTGTGCGCCCGTGTTCTGCGGACACGAATGTCATTCTGATTTGGGTCAGGCCACATGAGTTTCCTTTTGCACTCAGGAAAGACTTTGCATTCCTCAAAACCCTTTCAACTTCTCCGATTATGGTGAGTTTATTGGCCAAATTATGGTGGGTTTTCTCACCATTATTGGCCAGAATTATGTTGCATGGTTAATGAGTGATAACTCATTCCATCTCCTCCATGTATAAATAGAGGCTCTATCCTCCCTCATTCTTCATCTCATCAGAAAGCAATCTCCTATTCTGATCACTTCTCTCCCTCTCAACAGTGAGCAAATCCGGTGATAGAGTAAGGTATTCTTCGGTTCAACGAGAAGTTCTTTGAAGTTGTTTTATCCTGGGAGAACAATTTCATACAAGCCTGTGGGCGGCGTAAAAGTTCTTTAGGAAAACGTGTGATACACGTGACTCAAGTTAGTTCATCTTCTTACCTAGAAATTGTTCTTCGTTCTTGTGTTTACATTTTACTAATTATTTAATTAGTATTTGTTATATTATATTTAGTTTAATATCACTCAAGTTTTACCAACATATGCATGGCCATATTCAGGGTAGGCTTGCTGAACAACATGAATGATTTCTTCAACAATGGTTTAACCATTGGCCGAAGTACAACATTCTCATCCTGGACCATCATTGCCAAATTGTTGACCTGGTTCGTGCGAGCAAGGACCAATGACTGAGACATGTCAGGTGGTGAATATGTCGCTCTTGTTGCTACAAACTTAGCGGGAAGGACGAATAACATGTTTACTGTGATTCCCCCATCGTCTCCGTCTTTGGGTTCCTCGTCTTCCCCGTAATCTACTAGTTCCTCGTCCTCCTTATCCAACAGCTCGCCTACTGACGACCCCACATCGTACATGACTTGGTCATTGGTGCGTAATACCCCTATGGCTTCTAGTATCCCGTCTTCAAATGGAGCCTCAGGAGTAAGCTCAACGCTTGCTGGAGAGAATAAAGGGCTAACTTGGCTTGTGGCTGCCCCTTACTGGACTGCATCTTTCTTTTGTTCCTGAATCACCAATGGCTTTGGCTGCCAATCGAGACCCTTAGATTTGATCGACTCTAATTGTGCCAAGTCAAAATCACTCTCACTCGCTGGAGGCTCTTCAATACTAAAGACATAGTGTTATGTGTCCTGCCCCTTGACTCCTTGGTAAGTTTCTTAGGAGCTTGCTGAACTTCAGGTATATGTTCCTATACTTGAGCCCTTAAGGGTAACTCCAGGTTCTGTGAGAATACGCTAGGTCGAGCTGCTCGGACCTTTGGTTTGTCAGACTTCCTCCTAAAGACAACCATAGGATTAATCGATAGTCTATTCAGACATTGTTGCAACTATTCTGGGGTCTGAGTAAGCTTCTCTAGATTGATCAATTCACTGTCCAAAGCTTCTAGGCCCCTTTTAGCCGCGTTGTATCATCTCCGTAGATTTCTCCTTGACATACCACACATTTTATTTAGTGCTAGACCTTGATGCTGGAGGTATGTACTACTTGGAAGCCTGATCCGATGACCCAACATTACCATCAATCGGTCTCATGAATTTCTCAGCTGCTTGCATTCTCTTGTAGGCTTGTGAGTCTCGAGGATTGGTATCGCACAGGTTGGCTGGCTGGCTGGTAATGTTCTGGCAGTGACACCAACTCAGGACATACCTTGACAGCCTCTATTAAGAGATCTTTAAACCATAATGAATCTTGCAGCGAGCACAAAGGGCAATCGGGGATGTTCCTTTAGGATCTAGCTTTCCTTCCCTTTGGACAGTGGCTCAGATTGTACAATTGATGCGCCTTCCCCAGTCATATGGATGTCCAGTGTATGCTTTCTCTTATTAGGATTTTTCCAGTGTAGGTCAAGGGTACCCACCATGACACTCTCGCTATATTCTAATTGTTGCGTCTCCTGCTCCCTTGACCATTGTATGGTGACCTTCCCTTCGTCAATCCTCTGTTGGATCATATACTTCAAGTTGGTACACTACTACGTTGAGTGAGTCCACACATGGTGGAAACGGCAGTAGTGAAACCTTTTACCTCCACAGGATTTGGAAAGGGTCTAAATGGCACTCGGGCAATCCTTGTCATGATCAAATTGTCCAATATCTTCGTCATTCTCGAGACACCCTTCGCTTTCTCCTTCACACTGGTGGGCCCTTGTTCAATAGGCCACTCCTTCTCGAGCTCTCAACTTGGCTGAACTCGATTCTTCCTTCCTCAATCCAGTCCTAGATATTATCCTTCAGGGTTTTGCAACCCGAGGTAGAATGGTCGAACTATTATGGAACCTAGCTGGCTTTGTTGCTTGAGTTCATTAAGGATCTCATGCACATGATCTTCTTGAAATGTATATCACCGCGGGCGTCTAGCTGGCTTTATCGCTTGGCCTCTCACCTGGTTCACCACTGGTCATTGCGGCCTAGGCTGCTCTCTATACAATTCCAACATGTTGACCTATTGATTTGGAAAAGGCTGTGTATCCACCAAGGAAATCATCTTGGCGGGAGCCTCTAAGGTCAGCTTTCCATCATTTACACAATCCTTGGTTGAATGATTCCATATCCCATGGAAATTGCAGTATTTCTTCCCTTTCAACTGCTCTGCACTAGGAATAAGGCAGAAATTAGTTTTCATCACTCGCTGGGTAATCAACTCGTTCAATATCTCGTGGGCGAGATTGGCGTCATATGTGTATATCTCGAACTCTGGCTTAGTGAAAGCCACGGTTGAGAGCATTAAGTGCCCATTTCTTTGTTGTAGTTTCTTGGGCCTTGACACTGTCTTAGAGGTCAGATCGACAGCGTGAACGCGCTCGGTCTCCGAATCATAACCTTCCTTGCCAGATTCCTCAAAATAAGTCGCTGCCACTAGCTTGCATCAATTTGGCTCATATGATCTAGGTCCATACGTTCCCTTTGAAGAATTCCGCTTGTTCTTCCTCTCTTGCATTGCACTATGTGCCTTTCGTCACCGAAGTGATGAACTCGTTCAGTGATGCATGCTTGGTGTTTAGGAACATAGTATAGAGCCGCTCCTCTATGCCATTGATAACCATATCAATGATCGTGTCCTTGTGAAATGGCATCTTGCACATGTTGTACTCAGCTCTAAAGCGATGCAAGAAAGCTATTGGGCTCTCCAAAGTTGCTTGGCACATTGAACACACCTTAACTATGCTTACTTCTGGCATTGGTGTCCTAAAGTGTTCAGTAAATAGCGTCTCCATAGCCGACCATTCTGTCACCGATCGCAGATCCAAGGAGGTGAACTAAATGAGGGCCGACCCTGTTAGCAAGGATTCAAAAACCCTAAGTTTGAGTTCTAGATAATCCCCCCACGACCCAAGCTGGAGAGTGAAACGAGCCAGATGAGTAGCTATGCTTTTGTCTCTGTTCTCGCTGAACGTTTGGAAACTAATCAGCTTGTAAGCCTTAGGCCACTTCCAGGCACTACTGTCTTCTTTGTCCATATATAGAAAAAGAGTTTCGTAGTGTTGAAGTTGCCGTTCAACCTGCAAGTTATATTGTTCTATGAACTTCTGGACACTGGGAATTTCTTCGCTTGGCACTACTCACGAACTAGATCAGACACTACAGTAGAAAGTTGGCCAAGGTCTTTGTTAGTCCTCTTACACATGTCGGGCAGTGCTTCCTTGTGCCTTTTCATTGAAGATTGTACGGTCTGCACAAGGTTCACTTGAAACCTTTCCTGACCCTCTATCAAGCTCGCGAGTTGAACTTTATTAGCCTCTTGGTCTTCTAGGCCCTTTGAAAGGACTCCCTTCATGGCCACCAAGTCACACGCAAGCTTCATAGACCGTTCATCAGTTGGTGCAAGCAAAGGTGTATGCTCATCCAACCGCTGATTTATTTGATCGAGTTGTTTCGCCTGGTACTAGTCACACTTGGAGGCATAGGGACAATAATACTCGTAGGTCATTGCATTGATCTCGTTCGGGGTTAAGGGATGGTACGCCATTGCTGAGCTACGTGTAGTCCCAAATCGTGCTTCTACTGCCTCCGCTGATAATCTGCGGCAAGTGGCAGAGTTATGCTCTCAGAAAGCTGGTTGTGGGTGCTTAAAACAATTAGGATACCTCTTGCAGTAAGGATCCCATATTGTTGCATTGAAACACGAAAGAAAGTCTCACTGGGCGTGCCAAAATGTTTGGCTTCAGAATTCTCAAGGTCCTGAGAAGACTCATATTGTCTATTTTCCTCTTACGCGTGTGTGCTAGGCGTGCCACTGCCGTGAGGTAGAACGTTGAGCATCGGTTGGCCGCCACTGGACTTCTAAGAAGCGATTAAGATGGGGAGAGCACCAACCCTGCTTGCTGGATTCTTTCTACCTAAGTGACTTAGGACTTAGGCCTTAGCTGAGCCACGGGAATCGATACTCCACACACCCTATCTGGTGTAGAGCAGAGCAATCTATTTGGAAGAGTGTTGAGAACATATTTGTCGCCTCCTTGAATCGTCGGATCAGACATGCCTTATTTGGTGCAAAATCGTCAGATCACTGGTAGCTGGGGTTTTCTCGAGAAGAGAAGAGTTTTCGCTGAGAGAAAAAGTTGTGTGTATGATGTGTAAAGATCTCGATTACATAAAGATTTCCTTTATTTATTGGAATGATCAATGACTTGTCGTCAGGGTATGTAATATCGAGAAAATCGACGAAATCTTGCCGAAACTTTCATTTTCTGGAGGAAACGATATTAATATCCACTAAAATCGATAGTTGTAATGTAATAGCCAGCTAGCAAGTTTCTATGATCACAGCCAATACATCATGGTATGTATAGTGCATATAGAACATATTTAAATCAAATTAAGTAAAAGAAAGGCTGAGATTGAACCCTCACTCCTTTCAAAATCACGAGACAAGCTTCGTCAGTACTCCCAAACGTCTTTTCTTGCTCACGAATTTGATTATTTTGCATATAATATGTATCTAACCAATAAAAGTGACATTAATTCATGAAATTTTGATGTAAATCTATTATAAATATTCATCGAAAAGTTTGAGAATATCAAAATATCTTTGATATATCCGCGAAAGATTATATTTACTCCTTGGTACAGAGGAAGATCTTGTCTCTGTCGTTCTTGAATTGGCCATTTCATTTTCCTGCACCATCGGTCATGGTATGTAATATCCAAAGTATCGACGAAACTTCGCCAAAATTTTATCTTTTTCATCATCCCGTTATATCTATTGTATATATCGATCGATATCAATGTGATATCACTATTTGTGTGATATACTGATATTAGGCTTTGTTCTGGCCAAAATTGTGGGTATTAAGGCCCTGATCTATGCATTTTATGCTTGATTCTTAATGTCTTTCTCTCTACATTTAACTTTGTTTTATGCTTAGTAAATATGTTTCTAACTTACTTTATGTTTTTAGGTATAAATAAAGGAGGAAATAATAAAGGAGGCGTTTCGGAGCTAAAAGCGGGATAAGAACAAAGTTTCTAAATCCGGAGAAGAAATGGTACGAGAAATGGTCTTCAAATGGTTTCTAAAATGTATTCTCAAATTCCATCAAGAATTGGAAACCATGTGACAAATGAAAATGGTGCAAATAAAGATGAAGACATTTCTCCTGCGCGATCCAGGAAAGCATGTTCTTGCCGAATTCATGGAGGATACTTGGGCCACATTTGTGGAGAATATTCCAAGATGATTTGGATATGATTTAAAGCCCAAAATATGTGCAATTACATGGTATTTTCGGCCAATGAAGAATTGGAGAGCAAGAATCCAAGAATTGATGAGATTGGAGAAAAACAAGGAAATCGGAAGTTACATGACAGCAGACTTTGACAGGCTGTAGAAAACGCGTCTAAACTTTGATTGAGGTGATCAAAGAAGATATTTTATAGCCCTTGAAAAGAGCTTTCCAATGCGCCAAGAATCATGCCAATCCGACATGTATAACTCAAGGAAATCGCGTTTTACTACAGGTGGTCAGATTTCTCCGAAATTAATGTGGACTTCTTGTGTGGTAGGAAACAACATACCATTCTCCTATATAAAGAGAAGCTCGGCTAGGGCATCAACATCACTAATCTTAGAGCCAAAATCTTGTCCTAGAACCCTCTTACTCTCCAAAACACTCAAAGTATCCAAGGAAGCCGCCCTCCTCCACAAACCGTCATCATCATCCTCCAAGGAAGGCATATCTTGGCAATCCCAAGGTGTCATCCCCTCCATTGAAGCCGAAGGCATAGCTTGGCAATCCCAAGGTGTCAACGTCTTCTCCATTGAAGAGCATCTACACGGCTAGTCTAGGGCAATTCCCTGATTTAAAAGTGTAATCATGTCCTCTTCTCTTTATTCTTCCTTGTATGTATTTTCAGTTATTATGGATTGGTTTCAAGAAGTCTTTTGGTTAAATAATTCTAATATGTTTTTCTTGTATTTTATTTAGTGTTCTTTAAATTTAGTTACACATGCTTGTTGGCACTTAATGCTTAATTTGAATGCAGGGCAATTCCCGGTTTAGATTATGAAAGTGTTTGAATGTAGGGCAATTCCCAAGTTTGGCACTTTAACTATGGAATATGCATGCAAAACGTAGCTAAAAACTTAGATGCTAAATAAGTTGCATGAAATCGGTTAGGTTATTAAAGGCTAGGTAAAAAGATGAGTCGATCACTTGTATATGTTAGTCTTAGATTTTATTTTTGGTCTAGTAAGCATGTTTATGATTTTTATGTTCTTTAATTGTTTCTACTTGTCTATGAGTGAAGCATGTTAGAACTTAGGATTTCTATGTGTGTTTACTTGCCATCTTTTGTCTTTTAATTTCGTAGATTAAACAAACCAACTTTGCACCCCCATTTAAACCTAGCATAGTTATGCATGCACCCTCAATCCCCGGTTAAGAACGATCCCTACTTATCAATGCTACATCAACATAGAAGAGTTTTAATTGTTTTCGTGTTTGATTGAGTGTTTAATTAAATGCTTGAAAAGATGTGAATCAGGCCCAAACCCAACATTTAGCAAATTCCAAACAAAAAGTCATAATCAACCAAAGGATTTGAGCTTTGGTCCCTTACAAGCCAATCTCAACACCTAACCAACCCTACTATGCAAGATTTTTAAACTTTTAAATAGCTAGAATGTATATATATCGTCTTTGATTTTAAGATTTGATTGAAAACAAATTATTTTTATTTTTAAATCTGCATAATATCTCGAAATTTTTATTTGAATCGATATTTCCATCGAAATTTCTATAATTTGAACGGTCGATATATTCTCAATATTCGATATTTTACTCCTTGCTTGTCATAGTTGTAATAAGATCTTAGCAATCAGACTCACTTAATGATTCTAAATGTCAGGAATCTCACATCCTTAATTCTCTCAATTAACCTAAGATCTAATGAGATCGTTCAAGATTTTCTTCCCTCTTAAGGAAAACTTTCTTGCGCGGGCAATAGACATCTACCCAATAATGAGAAACCCTAAAAATAAACCATATTTATTTTGCCCCAAACACTTTCCTTCTTTGAAACAACACATAGTACTGTGGCGACAACAATTCTGTCAAAGAGATGGAGGAACAAATGGACTTCGGTTCCCAATCTTTACTTTGTCGACGAAGAATTCCACAGACACGTTGATTTTACAAGGTATGTCAATTAGTTACTCGACTTCCGTGGCCCATCAAACATCCAAACATTCAAGTTTGAATGTTCACGCGACTTCAAGTTTGGGTGTTCTTCATTCATAGACAAGTTCAATGCTGAGCACAAGCGTCGTAAATATCTCTTTCTTGTTCGCCGATGGATTAAGACTGTTATTGGGCGGAACCTTGCTGAACTCGACCTGAGTATTGAATTATTGTCAGGGCTAAATGATTTTGAGTAACCAAAGAGCCTTTTCCTGTGTAAAACGCTGGAGATTCTGAAGATTGAGTCAATTTCTTCATAAAGGATCTTCCTTTGTCCGGGGACATCTTTCCAAGCCTCAAGTTCTTCAATGTTTCGTTTCACTATCCTGACAGTGCTTCAATGGAAAAGCGCTTTTTCCTCACTTTCCAGAAGTTGAAGATTTGGCTATAGAAGGAATCCTTAAACTGAAGGAAGATTTGCATGTCAACATTTCTACGCCTAAACTGAAGAGGTTAAAAATATGGGTGACTGTTGACAGGGGTGATCATCAAGAGCACAATTTTTACATTAAAGCTCCAAATCTTGATTACATTGACCTCACTCTAAATAAGACGACACATTTTACAGTGGAGACAATAAAATCCCTTGTCAAAGCTGATATTAATGTCAGGGGGTGTTTTTCTGCATACCGGGGTGATCGTACAGTTGCACTTCCTGAAGGAATTTTTAATGTCAGGTACCTGTGTATATCAGGTGATTGTTTTGAGGTATATCCTTTACTTAAGGTAAGAAACTCTGACTCTTGTTTTGAGGATTGGACTTTGGACATCAATAAGCAACGCTAACACTTTCTTTGCCACACCCACCACCCCACCCCGGTTAAGGCAAACAAAAGAAGTAAAGCATGAAGAAATATTCACTATCTACGTAATTTACTGTTTGATTTATCAATTTATCTTTCATGAAGGGTATCTTTCTGCCTGCTTTTGATAGCTTGAACCTTTTGAAGTTGAGTCCTTATAAATGGAATTACGGGAGATTGCTAACAGACTGGCTCAAGATGTTTCAAAATCTGGAAGTTTTTGACATTGAATATGTGAGTATAATAATGTGTTTATACTTGAGCTGCAGGATGATACAAGATTGCATCTCTCACCACTTTTCATTCCAATTTTGTTTTGAAAATCAGCAGAGCTCCCTGTGTTATAAAGAGCTTCATGTACCCGGGTTTCTGCCGTATTGTGTGGTGTTACACCTCAAAACTATATATATACGGGGATTTAGCGGACGTCAAAGTGCAATGGAAGCAACAAAACACTTGTTGAGGAACTGTGGAGTTTTGAAGAAGATGACAATTGTTATAAGTTCCATGTACTAGAAATGGATAAGGTGTTGTTATGCGAGGAGCTTTAGATGTGTCAAAGGGGTTCAGTGAATTGTGAACTGGAATTTGTCTAAAGGCAATATGTCACTGTGGAAGTTCAGTTTCTGGCGGTAAGTTCTGAAAGTTTTACATTCAGTTTCAACTTCATTGCAGAACTTTTTCATCAAATCATGTAGCCTATCTAACTCATGAAGTGAAGTGAAGTGAAGTATGGTGACATTCACATATCCTGGGGGAACAAACTATTAAGTTATGTCATTGTGTTGTAGTTATTTGTCAAATTGCTTTGCTAAACATTAATTTAGTGATCGATCTTGGTTTTCTACTTATGTAATCTATATCAGCTACTTTCAAGTTTCAAGTTACCTCGATTTCCATTTGGTTGTCCTGTGTTTGTTAGAAGAATTCATCTTGTTTCATTTGCTTTCTACTGAATTGGTAGTAATAATTCATCATGATCCAATTAATAAATTGGTGTTTAAGGAAAAGTAAACTAACGCGAAATAAATCTCTGTGTATATTGTATTGCAAGATTTCACATCATTTTATAGGAGGATCTGATGAACCTGTGATGAATACACGATTGATGCATATATTCGTTACACCGGTTATAAACCGTTATAGCAGTTACATAGCAATACATAAAACACTATGATAATAGGAGTTACACTGGTACTAATTGTGTCATAACAAGGCACATTTGAAATTCCTTCAACACTCCTCCTTGTGCCGGTTATGAGTACGTAGTCGATGCTTCCTTGATGCCTTATTAAAAACTTTGTCGAGCCAAAAACCTTTGTAAGAGAAAATATGATCTTGCCAAGTAAAAGTAGTGCAGGTCGTCGTCGACGGTGATGTGACACAAAAACTATGTTGCCTCATTAAAATCTTGCCAAGTAATAAAAACTCTTTGGGACAAAAACAACCTTGGTCAAGAAAAAAAGTACAATGTGTCCTTCACATTTAGAAACCCTCATGTGAATACCACTCCCTCTGAAGTTTGTATCTCCCCCTAATATCAACCATCAGGATAGCTTAGACAAGCTGAGCAATCCTATATATTCTCTTCACATGCTTCTCAAATGTGGATTTAGGCAATGACATAGTGAATAAATCTGCCACATTGCTCTTAAATCGAACTTGGTTCACTTGGATCTTGAGGAACTATTGTTGTTGCTGATTATAGAAAAATTTAGGTTATATATGCTTGGTGTTATCGCCTTTGATGTAACCTAACTTCATCTGCTCGATGCAAGCAGCATTATCCTCATAAATGCTTGTAGATTCATCAATGGTTGATTCTAGACCACTTGATCTTCGAATATGTGCAACTATGGATCTCAACCATATGCACTCCTTGACAGCTTCATGTAGAGCAATAATCTCAGTATGATTCGAAGATGTAGCGACAAGAGTCTGTTTGGTAGACCTCAAAGATATCGCAGTGTTTCCCATAGTAAAGACATAACTAGTCTGGGAGCGACCTTTGTGTGAGTCAGAGAGATACCCAGCATCAGCAAAACCAACCAACACATCGCACGAATTGTTGGTGTAGGGGGTGAAGGAAGAAGTGGTACCACCCCCATTGGTGGCATCCTTGCTTCCTGCAACGAAAGTCTTCCTTCGTACCTCTCTGTAGGGATAGAAGCCCATATTTATCGTACCCTTCAAGTATCGAAAGATTGTCTTTATGCCAATTCAATGACGCTGCGTGGGTGCAGAGCTAAATCTAGCTAACAGGTTCACAGCAAATGAGATGTCTGGTCTTGTGCATTGAGCTAAGTACAGTAATGCACCTACTGCACTTAGGTAAGGCACTTCATCCCCTAAGACTTCTTCATCCCCATTCTTTGGACGAAATGGATCCTTCTTTGGATCTAGGCTATGGACAATCATGGGAGTACTAACAGGGTGTACTTTGTCCATGCTAAATCTTCTTAACATTTTGTGGACATAAGCTGACTGGTGGACTAATATTCCACTACTACGGTACTCTAGCTCTAGGCCTAGGCAAAACTGTGTTTTCCCAAGATCTTTCATCTCAAACTTAGATTTCAAATGTTTTGCAATGTTCTTTAACTCATCAAGAGTCCCAATAGTGTTCATGTCAGATGCATGGGCATAGTTCATTATTCACATATCCCTTCCCAATCAAGTATTCACTTAGACGATTATACCACATACGTCTGGATTGTTTCAATCCATATAGTGAATGTCTCAACCTTATTGAGAATGCATAACGTGGTTTAGAGTCACTTGATTTGGGCAATGGAATTCCATTAGGAACTTTCATATATATCTCTGAAACTAGATCTCCATATAGATATGTAGTAACCGCATCCAAAATCTGCATGCCAAGTTTTTCGGAAACTACCAAACTGACAAGGTAGCGGAACGTTATAACGTCCATTACGGGAGAGTATGTCTCCTTGTAGTCAATTCCTAGGCGTTGTGAGAAATCTTGCACCACAAGGCAAGCTATATATCTCAATACCTCATTCTTCTCATTACGCTTTCTAACAAAAACTCATTTATGACCTACAAGCTTTACACTTGGCGGGGTTAGCACTACCGGGTAAATACCTGTCTCTTTCTTAGTGAATCTAATTCAACCTGATTTGCTTCTTTCCAATTGGGCCAGTCTACTCTCTGCTGAAATTTTCAATAGAGTGAGGTTCGATATCATCATGTTCTATGATTTTCTGTGTGAGATTGCAAATGCATCATCAAGGATCATAGATTCTCTATCCAAAATCTCATATATGGTAGCATAATTCATTGAGATCTCTTTATTCGGTGAACTTGGATCAACCGTTGAAATTCCCTCCAAATTGGTTGTCTCTTGGACGTAACCGTAATCAGGAATAATTTCATGAGTTGGGATTTTGAGTGTTGATGATCTATGGATTAGGTTGTGACAAACTCCTCCTCTTCCTAGGGCGAGTATCCATCGAACCTATAAGTCTCCCCCTCTTTCTTTCGGGACCCGCGACCTCCGCCACCACACGTTCACCAAGTGTGGCAGCACCACTACCTCCTACATTAGGATTAGCAACATCACATCCTCCTGGTGGGATGTCTATCCTTGCAGGCACATTTGCAGCACATATATGTGATCTCGTCACTTTAGCAAGGTCAGTAAACACATCAGGTATCAAATCTACTACGTTTCCAAGCTCTATAATTCTCCATACTTCATTATCTTCTAGTGCAGAGCAGGGATCAAGATGAGACAAAGTGGCATAGACCACGACAATTCCTGTCGTTTCTTTGGAACATTGTTGTTTCTTCCTCCCCCTAACGATGGGAAGTTTGTCTCATCGAAGTAACAATGTGACAACCCGAACCAAAAATTGAATGTTTAACGACTTGATTTGTGAGTTTCGCGATTAGTCGCGATTTTGTCGTAATTGGTTAATATGGCGGCCTCGTTAACGACTAAATTATTGGGCAAGAATTTTATTTGAGAGCCTTCATGAAAGTTGTAGAGAATTTAATTTCGAACTCGTGGGAACTTCCGGAGGATTATTTCGAGTTACGAGGAATTTAATTTATCCGTTTGGGTTTCGATACGTGTACGGTATAAATACGAGCGAATACGTGACGAATTAGGAAAGTTTCCAAATCGGGAAATGGGGTGTTGACCCGCGTTGACCACGGGTGGGTCGACCCATTTGGAGGCCGAGATATTCTCGCCGTCGTGGAGCTCGATTCCGGCCACGGTTGGCCGAGGTTTCTTCATGGAAAGTGTTGGACTCATGCCCCTCTTCAATTTGGTAGGTGGATCGTCCTCTGTAGTGGCCGGAGGGGAGAGAATCGGCGGCCTTGGGTGGCGGCGATGGCGACCGTGTTGGTGGTGGTACCTTGAGGGGTTTTGTTAGCCTTGGAGAGAGGAAGCTTTTAGAAGTGGTTTCAAGTCTTGCCATGGACGGAGGAGGGAGCTCGAGATCGGAGGTGGAGAAATTCTGGCGAGTTTTGGACCTTTCCGGTCAAAATTGGCCTTAACTTTGAACTAGAAAGTTGTTGGAAATGTTGAGATCTTCAAATCTATGTATAGGTCGAATTTTTCTGAGCCGATGGCATTTTCCAGCGGCGGCCGGCGCACCGCTGTGCGCGGCGGTGATTTTCCGGCCGAGGTGTTTTTCGACAAGTTCTATATCGTTTTACTCAGAATCGCACACCGATCGCAGTGGTGAGGTTTATATTTTGAATTGAGCATCAAAAATTATAGCGAGGTTTTATGGTGTGTTTATTGGATTTTTGACGATTTTGTCGATATTGAGTTATATGTTTCCGTCAAGACGCTCCTTTAATTGAGTTATAGTTGTGACGCATAGGGTATTTGAGTATGTACAACATGTATGGAGCGATGACCCGACTGGCCAGCGGTACTCATCAATGCTTCGGGTGTTGTGTATTCTCAAATATCTGAGGTCTCATGATTACGTTCCTTCTGCTTGTACCTAATGCTTGTCTTGTATCAGTAGGATGCCTCCTCGACGTGGTCCCTATGTGAATCGGGAAGTGGATCCTGATGAGGATCGCCAGACGCACAACTTGCTGATGCGAGTGTTGCGTTTGGAGGAGCGTCTTGACCCTGTGGTCAAGGCTCGTACTGCTGGTGCGACTGTCTTTTCGGGTTCAGCTGATCCAGAGATTTGCAAGGCATGGTTGGTTCAGGTTGAACGCATATGTGAGCGTTTGCGTTTTACCCCTGAGCAGATGACAGTGGCAGCAGTCGGTTTACTTGAGTCAGATGCATACTTCTGGTGGGTTAGCATCGATAAAGATCCGGTGGATACTCCGTGGACTTTGTTTCAGGATCTGTTTATGCGGAGATACTTCAACTAAGCTACCCAGCAGCGAAAGTATGAGGAGTTCACGAATTTGAGGCAGGGCAGTTTGTCTGTGCTTTGAGTACCGGGACAGATTTACCTTCTTATCTCGGTTTGCTCATGACATGGTCTACTGAGTAAGCCAAGTGCCGCAGATTTGAGCTGGGTTTGAATTTGAACATCAAGGGGACTCTGACTACGATGCCTCGGAACAACTTTGTTGAGTTTGTCAGTGCAGCACTCCGAGGTGAGGATATCGAGAAGGAAAGGCAGATGAGATACCAGTCTCGACGGTTTGAGGAGGGTGGACCGAGTCAGGGACCTTCCAAGAGGCTGAGTTCTGATACTTCTGGTTTGACATCATCCTCGGGCAGTGGACCATATCGACCACCAGCTAGTGCACCGAGACAGAGGCAGAGATGGAGGAGAGATCGACCGCAGTGACCACAGTCTAGTAGCAGTTCCAGTTATCCTTGGCGTATCGGTGGCACGTTTGTCGTACCGAGGGAGTATCCACTATACAACTTCTGCAACAGGCATCATTATGGTCCTTGTCAGCGAGGCACTACTAGTTGTTTTCGTTGTGGCCAGGAGGGTCACTATGCGAGGGAGTGTCTTCAGTAGGTGGGTGTTGGTGGACAGGCGGCCCAGAGTTCCGGAGGAGAGCGAGGTGCCACTTCGGGGGCTCGACCAGTACAGTTTTTTGGCTAGGGCGGACAGCAGGGACACCCTCAGCGTGGACGACCAGCCAGGCAGGCCAGGGTTTATGCCATGACTTTGCATAAGGGCAGAGCTTCACCGGAGGTTGTTATCGGTACGTTGCATGTTTTCGGTTATCCAGTACTTACATTGCTAGATCCAGGTGCTACGCATTCATTCATGTCATATAGACTATCATCTTTAGCTACTGTACCTCCGTCTCCACTTCCGGGGTTATGGAGAGTGTTGTATCCGTCCGGTGAGGTTGTGAGTATTAGCTGGGTGTACAGAGACTGTGAGATTTTTATTGGAGGCCATGGTTTAGCCGCGGATCTGTTATTGCTGGATATCGTCGATTTTGATTTGATCTTGGGTATGGACTTCTTGGAGACACATTGGGCTATGTTTGATTGTCACAAGAAGGAGGTTGCGTTTCGACGACTAGGCTTCCCCGAGATATTGTTTCGCGGTGAGCAGAGTACTTCATTGCCATGTGTGATTTCTGCGATGAAAGCGGATCGGTTGATGAAAAAGGGTTGTGTTGCTTATTTAGCTCATGTGGTGGATACTATGGTTGTTGTGCCGGACATTGGTGATATCGAGGTAGTTTCCGAGTTTTCAGACGTGTTTCCAGAGGAGTTACCGGGTATACCTCTAGTTTGGGAGATCGATTTCACCATTGAGTTGTTACCGGGAACTGGATCCATTTCACAGGCACCGTATCGTATGGCGCCAGCGGAGTTGAAAGAGCTACTGATTCAACTTCAGGAGTTGCCGGAGAAGGTTTTGTTCGACCTAGTGTTTCGCCGTGGGGTGCCCCGGTTTTGTTTGTGCGGAAGAAGGATGGATCCATGCGGTTGTGGATCGATTACCGGAAGATGAATCAGGTCACTGTAAAGAACAAGTATCCGTTGCCGCGGATTGACGATTTGTTTGATCAGCTCAAGGGAGCTTCAGTCTTTTCGAAGTTGATCTCAGGTCCGGATATCATCTGTTGAGGATCCGAGAGTCAGACGTGGCCATGACAGCTTTCAGATCGCGGTACGTGCATTACGAGTTCTTGGTTATGCCGTTTGGGTTGACCAATTCTCCAGCAGCTTTTATGGATTTGATGAACCGGGTGTTCAGACGGTTTCTGGACAAGTTTGTGATCGTGTTCATCGACGACATCCTGATTTATTCCAGGAGTGTGGGTCAACACAAGAAGCATTTGCGAGCGGTTCTGCGGACTTTGCGGGATAATCAGTTGTTTGCAAAGTTCAGCAAGTGTGAGTTCTGATTGGACAACGTGAAGTTTCTGGGCCACGTGATATCAGTTGAGGGAGTCAGCGTGGATCCTGACAAGATCGAAGCCGTGTGAATTGGAGTAGACCTACCACCGTACCAGAGATCAGGAGTTTCTTGGGTTTGGCAGGTTACTATCGGCGCTTTGTGCAGGATTTTTCACGGATTGCCACTCCACTTACCAGATTGACGAAGAAAGGCGTCAAGTTCGAGTGGTCTGATGCATGTGAAGAGAGTTACTTACTCTTGAAGGAAAAGTTGACTACTGCACCGGTTCTGACTCTACCTGACGATAGTGGAGAGTTCGTGGTTTATAGCGATGAATCGAAGTTGGGACTTGGTTGTGTTCTGATGCAGCATGGTAGAGTTGTGGCCTACGGTTCCAGACAACTGAAACCACATGAAGTCAACTACCCTACCCATGATTTGGAGTTGGCTACTATTGTATTAGCTTTGAAGAGTTGGAGACACTACTTGTACGGAGCTCAGTGCAAGATATACACCGATCACAAGAGTCTCACCTACTTGCGGACGCAGCCAGACTTGAATATGAGGCAGCGCAGATGGATGGATTTTATCAACGACTATGATTGCACTTTCGAGTACCATCCAGGGAAGGCTAATGTTGTTGCCGATGCACTCAGTCGGAAATCTGGAGCTTCGTTGTTCCACGTGTGTGTGGCCAGAGTGTCTATGTTAGCCGAGCTTTGGGCTACGGGAGTCAAGTTCGAGTGGGACAATGATGGAGCTTTGTTGGCCAGCTTTCAGGTTCCACCCGTATTGGTTGATCAAGTTCAGGAAGCTCAGGATACAGATTCCTACCTGTTGGACAAGAAGACCATGATACAGAATGGTGTGCCAATAGAGTTTCGGTTGAGTGATGATGGTACGTTACTATTCAGAGGCAGATTGTGCGTACCCAGAGACGAGAGTCTGAAGAAAGGGATTTTAGACGAAGCTCATTGTTCGGCGTATGCGATACATCCCGGAGGTACGAAGATGTTTCGTACACTTCGAGCGTATTACTGGTGGCGCAATATGAAGCGGGAGATTGCCGCATATGTGAGCCGATGTTTGATATGTCAGCAGGTTAAAGCAGAGTGGCAGAAACCTACGGGAAAGTTGTAGCCCCTGGAGATTCCAGTTTGGAAGTGGGAGCACATTACCATGGATTTCGTGTATTAGTTGTCGCGTACTTCGGCTGGCAATACTGGTATTTGGGTGATCGTGGATGGATTAACGAAATCCGCTCATTTTCTTGCACTTCCAGGGAAGATTTCAATGGGCAGATTGGTAAAGCTGTATTTGTCGGAGATCATTCGACTGCACGGTGTGCCTGTATCTATTGTTTCTGACCGAGATAGTCAGTTTACCTCAGAGTTCTGGCAGACATTGCAGCGAGCCTTGGGCACTAAATTGCGGTTCTGTACAGCTTTTCATCCTCAGACTGACGGGCAGTCTGAGCGGACTATACAAACTCTCGAGGATATGTTGCGGTCTTGTGTTTTGCAATTTCGAGGAAATTGGGACCAACAACTACATTTGATTGAGTTCGTCTACAACAACAGCTATCAAGCCAGTATTGAGATGGCACCGTACGAGGCCCTGTACGGGAGGCAGTGTCGCACTCCATTATGCTGGAGTGAGGTGGGCGAGCGATGGCTTATTGGCCCTGATCTGGTGAAGAGCACCATGGAGGACATCCAGATTATCCGGGATAGATTGAAGATTTCCCAGGATCGCCAGAAGAGTTATGCGGACGTGAGAAGAAAGAGTCTCGAGTTTGATGTGGGCGATTGGGTCTTCCTGAAACTATCTCCGTGGAGGGGAGTTGTGCGTTTCGGGAAGCGTGGCAAGCTTCGACCACGGTACATTGGTCCGTACGAGATTACGGAGAGGGTTGGAGTCGTGGCTTACAGACTTGAGTTGCCAGCTGAGATGGCTCGTGTACACGATGTGTTCCATGTTTCGATGTTGTGGAAGTATATTCCAGATCCGTCACATGTGTTAGCACCACAACAGCTACCTATCCGAGAGGATTTCACATATGTGGAGGAGCCGATTCAGATTCTCGATTGGCGTGAGCAGGAGTTGAGGCACCGTGTTATACTGCTGGTGAAGATCTTGTGGCAGAATTGTGACGACCCAGAACAGAATTAGCAGTGTAATCAGCTTAGTCCATGAGGTTATGCGTAATCGCAGATTTCCGACAGATGATTTACTCGCCAGGTTTGATCACGACTAAATTATTGGCCGAGAATTTGAGCTGAGTCTCTTCTCGAGAGTCGTTGTACGTGTGATTTCGAGTTCGTGGGCGGTTCCGGATCATTATTTGGACGACCGAGGAATAAAATGTGAATATTTGAAATTTTGACATAATTGGTTTTAAATGGCGGCCTTCTTAGCGACTAAATTACCGGACGAGAATTTGATTTCGGATTCTTCACGGAAGATGTAGAGAATTTAATTTCGAGCTTGTGAGAACTTCCGGAGGATTTTTCCGAGATACGAGGATTATGTTACAAATATTTCGATCGTTGATTATTTAATTGGATAAGCATGTGTTGGTTTGAACCGTTGACTTTTTATCGGATTTGTCGAAGTGTTTGACTTCGGGTGGTAATTGAAGAACTTGTCGAGATGAGTTTGTTGACGCGAGAATTATTGAAATCGGAATTACGACGTAAAAGTTACGGGTATTCGAAGTTTGTCGAAAAGTCAATTATGGAAGTTTCTATTTTGGGTAAGTATTTAAAGAGGTTACCATATTGTGCAAGTCAAACTATTCATTAATGTGCTTGACCGGTCAACGCGGGGAGAAGTGGGTGGGGCGACGGTGCTCGACGGCTCACGGCGGTGGCACGCCGTCCGGCCACCTCCGAGCTCGGCTCTGGTCCCAATCGATTCGTCCCGGTGTCCCGATCCCATTTCCGGCCACCTCTCATGGCATGGGTCGCCGAAGGAGGAGATTTTTCCGGCCAAAATTGGCGGAATTTCGGGGATTTCGGGTTGTAATATTCCGGCCAAGTTGAGCTATAAAAAGCACTGTGCTTTGAAGCCCTCATCACCATGAAGCTACCTATGTAAGTATGGAGTTCTAATTTTGCTTGTGCTTGGAGAATTCATGGTTTGAAATTTGTGTGGGATTTCGGTTTTTCATGAAATTGAGCTAGTTAGAGTGAGAATTGGACTTCGGTGTAGTTATGGAAGTTGCTTGTTGGGTGATTTTGAGTGGAATAAGTGTTGCTCCGCCGGGAAAATTTCATGTCGGGTGGCGCCGCCGCCGCCGGTGGTCAACGGTGGTCAACCGTTGACTTTTCGGGGTTTTCGACAAGTTGCATGTCGTTTCGCTCGGAATCGCGCCCCGATCGCAGTGGTGAGGTTTGTTTTTCGATTTGAGCATCGGAAATTATAGCGAGACTTTAAACGAATTTACGAAATGAATTAGTAATGAGTATAAATACGACATACCCAAAATAGAAAGTCAACAGTTTTCATTTGGGTCAGACTTTTTCTTCCCTTTCCCTTTCCTCTCTCCCGCGGCTCTCTCTCTCCTCGTCGGCTTCGCCGGGGTCGTTCGGCTACTAGCCACCAAAACAGGCGACCAAGGAGTCAAAAGTTTCGTCTTGCTTCCCTCTTTCAACCCCCATGGTCTTGGCCTCTACTATGCAAAGATAAATCTGTGGTAAAGCTCAATAGCTCACCGGAGTTCAAGCTTTAGGGACCGTGGTCTCGGGTATAAATCGATCGACAAGACATACTAGGATTTGAAGCCCTCATCACCAAGAAGCTAACCATATAAGTATGGCACTTCAATTCCACTTGAGCATGGAGAATCGATGAATTGAAATTTGTGTGAGGTTTTAGTTTTAGTTAAATTCATCTCGTTAGAGGATGAATGGGACTTTGTGGTAGAAGACAACTGTGTTGTTGGGTTGATTTTGAGAAGGTTTGGCCTTGGTCCGCCGAAAAAAGTCATCAGCGCTGCTGTACCACTGTCGTCGGCGGTGTTTAACAGCAGCACTCCGGTAGAGGAAATTTTGATGTAAATTTTATACCATTTTTCTCGTAATTACGTATCGATTAAGACGTGTGATTAATCGGATATTAATTAAACGATTTTATGATTTTATTGAACGGTTTATTCAACTTCAAGTCACGTAACGTTTAAAGTTTATGTTGCGACTTTTAAAAAAAATTAAGAATTAGAATTTGGATTTTCTTTTGCTTGTCATTAATTCGGAAACCACGTTATTCGAGATTATGAGATTCTCGATAATAATACTCATTGGCGAACTAGCTTAGTTATTCGATAGGATTTTCGACTATTGGTTATTAAATAATAGTCATTGTTTTAGGACGATGTATTAGCAGTTAGTGGCAGACATATAGAAACGATTATTGACAAGTTTTGAGTTGGTGGAAATCACGGCACAGTACTGTAAGTGAACACTTCATTTTCACTGTTGATTTGCAAGTCTATGATTATGCATTTTATGATTACGCATTTTACGATTATGCACTTTACGATTATGCATTTGCATGGAGGCACATATGATTTCTTTTACACAGAGCATAGTCACAAATGATGCATCGATGCACTGGCTTCTTGGCTGATCCTCGAGACGCTCCGAGAAGGATTAGACAAACACATAACCTGTGATTTACACAATACTCAGGAGGGTTAAGAAAAACACCTAACCTAGGAATTTTTGTAACTTTGAGGAAAATGTACTCAAGTTACTCCCTTCACACATTACACATTACCCGGGAGGGTTAGGATAAATACCTGACCTGTGCTTGTTTATTTTTAGACTCACATCATTTTTATGTACATTTATAGTGAAAGACATATTATTTATACTTTTCAGTTTAAAGTGAAATATTATTTTTTCGTTCACTCACTCTAATAGTTTTATTATTTTATGTGTCTAGCTTTCCCTGGACTTTTCAGTTTAATTGCCCAGTTTTCATAGTTCTTTTAAGGTCAAGCATGCATGCAATTCAAGGCATAGCAGTATCTAACGTAGGATCCAAGGTTGATCCTGCGAGTTAGTATTTTATTTTACATACTCAATTTAATTTCTCTAGCTGCTCTGATGTCAAAAACAGTTGTATATCTTGTATATTTCCAGAGTGAACTTATATGTGGGAAATTTCTTTATTTCGTGACTTTTGAGTTTTGGATCTCCACATTTGATGTCAATTAAGTAGTAACTAAGGTTAGCCGAGTCGTTAGGGTTTAATTCCTGTTTAGGCAACTAAATTTGGGTTAGGTCCTTTCAATTTGTTTTACACAGAGTATAGTCACAGTTGTTGCATCGATTCACTGACTTCTCGGCTGATCCCCGGGATGCTCTGGAAGGGTCTGGGACCTGACCCGAGATTTGCAGAATACAAACATCTGACCTGGGCATATATAGTACCCAGGAAGATTAGGACAAACACCTAACCTAGGAATTCTTGTAACTTGAGGAGGATGGACTCAAGTTACTGCTTCCACACATTACACAGTACCTAGGAGGGTTAGGACAAACACCTTACCTAGGCTTGTACATTTTAGACTCACATCATTTTATATACTCTTTGGAGAAAGGCATGACAGAGATATTATTTTTCCAGTTCAAAATGAAACATTATTTTTCGTCCACTCACTCTAACAGTTTTATTATTTTATGTCTTTCCCTGGGCTTTTCGGTTTAAAATGCCCAGTTTGCAGAGATCGTTTGAAGTCAAGCGCGTACGCAGTTCTTGGCATAGTAGTATCCACCGTAGGATTCAAGGTTGATCCTGCGAGTTAGTGTTTTACTTTACATAGTCAATTTAACTTGTTTAGCTGCTCTAATGTCGAAATCCGCTGTATATCTTTTATATTTTAATAGTGAGCCAATATGTAGAAAAATTCTTTATTTCGCAAAATTTGAGTTTGGTTCTCCAGTTCAATTCTTGTGTATATTGAGTAGAAACTTTGATTTGTAGAGTCATTAGGATCTAATTCCAGTCTAGGCGACTAAATCTGGGTTGGATCTTTTTAGATAATTTCGACGGGACTGTAGAGAATAATCCAAAACCTCGACAATGGTCTGGCGAAGTTTCCTTGTAGTGAACCCCGATTTAGTTTCCTAAATCGGAATCAAACCCTTTCTGAAAACATGAACTTGCAAAAACCAAAGAATTTTCGGCAGAGTTTCACTATATCGTGGAATTTCCATTAACTTGCACCCGAAAACACACTTCATCCTATGCCACAAAAGCCAAACCGTGGGCACCAATCCCATCCGGATTTCTTAAAATCATATCATAATATAAAGTAATAAGCAAAAACTGTAATATTTACAAAAATCTGGAAAAATCATCTGAAAATATGAACATCAAAGTATTCAGAGCGACTTCTAGTTTATATTTACATAAATACACAGCAGTAAGCGAAACAAGAAACCTACTGATAAAGAAAAGTAGCTCGAACACTAAGCTTCCGACTGCGACGTGCGACACCAGAATCCGAACTACAAACAGGGCACGGAAACCGAAAAACTCAGGGAGAGGCAAATAAAATCGTTAGAGTGAGTGAACGAAAATAAACATATGCCTTTCACCATTTATATAATCATAAAGATAATGCGAGTTCTTAAAATAAAAGGAGTTGTCGGGCGAATCTCTCAAGCCCGACGGTGATAGACTAGGCGAATCTCTCAAGCCTAGTGGACACATCAGGGGAATCTCTCAACCCTGGAACTGGACTACCGGTGATCAGCCGAGTAGTCAGTGCATCGATGCTAAGTAAATTCCATCACCAATAAAACATAAAACAATACCTCCCAAACAATAAATAATCTCAATACTGTACTGAAAATAAATACTGAAATCAAGAACTCGCTACGACAGTGTAAATAAAGGTCCACTCACAGATAAGCACAGCGCGCAAACGAGCTAATCCCCAGATCCGGCAGAAGATCCATCGCCCAACGTACTATCTCTATCCCCTGAATAATCACAAAATATCACTGATCAAAATCACAACTCAATACACTGAACCACACCTCGCAAACCAACCATTTCCGGAAATATATAACTATATACAAAAGAATCGCCGAAAATTCCAAAATACTCCACATAAATCCTCGACTTAAAATCCACCACTCAAATCAACTCGAAAACCTCAAGGGTACGATCGGGGTGCGATTATGAGCAATATGGCATAAAACTTGACAAAAATCCAAAAAGTCAACTCTTCGCCGGAGCGCCGCCGTTGACCGGCGGCGGCCTGGCGTCAACAGTGACGGATTCTGGCCAAAATTTCCAGGTCACAAGTACTCCTCAAGCCCAACAACTTCATCTTCTACACTAAGCTCCAATTCCAAGCCCACCGGCTGGAATTGAGCCCGAAACCTCACGGAATCCATTAATTCCAGCGAGATTTCGGCGAGCTCCAAACGGTGTCTAAACCAAAAATCCTTCCACCCAAAAGCATCAAGGGGTTGAGAGGAACCTTTCCCCCCACAACCCTGACCCCAAACGTCTTTGGAGCACCCCACCCGAATCTGGCGAAATCCCAAATCTTCTTCGAATTCGTTCTCCCCCAAAACCTCATCAAATCACACAACTCCAAGTTCTAAACCATAGGAAATCAAGAGAGGAAGCTAGCCATACCAAAATCAAGGCCGGAGGTGGCCTGAAATGGAAAGTCCACGGCGAGTCAAACGGTGGTGCTGCTCCTTCTCAGTCAGCGCGGGTCAACTGGTCAACCTCGGTCAAACTTCCAAAACAGTGATTTTCGACAATTTTACGACTATTCCGATATTTATACTCGCGGCTCGATACGATCGATTGTCCAAATCGAATCACATCCACGTTTCGGATAACTCAAACTCAAACAGATAAACATGACTAAATCACGCGATTTCAAATATTCATAACATATTCCTCGGTTATCGAAATAATTATCCAAAACCTCCTACGAGCTCGAAATCATGCATACTACAACTCTCGTGAAGATACTCATATCAAATTCTCGCCCGATAAATTAGTCGTGAATAAAGCCGCTAAAACTACTCAATTACGACAAACAGTGATTACTCGTAAACCCTTGGATTAAGCCGATTACTATACCAATTCCGGTCCGAGTCGTCACAGAACAGTTATGATCAATATTTTCAGAATGTGGTAACAATGGCTAAAGCATCAGTGAACTTAAATTAACCTCAGTTTGGTACAGTTAACTTGACAATGAAGGACAGTTAACCATATAATAAAAAATCTGTAAAAACGTATCTATTTAATCATAATGAATGAAAAATGATTCAACTTTTAGAGGCTTATGTTGGACAATGTATGTATTTGTTATGCTTTTGCCACCATCAAATTTGCTTATGAAAGAACTATTTTGTTGGCTATTTTCATTTATTTGAGATTTTTCAGACTGTGGTAACAATAGCTAAATCATTTGTGAAAAACAGTGAAGGTACAGTGAAACATCGGTCAAGTATAGTTAGGCTTTAGTGAGATACAAATAACCATCAATTAAATGATAGTGAACTATGTATTGCCTATGACAACACACTAAAAAATGCAATGAAGCACAGTGAAAGGCATTTTCGTTCATTGGGTTTGATTTCCTATCTGTGATGGAGTTTTCCTCAATGCTTTCATAGATCATAATGAATGAAAATTGATTCAAACTGAAACAAATTGAAGCAAAATGAAACAACTCCAAGATAAACAAACTTAAACAAGTACTATTGCATACATACTAAAACAAATTGACGCGCATAGACCACAAAAAAAACTAGAGCAAATTCAGAATAAACAACATGCTTGAAAGTAGATACTAAACATTCAAAATAATAATATCTAAAACACCACAAACTAAGCATAATCTTTAACATTCTTCTCCTTTTCCTCGAGATCCTTCCGTAGATTCTAGACTTCGTCCTCTAGATTTCATACACCGTCGCTCAGCCTCGTGATTATCGGAGCACTGCTACATTAAACCATACTAACACGATGTTGATGACGCGGTTGAAACAGTCACGGACCAACATATCTAGATAGATGACGCAGTCATGGGGATCCGAAGCAGCTACCTCATACTCGAGCGCATCACAGAGTATGCATATCTATCATTCTTTCTTTTGATCTCCTTGACTTGTTGGTGGAGAGAACAATGACGGAGAAGGGGAAAGGGAGCGT
This sequence comes from Geum urbanum, assembly GCA_946800695.1. Taxonomy (NCBI): domain Eukaryota; kingdom Viridiplantae; phylum Streptophyta; class Magnoliopsida; order Rosales; family Rosaceae; genus Geum; species Geum urbanum. The sequence continues at coordinate 49,675,596 of OX327001.1, read as the reverse complement.
GGTTGGCTGCTAGAGGAGGCGGAGTTTGATCTACTGTTGTGTGACGACCCGGAACAGAATCAGTAGTGTAATCGACTTAATCCATGAGTTTTCGCGTAATCGCAGTTCTCCGATAATTGGTTGAATCGCTAGACTTGATCACGACTTAATTATTGGCCGAGAATTTGAGTTGAGTCTCTTCTCGAGAGTTGTTATACGCGTGATTTCGAGTTCGTGGGCGGTTCCAGATTATTATTTGGACGACCAAGGAATATAATATGAATATTTGAGATTTCGGAATATTGTCGAGTTTATCCGTTCGTGTTCGAGTCTATCCGAATCGTGATTGTGATCTGTCTTGGACCGTTGATCGACCCGAACCGTAAATGGAATGGTTATCGACTTGATTCGTGAGTTTCGTGATTTGTCGCGATTTCGACGTAATCTGTTAATATGGCAGCTTCGTTAGCGACTAAATTATCGGGGGAGAATCTAATTTGGGATCCTTCGTGAAAATTGTAGAGAATTTAATTTCGAGCTCGTGGGAACTTCCGGAGGATTTTTCCGAGTTACGAGGAATAAGTTGTGAATATTTTAGACCGTTGATCATTTAATCGGATAAGCTTGTGATGAATTGACCCGTTGACTTTTTATCGGATTGGTCGAAGTTGTTTGACTTCAGGTGGAAATTGAAGAATTTGTCGAGATAAGTTTGTTGATGCGAGAATTGTTGAAAACATATTTACGACGCGAAAGTTACGTTTGTTCGAAGTTTATCGAAAAGTATATTTGGAACTTTCCAAAAATAGAAGATATTTAAAAGTGGGTTTCTGGTTTGGGAAAGTCAACTGTTCATTTATTGTGTGTTGACCTAGTCAACTCGGAAGGGAGAGGAGGTGCGACGGTGGAGACGGCTCGCCGGCTGTGAGCTGCCGTCCGGCCACCCCAGGCCTCAGGGTTGGACCCCTCCGGTTCGCCTCGACGTCCTCGACCTGTTTCCGGCCACCATCGACTGCGAGGACGCCAGAGGAGGAGGAATTTTCGGTCAGAAATTGGAGAATTTTGGGGGTGTTTGGTCGATTCTTTTCCGGCCAAATCGAGAGGCATGAAGCACTGGGCTTTGAAGCCCTCATCACCAAGAATCTATCTATGTAAGTATGGTGTTCCAATTCTTCTTGTACATGGAGAATCGATCGATTGAAAAGTTTGTGAGAATTCGGCTTTGCATGAAATTGGACTAGTTAGAGTCAAAATTGATCTTTGGTGTAGTTATGGAAGTTGTTTATTGGATTATTTTGAGTGGAAATGGTGTTGGTTCGCCGGAAAATTTCACGGTTGGGTTGCGCCGCCGCCGCCGGCGTTGGTCAACGGTGGTGCTCCGGCCATAGTTGACTTTTTGGGGTTTTCGATGAGTTATATGTCGTTTCACTCAGAATCGCGCCCCGATCGCAGTGGTGAGGTTTGTTTTTCGAATTGAGCATCGGAAATTATAGCGAGGTTTTGTAGTGTGATTATCGGATTTTCACGATTTCGTCGTTATTGAATTATATGTTTCCGGGAACGGTTGTTTCTCATGATATGATTTGAGGTGTCGAGTTATGAATTTGAGCAGTGGATTTTATGATTATTCAGGGGTTCGTGATCGTTCGTTTGGCGAGGGATTTTCTGCCGGATCACGGGAATAACGCGTATCGCGTTACGCTCGTCTGTGAGTGGACTTTTCTTTTCACTGATCGATTTCGAGTCTTTATATTACATTTTACGAGCATGTGTTTTATGATTATGCTTTATACGTATGCATGAAACTATTTATGATTTGATTTACACAGGGTACAGTCTTAGTATATGTGGTTGTATCGATACACTTGCATCCCGGCTGATCCCCGAGGATGTCTACCAGGGGGGAACTATACCTTGTACCGATGTATTTCCGGGTGGGAACAAATACCCTGACCTGAGGCCTTTCTGGCTAGAATCACGTGTGGGTTTGGGATCCCGTGATTCGGACTGTACTAGCACGGATGTGTCCATGAGCGACCTCGTGGGATTTTTCCATACATGCTCTGTACGCTGGAGAAGTTTAGATTCACCTCGTGTACTGTATCATATTCTTTCATTTTGACTCGCATATGTTTTTATAACATATATTATTGGGCGAAAGACATTTATTTTCGTCCACTCACTCTAACGGTTTATATGTCTTTCCCCTGGGCTTTTCGGTTTCCGTGCCTAGTTTGCAGTTCGGACTCTAGTGTCGTACGTCATGGTCGGAGGCATAGTGTTCGAGCTACCTTATTTCTTCCAGTAGGTTTCTTGTTCTACCTGCTGTGGTATATTTATATTATTATACACTAGAGGTCGCTCTGAGTATTCTGATGTATACTTTTATATGATTTTTCCCCGGATTTCTGTAAAGTATAGTTATATTTATTACTTTACATTACTGTTATGATATTGAGAAATCCGGATGGGATTGGTACCCACGGTTTGATTTTTGTGGCATAAGATGAAGTGTGTTTTCTGGGTGCAGGTCATGGCAATTCCGCGTTAGTAACGAAACTCTGCCGAAATTTTAATGATTTTTGTTGGTTCGTATTTTCAGAAAGGGTTTGATTCCGGTTTAGGAAACTAAATCGGGGTTGGGTCCTTTCATGTTGAGCCTTGATGTTTTGCGGTTGCTATCCATGGCGAGAGATTATCAACAATTATAGAGACAAATTGAGATATTAAGAGGGGAGATTGTCATAAAATGTTAAGAACTTTAAAAGATGTTTAGCGTTAAGTAGGCAATTGAGAATCTGAGATTAGAAGAGACAGCTGTCTCTTTTGGGATAAGAAGAAGAGAGAAGTTGAGAATTTGAAACGGTTTAAGGGAAGTTGAATTTTGAAATGAAAACCACAGACATGTGACAGTCAACCATAGTTAACTCATCAAAATGACATAAAATTTCATAAACAATTATGCTTTAGTTAACCACAGTGAGGGACAGTGAAGTACAGTTAAACAAATGAGTTATTGTCCTTAACTGTCACTTGTTGTGGTTAATTGAGTTTTCAAATTCTAAAAAAAAATTATGGGAAACCGAAGAGTCGTCTCTCTTTACAATTTTCTTTTAATTTCTTCTTATAGATGACATCATTTACAATATTCTCTTCACCCAAAACACAGACACATCATACATTTTCTTAATTAAAGGCACAACTCTTCAATTCTTCTCATCACCTTGGAAATTTTTGCTCTATAAATAAAGGGCATCCTCCTTAACTATCTTCATCTTCTCCTTCATTTTAATCAGAGCATTTTCTACAAAAATCCAAAGCCTTCTCTGTAAAAAAAATGACCCCAAAACCTATTCATTGCTCGCAGACAACCTCACATTCAGACACTGGCTTCGATGGTCGGAGTCAGGTTCATTTTCTTCCCCTTCCAACTCACCCATCCCCAAACCCCATTCTTCTGCTCTAACCCAATTCTTAGCATTGTCATAATTGTTAGAAAGGCCAATCAGAGGCCTCCCAAACCATTAACAAATGCCAAGCGTCTCAAACGCCTGGAAAGGCCGGTCAAAGACCTGAAGCAATCACTGGAGCTCAGCATCGAGCAGAACAATACCCTCTTGAAAAGGGTGGATATGGTATTATCTTGTTTGTCTCCTCCACCTCCAGGGTTTGTGACAGCAAGCACCAGTGGCAGCAAAGGGAAAAAGAGGAAGATTTGAGTATCATCATGTATTTTTCTAGGTTTTGTTGTTTTGTCTTTTGTTTTCTAGGACCCTTGTTTTTATATGTAATTGAATCTATTTATCTTTATAGTTTATCATGAGTTTTGTTTGTTCGTTTGCGATCTGCATGTGTTGTGAATGAATGAAGATATGATATGAAAGTAATTGTGATGGAGTGGAGATGTATTAAGATGTACTGTAATAGAACACTTTGGCTCCAATTTTTTTTAAAAAAAGTCTAAGAACTTAGACGATGAAATAAAAAAAGTTTGTCACCTAGGGCACATCTTAGACAAAGAAACTTACTTTGTCGTCTAAGTTTTTACATGACGAAAATTTATTGCAAAAAAAGGATGAATTTTTTCATCGTGTACAATAACTTAAACAAAAAAATACATAATCTTTACGTACTCTTGTAGGAGAACACAAATCTATATTTCTCTTCTATTAATATTAAGTGCATCCTACTTAATTATTTTGTTTAAATTGTCCAACTAAAATGGTGGAAAACCACCATTAATTTTTCCAACACTTCTCTCACGATTAGTAGTGTTGGTCGCCGACCTTCTATGTTTCACAACAAAAGAAATTAAATAATAAATAAATATTTAAAAGTAAGAAATGATTCATTTTCATTACATTAAACAAAAAAGAAGACGAACCTTAAACTTATCAGACTCAAAGTGCCCAACCAACCATTTTCACTCCTCTTTCCTTTCTGTTTGCAACTCTGTTGGGACACTCGAGGCGTTGTGTTCTTTGTAGTGTTTGTGCAGGTCGTGCTTCCAATCCTTGTTAACGTTGGTAACCGTCTTCTTACAAATTCCCACATCTCCAGTTTGGCTTCATAGTCATACGTACGTAGGAAAAATTAAAAAAAAAAATTAAATTCCTAGACCCTATGCCTCTATGCTTTGTAGTTAATTATGAAATTAAACAAAAATAAATAGACCCTATCACCAAAATTTTGCGATACACCCTGAACTTATCAACTTGAGGCAGCTCGTCCCAAGAAGGGTCCTTCATATGTATATTGTTTCGTATGATAGATCTGATGCTATGCAAGCACAAACTGCTCAACACCGGTATCAGAGGACCTCTGTTGAACTCAAAAAAAGACACCTCGATCTTCTTCCCTGTTGAATTTACTATCTTCTCAACTTTAGCTCCCATCAAAAGTCCCCGAGTGCATTTGGGGGTCGGGTCTGAGGGGTCCCTTTTGTTCACTTTGCGTCGGGAGCTAGAGCAAACAGAATTGTCGACGGATTCTGGAGGACCTTTTGATGCCTCTAAAGTGGAAATCCCTTCCTGGACTGTATAGGTTGTAGCCACTTCATTGGCAGCATTCGGTATCGTCTGTGACCTATTAGGAGCTGCAGGAGCTGTAATGGTTTCCTCTGAGGTTTAACCCCAACCCTACTGTTGTCTTATGGATTGAAATTTGGCAGCCTTCTCTTGTGCAGTGCGCCTCTTCCAACCGCCGAGCATATTAATTATGCTCTACGACATCAGAAATTAACAATATTTACTCAACAAAACTATATTCATCAAAACACATCCATACCAAAAAAATAAAAAATTCATCTAATCCAGCACATATTCAACTTAACCCTCATTACATGCTTCTTGTTATTCATTCATGCCTTATCCATCTTCATTCAACAAAGTACATAATTAAAGGATCCATCAATAACAATTCTACATAAACTCCATAATCGGAACATATAAGCAATAATCTCTATAATGTCCATAATCGGAACACAATTCTACATAATCTCCATAATACACAACAATTCTACATAATCTACGTAATCTCTCCATCAACAACAAGTCCACATAATCTCCATCAACAAAAATACATATTCCTAAATTCATCAATCCACAATCCATAATCTCCATAAACAATCCAACAATCTAACAAATTCACTCAACAATATTAACCAACAAATTCATTAACCTAAAACCATTTCCGAAGTGCTGACATGTTCCCCCTTACGTAGAAACTATATTTATGAACTAGATAGAAATTAATTAAATTTTGATAACAAAATTGGATCGGAGAGTAAAGATTTGTTGTATGTCTACTAATGTTGTATAACTTAAGTATTCATATATTTGCATTCATTCCACATCTATATTAACGAACATTGAATTTGGACAAAACAACCATTTATGACAAACGGAAACGTTGATATACGAATATTTGTAACTCCGATTTTTGATCATTGTCCAAAAGTTGTTTAGTCTATGCCCTCGAAGAATATAATTCACAATCTAATACGGTATGCTTGATCCTTGTCTTAAAGGTTAGATTGTGAAACTCTACTTTGATGACAAAAGTGGTTGAATTTTATTGTCTAAGTAGCATTTAGACATCGAATCTCACTGCTTTTGTTGTCTAACACTTTCATGGTTTAGGGAAAAGGGTTTAGGGTTAGGGTATAGGGTTTGTATATGTGCTTTCATGATGAAATGAATATATGTTTGTCTAAGTAGTTCTTAGATGACGAACATATATTCATTTCATTGTCAAGTTCATTTCGTCGTCTAAGATGTCATCTTTACCAAAAAAGCGTCTTGCATTCATTTATTCTAAAATCATTTCTGCTTAAGACACAATATGAATTAAAAACACTATAAATCAATTTCTTTTATTTAGTGCTTTATAATTAATTATGCGCACGCATATTCAAATTTATGGGCGTATATACAAATTATGTTCAAATTTGATCGAATTATCTCCACCTATTAATCAGTTATAATTAAGTATTACATATCTTTATATATCAATCGCTTCCATCATCATAATCATCATCATTTGAATCATCCTCTTCACTCTCAAGTAAATGTTCCTCATCATTATAATCTCCATCATCTGAATCGTATACGATGTCGTAGTCATCATCCTCCAACTTCTCTTCAGAGGCATTCTTCTCTAAGTCGTCGATCTCTTTTTGAGTAAGATCCGTGGCGTGATTAGGCATGGGTAAGTGTTCATTAGATTGAATCGGTTCCCTTATGTCAAGGATGATAAAAGTATTAGGCTCTTAATATGTATTGTCATTATGCACTTTAGTGTCAGCCGCCAACGTCCCTTCAAGTATTGTGACACTCTATATTCCTCGATGAGACATATGTTTAGTATTTTCCAACCTTCACCCACTTTTGGATCATCTATATTGAACACCTGTTTAACTAAGGTGACAAGAGCGAATGGCTCATCCTCATACTAGCTTGAGTTTGTATCGACTGATAAAAGACCCAAATCTTCCTTCGTACGCTTGAACCATTTTCACTTGAATAGAAAAACGTTTATATCATTCAAATAAAGTAGCTGAATAAAAAGAACCTCGTAATATACATCAACACCTTCCCCAACCGCGATCCCACTATTTTGTGTTCTTTTTCCTTCTTTTCGGTCCATTGAATGAAATTTTACACCGTTCACAAAAGATCTGGGGTAAGTAAAGTGTTGGACTAGCTTATGGTGTAATAAGTGCTTTTTCCATGACCACCATGATCTACGCATTTTAGGCATACTAATTAATGCATTTCTCTCCACATTTAATTGTATTATTCACTTAGTATCGTTAGTTTTTACTCATTTTGTTACTTTCAGGTGTTGACCAAAAGAGACGGAGTAAAGGATACAAATTACACTAACTTGTGTACCATGTTGCAAACGAGTGATGGAAAGAAAAGAAAAATAAAATAAATACCTTCAAGTCCATCAATGAAATGCATGCATTACCTTGCTTGGCATAATCAATCAAAGAAGAATGGAAAGGCCGGCAAGGAAAGGCAAGAAAGAAGAAAGAAATTATGGAAGACAACAAGACAAGAAGTGATGTCTTGATGAGAGTAAGTGGAAGAGTGAAGAAGTTAATTAGCAAGTTGGTAAGAGCAAGAAGAAAGGAAGAAGAAGAAACCGGCAAGGAAAAAGAAGAAGAAGAAGAAGAGAATGAAGAAAAGAGCTTGCTTGCACCAATAAAGGAGTAGGTAGAAGAGTGGAAAAGTGGAGAAAGCAAGTAAAAAGTAAAAGAAAAATTAGAGAAGAGAAGATGAAGAATCGGCAATCAAGGAAGAAAAGAAGAGAGAAAGAAAAGCAAGTAGAAAGAGGAAGAGTGTTGAAAGAGGTGTAAATGTTAGCAGCAAGAAAGAAGAAGGATGGATCAGCCAGCTTGGATCCTATAAATAGGGGGGCTGGCTGCCATTCCAACGATCCTTCCATCATCCCAAAATCCTGAAATTTTATCTCTTCTCATTCTTCCTCTCTCCCCATTTTCTCTCCACACCTCTTTGCCAATCACTTATTCTAGAGCTAACATTCCGCCAAGAAGCATTCTCCCTCTTCACAAAAGGCAATCCCTCTTCTAGAAAGCCGAGTTACACCATCTCCCAACTTCCTAGCCTTCTTTTCCAACATATAGGGTATCCCGAGTGTTGTTCTTGAAGAAGGTGATCCTCCATAGAGTATAGGGTATCCCGAGCTCTTCACCAAAGGCGTCGCACTTCTATCCATAGGGTATCCCGAAGAGAAAAAGTGTAACAATGGCCTTTGTACTCCGTGACTCTTATTTGTATTTGTACATTGATTTTGTGAATTGGTTTGAAGTATTTTGGTTTTATGAAATATATATCTTTCAATAAATCTTCCATGTGTTTTATTACTCTTAGTCGAAATATGCATGTGTATTTGGTTCTTAATGCTTTGATTTTAGATATAGGGTATCCCGAGTCTAGGTCAAAAGGTGTATAGGGTATCCCGAGCATGAGTGAAGATAATAAGGATGTGTTTTGAGGCTTTGAGTGATAAAATTTCGTAGGTTGTTGAGAGATGTATATGCCATGATCGAGTGAAGGTGTAGAATAAGTCGATCACATGTATATAATTAGTTAGGTTTATTTTCGTCTTAAGCATGATTTAAATTTTTTAGGAGTCTTCTATGTGTGGCTTGTCTATGAGTTTTTACATACTAGAATCCTAAGAATTTTGACTTATGCTTGTGACATTTTTAGGTAGTAACTTAGGAAATTAAAAATTAACTTTTACAACCCCCCTTATTTTTATTCACACAAATTTCGCATGCATCCCTCAAATCCCCGGTAAGAACGATCCTTATTTACCAATGCTACATCTACACAAAAAGGGTTTTAAATTGTATACACGTGGAGTATGAGTTAAGTGTCTACTATGTGTTAATGTTTTTCGCGTGTTTTGCGCCTTCCTCGCACCACCCCTCGTGGTTACCAAATTTTTCTAGATCGATCATCTGTAAAATTGTGAAGAAGATATATGAATGTGTATTTAATTTCTACCAAAAATTAAGAAAACCAAAAACAAAAACCTACATGCACAAACTAAGGAAAAAAACTTTGAATAAGCAAACACCAAATTAAGTTTGAATTTACCGTGGGTACCTATTCCCATCCGGATTTCTCAATTACAAATTAAAGAAATCATAAACCTATATGGTTTAAACATACCCATTTGAGGAAATAATTATGGAACTTTTTCTTAAGCAATTTTTCAACCCAGTTATCACTCTTGTCCAGTTTGACCGTCTAAATTTTCTCCTTGTAAGCTTGCATGTACAGTTGACCTCGTTACAGTCTTACAACACTACCCAATGCGTTTCAGTAAGTTATTCTTGAGCTAATCTTTCATTTAATACTCATCTAAACAGTCGTACAACATCTGTGATGACTGAAAGATTGTTGCGGACATATGGATTGGAAACGTTGGCCTGGACTGGATCCTTGAGGTACCTATTGTAGTAGGTAACACACTAATCCATTGGGTATGTTTCTGCTATGGAGCCATGCATCCGGGGTAGATTTATTTTTCATGAATCCTTTATACTGTCTGAGTTGTCTGCAAAATGATAAAATTAATTATTTGACGAATAGTAAAAACACAAAAATATGTATAAATGATGAAAAACCGTGTTATAATTAATTGTACGTTCCCTAAGGATACATCCAAGTTAGTGGATTGGACCAGAAAGCAGTATTTGTTCAGGAAGATGGATTATGAGGTGAATCATGATGTCAAAGAAAGTAGGGGAAAAAATCCTTTCTAATTTGCAAAGGATGTGGACAATTTCATATTGTAGTTCAACCACATCTGATTTCTTCAACTCTGTAGCGCATAATCTCTACTACCATCTACAAATGCAACAATTGGTTCGATGATATCACGAGACAAATATGGTGGAATTATTACTGGAATCAGACGATACAGCATAACGTGACAATCATGAGTCTTTAGATAAATAAACTTGAGTTGCTCAACGTTGACACATCCAAATATATTTGCTATATAATTAGACGGATAACGAACGCTTTTAAACTTGTTGAATATAGTATCCCTTAGTGTCGGCTTCACTATGTAAGGTGCATCTGGCATCTTGTTGTACACTCATCTTCTATCCCTCTTTAACCAGAAGGGACATCGTAAATTCATAGATTTTCATATATTTTCGCGCTTTGGATGTATCCTTAGTCTTCAACTGTTCCCATCATGTTGTCGCACATATTTTTTCCTATGTGCATGACATCTAGGTTGTTCTTGAGTTTCAACTTCGACCAATAAGGGAGTTCAAAAAAAATACTCATGTGCTTCCAATATGTAAGATGATGGGGAGGGTGTGGATTCAGCCTTTTCACACCATCATCATTACTCAACACACCAAAATAGAAGTCATTTAACCTCTCAAAATCACTTTACTAGACCATTGTCAAGGTTTAGGACTATTCTCTATTGTCCCGTCGAAATTCATCTTATCATGTTGCCACTAGTGATCATAAGGAAGCCTTCTACGGTGACCCATGTAAAACATTTTTCCTGTGTGCCAATTGGAGTTGACGTCATCCAAGCAAACGGGGCAAGCATTATATCCTTTGGTTGTGCAAGATGCCAATATCCCATATGCAGGAAAATCATTGATGGTCCACATTACAGCTGCTCTCATTATGAACATTGTTTCAATGAACTTGTTATAAGTTGAGACTCCATTTTCCTACGAGTGTTTCATCTTGTTAATCAATGGTCTAAGGTGTACATCTAAACACTTTTCAGGAGACTTAGAACCTGGAATTAGCAGAGTAAGAAAATTAAATTCCTTGTTCATACACATCCATGGAGGAAGGTTGTACATCATAACAATAATGTACCAAGTGCTGATGGAAGAGCTATCATTACCCCAAAGGTTGAATCCATTTATAGAAAGTCCGAGTTTAACATTTCAAACCTTTACTGCAAAGTCTAGAAATTCCCTGTCAAAATCTTTAAAAGCCTCCTCATCTACCACGTGTTTGAGCACATCATCATCTATTCTTTGTTCCACGTACCATCTCATCGCTTCTGCCGTGTATAGAGACATGTACAAACGCTAAAGTCTAGGAATCAATGGAAAATAGCGAAGCACCTTCATCGAAATTTGTTTCTTCGAACTGCTCTTATTCCCCCGCTGCAAATAACTAGACTTGTTGCATACTCCTCAGTAGTCCAAATGTGTATACTCTTTGTAACATAGCACACAATCATTTATGCATGCGTGAATTTTCTTGTACTATAGGCCGAGGCTGCTCAAGATCTTTCTAACCTTATAATGGGTTTCGGAAAGTTTGTGATGATCAGGAAACAACTTACATATATGTTGCTACATTTCTTCAAAAGCACGGTCCGACATTTTGTTCTTCACTTTTATATAAATTTCCTCCATTACATATCGCAACACATTCTCTGGACATCAAGGGTACGCCGGGGTCTGGACTTCAAGTAGCATCTTGTTGTAGTTATCAGGGTCAGTCCTGTATAATTAGAAACTCAGTGCAAAAATTAAAATGTGTGAAAGGACTCGATCTCGATTTAGTTTCCTAAACCGGAATCAAACCCATTCTAAAAACGTGATCTTCCAAAAAAACGAAAAATTTCGACAGAGTTTACTCTATAACGCGTGATTACTATTAACCTGCAGCAGAAAATACACTTCTTCCTATGCCACAAAAACTAAACCGTGGGCTCCAATCTCATCCGAATTTCTCAAATACATAACATAACGTAAAGCATAAATAAAACTGTAGCTTTACTGAAATCCGGGAAAATCATTTGAAAATGTATACATAATAGTATTCAGAGCGACCTCTATATACATATATACACAATAGTAGGCCAAACTAGAAACCTACTGAGAAAGGAAAAGTGGCTCGAATACAAAGCCTCCAACCTCGACGTACGACACCTGAATCCAAACTGCAAACTGGGCATTGAAAACAAAGAACCCAGGGAAAGACATATAAACTGTTAGAGTGAGTGGACGAAAATAAATGTCTTTCGCCTAATAATATATATATGTTTATAAAACATATGCGAGTCTAGATGCATAAAATCAAATAGTACACGAGAGAGACTCTAACTCCTCACGTGTACAGAGCATGCATCAAAAATCCCGCGGGGTCACTCATGGACACATCCGCGCTAGTACAGACCGAATCACGGGATCCCTGATCCTCACGTGATTCCAACCAGAAAAGGCCTCGGGTCAGGGTATCTGCTCCCCCCCCGGTAAATACCTTAGGTCAGGGTAACAGTCCCCCCCCCCCCCCCCCCGGGTAAACATCTTCGGGGATCAACCGGGATGCCAAGTGTTTAAATATTCACAACTTATTTGTCGATTAACAAAATAATTCTCCGGGCACTCCCATGAGCTCGAAATCACGTACTCTACAACTTTCACGAAGGAACCCATATCAAATTCATTACCGAAAATCACGTCGTGAACAAACCCGCCATATCGACCAATTACGGCAAAAACCACGACTAACGAAACTCGCAAATCAAGCCGATTAACATACAATTTCCGGTTCGTGCTGTCATAAATCTATCCCCCTTATAAAAATTTCGACATCGAAATTTCCAAACCTGTCAACGGAAAAGTAAGAACACTGCTTCTGCATACTGCTGAATCTCTCAAGTGGCTACTTCAACTGAATGACTCTGCCAACAGACTTTCACCATAGGAAATATTTTTGTGTTGTAATCCATGCACTCTCAAATCAAGAATCTGAACTGACACCTCCACATATGTCAAGTTTTTCCGTATAGAGAACTGATAAAGTGCCAAAACATGCAATGCCTGCCAAAACTCTGATCTAACTGATCATCTCGATCAGGGACCCGGGACACAAGCACACCATGTAAATGGACAACCTCTACCAAATACAACTTTGCTAACCTGGCCATTGAAATCTTTCCTGGAAGTGCCAGGAAGTGAGCTGATTTCGTCAAACGGTCCACAATGACCCAAATACCAGTATTACTAGCCAAAGTACGTGGCAACTGATACACGAAATCCCTAGTGATATGCTCCCACTTCAAAACTGAAACCTCCAATGATTGTAGCTTCCCAGCAGGTTACGACACTCTGCCTTCACCTGCTGACAAATGAGGCATCCGCTCACATAAGCTGCTATTTCCCTCTTCATATTGCATTACCAGTAGTAAACTCTAAGTATATGGTATATCTTCATACCATCAAGGTGCATAACATACATAGAACAATGAGCTTCAATAAGCATCTCCCTCTTCAAATCATCGTCTTTAAGTCCACATAGTCTCCCTCTGCACGACAAAGTGCCAACATTCCTCAACTGATACTCTGTCAGAACACCATTCTGAATCATGTTCTTCTTGTCCAACAAGTAGAAATCTGCATCCTGAGCCTTACAGACCTGCTCAAGTAACACAGGTCGATCCTGGAACTAGCCAAAAATGCTCCATCATCTCACTCTAACTCAGTTCTCGTAGCACGCAACTCAGCTAACAATGAGATTCTTGCAACACGTACATGAAATATAAAAACTCCAAATTTCTGACTAAGTGCATCAGCAACAACACCCCTGAATGATATTCAAAGTGCAACCACATTAGCCTTTCCCGGATGAACTCAAATGTCCAGCCATAGTCGTAAATCAACCCCATCCATCTATGCTGCCTCATGATGAAATCTGGTTGAATACGCAAGTAGATGGAACTCAAGTGGTCAGTGTAAATCCTGTATTGCGCTCCACGCCATACCAGTAATGTCTCCAACTCTTCAATGCTAACACAATGGTAGCTACTCCCAAATCACACATAGGATAAGTAACTTCATAAAACTTCCACTGCCTGGAACTATATACCATCATATTGCCATGCAGCATCTCTACACGACCAAAATCTAGTTTCGAAACATCACTATACATAGCATACTCCTCACTAACATCACATAATGGTGAACAATGGTACAATAATTAACCTCTCTTCTAACCACAACATGTAACTCTCTTTACAGGTATCTGATCATATCAAACTCGACACTCTGATCTGAAACTGATTATACACCAATCTAAAATCAATCTCCGAAAACTGGAACTCTATTAAGCTGATCAACAAGGCATCAATCCAAGGTGGAGGATACTTGTTCTTTCACTAAAACCTGATTCAGCTTCCGGTAGTCGACGCACAACCTCATCGAATCATCTTTCATCCTCATAAACAACACATGAATACCCCAACGTAAAACACTAGGTCAAATGAAACCTTCCTCAAACAGTTCCTGAAGTTGAATATGTAATTCCTTTAACTAGATCACCTCCATAACTCTAGCATCTGGTACACCAACCTCAACATCAACCGCATGTGCCAGGTATAACGTACATCCTTTCTTCATCATCAGCTCAGCCTCATTGCTGAAACCACACATAGTAGAGAACAACCATTTTGTGACGAACAACCATAGTCCAATGAGTCACCAAGAATTCCATCCCCAAAAACATATCAAAATCCTCAATGTCCAACAATAACAACTCCGCAGCTAGTCCACAACCTCCTGCAAACCTCATTGTCTCGATACCCTATCTGATACTCACAATCACATCGAATGGATACAACATTCTCCACAAACCTAGAAGTGAAGATGCAAGCATAATAGCTATGGGTGTCAAACAATGATAACTATAGGGAAGCTCTGCCCTCACACAGGGTCATGGCATGGACTCTGGCATGTCTAACTAACCATACACATTGATTTCGATTTTGCTGATTGACTTGTCTAGAAGTCTGCGTTGGTCAAACTCCAAAAATGGTACCTTAGCCTCCTCCTAAACTCTAAGCTGCAGGATCACTAAAATAGTTAACTGAGGACATTCCCTCACAACGTGACCCACCTGGCCACCATAATAGCAACTGAGAGTGCCCCTCTGACACAAACCACAGTGATGCCTGCTGTAAAGGTTGCACAATGGAAACTCCTGCTATGTGGAAGGATCACCAACGAGTACCCTGACTTATACCACAGGAACTAGTCCCACTACTCTATGATCTACTACCTCTCCAAACGGGTCTTCAGCCTTTTCCAGATGACCCTCGACAGAATCAAAAAGGTCATAGCCTGATGAAGATACTGATCCCGAGGTGCATGAACTCAACCTCATCAAAGTATCTCGACTAAGTTCACCTTCCTTAAACCAACAAAACTAAAACCATATCTGACTTTCCCTTCCAGTTCCCTCGCCTTTGAGTGCAGTACTAACAAACCCATCACGGTTGTCTCGAGGCATAATAGTCAAAATCCCTTTGATGGTCAGGTTCAAACTCAACTCGAACCTCCTGCATTGCTTCCTCTGAAGCCACATAACACGTGCAAACTGGGACAAATAGGTGAACAAGAACTAACAAACATCTCTGTCTCAAACTAGTAAGCACTTCATATTTCCGTTGTTGGATAACCTAATTAAACCATTATCGTATAAACAATACCCTGAATGTAGGTCATGGAGTCTCAACAGGAAATCACACAATACCAACCTACCAAATGCAATGATCTGACTCAAGCACACCATTAGCTACCACAATCCTTCGCTCAGAAGCAACATATAGGCACCCATACATGCACAACTGGGCAAACCATGCCACACATATCCCTGAATCCAGAATGCTCATCCAAACCCAAAACTCATATTATCAAGTCGCACGTCCGTTGATCCTCAATAGGATCCACAACCTTACTGTTACAGAAACGACGTCAAGGAAGAATCCTAATGAATAAGACATTATTCACAACAAACATGACGTAATCATGGAACTTCAAACATTTGAAAGCATACAACACCTAGAGGATTGATGAGTATTCGCCGGCCAGTTGGGTCATCGCTCCAGACATGCTGTACATTCTCAAATATCCTTAGTAGACACGACTACAAGAGTCTACAGAACCTACAACCTAATGCTCTGATACCAAGCTGAAAGGACCCGATCCCGATTTTGTTTCCTAAACCGGAATCAAACCCTTTCTAAAAACGTGATCTTCCAAAAACCAAAAATTTTGACAGAGTTTACTCTATAACGCGTGATTACTATTAACCTACAGCGGAAAATACACTTCTTCCTATGCCACAAAAGCCAAACCGTGGGCTCCAATCCCATCTGGATATCTCAAATACATAACGTAACGTAAAGCATAAATAAAACTGTAGCTTTACCGAAATCCGGGAAAATCATTTGAAAATGTATACATAATTGTATTCAGAGCGACCTCTATATACATATATACACAATAGTAGGCCAAACTAGAAACCTACTGAGAAAGGAAAAGTGGTTCGAATACTAAGCCTCCAACCTCGACGTGCGACACCTGAATCCAAACTGCAAACTGGGCATTGAAAACAAAAAGCCCAAGGAAAGACATATAAACTATTAGAGTGAGTGGACGAAAATAAATGTCTTTTGCCAAATAATATATATATGTTGATAAAACATATGCGAGTCTAGATGCATAAAATCAAATGGTACACGAGGGAGACTCTAACTCCTCACGGGTACAGAGCATGCATCAGAAATCCCGCGGGTTCACTCATGGACACAGCTGCGCTAGTACAGTCTGAATCACGGGATCCCTTATCCTCATGTGATTCCAGCCAGAAAGGGCCTCGGGTCAGGGTATCTGCTCCCCCCCCCTGATAAAGACCTCAGGTCAGAGTAACAGTATCCCCCCTCCCCCTAGTAAACATCCTCGGGGATCAGCCAGGATGCTAAGTGTATCAATACAACTACTACTGAGACTGTACTCTGTGTAAACTAAATCATAAAGGTTTCCATGAAAATGCAGAAAGCGTAATGTAAAAGCATACTCGTAATGCATAATTATAAAAGCATACTCGTAATTGCATAATCATAAAACACATGCTCGTATAATTCATAATTATAACTGCATGCTCATGCTTGTAAAATGTATATAAAAGACTCACAACCAACAGGGAAAAAAAATGTCCACTCACAGAGAAGCACGACGCTAAACGCGTTATTCCTGTGGTCCGGCAGAAAATCCATCACCACAAACATGACCACGAAACTCCTGAATAACAAAACATATCCGATTAATACCATAATTCAATATACTGAACCATGTGGCGAGAACCAAGCATTTCCGGAAAACACAAACTCTTTTCTAGACGGGAATAACCGAAATCACAATAAACACACTATAAAACCTTGCCACAAATTTCGAAGCTCATTTCAAACTATAAACCTCACCACTGCGATCAATGCGCGATTCTAAACAAAATGACATAAATCTTGTCGAAAACCACCTCGGTCGGAGCTCCGCCGCGCACACCGACTCGTGGGTCCGCTGCCGCCGGCCACCAGAATTCCAACCGGCCCAGAAAATGTCAACCTATACATGGATTTGAAGATCTCATCATTTTCAACAACTTTGTAGTTCAATGCTAAGCCCAATTTTGACCGAAAAATACCCAAAACTCACCTTGAAGTCAAAAACCCTCGCCGGAATTCATTAACTCCGATCGGCCACCACCGGCCACGGCAAGGTGCAAGACCATTTCTAAAAGTTTCTTCTCCCCAAGGGCTACAAAACCCCTCAACCCTCGAGGTCCAACACCTGCGAGAACGCCGCCTCCGAAACAACCAAAATCAACCTAGATTTTGTAACTTTCCGGCCTTATGTCTCCCTCCTCCGATCACCAATTCCGGAGACACCACCACCAAATGAAAGAGGGGAAAGAACCCAACAATCCCACCAAGTTTCATGGCCAAAGGTGGCCAAAATCTTGGAACCCGAATTGGAGCTTCCATGGTGGAGAAACCACCTAGTCAACTCGGGTTTGACTCGGTCAATAGCCCCAAAAAGTCAATTTTCAAATTTTGCGACTATTCCGTATTTATACTCCGCGAACCGACCCGATCGACGATTTGGATAACATCAAACCCGTACTGATCAATATGATTAACCAAAATCTCGATTTCAAATATTCACAACTTATTCCTTGATTAACGAAATAATTCTCCGGGAACTCCCACGAGCTCGAAATCACGTACTCTACAACTTTGGCGAAGGAACCTATATCAAATTCATTACCAAAAATCATGTTGTGAACAAACCCGCCATATCAACTAATTACGGTAAAAACCACGAGTAATCACATAACTCGCAAATCAAGCAGATTAACATACAATTTCCGGTTCGTGTTGTCACAATGTGGCCCTAATTCTTGTTTTTTGTGTATTATTATGTTTTCATATCATGAAATCAATTCAACATCAATCTATTCCAATATATTTAAACTCATAAATCACATGATTCACATACATTCGTATAATTAATCATAGCAAGAATGAAACATTGAAGTGAAATAACATATACAGAAAAAAAAATTGGAAAGAACTAATAAGCTTACATTGGAGAAACAATTTGATACTTGAAAGATCGTCGATATTGAATTGTTGATAGAGTAGTAGAGTACGAATCAAAATTGGGAAAGATTGATAAAATGATTGTTTTGATATGGCTTCTTTTTTCTATCGTAGAAAAAAGGAATAGGGTTAAGGAAGAGGGCAAGACGTGACCTAAAGGGCCGCCCCTGGTACATATTCATCTCAATAGCGTCAGTGGCCAAGGCTGGAAGAATTGTGTCATAATGAGGAGTATCATAACCTTCCGCTTCTTGTTGGTGTCTACCATGACTAAATTTTGGAAAAGCATCATGGACTAAATCCACAATGGAGTTCCAAGAAGGAGCATCACTATCGCTCGATGAGGCACCCGGGTAACTGTACCATGAGCTGAAGTCTGGTCCTGAGCTAAAGTCTATTACTTCACCGTACTCACTCCATGTAGCTCCACATCATACCGTGGTCATACAAGTGTTGAGACATAACATTAATCTCCACAAACTTATGGTTAAGACATTTTCTGCACGGGCACCTATAACGCTTCTTTCCTTGACCATGTTGCATTGTAAACAACATAAACTCTCTGAATCCGTCCATATACCTCTCATGACTTCTATTCACCAACTGTATCCAACTCTTGCCCATATTTCTGCGTAAGTTAATTATCATATTATATAATTTGTCAACTAATTAATCTAATAAACTATATTATTAAATTTGATAACACAATTAAGTTAATATGCTATAATCTAATATACTATAATTAATATAATATATTATATTATTAAGTTAATATGCATTTACATATTACGTATAATTTTTCAACTAACTAATCTAACATATTTAATCATATATATAATTAATCAACACATGCATGCAATTAGCTTAATAATTAAATAATTAATTAATGCAATATGCAAACAAGGTCGCCGAAAACAATATTCGCCGGAATATCTCACCGGAGAAACAAGTCAATACCTGCACCGATAGGCAGATAAGTGGGTAAACTAGAAATCCGGGGGTTGAAAAACTGATTAAATTGAAATTGTGGCCGGATGTGGGTGTTTCGAGAGAAGTTGAGAGATGAGATAGAGATGAAATGCATGATCTGAAAATTGAATCTGATCTAATTAATTGAGTTTTCTTACTTTTCTCCATCTAAGTGTAAAACTTCGTTGTCTAAGTACATACCTAGACGATGAAACTATCTTCGTCGTCTACATTATCTCTTAGACGACGAATTACATAATTCATCGTCTAAGTTTAGTTTTTAGACAATGGATAATATTTTTGTCGTCTAAGATGTTAAACTTAGACGAAAGAACCTTTATTCGTCGTCTAGAATCTAAACTTAGTTGACGAATTACATAATTCGTCGTCTAAGTTTGTATTTAGACAACGAATATCATGTTTCTTTTTCTAAGAACAAACTCACACGATGAGTTACGTAATTCATAGTCTAAGTCCAACCTAGACGATGAATAATTTTCTTGGGCGATGAACTGATTTTTCATCGTCTAAGTGTGTATTTCTGGTAGTGAGCATTATAGGCACGACCTTCTTTTATTGTAGATATTCAATTTTTACAATGAATCCAAGATGATATTTACTGACCTATCAAACCTAAATGCGGACCATTTAAATACTTTATGGTTTTGGTAGATGCATCGACGCGTTGATCACATGTCGCTATGCTATCCACAAGGAATTTTGTATTTACAAAACTCCTAGCTTAGATCATTAAGCTCTGGATTCACCGCCTAGACCACCCAATCAAGTCTATTTGATTGGATAATGCATGAGAGTTCACATCAAAGTCTTTTGATGATTATTTTATGTCTGTTGGGATTGATGTTAAACATTTCATTCCCCATGTTCATTCATAGAAAGGTTTTTTAGAAACACATATCAAGCAGTTACATCTTGTGGCAATGACTTTGGTTAAGCACACCAATTTACCCGTCTCTGCGTAGGGATATGCAATTTTTCATCCAGCTATGCTTATTCATTTTAGACCTGTTGTCGGTCAAGCAGCCAATGCATACCAGTTGGTAACTAGATATGAGCTTGACATTTCGCACTTACACATTTTTGGTTGCGTGGTATATGTGCATATTACGCCTCCACTGCATACGCACATGAGTCCTCAGAGACGATTAAGTATCTATGTTGGCTATAAAGCTCCAATGATTGCCCGTTGTTTAGAACATTTGACATGAGATCTCTTTACTTCAAGATTTGCATATTGTCTCTTTGATAAGACATACTTATTGCTATCATGGGGAGATAAGAATAGTTTTATTTCGGTTGAATGTCAGGAATTGACGCGTCTGTCCCCACTATGTTTCATCATGATCCCCACACATCTCAAATAGAGATAGAAGTGAAATGCATTCTCAATCTTCAAAATCTAGCAGATTCAATGCCTGACTCCTTTACTAATATTTTCAAAGTGACGAGATCTGATATACCTACTACAAACATTCCTACAAGGTTCGAAGTCCCTAGAACTAGGCAAGTAAATGCCACACCTAGTTAACGTAGCGTTCCTCCTGCCCATTGTGGAGGTATGACGTTGACCTCGGCTCCCTCCGAGAAGAGGGGGAGACCAAGAAAATCCACTGATGAGCCGCCTGTTAAAAGATAGGTCATCCAGGCACAAAATTATCCATTCTTCATCAACACTGTGAATCCTTTACATAAGATTGTTCTTGACTATTATTATGTCCTAGAATCCCAATTGACATCTCTGGAGGATGCTTCGAAGTTAATGGTGATGTCACAAAACAAAGAAATCTCACTAAGTAACACAAGTGCACACGTTATTATGGATAGATCTTCATGTTAGTAAACGATGCATTTGTTTATTCCGTCACTTAGGAAATTATTGACGATGATGAAGTGAAATCTCACTCTGTTACGGATTGTCAACGTTGAAAAGATTGGCCGAAATGAAAAGTTGCGATCCAAGATAAACTACACTCTCATAAAAAAAAAGTTTTTGGTCCGGTATTTCTATGCTCACCGAATTTTAAGTCAGTTGGACATAAATGGGTCTTTATTCAGAAGCACAATGAGAAGAATGGGGTCTTGTGGTATAAATTTAGACTAGTGGCTCAAGGATTTTCTAAACGCGCTGCAATTGATTATGAAGAGACGTAGTCTATAATCATGACGATGAAGTGGAACCTCCTTCTGCTGCGGATTGTCAACGTAAAGAAGATTAGCCAAAATGGAAAGTTGCAATCCAGGTTGAAATACACTCTTTTAGAAAAAGGCAATATTTCAGTTCGGTAGTACTATGCCTACCGAATATTAAGCTAGTTGGATATAAATAGGTTTTTGTTCAAAAGCGCAATGAGAAGAATGAGGTCTTGCGGTATAAAGCTAGATTACAAATATTTTCTCAAAGCCTTGCAATTGGTTATAAAGAGATGTATTCTCTAGTCATGGACATCATTACTTTTCGCTACTTGGTAATTTTTTGGTAGTGTCTGAAAAACTGAGTATGTAGCTTAGGGATGTGGTCACAACATATCTCAATGGGGATCTTAATTCAGATATATACATGAGAGTGTCATAGGACATAGTTTTACCTATTTATAAGCCTTGCTCTAAACCACGGAGCTCTCATGTGATAAGATGAGCACAGAGTAACTCTAAACCATGGAGTGCTCATGTGATAAGATTGAGGCGTTCACTATATGGATTAAAGCAATCCAATCGGATGTGATACACATGCATGTCTAAGTGACTACTTTATTGGGAAAGCATACAAGAATGATAAGTTATGCCCATGTGTGTTCATTAAACGAACAAGTTCAGGATTTGCCATTGTAGTAGTCTATATTGATGACATGAACATTATTAGATCTCTTGATGAGACTAATGAGATAGTTGGCTATGTGAAATCTGAATTTGAGATGAAAGATCTAAACGAACAAGTTCAGGATTTGTCATTGTAGCAGTTTATGTCGATGACATGAACATCATCAGATCTCTGGATGAGATTAATAAGACAGTTGCCTACTTGAAATCCAAATTTGAGATGGAAGACCTTGGAAGGACTCGATTTTGCCTCGGTTTAGAGCTAGAACATGGAGTTGGTGGAATCCTTAATTATCAGTATGCTTATGTCCAAAAGATGCTTTGACGATTTAACATGGATAAATCATACCCTCTTACCACACCAATTGTTGTTCGCAGTTTGGATCCCAAAAATGATCCGTTTTTTCTGCAAGATGATGATGAGAAAATTTTGGGATATGAGGTTCCATATCTCAGTGTTATTAGAGATTTACTATATTTAGGTCAGTGCACGTGTCCAGACATTGCATTCTCCATTAACTTATTAGTTAGATTTAGATCTGCGCCTAAGCAACGTCATTAGAAATGGAGTAAAACATATCTTTAGGTACTTGAAGGGATCTATTGATTTAGGCTTTCTTTCCCTACTAAGAAACAAGAAAGAAACGAGAAATTTTTGTGGATAGAGTGCCAGAAATGCACCTATCGAATTCTAAGCATTTTGACTTGTCGAACATAGCTCTTGATCCATCGAACAAGAGTTCGTGGAAATCCATCGACCACTCGAACGAATCCCTCGACCAGTCGAAATCTGCAAGTGTTGCATCTTCTCACAGTGTAGTCTTATATTTTGAGACACCGAATAATGTGTTGGTAGGATTTTGCCTCTGACCAGCATAGATGACGTTCTCAAATTGGTTATGTTTTCACCATTGGGAACACATCGATATCTTGGAGATCTTCAAAGCAAACTCTTGTTGCTACTTCCTCAAATCATTCTGAAATCATATCTCTGTATGAAGCTGTTAAAGAGTGTGTCTGGCTTCGGTAAGTGATACACCATATTCGAGGGTTTAGTGAATTACCATCTTCTACAACTTCATCAACCTGCATCTTTGAGGATAATGTGGCTTGCATTAAGCAAATGAGGTTGGATTTCATTAATGGTTACAATACAATACACATTTCGTTGAAGTTTTTCTACAATCAACAACAACAACAGTTCTTGAATATCCATGTGAGCGAGATTGATTCTGTGGATAATGTTACGGACTTGTTCTCCAAGTCACTTCCAAAATCTACTTTTGAGAAACATGTGAAACACATTGGCATGTGAAGTTTATCTGAACTCCAAAATTGAGTTGACAATCAGAGGGAGTCATTTTGGTAGGCATCAGAGAGATTCCACATCATATGTAATTGATACGTTGCACTCTTTTTCCCTTCGACCAAGTCTTTATTTTTTCTATGAGGTTTTTGTTTACTTGACAATGTTTTTAGTGATACAACAAGTTATGCATCATATATTAGTTGCTTGACATAAGGAGGAGTGTTTAAGAAAATTATATTTTGTATCCTCCAGTGTATGTCTTGTCCTAATTAGATTAGAATAGAGATTCTAGAAATTCCTGATAATTAGGAAAGATTCATGTATTGATTATAATTCCTGTATTTAATACCTATTATCAATGAATAAAGATACCGTTTTAAAGTTTTAATTATTTTGTACTCTTCTATCTTTCAACATTTTCACCTGTAATTTAGAGAAAGTCTTATTTTCATTATTCCCCAAAGAAATTAGTATATTGCAGGTGAAAATAACTCCACCCAAACAACATTGCTTTGGTCTCAGGTATAGGCGCCCGTGCCTCTTCAGTCTTCAACCTTAGGTTTTGAAGGTATATGATTATTGACATATCTTATATGGTTACAAAACATGATTTAGAGGACTTTAAACAAGTGAACAAACAAGCAAAAAGATCAAAGATACATCATAAAGAACTCATGGGCTGTGACGACCCGAAACAGATTGAGCAGTGTCATCAGCTGGGTCCGACAGATTATGAGTTAATAGCAGATTTCCGATAATGGATTTACTCGCCTGGTTTCTTAACGACTTAATTATTGGCCGAGAATTGGAGCTGAGTCTCTTCTCGAGAGTCGTAGTACATGTGATTTCGAGTTCGTGGGCGGTTCCGGATCGTTATTTGGACGACCGAGGAATTAATTATGAATATTTGAAGTTCGGATTTAAATGGTGGGTTACTTAACGACTTAATTACCGGTCGAGAATTTGGTTTCGGCTTGTTCACGGAAGTTGTTCAGAATTTAATTTCGAGTTTGTGGGAACTTCCGGAGCATGATTTTGAGTTACGAAGATTTAGTTGCGAATATTTCTGATTATTGATTGTTTAGTCGATTTAAATATGTATTTGGTTGAATGGTTGACTTTTTATCCGATTGGCCGATGTGTTTGACCTTGGGTGATATTGGAAGAACATGTCGAGACGAGTTCGTGGCCGCGAGAATTATCGGAATCGGAGTTACGACGCGAGAGTTACAGATATTCAAAGTTCGTCGAAATGGATAATTATGAGTTTCCAAATTGGGAAAGGCTATAAATAGCAGGTTACGAAAAGGGAAAGTCAGCACTTGCCAAAAGGGTATTGACCGAGTTGACTAAGTCAACTCGGTGGGAGAAGAGGAAATGCGACAGTGCTTCACGGTGGCGACGGTGGTTGCCCGTCCGGCCACCTCCGACCACGGGGAAGGACTCGTTAGAAGCGCCTTGGCCACCCCGTCATGCCTCCAGCCTCCTTTCACGGCAAGGCTCGACGGAATGAGGGAGAAATCCGGTCAAAATGGAGGAGAAACTTGTGAATTCGGGTTCCATGTTTTACACCGATTTGAGCTACAAATTTGAGTGGGCTTTGAATCTCTCATCACTAGCAAGCTACCATGTAAGTTTGGAGTTCTAATTCATCTTGTGTATGGAGAATTTTGGGATTAAAATTTGTGGAACAATTCGGTTTTTCGTGAAATTGGATGAGTTAGAGTTTGAATTGGACTTTGTTACAGTTATGAAAGTTGCTCAGTGGGTGATTTTGAGTGGAATAGGGGTTGCTCCGCCGTGAAATTCTCCGGTCAGCAATGGCGCCGCCGTGGGCGGCGGTCAACGGCGGTCAACGGTCAAAGTTTGACTTTTTTGGACTTTCGACAAGTTGCATGTCATTTGACTCGAAATCGCGCCCCGATCGCAGTGGGGAGGTTCGTTTTTCTAGTTGAGCATCCGAATGTATAGCGAGGTATTGAGGTGTACATATACGGATTTTCGACGATTCGTCGACTTTGAATTATATGTTTATGAGAACGGTGGTTTCTCGTGATTTGTTTTGAAATGTCGAGTTATGACTTTGAATAATGGACTTTGTGAATATTCAGGGGTTCGTGATCGTTGTTTTGGCGAGGGACTTTCCGCCGGATCACGGGTTAACGCGAACTGCGTTACTCTAGTCTGTGAGTGGACAGTTTATTTTCACGGAATTATTGCGAGTCCTTTATATATGTTTTACGAACTTGAGCATGCAGTATGATTATGGTTTTACGAGCATGAGTTTTCGTACGAGATTATGTTTATATTGAGCATGTGTTATATGATTATACTTATATGTTGTTATGTTTCCACGAGTGGCCCCGTGTGATTTATACACATGCTCTATACGCGTGAGGAGTTAGAGTCTCCCTCGTGTATGTATACGTGAGGAGTTAGAGTCTCCCTCGTGTACTCGGATGCGTGAGGAGTTAGAGTCTCCCTCGTGTACCATTTGATTATTTATACTTCGACTCGCATATGATTTTATTCGTATATTTTATTTGGTGAAAGACATTTATTTTCGTCCACTCACTCTAACAGTTTTCATGTCTTTCCCCTTGGCTTTTCGATTTCCGTGCCCAGTTTGCAGTTCAGACTCTGGTGTCGCACGTCGTGGTCGGAGGCATAGTGCTCGAGCTACTTTGTTTCATCCAGTAGGTTTATTGTTCTATCTACTGTGGTATACGTATATGGTTATGTATTAGATGTCGCTCTGAGCTTTCTGTGGTATATGTTATACGATTTTATACCGGATTTCAGTAAAGTATAGATATATTTATTGATTTACTATACTGTTGATATATTGAGAAATCCGGATGGGATTGGTGCCCACGGTTTGCTTTTTGTGGAATAGGATGAAGTGTATTTTCCGCGTGCAGGTAATGGTAATTTCACGCTAGTAACGAAATTCTGCCCAAATTTCGAAAAGTTTTTGTTGGTTCGTGTTTTCGGAAGGGTTTGATTCCGATTTAGGAAGCTAAATCGGGGTTGGGTCCTTTCATGGGCTCAAGGTAAAAACATGCATATACGTACATTCACTGTTTTTCACAGAGGATACTTACATAGGTTCCTATCCCAAAAGCCCCTGCCTTCACAGATCTTTATGTTCAGGTTTATTGAATCAGCTTTTTATGAATTTGAAAACCTTTTTCAAAACATATCTAAATATCTTTAACAATATGGTGTTGGTTAAAATGAAGCTTATGTTTTATACAAAACACACTCTCACTTTACCTTGAAGATAAGAAAGATATTTTGGTAAAAAGTCTTAGCTGTCTACAGCTCAAAACCTTGCTGTAAATTTCAGTACAGCAAGTGTACTTGGCTGTGAGCTGAGTTCTCTTGGCTAGATCTTTTCCCCAACATTAAAGAAAGTTGTGTGTGGTGATCAAGTCTCAAATACATGGCTAGGATCACTTTGAGCAAAAGATCTTCCCTCCTTCCCGTGGCTATATATACACACAACAGCCCCATGTTGTAACTTGGTTGTTTTGGATGATAATCACTCTGTTTCTTCAAAACAGTTTCTAAGCTTGTGCTTATTGCTTTGTGTTGTGCTTTATGTTTGAAAGTCTACATGAAAACCCTTTCATCTCATCTACATACATCTTGCATTCCATGAGTTCTTTATGGTAGATGCAAGCAACCCAGAGAGTTTCCAAGGGAGTTAGTTGTGCGATAGCTAAGCTCATTGGTTAAACTGTTGTAAACTTTCATGTGTAAAATTCTTATTTACAAGATGGAGTATAGCTCTTAGTCTAGTGCGCGAGGCTAGATAGGATAGCACCGTTTCCTTGCTATTATCGGAACTATAGTCTTGTAAAAGTGTTCTTACACATTGGAAAGCTTTGGCCTTCAAGAGAAAGGGCAACACAGTTTTTATCCCTGATTGCAGGGTTTCTGCGAGATAAATAACATACTTTTGTTATTTGTCCTATGTACTTATAGCATCGTATGTTTACTAGGTTCATCTAATTGTCAGAATAGTTCCACATAACTATCTCTGATTATTAATCATCATACTTTTGAGAAAAAGCCGTTAAGGGTCTATTCACACCCCATCTAGGACCTTCAAGTGGTATCATAGCGACTACTAAATTCATTAGTGAGATCCTCTGTAAACCGAGAATGAACCGTGATAGAGCCTCTTCCATTAATGTTCCACCATATTTTGATGGAAGCGATTATTTTCAATGGAAGATTATGATGTTCGCATTTCTTATTTCTCAAGATGATGGGAAACAATGGAATATGGTTGACGATGGATATACATCTCCAATGGTTGCCTCAGCAGATAAACCAAGTGAGTTTATCCTGAAACCTAAAAAGGACTGGACTGAACTAGAAAAAATAAACTCCAGGATGAACATCAAAGCTTTAAACAGCATGCTCTCTGCTCTATCAGAAAAAGAGCGAAGAAGAATCCTTCACTGCCAAACTGCAAAAGATGCATGGGACTCTCTCATGACAACTCATGAAGGAAACTCAAAGGTAAGAGCTCAAAAACTTCAAAGCTTAACTCTTGATTTTGAACAAATATATATGCTTGAAGAACAATCTATTGATGATTATCATAGTCGATTACTTAGCATAACCAATCAATGTCAAGGATTAGGTAATGCTCTTGAACCTGAAAAAATTGTCTCAAAGTTTCTTAGATCAGTAAACTCCTATTTTGCACCTAAGCAACTTACCATTGAGGAATTTCATGATTTATCAACCTACTCTCTTGATGAGCTTGTTGGAAATCTGAAAACATATGAAGCTAAGAAACTAAAACCGGGAAAAAACAAAGCCATTGCATTTAGTTTGGTTAAGGAAGAATCTAAAATTGATGAACCAATGTCATACTCTGTTGAAGAATGTGCTTACCTGACTAAACAATTTGAAAAATTTATCAAGAACAGAAAACCCTTCTCTGCTTCAAAAAACTCTTCAAGAAATTTTAGTTCAGGATCTATTTCAAAAAATAGTGATGCATCAAATGATAGATCTTTTAAATCTAGTCCAAATCAAAAAGGGGATGATGAACCAAGATGTTTTGAATGCACTGGTTTGGGACACAAAGTTGCTGACTGTGCAAACAGGAAAGTTAAAACCCACAAAGTTCTTAAAGCAACTTGGAGTGATAGTGAATCTGAAACTAATTCAGAAAATGATGAAGAAATTGTTACATTTATTGCTTCAACCTTTTTGGATGAGTCCCTCGAGGATGATGAGTCCAAAGACATTTTGGATAGCAAGTATATAGAAATGTGTGATGCATCTACGTCTATGATCACTAAAATTGAAACTCTCCAACATGAGTTATCAATAAGTGAAAAGACAATAGTTGAAATTCAAGAAAATTTTTATCTGTAAAAAGTAAATGGAAATTAGAGAAATCTTGTCTTGAGAAAAATGTCAAGTGTCTTCATGAGAACTTAGAAACTCAAACCAAACTTGCATCTTCTTTAATGGAGAACAAACTTGCTCTAGAAATTGCTCTAGAAGAATCTCAACAACAGTTTGAAAAGTTCAACTTAGCTTCAGAAAAGCTAACTAAAATTTGTGGAATTGGTAAAATTGACAAAAATAAATCTGGTTTAAGGTATGAGAAAACTGAAAAATCAATACCTAAGAAACCTACTGTGTTTGTCAAAAGCAAAATTGTAGAGTCTAGCATGTCTTCTAAACCTTTTGTTCTTACATGCCATCATTGTGGAATTGTTGGACATATAAGACCACTGTGTAGAAAGCTGAGAAGAGAGCAAACAAATCCTAGAAATGATCATCAAAATACTTTGATCTC
Source organism: Geum urbanum (assembly GCA_946800695.1). NCBI lineage: Eukaryota > Viridiplantae > Streptophyta > Magnoliopsida > Rosales > Rosaceae > Geum > Geum urbanum. Next base: position 49,646,191 of record OX327001.1, on the reverse strand, counting down.
ATCTTTTCAATCTTCTTTAGAAAAGTCACTTAAAGAGTTTTCTAGGATTGCTAAGAGCCTTACTATCCCTTAAACTGTTAATCAGAAAAAGATTTCCCCTTGGGCCAAAAACAAAAAAGCAAAAGTTTCAAAGCCCTTTTCTGCTCACCAAAAACCTTGGGATCTTTGTGGAAACAGTTCAAATGATGAAATCCATGTAAGTAACTTCTCTCAGGTCATCTTTTCACCTAAAGATGATAGCAAAATTTTTGCAATATGCAATGTTACCCTTACAGCTCTTGCCAAAAGAAAGTCTGATTCATGGTATATGGATAGTGGATGCTCAAGACATATGACTGGGAACCAGAAATGGTTTACTACCATGAATTACTCTTATCCATCTGGAAAAGTTATTTTTGGTGATAGTGCTCAGGCCAATATCATTGGTTGTGGAAAAGTGAACACTCCTGGACTTCCTAACCTTGACAATGTGCTTCTGGTTAAAGGTTTAGAAGTTAGTCTTCTAACTGTAAGTCAAATGGTTGATGAACACGAATCTGTTACTTTTGATCGAGTAAAATGTCTTGTTCTTAATGGAAAAGGGAGAATCTTTATGAAGGGAGAAAGAACAAAAGAGAATTGTTACTGTGTTCCTGCAAATCAAAAATGCATCCCTGAAGTATGTTTTCGATCTCTTACATCTATAAATGCACTGGAACTATGGCATAGGCGTCTTTGGCACTTAAATCATCAAGACATTGTCAAATTGTCATCCAAAGAAGCGGTAAGAGGCTTGCCAAAACTTGTTGGGAAACCAGAAGGTATGTGTGGAGATTGTAAGGTCGATAAGTTTACTCTTACCTCTCATTCCTCTTTAAATGCTAAACCAACTTCAAATGTGTTACAATTATTACATCTTGATTTAGTTGATCCAATTGAAACTCAAAGTCTGCATGGAAAGAATTATGCACTTGTAATTGTTGATGACTTTTCAAGGTTTACTTGGGTCAAATTTCTAGCTGACAAAACTGAAACTTTTGATCAATATTTCAATCTGGCAAAAAGAATTTCAAATGAAAAACTTTCTGAAGATAAGGAAATCACTAGAATTAGATCTGATCATGGTACTGAATTTGAAAATGCCTTATTTCGTGATTATTGTGATAAATATGGTGTTTTTCATGAATTCTCTGCACCAATCACTCCTCAGCAAAATGGCATTGTGGAAAGAAAGAATCGTGTTCTTGTTGAAATGGGAAGAGCTATGATTAACTCTGCTGATCTTCCTCATTCCTTTTAGGAAGAAGCAATATCTAATGCTTGTTATACTATAAATAGAGTTATTTTCAGGCCAGGAACAGATATGACTCCATATGAACTTTGGAGAGGAAGAAAACCAAACATCTCACATCTCAAAGCTTTTGGAAGCATCTGCTTTATTTATAATGACAGAGATTACCTCACCAAGTTTGATCCAAAATGTGATAAAGGAATTTTTCTTGGATATGCCACGAATAGTCGGGCATATCGAGTGTACAACAAAAGATCATGCAAAATCATGGAAACAGTAAATGTTGCTATTGATGATGGTCCTACTTATACTCATATATCCTCTTCTGATAAACAGGTTGTCTCTGAAGCATCTCATACACCTGAGAAGGAAACTCTCATTGATGATCAGAATCCCATATCAGATGATGATGGAAATGAACGTGAACATGAATCATCTCATGAAAGCGCAGGGATAGATGAGACCCTAGCCATCCAGCCTCTACACAGATCAGGAAAACGTCAAGTCAAGAAAGATCATTTGACGTCTGATATTATTGGTAATGCCTTCGAACCAATGAGGACCAGAAGTACATCTCAAGGGTTTGTAAGCAATTTCTCATTTCTTCAATCCTTCCTTACCCTTTTTCGAAAAGACATCAACCTCATATCTCACCTTGGTTTTGTTTCTACTATTGAACCAAAAAACATCAAAGAAGCATTATGTGATGTTGAATGGATTAGTGCTATGCAAGAGGAGTTAAACCAATTTGAAAGAAGTGATGTATGAGAATTAGTTCCAAAGCCTAGTAACAAAAATGTCATTGGAACTAGGTGGGTCTACAAAAATAAAACTGATGAAAAAGGAACTATAACTCAGAACAAAGCTAGACTAGTAGCTCAAGGATACAATCAAATTGAGGGATTAGACTTTGATGAAACCTTTGCACCAGTTGCAAGGTTAGAATCAGTAAGACTCTTGTTAGCCATTTCGTGTCATTTAAAGTTCACCTTATACCAAATGGATATTAAGAGTGTTTTTCTCTATGGGGATATTAAGGAAGAAGTTTATCTTAAGCAAACTCCAGGCTTTCCTAATATTAGTCATCCTGATCATGTCTATAAATTGAAAAAAGCAGTGTATAGACTCAAGCAATCTCCGAGAGCTTGGTATGACAAGTTATCCTCATATCTTATCAATAATGTATATGTTATAGGTTCCATTGACAAAACTCTCTTTGTTAAAAGCACCTCTAAGCATGTTATGCTTGTTCAAATTTATGTTGATGATATCATCTTTGGTTCCACTTGAAATGTCTTAGTAAAAGATTTTACTACTACAATAGAGAAAGAATTCAAAATGAGTCACTGTGGAAAACTAAGCTATTTCTTAGGCTTGCAGGTACAGCAAAAGGAAGATATTCTATATATTTCTCAAACCAAGTATGCCAATGATTTGGTAAAAAAGTTTGGAATGGAATCTTCTTCTCCCGTTCGGAACCCAATGGGAACAAGATGCAAAATCAATGCTGATCTAGCTGGAATTGATACTTATCCTACACATTATAGGAGCATGATTGGTAGCCTTTTGTATCTTACTGCAAGTAGACCTGACATCTGCTACAACATTGGTGTCTGTGCTCGTTACCAAGCAAATCCCAAAGAATCTCATGTTAAAGCTGTTAAACGTATCATTCGATATGTTTCAGGAACAACTGATTTTGGTATTATGTATTCAACTGACTCTAATATTGAAATTGCAGGATATTCAGACTCTGACCGGGCTGGTGATGCCACTGACAGAAAGAGTACTTCAGGAGGAAGTTTCTTTGTTGGAAATAATCTCGTGTCATGGCATAGCAAGAAGCAAAATTGTGTCTCGCTATCCACTGCCCAAGCAGAATACATCGCAGCTGGAAGTTGCTATACTCAAATGCTATGGATGAAGCATATGCTTCATGATTATGGATTTCCACAAGGTACACTTACTCTATTTTGTGATAACACAAGTGCCATAAAAATTTCAAAAAATCCTGTGTTACATTCTAGAACCAAGCATATTGAAATTAGGTACCATTTTATCAGAAGCTTGGTAGAAGAAAACTTGCTTGAAATGACTTTTATCCCCACTGAAAATCAGTTAGCTGATTTGTTTACCAAGCCCCTTGACAACCTTCGCTTTGAAAGTCTATGTAAGGCAATTGGTGTTTGTTCTACATTACAATAAACTCTTTATATGTCTATATATATAATAAAATAAACAAAAAAAAAGGTTTTCCTTATTTACCATATATCTAGATATTACAGTTTTCATGAAATTGTATCACAAAGGGATATTGTTTATGGCCTCCTCTTTTACAACTTGTTTGATTCATAATAAAAATAATAATTATATGATCAATGAAGTATGTCTCAAAAAAAAATGTCAGTCCATCTTTGATTTGAACATGATATACATAGTATATGCATAAAAGCCCCAAACATTGATCAATCGTGGGTGCCAATCAAAAGAGGATCCCTGAAATTCATTCTATTCTCAAATGAGTTCGAACTTGTTATCCCTTGAGTGTCATTGTTACACATATTGCCCTTTCGAGCATCTGCTCAGGGAATCAATGATAACATTTCTCGTTACATGAACTTAAGAGAACGATTTTTCATATGGACATAAAGCAATGCAAATGAAAGCATTAAAGAGACTCATAAGAAATACAATCAAAAAAAGGGTGTGCTACATTTCTTCATTCATGACAAACACTCAAAAGTTGTGTTACAAAATATTCCTTGAAAGACCATGATTTATATCCAAACAATGTGGTATATATTTTTATGAATACTCATATATTTAGTATATTTCACTTAATTACTCATATCCTTAGGGGGAGTATTCAATGTCTTGAACAAAATCACCAATTTGCTTTATCAATTTGTATTTTCAAAGCTAAAAGTTGTCAAGCCATATTTTCAGCTAACTTGATTGATTTCTGATGTTGTACTTACAACTAACTTGGGATAAAGATCACTTCTAGTTCTCAAAGCTTACAGCTTGGTTACTAAAAGGTTACACATAACCTTGATCTAGTTTGGTTTAGTTTGCTTTAGTGAAAGCTGTCCATTAAGTGGACTTTGTACTTATTCGGGCTGATTGGTTTAAACAATTGGACTTGGGCCAGCTTGAAATGTACTTTGAATTGAAAGAAAGTACTTTCTGTTTCAGCTAGTGTACTTTGCCTTCTTCTCCTTCATTTCAGCTCGTTCCCAAATCATCACCAGTCACTTCTAGTGTACTCTGCTGCCTCACTCTGCCTCCATCCCGATTACACACTGTGCTTTCAAATCCCAAGCCTTCTTTCTACATAAGCAAACCAAATCTAGGGTCCTTGATTCACTAATTCAAAGTATCAATGGCTAGAACCAAGAGACCAAGCATTCCTCTCCCAAACCCTATTCGGCAATCACCTCGGCTTAACACTTCCTCCTCCATGAAACCTACTGGAAGCTATCGTGAATCCTTCGATTCCCCTCCATCTCAAGCTGATCATCACAATCCAAAACCCCACATCCTTACTCCTCCATCCTTCTCCACCGAAACTGTCCACAGTGATGACCGTTGGGAGATTTCCGGTGATCCGGCATTGCATGCAGCCACTCATAGTCAAGCTTCCTTGGCTAACTCAAAGAAACGAAAAGGAATAGATGCAGGAGATGGTTTGACGGCAAAGGTTTTGAAAGAACCATCACTATCTCATGATGAGTCACCACCTTCAAACATCACTAAGGGAAATCGAGGAGAGCAACCTGCTCAGTCATCCCCCATGAATCCAAGTGTGTTCCCTTTCTAGCCACCAGGGACCAAATGGTTCAAGCAAACTGCAAGGAAGAAAGTTGAATTCAAGCAGCGTCGTACTGCCCCACTTGCTTCTCCTAGTCCGATTGGAGTTTCTCCTCCGTCTTCCAAGGACAAAGGCAAGACTCCGGTGACTACTTCACCTTCTGCCTCCAAAAAGCCCTCGGGTGTCAAGCCACAATCTGCTCCAAAGAAGCCCTCTGGCTCCTCCAGCAAAGCCCCTCTTCCTCCAAAGAAAAGGACCCCTGAGGTATCTACTCTACATATTCCTCCCTTAGGTCGATTTACATCCTCACAAGCTAGGACTCTCTATGTGACAATTACTGCCTCACGTCCCATTGTTTATGAGAGACCTATAAAATTTGATGGATTGCCCTCTGCATGTTTTGAACTCATTGAACAATTTGGATGGGTAGAAGCTTTAGCCTCTTTACCAAGTGTCAATTTGTCTCTTGTCAAGGAATTTTATGCCAATTTCTCGACTGAAATTTCTGGAAAAGTCAAAATCTTAAACACCTCTCCAATCATTGTTAAAGTTTGTAATCGTGATGTTGATATCTCACCTGCAAAAATAAGGGAAGTCCTGTCTCTCCCCTTAACTGAAAAACATGTGTTGAAAAAGATTAGAGCTTTTACTTCAGCCTTAACTCTCGAACAGTTAGCCAAACAGTTATACTCAAGTCCTCACATGTCATCTTGGGTTGGTTCTTACTTGAGCAGTCAATTCATGTCTGAATTTCACAAATTCTTAGGCTTTCTGGTTAGATCATTGATAGTTCCTACTACTCAGTCCTCTAAAGTGTACTTTAAACAAGCTTCTCTCATGGCTTACATCCTTTCCTCTGAACCTACACTTCCTATTGAGTATTACATATTCCAATCCATTTGGGAAGCTGCTGTCACTAACCAAAATAAAAGGGGCAAGTCCCTTGTTTTCCCTGCTGTGATTACGAAGCTATGTACAACTTCTGGTGTTTTTGTCCGGGATGATGATATAATGGCCACTGAACCAGTGCCCATTGACAAAACCACACTCACCAAGTCTACCAGCCAATCCTCTGTGTATGTAGAGCCAATTGAGTATACCTTTCTTAAGAAAGAAGTCAAAGAGCTGATTGCTCAAGGCATCATTGATACCAAAGAGGCTGTGCTTGCTAAACTTGCCAAATATCTTGGCACTGTTGGTTCAACTCCTACCAATGGCTCGGGCACATCTAGGAAAGTTCCTGAAGAGTCAGATGATGATTCTGAAGAAGCCATGGGAGAAGGTAACTCGGATGAGGACAAAGATGAGGAAGACTTTGAAAAAGAAGATGGAGCTGATGATGATGATGAAGATGATCCCGAAGAGGACGATGCTTAGGATGGTGAAGATGAAGACTGATTTTTCATCTTGCTCTTGTTTTTTATGCTTTCTAGGACCATGCTATATTAAGCTCTGCTTTTGAATGCTACTGGTTTTTACGAGATGCATTTTTGGTTGGTTTGCATCTGTCGTACCCTTTGTCATTCTGTGACAAATAGGGGGAGAAACCAGATAAGACTAAAAGAGCTTTGTAGTTTTATCTTTGTAATTTCAGACTTATTTGGTTTAACTAATATGTCTATACATGTTGTTACTTCAAAGCTGCTATTATTCTCATATGTTCCTATTTGTTGCTTCACTTATGTTTTGTCTTAAGGTTTTTGTGTAGGTACTCATCAAAAGGTACTCTTCAATGAAAACTTCTACAAAGAGATTGATATCTCTTAAACATAAGTTTTAGTAAAAATATGTGTTTTGTCTAAGAATGTGAAAGGGGGAGATTGAAGGTATATGATTATTGACATATCTTATATGGTTACAAAACATGATTTAGAGGACTCTAAACAAGTGAAGAAACAAGCAAAAAGATCAAAGATACATCATAAAGAACTCATGGGCTCAAAGTAAAAACATGCATACACTACCAACATAAACACTTTAGGCAACGAATTTGAAAACAACGCGCAACGAGGTGGTAAATTCGTTGCCTATAGTATACTATAGGCAACGACAAGGGTTTTCGTTGCCTATAGTATACTATAGGCAACGAACTCGTTGCCTCTTGATGAAAAATCGTTGCCTAATGTTTGATTTATAGGCAACGAAAAAAATCGTTGCGTAAACCCTAAACCCTATACTATAGGCAACGAGTTCGTTGCCTATTGAAGTGAAATCGTTGCCTAATGTTTGATTTATAGGCAACGAAAAAAATCGTTGCCTAAACCCTAAACCCTATACTATAGGCAACGAGTTCGTTGCCTATTGAAGTGAAATCGTTGCCTAATGTTTGGTTTATAGGCAACGAAAAAAATCGTTGCCTATGCAAATCGTTGCCTAAAGTATGGTTTTTCGTTGCCTATAGTTTAATAGGCAACGAAAAACAATATAGGCAACGAAATAGTAATTCGTTGCCTATAATTATTATTATATCAGATCTAGCCAGCAGCTCCTCCATTCAAATCAAAATCGGTGGAAAAATCTGAAACGTTCTGGAATCGCCAGTGCATTTCAGGATGGACAAGAGTTGGATGAGGCTGGATAGAACTGATGCAAGATATGGGCAGGGAATTAGGAGATTTCTGGAATTTGTGGCGGCTAATTGTGGAGAGTTGCCAGTGCATTATTGTCCATGTAAACAATGTCGGTGTCGCGGCAATCGTTGTCCCATTGCTACAGTTGAGCGACACCTTCATAGAAACGGATTTTGGAATAAGTACACCCGTTGGATTTATCACGGTGAAGCAACAGCAGCCGATCCGCATGATCATGGACAATTTGCTGATACTGCGAGTTCATCCAATTATGATCCCACCAGGAGGTTCATCGACGATATGTTTCCTCATGAGAGCGGTGTATTTCATGATTCTCAAGCACCCGTATATGTTCCTCCAGAAGTTGAGAATTTCCCTCACATTGAGCCAGTCCAGCCATTACCTAGAGTTTATGTCAACACACGTGGTATGGACAAGTACCACAACCTGATTCAGATGCATCAAACTCCGTTGTACCACAGATGTCCTAAGACAGTCCTTGAAAGTGTGATGGCAGTGATGCAGCTAAAAGTGGAGACCAAGAGCACCGTGGCAGCGGTCGATAGGTGGCTTCAGTTGACTGGTGATCTGCTGCCCCCCGGTCATCGTCTTCCCCCCACTCATCGTAAGATACGACATGTCCTCAAAGATCTTGGACTTTCCTACACCAAGATTCACGCATGCATGTATGATTGCGTTCTCTTTTGGGGTGTAGACGATGACGGGAAGGATCTATCAAAGCTTGATTACTGTCCGGTGTGTGGTACGGAAAGGTGGAAGTACACTCCTGCAGGAAACAAGAAAGCAGTGAAGATACTTCGGTATTTCCCACTTATTGATAGGCTGTAAAGGTTGTTCATGTGTGCATTCACTGCGAAAGCTATGAGATGGTGGGTTGAGAGGACTTCGCCTGACGATGATGTCCTTAGACACCCTGTTGATGGTCAGGCTTGGAAGCACCTGGTGAATGTGTTTTCTGATTTTGCAGCTGAAGTCCGAAATGTTTGGCTGGGGCTATCGACTGACGGATTCAACCCCTTCGGCAACATGAGTCAGAAGTACAGCATATGGCCCGTTATATTGGTACCGTACAACCTTCCTCCGTGGATGTGCATGAAGAAAGAATATAATATGCTGACTCTGTTGATTCCAGGGCCGGGTTATCCAGGAAAGTGTCTGGATGTGTACATGAGGCCATTGATTATGGAGCTTCAGCAATTGAGTACAGTTGGTCATCCCACTTACGACAGGTTTAAAAATGAGATGTTCCGAATGCGTGCTATGCTTGTGGGCACAATCAGTGATTTTCCAGGTCGAGGGATGTTGTCGGGAAACCCAACCAAGGGGTACAGGGCCTGTCCAGAGTGCATGACTGCCATGTTTGGACAAGCTCATTGCTCGAAGATTGTCCATATGCGTCACCGATGTTGGCTTCCACGACATCACCCATTTCGCCAGGACGCCCAGGCTTTTGACGGCACTGTAGAAGAAGGTCTGCAACCCATGGGATGGACTGGAGATGAAATCTTAGAAGTCCTGAATGAGTATAATTTTGGGCCATTGAGCAATCATCCTGAGGTTGTTGCGACTATACCGAAGATACCAGACAGGTATAAGTTATGGACCCACAAGAGCATCTTCTGGGAACTCCCGTACTGGCGGATGTTGCCTATCAGGAACTATCTAGATGTCATGCACATAGAGAAGAATGTGTGTGAAAGTGTGGTGGGCACCGTTCTAAATTGGCAAGGTAAAACCAAAGATGGCCCTAAAGCTCGCGTTGATTTGGAAAAAATGAAACTGCGGGAACATCTGTGGTTGAAAAAGAAGGGGAGAAAGATGCCCCAAGCTCCTTACACGGTCACGCGTGACGAGAAGCATGAAATTTTTGTGTGGATGGCTAACGTCCAGTATCCTTATGGGTTTGCTGGAAATATAAGTCGGTGTGTTAACTACAGGGACAATAAGATTTATGGATTAAAGAGTCATGACTGCCATGTACTACTTCAACGCCTCTTCCCTATTATGATTCGAGGGTACTTTGATGATGAGGTGGTAGAGCCGTTAGTGGCGCTGTCAAGGTTCTTTCAAAAGTTATGCACCAGAGAAGTGAAAATGTCAGACCTCGAAGAAATGCGAAAGGACATCATTTTTATCATGTGCAAGTTGGAGAGGATTTTCCCCCCAAATTTCTTCGACATCATGCCTCACTTGATGATGCATCTTCCCGAGCAATTGATGCTCACCGGTCCCGTTCACTACACTTGGATGTATCCAATGGAGAGGTATATACCTTGCATTTGTATGATGTTTGCTAATTAAGTCTTTATATATTAATTTATTCTTGTTCTACGTACAACAATAATAACAAGCTGTTTTCATCTTTGTAGACAACTGGGAGACTACAAAGGGTATGTACATAATACATCTGCACCTGAAGGGTGTATCGCCGAAGCATATCTTGCGCACGAGTGCGTAACGTACGTCAAACTGTATTTGGGAGCGCTTGAGGACCCACATTCGAATATGTCGGTAGATGAACCCCAGTTCAACCTTTCTGTAGTCTCTAATGATGTTTACCCACAGAGTAGGTTGCACGGGGAGTGGGAGTTGACACCATATGAGTTAGACATTGCACACTGGTGTGTACTCATTAATTGTCAAGAAGTTAAATATTGGAAAGACACACACCTTGGAAGTCCACAGGTTCGCGGGGATGTTGCGTACCACAACCGGACCTTTGCAAATTTTTTTGGCACATGGGTGAGTATATATTCATTTAGTCATAATATATATGACGTGTAAAAGCAAATTGTGACGGTTATTTATATGAAATGTTGTATCTAATGTTGACGGTTATTTGTTTCAGATGAACTATGTAGAAGATGATGGTTACCCACAATGGTCACACGCATTGAGGCTCTTGGCTATGAAACCTATATCATCAAAAGTTTACGCGATGTGTAGGGTCAATGACGTGAAATTTATGTGTCAAGAAAGAGACAACAGGGTGAAGACACAGAATTGTGGGGTAATGGTGCATGGTGGGGATAACGACCCTGACTACTACGGTGTACTCCATTCAGTGGTTGAACTCATGTATGGTGAGCGCATGAAAGTTTACTTGTTTAAGTGCAGATGGTTTGATACTCGTCTGGAGAACGTTCGCATCGATCAGTATGGATACATTTCCGTGAATACTGCCACAAGCTGGTATGAGGAGGATCCTTTCGTTCTTGCCACATCGGTCAAACAAGTGTTTTACCTTGACGATCTTATGAACAGACCCCCGTGGAAAGTAGTAAACCATATGCAAGCTAGGAATGTGTACAGTGCTGCCACACTTGGTGAGAATGAAGATGACGAAGAAGTTGCAGCATACCAAGAGGGAAATGGAATTGACATTCCGGAATCCGATACAATTCGCCTTAATAATGTTCGACCTGGTATTGTGGTTCAAAATTCTGGAGCAGCACTTCTAAATGTTAATCCAAATGACTTTGATGAAGACTCGAGTGACGAGGACGAGGAGCGACACCTATTACCAGACTTCAACTATCAAACTGCGTCAGACTCTAGCGATGATTCTGATTCTGATTATCAGCCTTAGTTAGAGATGTAATTGAGTATAGTCTTCGAGCTTGGTTCACCCTGGTTCACCTTGAATTGGTTCACCCTGGTTCAGCTTGGTTCACCCTGGTTCACCTTGAATTGGTTCACCCTGGTTCAGCTTGGTTCACCCTGGTTCATCCTGTGAACTTGAATGGCTATGTAGACTTTATGAATTTCGTTGCTTATAAATTGAAGTTCGTTGCCTTTAATAATGAATTCGTTGCCTATACTATAGGACACGAAAATTTCGTTGCCTATAGTATAGGCAACGAAATTTTCGTTGCCTTTAACATTGATTTCGTTGCCTTTGATATTTGTGTCGTTGCCTATAGTATAGGCAACAAAAATTTTTTCTTGCCTTTAATATGGATTTTGTTGCCTATACTATAGGCAACGACACAAATCGTTGCCTAAAGTATTGGTATCGTTGCCTAAAGTCCTCCTCGTTGCCTAAAGTATAGGCAACGACACAAATCGTTGCCTAAAGTATTGGTATCGTTGCCTAAAGTCCTCCTCGTTGCCTATACTTTAGGCAACGATTCTCCCATTCGTTGCCTATAATAGGTTGAATAAATGACCCAGTCGCGACCAGATTTCTGCCCTCGCCCTCGCCGCAACGACCGCCGCCGCACCTATTACTCTCGCTTGAGTATATATTCTGCCCTCTCCCGAATATAGGTTCGCATTCTCTCATGATTCTCCTTACTTGAATATATAAACAACGTGATTTAGGTTGATTTTAGTTGGATTTGTGTTGGATTTGTCTTGTGATTTATGTTAGGTTGTGTTGGATTTGTGTTGGATTTAGGTTAGGTTGATTTTAGTTGGATTTGTGCTGTTATTTAGTTTGTATTGTTGAATTTAGGTTTTATTTAGGTTTGATTTTGGTAAGGATGATGAACTATGTTGGATTGTTGATTTAATTAGGTTGGGATTATATTGTGGATTAGAGGATTTAATTTGGTTATTTAGTTTATGTAAGGTGAATTGGGAATATAAGTGTGATTTTAGTTTGGTTATTTAGTTTAGGTAATTAGAATTGGGAATAAGTGTGATTTTAGTTTGGGTTGTTCATTTTAGTTAGACAAAATTTAAATTTAGGTTAGTGTTGCCTCAATTGTAAGCTATTCATTATGTTATTTTGTTGCAGACATTAATAAAAATGTCGGTGTTCAAAAGATTGATTCCCGGGAAAAGTGGGAAACAGAAAGGAGCTTCCTCCTCGTCACCTCAAGGAGCGACACCTCAAATGTCCTCCGGGTTGAACCCTCAAGGACCCAGGAGTGGGTCTAGGTCCGTTGGTCAGAGTGCTGGAAGCACCGTACCGGACAGTCTTGAGACCGTCTATGTACATTCCAATCGTCACCTCCAACTATATACAGCATCCCAGGATCCCCAAGGTCCACGTCACTCGGTGTCTCATGAACGACCCTCCCGCAACAGCAGCCGAAACTCCACCACGGAATCCGGTCGTCACTCAGTCAGCAGCGAACGCCCAAATAGTACGAGGGTACTATGGCCAAACCAGCAGGACCCACCGCGTATGCCACCTCTTCCTCCCAATCCGGCGACGCCACACCCTAATTCCGGATCATCTGGGCCATCCGGCAGTGCATCCCGCACGGATTCTGTGCACTTATGCCCGCCGAGGGACTTGTTCTTCCCTACGGTTATTCCGAAGATACCTCAGCTCGACCCTAACAACGTGGCCATATATGATGAGGACCCGTTCACGACGCCTGAGGAAGCATACACATATGAGCCGTTCTCTCAACCTCTGTTGAGTGTGAGGGTTAAGGGCCAGCTCACTTACGAGAATGGTAAGTTTATGTTCTTTTAGTAGATACAGTACATTAAATTAGGTTCTATTTCTTAATTTCCTTCTTTTGTACCGTGTCTTAGGCACCGTCGTCAACCCTAAAGCTAAAGCGAGCAGAGGTACCACAACCGGGAAGGGTATTGAAGATCGAGTTGGTGACAATCGGGCTCATATTGATTATGAGGACGATGGCTCGGCTATCGAGTATTCTGACAAAGGGATGTATGCTAGCCAAGCAGGATTTGTCATACGTGATTTCGTCCCGATGTTGTGGGACTCGTGGGGTTCAGTTGATGCTCAAGTGAAGGCCCGAGTGCATAATGCACTGTCGGTGAGTTAAATTTACATTAATTTGTCATAAAAATATGGGCATTCTTATTATTATAAGCCACCAAACATACATATTTATGAGGCTAATTATGTATACGTGTATTGCAGCAATGGTTTATTATTGACGATCGGCTGAAGCAGCCCGGGGGGTGGTGTGAACGAAAGCTCGCGTCTAGGTGATGTGATTTTGGATTTATATAAGGCTAAGTATCCTGAATACGTTAGATTTGTGAATATAAAGTGTTGGTTATATGATATTTTTGTTGCATCAATATAGGTATCGAGAGTGGAAGTCCCACTTGAAGACGTTCTGGGAGGAGAACATAGATAAAGGCCGAAATGGCACTCCAAGTGAGTTCAGATACCGGGAGTACGAGTGGAACTGGCTTATAGCCCACTGGAAGCATCCCAAACTTGTGGTATGCACATGAATTGATTTGCGTACCTAAATCTAAACTAATATTATTATTATTAATTTACCTACATTTTATGATATATTATTTTATATACGCAAGAGGTAGTAGGTAAATCTCTATCTATGTTATTAATTTAATAAGTAGGTAAATCTCTAATATATTGTGTAGGTAAATTAAATGGGTTGGATTTTAATCAAAAAAATTAATGTTGCGAGAATATTCTCTAATTTATGCTATATATATAATTGGCTAATAATTGTGCACATTTTCTTATGGTCACAAGCACATTTCGAAACAAAATGCTAAAAACCGAGCGCAGAACGTGAACCCACATCATTGCGGTTCCCGAACGTATGAGAGATGGACTCGTCGTGGGGCAAGGTTGGAACCAGAGACCGATCCTCTCGTGTATTCCATCCGACATGGGTATCCGAACAACCCTGAATATGTTGTAAGTATCTAATAAATATTTGTCCATATTTGATACATCTCATGTTTAATTAATTCTTGTATTTTACTCAATTATTAATGCGTCACCGATTTTGCATTGTCTATTAGGAGAGATTGGTTGAGTCGATCCCGAAGGTGCGTGCTAAAGTAGCTCGAGAGCTGCATCAGGGGTGCACGGAGGAGGAGGTGACCCAGTATGCATCTCAGGTTGACCACATGACGCCCATTAATGCGGCGAGGTGCGTGTCAGATGCGCTTCCCGTTGGAAAGAACAAGTTTTGGGCCAAGGGGATGGGTTACAGAGGAAATGGAGTCTTGAAGATGACTCCAGAATTCTCCAGAGGGTCCAGCAGTTCTAGGTCGTCCGGCCAACAAGAACAGATTCGGAGGCAGGAGGAGCAGATTCGGAGGCAGGAGGAGGAGTTGGAGGAGATGAGGCGTGCCAGGAAAGCCATGGAGCAGGAAAGAGCCCGTGAGAAGGAGCAGCACGACCAAATGTGGGCATTCTTTCAATCTCAGCAACCTCGGGGGGCTTCGCAGCCGCACCCACAGACTCAGCCAAATCTGTTCACGCCTACAGCACAGCCGCAGTATTTTGGGGGTCACCAGCAGCCGCCGTTATATGGGGACCACCAGCAGCCGCCGCAGCAGCATCAGTTTTTTGGGGACGCCGAGCCGCCGCAGCAGCATCAGTTTTTTGGGGACGCCGAGCCGCCGCTGCAGCATCAGTTTTACAGGGGTGACGACCAGCAGGAGGGTTCACACGAGGACTTCCTCAATTGTGTTAACTTTGATCAGTAACACGTAGCTAGTTTTTGATTTAGGTTGGAATGTGTACGCTTTTGTGGTTTGAAATGTAAATGTTGCAGATTCTGGAATTGGGCCCAATCCAGAATCAAGTATTTTTTTTTAAAATAACACAAGCTATAGGCAACGAATTGGTCCAATTTCGTTGCCTATAGTTTGCCACCAAAAAAAATTTCAAACTATAGGCAACGAAATTGGACCAATTTCGTTGCCTATAGTTTGCCACCAAAAAAATTTCAAACTATAGGCAACGAAATTGGTCCATTTCGTTGCCTATAGTTTGCCAGAAATACAACAATTCAAACTATAGGCAACGATGTTCTTGACTATAGGCAACGAAATTCTTAAGTATAGGCAACGAAGTCGTTGCCTATAGTTTCAAAGTTGGTCAAAGTTGACCTGTTGGTTTAGCGTTTAGGCAACGATGAAGTCGTTGCCTATAGTGAAACTATAGGCAACGATTCACTCTAGTCGTTGCCTATAGTACAAAACCCTAACCCCTAAACCCCGAACTATAGGCAACGAATCGGTTTAAAAATCGTTGCCTATAGTATAGTCAACGATGAAAAGGCAACGACGGTATAGGCAACGAATTTTCGTTGCCTATACTTATAGGCAACGATTTTTAAACTATAGGCAACGATTTTAAACTATATACATTCACTGTATTTCACAGAGGATACCTACATAGGTTCCTATCCCAAAAGCCCATGCCTTCACAGATCTTTATGTTCAGGTTTATTGAATCAGCTTTTTATGAATATGAAAACCTTTTTCAAAACATATCTAAATATCTTTAACAATATGGTGTTGGTTAAAATGAAGCTTATGTTTTATACAAAACACACTCTCACTTTACCTTGAAGATAAGAAAGATATTTTGGTAAAAAGTCTTAGCTGTCTACAGCTCAAAACCTTGCTGTAAATTTCAGTACAGCAAGTGTACTTG
The DNA here is from genome assembly GCA_946800695.1 of Geum urbanum. NCBI lineage: Eukaryota > Viridiplantae > Streptophyta > Magnoliopsida > Rosales > Rosaceae > Geum > Geum urbanum. Next base: position 49,630,157 of record OX327001.1, on the reverse strand, counting down.
GCTGTGAGCTGAGTTCTCTTGGCTAGATCTTTTCCCCAACATTAAAGAAAGTTGTGTGTGGTGATCAAGTCTCAAATACATGGCTAGGATCACTTTGAGCAAAAGATCTTCCCTCCTTCCCGTGGCTATATATACACATAATAGCCCCATGTTGTAACTTGGTTGTTTTAGATGATAGTCACTCTGTTTCTTCAAAACAGTTTCTAAGCTTGTGCTTATTGCTTTGTGTTGTGCTTTATGTTTTAAAGTCTACATGAAAACCCTTTCATCTCATCTACATACATCTTGCATTCCATGAGTTCTTTATGGTAGATGCAAGCAACCCGAAGAGTTTCCAAGGGAGTTAGTTGTGCGATAGCTAAGCTCATTGGTTAAACTGTTGTAAACTTTCATGTGTAAAATTCTTACTTACAAGATGGAGTATAGCTCTTAGTCTAGTGCGCAAGTCTAGATAGGATAACACCGTTTCCTTGCTATTATCGGAACTATAGTCTTGTAAAAGTGTTCTTACATATTGGAAAGCTTTGGCCTTCAAGAGAAAGGGCCACGCAGTTTTTATCCCTGATTACAGGGTTTCTGCGAGATAAAAAACATACTTGTAATTGTGTTATTTGTCTTATGTACTTATAGCATCGTATGTTTACTAGGTTCATCTAATTGTCAGAATAGTTCCACATAACTATCTCTGATTATTAATCACCATATTTTTGAGAAAAAGTCGTTAATGGTCTATTCACACCCCTTCTAGGACCTTCAGGTTTGTTCTATCTTAATGCATTTCCTCTTGTCAAAAATACAAATGTCTGAGTTACGAGAATAATAATGCTCTAAAATTTGACAATTAGGCCAAAGATAGAGGAGTGATTCTACAATGTGATGTCCAAGTGATGTACATGTCCTAACTTTTTCTCCCATGTGTCTTATACATGTCAAAATTAATGTAAAATTTAACATTCACACGATTGAGTAGCACACCGAAGATTCACTCTAAAATGTAGAAGAGGGTAAGAGCATCTTCGATATAGGGCTACAGCTTGTTGGATGCTCTAAGAATCGAACGTGATACAGATAATGGCATTTTTGACACTTAGACAGACGCACGACTCTATCTCTATCTCTCCCTCTCCCTCTCCCTTTTAAAAATATGCCAAATGTATGGACCATGTTATTTTCCTTTTTCCAGAATAACAGATTCTTCTCGTAGGTTCCCACTCTTTTGACTCTCCTCCTTTCTTTCCTTCTTCAACACAAACAAGGCCACTTGAGCAACGCGATCCCGCGTTCCACGTGTATAACTCCACGTTTCAACGGCTTCTATTTAACCATGGGTAAGACAATTTGTGGTTCAGACAACCAGACGTGCCTGGATGACTCTCGACGCACTATATATAAACACACGCCGGAGGACTCCGAGAACATCTCATCCTGATCGTTCTTGTTGCTCCTTCTTCTTCGGGTAAGGTTTGTTTCTCCAGCAAACCCTTACCCACTTTTCAATCTCTGTTCTTCAGGTATGCTTTCTCACATGTTTAAATTCATTGGCCAGCTAGCTCCGGCCTCTTGATCCCATGTTATATATGTTGATTAATTAATACTAATTATGATCGATGAGAATACTCTAATATTGTTTATCCTTTTGTGATGTTATGCTTGAGTCAGCTGTCTTCTTCTGGTCCTGGTCACCGGGAGAACATAGCGGAATCAAGTGTAGGAGAACATTATATTCTCAGTTTTTTTTTTTTTTTTTGTATTTGGCTTCTGATAGAGGGAGGTTAATTTGAATGGTCGATCGTACCATTCGTACGTGTTACACTATTGCATCAGGCTAGGACTTGTGGCTAGCTTCACCTTATATATGCATGTATAAGCTAATCAATCGTATATATAGACTATAGTTTCGATTAGCTCTAGGTTTACAGTTTGAACTAAATCCTGGTACTAATGTCTAACATGGCAATAGTTTTTCAGTTATTACATATGGGTACGTAAGCAAATCATGCTTTGTTGCTTAGTTTTGTTAGCCTGAATGTCTCATCAACCGGGAACAATCTACTAATACGATTCTTTTTTTCTCTCATACGTTAAGAGACTAAGAGCTAGTTTTGGTAAAAAAGTAAAAGTCAAACAGTAATTTTTTTGAACATCATATGCTTTGAAACGTGCATTGTATATGCTTTTGAGTGTCTAATGACATAATTTGTCAAAAAGTTGATTTTCTCGTGTTACCTAGATTGCCATGGGTTAGGTGCATCACTTGCATGTGATCTGGATTATTGATACGTAGTTTTCGTGGAACGTTTGCAGCTACATTTGTACGGTTAGAGAGCTACAAAGCAAAGTACATTTATGGTTGAGTTAGACGTTGTGATCCCGAGTGCTTTTGATCCATTTGCGGAAGCGAAAGACGCCGACGCCCCCGGGTGCAAGGAGTATGTGCATATCCGTGTGCAGCAAAGGAATGGAAAGAAGTGTCTGACAACCGTTCAAGGGCTGAAGAAGGACTTCAGCTACGAGAAGATACTCAAAGATCTCAAGAAAGAGTTTTGCTGCAACGGCAATGTGGTTCAAGACAAAGAGCTAGGCAAGATAATCCAGCTCCAAGGTGATCAGCGTAAGAACGTCGTCCAGTTCTTCGTTCAGGCAAGGATTGTGAAGAAGGAGCAAATCAAGATCCATGGTTTTTGATGCATCTTATTCATGCATGTCGACGTTTACAGTTGACTTGGCATAGTTAGTGCATCTCATATGTGTGTGATGCTTTTTTTTTGGTGTTGTATGATGCTGCTGTATTTGATAGGCTGATCGATAAGCGATATAAATTACGTGGCAGGTTTCTAATAACAGGATCGGTCGTCTATGATTGGTGGAACTTGTACGTTAAAGACAATTGTCATGGTTATAGTAAATGTATGTGTTTTGTGATTGGATCTACTCCTTGAGAATTAGTGTTTACACTGAGAATAACGTTTTGTTCCTTTATATTGTTTATCTTCCTGGTTCGTCCAACGTCTTGGTTACGAATTTAATTTGATTATTTTTTATTTTTTGAGTTTAATGTTGGTAGAATTATTTAAACTAATTTGACGGTGTGATTTTTTGAACTCGAACTTTTGTCCTTGATAAGGCACTACAAGAAAAAAGACTTTTAATGACAAATTTGTTTTGTCACCTATGTTTAAAATTTAGTCACCTACTATTATTGGTGACAAAATCAGTTTGCCACCAAATTTTTTACTGAAAATTATAACAGATGTTTTAAATAACAAAATGTAAGTTTGTCACTTAAAGAAGCACGCATAAGTGATAAACTGAGTTTGTAACCAAAATCATCAGTTTTTGTCACCAATTCTCATTAAATTTCAATCTTTTTTCGAATATGGCGCTGAAACTATTTACGTGTCATATTATGCTTTTTTGTTTTCTATTATTGTTTTATATATCACTATATATGAAATAACTGAAATTATAAAGGCAATTAACATATAATTGCACAAGATCTATGGAAAGATCAATTAACATAAATGCAATGAAATCTTTATTCAATCTTTCAAATTCATAGAAAGTCATAGATGACTAATATAATGCTACACATTTCTTCGATGAGATCGAGATTAATATATATACATCAAATGTCATGGTTCGATCTTACTATAAAAATTGAATCACTAATACACAATCAAATCTTCATCCTCATCCGTCATCACCATGCCTGTGCTCGACCAGAATATGCACAACTTCGATTCCTTCGAATTAAGGACACCAAAAAATAAACCAATTTCCCGTTTAAAAAAATAATAATCAAGCTTTATTTGAGGTTGTATATACATGAATGCTATAAAAGGTTTATCTTAATGGCGTTTTTGAAACTCCTCAAGGGCACAAACATGTGAACAAATATATAAATAAACAACTTATTATATAGATGAGTAAAATCATGTATATCGAAAGCCAAGATATCCAGAAAAACAAGCATACACTACCAGAATAATGACTATAGCCGATGACCAAAAGTCGTTGGCCTGTTAGAAGAAGTCGTCGGCTATAGACTTGTAGGGAAAATGCTGTCGGTAAAAGATTAGCCAACGACTTGTTGTGTCTGTCATCGGAAAAACCTTTCTCGGTGGTCAGAATGATTGACTATAATATGACTATAGCCGATGACTCCAAAATCATGTCATCGGCTATAGTATTTGAACGTCGTCGGCTATAGTATAAAACTATAATTTTTTTAAAACACTTTAGCCGACGACTTTGTCCAATGTCGTCGGCTATAATTGGTGATTTCGGGAAAAAAAATGCAGATTATAAATTTCTATTCCCAGAACCTACAATTGCACAATTTTATTTACACAATAGCAAACAACACATATTCACCAACAAACACATATTCATCCACATACGCATTAGACCTATGTACACTAAGGGTTATTTAAATATATGTTATTGAAAACATAGTCGTTACTACCAGGACCTTGAGGATCCTCCTGCAGCAGCGGCTACGGCTGTGGAGTAGCAAAAGGGAATGGAGGTGGGGCCGAGACCAGGATTCCAGAAGCCTGAAACTATGAAGTCTAATCCTAAAACTAGGAACCCAATGACCGCTGGATCTTCTCCATCTATCTCCGAGTCTGTTCTAGCTCTCTCAGATGCTTTGTCGCTTGCCTCTGAAATTGTTCATGTAGCTGAGAAGCCCTAGACTTTTCTGAGTTGCATGAGAAACCAGGAGTGTTCTTCAAGACCCCGTTGCCCTTCTGTTATAGACCCCTGCAGTAGTAGATGTTCCCTCGTGGTGGAAAAACCTAACCCATGATGCTCGCTGCTACCATCGAGTCGGATTGATCAATTTGATAGATGGCTCGGGGCAGGTCCTCTTCTTGGGTCTCAAGCCATTACTCTTTCACGATCTGAGTCAACACCTCCGAAGTCACATCCTGCACTCTCGCCTAATTGACAAGGAATACAAAATAACATATTAGTAATCATACGTAAACAAATTTAGAGAAAATACATATATAAGCAAATATGTTTATTAAGTTATAAGAACATAAGACTTACAATATCTTCGGGGCACTGAGGATATGCTTTCTGAACGTATACTCCAAAGGGGGGACTTCAGAGTGTCGGGCGGCCTCCTCAATCCAACCCGAAAATGATCTAGAACCGGCATGATGGTTCTTCATGTTTTTTCCCCGGTTCTTTATGTTTATTTCAGAAATGGCCTTGTTGGATAAACATATATCAAAAAAATATTAATTAGGAAACTATTTTCGCCGAATATGATACAAGTAATTAAACACAAATATAATGTTGCATACCCCAAATTTTGGGTTGTTGAAGTGGGTGAGAAGCCATTGCCACTCATACTCTCTATACATAAACTCTCTAGGGTTAACCCCACAGAGGTTGCCGTGGTTCTTCCAGTGTTTTTTGAGCTCAATTTTCCACTCCTTGTACCTATATTCATGCGACAGAAATGTTAGAAATTCACAATAAATTATCAACAAAATATAACTCGATATATAAAATATAATTCAAATCTCATCACCATTTTTCTTGCACGTCATTTGCCCACGTGCATTTGAGCTCCTCCGGCACAATAAACCACGTACACCTGCAAATGTATATATAAATGATAATATTTCTGTATTTATTTGTACTTAATTAATAAGGGAATAAATACCATAATTAATGAATATATAATTAACTCACCGAAATTGCATTATTCACCATGTCCTTCACACACTATAGCACGGAGGACCAGTCTGCCCACATAACTGGGACTCTGTCACGTATGATACTCCCTACTTGACCAAAGTACCTGCGCGTATTTTTTCCCAAAATCACTGATCCCCGGCCGGTCTCTATGACCACTCTCCCACCATCATTAATCGTCCTCTGAAGTAGCTTGCCAGAGACGGGGCCTCTAGTCTCTTTTTCCTTGCATCAGACGTCTGTTTCGGCTAAGACAAGGTAAAAAGGTTAAAACATATGTACCGAATTTAATATACAAATTATTAATAAGTGTGAAATTAAATAACCAAGGTTGTTAATATTTATCCGATTCAAACGTCAATGTGTTTGATATCCTTGCACTATACAAATGTGTATCAAACAGCACATGGACATAGTGAAACCAGGTTGTCCTGCAAATGGTACTTCCCGATCATCAAGAGCAGGTATGGCAGGTATCTCTCAGGGCAAGAAGAGATGAGCCAGCGGAGCACGTACCGGCACCAAGGAACTACCTGAAGCACCATGCTCAGAGGAATACGGAGCCTGAGCCATAGAGGGAGAAGACTTCGGCCGGTTAATGTGTGACATGCGGACACCCGAAGGGGCGGGACATCTAGAGGCGGCGTGTGAGGGGATGGATGAGACTTCTTTATTCCAGAGCTGCCTCATGCTAGCGAGTCGGCGGGCATGTACATCCTGTTGCAGCGTCTGCTGAAGCAGTTGAAGGTGTTGAGAGGTCCTAGGGCCGCTAAAAGTGTTGCTGATAGAGGCAGACGAGGAACTATCGCCGCTAGACCCGTTTCCTTTCTTAGATCCCTTCGAATTCTTCTGGCTTAACCAATTCATGATTCCTAAAATTCACCCATTTATAATTCACCCATATATAATCAAATTTCACCCATATATAATTCACCCCATATAATTCACATCTCAAACCCTAAACATATATAATTCACCTATATATAATTCAACAAATCCATATATAATTCACCCATTTATAATTCACCCATATATAATCAAATTTCACCCATATAATTCACATCTTAAACCCTAAACATATATAATTCACCCACATATAATTCACAAAATCTATATATAGTCCATATATAATTCACAAAATCCATATATAACCCATATATAATTCACAAAATCACATAAATTTCAAAAAATTCATAAAATTCACATAACCCATATATAATCAAATTTCATAATTAATCACAAAATCAATAACCCATTTATAATTCATAAAATCACATAAATTTCACAAAATTCATAAAATTCACATAACCCATATATAATCAATCACATAATCAATAACCCATATATAATTCACAAAATCACATAAATTTCACAAAATTCAACAAATTCACATAACCCATATATAATCAAATTTTATAATCAATCACATAATCAATAACCCATAATCACAATATCACATTTCATAATCACATAAACAAATTATAGAGAAAGAGAGAACCTGAAAATTGATAGAGTGAGAGAGAAAGGACCGGTTGGGCGAAGGCGGCGGCGGCGGGGGGCTGGGTGACTCCCGGCGAGCTGGGCGACGGTTTAGAGATTTTAGGGTTTTAGGGTTTTTGTTCGGCTGTGCGGCACGGGTTGGGTGACTCGGGAGTTATAAACCAGAAAACTATAGCCGACGACTTTATTTTCAAGTCATCGGCTATACTATAGCTGACGACATTATACATGAAGGTCGTCGGCTATAGTATAGCCAACGACTTAAAATGTGTCGTCGGGTAAATTATGCTCATGTGAAAATATTTCCCACAATTACTTGTTTAACTAAATAAAGAACAGGGACTAATCAGAATCACTATTTTTAGAAGTGTGAAAATACTTTAAAAAAAATAGATTCATGACCAAAAAACATATTTAATAGAAATTCATGTTTAACTAAGGTTCATAATCAGAATCATCACTTAAGTCTTCCTCGATGTCCGAACTAATTTTTAGTAATATGTGCCGCTCCTCGTCACCGGAGTCTTCGTTATCTTCATTTGAATTAACATCAATTTCACTTACATCTGCTTTAGGAAGTCGAACCACACTACCCGGTCTCACATTATTAAGGCGAATTGTAGAGAATTCAGGAATACCAAATGCGTTCGGCTCTTGGTATGTAGTTACTTCTTCATTATCTGCGGCCTCACCAAGTATAGCAGTATTATATATGTTTCTAGGAACAAAATGGTTGACTACTTTCCACGCGCCTTTGTGCACAAGGTCATTAAGATAAAACACTTATTTCACTAATGTGGCAAAAACAAAAGGGTCATCTTCATACCAACTTGTAGCAGTATTCACCAAAAAAATACCGTTCTGATCGGTCCTTGTGTTCTCAGGATTCGTATCAAATCATCTATACTTAAATAAGTGCACTGTCATGCCTTCCCCATAAATTAGTTTAACCACTGAATAGAGAACACCGTAATAGTCAATGCCATTCCGCCCACCATGCATCATTACCCCAGAATTCTGTGTTCTCTGTCTGTCATCTCTATGTTGACATATAAATTGCACGCCATTGACCTTACACATTGGATAAACTCTTGAAGTTATCGGCTTCATCGCCAAAAGCCTCAATTCGTGTGACCAGTCTGAGTCACCATTACATTGTACGTGGTTCATCTGGAAAAAAATTACAGCCATTAACTTTAAATATGAACATTGAAATTAATTTATATATATAGAAGTAAATATATATGTAGACGTACCCAGCCGCCAAAATAATTTGCAAACTTCCTATTGTGGTACTCAAGATTATCGGCAACCGCAGGGCAGTAAAGATGGATATTTTTCAATTATTGAACTTTTAGACAGTTAATCAATACCAACCAGTGGGCAATGACTAGCTCATATGGTTTGAATTAGTACGACTTAAGCAACTATCCATATAGTTCAACATCATTGGAGAGGATAGAAAGATTGAACTGTGCTTCATCTACCAGCATATGTTGGAGAGGGTCCTCCAACGCTCCCAAATACAACTTGGTGTTCGTTACGCACTCGTGCGCAATATATGCTTCAGCTATACACTCTTCAGGTGCAAATTTATTAGTCACATAGTCTTTGTAGTCCCCTAGTTGTCTATCAAATTACAAAGTGCATGTGATGATTATTGAAAAATATAATTATATAAAAATAGACTAAAAATCCAGATGTTGAATCGTACTTACCTTTCCATGGGATACATCCAAGTGTAGTGTACTGGACCAATAAACAACAATTATTCGGGAAGATGGATCATCAGGTGAGGCATGATGTCAAATTTTTTTGGGAGAAATATCCACTCAAATTTGCACATGATAAAAATGATGTCCTCTTTCATTGCCCTCAGGTCTAATTTTTTCACTTCTCTAGTGCATAACTTCTGAAAGAATCTTGACAACACTACTAATGACTCCACCATCTGACAGGGCAGGTATGACCGGATGAAAACAGGGAAGACACGTTGAAGTAGTATATGGCAGTCATGACTCTTTAATCCGTACATCTTATTGTCCCAGAAGTTAACACACCAGCCTGTATTTCCTGCATAGCTTGAAGGACACCTAACATTAGCCATCCACCTAAAAATTTTATTCTTCTGGTCAGCCTTGACAGTGTAACGAGCTTGAGGCATTTTTTTATTCCCTACTCTCAACTACAAATGTTTTCGTATATCCATTCTTTTCAGATCAATTCGTGCATTGGGGCTGTATTTAGTTTCCCCTCCCAATTTAGCATTGTGCCCACCACACTTTCTTACACATTCTTCTCTATGTGCATGAAAGGACCCAACCCCGATTTAGTTTCCTAAACCAAAATCAAACCCCTTCTGAAAACACGAACTTGCAAAAACCATAGAAATTTCGGCAGAGTTTCGCTATAACGTGGAATTACCATTAACCTGCACCCGAAAATACACTTCATCCTATGCATCAAAAGTCAAACCGTAGGCACTAATCCCATCCGGATTTCTCAATATCGTAACAATAATGTAAAGTAATAAGCAAAACTGTACTTTACATAAATCCAAGGAAAATCATATGAAAGTATAACAGTAGGGTAATCAGAGCGACCTCTAGTATATACATACATACATATACAACACTAGGCAAAACAAGAAACCTACTGGAAAAGAAAGGTAGCTCGAACACTAAGCCTCTGACTGTGACGTGTGATACCAGAATCCGAACTGCAAACTGGGCACAAAAACCGAAAAGCCAAGGGGAAAGGCAAATAAAATCGTTAGAGTGAGTGGACGAAAATAATCATATGCCTTTCACCATTTATATAATATAAAAACAATGAGAGTTCTTAAAATGAATGGAGGTGTCAGGCGAATCTCTCAAGCCCGACGGTGATAGACTAGGCGAATCTCTCAAGCCTAGTGGGCACATTAGAGGAATCTCAACCCTGGATCTGGACTACCGGTGATCAGCCGAGTAGCCAATGCATCGATGCTAAATAAATACTGTATTGGAAATAAATACTGAAATCAAGAACTAGTCGCTACAACACTGTAAATAAATGTCCACTCACAGATGGCACAACGCGCAAACGCGCTAATCACGAGATTCGGCGGAAGATCCCTCGCCCAACGTACGATCTCGATCCCCTGAATAATCACAAAATATAACTGATCAAAATCACAATTCATTACTCTGTACCACACCTCGGAAACCAACCATTTCCGGAAACATATAACTCGAATACAAAATAATCGTCGAAAACCCCCAAATTCTCCACATAAACCCTCGACTTAAAATTTGGTATCCAAATCAACTCGAAAACCTCAAGGCGATGATCGGGGCGCGATTACGAGCAAAACGACGTAAAACTTATCAAATTTTTAAAAGTCAACGCCCGCCGGAGCTCCGCCGTTTACCACCGCCGCCGCCGGCGGCGCGGCGTCAATGGTGATGGATTCCGACCAAAATTTCCAGATCACAAGTATTCTAAAAGCCCAAAAACTTTCTCTTCTACACCGAGACCCAATTCCAAGCCCACCGGCCGAAAATCGCCTCGAAACTCACGGAATCCATGGATTCCGGTGAGTTTTCCGGCGAGCTTCAAACCTAAACCAATTCACAATTCCTTCACCCAAAAGCTTTACAAGGATGAGGGGAACCTTTCCCCCCACACCCCTGACCTCAACTGTCGCCGGAGCGCAGCCCCCGACGACGGCGAAATCCACGGATTTCACCGAACTCGTTCTCCACCAAATCGTGATCAATTTGAAAGGACCCAACCCCGATTTAATTTCCTAAACCGGAATCAAACCCCTTCTGAAAACACGAACCAACAAAAACCTTAAAAATTTCGACAGAGTAACGCTACTAACGCGGAATTGCCTTTACCTGCACCCGGAAAATAACACTTCATCCTATGCTACAAAAGCCAAACCGTGGGCACCAATCCCATCCGGATTTCACAATATAATATCAATAAAGTAAAGCAGTAAACATAACTGTACTTTATAGAAAATCCGGGGGAAAAACCATATAAAACATGTATCAGTAACATATTAGAGCGACCTTTAGTGTATATATACAAAATATACAACAATAGGCAAAACAAGAAACCTACTGGAAAAGAAAGGTAGCTCGATTAACTAGCCTCCGACCGCGACGTGAGACACCAGAATCCGAATTGCAAACTAGGCACGGAAACCGAAAAGCTCAGGGGAAAGGCAATAAAACGTTAGAGTGAGTGGACGAAAATAAACATATGCCTTTCACCAATTTCATATATATAAAACAATGTAATTATAGCGAGTTCGGAAAATATATATGGAGGTGCCAGGCGTATCTCTCAAGCACGACGGTCAGGCGAATCTCTCAAGCCCGACGGTGATAGGCCAGGGGAATTTCTCAACCCCAGCGGTATAACAGGGGAATTTCTCAACCCTGCCCAGAGGAATCTCTCAACTCTGGTCCAGAGGAATCTCTCAACTCTGGTCAGACTACCGGTGATCAGCCGAGTAGCCGAAGCATCGATGCAAGTATGCCATCACCATAAAAATATAAAATAATACCTCCGAAAATAATAAATAATCTCAACATCGTATATAAATATATACGGAAAAATCACGAACTCGCAACGACTGTGAAAATATAAAAGTCCACTCACAGGTGAGCAAAGCGCGCACTCGCGCTAATCACTTGGTCCGGTGGAAGATCCCTCGCCCAAAGCACGATCTCGATCCCCTGAATAATCACAAAATATATCTGATCAAAATCAAAATTCACAACCCTGTACCACACCTCGAAAACCAACCGTTCCCAGAAATATATTATGCAGTACAAAATAATCAACGAAATTCCCGAAATCTCCACTCAAACCCTTGACTAAAATACGGTACCCAAATCAACTCAAAAACCTCAAGGCGACGATCGGGATGCAAATACGAGCAAAACAACATATAAATCGACACATTTCCAAAAAAGTCAACGGTCCCCGGAGCTCCGCCGTTGACCGCCGCCGCCGGCGGCGGCACGCCGTCAACCAGAGAGATTTTCCTTCGGCCAAGCCCATCGAAGCTTCATCTCAAAGAGCCCAACACATCTTTCTTCTGAGGCAAGGACCAATTCCGGCAACACACGCCAGAAATTAGCTCGAAACCCACGGTGAACCTCCACCTCCGGCGAAACTGTTCGCCGGCAAACCGCCATCCACGGTGCACGGCAGCCTTCGAGACCTGTCCCGAAAGCACCGTCGTCGCCCCACGCACCGAAACCCTCAACTTCCCAGCCACCACCTGAAAGGACCCAACCCCGATTTAGTTTCCTAAACCGAAATCAAATCCCTTCTGAAAACACGAACTAACAAAAACCATAAAAATTTCGGCAGAGTAACGCTACTAACGCGGAATTGCCTTAACCTGCACCTGGAAAATAACACTTCATCCTATGCCACAAAAGACAAACCGTGGGCACCAATCCCATCCGGATTTCTCAATATCATAACAATATCAATAAACAGTAAACATAACTGTATAATATAGAAAATCCAGGAAAACCATATAAAACATGTATCAATATCGTATCAGAGCGACGTCTAGTGTATATATATATACAAAATATACAACAGTAGGCGAAACAAGGAACATACTGGAAAAGACAGGTAGCTCGAAAACAACTAGCCTCCGACCGCGACGTGAGACTCTAGAATCTGAACTGCAAACTTGGCATGGAAACCGAAAATCCTAGAGGAAAGGCAATAAAACACTAGAGTGAGTGGACGAAAATAAACATATGCCTTTCACCAGTTTCATATACATAATCAATGTAAAACAATGCGAGTTAGGAAAGTATATATGGAGATGCCAGGCGAATCTCTCAAGTCCGATGGTCAGGCGAATCGCTCAAGCCCGACGGTGATAGACCAGGGGAATCTCTCAACCCCGGCGGCATAACAGAGGAATCTCTCAACCCTGCCCAGAGGAATCTCTCAACTCTGGCAGACTACCGGTGATCAGCCGAGTAGCCGAAGCATCGATGCAAGTAATGCCATCACCATAAAATATAAAATAAACTCAACATCGTATAAAATAAATACAGAAAATCACGAACTCGCAACAACTGTGAAAATATAAAAATGTCCACTCACAGGTGAGCAAAATGCACACTCACGCTAATCACGTGGTCCGGCGGAAGATCCCTCACCTGAAGCACGATCTCGATCCCCTAAATAATCATAAAATATATCTGATCAAAATCATAATTCACAACACTGTACCACACCTCGGAAACCAACCGTTCCCGGAAATATATAATGCAGTGCAAAATAATCGACGAAATTCCCGAAATCTCCACTCAAAACCATCGACTGAAAATTCGATACCAAATCAACTCAAAAACCTCAAGGCGACGATCGGGGCGCGAATACGAGCGAAACAACATTAAAATCACCAAATTCTAAAAAGTCAACTGGTCGCCGGAGCTCTGCCGTTGACCGCCGCCGCCAGCGGTGGCGTGCCGTCATCCAAAAAGATTTCCCGGCGCCGAGCTCACCGAAGCTTCATCTCGACGAGTACAACACATCTCTCTTCTATGGCTAAGCCCAATTCCGGCCACATACGCCGGAAAACAGCTTAAAAGCCACGGATCCATAACCGGCCGAAAATTGCTCCGCCGTCCAATTCCGTCACCGTGAGGCCATCTCGGCCACCCATCCTCAAGGGTCCACTTATCTACCTCAAGCCCAACAATTTCCATCACAAAACCCCCTCGGAAAGTCGCCGGAACTCCTCCCACCGTCGAAGCCGATTCCGGCCAAAATTCCCAAATTTTCAAATCAACATTTCTCCCTCAATTCATCACCAAATCAAGCAATTCTAAGTTCTAATCAACTAGAAATCAAGAGAGGAATCGAAATATACCAAGGTCCAAGCCGGAGGTGCCTGGAAAATGAAGGTCGCCGGTGAGTCAAGCAGTAGCCGGTTTTCCTCTTTCGGTCAACGCGGGTCAATGTCTCAGCCTTGGTCAAACGACGGTCAAACTTCCCGAATAGTGATTTTCGACAATTTTCGACTATTTCCGATATTTATACTTGCGCCTCGGGACGATCGACGGTCCAAAACGGATAGTCATAACGATTCGGATAAACTCGATACGAACGGATAAACTCGTCGATATTTTGAAACTTCAAATATTCATATTATATTCCTCAATCATCGGAAAAATCATCCGGAACCACCCACGAACTCGAAATCACATGTACAACAACTCTCGAGAAGAGACTCAACTCAAATTCTCGGCCGATAATTAAGTCGTAATCAAAACCGGCAAACCACACAATTAACGAAAAACTGCGATTACGCACTAACTCGTGAATTACGCTGATTACTCTACTGATTATGTTCCGCGTCGTCACACCACCGTGGCCGGAGTTCCTCCGTCCACAAAACCCAAAATCGGCCAGAAAAACCACCATTTTCAATTCAAAATTTCTCCATCAAATCACAACCAAATCGAGAAATTCCAAGTTCCAATCAAAAGCAAATCAAAAAAGGATTCGAAATATACTAACAACAAGGCTGGAGGTGGCCGGAAACGGGGAATCGCCGGCGAGTCAAGCGACGATGGAGTTTTCCTTCACTGGTCAACGCGGGTCAACGCGTCAGAATGGGTCAACGCCGGTCAAACTTCCAACAGTGCTTTTTCGACAATTTTTCGACTATTTCCGATATTTATACTCGCGGCTCGGGACGATCGATGGTCCAAAAAGGATAACCATCACGATTCGGATAAACTCGATACGAACGGATAAACTCGACGAGATTCCGTAATTTCAAATATTCATATTATATTCCTCGGTCGTCGAAATAATAATCCGGAACCGTCCACAAACTCGAAATCACGTGTACAACAACTCTCGAGACTCAACTCAACTCAAATTCTCGGCCAATAATTAAGTTGCAATCAAAACCGGCAAATCAATTAATTATCGGAAAACAGTGATTACGCGCTAACTCGTGAATTAAGCTGATTACTCTACTGATTCTGTTCCGGGTCGTCACACAATTCAACTCAAATCAAATTCTAAACCATGGGAAATCAAGATAGGAAGCTAGCCATACCAAAATCAAGGCCGGAGGTGGCCGGAAATGGCAAGTCGATCAGTGGTCAACCGGCGGTGCTTTTCTCCCTCGGTCAACGCGATCAACGGTAAATTGTATGTCGCCATGTTTTTCTCCCGTGCGCGGCGGCGACTTTTCGTCCGACGTGTTTTTCGACGAGTTGTATGTCGTTTCGCTCGGAATCGCGCACCGATCGCAGTGGGGATCGTGATCGTTCGTTTGGCGAGGGATCTTCCGCCGGATCCCGGGATTAGCGCGTTTGCGCGTCGTGCTTGTCTGTGAGTGGATCTTTCTTTTCACTGATCGATTGCGAGTCTTTATATTACATTTTACAAGCATGAGCACGCGTTTGTGATTATGACTTATACAAGCATGTGCTTTACGATTATGCATTTACATTATGCTTTATACGTATGCATGAAACTATTTATGATTTGATTTACACAGAGTACAGTCTTAGTATATGTGGTTGTATCGATACACTTGCATCCCGGCTGATCCCCGAGGATGTCTACCAGGGGGGAACTGTACCTTGACCTGAGGCCTTTCCGGCTAGAATCACGTGTGGGTCTGGGATCCCGTGATTCGGACTGTACTAGCATGGATGTGTCCATGAGTGACCCCGTGGGATTTTTCTATGCATGCTCTGTACGCTGGAGGAGTTTGGGTTCACCTCGTGTACTATATCATATTCATTCATTTTGACTCGCATATGTTTTTATAACATATTTTATTCGGCGAAAGACATTTATTTTCGTCCACTCACTCTAACGGTTTATATGTCTTTCCCCTGGGCTTTTCGGTTCCCCTGCCCAGTTTGCAGTTCGGACTCTGGTGTCGCACGTCGCAGTCGGAGGCATAGTATTCGAGCGATATTTCTTTTATGGTAGGTTCTTAGTTTGGCCTACTATTTGTAGATATATACTAGAAGTCGCTCTGAGCATTCTGATGTTATACTTTTATACGATTTTTCCCCGGATTTCTGTAAAGTATAGTTTTATTTATTACTTTACATTACTGTTATGATATTGAGAAATCCGGATGGAATTGGTGCCCACGGTTTGATTTTTGTGGCATAGGATGAAGTGTATTTTCCGGGTGCAGGTTAATGGCAATTTCGCGTTAGTAACGAAACTTTGCCGAAATTTTTGTGGTTTTTGTTGGTTCTTATTTTCAGAAGGGGTTTGATTCTGGTTTAGGAAACTAAATCGGGGTTGGGTCCTTTCAGCTTGGTATCAGAGCATTAGGTTTTAGGTTCTGTAGACTTCTGTAGTCATGTTTACTAAGGATATTTGAGAATGTACAGCATGTCTGGAGCGATGACTCGACCGGCCGGCGGATACTCATCAATGCTCTGGGTGTTGTATACTTTCAAATATTTGAAGTTCCATAATTACGTTCAGTTTGTTGTGAATAATGTCTTGTTTATTAGGATGCCTCCTTGACGTGCTTTCCGTGTCGGTATGGTTGTGGATCCTATTGAGGATCAATCAACGTGCGACTTGGCAGTGAGTTGTGGGTTTGGATGAGCATTTTGGATTCAGAGTTATGTGTGGCATGGTTTGCCCTGTTATTCGTATTTGGGCGCCTACATGTTGGTTGTGAGCAGAGAATTGTGGCAGTTGATGGTGTGCCTGAGTCAGATCATTGTATTTGGTGGGTTGGTATTGTATGAGTTCCTATTGTGACTCCATGGCCTACATTCAGGGTATTGTTTATACGGTAATGGTTCAATCAGGCTACTTAACAACAGAAATATGGAGTGTTCACCAACCTAGGGCAGGGATGTATCGTTCACATGTTTGTCCCAGTTTGCACGAGTTATGTGGCTTCAGAGGAAGTAATGCACGAGGTTCGAGATGAGTTTGAGCCTGAGCATCAGAGAGATTTTGACTGTTATGCCTCGAGATAACCGTGAGGAGCTTGATGTGCTGCACTCAGAGGCGAGGACACTGGGAAGTAAAGGCTTACGCGGTTTCCGACATGTCAGTTTGAAGAAGGTGAACTTAGTCGAGAGATTTTGATGAGGTTGAGTTCCGGCACCTCAGGATCAGTATCTTCAGTAGGCTGTGGCCTTTTCGATTATGTTGAGGGTCATCTGAATAAGGCATAAGATCCGTTTGGTGGTGATGGAGATCACAGAGTAGTGGATTTGTTCTTATGGCATGAGTCAGGGTGATCTTTGGTGATCCTTCCACACAGCAGGCGTCGCTGTGATTTGTGTCTGTCTCAGTTGCTATTTTGGTGGCCAGGAGGGTCACGCTACGAGGGGACGTCCTCAGTTAGCTGTTTTAGTACTTTGGCAGGTCAGAGTTCAGGAGGAGGTCATGATGCAATTTCTGGAGTTTGACCAACGCAACCTTTTTGACGAGTCAATCAGCAAAGTCGCAATCGACGTGGGCGGCTAGTTGGGCATGCCAGAGTTCGTGCCACAACCCTGTGTGGGGACAGAGTTTCTCTGAGGTTACCGTTGCTTGACATCCATGGCTATTGTGCCTGCATCTCCACTTCCGGGGTTATGGAGAGTATTGTATCCATCCGGAGAGGTTGTGATATCTTTGTTGGAGGTTATGAGTTAGCCGCGGATCTGTTATTGCTAGATATCGTCGATCTCGATGTGATGTTGGGTATAGACTTCTTGATGACACATTGTGCCATGTTCGATTATCACAAGAAGGTGGTTGTGTTTCGACCACTAGGCTTCTCCGAGATATTGTTTCGCGGTGAGAAGAATACCTCATTACCATGTGTGATTTCAGCGATGAAGGCCGAGCGGATGATGAAAAGGGTTGTGTAGCATACTTAGCTCATGTTGTGGATACTACGGCTGCTATGCCAGACATTGGTTACATTGAGGTGGTTCCCGAGTTTCCAGATGTATTTTCGGAGGAGTTATCGGGTATTCCTCTAGTGCGGGAAATCGATTTTATCATTGAGCTTTTACCGATGTTGGACCCATATCACAGGCACCTTATCGTATGACGCCAGCGGGGTTGAAATAGCTACTGATTCAACTTCAAGAGTTGCTGGAGAAGAGTTTCATACGATCCAGTATATCACCATGGGGTGCTCTTGTATTGTTTGTGCGGATAAAGGATGGTTCGACAAGGTTGTGCATCGACTACCGGAAGCTGAATCAGGCTTCAGAGGAGAGCAAGTATCCTCCACTTCGGATTGACGACTTGTTTGATCAGCTCACGGGAGCTTAAGTCTTTTCGAAGATCGATCTCAGGTCCGGATACCATCAATTGAGGATCAGAGAGTCAGATGTGGCCATGACAGTTTTCAGATCAAGGTGCGGGCGTTACAAATTCTTGGTCATGCAGTTTGAGTTGACCAACGCCCCACAGCTTTTACAGACTTGATGAACCGGGTGTTCAGACGATTTCTAGACAAGATTGTGATCGTGTTCATCGACAACATCCTGATTTACTCCAGGAGTGTGGGCCAGCACAAGAAGTATTTGCGAGTGGTTTTGCGGACTTTGCGAGATAATCAGCTGTTTGCGAAGTTCAGCAAGTGTGAGTTTTGGTTGATTAGCATGAAGTTTTGGGGCACGTGATATCAGCCGAGGGAGTCGGCGTGTATCTTGACCAGATAGAAGCGATGTTGATTTGGGTAGACCTACCACAGTATTAGAGATCAGGAGTTTCTTGGGTTTGGCAGGTTACTATTGGCGCTTTGTGCAGGATTTTTCTCGGATTGCCACTCCACTTTCCAGATTGACGAAGAAAGGCGTCAAGTTCGAGTGGTCCGATACGTGTGAAGAGAGTTACTTACTCCTGAAGGAAAAGTTGACCATTGCACTGGTTTTGACTTTACCTGACGACCGTGGCGAGTTCGTGGTTTATAGCGATGCATCGAGATTTGGATTTGGTTATGCTTTGATGCAGCATAGCAGAGCAGTGGCTCATGGTTTCAGGCAGTGGAAACTTTATGAAGCTATGTATCCTATGTATGATTTGGGAGTAGCTGTCTTTATGTTGCATCGAAGAGTACGAGACACTACTGCTACGGCGTGCAGCGCAGTGTAGGATGTACACTGATCACTTGAGTTTCATCTACTTGTATATTCAGCCAGATTCAAGCTTGAGGCAGTATAGATGGATGAGGTCGATTAACAACTATGGCTGCACATCTGAGTTTATCCGAGAAAGGCGAGTGGTTGTACTTTGACTATCTTTCTGAGATGTTGTTGCTGATGCATTCAAACGGAAATCGGGAGCTTCATTGTTTCATGTGTGTGTGGCTCGAGTGTTCGTGTTAGCCTAGTTGCGAAATACGGGAGCTGAGTTAGAGTGTGATGATGTCGAAGCCCATTGTTTTATGTACGTTATGCACTAGTGGTACGAAGATGTATCAGATACTTCGAGTTTACTACTCGTGACGCAACCTGAAGAGGAATATAGCAGCTTATGTGAGCAGATGCCACATTTGTCGGCAGGCGAGGGAAGAGAGGCAGAAACTTGCTAGGAAGTTACGGCCATTGGAGATTTCGGATTAGAAGTTGGAGCTTGTAACTGTGGATTTTGTGTATCAGTTATCGCGTACTTCGGTTAGTGGTACTAGTTGTCGGGTCTTTGTGGACCATTTGATGAACTTAGTTCTTTTCCTTGTACTTTCGGAAAAGATTTCGGTGGCAGGTTGGTATAGCTGTATTTGGCGGAGGTTGTCCATTTTTGTGGTACGCCTGTGTTCTTGATTGCTGATCGAGATAATCAGTTACAATAGAGTGTTGGCAAGCATTGCAGTGAGCATTGCGGACCAGATTATAATTTAGTACAGTTTCTTATCCTCAGATTGGTGGGCGATCTTAGAGAACTATTCAAACCTTGGAGGACATGTTGTTGTCTTGTGTATTGCAGTTCCGAGGGATTTGGGACCTGCAGTTTCATTTGTTCGAGATTGACCTTCGGATTAGCATGGACAGGTTGATAATTGCTCGAGTTCGACAGTAAAGTTATGTTGATGTGTGCAGGTTGAGTTATGAGTTTGCCTCGTTATTTTGGTTCGTATGTGATTATGGGGCGAATTTATATTGTGTTGTATAGTTTGGCATTGCCTATAGCGTTGGCCTTTGTGTGTGTTGTATTCCATGTGGTGGAACTACATTTCAGATTTGTTGCGTGTTTTGTACCCTATCAGTTCCTTATACAGGAAGAATTGGCATTTGTGGAGGAGCCCGTTCAGATTCGGGATTTGAGGGTGCAAAAATATTTTCCATTAACAGAGTCGTTCAGTTGAGGTTACAACTGGAAAGTTGAGCTGTATACGAAGGCAGTGTTCCTACTTTTCAGTTAGCAGGCTTGGAAATTTCGAGGTCAAATTTTTTTTTAAGGGGGGTAGATTTGTGACGACCCGGAACAGAATCAGTAGTGTAATCGGCTTAATCCACGAGCTTGCGCGTAATCGCAGTTTTTCGTAAATTGATTGAATTGCCGGTTGTGATCATGACTTAATTATTGACCGAGAATTTGAGTTGAGTCACTTCTCGAGAGTTGTTGTTCGCGTGATTTCGAGTTTGTGGGCGGTTCCGGATTATTATTTCGACGACCAAGGAATATAATATGAATATTTGAAATTTCGGAATATCGTCGAGTTTATCCATTCGTATTCGAGTTATCCGAATCGTGATTGTGATCTGTTTTGGACCGTCGATCGACCCGAACCGAAAATGAAATGGTTATCGACTTGATTTGCGAGTTTCGCAATTAGTCGCGATTTTGTCATAATTGATTAATATGGCGGCCTCGTTAACGACTAAATTATCAGACAATAATTTGATTTGGGATCCTTCACGAAAGTCGTAGAGAATTTAATTTCGAGCTCGTGGGAACTTTCGTAGGATTATTCCGAGTTACGAGGAATAAGTTGTGAATATTTTCTGCCGTCGGATATTGTCGTATTTATCCGTTTGGGATTCGATACGCGTACTGTATAAATGCGGGCGAATACGTGACGAATTGGAAAACTTTCCATTTTGGGAAATCTGGCCCGTTGACCAGTTTGACCCGTGGGTCAAAACTGACCAATTCCAGGCCAAATTTTGTTTGCCTTCGTTGAGCTCGATTCCGACCTGTTTTGGCCGTGGTGTCTTCATCAAAGTTGTTGGGCTTGAGCTCCTCTTTCTTTTGATAGGTCATTCGTTCAATTTGGTCGCCGGATGAAGAAGTTATGGCTTGTCAAAGTTTGGGAGTTTTCGGTGGTATTCCGGCGAGTTTTGGCGACGTTGGTGGCGGCGGAGGCGACCGAGATGGAGCTCGGGTTTTGAGGGGTTTTGTTAGCCTTGGAGAGAGGAAGCTTTTAGAAGTGGTTTCAAGTCTTGCCGTGGCCGGAGGAGGGAGATCGGAGAACTTGAAATTCTGGTGAGGGTTTGTAACTTTGAGGTTACATTTTTCTGGGCCGGTGTGATTTTCCGGCGACCGGCGGCAGCGGCAGCGGCTGCGGCGCTGCCGTATGTGGTGGCGACTTTTCGTCCGACGTATTTTTCGACGAGTTGTATGTCGTTTCGCTCGGAATCGCGCACCGATCGCAGTGGGGATCGTGATCGTTCGTTTGGCGAGGGATCTTCCGCCGGATCTCGGGATTAGCGTGTTTGCGCGCTGTGCTTGTCTGTGAGTGGACCTTTCTTTTCACTAATCGAGTATTTATATTTAATTTTACAAGCATGAGCATACGTTTGTGATTATGACTTATACGAGCATGTGCTTTATGATTATGCATTTACATTATGCTTTTATATGTATGCATGAAACTATTTATGATTTGATTTACACAGAGTATAGTCTTAGTATATGTGGTTGTATCGATACACTTGCATCCCGGCTGATCCCCGAGGAAGTCTACCAGGGGGGAACTGTACCTTGTGCCGATGTATTTCCGGGTGGGAACAGATACCCTGACCTGAGGCCTTTCTGGCTAGAATCACGTGTGGGTCTGGGATCCCGTGATTCGGTTTGTACTAGCATGGATGTGTCCATGAGTGACCCCGTGGGATTTTTCTATGCATGCTCTGTACGCTGGAGGAGTTTGGGTCCATCTCGTGTACTATATCATATTCATTCATTTTGACTCCCATATTTTTTTATAACATATATTATTCGGCGAAAGACATTTATTTTCGTCCACTCACTCTAACGGTTTATATGTCTTTCCTCTGGGCTTTTCGGTTCCCTTGCCCAGTTTGTAGTTCGGACTCTGGTGTCGCAGTAGGAGGCATAGTATTCGAGCGATATTTCTTTTATGGTAGGTTCTTAGTTTGGCCTACTATTTGTAGATATATACTAGAAGTTGCTCTAAGCATTCTGATGTTATACTTTTATATGATTTTTCCCTGGATTTCTGTAAAGTATAGTTTTATTTATTACTTTACATTACTGTTATGATACTGAGAACTCCGGATGGGATTGGTGCCCACGGTTTGATTTTTGTGGCATAGGATGAAGTGTATTTTTCGGGTGCAGGTTAATGGCAATTCCGCGTTAGTAACGAAACTCTGCCGAAATTTTTGTGGTTTTTGTTGGTTCGTGTTTTCAGAAGGGGTTTGATTCCGGTTTAGGAAACTAAATCGCGGGGTTGGGTCCTTTCAAATTACCATCAACGATTAACGTTTAATCAAAATAATAAGGTAAATCTCGGGTCGGGATGTTACTATCTACCCCCCTTAAGAAAATTTCGCCCTCGAAATTTACAAATATGCATATACTAGAAAAATTCCAATAGTTACTACTCATGCATGCATTCTTTTGGCTCGTAAGTAATATTGATAGGTATTTGAATTATCCATAGCATAGTTATCATGTTAACATCTTGTTACAAAGTTTTTTTTTTCAATTTTTGAGTCAGAATCAACTACACCTTATAAACCTAGTACAAAAGACGTCATAATTCGAACTCTGTAACGTGAATACTTAAAAACATCAGGTATCCGTGCCAACACTAGTGGCCAGTTCTACTAGTTTAATTGAGCTTAATCAGCCAGTCTACCACTCACCACTTCTGATTACAGTTATGATAAAATGGCTATATGAGTAGCGGTGCAGTTTTAACACCTGAAGTGGTCCCCTGATCACCACTAGAACCCTGCCCCGACAGTCTATCAGAAGTGTCCCTTCATGGAAACTCACATAAAAAGTGACCCCTAAGGTCACATAGGTAATATACTTAAGACCCAAACTGACCATTCAAAATTCACATCATAAGTGGGTACTTGGCCGATCAGAAGCAAACCTTCGATCATACTCAGTTCTCTTATTGCTGAAATTTCACTAAAATTTTTGGCATAGTTCCCCTTAAAATTCAAAGAAACCCAAAAACCTATATAAGATAACACTTTGAATAATCACATTCCAAAAATAAACCGTAGGCACCGTATCCCTTCTGGATTTCTCATAATCCAAAAGAATAACATTATGAACATAAGTTACTGCTACTTGTCTGAATTTATGAATCATAATGATCGCAAAATCAAATATCTTCACAATTCATAACTCCCATTCAACACACTATCTCAACTAAAATTCACTAAACATAAAATGCTCGTAAGAAATTACCCGCAGTATGCCTCTAATAAACCCGAAATTATGGGCGAATGCTAAGGAGTCAAACTTTAATCACAATTTACTATAGATCTGGAGATATAGACTTAGCATTCCATCTGACATAGAACATCAAATTTACTATAACAATTAACTTAACCAACAGTAACTGCAACGTTTTCAAATTCTCATGCGTTGGCCTAATTTTCACCTACATAGCTCTATATAATGTGAATGGACTCCTAAAAGTCTTAATATTATCTCCCAACTGACTCCAAAATGAAGGTATCAACTTAGCCCCTTAAATCAACATCTAGCTAGTCATAGCAAGCCACATATCCACTAATAATTAATGAAAATTGATGTCAATGCGCAATTTGAGTCCATGAATTTGCTTGATCAACCCCGAGACTCAAATACTCGAATTTGTAAACTAAACCACACCTAATGTTGAACATCACTAGCTCACACATAGGGCTCCAATATAAACATATCTACTACTATCCAACGCCAAAAGATTCGTTGATAAAAGACATAGACATCTACTTACACATAACATATGTTTATAAAATTTGTCCACTCGTGGTGTAAAACACTGAGGTCTTACTTACCCAGACTCATTGTCGAATTTAATAATTTAATTGTTGCAACTTCCTTCCAAAAACTACCATAAACATTCTTGATACCCTTCACATTGGATGTTTACTCAACGATCACTAATTGGAGGATTAAAATATTGTGAAGTCTAAGAAATGGGATAATTCCTTGCAGTAAGAGATGATAAAAATTTGTATCCCATAAAAAATGAACTACATCTTCGTCGTACACGAATCAAGAACTAGTCAGAAATTTTCATTTTCGAGCTGGTTGCACATCTCTTAAAACACCTTTGTAGAGGAAAATGAGTTCGTGGCATAAAATAAATACGACCAATAATGAAGAGATTGCAGTAGAAAAATTTATGATAAATCCTGACTATCAAAAATGAATGAATAAAATTCACAAAATAGTGAATGAGTCTCCATGATTGACGCCAATTAAAACTCGCCTCTCATGGAGTGACCACGGTAGTGGTTTCTGTTGTAAAAGGATAATATGCACAACTCAGGGTCCGTATTCGTTATAAACGTGTTACCTCCAGTGGGTCCCTAGGGTTCCTAACTGAACTACTAACATTTTGAGTTGGCGATACCTCATCCGCAACATCCAAATAATAAGGAAAATGTTAGTAATATGCATCCCGTGTTAATCAACACTCGTGGAAAAAAGAGGTTGGAGTACGTCAAGATCTTAGATCATTTCTAAGAAATAAAATGGAATAGATACACGCACACGTGGTGGATGAGTTTGAAATTACCAAAGTCTTAGTAGAACTCATTGATACTCGAGACGACTTGATGATGATATTATTGAACTCCAAAATGTGGTTTAATAAGAAAAAATGCAATTCAACTACTATGTTCTCGTTGGCGCTCCTGTTCTTACATTTTATGAACCCTCTCAAGTTCGACCTAGAAAGATTCCCTAGCTGGATCATGGAAATCAATTTGTCTAGTCACATTTTTCTTCTTCTTGACCCCACCAAATAGATCCGCAGAGAAGGGATCCCGACTGTCAAAACCTGAACCTCCAAAGTCAACTACATAAATCTTTACACTCTTTGAGAATGGAAGTTTCTCTCTTCCGAAATTGAGTAATGGGTCATTCACAGGTAGACCCCTACCACTACTTATAGCGTATGTAAGTCTGAACATTGAACTATTCTGTAAAGCATCACCTCTGTATCTATTATGCTATTCACTGCCACACTGGTCTCGCCTATTCCACTCAGTCCCTCGACTTGCATATGAATCCATAGTATTGTTATAAGGTTGTCTCCCTCCAATTTATATCCTACATCCCTTGTACCATAATTATTTTGAGTATTTTCTTGAAAAGGTATCCGGCTATGAAATTTTGGTTGCATATAATACTAATGTGAAGTTCCGAGATGGTGAAACAATATGTAATAAAAGACAAGAAGTTCTTAGTGTTGAACTGATTAAGGTAGAATATGGTCATTCCCAATCCCTGATGTTGACCACGATTTGGAACACTACCAATAAGTCAAAGGGCAAACTTGTCTTTTGAGAAAACCTACACTCGGCAACACATGTTATCCTAAAACTATTAGAGAGTACATAACCTTGCTGAAGTTTCCAACAACAACACTATCGTTACACCGATATTCATTCCCATAATCCCCACAAATAAAATAAACTCGAAAATAGAACAGAAGAAACAAATACTGAAAAGATGGTTACTATTACCCAATTAAGTAATGAGAAAAAAATCCGATGTATAGTCGCAAAATGCTACCGCGCTTCTCCAGAGTTTTGGTGCAAACACAGATAGTAAGCTCCCTTAACTTTCTACTTAACTCCTCATTTTCATTACATGAGGCCTATAGCTCGAATGCATCTTAAACAACAAGAAATCGTCGAACTAAAACAAATATGAGTACCTACTCTCAAACTCAAAGAAGAATTCCAAAGCTGCATATAACACGCTAAGGGTTCTTGTAGAACAATAATATATAGCGTGTTGGGTCAATCTGTTGAATTTTTATGACCCAATCAATAATATCACTATCAATGATCCTCACTAGAAGCATCCCCATCAATGATTCAGGTCGATAACTAAACAAAGTACTGTACAAAATTTCCCATAGTCCCCTCACAATAATTGCGCAATAGTGCTCAAGCTCTAGTCGTATGAATAAGGAGCAAACAAACTGTCACTACCTCAATGTTCCAAACGAACACATCAAAGAAGAAATCTAACATCTGAATGAAAATGCGTGGTATGCCATCGCAGAAAGGATACAAATGAGATGGAGGTGGACACAATGAATTCACAATAATGCATAAATCCATAGGGAAGAAAATGGTCTAACACTTAATTCCATAAATTCGCTTGCAATTAATCATTGGCATAAGTCTCCACATCAAACTTACAATCTTAAGAACTCGATTATCTATGATCACCATGTTGCATTGATCATGGAGGAATACTTAAACACATTAGAAAATCTGATAAGTGAAAACAAAAGGCACAAGGTCTAATCTGCTAGACCTACCTCTCTATCTAAAGATCGGAAAGTAACTCGTCATCGACAATATAGACTGACGAGTGCAGATGCTGAAGTCGTCGATCACGTCCATAAGGCATGACACTTGAGGAATAACAGATTCGGAAGATTAATCTTCTACACTAATATTTCCATATATCGTCAGTGACACTAATACCCGAGGGCATACAATGAGTCTGTTGCAGTCGAGCCATCGCAGTCTAAGCATCACTAACAATATAAGATTATCGGTAGGATCTGAAAAACCTAATGCTTTGATACCAATTGACAAGACCCACCCCAGATTACCGTAGTAATCCCGGATAAGTCTTGTGGGACTTGTATTAGAGTATCTAGCAGTGTTTAATCGGTACCAGCTACCTTATTAAGTCTCTCGGGTCTACTGTTTTTCCCAAAATGGAAAAGTCTCACTTTCTATTTTTGGAAAGTCTTATTTATATGTGTAAGTTGCGACTAACCGATTTCGTAAAATCGTACAAAACTTTGGCTGACCGTAATTTCTTTGTTGTAATTCATATTTTAACACTTGACGTGGCCACAAACTTGTCTCGGTAAACTTTATGACTTTTCTCAAAGAAATACCTTGAAAAACTTAATCGATAAATTTCTGACAAAATGCCAGCGATAGTTACCCATGGTAGAAACAAATTACCATCGATGAGTAACGTTTAATCAAAATAACAAGGTAAATCTCGGGTCAGAAGGTTACAAGAAAATACTCATTCAATGCATCCAAGCGCATACAAAGAAATCACCGTCTTACCTTTTCACAATGGATTGTGTATCTAACCTTAGGTAAGCAACATGAAACCCATAATTATCACAAACAAGCTCAGCAATAGCTGCCTTTTCAAACTTGAACTAACATAAAATTCAACACAAATTAAGCAAAGACAACTAATAAAACAAAGACGGGTCATTAAAAAGAACATAGATTTTCAATCTTTAGCACAAAAGTACTTGCTTTGTGCAAGTGAAAGAAAACCGCTCAACAAAGTCCACAATAAAATGTTGAAGCGTAACAGCCTTATGCAAATGTGTGCAGGCCGTAATAATTAGACCATATTTTTTTTTTTGTGCAAACGAAACCAACAAACCAGCATATTGTCACGCCCCGCCAACATTCCAAAGGTTGCCTTGAGCATTCGCGAGGGAAGCATGGCTCAAGGATAGGGTTGGAGCACCCTAGAAGCATCCGTGGACAGCTAGAGGCACCCAGAGGGGGCTGCCAGGGACATACAGGGGCTGTCCGAAGCACCCAGAGGCAGCCGGGTGCCAGCCAGGGGGCTGCCTGGCGCAACAGGAGGCAGCAGGGTGCCACCCGGGGGCTGCCAGAGGCACCCGGGGGCTGCCAGAGGGTGCTGGAAGGTGCTAGAAGGCTGCGGAACAGCAGAGACAGTTCCGGAAAGGTCCGGAACAGCGGGGTTAGTTCCGGAGGGGTCCGGAACAGTGTGGTAGCATCCGGAAGGGTCCGGAATGGTACGGAGGCACCCGGAACACTACGGAAGGTTCCGGAAGGCCGTGGAAGGCCTTAGAAGGTTGCGGAAGGTTGCGGAAGTCTCCGGAAGACTCGGGAAGCATCAAGAGAGGTCTTGAACTCTCTAGAACCTTAGAGAGGCTTATGGGTCAAGGTCACTCCGGAGACCTCTAGAATCGTCAAGGGACATCTTGGAGTTGTCTAGAAAGGTCTAGAACTCCCTCATTTGTATATGTGCTAGATTAGTCTAGAAACACATAGGCTTGGAGGTGGAGACTATAAATAGGGAACCTCCCCTCCCATTTGAGATAGATGGGAAGATTGGAAAGATTAGAAAGAAGTAGTGAGAAAAAGAGTAAGGAACTCTAGGAACTCACCTTTGTAAAGCTTTCTTTAGCAATACAAGTTCTTCTTTCAAAGCTCTTCTCCCTTCGATCTTTCGGTTGCTCTAGCCAAGCGTTGGCGACATTTAGGCTGACTTAGCATAAGGGGAGTGCTAAGGCCGCACGAGTGCTAGCAGAAAAGTAAGCTCGTGACAGTTGGTATCAGAGCTTGTCGATACCTGTGGAAGTTGGTATCAAAGCCGAAGTTCCTTCGGAGCCTCATTCAAAGATGGTGAAGCAAACAGCGAGCAAAGGTGCATCGCTTGACTTTACCAAAGGTGCGTCGGGGTCCAGCCCTTCCGATGTGGTGACGCAAGAGGGAGTTCGCGAAGAGCTTGCCAACCCAAAGAGGTCTACAAAGGACATGCTTTCTTCTCTCGACTCACGCCTAGCTCAGGTGGAGGAGGCCGTGAGTGGCATGGGGGCCCAGGTGGAGGACCTAAGCCAACAAGTGGAGGGCTTAGAGGCGGAGGATATCGCAATCCACACTGCGATCAAGGGGATGCTAGTCCAATTGGAGGAGACCTTGCGTGGCGAGATGGGGAAGATTCGCGAGGAGTTCATGGGGGAACTCGCAAGGATGCGTCAAGTCCACGAGAATGAGTCGAATAGCACGCTTGCACGCATGGAGGAGATGCATGAGGACTTGACCTTATGCAAGCGCGCATTGGCATCGACGGGGACAAGCACCAGTGGTATGGGGGAGGCTAGGCACGTGGAGGTGCCAAAGCCAAACAGTTTCGGAGGTTCGCGCAACGCTCGTGAAGTGGACAACTTCTTATGGGGGCTAGATCAATACTTTGGAGCCGTGGGCATCAACGAGGAGGATGCCAAGATTCGGGCAGCGGCTCTCTACCTCACCGACACAGCTATGTTGTGGTGGAGGCGAAGGCGAGGAGACATTGAAAAAGGTACGTGCACCATCTCTACCTTTGATGAATTTAAGAAGGATCTTAAGAGGCAATTCTATCCCGAGAATGCCGAGGATGAGGCAAGAGCTCGATTGCGGAGGCTCAAGCACTCGGGGTCGATTGGTGAGTATGTCAAGGATTTCACCAATCTAGTGCTTGAGATCCCCGATATGACCGACAAGGATGCTCTCTTCAATTTCATGGATGGTCTTCAAGCATGGGCCAAGGCCGAGTTAAGGCGGCGTGGGGTGCAAGACCTTGCTACCGCCATAGCTGTGGCCGAAAGCCTAATCGACTACACTAGTCGAGGAGAGACTGCCTGCCAGCCGAGGGAAAAAGAGAGTACTCATGCCAAAAGTGGGGGAGACAGAGGCCTACGTGAGAGGAACGGAAGCCCACGCAGGGACGAGTTCCGGCGAAACAGCCAATCGGGACGGAGATTGGACAAGGGCAAGCAAAGGGACACGAAGAGCTTGGGGAAGCTCAATGACAACCGGTGTTTCCTTTGCGATGGTCCTCATTGGGCGAGGGACTGCCCAAAGAAGAACGCGTTGAACGCAATTCTAGGGACTCGTCAAAGTGAGATGGAGGCCAAGGGTGGCCACGAGGATGCACGTATGGGGGCTATACAGCTGCTGAATGCGATCGAATCCACTCCTACGGATGAGGGTAAAGGCTTACACTTTGTCGACATCACTATAAAGGGAAAGCCAACGGTGGCGATGATCGACACAGGTGCATCCCACAACTTCATTTCCATTGAGGAGGCCCAAAGGTTAGGACTTAAGGGCAACGATGGAGGACACTTCATGAAGGCGATCAATTCACCAGCTCAGCCAACTCTAGGGAGAGTTCGAGGAGTCAAGACAAGCATGGGGGCTTGGCATGGGAAATTAGACTTCTCGATAGTGCCCATGGATGACTACAAAGTTGTCTTGGGGATGGAGTTCCATGATCGGGTCAAGGCGATTCCGATACCGTTCGCCAAAAGCATGTTCATCATGGACGGCGACAGGGTTTGTGTAGTGCCAACCAAGGTCACCAAGCAAGGCGCGAAGGTGTTATCGGCATTACAACTCGTGAAGGAGCCAGCTAGGGAGGCTACACATCGGGTGATAACGAAGGTCGTGGAAAAAGTGCTCGCGGATAGAGTCACTTATCGCCTGGGGAGGCGAAGCCACAGGGAGTACCTTATCAAGTGGAGAGGTCTACCCGACACGAAAGCCAGCTGGGAGTCCGAGGACGTTTTGTGGCGATTCAAGGACGGGGTCCGACGCTACAATAGGGAAGCCGCGATGAGGGCATCGCGAGATTGGGTGGGGGAGAATGTCACGCCCCGCCAACATTCCAAAGGTTGCCTTGAGCATTCGCGAGGGAAGCATGGCTCAAGGATAGGGTTGGAGCACCCTAGAAGCATCCGTGGACAGCTAGAGGCACCCAGAGGGGGCTGCCAGGGACATACAGGGGCTGTCCGAAGCACCCAGAGGCAGCCGGGTGCCAGCCAGGGGGCTGCCTGGCGCAACAGGAGGCAGCAGGGTGCCACCCGGGGGCTGCCAGAGGCACCCGGGGGCTGCCAGAGGGTGCTGGAAGGTGCTAGAAGGCTGCGGAACAGCAGAGACAGTTCCGGAAAGGTCCGGAACAGCGGGGTTAGTTCCGGAGGGGTCCGGAACAGTGTGGTAGCATCCGGAAGGGTCCGGAATGGTACGGAGGCACCCGGAACACTACGGAAGGTTCCGGAAGGCCGTGGAAGGCCTTAGAAGGTTGCGGAAGGTTGCGGAAGTCTCCGGAAGACTCGGGAAGCATCAAG
This sequence comes from Geum urbanum, assembly GCA_946800695.1. Taxonomy (NCBI): domain Eukaryota; kingdom Viridiplantae; phylum Streptophyta; class Magnoliopsida; order Rosales; family Rosaceae; genus Geum; species Geum urbanum. Next base: position 49,598,593 of record OX327001.1, on the reverse strand, counting down.
AGAGGTCTTGAACTCTCTAGAACCTTAGAGAGGCTTATGGGTCAAGGTCACTCCGGAGACCTCTAGAATCGTCAAGGGACATCTTGGAGTTGTCTAGAAAGGTCTAGAACTCCCTCATTTGTATATGTGCTAGATTAGTCTAGAAACACATAGGCTTGGAGGTGGAGACTATAAATAGGGAACCTCCCCTCCCATTTGAGATAGATGGGAAGATTGGAAAGATTAGAAAGAAGTAGTGAGAAAAAGAGTAAGGAACTCTAGGAACTCACCTTTGTAAAGCTTTCTTTAGCAATACAAGTTCTTCTTTCAAAGCTCTTCTCCCTTCGATCTTTCGGTTGCTCTAGCCAAGCGTTGGCGACATTTAGGCTGACTTAGCATAAGGGGAGTGCTAAGGCCGCACGAGTGCTAGCAGAAAAGTAAGCTCGTGACAATATGCTTATGATTTCTTTCACATGTAAGCAACATGAAACCAAAAGAACCATCATCTCCCCGCACGCCAAGATCCCAAATGAGGCCTCCATCAACCACCGATCCAGCCTTACACCATTCGCCGATCTTGAGACTCACACGTTCACATCTCAATTACTTGCACTCGCGACGTCGCCCACACTCGCCGACCACTCATATATAACCCTGCACTCTCTCGCCCCTCAGGCCCAGTACTTTCTCCAGGAAAATTTGGCATAAACGTAGCCCGAAACATAGGCCTTGCGGCATTAGGGTTTGGAAAAGGTCATCTCTGAGAAACGCGGAGCACAAAGTTTTGGTTCTATTTCGTTTATATATTTTGATTAATATGATGTTATCTACACGAATAAAGCTCACTTATTGGTTTTTGTTCATATCTAAATAATTTTTCATAGGCTTGGGCATACATTAAAAACTGAAACTTGAAATCGAACCAATCCATTCGGTTTGTGCCAAATTTGGTTTGGGCAGGTATTGTTGGTCTAACTTATTGGATTTTTTCTAAAATTCAGGGCCTTTTGGCAGAAACCCAAGGGCGCGGTTGGACATTTTCGTAGTCTATTTGTGCTGAATAATTAAATCACCAATTCAGACGTTAGAAGCTATGGATGCATTACACTACTGGAGGAGAGAATCGGGGCAACGTAGTTACATATCTTCTTCGCTCCAATTTCAATGAGGCGACGTAGATTGCCTGAGATACTAATTACGTCGCTTCAACAAATTGAGGCGACGTAGATTGATCTTGGTCGCTTCAAAAATATGAGGCAACCACTTTTGACATTCGAAGCGACGAAGATGAGTTTGGTCGCTTCGAAGAAAATTGAGGCGACGAAGATTGCTCAATCTTCATCGCCTCGTTTTTTTTAAATCTGGATCTACTCTTCTTCTTAAAGTCAAACCGTTCATAAAGTTAGAATTTTAGAAAAACAGTCCATTCGCGTTCTGGAGCTGTTCTTGTGCGATTTTGGGAGAAATTTTTGGAAATTGAGAAAGAAGGTTGTTCTTGCCATTGATTTGATTCTTGAGTAGGGTTAGTTTGATTTGTATCTCTTTAACCCTCTTTATGACCATAATATGTTAAATTAGAAGTGAAATTGAAGTTTTGGTGAAATTTTTGAAGTTGAATTGAATTTGGTGTTATGTTGTAGTTTTAGTGTTTGAATCATTGAATTGTGGTAAATCATGTTATGGGTTCATGAATAATGTTTGAAATTTGGTTAAGTTTAGTGAAATGTATTGATGATTAGAAGTGAAAATGAAGGTGATGTGAAATTTTTGAAATTGAATTGAATTTGGTCTTATGTTGTAGTTTTAGTGTTTTAATCATTGAATTGTGATAAATCATGTTATGGGTTCATGATTAATGTTTGAAATTTGGTTAAATTTAGTGAAATTAATTGATGATTAGTATAGATTAGGTGTATTCGAGCCTTAATTAGTAGTGTTATTAGTGTTAATCATGAAATCGAGCGTATGGTTATTTATAATTGTGGTGTTCATCAACTTAGAACTCCCGTTTGAGAATCAACAACTCATCTAGTTGATCGAGTTGAGTTGTTGATTCTCGAATTGTCCCATTTTTGGACACTTTAGGTAAACATGACTTTGTTGATCCTTTTGCTATTCATGTGATTTCAGTTTCAGTTTTGGGATATGGTTTCGACAGTGTCTCCTTTCAATGTTCCCCGAGTACAAATTAGGTTGTTTAGATATGTGTGCACTCGGGAAACTGTAGGGAGATGCTGCCGAAATTTCCCTAAACTGGAGCTGAAAAGCATGAGTGCAAGAGCGTTGACAAATGTCGTGTTCCCCTGAAGGGGATAGGACCCAACCCGGAGGCATAAGGCGGAGAAGTGTGGGGTTTTGGTTGAATCGCAACTGTGGCGTGGTAACTTTGTTCATATTGATTGTTTATGCTGACAGGAAACATGGACGGACACCCAGACAAAACTTGGATGACATATCATCATGCTGATCCAAGGTACATCACAGGCATATTCGAGTTTATGAATTTTGCCCGGCGACATAGTAACGGAGCCGATTATCACTTCTGCCCGTGCAAACGTTGTAAGAACGGTCCGTTCAAGGTTACTATGGATGTCATGTATCATCACTTATCACACAGTGGTTTGAGTCCGGATTATACTGTCTGGCACCTTCACGGGGAAGTTTCTGCTGAACCGACAATGCTCAGTCAATGAAGACAGTGGCTTCAAGACAAAGTCGGTCCTTCTAGTGGTGTCGGTCCTTCAGTGAACCCGCAGTTGGAGATTCTACATGATGCATATCCTTATTATCCTGGATACCATGCAGATGCACCCCAACAATTAGTGGAAGATAATTCGGGCATGAACTTCAATGACATGGTAGACGATGATTATGAAAAGTACGATAGATTATTGAAGGAGTCACAGACCCCATTATATGAAGGCAGTGAGGAAACTGTTTTGAGTGCCATATTAGATGCAATGGAAATGAAAAATGTAAATGGATGGTCGGACACAAGTGTTGACTCTTTATGTATTTACATTAATAAACTTCTTCCTAAAGGGCACACATTCCCCTGTTCATACTCGAGAATAAAAAAAAATCTTGAGTGATCTTTTACTGGGTTACGAAAGAATTGATGCGTGTGAGTTTAATTGTGTGTTGTTCAGGGGGGCGCTTGTAAACGAGAGTATTTGTCCAGTGTGTTATTCTGAAAGATATAAGCCATATACGAATGATATTCCCAAAAAAATAATTCATAACTTCCCTCTAACACCAAGGTTGAAGCGTTTGTTTATGTCCCCACACACTGCCAAGCATATGCGATGGCTGGGGGAGCGGATATGCGTGGCTGGTAGCCTCAGCCACCCAGCTGATGGAGAAGCGTTTCAACATTTTGACAGAACTTTTCCAGGTTTCGCACGGGACTGCAGGAATGTGCGCCTTGGAGTAGCAACAGATGGTTTCAATCCATTTGGAACAATGGGAACTTTGCATAGTACATGGCCCGCTGTTGTGACGCCGTACAATCTACCACCATCAATGTGCATGAAGAAGGAATATAACATGTTATCCGTGTTGATTCCAGGCCCTAAATCTCCCGGAAAGTGCCTTAGTGTACTCATTGAGCCGATGATCGAGGAGCTAATACATTTATGGGTCGTTGGAGTCCATAATTTTGATCGAGTAGACAATGAGGTATTCTTGATGAAGGCAGCGATAATGTGGACTATTAGCGACTTTCCAGGTTTAGGGATGCTTGCGGGGTCAACTGTGAAAGGGTACAAGGCATGTCCAATCTGTCTAGATGAGCTAACTTCAGAGCATATATATGGGAGGATAGTTTATGAAGGTCATCGAAAATGGCTCCACCAAGATCACCCTTGGCGATTGAGCGAGGCATTTAATGGGAAGGTGGAGTTTGGCGGAAGATCCTATCAGAAGAGTGGAGATGAAATTTTGGAAGACGTTAGGTCACACGTTTACCCTATTCTTAGCCAACATGATGACTTGAAGGTACCGTACAATCTGAATAACAGACAGTGTTGGACTCACGAAAGCATATTTTGGAAGCTGCCGTATTGGTCATCATTGAAGATCAGACATTGCTTAGATGTCATGCACATTGAAAAAAATGTGTGTGACAACATCCTTGGAACCATTTTTGCGATTGATAAGAAGTCTAAGGATGGTCCAAAAGCTCGCGCTTCTTTGAAGAAGAGGAATGTGCGAAAAAACCAGTGGCAAAGAGCGGGTGACCAGGGTACGGCGAAAGTTCATCATGCACCCTTTTTAGTTAAAAAGGATGATCTAGAAGATGTGTTCCAGTGGTTCAGGGATGTTAAGTATCCTCTTGGTTATGCAGGTAGTTTGAGAAGTAAGGTGAAAGTAAGTTCCCCATCACAGTTTTATGGATTGAAGACGCATGATTTCCATGTGTTGCTTCAACGTCTTCTTCCTGTGGTTATCAGAGGGTTCTTGCCAGAAAACGTTGTAAAGCCATTGATAGCACTGTCAAATTGGTTTCGTCAACTATGCAGTAGGGAGCTTAAGAAGGATGTTGTACGTGACATGGAAACTGAGATAGTGATGATTCTCTGCAATTTGGAGCTCATATTTCCTCCACATTTTTTTACATCTATGGTTCATCTCATGGTTCATCTGCCCGAACAAGTATTCCTTACAGGTCCAGTACACTATATATGGATGTATCCAATTGAAAGGTAATTAGGAAAATATGTCGGTGTGTACACTATACATTATGTTCGTTATGTAATATGTTGGCAATTAGGAAAATATTGTACTAATCTTGAGGGTGTTTTTGCAGGCAATTAGGAAAATATAAAAAGTCAATGAGGAATACACGTTACCCGGAAGGTAGTATTGCTGAACAATACCTCATACATGAGTCGGTGACGTATTCTAAGTCTTATCTCAGACGGATGGACAACGAAGATGTCGACACTTCCCCTGAGTGGAATATTAGCTGTGTTTCACTCTTAGTAAGACCAGATATTATCGAGACTCGTTGCCAGTTATGGTTGACTGAGGCAGAGACTGCTGAGGCTCACTGGCAAGTCTTGGTGGAAACAGACGAAGTCAAACCTTACCTAGAAGAACATCTCAGAAGGTTCGAGGCTAAAAATGGTGAAGATTTCGACGAGCTTCGTCGGAGGAGGAGTTTTATTCGATGGTTCTTAACATAGGTACATATGCATATTAATTCTTGTAAGGTTCTTTGAGGGTTTATAACACTTATCTTTAACTTCTCGTAACACTTATCTCTCAGGTGTCCCTTAAAGAAAAAAACTCGGACCCGAGCTTCGTTGCAGGAATAAAGTCATTAGCTCAAGGACCTCATCAATGTCGGGTTTATAAGTCGTGTTATGTGAACGGTGTCAAGTTCACCTCGTTTGATAGAGATCAAAGAACCGTGACTCAAAACAGCGGTGTCATGATAGACATGGGTTCATCCACGTTCTACGGCCATGTTAACTACGTGGTCGAAGTATTATATGCAGGCCGTATGCCAGTGGTGTTGTTTAAGTGCACATGGCACAACTCCGACGACAAGGAAGATCTTGACACCGTTATAACAGATCATGGACTGATATCAGTGAGTACAAACAACAGTTGCTATGAGGATTCACCTTTCATAATTGCAACCAAAGCAAAACAAGTATTCTACATAAATGATCCAAAGGCTAGTGGTACTTGGAAGGTAGTACAAGAAATGTCGCACCGCAATGTCTACAGCGCTGACGTACTTGCCATAGATGAAAACATATCGCGTACAGGATATCATATATTCGAGCCTTACCAAGAGGACACTCCCACGGTGATACAATTTTACCAAGATTTCCAACTACTTTTGGATGAAGAAGGAGATGAAGACTAATCTAATATTATTATGAATTTGAAAACTAGACATTGTATTTTCATTAAATCATACATTGTGTATTTGAAAACTTTCAAATTTGTGAATTTGTAAAAAAATATAAATGAGGCGACCAAGATGTCAAAGTTCGTCGCTTCAACAAATTGAAGCGACGAAGTAAGCAATCTTGGTCGCTTAAACACATTGAAGCGACGAAGATTCAATTTTAGTCGCTTAAACACATTGAAGCGACAAATATTCAACATTGGTCGCTTCAACACATTGAAGCGACAAAGAATGCAATATTGGTCGCTTCAATGTGTTAGAGCGACCAATATTGCATTCTTCGTCGCTTCAATGTGTTGAAGCGACCAAGATTGAATCTTCGTCGCCTCATAACAAGTATAATTGCTGTCACAGTTTCTTTCTTCTTCATTCTGGTTCGATCACTTTCTTCCTCTTCAACCCTGTTCTTCTCACAGTTTCAACCTTCGTTCTGAAAGTTCCTCAACACCCTAATTAAAACCCCAAAACGCAAAATCCCTTGCCACCCTAAACCTTAATCCCCCTCCCTCCCCTCCTCCTCTACCCTAAACCCCCTCCCTCCCCTCCATAAAAACCCTAAATTACCAAATCATTTTGCATCCCCAATCTGTAAATCTCAAGGTATGCCTCTCTCTCCCTCTCTCTCTCTCTCTCTCTCTCTCTCTCTCTCTCAATCTTCCCGAATCAATTTGGTTTACAAGGTTTGCTATTTGCCATTTACGGTAAAATGATTTACCATTGTTAGATTTATATGCTAGAATCGATCTTTGGGTTTGTGATCATGAACTTTCCATTTGTTAGAGTTTCATACACCATTTCGATTCATAATCGCATTTGTGTGTGTGTTAGATCCGGGTTGCTCACTAGGTCCACTGTAATTGCTGTAATAGCTTGATCGTAGTTGTCTAGTTATGTCTAGTTAGTGTATGTGTGTGTCAACCTTATAATGCATAAGCATGTCGGGTGACTAGTGCCATCTATGTAGTAACCTTCAGTTGTTGTATATGTTAGAGTATGTGTGTGTTAGTGTATGTGTTCATTGTGATTCATGTGAAATCGATTTAGGAGTTAGTGTATGTGTTAGTGTATGCGACAGTGTATGTGTTCATTGTGATTCTTGTTAGTGTCTAGCTACTGTGTATGTGTTCATTGTGATTCATGTTAGTGTCTAGCTACTGCGTATGTGTTAGTGTATGTGTGTGTTAGAGTTGTATATCTAGCTACTGTATTGGCATAAGTTACTGTATATCTAGCTACTGTGTATGTGTTAGAGTTGTATATCTAGCTACTGTGTATGTGTTAGTGTATGTGTGTGTTAGACTTGTATATCTACTGTTTAGTATGAGTTATGGACCCACAATGCAGGGTCATGTTGAGGTATTTTTTAGAAGTCTGATGTACGTTGGTATGAGTTATGCAACTGTTTAGAAGTCTTGGAATGGCAACTGTTTAGTATGAGTTCTGCTACTCTGGTATGTAAAGCATGTGTAGGTTTGAAACATTGAAGCATTCGAATTCATATCATGGTCATCGTGTAGGTTTGTTTTGGTAAAAATCTTGGTCGGTAAAGCATGTTTCAGAAATCGATTCATATGTTAACTTCAAGTGGTAGTTGTGATGAGTGTGTAAAGGTTATGATTAAGTTATTGGTTTAGAATAGGGTTGCCAAAGTGCTTGTTTATGAGCAGAGTATGGTTTAAGAATAAGATTTTTTTTAATGTTTTAACAGAATGGCTCCCGGAAATACAAGTCACCAAAGGAGGAAAGCGGCGATCCAGCGTCGTGAAGCGGCGGCGGCGGCGGCGGCAGCTGCGGAGGCTGCGGAGGCGGCGTGGCGACCATTCAGCAGAGAGGGGGCTTCCGGGTCGGGCTGCCCCACGGGACAATCTGGGACCCCGACGATTCCAGCAGTAGGGGGTTTAACGCCCGCCCCAAACCTTGAGGATGCGATTCCTCAAGTGGATGACAGTGACGCCACTACGGCGTCATAACACCCTCCCGCCCTCAGCATCCGGTGCAAGAAGACCAAACTCCCCGACATGGTGGACATGGCAACCGGAGATCCGACGACGCAACAGCGCGGAGTCGTTGTCGGGACGAAGACTGAGTACCTCGTCCAGACTAGGCGACTACAAGTCCCTTACTACATGGCATCAGGAGATCCGACGACACAACAATAGGCGACTACAAGTCGCTTACTCTACGAGGCATCGGGGGCCTGCGACGAGGGAATTCAGGAGTCTGATGTCCAGAGACATCGGTAGCATCATCCGCAGAAAAGTTCCAATGCTTGCACCTAGCTTTTTGGGACTTAGCGATTTGCATCGCGATATCGTCAATACAAATATTGAGGTATACTTACTGCCCTTAGCTTACTTTGTTACTTTACGGTTTATGTAAATATAACTTTTACATAACGGAATTTAAATGTCTTGTGCTAGACGAACTACGACATCCCGGCGACTGATATGGAGATGTGGAACTTCATTGATGCGACGGCGCAAACAATGTACAAGGATTGGAAGTACGATTGCCATCAACATTATCTCCACGTCAGCCAGGAGACTCCGGCCGAGTTTCTCGGGAGGGAAGACCAGTGGGCGTGGTTAAAAGCCCACTTCGAAGACCCTGCTTACTTGGTGAGCTTCATAAACTATCCGCACAGTTTTGGTAGCCAACAATTTAAAAATATACATGTTTATCTATTCTTATTTTAAAATGATTTTTGTGTGTGTGTGGCAGCGATTGTGCGAACGGAATCGAGGAAACTGAAACACGAACAAGGAGCAGCAGCTCAACCACCATTCGGGATCTCTCGCCCTCTCGTACCGAAGCAAGGTGTTGGAGAAGGAGGGTCATAGAGCGCCCGTCGTCCAGACGTGGCTTAACGTATACCAGCCGGACAAGAATGCGGCTGAGAAAGTGGTAAGCGAAAATAGGTTCACGTTACGTTATTTCAATTATTTTTGTTTACCATATTGTAATATTATTTATTTAATATATTTTAATTGAGCAGGCGGCAGTGAAGCGAAGACTCGATGAAGTCTTGTCGCAACAAGATAGTGTTGCGGGTGACACAGACGGTGGTGCGGTTTCCCAACCCCATCCTCTTCCTCTTGATACACAAATAAATATCATAGAGGAAGAGGTGGGTTCAAGGCCCGAGACCTCTATAAGAGGTAATAAATCTCCTAAACCACCGTCATTCATCTCGATTTACGTTTTGCTTTATTTTTGTTTACTATTCCATTACTAATATTTGTTCTTGTTCGATGTGACAGGGGTGGGGCGCGCTCTCACACGCGACCCCAAACCGAGAGGAGGGGCCCGAGTACAGGAAACCGAAGCCCTGAAAAGGGAGGTGGCTGAAGCCAGAGAGGAGGCGCGCAGATCGAGCGAGGTGGCGCAAAAATCCAGAGAGGATTACAATGAGCTCGCCCAAAGGGTCCAACAAATGGAGGCCCTAATGCGATCATTCCAGGCTGGGAGTCAACAACCTCAAGCTCCTCCACCACCTCCTGGCTAGTAATCGAGCTGCATTGCCGTCCCCCAGCATTAGTCTACTGTGTCATAGGTCGCTTTGTATCAAGGCTTTGTATAACGTTTTGAGTTGTGGAATATTTTTCTATATAACTTGATTTGATGAATGAGTTTTTGTGTTTTTAAATTGCGATAGGTCGTGACTTGGTACAATAATATTTAATTTTTATTTTTTTTCTTTTTCACTGAATGAGGCGACGTAGATTGGTCAATCTTCGTCGCCTCATTTACTGAAAAAGAAAAAAAACAAAAATTAAATATATCGAAGTGGTCAATCTTCGTCGCTCCATTTACGTTGAAGCGACAAATATTGGTCAATCTTCGTCGCCTCATTGGGTGAAAAAGAAAAAAAAAATTAAATATAGTGAGGCGACAAATATTCATCAATCTTCGTCGCTTCAATCTAAAACGGAGCAATCTTCGTTGCTCCGTTTTAGATTGAAGCGACGAAGATTGATGAATCTTCGTCGCTCCGTTTTCAAATGAAGCGACAACGTTTAGATCTTCGCGGCGAAAAATTGAAGCGACGTAATTTTTTTTTTGTCGCTTCAATTAAAATGAAGCGACGAAGTTTTTCAATCTACGTCGCCCCAATGGTGAAGGGATCAATCTCAAGCAACGTATCGAGGCGACGAAGTTTTGGTGACAAAAAATCGAGGCGACGAGAAAGTGATCCGAGGCGACCATGATGCTTCGTCGCCTCGAATCTCTTCCCCAATAGTGTTATAGTTCTGGCCACCCTCATGTTAAATCAACTAACTACCTGCTAGTAGTGTAGTGGTTGGCCACCTTAATGTTACTCTCATAGGCTGAGAGGTCAAGGATTCAATTCCCCATCAAACCAATTTCTGGGTGGAATGAATTTTATGAAGAAGAAAAAAGTCCTTGGAGTCTATGGATGCATTACAATTCTCTTTTATTTTCCTTCTCTTTTCTCCCTTTCAGGATTCCATATGGGTATTTAATCTCCAACTTCTAGTATGTTTAAGTCTTCAAACCTTATACTACTTGACTTGCCTAGCTACTTTCCAAGAAATCTTCTATATAACTATATAAACTATATAGCTAGGGAAGATCTAAGTATATAGTAACATCTAAGTATAAACTATATAGTATGTTTTTCAATCTTCTATACTATTGTGTAGCTATTCCTCACAATCTTTGAATCCAAGCAAAGTATTGCTTTAAAACTCAAGCCTATGATACAATTATTAGGGTTTTTTTTCCTCTTGATTCTTATTCGTCTTTTTTGTTCTTGTCATTATTTTCTGTGGTATGACCAAACCCCCGACTATACTAATGGAGAGAAAAATAATTGAGTTGGATGAAATATGGGACTACATGGAGATTAACGGCATGACAAGACCCGCCTTTGATTACCGTAGTAATCCAGGATAAGTCTTACGGGACCGGTATTAGAATATCTAGCACCGCCTATTTAGCACCAGCTACCCTGGCACAAGCAACCCTAAACCTAAACTGAGAACTTATACTGAGAAAAACAAGAGTTGTGGACTGTCTTGCCTTGTACTCTAGACGATCACGACTTCAACCGGCTAACCTGCAATCTAAGCAATTTAAAATAAAGGGCCCATGGGAAGGCATACAAACATAAAATGTTAGAGTGAGTGGACAAAATCATAGTAAATAAATAGTTTAATTCTTTTCCACTGATCTATGTAAAATAATTTGAGTTCAAGTATCATATATCTGAATCCTGATGGAGGTGGTCGCTCAGGATATTATTCTCAACATGAGTCGACTATCTGTATAAAAACTATAGGTGATGGGTCAAACAAGGTATCTTGACCTCCCCTAATGGCCAAACGAGGCACCCTAACCTCCCCTGACTGGATTATCTGGTGATCACCTGAATAGTCAGTGCATGGATGCAACTAACTAATGTCATTACATGAAAAAACTTCCAAAATAAAATGCTCTCAAACATATCGTAAAATAAACTGAAATGCAGAAAAATGAACTCACTATCGACTGTGAAAATAAAATGTCCACTCACTATATTGTGCCATGATTTCCATCCAGCCAAAGCCCATCTGTTGGGGTTTCTAAACACATGTCACTGGATGCTAATTAATACATTGTCCTGAAATAACAATTATTATTTATTAACTAATCATCAAAAAATCATAATGAATAATTAAGCTCGTATACCAACGAGCATTTTTGTCGAGAATCTCGCATTCTTGAATAATGTGCTTTCCAAACTAATGACGAGCTTTAATGTAATTCCAAATTAGAATTCTTGAATCCTTTTTATAGTCGCAACACTTTCCTCAAATGTTACGTGACTCGAAGTCGAATCGACGACCAACTCAACTGCTCAAAATTATCGTAAAATCGTTTAATTAATATCCGATTAATCACACGTCTTAATCAACTATGTCCAAAACAATTCAATAACATCTTTATCAATTAGTACGTAATTACGAGTAAAACGGTATAAAATTTACATCAAAAATTCCGCTTAACTATATATGTAATTATGTTATGTAATACTTGCACTCGACTATATATATAAATGGTAAAAGGATCAACCTTATCTGCTTATATACTTACTAGCCTTCGTGCACAAGCGTATCGTTATATTTATTGGCTTGTGTAATTATATTATTTTATGAATACATAACTCAACAAATTAATACTAAATTTTTTTCCCAATTGTGATTCAATTTTATGAAAATGAAACGAAAAACACAAAAAAAAATATCAAAAGAAGAATATAAAGTTGAGATATAACATGACGTCTTAATCTCCAATAAAATCCAGTCACTTAATCTCCATTTAGATCTCAAATGACGTGATCTCACATTTTGTTTTTGCTCGTGTTTCTAAATTTGGCGTCTATTAAGAATGCATTATATACGTCAACAGCTGCTAATTTGTCGTTTTGAAATCATCTGTTTGATTATATTAACTGTAAAATGGGAACAAAAACAAAGGAATAGAGAAGCTATAAAGAGGAAAACAAAGTTGGAATAGCAGTGAATGGAGATATCCAATCACTACTGGAGGAGAGAATCGGGGCGACGTAGTTATATTTCTACATCGCTCCGATTTTAGATGAGGCGACGTACATTTCCTTTGAGAAAAAGTACGTCGCTTCAACAAACTGAGGCGACGTAGATTCATAGTTGTCGCTTCAACAAAATAAGGCGACTAATTTGTCATTCGAAGCGACCAAACTAATCTACGTCGCTTCGAATAAAAACTAGGCGACGTAGATTGAGCAATCTACGTCGCCTAGATTTGATTCGAAGCGACATAGATTAGTTTGGTCGCTTCGAATAAAATCGAGGCGACGTAGATTGCTCAATCTACGTCGCCTCCTTTTTTAAAAATCTGGATCTACTCTTCTTCTTAAAGTCAAACCGTTCATAAAGTTAGAATTTTAGAAAAACAGTTCCCCGTCGTTCTGTAGCTGTTCTTGGGCGATTTTGGGAGAAATTTGAGGAAATTGAGAAAGAAGGTTGTTCTTGCCATTGATTTGATTCTTGAATAAGGTTAGTTTGATTTGTATCTCTTTAACCCTCTTTATGACCATATATAATATGTTAAATTAGAAGTGAAATTGAAGTTTTGGTGAAATGTTTGAAGTTGAATTGAATTTGGTGTTATGTTGTTGGTTTAGTGTTTGAATCATTGAATTGTGGTAAATCATGTTATGGGTTCATGAATAATGTTTGAAATTTGGTTAAGTTTAGTGAAATTTATTAATGATTAGAAGTGAAATTGAAGTTTTGGTGAAATGTTTGAAGTTGAATTGAATTTGGTGTTATGTTGTAGTTTTAGTGTTTTAATCATTGAATTGTGATAAATCATGTTATGGGTTCATGATTAATGTTTGAAATTTTGTTAAATTTAGTGAAATTAATTGATGATTAGTGTAGATTAGGTGTATTCGAGCCTTAATTAGTAGTGTTATTAATGTTAATTATGAAATCGAGCATATGGCTATATATAATTGTGGTGTTTATCAACTTAGAACTCCCGTTTGAGAATCAACAACTCATTTAGTTGATCGAGTTGAGTTGTTGATTCTCGAATTGTCCCATTTTTGGACACTTTAGGTGAACATGACTTTGTTGATCCTTTTGCTATTCGTGTGATTTCAGTTTCAGTTTTGGGATATGGTTTCGACAGTGTCTCCTTTCAATGTTCCCCGAGTGCAAATTAGGTTGTTTAGATATGTGTGCACTCGGGGAACTGTAGGGAGATGCTACCGAAATTTCCCTAAACTGGAGCTGAAACGCATGGGTGCAAAAGCGTTGACAAATGTCGTGTTCCCCTGAAGGGGATAGGACCCAACCGGAGGCATAAGGCGAAGAAGTGTGGGGTCTTGGTTGAATCGCAACTGTGGCGTGGTAACTTTGTTCATATTGATTGTTTATGCAGACAGGAAACATGGACGGACACCCAGATAAAACTTGGATGACATATCATCGTGCTGATCCAAGGTACATCACAGGCATATTCGAGTTCATGAATTTTGCCCGGCGACATAGTAACGGAGCCGATTATTACTTCTGCCCGTGCAAACGTTGTAAGAACGGTCCTTTCAAGGTTACTATGGATGTCATGTATCATCACTTATCACACAGTGGTTTGAGTCCGGATTATACAGTCTGGCACCTTCACGGGGAAGTTTCTGGTGAACCGGCAATGCTCAGTCAACGAAGACAGTGGCTTCAAGACAGAGTCGGTCCTTCTAGTGGTGCCGGTTCTTCAGTGAACCCGCAGTTGGAGATTCTACATGATGCTTATCCCTATTATCCTGGATACCATGCAGATGCACCCCAACAATTAGTGGAAGATAATTCGGGCATGAACTTCAATGACATGGTAGACGATGATTATGAAAAGTACGATAGATTATTGAAGGAGTCACAGACCCCATTATATGAAGGCAGTGAGGAAACTGTTTTGAGTGCCATATTAGATGCAATGGAAATGAAAAATGAAAATGGATGGTCGGACACAAGTGTTGACTCTTTATGTATTTACATTAATAAACTTCTTCCTAAAGGGCACACATTCCACTGTTCATACTCGAGAATAAAAAAAATCTTGTGTGATCTTTCACTGGGTTACGAAAGAGTTGATGCGTGTGAGTTTAACTGTGTGTTGTTCAAGGGGGCGCTTGTAAACGAGAGGATTTGTCCAGTGTGTTATTCTGAAAGATATAAGCCATATACGAATGATATTCCCAAAAAAATAATTCGTAACTTCCCTCTAACACCAAGGTTGAAGCGCTTGTTTATGTCCCCACACACTGCCAAGCATATGCGATGGCTGGGGGAGCGGATATGCGTGGCTGGTAGCCTCAGCCACCCAGCTGATGGAGAAGCGTTTCAACATTTTGACAGAACTTTTCCAGGTTTTGCACGGGACTGCAGGAATGTGCGCCTTGGAGTAGCAACAGACGGTTTCAATCCATTCGGAACAATGGGAACTTTGCATAGTACATGGCCCGTTGTTGTGATGCCGTACAATCTACCACCATCAATGTGCATGAAGAAGGAATATAACATGTTATCAGTGTTGATTCCAGGCCCTAAATCTCCCAGAAAGTGCCTTAATTAGTGTACTCATTGAGCCGATGATCGAGGAGCTAATACATTTATGGGTCGTTGGAGTCCATACTTTTGATCGAGTAGACAATGAGGTATTCTTGATGAAGGCAGCGGTAATGTGGACTATTAGCGACTTTGCAGGTTTAGGGATGCTTGCGGGGTCAACTGTGAAAGGGTATAAGGAATGTCCAATATGTCTAGATGAGTTAACTTCAGAGCATATATGTGGGAGGATAGTTTATGAAGGTCATCGAAAATGGCTCCACCAAGATCACCCTTGGAGATTGAGCAAGGCCTTTAACGGGAAGGAGGAGTTTGGCGGAAGACCCTATCAGAAGAGTGGAGATGGAATTTTGGAGGACGTTAGGTCACACGTTTACCCTATTCTTAGCCAACATGAAGACTTGAAGGTGCCGTACAATCCGAATAACAGACAGTGTTGGACTCACGAAAGCATATTTTGGAAGCTGCCGTATTGGTCATCATTGAAGATCAGACATTGCTTAGATGTCATGCACATTGAAAAAAATGTGTGTGACAACATCCTTGGAACCATTTTTTCGATTGATAAGAAGTCTAAGGATGGTCCAAAAGCTCGCGCTGCTTTGAAGAAGAGGAATGTGCGAAAAAACCAGTGGCAAAGAGCGGGTGACTTGTGTACGGCGAAAGTTCCTCATGCACCCTTTTTAGTTAAAAAGGATGATCTAGAAGATGTGTTCCAGTGGTTCAGGGATGTTAAGTATCCTCTTGGTTATGCAGGTAGTTTGAGAAGTAAGGTGAAAGTAAGTTCCCCGTCACAGTTTTATGGATTGAAGACGCATGATTGCCATGTCTTGCTTCAACGTTTTCTTCCTGTGGTTATCAGAGGGTTCCTTCCAGAAAACGTTGTGAAGCCATTGATAGCACTGTCAAATTGGTTTCGTCAACTATGCAGTAGGGAGCTTAAGAAGGAGGTTGTGCGTGACATGGAAACTGAGATAGTGATGATTCTCTACAATTTGGAGCTCATATTTCCTCCACATTTTTTTACATCTATGGTTCATCTCATGGTTCATCTGCCCGAACAAGTATTCCTTATAGGTCCAGTACACTATACATGGATGTATCCAATTGAAAGGTAAAATGTTTTGTTATTGCTAATATTATGTTCGTTATGTAATATGTCGGCAATTAGGGTTTATTGTACTAATCTTGAGTGGTGTTTTTGCAGGAAATTAGGAAAATATAAAAAGTCAATGAGGAATACACGTTACCCGGAAGGTAGTATTGCTGAACAGTACCTCGTGCATGAGTCGGTGACGTATTGTAAGTCTTATCTCAGACGGATGGACAACGAAGATATCAACACTTCCATAGCTGAGTGGAATATCAGCTGTGTTTCACTCTTAGTAAGAGTAGATATTATCGAGACTCGTCGCCAGTTCAGGTTGACTGAGGCAGAGACTGCTGAGGCTCACTGGCACATCTCAGAAGGTTCGAGGCTAAAAATGGTGAAGATTTCGACGAGCTTCGTCGGAGGAGGAGTTTTCTTCGATGGTTCTTAACATGGGTACATATGCCTATTAATTCTTGTAAGGTTCTTTGAGGGTTTATAACACTTATAACTAACCGTTTTATAACACTTATCAAGAGGACACTCCCACGGTGATACAATTTTACCCAGATTTTCAACTACTTTTGGTCGAAGAAGGAGATGAGGACGAGGACGAGGACGAGGAGGACGAGGAGGACGAGGATGAACACGAGGACTAAACTAATATTATTATGAATTTGAAACCTAAACTTTGTATCTTCTTTAAAGCATAATTTATGTATTCGATAAAATATTACTAACTTTATAATTCTAAACTTCATCGTTTCTTTCATATTTAGTTCATGAGCAATATACGTCGGTTTATTGTATTTAATTTTTAATTTTTTTTTAAAACGAGGCGACGTAGATTGATCAATCTACGTCGCCTCGTTTTAAAAAAAAAATTAAAAATTAAATACAATAAACCGACGTATTATTTTTTTTAAAATGAGGCGACGTAGATTGATCAATCTACGTCGCCTCATTTATTCAAAAACAAAATAATATGAAAATTAAATACAAGGAAGCGACGTAGATTGATCAATCTACGTCGCCTCGTTTTAAAAAAAAATTAAAAATTAAATACAATAAACCGACGTATAGTGCTCATCCTACGTCGCCTCATTGATTCAAATATAAAAAAATTAAAAATAATTATTTAGTTCATTTCGTTTATTTAATATTCATTTGATTAAGCGAAGCGACGAAGATTGCATTCTTAGTCGCGTTGAATTAGAAAAGCGACGTATATTGAAACATACGTCGCTTCAAAAGAAACGAAGCGACGTAGATTGTAATATACGTCGCTTAGATTAATAAAATGAAACGAAGCGACGAAGAATTCAAAATATGTCGCCTCGTTGGGTATATGTATTCCAGATTCACAGTTTCTTTCTTCAGTTTCTCATTTCCTTTCCTTCTTCCTAAACCAATCGGCCTCGCCACCCTAAACTCGCCATCTCCTTCAATCGGACCACCCCGAAACTCGCCGTCTCCTTCGTAAATCCCCTCCACCACCACCCTAAACTCGCCGTCTCCTTCAATCGGACCACCCCGAAACCTCTCTCCCGATAAATTCTTCAACCCCGATACCAAATCGGAAATCCCCTCCATCGAACTCCAACCCCAAAACCAAACCGGAAATCCCCTCCATCTTCGAAGCCGTTCACCCCATCTTGCATCGCGAAATCTGTAAGCACCTTGTGATTTCATTTCAATTTTCAAATTGATTCGGGTACTTGTGATTTGAAACCTAAATTTTTTCAAATTGATTCGGGTACTTGTGATTTGAAACCTAAGGTCTTTATTAATTTCTATCACTACGTCGTGATTTCAGAAAGATTGAGCATTCCGGGTCCGGATTTCCGTCTCTCTCATTCTCGGAAAACTCTCTAAGCATCTATGTAAGTTTTTTTCTCATTCTCTAGTGGGTTATATGCTTGTTCATGTGTAGTTGCTGTGTAGTTGCTATAATTCTCAAGCTCATCTATGGCTGAGGGCTGTACAATCTTGTTCAGCTTCTGTGTTTGTGTTTGGTTATTGGGTTCAGAAATAGTGCTTTGTTGTTGTAAACAGTAAACTACAAACTAGTGTCGGTTATATCTCTTGTTTCGACCTGTTAAGGTCATTGAAAGGTTGATCCTTTGCACAGAGTTAGTGAATTGTGAAGTGTATGTGTTGGTTTGTGTTATTTTCTTTTCCTGTCAAACATGGGTGGATGGGTGGACTGAGAGCTATGAATCTCCGATTCAGTTTTATTTCAATTTATTTTGTTGAAAAATACTGTACTACTTTTGTGTCTGCCATCAAATTTCATCTTAGATGCACTATAGCCTGAAACTTTTGCAAATTACAAAGCATTATGATTGCGCATTTTCAAAGCTACATTGTGCCACTGATGAAGCTAAATATGCTGAAGTTGTTGTATCATGTATAATCAAACGAGAAAAATTCTAGTCTGCAATCTGAGAAGCTTTATTTATCTGATAACAAACTCATTACATATTACTGAATATAGAACAAAAACAGTATATTGAAACTTATATGCGATATATTGGTGAATTGGTGACAAGCTGATGCATTTGAGTTTCATTTTGTCATTTCTTCACCAACATTTCGTTAAGGATATATTGAAAATTGATTGCCTATATGCGATAATAAGGAAATGACTTGACATTCTCATGATATGTGCTTTGTATAATTCATTCAATTAGGAGAGTATTTTGCACTGTTATGAAGATTTGAGTATGATTCTTAGATTAAGTGGGTGAAATGCATCTCGTGCCATTTATGTTTATGTTTCTTATAGATGATAAGATTTGAGTGACTTCCCATCCATGATAGCGAACTCCATGATAACATTTACATGAAGCTTTTTGTTGTTAAAGTTTGCTCTTTTACATGATAGCAAACTTTATGATATTATTACCAACATGTCCATGTTATTATTTATATTCCATAGCGATTAGTAACTTGGTTAAATGAATATATGCGTAATGTCGATAAAATTGATGGAGATTAGTAATGTAAAAAAGAACCAATCTTTCTTTCTCTATGAGTGAATATATGCGTAATGTATATGATTGTTTGGTAAAACTCCTTGGTATATTGAAGTTTGGTTAATCTTATGTGAGTATTACTTGATGTTTCTATCGTTTCTTTCAAAGCCTAGATGAGATGGTATGCAATGCATTATTGAAATTCTTTGTCACTTTTAGAATTTTATTAGTGATAGTTTAAGTTTTGGCCATAATTTGATAAGAGTAGTTCAATCTTAATAGAATAGTTTTAACAGAATGGCTCCCGGAGATACTGGATACAAGAGGAGGAAAGCGGCGATCCAGCGTCGTGAAGCGGCCGCGGCGGCAGCTGCGGAGGCGGCAGCTGCGGAGGCTACGGAGGCCGCGTGGCGAGCATTCAGCAGAGATGGGGCTTCCGGGTCGGGTTGCCCCACGGGACAATCTGCGACCCCGACGATTCCAGAAGTAGGGGTTTTAATGCCCGCCCCAAACCTTGAGGATGCGATTCCTCAAGTGGATGACAGCGATGCCACTACGGCGTCACAGCACCCTCCCGCCCTCAGCATCCGGCGCAAGAAGACCAAACTCCCCGACATGGTGGACATGGCAACCGGAGATCCGACGACGCAACAGCGCGGAGTCGTTGTCGGGACGAAGACGGAGTACCTCGTCCGGATGAACAACAATAGGCGACTACAAGTCGCTTACTCTACGAGGCATCGGGGGCCTGCGACGAGGGAAATGAGGAGTCTGATGTGCAGAGACATCGGTAGCATCATCCGCGGAAAAGTTCCAATGCTTGCACCTAGCTTTTTGGGACTTAGCGATTTGCATCGCGATATCGTCAGTAGAAGTCTTGAGGTATACTTACTGGCCTTAGCTTACTTACCTACTTGTAGTAAATGTAAATATAACTTTTACATAACGGAATTTAAATGTGTTGTGCTAGACGAACTACGACATCCCGGCGACTGATGTGGAGATGTGGAACTTCATTGATGCGACGACGCAAACAATCTACAAGGATTGGAAGTACGATTGCCATCAACATTATCTCCACGTCAGCCAGGAGACTCCGGCCGAGTTTCTCGGGAGGGAAGACCAATGGGCGTGGTTAAAAACCCACTTCGAAGACCCTGCTTACTTGGTGAGCTTCATAAACTATCCGCACAGTTTTGGTAGCCAACATTCTAAAAATATGCATGTTTATCTATTCTTATTTTAAAATGATCTTTGTGTGTGTGTGGCAGCGATTGTGCGAACGGAATCGAGGAAACCGAAACAAGAACAAGGAGCAGCAGCTCAACCACCATTCGGGATCCCTCGCCCTCTCGTACCGAAGCGAGGTGTTGGAGAAGAAGGGTCATAGAGTGCCCGCCGTCCAGACGTGGATTAACGTATACCAGCCGGACAAGAATGCGGCTGAGAAAGTGGTAAGCTCAAATAGGTTCACGTTACGTTATTTCAATTATTTTTGTTTACTATATTGTAATATTATTTATTTGATCTATTTTAATTGAGCAGGCGGCAGTGAAGCGTCGTCTGGATGAAGTCTTGTCGCAACAAGATAGTGTTGCGGGCCCAGTTGACGGCGATGAGGTTTCCCAACCCCAACCTCTTCCTCTTGATACACAAATAAATATCATAGAGGAACATGTGGGTTCAAGGCCCGGGACCTCTATAAGAGGTAATAAATCTCTTAAACCACTGTCGTTCATCTCGATTTACGTTTTGCTTTATTTTGGTTTACCATAGAGTATACTAATATTTGTTCTTGTTCGACGTTACAGGGGTGGGGCGCGCTCTCACACGCGACCCCAAACCGAGAGGAGGGGCCCGAGTACAGGAAAGCCAAACCCTAATGCAAAAGGAGATCGCTGAAGCCAGAGAAGAGGTGCGCAGATCGAGCGAGGAGGCGCGCAGATCGAATGAGGTGGCGCAGAAGGCCATACAGGATTACAGTGCGCTCGCCCAAAGGATGCAAGAAATGGAGGCCATAATGTGATCATTCCAGGCTGCGAGTCAACAACCTCAAGCTCCTCCACCACCTCCTGGCTCGTAAACTGTATCTAGGCTTTGTATAAACTTGATTTGTGTAAACTTGATTTGTATAAACTTTTAACGTTTTGATTTGTGACAATTTTTTCTATATAACTTGATTTATGGTTGAATGCGTTTTTGTGGTTGAATGGGTTTTTGTGACGTAAATTGCGATAAATCGTGACTTGGTACAATAATATTCAATTTTTAATTTTTTTATTTTTGAATAAATGAAGCGACGTAGATTGAGCAATCTACGTAGCCTCATTGTGTAAATAAAGAAAAAAAATAAAAAATAAATACATTAAGGCGACGTAGATTGCTCAATCTACGTCGCCTCATTTATTCAAAAATAAAAAAATAAAAATTAAATATAATTAAGCGACGTAGATTGCTCAATCTACGTCGCTTTGTTTATTCAAAAAAGAAAAAAAAAATTTTAAATACATTGAAGCGACGTAGATTGAGCAATTTACGTCACTTTGTTTATTCAAAAAGAAAATAAAATAAATTTTAAATACATTGAAGCGACGTATATTGGTCAATCTACGTCGCTTTGTTTATTTAAAAAGAAAAAAAAAATATTAAATACATTCAGGCGACGTAGATTGCTCAATCTACGTCGCTTTATTTATTCAAAAAGAAAAAAAAATAAATATTAAATACAATGACGCGACGTAGATTGCTCAATCTACGTCGCTTTATTGAGCCAAAAAGAAAAAAAATAAAAAAAAATAAAATGAAGCGACGTAGATTGAGCAATCTACGTCGCTTCATTGAGCGATACATTGAAGCGACGTAAATTTTTTTACGTCGCGTGAAATCAAATGAAGCGACGAAGATTGGTTCTTTGTTGCCCCAATGGTGGAGTGATCAATCTGAAGCGACAAGATGAGGCGACGTAGTTTTGGTCACAAGAAATCGAGGCGACGAGAAATCCAGACGAGGCGACCACCTTTCTTCGTCGCCTCGAATTTCTCCTCCAGTAGTGAATTAGTAATAAATCGCATGGGAAGTGCCAACCAGAACACTAGCTTCATCTCAATTGTACTTGAGAAAACGTCAATGCATGCAAACTTGGGAAATATGAAGTAGCTAGATAATAGTATTCTGTGTAAACATGTAATTTTCTAGAGATAATATCACAATGTATCAAAAGTTCATAGGAACGACGAACATACATGTAAGGTTGTATTCTATTTAGGAGTAAAAAAAATTAAATGATTTGATAGAAGCATGAAGTTCACATTCTAATTGGTTTTGCTTCCCCTCATGTGAATACAAAAGACTTGATTCGTAAAACACATATAATTGGAACAAACCCACCCTGACAGGAGCAGAATCCACGCCAAATACTCCATTCAAGATGCATTGGGCTAGGTACTCTCCTCTCCATTAACATACTTAAGATAATAAAAGCTCGATATTATTGATATCGACATTGCTACAAATTCCAACAAAGCAAACAATAACTCATTCCAAAAAATCCAAGCAAAAGTAATCACAACTGGAACTCTAGTATCTTAATACTATATGCATTCTATCTAATTCTAATTTTGTTCTACAGATATTGTGAAAATGAAACACTACCTGAGGCGATCATGGTCTTCACTTTAGAAACGGAGAGGCGTCCTAGTCTTGTTGCCAACCTTCTATGATAACGAATAGAGATCTACAGTATCAAATAACTGTGTCAAACAGAAACTAATAACGTAAGCCAATTGCTAGAAACCCAAAATTGCAGAATTTTCTTTGTTATAAACTCAGACCAGAACTACAGTACAACAAACTTAACTACTTCATTTTTCGTGGAGAGTTCACACATACAATAGACAACAAATATCTAGTAGAAGATCTCTTGTAATGACAACTTTCTTGTCAGCGATTATCATGGACAAACTCAGACATAATCCCACCTATTTGAACAAAATTAAATGCCACATATTGGAAGAGTGATATAAGCATAAAAGCAAAAGTATTAGGATTAATCTGAAAACCTAAAACCAATCATGAGAAGGTCTGTCTAATAAAGAAGTGTGATGCCTCATTGCTCAGCTTGCCTCGCCTCCATCTCAACAAATCACAATACTCTCATTTAACCTGCAAAGAACACCAATTCAGGTCACTCATTTGTCACCCAAACTATATATTCTACTTGATTATCATCAAAGGGGACTCACACTTGAAAGATTCCAAAACTTTGTCCTTTAATAGAAACATTGAGATTGACCTCGATTTGCCTCTCCTTCTTCTAAATGGAGAATCAAAAAGGTTTCAGCGATGAGACTCTCCACTCGTAAGTTAAAACCCCATAGCAAACGAAGTTTTAGTTCTATACATGACGATCACTCTCGCCACAGAGGGAATCGCTACAGTAGATACCTGGGTGGCACGTGGGATGTCTTTGGCTAAAGGGCTTGGTTCATTCATCTGATCTATCACACGAATCCACCTGATACATCCAAACACCAAAAACTCATAACTAAAGAAATCACATTTATTCCCAAATCACAAAATTCAATTATGTTAGTTAATTCTTTTATCGTTATTGTCAAAGGCAAGAGACTGAAGAAAGGTGATGGGACTCTGATTTGGCCAACATCATACTCCAATCCCGATGGGATTCGGGATCCAAAGGCATACTGAGAGAGAGAGAGAGAGAGAGAGAGAGAGAGAGAGAGAGGAGCGGCAACAAAATTGTTTTAGAGAAAGAGTAGTTTCACAACAGCTGTCAATCTTTGTGTTTCCTTTTCTTTCCACAATCAATAAAAATGTGCTCTTGACAGATTTTAATAAATCAATGGTAAATGGTGGCATTTAGAATGTTTGACGTAAATTATGTCCAAATAACTATAGAAGGCTTATCTCTCTTAATTAATATATAGAGATCTAATACTCAAATGAGTAACCCACCAATTATGAAATTTCTCCTCGGTTATGTACTCTATTTAAAGTGAAAAAAATAACACTGTTATATACGATATATTTTCAGGTGCATAAAATTAATGTTGTTAGTAACAACAAGTATGGATTTTTAGCTAGAGTCTAAATTTGGGATATGATTTTGATATTTTGTAATGTTAAGGTATGAAAATTTAGAATGAACAAAAAGTTCAAAATTACTATTTGCCTCTTGATATATTAACTAAATTTTTTTAACTAATTATCTTTCAGAAAAGTAGTGTTCTAACTTGAGATTGGGCAATTAGGCCAGCTACAAGAATCTCCAAAATTCAAACTAGGCTAGTAGTCATCGTAAACCCTCGATCAAAAACCCTCTTACATTATTAAAACCTCTGACCTATACCATTAACACATGACAACTAAAAGTAGGTTCTAGTAAATCTCAGAAGAGTAAGAAACATAAGAATAAAAATACATCAGTGACAGTGATAGTACATAATTAACTGAACACATTCCAAAAACCCAAAGACCCCAAATTTTGTCTGAAGCGAATCAAATTTAACAGTAAACCATCCCAAACGCTCAAATTCTACAAAGATGGAAAACTAGGGATGGGCACAGGTTGGAATGGATTGGTTGTTCGAGAAAAAAATTACGATAATCTCATAGTTTTTTAGCGGAATGGGTCGGTATGAGATTTGCTACTTTAAAATTAAATCCCAAGAAGACCCACACCCAAATGGAATCAGTTCGATACAGGTTCATTTAAAGATCCCTATGTTATTTTTTTATAAGAAAATTAATGCAAGAGTATATTTAAAAGTTCCAAAATGATTAAATAGAAGCATCTCAGTAAGTTTATGATGTCCTCATATAGAAGTAATCATATACCCAGTTGCATATATAGATACCCAGTTGTATAAATAAATATCCAATTGCATATATAGATACCGATCGATATGGAAGTAATCATATTTTCACCGATCCAATTGCATAGTTGTTTTCCATTTACAAAGTAAGAAAACAATAGTAAATGAGAACCTCTAAGAAATTGAGTTGATCAAAGTCGTACGTGAAACAGTAAAAAATGTAAGAAAAAAAATTGGGAAGTGGGAAGAAAGTGTGATACTAATACTGTAATACACTAATATATAGGGTTTAATTATGTTGGTATAATATTTGGGCCGGGCCAAGATACCATTTCACTAAAAAATAAACCTAAATCTCATCCCATTTTATTCAAACGGACCGGGATGGGACGGAATTTCTATTCTAAAAATATAAATCCATACCATCCTTATATGGAACAGTTTGGGACCGGGTCGGATTGGGATTCTAAGATCAAGTGCCCACCCTATTGAAAACCAAGCACGTTGGTCGAAAACCCAAATAGAATTTTGAGGGTATGTAGAGTCTAACCTACAAAACATAAGAAACGTAGTACTTAGAACATTGTCAGGCTCAAACATTCGACTTCACTATTTTGGCATGCACATTAATTACTCGACGCCTTCAAAATCAACGAAAACCAGCATCCAAAACAAACGGAGCAACTCTGCAACTAGCCAGTGGCGATGGAGAGATGTTGTTGTTGGAGGCATCACAATCAGCCTCTGAATGGCCTCGCACTCCTCCTAGTGCGGTTGTGCCACCTCTCAATCTTAGCCTCCTCAAGCTCATCGAAGTTTTGTTTCTTTGTAAAATCCCTTGCAATCGTCGTAGATGTCGTCATTGTCCTTGTTGACTCAACGAAGAGGGATTTTGCGAGTATGACAGAGATATGGAAAAAAGTCCAATATACCCTCAAGTGTAGTGAATAGAAGGTGAACAGGTAAATAAATGGTGTGATGGTGAACAATAATTTGAAAAGTAAAAAATGGGACCAGCATTGTTATATGAAAAATTGACATGTAAATATGTGATATTTCACAAAATTCATAGTTAATGAACTAAGCTTTTAATGTGACAAATATCTGTCCTTTGGTCTCGAAAGTATATGCAAAATAGTAAAACAATAGATACAATACACAATAGTCACTTTAATCAAGAATTATCTTATTCTATCTTAAAAAATAAATAACTTGCTCTTTTGTTAACAAATTTGTAATGGGGGATGATAGGTTGGCACTGCTAGGGTTTCACACCCTCCAGCGCCTCCTTCCTCTACAACGTCTCCGACATCTAGCAATGGTCACCTTAGGGAGGCCGAGAACCTTGAGGGAGACTAGTCGTCCTCTTCATAGCCTTATTGAGAGTCTTTGCCGAGTCTCTTCATGGTCATTCTCGCAAAAAGGTTACAATTCATGCGTGGATTGGTCGCGACATGGGTTGGTTGTCTGTCAAATTTGGGGCTATGTCAAGGTGTCTTTTGGTGTGGATCTTGATCTGCGACTACAGGGCAAACTGTTGCACGTCCTTGATAGTGGTGTGTATCGTGAGAGGGTGTCACCATTGAGATTAGGTCTCGAGATTAGATGGCAGACGTCGTCTCTGGGTATAGGTCCTTTTCGTCAATGGCTGGTTGCAACCTTGGCCATTGGTGGTGAAAGTGAAGATGCTCGATGTTGTGGCTTGGTTGGGAAGGTGATCAATTTCGAACGGTGGTGCTCGATCAGTGGTGATGCATGCTGGGGTGTTGTTGGGCCTAGGGCTGGTGGGCTGCAGTCATGGAACCTTGAGAAGATGGACCTTTGTGGGCTATGGTATTTTTTAGGGCTTCGGCCAGGGCGCTAGGCTCAATCTTTTTTGGATCTTGACTTGGGATCCAGGTGGGACTTTGGTTAGAGCTTGTTGTGTTCTCTTTGTTGGGGCTTAGCGGTCATGTGCCCACTCTAGAAGGAGTCCACAACATCATGGGTTCTAGTTTTGGTTTGTCGGAGGCTGGTTGGTCTGCCTACCCCGACAATGTCTCTTAATCATGGTCACATGGTTCTTTTGCGCTTCATCACAGAGGTTTCATTTTGATCTACGTTATGTTAGATCACGTAGGTTCTTTAGGAACATTGGTGTTCCCCAGATCGTGCCTAGTGGGCAAATCTATGTTTGATGTGACATACTATATTTAAAAAAAAAAACAAATTTGTTACTTTTTTTACTATCGGTATCTTGAGGCTAAGGGGTAATGGTGGATACGAGTCCACTAGAATTTTCTCTGCTTTCTTTAACCAGAGTGACCGTACTTTAATATTCTAAAATTATTATAATTTCCACATAAATTTAATTCTTAGTCAATCCAAATTTCAACTTCGACGAGTCGATTCTAGAATCTTTTCATCAAAGTTGTTACGACAATATGATCGTAATGATATAAGCCACGCCTAATTTCTATGCGTCATACCACTACTAGTAATGACATGTGACTCCATGCGTCACCACCACCCACCTATTAAGACGACAAAGACTAAATACTAAATTAACCTCACGACTACTGTCATGACCCGAACCAAAGTGATTTGTTTATCGATTTGTATTCTGTTTTATCGTAATTAGTGATAATTGCAAGATCATTCAAAGACTTTTTATTCCGTTGAGATTTCGAGTTAACTTTCTTCTCGATAGTGAGTGGACACTTTTGATTTTTACTGTCGTTTGCGAGTCTTACGATACGCTTTACAAATTTCCTTATACAAAACTACTATGTTATGTTTACGATTATTTTTATAGACGAAGATACCTATGTTTATGTTTTTACACACAATATGTCTATGTTATGTTGCATCGGCTACTCGGGTGATATCGAGCAGCTCCGAGTGGGCTATGACAAATACCTTACCTGACTTTCACGTTATCCTTAAGCTAGGTCAAACACCTTGGGATGACCATTAGTGGCTAGAGACTCTATGACTCTGGCCACTGCATCCACACACATACACCATCCTGGCTAGGTTATGGAAAATATGTCAAATGGTCTAGTCTATATGTTCACACGTTTTCTTAGACTCGCTACTATTTTATTATTGTTATCTACGACAGTGGAAAGGCATAAATCTTATGTTTTACACTTTTATACATATCATTTTCCTTTTGCACACTCACTCTAATAGTTTTATGTTTTATATGCTTTTTCTTAGACTCTTCAATTTTTGTTGCCCAGTTTGCAGTTTTACCCTGTGGTTTCCTCTAGTTTACAGAAAAGTTATGCCAAACTTTTTGTAAGACTTCCTCATTTAAATTTGAGTTGTTAGAAGCTAGTCTCAGCTTACTAGTTAAATTATAGTTTGTTCCTTTGAACAATGCTTGCAATGTGGTTACGAACCTACCAAAATATAACTCGACTAATTACAAAAAAAAAATCGGTCAGACGATAAAGGCGTGAGATTCTCATCATGTTCCTCGATCAGCGACCTTTGCTGATGGGGGCAATCAATATGTAGATCGAAAGATCTCACCAAGCTAAACACTTTCTCTCAAGAGACACTCACCAGATTCCACCACGTTTGGGCAGAATAGTCCTAATATAGTCGACAAATCCAAAATCATTAGAAAAATTCTAGACGATTCTAGTGTCGTCGAGCCAGCTTGGAGCTCCACGTTGGTTAGAAAACAACCACAACAGGAAGGCTTACAAGATCCGTTTATCCGTGTCACCTAAAAAACACTGGCAAACTCTGTTGCGCCAATGCCAATTCTGCAGTGAAAACCAAATTGATTCTATTGATTCCACCTGCACCCACTGAATCCCAATCATGTATAAATAGAGGAGGAAAAGACACTACTACATAGGGAAATAGCCACACTCTTATAGGTGGCCAATAAGGGGGTGACAAGCAACATTAGTGGCTATTTAGCCTTGTGAACCAATGCAGCTATAGGGGGTGGCAAGAAACATTTGTGGCCAATAGGGGGTGGTAATTCACATTGTTGATGGCAATAATGAGTATATTGGTGACAAAAATAGATATTGTGGTGGAAAAAATAAGTATATTGGTGGCAATAATGGGTATATTGATGGAAATGGAAGTTGACCTCACTATTATATTATTGGTGGAAAGTTTGTGTGTGACTTTTGCTTGGTATTATAGTAGTGAGAGCTTTCTTTTTTCCTACCAGCATCACCACCAAAGGTTGCTAGAGAAATCGCCAGCAACGACAACAATTCTCACTACCAGAAAAACACACTTAGATGACGAAGCATTAAATGATTCGTCGCCTAATTAAAATTTAGACGACGAATAATTTATTCGTCGCCTAAGTATAATTTTAGTCATTTAGGTAACATTTGGATGACGAAACAAAATTTCGTCGCCTAAGTTATGACTTAGACGACGAAATATAAATTCGCCGCTAGTGTCATCGTCTAAGTAACCACTTAAATGACGAAACATATATTTCGTCGTCTAAAAATACATCTAAAACAATGAAACTAATCTTCGTCCCCTAAACACTAACTTAAGCGATGAAATACATAGTTCTTCGTCTTTGTAAACCATCTAAGATGACAAAAAAACCATTTCGTTGCTTAAATGATGACTTAGGCGACGAAGTCCATTTCATTGTTTAAGTTCTCACTTAGCGACAAAAAGATTTAATTTAGGTGACTAAACATTTCGTCGTCTAAGTGAAACTCAATTATTTATATCAGATTTCTTATCAAGATCGCTCCTGCTCTCTCTCTCTCATCTCTCACCATCTCTCGTCGAAAAAAAAATTCTCAACACCACATCCGGCCAAAGCTCAATTTATATACGGTTTTCCCACATTCGGAGCTAAAGATTACCCAAATATCTCCTTACCAGTGAAAGTATTAACTCGTTTCTCTCGATTAATTATTTTGAATTTAATTACGTATGTAATAACGTATGGTGATGGAGTTATCTGATGAAATATATGGCGAATATTTCTGGCTACCACAATATAGCATGCATTAGCTATTAGCTAGCTAGCTATAAATAAATTGTTTGAATATCATGCATGTGTCGATTAATTACACATATATTCATATGTGGATTAGTTGATAATTAGTTGATTAAATGTTATATTAGTTGATAATTAGCTGATAATCAGTGGATTAGTTGATAATTAGTTGGTTAAATGTTAGATTAATTAGTTGATAATTATATATTCATATGTGGATTTATACGTGTAAATTCATATATATACTGCAGTGCTATGTAATTTAATTATATATGATGAATATTAATTAATTTAAGTTAAGACAGATAAGAAGCTCGTTAGAATGACATTTGTTCGCAAACTAATTATGGCTTATTTGATAATTGTACTTATGTCTCGCTTAACTTACGCAGAAATATGGACAAGAGTTAGATACATTTGGAAAATAGAAGTGAGGTGAGATATATGGATGGAATCAATCAGTTTATTTCATTTGCGATGCAACATGGTTAAGGAAAGAGGCGTTATAAGTGTTCGTGTAAAAAATGTCTTAAAAATCAGTTTATGGAGGTTGATGTTATGTCTCACACTTGTATCACCATGGTATAATATGGAGTTACACTATATGAAGTGAGCACGGTGAAGTAGTATACTGTAGCTCAGGACCACACTTTAGCTCAGAGTAAAGTTACTAGGGTGCCTCATCTAATGGTACTGGCGCCTCTTATTGGAACCCTACTACGGATTTGCTGCATGATTCTTTTTCAGTATTCAGTCGTGTTACACACCAACACAAAGAGGGAGGTTATGTGACAACCCTAACCGGAAATGGTAGTTAATCGGCTTAATTCACAAGTTTCACGTATAATCGTAGTTTGTCGGCGGTCTTGTTTGTGACTAAATTATCGGGCAAGAATTTGATATAAGTTCCTTCACGAGAGTTGTAGAGTTTATGATTTCAAGTTCGTAGGAGTTATCTGAGGATTTTTCCGATGTTCGATGAATATGTTATGAATATTTTCGACCGTTGGATTTAATCGTGTTTATCTGTTCGGATTCGATCCATTTTCGACCGTTGATTGTTTTAGTTGCGAGTATAAATATCAAAATAGTTGTAAAATTGTTGAAAAGTCACATTTGGGCCGAGTTGACAAAAATTGGACCGTTGACTCGATGTTGACCGCCTTGATCGAGCCATTTCGGGAAGGATTTTGACCACCAATCGAATTTTCGATACCGGCCACTTTAGACCTCAAGCTTGGTATGATTAGCTTCCTTTCATGATTTCCTATTGTTTTGAACTTGGTTTGAGTTGATTTGGTTGAGTTTTGAGGGAGAACCAATTCGGTAAATTTTAGGAATTTTGCCGGAATCGGGTGGACTTTTCCGGCCACTTTTGGGGTCAATGGGGTTGGGGGTTTTGCCCCCCTCAACCCATAGAAGCTTTTGGGTGGAAATATTTTTGGTTTGGAGGCCGTTTGAAGCTCTCCAGAATAGGTCACCGGAATCAATGGAGGATGGGATTTTCGGGCTGTTTTCCGGCTATGGTGGGCCTTGGATGGTGGTGGTCTTTTGAGAGAAATGGTTAGCCTTGAGGAGAGGAATAATTATGGGTTAGGTCCACTGGGAAAAGTCTCCGACGACGCCGCGCCGCAGCCGCCGGCGGTGGTCCGCGGCGGAGCTTCGGCGAGGTCCGAATTTTTGGGAAATTTTATGTGTTTTCGCGCTCTGATCACAGTCGTGAGGTTATTGAGTTGATTTGAGTGGTGGATTTTGTGTCGAGGGATAAGTAGTGTATTTATGTGATTTTTGACGATTTTGTTGATATTCGGGTTATATGTTTCCGGAAATGTTTGGTTTCCGAGGTGTGGTTCAGAGTTTTGAATTGAGATTTTGATCAGTGGTATTTGTGATTATTCAGGAGATCGGGATCGTACGCTTGGTGATGGATCTTCCGCCGGATCACGAGATTAGCAGATTTTTGCGTTGTGCTTGTCTGTGAGTGAACATTTCTTTTCACTGTTTGTTGCGAGCCTTTTATATATGTTTTACGAGCATGAGCATGCAGTTATGATTATGCATTACGAGTATGCTTTTACATTACACTTTATGCATTTGCATGGAAACCTTTATGATTTGGTTTACATAGAGTACAGTCTCAGTGGTAGTTGTATCGATACATTTAGCATCTCGGCTGATCCCCGAGGATGTTTACCGGGGGGGACTGTTACCCTGACCCGAGGTCTTTACCGGGGGGGGGGGAGTAGATACCCTAACCTGAGGCCTTTCTGGTTGGAATCACGTGAGGATCAGGGATCCCGTGATTCAGACTGTACTAGCGCGGATGTGTTCATGTGTGACCCCGTGGGATTTTCAATTCATGCTCGGTACGCGTGAGGAGTTAGAGTCTCCCTCGTGTACCATATAATTTTTTATGCATGTAGACTCGCATATGTTTTATAAACATAAATATTTATTTGGCGAAAGACATTTAATTTCGTCCACTCACTCTAACAGTTTATATGTCTTTCCCTGGGCTCTTTGTTTTCAATGCCCAGTTTGCAGTTTGGATTCAGGTGTCGCACGTCAAGGTTGGAGGCTTAGTATTCGAGCCACTTTTCCTTCTTAGTAGGTTTCTAGTTTGGCCTACTGTTGTGTATATATGTATATACTAGAGGTCGCTCTGAATACTATTATGTATATACTTCCACATGATTTTCCCGGATTTCTGTAAAGCTACAGTTTTGTTTATTGCTTTACGTTATGATATGTTTTTGAGAAATACGGATGAGATTGGTGCCCATGATTTGGCTTTTGTGGCATAAGATGAAGTGTATTTTCCGCCACATGTTAATGGTAACTACGCGATATAGTGGAACTTTGCCAAAAAATTTATAATTTTTGAAAGTTCATGTTTTCAGAAGGGGTCTGATTTTGGTTTAGGAAACTAAATCGAGGTCAGGTCCTTTCAGGTTATGATAATCCTCATTATGACACAGTCCCTCTCGCCTTTCTGGACACTGATACTATGGAGATGGATAAGTAAAACAACATGCTACTTTAAGTCTAGACCCCGATGTACGATGGATGTGAATTGAATGTCTTGCAATCCATAATGACTCAAATAGAGTACAAATTTAAGTGCAAAATCTCGGATGGTGGTTTTAACGATATCCAACAACATATATGTGATTTTCTTCCTAAGGGTCACAAGTTTTCTGATTCTCATTACAAGGTAAAAAAGGTCTTGAGCAGCCTCGATCTAAAGTACGAGAAAATCCACAAGTGCAGAAATGATTATGTGTTGTTTTATAAGGAGAATGCACATTTGGATTATTTTCCTATATGTAACAAGTCGAGGTGGTTTAAGTCTAATACAAGGAGTTCAAAGAAGAAGGTTATTGTGAAGGTGTTTTGCTATTTTCCATCGATTCCCAGACCACAACGTTTGTACATATCTCTAAATACAGCAATGGCGATAAGATGGTACACAGAACAGAGACTAAATGACAATGTGCTCAGACATCCGGCGGATGGAGGGTATTTTAAACATTTCGACAGAGAATTTCAAGACTTTGTTGTAGAGGTTTGAAATGTTAGACTCAGACTTTCTACAGATTAATTCAATCCTTGGGGTACTAATAGTGTTGTTGTCAGCACTTGGCCAGTTATTCTCATGCCGTATAACCTACCTCTGTGGATGTGTATGAACAAGGAATTTAATTTCCTTACCCTACTAAATTCAGGTCCTAAATCTCCTGGAAAGTGTTTAGATGTGTACCTCAGACAATTGATTCACGAGCTGAAACTGTTGTGGAAAAATGGAGTCCCAACTTATGACAAGTTCACTGAAACAATATTCATGATGAGAGCAGTTGTACTGTCGACCATCAGCGATTTTTCTGCATATGAGATGTTGGCATCTTGCATAACCAAAGGATACAGTAGTTGTCCTGTCTTCTTGGACGACGTCAAATCTAGTTGGCACGTGGGGAAGGAATGTTACATGGATCACTGTAGATGGCTTTCTCATGATTACCTATGGTGACAAGTTAATGATCATTTTGACAGGACAATAGAGGATAATCCGTAACTCCGATAGTGGTCTGGCGAAGAGATTTTTGAGAGGTTAACCAGCTTCAATTTTGGTGTGTTGACCAATGACGACGAGGTAAAGAAATTCAATCCACATCATCCACACCATCTTAGCTATCGGCATCAAATGAGTATTTTTCTTGAACTGCCTTACTGGTCAAAGTTGAAACTTAGGAACAACCTAGATGTCATGCACATAGAAAAGAATGTGTGCGATAGCGTGATAGAAATAATTCTCGGTATTAAGTTCATGACTAAGGATACTCCCAAAGCACGAAAAGATCTTGAAATTAGGAATTTGTGTCATGCCTTGTGGTTAAAGAGGGATAAAAACGATGTGTACAACAAGATGCCCCATGCACCTTAAACAGGGTAGCCTATACTGAGGAATATTGTATTCAACTGGTTTAAAAGTGTTCGATATCCATCTAATTATGCAGCGAATATATATCGATGTGTCAATGTTCAAGAACACAAATTCTATAGTCTAAAGACTCATGACTATCACGTTATGTTGCAACGTTTGATCCCAGTGGTAATTCGACCTTATTTTCCTAAAGACATTGTCGAACCAATAGTTGCATTGTGCAGATGGTGGCAGAGGTTATGCACAAGAGAGTTGAAGATGTTGGATGTTCACAAAATACAACACGAAATTGTCTACATTCTTGGCAAATTATAGAGGATTTCCACCCTCCTTTATTTGACATCATGATTCACCTCATGGTCCACCTTCCGAGACAAGTGCTGCTTTCTGGTCCGGTTCACCACACTTGGATGTATCCTCAGGAAAGGTACAACTTTTACATGTAACTAAATTTTTTAAACACGGTTTTCATCATTTATATATATCATTTTCTTACAGTAATGTGAAACAAATTTTACCCCATTGTTGTAGACAACTCGTGCAATACAAAGGATTCGTCAAAAATAAATCTGCCTCGGATGGCTCTATAGCCGAAATATATCTAATGCATGAGTGTGTCACATATTGTAACATGTACCTTAAAGATCCAGT
This sequence comes from Geum urbanum, assembly GCA_946800695.1. Classification (NCBI taxonomy): domain Eukaryota; kingdom Viridiplantae; phylum Streptophyta; class Magnoliopsida; order Rosales; family Rosaceae; genus Geum; species Geum urbanum. The sequence goes on along the minus strand of OX327001.1, from coordinate 49,563,600 downwards.
CCATACCGCCTCCAATACACATGTTAGTCATAATCTTTCTATCGCCACCGAGGTTGTACGAGCGTTTAGATGAGTATTAAAGAAAAATTAACTCAGGCAAAACTTGATGAAGCTCATTGGGTAATGTTGCACTACTGCGACGAGGTCGAGGAGTTCATGAAAATGTACATGGAAAAAATTCAGGCAGACAAACCGGGCAAGAGTGAACTCTGGGTTGACAGACAAGTTAAGAAGATGTTCCTTAACTATTTCCCCAAATAGGTATGTTAAATCCTCAGTCTATAGGTTTTGTGCTTACTTTATTTTACTTTGAGAAATTCGGATGTTGATTTTGTGGTGTTTGTGTATTCGTAGTGTTTTTTCTTAATTTAAGCATGCATACAGGTTTATGGTTTCCTTTAGTTTTAGGGTAAACTATGTCAAATTTTTTGTAGAAATTTATTAAATAGACATTCATATATCTTGTTTACAATTTTGCAGATGGATGAGCTATATAAATCCTCTGACCACGAGGGGTGGTGGTCATGGGAAAAGCACATGTTGGCCCATAAGCCGGTCGAACACTATATTTATCCCGGATGTTTTGTCAACGGTGTCAATTTTTATTTAGTCTACTAAGATGAAGGAAGAAGAACACAAAACAATGGGATCGTTGTAGGAGAAGGTGATGATCGATGTATATTACGAGGTTCTTATTAATGTCGTTCAGCTACTATATGGGAATGAGTTAGAAGTTTTTCTATTAAAGTGTAAATGGTTCAAGGGTACAAAAGTAGATCTCGACCTTTTATCATTTGATACAAACTCAAGTTGGTATGAAGATGAGCCATTCGTTCTTACCACCTTAGTCAGGCAGGTGTTATATCTGGATGATCAGAAAGCGGGTGCAGGTTGGAAAGTAGTTAACCACATGTCTTGCTGAGAAATATGGAGTGCCACAACACTTGAAGGGACGTCAGCATTAAACACTCAAGGGAATAATGTCGATGCATATCAAGGGCCTAATACTTTTGTCATTACAAACACAAGGTAACTGATTCGATTTACCAAAATATTATCTGTACCTGATGCCGACACTGATCTTACTAAAAAGGATATCATTGACCTAGACAATATTAATGCCTATGAAGAGAAGATGGAGGATGAAGATTTCGTCATATAAATTTGAGTTTTTTTTAGAAAAAAGTGCCATAAGTGCTGGATTTTTTTAGACAAGAAAAAACTTATTGGATTTTTTAAGAAAGTGAAACTGAATTTAGGTTTTTAAATAATTTTTCCTTTAATATAATTACCCAAATATTAGTGGCATCTCAAACCACAAACAAAACGTGGCTGCACAAAGATTCACCCTGTCGTTTCCTAGTATCTCGGTAGTGGAGCTTACCGGCCAGCTTGGAGCTTTCTCCTTCAAGGCTCCAAAACTTGCAACACCAGGAGTTCGCTTTACACAAGAATCAAGGTCGGTGATTAGAACTAAGTGGAAGAAGGCTGAACACGCTCCATCGGTACTACGAAGATCGGTGAAAATTTACCAAAGGGCTGCTAGTGAACTTGTCCAGCCACCTCCAACTGAGGGGAGGCCTTACTCACTACTTTGTGCTCGTCACTCACGGATGAGTTCAGCAATATCAAAGTTTCTCTGATGAAGAGGAAACATGGACGTTGGGCGGGGTTCAAGAATAAGCCAAAGGAGGCTTTGGCATCTGAGGCTGAAGCAGGGAGTGGCATGAGCGTGGTCGGCTCTTCTGAGGTCCGCAAGAAGCGAGTGAAAGGAAGAAAGCTCATAATGGAAGTTGAAGCAGTGCGGTTCCGGTGGTTACTGAGACAACGGCCACTTGTGACTTGGCAGGCAATGAGGTCCTGGCTATAATGGCCGAGGAGGATCCTGGCGCAGTCCAGAAATAGTTGTAAGTTTCTTAGGCGAATATTACCTTAGTATATCCGTGTTGATGTTCGTCTTTGGCATGAAAGGCATGTCTTGGTTACTTTGTGTTTTATTTCTAAAACAGTTGTTCGTGAAATAGTTTAGGTTACCTAAATTAGTTTAGCTGTAGTCAATTCCCTCGAGCCTTATGAGCGTCTACCGTGTAACAATATTTTCTCTTTTTCAATATAGTCTCTCATCTAGTTTTCAAAAAAAAAAAAGTGGTGCTGCCCCTCAAATGGAAAAGATGAATGAATTGACACCATTCTTTTCGTATTTCTTGACGTTGTACTATTGTTGGCAGTATATCTACGAACTCATTGGTTTGTGGCTAGCATGTGTGCGACTATTGCCCACTATTGTAGTAGTACGTGTCCCCTCTAGCTATAGTGCACTATCGATCTTTCTCATACTTGCTTGATACTAATTAAGCTGGTGTAAATATTGTTTTGTTCGAAGGATCGAGATCAATTAAGCAATTGCATGTGCAGGCTTTCGAAAATGTGTTGCGGATGTTAACTATAACAACATGTAATATATATTGATCAGGAAACACCACTAATATCACATGCTTTGTGTACGTCCACAGGCATTGTATTACAGATGATATATGTAAGGGGAGCCAAAGGCATTGTATCACATGCTTTATTGATCAGGAAACACCACTAATATCTCAGCCAATTTCTCTATGGTATCATGAGCTTGCTGGCCTGTTTGGTACATAAACATACCTCCACATGCAGAATCCACTCTTGTCTTGTTGGCTGGCTCCAGACCTTCATAAAAGAAAGTCATCCTGTCCTCTAGATCATACCCATGATGTGGGCATTTCCTCAACAGCTCCTTGAAATGACTCCATGCCTCATGAAGCATGTCACCATCTTTTTGTATGAAGCTATTAATCTCCTTCTTCAACTGCTTAGTCTTCTGGGCTGAGAAATACTCCTTCATGAACGTTACCTTCATCTCATCCCAAGATTGTATAGACCTAGGAGCCAAAGAATTGAACCACATCTTCGCTCCTTCCTTCACAGAAAAAGGAAATAAAATTAGTTTCAACACATTAGATTCAACATTTTGTAAGTTTTGTGTTGATGCTAAAGCTTCAATCTCCGCCAAATGTTGTTGTGGATCTTCTGAAAATACCCCCCTATAATGAGGTAGGGCAGATAGTAAAGCAGGAGGTACTGAATAAGTCCCAAGAGCCGGCAACACTATTGGTGATGAATTCCCCTGAGCACTAGGTACAAAGGAATTCATCAACGTTCTTGGTTGTTCTCCCATTGCTGCTCTTTGTGGTGGCGATTGAGGAACTTCTTCTTCTGAATCTGAACTTGTTTCCACCTCAACCTCAGGTTCTGCCACTGTGCCACTCGAGTTTTCAACCTCCAGTTCTGCTTGCCTCTTCTGCTTCCGGTTTTGCTTAGCTGAGCGCTCAATCTCTAAATCAAGCAATAAAGGCTCAGTTCTTCTTGAACTTCGAGTATGCATGCACTAGGTACCTGCACACAAGAGACACGTTACACTACAAAAGAAATGAAACAAAACAAAACAAAACTGAAAACAAAAGACACGTTAGAATATAAAGACTAGATCTTTCCCCAGCAACGGCGCCAAAATTTGATCGATGTTTAACCACCCTCAAAATTACCCTATAATGAACTTAATATGCTTGTCAATGCAGTACAATAGTATAGGGGTCAATCCACAGGGAAAGATGAGACTCAATACTCTAAACTACAAACATACGCGAAAGTCAGAAATCTGACAGACTCGACCACGGGACACTAACGTAATTAATTAAAATATCTACACTCAACCTAAAATTACGAAATTAACACTGAACACTAAAGACACCCTAGCGAACTACCACGCGAAATTTCAATACCATCGAAGTTTGTTTGGTTGGCGAACAAAATTATGCAAAACAGACTACTAAACTGAAACAGAAAACAGAGTATAAGTAAAACGAGAATCAATGATAAAATGGGTTAAGGGAAGTGTTATCCACCACCGTCAATCCATCTAGACGACAAATGCTTAACTAAATAATGCAAATGTTATGAATGAAAGATTCCCAGGAAGGCCCCGAGCTGTGAACACAACCTATTACCCGATCCTTATGTTTACAACATTGAAGGTCTGCTTATCAATATTGTCTATCCCTCAAAGAACCCGAAGTCACGGACTCGAATTTACTAAGAGAAAAGCATTAAGATTTAGAAAGGGTTTGAGAATCTACAAGGTTTCATAAGTACACTACGGTCGTGTCTTACTAAACCTAGGGTTTCTTATACCAAGCATGTATGGGTTCTACTATTGAAACTTGAGGAATGTAATAATCACCAACAGCCATCAATTTTCTTAGAATTAGATTCCTAAACATGCATACTAAGCGTGCACTCAAAGCATACATAATCAAGAATCATCACCGTATAAATAACGAAGAAACCTCATTCAAATAACAAAAACAAAATTTAATTAACGTGCATAAGCAATCTAGATATCATGAACGGGGCTTCAAAACAGCCCCTTAACAATGGAGTTTAGCTCCTCATGGAATCAGAAAATAAACTATAATAATCCATGAAAGAAATTGATACAAACGGATGAAAGAGAAACTTGCAGCTTCCTTGCTCTTCGTTCCGTCCGTCCCCCCCTGCGTACGTTCTCTTCTTAGCTATTTATATGTTCCAAACTAGCTAGGTTAATTAACCTAGCTAGCAACCCACGTGCAAGACACCAATTCAAGCCCATCTCTTCATAATCTCATTATTATATTAGGACTCCTCCTCTTCTTCTCCTTGCTAGCAACTTGCCAGCCCATCGAACTTCGCTAGCCATATAAACCAATATATAATTAGCAAAAGCTGATTATTCTCATGTTGTTCACGTGCACACACCAACAAGTCTATATGCAAATGGACTCCCAAAGTCCAAGTCCAACTCTTCTTCTCTCCTTGCTCGCCAAAGACAAAACCTCCTCGCCAAGGTTTCCTCGCCAAGATATATTATTTAATCCTCATTTAACTAGTTTAATTAAACTAGCAAGACCCACTTGCACTCTTCTATCACGTGCTCGCCAAGAACCAAACCTCCTCGCCAAGGACTCCCGTTCCTTCGCCAAGACTGCATTATATATTTAATCTCTTTTTCTTCATTTATCTCCAAAATACTTAAGAACAAATAATAATGTTAAATTACTTAAAAACATAACAAAAGAGCTAAATATAAGGTTCGGTTAAGCACATAAACGTTGCATAAATATGCAACTATCATTCTTACCATATACTTTTAAGTCCTTCATAAACCTTGAACAAATACAAATAACACATATTCATCAAGAATACATATGAATTCTAGAAGTGAAGAGAAAAAGGAAATATAAGGAAAAATCTAGAAAGAAAGATAGATTACCGTTCGAAGGGATACATCCAACGGTAATGGACTGGTCCACCAATCAAAGCCTCTTGGGAGAGATGAATAGGCAAATGCACCATGATGTCAAAAAAAGAGGGAGGAAAAAATCTTTCCAGCATGCATAAGGTCTCAGCCATCTCTTCATCAAGTTGTCCTATCATCTTCTTATCAATTACCCTTTGACACAACTGATTGAAATAGGCACATAACTGGAATATTCAAACCCTTGGGCCCTTTGGAAGAAGTCATTTCAAAGCCACTGACCAAATTTGTTGAATCAAAACATGACAGTCGTGAGACTTCAATCCAAAGATCTTATTATCTTGGATTGAAATACAATTTGCCAGGTTCGAGCAATAACCATCCGACAATCTCAACTTTAAGAGCCTCTTGCAAAAGATCTTCTTTTGTTCCTTTGAGAGAACATGAGGTGCTGCATCACCTTTGGATTTGCTGGAACTATCCTTTTTTGGGTGCAATTTTCTTTTAATTCCCAACACTTTCATATCTTTGCGGGAATTTAAGTTATCCTTTGTTTTGCTCTTAATATTTAATACGGTGCCAATGATGCTCTCGCATATGTTCTTTTCAATATGCATTATATCTAAGTCGTGGTGCAATAACAAATCCTGCAACATAGTGGGTAGCTTGAATTTAAGTCTAAAATAACAATAGCAAAGAGTTGGAAGAGAAAAAAAATCAATAAAAGTTGGAAGAAAACTAAGTACCTTCCAATATGGTAACTCAAAGAAGATTGATCTTTTCTTCCATCTCTTGGTAAGCTTTGTAGGATCGTCGCTATCATTATCATCAAACTCACCATCCATTTCGTCTTCACATCTCTTCCTTTTCTGCCCTAATCTTTGTCCTTCTTTCCCCACTTATTCTGTATATCCTTGACCACTTGAAATACCTCTGACCCAGTTAGCTTTCTCGGCCTCATTTTTAGTTCTACAGTTTCATCAAACAAAACTTTTATTTGCCTCCATGGATGATTGTGTGCAAGAAATTTCCTATGCTCCATAAATGCATGTTTTCTTCCACTTGAAAGCCATCTTGAGCTTGTTTGAACACCACAAATTGGACATGTCTTTTTACGTTTTGTAGAATACCCGGACAAATTTCCATATGTCGGGAAATCATTTACTTTCCAGATTAGCACAACCTTCAAGTTCAATTAATAGTTGGTAAAGGCATCATACAAGAAATCATCACTTAGACCACGGAAACATAATTGTTCCGTGGTCCAAGTGACACCTGGACGACGGAAATTACTCCGTCGTCCAAGTACCACTTGGACGACGGAAAATACATTCTCCGTCGTCCAGGTGGTAAGCTGGACCACGGAGTCTTCTCCGTCCTCCAGGTGGTCACCTGGACAACGGAGATTGTATTTTCCGTCGTCCAGGGTATAACCTGGACCTTGGAGTCTTCTCCGTCCTCCAGGTGGTCACCTGGAAGACGGAGATAGTATTCTCCGTCGTCCAGGTGACCACCTGGAGGACGGACCGACACGCCGTCGTCCGAGTATACGAAACGTGCTTCCACTTAGACGACGTACCGACACCTCCGTCGTCTAAGTGAAGCATTATATAAGCTGATCGAATTCATGCATGCATTCCTGGTCTCGATCTATTCATTCCATTTGAAGAAGAATTGAAGGAGAAGGGAGAAGGAGAAGCTAGGGAGCTAGCTAGCTAGAAGCTAGCTAGGTAGGCCGAGAAGAATCAGGATCGATAAGGGATCTCCGCTGACTAGCTAGTTAGCTTAATTAACGTACAGATATCGAGAAGGCCAGCAGGTACGTATACGTACGCAGTTAAAATTTGCTTAATTAATTAATATATATTTAGTGAAAACGTACGTACATATATACATGCAAGGATGTTAGCTGATGTTAGCTATATATATATATGTATGTACAGATCGATTAAATTACGTACGTACGTAATTGATGGATCGATGTAGATCGAGTACGTACGTATAATTAAGCGTAAATTAATTGACAAATATATATATGTAATAATTAATTAATTATAATATTTTGTAGCAGTATGGACAAGAGTTGGATGAAGTTGAAGAATAGATGTGATGTCCGGTATATGGATGGAATTAGCGAATTTGTGAATTTTGCGATAGAACATGGTCAGGGAAAGAAACGTTTCAGGTGTCCGTGTCAGAAATGTCTTAATTGTCAGTATGCGGAGGTTAATGTTATGGTGCAACACCTGTACGAAAATGGTATGATGTGGAGTTACACTACATGGAGCGAGCATGGTGAAGCAGTAGAGTTCAGCGCAGCAGACTTCAGCTCAGGGTACAGTTACCATGGTGCCTCATCCAACGGCAGTGGTGCCGGACCCCCAGCTTGCAACCCAACTGCAGATTTGGTCCATGATGCGTTTCCGGGATGTAGTCATGGTGGACACCAACACCAAGACGGAGGTTACAGTACCACTTATGAGCATGATGACACATTCCCCGCAGCTAGCTTGGCCACTGACACCAGTGAGATGGAAAAGTACAACCGGATACTACTTGAAGCGCAGACCCCGGTGTTCCCTGGATGTCGAGAGAATGTGTTGCAATATGTGATGGAGCAAATGAAGATAAAAGTGAAGCACAAAATGTCAGTGAGTGCTTTTGACGAAATTCAGGAGCAAATATGTAAGTTGCTTCCTGATGATCACAATCTTCCTAAATCTCATTATAAGGTTAGAAATATCCTGAGCAGCCTCGACCTAAAGTACAGGATAATTGACGCATGTCTGAATGATTGTGTGCTATTTTACAAAGAGTATAAAGAGTTGGACTATTGTCCCGTATGTGGCCAGTGCAGATTCCAGTTGAATAGGAAGAGTTCGAAAAAGAGAATTCCTGTGAAAGTTGTTCGATATTTTCCCTTGATTCCCAGATAGCGCCTGTACATGTCTCTACAGACAGCAGAGGCGATGCGATGGTACGCAGAAAAGCGAATAGATGACGATGTCCTGCGACACGCCGCGGATGGGGAGGGTTTCAAACATTTCGACAGAGAATTTGGAGACTTTGCTTCAGAGGTTAGAAATGTTAGACTCGGCCTATCTACAGACGGATTCAATCCTTGGGGAAGTAATAGCTTCGCCGTCAGCACTTGGCCAGTTATTCTGATGCCGTACAACTTGCCTCCGTGGATGTGCATGAACAAGGAATTTAATTTCCTTACCGTATTAATTCCAGGTCCTAAATCTCCATCGAAGTGCTTAGATGTCTACCTCAGACCTTTGATCGACGAGCTGAAACTGTTGTGGGAAAATGGAGTCCCAACTTACGACAAATTCACTGACACGATGTTCACGATGAGGGCTTCCGTAATGTGGAGGATCAGCGATTTTCCAGCTTATGGGATGTTGGCAGCCTGTAGGACAAAAGGATATAATGGATGTCCTATATGTTTGGACGACGTGAACTCTAGTTGGCACGCGGGGAAGGTGTGTTACTTGGGTCACCGTAGATGGTTTCCTCACGACCACCCGTGGCGACAGGATGAAGCTCATTTCGACGGTACGGTAAAGAACAATCCTAAACCCCGTAGTTGGTCGGGCGAAGAGATTTTAGAGAGGTTGAGCTATTTCGACTTTGGTGTGTTGAGCAATGACGCGGATGTAAAGAAATGCAATCCAATTCCTCTACATGATCTGAGCTATTGGGATCACAAGAGTATATTCTTTGAACTCCCTTACTGGTCGAAGTTGAAGCTGAGGAACAACTTGCACTACAAGAAAAAGTGACTTAGACGACGGAGAATTTCCGTCGTCTAAGTGCCTATCTCCGTCGTCTAAGTACTTGGACGACGGAAAATCCGTCGTCCAAGGTACGTGCTCCAAGTGCTGTCGTCTAAGTACTTAAACGACGGAGAATTTAATCTCCGTCGTCCAAGTTCACTTGGACCGCGGAGAACGTCCGTGGCCCATGTAGGGACTTAGACGACGGAGATTAATGTCTCCGTCGTCTAGGTAACCACCTGGGCCACGGAGAAGCTAACAATCTCCGTGGCCCAGGTGGTGACTTAGACGACGGAGATTAATGTCTCCGTCGTCTAAGTCCCTACATGGGCCACGGAGAAGCTAACAATCTCCGTGGCCCAGGTGGTGACTTAGACGACGGAGACATTAAACTCCGTCGTCTAAGTCCCTACATGGGCCACGGAGATTGTTAGCTTCTCCGTGGCCCAGGTGGTTACCTAGACGACGGAGATTAATGTCTCCATCGTCTAAGTCACCACCTGGGCCACAGAGATTGTTAGCTTCTCCGTGGCCCAGGTGGTGACTTAGACGACGGAGACATTAATCTCCGTCGTCTAAGTGAAAAATTAATTTAAAAAAAAAATTAAATTCAAAAATATTATTAATATTAATTGAAAAAAAATTAATTAAATTAATTAAATACACTAAATTAATAAAATAATTAAAATTAATTTGTACATACATAATCGAAAAAACCTATAATTAAAAATGAAAATATTGTTCGTAATGCGGAAATTAAGAAACGAAATAATGAACTACTAGCTAGCTAAAACACTGGAGGAGCAGATGCGCCGCCTCGTCCTCCGCCTCCAGCCGGGTCGTCGTCGTCGGGGAATGGGTTCGGAGGAGGTTGACATTGTCTTTGAGCTTGTTGCATAAGGGCGATGAGTTGGGCTATTCGCTCGTCTTGCTGGTCCATTCTTTGGCGCATGGCAATATTCTCCTCCCGTGTGATTCGAGCCTCTTCATAGGCTGCCGCAGCTTGAGAACTTCTCCGCCGCCCCGAACCTCCCGTAGATGATGACTCAGAGGTCGACAAATCTCGAACCACCTTAGGCCCGAAGTGCCTAACCTCCTTGCCAGCTCTACGACCGTAGACCTCATCCGCAATTGCTATTTGGCTCTCCACAGATAGAGGAGGCAGGTCTTCTAGCGGCACATCTGGGAACGCAAGCTGAGTGTTAGCCAATTCTTCCTGCGCACGCTCTATCACTCTTGCCTACAAAAGAATAATAAATTTATTATAATGAAATAATATTTAAATAATAATTACTATAATTATTAGCGCACACACATATATATATATGACTTACGCCGCGTTGACTCGCTTCATTATCGAGCCCAGGCGTCACGTACGCGCTTACGCTTGCATCGAGATAAGGGTGTTTGGAGCCCTTATCCCTGTGCTCCTTGGCAATTTGAATGAGTTGCTTGGCGCCGGAAGTATGGTGCTTGTCCTTCTTCCCCCGGTTGGCTTTGTTGACACCGGAGAATTTCTGTTACACAACATAATGAAATCATTAAAAAATTTATAAGTAACTAAAATTTAGAGTATTCAATTATCTTAATTGAAATAAAAAAAGTAAATTAACACCTGAAATTGCTCATCGGCAAAGTGGTTACACAACCACTCCCACTCATCTTCTCTATCCCCACGCAGCTCTTCGGGGGGAGGCACGGGACCGTTAATTCGGAAGTACTGATGGAGCCTGTACTTCCAATCTTTGAAGATGTTGTTGGCGGTTTGGTTGATATGCCTCAACATCGCCGGATCCGGATCCACCGCAAATTGTTCCTATCAGAAATAAATTGGAAATTATAATCGTATATATTATAAAATTATATATAACTAATATTAAAAATAGTATATAATAACTAAAATTGTACGTATTACGTACCGAAAGATCCTTAAAGACTTTCGCCTTCTCCGAATCCGGCACCTCCCTCCAAGTAGGGGCAGTGATACGAACCCGGTTACGAACAATCGACCCAATGCTATGAGCCGAGAGACTTGCTAGCTGAGGTGTGGGAGGGCCACCGGTGAATTCGTCGTAAGGCAAGGCGATCTTGCTCCCGGTCGCCTTGCAAATTTTCTCCGCCTTTCCACCTTTAACGAGACCCCGAGTCTTTTTCGGTTGGGGGTCAGTGGGGGCCCTCCTTTGCTTACGGCGGACGCTGTACATGATAGACTCGGCCGTCGAAGACGCCTGAGTACTTCCCGTTGAAGCGGTACCGGGCGTCGGAGTTGAAAAGGGGTCGACGTCATCACCGCTTGAGAGAAATGGGGCAGAGGGAATTTCCCCAGAAGGCCCCGGATTGAGGGCGTCTACCTGCGGTTGAACCCAACCGACTTGGGCCGCCAACATTTGGAGCATCTCATCTTCTGACTCCTGTTGGGCTTTCTTCTTCCCGGATGTGATCTTTGGCGGAGCCATTTAAACCTAAGAGTACGTACGGTGTTAAAATACCTACTTACCATAATAATTACAACGACGGAGAATTTACGCTAATTAATTAAGTACGTTTAAGATTTAAATAGAGTACACTAGCTTGGCATTTTCGGTCGTTCAATGGACGTGCGACCCGCGCGATAAAGTGTAAATTTTCAATTAATCAGCCTTGGTTAAATCGAAAAACATGGCCAGTTAGGGATAGAGATAACGCGAGAGGCAGGACTAATTTCGACAAAAGTCTTTCTTAGTCCAAATCCTGTCACCAGTCATAACCCGTTTCTAGACACCATGTCCGACATTCGGCCAATTTTTCGAAAATTTACACTCCCTCAAGTCCTTTGCAAACTCCGCCCTCAACCCCGTGTCCATAACTTCACTTAGGTTATGGTGTGCGGTGATGAAATCCACACATCACGAGGGGTTAAGGAGATAAGCAAGGAAAAGAGGCGCCATCTATTCCAAAGAGTGCGACTTAATTACACCAAGCCTATGTACTAAATTTAAATCGAACACGTACTACCATGCAATTTACTAGAAAATACATATAATTATCAATTAATTATTATTTATCATGCATTTAATAATAATTATTCATTTACCAATATAATCAATTATTATTATTACTATTATTTAATTTTAACTAATAATTATTCATTACCAAATAATTAACAACTAATAATGATTACTAAATAATAATAATAACAAGAAAATAATTATTATAATTACAACTATTTATTATTTAAAACTAATAAATTAAAAGTATTTAGAATTTAAATAATTAAACAAATAAAAAAATTGTTAAAGAGTTAAAATTTCGAATTATTACCTCGTCGGAATTTCGCCGGAATATTGGAAGAGTACAGTCGTCGGAGAGGGGGAACCACGCCGGAAAATTGGTCGTCGGAGCGTCGCCGGAGGAGGATCGCCGGAGTGAGAGAGAGAGGAGAGGAGAGTATAGAGGAGGAGATGGAATGATGAGAAAATGAGGGGGGGTGCTCCTCCTTATATAGAGTTTCACTTAGACGACGAAGCACTATTCTCCGTCGTCTAAGTTCACTTAGACGACGGAAACAGTGTTTTCCGTCGTCTAAGTGAAGAGTCAAATTTTTTCGAACCGGCGCCAAATAAATGGGCGGGCCGTTTCACCGCCATAAATGTTGACTTAGACGACGGAAACAGTGTTTTCCGTCGTCTAAGTGGAATTTCAAGCGGCGCCAAAAATTGAGGCGGCAAATCGAACCGCCATGTAAATATTGACTTGGACGACGGATATGTCGTTTTCCGTCGTCCAATTGTTCACTTGAACGACGGAAAACGACATATCCGTCGTCCAAGTCAATATTTACATCGAAAAATAATAAAAAATTTATTCGAACCGCCAAGGTAATTTGAACCTAGACGACGGATACGGTCATTTTCCGTCGTCCAGGTGAACACTTGGACGACGGAAAATGACCGTATCCGTCGTCTAGGTTCAAATTATGCAAAAAAAATATTTAAATTAATTCGCTAGGAATTTAGCGATCTGTCATTCGAGTGAAATAGTCGTACAATATCGATGAACGCATCGTATATATAAACAGATAAATTTGAACCGCCGAATAATTTTACGTTTTGAAAGTTGTTAAGTATCGACTAATCTTTAAGACTTTAGTGTTCATGAGTAGTTGCTGATTTGCAGCAGAGTACTAACGAAATTGAATTTGGACAAAACAACCGTTGGATATGTTCGTCGTAACATAATATATAATTACTATAAAGGACCAGGAAATAATAAGTTCGGGAAGGGTTTCATCGGCACAGTCAACCGCAAAACCGAGAATTTCACAAACCGGAAACGTGGATACAGGACATTTCGCAACTCCGATTTTCGAACCGTCGAAGCTCACACACCAAGAATATACTACTCTAAAGTCTTGACGAAAAGAATACGCATTCGAAGATGGTCTAGATGGTCGTTGTCTTAGAAAAAATTACGAAATTTACACCTGGACGACGGATACGACATTCTCCGTCGTCCAAGTAGACACCTGGACGACGGAGACGCTAATATCCGTCGTCCAGGTGTGTACTTGGACGACGGAGAATGTCGTATCCGTCGTCCAGGTGAATATACCCTGAATTCAGGGGTTAGGGGTCCTTAGGGTTTAGGGTATAGGGTTTGTCACTTGGACGACGGAGAGAGTCATTCTCCGTCGTCCAAGTGTGTACCTAGACGACGGATAATGCCTGTCTCCGTCGTCCAAGTGTAAAAACCCCGAATTCAGGGGTTAGGGCCTTAGGGTTTACGGTTTAGGTCGTCCCCGGTCATTTGTGTGTGCGTTCAATTATTCTGATTCAAAAATATAATTAAAAAATTGATCGATCGATCCGAACTGCTAGATTTAGGGTCCAAGATTTAGCTAGGGTTTTATATGAGATTGAGATTTGGCGCCAAAGGTGAATCTGCAATTAATTTCTCCGTTCTCGGTTAGGGGTCCTTAGGTTTAGGGTATAGGGTTTAGGGTGAATATACCCTGAATTCAGGGGTTAGGGGTCCTTAGGTTTAGGGTATATATACGACTGTCTCCGTCGTCCAGGTGAATATACCCTGAATTCAGGGGTTAGGGGTCCTTAGGGTTTAGGGTATCGGGTTTGTCATCTGGACGACGGAGACGACATTCTCCGTCGTCCTAGTGTGTACCTAGACGACGGAGAATGACTGTATCCGTCGTCCAAGTGTAAAAACCCTGAATTCAGGGGTTAGGGCCGTATGGTTTAGGGTTTAGGTCGTCCCCGGTCATTTGTATGTTCGTTCAATTATTCTCATTCAAGAATATAACTAAAAAAATGATCGATCGATCCGATCTGCTACATTTAGGGTCTAGGATTTAGGGTTTGAAGGGCTGCGTGAGCGAAATGTAGAGCAGCTTCAGCTTACTTTTAATAAGATCAGAGAATACACCGATGAAGTTGAAAGCAAAGAGAGGGGCCGGGACTAGAAAAACAGTCCAAAGACATTCAATTGAAACAGAGAGAAGTCGACTTAAAATCTGAGGAAGTTAAGCTGGCGGAGATCGATGTTAGTCCAGGTACAAACAACTTTTATATATATATACTACAATATTTGTGCTCTCAATAATACTATCACAAGTCAATATATATAATCATATATAGGGACCCATAATTAATCCAATTTATACATAAATAGTATTTAAAAACAATAAAACCAACCAAAGCTGGACGAGGAATCTTAAAGTCTCGACATAATAGAAATCTTTCACCTTTTTACGATGCATCGATCGATCATATATATATTACAATAATAAATTAGGGTTTACCAAGTAATGATCCTCGTCGTGTGACCGTACTCTTCGTCATAATCGTCATCATCATCATCACCGTTATCCGATTGCTCATCCTCCTCATCGTACTCAACATCGTCCGAGGAATAACCAGAGTCGTCGTCATCGTCCTCATCCTGCACGTCTTCTTCATCTACCTCAATGATCTCTTCTTCAGTTAGATCTGTACAACCATCAGGCATGGGTAACCGTTCACCGTCTTGAACCAGGTCCATTATGTCGGAGCGGATGACAGAAATATTAGGCTCTTGATAGGCAGGAATGTCTCTGTCTGGTTCAGCAGCATCTTCAGTCGTCGCCGGTGTCCCTTCAATTGTCTCTGTATTCCAAACTCCTCGATGAGAGATCTGGTTCACTATTTTCCACCCGTCACCAGCTTTCGGATCGTCGAGATAGAACACCTGCCTAACTAAGGTGGCGAGAGCGAAAGGCTCATCCTCATACCAGCTTGAGTTTGTATCGACTGATAAAAGTCCCAGGTCTTCCTTTGTACGCTTGAACCATCTGCACTTGAATAGGAAAACGTTGACATCATTCCCGTAACATAGCTGAACCACATATACGATCATTCCGTAATATAGATCAGGGTCTTTCCCAACCGCTATCCCACTGTTTTGTGTTCTTCTTCCTTCATCTCGCGCCAATGAATGGAACTTCACACCGTTCACAAAACATCCCGGATAAATATAGTGTTTAATCGGCTTCCCTGCTAGCAAGTGCTTTGGCCAAGACCACCACCCCCCGTGGTTTTCGGATTTTTGCAGATCAATCATCTGCGAAAATGGAAAAATGTAAGGGTTTACTTTCTACAAATTAAACATGCATGATCTCAATATGTATATAAATCACTAAATACGTACCCATTGGAAGAAATAATCGGGGAACTTTTTCTTAACCATTTTCTCAATCCACGCCGAACTCTTGTCTGGATATAACGCCTGAAGCCTCTCCCTGTATGACATCATGTACGGCTCAACTTCGTCACAGTCTCGTAACACTACCCAATGTGCCTCAATAAGTTCTTCCTGTGTTAACGTTTCCTTTAATACTCCTCTAAACGGTCGGACGACATTGGTGACGACAGAAAGATTGATGCGGGCACTGGGATCGGAGGCAGTTGGAGGTGGTGGATCTTTGAGGTACCTGTTGCAGTAAGTAACGCACTCATGCATTAGGTATGTCTCTGCTATGGAGCCATCCGGAGCCGACCTGTTTTTGACGAATGACTTATACTGTCCAAGCTGTCTACAAAATTAATCAAACGTACAATAAAAATAAGTACATGCATATAGCTAGCTAGTAATCTCCAGTGGAACAAATTATGAATCGAAAAACCTGTATAATTAATTAGTTGTACGTACCTTTCTTGAGGATACATCCAAGTGTACTGGACCGGACCAGAAATGAGAACCTGCTCGGGCAGGTGGATCATTAGGTGAATCATTATGTCGAAGAAAGCAGGAGGAAAAATCCTCTCTAGTTTGCAAATGATGTGCACAATTTGTTGTTGCAATTCCACGACATCTGACTTCTTTAATTCTCTGGCGCATAACCTCTGCCACCATCTGCATAATGCCACTATTGGTTCTACGACGTCGCGAGGCAAATATGGTCGAATTACCACTGGAATCAGACGTTGCAGCATAACGTGATAGTCATGTGTCTTTAGACCAACAAACTTGTGTTGCACCTCGTCCACTGCTCCAGTTATAGTAGCTGCATACGTGGCCGGATAACGAACGCCCTTAAACCAGTGAAATACAGAACGTCTAAGTGTCGGCTTCACTGTGTACGGTGCAGCTGGCATCTTGTTGTACACTCCTTTCCTATCCCTCCTCAACCACAAGGGACGACGTAGATTCATTGATTCCAAATCTTTGCGCGCTTTGGGAGTATCTTTAGTCTTGAACTTAATACCGAGAATTGTTCCCACCACGCTGTCGCACACATTCTTTTCTATGTGCATCGCGTCCAAGTTGTTCCTCAGCTTCAACTTCGACCAGTAAGGGAGTTCAAAGAATATACTCTTGTGATCCCAATAGCTCAGATCATGTGGAGGAATTGGATTGCATTTCTTTACATCCGCGTCGTTAGTCAACACACCAAAGTCGAAATAGCTCAACCTCTCTAAAATCTCTTCGCCCGACCAACTACGGGGTTTAGGATTGTTCTCTACCGTCCCGTCGAAATGAGCTTCATCCTGTCGCCAAGGGTGGTCGTGAGGGAGCCATCTACGGTGACCCAAGTAACACACCTTCCCTGCGTGCCAACTAGAGTTCACGTCGTCCAAACATATAGGACATCCATTATATCCTTTTGTCCTGCACGCTGCCAACATCCCATACGCTGGAAAATCGCTGATCGTCCACATTACGGCAGCCCTCATCGTGAACATCGTGTCAGTGAATTTGTCATAAGTTGGGACTCCATTTTCCCACAACAGTTTCAGCTCGTCGATCAAAGGTCTGAGGTAGACATCTAAGCACTTCCCTGGAGATTTAGGACCTGGAATTAGTACAGTAAGGAAATTAAATTCCTTGTTCATGCACATCCACGGAGGCAGGTTGTACGGCATCAGAATTACTGGCCAAGTGCTTACGGCGGAGCTATTACTTCCCCAAGGATTGAATCCGTCTGTAGATAGGCCGAGTCTAACATTTCTAACCTCTGCAGCAAAGTTTCCGAATTCTCTGTCGAAATGTTTGAAACCCTCCCCATCCGCGGCGTGTCGCAGGACATCGTCATCTATTCGCTTTTCTGCGTACCATCGCATCGCCTCTGCTGTGTGTAGAGACATGTACAGGCGCTGCAATCTGGGAATCAAGGGAAAATATCGAACAACTTTCACAGGAATTCTCTTTTTCGAACTCTTCCTATTCACCTGGAATCTGCACTGGCCACATACGGGACAATAGTCCAAATCTTTATACTCTTTGTAAAATAGCACACAATCATTCGGACATGCGTCAATTATCCTGTACTTTAGGCCGAGGCTGCTCAAGATATTTCTAACCTTATAATGAGATTTAGGAAGATTGTGATCATCAGGAAGCAACTTACATATTTGCTCCTGAATTTCGTCAAAAGCACTGACTGACATTTTGTGCTTCACTTTTATCTTCATTTGCTCCATCACATATTGCAACACATT
Source organism: Geum urbanum (assembly GCA_946800695.1). NCBI lineage: Eukaryota > Viridiplantae > Streptophyta > Magnoliopsida > Rosales > Rosaceae > Geum > Geum urbanum. Next base: position 49,545,523 of record OX327001.1, on the reverse strand, counting down.
CTCTCGACATCCAGGGAACACCGGGGTCTGCGCTTCAAGTAGCATCCGGTTGTACTTATCCATCTCACTGGTGTCAGTGGCCAAGCTAGCAGCGGGGAATGTGTCATCATGCTCATGAGTGGTACTGTAACCTCCGTCTTGGTGTTGGTGTCCACTATGACTAAATCCCGGAAACGCATCATGGACCAAATCTACAGTTGGATTGCAAGCTGGGGGTCCGGCACCACTGCCGCTGGATGAGGCACCATGGTAACTGTACCCTGAGCTGAAGTCTGCTGCGCTGAACTCTACTGCTTCACCATGCTCGCTCCATGTAGTGTAACTCCACATCATACCATTTTCGTACAGGTGTTGCACCATAACATTAACCTCCGCATACTGACAATTAAGACATTTCTGGCACGGACACCTGAAACGCTTCTTTCCATGACCATGTTCTATCGCAAAATTCACAAATTCGCTAATTCCATCCATATACCGGACATCACATCTATTCTTTAACTTCATCCAACTCTTGTCCATACTGCTACAAAATATGCAAAAAAAAATAATTATTACATATATATATATTAGTCCATTAATTTACCATTAATTATACGTACTCGATCTACATCGATCCATCAAATTACGTACGTAATTTAATCTGTATATATAGCTAATTAACATTCATGCATGTATGTACGCACGTACGGTTTCCCTAAATATATATATATTTAATCATGCAAATTTTAACTGCCTACGTACGTACCTGCTGGCCTTCTCGATATCTGCAGTTAATTAAGCTAGCTAGTGATCGAACACCGGAGATCCGATCCTTTAATTAATTTCTAGCCCCGGCCTAGCCTAATCCGGCCTTCTCCTTCTCCTTCGATCTCAAAAATTCCCCACGGGAGAAAATATAATGGAATGATCGAAGCTAAGAGAGTTTGGCATGGCCTATATATATAATGCTTCACTTAGACGACGGAGGTGTCGGTACGTCGTTTAAGTGGAACTTACACCACGACGTGTCGGTTCGTTGTCCAGGTGATCACTTCTCCGTGGTCCAAGTCACACTTAGACGACGGAGAATTACATCTCCGTCGTCTAAGTGTTACTTGGACCACGGAGATTTCTCCGAGGTCCAAGTAACACTTAGACGACGGAGATGTAATTCTCCGTCGTCCAGGTGATAACCTGGACCACGGAGAAGTCTCCGAGGTCCAGGTTCTTACCTAGACGACGGAGAAATTTCACATCCGTCGTCTAAGTGTTACTTGGACCTCGGAGATTTCTCCGTGGTCCAAGTAACACTTAGACGACGGAGAATTACATCTCCGTCGTCTAAGTGTGACTTGGACCACGGAGAAATCTCCGAGGTCTAAGTGTAACTTAGACGACGGAACTAATACTGTTCCGTCGTCTAAGTCCTCTTTTCTTGTAGTGTTGGACGCGATGCACATAGAAAAGAATGTGTGCGACAGCGTGGTCGGAACAATTCTCGGTATTAAGTTCAAGACTAAAGATACTCCCAAAGCGCGCAAAGATTTGGAATCAATGAATCTACGTCGTCCCTTGTGGTTGAGGAGGGATAGGAAATGTGTGTACAACAAGATGCCAGATGCACCTTACACAGTGAAGCCGACGCTTAGACGTTCTGTATTTCACTAGTTTAAGGGCGTTCGTTATCCGGCTACGTATGCAGCTACTATAACTGGAGCAGTGGACGAGGTGCAACACAAGTTTGTTGGTCTAAAGACACATGACTATCACGTTATGCTGCAACGTCTTATTCCAGTGGTAATTCGACCATACTTGCCTCGGGACGTCGTAGAACCAATAGTGGCATTGTGCAGGTGGTGGCAGAGGTTATGCGCCAGAGAATTAAAGAAGTCAGATGTGGTGGAATTGCAACAACAAATTGTGCACATCATTTGCAAACTAGAGAGGATTTTCCCCCCTGCTTTCTTTGACATCATGATTCACCTAATGATCCACCTGCCCGAGCAGGTGCTCATTTCTTGTCCGGTCCAGTACACTTGGATGTATCCTCAAGAAAGGTACGTACAACTAATTAATTAATTTGTTCCACTGGAGATTATAAATATACTAGCCAGCTAGCTATATGTACTTATGTAATGTACATGTACGTTTGATTTTGTAGACAGCTTGGACAGTATAAGTCATTCGTCAAAAACAGGTCGGCCCCGGATGGCTCCATAGCAGAGACATACCTAATGCATGAGTGTGTTACTTACTGCAACAGGTACCTCAAAGATCCACCCCCTCCCACTGCCTCCGATCGCAGTGCCCGCATCAATCTTTCTGTCGTCACAAATGTCGTCTGACCGTTTAGAGGAGTATTAAAGGAATCGTTAACACGGGAAGAACTTATTGAGGCACATTGGGTAGTGTTGCGAGACTGTGACGAAGTTGAGCCGTACATGATGTCATACAGGGAGAGGCTTCAGGCGTTAAATCAAAACAAGAGTTCGGCGTGGATTGAGAAAATGGTTAAGAAGAAGTTTCCTGATTATTTCTTCCAATGGGTACGTACGTACGACTCGGTATTAATTATTTAAATACATATAGCTCATGTTTGTAGAAAGTAAACCATTATATTAATTTGGCCTTTTTCGCAGATGATTGATCTGCAAAAATCTGATAACCACGGAGGGTGGTGGTCATGGCCAAAGCACTTGCTAGCAGGGAAGCCGGTTAAACACTATATTTATCCCGGATGTTTTGTGAACGGTGTAAAGTTCCATTCATTGGCCCGAGACGAAGGAAGAAGAACACAAAACAGTGGGGTAGCGGTTGGGAAAGACAATGATCTATATTACGGGGCTATTGTATACGTGGTTCAGCTATGTTACGGGAATGATGTCAACGTTTTCCTATTCAAGTGCAGATGGTTCAAACGTACAAAGGAAGACCTGGGACTATTATCAGTCGATACAAACTCGCACTGGTATGAGGATGAGCCTTTCGCTCTCGCCACCTTAGTTCGGCAGGTGTTCTATCTCGACAATCCGAAAGCCGGTGAAGGGTGGAAAATAGTGAACCATATCTCTCACCGAGGAATATGGAATACAGAGACAATTGAAGGGACACCGGCGACGACTGAAGATGCTGCTGAACCAGATTCTGGTGATATTCCTGCCTATCAAGAGCCTAATATTTCTATGGTCCGCTCCGATATAATGGATCTGGTTCAAGATGGTGAACGGTTACCCATGCCTGATGGTTGTACAGATCTAACTGAAGATGAGATTATCGATGAGGTAGATGAAGACGACGAGCAGGAAGAGGACGCGGACGAGGACTCAGGTTATTCGTCAGACGATGTTGAGTACGATGACGAGGATGAGCCGTCGACTAACGGGGATGAGGACGATGATGATTATGACGAAGAGTACGGTCATACGACGAGGGAGATTAATTGGTAATTAATTACTGTAATTATTGTAATATATATATGTAAAATATATATGATCGATGCCGGTTTACGGTAAGAAATTAATCTGAATTATATATCCTGGCCAACAGAGAAATTAATAAATATTGGCGCCAAATCTCAATCTCATATAAAACGTATCCTACCTAAATCCTTGACCCTAAATCTAGCTAGCAGTTCGATCGGATCGATCGATAAATTTTTTAATTATATTTTTGAATTAGAATTACACCGTAATCCCTAAGGCCCTAACCCCTGAAATTGGGGACGACCTACACCGTAATCCCTAAGGCCCTAACCCCTGAAATTGGGGTCTATACACCTGGACGACGGAGAATGGTCATTATCCGTCGTCCAGGTACACACTAGGACGACGGAGATGGTCATTATCCGTCGTCCAGGTACACACTAGGACGACGGAGATGGTCAGTCTCCGTCGTCCAAGTTCAGAAACCCTAAACCCTAAACAGTAAGGCCCTAACCCCTGAATTCAGGGTCTATGCACCTGGACGACGGAGAACACTAATATCCGTCGTCCAGGTAACAACCTGGACGACGGAGAACTCTCATTTCCGTCGTCCAGGGGAAGATATCAAAATTTTTTCTAAGACAACGACCCTCTAGACCTTCTTCCAATGCATTTTCTTTTCATCAAGACTTTAGAGTAAACAATTCTTGGTGTGTGAGCTTCAACGGTTCGAAAATTGGAGTTGCGAAATGCCTTGTATCCACGTTTCCGGTTTGTGAAATTATCGGTTTTGCGGTTGACTGTGCCGATAAAACCCTTCCCGAACTTATTATTTTATGGTCCTTTGAAGACAATTATATATTATGTTACGACGAACATATCCAACGGTTGTTTTGTCCAAATTCAATTTCGTTAATACTCTGCTGCAAATGAGCGTCTACTCATGAACACTTAAGTCGTAAAGATTAGTCGATACTTAACATGTTTCAATACGTAAAATTAATCGGCGGTTCAAATTTAACTGTTCATATATACGATGCGTTCATCGATATTGTACGACTATTTCACTCGAATGACAGATCGCTAAATTCCTAGCGAATTATTTTTTAAATTTTTTTTTACGTAATTTGAACCTGGACGACGGAGATGGTCATTTTCCGTCGTCCAGGTGTTAACCTGGACGACGGAGAATGACCATCACCGTCGTCCAGGTTCAAAAATCATGGCGGTTCAATTTTTTTTTGTTAATTTTTTTTCACTTGCGTTTTGGGGGTTAATTTTTTGTTAATCATGGCGGTTCAATTTTTTTTTGTCAGTCTCCGTCGTCCAAGTCCAAAATTATGGCGGTTCAATTTACCGCTTCCGTTTTGGGGACCGCTTGAATTTTCACTTAGACGACGGAGATGGTCAGTTTCCGTCGTCTAAGTCCAATTCCATGGCGGTTCAAAACGTCCCGCCGATTAATTACGCGCCGATTGAAAATTTTTAAACCGCCACCTAGACGACGGAAAACACTGTTTCCGTCGTCCAGGTTGACTTAGACGACGGAGAATAGTGCTCCGTCGTCTAGGTGCAACTCTATAAATAGAGTTGCACCCCCCCTCATTTTCTCATCATTCCATCTCCTCCTCTCCTCTCCTCTCCTCTCCTCTCCTCCGGCGATCCTCCTCCGGCGACGCTCCGACGACATTATTTCCGGCGTGGTTCCTCTTCTCCGACGACTCAACTCCGCCGATATTCCCGCAAACTCCGGTTCGGTAAATTTCTATTTTTCTCTTATTAAAATAATTTTCATTTATTTAATTAATTTAATTGTTAATATAATTAATTAGTAGAATTTAATTGATTAATTAGTTTAAATATTTAATAAATGATTAATTATTGTTATTAATTAATTAAATCATAATTATTGTAATTATTTATTATTAGTTGCATGATTAAATGAATTGACTATTAAATTATTTATTATTAGTTGCATGATAAATAAATATAAATTATTGCATCTAATTAAAGGAATTATTAATTTATATTTACGTTTATTTTCTAGTAAATTAATTAGTAGTACGTGTTCGATTTAAATTTAGTACATATGCTTGGTAATTATTAAGTCGCACTCTTTGGAATAGATGGCGCCTATTTTCCTTGCTTATCTCCTTAACCCCTCGTGATGTGTGGATTTCATCACCGCACACCATAACCTAAGTGAAGTTATGGACACGAGGTTGAGGGCGGAGTTTGCAAAGGACTTGAGGGAGTGTAAATTTTCGAAAAATTGGCCGAATGTCGGACATGGTGTCTAGAAACGGGTTATGACTGGTGACAGGATTTGGACTAAGAAAAACTTTTGTCGAAATTAGTCCTGCCTCTCGCGTTATCTCTATCCCTAACTGGCCATGTTTTTCGATTTAACCAAGGCTGATTAATTGAAAATTTACACTTTATCGCGCGGGTCACACGTCCATTGAACGACCGAAAATGCCAAGCTATTGTACTCTATTTAAATCTTAAACGTACTTAATTAATTAGCGTAAATTTTTAAGTTGTAATTATTATGGTAAGTAGGTATTTTAACCCCGTACTCTTAGGTTTAAATGGCTCCGCCAAAGACGACATCCGGCAAGAAGAAAGCCCAAAAAGAGGCAGAAGATGCCATGCTCCGCCGCTTGGCGGACCAAGTCGGTTGGGAATTACCACCGGAGGGCAACGACGCTCTCAATCCGGACGGATCATCTGGTCCGTCCGTAGCGCCCTCTGGGGAAATTCCCGCTCCCCCATTCATCTTGAGCGGTGATGACGTCGACCCCTTCCAATCTCCGACGCCCGGTACCCATTCAACGGGAAGTACTCAGGCGTCCTCGACCGCCGAATCAATCATGTACAGCGCCCGCCGTAGGCAAAGGAGGGCCCCCACTGACCCGGAACCGAAAAGGACTCGGGGTCTCGTTAAAGGGGGAAAAGCGGAGCGTATTTGCAAGGCGACCGGTAAAAAGATCGACTTGCCGTACGACGAATTCACCGGTGGCCCTCCCACAGCTCAGCTAGCAAGTCTCTCGGCGCATGGGATAGGGTCAATCATCCGTAACCGGGTTCGTATCACTGCCCCTACTTGGAAGGAGGCGCCGGATCATGAGAAGGCGAAAGTCTTCAAAGATCTTTCGGTACGTAATACGTTCAATTTAGTTATTATATAATATTGTTAATCTCGGCCTAAAATTTCATAATATATACGATTATAATTTTCTATTTATTTTTCATAGGAACAATTTGACGTGGACCCGACGCCGGCTATGTTGAGGCATATCAATCAAACCACCAACTCCATCTACAAAGATTGGAAGTACAGGCTCCATAAGTACTTCAAAGATGTCGGTCCCGTGCCTCCCCCGGTAGAGCTGCAAGGGGAGAGAGAAGATGAGTGGGAGTGGTTGTGTAACCACTTTGCCGATGAACAATTTAAGGTATTAATTTAATTTTTTTATTTCAATTAAGATAATTGAATTATTTAAATTGTAGTTATTCACTACTCATGATTTAATTATATTGTGTAACAGAAATTCTCCGGTGTCAACAAAGCCAACCAGGGGAAGAAGGAGAAACACCATACTACCGGCGCCAAGCAGTTCATTCAAATTGCCAAGGAGCACAAGGATAAGGGTTCCTAACACCCTTTTATTGATGCAAGCGTAAGCGCGTACGTGACGCCAGGGCTCGATAATGAAGCGAGTCAATGCGGGGTAAGTGATATATATATATATATGTGCTTTTAATTATAGTAATTATTATTTAAATATGATTTCATTATAATAAATTAATTATCATTTTGTAGGCAAGGGCGATAGAGCGTGCGCATGAAGAGTTGGCCAGCACTCAGCTTGCGTTCCCAGATGTGCCGCCGGAAGACCTGCCTCCTCTATCCTTAGAGAGCCAAATTGCAATCGCGGATGAGGTCTACGGTCGTAGAGCTGGCAAGGAGGTTAGGCACTTTGGGCCTAGGGTGGTACGAGATTTGTCGACGACCTCCGACTCATCATCTACGGGAGGTTCGAGGCAGCGGAGAATGAGTCAGGTTGCGGCCGTCGAAGCAGCCATTCAAGAGGCTCGACTGGCACGAGAGGAGAATGAGTCAATGCGGCAAAGACTTGACCAACAACAAGCACAAATAGCCCAACTCATCGCCCTCATGGAACAAAATCGAGAAGTATGTCAACCTCCTCCGAACCCACACCCCGACGACAACGACCCGGCTGGAGGCGGAGGACTCGGCCCCGCTTCTGCTCCTCCAGTGTATTAGCTAGCACGTAGTATATTATCTCGTTTCTTTCCGCATTCCGAACAATATTTTAATTTTTAATTTATGGGTTTTTTCGTATGTACAAATTAATTTACTTTGATTATTTAATAATTAAGTTATTAATTATAATATTCAAATTTTAGTTTATTTATTTAATTTTAGCATTTTTCATTATTTAAATTAAAATAATAATAAATTAAATTAATAATTTTTAATTTCAATTTATTTTTTTTTAAAAATTAAATATTCACTTGGACGACGGAGATTATGTTTTCCGTCGTCCAGGTGAAACCCTAAACCTAACCCCTAAACCCTAAACCCTGTCGGTCTGTGTGGCCCAGGTTTTCACCTGGACGACGGAGACTTAGTGTTTCCGTCGTCCAGGTGAAAACCTGGGCCACAGAGACCCTACCATTATCCGTGGCCCATGTATACACTTGGACGACGGAAACACTAATTCTCCGTCGTCCAGGTGTCTACCTGGGCCACGGACATTAGTCGTCTGTCCGTGGCCCAGGTGTTCACCTGGACGACGGAAACTTAGTGTTTCCGTCGTCCAAGTGAAAACCTGGGCCACGGATAATGTCCGAGGTCCAAGTGAACTTGGACGACGGAGCACTAAATCTCCGTCGTCCAAGTGTATACATGGGCCACGGATAATGTCCGAGGTCCAAGTGAACTTGGACGACGGAGCGCTAAATCTCCGTCGTCCAGGTGCTTGGACGACAGCACTTGGAGCACGGACCTTGGACGACGGAGTTTCCGTCGTCTAAGTACTTAGACGACGGAAAACTGCACCTAGACGACGGAAATGGTCCGTGGTCTAGGTGCAGTTTTCTTGTAGTGTTAATAATTAAGTTATTAATTATAATATTCAAAATTTAGTTTATTTATTTAATTTTAGCATTTTTCATTATTTAAATTAAATTAATAATAAATTAAATTAATAATTTTTAATTTCAATTTATTTTTTTAAAAAAATTAAATATTAACTTGGACGACGGAGATTATGTTTTCCGTCGTCCAGGTGAAACCCTAAACCTAACCCTAAACCCCTAACCCCTAAACCCTAAACCCTGTCGTTGTTCGTGGCCCAGGTGTTCACCTGGACGACGGAGAATTAGTGTTTCCGTCGTCCAGGTTAACATTTGGGCCACAGATAAGCTACCATTATCCGTGGCCCATGTATACACTTGGACGACGGAAACACTAATTCTCCGTCGTCCAGGTGAACACCTGGGCCACGGACAGACGACTAATGTCCGTGGCCCAGGTAGACACCTGGACGACGGAGAATTAGTGTTTCCGTCGTCCAAGTGTATACATGGGCCACGGATAATGTCCGAGGTCCAAGTGAACTTGGACGACGGATCACTAAATCTCCGTTGTCCAGGTGCTTGGACGACAGAACTTGGAGCACGGACCTTGGACGACAGAGTTTTCGTCGTCTAAGTACTTAGACGACGGAAAACTGCACCTAGACGACGGAAATGGTCCGTGGTCTAGGTGCAATTTTCTTGTAGTGAACCCCATTAGTCCAGAGCTCATTCAAATCTTCAATTGATCAAAGGTGCTAGATATACATCAATGTCATTGTCTGGCTGCCTCAGACCAGGAATGAGTAAAGTCAACATCAAATGTTCTTTAGACATGCACAAGAATGAGGGTAGGTTATATGCAACTAGCATCACGGGCCAACAACTATTATGAGAATTCTTTTCACCAAACGGATTGAATCCATATGTTGAAAGACCAAGTCGAAGATTTGTAGGCTCTTCTGCAAACCAGGGCCACTTGCTATCAATCTTCTTCCATGCAAGAGAATCAACTGGATGACGCATTTTTTCATCCTGACTTTGGTGAGTATCATGCCATATAAGTTGTTCTGCCAACTCAAGACACTGGTACATTCTTTTAAGCATTGGAATTATAGGAAAGTATCTCAAAACTTTGCGAGGGATACCTTTCTTAATCTTTTTGGTCTTCTTATTCATTCTCCACCGAGAGGCCCCACATGTCGGATAATTGTCCATGTGCTCGAAGTCCTTCCTAAATAAGTAGCAGTCATTTACACAAGCATGAATCTTCTCATAGCCCCAATCAAATGCTTTCAATACTTTTTTGGTTGAGTAGAGAGAATCTGGAAGTAGGTTGTCTGAAGGTAGAATACTACCAGCCATCTCCAAAATTTCATTGAAACCAACATCAGACAAGTTATGTCGAGCCTTGAACTTGTAAAACATAGTGGTCACTTCCATCTTTGTGGAAGGACAACCTGTATATAAAGGACGTTCTGCTTCCTCCACCAAACTGGAAACATTAGGCTCTCTTTCCACTCCGAATTCTGTGAAGCCGTCATCATTTGAATATACATCTCTCTACATTCCATATGTCTCCAAGTTTTCCATTTTTTCAAAGGTTACTTGTGATACTGGAGTCCTTGGCTTGTCCCCATGAAAGGTCTAGTTGGTATATCTCTCATATAAACCACTTACTTTCAAATGATCGATCCAATACAGTTTTCGGTGGATAGGACTGTATATTTATACAACCACTGCACGGTCATTGAATCACTTTCGGATACCCCATACTCACATGAATTGTTTCAACAATTTTTTTGCCCCATCATAAAAAGGCTCTAGGATCACTAAAAATAAAAAAAATGAAAAGATGACATAAAGTTCACATGCAATGCAATGCAATAATGGTGTGTCTAATATAATAAGTATATATCATAGGTTTCAGATATAACCTTTTTCGTTGCACCCATTCTTTATCCATATTTTTTGTCTTTGATGATTAGGTCCAAAGCACCCGAAATATAGGCAGAGTGAATGAGGTATAGTAGAGATAACTAAGAGAAGGAGTTAAGAAAACATATAGAAAACAAATGACAGAAGCTTGAAGACCTATATATTGATTAAAACTAACTTGGAATGAGAGATTAATTAGAGAACACATGAAGTTTTTATCACTTAAGAACTCTGTGATATACATAGATGTTTCGATTTGAATTCCCCATATGGATTTAGATCATCAATTTTAATCTGTGCAAAACTGTAGCATTCAGGAAATGATTGAATTCATGACTGTTGTAGAATTCCATGCCTACATCCAAGGGAGTGTGGTGCTATTTTTTCTTACTGCAGACAACTAGTATCTATAGTAATCAGATATTTCTTATATAACATTCGTGGTCCTTACTGTATACATAACGTGTTTTCCTATTCATAAGCACTGTTCACTGTGTTGGGCACGCGAACCGTGCGAAAATCTCTTCTCTTACTTTAGACTCTCTCTCCGAGTATGCTTTGGATAAGAACCCAAGCTCAGCTTTTTTGATTGCCTTCTCTCCCGAATATCTACTACTCTCTCGCAGTCGAATCGATCTGTTACTAGATTTCTAATTCCTTTGTACCGATTGTTTGTCCTACCATCGTTTTGGATAGAACCGATCATATAGCTTCGATCAGATACATTGTTCTTCCTACCATTGTTCTGGATCAGGACCGATCGGATCTATTTTCGATTAGATAGTCTCCAGCGTCTTGCTTATCGCAGGTTTGTAGTCTCTATTCCTCTCTTTTTGATCAAGAGTGTTTTGCTTTGAAATTTGGGTATGAAGAGTGTGTTGGGACTGATGAGACATATTGGTACAAAAGGGATGTTGTGCCAGAGACCCTTAGATCGAAAGGGTTTTGCTTTGAAGATTGGGTATGAACAGATTAAGAAGAGCTATTATCATCGGTGGGTTTGTGTGGTTTTGTTTCTTTTTTTTTTGTTTGGTTGTGTCTAGGAGATCTATTTCCCCTTTGGTTTCGGTGATCTATTGTCTAGGCGATCTTCTTATTTTTTTGACTGTGTCTAGGCGATCTATTATCGTCGGTTTGTTTCTTTTGTTTGGTTTCATTATGGCTGAGATTTGGAACACTGGGTTCGATCCATTCTAATATGTCTGGCTGGGTTTCAAACACTTACAAGTAATCCAGAGATATCAACTGTCTTGATTGGTTGTGTTTCAATTTTTATGTATGCTGCTCTGCTGTCCTGTTGGAGATGTTGAGATGTTAAGTTAGAATGGAAGAGTACGTTGCTTTAGACCTGGCTTTAGTGTTTGGTTTGCTCTAATCTGTCTATGTAGAAAGCTTAGACATTTGTCCCTATCAGTTTGGTTTCAGACTTGATAACATGTCTAGCAGAGATCAAAACAAAGCCGCAGTTATCAGGTTTATTATAATCATGTGCACAATTGCACATATTGATACATATAGTGTTTTTATTCTGTGAATTAACTTATATAATGCAGTACTTTAGTCTTTCTTGCAAGATTTTGATCTCCATAATGGTAAGTGTGGATTGAATTTAGAATGTGTTATTCAAATAGGGGTTGTTTGTTTAAAGTTGTGCAATTTAAAGGGACAATGTGTTTGGTCACTTTGATGACAATGAAAAATTGGACTAATGACTCTATTTAGGTTTGCCTTCTGATAAAATGCACACCCCTTTAAAGGGAGGCCAATAGTAGAATTGCTTATTTCTGATTACCACATGTTGATGTCTTTTCGATCTAACTACGTTGTTTGGTAAGTACAATTTCGTTTAGGTCAAGGAATTGCTTCATGATTCCATTTGATGGAACTCATCACCTAATTAATTGGTAGGATAATATGCCTAGGATCTATCTGTTTGTATTTCAATGTCTCTCAAGTTCTCTATTTGTTTGGTGTTATAAACTAAAATTGTCAATAAGTTATGAGGTGGAATTAGTTGATTAGTTAGACGTTGATCATCTGTAATAAATTTGTTGCTTCATTTGGTTGAAATGGAGTTGCTCTGTTTTGTGGTTTTTCCTTTTGATAACAATTATTGTTCGTGGTTATGTGATGAAACTCAAACACAATATTTATATATCAATTCGATGAAAAAAAAGTTGTCATTATGTGGCGGAACTCAAAATACAATATATAATTCGATCCAAACTAAGTCACATAGTTACGTGTTTTACAATTAAGCTTAACTGAGTTGGAGAAATTGGGAGACCATCACTACAAATTGCTTACTGATCATGTCGCCTTCCTACATGTATATGTTCTTTTTGATATGTTCATATGTTAAGTTTTGTGCTTAAATTTATTTTGTTTTATTATTTATTTATTTTTTTGCAGAATTAATATGAGAATTGTTCTCAAACGGAAGATTTGGAACTGCTCTCGCGGAATCAATAAGTCTGTTGTTTCTTGCTGTACTATAGCAGAGCGAAAGATCTATACAAGTTTGTAATTGTAGATATCTATTTTCAAAGTTTATGAATACATACACCAAAACAACTAATCTCCCACTTTGTGGAAGTTTAATTGTTAATTACTTTGTAGAAGAAAATAATGAGGAGCTATTCTCATTTGTCTTTGATTATGTCTGATATATGAATGTGGTTCTTTTAATCTTTTCTCTTCACTGTTCATTATTCACATATAATGTCATAAATGGTGTGTAATTTATATTGAACAAAATCGTAATACTTGAAGTTTATCTGCCGCTGCGAAGCGCGGGCTCAATGGCTAGTGTAACATATGTTCCAGGATTAGTATTTTCCCGGAAAAATATTATGATTAATGCAGGAGAAACATTATAAGAGACAAGAGAAGTAGACAGGAGTTGTTGATTCAATGGGAGATTTGGCAAGTTGTATTATAATAATCTAATAACTGTAATGTCAGATTGGGCAATCATGATTGGCTCAGGCAATTGTGAGATGATTAAGAGCTAGTTACAGAAACTACAGAGAGATGACTAAATTTCAAGATCAGTAAATTAAAGTCACTGATACTGATGTAGAACAACAAAACAGTTGATTACTAAAGCTCTTCACTGCCTGGGTGAATCCATATGACAGCATAGGTAGACAGTGATGGACAATACAAATTCAATGATTCTGAACTTACTACTTGAACACAAAATCAACGATTGATGATTCCACTTCAACCTAAACTGCATCATAAACTAATTATACAGCAAAAAAACTTCAACCTAAAAGTTAATTTTCAAAGTTCTTCTCCAAACTCTAAAATTAGAATTAACTGAAAACCAAAATTACAAAACCTAACTCTCTTCTTCATACAGGAACCTAAACACAAATTACGAGCTTTCTGACCTTCCGTGGACCTCAAAAAAATGAACCAAACCACAAACACAAAAAATAGCACAATCAAACCATGCAATTCGACACTGCAACTCAGCTTAATGAGAATCGAAAGCGTAGAAACACTAGTGAGTTAGAAAAACCAGCACATTTCAGATCTGAGAGATCTAGAAAACAAAATCAAAAACGGAGACCGAAAATAAGCATCGAACCTGACGGCGCAGTTTTGGTGAGGTGAAGACGAACGCCAAACGCTGCGACGAATCTGACTTTGACGGTAAAGGTGTTTTGTGAGACAGCTAGTGTTCGATGAAATTACCGAATGAGAGAGGGTGGCGCAAGCGAGTGAGATTGGGTTGCAACGTGCAATTATTGCACCGTGAAGAGCTGGAAGCGCACGAGGCCGAGGCTGAGTGCGACGGAGGTAGTAGCGATGCTGGTGACTAATGGTGAGATTTGAATTTTGGGTGACTCGTTGTTGAAGATGATTAGTTAGTATTTGAAAATGAGACAAAAATTTAAAAGCCCGCCCTTGTTTTTAAAAGCCACATATAGTCTCTTAGAGCAACTCCAGCAGATCCCTTAAAAGTCAATTTTATCTATAATATAAGGTTTTTGGTTTAAAATCAGCTCCAAGAGATCCCCTATCACATTAGCTATTTTAGGGATTCCCTATATTTCATGTTTTCATCCCCTATCCCCATACCTAAACCTTGAATTTTAGGGGATGTAAACGTCAACATTGTAATTAATTGTTTCCTAAAAGGTTGTAAATGTAATCAATTTCTAAGTTAATAAATGTTAATTATTTTTATTAACCAATCAAAACAAAGTATTTATTCATATTTAGCTAAATTATGAGTAATATTGTTGGAGTAAATTTTTACAAATGCTTAGCTAAAATAGGTTTGAGCTATATTTTGGAACAAAATAAGAAAATTTTAAGTGACATTGTTGGAGATGCTCTTATACGGCGTGTTTGATGTTTACGCCGTAAGACTCATTCATGGCGTGCTGTACAATTCTGCTATGAATAATATTCTCAGTAATATACATTTAAGGCATGCTATACAAATATGACGTGAATAATAAGTCAATAACATTATTTACGGCATGCTTAGAGAGTGTGTCGTATATTAATTTTTTTAATTTGTCATTTAAGGCATGCATTTCAAGTGTGTCGTAAAAGCTAACAATCATTAATGACATACTTTGATGTGTGTTGTAAATAAGTTCATTTAGGGTATGCATGCTTTGAATGTGTGTCGTAAAAGAGGATAGTCATTCACGGTGTATTTTTAATGTGTGTCGTAAATAAAGTCATTTACGGCGTGTTTTAAACATGTGTCGTAAAAAATGATAGTCATTCACGACATACACTCAAAGTATGCCGTAATAAATATATTTTTTACGACGTGTACTTAAAATGTGTCGTAAATGTATATAAAGTACGACACAATTCAAAGTGTACCGTAAATTCCGCGCCATAAAAGACGACTTTTCTTGTAGTGGCAGTGCTGATTGAACCTAGCTGCACATTAGCACAAGTCTTTTCCTCATCATCATCATCCTTGTGTACAGATCGTTTGTAGTGATTTGTTGAGCACAGTAAAAGAAGTAGATAAAATTCAAAGACCCCAACCCTGCTAAGAGGAAATAGAACAGATCCAATCTGCCTGCATTTATATCGTTGGTCAACCAATCCGGCTTGTTATGCGTTGCCGTCACACGATGAACGACGGTCACTATCACACTGCTCAAGTAACTTGCCGCGGCAAAAGAGCAAGATAGAAGCGCATTACCAACACTCCTAATGTGATCAGGAAACTCCCTGCTTAAGAACTCGAGCAATCCATTAACACTGAATGCCTCACAAAGGCCCATTGAGACCAGTTGCGGAGCCAACCAAACAAACGAGACGGTTCGTTAGCATGTAAGTTAGCCATGTATCTTCTGTTCTTTTCCATGAAATCGGCTACGATCATTGACCCAACTGAGAAAACAAATCCAATTCCAACTCTCTGCAGGACAGTAATCCCACCTTCATCTTTGGTAACTTTTTGGAGAGCCGGAACCAAGAGCATGCTATAGATCGGGAGAAATATGCCTATTGTGACCAGGGAAATGACGGAGAGTGAACCGGCTGGATTTCGAACTTAGAACCAAGATGACGGTTCACTTGGAGGGCTTGGGATACAGTGAATGTTCCTTGTTGTGTCATGGCCGTGAAGCTAACAATAGCTGAAACCCATATTGGCATTGTTTTTATAACACATTTAAGTTCTTCAATTTGTTGTATGCTGCAACGCCTCCATTTGTTAACAGGAGAGCCATCGGGATATAGATCATTCTCCAATATTACAGCGGCTTTGTTCAAGAATCTAATGCAAGCAAAAATGAACAAAAACGTTTAGTGGACATTCAATAATAAAGTAATGTATTACAGGTTTGTGCTAGCAGTTGTAGACAACCCTCGAATCCCTGTGGATAGGAATCGAAGGTTTTGTACAGTTGTATATACAACACAGGTTACTGAAGTACTAGCGCATATGTACATACATATATAAAGAGTTTAATTTTGAGAACGACTGAACACGAACATAGTAGTCTATTAAAAATATAAATAAAATGAAATTTGGAATAGATTTAACACATGCAGCAATACGTACTAGCTAGATATTGTTCAAGGTGATGATTGATTAGTCAAATGAACTACCTTGTATATTTAATGATTAACTAATCATGACCAAAATTTATCCCGATGGAGACTTGTTACCTGATTTGGTTAGTGAGAGGGAGCTGTCGCAGAAGTAAATCTTTCACCGGAGCATCATATAGGTTGCTTCCATCCGTCTCTTTATCATCGCCTGGAAGCTTATGATGTCGTTTCTTATAAGCAGCAACAAACACCTGTGCGCAATACTAGTGAATATGCTGCCTTGTGGCTCGACATGCACGTAAATCCTTGCCCCAATAGAAAGAAGCACGATTGAGCCACACATGAGTAGAGTACGTCGGTATTCCGAAACCCAAACTCCAGCTGACCTTGGATGTAAATAACAAAAGTCGAAGTGATCAATAAGACGATTGTGAAGGTGGCATAGTACCAGTTAAAGAAGCTCTTGTTTCCTTTCTTTCCTGCATGGGTGTTGGCAGTACTGGAGGAGAGCTTTGGAGCGACGAAGTTAAGTTTTTTCGTCGCCCCAATTTAAATGAAGCGACGAAGAATGGAATGGTTGAAATGACCCAACCCCGATTTAGTTTCCTAAACCGGAATCAAACCCCGTCTGAAAACACGAACCAACAAAAACCATAAAAATTTCGGCAGAGTAATGCTACTAACGCGGAATTGTCATTAACCTGCACCCGGAAAATACACTTCATCCTATGCAACAAAAATCAAACTGTGGGCTCCAATCCCATCCGGATTTCTCAATATCATAACAGTAATGTAAAGTAATCAATAAAACTATACTTTACAGAAATCCGGAGAAAAATCGTATAAAAGTATAACATAAGAATGTTCAGAGCGACTTCTAGTATATATATACAAATAGTAGGCCAAACAAAGAACCTACCATAAAAGAAATATCGCTCGAATACTAAGCCTCCGACCGCGACGTGCGACACCAGATTCCGAACTGCAAACTGGGCGCGGAAATCGAAAAACCCAGGGGAAAGACAAATAAAAACGTTAGAGTGAGTGGACAAAAATAAACATATGTCTTTCACCAATTTCATATACAATAAACAATGTAAAGTATAGCGAGTTCAGAAAATATATATGGAGGTGCTAGGCGAATCTCTCAAGCCCGACGGTCAGGCGAATCTCTCAACCCCGACGGTGATAGGCTAGGGGAATCTCTCAACCCCAGCGGCATAACAGGGGAATCTCTCAACCCTGCCCAGAGGAATCTCTCAACTCTGGTCCAGAGGAATCTCACAACTCTGGTCAGAGTACCGGTGATCAGTCAAGTAGCCGAAGCATCGATGCAAGTAATTCCATCACCATAAAATATAAAATAATGCCTCCAAAAGTACTAAATAATCTCAATATCGTATATAAATAAATACGAAAAATCATGAAAAATCACGAACTCGCAACGACAGTGAAAATAGAAAAGTCCACTCACAGATGAGCGTAACGCGATACGCGTTAATCCCGTGATCCGGCGGAAAATCCCTTGCCAAACGAACGATCATGATCACTTGCATAATCACAAAATTCACTCCTCAAAATCATATCTCAAAACCTCGAATCACATCACGAGAAACAACCGTTCTTGGAAACATATAATTCATTATCGACGAAATCGTCAAAATCCGATAATCACACCATAAATTCTCGCTATAATTTCCGATGCTCAATTCAAAAAATAAACCTCACCACTGCGATCGGTGCACGATTCCGAGCGAAACAACATAAAACACGTCGAAAAACACCCCTGCCGGAAAGTCGCCGCCGCCATCACTGCCGCCGGCCGCCGGAAAATCTCACCGGTCCAAAAAAATGCAACCTACATATGGATTTGAAGATCTCGACATTTCCAACAACTTTTCAGTTCAAAGTTAAGGCCAATTTTGACCGGAAAAGGTCCAAAACTCACCTCAAAGATGCAAACCCTCGCCGGAATTTCAATTACACCGATCTCCCTCCTCCGGCCACGGCAAGACTTGAAACCACTTCTAAAAGCTTCATCTCTCCAAGGCTAACAAAACCCCTCAAACCTCGAGCTCCATCTCGGCCGCCTCCGCCGCCACCAACGTCGCCAAAACTCGCCGGAATACCACCCAAAATTCCCAAACTTTGACAAGCCATAACTTCTTCATCCTACAACCAAATTGAACGAATGACCTATCAAAAGAAAGAGGAACTCAAGCCTAACAACTTTCAGGAAGACACCATGGCAAAAAAAGAGGCCGGAATCGATCTCAACGAAGGCACACAAAACTCGGCCTGGAATGGGTCAGTTTTGACCCACAGGTCAAACTGGTCAACGGGCCAGATTTCCTAAAATGGAAAGTTTCCCAATTCATCACGTATTCGCCCGTATTTATACCGTACACGTATCGAATCCCAAACGGATAAATATGACAAAATCTAACGGCTGAAAATATTCACAACTTATTCCTCGTAACTCGGAATAATCCTCCGGAAATTCCTACGAACTCAAAATTAAATTCTCTACAACTCTCGTGAAGAATCCCAAATCAAACTCTTGCCCGAAAATTTAGTCGTTAAATAAGCAGCCATATTAACCGATTACGACAAAATCGCGACTAATCACGAAACTCGCAAATCATGTCGATAATCATTCCATTTTCGATTCGGGTCGATCGACGGTCCAAAACGGATCACAATCGCGATTCGGATAAACTCGAATACGAACGGATAAACTCGACGATATTCCAAAATTTCAAATAATCATATTATATTCCTCGGTCGTCGAAATAATAATCCGAAACCGCCCATGAACTCGAAATCACGCGTACAAGAACTCTCGAGAAGAGACTCAACTCAAATTCTCGGCCAATAATTAAGTCGTGATCAAAACCGGCAATTCAATCAATTTACGGAAAAACTGCGATTACGCGCAAGCTTGTGGATTAAGCCGATTACACTACATATTCTGTTCCGGGTCGTCACAAATCTACCCCCGTTAAAAAATTTCGTCCTCGAAATTTCCAAGCCTGCCAACTGGAAAGTAGAAACACTGCCTCTGTATACAGTTCAACTCCCAAGTGGCAACCTCAACTGAACGACTCTGTTAATGGAAAATATCTCCGTACCCTCAAATCTCGAATCTGAACTGACTCCTCCACAAATGCGAAGTATTCCTGTATAAGGAACTGATAGGGTACAAAACTTGTAACAAATCTGAAATGTAATTCCACCACATGGAATACAACACACACAAAGGCCAACGCTATAGGCAATGCCAAACTATACGGCACAACACAAATTCGCCCCATGATCACATACGAACCAAAATAACGAGGCAAACTCATAACTCAACCTGCTCACATCAACATAACACTACTGTCGAACTCGAGCAATTATCAACATGTCCCTGCTAATCCGAAGGTCAATCTCGAACAAATGAAACTGCGGGTCCCAAATCCCTCGGAACTGCAATACACAAGACCAAAACATGTCCTCCAAGGTTTGAATAGTTCTCTAAGATTGCCCACCAATCTGAGGATAAGAAACTGTACTAAACTGTAATCTGGTCCCCAATGCTCACTGCAATGCTTGCCAACACTCTGTTGTAACTGATTATCTCGATCAGTGATCTGGGACACAGGCGCACCACGTAAATGGACAACCTCCGCCAAATACAGCTATACCAGCCTACCACCGAAATCTTTCTCGAAAGTACAAGGAAAAGAACTAAGTTCATCAAATGGCCCACAAAGACCCGACAACTGGTACCACTAACCGAAGTACGCGATAACTGATACACAAAATCCACAGTGACAAGCTCCAACTTCTAATAGGAAATCTCTAATGGCCGTAACTTCCTAGCAAGTTTCTGCCTCTTTGCCCTCGCCTGCCGACAAATGTGGCATCTGCTCATATAAGCTGCTATATTCCTCTTCAGGTTGTGTCACGAGTAGTAAACTCGAAGTATCTGATACATCTTCGTACCACTAGTGCATAACGCACGTAAAATAATAAGCTTCAACATCATCACACTCTAACTCAGCTCTCGTAGCTTGCAACTCGGCTAACACGGAATTCGGGTCACACACACTTGAAACAATGAAACTCCCGATTTCCGACTGAATGCATCAGCAACAACACCCTAAAAAGATAGTCAGAGTACAACCACTAGCCTTTCTCAGATAAACTCAAATGTGCAGCAATAGTCGTTAATCGATCACATCCATCTACGTTGCCTCAAGCTCAAATCTGGCAGAATATGCAAGTAGATGAAACTCAAGTGATCAGTGTACATTCTACACTGCGTTGCACGCCGTAGCAGTAGTGACTCAAACTCTTCGACGCTAACATAAAGGCAGCTACTCCCAAATCATACACAGGATACGCAACTTCATAAAGTTTCCACTGCCTGAAACCATAAGCCACCGCTCTGCTATGTTGCATCAAAACATAACCAAATCCAAATCTCGATGCATCGCTATAAACCACGAACTCGTCATGATCGTCAGGTAAAATCAAAATCGATGCAGTGGTCGACCTTTCCTTCAGGAGTAAGTAACTCTCCTCACACGCATCGGACCACTCGAACTTGACGCATTTCTTCGTCTATCTGGTAAATGGAGTATCAATACGAGAAAAATCCTGCACAGAGCGCCGATAATAACCTACCAAGCCCAACAAACTTTTGATCTCTGGTATGGTGGTAGGTCTACCCAAATCAACACGGCTTCTATCTGGTCAGGATCCACGCCGACTCCCTCGGATGATATCACGTGCCCCAAAACTTCACGATAATCAATCAAAACTCACACTTGCTGAACTTCGTAGACAGCTGATTATCTCGCAAAGTCAGCAAAACAGCTCACAAATGCTTCTTGTGCTGGCCCACACTCCTAGAGTAAATCAGGATATTGCCGATGAACACGATCGCAAACTTGTCCAGAAACCGTCTGAACACCTGGTCCATCAAGTTCATAAAAGCTGCGGGGGCATTGATCAACCCAAACGGCATGACCAAGAACGCGTGATGCCAGCACCGTGATATGAAAGCTGTCCTGGCCACATCTGACTCTCTGATCCTCAACTGATGGTATCCAGACCTGAGATCGATCTTCGAAAAGACTGAAGCTCCCATGAGCTTATCAAACAAGTCGTCAATCCGAAGTGGAGGATACTTGCTCTCCTTTGAAGCCTGATTCAGCTTCCGGTAGTCGATCACAACCTCGTCGAACCATCCTTTATCCGCACAAACAATACAAGAGCACCCCACGGTGATACACTGGGTCGTATGAAACCCTTCTCTAGCAACTCTTGAAGTTGAATCTGTAGCTCTTTCAACTCTGCTGGCACCATACGATAAGGTGCCTGTGATATGGGTCCAGCGCCCGATAATAGCTCAAAGGTGAAATCGATCTCCTGAACTGGAGGAATACCCGGTAACTCCTCCGGAAATACATCTGGAAACTCGAAAACAACCTCAATGTCTCCAATGTCTGGTACAGCCGTTGTAGTATCCACAACATGAGCTAAGTATGCTACACACCCCTTTTCATCAGCCGCTCGGCCTTCATCGCTGAAATCACACATGGTAATAAAGTATTCTTCTCACCGCGCAACAATATCTCAGGAAACCCTAGTCGTCGAAACACAACCTCCTTCTTGTGACAATCGAATATAGCCCAATGTGTCGTCACAAAGTCCATACCCCACACCACATCAAAATCAACGATATCCAGCAATAACAGATCCGCAGCTAACCCATAACCTCCAACAAAGATCTCACAACCTCTCCGGATGGTTACAACACTCTTCATAACCCCGGAAGTGGAGATGCAGGCACAATAGCCATGAATTTCAAGCAACGGTAACCTCAGAGAAACTCTGTTCTCACACAGGGTCATGGCACAAACTCTGGCATGCCCAACAAACCATCCACGTCGATTGCGACTTTGCTGATTGACTCGTCTAGAAGTCTGCGTTGGTCAAACTCCAGAAATGGCATCTTGACCTCCTCCTGAACTCTGAGCTACCGAACCACTAAAAACAGTTGATTAAGGACGTTCCCTCGTAACATGACCCTCCTGGCCACCAAAATAGCAACTGAGAGTGTTCCACGAACACAAATCACAACGACGCCTGCTGTGTCAAAGGATCACCAACGACCACCCTGACTCATGCCATAGGAACAAGTCCACTACTCTGTGATCTCCATCACCACCAAACGGATCTTCTGCCTTATTCAGATGACCCACAACATAATCGAAAAGGCCACAGCCTGATGAAGTCACTGATACCAAGATGCATGAACTCAATGTTATCAAAATATCTCGACTAAGTTCACCTTCCTCAAAACGACATGTCAGAAACCGCGCATACCTTTCCTTCCCAATATCCTCGCCTCTGGGTACAGCACATCAAGCTCATCACGGTTGTCTCGAGGCATAACAGTCAAAATTTCTCTGATGCTCGGGCTCAAACTCATCTCGAACCTCATGCATTACTTCCTCAGAAGCCTCATAACACGTGCAAACTGGGACAAACATATGAACGATACATCCTTGAATGTAGGCCATGGAGTCGCAACAGGAACTCACACAATACCAACCCACCAAATATAATAATCTGACTCAGGCACACCATCAACTGCCCCAATTCTCTGCTCAAAAGCAACATGTAGGCGCCCAAATACGCACAACCGGGCAAACCATGCCACACATAACTCTGAATCCAGAATGCTCATCCAAACCCACAACTCACTGCCAAGTTGCGCGGCTATTGATCCTCAATAGGATCCACAATCTTACCGACACGGAAAGCACGTCAAGGAGGTATCCTAATGAATGAGACATTGTTCGCAACAAGTAGAACGTAATCATGGAACTTTAAACATTTGAAAGCATACAACACCCGGAGCATTGATGAGTATCCGTCGGCCGGTCGGGTCATCACTCCAGACATGTTGTACATTCTCAAATATCCTTAGTAAACACGACTACAGAAGTCTACAGAACCTAAACCTAATGCTCTGATACCAAGCAGAAATGACCCAACCCCGATTTAGTTTCCTAAACCGGAATCAAACCCCTTCTGAAAACACGAACCAACAAAAAACATAAAAATTTTGGCAGAGTAACGCTACTAACACGTCATTAACTTGCACCCGGAAAATACACTTCATCCTATGCCACAAAAATCAAACCGTGGGCACAAATCCCATCCGGATTTCTCAATATCATAACAGTAATGTAAAGTAATCAATAAAACTATACTTTACAGAAATCCGGGGAAAAATCGTATAAAAGTATAACATAAGAATGCTCAGAGCAACTTCTAGTATATATATACAAAGAGTAGGCCAAACAAAGAACCTACCATAAAAGAAATATCACTCGAATACTAAGCCTCCGACCGCGACATGCGACACCAGATTCCGGACAGCAAACTGGGCACGGAAACCGAAAAACCCAGGGGAAAGGCAAATAAAAACGTTAGAGTGAGTGGACTTCACCAATTTCACATACAATAAACAATGTAAAGTATAGCGAGTTCAAAAAATATATATGGAAGTGCCAGGCGAATCTCTCAAGCCCGACGGTGATAGGGTAGGAGAATCTCTCAACCCCAGTGGCATAACAGGGGAATCTCTCAACCCTGCCCAGAGGAATCTCTCAACTCTGGTCAGACTACCGATGATTAGTCGAGTAGCCGAAGCATCAATGCAAGTAATGTCATCACCATAAAATATAAAATAATGCCTCCAAGAGTACTAAATAATCTCAATATCGTATATAAATAAATGCGAAAAATCATGAAAAATCACGAACTCGCAACGACAGTGAAAATAGAAAAGTCCACTCACAGATGAGCGTAACGCGATACGCGTTAATCCCGTGATCCGGCGGAAAATCCCTTGCCAAACGAACGATCATGATCCCTTGCATAATCATAAAATCCACTGCTGAAAATCATAACTCAAAACCTCGAATCACATCACGAGAAACAATCGTTCCCGGAAACATATAATTCATTATCGACGAAATTGTCAAAATTTGAATCACACCATAAAATCTCGCTATAATTTCCGATGCTCAATTCGAAAAATAAACCTCACCACTGCGATCGGTGCGCGATTCCGAGCGAAACGACATAAAACACGTCGAAAAACACCCCGGCCGGAAAGTCGTCGCCGGTCGCCGAAAAATCTCACCAGCTTTGAAAAATGCAACCTACACATAGATTTGAAGATCTCGACATTTCCAACAACTTTTTAGTTCAAAGTTAATGCCAATTTTGACTGGAAAAGGTCCAAAACTCATCTCAAAGGTGCAACCCTCGCCAGAATTTCAATTACACCGATCTTCCTCCTCCAGCCACGGCAAGACTTGAAAACACTTCTGAAAGCTTCCTCTCTCCAAGGCTAAAAAAACCCCTCAAACCTCGAGCTCCATCTCGGCCGCCTCCGCCGCCACCATCGTCGCCAAAACTTGCCGGAATACTACCCAAAATTCCCAAACTTTGACAAGCCATAACTTCTTCATCCGGCAACCAAATTGAACGAATGACCTATCAAAAGAAAGAGGAACTCAAGCCCAACAACTTTCATGAAGCCACCACAGCAAAAAGAGGCCGGAATCAAGCTCAACAAAGGCACACAAAACTCGGCCTGGAATGGGTCTGTTTTGACCCACGGGTCAAACTGGTCAACGGGCCAGATTTCCCAAAATGGAAAGTTTCCCAATTCGTCACGTATTCGCCCGTATTTATACCGTACACGTATCGAATCCCAAACGGATAAATATGACAAAATTGAACGGCCGAAAATATTCACAATTTATTCCTCGTAACTCGGAATAATCCTTCGAAAGTTCCTACGAACTCAAAATTAAATTCTCTACAACTTTCGTGAAGAATCTCAAATCAAATTCTTGCCCGAAAATTTAGTCGTTAATGAAGCCGCCATATTAACTGATTACGACAAAATCGCGACTAATCGCGAAACTCGCAAATCAAGTCGATAATCATTCCATTTTCGGTTTGGGTCGATCGACGGTCCAAAACGGATCACAATCACGATTCGGATAAACTCAAATACGAACGGATAAACTCGACAATATTCCGAAATTTCAAATTTTCATATTATATTCCTCGGTCGTTGAAATAATAATCTGGAACAGCCCACGAACTCGAAATCACGCGTACAACAACTCTCGAGAAGAGACTCAACTCAAATTCTCGGCCAATAATTAAGTTGTGACCAAAACCGGTAATTTAATCAATTTACGGAAAAACTGCAATTACCCGCAAGCTCGTGGATTAAGCCGATTACACTACTGATTCTGTTCCGGGTCGTCACAATGGTAGCCTCAGAAATTACTTACGTCTCTTCAACTCACTGAGGCGACGAAGATTGATCTTTGTCGCTTCAATACCATGAGGTGACAACTTTTTTTCATTCCAAGCGACGAAGGCATTCTTGGTCGCCTTGAAAAAAATTGATCAATCTTCGTCGCCCCAATTTTTTTAAAACTGAATCTGCTCTCCTTCATAAAGTCAAACCCTTCATAAAGTTAAAATTTTGGGAAAATAGTTCATTCGCGTTCTAGAGCTGTTCTTGTGCGATTTTGGAAGAAATTTGAGGAAATTTAGAAAGAAGGTTGTTCTTGCCATTCATTTGATTCTTAAGTAAGGTTTGTTTAATTTGTATCTCTTTAACCCTCTTTATGACCATAATGCATGTTAATTTAGAAGTGAAAATGAAGTTTATGTGAAATTTTTGAAGTTGAATTGAATTTGGTCTTATGTTGTAGTTTTAGTGTTTGAATCATTGAATTGTGATAAATCATGTTATGGGTTCATGAATAATGTTTGAACTTTGGTTAAATTTAGTGAAATTTTTTATGATTAGTGTAGATTAGGTGTATTGGTCTCAATTAGTAGTGTTATTAGGGTTAATCATGAAATTGAGTGTATGGTTAAATATAATTGTGGTGTTTATCAACTTAGAACTCCCGTTTGAGAATCAACAACTCATCTAGTTGATCGAGTTGAGTTGTTGATTCTCGAAATGTCCCATTTTTGGACACTTTAGGTGAACATGACTTTGTTGATCCTTTTGCTATTCATGTGATTTCAGTTTCAGTTTTGGGATATGGTTTCGACAGTGTCTCCTTTCAATGTTCCTCGAATGCAAATTAGGTTGTTTAGATATGTGTGCACTCGGGGAACTGTAGGGAGATGCTGCCAAAATTTTCCTAAAGTGGAGCTGAAACACATGGGTGCAAGAGGGTTGACAAATGTCGTGTTCCTCTGAAGGGGATAGGACCCTACCCGGAGGCATAAGGAGAAGAGTGTGGGGACAAGTTTTGGTTGTATCATAAATGTGGGGTGGTAACTTTGTTCATATTGATTGTTTATGTTGACAGGAAACATGGAAGGACACCCAGACAAAACTTGGATGACATATCCTCATGCTGATCCAAGGTACATCACAGGCATATTCGAGTTTATGAATTTTGCCCCGCGACATAGTAGCGGAGCCGATTATCACTTCTGCCCGTGCAAACGTTGTAAGAACGGTCCGTTCAAGGTTACTATGGATGTCATGTATCATCACTTGTCACACAGTGGTTTGAGTCCGGATTATACTGTCTGGCACCTTCACGGGGAAGTTTCTAGTGAACCGGCAATGCTCAGTCAACGAAGACAGTGGCTTCAAGACAGAGTCAGTTCTTCTAGTGGCATCGGTCCTTCAGTGAACCCGTAGTTGGAGATTCTACATGATGCATATCCGTATTATCATGGATACTATGCAGATGCACCCCAACAATTTATGGAAGATAATTCTGGCATGAACTTCAATGACATGGTAGACGATGATTATGAAAAGTATGATAGATTATTGAAGGAGTCACAGACCTCATTATATGAAGGCAATGAGGAAACTGTTTTGAGTGCCATATTAGATGCAATGGAAATGAAAAATGAATATGGATGGTTAGACACAAGTGTTGACTCTTTATGTATTTACATTAATAAATTTCTTCCTAAAGGGCACACATTCCCCTGTTCATACTCAAGAATTAAAAAAATCTTGAGTGATCTTTCACTCGGTTACGAAAGAATTGATGCGTGTGAGTTTAACTGTGTGTTGTTCAGGGGGGCGCTTGTAAACGAGAGGATTTGTCTAGTGTGTAATTCTGAAAGATATAAGCCATATACGAATGACATTCCCAAAAAAATAATTCGTAACTTCCCTCTAACACCAAGGTTGAAGCGTTTTTTTATGTCCCCACACACTGCCAAGCATATGCAATGGCTTGGGGAGCGGATATGCGTGGCTGGTAGCCTCAGCCACCCAGCTGATGGAGAAGCGTTTCAACATTTTGATAGAACTTTTCCAGGTTTCGCACGGGACTGCAGGAATGTGCGCCTTGGAGTTGCAACAGACGGTTTCAATCCATTCAGAACAATGGGAACTTTGCATAGTACATGGCATGTTGTTGTGATGCCATACAATCTACCACCGTCAATGTGCATGAAGAAAGAATATAACATGTTATCAGTGTTGATTCCAGGCCCTAAATCTCCCGAAAAGTGCATTAGTGTACTCATTGAGCCAATGATTGAGGAGCTAATACATTTATGGGTCGTTGGAGTCCATACTTTTGATCGAGCAGACAATGAGGTATTCTTGATGAAGGCAGCGGTGATGTGGACTATCAGCGACTTTCCTGGTTTAGGGATGCTTGTGGGGTCAACGGTGAAAGGGTACAAGGCATGTCCAATTTGTCTAGATGAGCTAACTTCAGAGCATATATGTGGGAGGATAGTTTATGAAGATCATCAAAAATGGCTCCACCAAGACCACCCTTGGCGATTGAGTAAGGCATTTAACGGGAAGGTGGAGTTTGGCAGAAGACCCTATCTGAAGAGTGGAGATGAAATTTTGGAGGACGTTAGGTCACACGTTTACTCTATTCTTAGCCAACATGACGACTTTAAGATGTCGTACAATCCGAATAACAGACAGTGTTGGACTCACGAAAGCATATTTTGGAAGCTGCCATATTGGTCATCATTGAAGATCAGACATTGCTTAGATGTCATGCACATTGAAAAAACTTGTGTGTGACAACATCCTTGGAACCATTTTTGCGATTGATAAGAAGTCTAAGGATGGTCCAAAAGCTCGCACTGCTTTGAAGAAGAGGAATGTGCGAAAAAACCAATGGCAAAGAGAGGGCGACGAGGGGAGGGTGAAGGTTCCTCATGCACCTTTTTTAGTTAAAAAGGATGCTCTAGAAGATGTGTTCTAGTGGTTCAGGGATGTAAAGTATCCTCTTGGTTATGCAGGTAGTTTGAGAAGTAAGGTGAAAGTGAGTTCCCCATCATAGTTTTATAGATTGAAGACGAATGATTGCCATGTATTGCTTCAACGTCTTCTTCCAGTGGTTATCAGAGGGTTCCTGCTAGAAAACGTTGTGAAGCCATTGATAGCACTGTCAAATTGGTTTCGTCAACTATGTAGTTGGGAGCTTAAGAAGAAGGTTGTGCGTGACATGGAAACTGAGATAGTCATGATTCTCTACAATTTGGAGCTCATTTTTCCTCCACATTTTTTTACATCTATGATTCATCTGCCCGAACAAGTATTCCTTACAGGCCCAGTACACTATACATGGATGTATCCAATTGAAAGGTAAAATATTTTTCATTGCTAATATGTAATATGTAGGCAATTAGGAAAATATTGTACTAACCCTCTATGTGTTTTTGTACGCAATTAGGAAAATATAAAAAGTCAATGAGGAATACATGGTACCCGGAAGGTAGTATTGTTGAACGGTACCTCGTACATGAGTCGGTGAAGTATTGTAAGTCTTATATCAGACAGAAAGACCACGAAGATATCGACACTTCCCCAGAGTGGAATATCAGCTGTGTTTCACTCTTAGTAACACCAGATATTATCGAGACTCGTTGTCAGTTTAGGTTGACTGAGGCAGAGACTACTAAAGCTTACTGGCAAGTCTTGGTGGAAACAGACAAAGTTAAACCTTACCTAGAAGAACATCTCAGAAGGTTCAAGGCTAAAAATGGTGAAGATTTCGACGAGGTTCGTCGGAGGAGGAGTTTTCTTCGATGGTTCTTAACATGGGTACATCTAACTATTAATTGTTGTAAGGTTCTTTGAGGCTAGGGTTTATAACACTTATCTTTCACTTTTCTAACACTTATCTCTCAGGTGTCCCTTAAGAAAAAAAACTTTGACCAGAGCTTGGTTGCAGGAATAAAGTCATTAGCTCAACGACCTCAGCAATTTCGGGTTTATAAGTCGTGTTATGTGAACGGTGTCAAGTTCACCTCGTTTGATAGGGATCAAAGAACCGTGACTCAAAACAGCGGTGTCATGATAGACATGGGTTCATCCACGTTCTACGGCCATGTTAACTACGTGGTCGAAGTATTATATGCAGGCCGTATGCCAGTGGTGTTGTTTAAGTGCACATGGCACAACTCCGACGACGAGGAAGATCTTGACACCGTTATAACAGATCATGGACTAATATCAGTGGATACAAACAACAGTTACTATGAGGATTCACCCTTCATAATTGTAACCAAAGCAAAACAAGTATTCTACATGGACGATCTAATGGCCGGTGGTACTTGGAAGGTAGTACAAGAAATGTCGCACCGTAATGTCTACGGTGCTGAAGTACTTGCCATAGATGAAAACATATCGCGTACAGGAGATCATATATTCGAGCCTTACCAAGAGGACACTCCCACGGTGATACACTTTTACCGAGATCTTCAACTACTTTTGGATGAAGAAGGAGATGAAGACGAGGATGAGGAAGAGGACGAGGACGAAGACGAGGACGAGGAAGAGGACGAGGACGAAGACGAAGACGAAGACGAGGACGAGGACGAGGACGAAGACGAGGACGAGGACTAAACTAATATTATTATGAATTTGAAAACTAAATTCGTATTTTCTTTAAAGCATACATTATGTATTTGAAAAAAATATTTCTAATTTTTTAATTTGTAAAAATAACACAAAATGAGGCGACCAAGATATCAAAGTTCGTCACTTCATATGTTCCGGGCGACCAAGAACAGTTCTTCGTCGCTTTATATGTTCCGGGCGACCAAGAACAGTTCTTCGTCGCTTCATATGTTCCGGGCGACTAAGAATAGTTCTTCGTCGCTTCATATGTTCCGGGCGACCAAGAATATTTCTTCGTCACTTCAGTAATTCCAGGCGACGAAGAAACCAATCTTCGTCGCCTCATCTTGATTATAATTCCAGATCTAGGTTGAATTTTTCTTTCTTCCTCACTTTATCTCACTTTTGCCTTTCTCCTCCGCCTCTCCTCCGCCTCTGCCCCAAAATCTCGATTTCAACCCGAATCCCTAACGCCTAAATCCCCTTCCTTAACGTCATCATCGTCGATTAACTTCCTCTCTCCTCAACCTTTCCTCCGCCCCCATCATCATCGTCGTCGTTTCTCCTCCACCAATCTTCCAACAGTCCTTAGCAGAACAGGTCATTATTCTCCTCCATCATGGATTGTATTGAGTGTTGGGTCTCGAATCTAGTTAGTTGTATGCTGATTCACTTGTTATTTTGCTTCAATTAGTTAGGGTTTTATCATTTCAATGTCATTGAGTAGTGAGGATCTGTTGATGACTATATACATGTCTTCTTATCTGTGCTTTAATTCTGTTGATGACTATATAATTATGGGATAGTCTTTTGGGAGGATCATCCTTGGTTGTATTCAAGCCTAAATTATAACCTGTATCGATTTCCTTCTACTCGGTTTACTATGAAAGTGAAATTGTATGCTTGCAAATCTGTCATGGGCACTCTTTGGTTAGTTGACGCAACGAGTACAGGACGCTCAAATCATTTAAACGGGAATTGAATCAATGTTACCTCCTTTCAGTTTGCATTTTACAGTTGCGACCATTTTGTAGAAATCCAAAATCTTGATGGGAGTAAGTTGGTTACCTAGTTTAGTGTTGTTTATGGTTGATCTAATGCACATTGTAACCATAGTTTTTTTTGTTGGATGTTAACATTGTAACCATAGTTGAGATGCATCGTTTTTAATTTACATAGTCCCTGAAGTGAAACTATGCTACTTGCCTTCCTTGTTGTACTTTTGTGTTTATGTCTTCGATCGAGTTCCATAAATAAGAAATGTCTATGACACCATGATACTTTAGTTTGCTGTAAAAGATTGTGGTGTAGAGACTATGTAGAAGTATATAGAGAGTGCACTATTAAAACATGATGTCTACAACTTTTGAATTTGTACACAAGTTATGTACCTCCTCTAAATTTTAATTCTTATCCTTAGAATAAGTAAATCCAAGTGCTCATTTCTGCTAATAAGATTAACTAAGATACTGCGCAGACTAATGCACATGACCAAGAACGTACTTCTTAGTAACTTCTTGACAAGCTAATGACACTGTATTGAATAGAGTAAGCAAATATGACAATATTGTATGCACTCTTCAGGTTGCTGTATCTAAGATGTAGCTAACGTTATCCATGAGCTAGGATCTGTATATAACAGGAACACATATACTAAGCAGACAGTTGACAGGCTATATTACTACAGCACAACTGTGATGCCTCTATTGGTAGATAACTAAATGGATGAACTAAAACTTTATAGTTTCCTAATGATTCGAGGATGAGATAATTGGCCAAACAAGAAATGACTAGCTAGCTACCATATATATAAGCAAATATGCTTATTTTCAATACTTATGTGTTTATGTGTTTAATAATTTCGATACTTATGTGTTTACATTGTAATGCTTAAGTGAATTTGGATGTATACTATGTTAGTATTGCATCATTAGTTGTACGATTAATATACTTATCCACTTAAGCAGGTTAGCAACACCTACCCGACCACCCACAAGACCACCAATGAGGCTCCAACTTCACTCACCAGACCGACCCCATCCGAGTGAACACGCGCCCGCCAGGCGCACGCTCAAACGCACGGATCACACACCAGCAAATACACCAAGTCCCACATCGAAGAACACCGTCGAACTCCAAACTCAACCACCTATATATGTAAGGTATTTATTACAGGTAAGATGACCAATTCACTCGACCAGAACACTACTTACACGCACGTTCGCTTGACTGTTATATCCAATACATCATCTGACTTAGGCATCGAAGCGTTGAAGGCGGGCCACCCCGTCTTGACCCCTGACCGCCTGTTCATTGTTGTATTCTTCTAACAGCCGCACGCGAACACGCCCACCCGATCACCCGACAGAAGGGGAAGCGCCTGACAGGAGAGCCAACCGATGGAAGAAGGAGCCCGCACGCACGAAGGGAGAGAGAGCGCCCGACCATCCGAACATCCCCAGCGTTCGGACGCACCAGGAGGAAGAAGGAGTATTCGTGTTGCTTCTGCCCCATTACGCCCCCGCGCGTAATTCGGTAGAAACATCTGGCGCCGTCTGTGGGAACCTTACAAATTGCAAACCTCGTATAAACACCAAAAAAATCAAAGGTCCACATGCTCAACCCGGTGACTAACGACGGTAACGCGCCCGATGGGGAGACGCCGCCAGACTCGCAGGGGCGGAATGTACTATCGACTGACAGGGACGATGGCGAGGGGCGCATCAGCAACCTGGTCCAGGAGTTACGGGAGGCGGCGCTCGAGAGAGCAGAGGAGCGCCAAATCCGCCAGAGGTTGGAGGAACGACTGGACGCGCTCATCAGCCAGCAGATGGAGCAGCACGAGGAGACCCAGGAGACCGCCAGCGAGGAGCAGCACCCGTTCGGCAGGACCAGCGCCCAGGCGGCCCGAGCGCCCTCACCCGTGGGAGAATCGGCGCCCCCGACGAACAACGCCCTGATCCTTCAGAGGATGGAAGAACTGGCGGAGGAGGTCTCGCGCCTGCGCAAGGACAAGCTGGCCGGTCAAGGCGGGACGTTCGCCCCCCGAGTCAGTCCGTTCTCGGCGCACATACTGGAGAGAGGAAGGGACCCCCATGCCAAGATAACGAAGATCACTCGGTTCGACGGGAGCAGAGATCCACGCGCGCACGTGGACGAGTTTCGATCCACCACGGACGGAACCCGGTATTCGGACCCGACCTTGTGTTTCCTGTTTCAGGAAACGCTGGCGGAGGAAGCGCGGAACTGGTTTTACAAGATCCCACCAGGGTCCATCCACTCATTCCTCGAGCTGGCGGAGAGCTTCCAGAAGCGTTATCAGCTCCAAGGCAAGTACAACACCATAGGTGTCCTCCTCAAGGTCCGCCAGGGGATGGACGAGAGCCTGTCGAGCTACATCAACCGATGGAGGACGCTCGCAAGCACATGCAGGGACCTCGATAAGCGAGTGGCCAAGGCAGCCCTGATGGACAACCTGCTCGCCACCCCATTCGTAGAGAAACTAGTGAGGAAGGAGCATCTCGACTACGACGAGATCATGGACCTGGTCGTACAGAAGGCGTTAGTGGAGACGCGAGTGTACGGGTCCGCCTCCGAGTCTAGCACCAACAGATCGGAGGAGAACGCTCAGCCTCGATGGCCCTCAGACGAAGGAAGGGCGCCAACCGGAGGATACAAGAGGTACCGGGACGCGCCAGGACAGAATAATCAAAAGCCGTCCTTCCACAACCACCAGGGCAACCACTACCACCGGGCGAGGGGACCGGCGCAATGGGGCGCCCGTCTGCCGCCAGCTTCACACTGTCAACCAGCGGGACAGGAGGTCCTTACGATCGACGGGCAGTCGCTCGAGCAGCTTCTCCACCTACATTGACGCCGGCTCCCACCACCAAGCGATGTAACAGTAGCAATGGCCCCGGTCGGCCGAATTCCGAGTATTTGGTGCAAATACCACAACGCCGCCACCCACCACACCAACAGCTGCCCCATGCTGAAGAAGGCCCTCGAGGATATGAGGAAGGGCGATCGCCCCATCCCTCCCAGGGCGGAAGGACAACGGCGCCAGACGAACGCCGGGACCCGTGGGACTATCAACACGATATCCGGGGGCAAGCGCAAGGAGGGGACGTCGACGCCCGATCGCTCGAGCAGGGAGGTGCTAACGATCGGGGTGGGGAGAGCGCCCAAGGCAGGAAGGAAGGAGGCGCCCACTATCAGCTTCACAGCAAGGGACGAGGAGGAAAGCCCGAGAGACAGCACCCTGCAGTTCGTGATCGACGCGGTCATCGACCAATTCCTTGTGAAGAGGGTGCTGGTTGACAATGGGGCGTCCGTCAACGTAATCTATTTCGATGCATGCGGGGCGCTCGGAAGGCCCGCACACAAGATGACGCAAGACCACGAGTGCGTGGCCAGCTTCACGGGCGAGACATCGTATCCAATCGGGAGTGACAGCCTCCGGGTCGAGGTTGGCGCACCCGACTCCCCACACAGCGAGATCCGGACGGACTTCATCATCATGGACACCCCCTCCCCCTACAACGCCATACTCGGGAGGCCAGGGATCTGCAGGTTGAGGATGATCATCGCAGGGTACATACTCTTGGGGCGCTTCCCCACCGAGCACGGAGTCGGATATATCCGAGGATACAACAGCGAGGAGGCAACGAAACCCCGAGACAAGCGTGAGGTCCTCGCCCTGGAACCCGCGCCAGGGTCAGAAGTACCCGACGATCCACGCGACGGGCTGATGGCCGTATCACCCGTCCCCGAACGCGAAGAACTGAGGACGATCCAGCTATCCTCCGAACACCCGGAGAGAACGGTCCAGATCGGGGCATCGTTGGCTCCCGCGATAGCCGAACGACTGATCGCACTGCTGAAAGAGAAGCAGGAGGTGTTCGCCTGGTCGTATAGAGACATGCCCGGGATCAGCATGAATATCATATCCCATCGGCTGAGCGTCAGCGCCAGCGCCCGGGTAGTGAAGCAAAAGAGGCGGGTGTACAAAGCAGAGCATTACGCGGCCATGCATGAGGAGGTGGACCGATTACTGGGCATCGGGTTCATCCGAAAGGTGGATTATCCCAAGTGGATTTCCAACACTGTGATGGTGCAGAAGAGCAACAAGAAGTGGAGAATGTGCATCGATTACAGTGATCTCAACAAGGCGTACCCAAAGGACAGCTTCCCGCTGCCGAGGATCGATCAACTGGTGGACGCGACGGCGGGGCACGAACTCCTATCGATGATGGACGCTTACTCAGGCTACAACCAGATCTTCATGGACCCCGCAGACCAGGAGGCGACAACGTTTGTCACAGACAAGGGCCTTTATTGCTACGTTGTCATGCCTTTCGGGCTGAAGAACGCCGGCTCCACGTACCAGAAGCTCATGAACGCGATGTTTCATGGCCTGATTGGCAACATCGTAGACGTGTACGTGGACGACATACTGGTGAAGAGCGTCCAGGCGGTCGACCATGTCCAGAACTTGGGGACTGTGCTCGACGTCCTCATCAAGAACGGCATGAGGCTGAACCCCTCCAAGTGCACCTTCGGAGTCACCAACAGCAAGTTTCTGGGGTACATTGTCAGCCAGCGGGGGATTGAGGCCGCGCCCGCCAAGGTCAAAGCGATCATCGATATGAAGCCGCCCGTCAAGAGGGTGGACCTACAGAGCCTCACGGGAAAGCTCGCATCCCTGAACCGATTCATCTCGCGCTACTCGGGCAGGTGTGCCCCGTTCTTCAAAGCCCTAAGAACCACGAACAAGCGCGAGGTTGTGTGGACTCCCGAGTGTGAGGAGTCTTTCCTTCAGATCAAGGAGTACCTGGCGTCCATTCCGCTCCTCTCCAGGCCCGTCCTAGGGGAAGTTATGTGCCTCTACCTGGCCGCTTCCCTCACCGCCGTCAGTTCTGCCCTCGTCCGCAGGGAGGACTGCACGGAGTTGCCCGTTTTCTTCTCAGGGAAGGGCATGACGGGCGCTGAGACACGATATCCAACAATCGAGAAGATGGCGCTCGCGCTCGTAACCGCCGCCCGACGGTTGAGGCCATACTTCCAGGCGCACAGCATCCACGTCCTCACCAACATACCCTTGCGCCAGATACTCCAATCACCCGATCACAGCGGCCGCCTGGCGAAGTGGGCCATCGAACTTAGTGAGTTCGACCTCGAGTACAAACCTCGCACGGTAATCAAGGGGCAGGCCGTGGCGGACTTCATCGCCGAGTATACGGAGGCAGAGGGGGCACCGGCCCAAGCGCCCGATGGTCCGACGGCAGAGGCGTCCAAAAACCCGGAGGTCAAGGAGCGACCATTGTCGGAGTGGAACCTTTACGTCGATGGGTCCGGCACAAAGAAAGTAAGCGGCGCCGGTATGATCTTAACCGGGCCAGGAGGGGTAAATGCGGAGTACGCCCTCAAGTTCGAGTTCAAGGCAACAAACAACGAGGCCGAGTACGAGGCACTCATTGCGGGCCTGCAACTGGCCAAGAATTCGGAGGCGCCCAACCTCAACATATTCAGCGACTCACAGCTGGTGGTGAGCCAGGTCGGAGGAGAATTCCAGGCAAAGGAGGAGTCCATGATCGCCTATTTGAAGCATGTGCGGGCGCTGATCAAGGGATTCAAGTACTTCAACATCAGCCATATACGCCGAGGATTCAACTCGAAGGCAGACAAATTTGCCCGATTGGCCACGGCGTTCGTGCACACGGGGCCAGGGCAGCGTATCGTCGAAGTGCTGCGACGACCGAGCATCTCAGGAGCGGAGCAGGTTCTGGCAATCGAGCCGCACGAGCATAGTTACATGGACGTGCTCATCGCTTACAAGACGAGGGGAGAGCTGCCAGGGGATAAGCGAGAGGCCAGGACCATCGTCGCACGGGCGGCCAACTTTAGTGTGCGGGATGAGGCACTTTATCGACAAGGGAGGACTTGGGCCAGCCTCAAGTGCGTCACTCCAACGAAGGGCAGCTCAATCTTGAAGGAGATCCACTCGGGCACGTGCAGCCATCACGCGGGCGCCAGATCAATCGCGCACAGGGCCATTCGGCATGGCTTCTGGTGGCCCACCATCCATGCGGACGCCACGGCACTGACGAGCAAGTGTCACCAGTGCCAGCTGCACGCACATCACCACCATGCGCCCGCCGTCCCACTGTCCATCCTCCTATCACCCGTTCCATTCGCACAGTGGGGACTGGACCTGATCGGAGAGCTTCCGAAGTCGAAAGGGCAATATAGATATCTGATCGTCATCATTGACTACTACACAAAGTTCATCGAAGCCCAGCCCATGGCGAAGATCACCACAGAGAAGGTGGAACGCTTCCTCTGGCGCTTCCTTTTCTGTCGCTATGGGACGCCGATCAGCATCATCACGGACAACAGGCCACAATTCAACAACCCCAGGCTGATAGCCTTCTGCAAGCGCCAGGGAACGGACCTCATTTTCGCCTCGCCAGTGCACCCCCAGACAAACGGACAGGTGGAAGCAGCGAACAAAATCATCAAGTCTGGGATCAAGAGAAAGATCGAGGACATCGAACCCGGGGATGCGAGATACGGGCGCTGGCCCGAGGTTACTCCAGAAATTATGTGGTCCATCCGAACGACCGCCAATGCAGCTACATGCGAGACCCCGTTCAGCCTGACATTCGGAACAGAAGTCGTGCTACCCCTGGAAATTACCCATCAGAGCCCACGGATCGAGGGGTACGATCAGCGCACGAACAGTGAGGGGCTGAGGCTCAACAATGATCTGCTAGAGGAACGAAGAGACATGGCGCACCTGTACAACGCCGCGAACAAGCAGAGGATCGCCCGGTTATACAATCAGCGCATACGGGCTCGCCCAATCCAACTGGGGGACTGGGTGATGAAGGCGATCCAACAAAAGGTGAAGGCGCTTCGCCCATTGTGGGAAGGCCCATACGTCGTTGACGAGGTGATAAGCGACAACACTTTCTACCTCAGGGACATGCAGGGTCAACGACTACGCCACCCATGGAACATCAAGCACTTGAGGAAGTACTTTCACTAGACCTTACTTTGTACTTTCATTAAGTGTAAATTATTGTTGCGTTTGTATCCTTACCCAGCCCGCCCACATACTTGGGGGACTGGGGATAGGCGACTCGCGAAGATGTAACACGATCAGATTCCAGTCAAGGGGGAAAGCGCGCGTTCGTATGAGTTACTCAAAAAGATGCAAAAAAAGAGACAAGGCACACAAACGGACAGAAAAGAAACTTCATTCATTCGCCAAGATACAAAAAAACAGCTGGCAAAAATCAAAGGCACGAAGGCCCGATTACAAAAAAAATCTACTCCATTACAAAAAAAAAAAACTACT
Organism: Geum urbanum; assembly: GCA_946800695.1. NCBI lineage: Eukaryota > Viridiplantae > Streptophyta > Magnoliopsida > Rosales > Rosaceae > Geum > Geum urbanum. The sequence continues at coordinate 49,506,708 of OX327001.1, read as the reverse complement.
CTACTCCATGTCTGCGCCATCCGCGCCCGCTCCACCAGATCCGCCCACCAGACCCGCCTGCTCCGCCAGGAAGGCATCATACTTCTCCGCATCCAGAAAGGGCGCTATCACCTCCTAGAACTGAGCAACCTGAACATCGGCCTCAGCAGACACCAACTCCTTGAACTCCAAAGAATTCTTGAAGTCGGCGACCGCCTCCGCTCGCGCCTTTTGGACTTGGGCCTGCGCTTCAGCCATCAAGCGGGACTCCACCTCCGCCACCCGGTTGTCCGCCTCGGCCTTTACCTCTTCCAGGGCAGCGAGGGCAGTATCACGTTCGGCCTTGTGCAGCGCCTCCCGCTTACCCGCCTCCTGGCTTTTCCCAGTCGCCGCCCGGACCTCTTGACGGAGGCGATCCGCCACCTGCTCATACTTACCCAGCTCGTACTCATACTTCTTACAAGCCTCGGTGAGCTGGCGTATCTCCGCCTGCGCCTCCTCTGCATAGAGCCTATTGGCGAAGCGCTCGCGCGCCAGGTACATCTTGTGTTGCAGCATCATGCAGAGATTGAAGGCCTTATCCATCTCATCCTTACTACCCTGCACCACCTCCGGCGCCATCTCATTGACAGCCTTCACGCTCATATCGATGGTCCGCGACAGCGGCGTATAGAAGGCGAACGGATTGACGGACGGCTTGGCGGACGGACTGGCGACCGGATTATCAAAGAAGGCTCACTGGCTCCTCCCTGCTCCGATACCCGTGGGGGGCTGGGCGAACGAGCAGACGCTTGGGGCGTAGTGGACGTACGAGCGACTGTGTGGGGCGGGCGAGGTGTCTCCCGCCTGTCCCGCTGTTCATCCCGGTCCTGCCGGCGCTGATCGCGGCTCTCCTGGCGCTTCCCCCGGTGCTGTTCAGCACGATCAGCCTTGGCATGCGCCTTCGAACCACCAGCATGGCTTGGCGGCAGGCGAGGGCCATCCGCCCGGACAGCAGGAGCAAAGTCAGCCACATCGGGAATGGGGATCTTGGGCTGCGTGGTCTCCCCCAACACCAGACCACCTTGGCCATCATCCGCCACCTTTCGGACCTTGGCGGCAGTACCTCGAAGGGCGGCCAAGCGGCGCTTGAGCGCATCATCCATATAGATGTTCTTGCCAGACATCTTCTTCTTAACTGCAAAGACAACAAACGGAAGGTTAGCAACAGAAGAACAGTTAGTAAAATCCACTCCTCCTAGACAACAAACGACAAGACCCACGTACGCGGCAACTCGGCAAGATGCGTCTGCTCAATGAGGTCCCAATGGCAGGCGGCGAAGAACGATCTTGCCTCGGGCGCCGGGTCAAAAACAAACTTCAGACGGTTGACCCGGGCCTCTTCGACGGGCGTCATCGGATACTCATTTGTATCGAGGGGATGGAAGGCTTGGGGGACTCGATCAATCAGGTAGGCGTTGGCGGCATACTCGAACGAGAAGCAGCCCAACTCCCAATCACCACCTACCAGGCAATTGATTGTGCGCCAGCAGGTTGAAGAACTCGGCTGATCCGTCAACCACCACTTCACGCGGGGCTCCACGGTGATGGTCCCCGAGTCCCTCTGGCGCGTAGAGTAACGAAGACGGAAGAAGTGAAGGAACTCTGCCCGCGTGGGCTGGTCCAGGCCGCTCACCCGGAATATATTGAACATGGCCACCAGCGTGCGGGTGAGCGTAGGCCCGCATTGACCAAGCGAGATCTTCAGCAGCGCCAGCATATACTGAAAGAACGGATGCAGCGGCAGCTTGACCCCCGCCTTGAGATGGAATTCGCTCAGGCAGACGTGGCCGGGCGGCGGGCGAGTGAACGTGTCGCCCCCACCAGGTATCCGAAGCTTCACGGAGTTTGGGATGTGGTACTCTCGCGCCCATCTGGCCATCTCTGAGACGGATGGCGCATGCTCAGGCTCCTGGACAGGCGTCCCATCGGGAAACCGCCAGTGTACGGGTCTGCCCCCCACAAATTGAGGAAGTGAATCTCCCCCCTCCGCCCTCTCCTCACCCCACGGATTAGCCCCACCTGAGTGCCCGCCTGACGACCCCGACGAGCTCTCCAATCCCACATTTACGCACGCCTGCCTAGCATCCATTGACTGTACGGGAGAGGAATCAGGCAAAATACATTGCAGAGGCGTGACACTCAAAACAGACTCGCACGACGACGTACTCGACCCACAACTAAACCACCCCAGCCCCGGAATGTAGATCCGCTCACGCGACTGATCGCTCGGTATCTTTATTGGCTCAATCCTAAAGACGCACGCACGCGCAAACCAACACTTAGCAAAAAATTCCCTCCCCAGACAGAAACACCAAAACCCACAAAAATTCACCCACAAACAGATCAAACACACCCCACTCAAGAACACACCCTATCCTTGAATTCAAAAACCCAGAAAAAACGCAAACCACAAAAAACAAAAACAGAACCAAGAACGAGAGCCTCACCAGATTGGGTTTGTGGGGCTGAGTTTTCACGTTGAGCAGGTATTCCGGTAACGGAGGACACGAACGAAGGCAAGCTTCAAACGGATGCAGATCGCAAAGTGATTCCGGCAGAATTTTGGTAAGTTATGAAAGTGATGAAGAAGACGAAAGCCAGGGGAGCCCTATTTATATTACTCTGGCGGGATACGCGAACGAACGCCAGTCGTCCGTTTTTCGCGTGTCCACTGTTGGATCGTAACGCGTGGCCCAGGGCGGTTTACTTGCCCTCCTAAGTAACCGCGCCAACTCCTCGACTTCCCGCCTCGATTTCAAACCCTAGCACGGTCTCCAACAGCCCGACGCGTGACACTCATGCACCACTCCCACGCTCCCACGCGCGTGACGTCTGCCCTTCAGGCAATCATGACAATAGCAGCATTTAATGCAGGGGCACACCAGCATTAAATGCGACGGCTAGCATTTATTACGCACCAGTTCCCAAAGAGAAGTCAAAAGAAATGTCACCTCAAAACGTCTCATCGGAGCACCACCAAACCCAAGGCAAGGACAACACGCCACGATACCAAACAATCATACTAGCGCGTACACCACCCACACGACCGGGCGCTCGTGAAACACCATCAGGTTAGTACATGTACCACTCGGGCGCCCCGAAAGAGGGCTAACGCCTGAATTCCCATTTGGCCGTGCCCCGAGTGAAGAGCTGCGCCGTACGGGATGAGGTTCTTCCTCTACGTACGCTCAAGCATTAGCAAGCCGGATCAGGCGGCAGAGGCATGGGGTCTGCCCCCTCTTTGAGCGCGCGTTGAGACCGATGGGCGGCACGGGTACGGGGTCCGTCCCCTCCGTGAGCGCACCGTTACATGATCGAAGAGCAAGCCGGCTGTCATGACAGAGGCATGGGGCCAACTCCTCTCTGGGCGTGCTAAGTCGATGGGCGGCACGGGCGTGGGGTGTTACCCCTCCGTGTGAGCGCAATGTTAACATTCGACCCCGACTCGGAGCGCCAAGGGCGTGCGGTCCGACCCCTCCTTGCGCGTTTCAGGATTGATGAGCACGGGTAAAGGTACGCCCTCCCCGGTCGCGAAATACAAGCCGGCTGTCATAACGGAGGCATGGGGTCCGTCCCCTCTCTGAGGGTGCTAAGCCGAAGAACGGCACGGGCATGCGGTCTGTCCCCTCCGTAGCGCGTTACTTATAGGTCGCGGTCTTGATCCCTCCGTTGACGCTATACCGTACGCAACGGGATCCCCGTTGATGTACGCGGTGCACCGCGCCATCCCAACGCCGGTGTTACGAAAAACATTTTGCATTCATTCACACATCATATCATACATTCATGCATCATACCATACATTCATACTTGCACACTTATATACCTGTATCTCTGTTGCACTTATCTGTGTACAAGACCCCACGGGCGCGCGGCTCCAAACTATCAACATCCGTTTGGATGTCGGGCCCAGAAAAACATGTACAGGTACACGATTGCACGAACAAGTACACGCTCGGACGCCCAGGTCCCACTCCGTCATGCGAGCCCTTCCTTGACCGGAGAGTTGGGGGACTTGGGGGTAACAGGATCACGCACCACTGCTCAATCGGATAAGTATTTTTATTAATCGCACGACCCCTTTTTCAACTCCCCAGTCAAGAAAGTTCTCTTTGACTTGGGGACTTGGGGGACTTGTTAGTATTGCATCATTAGTTGTACGATTAATATACTTATCCACTTAAGCAGGTTAGCAACACCTACCCGACCACCCACAAGACCACCAATGAGGCTCCAACTTCACTCACCAGACTGACCCCATCCGAGTGAACACGCGCCCGCCAGGCGCACGCTCAAATGCACGGATCACACACCAGCAAATACACCAAGTCCCACCTCGAAGAACACCGTCGAACTCCAAACTCAACCACCTATATATGTAAGGTATTTATTACAGGTAAGATGACCAATTCACTCGACCAGAACACTACTTACACGCACGTTCGCTTGACTGTTATATCCAATACATCATCTGACTTAGGCATCAGAGCGTTGAAGGCGGACCACCCCATCTTGACCCCTGACCGCCTGTTCATTGTTGTATTCTTCTAACAGCCGCACTCGAACACGCCCACCCGATCACCAGACAGAAGAGGAAGCGCCCGACAGGAGAGCCAACCGACGGAAGAAGGAGCCCGCACGCACGAAGGGAGAGAGAGCGCCCGACCATCCAAACAGCCCCAGCGTTCGGACGCACCAGGAGGAAGAAGGAGTATTCGTGTTGCTTCTGCCCCATTACGCCCCCGCGCGTAATTCGGTAGAAACATACTATGTGATGTATTTGGATTTGGTGTTAACGTTGGTTTAGATTTGGTGTTTTAATAGAATGGCTCCCGGAAGTACAAGTCACCAAAAGAGGAAAGCGGCGCTCCAGTGTCGTGAAGTGGCGGTGGCAGTGGTGGCAGCGGCGGAGGCGGCGAGGCAAGCATTGAGCGGAGCGGGTCCTTCCGTGTCAGGCTGCCCCACGGGACAATCAGGGACCCCGTCGGGACATCATTCAAAGGGTTTTGGGGGTTTCACGATGGCCCCAATGCTTGAGGACACCATTCCATTAGTGGAAAATAGCGACGCCACTACTCCTTCAGAGCGCCCTCCCGCCCTCAGCATCCGATGTAAGAAGACCAAACTCCCAGACATGGTGGATATGGCAACCGGAAACGTGACGACGGAGCAGCGCGGGGTCGTTGTCGGGACAAAGACTGAGTATCTTGTCCGGATGAACAACAATAAGCGACTAAAGGTGGAATACTCTACGAGGCATCGGGGGCCTGCGATGAGAGAGTTTAGAAGTCTGATGTCTCGAGACATTGGTAGCATCATACGCAGCAAAGTTCCAATGGTTGCGCCTAGCTTTTTGTCACTTAGCGATCTGCAACGCGACGTCGTCAATACCGGTATTGAGGTATACTTACTGCGCTTAGCTTAGTTTGTTACTTTACGGTTTATGTAATTATAACTTTTAATTAACACATTTTAAATTTTTGTGCTAGACGAACTATGACATCCCGGCGACCGATGTGGAGATGTGGAATTTTATTGATGCGACGGCGCAAACAATCTACAAGGATTGGAAGCATGATTGCCATCAGCATTATCTCCACGTCAGCCAGGAGACTCCTGCCGAGTTTCTAGGGAGGGAAAAAGAATGGGCGAGGTTAAAAGGCCACTTCGAAGACCCTGCTTACCTGGTAAGCTTCATAAACTATCCGCACAGTTTTTCGCCAACGATTTAAAGTTTACATGTGTATCTATTCTTATTTTTAAATGATTATTTTGTGTGCCAGAAACTGTGCGAACGGAATCGAGGAAACCGAAACAAGAACAAGGAGCGGTAGCTCAACCACCATTCGGGGAAGGTGTGTTACTTGGGTCACCGTAGATGGCTTCCTCACGACCACCCGTGGTGACAGGATAAAGCTCATTTCGACGGGACGGTAGAGAACAATCATAAACCCCGTAGTTGGTCGGGCGAAGAGATTTTAGAGAGGTTGAGCTATTTCGACTTTGGTGTGTTGACCAATGACGCGGATGTAAAGAAATGCAATCCAATTCCTCCACATGATCTCTGCTATTGGCATCATAAGAGTATATTCTTTAAACTCCCTTACTGGTCGAAGTTGAAGCTGAGGAACAACATGGACACGATGCACATAGGAAAGAATGTGTGCGACAGCGTGGTGGGAACAATTCTCGGTATTACGTTCAAGACTAAAAATACTCCCAAAGCGCGTAAATATCTGGAATCAATGAATCTACGTCATCCCTTGTGGTTGAGGAGGGATAGGAAATGAGTGTACAACAAGATGCCAGCTGCACCTTACACAGTAAAGTCGACACTTAGACGTTCTGTATTTCACTGGTTTAAGGGAGTTCGTTATCCGGCTACGTATGCAGCTACTATAATTGGAGCAGTGGACGAGGTGCAACACAAGTTTGTTGGTCTAAAGACACATGACTATCACGTTATGCTGCAACATCTGATTCCAGTGGTAATTCGACCATATTTGCCTCGTGACGTCGTAGAACCAATTGTGACATTGTGCACATGGTGGCAAAGGTTATGCGAGAGAGAATTAAAGAAGTCAGATGTGGTGGAACTGCAACAACAAATTGTGCACATCATTTGCAAACTAGAGAGGATTTTTTCCCCTGCTTTCTTTGACATCATGATTCACCTAATGATCCACCTGCCCGAGCAGGTGCTCATTTCTGGTCCAGTCCAGTACACATGGATGTATCCTCAAGAAAGGTACGTACAACTAATTAATTATACAGGTTTTTCGATTCATAATTTGTTCCACTGGAGATTACTAGCTATATGTACTTATTCTTATTGTACGTTTGATTTTGTAGACAGCTTGGACAGTATAAGTCATTCGTCAAAAACAGGTCGGCCCCGGATGGCTCCATAGCAGAGACATACCTAATGCATGAGTGTGTTACTTACTGCAACAGGTACCTTAAAGATCCACCACCTCCCACTGCCTCCGATCCCAGTGCTCGCATCAATCTTTCTGTCGTCACCAATGTCGTCCGACCGTTTAGAGGAGTATTAAAGGAATCGTTAACACAGGAAGAACTTATTGAGGCACATTGGGTAGTGTTGCGAGACTGTGACGAAGTTGACCCGTACATGATGTCATACAGGGAGAGGCTTCAGACGTTAAATCAAAACAAGAGTTCGGCGTGGATTGAGAAAATGGTTAAGAAGAAGTTTCCCGATTATTTCTTCCAATAGGTACGTACGTACGTCTCGGTATTTAGTAATTTATATACATATCGATCATGTTTGTAGAAAGTAAACCCTTATATTTGCCCATTTTCGCAGATGATTGATCTGCAAAAATCTGAAAACCACAGGGGGTGGTGGTCCTGGCCAAAGCACTTGCTAGCAGGGAAGCCGATTAAACACTATATTTATCCTGGATGTTTTGTGAACGGTGTAAAGTTCCATTCATTGGCCCGAGATGAAGGAAGAAGAACACAAAACAGTGGGGTAGCGCGCGGTTGGGAAAGACAATGATCTATATTACGGGGCTATTGTAAATGTGGTTCAGCTATGTTACGGGAATGATGTCAACGTTTTCCTATTCAAGTGCAGATGGTTCAAGCGTACAAAGGAAGACCTGGGACTATTATCAGTCGATACAAACTCAAGCTGGTATGAGGATGAGCCTTTCGCTCTCGCCACCTTAGTTAGGCAGGTGTTCTATCTCGACAATCCGAAAGCTGGTGAAGGGTGGAAAATAGTGAACCATATCTCTCATCGAGGAATATGGAATACAGAGACAATTGAAGGGACACCCGCAACTGAAGATGCTGCTGAACCAGAAAGAGACATTCCTGCCTATCAAGAGCCTAATATTTCTGTCATCCGCTCCGATATAATGGACATGGTTCAAGATGGTGAACGGTTACCCATGCCTGATGGTTGTACAGATCTAACTGAATATGAGATTATTGATGCCATTAATGAGGTAGATGAAGAAGACGTGCATGATGAGGACGCGGACGAGGACTCAGGTTATTCGTCGGACGATGTTGAGTACGATGAGGAGGATGAGAAATTGGATAACGGGGATGAGGATGATGACGATTATGACGAAGAGTACGGTTATACGACGAGGATTATTAATTGGTAATTAATTATTGTAATATATGATCGATGCATCATCGATCAAAAATTAATATAAATATTATAAGGAGGAGAACGTATGTACGTAAAACTATTATTTTTGTACTTAATTAATTAATTACACGCGTCCATGCTCAGATCGGATTGACCGACGTACGTAAATTAAATTAAATTAATTAATTAATTAATCCGAATTATATTAGAACGATATCGAATCGGATCGATCGAGGAGCGGATCGGATCGACAAATTTTTAAGCGAATTCAATCAGAAGAATTGAACGGAGACACCTGGACGACGGAGAATACCATATGTGTCGTCCAAGTTAAGCAAAAACCCTAAACCCTAAACAGTGAGGCCTTAACCCCTGAATTCAGGGTTCTCACCTGGACGACGGAGAAATTAATCAAAGCTTTCGCCTTTTGGGTATTTTGGGCTTTGGGTAGTCGAAAAGGTGAAAACTTTCTATTATGTGCAAGAAGCTTCCTCAAGAAGCTTTCGTTCGTTTTTAATCTCCGTCGTCCAGGTGATAACCTGGACAACGGAGAATTATCCGTTGTTCAGGTTCTCACCTGGACGACGGAGATTAATTTCTCCGTCGTTCAAGTTATCAACCTGGACGACGGAGAAATTAATCAAAGCTTTCGCCTTTTGGGTATTTTGGGCTTTGGGTAGTCAAAAAGGTGAAAGCTTTCTATTATGTCCAAGAAGCTTCCTCAAGAAGCTTTCGTTTGTTTTTCTATAAATCATCCATTTAATTTAGTTTTCCTATAAAATTACTGACTTTTAAAAGACCTACCTTCCAAGTTCATTGTATTTTCAGTTGAGTTTCGTTTAATTTTTTTTAAATAATATTTATGTGTAAATATGATCATGGGTCCCTATGATTATTGCAAGAGATGAATGAAATAAATGTTTCAGAAATTATACTATATTATTCTACGCTTAGTTATGTCATGTGATAGTATTATTGTGAGCACGATGTAGTATATGTTGTTTTAGAGAGTTAAATCTATCATGCCAGAAGGAAAGATCATACATAAATACCTTGAGCTATCTCCCTAAACCCTAAAGCTAGCAGATCGGATCGGAGCGGATCGATGATTTTTTCAATTATCGAATTGAATCAGAAGAATTGAACGAAGATACAAATGACCTTGGACGACCTAAACCCTAAACAGTAAGGCCCTAACCCCTGAATTCAGGGTTTCTGCACTTGGACGACGGAGAATTCACTCTCCGTCGTCCTAATTAGTACCTAGACGACGGATAAGGGCATTTAAGTCGTTCAAGTGTAGAAACCCTAAACCCTAAACAGTAAGGCACTAACCCCTGAATTCAGGGTTTCTATACTTGGACGACGGTGAACTCACTCTCCGTCGTCCTAGTACGCACCTGGACCACAGAGAAGCTCATCTCCATCGTCTAGGTGCATAATTCGTAATTTTTTCCAAGACAACGACCATGTAGACCATCTCTCAATGCATATTCTTTTCGTCAAGATTATAGAGTATACAATTCTTGGTGTGTGAGCTTCGACGGTTCTAAAATCGGAGTTACGAAATGTACGTCTTGTATCCACGTTTCCGGTTTGTCAAAATCTCGGTTTTGCGGTTGATTGTGCCGATGAAACCCTTCACGAACTTATTATTTTCTGAAAATTATTGTAATTATATATTATGTTACGGCGAACGTATCCAACGGTTGTTTCGTCCAAATTCAATTTCGTTAATACTCTAGTGCAAATGAGCTTATACTTAATAACACTTAAGTCATAAAGATTTGTAGATACTTAACAAGTTTAAAGACGTAAAATTATTCGTCGTTTCAAATTTAACTGTTTATATATACGATGCGTTCATCAATATTTTACGACTATTTCATTCGAATGACAGATCGGCAAATTCCTTGCGAATTAATTTTTTTCTTTTTTTTTTACGTAAATTGAACTTGGACGACGGAGATTGTCATTTTCAGTCGTCCAAGTTCAATTTAATGGTGGTTCATTATGCCGCCATAAATTTCGGCGCCGCTTCAAATTTTACTTAGACGACGGAGAATCTATTCTCCGTCGTCTAAGTTCAAAATTAAGGCGGTTGAAACGACCCGCCAATTAATTGGGCGCCGTTTCAAAATTTTGAAACGGTTCACTTAGATGACGGAAAATCCCGTTTCCGTCGTCCAAGTGAACTTAGACGACGGAAAATAGGGTTTCGTCGTCTAAGTGAACGCCTATAAATAGAACAGTTCACCCCTCTCATTTTCTCATCCCATCTCCTTTCCTCCTCTCCTCTCCTCTCCTCTCCTCTCCTCTCAAAACCTCCGGCCTTCCTCCTCTGGCGACGATAATTCCGGCGACTTTTCCTCTCTCCGACGACTCTACTCCGGCGACATTCCGGCGAATTTCCGGCTACATTCCGACAAAGTAAAAATTCTATTTTTTAATTAACATTATTATTATTCTTTAAGTAATTATTTAATTTGTAAATAATGTTAATTAATTAGTAATTATAATAATTAATAATTATTATTATTAGTAATAATTACTAATTTAGTACTCATTATTAGTTGTTATTTGGTAATGAATAATATATTAGTTAAAATTAAATAATAGTAATAATTATTATTGTTAATAATAATTAATTATATTGGTAAATGAATAATTATTATAAATGCATGATAAATAATAATTAATTTTTGTCATTATTTATTGTTTTAATTAATAGTATAATTTGTGATTATTATTGCATGTAATTAAAAAATTATAATTGATAATTATGTGTTAATTTGGTATTCTTTGATTTAAATTTAGTACATAAAATTGGTTTATTAAGTCGCACTCTTTGGAATAGATGGCGCCTCTTTTCCTATCTTATCTCTTTAACCCCTCGTGATGTGTGGATTTCATCACTGCACTCCATAACCTAAGTGAAGTTATGGACACGAGGTTGAGGGCGGAGTTTGCAAAGGACTTGAGGGAGTGTAAATTTTCGAAAGATTGGCCGAATGTCAGACATGGTGTCTAGAAACGGGTTATGACTGGTGACAGGTTTTGGATCTAAGAAAGACGACACCAATAGAGTATATACCATTCATTTGGTTAGCCTCGGGGTGTTTTGTCGAAATTAGTTTTGCCTCTCGCGTTATCTCTATCCCTAACTGGCCATGTTTTTCGATTGAATCAAGGCTGATTAATTGAAAATTTACACTTTATCGCGCGGGTCGCACGTCCATTGAACGACCCAAAAAGCCAAGCAAGTGTACTCTATTTAAATCTTAGCCGCACTTAATTAGCATAATTTTTTTTATATAATTATTATGGTAATCAGGTATTTTAACAACGTACTCCTAGGTTTAAATGGCTCCGTCCGGAAAGAAAAAGGCCCAACAGGAGGCCGAAGATGCTATGCTCCGATGCTTGGCGGAGCAAGTTGGTTGGGAATTACAGGAGGGCAACGACGCCCTCAATCCGGACCTTTCGTCTGGTCCGTCGACAGTGCCCTCTGGGGAAATTCCCGCTGCCCCATTTATCCCGAGCGGTGATGACGACGCCTATTCCAGTCCGACGCCCGGTTCAACAGAAAGTACTCAGCCGTCCTCGACCTCTAAATCTATCATTTACAGCGCCCGGCGTAAGCAAAGGAGGGCCCCGATTGACCCGGAACCGAAAAGGACTCGCGGTCTCGTCAAAGCAGAGAAAATTTTAAAGGCGACCGGGAAAAAGATCGACTTGCCGTACGACGAATTCACCGGTGGCCCTCCCACAGCTCAGCTAGCAAGTCTCTTGGCGCATAGCATAGGATCAATCCTTCGTAGCCGGGTTCGTCTCATTGCCCCTAATTGGAAGGAGTTGCCGGATGAAGAGAAGGCGAAACTCTTTAAAGAACTTTCGGTACGTAATACATACAATTTTAAATTTATTTTTTAATAACCAATAAACATTATAATTTCATAATATATACGATTATAATTTTCTATTTATTTCTGATAGGAACAATATGAGGTAGATTCCACACCGGCGATGCTTAGGCATATCAACCAAACCACCAACTCTATCTACCGTGACTGGAAGTACAAGCTTCATCAATACTTCGAAAATATCGGCCTCGTGCCTACCCCCATAGAGCTGCGTGGGGATAGGGAAGATGAGTGGCAGTGTTTGTGTAACCACTTCCAAGATGAAGAATATAAGGTGTTTACTTTTTTTATTTCAATTAAGAGAATTGAATTATTTTAATTTTAGTTACTTATTAATTTTTTAATGATTTATGTTGTCTAACAGAAATTCTCCGAAATCAACAAAACCAACCGGAGGAAGAAGGACAAACACCATACTTCCGGCGCCAAGCAACTGATTCAAATAGCCAAGGAGCACAGGGATAAGGGCTCCAAACACCCTTATCTCGATGCTAGCATAAGCGCGTACGTGACGCATTGGCTCGATAATGAAGCGAGTCAATACGGCATAAGTGATATATATATGTGCTTTTAATTGTAGTAATTATTATTTAATTATTATTTCATTATAATTTTTTAATTATTCTTTTGTAAGCAAGGGTGGTAGAGCGTGCGCAAGAAGAATTGGCTAGCACTCAGCTTGCGTTCCCAAATTTGCCGCTGGAAGACCTGCCTCCTCTATCGATGGAGATCCAAATTGCAATCGCGGATGAGGTCTACGGTCGTAGAGCTGGCAGGGAGGTTAGGGGGTTCGGACCTAAGGTGATTCGAGATTTGTCGACCTCCGACTCATCATCTACGGGAGGTTCGAGGAGGAAAAGTACTCAGGCTGCGGCCGTCGAAGCAGCCATTCAAGAGGCTCGACTCGCACGAGAGGAAAATCAGTCTATGCGTCAAAGGCTTGATCAGCAAGAAGCGCATATAGCCCAACACGTCGCCCTCATGGAAAATCAAGCTCGACAACAGTGTCAACCGCCTCCGAACCCATACCCCGATGACAACGACCCGGCTGGAGGCGGGGGACTCGGCGGCGCATCTACTCCTCCAGTATTTTAGCTAGTAGTTTATTTGTGTAGTTTATTATATCGTTTCTTTCCCGATTCCGAATAATATTTTAATTTTTATGCGTTTTTCGATCATGTATGTACAAATTAATTTTATTATTTAATTAAGTAATTACAAATTTATTTTATTTAATTAATTTTAACATTTTTCATTATTTAAATGAGATTGGTTTATAAATTAAATTATCAATATTTAATAACAATTTAATTTTTTTTTAAAATTAAATAAACAGTTGGACGACGGAGATGACAATATTCTCCGTCGTCAAAGTTCTGATCACTTGGGCCGCGGACATTCTCCGGGGTCCAAGTGACGACTTGGACGACGGAGATGACATTCTCCGTCGTCCAAGTGCTTGGACGACGGAACTTGGAGCACAGAGCCTGGAGAACGGAGCCTCTTAGACGACGGAAAAACGCACCTAGACGACGGAAACTCTCCGCGAACTAAGTGCGTTTTTCTTGTAGTGATGGTTTATACTTCGTAAGGTTGAGCCTCAAAGCCTTCAAATCCATGATTCCATGAAGCTACTCCCGAAAACGAGTTGACCACCATGCAACGTCACTACGCCACGAATCAATTACCTTATTAAATCCATGCACGCACTCGCTCACTTAATTAGCAACCCTAACTTACTCAGCATTAGCTCAATCCATAAACTGGCCAAGCCGCCTAATCGATCCCAACCATGAGCTAGCTAGCTACAGGCCTGCAGCCAAGAACCGGGCATGGTTTCAGAAACGCATGAAGACTTATTAATACGTACGGTATATTGAATAATTAACGTTGAAAGATAATGAAGTACGTAATTAATTATCCGATGCAAAGAAGCTGAAGGTCAACGCTTCTGAAGCGGTGTTGACTGCATCACCTTCTGGCGACAAGCGTCTTAAGATCCATGCTTTCCTAGGTTGCATACGAGCTGGTTCTTTTGGCTTGATGGAGATTCCTGATGGAACTCTAGTTAACAAGAATAGCACGGCAGAGAATCGAAGAAGCGTGGTCGGCCAGTGGGAGCAAAACAAACCGAAGGATGGGAAGGTTATTACTGCTCCACCTTTGCTTTTGACATATCCTACCTCCCGTGGCAGAGTCAGGATTAGTTTTTCGCCAGAATTAGTTGTAATTAAAGGGTTGCAGTATTGTACTATGCAGCGCACGATTTTTTTCGTGAACTTTATTTTATAATAATGACCGTATTTTAATTTTTAATTGTATGTTACCTCTAATTCTTACAAAAAGGTATAAATTCACTAAATTTTCAATTTTGAACTTGAAAAGGCTAGGCTTATCATAAGAAGTAGAGCAACACCGAAAAAATTATCAAAACAAAAAATAAAGAGTTTAGACAAGCTAGCATTGAGTTTGCTAAAAGCTCATGCAATTATTGTTGAGAAAGAACAAATGAGGTTGTAACTTCGAGAAGACATTATCAAGAAGATCGAGTTATATTGTAAATAACTGAGATATGGTGCGTATGAATGGGAGAGGAAAAAAATCTTACTGGAAATATATATTCTTTTTCTTTCTTTCTGAGTGTTTTCTACTTAGTTTTTTCCGTCAAACATAAACAAGTAAGGCCACATTGCTCAACATATTGAAATTGCTCAATATATTACTTAAAGAGTAGTAATTTTTTTAACCTTAAAATTCTCACCTACCTTATGTCCTGATGAGCCTTGGAATAACTCCGCTGGCCACTGCCTACCCCACCTACTAGCTCTTAGGTAAAGGGCAAGGAGGTGAGGAAGTAGTCGTTCTTCTCTGGTTTATTTGGCTCGCTAATACCATGTATTGGGTTCTTGTATTGAGGAGTGTGAATAACATACCACAATTACGTGTCTTGGTGTTTTCAAATTCTCTACTCTCATCCATGTTACTCTATATAAAGTCTTAGTAAGCTTGACAATAAGTCGAGCTTAGCATTGTTTTAAAAAATAATATTTGTTTCATCTTTTGTTGTCTCACTCTTGTGGAGGGGTTTACTTTAAGTTTTGCGATGTATGTACTATTTCTGACTTGGAAACTTATGAATGAAACTCTCTTTTTTTTAAAAAATATAAATTAAAAAACCGTAATTATCGAGTGTCGAATATATATCTTTAAAGCTCATATGCATAATCAGGGTCTTGTGAGTGTTGCTAATTACTAGTCATCTTTCTTGTAGTTTAGAGCAACTCCAGCAGATCCCCTAAAAGTCAATTTTATCTATAATATGAGGTTTTTGCTTTAAAATCAGCTCCAAGAGATCCCCTATCACATTAGCTATTTTAGGGATTCCCTATATTTCATGTTTTCATCCCCTATCCCCATACCTAAAGCTTGAATTTTAGGTGATGTAAAAGTCAACATTGTAATTAATTGTTTCCTAAAAGGTTGTAAATGTAATCAATTTCTAAGTTAATAAATGTTAATTATTTTTATTAACCAATCAAAACAAAGTATTTATTCATATTTAGCTAAATTATGAGTAATATTGGTGGAGTAAATTTTTACAAATGCTTAGCTAAAATATGTTTGAACTATATTTTGGAACAAAATAGGAAAATTTTAAGCGACATTGCTGGAGATGCTCTTAGTACATATAATTGAGATCTCTTTGAGAATAATATTAGCTACGTACTCATCTTGTAATCGTAGCAATTAATTAATTGTCTAGTAGTGCAGACTTTTCCCTTAAAACTTAGAAGTATAAATACTAGCGACTGCCGACTAGTACGTACGTAGCTGCAGATTGATCGAATTTCTTATTCGACTGCAGTGAGAGCTAGCAAGGTGCCTTGGTTGACACGCAAACCCGAATTTTTCCACTGCTGTCAATTAATTTCAGTCGAATTGAATCAATAAGATGATGATCTAGAGGTCGCTAGGAATTTTCCATGCATCTTATATATATATATGTATGTATGTATATATGTCAAAGCAGCTAGCCCAACCAACACGGAAGAATCCGATGATGCATGAGACTAAATATGCATGAAATGCCAGAAATTCATAAAAACATTTCAAGCAGGTCAAGAATGTTAACCAAAAGAACAAAAACAATTAATCATACGCGTTTCGAACGGAGAGAGAGAGAGAGTAGTACGTATGAGTGTACGTAGCTCAAGCCATTAAATGTATAGCTAGCTAGCTAGATTGTATTCAAATGTGTGGACTGGTTTATTTCATCCATTAATTCCTGGAAGCTTCCTAAATCCTCGACTTATAGAGCTAGTTGATTACCTTAATTTCCTGGTTATAAAATACAATGCTGGAGCTAGCCTGAAGTTTCATACGAGCGACCTTGAAAGTTGCAAGTCTTGCAACTAAGCCAATAAAGCATTCAAATTAAATATGAGAAGAAGCAGTATCGAATTCCTTGCTCTTTTGTCATGGATTTTGATGGCCACAGCCATGGAAGCAGCAAACACATCAGCAATCCCAGTTCACGTCGGCGTTGTTGTAGACCTCGATGAACCAAGCAGCAAGATGTATTTGAGCTGTATCCAAATGGCGCTCTCGGATTTCTATGCTATCCATGATCGCTACAAGACTAGGCTCGTTTTAAACACTAGGGACTCCAATGGAAGCGTTGTCGGTGCAGCTGCCGCAGGTACGTTCCTCTCCCCATCAAACCTAGCTCTTGCATACATAAAGCTAATTAAGCTAGTATTAATGACACACACACATATTAATATATATATGTACATAATTATTATACGTCTTTAAAACGTTTACTTTGGTATCACAACAAAGATAACGTCCTTAACTTTTGCTTTCATTACCATTTCTTATGGTTTGATTTCATTAATGACTTTGACTACTATACTTTCAATAATTAACGTCTATACGATATAAACTTTGGTCTAATTAATTACTACGACTTTATAAATATTATTAAAATGGTTCTCAAAATCTTATTTTATAGCAATGAGATGTTTTCGTCATTTATCGGTCTCTTCTAATTTAAAATATTGAGTGATCCATTATAGTACATACAATTTTTCTCATATAGAAGTGTTTATAATTTTTGTTTTTAAACAATAAAGAACTTCATTTTCTACGGAATTGACAATATTATTTAATAATGGAACAATGAATGTTAAAAAGAATCAAGATAATAAGAACATGAATTAGAAATACGATGACGGTGTCAATTCAAGACTCAAGAGTTTAATTATAATGTTGGAAAGATCAAGAATAGTGCATTTCATTTTTGAATATGTGATAGTGTATTTTGACATTTGAGTTTTTTATTAGACTTTAATTATTTAAACAATCCTTAGAAATCCAACTAAATTCTTATAAAATAATACAAAAGAATCCTTTCAAATTCATGTAAAATTAAAACAATCCGTGGATTTAAAACAATTTACAACAATCCACAGATTATAATGAATCCTTAAAAATCTAGATTGAATACATCCCAAGTATACATCTATACATCTATAGTATATATATAGATGTAGTAATATGCTGATTGCCCTACCGATTCTTCTGAGCTAATTATGATTCTTTTTTTAATAATTTTTTTAACAATGAACTTCATATATACAGCTTATGATCTGATAAAGAATGCAGAAGTAAAAGCCATCCTAGGACCAGTGACGTCCATGCAAGCAAATTTCGTTGTTAATCTTGGCGACGATGCTCACGTCCCGATCATATCATTTTCTGCCACAAGTCCTGTTCTTACTTCGCTTAGGAGTTCCTATTTTTTTTTATTTGCTCAAAATGACCTAAACCAAGTGAAAGCTATTAGTGGTGTTATTCAACATTTCGGATGGAGACGAGTTGTGCCCATCTATGTAGACAATGTTTACGGGCAAGGAGTAATTCCTTTTCTAATTGATGCCTTGCAAGCGGTTGATGCTCATATTCCATACCGAAGTTTAATTTCCCAAACAGCCACCAGTGATCAAATCGAAAAAGAGCTTTACAAACTAAAGACAATGCAGACTAGAGTCTTCGTTGTTCATATGATGCCTAATCTTTCGTATCGGCTATTTGCCAAGGCGAAAGAGATCGGAATGATGACCGAGGGTTATGTTTGGATTACCACTAATAATGGTATAGGAAGTAATTTAAAGTCGATGGCTTCAGATGACCTTGATTCCATGCACGGTCTACTAGGTGTAGAAACTGACATTCCTAGGACACTGAAGCAAAGAGAATTCAAATCAAGGTGGAAAAGGCAATTTCTACAAAACAATTCGAACATCATTGATCTCGAATTGGATACTTTCGGATTTCGGGCTTATGATGCCACTTTTGCTCTAGCCATGGCACTTGAGAAAGTTGCCGATGATACTTTTGAGGTCCCTCAATATGGTTCAAAACTTTGTGATGCACTATCCGCTACACGTTTCAAAGGTATGGCTGGTGACTTCCGTCTTGTTGATAGGCAACTTCAGGTCTCAACATTTAAGATTGTTAATGTGATTGGTGATGGAGCAAGAACAGTTGGATATTGGAAAACAAAAAACGGAACGGTGGTGAAGGGATTAAATCGATCAATAAGTGGCAAGAAGGATCTTGGACCTATCATATGGCCTGGAGACTCATTGTCAGTTCCCAAAGGATGGGAAATCCCGGCGGAAAATGGTACAAAGTTAAGAATTGGAGTTCCTGTGAAGGATGGTACCGGTTTTACGGAGTTTGTTAAAATCACGAAAGATCCAAGTACTAATTATACGATTGAAGTCACTGGATTTAGTATTGAAGTTTTTAAGGCCACAGTGGCTATGTTGCCATATGCACTTCCTCATGAGTTGATTCCCTTTGCAAAGCCTGATGGTACTAGTGCGGGTACTTACAATGAGTTGGTTTATCAAGTATACCTAGGGGTACGTAAATCTCTAGATCGATCATGTGTGCTTTCCGTTTCTACATTCTACTATTCTAGCAATTAATTCACTTTTCATTTCTTTGTTTACTACTTGACATTTTTATGTTGGGTCTACATGACAGAAATTTGATGCTGTGGTTGGAGATATAACGATTAGATCAAACAGAACATTGCATGTGGATTTTACAATGCCATACACCGAGTCTGGTATAGTCATGGTTGTGCCAATCGTCGACACAAGCTGGAAAAAGAATGCATGGGTGTTTTTGAGGCCTTTGACATGGGACCTCTGGCTAACAACATTTTGTTTTTTTATCTTCGTTGGTTTTGTGATTTGGGTGCTTGAACATCGAATCAATGACGATTTTCGCGGTCCTCCTTCATATCAAGTTGGCACAAGTTTCTGGTTCTCTTTCTCAACCATGGTCTTTTCACAAAGTAAATTATCCTACCTTGAACTCTCTCATCAGTCGTTATATATTATATTAGGTACTTTCTTTTGGTCAATTCTTATAATTCGCTTCCTTTTTAGGGGAGAAAGTGGTCAGCAACCTGGGAAGATTTGTGATGATCGTATGGATATTCGTTGTGCTAATAGTGACACAGAGCTATACAGCAAATCTAGCATCACTATTGACAGTCCAACAACTCATACCAACCGTTACCGATATGAATGATCTGAAAAATAATGGAGATTATATAGGCTACATGAGGGATTCTTATGTTTATGACCTCTTGAAGCAACGTTTTCCTGATGAATCCAAGCTCAAGCCTTATGGAGATATGGAAGAAATCGATAAAGCTCTTTCGATGGGGAGTGGAAAGGGTGGTATTGCTGCTATTATTCATGAAACTCCATACATGAAGTTTTTCATGGCTAAATATCGCTCCAAGTATACCATGGTTGGACCTATATTTAGAACTGATGGCTTTGGCTTCGTAAGATTATCGCTCTTATTTCACTACTAGATCAAAAAATGGCTTTTATCATACTCTTTTTTTATTTATTTTTTATCGTACTCGTATAAATATACAATGTTTCATAATTAAGGTTTAGAATTTAGAATTTAACATGAGTTTGATCTCTATTAATTAGTCCTGACATATGATTTGTTTTCATGATGTGACTTAATTTATAGGCATTTCCAAAAGGTTCTCCTCTTACACCTGATGTTTCCCAAGCACTCCTCAATTTGACGGAAGGGGAGAAGATGCTGCAGATTGAACACGAATGGCTCAACAAAGACAGCAGTTGTAAAGATTTGAGTAACGAGAAATTTAACGGTAGACTTGGCCTTGAGAGCTTTGGAGGTCTATTTATCATCGCCGGTGTAGCTTCAGTGCTTGCTCTCATCATATTCATAGCTACCTTCCTTTACAAGCATAGGCACGTCTTGAATCCCCCAAATAATTCAAGTGCTTCCAAGTGGAAAAGGGTAAGGACCATGTTTGAGGTTTTCAATGAAAAAGACCTCAGCTCTCATACTACGAAAATCAGTCGAGGAGACCGGAATATTTGTCGAGAATGTGAAGTGAAATTCTCACCGAATAACAACAGGTCGGAAAATGCACTCAACTATACCAACCACACCGAGCCATCAAATTCGTCATTCTTGGGTCAAGAATCTCCGGAAATTGTTCCAAGATTTGAGGTTGAAATGCATGAGACTCGTGGAACAGCTCAAGAAAAATATTGAAGCTTTGAAGCAAGGAAGATGAAATTGGAACACGTACAGATGTAGACCTCCCTATTTGGTGATTATAGGTTTCTAGTGTATGTGATTAATGTGATCATCTGTAGACTAATCATCTGTAACAATCTTTACCAGAACCTTGTAAGAAAGAACAATTAATTATAGCGGACTATTCATGGACTGTAACGACTTACCTAGCCTGTCTAGCCAGCAATCAGTTTTCACTAAAGGGAAAGCTTGTGTCTATCTGGAGCAGTGTTTTAAAATGTGGCGAATAACGCACCTTGAGGCACGCCTTAAAGCGAGGCCAATGAAATTCGCGCTATTCCATGGAGAAAAGCGTAAAAGGCGTAAAACGCGCAAAACGTGGTCCAAAACGCGTAAAAAAAGTTCTGCATTCTGTTTTTTCTTCTTCTTGTTTGCTCATTTTGAGACTAAGCTTTGGAAAAAAAAAGGGCAGGTCTTTCATTACAGCCGCCTCTAACCTCTAACCTCTCACTCTCGAATTAGAAACTCTCTCTCTCACTCATGCACAATCTCCTCGCAGTCTCTCACTCACGCACAACAATCTTCAATACTCCATAGTTCACGCCATAGCTCAACTCTCACTCTTTCACTCTTCGTGTTATAGCTGAAGCAAATAAATGTAAGAACAAACACAGATTTAACGTGGTTCACTAACGTGAGTTAGCTACATCCACGGTAGAAGGAGAACAGATTACTTTATCTTGGAGAGAACCTGGTTTACAACAGTATAACAGAATCACACCTTAAGGAATTACAAACTCTACCTTAAGGAATTACTGACGTTACCACACTAGGTTAAGCCTAACCTACAGGATAACACTATACCGAATATCTACCAACGCTAGATTAAGCCTAATCTACAGGATAGACCCAGATTACAGAGATATTCCAACACCTTAGTTAGCTAATACCCAACTGGATATATATAGCCTAACAGAGTCCTAAATAACAGAGGAATCCCAGACACACACGTCTGAGGAAACCTAAACCAGAATGATTAAGGAAACCCAATTCCTTAATGCCTGAGGAATCCTAGCCCTAACGAAATCCTGAGTATCAGTCCTGCTCGCTAAGGACTTCTAACTCTCCTCGCCAAAGACTTCCTCGCCAGAGACTTTCGCCAAAGTCAACGCTCGCCAAAGACTCTCTCGCCAGAGACTTCTTTCTTGCTCGCGTACCACACGTATGCCAACGTGTCACGCGTATGCCAACGCGCCTCGCGTACGCCGACGCGACTTCAAGATTCAAGGCATTGACTAACACTTCGACTTCGGCATTGTTCATCATCGGTAAGCTTATACTTAGTAGTTTAATTGATTAATGGGAGATGTTGTATAATTTGATTAATTTAAACTGTGGATGGGTTATTTGATGGGTTAGTTGATAGGTTATTTGATTGATTGGAACTGTTAGTTTAATTAATTGATGGGTTTTATGGCCTATTTACTTACAAACTAGATGAATTAGATGAGATTTGTTGGAGATGGTAATTTAATTGATTATTTGATTTAACTGATTATTTGGTAGATCGGAGATAGTTTATTTAGGAAATATTGTTATATTGTTATTTTGGTAGAGATAGTTTGCTGACGAACTAGATGAGCTTTTGTTATATATATATATATTGTATTATTGTTATTTACTTATTTTTTTATATTGTTATATTGTTTTTTACTTATTTTGTAAATTCGCAATGAGTAACACATCAAGTAAGATAGATTTTGCTTGGAAATGGGCAAAACCGATTGAGGGCTCGGAATCCTCAGACAGTAGGTACTTTGATTGTGGATTTTGTGGTAAAAAAAAAAACCAGAGGTCTTGCTCGTTTTAAAGATCAATTGGCCGGAACTCATAACAATGTCAAACCTTGTCCAAAGGCTCCTCCAAATGTGAATAATGAAGCTAGTGCGGCTCTAAAAGAAACTAGGGAAGCAAAATTGGCTAAAAATATGGTGGAAAGGGAGATTGGGGGAGTGAGTATGGAATCGGAAGATGATGAAGTTAAAATTTTGAGTGGAAGTGGGAGTGTTCAAAGATCACTTGGTGATGGTTCTATGGCTCCACCTAAATCTAGAGGACCAATTGACAAGTTTGTATCCAAAGAAGCTCGACAAACAACACTAAATTCTCCATTCAAAAAGCAAGAGAGACATGATGTATGTCGAGATGTTGGTCGCTTTTTTTATACTAGTGGACTAGCATTCAATTGTGCAAACAATCCTTATTATTGGACGATGATGACAAAAGTTTCTAATTATGGTCTCGGGTTTCAAGCTCACTCAAGTCATGAGTTGAGAACTTGGGTTCTAAAAGAGGAAGTTGATGATATCAACAAGATGTTTGTGAAGCACAAAAGTTTTTGGAAAACATATGGATGCACAATTATGTCGGATGGGTGGACCGATGAAAAAAAAATAGGGTTCTCCTAAATTTCCTAGTGAATAGCCCTAAAGGTACATGATTTTTAAAATCAGTGATGCATCAGATACCAAAAAAAAATGCGAATTTGATGTTGAAGTACTTGGATGATGTTGTGGAGAAAATATGGGAGGATAATGTCATACAAATTGTGACAGAAAATGCCAGCAATTATAAGAAGGCGGGCAAAGATCTTATGGAGAAAAGAAAAAAAATGTGGTGGACTCCATGTGTGGCTCATTACATTGATTTGATGCTAGAAGACATTGGCAAGTTGAAGACAACCAATGAAACAATCAAAAAAGGCACTACAAGAAAAACGCACCTAGACTACGGACCGTTTCCGTTGTCTAAGTACTTAGACGACGGAATCTCCGTGGTCTAAGTTACGTCCTCCAAGTACCTTCGTTCAGGTACTTGGACGACGAAAATTGACTTTTTCGTGGTCTAAGTGAACACTTAGACCGTGGACTATTTCCGCGGTCTAAGTTACACTTAGATGACGGAAACGTCCATCCCCGTCGTCTAAGTGTAACTTAGACCGCAGAAATAGTCCGCGGTCTAAGTGTTCACTTAGACCACAGAGATGGACGTTTCCGTGGTCTAAGTGAAAACGTAGACCGCGGAGTTTCTTGTTCGGTCTAAGTGATATTTAGCTATATTCCGTAGTCTAAGTGAACACTTAGACCACACATATGAACA
Source organism: Geum urbanum (assembly GCA_946800695.1). Taxonomy (NCBI): domain Eukaryota; kingdom Viridiplantae; phylum Streptophyta; class Magnoliopsida; order Rosales; family Rosaceae; genus Geum; species Geum urbanum. The sequence continues at coordinate 49,482,861 of OX327001.1, read as the reverse complement.
TCTTCGTAGTCTAAGTGATTATTTATTTATTTTTTAATTAAAAATTGAATTTAAAGTAAAATATTAATAATTTAATTAAAATGCTAAATTCTCATTTAAATATTAATAAATTAAGGGAAAATAGCTTAAATGGTCATCAATCTTTGCCCAAAACTACAGTTTGGTCACTATCGAATGTCATATATCAAAATGGTCACTCCTTATAATGTTTCATCATCAATTTGGTCATTCGAGCTCAAACGTCTGTTAATTATAGAATATTCGAAGAATATTCCGTTTCTTGCCAGGGGTAATTGTGTCACTCAGGTCTCTTATGGGCTATCATATTTTTGACCACATGAGTATTTCAAAATTCAACAGTTTGATTCTGGATTTTTGAAAAGGGTTCCCGAATCCGAGTCCCTTCAAACAAAATTGTAGCAGTGGGAAAGGATTTCGTGAACATGGCCTCCTCGACCTAACCCCTCAGTCGGTCCCTGTGCTCCTCGAGCGCCCCTAGATGTTGACAAGTTGATTAAGTGCGCAAGTGTAGATCAGATATACGGTGCTGTCGGAGTTGCTCGATTTGGACCACGAAAACGGCATCAAGAACTGCTGCTCGGTGTGCTCGTTCGATCTAGTCTAGGTCGCAGCTGTATGACGAGGTTTCGCAAGATCGGGATGGTCGAGATCGGAGAGGATACGCCGCCGGGCGAAGATCGCGCTTAGTCTGTTCGAGACCGACCGCTGCCACTACTGCTCGGACCAGATAAGAAAGTGCTGCTTCGCGGTGGTTGGCACTCAATTTTCCGCTGCTGGTGCATGGTTGTCTTCGCACGGTCTGGATCTCGCTTGATCGGAACGACGGACCTCCTCCGCTGGATGTCGATCCCTCTCTCTCTCTCTGTGTTCCCCGACGAAAATTTGAAAACTGATTTTGTCTATTGGTTTCTGTTGGTGAAAGACAATATAGAGAGAAAGAGTGATTGAGATGAAATAGAAGAGCAAAAGGAGCTGTGACACAATTACCCATGGCAAGAAACGGAATATTCTTCGAATATTCTATAATTAACAGATGTTTGAGCTCGAATGACCAAATTGATGATGAAACATTATAAGGAGTGACCATTTTGATATATTACATTCGATAGTGACCAAACTGTCGTTTTGGGCAAAGATTGATGACCATTTAAGTTATTTTCCCATAAATTAATTAAAATACTAAGGAGAGCGGAGTCGCCGGAGGGAGGGAGTCGCCAGAGAGAGGAGTCGCTGGAGGGAGGGGATCGCCGGATTTTGGGTCGCCGGAAAGTTGCCGGATTTTTGAGAGAGAGTGAGAGTGAGAGAGAGAATAGGAGGAATTAAAATACTAAGGAGAGCGGAGTTGCCGGAGGGAGGAAGTTGCCGGAGAGGGGAGTTGCAAGAAGGAGGAATTCGAAGTCGTCAAAGAGGGGAGTCACTGGAGGGAGGAAGTCGCCAGATTTTTGGTCGCCGGAAAGTTGCCGGATTTTTGAGAGAGAGTGAGAGTGAGAGAGAGGAGAGGAGGAATTGAGAATGGGATGAGGAAAAATGATCGGATAGGTCCTTTATATAAAGTTTCACTTAGACCACAGAGGTATTTTTTCCGTCGTCTAAGTGCATTTAGACGACGGAAACAACCATTTCCGTAGTCTAAGTGAAAATTTTGAATTTTTGGAACCAGCGCCCAATTAATTTGGCGGGTGGGAGTTAACCGCCCTAATTTTGGGGAGCGTTTCAAATTTCACTTAGACCACAGAAATAGGCATCTCCGTCGTCCAGGTGAAATTTGAACAGTTCCCCAAATATTTGGCTGTGAAAATTGAACCGCCATCTTTTTCAACCTAGACGACGGAAAAGACCATCTTTGTCGTCCAGGTGATCGCCTAGAATACAGAGATGATCTTTTTTCATCGTCCAAGTGGTCACCTGGACGACGGAGATGTCCATCTCCGTGGTCCAGGTGAAATAGTCGTAAAATTAATTTTTATAAATAATTCGCAAGGAAGTTTCCGATCTGTCATTCGAATGAAATAGTCATAAAATATCGATTAACGAATAGTATATATAAACAATTGAATTTAAGAAGACGAATAATCTTACGTCTTTAAACTTGTTAAATATCTACTAATGTGTATAACTTAAGTGTTATTAAGTATAGGCTCATTGCATATCAATATTAACGAAATTGAATTTGGACAAAATAACCGTTGGATACATTCGCCATAAGACAATATATACATAGAATAATTTTCACAAAATAGTAAGTTCGTTAAGAGTTTCATCAGCACAGTCAACCGTAAAACCGAAATTTTGACAAACCGGAAACGTGGATACATGAAAATCTGTAAGTCTTATTTTGGAACCGTCGACGCTCACACTCCAAGCATTGTTTACTCTATGGTCTTGACGAAAAGAATATGTATTGGGACATGGTCTAGATGGTCATTGTCTTAGATGAAATTACGAAATTTTCGCTTAGACGGCGCAAAGATACGTTTGCATCGTCCAAGTACTCACTTAGACGATGCAAACGAGCATTTGCGTCGTCTAAGTGAAAAGTCAGGGTTTAGGGTTAAGGGCCTTAGGGTTTAGGGTTTAAGGTTAAAGTACTTAGACGACGGAGAAGTCTTTTTCCTTCATCCAAGTGGATACATGGACGAAGGACCTAGACGCCGTCGTCCAAGTGGCCACTGAGACCATGGCGTGTTGATCCGTTGTCCAAGTGGCCACTTGGACGACGGAAAAAGACTTCTCCGTCGTCTAAGAAGCACTTGGACGACGGAATCAATTTCCGTCGTCTAAATGTCACTTAGACCACGGAACCGTAAAGGTTTACGGTTCCGTGGTCTAGGTGCGTTTTTCTTGTACACTACAAGAAAACTGCACCTAGACCACGAACCATTTCCGTCGTCTAGGTGACGTTTTCCGTCGTCTAAGTACTTGGACGACGGAATCTCCGTCGTCCAAGGTCCGTGCTCCAAGTGCTGTCGTCCAAGCACCTGGACGACGGAGATTTAGTGATCCGTCGTCCAAGTTCACTTGGACCTCGGACATTATCCGTGGCCCAGGTAGCCACTTGGACGACGGAAACACTAATTCTCCGTCGTCCAGGTGTCTACCTGGGCCACGGACATTGCTCGTCTGTCCGTGGCCCAGGTGTTCACCTGGACGACGGAGAATTAGTGTTTCCGTCGTCCAAGTGCATACATGGGCCACGGATAATGGTAGCTTATCCGTGGCCCAGGTGTTCACCTGGACGACGGAAACACTAATTCTCCGTCGTCCAGGTGAACACCTGGGCCACTGAGAACGACAGGGTTTAGGGTTTAGGGGTTAGGGGTTTAGGGTTAGGTTTAGGGTTTCACCTGGACGACGAAAAACGTAATCTCCGTCGTCCAAGTGAATATTTAATTTTTTTAAAAAAATAAATTGAAATTAAAAATTATTAATTTAATTTATTATTATTTTAATTTAAATAATGAAAAATGCTAAAATTAAATAAATAAACTATATTTTGAATATTAATTAATTAATAACTTAATTATTAAATAATCAAAGTAAATTAATTTGTACATACGAAAAAACTCATAAATTAAAAATTAAAATATTGTTCGGAATGCGGAAAGAAACGAGATAATATACTACTAGCTAGCTAATACACTGGAGGAGCAGATGCGGGGCCGAGTCCTCCGCCTCCAGCCGGGTCGTTGTCGTCGGGGTGTGGGTTCGGAGGAGGTTGACATACTTCTCGATTTTGTTCCATGAGGGCGATGAGTTGGGCTATTTGTGCTTGTTATTGGTCAAGTCTTTGCCGCATTGACTCATTCTCCTCTCGTGCCAGTCGAGCCTCTTGAATGGCTGCTTCGACGGCCGCAGCCTGACTCATTCTCCGCTGCCTCGAACCTCCCGTAGATGATGAGCCGGAGGTCGTCGACAAATCTCGTACCACCCTAGGCCCAAAGTGCCTAACCTCCTTGCCAACTCTACGACCGTAGACCTCATCCGTGATTGCAATTTGGCTCTCTAAGGATAGAGGAGGCAGGTCTTCCGGCGGCACATCTGGGAACGCAAGCTGAGTGTTGGCCAACTCTTCATGCGCACGCTCTATCGCCCTTGCCTACAAAATTATAATTAATTTATTATAATGAAGTCATATTTAAATAATAATTACTATAATTAAAAGCACATATATATATATCACTTACGCCGCATTGACTCGCTTCATTATCGAGCTCTGGCGTCACGTACGCGCTTACGCTAGCATCAAGATAAGGGTGTTTGGAACCCTTATCCTTGTGCTCCTTGGCAATTTGAATGAACTGCTTGGCGCCGGTAGTATGGTGTTTCTCCTTCTTCCCCCGGTTGGCTTTGTTGACACCGGAGAATTTCTGTTACACAACATAATTAAATCATTAAAAAATGAATAACTACAATTTAAATAATTCAATTATCTTAATTGAAATAAAAAAATTAAATTAATACCTTAAATTGTTCATCGGCAAAGTGGTTACACAACCATTCTCACTCATCTTCTCTCTCCCCTTACAGCTCTACCGGGGGAGGCACGGGACCGACATCTTTGAAGTACTTATGGAGCCTGTACTTCCAATCATTGTAGATGGAGTTGGCGGTTTGATTGATATGCCTCAACATAGCCGGTGTCGGATCCACGTCAAATTGTTCCTATCAAAAATAAATAGAAAATTATAATCGTATATATTATGAAATTTTAGGCCGAGATTAACAATATTATATAATAACTAAATTGAACGTATTACGTACCGAAAGATCTTTGAAGACTTTCGCCTTCTCATGATCCGGCGCCTCCTTCCAAGTAGGGGCAGTGATACGAACCCGGTTACGGATGATTGACCATATCCCATGCGCCGAGACACTTGCTAGCTGAGCTGTGGGAGGGCCACCGGTGAATTCGTCGTACGGCAAGTCGATCTTTTTACCGGTCGCCTTGCAAATACGCTCCGCTTTGCCCCCTTTAACGAGACCCCGAGTCCTTTTCGGTTTCGGGTCAGTGGGGGCCCTCATTTGCCTACGGCGGGCGCTGTACATGATTGATTCGGCGGTCGAGGACGCCTGAGTACTTCCCGTTGAATGGGTACCAGGCGTCGGAGATTGGAAGGGGTCGACGTCATCACCGCTCGAGATGAATGGGGGAGCGGGAATTTCCCCAGAGGGTTGTTGGGCTTTCTTCTTGCCGGATGTCGTCTTTGGCGGAGCCATTTAAACCTAAGAGTACGGGGTTAAAATACCTACTTACCATAATAATTACAACTTAAAAATTTACGCTAATTAATTAAGTACGTTTAAGATTTAAATAGAGTACACTAGCTTGGCATTTTCGGTCGTTCAATGGACGTGCGACCCGCGCGATAAAGTGTAAATTTTCAATTAATCAGCCTTGGTTAAATCGAAAAACATGGCCAGTTAGGGATAGAGATAACGCGAGAGGCATGACTAATTTCGACAAAAGTCTTTCTTAGTCCAAATCCTGTCACCAGTCATAACCCGTTTCTAGACACCATGTCCGACATTCGGCCAATTTTTCGAAAATTTACACTCCCTCAAGTCCTTTGCAAACTCCGCCCTCAACCTCGTGTCCATAACTTCACTTAGGTTATGGTGTGCGGTGATGAAATCCACACATCACGAGGGGTTAAGGAGATAAGCAAGGAAAAGAGGCGCAATCTATTCCAAAGAGTGCGACTTAATTACACCAAGCCTATGTACTAAATTTAAATCGAACACGTACTACTAATTAATTTACTAAAAAATACACGTAATTACATGCAATAATTTATTTTCCATTTAGCATGCAATAATTAACCATTTAATTAATTAATAACAATAATTATTTATTTAATTAATTAATAACAATAATTAATTATTTATTTAATTAATAACAACAAATTTACAATTATTCATTTAATTAGGAAACAATAACAATAATTATGATTTAATTAATAAATAACAACAATTAATCATTTATTAAATATTTAATACTAATTACTAAATTAATTTCTACTAATTAATTATATTTAGAATTTAATTAATTAATAAAATGAAAATTATTTAAATAAGGGAAAAATAGAAATTTACCGAATCGGAGTTTTCGGGAATTTCGCCGGAGTTGTGTCGTCGGAGAGGAGGAATCGAACCACGCCGGAGTTGTATCGTCGGAGCGTCGTCGCCGGAGGAGAATATCGCCGGAATGAGATTGAGAGAGAGAGGAGAGGAGAGATGGAGATAATTGTAAGGGATGAGGAAAAGAAGATGAGCCGTACTCTATTTATAGAGTTTCACTTAGACGACGGAGCACTATTCTCCGTCGTCTAAGTGCACCTGGACGACAGAAACAGTGTTATCCGTCGTCCAGGTGGCGGTTTCAAAATTTTGAAACGGCGCGTAATTAAGGGGCGGGACGTTTTGAACCGCCATGGAATTGGACTTAGACGACGGAGAATGAAGTCTCCGTCTTCTAAGTGAAAATTCAAGCGGTCCCAAAAACGGAAGCGGTAAATTGAACCGCCATAATTTTGGACTTGGATGACGGAGATGGTCATTCTCCGTCGTCCAAGTGAAAATTACATGAAAAAAATAAACAAAAAAAAATTGAACCGCCATGATTTTTGAACCTGGACGACGGAGATGGTCATTCTCCGTCGTTCAGGTGAACACCGCCATAATTAATACCGAGTCGTACGTACGTACCCATTGGAAGAAATAATCAGGAAACTTCTTCTTAACCATTTTCTCAATCCACGCCGAACTCTTGTTTTGATTTAACGCCTGAAGCCTCTCCCTGTATGACATCATGTACGGCTCAACTTCGTCACAGTCTCGCAACACTACCCAATGTGCCTCAATAAGTTCTTCCCGTGTTAACGATTCCTTTAATACTCCTCTAAACGGTCGGACGACATTGGTGACGACAGAAAGATTGATGCGGGCACTGCGATCGGAGGCAGTGGGAGGGGGTGGATCTTTGAGGTACCTGTTGCAGTAAGTAACACACTCATGCATTAGGTATGTCTCTGCTATGGAGCCATCCGGGGCCGACCTGTTTTTGACGAATGACTTATACTGTCCAAGCTGTCTACAAAATCAAACGTACATGTACATTACATAAGTACATATAGCTAGCTGGCTAGTATATTTATAATCTCCAGTGGAACAAATTAATTAATTAGTTATACGTACCTTTCTTGAGGATACATCCAAGTGTACTGGACCGGACCAGAAATGAGCACCTGCTCGGGCAGGTGGATCATTAGGTGAATCATGATGTCAAAGAAAGCAGGGGGGAAAATCCTCTCTAGTTTGCAAATGATGTGCACAATTTGTTGTTGCAATTCCACCACATCTGACTTCTTTAATTCTCTGGCGCATAACCTCTGCCACCACCTGCACAATGCCACTATTGGTTCTACGACGTCCCGAGGCAAGTATGGTCGAATTACCACTGGAATAAGACGTTGCAGCATAACGTGATAGTCATGTGTCTTTAGACCAACAAACTTGTGTTGCACCTCGTCCACTGCTCCAGTTATAGTAGATGCATACGTAGCCGGATAACGAACGCCCTTAAACTAGTGAAATACATAACGTCTAAGCGTCGGCTTCACTGTGTAAGGTGCATCTGGCATCTTGTTGTACACACATTTCCTATCCCTCCTCAACCACAAGGGACGACGTAGATTCATTGATTCCAAATCTTTGCGCGCTTTGGGAGTATCTTTAGTCTTGAACTTAATACCGAGAATTGTTCCGACCACGCTGTTGCACACATTCTTTTCTATGTGCATCGCGTCCAAGTTGTTCCTCAGCTTCAACTTCGACCAGTAAGGGAGTTCAAAGAATATACTCTTGTGATCCCAATAGCTCAGATCATGTGAAGGAATTGGATTGCATTTCTTTACATCCGCGTCATTGCTCAACACACCAAAGTCGAAATAGCTCAACCTCTCTAAAATCTCTTGGCCCGACCAACTACGGGGTTTAGGATTATTCTCTACCGTACCGTTGAAATGAGCTTCATCCTGTCGCCACGGGTGGTCGTGAGGAAGCCATCTACGGTGACCCAAGTAACACACCTTCCCCGCGTGCCAACTAGAGTTCACGTCGTCCAAACATATAGGACATCCATTATATCCTTTTGTCCTGCAGGCTGCCAATATCCCATAAGCTGGAAAATCGCTGATCCTCCACATTACGGCAGCCCTCATCGTGAACATCGTGTCAGTGAATTTGTCGTAAGTTGGGACTCCATTTTCCCACAACAGTTTCAGCTCGTCGATCAAAGGTCTGAGGTAGACATCTAAGCACTTCGATGAAGATTTAGGACCTGGAATTAATACGGTAAGGAAATTAAATTCCTTGTTCATGCACATCCACGGAGGCAAGTTGTACGGCATCAGAATAACTGGCCAAGTGCTGACGGCGGAGCTATTACTTCCCCAAGGATTGAATCCGTCTGTAGATAGGCCGAGTCTAACATTTCTAACCTCTGAAGCAAAGTCTCCAAATTCTCTGTCGAAATGTTTGAAACCCTCCCCATCCGCGGCGTGTCGCAGGACATCGTCATCTATTCGCTTTTCTGCGTACCATCACATCGCCTCTGCTGTCTGTAGAGACATGTACAGGCGCTGCAATCTGGGAATCAAGGGAAAATATCGAACAACTTTCACAGGAATTCTCTTTTTCGAACTCTTCCTATTCAACTGGAATCTGCACTGGCCACATACGGGACAATAGTCCAACTCTTTATACTCTTTGTAAAATAGCACACAATCATTCGGACATGCGTCAATTATCCTGTACTTTAGGCCGAGGCTGCTCAGGATATTTCTAACCTTATAATGAGATTTAGGAAGATTGTGATCATCAGGAAGTAACTTACATATTTGCTGCTGAATTTCGTCAAAAGCACTCACTGACATTTTGTGCTTCACTTTTATCTTCATTTGCTCCATCACATATTGCAACACATTCTCTCGACATCCAGGGAACATCGGGGTCTGCGCTTCAAGTAGTATCCGGTTGTACTTTTCCATCTCACTGGTGTCAGTGGCCAAGCTAGCTGCGGGGAATGTGTCATCATGCTCATAAGTGGTACTGTAACCTCCATCTTGGTGTTGGTGTCCACCATGACTACATCCCGGAAACGCATCATGGACCAAATCTGCAGTTGGGTTGCAAGCTGGGGGTCCGGCACCACTGCCGCTGGATGAGGCACCATGGTAACTGTACCCTGAGCTGAAGTCTGCTGCGCTGAACTCTACTGCTTCACCATGCTCGCTCCATGTAGTGTAACTCCACATCATACCATTTTCGTACAGGTGTTGCACCATAACATTAACCTCCGCATACTGACAATTAAGACATTTCTGACACGGACACCTGAAACGTTTCTTTCCCTGACCATGTTCTATCGCAAAATTCACAAATTCGCTAATTCCATCCATATACCAGACATCACATCTATTCTTCAACTTCATCCAACTCTTGTCCATACTGCTACAAAATATTATAATTAATTAATTATTACATATATATATATATTTGTCAATTAATTTACGCGTAATTATACGTACGTACTCGATCTACATCGATCCATCAATTACGTACGTACGTAATTTAATCGATCTGTACATATATATATATATAGCTAACATCAGCTAACATCCTTGCATGTATATATGTACGTACGTTTTCACTAAATATATATTAATTAATTAATTAAGCAAATTTTAACTGCGTACGTATACGTACCTGCTGGCCTTCTCGATATCTGTACGTTAATTAAGCTAACTAGCTAGTCAGCGGAGATCCCTTATCGATCCTGATTCTTCTCGGCCTCCCTAGCTAGCGCTTCTAGCTAGCTAGCTCCCTAGCTTCTCCTTCTCCCTTCTCCTTCAATTCTTCTTCAAATGGAATGAATAGATCGAGGCCAGGAATGAATTCGATCAACTTATATAATGCTTCACTTAGACGACGGAGGTGTCGGTACGTCGTCTAAGTGGAAGCACGTTTCGTATACTCGGACGACGACGTGTCGGTCCGTTGTCCAGGTAATCACCTGGACGACGGAGAATACCATCTCCGTCGTCCAGGTGATTACCTGGACGACGGAGAAGACTCCGAGGTCCAGGTTATCCCCTGGACGACGAAAAATACAATCTCCGTCGTCCAGGTGACCACCTGGAGGACGGAGAAGACTCCGTGGTCCAGCTGACCACCTGGACGACGGAGATGGTATTCTCCGTCGTCCAAGTGGTACTTGGACGACGGAGTCATTTCCGTCGTCCAGGTGTCACTTGGACCACGGAACAATTATGTTTCCGTGGTCTAAGTGATGTTTTCTTGTAGTGGTAGTGAGGCTAAGACTTTTACCAAGTTCATGTATGCCTGCTTGATAGTTCTTGCCATGATGAGAAAATTTACCAGTAAAAAGGAGATTGTTCGTCCGGCAGTTACAAGGTTTGCCACTTCTTATCTCACTCTTCAAAATTTATACAAACAAAAGCAAGCACATACGAACATGTTTGCTTCTCAAGAATGGCGAGATTGTCCAATTTCAAAAGAAGTTGAAGGAATTAGTGCAAGGAAATTGGTATTGAATGATAATAGATTTTGGAACTATGTTGTCTATAGTATCAAGAGTATTTTTCCACTTGTTTGTGTTCTTCGAGAGGTTGATTCGGTAGTGAGACCGTCCATGGGGTATATATATGAGTTGATGGATGCCGCAAAAGAAAAGATTATTATTTGAATCCTTAATTCCGATATGAAGAAAATTTTGTTGATAAGGAGGAAATAAAAAAGGGTTTGGAAGAGTGCGTAGATAGGATGTTAGTTGGTGATAGCTGTATCCAAGTGGAGTTGCAATTGGACTTGTATGAGCGCAAACTTGGTCGATTTGGTAGTGAAATGGCTTTGACCACTGGAAAAATGCGATCACCGGGTTAGTAAACTAACTAAACTTGCATATATCCTAATTTTGATTCTTATTTTGTCATTAGTTTATTTTAATGCACTATTTTATTATTACATTATTTTGTATTAATCTAAGATTTTTTATGCTCTTAGTTTTTTGGTGGGAAAAATATGGGACCGGAACACCTGAGTTGATGAAATTCGCTATTCGAGTGCTTTCTCTTACTTGTGGTGCATCAGGAATATAAGAAGAAATAGCTTGATGATAGACCCTCTCATTGTGGATGAAATAGCATCGGATGATGAATGGATAGCCAAAAGAGAGGATCCGGTTCTTCCCACCAATCATAATTGACTTGAGGAAGGAATGTATGATAATGAATTTGATGTTGACGTGGTAAAAAAGGTGTCAGGTGAGCCATATAATAGTTGGCTAGATACAGAGTCAGGTGAGCCCATCCGTGAGCTTACCCCTCCTCGTGAGAACACTTTGCCGCCGGCTCCACGTGATCCTACTCCTCGTAGTTCTTCTTCTTGTGATGTGAATGAGCGTATTGTCAACCTCAAGTGTAAAAATTCAGGGGAATCAACTTCAAGTAATAAACAAATATCTAATCAAGTGGCGTCGTCAAGTAAGTATGCAACTATTTAAACTTGTATGAAATTTGTTTAAGCTTAGCATTATAATTGATTCATTTCTCTATATCTTTTTTTCTTTCTCATTTATAGGTAGCTAAAAAAGGTCTTCAAGAAAATTCATGCTTTTGAATGAGAATGTAGATGAAGACTTTGAGAGATACAGTCTACTAGATGAGAATAATCTATTGTTGAATGAACTTAATCATTATGGTGAGAGTGATGGAGATGGTGATAGTGATGAAGATGGTGATAATGATGATCATAGTGATGGTGATGATAGCCTAAATGGTGACATTCTACTTGATGAAGATGATTATTTTGAAGGTTGAAGTTGATTTCATGTTTATGTTTAAGTTTGATATTTTGAATTGTTATTATAAGACTTAGAAACTTTATGTATGTTTAGCACTTTGAAGGCTTATGTTTGAGAATTGAGAGGCTTGAAATCTTAAAAATGTCTAAATTTGATTATTTGAGACTTAGAATGTTAATTTGTATTGAATTTATGAGTATTATTTTTTTCAAAAAACATAAATTTTTTTGCGCGTTTCATGTCAAAACTATCACGTATGTGAAGCTATGTGAAGGAAATCGCGTCGCGTCCGTGTTTATATTTTAAAACATTGATCTGGAGAACGATGTTGATTCTTTCAGGAGTAAAAGTTGAAATCTGATGGTGACGTAGCAGAAGCGTCTCAAGACGTCGCAGAAGCTCCTGAAAGCATCGGAGTAAGGTGACTCTGATGGCAAGGGCCGGGAGGTTGAGAGGAATTAGTGCATGCGGCTCTTGGGCATGCAGATGCGGGAAAAGGAGAATGTAGACATTTCCATGCTTGAGGCTAGCTTGCGGTTGGTGTCAGCTCCGGAGGCTGGGGAGGAACGGAGGGCTGGGTTCGGTTACCAACCGACGAGTTTTTTGTCAGAATTTTCAACTGAACCGAGTTGCTCGGTTACCATATATCTCAGCCAATACCGAGCCGTGAAACTCGGTAACCGATAAATCGGTTTCAGCTGTTTGGTTTCAATATAAATCGAATCTCTGATAATCAACAATAAGGTGTCTGTGGTAATGGTCAGAAGAGCAGGAGAAACAAGATATGTAGAAAAAATCAAAAAAATAATCCAGATGTATCTAGATCTAGAGATCTAGAGTAGTTATGGATCGAGAAAAAAAGAAAGAGAGAAGGAAGAGTTATGGGTATTCACAAATCTCAGGTTTCATTCCATAGTTAGCTTGAGAGAATGAAATAATCTATTTGATTTGTGGTTTGGGTTTATAGATGGAGAAAGAACGATACTAACGGTCAGAAATCTCAGGTTTAATTCCATAGTTAACTTGAGAGAATGAAATAATCTATTTGATTTGTGGTTTGGGTTTATAGATGGAGGAAGAACGATACTGACGAAAATAGATGCATGATGACAGCTAGCAAACTTCAAATAGGATACAGTTGTATTAAATAAAGAAAGTTGTATGAATATAACAATAAAAAAATAGTGTGGTCCAGCGGTTAAGGTATTTGTTGTTTGAGAGGGTGAGGTTCGATACCCAATTTCAGTGAGTTTGTTTTCCCTAATTAATGAATATTAGTTGCTTTCAACGAAAACGTGCGTCATTGATCCAACTCCTAGATCAAAGGGTGGAACTGGCATGAGTGACCGGATTTTTAGCTAATCCTTTTCCTAAAATTATTCACAAAAACGTACACGTGTAAATCGAATTTGGAACATCATACAGTGACACACCATAATAACATCCACCTCCAATGAGACCCGCTCTCACTTGCGCCCTCAAATTTCCATTCCGAGAGAGAGAGAGAGAGAGTAGTTTTTTTCCAAAAAATTTACACGTGTCAACACAACATGATTATTAAAGTCTCAAGCCAACGAGTTTACGATAAATTTGTACATATACCCGGCTAAATCACCTACATACGTGCTTAGGCGACTTCAATTACATGTTATAATATGTCTCACCGCCACCGCAACAGGGACCACCGCCAGGAAGGCTCCAACTTCGATGACCAAACCCGCCCGATATCCGATCAGGATAACGCACACGCGCCACTACCGATACCGGTTAGACAACACCCAACAGAAGAACATACACACCAAGTCCCACATCGAAAGCAAGAAGACAGCCCAACCTCCAACCACCAATATATACCGGTCAACTGAACATTAAATGGTACGCCCTCCTAACTGACTATACCGTTATTCTGTCCAATCTCGATATCGATTCTGACTTAGGCATCGGAGGGTTGAAGGCGGGCCACCCCGTCTCTCCTTAACCATTGTTGATCTTAGCAGTATCGAGATCGCTGTGGAATACCGACATCAATCCTATATCGATATCGCCCGACATCAAACACAAACCGATATCGCTCAACCTTGATCATCCGCGATCTCCTTCCGTTCCTGACCTCGTTCAATACCCGATATCCATACCGCAGACACTAAACGTTAACATTTGCTCATATCTTGAATACGCCGTTATTCTTGGTTTGAACATTGGCGCCGTCTGTGGGAAAGCACACAAGAAATTTTTTTTTCAAACCACGAAACTCTCGGCAAGCGACGAGCATGGACACCAGCCTGACACTGGGAATATCACCCGGTACCAAACAACGGGAAACCCATCACGATAGCGAACACGACTATCAGACGTTCCAGCGGCCAGGTAAACGCCACGTAAGCATTACACGTAACCATATCGCCGACATGCAACGCCGATACGAGGCGGCCATGGAAAGATGCGTAGAGCTCGAAAAGGCCAGGGCCTTCAAGCACCAGCGATACATTGGGGCATCCGCGGGGATGAGAACCACGGAACACATGGGGGCTAACCCAGGCCTGTTATCAGAGGCACCCCCCCCCCCCACCCCAATCCAACAGCCGAGAGCCAGAATCGCCCGAAAGCGATCACGAACTGCAAGACGCTGACAGGCCAGAACCAAATGACTTCACCCATTCACCGGTATCACCGCCCCCACACGTCAACAATAGAACGAATGTAGGCGACCCACTCAGCGGGCAGATGGCGGCACGAGTAGCCGACCTCGAAGTAGTGATACGACGGTTATCACAACCGGAACCCAGTTACCTCGACCGCACACTCCCAGCAGTACGCAAAGAACCATTCTTGAGCGACATTATGCGCCGAGGACGACATCCATTGGCAAAAATCAAGTTAGAGCGATATAAGGGAAAAACAGACCCATCCCTCCACATCGACGTTTTCACATCAGCAACAACCGGCAGGGGCTACGACGACGCCACAAGCTGTTACCTATTCATGGAGAGCCTAACGGGCGAAGCGCTCAGTTGGCTCTTTAGCATCCCGCCAAAATCCATAAAATATTTCCCAGAACTCATTAAATCTTTTTTAAAGAGATACATTACATCGGCAAGTTGCTCACTAACTTACAATCAATTGCAGGCTATAAAACAGGAACCCGCGGAAGGACTATCCACATTCATTTCTCGCTGGAACACCGCCATCACCAACTGTCGCGGCATATTCAGCGACTCGGCCTTCTGCGTACTCAGAAACGCCTTACAGCCAGGATCGCTGACATGGAAGCTCAACGAGAATCCAGCTACCACATACGCCGACCTACTAGACCGCGTGACATCTCACGCCCAACTGGAACTACAAACTTTCGGCTCCAATCCCACGACAACGCAACAGGTAAACACATTCACTACAAACATACAGGAAGCGCTCCCCGCCCACGACCGATCACGGGTAACCCCACCCAGAAATAAGGGAAGATCACAGGACCAGGACCAACGGCAATGGCGACAAGGCGGACAACGGCACAACACCGGAAGGCACAATTACGCCAACAACGGCAAAGGTTACGCCAGCAGCGGGAAAAGACAACGAGAGGAGAAAACAAACTACACCACCCCGCTACCACAACCGGTGTTCAGCGTACTAAACGCCAAATACGCCGATATCCTCACGGCCCACCCAGAACTATTCACACTACCCAAAAAGTCATTCCAAGCAACAGATTACAGGAACACGGGGAGATGGTGCGACTTCCACCAAAACGAATCCCACGACACAGAAAGATGTCACGAAGTAAAGAAGGCAGTACATGCACAGCTGGAGAAAGGAAACCTAGCGACATTCAGGACAGGGCACAACGCTCAACCGGAACGCTCGATAACAAACATCAATAGCGTCAGAAGAATCAATGCAATCACGGGCGGCAAGTCCAAAACAAAACGAAGGAACGAACGAGCGATATGTAACCTACGACAGGGACCAGCAAAGGCCGCCAGGACCAGATGGGGATCAATAACATTCTACGAATCAGAAGAACAGGAGAGACCGCCGGTATCTGAAGACTACCCCTTCCTAGTGGACGCCGTGATCGACCTATGCAGCGTCGGACGATGCCTCGTAGACACAGGTTCATCAGTCAACGTCATATTCCGGCCGGCGTACGAGGCACTTGAGCGACTTCCATCTAAACTGAAAAGGGACCACCACCCACTAGTAAGCTTCAACGGCGACCAAATACAACCACTGGGAAGCGACTACCTCAGAATCGCGCTGGGACAAGAGGGCTGCAGCGCCGAGACACACATCAAATTCCTAGTTGTCGACGCCCCATCATTCTACAACGCCATCATCGGGGGTATAAATGCCATCGTATCACAACGAATGCTAATAATGAAATTTCCAACGACCGGGGGAGTATGCACCGTCAGGGGAACGACGCCCACTCTACCAGGATCCCCCGAACACGCCAGCTACCCGGCAAGAGAGGTATGCGCACTAAAAGGAAATAGACTTCACGAGGTTCCCCAAGATCCACGGACGGAATCGCTAACGGCCCGCCCATCAGCCGAGACAGCCACAAAACCAATCTCCATCTCGGACGAACACCCCGAGTGAACCATCAAAATCGGGACCAACCTGGACCCAACAATCGAGACCGCCCTTATCAACATACTCAGGGAATGCGGTACCGTATTCGCATGGTCATACGCCGACATGCCAGGAATAGCAACGGACATCGTCTCACACAAGCTAAATATCTCACCCGACGCCATCCCAAAGAAACAAAAGCGGCGAGCGTACAACGAAGAACAATACGGCGCCATGCGAGAAGAGGTAACCAGGCTACTCGACATAGGATTCATCAGAAAGATCCACTACCCGAAATGGGTCTCAAACGTCGTCATGGTCAAAAAAAGCAACCACAAATGGAGAATGTGCGTAGACTACACCGACGTCAACAAGGCATGTCCAAAAGATTCATTCCCATTACCACAGATCCACCAACTCGTAGACGCCACCAGCGGCCACGAACTCTTGTCAACAATGGATTGCTACTCCGGGTACAACCAAATCAAAATGAACCTGGCTGACAGCGAAGCAACATGTTTCATCACCGACCGAGGGCTATACTGCTACAACGTCATGCCTTTAGGAATGAAAAACGCCGGAGCAACGTACCAAAGATTCATGACGGAGCTGCTCGCACCACTGGACAACGACATTGTCGCAGTCTACGTGGACGACCTAATTGTCAAAAGCCGACGCCGGGAGGACCACGTAAGAAACCTCAAGACAGTGCTAGACACGCTCATCAGCAGCGGCATGAGGCTCAACCCGGCAAAATGTATCTTTGGGGTAACAACAACGAAATTCCTGGGATACATGGTGAGCCAACGCGGGATCGAGGCTAACCCGGGAAAAGTACAGGCCGTCCTCGACACAACTCGCCCAATAACCAAAAAGGAGCTTCAAGCGCTAACGGGAAAGCTAGCATCACTGGCCCGGTTCATAGCACGATATACAGACAAATGCGGGCCGTTCTTCAAAGCAATCAGACTTACCAAAAAGAAGGCAGTAGAATGGACCGACGAGTGCGAATCGGCGCTAACCGCCATCAAGCAATATCTCGCCCACATCCCTTTCCTCTACGCACCAGTTCCGGGCGAGATCTTATACATCTACCTCGCCACCTCGCTCACCGCCGTAAGCTCAGCCCTAGTTAGACGGGATACCGACACCGAGTTACCAGTATTCTTCACCGGAAAAGGATTGGAAAATGCAGAGGCAAAATACCCAGCACTCGAGCAACTGGCCCCAGCGCTAATAACGGCGGCGAGACGCCTGCGACCGTACTTCCAATCCCACACTATACACGTCCTAACGGACCAACCACTACGCCAAGTACTGGCTAGCCCCGACCACTCCGGAAGATTAACCAAATGGGCGATAGAACTCAGCAAGTTCGACATCGAGTACAAACCACGAGGAGCAATAAATGGGCAGGCAATAGCAGATTTCATAGCAGAACTGACACCGACAATTACCGACCAACAACAACCAGCGCCCAGCACATCGCCCACAACCCAGGTGACAACACCGTCGTACTGGAACTTATACGTTGACGGATCCAAAACGGCCATAGCAGCAGGGGCGGGGGCAATCCTAACCGGTCCCGGCAAAACATACGCCGAGTACGCCCTACGATTTACATTCCCGGCATCCAACAACGAGGCCGAATATGAAGCCCTAATTGCCGGTCTACAACTCGCCCTGGACACAGGGGCCAGGGACGTTAATATACTCAGCGACTCCCAACTAACGGTCAATCACGTAACCGGGGAATTCGAGGCACGCGGGACACAGATGTCGGCATACCTAGGATACGTAAAGGCGCTACTGGGAAAATTCTCCTTCTACAACATAACGCACATCCCAAGAGAGCAGAACAAGAGGGCTGACGCCCTGGCAAGGCTAGCAACCGCCCCAGCAATCGCGGCAAGGGGACACACAATGGTAGAAACACTAGAACGACCAAGCATATCCAAAAGCTTTCAGGAAATATTCACAATAACCACAGCGGTTCCACCAGCAACACCAGAGGAAGACTGGCGAACAGGCTTAACCAAATACCTCACAGATGGAACAACGCCAACCGATTGAACAGAGGCAAGACAACTCGCCCAAAGAGCGGCATACTACAGCATACAAAACGGCCAACTGTACATGAACAAAAGGGGATTCCCAATGCTTAAGTGTGTCACGCAAACGGAAGGCAGGAGCATGCTAAAAAACCTCCACGACTGCGAGTACGACAACCACGGCGGACCAAATAACATCATACACAAACTACTCCGATATGGATTCTACTACCGAGGGATGCGACATGACGCAAGAAATATCGTCGACCAGTGCCAGGCCTGCGCCCAACACGCACACCGGATACACGCCCCGGCAGCGCCAATGTCCATCATCGTCAGCCCTATACCGTTCGCACAATGGGGACTCGACCTAATCGGGCCACTAAAGGCATCTTCCGGCCAATTCAAGTACATCATCGTCTGCATAGACTACCATACGAAATACATCGAAGCCAGGCCGCTCGTCCTCATCACCACGAAAAAAGTCATCAATTTCCTCTGGAAGGACATATATTGCCGGTACGGAGCCCCACTAACGATAGTCACCGACAACGGGAAACAATTCAACAACGACGAGATGAAGAGGTTCACCGGGAACTTAGGAACTCGCCTGGTATTCGCATCGGTATACTACCCTCAGACAAACAGACAAGTAGAAGCGGCAAACAAAAAAATAAAGAACGGCCTGAAAAGGAGAATGGAGGACTACAACCACAAATGGGCAGAAAGCCTTTACGAGGTTCTCTGGGCGATACGAACAACGCCAACGGAGGCAACTGGGGACTCGCCGTTCTCACTGGTATACGGCGCCGAGGCCGTCTTACCATTAGAAATCACACACCGAAGCCCGAGACTCGAGGGATACGACCAGGACACCAACGAGCACGGCCTAAACATGGCCAACATACTCCGAGAAGAAAGGCAGGACGATACCGTTATCGCACTCTCGGCAAACAAGCAACTAGTCGCCTGACATTACAACAGACGGGTAAAAGCACGGAAGCTCCACGTGGGCGATATGGTCTGGAGAGAGGTCATCCCCAAACCCAAAGGCCTAGCACCAACGTGGGAGGGCCCTTTTAAAATCACCGAGAGCATCACACCAACCACGTTCATCCTCCAAGACAAGAGCGGCCTAAGGATACCACGCACGTGGAATACAGAACACCTCCGATATTGCCACCAGTAGGACAAAGTTCCACGCAACAACATGGTCGGGACATCCAATCGATCAACACCATCACACCGGGGACTCATCTCGCTCGGTCATCCGGCACCGCCACCGATGAAACAAAAATTCTTCAGACCTTTGTCGTTTGACTATATCGCGTTCCCAGACCCCGACAATTGTAAAGCAAAGAAAGCATAGTAAAAGCCCAGCGAGGCACAAGTGGAGTAGCCAAATTGGTGAACCACTATAAAACACTTGTCTCATTTACCTACGAGTTGACAGGATACTTGACTATTTTTGATAAAAATACCAAACACTATATCACTCTCAGGCGTTATTAAAGACACCGGTCACCCCAAACACTTAGAATCCACAAACAGACAAACGAATTTTTTCCAGACCTTTCATCGTTGGCAATACCGAACAACACTTGGAAAAAATCTCATTTCATTCAAAAGCCATCACGGCAGGGATACAAAGTTCAAACACGCCTACACTAAGCAAAGGGAAAACGATAAAACTACAAGGTAAAAGATGTCCGAGCTTCACAACAGGTCTGCAGCACCATCTTCAAGAAACCGCTCCCGATACAAGCCGGCCAGCCTCTCACTCCGTGCCTGAGAAAAAAGTTCAACGTCACGAATGTGACGAGTTAGAGGAGTCGACGGAGACGCACTAGGCGTTAAAGGATGAAAGCCATCAGGGGTCATACCTTGGGAAACATTCGACCTCTGCCGCTCTTCCTCATCAGCCTTCTCCTCCTTAACCTTCATAAAGGCTTTAACATTGGCCTCACGCTTCAAACGACGCTCCTCGGTAATACGCTTCAGGTCAACGTCATACTTCTCGTTCACCCAACCGTTATCGAAGAAGCGCTTCTGAGTCTGCTGCAGGCCGTCAGTCGAAGCTTTCTAAACAACACCATCAAACTCAGGGCTGGCCTTGAAATCATCCACGGCATCGATCAGCTCCTGCTCACGCCGATCATCCAACTCCTTCACCTGGCCCTCAGCAACGGCCAGAAGAGCCTTCAGATCTTCAGCCCGCTGACGCTCCTCCTTAACTTCCAGCTCGAGCTGACGACCCCGGACATAGGAAGCATTCAGGCACTCATCAGCGAGCTTCTTCTCGCCCTCCAAAACCTCGTACTTCTGCTGCAAGGACTGCCACTCCTCACTCGCTTTCACGAGTTGCTCATCCCTCACCGACAGGAGGCCATTGACACGAGCCAGCTCCTCGGACGACGCCACCAAGGTGTGGCGTTGATGACACATAAACTGGAGAGAGGCGGCAAAGGACCGTAGACACTGCTCGGCCCCACTCTCGACATTAGCAACCGTAGCCACGTCTGGAGGTAGGAGAGCGAGTATCTCGGCCGAGTACGGCGGTGGTCCTTCCCAGTTGCTTGACCGGGCAATAACGACGCGCCCGTCAACGGCGACGTTGGGATCGCCACGGGGAACATCGCCTAACAAACAATAAGGACCAATATCAGAATCATCAACCTGAAGACAAGTATCCTCCTTATCTAAGTACCAAAGATTATCGGCATCACCTATTTCAGCAGCATCGCCCGTGTCGGCAGCATCATCTCGGGAACCGGGGACTGCAACGGTAACACGGGAGGACTCCTCGTCATCGTGAACGGGGATGGGAGCTTCAGGAATCTCGCCCATCCGCTTCAAACGCTTAAGAGGAGCAACCTCGTCTTCAGACCTCCTCTTCAGACGAGCAGGAGAGCGAGGAGAACTCTCAGGTTGACCGGTCACAACTAGAACAGGAACATGACTCCCCACCGTATCGGTCTGGGACTCCGGAGGAGGAGGCAGGTCCGTCTGCTCCGAGAGAATAACATTCCTCCCAGAACGCACATCCAGGTCGATCACTTTGGCGTTGGCGGCCTCCTCCGCCAATTGGGCGAGAATCTCGTCGATATCACCGTAGGAACTCGACATTTTTCGGTCTCGCTTTTGATTTTTGTAGCCAACTGCAAAACAAAGGCAAAAAAAGATAAGACACCAAGGTACAACAAAAGGCACAAAACAAAAAAAAAACAACAAGCAACACAAACAGGCAAACAAGCAAGCAAAGACGACATACTGGGCGCCTTGGCGAGACCGGTCATCTCCATAATCCGGTAATCAGCAAGCAAATACACACTCTTAAACTTCTCACTGAAACCGCTCTCGATCCTATGACACCGCCGTTTTTCCATAGCGGTCAACGAATACTGACGCGTAACTACAAAAGTAAAACAAGTAAGACAAACATACAAGCGACACACAACGGGAGTCACGTCGATATAGAAGCGTCACCTCGGGATCGAAACCGGGCAGGCACACGGCTGTGGGAGAATGACGACCACCCACTAGCAAAGAAATGCTTACTCCGCCAGTCAGGACACGAACTCGTGAAGTCGGTGAAACCCAGCGAACTCTTTCGTCGCTGACGGAGCGAGAGCGTTCCACCACAACCCTTCTTCGTGGAGTACGCCACATCAAAATAGTAAAGCACCTCGTTCCGAGTAGGATAGTCGAGACCGGCCAGCTTACACAATGTGAACATCGCGCTCAACACTTGAAGCATTAACGGCGACACCTGGCCCACGGCACAACATAGCTCGCCGAAGATGTACTCGTGGAAGGGGTGAAGAGGCAGGCGAAGGCCGTATCGAAGCTGAGCACGATCGACGGCGATAAAACCCTTAGGCGGCCTAGAGAACTGCTCACCAGGAGCCGGGGACTTCAGAGTAACACCGGCACCGATCTGAAACTCGGACCTTACCTTGTCCAACTCCGCCATAGACAACGCCTTGGCAGGCTCATCAACCTCCTGACCATCACTAAGGGTCCACAGGAGAGGCCCGTCGAGCCCATATCGGCGAGAACCAGAGCCGGTGTCGGCGTCGTGGTGAGAAGAAGACATGGCACCTACGAAACAGCCACGGACAATGTCAAAACCTAAACGGTTCGCCAGCCCGCAACTAGTTTCCTAGGCGACATACCACCCCGGCAAAAAAAAAAACAAACAAACAAACGCGAGAAGAAGAAGAAGAAACACAAAAACGAAGAGAAAAACTGTAGAGTCCAACAAAGCAAGGATCAACCAAGAACACCAAGCAACACAGACAACCCAAAACCCAAAAGAAAACCAAAACTCGAATCAACAAAAAAACCACAAAAGATACTAAGCAGCGAGTCCTTACCAGAGGGTGGGGAAGACTGGAAAACCTACGGTGGCGCAGCAACAAGCACGATGGAGACAGGAGGAGAGCAAGAGAATCCGACCAAAAAAAGAGAGAAGTAGTTCAGGAGCAAGAAAAGCAGAAAAGAAAAACGTACAAAACAGCGAACGAGCATATATATAGACAAAACGGCGTGATCGCAACCGTTGGAACAGACACGTCGATCAAGGGGATCCCGGCACGTGTCAACCAGAATTAGAAAGGTCTGGAACGAGAACCGGTACGCACCGTTTCGAGGAGGGCGCGACCTTCGAAAAACAATCATCACGCTTTATGGCTACGACGGGACGTTTGGGAACCCCAAGACGCCCTACTCGGACACATGGCAGCACGACAACAGACAACATTTAATGATAAGCAGAGCAGATACACCAACCACACCGGCCAAGAAAGGCCCATATCGATAACAGAGCGCGCATAGCCAAAAAACGGGCCGATATCGCCCATCACTCTTCATCACCAATATCGCCCATCACTCTTCATCACCAATATCGCTCATCACTCTTCATCACCAATATTGCCCATCACTCTCCATCACCAACATCGCTCCGCACTCAGCATCACTGATAACGGTCTAATCACTCGGCTTCACTAAAAACGATCTAGTTACTCTTCATCACGCTGCATCACTCGTCATTACTGGCCACTAGGAGGAACGGACTCGGGGACTTAAGGGTTACCCAATTCAAACGAGCTCCCCCTACCATAGCGCCCACAAGCAGATAAACCGTCACTCTTCATCACGTTGCATCACTCGTCATTACTGGCCACTAGGAGGAACGGACTCGGGGACTTAAGGGTTACCAATTCAAACGAGCTCCCCCTACCATAGCACCCACAAACAGCGACCCCCCTGGTCGATACAAATGGAAGAGTGCTCAAACAACAAAGATACATAAACACCATTTTTAACGAAGTACTATGGCAGAACGGTGAACTAGCTACTCACCGATCCCGCCCCAAACCGATCAGAATGACACGTACAGGTACATGAGCACCCACAGCCAAGGTGCACAACCCAGGTCGCCAAGTTGGGGGACTGTATGTCATGATACTCGGCTCCTAAACAAAGGTACACATCGCCGCCGAAGCACGTCCTGGTGATCTCGCCGGTATCACTTCTTTTTCAACTCGCCAACCAAGGTTGATCCCCTTGGCTGAGCAAGTTAGGGGACTTGTACATATACCCGGCTAAATCACATACATACGTGCTTATGCGACTTCAATTACATGTTATAATATGTCTCACCGCCACCGCAACAGGGACCACCGCCAGGAAGGCTCCAACTTCGATGACCAAACCCGCCCGATATCTGATCAGGATAACGCACACGCGCCACTACCGATACCGGTTAGACAACACCCAGCAGAAGAACATACACACCAAGTCCCACATCGAAAGCAAGAAGACAGCCCAACCTCCAACCACCAATATATACCGGTCAACTGAACATTAAATGGTACGCACTCCTAACTGACTATACCGTTATTCTGTCCAATCTCGATATCGATTCTGACTTAGGCATCGGAGGGTTGAAGGCGGGCCACCCCGTCTCTCCTTAACCGTTGTTGATCTTAGCAGTATCGAGATCGCTGTGGAATACCGACATCAATCCTATATCGATACCGCCCGACATCAAACACAAACCGATATCGCTCAACCTTGATCATCCGCGATCTCCTTCCGTTCCTGACCTCGTTCAATACCCGATATCCATACCGCAGACACTAAACGTTAACATTTGCTCATATCTTGAATACGCCGTTATTCTTGGTTTGAACTCAAGCCACCAAATCCACATCCTTGCAGGAATCAATATATAGGATTTGTATGAGAAGTTTTCGAACTTGAATCAATATCTGCCAGTTCGGACAAAATTTGTCGATGGCAAGGAAATTATTTTGTATAAATATTGCTCAACAGGAAAGAATAATTCCTATTTCCACAAACAATTGTTGAATGTATCTGATTGTGGCAGAGGCCGAGGAGGGCTCAACCCAAACCCCTCACATCCTACTTGTCCTCGTAATCCGGGTCGCTACTGTCCTCTGCCTTTGGCCATTGAGTACCCCTTGATCATGAAGCATTGGGTTCCATTGCTGGTCTCGTTGATGGACTGCGAGCACGACTCATCATTGGCGAGCTTGGATGGCTATAGCGGATGCAGCGTTGAGTCGTCATCGTTCATGGATTTGCCAACGAGAGAGAATCTGCTAGCCCAACTTCATTATAAGCTCAAATTCAAAGAGACTCTGTGGCTTAGATTTAAAAAATTTAGGGGAAGTGAGAGAGAGAGAGAGAGAGAGAGAGAGAGAGGTTTGACTTCTTTGCACCACCTCTCTCCCCACGTCCAAGTTTTTTTTTAAATCCTAGTCGTTGATTTAGTCTACCAGATCAAAATTGATTGATTATGGGATAAGCTGAGGGCATCAGATCACAATCCTTTCCCAAAACTTCATCCTCTCACCATCTCTGTGGACTGCGCTCCAGCACCGAAAACGTCGTTGTCGATCTTTCTCTCCTCTCTCTGCCCCTCACGCTCAGTTCTTCTCTAGACACTCAGAGTTCCGCAGCCGACGATCTCTCTTCCTCCGGCATCGACCTCATCTCTCTGGCTATCACCTCGTCCCTCTCTCCGTCGTCGAAGACCTCAACGAATGCCACCGCCATCCACCCTCTCACTCTCTCCCCCTTAGGCCTCATCCTCTCTCTTGCTGTCGCCGTGTCGACAACATTGGCTTTGCTGCTCCGATCCCTTTCCTCCTTACGTGAGTTCTGCTACATTCAGGTCAAGCTAGAAAAGAAGGTGGGTCCCATGTTAAGATCCTAGCTAAAGGACAAGGTAAATATATAAAGAAACTAAGAAAATAAGAAAGATAAAAGGTTTTGATATTTGATTGATTGCTTTCCACCACGGAATACAGAGGTTATATATCGGCAATGCAACGGTTTGATAAGTAGCCACAACACTAGTGCCACGTGACAACATCCCAACAGGACTAGTTAAAACCTCCAAAATGGGTGTCCTAACATCCCACCCTCTACTGGGAACTTGACCTCAAGTTCAAGAGTCGTATATCTATTGTAGTATGCAAAATTATCAATCCAAAAATTTTGAACTTCATAATCAACCTGCACTATCTTCATGTAAGCCCCAACTATCAACTGGTGTCACTTCCGAGGTTAGAACCGCACCGTCACTCAGGCAGTCAGTTTAGGAGGATACGAGGTTGTGCGGATTGGACAAACTAGTCAAGCCTGATAGCATTATATAGCTTTTTAAAGGGTGGAATATTTCTAACAGTGATCGTCGCTGTGAAGTTACGGAAATACTGTGTAATGACGTACTTCATATTTAGCGACTGGTGTAAATACTTGTGTTCCCCTTCTAATCTTGAAGAGATTGCAGTAGTCAGAGAATATCCTGATGTTTGTCCTGAAGAATTATTAGGTCTTCCTCCATTACGGCAATTGTTATCATGTATGAGTTTTATTTCCATGTACATGTCTCATTGCGTAGGCGCTGTACCAAATGATTTCATATGTTTGTGTGAAGTCTGTCGGTAGCTGAACTGAGTTATTATGAAGAGCAAGTATCCACCATTTTGTTGTGATGGTTGGTTAGATAATTCGAAATGAGCTTTAGGATTGCTTAAATTTGATTTTCGATCATGTTTCGGTCGATGTAAATTTTGGGTGATGCAGTTTGTTTTACTGAATGTATCTATTGCTATATGAGTATAATAAATCGTGTGTCTCGAGCATATTCAGGCGAATTCATTATCGACTGCATTGATGACATTTTTGTTTAATTTCAGGGATGTACTGCAGCAAGTGAGATACCAGATTCATTATCGATGGCCTTGTGAAAACTCTAGTTGTATATCAGATTTAGTAAGTATAGGTTCTGCTTTGTAGTGCTAGATTTCTCGGCCATGTATTATTAGTAAAGCATGTTGGTGTTAACCCAGATAAGATTGAAGTGGTGCGGAACCAAAGCAGATCAGTGAGCGTAATAAATATTAGAAGCTTTCTAGGTTTGAGCTGGTTACAACTACATTTTGATACAGGATTTTCACGTAAGCTTCCGTGGAAGAGAGTTAAGTTTAATTGATCAGAAACTGGGAAATTTTAGTTGTATATCTGGTTCGGTGAGCACAAGTTCTTAAGTTAACAGTGTTAAATTCGTGGGCCGTGTGTTATCAACAGGGTACGTCGGTGTGGACCAAATAAGGTTGAAGATGTGTTTATCTAGAGTAAACCTATTAACGTGGCGGTTATTCAGAACTTTCTGTGATTAGTTTATTTTTATCGCCGATTTGTGTTAGACTTTTCATGTATTACGGCGCTACTGACTTCATTGTTGAGAAAAAGAATTCGATTTATATGGTCTAGGTTAACAAGACAATTCGAAAAAAAAGTTAATTTGAGCCTCAGTGTTGACCTTGTTGTTGTTAGCGAGAATGGTTAATTTATAGCTGATGTATTTAGCTAGAAATCTGGTGTTACATTATTGCGTATTCAAGAATCGCGAATACTACTTCAGTTAGAGATGCGTGTTAGGAGTGTTTTCTTTTATATCGCAGTTATTGAGCCAGAGGTTTTGTTGTTAATTTCTGATTCGACCAGTTTCTTCTTATCGAGATCGTGAACTCTAGAATTTTGATCTTTCTTTAGTAAATTGTATGTTGGTGGATTGCCTGATTTCTTGCAGTTATGAGGTGAGCTGTTGTTATATAAATGCGAATTCTGTGTATTAGTTAAAAATTAGTCGAGAACAGAAGATTTCCGGTGAGGCTCATTGCTCGATTTCGGTTGGGCATTCTAAAGCATATAAATGTATTAAACCTTGAAGTAATCTTATGGGTAGCCGGATTTACGGCCAAAAATTACCATTTATGTAAGTCAATGCACCATTTGTCAACAAGTTAATGTCGAATGTCAGGAATTTTCAGACTTGTAACAACGTGTGTCAGGTGGAAGCAGGTTATTATGGTTGTCTATAACTTTCACGTATAATCAAGAGCATATAGGCATTTAGTTAATTGTGAATCGTCTTATGAAGATTTCTCAATTTAGTTCAGTCGCAGAGAAACCTTTCATGAATAAGTTGGCTCAATTATTTATGCGGAAGTAAATAAATTGGTAGCGTTGTATATCAGATGCAGAACATAGTTTTCATCTCTAGTGGCATATTCGTTCACGAGAACCTACTCAGAATGTTGTGGTCTGCTAAGATTATGTCTATTGCAGTTTCTTATGAAGTGTAAGCATTTGGGCGGAATTCGCCTACGATTACAATTTTCATTTGAATATCAAGATACCACTTTATAAAGCATTTTATGGTAAGTCAGGTAGTATTCGACTATGCTGATATAAAGTTAGTAAGGAAGTGTTATCAATCCATTTAGTGAGCCAATGATGACTGATAACATGCAGATTTTCTTAACAGATTAAAGTTGTCGGATTATACGAAATGATTGCGCAAATGTCAGTCAGAGTATACAATGGTAATTGCGTATCCTTCTAGCTATCGCCATGGAAAAGAGTTATACACATTTGTTGGCACGGCAAGTTGTTTTCGCAGTTCATGGAACCATATGAGATTAGTAAGGATATATATGGGCGTTATGGTTTACCGTTTGAGAAATATTATCAGGGTTGGTATATGTATATAACGTATTTCACATATCATAGTTATGGACGTATATTTCTAACCCTCTGATATTAGCGTGCCTCGGAAAATTTCCATTACAGATAGTTTCAATTTCAGTTCATGTTGTAGAACCGATGGATTTTCTTAACCTTCGACAGTAAATTCTCTAGAACAAAAATATTCTGTTAGTGACAGTGTTGTACAAAAATCATGCAATAAATGTAACCACATAACAATCAGAACAGTTTGTGTGACCATGCCAGTAGCTTCATTCTCCTAGTAGGTATGTAAATTTCGAGGATAAAATATTTGTTAGGGGGTGGATTGTTACAACCCAAATCGTAATCACGCAGTTATCGGTTTGTGTTACGCTTTATCGAGCATTAGTTGCATAATTGAGGTTGTTAACAACTTTTTCACCAGGCGAGAATTTATGTTGACTTCCTTCACTAGAATTGTAGAGTATTTAATTTCAACCTCGTGGAAATTTTCGGGGAATTTTTCAGATAAGCGAGATATTTTTTAACGAGTTTTGAAGTTGGTAGGTGAAAATATTTAAAAGTGTTAATTTAATTGCTGATTTTTATCGTGATCGTTCGATTTTGATCAGATTGAATTGTAGCCGTTGATTTGGGCTAGTATGGATACAGTATTTATACTAGCTATTTTTGAAAAGTTTCTATTTTGGGGAAGAAAATACATATGTATATGGATCAACCCGTATACCATTTCGACCCGTTTTCATTGTGGAACTTCTTGCCGGCGGTGAGCCCTATTCTAGCCACCTCTTGCCGTGTTCTTTGGTGGGCTCGACTTCCTCTTTCATTTGGTTGGTGCATCACCAGCATTGGTAGCTAGAGGACAACAGAGGGAGGCCAAGAAAACCGGCTGAAATCGATGTTGTTTTCATCGGAGATGGAGGCGACGCAAACAATGGTGTCGAGGGTCAAATGCATAGGGGTTTTGAAGCCCTTGGGAGGGTGAGTCTAACCCAAGTGGTCTTGGACCTTACCGTGGCCAAACGGTGTCGATCGGAGAATGTGAATTCTGGCGAGGTTTTTGAACTTTACAGTGAGTTTTCAACATTTTTCGGTTTGAATTGGGCTTAGCATTGAACTAGAATGTTGTTGGAAATGTTGAGATATTTAAATTGATATATAGGTCGAAGAATTCTGGACCGGTTGGATTCTGGCTGCCAGTGGCGGCAGTCCGCGGCCCCACGTGCCGCAGTTCGCGGCGGAGCTCTGACAATGTGGAATTTTCAACAAAGTTTTATGTCGTTTCGCTCATTTTTGCAGGCCGAACGCAATGGTGAGGTCCATATTCAGAGATGAGCCTGAAAAATTTGGAGGAGTATTTAATCAGACAATTATCATTTTAATTCACGATAATATTAAGGGACGCTTTGACTATCAGTTTAATTGCGAGTCATTTGATATTCGAGATTTGTTTTGTGACTCTTAAAAGTGAGGGAATACAGGAAATTGAATTCAGAATTTGGTTGAGTTAGTAATTAAGCAGAAAATTACGTTATTCGAGTATACGAGATTCTCGATGTTATTACTCACCAGATTACGATCTTTGCTATTCAGAATGAACCTTCATGATTAGATATTATTTTAATTTTGGTTTCAGGATGTTGAGTTAGCGGGCGTGTCAGATGAATAATTGTGCCATTTGTCAGGTTTCAGCTTTGTAATTATCCCGGCCAAATCCCGTGAGTGGAACTTTATTTTCATAGTCGTAGCGAGTTCTTATTTTGTTTCTATGCTCTACAATTTATTTTTGATCTTTTAAAATTGGAGATTTATTTGTGATGGTTTGATTAGTTGCATCGATTCTCTAGTTATTCGACTGATCACCGGATAGTTTAGTCAGGGGAGGTTAGGTGGCCTCGTATGACTGAGATCGACTCAGGTTAGGTGGCCTGGGAATGATCCCATCATATTTATTTTACTTGTGTTTTCTATTGATAGTCGTACCGGGTGAGAGGCCCAGAACGACTATCCCTCCATTGCATATCAATTATTTATTTTGAACTCGTATTATTTTCAAAAAATAGAGGAAAGGCATGAAATTACAATTTAGCGATTTACGCAGATTATTATATTATTTTTGTCCACTCACGCTAACGTTTTTATATTTTATTTGTCTTTCCCTGGGCCTTTCGGTTTATCGTTGCCCAGATTGCAGTGTGTATCATAAAGGTGATTGGTGTCGTCGAGGGCATTGAGTCCACCAGTCAATTCCTTCAGTAGTAGGTCCCAGCTCACTATCAGTATGTCTCTTGTGTTATTGAAGTCACTCTGGATACTAGTTCAGTAGTATTGTCTTAGTGAGACTCATATGAATAGGTTGTCACTCGTATAGTAATCGAGTTGAGTTTCTTTGTATGTGATTAAGTATTTAGTGGAAGTAAGTTTTCAAATTCTAAATAATGTATCAGGTTTGATTCTAGTTTTATGTTAAGAAATCCGGATGGACATCGGTGGTCCACGGTATTGTTTGTAGGTTTATCTGCAGAGTATCAGTTTTCCCTGCAGATTTTTGGATGTCTCTTTATAAGAGAGTTATGTCAAAAATTTCACAGAAACTCGTAGATTAGGGTCAGTTGTTAGGGCTTGATTCTAGATTACTAGTTAATCTAGGGTTGGGTTCTTTCACCTATTTTTGACGAATCCTTTATACTGTCTAAGTTGTCTACAAAACAAGGATTATATTATTAATTCCAAACGATCTTTATAAGAAAAGAGATATGTAAATGATGGAAAAACGTGTTAAAAAAATTCAGTACTGCTCCATATTTTACCTTTCCTGAGGATACATCACTACAAGAAAAAGTGACTTAGACGACGGAGAATTTCCGTCGTCTAAGTGCCTATCTCCGTCGTCTAAGTACTTGGACGACGGAAAATCCGTCGTCCAAGGTACGTGCTCCAAGTGCTGTCGTCTAAGTACTTAGACGACGGAGAATTTAATCTCCGTCGTCCAAGTTCACTTGGACGACGGAGAACGTCCGTGGCCCATGTAGGGACTTAGACGACGGAGACATTAATCTCCGTCGTCTAAGTCACCACCTGGGCCACGGAGATTGTTAGCTTCTCCGTGGCCCAGGTGGTGACTTAGACGACGGAGATTAATGTCTCCGTCGTCTAAGTAACCACCTGGGCCACGGAGAAGCTAACAATCTCCGTGGCCCAGGTGGTGACTTAGACGACGGAGACATTAATCTCCGTCGTCTAAGTCCCTACATGGGCCACGGAGATTGTTAGCTTCTCCGTGGCCCAGGTGGTTACCTAGACGACGGAGATTAATGTCTCCGTCGTCTAAGTCACCACCTGGGCCACGGAGATTGTTAGCTTCTCCGTGGCCCATGTAGGGACTTAGACGACGGAGACATTAATCTCCGTCGTCTAAGTGAAAAATTAATTTAAAAAAAAAATTAAATTCAAAAATATTATTAATATTAATTGAAAAAAAATTAATTAAATTAATTAAATACACTAAATTAATAAAATAATTAAAATTAATTTGTACATACATAATCGAAAAAACCTATAATTAAAAATGAAAATATTGTTCGTAATGCGGAAATTAAGAAACGAAATAATGAACTACTAGCTAGCTAAAACACTGGAGGAGCAGATGCGCCGCCTCGTCCTCCGCCTCCAGCCGGGTCGTCGTCGTCGGGGAATGGGTTCGGAGGAGGTTGACATTGTCTTTGAGCTTGTTGCATAAGGGCGATGAGTTGGGCTATTCGCTCGTCTTGCTGGTCCATTCTTTGGCGCATGGCAATATTCTCCTCCCGTGCGATTCGAGCCTCTTCATAGGCTGCCGCAGCTTGAGAACTTCTCCGCCGCCCCGAACCTCCCGTAGATGATGACTCAGAGGTCGACAAATCTCGAACCACCTTAGGCCCGAAGTGCCTAACCTCCTTGCCAGCTCTACGACCGTAGACCTCATCCGCAATTGCTATTTGGCTCTCCACAGATAGAGGAGGCAGGTCTTCTAGCGGCACATCTGGGAACGCAAGCTGAGTGTTAGCCAATTCTTCCTGCGCACGCTCTATCACTCTTGCCTACAAAAGAATAATAAATTTATTATAATGAAATAATATTTAAATAATAATTACTATAATTATTAGCGCACACACATATATATATATATGACTTACGCCGCGTTGACTCGCTTCATTATCGAGCCCAGGCGTCACGTACGCGCTTACGCTTGCATCGAGATAAGGGTGTTTGGAGCCCTTATCCCTGTGCTCCTTGGCAATTTGAATGAGTTGCTTGGCGCCGGAAGTATGGTGCTTGTCCTTCTTCCCCCGGTTGGCTTTGTTGACACCGGAGAATTTCTGTTACACAACATAATGAAATCATTAAAAAATTTATAAGTAACTAAAATTTAGAGTATTCAATTATCTTAATTGAAATAAAAAAAGTAAATTAACACCTGAAATTGCTCATCGGCAAAGTGGTTACACAACCACTCCCACTCATCTTCTCTATCCCCACGCAGCTCTTCGGGGGGAGGCACGGGACCGTTAATTCGGAAGTACTGATGGAGCCTGTACTTCCAATCTTTGAAGATGTTGTTGGCGGTTTGGTTGATATGCCTCAACATCGCCGGATCCGGATCCACCGCAAATTGTTCCTATCAGAAATAAATTGGAAATTATAATCGTATATATTATAAAATTATATATAACTAATATTAAAAATAGTATATAATAACTAAAATTGTACGTATTACGTACCGAAAGATCCTTAAAGACTTTCGCCTTCTCCGAATCCGGCACCTCCCTCCAAGTAGGGGCAGTGATACGAACCCGGTTACGAACAATCGACCCAATGCTATGAGCCGAGAGACTTGCTAGCTGAGGTGTGGGAGGGCCACCGGTGAATTCGTCGTAAGGCAAGGCGATCTTGCTCCCGGTCGCCTTGCAAATTTTCTCCGCCTTTCCACCTTTAACGAGACCCCGAGTCTTTTTCGGTTGGGGGTCAGTGGGGGCCCTCCTTTGCTTACGGCGGACGCTGTACATGATAGACTCGGCCGTCGAAGACGCCTGAGTACTTCCCGTTGAAGCGGTACCGGGCGTCGGAGTTGAAAAGGGGTCGACGTCATCACCGCTTGAGAGAAATGGGGCAGAGGGAATTTCCCCAGAAGGCCCCGGATTGAGGGCGTCTACCTGCGGTTGAACCCAACCGACTTGGGCCGCCAACATTTGGAGCATCTCATCTTCTGACTCCTGTTGGGCTTTCTTCTTCCCGGATGTGATCTTTGGCGGAGCCATTTAAACCTAAGAGTACGTACGGTGTTAAAATACCTACTTACCATAATAATTACAACGACGGAGAATTTACGCTAATTAATTAAGTACGTTTAAGATTTAAATAGAGTACACTAGCTTGGCATTTTCGGTCGTTCAATGGACGTGCAACCCGCGCGATAAAGTGTAAATTTTCAATTAATCAGCCTTGGTTAAATCGAAAAACATGGCCAGTTAGGGATAGAGATAACGCGAGAGGCAGGACTAATTTCGACAAAAGTCTTTCTTAGTCCAAATCCTGTCACCAGTCATAACCCGTTTCTAGACACCATGTCCGACATTCGGCCAATTTTTCGAAAATTTACACTCCCTCAAGTCCTTTGCAAACTCCGCCCTCAACCTCGTGTCCATAACTTCACTTAGGTTATGGTGTGCGGTGATGAAATCCACACATCACGAGGGGTTAAGGAGATAAGCAAGGAAAAGAGGCGCCATCTATTCCAAAGAGTGCGACTTAATTACACCAAGCCTATGTACTAAATTTAAATCGAACACGTACTACCATGCAATTTACTAGAAAATACATATAATTATCAATTAATTATTATTTATCATGCATTTAATAATAATTATTCATTTACCAATATAATCAATTATTATTATTACTATTATTTAATTTTAACTAATAATTATTCATTACCAAATAATTAACAACTAATAATGATTACTAAATAATAATAATAACAAGAAAATAATTATTATAATTACAACTATTTATTATTTAAAACTAATAAATTAAAAGTATTTAGAATTTAAATAATTAAACAAATAAAAAAATTGTTAAAGAGTTAAAATTTCGAATTATTACCTCGTCGGAATTTCGCCGGAATATTGGAAGAGTAGAGTCGTCGGAGAGGGGGAACCACGCCGGAAAATTGGTCGTCGGAGCGTCGCCGGAGGAGGATCGCCGGAGTGAGAGAGAGAGGAGAGGAGAGTATAGAGGAGGAGATGGAATGATGAGAAAATGAGGGGGGGTGCTCCTCCTTATATAGAGTTTCACTTAGACGACGGAGAACTATTCACCGTCGTCTAAGTGAACTTAGACGACGGAAACAGTGTTTTCCGTCGTCTAAGTGAAGGGTCAAATTTTTTCGAACCGGCGCCAAATAAATGGGCGGGCCGTTTCACCGCCATAAATGTTGACTTAGACGACGGAGACAGTGTTTTCCGTCGTCTAAGTGGAATTTCAAGCGGCGCCGAAAATTGAGGCGGCAAATCGAACCGCCATGTTATTTCGACTTGGACGACGGATATGTAGTTTTCCGTCGTCCAAGTGAACACTTGGACGACGGAAAACGACATATCCGTCGTCCAAGTCAATATTTACATCGAAAAAATAATAAAAAATTATTCGAACCGCCATGGTAATTTGAACCTAGACGACGGATACGGTAATTTTCCGTCGTCCAGGTGAACACTTGGACGACGGAAAATGACCGTATCCGTCGTCTAGGTTCAAATTATGCAAAAAAAATATTTAAATTAATTCGCTAGGAATTTAGCGATCTGTCATTCGAGTGAAATAGTCGTACAATATCGATGAACGCATCGTATATATAAACAGATAAATTTGAACCGCCGAATAATTTTACGTTTTGAAAGTTGTTAAGTATCGACTAATCTTTAAGACTTTAGTGTTCATGAGTAGTTGCTGATTTGCAGCAGAGTACTAACGAAATTGAATTTGGACAAAACAACCGTTGGATATGTTCGTCGTAACATAATATATAATTACTATAAAGGACCAGGAAATAATAAGTTCGGGAAGGGTTTCATCGGCACAGTCAACCGCAAAACCGAGAATTTCACAAACCGGAAACGTGGATACAGGACATTTCGCAACTCCGATTTTCGAACCGTCGAAGCTCACACACCAAGAATATACTACTCTAAAGTCTTGACGAAAAGAATACGCATTCGAAGATGGTCTAGATGGTCGTTGTCTTAGAAAAAATTACGAAATTTACACCTGGACGACGGATACGACATTCTCCGTCGTCCAAGTAGACACCTGGACGACGGAGACGCTAATATCCGTCGTCCAGGTGTGTACTTGGACGACGGAGAATGTCGTATCCGTCGTCCAGGTGAATATACCCTGAATTCAGGGGTTAGGGGTCCTTAGGGTTTAGGGTATAGGGTTTGTCACTTGGACGACGGAGACAGTCATTCTCCGTCGT
The DNA here is from genome assembly GCA_946800695.1 of Geum urbanum. Taxonomy (NCBI): domain Eukaryota; kingdom Viridiplantae; phylum Streptophyta; class Magnoliopsida; order Rosales; family Rosaceae; genus Geum; species Geum urbanum. The sequence goes on along the minus strand of OX327001.1, from coordinate 49,446,752 downwards.
CCAAGTGTGTACCTAGACGACGGATAATGCCTGTCTCCGTCGTCCAAGTGTAAAAACCCCGAATTCAGGGGTTAGGGCCTTAGGGTTTACGGTTTAGGTCGTCCCCGGTCATTTGTGTGTGCGTTCAATTATTCTGATTCAAAAATATAATTAAAAAATTGATCGATCGATCCGAACTGCTAGATTTAGGGTCCAAGATTTAGCTAGGGTTTTATATGAGATTGAGATTTGGCGCCAAAGGTGAATCTGCAATTAATTTCTCCGTTCTCGGTTAGGGGTCCTTAGGTTTAGGGTATAGGGTTTAGGGTTTGAAGGGCTGCATGAGCGAAATGTAGAGCAGCTTCAGCTTACTTTTAATAAGATCAGAGAATACACCGATGAAGTTGAAAGCAAAGAGAGGGGCCGGGACTAGAAAAACAGTCCAAAGACATTCAATTGAAACAGAGAGAAGTCGACTTAAAATCTGAGGAAGTTAAGCTGGCGGAGATCGATGTTAGTCCAGGTACAAACAACTTTTATATATATATACTACAATATTTGTGCTCTCAATAATACTATCACAAGTCAATATATATAATCATATATAGGGACCCATAATTAATCCAATTTATACATAAATAGTATTTAAAAACAATAAAACCAACCAAAGCTGGACGAGGAATCTTAAAGTCTCGACATAATAGAAATCTTTCACCTTTTTACGATGCATCGATCGATCATATATATATTACAATAATAAATTAGGGTTTACCAAGTAATGATCCTCGTCGTGTGACCGTACTCTTCGTCATAATCGTCATCATCATCATCACCGTTATCCGATTGCTCATCCTCCTCATCGTACTCAACATCGTCCGAGGAATAACCAGAGTCGTCGTCATCGTCCTCATCCTGCACGTCTTCTTCATCTACCTCAATGATCTCTTCTTCAGTTAGATCTGTACAACCATCAGGCATGGGTAACCGTTCACCGTCTTGAACCAGGTCCATTATGTCGGAGCGGATGACAGAAATATTAGGCTCTTGATAGGCAGGAATGTCTCTGTCTGGTTCAGCAGCATCTTCAGTCGTCGCCGGTGTCCCTTCAATTGTCTCTGTATTCCAAACTCCTCGATGAGAGATCTGGTTCACTATTTTCCACCCGTCACCAGCTTTCGGATCGTCGAGATAGAACACCTGCCTAACTAAGGTGGCGAGAGCGAAAGGCTCATCCTCATACCAGCTTGAGTTTGTATCGACTGATAAAAGTCCCAGGTCTTCCTTTGTACGCTTGAACCATCTGCACTTGAATAGGAAAACGTTGACATCATTCCCGTAACATAGCTGAACCACATATACGATCATTCCGTAATATAGATCAGGGTCTTTCCCAACCGCTATCCCACTGTTTTGTGTTCTTCTTCCTTCATCTCGCGCCAATGAATGGAACTTCACACCGTTCACAAAACATCCCGGATAAATATAGTGTTTAATCGGCTTCCCTGCTAGCAAGTGCTTTGGCCAAGACCACCACCCCCCGTGGTTTTCGGATTTTTGCAGATCAATCATCTGCGAAAATGGAAAAATGTAAGGGTTTACTTTCTACAAATTAAACATGCATGATCTCAATATGTATATAAATCACTAAATACGTACCCATTGGAAGAAATAATCGGGGAACTTTTTCTTAACCATTTTCTCAATCCACGCCGAACTCTTGTCTGGATATAACGCCTGAAGCCTCTCCCTGTATGACATCATGTACGGCTCAACTTCGTCACAGTCTCGTAACACTACCCAATGTGCCTCAATAAGTTCTTCCTGTGTTAACGTTTCCTTTAATACTCCTCTAAACGGTCGGACGACATTGGTGACGACAGAAAGATTGATGCGGGCACTGGGATCGGAGGCAGTTGGAGGTGGTGGATCTTTGAGGTACCTGTTGCAGTAAGTAACGCACTCATGCATTAGGTATGTCTCTGCTATGGAGCCATCCGGAGCCGACCTGTTTTTGACGAATGACTTATACTGTCCAAGCTGTCTACAAAATTAATCAAACGTACAATAAAAATAAGTACATGCATATAGCTAGCTAGTAATCTCCAGTGGAACAAATTATGAATCGAAAAACCTGTATAATTAATTAGTTGTACGTACCTTTCTTGAGGATACATCCAAGTGTACTGGACCGGACCAGAAATGAGAACCTGCTCGGGCAGGTGGATCATTAGGTGAATCATTATGTCGAAGAAAGCAGGAGGAAAAATCCTCTCTAGTTTGCAAATGATGTGCACAATTTGTTGTTGCAATTCCACGACATCTGACTTCTTTAATTCTCTGGCGCATAACCTCTGCCACCATCTGCACAATGCCACTATTGGTTCTACGACGTCGCGAGGCAAATATGGTCGAATTACCACTGGAATCAGACGTTGCAGCATAACGTGATAGTCATGTGTCTTTAGACCAACAAACTTGTGTTGCACCTCGTCCACTGCTCCAGTTATAGTAGCTGCATACGTGGCCGGATAACGAACGCCCTTAAACCAGTGAAATACAGAACGTCTAAGTGTCGGCTTCACTGTGTACGGTGCAGCTGGCATCTTGTTGTACACTCCTTTCCTATCCCTCCTCAACCACAAGGGACGACGTAGATTCATTGATTCCAAATCTTTGCGCGCTTTGGGAGTATCTTTAGTCTTGAACTTAATACCGAGAATTGTTCCCACCACGCTGTCGCACACATTCTTTTCTATGTGCATCGCGTCCAAGTTGTTCCTCAGCTTCAACTTCGACCAGTAAGGGAGTTCAAAGAATATACTCTTGTGATCCCAATAGCTCAGATCATGTGGAGGAATTGGATTGCATTTCTTTACATCCGCGTCGTTAGTCAACACACCAAAGTCGAAATAGCTCAACCTCTCTAAAATCTCTTCGCCCGACCAACTATGGGGTTTAGGATTGTTCTCTACCGTCCCGTCGAAATGAGCTTCATCCTGTCGCCAAGGGTGGTCGTGAGGGAGCCATCTACGGTGACCCAAGTAACACACCTTCCCTGCGTGCCAACTAGAGTTCACGTCGTCCAAACATATAGGACATCCATTATATCCTTTTGTCCTGCACGCTGCCAACATCCCATACGCTGGAAAATCGCTGATCGTCCACATTACGGCAGCCCTCATCGTGAACATCGTGTCAGTGAATTTGTCATAAGTTGGGACTCCATTTTCCCACAACAGTTTCAGCTCGTCGATCAAAGGTCTGAGGTAGACATCTAAGCACTTCCCTGGAGATTTAGGACCTGGAATTAGTACAGTAAGGAAATTAAATTCCTTGTTCATGCACATCCACGGAGGCAGGTTGTACGGCATCAGAATTACTGGCCAAGTGCTTACGGCGGAGCTATTACTTCCCCAAGGATTGAATCCGTCTGTAGATAGGCCGAGTCTAACATTTCTAACCTCTGCAGCAAAGTTTCCGAATTCTCTGTCGAAATGTTTGAAACCCTCCCCATCCGCGGCGTGTCGCAGGACATCGTCATCTATTCGCTTTTCTGCGTACCATCGCATCGCCTCTGCTGTGTGTAGAGACATGTACAGGCGCTGCAATCTGGGAATCAAGGGAAAATATCGAACAACTTTCACAGGAATTCTCTTTTTCGAACTCTTCCTATTCACCTGGAATCTGCACTGGCCACATACGGGACAATAGTCCAAATCTTTATACTCTTTGTAAAATAGCACACAATCATTCGGACATGCGTCAATTATCCTGTACTTTAGGCCGAGGCTGCTCAAGATATTTCTAACCTTATAATGAGATTTAGGAAGATTGTGATCATCAGGAAGCAACTTACATATTTGCTCCTGAATTTCGTCAAAAGCACTGACTGACATTTTGTGCTTCACTTTTATCTTCATTTGCTCCATCACATATTGCAACACATTCTCTCGACATCCAGGGAACACCGGGGTCTGCGCTTCAAGTAGCATCCGGTTGTACTTATCCATCTCACTGGTGTCAGTGGCCAAGCTAGCAGCGGGGAATGTGTCATCATGCTCATGAGTGGTACTGTAACCTCCGTCTTGGTGTTGGTGTCCACTATGACTAAATCCCGGAAACGCATCATGGACCAAATCTACAGTTGGATTGCAAGCTGGGGGTCCGGCACCACTGCCGCTGGATGAGGCACCATGGTAACTGTACCCTGAGCTGAAGTCTGCTGCGCTGAACTCTACTGCTTCACCATGCTCGCTCCATGTAGTGTAACTCCACATCATACCATTTTCGTACAGGTGTTGCACCATAACATTAACCTCCGCATACTGACAATTAAGACATTTCTGGCACGGACACCTGAAACGCTTCTTTCCATGACCATGTTCTATCGCAAAATTCACAAATTCGCTAATTCCATCCATATACCGGACATCACATCTATTCTTTAACTTCATCCAACTCTTGTCCATACTGCTACAAAATATGCAAAAAAAAATAATTATTACATATATATATATTAGTCCATTAATTTACCATTAATTATACGTACTCGATCTACATCGATCCATCAAATTACGTACGTAATTTAATCTGTATATATAGCTAATTAACATTCATGCATGTATGTACGCACGTACGGTTTCCCTAAATATATATATATTTAATCATGCAAATTTTAACTGCCTACGTACGTACCTGCTGGCCTTCTCGATATCTGCAGTTAATTAAGCTAGCTAGTGATCGAACACCGGAGATCCGATCCTTTAATTAATTTCTAGCCCCGGCCTAGCCTAATCCGGCCTTCTCCTTCTCCTTCGATCTCAAAAATTCCCCACGGGAGAAAATATAATGGAATGATCGAAGCTAAGAGAGTTTGGCATGGCCTATATATATAATGCTTCACTTAGACGACGGAGGTGTCGGTACGTCGTTTAAGTGGAACTTACACCACGACGTGTCGGTCCGTTGTCCAGGTGATCACTTCTCCGTGGTCCAAGTCACACTTAGACGACGGAGATGTAATTCTCCGTCGTCCAGGTGATAACCTGGACCACGGAGAAGTCTCCGAGGTCCAGGTTCTTACCTAGACGACGGAGAATTACATCTCCGTCGTCTAAGTGTTACTTGGACCTCGGAGATTTCTCCGTGGTCCAAGTAACACTTAGACGACGGAGAATTACATCTCCGTCGTCTAAGTGTGACTTGGACCACGGAGAAATCTCCGAGGTCTAAGTGTAACTTAGACGACGGAACTAATACTGTTCCGTCGTCTAAGTCCTCTTTTCTTGTAGTGCATCCACGTGTACTAGACCGGACAAGAAAGCAGGACCTCTTCGGGAAGGTGGATCATGAGGTGATTCATGATGTCAAAAAAAGCAGAGGGGAAAATCCTCTCTAATTTGCAAAGGATGTGGACAATTTCGTATTGAAGTTCGACCACATCCGACTTCTTCAACTCCCTGGTGCATATCTTCTGCCACCATCTACACAATGCAACTATTGGTTCGACGACGTCTTTAGGAAAATAATGTCGAATCACCACTGGAATCAGACGTTGCAGTATAACATGACAGTCATGAGTCTTTAAACCAATGAACTTGTGTTCCCCTACTTATATATGTTGGATGCATAATTAGACGGATATGGAACATGCTGAAATAAGTTGAATACAACATCCCTTATTGTCGGCTTTACTGTGTAACGTGCAATGGGAATCTTGTTGTAAACACCTCTTCCATCCCTCGTTAACCACATGAGATGGCGTATATTCATAGATTCCATATCTTTTCGCGCTTTAGGAGTATCCTTAGTCTTGAACTCAATACAGAGAATGGCTCTCACCACGTTGTTGCACACATTCTTCTCTATGTACATGACATTTAGGTTGTTCCTCATCTTCAATTTTGGTCAGTGAGGAAGTTCAAAGAAAATAGTCACGTGGTGCCAATATGCCAGATATTGTGGAGGGCATGGATTGAGTTTCTTCACATCATTGTCATTGGTCAACACACCGAAATTGAAGCTATTTAACCTCTAAAAAATCTCTTTGCCGGATCACTGTCGGGGTTTAGGACTATTCTCTACTGTCCTATCGAAGAAGCCCTTATCTTGTCGCCACTGGTGATCATGAGGAAGCTATCTACGATGACCCAAATAACACACCTTCCTCGCATGCCAACTCAAGTTAACGTCATCCATGCAGACAGGACAAGCATTATATCATCTGGTTGTGCAAGATGCCAACATCTCATATGCAAGAAAATCGTTGACGGTCCACATTATCGCGACTCTTATCAAGAACATTGTGTTATTGAATTTGTCATACGTTGGAACTCTAGTTTCCCACAACAGTTTCAACTCGTCAACCAATGGTCTTAGGTACACATTTAAACACTTTCCAGGAGACTTAGGCCCTGGAATTAGCAGAGTAAGGAAATTAAATTCCTTATTCATACACATCCAGGGATCCAAGTTATACGGCATGAGGATAACTGGCCAAGCATTGTACGTGCCATCGTTAAAAGGATTGAACCCATCTGTAGAAAGTCCTAGTCTGACATTTCGAATCTCTGCTGCAAAGTCTGGAAATTCCCTGTCGAAATGATTAAAAGCATCCCCATCTTCCACGTGTCTGAGCACATCGTCACCTATTCTCTTTTCCGCGTACCATCTCATCGACTCTGTTGTATATAGAGACATGAACAAACGCTGGAGTCTAGGAATAAATAGAAAATATCGAAGCACCTTCACAGGAAACTTCTTCTATCAGGGTACTTCCATCTGGAGTGGTTGCAAACAGAACAGAAGTCCAACTCTGCATACTCCTTATAAAACAGCACGCAATTATTTTTGCAGGCGTGGATTTGCTCGTACTTCAGACCGAGTTTGCTTAAGACACTTTTTACCTTGTAATAGGAACCTAGAAGCTTTTGATTGTTAGGAAGCAAATCATATATGTGTTTCTGGATTTCGTCAAAACCTGCATCCGATATTTTGTGCTTTACTTTGTACTCCATTTCAATCATTATGGCATGCAACACAGTCTATGGACATCCATCGTACACTGGGGTTCGGGATTCAAGTAGCATGTTATTGTACCTATCGAATTCAGTAGTGTCAATTTTCGGGAATACGGCAGGGGCTGGGTCAACATTAAGAGTATCAGATCCTCTCCATTCGTGTTGTTGTCTACCATGTCGACATAATTTCGTAAAAGCATCATGGACCAAATCCATAGTGGGGTTCCAAGAAGGGGCGCCACTACTGCTAGATGAGGCACCCTGGTAACTATACCCTGAGCATAAGTCTGGATCTAAGTTGAAGTCTACTACTTCATTGTGTTCACTCCATGTAGTGTAACTCCACATCATACCGTGCTCATACAAGTGATGAGCCATAACATGAGACTCCACAAACTGATGGTTAAGACATTTTCTGCACGGATACCTTAAACGCTTCTTTCCTTGACCATGTTGCATCGCAATCACAAATGTTACAAACTCTCCGATTCCGTCCATATATCTCTCACCACTTCTATTTGTCAACTATATACGACTCTTGTCCATATTCATGTATAAGTAAACGAAACTTTAAAATTATCGAATAAACCATTGTTAGAAGTTAACAAAAAATTGTCGTTCAATTCATACAATTCCTAATTAATTAACAACTAATTAATTAATTTATCTCTAATTAATATTATTTAATTTTGAGACTAATATATCGATCAACACACACATATATATATATATGAATTTCAAGTACAATATTGTTCATCAATAATTAGTTAGCTAGCACACAATTAATTAAACAAAATAGCTGGCTAGCTAGGTTTACATTATGGAATAATATTTATATATATGCAACCAAATTAAAACCGTTGAAATGATCGATTCACGGATCAGAATTATTAGTACCGACCAAATCGAATATATATACGTATCTTAATTTGTCGATAATTATTAGCCGGTCGGTCGACGTCATCGTTGATTGAAATAAAGTGATCGAGCTACCTAGAGGTAGGCTAGCTAGGCTTATATATATATATATATATTACTTTATTTGAGAGAGCTAGCTAGAGAGATTGATGAAGAGAGCTAGATGAAGAATTCGAAGCTGAGAATTGAGAGAATGACGAAGAGATGAATAAGAAGCTGATTGATATATATAATTGGACATTTTTACTTAGACAACGCAAGTATTAATTTTCCATTGTCTAAGACAGCACTTACACGACACAATTAAGTAGATCCATCATCTAAGTCATTTCTTATACGACGCCTAAAAATGGTGTCGGTTCGTTGTGTAAGACACCACGTAGACGATGCAAGCATATATGTGGTCGTCTAAGTGTTGTCTTAGATGATGCAAATCTATTACGTCGTCTAACACAACACTTAGACGACGACATATAGACTTACGTCGTCTAAGACCCCACTTAGACGACGTAAATATATTGCTCATCGTCTAAGTGTTGTCTTAGACGACGTAATGAATTTGCATCGTCTAAGACCTCTTAGACAACGGATATGGTAAGCTTCCATCGTCTAAGAGGTGTTTTCTGGTAGTGAAGCTATCAACTATACTTGTCATATTGTTAACCGAGTACCTTCCGCTACAATAAATGCAAAAACTCCTTATGAGGTATGGACTGGTAAGCCTGCCTATGATTATGAAAATCTGCGTATTTTTGAATGCTTTATATACTTTCATGTTACTGAAAGTAAACTTGCCCCAAGAGCCAAGAAAGCTCAGCTTGTTAGTGTGAACAGTGATGACAAGGGCTACAACTAATTGTGGTGTCCAGAATTAAACAAGTTTATCATTAGTAGGGATGTGACTTTCAATGAAGCTAGCCTGGTATCAATGAAACATGGTGATGGTGGAGTTTAGGGATGACAAAATAACCAGAACCCACGAGTATCAGCCCGACCCGAACCGGACCGAACCCAATTTCTAAGGCAAAAAGTCGGGTATTGAGTATTTACCAATCTGAACCCGACCCGAATGCTGATGGGTTCAGGTTGGGTACGGATATGCATACATCGAACCGGAACCGGAACCCAACCCGCCTATTTTTTATAGTTATTTATTATATTTTATAATTAATATCTATTTTTTAATATACTTTTTATATAATTTATAAAATAGTAACATTTATAATCTATTATATATATTTTTTTACTTTAACTAATTTTTATTCGGATAAATGGGTCGGGTTCAGGTCAGATAAAAACCTGTTCTAAAACTTTTGGGGTTGGGTCGGGTTCGATCAGTCGGGTTTATTTCTTGTTCGGGTTCAGATACCTAAAATCCGGCTCTGACCCGACCTATTGCCATCTCTAGTGGAGTTCCAAGGGAAGAAAAAGCTATTGAAATGGTGGAGCTTGAAGTCTCTACTGTTATTCCAAACGCTATTAAAGTTGGAGTTGGGGAGATTGATAACAATGAAGGTAATAATGGTGCTGGTGAAGAAGTTTCTACTGGAAGAATTCAAGTATCTATAGTTATGAATAGACCAAGGAGACAAATCTGAATGCCAAATTGGCATGAGGATTTTGTTGCATTTTCTTTTCATACAATGAGTGTTGGCATACCATATGATTTCAAGGAAGCTATTTTCAATGCTGAAAAGGAGGAATGGAGCATGGCTATGGATGACAAAATGAAATCCTTGTTGACGATTCACACATGGGATTTGGTAAAGCTACCCAAGGGGAAAAGAGCTAGTGGTTGCAAATGGATATATACAATGAAGGAAGAATTTTATGAACAAGGTGGTGTGAGATTAAAGCAAGATTAGTTGCTAATGGCCATGCACAAAAGGAAGGTATTGATTTTAATGAGCTTTTCTCTCCATGGTAAAGCATTGTTCAATTCGTATTATGTTGGCTATGGTTGCTCAATTTGATCTTGAATTAGTACAGTTAGATGTTAAAACCGCGTTCTTCCATGGTGATTTGAATGATGAGATTTATATGTCTTAACCCGATGGGTATGAAGTGAAAGGAAAAGAAGAATGTGTATGCAGGTTGAAGAAATCGATGTATGGGTTGAAGCAATCACCAAGACAATGGTATATGAAATTTGATGAGTTTATGAGAAGCCAGATTTATAAAAGAAGCATTTATGACCATTGTATATATTTTCAGAGGCTGCATGATTGTTCTTTCATATATTTATTGTTGTATGTTGATAATATGCTTATTGCTTCAAAAAATATGCAAGAAATTGAAAACTTGAAAGCTTAGGTGAAGAAGCAGTTCGAAATAAAAAAATATTTGGTGAAGCCAAGAAGATACCCGGGATGGAAATTACAAGAAAAAGAGATTAAGGAGTTGTATGCTTGACTCAGAAGCAATACCTTGATAAGTTGCTACAGAAATATTGTGTCAATGATGACACCAAGCCTGTAAGTACTCCCTTAGTTTCTCATTTTAAACTCAGTGCTCTTTCATGTCTTAAATCTAATAATGATGTGAAGCAAATGGCTAATGTTCCATATTCAAGTCTAGTGGGTTCTTTGATGTATGCTATAGTTTGTTTAAGGTCGAATATTGCTTATGTCGTAGGACTTGTTAGTAGATATATGTATAATCCTGGTTTAGATAATTGGAAAGTAGCTAAGTGGATTTTGAAATATTTACATGGAACTAGAATTGTTGGATTATGTTTCCAAATATGTGAATCTAGAAATTTTGTTGTGGGATATGTTGATTTTGATTTTGGTGTTGATTTAGACGATGAGAGATCAAGAATTGGTTATGTGTTTACTATGGCTCAAGCACATATATGTTGGAGATCAATTTTGCAAGAAACTCCAGCTCTGTCTACAACGGAAGCTGAGTATATGGCTGTTGCAAAGGCGGTAAAGGAAGCATTGTGGTTACATGGATTTGTAAATGAGTTGGGGATAGTTCAGAAATTGGTGGAGGTAAATTGTGGTAGCCAAAGTGTACTCCATTTGGCTAAATATAAAGTGTATCATGCTAGAACAAAACACATTCATGTTCATTTTGTCAAGATTCGTCATGAAGTGAAGAAGGGTGATATAGTTCTGAAGAAACTCGGTACTAAAGATAATTCCTCTAACATGTTAACCAAAGTCGTTACTGTAACCAAGTTCAATCACTGTATGAACTTGGTTCATCTTGTGTGTGTTTAATTTGGGAGTTGAGTAGATGGAACAGTTAGTGTTGGTTTTGGTTAGAAAAATAAATCTAGTTAAGGTGTGAGGTTTATGTACTGTAGTTGGTAATCTTGTGTTGCTGTTTGTGATTTTGCGAGCTCTGTCGTTGGACTACACACAGGTTTCACCAAGGTGGAGATTGCTAGAATGCGGTTCAACTTGTATGTAGTTAGTTTTTATTTGTACATGGGTAAAATAGTAAATACTCTTATATATAAATTAGAGATTAGATAAACTGTCTAAAAACTGCAAAAGTGTAATTAGGTGTTTCGGTGGAGTTTGTGTTTAGAGAGACAGAGTTCTAAACTTAGAAGGAATGGGTATTGTTCTGCTCTTGTTTTGGTGGGAGAGCTCTTGTAGGAAACCTCTTTTGGTAATGGATTTGAGTGGTTCCATCTACTCCCAAATGTAGGCTGATTACTAAACTGGGTAAACAATTTGATTTATGTTCTTCGTTCTTGTTTATGCTTGGATTTGTTTTGTTATGAGATTGATAGTTGTTAGGTTATACTAGCTACTATGTGTTTGCATTCTTTGTTAGTTTTGGTTGTTGGGTTTTTCTGTGGGTGTCAATTTGACACAACAGGAATGACCATTAATGATGATATGGGTATTTTGAGAGTACGGAAGTTGCTGGAATAGAGGTTTGGCAATGGCAAAGATGATGGGTAGTAATATTGAGGTGGTGGGTACCATAATGGTGGTGGATATATTAGTGTGTGGTAAAATCTTAAAAGGGAGATATGGGTTTTGAGGCAGCAAAGGGATTTGAGAATTCATCTGTGATGGTGGTTGTCGTGACTGGGTCAGGCAAAGGCGGTATTATAGGGGAGACATGCAACTGTTAAAATTCTTCCCTCACCAGAACCTTCCATTGATCCACGACCTCGTGCAGATCTGCAAACTGAGTAGTGATTTCTACCCGATGAGCTTGTAAGTGAGACGCAAAGGAAGATTGGTGCCCATATCCACATCATATAGTGCTCTTAAGGATATGGATGACAAACGTAATGCATCGAAGGGCACTTATGCCCCGAAAGCATCGTACACTCCTGAGAAACACAAGTTACCTATAACGGCCTACTTGGAGGAGACGATAGCTAAAAGTTTCAACTCTGAGGATGATGACGTCTTGGCAATAGATGTGACTGCTCGAAACACCGTGAAGTCCAAGAAGGTGCAGCCCAACAAAAAAGCAATCAAGATTTCGACAAGTGCTTTCGCTAAAGTAGAGTTCGAGACTTATATGTATGAAGCCAAGTTAGCTCATGAGATCTTAGATGATTTATCGAGAAGAGGATGACGAAGACTGACTTCAGACCTTTCCCAACCGCTGACCAGCTAGCAGAAGAGGAAGAAATATTGCAAGTTCCATAACATGTGGAACCATACTACCAAGGATTGTGTCAAGCAAAAGGATGTTATCCAGAAGTGGATTAATGACAACAAGCTTGTTGTTGATGGAGCTCCCACTCTAGCTTTGGTGGATGTCCAAGCTTTCGCTGACCAAAGCATAGGAATGGTAGACCTGGTAATAGATGAATCTCTGTAGCGGGAAGGTGAGAAAGCTCATCTGCATGCCTTGTATGGGAGCCTACTCATCAAGAGGCTTTTAATGCTATGAAGCAATATCTTACTAATCCACCAGTATTGGTACCCCCAATGCCTGGAGTACCTCTCAAGCTATATATATCCGCAACTGATGAGTCAATAGGCAGCTTGTTAGTAAAGGACGATGATGCTAAGGTGGAGCGAGTGATCTTCTTTCTCCGCCGTAGTTTAACAAACTGTGAGAGCCAATATTCACCCATGGAGAAGCTTTGTCTTGCTCTTTCTTTTTTCAGGATGCAAGCTGAGGCACTACATGCTTTCCTTCACAACATGTGTCATTGCTCAAACGTATTTACTTTGATATATGATTTCTTGCCCTATACTTAGAGGGCGTAATTGTAAATGGATACTTGCTTTGTCAGAATTCTCGCTGCAGTATGTACCATAGAAAGAAGTCAAGGGCCAAACAGTGGCCGACTTTTTGGCGCACCATCCAATGCTTCGTCAACACCCGCTTTCTCCCAATTTGCATAATCGAGTGGTTTGTAGTTCTGGTACCACTTGATGTCTTCTTATTTGGAGGAAGGCCACTTGCTCAGTTTGACTTCAGTCTCTTTATGGTCCCACAAAGTCGGTACGACTTCTTCTTGCCAAACAATCAGGATAGTGCAGTGCACTGGTCGGCTGAGTACGGAAGGAAGTTGGTTCCCAGCTGCTTCGGGGTCCAGAATGTCATTGGCCCCATCCTTTAATTTGAGAGTGGTGTAGGGTTGGGGATTTTTCGGCACAGGCGCTCTTGCATGAGTGCAATTGAAAGGACCCAGCCCCGATTTAGCTCCCTAAACCGGAATCGAACCCCTTCGAAAACACGAACCAACAAAAATTTTCTGAAATTTGGGCAGAGTTTCGTTACTAGCGTGGAATTACCATAACCTGCACGCGGAAAATACACTTCATCCTATGCCACAAAAAGCAAACCGTGGGCACCAATCCCATCCGGATTTCTCAGTATATCAACAGTAAAGTAAAGTAGTAAATATATATGCACTTTACTGAAATCCAGTGTAAAATTGTATAACGTATTCAATAGGAAGCTCAGAGCGACATCTAATACATAATCATATACGCATACCACAGTAGGTAGAACAATAAACCTACTGGATGAAACAAAGTAGCTCGAGCACTATGCCTCCGACCACGACGTGCGACTCCAGAGTCCGAACTGCAAACTGGGCACAGAAACCGAAAAGCCCAGGTGAAAGACAATAAACACGTTAGAGTGAGTGGACGAAAATAAATGTCTTTCACCAAGTATATATGTTATAAAAACATATGCGAGTCTGAATAAATATAAATAAATACGCGAGGTAAACTCATACTCCTCCAGCGTACAGAGCATGCAAGTAAAAATCCCACGGGGTCACTCATGGACACACACCGTGCTAGTACAGTCAGAATCACAGGATCCCAGACTCACACGTGATTCTAGCCAGAAATGGCCTCATATCCGGGGATACGCCCCTCACCGGTCTGGTTGGGGAAACGCCCCTCCAGGCGGCCTACCATCGGGGATCAACCGAGAGGCAAAGTGTATCGATACAACAACGTAACCACGACTGTACTCTGTGTAAACCAAATCATAAACAGTTTTATGCAATGCATGAATCAACATATAAGTGTATGTATACTCGTATACGTATATTCGTATAAGTATATCGTATAATCATAAAACACATGCTCATATATCCGAAATCTCATAGGCATGCTCAAGATCGTAAATCATTTAAAAGACTCGCAATCATTTCCGTGAAAAGAAATTGTCCACTCACAGTCTGGCGTAACGCGATATGCGTTAACCCGTGATCCGGCGGAATGTCCCTCGCCAAAAGAACGATCACGAACCCCTGAATATTCACAAAATCCAATTCTCATAACCATAATTCGACAATATAAAACAATTCACGAGAAACCACCGTTCTCGGAAACACATAACTCAAAGTCGACGAATCGTCGAAAATCCGTATATAACACCTCAATACCTCGCTTTACGTTCGGACGCTTAACTCGAAAAACGAACCTCCCCACTGCGATCGGAGCGCGATTTCGAGTCAAATGACATGCGACTTGTCGAAAGTCAAAAAGTCAACCCGTTGACCGTTGACCGCCGTCCACGGCGGTGCCACTGTTGACCGGAGAATTCACGGCGGAGAAACCCCTATTCCATGCAAAACCACCCACTGAGAAACTTTGTCAACTGCACCGAAGTCCAATTCTCACTCTAACATGGTCAATTTCATGAAAAACCGAATGAACACACAAATTTCAAATCCAAAATTCTCCTTGTACACATCGAATTGAAACACGAAACTTACAGGGGAGCATCAAGGGGATGAGAGCTTCAAAACCCACTAAGAATTGCAGCTCGAATCGGCCTCAAACATAGAACCCGAATTCACAAAGTTCCTTCCAAAGTTTGGCCGGATTTTCTTCTCTTTCCGGCGACCTACGCCGTTGATGGTGGCCGGTACTAAGTAGAGGGCGGTAAGACGAGTTGATAGAGACCAAAGGGAGGCTCGGAGGTGGCCGGAATAGGCTCGCCGCCGTCGAACCCGCCATGGCCGTCGCGAGCTAGCTCCTCCTCCACCGAGTTGACTCAGTCAACTCGGTCAAACCCCAAAATAGTAAGTCATCCACTTGCCCAGAATAGCAGGTTTCTATTTATAGCCTTTCCCAAAACGGAAACTCATAATTATCCATTTCGACGAACTTTAAACGCGCGTAACTTTCTCGTCGTATATCCGATTCCGATAATTCTCGCGGCCACAAACTCATCTCGACGGACTCTTCAATGATCACCCAAAGTCAAACACATCGGCCAAACGGATAAAAAGTCAACCCTTTGAACCAACACACATTTAAATCGACTAAACAATCAATAATCGGAAATATTCGTAACTAATTCTTCATAACTCAAAATCATGCTCCGGAAGTTCCCACGTACTCGAAATTAAATTCTGAACAACTTCCGTGAAGAAACCGAAACCAAATTCTCGTCCGGTAATTAAGTCGCGAACAAACCTGCCATTTAAATCTGTTTCCGTCGAAACTTCAAATATTCATAACTAATTCCTCGGTCGTCCAAATAACGATCTGAAACCGTCCACGAACTCGTAATCACATGTACAACGACTCTCGAGAAG
This sequence comes from Geum urbanum, assembly GCA_946800695.1. Lineage (NCBI taxonomy): Eukaryota > Viridiplantae > Streptophyta > Magnoliopsida > Rosales > Rosaceae > Geum > Geum urbanum. The sequence goes on along the minus strand of OX327001.1, from coordinate 49,430,834 downwards.
ATACCCCGCTCAAATTCTCGGCCAATAATTTAGTCGTTAACGAGTTCGGCGATTCCAATAACCGTCGGACAACTGCGACTACGCAGTAACTCATCGATCAAGCTAAACATACTGCTGATTCAGATCCGGGTCGTCACAAATCCACCCCCCTTAGAAAAATTTCGACCTCGAAATTTCCGAGTCTACTGAATACAAGGTAGGAGCACTGCCTCTGCATACTGCTCAACTCACCAATTGCAATCTCGACTGAACAACTCTGATCACAAACTCCACAATAGGAGACAATTCCGTGTTGGAATCCCTGTATGAACAAATCACAAATCTGAACTGGCTCCACACAAGCGCCAAGTGTTCCTGCATAAGGAACAGACAGGGTACACAACACAAAGCAAAACTGAAACATAGTTCCGCCACACGGAACACATCACACATAAAAGCCAACACTATAGGCGATGCCGAACCATACGGCATAACACAAAATCGCCTATGACCACATATGGATCAAAACATCAAGGCAAATCATAACTCAGTTCACACATCAATATATCTCACACATTCATATCAGCATAGCTCGAACATCGAACTCGGGCAATAACCAATCAATTTCTGCTAATCTGACAGTCTGTGGTAACACACTCCACAAAATCGGAAACAAACATCAACTCAAATTCAAACCAAACTCACTCCAACACAATGAAGTACAACATCGTTCCTCAAAACGACGTCAAACAATATCAAAATCACAGTGGACAACAACCTGGTACTGCAAGCAACCTCGAATAGCTGAAACTGCTGGTCCCGAATCCTCCGGAACTGCAACACCGAGGTCCACAACATGCCCTCCAAGGTCTGAATAATCCTCAAAGATCGCCCACCAATCTGAGGATAAGAACCGGTACTAACTCGTAATCTGATCCCCAAAGCTCACTGCAAAGCTCGCCAACACACAGTTGTGGCTGATCACCTCGATCGGCGAACTGGGACACAGGTACACCACGTAGATGGACAACCTCCATCAAACACAGCTATACCAGCCAACCACTGGAATCATCTCCGAAAGTACAAGGAACTATACTGAGTTCGTCAAATGATCCACAAAGGCCCGACAACTGGTATCACAACCAAACTGTACACATACACACACAATCACAGCAGCAACCGTCACGTCTAACCGGAAATCTCAAATGGCTAACACATCTCGGCAAGTCTCTGCCTCCTAGCCATCGCCAGTCGACGAATGTGGCATCAGCACACACAAACCGCTACATTCCTCCTCATGCTGCATCACGAGTAAACAACTTGGAGTATCAGACACATCTCCGTACTACTAGCGCCAAATGCGCGTAGCTCCCGTAGCTCCCAACTCGAACACAGCTCCCGTAGCTCGCAACTCGGCTAACACGGAAACTCCAGCCACACACATGAAACACTGAAGCTCTGACTCTTGACTGAATGCATCAGTACCAACATCCCAAATGGATGATCAAAGTACAACCTCTAGTCTTTCCGAACAAACTCAAAGGTGCAGCCATAGTCGTTAATCAACTCCATCCACCAACACTGCCTCAAGCCCAAATCCGAGAATGCAAGTGGATGAAACTCAAGTGACCATTGTACGTCCTACACCTCGCTACACGCCATAGTTGTAGTGTCTCGAACTTTCTGATGCTAACCCACAAACAGCTACACCCAAAACATACACAGGATATGCAACTACACAAAGTTCCACTGCCTGGAACCATGAGCCACTGCTCTGCTAAGCTGCATCAATACACAACCAAATCCAAACTTCGATGCATCACTATAATCCACGAACCCATCGCGGTCATCAGGTAAGGTCAAAACCGAAGCAACGGTCAACCATTCTACAGGAGTAAATATCTCTCCTCGCGTGCATCGAACCACTCGAACTTGACGCCTTCTTCGTCAATTCGAAAAGTAGAGTGGCAATCTGGGAAAATCCTGCGCAAGCCGTCGGTAATAGCTTGCCGAAACCAAGAGACTCCCGATCTCTAGCACAATAGTAGGGCAATCTCTAAATCAACACGGCTTCTAACTGGTCAGGATCTACGTCAACTCCCTCGGCTGACATCACGTGACCAAAATCTCCACGCTAATCAACCAAAACCCACACTGGCTGAGCTTCACAAACACCTGATCGTTTCGCAAAGTCCGCGAAACCACTCGCTAATGCATCAGGTGCTGGCCCACGCTCCTGGAATACATCAGGACGTTGCCAACGAACATGACCGCAACTCGTCCAGAAACCGTCTGAACACATGGTCCATCAAGTCCACACGATCTACGGGGTATTGGTCAACCAAATAGCGTGACCAAAAGCTCCTGATGCCCGCACTGAGATCCGAAAGCCAACAAAGCCACATCTGACTCACCGAACCACAACTGATGGTATCCGGTCCCGAAATCAATCTTCGACAAGACAGAAGCTCTCGCGAGCTGAACAAACCAATCCTCAATCCGAAACGGAGGATACTCACTCTCCTCTGAAGCAAATCAAGCTTCCGGTAGTCAATGCACCACCACGTCGAATCATCCAACATCCGTGTAAACAATGCAAGAGCACACAATGCAAATACGCGGGGTCGCATGAAATCTCCTGAAACCTCCTCCAGCAACTCCTGGAGTCGAAATAATAGCTCCATCAGCTCCGCTGGCTCCGAACGACAAGACGTCGGTAAAATGAGTCCAGCGCCTGGTACAAGCTCAATGATGTAGTCGGTCTCCCGAACTGAAGAAACATCTGGTAACTCCTCTGGAACACGCCGGGAAACTCGGAAACCACCTCAATGTCACAAATAACGGCACAGCAACCGAAGTATCCACAACATGGGCTAAGCAGGCAACACAACTCGTCTCCATCATCTGCTCGACCATTACCGCGATACAGCATCTCGGGGAAATCTTGTCGTCGAAACACAACCTTCTCCTCGAGGCACTCGAACATCGCTAAATGCGTCGACCGTAAGTCCATACTCATAATCACACAAAAACCACAATATCCAGCTATAACAGATCCGCGGCTAACACATAATCTCCAACAAGGATCTCGCGACCTCCGGATGGATGCAACACTCTCCAAAGCCTCGGAAGTGAGATGCAGGTATAATCGCCATGGATATTAAGTAACAGTAACCTCAGAGAAAAGTCTGTCCTCAAACAAGGTCATGGCACGAACTCTAACATGCCCAACTAGTCGCCCATATCAATTGCGACTTGCTGAATAACTCGTCTCGAAATCTGGGTTGATCAAGCTCTAGAAACAGCATCATGATTTCCTCATAAACTCTGAGCTGTCGAACCGCTAACACAGCTGGCTAAGGGTGCTCCCTTGTAACGTGACCCTCCTGGCCACCGAAACAGCAACTAAAAGTGCTCCACGAACACAAATCACCGCAACACCAGCTACGTGATAGGATCACCAACGATCGCCCAAGCTCATGCCACAGGTACAAATCCGCTACTCTGCGCTCTCCGCCATCGCCAAACGGATTCAGCAGAGGATCCTCAACATAATCGAAAAGACCACAGTCTGATGAAATCACTGATCCCGAAGTATCGGGACTCAACCTCATCAAAATCTCGACTAAGTCCACTTTCCTCAAATCATCGCATCGAAAACCGCATACATCTTTCCCTCACAATAGCCTCGCCACTGAGTACAGCATACTATGCTCCTCACGGATGTCTCGAGGCACATCAATCAGACTCTCTCTGATACTCAGGTTCAAACTCATCTCGAACCTCGTGCATAGCTCCCTCTGAAGCCACATACCCGTGTAAACAGGGACAACATGTGAACAATGTATCTCTGCCTCAGGTGGGTAAACACTCCACAAAACACTTGCTGGTTAGCCTGATAAAACCATTACCGTATGCACAACACTCTGAATATAGGCCAAGGAGTCGCAACCGGAACTCACACAATTTTAGCCGACCAAACACAACAATCTGACTCAGGTAAACTTCACTGCCAACATTCTCAGCTCTGAGGCAACGTATAGACGCTCATATACACATCCCCAGGCAAACCGTGCCACACAATTCTCTGAACTCTGAATGCTCATCCAAACCCGCAGTTCACTGACAAATCACGCGTCGAATGATCCTCGACAGGATCCACAACCGAAACGACACGGAAAGCACGTCAGGAGGCATCCTAATGAATACAATATCGTTCACAACAAGTAGAACGTAATCATGGAACTTCAAATATTTGGAAGCATACAACACCCGGAATTTGATGATTATCCGCCGGCCGGTCGGGTCACCATTCCAGATATGCTGTACATTCTCAAATACCCTTAGTAAACACGACTACAGAAGTCTACAGAACCTATTACCTAATGCTCTGATACCAAGCTGAAAGGACCCAACCCCGATTTAGCTCCCTAAACCGAAATCGAACCCCTTCGAAAACACGAACCAACAAAAATTTTCTGAAATTTGGGCAGAGTTTCGTTACTAGCGTGAAATTACCATAACCTGCACGCGGAAAATACACTTCATCCTATGCCACAAAAAGCAAACCGTGGGCACCAATCCCATCCGGATTTCTCAGTATATCAACAGTAAAGTAAAGTAGTAAATATATATGCACTTTACTGAAATCCAGTGTAAAATCGTATAACGTATTCAATAGGAAGCTCAGAGCGACATCTAATACATAATCATATACGCATACCACAGTAGGTAGAACAATAAACCTACTGGATGAAACAAAGTAGCTCGAGCACTATGCCTCCGACCACGACGTGCGACTCCAGAGTCCGAACTGCAAACTGGGCACAGAAACCGAAAAGCCCAGGTGAAAGACAATAAACACGTTAGAGTGAGTGGACGAAAATAAATGTCTTTCACCAAGTATATATGTTATAAAAACATATGCGAGTCTGAATAAATATAAATAAATACGCGAGGTAAACTCATACTCCTCCAGCGTACAGAGCATGCAAGTAAAAATCCCACGGGGTCACTCATGGACACACACCGTGCTAGTACAGTCAGAATCACAGGATCCCAGACCCACACGTGATTCTAGCCAGAAATGGCCTCGGATCCGGGGATACGCCCCTCACCGGTCTGGTTGGGGAAACGCCCCTCCAGGCGGCCTACCATCGGGGATCAACCGAGAGGCAAAGTGTATCGATACAACAACGTAACCACGACTGTACTCTGTGTAAACCAAATCATAAACAGTTTTATGCAATGCATGAATCAACATATAAGTGTATGTATACTCGTATACGTATATTCGTATAAGTATATCGTATAATCATAAAACACATGCTCATATATCCGAAATATCATAGGCATGCTCAAGATCGTAAATCATTTAAAAGACTCGCAATCATTTCCGTGAAAAGAAATTGTCCACTCACAGTCTGGCGTAACGCGATATGCGTTAACCCGTGATCCGGCGGAATGTCCCTCGCCAAAAGAACGATCACGAACCCCTGAATATTCACAAAATCCAATTCTCATAACCATAATTCGACGATATAAAACAATTCACGAGAAACCACCGTTCTCGGAAACACATAACTCAAAGTCGACGAATCGTCGAAAATCCGTATATAACACCTCAATACCTCGCTTTACGTTCGGACGCTCAACTCGAAAAACGAACCTCCCCACTGCGATCGGAGCGCGATTTCGAGTCAAATGACATGCGACTTGTCGTAAGTCAAAAAGTCAACCCGTTGACCGTTGACCGCCGTCCACGGCGGCGCCACTGTTGACCGGAGAATTCACGGCGGAGAAACCCCTATTCCATGAAAAACCACCCACTGAGAAACTTTGTCAACTGCACCGAAGTCCAATTCTCACTCTAACATGGTCAATTTCATGAAAAACCGAATGAACACACAAATTTCAAATCCAAAATTCTCCTTGTACACATCGAATTGAAACACGAAACTTACAGGGGAGCATCAAGGGGATGAGAGCTTCAAAACCCACTAAGAATTGCAGCTCGAATCGGCCTCAAACATAGAACCCGAATTCACAAAGTTCCTTCCAAAGTTTGGCCGGATTTTCTTCTCTTTCCGGCGACCTACGCCGTTGATGGTGGCCGGTACTAAGTAGAGGGCGGTAAGACGAGTTGATAGAGACCAAAGGGAGGCTCGGAGGTGGCCGGAATAGGCTCGCCGCCGTCGAACCCGCCGTGGCCGTCGCGAGCTAGCTCCTCCTCCACCAAGTTGACTCAGTCAACTCGGTCAAACCCCAAAATAGTAAGTCATCCACTTGCCCAGAATAGCAGGTTTCTATTTATAGCCTTTCCCAAAACGGAAACTCATAATTATCCATTTCGACGAACTTTAAACGCGCGTAACTTTCTCGTCGTATATCCGATTCCGATAATTCTCGCGGCCATAAACTTATCTCGACGTACTCTTCAATCATCACCCAAAGTCAAACACATCGGCCAAATGGATAAAAAGTCAACCCTTTGAACCAACACACATTTAAATCGACTAAACAATCAATAATCGGAAATATTCGCAACTAATTCTTCATAACTCAAAATCATGCTCCGGAAGTTCCCACGAACTTGAAATTAAATTCTGAACAACTTCCGTGAAAAAACGAAAACCAAATTCTCGTCCGGTAATTAAGTCGCGAACAAACCTGCCATTTAAATCTGTTTCCGTCGAAACTTCAAATATTCATAACTAATTCCTCGGTCGTCCAAATAACGATCCGAAACCGTCCACGAACTCGTAATCACATGTACAACGACTCTCGAGAAGATACCCCGCTCAAATTCTCGGCCAATAATTTAGTCGTTAACGAGTTCGGCGATTCCAATAACCGTCGGACAACTGCGACTACGCAGTAACTCATCGATCAAGCTGAACATACTGCTGATTCAGATCCGGGTCGTCACAGCAATAAAGGCGGTGGAGGCTTCTTCAGTGAGTTCAACATGAATCTTATTTTTGTGAAGGGTCATTTGTGATTTTTGGAACAAAAAATTTAGTCTATCAAATGTGTCTGCGAATTCCAGGGTTTACGGAGGAAGTGAATAGTCCTCAGATTGGGGAATGAGTTGAGTCAGAGAGTTTTTGGATGAGAAGCAAGGATCTCTAGTTGGGCATTAAGTAGTAGCACGGAAGAAGGGGGCGAATTTTTCAGAAGAGTACTTGAAAAACCTAAGCGAGTCCAGTTTTACCATTTGAGGGGAGAGTGACACGTAGTATCAACAAAGACCTCTTTGATAGCTTCTGGGCTTGATCTCATGTATGGGGGGCAATGTTTAGGCCCTAAATAACATTTTGTTGTTTAGTTGTTATTAAAGCCCACATGAACCGATTCATGTGGCCTAAGTATAATTATTCCTGAATCCGAAAGGATATCTAGAGCTAATGAGAAACCTTATCAAAAAAGGAATATGTGATCAATTAGATTTGAAATTCATGATGCACTAAAGATTTTAGATTTCCTCCTTGGTATAGAGTTATGATTAGATTGTGAACGTGCTAGTATAAATAGGGAGATTCAAGAAGAATTTTGGACCTCTACACACATACGCAATTTTTCTCTCGACAAACAAGTTCTCTCTCACGAGAAACAATTGACAACAGCGAACTACAAGTTTTTACCAGGCAAGGTGTGACAAATTCAGCGGTATACTCTTGTTAGATGATAGCTATTAAAGGAAGTTTCACCAGATAGGGAGTGAAGGTTCCAGCGGTTACGAAGTCACAACAAACCTGTGTTCTCAACACACACCAAGAAGATTGTTCTACTTTGTACCGAACAGAGCGTACAAAGCATCAATTTTCGTAGCTCTGCAGTGAGATACGAACTCAAATCCTAGGAAATCTTGGCAGAAAGAGTTCATTAAGCGAGGTTGATGCTCTCCTTGCTTCAATCACTGGTGTAGAAGCAGATCTAGTGACGTAACGTAAATCAACATTCTACCTTCGGCAGTGACACGTCAAACACGTATAAAAACGACAGTTTGTGATTACATAATATATCTCTGCTAGAAAATTGAGCCAAACAAATATAGAAACAGTCAATAAAAGAAACTTTATTAGCTTTTCCAAACAAAGACAAAACTTCATTAGCTTGTTGCTGCCAACGTAGTTTATTGATTGCCATGACATAGAAACAGTCAATAAAACACATATAGTGATGCCTTTTAGAATGATACACGAATTTATATAGAATATCAAAGAATAGTGATTGTTTGGGCCTAAATAAAGAATTTCATTTTGGGCTTGGATGACCGAGGTTTATGCGAGCGGCCCATTGTGTTAATGGTTCTTGGCGAAGGAGTCAAGTTATACAACGTCTGGCGAGCTTCGCTAGAAGAAGACTTTGAGTTCTGTTAGAACTATGTCTTATTAGCTGGTTCTACGCGGCTTAATCTCTGTCATAACTGTTTAGTTTTGAATAGAACTCTTGGAAGAGTTATGATGGAATTAGAAGATCTATGAGTGATTACGACACGTATGCTGGTGTTATATTCAGACTGTGATTACAAGAGCAGAAGGAATTTGACATTGAGTAAATGACTGTTATTAAGCGAGTATATAAGGAGAGCAAGGATCTTATGAGAAGCCCCCCCCCCCCCCAAATCAATCAAACAACCTTGCTATACGCAAACAAACCTAGACGGTTATCTCGTCCTCGAGATTTCTATCTTTCTTTGCAACCAGAAGGTCTAAGTGCTTGTCACCTATCGAGTGAGAGTATTACGACTCCAAGGAAGCAATTGCAACCGGAAAGTTGAAGAGCGGCTCACTTGTAAGTTGGGAGCTTGAATACTCAAAGGGAGCGAGTGTTCTCAACACTCTGTTACGAGATTGCTCTGCTTTGCACGAGAAAGGACGTGTGGAGTATCGATTTCGAGGCTTAGTTAGAGATTCACATATCCAAAGTCCTAGGTTTCTAGGCAAAAAGGACCTATTCGAGCAGGGTTGGTGCTCTCCCTGTTCTAATCGCTTAATATAGAAGTCAGGCGGCTGTGATCAGTCCATATTCCGTTGAGAGACGGTGGCACGCCAGCATACGAAGCACATATTGGATAGACCGGCCCACGCGGTTAAAACATCCAAGATAAAAGAGACTGCTTCACGAGAAGGATCTCTTCCCGAGGGATATTTTTGCATCGAACATTTTGGCACACCCAGTGGGACATATCTCTTTGCATCTATAACCGACAATTGGAGATCCTTATCGAAGGGTCTATCCTCAGTGTCGCAAACATCCACAACCGATTTACCGTGAACACACATCTACCGAGTGTCGTTCATTAAGTATTCAAGCGGTTGAAGTTATTTTCGCTAACCACTTCGACACCATGTCTTTCCAGTTTTTGAGTGAAGCGGAAATAACAGGGCTCACATTCGAGCAATACCTGGCTTATGCAGCCAGGCGAGATATCCACCAGACTAATTACCATTTGGCGCTCGAAGCAAAAATCGAGCAACAGGCAGAACTCCTCACCACCCAAGCCCATCTAGTTGATAACGCGACAGTTGGTATCGAGGCTATAAGGGCAGAGCTAAATCAAGATCGGGAGGAGAGAGAGGCCATGGGGGCCCAGGTGACTAGTCTGGTAGAGGGTCAAGACAGGTTACGGATAGATATCCTTCGACAAATGGAAAAGGGATTAGAGGAATACCGCCGATACGCGGCGACTCTATCACAAAGGGTAGACAATGACATAGGAGCCCTAACCAAATCCGTATCCGACTTGGCCAGGAAAACAAGGCAAGCGGAGTCTTTTCCCCTGGCCTGGGAGCAACGGTTAAATAAGCTCTTAGACGATTGTAACATACAACTATCTAAGATGCATGAAACTTACGAGACACCGTTTCCTCCGATGAAAGACGATCCCAACGAATGGCGTTGGCCAAAATTTTACAAACACCAGACCTTCCAGACTTTTTCTGGTGATGACGATGCCAATGCGGCAACACACTTGGCCTATTTTACTCTGCAGTTAGGCCAATTTGCCGAAGATGAAGGACTCAAACTAAGATTTTTTGGTTCATCGTTATCAGGATCAGCCCTTGTGTGGTACACTGGAATAGAGAAGGGTTCGATTAGTGAATGGAAAGATATGAAGGCCTTGTTCATAGATCACTTTGGAACGGCAAGGCCAGAGACTAGTGTTGGAAAACTGGCTTCCTTGAGCCAGTCGGTGACAGAAAGTCCAGTCACCTTCCTACACCGTTTCCGGTCAGAGTACAATCTATGTAAGACCCCTCTGAGCAAGGAAGAGGTGGTCAAGATGGCCAAGAATGGTCTGGAGGACACGTACCATCAGTTATTCTTAAATAGAAAGTATTACTCTCTGAATGAGTTCATCGCGGCTGTGACTAAAGCTCACAACAACATCCAAGAGAGAGATAATAGAAGGAACGCGTCCAAAGGAACGTACAGTAGTCGAACCTATGACTGGCTGAAGCCAAAAACAGTGGCTTACATTGAAGGTTTAGAGGACCAGGAGTCAGAATCTGACGGAGATCATGTGGGTGCTGTTGACTTATCAACAAACAAAGTTATAAAACCCCGCAAGCTCCAAAAGAATAGAGGTCCAATCAAACTCTCAACAGTGGCTTTCACTAAGCCAGAATTTGAGAAGTACACCTACGACGCCAACATGGCTCATGAAATTTTGGATGAGTTGTACAGTCTGCGTGTCGTAAAGGCAGACTTTGGACCACTTCCCACAGCTGAGCAGTTGAAGGGTAAGAAGTATTGCAAGTTCCATGGAGCATGGAACCATGTTACCAAAGACTGCATTAAGCTTAAAGATCAGATCCAGAAGTGGATCAATGAAGGGAAGTTAGAGTTGGAAGGTTCATCCAAAACAGCTGCACTAGTGGATTCCGAGCCATTCCCTGCTCCACAGGTGAATATGGTTGAGGTGAATTGGACATCACCTAATAGACTCCTTGAAAATACGGAGGCTTGGAATCAATCTTCCTTTTTAGCCTATTCATTCAGATTGGATATGACCGAAGAATATTTCGATAGGCTAAGGGATATGGGGCTGATCTTCTTTTACCCAGTCTACAAACTCAGACACCTACGGTATACAGAGCCAGCCCAGCACTTTTGCAGGTTCCACAACCACTTTGGTCATCAAACAGCAATGTGTTCGACCTTGAGAGATAAAATCCAGGGTTTGGTCAATTGGGAAGTGATTGTGATCAGAGACGGGGGCGAGATGGATTTTCACCCACAATATCTGCATAGAACACCATCTCCTCCAGTTACAACTCCTTCTGCCAGTGGCACTTCCTCAGGGGATAGTCAGAATAAACCAACTCATGCGAGGAAGAAGTCCAGGCGAAGAGCTAAGCGAAATATAGCGTTTGTCCGACCCAAGCGGGCTCACATAACATATGACGCGTCCTGGCGAGAGGAGATATTCATTAAGCTATGTCTAGAAGGAATAGCTGTGGTTCCCGACAATTGGGGAACACCTGACCCACATCCTGAGGATGTCAAGGGTCTGCCTTATTGTCGATACCATCATAAATGGGGAAGTCACAATACAGCTGTCTGTCGAGATTTGAAATACAAGATACAGCAGTTGATTAACGAGGGAGTGATAGAAATAGAACAGGAGCCCTTGTCGAACTTGACCACCCCCATGCCCATGGTTGGAATGTTGGAACTAACACGTGACAAATCAAATAAAAGAAAACAGGCCAACGACTAACCAACTGCTGGCGAGAATCCATCTTACACACCCAAGAATAAAGGAAAAGAAAAGGTAGATCCCAAAGCAGAATCACCAGTAGCCCTTTGTGCACATTGTAAACTAAGAAGTGGACTGAAGATCTCTTATGAGGAACTGGCTCAGGCGGCCAAAGCTTTCCCAATATTATTCTCAAATACAGATCATCAGCCCCCACAAGCAAGACAAAGGGATTCTCTAGCTCCCAAACGCTCGCGAGCAAAAGACCAAGCCATTCTGGCTAAAACACCCGAGTCTAAAGTTGCGAGTACGCTCGCGAAGCCATACATACCTCCAGCTTCAAGAAATATTATAAAGGAGGATGTTTGGTACATAAGGGAGAAGGGAAAAACCGTGGAGGTAACTCCGAGCAAGAGGAGAAACCTCCAACGACGCTTTGGTAGGGCCAAGAGAGCATTGGATGCTTATGAGGCTGGCCTCATCAAAGAAGAAGACCTGGAGTTTCCTCCAGAAGTGTTGCAAAGGAGATTAAACACCATTGCAGCAAACCCATTGGTGGTCTTTGGGAAGAAATCTCACGAGCCTAAAGTGAGAGCCCAAAGACCAGGGGTTTTCGAACGAAACCCAGAACTAGGGACTAAAGGTAAAGAGCCTGAATCTACTTAGGAGGTTCATCGTGAAACTGCAAAACGACAACCAGTAAGGAGATGCCTCAACTTTGAGGAAGACACGATGAAAACGGTAAGGCTCAAGACACCCCCTAAGGGAACAGGGAGCATGCAGAAACAAGACACTCCAAGCAAGCCTCCAGTCTTGCAATGGAAACCTAGGCCTTTGATCGTGGAAGAACAAGCGAAGGCCCAAAAATTGATCCGTGCTCCCAAGGAGAAAACTCTAACACCATCACTACCAGCAGCCATTGATCCTGTTCCTGAGGATCCAATACAGCAGGTAGCCCATCTTGAGGTCACTACAAGATCTAGCGAGGATGGACACTTGTCTGGAGATGATAACTATGACGACGATGAGCAGTTGGTAGACTATGGTGAAGACGAAGATCTTGAAGCACTCGCTTGTATCAAGGAAGACACTTCCACCATTAACATGGTGTATGTCTTATCTTCTAAATACGCTTTGTCTACGTCAGCACCGAAAGGTGAATCCAAGAACGTCAGCAGTGTAGTATTACTAGATGAGGAACCAGAACTGCCAAATGATTCAACACTGGTTGAGATCCCAGAGGAGGATTCATCACACACAAAAGGACAGATGATGTTCTCCAAGCCTACCATTGACATGGCCATGCACATGCGGCCGTTATATGTCACAGGACAAGTCCAAGGAATCCAATTGAATAAACTCCTAGTGGACTCAGGGGCAGCGGTTAACATCATCACCGTTAAGGCAATGGCCTTAATAGGTGTTCCCAAGTCTGCTATCCAAGAGACCTCGCTTAGTGTCAGAAACTTTCAGGGTAGCATAACCAAGACCTTGAGAATTGTTTTCTTGCAGGTACACATAGGGTTGGCCTCGGGCACTTATAAATTCTTTGTTGTAGAATGCACATCTCCATATAGTGCCATTTTGGGGCGTGACTGGATACATCGAAGCTACTGTGTACCATCTTCACTTCATCAGCAGATGTTACTCTGGAACATGGAGTCAGGCGAAGCAGAGCTTGTCAATGCTGAGCCTCGTCCATACTCCGTTTCTGCTAACGCATTAGAAGCCAGATATTACCACAGTGACCTTAGGCCATTGGAGGTATGTGGCGTCGACAATAAGGGCCGCCCAGTTGGTGTTACGGCCTCTGAATTAGCTCAGTGGGGTATACTTCAAGCGACTCAGGATAGTAAAAGACCCTACACCATTGAGCTACCATCCAGACATTCTCCATGATTGGGTCTCTATCAGATATAGAGACCGAGGCTTGTCTTTCTCTACACGAACGCTTCCATAATTTTTTACTAGAGAGCCAAGCCTTTGAGAAGGTTCCAATGGTAGCAGCCTTGGAATACGTGGATGAAGACGTTTTACAAGACTTTGAAGAGGAGGATGAGATTAAATTAGCTCCAGCAGCTCTTGATGATTTACCTCCCAAAGTCAAGGATCCCATCGAACACATAAATATTGGGACACATGAAGAGCCAATCTCTGTGGCTATTAGTACCTTCTTGGAGCCTGAGGAAAGACTCAAGCTTATTGAATTGCTAAGAGAATATGCAGACTGTTTTGCAGAAAAATACGATGATATGCCTGGGCTGTCACCAGACTTGGTCTGTCATAATTTGCCCATCATTGAAGGGAAGAAGCCTGTAAAACAGGAGATGCGTCGCATGAATACAGAAACAGCAATTCTAGTCAAGGAAGAGGTCGAGAAGATGCTCAAGTCAGGGATTATACGTGTAACCAAATACAATGAGTGGCTTTCCAATATAGTCCCAGTTAAGAAAAAGAATGGAAAGATGCGAGTATGCGTCGACTACAGAGACTTGAATAATGCAACCCCAAAGGATGCATACCCTATGCCAGTAGCTGATTTGTTGGTTGACTCAGTTGCCCGCCACGAAATGTTAACATTCATGGATGGCACTGCTGGTTATCATCAAATTCCAGTGGCTGAAGCAGATAGACATAAAACTGTGTTTCGATGCCCAGGTTTTGCCGGTGTTTTTGAGTACGTGGATATGCCATTTGGACTTAAAAATGCAGGGGCAACCTACCAACGAGCTATGAATTTGATCTTTCATGATGTTATTGGTAAGACTATGGAAGTCTATATTGATGATGTGGTAGTTAAAACGAAACACAGAAGTGATCATTTTGAAGACTTAAGGCAAGTGTTTCTCAGAATGAGGCAACATCAACTGAAGATGAACCCAGCCAAATGTGTGTTTGGCGTCCAGGCAGGAGACTTCCTGGGCTTTTTGGTTCATCAGCGTGGGATTGAGATACCGGATGACAAGAAACAAGCGGTTACCAATGTAGTCCCACCAAAGAGTAAGAAGGAGTTACAAAGATTATTCGGAAAAATCAATTTCCTACGACGGTTTATTGCCAATGCTGCTGGGAAAACACAACCATTTTCCACGTTGCTCAAGCTTCAAAATCAGAAAGACTTTATATGGGAGCCTATACATCAAGAGGCCTTTGAAACCATTAAAGCCTACTTAACAAACCCACATGTCTTGGTTCCTCCAAGACCTGGGGTTCCTCCAAGACCTGGGGTTCCTCTTAAGCTGTATATATCAGCTACTGAACTCTCCATTGGAAGTCTATTAGCTCAGGACGACACGGCAGGAGTTGAACGTGCTATTTTCTATCTAAGTCATACCTTGAACGATTTTGAAACGAGATACTCTCCAATGGAAAGGTTATGCCTAGCCTTATACTTTTCAGGGTGTAAGTTGAGGCACTACATGCTTTCCTTCACTACGTGTGTTATTGCACAAACAGATTTAGTGAAGTATATGTTGTCCAGACCGATTCTCCGTGGACGCATTGGAAAGTGGATTTTGGCTTTGTCAGAATTTTCTTTGCAATATGTCCCTCAGAAGGCGGTAAAAGGCCAAGCAGTTGCTGATTTTTTGGCTCATCATCCCATGGAAGAAGTGATTGAGGGGCCAGAACTGGATCTCGCTCGTATTGATTTGGCCCCCTGGTGTTTATATTTTGATGGGTCCAGTACGAGTACTATGGCTGGGGCAGGGGTAGCTTTGATCTCCCCACGCGGCCAAACTTATTCTTATTCTTTCAGGTTGGACTTCAAGAGCACAAATAATCAAGCAGAATATGAAGCTTTAATAATTGGATTAGAACTTTTGATAGATATGGAGATCAATGATGTGCATGTCCTTGGAGATTCCCAACTGGTGATCAGACAACTCGAGACAAAATACAAGGTAGGTCCAATATTAGAACCTTATGCGAGGAGGGATTGTGACTTATTAAAGTTGTTTACAGAAGTGGAGTTGAGTCATGTTCCTCGCGAGAAGAACTATGCAGCTAATGAGTTGGCTCAACTAGCAACGGGTATCAGTTTGCAGGATGGAGTACGCGAACGCATATTAAAGGTTGAAAGAAGAACCCTTCCATCTTTCATTGCAAGACAAGAAGATAAGAACGAATGGTACGTTGCTACACTTGATCACATCGACAAGAACTGGAGACAGGAAACCATTTCTTATCTCCAGGATCCTAACAATCCGACTGACAAGCGGATTCGATTTTTAGCTCCCAATTATGTACTCAAGGATGCTGAGTTATATCGAAGGGGAGAAGAAGGCATACTATTACGGTGTGTCTTTGGACGTGACGCTAAAAGGTTAATGAGAGAGGTCCATCTTGGGATTGCAGGGGCACACCAGGCTGGTCCCAAGATGAGATGGTTATTAAGAAGACATGGCTTTTATTGGCCAGGAATGCTCAGAGACTGCATCACGTTTGCTAAAGGTTGTGAAGAATGCCAGAAACATGGTCTAGTCAACCATATGCCCAGAATACCATTACAGCCAATAATCAAGCCTTGGCCAGCTCGAGGATGGGCTTTGGACTTAATAGAAATGATTCACCCTCATTCATCTAAAGGGCACAAGTTTATCATAGTGGCTACTGATTTCTTCACAAAATGGGTCGAAACTCGACCTCTCAGGGTATCTTCTGCAAAGGCTATCCGCCAGTTCTTGTTTGAAGATATTATATGTCGGTTTGGCATTCCTGAGAGTTTTGTTTCAGACCATGGGGCTGCATTCATGTCTGGAGAAGTAGATACTCTAATGAAGGATCTTGGGATCCATTTTCTTCACTCTTCTCCATACTATGCCCAATCCAATGGTCAAGCTGAAGCGAGCAATAAAATCATTATTCATATCCTTAAACGGATGCTCGCGAGTAATGCCAGACTGTGGCATGAAGAACTTTTTAATACTTTGTGAGCTTATCGAACTAGTAAGAGGACACCCACAGGTACAACTCCTTATGCATTAATGTTTGGGCACGATGTTGTCTTGCCTTTGGAGATCAATGTTCAGTCTTTACGTGTGATGGAGCAACACAACTTGATCGGTGAAGACTATGTCCAAGCGATGTGGCAAGAACATGAAGACTTAGATGACAACCGTATACAAGCTTATGAAAGTCTACGTGCTGAGAAACGAAATGTGGCTCGTGCCTATGACCAACATACAAGGGGCATGAGTTTTGCAGAAGGAGAACTTATCTGGCGAGTCATTTTGCCTATCGGTGAGAAGACTGAAGGACGAGGTAAATGGTCCGAAAAATGGGAAGGACCATACATTATCGATCGACTATTGGGTAAAGGAGCAGTTCGCTTGCGAGATCGAGATGGTACTATACACGCGAACCCAATAAATGGTCGTTACCTTAAGAAATTCATACAACCAGTTTGAGAGTATGATGATCCTCCCACCTATCGATGTCTTGATCACGAAGGTGCTGGTACCAAGCGAGGTTGTCTGGGCTTGAATGTGGCCATTTCTCAATAAGACAGAGAGTGTCTTTTTGAGTCCATTCCTTTGGGTCTGCTCTAGGGTTTTCCTGGAGTATGAGGGATGAACTGCAGATGGGTTGGCGAAGATATGTGAAAAGCTCTGGATTTAATGGAGTGTCCAGAAATGGACCAAGCAGACCTGTGTTTTCTGTCGGGTCTACAGTAAGAGTGCAGACGGTGTCTGGGTTGTGTCGTCAAGCGACTGTCTTGAGCTGTCTGGAGAATTTCTTGGCGTCAGGAGTTTCATTAGGGATGGAGATGTCCTTACGAGGAGGCCTTTTTCTGTTCTGGAGGAATAAGGATTGACGGCAGTGAAAGAGAAAGGTTTAAACTTTTTGACTGAGAGAGTTAGAAAGTGCAGAGGTTCTGAGCAATTGAAAGGTTTTGTTGAAAGATGAAATTTGTGGATATGGACTGTTGCTCTTATAGAGGTGTCAGTCGAGCGTCATACTTTTTCAAAGAGTTGGTTGACGTGGTGTTCGAGTGATGGTGTAGCGTTTCAGAGTTAATGGGCACATTGGTCAAGATATATTCAAGTCTTTTTGCTTGTTCAGAAAGTTTCCAAGTTCAAGACCTGAGGGGCAATGTTTGGGCCTAAATAAAGAATTTCATTTTGGGCTTGGATGGCCGAGGTTTATGCGAGCGGCCGATTGTGTGAATGGTTCTTGGCGAAGGAGTCAAGTTATACAACGTCTGGCGAGCTTCGCTAGAAGAAGACTTTGAGTTATGTTAGAACTATGTCTTATTAGTTGGTTCTACGCGGCTTAATCTCTGTCATAACTGTTTAGTTTTGAATAGAACTCTTGGAAGAGTTATGATGGAATTAGAAGATCTATGAGTGATTACGACACGTATGCTGGTGTTATATTCAGACTGTGATTACAAGAGCAGAAGGAATTTGACATTGAGTAAATGACTGTTATTAAGCGAGTATATAAGGAGAGCAAGGATCTTATGAGAAGCCCACCCCCCCCCCCCCCAAATCAATCAAACAACCTTGCTATACGCAAACAAACCTAGACGGTTATCTCGTCCTCGAGATTTCTATCTTTCTTTGCAACCAGAAGGTCTAAGTGCTTGTCACCTATCGAGTGAGAATATTACGACTTCAAGGAAGCAATTGCAACCGGAAAGTTGAAGAGCGGTTCACTTGTAAGTTGGGAGCTTGAATACTCAAAGGGAGCGAGTGTTCTCAACACTCTGTTACGAGATTGCTCTGCTTTGCACAAGAAATGACGTGTGGAGTATCAATTTCGAGGCTTAGTTAGAGATTCACATATCCAAAGTCCTAGGTTTCTAGGCAAAAAGGACATATTCGAGCAGAGTTGGTACTCTCCCTGTTCTAATCGCTTAATATAGAAGTCAGGCGGCTGTGATCAGTCCATATTTTGTTGAGAGACGGTGGCACGCCAGCATACGAAGCACATACAGGATAGACCGGCCCACGCGGTTAAAACATCCGAGATAAAAGAGACTGCTTCGCGAGAAGGATCTCTTCCCGAGGGATATTTTGCATCGAACAGTGATATGTTGTACTGTTGGTATAGTCCCAATGACACTTCTAAACTCGATTGATATTCTCTTTTTGATTTTATAATCAATGTGTGACATATATAATTGTGTGGCCTAACCTAGTCTGTTAGGCGTAGATTATTAAAGGGAGTTGATATCCCCACTCCCTATTCTCTCTAATTTTACTAATAGCACTCCCATTTTATTTCTCTTAGCAAGTGGTTCTCACACTCCATTATTCTCTCTTTTCATTATTCTTACGCTCCCATTTTTCCCTCTTATTCATTTTTTTATTTCTTTTTTAATTATTTATTCTTGTTTATCAAAATGACCTTTGAATAAGGAAATCGAGAAGAAAAAGAGTGAGTATATTTTGATAAACAAAAAAAGAAGTAATGGTAAAGAAATAAGAAAATGAAGAGGAGTGGGAAAATGAGGGTAGGATTGTAGGAATAAGGAGGAGAGAGAAAAGGGAAATGTGAGAATCATTCCCTTTTTTTTTGTTTTTAATAAACCAATAAAATTGTTATTACTTTTTTACCCTTTTTTCTTCTTTCATTTTTTGTTTTTGCATATCTCTTATCCACTAAACTAAAAGATTTTTGAAAATAAAAAAAATGCCTAGATGAAACATAATCAATGATAATAGTATCTAGGTTGGGTTCATGACATTATAAATTTAACACAACTTTTGACACAATTTTTCTACCATCAGATCATATTTCTATTAATGGTGGAGATGATATGACATGAAAAAAATTAAATAAGCAAGTTTTTCCTTTATTTCTCTCTCACAAAAGAATTATTTCTTCTTTCCCCTGCATTCAGTATTTTTGACTATGTTCTTCTTCATGTCCAGATTCCGATCGACCTTGTAGCTCTTCTTCACTTATCATTTGACATCAAATAACACAAATGAAAGGAAAAGTTCGACTATATACTCGTCAATTAAATACATACTAATAACTTAATTATATATCTGATTGAACATGGTAGCAAGGATTGCTCTAAGCAGAAGAAAATTATATAAAAAAAATTGAACTTCGTAGATCTGGGTATTGACCTTTCGTGGTTCGAGTGGGCGAGATTTGATACATACTAAGCCATCAATCGACATGTTTCTTAATCAGAAATGATTTTAGATATGCATATTATAATGTAATTGGTGTCTTATGTTACCCAATGAGATGAATGGCCATGGTGGAAGAGTATTAAAGTGTGAGAGAGAAATACTTATTCTGTTATTCTCTTTAATATTATATTATCTTTTAACTTAAAACTTAAATCCATGTCATACCATCTCCACCATTGAAAGTTATGAAATCTAATGGTTGAAAAATTGTGTTAAAAGTTTTGTTAAGAAATATGACGCCATTGAACCTGGCCTATAGTATATTTCTGAATATATATATATATATATATATATTTTTTTTTTTTGATTAAAGCTTGCTTGTGATGCTTTGTCATTTTTTATTATTTCATATTTTTGTATTGTTCATGAGGAGAATTCTCTGATAAAATATATTTTTAAATAATATGTTAGAAGATCAACTGTAAGATGTTTAGATACATACGAGTACATCACTTCTACAAATTTTCATCTAGTTTATTTAAAGATTATACATCCTGAAATTGTGTGTCTAGTTCAAATTCGAAAAAAAAAGAAGATGGTTCATGATTTTAAAAATATAACAACGATTATGAATCCGACAAATTTCTCTCATTAAAAATAAGAGTTTTCTATAAGTCGAGATCAAATTGTTTCTTATTATTGTTTTATTTTTATTTTTAAAATTCTTAATATTGTCTATAAAACTGCAATCATGCTAGGTATGCAAACATTATTAAAGAAACTTTAATACAAATGTTTGAGTTTTGGAAAGATAAGTGGGAAGAAAAAAAAACTAAAAAGAGGGTAAAAAGGGAATAACAGATTTAGAGTTTATTACAAATATAAGAAATAAAATAAAAAGTAGAAAGGGAATGGCCCGGAATGCGATTAGTAAAAGTAGAGAGAATAGGAAGTCCAATTATCAGCTCCCTTATAAAATGGTTCAAAGCATATATTATCTCTCGATGCCTATTATGATCATTTTTATATATTGTGTTTTACCACACATAAATATTCCTTAGTATACTATACATGCAAGAAGGTTATGGTAGGGAAGATTTATCATAAACATTTATCTACAATTAGTTGAACAAAATTATAATTTTTTGAACTAAAAAGTACTACATTTAGAACAAAATTATGACTTTTTCTTAATCATATATAAATAATTAAACTAAAATACAACATTAACAATAATGTGTTCTCAAATTTGTAAAAATGTGCTCGTTGGAGTATTTACAAAAAGTTGAACAAAATTACTAAAAGAAATATTATCTTATTTTACAATAATAACAACAAAATTAGTGCATAAAATTTATGGTAGAGTCACTCCACCTTAGAATTTTCCTATACTATGATTATATACCATTATAAATGCAAATAATGGTTAATAGAGTATTTTTTTTTGGAATGACAAACAAAGAAAATAGGCCTATAAGTTAAACTCCTAACACAACTTCCACCAAACATATCAAATTGGAGGGCGATTCTAGCACAATCAAGAACCTTATGGTCCCAAAGATAAAGATGATTAGAATAGTGACCCCATCCGGCTAACTTGCCAGCAACAAAATTGGCTTCACGTTAGACATGACGAAAGGTAGCTCCATCAAACTCAGCAGCAAGACGTCGGATATCGTTAATTATGGTTGTTTGGGTCTAAATAAAGAATTTCATTTTGGGCTTGGATGGCCGAGGTCTATGCGAGCGGCCCATTGTATTAATGGTGCTTGGCGAGGAGTCAAGTTATATGACGTCTGGCGAGCTTCGCTAGAGAAAGACTTTGAGTTCTATTAGAACTATGTCTTATTAGCTGGTTCTATGCGGCTTAGATTCTGTCATAACTAGTTTCATTTTAGATAGAACTCTTGGAGGAGTTATGATGGTATTTGGAGATCTATGAGTGATATGACACGTATGCTGGTGTTGGATTCAGACTGTGATTACAAGAGCAGAGGAATTTGACATAGAATGAATGACTGTTATTAAGCGAGTATATAAGGAGAGCGAGGACCTTATGAAAAGCCCCCCCCCCCCCCCCCCCCCGCCCCCCCCAATCAATCAAACAATCTTGCTATACGCAAACAAACCTAGACGGTTATCTTGTCCTCGAGATTCCTATCTTCTTTGCAACCAGAAAGTCTAAGTGCTTGTCACCTATCGAGTGAGAGTATTACGACTCCAAGGAAGCAATTGCAACCGGAAAGTTGAAGAGCGGCTCACTTGTAAGTTGGGAGCTTGAATACTCAAAGGGAGCGAGTGTTCTCAACACTCTGTTACGAGATTGCTCTGCTTTGCACGAGAAAGGACGTGTGGAGTATCGATTTCGAGACTTAGTTAGAGATTCACATATCAAAGTCCTAGGTTTCTAGGCAAAAAGGACCTATTCGAGCAGGGTTGGTGCTCTCCCTGTTCTAATGGCTTAATATAGAAGTCAGGCGGCTGTGATCAGTCCATATTCCGTCAAGAGACGGTGGCACGTCAGCATACGAAGCACAAATAGGATAGACCGACCCACGCGGTTAAAACATCCGAGATAAAAGAGACTGCTCCGCGAGAAGGATCTCTTCGCGAGAGATATTTTGCATCGAACATTTTGGCACGCCCAGTGGGACAATATCTCCTTGCATCTATAAGCGACAATTGAAGATCCTTATCGAAGGGTCTATCCTCAGTGTCGCAAGCATCCACAACCGATTTACCGAGAACACACATTAACTGAGTGTCGTTCATTAAGTACTCAGGCGGTTGAAGTTATTTTCGCTAACAACTTCGGTACCATGACGTTCAAATTTTTGAATGAGGCGGAAATAGCAGGACTTACGTTCGAACAATACCTGGCTTATGCATCCAGGCGAGATGTTCATCAGATTAATCACCATTTGGCACTCGAAGCAAAAATCGAGCAACAAGCAGAACTCATCACCACCCAAGCCCACTTAGTTGATACAGCGACAGTTGGTATCGAAGCAATACGGGCAGAGCTAAATCAAGATCGAGAGGAGAGAGAGGCTATGGGGGCCCAGGTGACTAGTTTGGTAGAAGGTCAAGATAGACTACGAGTAGATATCCTTCGCCAATTGGACAAAGGATTGGAAGAATACCGCCGGTACGCGGCGACTCTATCACAAAGGGTAGACAGAGACATAGGATCTCTAACCAAATCCGTATCGGACTTGACCAGGAAAACTAGGCAAGCGGAGTCTTTCCCTCTTGCTTGGGAGCAACGGTTAAATAAGTTCTTAGACGATTGTAACATACAATTATCTAAGATGCATGAAACTTACGAGACACCGTTTCCTCCGATGAAAGACGATCCTAACGAGTGGCGTTGGCCAAAATTTTACAAACACCAAACCTTCCAGACTTTCTCTGGTGATGATGATGCAAATGCGGCAACACATTTGGCTTATTTTACTCTGCAGTTAGGCCAATTTGCCGAAGATGATGGGCTCAAATTAAGAGTCTTCGGATCATCGTTGTCAGGATCAGCCCTTGTATGGTATACTGGAATAGAGAAGGGTTCGATCAGTGAGTGGAAGGATATGGAGGCCTTATTCATAGATCACTTTGGAACGACAAGGCCAGAGACTAGTGTAGGAAAGCTGACTTCCTTGAGCCAATCGGTGACAAAAAGTCCGGTCACTTTCCTGCACCGTTTCCGGTCAGAGTATAATCTATGTAAGACCCCTCTGAGCAAGGAAGAGGTGGTCGAGATGGCCAAGAATGGTCTGGAGGACACGTTCCATCAACTATTCTTAAACATCAAGTATTACTCTCTGAATGAGTTCATCACGGCTGTGACTAAAGCTCATAGCAACATGCAGGAGAGAGATAATAGAAGGAATGCGTCCAAAGGGACGTACAGTAGTCGAACCTATGATAGGTTGAAGCCAAAAATAGTGGCTTATATTGAAGGTGTAGCCGAACAGGAATCAGACTCTGATGGTGATCACGTGGGTGCTGTTGACTTATCAACAAATAAAGTTATAAAACCCCGCAAGCTCCAGAAGAGCAGAGGTCCAATCAAGCTCTCAACAGTGGCTTTTACTAAGCCAGAATTTGAGAAGTACACTTATGACGCCAATATGGCTCATGAAATTTTGGACGAGTTGTATAGTCTGCGTGTCGTCAAAGCAGACTTTGGACCACTTCCCATAGCCGAGCAGTTGAAGGGTAAGAAGTATTGTAAGTTCCATGGAGCATGGAACCACGTTACCAAAGACTGCATTAAGCTTAAAGATCAGATCGAGAAGTGGATCAATGAAGGAAAATTAGAATTGGAAGGGTCATCCAAAACAGCTGCACTAGTGGATTCCGATCTGTTCCCTGCTCCACAGGTGAATATGGTTGAGGTGAATTGGTCATCACCTAATAGATTCCTTGAAGATACGGAGGCCTGGAATCAATCTTCCTATTTAGCCTATTCATTCAGATTGGATATGACAGAAGAATATTTCGATAGGCTAAGGGATATGGGGCTGATCTTCTTTTATCCAGTCTACAAACTCAGACACCTACGGTATACAGAGTCAGCCCAGCACTTTTGCAGGTTCCACAATCACTTTGGTCATCAAACAGCAATGTGTTCGACCTTCAGAGATAAAATCCAGGGTTTGATCGATTGGGAAGTGATTGTGATCAGAGACGGGGGCGAGATGGATTTTCACCCAGAATATCTTCATAGAACACCATCTCCTCTAGTTACAACTCCTCCTGCCAGTGGCACGTCTTCAGGGGATAGTCATTATAAACCAACTCATGCGAGGAAGAAGTCCAGACGAAGAGCTAAGCGAAATATAGCGTTTGTCCGACCTAAGCGGACTCGCATCACATATGACGCGTCTTGGCGAGAGGAGATATTCAATGAGCTATGCCTAGAAGGGATAGCTGTGGTTCCTGACAATTGGGGAGCACCCGACCCACATCCTGAGGATGTTAGGGGCTTGCCTTATTGTCGATACCACCATAAATGGGGATGTCACACTACGAGTGCCTGTCGAGATCTAAAATTCAAGATACAGCAGTTGATTGACGAGGGAGTGATAGAAATAGAACAAGATCCCTTGCCAAACCTGACCGCCCCCATGCCCATGGTTGGAATGTTGGAATTGACACGTGACAAATCAAATAAAAGAAAACAGTCCAACGACTAACCAACTGCTGGCGAGAATCCATCTTATACACCAAAGAATAAATGAAAAGAGAAGGTGGATCCCAAAGCAGAATCGCCAGTAGCCCTTTGTGCACATTGTAAACTTAGAAAGTGGACTGAAGATCTCTTATGAAGAGCTGACTCAGGCAGCCAAATCTTTCCCAGAACTATTCTCGAATACAGATCATCAACCCCCACAAGCAAGACAAAGGGATACTCCAGCTCCCAAGCGCTTGCGAGCAACAGACCAAGCTAGTTTGGCTAAAACACCTGAGTCTAAAGTTGCAAGTACGCTCGCGAAGCCATATATTCCTCCAGGTTCAAGAAATATTACAAAGGAGGATGTTTGGTACATAAGGGAGAAGGGAAAAACCATCGAGGTCACTCCAAGCAAGAGGAGAAACCTTCAACGACGCTTTGGTAGGGCCAAGAGAGCATTGGATGCTTATGAGGCTGGCCTGATCAAAGAAGAAGATCTAGAGTTTCTTCCAGAAGTGTTGCAAAGGAGATTGAACACCCTTGCAGCAAACCCATTGGTGGTCTTTGGGAAGAAATCTCGCGAGCTTAAGGTGAGAGCTCAAAGACCAGGGGTTTTCGAACGAAACCCAGAATTAGGGAGTAAAAGTAAAGAGCCTGAATCTGCTCAGGAGATTCATCGTGAGACTACAAAACGACAGCCAGTCAGGCGACGCCTCACCTTTGAGGAAGACACGATGAAAACAGTGGGGCTAAAGACACCCCCTAAGGGAACATGGGGCATGCAGAAACATGACACTCCAAGCAAGCCTCCAGTCTTGCAATGGAAACCCAGGCCTTTGGTTGTGGAAGAACAAGCGAAGGCCCAAAAAATGAGCCCTGCTCCCAAGGAAAAAAATCCACCACTACTACTACCAGCAGCCATTGATCCTACTCCTGAG
This sequence comes from Geum urbanum, assembly GCA_946800695.1. NCBI lineage: Eukaryota > Viridiplantae > Streptophyta > Magnoliopsida > Rosales > Rosaceae > Geum > Geum urbanum. The sequence goes on along the minus strand of OX327001.1, from coordinate 49,404,944 downwards.
GATCCAATACAGCAAGTAGCCCATCTTGAGATAACTACAATGTCTAACGAAGATGGACATCTGGCTGAAGGTGATAACTACAACACGATGAGCAATTGTTGTACTACGGTGAAGAGGAAGACGCAGAAGCACTTGATTGTATCGAGGAAGACAGTGCCACCATTAACATGGTGTTTGTCTTATCTTCTAAATATGCTTTGTCTCCGTCAGCATCAAGGGATGAATCCAAGACCATTAACAATGTGGTTTTACCAGATGAAGAACCAGAGCTTCCAAGTGGTTCAACACTGGTTGAAACACCAAAGTTGGATTCATCACAAACAAAAAGCCAGATGATGTTCTCTAAGCCCACTCTTGACATGGCCATGCACATGCGGCCATTATATGTCACAGGACAGGTCCAGGGAATTCAGTTGAATAAACTCCTAGTGGACTCAGGGACAGTTGTCAACATCATCACCGTCAAAGCAATGGCCTTAATAGGCGTTCCCAAATCTGCTATCCAAGAGACCTCATTAAATGTCAGAAATTTTCAGGGTAGCATAACCAAGACCTTGGGCATTGTCTTCTTACAGGTACACATCGGTATAGCCTCAGGCACTTACACATTCTTTGTGGTAGAATGCACATCGATATCCCCATATATTGCAATTCTGGGGCGTGACTGGATACACCGAAGCTATTGTGTACCATCATCACTTCATCAGCAGATGTTGCTTTGGAACATGGAGTCAGGCGAGGCAGAACTTGTCAATGCTGACCCCCGTCCATATTCTGTTTCTGCTAATGCGTTAGAAGCCAGATATTACCACAGTGACCTTAGGCCATTAGAGGTATGCGGCGTCGATCACAAAGGCCGCCCAGTTGGTGTTACGGCCTCAAAACTAGCTCAGTGGGGTATAATTCAAGCAACTCAGGATAGTAAGAGACCCTACACCATTGAGCTACCATCTAAACGTTCTCTATGATTGGGTCTCTATCAGATATAGAGACCAAGGCTTGTCTATCTCTACATGAACGCTTTCATAATTTTCTACTAGAGAGTCAAGTCTTTGAGAAGGTTCCAATAGTTGCAGCCTTGGAATATGTGGATGAAGACGTTTTGCAAGACTTAGAGGAGGAAGACGAGATTAAATTAGCTCCGGCAGCTTTAGATGATTTACCTCCTAAAGTCAAGGATCCCATTGAACACATCAATATTGGGACAAACGAAGAGCCAATCTCTGTGGCTATTAGTACTTTCTTGGAGCCTGAGGAGAGACTCAAGCTTATCGAATTGCTAAAAGAATATGCAGATTGTTTTGCAGAAAAATACGACGACATGCCTGGTTTGTCACCAGACTTGGTTTGTCATGATTTGCCCATCATAGAAGGGAAGAAGCCTGTGAAACAAGAGATGTGTCGCATGAACACAGAAACAGCAATTCTAGTCAAGGAAGATGTCGAGAAAATGCTCAAGTCTGGGATTATACGTGTAGCCAAATATAATGAGTGGCTTTCCAATATAGTCCCAGTCAAGAAAAAGAATGGCAAGATGCGAGTGTGCGTCGACTACAGAGATTTGAACACTGCAACCCCAAAGGATGCATACCCTATGCCAGTAGCTGATTTGTTGGTTGATTCAGTCGCTCGCCATGAAATGTTGACATTCATGGATGGCACTGCTGGATATCATCAAATTCCAGTGGCTGAAGCAGATAGACATAAAACAGCGTTTCGATGCCCAGGCTTTGCAGGTGTTTTTGAGTAGGTGGACATGCCATTTGGACTTAAGAATGCAGGGGCAACCTACCAACGAGCAATGAATTTGATTTTCCATGATCTTATTGGCAAGATCATGGAGGTGTATATTGATGATGTGGTAATCAAAACGAAACACAGGAGCGATCATTTTGAAGACTTAAGGCAAGTGTTTCTCAGAATGAGGCAACATCAACGATGGTATAGCGTTTCAAAGTCAATAGGCACACTAGTCAAGATATATTCAAGTCTTTTCGCTTGTTCAGAAAGTTTCCAAGTTCAAGACCTGAGGGGCAATGTGTGGGCCTAAATAAAGAATTTCATTTTGGGCTTGGATGGCCGAGGTCTATGCGAGCGGCCCATTGTATTAATGGTGCTTGGCGAGGAGTCAAGTTATATGACGTCTGGCGAGCTTCGCTAGAGAAAGACTTTGAGTTCTATTAGAACTATGTCTTATTAGCTGGTTCTATGCGGCTTAGATTCTGTCATAACTAGTTTCATTTTAGATAGAACTCTTGGAGGAGTTATGATGGTATTTGGAGATCTATGAGTGATACGACACGTATGCTGGTGTTGGATTCAGACTGTGATTACAAGAGCAGAGGAATTTGACATAGAATGAATTACTGTTATTAAGCGAGTATATAAGGAGAGCGAGGATCTTATGAAAAGGCCCCCCCCCCAATCAATCAAACAATCTTGCTATACGCAAACAAACCTAGACGGTTATCTCGTCCTCGAGATTCCTATATTCTTTGCAACCAGAAAGTCTAAGTGTTTGTCACCTATCGAGTGAGAGTATTACGACTCCAAGGAAGCAATTGCAACCGGAAAGTTGAAGAGCGGCTCACTTGTAAGTTGGGAGTTTGAATACTCAAAGGGAGCGAGTGTTCTCAACATTCTGTTACGAGATTGCTCTGCTTTGCACGAGAAAGGACGTGTGGAGTATCGATTTCGAGACTTAGTTAGAGATTCACATATCAAAGTCCTAGGTTTCTAGGCAAAAATGACCTATTCGAGCAGGGTTGGTGCTCTCCCTGTTCTAATCGCTTAATATAGAAGTCAGGCGGCTGTGATCAGTCCATATTCCGTCAAGAGACGGTGGCACGTTAGCATACGAAGCACAAACAGGATAGACCGGCCCACGCGGTTAAAACATCCGAGATAAAAGAGACTGCTTCGCGAGAAGGATCTCTTCACGAGAGATATTTTTGCATCGAACAATGATCATGCGTCTTCAAGGGATAGTGCAAGCACTTTTAACACAGTTGATAATGAACTTGGAGTCTCCTTCTATACAATCTTCTTTAAATTCATTCTCTTAGCTTGAAGGCGGCTATCCCGAAGAGCTAAAACTTTAGTAAGTGGAATAGTGGTTTTCCCAAACTTCCTGGCACCGACAATGATTGGTCCTCCATGATCTCTGATAATGAAATCACCTACAGCATCCCCAAGCCCAGAACAAAAGACGGAACCGACAAAGTTAATTTTGTAAGAGGGTTCCGGGTGAACTTTAAGAATGAAAAATTCAATAGAGTTTCTTCCATGTCACTACGATTATAATACTATATATTATGAGATGCACGTTGATCATGTTTCCATGTTAATATAATGTAAATATAATGATTCTATACGAATTAAAAATTATAAAATTATGTAACCATTATGCCTAAATAGTTGCACGCATTTACTAAATAGTAAAGTTGGTGTAGTCGGTTACTATTCATAGTAGTCGATGAATAGTGCGGCTCATCATCCGAGCGACGTTTGTTGCAAAGATAATTTTGTCCTTTTTATCATCTCTCGTACATTGACCTCGCACTGTCGCACACTTTTTCCGCCGCAAAATCCAAGTCTGAATTCCGTCCGCCTGACCGCGGCCTCTTCGATTTTCGTTCGTCGCTTCCGATTAACACAACTTCGACCGCCCATCTCTTTCTTTTTTCCAGATTTCAATCTTTCTTTTGCCCAAATTGGTGAGAACAGAGTTTAACATACTACAAAATTCTAAACACATCAAGTGAGTTTTCGATTTCGGATTAGTTTCAAATTCTGATATCTCCATATTGCACTACCGCATCGATCTTCAAATGCTTTTGCTTGAGCTATAGTGACTATGTTATTACTTCTCTGGCACTTATTCTCGGTATGGAAGGTACTATATTGCGACTGATATTTGTATTGACTGGTAAGGAGTTGATAAACATTTCAGCTCCAACAACACTCGAGATTGATAGGATTTTGGTATAGAGATATCACAGATTTTGGTATTTTGGTTTGCAAGGCTGCTGTTTGATTGATAGGATTGGTATGGGGATCAGATAACACAAATGTTTGGTTTTGGGTTTGCAACACTCAATTGTTTAGCAAATTAATCGCACCTTGTCCGTTTTTGCCAAAATTTCACCATAGGATTTTACAAACTTCCAATCTTGATCAAAAGTATGAAACTTCGTTCAAGGTTTCCCAGTTGACAAAACACAAAACTGACATCTTTAGGAATTGTTGATTGCCCCCTGTACAATGTTCTGTTAATTAGTTTCTTGATTCGTTGGTTTCTGCATATTACTGTTATATGACCAGTTGTTGCTTATGTGATTGAAAAAGGTTTCTACGTTGTTTCATTGGTGATTAATTTTATATCTGTTTGTTGCTTTTATATTTTAATAGTTCATAATTCGTCAAAATCATGAGTTGATAATAATGATAGTATATGGGAATGAAGCAAACCTTGAACTTCAATTGTGTCTATGAATCTATCTTGGTTTAAAATCTAGGCAGGTGAATCATGAGTATTTCGGGATTTTCTGGCGTGTTAGTATTAATTCATATGGTCGTCATAAAAGTAATGTTGCCTGAGTAGTCTATTTAGTTTGTTAATGATGAATTCATAGTCGCTTTCAAATTCAATTATTGATGGTCCAAGACCATACACATTGACATTCAATAACTTTTTCAGCTTCTATTGCCAATATTTGATTTGTTGTTTTCAATGTCGAATTATTGGTATTAGCAAATTTCGGGATTTAGTTAGTCTGATGTGCATTTAGATTTGGAATTCAAGGTTTATGCTCTCATCTAGTTACAACTGCAAACTGGGAAGCAGAAAGCTTAGCGGTGTTAAAGATATTAGTGGAGTGTGATGTATAAACGAATCCAAGTTTAATTTTGTTTCATATGGATTTACAGCTTTTATGCAAAAAAGAGTCTAGATTGTGCTTTGCTACTGTTGTCTTCGTACACTGTTCTAAATTGCAATCGTCATTCAGGTAGAGATATCATCATCTAAACCTAACTCCAACTTGAAAATCAATTAGTAGCCTCAGATTCAAATGCATACTGATGAATACAACTATGTATAGATTGGAGAATGCTTTCAGCTAATTCTGTTATTATGACGGCAGACATTCATTGAACAAAATAATTCAGGCATGGAAACCTGCAATGGAGGGAAGTTTCTTTCTATATGTTTCATTATAGTTGAGTTTAGAATAGAACAAAAAGATTTTTAACTGTGGTAGTCTTGTAGCTATGAAATCGTGAAGTCGATCAACCAAAAGGAATGTTTTCTTTCAACAATTAGACTGTTTTGCAAACAATTTGACCAATCATAGTGGAACAGCGGCACCGTATGGTTTTTGAAGATGAAGTCTGTATCTACAATATTTTAATCTTACACTATCGACATGTAAACTTAATATGAATATGTAAACTGATGCCTAATCGATGTATATTATTTGTTATCTATGCTGCAACATACATACCAAAAACTGCAAACATGTGGTTTCAGGCGCGGGTTTCCATCTAGTATAATACTAATTGATCATATTATAAGGTAATAGAGTTTCTTCTATTGACTATTTCCATATCATCCGATCCAAATACTAGCTATGTCATTATCTATACATTCTCAAATGTAATATCAACATTAGAAAATGCAGAAAAATAAATGAAATAATACAGCCAATTATATTACTATATAATCAATCGGTAATATAGTAACATAGAGGGAGAATAAGTCATGCGTTAGGTATATCTAGTGATTTCTAACCTATACCAAATTTTCGACATGATCACAACAGGCATATATGCACCATACTCATGAGGAATACTACTAATATAATGCCTATTGTGATCATTTTTAATATAGTTACTAGAATATAGGCACACCCCGATGGGGTGTGAGATATGGGAGGTTGTTTTTTTTCTTCTAAAAATAGGGGAGAGAGAGAGAATAAGAACTGTGATTTTCATTCTCTTTTATTTAATTTTCTCCAATTACAATTTTATCTTTTAGTTTATTCATTTTTTTTATTCTCGACATACATAAATCAAGGAGAATTTGTGGTATATATCTCTAACCATTAACCGTCTGATAACTGTAAAATGGTTAATGGTTAATATATGTTTAACCTCATGAACTATATGGTATATACATGTCTTAAACTAAGGTCTATTTTGTGTTATTATATTTTCCTCTTATACGGCGAAGTACTACGTACACTTAGCCGGCGAAGTTATTTCATCGTCTAAGAAGGTTTAATAAGATTTAACATAATGCTGGAATGAACCCAATACTAATCACCCGAAGACTAATTTTCAAGGAAGTAATGTGTCAAGCTCTGATTGGATTAAAAAGTCAACATTTGTTAAAACTGACCAAGGTTATGATAAACTTAGTGTATTTGAATTAGCTTGAAAACTCACCTTCAGCCGTTGGGAAACAGCGACTGCCCACTTCACCGATGCAAGTATGCAACCCTCCTCTCTCCTTTCTCTCTCTCCTTCCGCATGCACCTCGCATCCTCTCTGCGTCGATGGCACTCGTCATTTTTTTCCCCTCCGCGTCGCACTGTAGGCCCAAGCCTCTCCTCAGTTTTGGTGGTGGGAAAATAAACCGATCATGACCGCAGCAGCCAAGGAAGAGCAAGCTGACCTCAAATCAAGGTCGACACAACATTGAACTGTCTGGGTCCATCGACCTCCGGCCTTTGGCTTTGGTCACGCTCGCCTCTTGACCAGAACGGAACGTCGACATCATTTCAATGCCCAAAATCAATGACCCAAATAATTGTTGAATGAAAAAATGACAAGAATTTGGACGGATCAGATCCACCAAAAAAAAACTAATTTAGGTTAAATAAATTTTATTTAATTTCATCACTTTAAAAATACAAGAAATAGGTTAAGATTCCGAAAAATTATACGAAAATTTTTGCAGGACTATTTCTATGCCTAAGTTATTTAAAAATTATAGAACACGAAAAAAATTCAAAATCAATTGCATTATTCGATTATAATGGAGTCTAGTTGTTTAAAAAATCTACTAATGATTAAAAAATAAAATAAAAAATAGACCCTACGATTAGGTGTAGGCATTATTGGGTAGATTCATAATTTTTTTTAACAATTTCGGTATCCGTTTTGTGCTCGACCAACATAGTAAACATTAATTTAAAATGAACTTGTCGATTTAAAACTCTAAACAATAAAAAAAAATAGCTTGGTTGCTAAAAAATATAAAAAAAATACCAGCGATTATTTATGATGCCTATTTTCAGTTTGAATGTCTAATATTATGAAATCCTCAATTTTGTGTCAACGGAATGAATGAATTCATGATGTATCCACTAGTGGTGTATAACTTGTTAAATTCTTTGAACATATATGATCATTTGAAAGTAAAAAATGTGGTTTGGTCATCGTTTGGTCCTCGATCTACACATTCAAGTACCCCCAAAGGTCATTTGTGCCCCAATCATCATGATATATAGTCACAAAGATAAATGCTATCATACATCCATTTGGGAAAATGAAAAGTGATACATGCATACATAGGTACTCCTCAAGATGTCTTGGACGCGAGGAGAGCAAAAATTTGAATTGTCGAAATCGCCGGTAAGGAAAAGTTAGCAAAATTAATAAATAGGAACATATACGGCCGTCACGTTTGACCAAATGGATCAAGACCGAATGACGACGAAACCGGCTAAAATTTGAACCACATCTGTATAAGAGTTTAATGACTATATCGTATGGTTGATTTATTCAACTTATATTTTTTTTTCAAAATGGATCAGTGTAGGCAACTTGGTTGTTTATGCCAATATTCTATATTTGTACGAGTGCCAATGGAAAAACAATATCACAACACCATTATGGATAGTAAATTTTTCTGCATAAAGAGACTCCCCGTACGATGTCGTGGTCATGACAAGATTGAAAAATGAATTGTGAAAGTGCTTAATTAGTCCAAGTTAGCGAAAACAAGAAACAAGAATATAAACACCGTCGAGTCAAACTTGACTGATGGAGATATAAACCATGATGAAATTGGCAGAAATTTTTATCACATATATATAATATATAGTTTTTGTGTCTCATCATATGGTTGTTTCATTTAATTTTATTTTTATTAACTTCAATCCATGAAGTTAAACTCGATGATAGTTTATGTGCTTATTTTTTATTTTCGCTAATTTTGACTAATCAATAACTTCAACAATTCAATTTTTGAACTCCTCGTGATCGTGGCTTTTTATGGAGAGCCTCTTTATGCACGTAGGCTAATTACTTCCCAGTGACGCTGCGATAGCGTTCTTGTTGTCACTCGTACAAATTAAAAATAAGGGCATATATGACGGTTGGCAGTGGCAGAGGGAGCTCAAGACAAGGAAGGGCAATTGCCCTCCCTTGATTTTTGGTGTAATAATAATTTAATAAATATGTTCCTACTTAGTTAATATAATTAATAATCACTAATCACAATAAATCTCCTAATTGGTATAAACTAGTGTGATTTGCTAGATCAGCTATGTAAAACTCTTGTTTCTTTCTTTAATGAAAAAATTTTCTAATCTTATTTAACATGTGATTCAGTCTATTATATACACATTCAAATTCATTAGTAGACTTTATATACATATTTTTTCTTATACTACTAAATGATACAAGTCAATTATCATTTGTTTCCCTTTTCATCTACCTTCTCATTCTACAATTAACAAGTTTATTAGTTTCTCAATTTTGCATAACGAATGATATCAAAATTAACATTAATTTTTGGGTATTGATTTTCATGTATCTTGATTCTAAAATTATCGAACTTTTGACCAGTGTTCAAGAAATCAAAAATTTATGTTATGGTGTAATGAGTGTAGTTGCATCAATTTAGTTATTTAATTCGAGAGTGAGTCTGGGTATGTAAATTAGCGCCTTTTTGTTTTACTACCTCGAGTGGAAAATATTTTAAGCAAAGGCATATATCTATTTCCAACGAATTTTCAACATTGGATAATAGTCCATATGCTATATGTGAGTCTTGTTATGAGGTAGTGATGCTCAGTTTTCAGTGCGGTTTGGTTCACAAATTCGAATATTTGAGTCATAAGGATGATTACGATGACTTTCAGCATTCAAGTTACACACCGACACGAATAGATGTATAGCTGGACATGAATAGCAAGACCTTAGAGGAAAGGAGTTGTTATCTCCATATTTGAGTGTGATTGGATAGTATTGACTCATTTTTTAAGTCCGCCCATATTATCGGGTGTAGCGGAAGCAAATGTCAAGTGATCACTTATGAGCCTCACCACATTATGGTTGTTGTTATTGGACTGTGAGTTTTGGGACTCAACTTACTCATCCCAGACATATGCATAGCTTGTCAATATTACTCAGATCTGAGATGAGATACTGAGTTTATATCTCTAGATTTGACAGTGAATTGAGTTCATATGACTCTGTGGAGTTCGTCTATAGTTTTGGGCGTATTTAAGATAAATTTTAGTGATTTCTTATGAGCCTCCTTACATTATAGTTTGTACACTACCAGAAGTCATCGGCCTGTTAACAAAACTCGTTGTCTATAACATCGTCAGAAAAAGACTGTCGGTGATACTATAGCCAACGACAATGTAGGGTAGTCGTCGGCTATAGTTTACACTACATTATAGCCGACGACTCCTTCATCGTCAGAAATAGTTTAGACTATATTCGATGATGAAGTCGTCAGTCATTCCAACCCCCGAGGTCAACATGTTTACCGGTCACAAAGAATAGCCGACGACGTTCTCCATTAATGTCGTCGATGATAGTCTTCAAAATGGTAGTTTCTGGAATACTATAGTCGATGACATATGTTCATGTCGTCAGCTATAGTGGGTGTTTTTTTTTAAAAAAAAAATCCAGAATCTGCATTTGTAAAATATAACACATATTGTCCAACAACGTACACATTTTTACAAACTAAACACTCATACACTAACAGTACTAGTGGTCAAAATCTATGTTGTTCATGTAATTAGTTGAGTGTTGACTTCCCTAGTCTTGTTGGGGCTGCGGTTGCGGATGTGGAGCACCGAAAAGATGAGGAGGTAGGGCCGGGATATGAATTCCAGCAGCCTCAAACTGTGGAAGACACTGCTGCCACCATGTTGCCATAGATGCATGATGTTTGGCCACTCTCTGCTACTCGGCGATTTTCGCATTCTGTAATGCAATCGCCTGCTGCATCTCCTCCATTTGTCTCTGGTTCTCCCCCATCTCCATGTTCTGTCTCCGAAGCTACTCTTTTAGCTCAGAGTTCTTGGAACTTCTAGACCCGCGGGAGAATTTGGGAGTCTTCTTCAAGACCCCTTGGCCCTTTTTGTCCATACCCCTGACATAGAAGGTGTTCTTCCAAGGAGGGATCGTGGTTGCCATGATCCTTGCCACTACAAGCAGATCAGATGGATCAATCTGAGTGGCAAACTGGTTGAGCTCATCATCCTGTGAGTTAGGATGTAGCTCTCGAGCTACCTGAGTACACACCTGTGGGATCGCCTCCTCCACTCTCGCCTAATTGACAATAAAATATGAATAACGTATTAAACATACAAAAAAATTTAGAGAAAAAACATATATAAGCAAATATGTTAATTAATTTATGAGGGACTTATAACATCTTCGAGGCACTGCGGATATGCGTGATGCGTAGTAAACACCAACGGTTGGACTTCTCGGTGTTTGGCAATCTCCTCCGCCTAACCCGAGTATGATCTAGAACCACAATGATGGTTCTTGGTGTTTTATTCCTGGTTCTTTGCGGTTATTTCAGAAATTGCCTTGTTGGATAAACATACGTCAAAAAATTATTAAATAATTATTTTTATATAATATGATACAACGTACACAAATATACTCAGGTTGCATACCTTTAATCGCGGGTGGTTGAAGTGGATTACCAGTCATCGCCACTCGTACTTCCTAAATTGAAACTCACTAAGGGTACCATCTCGGCCGCTGCCGTACTTCTGATAGTGCCTTTTGAGCTCAGACTTCCACTCCTTGTACCTAAATTAATGCAACACAAATTTTAGATATTGAAACACTTGATCAACAAAAATCTAACTCGATATATACAATATAACTCGAATCACATCACATGCCCCCTTGCACGGCATCTGCCCACGTGGGTCTGATGATGTTTTCCATGTGAAACTGAAAGGACCCAACCCCAATTTAGTTTCCTAAACCGGAATCAAACCCCTTCTGAAAACATGAACTTGCAAAAACCATAGAAATTTCGGCAGAGTTTCACTATGTCGCGAAATTACCATTATCCTGCACCCAAAAACACACTTCATCCTATGCCACAAAAGCCAAACCGTGGGCACCAATCCCATCCGAATTTCTCAAAATCATATCATAATATAAAATAATAACCAAAGCTATAACTTTAAAGAAATCCGGGAAAATCATATGAAAATATAAACATTAGAGTATTCAGAGCGACCTCTAGTATATATATATACATAAATACACAACAGTAGGCTAAACAAGAAACCTACTGAGAAAGAAAGGTAGCTCGAACACTATGCCTCCGAATGCGACGTGCGACACCAGAATCTGAACTGCAAACTGGGCATGAGAACCGAAAAGCCTAGGGGAAAGGCAAATAAAATCGTTAGAGTGAGTGGACGAAAATAAACATATGTCTTTCACCATTTGCATAACATAAAAATAATGCGAGTTCTTAAAATAAATGGAGGTGTCAGGCGAATCTCTCAAGCCCGACGGTGATAGACTAGGCAAATCTCTCAAGCCTAGTGGGCACATCAGGCGAATCTCTCAAGCCTGGAACTGGACTACTGGCGATCAGCTGAGTAGTCAATGCATCGATGCTAAGTAAATTCCATCACCAATAAAACATAAAACAATGCCTCCAAAACAATAAATAATCTCAATACAGTACTGGAAATAAATACTGAAACCAATAACTCGTTACGACAGTGTAAATAAATGTCCACTCACAGATAAGCACAGCGCGCAGACGCGCTAATCCTGAGATCTGGCAGAAGATCCCTCGCCAAGCGTACGATCTCGATCCCCTGAATAATCACAAAATATCACTGATCAAAATCACAATTCAATACTGTGAACCACATCTCGGAAACCAACCATTTTCGGAAACATATAACTCGGATAACAAAAGAATCGCCAAAAACCCCAAAATACTCCACATAAACCCTCGACACAAAATCCGACATCCAAATCAACTTGAAAACCTCAAGGCAACGATCGGGGCGCGATTACGAGAAAAACGGCATAAAACTTGTCAAAATCCAAAAAGTCAACGCGTCGCCGGAGCTCCGTCGTCGGCGGCGCGCCGTCACAGGAGAGAATCTCTGGCGACCAAGACCACCACAGCTTCCTATCCTCAATCCAAGCCTAAAACTCTTCTTCACCAAGACCCAATTCGGCCTGCAACCTGCCCAAAACCTCCCTGAAAGTCCCACGGCCAAGGATCGCCGGAAAACTTTCCCGGCCGATTCCGGCGCCGTCACGCCACCAAAATGCCTCAAACCAAGGGGGTTTCACCCTTGACTCGAGCCCAAACCATTCCATCCCAAAAACCCAGCGGAAATACGCCGAAGCACCACCCACTGTTAAACCAGATTCTGGCAACTTTCCTCCTCAAAAATCTCCAACCAAACCGCCACCAAATCATACCATATATATATATATATATATCAAACGAAAGCCCATAAGGCAAGCTTCAAATCCATACCTTAAAATCCGGCAACCGTGTCGAATTCCGGCAGCCACCACGACGACGAGTCGTGACTCACTGAGTCAACACGAGTTGACTCGGTCAACTCGGCCAGAATCAGTCAACTCGGTCAAACAACCCATTTTTCGAATTTTTCGATAACTTTACGACTATTCGGCTATTTATACGTCGCGAATCAACTATATCCGCAATTCGGATAACTCAAACTCAAACGGATAAACACGACTAACTCGACGATAATTTCAAATATTCTTTTTATATTCCTCGATTATCCGAAAAATCCTCGGAAAGATCCTACGGACTCGAAATTAAATTCTCTACATTTCCCACGAACAAACCCAAATCAAATTCGTATCCGAAAATTAAGTCGTGAACGAAGTTGCATATCCGATTAATTACGATAAACCTCAATTACTCGTAAAACTCGCAGATTAAGCCGATTACTATTCCAATTCCGGTTGGGGTCGTCACAGAAACCACATATGAAATTTTTATATAAATGGTAAAAATTGTATATTTCTTCGGACTTGATTAATAAGTGAGAAATTTACATAATGAATATAGAATTTAACTCACCGAGTGGATTATGCACTTCCAACTTCACACACAGACATATATATATATATATGTGTGTACCTATATAGCTTCACAAACCTATTTTTGACAGCTTCCAACAACACCCAACGATTTCAAAGCATTTTGAGTTTCTCACTGAATTTTTTTTGAATGATTGAGCTACTGCGAACCAGATCTAATATAAGAACTATAGCTGATGACTCACTAAGTCATCTGGTATAGGTTCAAAATGTCGTCGGTGTTTGTCAAAAACTATAGCCAACGACGGTCCCGTCACAAACACCGACGACTTTTTTCCAGTCATTGGCTATAGTACTATGCCCGCCAATGGAAAACTATGGCCGACCAACCTTGTCGTCGACCTGATTTTCGAGATCTCGTTGGGTATGATACTTTTTTTATAGTGGTAGTTATTGATATTTGAGTTAGTCCTTACAGTATATCGAACTGGTATTATTTGAAGCATGGAGATTTTTAGTATTGTTATCCTTGTAAATCATAATTTTAGATGAGTATCAGTGATTTTCGTTCTTAGTGTTGTTGATTTTGATTATGAGAAATCCGGATGGGATATGGTGCCCACGGTTTGTTTGTGGGATTTGTTATTGGAAGTGCTCTCTTCGTGTAGGTTTTTGGTTTTCTTAAGTTTTAGAGGTCACTATGCCCAATTTTTAGTAGAATTTTTTAGAGTAAGGGAATCGAATAGGGTTAGAACGTTCCCTGAGATCAGCCAGATGCCCACTTATGTTACGTCTTTAGAATGGTTAGTCTGGTCCTCAGCTTGTTACCTTTGTGGCTTGGAGGGCCACTTTATGTGAGTGTCCGTAGATGGATACCACAGTTAGGCTTTCAGTGCTGGATTTTGGTGGTGATCAAGGAGCTACTACAGAAGTTAGTGTTGCACCGCCACCCAGACAACTGGCATATTTGTTTGGAAATCAATGGGGATGTCAAATTGGACTAACTAGACAGGCCAACTACATTAATTTGTAGATTTTGCTAGTAGAGTTGGAATTAGTGTCAAATGTTTCAGGTGTTTAGATTATGGATTTTGCATCAAGATCCTTTCATGTATTTAGCTTATAGGGAGTAGTCGTTTATGACTCTTGATCTAAAGAGCAACACTTCATAACAAGATGACATGGTGAAGTATTACAATTGACCTTCTCGGTGGTGGATGTTACTTGAGAGCCGAAAGAACTAATGCAGAAGTAGTACCCGTTGGTGCTTTACTAGGATGTGCGTAAATTTTGAGGCAAAATGTTCTTAAAGGGGGTAGATTGTGACATCTCGTCCAAAAAATTTTCTTTGTTATGATTTATTTAAGGTTAATCAAGAAAGGTAGTTAGTTTTTTCATCGTCCGTAAATATTAAGAGCTTTTTAGTTGAATTTTTATGAGATTGTCAAAGTTAATTGACTTTGGGGGGAATTCGTAGAAATTGTTAAGACGAGTCCATAGATGAGAAGAATGCCAAAAACAGAGTTACGACAAGAAAGTTATGATGAGCAGAAGTTCAACGGAAATGTAATAGTTGTAAATAGACAAGTATAAATAGGACTTTCTATTTTGAAAAATTATATTGAAGAAAGTCGTTGAATTTATCAAGACGAGTTTGTTGCCATATCAAGTGTTGAAATCGGAGTTACGATGAAGAAATTGTGGTCAACGAACGTTTTATACGATTTTACGAAATCGGTTAGTCCTAATAGGACTTTCCGAAATTAGCAAGTCCAAGTTTTTCTATTTTTGTCAGACTTTTTTTTCTCTCTCCTCCCCACGTCTCTCTCTCCTCTCATGCATGTCTCATTGTCGGATTTTTACTGTTGTCGATGGTGCTGCCAATCCGACCACGAAAACCGGCGAGGCGGTGTCAAAAGTTTCATCTCCCTCTCCTCTTTCAAGCCCTCTATGCCTTGGCCTCTAATTCTTGAAGAATAAATCATGGTGTTTGGGGGTGATGGTTTCGAGCTCAATTCGACCATGAAGACCAACTGGGCTTTGAAGCTCTCCTCACCACGAAGCTAAATACACCAAGATAAAGTCCTAATTCAAACCACGGAGAGAGAATCAAATATTTGAAGTCTTTGAGAAAAGATGTGTTCTTGAGTTCAGAGGTAAAATTGGGTGATTTATGATTCGAATTGGACTTTAGTGTAGTTATGAAAGTTGTTGTTGGGTTGACTTTTGCACACTTTGGTGTTCGGGTCGTCAGGAAAAGTCACCGGCGCTGCCGCCGCAGGCGGTGGTTCATGGCTGCACCCCAACGAAGATGAATTTCGGCAAAAATTTTATGTCGTTTTTGAAAGAACCCAACCCCGATTTAGTTTCCTAAACCAGAATCAAACCCCTTCTGAAATACGTACGAACAAAGACCATTAAAATTTCGGCAGAGTAACGTTACTAACGCGGAATTGCCACTACCTGCACCCGAAAAATAACACTTCATCATATGCAACAAAAGCCAAACCGTGGGCACAAATCCCATCCGGATTTCTCAATATCATATCAATAGCAATAAACAGTAAACATAACTGTAATATATAGTATATCCAGGAAAAACCGTATAAAACATGTATCAGAACGTATCAGAGCGACCTCTAGTGTATATATATACAAAATATACAACAGTAGGCGAAACAAGAAACTTACTGGAAAATACAGGTAGCTCGAACAACTAGCCTCCAACCACGATGTGAGACTTCAGAATCTGAACTGCAAACTGGGCATGGAAACCGAAAAGCCCAAGGGAAAGACATGAAAACTGTTAGAGTGAGTGGACGAAAATAAATGTCTTTCGCCAGATGATATATGTTATAATAACCTATGCGAGTCAAGATGAATAAATATAATAAAGTACACGAGGTGAACTCATACTCCTCCAGCGTACTGAGCATGCATGTAAAAATCCCACGGGGTCGCTCATGGACACATCTGTGCTAGTACAGTCTGAATCACGGGATCCCAAACCCACACGTGATTCTAGCCAGAAAGGCCTCAGGTCAGAGGTCCCCCCCCCCCCCCCCCCCGATAAAGGCCTCGGGGTCAGGGGTCACAGCCTCCCCCGGTAAACATCCTCGGGGATCAGCTGGAATGCAAGTGTATCGATACAACAACATATACTGAGACTGTACTCTGTGTAAACCAAATCATAAATAGTTCGATGTAAATGTATAATGCAATAAATAAATTCATATACGTAATATATACTGGTATAGGCATAATCGTATAACACATGCTCATATAAACCATAATCTCATATGCATGCTCATGCTCGTAAATCGTGTATAAAGACTCGCGATTATCAGTGAAAAGAAATTGTCCACTCACAGGTGAGCAAAACGCGCACTCCCGCTAATCACGTGGCCCGGCGGAAGATCCCTCGCCCGAAGCACGATCTCGATCCCCTGAATAGTCATAAAATATATCTGATCAAAATCATAATCCACAACACTGTACCACACCTCGGAAACCAACCGTTCCCGGAAACATATAATACTGTGCAAAATAATCGACGAAATTCCCGAAACCTCCACTCGAAACCCTCGATTGAAAATCCAATACCCAAATCAACTCGAAAACTTCAAGGCGACAATCGGGGCGCGATTACGATAAAACCGACATTAAAATCACTAAATTCCTAAAAGTCAACGGGTCGCCGGAGCTCCGGCGTTGACCGCCGCCGTTGGCGGCGGCGCACAGTCAACCGGAGAGTTTTCCCGGCGACCAAGCTGCCAAACTGTTCTCCTCTTCAAGCTGAGCAACTTTCCTCAAGGCACCACCACCATGGCCGGAAATCAGCTCAAAAGAGCCACGGCCAAGAATCGCCGAAAAACTTTCCCGGCCGATTCCGGCGCCGTTGCTCCACCTCGTCCCTCCAAACCAAAGAGAAAATGATCACTGTCCAAAATTCAACAAAACCCACCAAAAGTCCACCCCGGAAAGTCACCAGAGTGCCGCCACCAAACAAGGTCGTGACCGGCCGGAAAATCTTAAACTTTAACCTCTCCGTTCTACCTCATTCCGGCATCAATTTCAACAATCCCAAGTTCTAAACTATAGGAAATTGAAAGAGGAATTGATTCATACCAATATCTCAGCCGAAGGTGGCCGGAATCTTGAAATCCGACGGCGGCAGTTCAAAGCTCGCGGTGGAGAACCGGTCAGCCCAAAAGTCAACGGTCAACGCCGGTCAAACTTCCAACAGTGTTTTCGACAATTTTTCGACTATTTTCGATATTTATACTCGCGCCTCGGGACGATCGACGGTCCAAAACGGATAACCATTACGATTCGGATAAACACGATATGAACGGATAAACTCGTCGATATTCCGAAATTTCAAATAATCATATTATATTCCTCGGTTATTAGAAAAATCATCCGGAACTGCCACGAACTCGAAATCACGTGTACTACAACTCTCGAGAAGAGATTCAACTCAAATTCTCGGCCAATAATTAAGTCGCAAACAAAACCGGCAAACCACACAATTATCGATAAACCGCAATTACATGATAACTCAAGAATTACGCCGTTTACTCTACTGATTCTGGTTCGGGTCGTCACAGTTTTACTCATAATTATGTACTGAATGCAATACTAAGATTATTGAATGGATTTGGACATGGTTAGTTAAAACGTGTAATTAATCGGACATTAATTAAATATTTTACGATTTTAAGGAATGGTTGAGTCGAACGTTGAATAGCATAACGTTCAAAGAATGTATTGCAAACTTTGAAAAGGATTCAAGATTTAGAATATAGAATTAGATTAAAACTTGTTTATAGTTTGAAAAGCACGATATTCGATAATGCGGCGTTCTCAACGATATTGCTCGTTAGGTGAACGATCTTAGTTATTCAATATTATTCTCGTTGATTAGTTAATAAATATGAATCGGTGTTTCGGGATGACGTATTAGCAACTAGTGGTAGATGTATAGAAACACCAACAGATAGGCTTCAGCTTGGTGGAAATCATTGCACAGTGCTGTGAGTGGACACTTTATTTTCAATGTCGATTTGCGAGTCTATGATTATGCATTTTACGATTATGCACTTTATGATTATGAATTTTATAAGTATGCATTTAGGATTATGCATTTGCATCGAGACACATATGATTTGTGTAATATCCTGTCCCGAAAATTCTATTTTTAATGATTTATTTAAGGTTAATCGAGAAAGTTAGTTAGTTTTGTCACCGTCAGTAATTACTAAGAGCTTTTCAGTTGAGTTTTTATCAGATTGTCGAAATTCGTTGACTTTGGGTGGCAGTCGTAAAAATTGTTAAGACGAGTCCGTAGATGCGAAGAATGCCGAAAACAAAGTTACGACAAAAAAATTCCGTCTGGCTTCCCTCTTTCAAACCCCCATGGTCTTGGCCTCTATTATGCAAAGATGAAGCCATGGTGAAGCTCGATAGCTCGCCAAAATTCAAGCTTTAGGGACGATGGTCTCATGTATAAATCGATCGGCAAGACATACTACGCTTTGAAGCCCTCATCACCACGAAGCTAACCATATATAAGTATGGCACTTCAATTCGACTTGAGTGTGGAGAATCGATGAATTGAAATTTGTGTGAGGTTTCAACTTTAGTTAAATTTGTCTAGTTAGAGGATGAATTAGATTTTGTTATAGAAGACAATTGTGTTGTTGGGTTGATTTTGAGCAGGTTTGACCTTGGTCCGCCGGATAAGGTCACCGGCGTCGCTGGCAGTGGTTCACAGTGGTGCTCCGGCGGAAGAAATTTGGATGTAAATTTTATACCGTTTTTCTCGTAATTACGTATCGATTATAATGAATACGTTATTCAATTTATTTGGACATAGTTGATTAAGACATGTGATTAATCGGGTATTAATTAAACGATTTTACGATTTTATCAAACGGTTGATTCAACTTCAAGTCACGTAACGTTTAAATTTTATGTTGTGACATGAAAAAGGATTTAAGAATTAGAATTTGGAATTTGTTTAGCTCGTCATTAATTTAGAAAGCACGTTATTTGAGATTGCGAGGTTCTCGATAATAATGCTCACTCGTTGACGAACGAGCTTAGTTATTCGATATTATTTTGGATGATTGGTTATTAAATAATAGTCGCTGTTTCAGGACGATGTATTAACAATTAGTGGCAGACGTATAAAAATGTCGACTGACAGGTTTTGATATGGTGGAAATCACGGGACAGTACTGTGAGTGGACACTTTATTTTCATTGTTGATTTGCGAGTCTATGATTATGCATTTTATGATTATGAATTTTACGATTATGCACTTTTCAATTATGCATTTTATGACTATGCATTTTCATGGAGGCACATATGATTTCTTTTACACAAAGCATAGTCACAGTTCATGCATCGATGCACTGGCTTCTCGACTGATCCCCGAGACGCTCTGGGAGGGATAAGACAAATACATGACCCGTGATTTACACAGTACCTAGGAGGGTTAGGACAAACACCTGACCTGGGCATTCTTGTAACTTTGAGGAAAATATACTCAAGTTACTACCTCTACACATTACACAGTACCCAGGAGGGTTAGGAAAAACACCTGACCTGGGCTTGTTTATTTTTAGAATGGCATCATTTTTATGTACATTTATAGTGAAAGGCATAGTATTTATAATTTTCAGTTTAAAGTGAAATATTATTTTTTTCGTCCACTCACTCTATCTTTTTTATTATTTTATATGTCTTTTCCTGAGTTTTCGGTTTAATTGCTCAGTTTGCAGAATTCGTTTGAGGTCGAGCACGCACGCAGTTCATGGCATATCAGTATCTCCAATAGGATCCAAGGTTTATCCTGCGAGTTAGTATTTTAGTTTACATACTTAGTTTAATTTCTCTAGCTGCTCTGATGTCAAAACAGTTGTATATCTTGTATATTTCCGGAGTGAACCTATTTGTGAGAAATTTCTTTATTTCGTGACTTTTGAGTTTTGGATCTCCACATTGGATATCAATTAGTAAGTAGCAACTAAGGTTAGCAGAGTCGTTAGGACTTAATTCCGGTTTGGACAAGTAAATCGGGGTTGGGTACTTTCAGTTGGTATCAGAGCATTAGGTTATAGGTTCTATAGACTGTACTTGGTTTCTTCCATTG
Source organism: Geum urbanum (assembly GCA_946800695.1). Lineage (NCBI taxonomy): Eukaryota > Viridiplantae > Streptophyta > Magnoliopsida > Rosales > Rosaceae > Geum > Geum urbanum. Next base: position 49,384,453 of record OX327001.1, on the reverse strand, counting down.
TCTTGTTCGATTATGCTCAAGACCTCCGGAGTGATGGCCTGACTACAGTGGATCCCCATTGAATACTTACGGTATTGAACGTCGTCAAATACGTGACGAATGTGACCGAGTATATCAACCGGTGTTTTAGAATAAAGGATAGCATGAAAACTGCTCGCTGCCTGCACATGTTTCAATGCATCAAATAATTCCTTCGATGGATCGAAGGACTGATTCTGATCCATCCTGGGTACATCCTTCGATGGATTGAAGGACCTGGAATCTGCATGCTGTGACTCAACATTCCATTTTCCAGGAATTTCATACTTCTCTCTGTATTCTTTGTAAGGGAAGAATAAGCCTATATCAATGGAACCCTTCAAGTACCTGAAGATTTGTTTTACTCTATTTCAATGACGTTGCGTTGGTGCAGAACCAAATCTAGCCAATAAGTTCACTCAGAATGCAATATATGAACGTGTGCACTGAGCTAAATACAAAAAAGCTCCAATGGCTCAAAGATATGGAATTTCAGCTCTCAAGATCTCTTCATCGTCATCTAACGGACGGAATGGATCCTTCTTGGGGTCCAGACCACGAACAACCATTGGTGTGCTAACAGGGTGTGCTTTATCCATATCAAATCGCATGAGCATCTTTTGGACATAAGCAGACTGGTGAATAAGGATTCCACCAACTCGATGTTCTAGCTCTAATCCGAGACAAAATCGAGTCCTACCAAGGTCTTTCATCTCAAACTCAGATTTCAAGTAGCAAATAGTCTCATTGATCTCATTAAGAGTTCTGATGATGTTCATATCATCAACATAGACAGCTACTATGGCAATTACTGAACTTGTTCTTTTAATGAACACGCAAGGCCATAAGTCATCATTCTTGTATCCCTTCCCAATCAGCACTACCATAAAAAGCGTCGGCTTGTTAGATATTTTCATCGGCTATAGGTATAGCCAACGAACCTTCGTCGGCTATGGTATTGTTGACAAAAGGTTGTTGGCCATACTATAGCCAATGACACTATTGCATGTCGTCAGCTATAGTCAGTTGGACTACAGCCGACAACAAAGTCATCGGCCAAATCTTCCCCCCTTGCCAAAATGGTTGAACAGAGAAACTATAGCTGACGACTTTGTATATGGCACTCGTCGGCTATAGTTGCTGAATTCTGAAGAAGAAAAAATTGCAGACTCTAGATTTCTATTCCAGAACCTGCATTTCCAACTCCAAAATTTACCACCACAAACCCAAACCCTAAAATTACCCTATTACACAACTCTAAATTACACAAACCCAAAAAACCCAATTTCGGCGGCGACGAACTTGGGATATAAAAATCATGAAATTTCAGAGAGAGAGAGAGAGAGAGAGAGACCTCGGGAGGAGCTACAGCGAGGTATGGGGAAGGTGAGGAGGAGGCGAGGTCCAAAGGAGGAAAAAATTGAGTTTTTAGGGTTTGGGCGCGAGAGGAGGCGTGGTCTGGGATAAAGCTGATGACTATAGCTGACGACTGAAAAGGTCGTCGGTTATAGTATAGCCAACAAAATAGTCACTTACTATCATTGACTATACTATGGCCGACAACACACGTAGCCGACGTCGACTTTAGTTAAACAAAAATTGTCGGTTTTAGTCACAAAAAATCGTCGGCTATAGAGTAACTATAACCGACGACATATTATTTTACCGTCAGCTATAGTTTTATGACCGATGAGTAAGAAATGTTTTGACTATAGTAGAGTATAGCCGACGATTATATAACTCGTCGGCCTGTTTTTAAAAATTTTGTCGGCTATAGTATTTTCTCTAGTAGTGCAAGTAGTCACAAAGATGTGTATACCACATCCTACCAAATTGTTTCAATCCTTATAGTGAATGTCTCAATTTGATAACATGAGCACTCTGTAGTTTAGAGTTACTTGATTTGGGTATAGCAATGCCATCTGGCACTTTCATGAATATCTCTGAATCAAGATCCCCATAAAGATATGTAGTAACCATATCCATAAGCTGCATGCTAAGCTTTCAGATACTACCAAGCTTATCAGGTAGCGGAAGGTGATGATGTCCATAACAGGAGAATGCGTCTCCTTATAATCAATTCCAGGGTGTTAGGAGAAATCTCGCGCTACAAAGACCTAATTCTTCTCATTACGCTTCTGAACAAAGACTCATTTATGTCCAACGGGCTTAACATTCGGTGGGCATAGTGATATGCCCAAAACTAACTACTAAATTAAACACTTAATAATCAGAAAAGACACAACAATTAAAAACCTTTGTTGTAGATGTAGTATTGATAAGTAGGGATCGTTCTTAACAGGGGATTGAGGGTACTAATGCATGACAACGTTTGTAAACATAAAATAAAAGGTATGGGGGGTTTGAAAGTTTGGTTATTAATCTATGAAATATAAAGACAAAACATGGAAGAAAACACATAGAGAAACCCTAAGTTCTATCACGCTTCAACTCATAGACAAGCTAAACAAACAAGAACATAGAATCCTAAACATGCTTTCTAAACCAAAAATAAAATCTAAGTCTATTTATTTACAAGTGATCATCCCGCCTAGTTACCTAGCCTTTTTCATGCTTGAGTTGATCTAGCAAACAACGAAATCCATGACTCAAAACTTAAAACACATGCTTGATTTATTGAATAGGAATGCAACTTTGCGTCTAAACACCCTAAACAATATTTATTAGTGATCATCGAAACCTGCAAAAGAGAGGGACTTCGTGTATCATCAAAAGCAAGGACTCGAAGCATTAAGATTAAATCAAACATATGCATAAGACTAAGAATCATAAACACATGGAAGTTTTTAAGAGAAATTAAAAATATAGCTAAAAATCAAACTTTATTCTTCATCAAATAACCGAAACAATCCAATACAAGGCAAAAGAAAGAAAATAGAAGGTTATTGTTACACTTTTAATCCGTGAACAACACTGCAATCTCAAGTGCTTCAATGCCTTCTAGGAAGATGGATCACACTCACAAGGGACTTCGTGTATTGTGAGTGATTGGAGACTTGTGGAGGATGGAGTACTTCGGCCTTAGAGAGGTGGACGGCTTCTTTGTGGAGGAGATGTGTTTTTGCAGAGCTTGTTAGAATATGCCTTGAATCTAGTATGGCGTCGGTGTACGCAGGTCTCACTAAGACATATGTCTTTGGTGAGAGGGTCGCAAGGAAGAATCTCTGGCGAGAGAGTCTTTGGCGAGCAGTCTTTGGCAAGGAGAGTTAGAGTCTCTGGCGAGCAGGACTTCTACTCAGGTTTCCGTAAGGAATAGGGATTCCTCAGTCATTTTTGTTTAGGATTCCTCAGACGTTTGGGTTTGGGATTCCTCTGGTATTCAGGACTCTATTAGGCTATATATATATACACACACACACAAGGGTATTAGCTAAGACAGAGAGGAGGGTGAATGAAATCTGGTTCTATCCTGTAGATTAGGCTTAATCTAGTGTGGTAGAGATTCTGGTTCTGTAATCCTAGGTTGGCTAACCTAGTGTGATACTCTGTAATCTGGTATCCTGAAGATAATAAATATGTTCTCCTTCTGCCGTGGATGTAGCTAACTCACGTTAGTGAACCACGTAAATCTGTGTTTGCACTACAAGAAAATAGGGCTTAGACGACGGAACAGTATTAGTTCCGTCGTCTAAGTTACACTTAGACCTCGGAGATTTCTCCGTGGTCCAAGTAACACTTAGACGACGGATATGTAATTCTCCGTCGTCTAAGTGTTACTTGGACCACGGAGAAATCTCCGAGGTCTAAGTGTAACTTAGACGACGGATGTGAAATTTCTCCGTCGTCTAGGTAAGTACCTGGACCTCGGAGACGTATCCGTCGTCCAGGTTATTACTTGGACGACGGAGAATTACATCTCCGTCGTCTAAGTAACATTTAGACCTCGGAGATTTCTCCGAGGTCCAAGTAAAACTTAGACGACGGAGAATTACATCTCCGTCGTCTAAGTTTTACTTGGACCTCGGAGAAATCATCACCTGGACAACGGACCGACACGTCGTCGTGGTGTAAGTTCCACTTAGACGACGTACCGACACCTCCGTCGTCTAAGTGAAGCATTATATATATATATAGGCCATGCCAAACTCTCTTAGCTTCGATCATTCCATTATATTTTCTCCCGTGGGGAATTTTTGAGATCGAAGGAGAAGGAGAAGGCCGGATTAGGCTAGGCCGGGGCTAGAAATTAAAGGATCTCCGGTGTTCGATCACTAGCTAGCTTAATTAACTGCAGATATCGAGAAGGCGAGCAGGTACGTACGTACGTACGTAGGCAGTTAAAATTTGCATGATTAAATATATACGACCTGGGCCACGGGGATTAAATTCTCCGTCGTCTAAGTCACCACCTGGGCCACGGAGATTGTTAGCTTCTCCGTGGCCCAGGTAGACACTTAGACGACGGAGATTAATGTCTCCGTCGTCTAAGTTCCTACCTGGGCCACGGACGTTCTCCGTGGTCCAAGTGAACTTGGACGACGGAGATTAAATTCTCCGTCGTCTAAGTACCTACCTGGGCCACGGACGTTCTCCGTGGTCCAAGTGAACTTGGACGACGGAGATTAAATTCTCCGTCGTCTAAGTACTTAGACGACAGCACTTGGAGCACGTACCTTGGACGACGGATTTTCCGTCGTCCAAGTACTTAGACGACGGATACTGTCACTTAGACGACGGAAAATCTCCGTCGTCTAAGTCACTTTTTCTTGTAGTGTTGTTCTTACGTTCAATTGCTTCCGCTATAACAAACTGGTATCAGAGCTTCGGCTCAGGATGTCTGGGGTGAATGTGAAGATCGACAAATTCACGGGGATGAACAGTTTCAGTTTATGGCAGATCAAGATGTGTGCCTTGTTAAAGCAACAAGGGTTGTGGGCGCCACTGATAAAGAAGACAGTGGGTCCCGAATCCGCTGGGATGGCCAGTCTGGAGGAGAAGGCACATTCGACAATCATGCCGTGTCTTGTAGATGATATCATCACCGAAATTGCAGAAGAAGAATCTGCATCTGGTCTGTGGTTGAAGCTTGAGAGTCTATACATGACGAAGTCTTTAACCAACAAGTTGCTTCTTAAGCAACGTCTGTTTGGTCTGCGTATGCAAGAGGGTGCACCTCTGAGAGATCACTTGGATCAGTTGAATAGAATTCTGTTAGAATTACGTAATATCAATGTTAAAATCGATGATGTGGATGCTTCTCTAATTCTGTTGGTATATTTTCCGTTATCATATGAGAATTTTGTGCAATCCTTTATTGTTGGAAGGGATACGGTGACTCTTGAGGAGGTAAGATCGCCTCTTCATACCAGAGAACTGCGCCATAAGGCAACTGGTACATGTTCAGATAATCAGGTTGCTGGGTTAGTAGTCAGTGGAGGTAAAGGACATGGAAACTCGGATAAGAAGAAATTCAAGAAGCCAAGTTTCAAGGGTCATAAAACCAACAATGTATGTAACTACTGCAAAGAAAGGGGGCATTAGAAAAGGGAATGTCCAAACAGGAAGCAGCAAGATAAACCATCAGGTACTGCTACTATAGCAGAAGATGACACCAATTCAGAAGAGGATACGGCCCTAGTTGCTGATGAACATGCACATCACAATGATGCGTGGGTTCTAGATTCCGAGGCGTCTTATCATATATGTCCGCACAGGGAGTGGTTCTCAACCTATGAGCAGGTAAATGAAGGAGATGTCTCCATGGCCAACAGTGTTGCCTGCAAGGTGGTTGGAATGGGCTCAATTAAATTACGGACACATGATGGTAAATTTTGTACATTGAACGAAGTTAGGCATGTTCCACGCATGACTAAGAATCTGATATCTCTGAGTATTTGGACAAGAAGGGGTTCAGTTTTAAAGGAGAATGTGGAGTTCTACGTGTCTGCAAGGGTTCTAATGTGGTTCTGAAATGTGTCAAGCGGGGTACTTTGTATATTCTACAAGGTTCTACGCTGACGGGTTCTGCTACTGTTGCATCTTTGGAAGTTCACAAGAATGATATGACCAAGCTATGGCACATGAGACTCGGCCATATGAGTGAACAAGGGATGTAAATTCTAGAATTTTGCTGGTCTAAGTTTAATGAGTTCTGCAGGAATGTAGGGATTGCTAGGCATCATACAGTCAGGGACACACCGGAGCAGAATGGTGTGGCAGAACATATGAATCAGACACTTCTGGAGAGAGCTAGGTGCATGCTCTCTAATGCTAGTGTTGTATCAGAGAATGGTAGTATTGAGAAACAGGTGGAGCAGCAAGTCACTCAAGATGAGTGAACCATAGCAAGGAGATCAGCACTCACGTTCAGAATCAGAGCCACTAGTAGTTAACCAGCATAGTTTGTCTCTTAATCGGTCGAGGAGAGCAAACTTCAGGAAACCGCCCACGAGGTATAGTTTTGAGGACATGGTGGCTTATGCACTTCAAGTTGCTGAAGAGGTGGATCCTCGTGAGCCATCCACCTACAAGGAAGCAGTTACATGTACTGAGTCTGCCCAATGGCTTGCTGCAATGGGAGACGAGATGGAATCACTTCACAAGAATCAGACTTGGGATTTGGCCAAGCGACCTCGAGAGAGAAAGGTTATTACTTGCAAATGGATTTTCAAGAAGAAGGAAGGGATGTCACCTGCTGAGGATATCAAGTATAAAGCTCGGGTAGTTGCAAGAGGGTTTCATCAGAAAGAATGTGTAGACTACAATGAGATTTTCTCGTCAGTGGTCAAACATACATCTATCAGGGTGCTACTAGCCATAGTCGCACATCAAGATCTAGAACTTGAGCAACTAGATGTGAAGACAGCTTTCCTGCATGGAGAGTTGGAGGAGGAGATATACATGACTCAGCCAGAGGGTCTCCAAGTTCCTGGAAAAGAAGATTATGTTTGCAAGTTAAAGAAATCTCTATATGGACTAAAACAGTCACCGAGGAAGTGGTACAAGAGGTTTGACAGCTATATGATAGAGATTGGCTACACAAGGAGTCCTTATGATTGTTGTGTATACTATAACAAGGTTTCAAATGAGTCTCTCATTTATTTGGTCCTGTATGTAGACGATATATTGATAGCTGCAAAGGACAAGTCAGAGATTCAGAAGTTGAAGGGTTTTCTCAGTGCTGAGTTTGAGATGAAAGATTTGGGTGCAGCTAGGAAAATTCTGGGAATGGAGATCTATAGGGATAGGAGTCAGAAGAGGCTGTTCTTATCACAGAAGGATTATATTCAGAAGATATTGTGAAGGTTTGGCATATTTACAGCTAAATCCTTAGATACTCCAAGTGCAGCGAACATTCATTTGTCCACTGCGTTTGCACCTAAATCTGCTCAGGAGAAGGAGTACATGTCTCGAGTTCCCTATGGTAGTGCAGTAGGAAGCTTGATGTATGCTATGGTCTGCACTAGACCGAATCTTGCACATGCTGTCAGTGTTTATGGGTGAGCCTGGAAAAGAGCATTGGCAAGCTGTGAAGAGGATCTTTCGTTACCTTAGAGGTACGTCTGATGTTGGTCTCATTTATGGAGGTGATACAGGGTGTTTAGTAACTGGTTATTCAGATTCAGATTATGCTGGAGATGTTGACACTAGAAGATCTATGACTGGTTATGTTTTCACTCTTGGTGGGTCTGTTATTAGTTGGAAAGCTACTCTGCAGCCTTCAGTGACTTTGTCTACAACTGAAACAGAGTACATGGCATTGACAGAGGCAGCCAAGGAGGGAATCTGGTTGAAAGGACTGGTTAGTAACTTGGGTCTACATCACGATCAGGCTATAGTGTATTGTGATAGTCTGAGTGCAATCTGTTTAGCCAATGATCAAGTTTATCATGAGAGAATTAAGCACATCGATGTCAGGTATCATTTTCTGAGAAGTGAGAAGAGAATCAGGGTGAACAAGGTGGGTACTGCTGATAATCCAGCAGACATGTTCACCAAGCCGGTTTCGCATAGCAAGTTCCAACATTGTTTGGACTTGCTGAATGTTAGAAGCTGTTAGTTGCCCGTTGGGGGCAACATCTGGGTCCTTCTTTGGGAGGGACAACATCTGGGTCCTTCTTTGGGAGGGACAACATCTGGGTTCGTTCTCTGGGAGAAGGGAACATCTGGGTTCGTCTTTGGAGTAACAACATCTGGGACAGAGGAGAATCTGGTACACCTGGCACTGTTGTGGTGCATCTGGTACATCTGGTACTTCTGGTACATCTGGTTATCTGGGAGAGGATTCAAGTCAAGGTAGAGATTTGTTAGAATATGCCTTGAATCTAGTATGGTGTCAGCATACGCAGGTCTCACTAAGACAGATGTCTTTGGCGAGAGGGTCGCAAGGAAAAATCTCTGGCGAGAGAGTCTTTGGCGAGCAGTCTTTAGCGAGGAAAGTTAGAGTCTTTGGCGAGCAGGACTTCTACTCAGGTTTCCGTAAGGAATTGGGATTCCTCAGTCATTCTGGTTTAGGATTCCTCAGACGTTTGGGTTTGGGATTCCTCTGGTATTCAGGACTCTGTTAGGCTATATATATATATACACACAAGGGTATTAGCTAAGGCAGAGAGAAAGTGAATAAAATCTGGTTCTATCCTGTAGATTAGGCTTAATCTAGTGTGGTAGATATTCTGGTTCTGTAATCCTAGGTTGGCTAACCTAGTGTGATACTCTGTAATCTGGTATCCTCAAGATAATAAATCGGTTCTCATTCTGTCGTGGATGTAGCTAACTCACGTTAGTGAACCACGTAAATCTGTGTTTGTTCTTGCGTTCAATTGCTTCTGCTATAACAGAGGTTTAGCATCTAAGATGGGTGATGATATGCTTTGAGGCCGAGCTCCCCTTTATATAGGAGAAGGGTAGGTTGTTTCCTACCATAACAAGAAGTCTACATTAATTTTGGAGAAATCTGACCTCCTGTAGTAAAACACGATTTTCCTGAGTTATACATATCCGAATTGCATGATTCTTATGGAATTGGAAAGATATTTCCGAGGGCTATAAAATATCTTCATTACTCACCTCAATCGGAGTTAATATACGATTTCTACAATCTGTCAAAGTCTGCTGTCCTGTAACTTCAGATTTCCTTTCTTTTTAAGTATTAGGAATCCCAATCTCATCAAATCTTGGATTTCTTGCTCTCCAATTCTTCTTGTCCGAAAATACCATTTAATTGCACTTATTTTGGGCTTCAAATCAGGTACAAATAATATTCAAATATCTTCCATGACTTCAGCTCCAAGGATCTCCATAATTTCGGCAATATTGCTCTTTCCTGGCTCGCGCAGGAGAAATGTTTTATTCGTCATTTGCACCATTTTGGTATCCATTTCATTTGTCAAATAGTTTCAAATTCTTGACACCATGTGGGCATGCATTTTAGTAACCATTTAAAGACCATTTCTTGGACCATTTCTTCTCCAGAATTAGGAACTTCCTCCTTATTGCGTTTTGAACTCATTTCTGCCTCATTTATTCATTCCTCTTTATTTGGGACCTAAAACAATAAAATAAGTTATACATAAGACAACTAAGGTCATAACTTAACCAAATGTAGCGAGAAATACATTAATAATCGATCATAAAATGCGTAGATCACATAGCACTACCAGACCAAAAACTTGTCTTTTATTCAAAGAGTCTAGTTCAGCCTGGATTGCAACCTTTCATTTCCGCCAATCTGCTCTATGTTGACATTCAACAATAGAGCGGGGTTCCACTTCATTGTCGTCAATAATCTCCTTGAGCGACGGAATAAGCAAACACATCATCAACTAACATGGAAGATCTATCCATAAGAACGTATGCACCATTTGTTTTAAGTGAGATTTATTTTTTCTCTGACATCACAAGAGGTTCTTGAGCGTCCCCCAAAGATGCCAATTGTGATTCAAGGACATAACTGTAGTCAGAGACAATCTCATATGAAGGATTCACAATGTTGATGATGAATGCATCTTTTTGTGCCTCGATGGCCTGCCTTTTAACTGGCGGCTCATCTGTGGATTTTCCTAGTGGGAGCTGAGGCCAACACAACACCTTCCACATGAGTCGGAGGAACACCTCCTTGCCCAATGTTTCCACTAAGGAATTCCTTCTTCGGGATTTCTAACCTTGCAGGAACATTTACAGCAGGTATATCCGATCTCCTCACTTTAACAATATCAGTAAAGGAGTCAGGCATAGAGTCCATTACTTTCTAGAGATCAAGTATTTTTCGCACTTCCATCTCACTCTAAGACGTGTGAGGATCATGATGAGACACAGTGGGATTAAACCACGTCAATTCCTGACATTCAAATGGAATAGAACCATTCCTATCTCCCCCTAATGGCGAGAAATATGTCTCATCAAAGTGACAATCTGTAAATCTAGTAGTAAAGAGATCTCATGTTGAAGGTTCAAGATAGCAGACTATCGTTGAAGATTCATAACCAATATAAATGTCTAATCTTCTTTGAAGACCCATTTTAGTGTGTTGTGGAAGCTCAATTGGCATATAAACCACGCAACCAAAAATACGAAAATGTGAAATATCAGGCTCATATCCAGTAACCAACTAGTACACACTGAATGGTTGGTGGACTACTGGTCGAAAACAAAGAAGCATAGCTGCTTGCAACACTGCATATCCCCAAGCAAATACCAGTAAATTTGTATGTATTACCAAAACTCTAGACATAAGCTGTAACCGCTTGATATGAGCCTCTGCTAAACCATTCTGAGAATGAACATGAGGAACAGGATATTCAACTTCAATCCCAACAGACATGCAGTAATCATCAAAAGATTTTGATGTAAACTCTCTTGCATTATCCAATCGAATAAACTTGATTGGATGATCCGGGTGGTGAGCCCGGAGCTTAATAATTTGAGCTAGAAGTTTGGCAAACGCAACATTCCTTGTGGATAGAAAAGTAATGTGTGACCATTACGTTGATGCATCTATCAAAACCATGAAATATTTAAATGGTCCGCTTTCGGGTTAGATAGGTCCACAAATATCACCTTAGATTCTGTGTAAGAAGGGAATATTTTCGGTATTGTCAATAGCACAAGAAGGGAGTGCCTGTAACTTTGCTAAAGAACAAGCTTTGTTGAACTAGCGATGTGCATCAGATATTGCAATATAAGAGTCTGGTGGGATAACGCACAAAACCTTAGCGGTATGTTGCCCGGAAGGTGATGCACTCGTCTTGAAGACCGAGTCAGGAATTGGAGGAGTAGTCCCATCCTCACCATCTAAACCAATGGATATATGAATTCTCACATATTTTTTCGCTCTAAAAAATGGATGACCATGAGAATTTTTTAATATTTTGATCATCATGTCACGACCTGCATGTCCCAATCGATAATGCCAAAGCTTGTATGAGTTTGAATCACATGAAGTCGTGTGAGTCACAACATTAGATTCAATAATCCAAACTATAGTGAGGTATAAACCACTACGAATAGTCAGAAACTTCTCTAGAATGCGCTTGCAGCCACATTCAACAGAGGTGATACATAATAGTTCTTTTCCATTCTCAAAATATGTTTCTAAGTGAAAACCATTGGCACGGATATCTTTAAAACTTAGCAAGGTTTGATTGGCCTTTGGCGCGTATAAGGCATCAGTGATATATAATTTTGTACCATGGAGCAACAGAAACTCTGTTGAACCACGCCCCTGTATAACGGGCTATGCACCAATCATGGTAGTCACTGAGGATTGGTATGGAAAAATATCCACAAATAGTTGCCTATTCCATAGAATGGTATGGGAAGTAACACTATTTTCTAGACACTCAATTTTGCCTTGAGACATCTTCAAAATCAATGTAAATAAGTGAGTCTTTGTACTAAAGAACAGGCGTACACTATAAGTATACACTTAAAGATTTGAGTAAGGGTGTGACCCTTGTTGAGTACTGATATGGCCTGACATAAACCGATGTATTAACAACATCATTAGTCAAGAAAACAGATGAAAAACTCATCTAAAAACATCACATCAGGTAACATCTTCGATGGGTCGAACAAAACCCAAAATAAAAGTGTGATTTTCCGATACTGGATTTTCGATGGATCGAGTGATTTTTTTATGGATCAAAAAAGTGTCCAAGGTAGTTGCTTCAATGGGTCAAAAACAAATTTTTCAATGCATCAAAGGAAACCTAAAACGATATCAAATTTATGATATCAAAATACGATGGGTCGAGAAGAAATACGATGGGTCAAAATTTGGTACAGAAGCTTTGCTTCGATGGATCGAGAGGAACCTTGATGAATCGAAAACAATTAACAATGACAATTTTTGATGGGTCGAAGGAATTTTTATGGATCTAAAATGTCTTGTGATGAAAATAAACTGCTTCGTTTATAGGACGTTTTAAAGGTATTTGTACATCGTTTTGCCATATATGTAAAAATATAGAACCATACATAAGAATTGTATGGAAATAGAACATTCTCAACACTTTCATATACAAAAAAAAATAGAGAAATATTTATTACGCCAATAAATAACAATTACATCATGGATGTTCTTATTCGAAAAACTAAGACAATTGTCTTAAAAATCTTTACCGAAAAGTAAGCCAAAAATAAAACTAAACTTGAAAAATTACAGAGACAACCGCCTTTTACATAGGCTTAATCAAAATCCAGAGTAGCAAGCTCATTCTCCTTATCTTCTACAAGAACGAGATTATTGTCAACCTCCATCTCTAAATCTCCAACATAGTTTGACTCTTAAGCCAAATATTACTTGTGCCTTTTGTAGATGTTCTGGATTTCTTTACTAGCACAGCACTGCTTGTGCATGTGCTTATTTGAACCACATTTAAAATAAATGTATCTTCCAGAATGTTGAGACCGTTGACCATCATGAACTGAACCAGCCTGGTTCTTGTTAGAGTTGGCGTTCTGATCTCTATGCCAAGTAAGATTTTGGCTACGGCCTTGGCCACGCCCACACCCTCCTCTACCCCCATGTGGAGCATGTCCTCCATGAGCATAAGGTTCTGAACGAGTAACCTTCTTATTTTTACGGGTCTTTCCTCCAGTTTGGTAACTCTCATGCTTCTTAGTACCAGTCGGTCTTGAGTTATTATTTAGGATAATCTCATGATTCCTTTCTTTTTTTTCAAGGGTATTGATGAGGTCACTGAAGGTAGTAATCCTCCCCTGTTCATACTTGATCTGGTACGGATGAGCAAGAATGCTCATGGATATAGGGAAGGTGTTTAACCACCATTCAATCATATCTTGCTCGGTCTAGAATTGCTTGATTATAATCTTGGATCTTTAGGAAATTCAGAAGTCTGGTGTTTTTCCATCTCACAGTCAACTCAGGAAACTGTGCATCATGTACATTATTGAAGCGCTGCTTCAGAACATCCCACAATGTCATAGGATCTGTCTTGTTTAAATAATGCTTCTTGAGAGTTGGATGAATGTGACGCCTCAAAAGCATGTGGGCTTGAGCTTTCGATTCATCATTGGGGGCAGGAGATTCGTTCCAGGCTTAGAGGGTTTGATGGTGTTGATCAGTCTCTTTCTGATGAATGTATTTTCTATATTAGAGACCCAACGGTGATACTCCTTGCCTTGAAGGTCAAGCATGTCAAATTTCGGCCTTGCTGGCTTATTCGAACTCATCTACAAAAAACACACAAAGATGTTTTATTGGTAACGATCAAAAACTACGATCACAAAACTTCAAGTTTCAATGAATAAGAACATGATCCATGATATATGATCACAAAAATCGATTATAAATGGTGGAAAAAACCACACCCAACAACCGTGACTAACCGTCACATAACATCGATTTCTCTTTTCTTTTCTTTCTTTTCTTTCTTTTCTTTTCTTTCTTTTCTTTTCTAAACTGTGACTCCCCCAGGACCGTCACTTATACTCTATGGATATAGGTCCATAGGAACTAAGGAAAACATGCAATATAAACAACTCATATCACAATTATCATCAACTTAGATCTAGGGTTTTGTAGAAATTAAGTTTGATCATAGATCTATAGATTTAGGGTTTAGAAAAGTTTATCTCGATAGGTGTTGTGCTCGGTATGACCAGTACACTTGATGAATGATTAGAAGTGGAAGCTCTTCTGAAACGATTCTTCAGAAGTCACGCAATCTTGACGATGTAGGAAGATGATGAAGCTTGTGCTTGTGTGATGATCGGTAGGAACACACAAAAGGAAGGGGGACGGTGGAGATGATGGCCGGCGACGGTGGAGGGTTTTTTTTCTTCTGAAGGTTAGGTTTTTTTTTCGTTTGGTGGTGATGATTATCAACCCAGAGAGCTAATGATAACGTTTTGAAGTAGAATAATATGATAACTGAAAACTACTACTTTTCTCATTGATAGAATACCTTAAATATAGGCTGATACAATCTGTTACAATAATTGTCCATATAAAACAGAGAATCTCTGTATCTATCTAAGCAAATCTGTATTTAAGTAGGACAAGACACACACACCGAAAATTATGGAGAATAAATCTCCTTAAACAGAATCCATTTAAACATTATATATCAAACTCAAAATTTTATATTAAAACTTGCTCTTTTGAAGAGAGATAGTGAATTATAGTTGGTGAGCAATAAATTTTAAAGGTTTTGTAATGAATATACAAATTTTGATATAGATATAGGGATTCTCTATGCATTTTTTTCATTTTCTATAGGATACAAGTGATTTTCAAGAGTTGTTGGAGCTAAAAATATGTGTTTTTTTTTGCTAAAATAACAATTCTTGTGATTTTACAAAAATTGTTAAATATACTCTAATATGCTAACTTAATATATATAGGCTAGACTAGGTCATGCCTAGTATTCATGCCTTAATTAGGAAAATGTTTGAGATTTCAAATTCTTTCACCAATTAAACTTCTGCCTAAGTATTTAACGCTCCATGCCATTTTTAATATTGATTGTCATATGTACTATTATTTACTTGATAATTTCCATTATGAAAATAAAAAATACACTAACCATTGGCGTGCAAGTTCAGCTTAGAAAAAGTCCACCTCTGTTGGAGCTTTTGAGATGCTAACTAATTATGTCATTCTTATTGGCAGCACATGCAAGCCCTTAAACTTCTATATGCCGAGAAGTAATATGAAACCCCACCCCACAACTTGAAATATCTCGAACCTCGTGTATTCGTCTTAATTGAATTCCATCGAACTTGATTTCTAAAATAAATAACGGGTATTGAGTATTTATTAAATCTGAATCCGACCATATAGTTGCGGAGTCGGGTCGAGTTCGGATATGTATATATAGAACCCAGACCCGGACCCTAACTCGACCCGCCCTATATTTAAAAAGGAATATATTATAATTTATAATTTATATTCATTTGTTAATATATTTTATATATGTTATATAGAATGATAAATATTTAATCCTAATATTTATATAAATTTTTTATTTATATTTATTTTAGTTCGGATAAAAGGGTCAGATTCGGATATTAATATATCCGATGAGTTCAGGTTAGATAAAAACTCAAATAAAAATTTTCGAATACAATCGGATTCGGTCGAAAGGGTTAATTTCAAGTTCCAAAACCCGACCCGTACGCGTTGCTATCCCTCTCCCCAACCCCCACCCCACACAAGTTCAACAAGAGCCTTGAACCATGAATTCCATGCTAGTTAATACGTACAACTAGCTTAAACTACGTACTACTTGATCAGTTCGGCAATGATTGCTCTAAAAGAGCTTCTTTGTAATTTTTTTTTCTCATCAAAAAAAACTATGTACTATTTAATCACTACAACATATATAAGTCTGTGCTGCACCATTATCAGTTAGAGAAATTCTAATATTTGTTAACACATGACATACATTAACTTGTAAATTGTTTTCAAAACTGTAAAATAAGTCTTTTAATTTGTAATTTTGTTATAAAAATGTTAAAAATAGTTTCGATTGAATAACAGTTGATTGGTCCAAAAGAATGATAATGGTAGACCGTAGAGAGATATCGTTCTTGACATTAGATTACATGCGAAATGAAAGGAAGTATATATGAGAGTATTCAACAAAATTTCCGCCACGACAAAAACAAATTAATAACAATAATAATAAAAGAGGAAGTACATATGAATATGACAAAAGGATGAAAGAATTAGCTTAATTTGTCATACCATTGTGCTTAGAAAATTGCATTTCAAGTCTCCACGTGGCCAATTACGTACTGATCAGAGCACTTAGGTCCAAACACGGCCTTTTGCTCAGTCAACTCATAGATTAGTTCAGACTTGTTCAGACAAAGTATGTACGTATATATGGTCAAATAAACTCCTCTTTGAATATGAAAATTATATGAGAGAATTACACCGAGTTTGCCATTTCAAAATTATAACAAATAAATTTTGTGCCAACCAACATTGACTTTGTTATATTAGCATGTGCAGTGATCACCCCTATATATGAGAAATCCATCTTCAAAGAGAGAGCAACCATTTCAGAGAAAAAGAACATTGCAGCTTCTGTTGTTGGAGATATCGAACCTTAAATCCCAGTTTGTTCCATAAAAATTAGTCTGATCAGCTAGCCATGGTTTTGCACGTACTCAACATCTTCAGCTGCTTTTCAGAAACCTTTGAAAGCAAACGTTATATATGCGAGGGCGATGTCTGTGTTCTCAGGGGTGGAAGAAGATTGAAGAAGCGCAAGCACAGCCTCGGCATCGTTCGGTTTGCTCGTCTATCGAATTCGATGGGAAGGTGATAGCTCGATCGGCAGACGATATATATGCAGAGCTTTTATAGCTGGAAGTCACAGTTGTTTAGCTCGGCTATGATTCTATGAACTAGCTATGTCAGTAATGATCGACCACCTATATATACAGAAATTTCATATGTTGACAAACCGAATAAGTTTTCCAAGGTTAAAGTTTTTACCTTCTTTGTTGTCTGTGGTAACTATTTGTCATGGCTTAATGATCGATACCTCCTTTCAAAAAAAAAATGATCGATACCTTGATACATCCATGCCATCTCCGTTACTTGATTTGACCTTAGCTTCCAACAGGTTTTTTTTTTTTCACTTGCAAATCAGGTATTCCATCTTGGAAAATCACTCTCATCATCAAGTTACGATCGCATTTTGTTTTTCTTTATTTCGCAATTCACAAGCGAAAACAAATATCGATCGGTTTGGTCACTAGGCCTGGGCATAAACTGAAAATCTCAACCATAACATTTGTGCTACACCAAGATTATATAGGGCTCCATGCCTCCCTGACGGTATCAACTAAAATAATGAGAAACATAAGAGATGTAGCGATGATACGATAATACGATAATACTTCGCCATTGCAGGTAGCCAAGTAGGGTGATCGATACTGGACTTTATTTGTGTTAGACTGTCAGGTGATTATCCCCAAGACAACAACTTGTACTCCTTCCCAACACAGTGGCATCATCTTGGTTAACAATGTGCCACTGTTGTCCGAAGTTGTAGAACCATCATGCTCCTTTTCTATGGGAAATGATATTGGCAGCTGATCGAGAATGACTTCCTCCCTTAATCGATAGTACAAACTAGATTTTTTTTCTCTAAGAAGTAACTAATCTCCTCCAATTAATTGAGTATGGAAAGGCCAAGTATCTCTTCCAAATTTCGTCCTATCTTGTCAGCTACAGTACACACTCTCGTGTTGGACATCGGACGGGTGAAGGTCGACGCCTTGCGTGAGAAGCATGAACCCTCGATTACCAAATCTCAGGCATTTTGAATTGGTACAGATCGATGATGGTGTTGAAGGGGAACAACTTTGATCCTAGCCTTTTGGGGTTGTGATCGAGACACATTATATGTGCTTATCCGACTTCAGATGTGAAGCTAGGAAGTGTCAAAGTAGTCGATCACATTAAGAGATTGGATGCAGTGAGGTAACGGGATCATTTGAATGCTGAGAAAATGTTTCCCTTTAACTCCAAGTAAAGCCAGTAACACTGTAACAGAGAAACGAACTAGAGAGAAACTAAGGCATTCAGCTTGAGAGACAATGATGGTGCCCATGTACAATATAATAAAGGGTATTAAGTGGATTCATCAATAAAATTACATAAGGCATAAGATCTAAGCTAATTAATTATCAACCTGTAACAATGTACAACAGTACAAGGTATTCTCAACTACATGTATGCAGTTATGTTGTTTTGACAACTCCTAGTCGATTTATGGTCATATAATGGATCGTCCCCCAGCCCAACATTCCACAATATAAGCTCCTGAGTGTGCTGTGCCAGTCAGTAATCCTCAGTTCCTCACCTAGTAAGCAGAACATGGATTTCTGTTAAAGCGTTGTTTCCTGTCAAACTTAGAGCAGATGATATCAAGTTGAACAAAGGCATACCTTCAAAAGAATTCCCATTCCAGGTCAAAAATGAACAAACGCAAAATATCAATCACCACCTAAATCATAATGCCATACCAAGATCAGAAGCAGAACCCAGAAATGTCCAAGCTATGTACTCTATTTGTTGAGTTTCTCAGAAGACCGATCTGGACTCATAGCTGCAGAGCCAGGTCAGGCTGCTGAGAGTCTACTATTACACCAGAGGACTGTTTCACTGGAGACCCTGGGGGCTGGAAACCGATGTTCAAATCTGGAGGAAATTCCTGTTTCTGTCTAGGCTGGGGTTGCGAATTGAGACCCCTCCAAGGGGGCGGCACCTGAAACCTAGACAAATCGGCTGCTGCTAACTGAGAGAAAAATATAGGTCGATTTTGGAACTGTGGCTCATTTGCCACATGTACAGGCCGTGGTAAAAAAGAAGGAAATGAAAAGTTGTTCTCAGTCTGAAATTGCATTGCACCAGAATTAGGGACCTCTCCTCGAACTCGTGAAATTTGTGAATGAAAATCTCGGGCTGGGTTATACAATGAATCTGCAAAGATCTGACTTCTGGGTGCAGTGGGAGGATTTTCAGCCGGTTGATTATATGCTCCACCCCCAATAGACATCCAAGCTCGTGCAGCTGCTGCTGCAGCATTGGTTGGATCATCTCTTCTGATTGATGGAACCAATGACACGACATGTTTAGTATCAATCGAAGCTTGATTTGATGAATTCTTCTGCATTTGAGTCTTCTCCACCAACGTTTTCATCAACTGTACTGGGTCAGTAAGACCCTGCTCCTGTCTTTGAGGAAAATAAGATTCAGTTCTTTCCATTGGACTAGGAGCACTATCAGAAGAACCAATCCTCCGATTTTCCGGACAAGCACTCATGCCTTTCCCATTGGGCAACCATGAGGTAACAACTCCATTAGTTCCAGGCATCTTAAAAGGTACATGTTGCGGAACATTCACATTTCTCAATACTGTACCTCTGGGCATGGAACCTGCTGTGTCCGAGTTTCTTGCTAATTGCTTTTCTGCAACAAGGTTGGCTCTATTTTGATTAATTGAGGGTGCAGAGTTCAACTCAACTTTCTTTGGGACTTGTTTCCCATTCTCAATAAATCTAGACTGCGGGTGTTGCTGCTGATTAGTGGCATTAACTGCAGTACCAAGTCTTGCTCCGACAGAGCCAATCACAGATGGTTTTTCTTCCGAGTGACATCCCCTAGAAGAACCAAATAGAGATGGTTTCCCTGTTGAAGTACGTACACTAATACAGTGCTGTTTCTCTTCTGTAACAGGCCTAGTAACAGAGAGATCTCTTTCAGATAGTGAAGCCTTTAATGTTCTGTCATTCTTTCTCGATTCAGTGTGCGGTAAGAACTTTGAAGCAAAAGCAGATTGATTTTGTGCACAATTTTCCACCATCAGTACAGGGGTTGGAAGTGGCTCATACTCTTCGACCCATCCACGACCAAATTTACACCCATCAGGTAAAGCCTGTTCAATTCTCTTTGACGCAACTTTCCAAGCAATTGGTCCAAGATTTCCAGAAAACCGAGCCAGGCTCCTGGCATATGAATATTCTGCATGAAGCCCGACCTGATTGGAGGATTCAAAACATGTATTACAAAAACATCATACAAATGCCAACTAATAGAGAAAAGATTTTTTTTTTCTCTCAATAGACAGTAGTGAAAAGGTATAATGAAAAATGAACAGATTCAGTTCTACATACTGCAACAAACTGCTTGATTTCCCCATCAAAGGTTGTAAATATTGAATCTGATGTGACCACTGGCTCACTGGATGTGTTATAGGTCGCACGGCGGTTCTCATCAAACACAGATGGCTTTTTCCCGACTTTGGATGGCAGATTCTTCCCTATAAAAGGTACAATAATCAGCTAATTTGAAGAAAATTTCATGGGAAACAACAGTATGAAAAATTGGCTACCTCAGAAACTCTTTGAAATCAAAACAAATTTACTTATCATCTGGTACCTCAAAATAAGATATTTCAACTACAACTAAAATCTAAAGATACACACATTCCATTATGCAACTACCATTGTGAATATGCAGCTAGTAATTCTACTTAAAGGCACCAAAATACTAAGCACATCATTGCACCTGATAATATTTCTTCTGCCTTCTCTATATTAGCTTCATTCAATGATGAATTCCCCTCTATAGGAGCATCAGTGTTGCTAGGTCTCTCGCAACAAGTACCAGGTGTTGGATGTGAACCATTCTTGACATCTGCACTAGTGGCAAGAGTGGCACCTGATGAGAAATCAGAGCCGATGGGTTCCTGTAATGTTCGACAGAGAGGCTTCTTTATCTCTTTCTTGACCAAGGGACTTGACCTCGTTTTCTGCACAGATTTGGCCTCCTTTTCTGATCGTTCAAATTCAATTCTTAACCTCTCAAATTTCCTCCTTCCTAGCTCTTGTATAGAATTTGCCTTCAAAAATATCAGAATACAACAGTATGAATAAAGCACAATGAAACAAGACAAGAAAATCTAAAGGAACAAAAAACAATAATAAAACCCAGTTACCTGCTTGTGGTATATCGTATCAGGTGAATTATACTGCATTGCGTTTGAACATATCAAGAAAATATCATTCTGCAACAAAGAGAACTAGATTACCAAAATGGATACTCATTTCCACCATAAAAAAAATCATGGAAACAAAATAGCAAGTCCAAAGACAAATCTTGCGTAACAGGTAGTGCCAATTAAAAAGGTGATTTGGCAAGTCCAAAGACAAATGCACTGGTTTCTCTTTAATTCTCTAGTATTCTGGATGTTTACTAGAGAGAAATCAGTCCAAAGACAAATTCTCTAGTATTCTGGATGTTTACTAGAGAGAAACCAGTGCATTTGTCTTTGGACTTGTTACGCACTGGTTTCTCTCTAGCAAACATCCAGAATACTTTGAAAGACTTAATTTATATGCTTCAGCATGACCAAACCTTCTTGTAAATTCTATAGTTCTCTCGAGAGAAAGAGAGAGGTGTCAGCTATAATGTCGTATTAGTGTCCCATCAAAAGTCCCAGGTTGCCCCGACCCCCAAGGTATAAGTGATCATGCTCCATTGGAGTATATCCTGATACTGTACTAGATATAGCAGAATATCAAACTGCTTCTATCCTATTCGATTTTCACACATCATTACAAGTACGTTAATTTTCGATTTTTTTTAAAAAATATAAAAGTAGAAAAATAAATATATGTATCTATACACACACATTGCATATATACACTCACGCACATATAGGACAACAAGGTAGAAATTAGATCAGAAAATTCTACTTATATGGCATTTGCCAGGCAAATAACGGTAACCCACGTCCCCAACCTTAAGGTGCATTACCTAGCAGATTCTGAATCATCTGTGCCTCAAGCTCTGGCAATAATGCAAATAAAACATATATAATGGTCAGAACAAAACAACAGAGAATCAAGGTAAGTGTGACATTTACAAGGATCGGGGCGAAATGACAGCGGTGCTCTTTCTATTATGAAGTGATCATGATGTCGTCCTTAGAAACTCAATATTGTAAGACACTACTACTCTTCGAACCAAAACAGATCCCCTACAAAGAACATAAAAACTAACTTTGACACATATGATCATTTTCACATTTTAGATGTAAAGAAACAATCCCTCATGAGATTGGTCTCCAATTCCTTAGACATCTAAAGTGGATTATTTTAGAATGTCAGCCAGTTTAGACAAGGAGAATGCAATTACATTTCCAGATCCACAACAAACAAAATGCACTCTTAAATCAGATTCAAGAATCAAGACACTGCTGCACCAGTCGCAAATTTTGAATCCTATCACCACAAGTTTACAGGAAAAAAATGCATATCGTGCACCCATACTTCTGCATAGTAAGGGATCTATGCTATACTTTATCTTGAATGAGCTCAACCATGGCTTTTAAAATTCTGAATTGAAGTTCCAATAACAAAACTGTGAATCCAAGTCTGTCGATTCACTAAAATAAAAGGGGCATTGCCGTAAAAAACTTAAAGAATTATTCAGTAATGAAAAATCTACAGTTCTATGTTCTGTATTTTTGTTCTCTCTTTATTTTTCTCTAGAGAATCTATCAATATTCCAATGTTCTAGGCCCTTTCATCTTTCCCTTGCCATCCTAGTACCTCAAATCTCTCCCTTGCCATCCTAGTACCTCAAATAAATAAATGGAACCCAACACAGAAAACATAAAAAGGTGTTGTCTGCATTCAGAAACATATAAAGAGAAGAAAAAGAAAGACAGAAGAGTTCATTAGTCTCTACCCTCACCCACAATGCAAGAGAAGATCACATAACATTCTCAGGCCACCTAGACTCTACAGAGATAACATAATTAACAGAAAGCACCAACCTCAAATTGTTCCAAAGTAGAATATGATCCATTTGCCAACTGCTTCCTCACCGTGGCGAAATCCATGGGATGCTCAATGACATCATGATAATCAGGAAGCTGCAACATGTAACACAAACATCAAACTATACCCCCTAAATACGAAGAAACACGTCATAACAAACTTAGTAACCACATTATCATTCCAAGGGATAACTTCACATACCTCTTCAGGATCAACAGGCTCTGCGTACACGCCATAAGTATCTTTCCTGCCACAATGAGACGTTAACATCAGAAAAACAAGGAACACTCTAGCAATTCGAAAACCAGCAGGAAATCAAACTGGAGGCCCCCCATACTTTTGAAGCTTGTCAAGAATCAACTCCAACGTCTTCTTATCCGGCAACGGAATCACAGACTGCCGATTATCCGAGGGCGTTCCTGGAACAAAATACAAGAAACAAGTGAGCCACAACCCCACACCAGATACAAGTGTAAAACTCGAAATGCAGTACACCGAAATAACGAACCTGGAGGAGAACCGTGGTGCTTGAAGTCTGATTTTTGACCCCTTTCCTGTCAAAATCCATAGGCCCCATGAAAACAAACCCACAAAAATAATGAACAAATAGTACAGCGAAAAAGAGACTGCGTTTATGGGACAGACAGAGACAGAGACAGAAACAGATAACAATGAGGGCAGAATGTAGAGAGAGAAATTTATAGAGAGAGAGAAAGAGAGGGTGGTGGGAGCGTGATCAGATTCTGTTGCGACTTTGATGGTTGACCATCTTAGCCGTTACAGAAGAAGCAGCTAGAGAGAGAAAAACAAATTGAGTGTCTGTGAGTGAGAGAGAGAGAATGCGTAGGAGTAATATAGAAGTCTGGACCAATCAGAGAGGATTTGTACTGAGCTGGACTCACAGACTACTCTCTCCCACACCACCTTCTTCTTCTTCTTCTTCTTCCTCCATTGTCAGATCCACACATTTGATTATAATTGCTTGCTCTTACCTCACAGTCATCGTCGTCATCGCCGCCGTCATTTTCTTCGTAATCGTCGTCATTATCGTCCTTATCGCCGCCGTTGACCGACCGCTTCTTCAGCGGTGGTGGCGGCGGAGGCTTCTGCTTCTTCTTCCTCCTCTTCTTCTCAGACTCGTCGTCGTCCTCCGACGATGATGATGACGCGGAGGAGTCGGAGTCGTCAGGCGCGTGAGAGTCACGCTCCTCCTGCTGCTGAAGCTTGGCCATGAGCTTGAGCTTCTTCTGTGTTCTCATTTCCTCTTCTTCGTCGTCCTCGGAGAAGTCATCGTCGAGGTAGTCGTCGTAGTTCATGGTGTAAATCACATTCCGGCGCCGGAGACTCCTCCGGATTTCGCGCTCGCTCGTGTTCGGGGCCGCCGGAGAGTCGCCGGAGCGGCGAGCCAGATCTGACTTGGACGGCCTACCTCTCTTCTTCCTCCTCACGATCTGACCCATGTGGACGGGCCTGTCTCTCTCTCTAGAATCCCTCTCTCTCTCACACACACACTCAGACCTCTCTCTCTCTCTGTCTGTGAGTGTGATTTCTCTCTCTACAAACGCGCTGTGTTTTCTCTCTCTAATTTTTTTTTCTCGGTTTGGTTCCATTATTTTCAATAGAGTGGCTTGGCCTTTTCGAAAAGTGGGCTGCTTCCGCAGTCCAAGCCTCTGTCCGAAGCTCAGGCTCGGGTGCGAGCTGGTCGATAAATGATTGCTATTCAATTTTTCTTCGGCTTGGGCAAGAACGGCGTTGGTGTCTGGGAAAGACGGTGTTAGGTGCTGCCCGCTGCCCGGGACAGTCTTTCTTGCTGCCCGCGATGCTCGCGTAAATGCCTTTTTCTACTTTGCTTTGAGGACTTTGGCGCGCGTTGTCTCACTCTCCGCAATCTTTGAACATGTGGCTTCCGCTTTTTGTTTTTGGAAAGTAGATCACTTTTCTTTTTCTCTGGTTCGCACAATTTGGGAAAAATATTTTTATTTAGACCTTAAAATTTGCTCAGTGTCTCCTATAAATATATTAATATTTTAAATCCAATTTTGTCCCTACAGCCGCATACAATCTTGTTGCTTTACTCGGTGATAAGATCCTCGGAGAATATCCGAGTCCTTGCCACTGCCCTGCACTCTCATGCAATCCTTCGGTCCAGTTAACAATAACGTTATTAATTAATGGGTTAATGAGTGTCCTGCACCTATACGATCTTGTTAACAAGCACATTTCCGCTACCGGTGCTTGTAACTTGTAAGGTAGTTTCTGATCGTCATTTTTGCAACTAGCTAGTCATGCTCTTAGTTAGAGATAAAAGATAATTGAGTTCTTGTTTTTTTCCTCAATTCAAGTTAAATTTCTAGAACCTGCAACCCAGCACAACTATTACCTATCGAAAAACCCAGCACCACTATCTTTTACATTCACCTGGCTTAGTTGTACTAAATCATCTAAATAAACTCCAGTCAAATGCCAAGGATCGAAACACCATATCATATGGTCCAGATGACAATCCCCATCATTACACGACTAAATGGAAAATCAACAGCACCCTAACATCAGAAATCAAATAAGTTTTTTTCACCGGCATCTTAATTGCATAGAACAAGTGGTGTCGGAAGAAATGAACGAAAGAAGAATCCATGACTGATATCATGAGCTGCAATTTTTCTGTTCAAACATGCAATCCACGCACGAGGATGAACTCATAAAGATCGAAAAGGATGAAAGATTGACAAGTGATATATTATTTAGCCTGAATTGTTTAGAGGGTAAAATTGGAATTTTTGATGAAAATAAAGAGAAATGAGGTATATTGAGAAAACTTAGAGATACCAATAGAAATTATCTTTGGGAAATCATAGTACCTAAAAAGAAACGGGACCGGACTTTAATTTATGACCCGAGGCGAGCTCCAAAAAAGGTGCCCCTTATTTCTGTAATAATAAATAATAATAATAATAATATAAAAAATTGTTGTTTTGCGTTAGATTGTAGTCTTAAGGTTGTGAAAAATATAGGACAACACATCTCCAAAGAGAACGAAGAAGAGAAAAAATTTAGGTGTGTATATTTTCTCTAAACAAATATCTACTTTCTACATATAAAAAATGGACTCCCAAAATTTTGGGCCCAAGGCTGGAGCCTCATGGGCCTCTTTTAAAGTCCGGCCAGAAAGGAAATACATGTCATAGTGTAATTAAAAGAAAATTGAGGGAATAACCAGCTCCATGTCTTTTTTCTTCTCCTCTCTTGACTGAAGTTTTTCCTTGTGAAGGCTCCGGCGACTGGAAAAACTTAGAGAGAGGATTGTTGAGCGTTGAGTTGTTAAGAGTGTTAAGAATTGTAGAGAGTTATGAGGAGATTTTGTGGTCCGGTCCATTACACTTAGATGTATCCTCAAGAAAGGTACGTACAATTATTTATAACGGTTTTTGCATCATTTACATATTATTTTTGTGTTTCTTCTATTCGTCAAATAATTAATTGTATGATTTTGTAAACAACTCATATAGTATAAATTATTCGTCAAAAATAAATCTGCCCCAGATGGGTCCATAGCAGAGATAAACATAATGCATGAGTGTGTTACCTACTACAACAGGTACCTCAAGGATCCAGTCCAAACCACCGCCTCCAATCCAAATGCCTGCAACAATCTTTCAGTCATCACAGATGTTGTACAACCGTTTAGAGGAGTATTAAAGGAAAGATTAACTAAAGAAGAACTTGTCGAAGCGTATTGGGTAGTGTTGCGAGACTGTGACGAGGTCGAACCATACATGAAGCTATACAGGGAGACAATTCAGGTAGCCAAACTGGACAAGAGTCCTGCCAGGGTTGAAAAAGTGCTTAAGAAGAAGTTCCCCGGTTAATTCCTTCAATAGGTACGTATGTTTAATTAATTTAAACTATGCAAGCATATAGGTATGTGATTAGTTTTTTATGAAATAGAGAATTCTGGATAGGAATAGGTGCCCACTGTAAATTCGAATGACATTTGGTGTTTGCTTATGCGAAATGTTTTGCCTTAGTTTGTGCATGCAAGTTTTTGGTTTCCTTTATTTTTAGGGAAAATTATGTAAAATTTTTGGTAGAAATTAAATACATATTCATATATGCTCTTTACATTTTTGCATATGATTGATTAACAAAATTCGATAACCACGAGGGGTGGTGGGTCATGGGAAAAGTACTTGTTGGCCCATCAGCCGGTTCAACACTATATTTACTCCGGCTGTTTGGTGAACAATGTAAAGTTTCATTCATTTGCCCGAGATGAAGGAAGAAAAACAAAAAACAGTGGGATCGCGGTTGGGGAATGCACTATTGTCTATTACGAGGTTCTTGATAATGTTGTTCATCTACTGTACGAGAATGATATCAATATTTTTGTATTCGAGTGTAAATGGTTCAAGCGTTCCAAGGAAGATCTGGGTCTTCTATTAGTGGATACAAACTCAAGCTGGTATGAGGATGAGTCATTCGCTCTTACCACTTTAGTTAGGCAGGTGTTCTATTTGGATGATCCGAAAGCTGGTGAAGGTTAGAAAATAGTAAACCATATGGCTCACTGAGGAATATGGAGTGCCACAACACTTGAAGAGATGTCAACGACTGACACTGAAGAGCATAGAGACAATGCATATCAAAACCCTAATATTCTATCATCCTCGACGTAGGAGAATTGATTCGGTATAACGAATGCTTACCCATGCCTGATGGCACCACAGATCTTACTCAAGAGGAGATTAGAAAGTTAGAGAATAATGCCCCTGAAGAGGAGCTAGAAGATGACAATGAAGAAGTCAGATATGATTCAGACGACAGAGAGTATGATGATGAGGAGCAATCAGATTATGGTCAGGAGGATGGTTCAAATTATGATGATTGTGAGGATGAGGATTAAGTTGAGGATATATGTAATTAATTAATTAATTAATTAATTAATTAATGTCATTATATTTAAAATTATGTTATTTTTAAGAGGTTTATATTATTGAATTAAATGCAAGAGAGAATGTTTGCAGAACATGGCATGGTCTTCGATCTCGAACCAGACTTCTTCTTTAGGGCTTTTAGGAAGAAGGGTTACATCCCACTCTCGACTTACTTGAAGACTTACTACATCGGTGACTTTGTCGACGTCAGGGTCAATGGTGTCATCAATCCACAAGGAAGGGTATTAGGTTTACATTTGTTTGGCTTTGTGGTCAATTCAATGATCTCAAGGGAGGTTACTAGCTTTACATTTGCTTGGCTTTGTTTACTATTCAGATTAGTTGGACTTCTCTTTAATTAGTTTGTCATCTGATAATTAATTAATTAATTAAAATTTTGAGATATTTTTATTTGTGGCAATTGCTTTAGTAAATTAATTAATGTGTTTTGATACATGTCTTGCTTGAAGTTCAATTATGTTTGGATTTGGAAAGAAAATAAATGAAAATGACATCTTATGAAAGGACCCAACCCCGATTTAGCTACCTAAACCGGAATCGAACACCTTCGAAAATACGAACCAACAAAAATTTTCCGAAATTTGGGCAGAGTTTCGTTACTAGCGTGGAATTACCTTAACCTGCACGCGGAAAACACACTTCGTCCTATGCCACAAAAAGCAAACCGTGGGCACCAATCCCATCCGGATTTCTCAACATCAATATAATCAACAAACAGTAACCATACTGTACTATATATATGTATATCCGAGAAAATCCGTATAAACAAGTATCGGAATGTATCAGAGCGACCTCTAGTATAAAATATATACAACATATACATCAGTAGGTGAAACTGAAACCTACTGGAAAACACAGGTGACTCTGATCACTAGCCTCCAACCGCGACGTGAAAACACCAAACCTGAACTGCAACTGGGCACGGAAACCGAAAAGCCCAGGTGAAAGACAATAAACACGTTAGAGTGAGTGGACGAAAATAAATGTCTTTCACCAAATTATATATGTTATAAAAACATATGCGAGTCCAGATAAATAAAAACAACATAGTACACGAGGTAAAACTCACACTTCTCCAGTGTACAGAGCATGCAAGTAAAAATCTCACAGTCAGAACCACGGGGTCCCTAGCCCACACGTGATTCTAGCTGCAGAAGCACAGTCGGAACCACGGGGTCCCTAGCCCACACGTGATCCAGAACCACGGGGTCCCTAGCCCACACGTGATCCTAGCTGATAACATCCTCGGGGATCAGCCGGGATGTAGTGTATCGATACAACCTTATAAACTACGACTGTACTCTGTGGAAACCAAATCATAAACATTTCGATACAAATGCATGTAACAACATATCAGTGTATGTATACTCGTATACGTATATCCGTATATGTATAATCGTAAAACACATGCTCGTAAAATCACAATCAAGCGGCATGCTCAAGTTCGTAAATCATATATAAAAGACTCGCAAACAATCCGTGAAAATAAATTGTCCACTCACAGATCAGCTAGCGCGAACTCGCGCTAAACACGTGGTCCGGCGGAAGTACCCTCGCCCGAAGCACGATCACGATCCAAATCTCGATCTCGATCTCCTGAATATATATAAACATAACTGATCAAAATCGTAATCCACAACACTGTACTGAAGCACGGAAACCAACCGTTCCCGGAAATACAAAATGCAGTACAAAATGAATTACGGAAATCTCGAAATCCCCACTCGAAATCTCGACTGAAAATCGGCTAACCAAATCAACCCGAAAACCTCCGTACGATAACCAGGGCGTGCTTACGAGAAAAATGACATTAATTACATCGAAATCTGAAAAGTTGACTTTCTGACCACCGTTGACCGCCGTTGACCGCCGCCGCCGGCGGCGGCGCGCCGTCAACGGAGGAATTTCACGGCCAACTTCTCCAGTTCAGACCATCTCAACTCCACGAATCTCTTTCCCTTCTGTCACCAAGCCCAATTCCAACTCTATCCCTTCCAAAATCAAACAAAACCGAACGGAAACCAAATCGGAATTCCAAATCGGGTTCCAACAAAAATTCCTCCCCAACTCCAATTAATCATACCATTAGACTCAGAATGATGAGGGGAGTCGTTTCCCCCAAGTCTCCCCTTCCAAAACTCACCGGAACTATAACTCCGATCACCACCGATTCCATCCAACTCGGCCTAACTCGGGTTACCTCAAAACCAAACCATTTCAACTCAAACCAAATTCTAACATACTCGAAATCAAGAGAGGAGTCTAGCTATACCTGTCCCGTGGCCGATGGTGGCCGGAATCCGGTCGCCGGAAGTTAAAGCCGAAACGGGAAACTCTCATCCACGGTCAACCAGTCAAACTTTCCAAAACAGGAAAGTCAACGCAAGTTAATGCAAATTTGTGTTTTTTTTACGACTATTTCTCGACTATTTTTCGACTTTTCGATATTTATACTCGTCCCTCGGGTCGATCAACGGTCCGAAATGAATATACGATGTGATTCGGATAAGCTCGAAACAAACGGATAAACTCGTCGGAACCCGAAACTTCAAATAATCATAAAATATTCCTCAGCTATCGGAAAAATCTTCCGGAACCACCCACGAACTCGAAATCACGTACTCTACACTTTCCGTGAAGACACCCAACTCAAATTCTCGACCAAAAACAAAGTCGCGAATCGAATCGGCAAACCACATAATATCGCAAAACTGCGACTAAAACCAAACCTCGAGAATCGTGCCAAACACACATCTGATTCTGGTTCGGGTCGTCACAAATCTACCCCCCTTAAAGAAATTTCGACCTCGAAATTTACGTACCTGTCATGTGAACAGATGAGGATACTGCTCCCGCATACGCTGCTCGGTCTCCCAAGTGGCCTCCTCCACTGAATGATTCTGCCACAAGACCTTCACCAGCGGAATCACGCGGTGCCTCAACTCCTGCTCACGACGATCGAGAATCTGCACTGGTTCCTCAACATACGATAAATCCTCTCTGATCGGTAACTGCTGTGGGGCTATCACATGTGAAGGATCAGAGATGTACTTCCGCAACATCGAAACATGAAATACATCATGCACACGAGCCATCTCAACCGGTAACTCGAGTCTGTAAGCAACAGCTCCAACCCTCTCCGTAATCTCATACGGACCAATGTACCGCGGTCGAAGCTTGCCACGCTTCCCGAAACGCACTACTCCCCTCCACGGAGACAATTTCAGGAAGACCCAATCACCGACCTCGAACTCCAAGCTCTTCCTCCTCACATCCGCGTAACTCTTCTGTCGATCCTGGGCAATCTTCAACCGATCCCGAATCACCTGTATGTCCTCCATCGTGGTTTTCACCAAATCCGGACCAATAAGCCAACGCTCGCCCACCTCACTCCAACACAATGGAGTGCGACACTGCTTCCCGTACAGAGCCTCGTACGGTGCCATCTCAATACTGGCCTGATAGCTGTTGTTGTAGGCGAACTCGATCAAGTGCAATTGCTGATCCCAGTTTCCACGAAACTGCAACACACACGATCTCAGCATATCCTCAAGAGTCTGAATGGTCCGCTCGGACTGCCCGTCAGTCTGAGGATGAAAAGCTGTACTAAACCGCAACTTCGTGCCCAACGCTCGCTGTAAAGCCTGCCAAAACTCAGAAGTGAACTGACTATCACGGTCAGAAATAATGGACACAGGCACTCCATGCAAGCGAACAATCTCTGATAAGTACAACTTAGCCAATCTACCCACTGAAATCTTCCCTGGAAGTGCAAGAAAATGTGCAGATTTCGTCAATCGATCAACAATAACCCAAATGCCAGTGTTGCCCGCCGAGGTACGCGGCAACTGATAGACGAAATCCATCGTGATATGCTCCCATTTCCAAACTGGAATCTCAAGTGGCTGTAATTTCCCTGCAGGTTTCTGCCTCTCCGCCTTCACCTGCTGACAAATCAAACATCGACTCACGTATGCGGCAATCTCCCGCTTCATGTTGCGCCACCAATAATACGCTCGAAGTGTACGAAACATCTTCGTACCTCCGGGATGCATCGCATACGCTGAACTGTGGGCCTCATCCAGAATCTCCTTCTTCAAGTCTTCGTTCCTGGGTACACATAATCTGCCCCTGAACAACAACGTACCGTCGTCGCTCAAACGGAACTCCGTAGGCACACCATTCTGAATCATGGTCTTCTTGCCCAGCAAGTAAGGATCTGAATCCTGTGCCTCCCGTACCTGATCAACCAATACGGGTCGTACCTGAAAGCTAGCCAACAAGGCTCCATCATCATCATAACCAAACACAGCACCCGTAGCCCGTAGCTCGGCTAACATCGATACTCTGGCCACACACATGTGAAACAATGAGGCTCCCGATTTCCGGCTAAGTGCATCTGCCACCACGTTGGCCTTCCCCGGATGGTACTCAAATGTACAATCATAATCATTGATCAACTCCATCCATCGACGCTGTCTCATGTTCAGATCCGGCTGTGTCCGCAAGTAGGTGAGACTCGTGTGGTCAGTGAAAATCTTACACTGAGCACCGTACAGGTAATGTCTCCAACTCTTCAACGCTAACACGATAGCGGCTAACTCCAAATCATGCGTCGGATAGTTGACCTCGTGCGGTTTCAGCTGTCTGGAACCATATGCCACGACTCTACCATGCTGCATCAACACACAGCCAAGGCCCAACTTCGACGCATCGCTGTACACAACATACTCACCACTGTCGTCTGGCAACGTCAGAACCGGTGCGGTAGTCAATCTCTCCTTCAGGAGCAAATAACTCTCCTCGCACGCATCAGACCACTCAAACTTGACGCCCTTCTTCGTCAATTTGGTCAGTGGTGTAGCTATCCGGGAGAAATCCTGCACAAATCGTCGGTAGTAGCCCGCTAAACCCAAGAAACTCCGAATCTCTGGCACAGTAGTGGGTCTACTCTAATTCAGCACGGCCTCGATCTTGTCAGGATCAACACTAACTCCCTCGGCCGAAATCACGTGACCCAGAAACTTCACACTATCCAACCAGAACTCACACTTGCTAAACTTCGCGAACAGCTGATGGTCCCGCAAAGTCCGCAACACCGCTCGCAAGTGCTTCTTGTGCTGGCCCACACTCCTCGAGTATATCAAAATGTCATCAATGAACACTATCACGAACTTGTCCAAAAATCGTCGAAACACCTGATTCATCAAGTCCATGAAAGCTGCGGGGGCGTTGGTCAATCCAAATGGCATAACCAAAAACTCATAGTGCCCATACCGCGTCCTGAAAGCTGTCCTGGCAACATCTGAATCCCGGATCCTCAACTGGTGATATCCGGATCGAAGATCAATCTTCGAAAAGACTGCTGCTCCCTTCAACTGATCAAACAAGTCGTCAATCCGTGGCAACGGATACTTGTTCCTCACCGTAATCTGATTCAGCTTCCGATAGTCGATGCACAAACGCATGGATCCGTCCTTCTTCCGCACAAACAACACTGGAGCACCCCACGGAGAAACACTCGGTCGAATGAATCCCTTCTCCAACAACTCCTGAAGATGAATCTGCAACTCCCTCAACTCTGTAGGTGCCATCCGGTACGGTGTCTGAGAAATCGGTCCAGTACCCGGCAATAACTCAATGGTAAAATCAATCTCCCGCACAGGGGGTATACCAGGTAACTCCGCTGGAAACACATCCGGAAACTCAGACACAACCTCAATACTACCAAGCTCTGGCACTACAGCTGTAGTGTCCACAACATGGGCTAAATATGCAACACAACCCTTCTTTATCAACCGATCCGCCCTCATCGCGGAAACCAAACACGGTAGGGAAGTGTTCTTCTCACCACGAAACAATATCTCAGGCAACCCTGGTCGTCGAAATGCGACCTCCTTCCTGTGGCAATCAAACATGGCCCAGTGCGACTCCAAAAAGTCCATACCCAATATCAGATCGAAATCCACAATATCAAGCAGTAACAGATCTGTGGCTAATCCATGGCCATCAACAAACACCTCACAATCCCGATAAACCCAACCGATGCTCACAACCTCACCTGACGGATACAACACTCTCCACAACCCCGGAAGTGGAGATGCAGGAACCGTAGCTAAAGATGACAGTCTATATGATATGAATGAATGTGTGGCACCTGGATCTAGCAATGCAACTACAGAAATACCAAAGACATGTAACGTACCGATAACGACCTCCGGTGATGCTCTGCCCTCACGTAGAGTCATAGCATGAACCCTCGCCTGTCCGGCTGGTCGTCCTCGCTGAGCCTGACCCTGTTGTCTGCCCTGGCCTGCAAACTGTGCTGGGCGAGCTCCCGAAGTGGCACCTCGCTCTCCTCCGGAACCCTGAGCTGCCTGAGCACCAGCACCATATGACTGAGGACACTCCCTCGAATAGTGACCCACCTGGCCACAACTATAACAAATAACAGGACCCCGCTGACATGGTCCAAGGTG
Organism: Geum urbanum; assembly: GCA_946800695.1. Classification (NCBI taxonomy): domain Eukaryota; kingdom Viridiplantae; phylum Streptophyta; class Magnoliopsida; order Rosales; family Rosaceae; genus Geum; species Geum urbanum. Next base: position 49,350,213 of record OX327001.1, on the reverse strand, counting down.
ATACTTGTTGCAGAGGCTGCACAGCGGATAGTCTCTCGGAACTGGAAATGTACCACTGGTACGTCGAGGATAACTAGAACCGCTGGAACCTGCACTAGCCTGTGGTCGCTGCGGTCGATCTCTCCTCCACCTCTGCCTCTGTCTCGATGCACTGGCTGGTGGTCGATATGATCCACCACCTGAAGATGAAGCTGAACCAGAAGTATCAGAACTCTGCCTCTTTGAAGGCCCCTGACTCGGTCCACCTTCCTCAAATCGTCTCGGCTGGTACCTCTGCTGTCTCTCCTGCTCAATGTCCTCGCCTCGGAGTGCAGCACTAACAAACTCATCGAAGTTGTTCCGAGGCATCGTAGTCAGTGTCGCCTTGATGCTCAGATTCAATCTCAGCTCAAACCTGCGACACTTGGCTTCCTCTGTAGCCACCATATCCCGCGCAAAACGAGACAAACGAGTAAACCGATCCCGATACTCAAGTACAGACAAACTGCCCTGCCTCAAGTTTGTAAACTCCTCGTACTTGCGCTGCTGGGTAGCCTGATTGAAGTACCTCCGCATAAACAAATCACGGAACACAGTCCACGGAGTATCCACAGGAACCCTGTCGGTGCTAACCCACCAAAAGTATGCATCACCCTCAAGTAAACCAACTGCAGCTACTGTCATCTGCTCAGGTGTAAACTGCAGACGCTCACAAACACGCTCAATCTGAACCAACCATGCCTCGCATATCTCTGGCTCAACTGAACCCGAAAACACAGTAGCACCCGCAGTGCGAGCCTTGACCACGGGGTCAAAACGCTCTTCCAAACGCAGCACTCGCATAAGCAAGTCGCGCGTTCGGCGATCCTCATCAGGATCATCATCCCGATCAACACGGGGACCACGTCGAGGAGGCATCCTACTGATACAAGACAAGCATTAGGCACAAGCAGAAAGAACGTAATCATGAAACCGCAGGTATTTGAGGACACACAACACCCGAAGTATTGATGAGTACCGCTGGCCAGTCGGGTCATCACTCCAGTCATGCTGTATCAACTCAAATACCCTAAGCGTCACAACTACAAGAGTCTACAGAATCTGACAACCTAATGCTCTGATACCAAGCTGAAAGGACCCAACCCCGATTTAGCTACCTAAACCGGAATCGAACCCCTTCGAAAATACGAACCAACAAAAATTTTCCGAAATTTGGGCAGAGTTTCGTTACTAGCGTGGAATTACCTTAACCTGCACGCGGAAAACACACTTCGTCCTATGCCACAAAAAGCAAACCGTGGGCACCAATCCCATCCGGATTTCTCAACATCAATATAATCAACAAACAGTAACCATACTGTACTATATATATGTATATCCGAGAAAATCCGTATAAACAAGTATCGGAATGTATCATAGCGACCTCTAGTATAAAATATATACAACATATACATCAGTAGGTGAAACTGAAACCTACTGGAAAACACAGGTGACTCTGATCACTAGCCTCCAACCGCGACGTGAAAACACCAAACCTGAACTGCAACTGGGCACGGAAACCGAAAAGCCCAGGTGAAAGACAATAAACACGTTAGAGTGAGTGGACGAAAATAAATGTCTTTCACCAAATTATATATGTTATAAAAACATATGCGAGTCCAGATAAATAAAAACAACATAGTACACGAGGTAAAACTCACACTTCTCCAGTGTACAGAGCATGCAAGTAAAAATCTCACAGTCAGAACCACGGGGTCCCTAGCCCACACGTGATTCTAGCTGCAGAAGCACAGTCGGAACCACGGGGTCCCTAGCCCACACGTGATCCAGAACCACGGGGTCCCTAGCCCACACGTGATCCTAGCTGATAACATCCTCGGGGATCAGCCGGGATGTAGTGTATCGATACAACCTTATAAACTACGACTGTACTCTGTGGAAACCAAATCATAAACATTTCGATACAAATGCATGTAACAACATATCAGTGTATGTATACTCGTATACGTATATCCGTATATGTATAATCGTAAAACACATGCTCGTAAAATCACAATCAAGCGGCATGCTCAAGTTCGTAAATCATATATAAAAGACTCGCAAACAATCCGTGAAAATAAATTGTCCACTCACAGATCAGCTAGCGCGAACTCGCGCTAAACACGTGGTCCGGCGGAAGTACCCTCGCCCGAAGCACGATCACGATCCAAATCTCGATCTCGATCTCCTGAATATATATAAACATAACTGATCAAAATCGTAATCCACAACACTGTACTGAAGCACGGAAACCAACCGTTCCCGGAAATACAAAATGCAGTACAAAATGAATTACGGAAATCTCGAAATCCCCACTCGAAATCTCGACTGAAAATCGGCTAACCAAATCAACCCGAAAACCTCCGTACGATAACCAGGGCGTGCTTACGAGAAAAATGACATTAATTACATCGAAATCTGAAAAGTTGACTTTCTGACCACCGTTGACCGCCGTTGACCGCCGCCGCCGGCGGCGGCGCGCCGTCAACGGAGGAATTTCACGGCCAACTTCTCCAGTTCAGACCATCTCAACTCCACGAATCTCTTTCCCTTCTGTCACCAAGCCCAATTCCAACTCTATGCCTTCCAAAATCAAACAAAACCGAACGGAAACCAAATCGGAATTCCAAATCGGGTTCCAACAAAAATTCCTCCCCAACTCCAATTAATCATACCATTAGACTCAGAATGATGAGGGGAGTCGTTTCCCCCAAGTCTCCCCTTCCAAAACTCGCCGGAACTATAACTCCGATCACCACCGATTCCATCCAACTCGGCCTAACTCGGGTTACCTCAAAACCAAACCATTTCAACTCAAACCAAATTCTAACATACTCGAAATCAAGAGAGGAGTCTAGCTATACCTGTCCCGTGGCCGATGGTGGCCGGAATCCGGTCGCCGGAAGTTAAAGCCGAAACGGGAAACTCTCATCCACGGTCAACCAGTCAAACTTTCCAAAACAGGAAAGTCAACGCAAGTTAATGCAAATTTGTGTTTTTTTTACGACTATTTCTCGACTATTTTTCGACTTTTCGATATTTATACTCGTCCCTCGGGTCGATCAACGGTCCGAAATGAATATACGATGTGATTCGGATAAGCTCGAAACAAACGGATAAACTCGTCGGAACCCGAAACTTCAAATAATCATAAAATATTCCTCAGCTATCGGAAAAATCTTCCGGAACCACCCACGAACTCGAAATCACGTACTCTACACTTTCCGTGAAGACACCCAACTCAAATTCTCGACCAAAAACAAAGTCGCGAATCGAATCGGCAAACCACATAATATCGCAAAACTGCGACTAAAACCAAACCTCGAGAATCGTGCCAAACACACATCTGATTCTGGTTCGGGTCGTCACATCTTAGACAACGAACATATATCATTTTGTCGTATAAGGTTCACTTAGACGACGAAATCACTATGTTCGTCGGCTAAGTGGCACTACTTAGACGACGAATATAATATCCCTTTACCCTTTACCCTTTATCCTAAACCCTAAAACTTTTAGACGACGAATATCATACAGTTTCGTCGTCTAAATGAGACTTAAACGACAAAAATGACCACGTTCGTCGTCTAAGTAGGTTTTCATAATTTGACCTCCACGAGTAAACTGTTCTTGGAATACGGGTATTGACAGTTCGAAAATCGAAGTTACGAATCAAAGATTCATTAATTAATCAACTTTTTCATTTCGGTCAAATTAATTTCGGTTATATGCACGGTTGACTACACCGATCAAACCCTTAAGGAACATGAGTATTGAATGAAAATTCATCTACTTACATATTAATTAAATAGTGATGAAAATATATCTAATGGTTGTTTTGTCCAAATTCGATTTTATTAATATGGATATAGAATATAGACAGACATACAAACAGATACATTATTCAACATTAGTAGATGACATGGATAACGAGTATTAACTCATCAATCTAGTTTTTAAATCCAATTTTAATTAATTTAAATGTAATTTATATATAAAATTTCTACGTATTACAAAATGTCCATCACGTCAGATTGAAACGGTTTTATGATTATTAATATTTATGATCATTTTCGTCTTTTAAATTTTTGTCGATATTCACAAAACTGTATCGATCGAATACCAAACTCTACCAAATTCGAATTGGCATCATTTTTTTAAATTATAAACTATTATATAAACATAATGATTACATCTAATGGCTAATTTCATCATATTTTTAAGCAGGTAGCCAATATTTAATTTTATTTTATCTCAAAAAAATATTAAATAAATATCATTTACACGACGAAACCATGTGGTTTCGTCATCTAACCCCAAAAATTTGGCTGCTCAGTTTTTTGCGCCAAATTTTTTTGGGCATTTTTAAACATGACTTAGACGACGAAACTTGATGAATTCGTCGCTTAAGTCGATCGATATATTCTCAAATCTGGAAACAGATCAATCGACCTTAATTACCTCTCTCTCTCTCTCTCTCTCTCTCTCTCTCTCTCTCTCTCTCTCTCTCTCTCTCTCTCTCTCTCTCTCTCTCTCTCTCTCTCTCTCTCTCTCTCTACCTAAACCCTATCAATCTCACCGCCATTGCTTTTCACCGCCCACCACCAAGAGAAATCCTCACTGGCTGCCAGTCCTCTTTGTCGCCCCCGTGTGCTCTCCCTCTCTTACCGGCCTCTACTCCATTCGCTCTCGCCACCGCCACCTCCCTCTCTTACCAGCCTCTCCTCCCTCTCTCTCCTCTCCATCGCGTCGCCGTCACCCTCCTCCTATCCAAAAGAAACCTCTCTCTCTCTCTTTCAATATATATAATTATATATATGGATTAATTTGATATATATAGATTAATTTGGATGAATATATATATATATAAATATTCATACATGGATTGTTTGAAATATGGATTAATTTTATATGTATGGATTAAATTGGATATATTGATGTGATTTGGATAAATTTGATAAATTTGGATATATTGGTGATCGAAGTTGTATATTATATATGTATATAAATTTGGATAAATTGGATATATTGGTAAAATTTGGATAAATTGGATATATTTTTATTCGATGAAATTTGGATGAATTTGTAAATTATGATGCCGATGAATATTATATTATTAAAATTTGATTTTTTAGCTTAATCAAAATGCATGGGGGTAGGAAGAGGCGCATGCAAGCAGAGAATGATGCCTAGTTTCAATCCATTGCACGACAAATGGGTTGGGGACAAACCTTAGAGGAGACCATCACGGCTCCTTCGAATGCTTCGGCTCTGGCGACTGGCCCAATCCTTCATGCTCCACATGAGACGGCCACAACCTATATGGACAAGCCAGACGTCACTCGATCAGTAGTGGTGTCACAAGGTCCCAAAGAGTTGGTCGACGATTCTATTCACTATAGCGTCCGGCGCAAGACCAAGAGGCAGCCATCAAACTCGGTCCCCAAACAGACTCGAGGACTTGGGAAGGGTGCCAAAAACGAGCACATGGTCAAGTCGAAGGGGAAGAAGATCGAGGTGTCGTTCGACGAGTTCACCCAACTCTCCGTCCTCGCAGCTTAGCAGTTTGTGCTTGCACAATATCGGCTCAATCATACGCAATAACATCCGTATAGTTGCCCCTTCGTGGAATAAGCTGCCTGAATCCGAAAAGTTCAGGGTGTACCGCAAACTCTCAGTAATACTATTTAATTTTATAATTAATTACAAGGAATAAAGGCATAATGTCTAGGATTTTCATTTTACGTTTATTTTCCTAGGTGCATTTTGATGTTGAAAGCAGATCGGAGATGTGGGAGCACATCAATGCCACAGCTACCCGCATTTTCAAGGATTGGAAGTACGACATTTACAAGTACTACCTGAAATACGGTGCCTCGCCTACCTAATAGGAGCTACGGAACGAAAGGGAAGAGGAGTAACAATGGTTGGTCGCACACTTTGAGTCCGACAAGTATAAAGTTCATCTTCATTTTCTTTAATGTAATGAAAATTGAATAATTTCTTATTTTTAACCATTTATTTATTATTTAATGATCTTTGTTATGAAACAGACAAGGTCGGAGGCCAACAAGGTAAATCGTAACAAGAAGACCAACAACCATTCTTCGGGCTCGAAATGGTTCATCTACATGGCAAAGGAGCACAGAGATGCAGGTTCGAAGCATTATTTTCTAGATGTCAGCATCTCCACTTATGTCAAGCTTGGGGTCGTCAATGACGCGAGTGAACGCGGTGTAAGTAACTCATCTTTCCTAAATCAATTGAATTTAGTCGTACTTCCGAAATGTATCAAAATTTAGTATAACGGTAATTGCATTTAAAAAAATTGAATTATGATTAGGATATATTATTTAAGTTGTCATCTTGGAATATGATTTTGAACTTGAGTTAGGTTATGCCTTAGTTGGTTAAATTATTATTTTGAACTTGAAAAATTCGGATGGGAATCTGTGCCCACGGTGAATTTTGTTATGTTAGAATTAGTTATTCGAAGTGTCATCTTTCCTGTAAGTTTTTGGTTTCCTCCAATTTTAGGGGAAACTATGGCAATTTTTTTTTACAAATTAATATTTATGTATTGTTCACATGAATAATTTTAGGTGAGGTTGCTACAAATATCCCAGAAGAAATTGGCGAATCCCTAGCTAGAAAACCTGGAGTTGACGCTTGTACAGTTGTCTTCTTTATCGAAGGAGACTCAGATCGCTATTGTTGATGCTGTTTATGGCCGCCGATCTGGCAAGGAGGTTTGTGGGTTTGGACGAACGGTCTAGAGAGATTTGTCCTAATCATCTGCATCATTGTCTAGGTGCAGTGGGGTGGATACTGAGGCGCTCTGAGCTACCCAAGAGCAGGCTCGATTGGCCAAGGAGTTAGCCGACCGGGCCTGGAAGCAGACGAGGTCGATGCAGGGTCAGCTTGACGCTTAAAACAGTAGAATGAGTGCCTTCTCCAAGTTCCTCAAGACAATGGGGATGCACGTTCTTGAGGAGTGTCATCCCTCCCCGGCCCCTTCTTGGGCCCAAAGACAACGATTCAAGTGGCGGCGGGGGACTCGGCGACATATTTATCCTCGGTTTAGTTTCGTAGTTTCGTTTGTATTATTCGATCGATGTATGTACACTTTTTATATTTAATGAATATTTAATTAATTTTAAATTTTAAAATTCAAAATAAATTTATAATTCAGAAAAAAAAAATGAACTTAGAAAACGAAACATCCTTGTTTCTTCGTCTAAGTCAATCACTAAGACGACGAATGCTTCATCGTCTTGGTTTAAACCCTAGACAAAGAACATTGATTATTGTTGTCTAAGTGGTTGGACCTAGACAACGAAGAATAGGTTGTCATTTAAGTGAATCACTTAGATGACGACCTATTCCTCATTGTCTAAGTGGTGCCACCTAGACCACTAATATTGTTCATCGTCTAAGTGGCACTACTTTGACGATGATTACAGGTATTCATCGTCTAAGATGAATATGAGATGACGAACACTTTTGTCGTTTAGAGGTACAATTTTTCAACATCTAAGTACTTAGGCGACGAAACATATTTCATCATCTAAGATGCTACTTAGGCGATGAAACAAAAAAGTTTCATCGTCTAAGTGCGTAGACCACGATTGTTAGACAACAAACCTTAGACGACGAAAGTTTCGTCGTCTATGTACTTGGATGACAAAAGTTATGTCGCCTATGTAGGCGATGAAGCATTACTTAGGCGACAAAAATGCTTCATCGCCTAAGTGTGTATTTATGGTAGTGTTTCTTCTTCAAAGCCTCTGCCAGCCTCTGTTGGACTAGAATGTCCTTCACTCTTTGCTGCCAAAGAGTAAAACTTCCATTCCATCATATTACTCCACCTTAAACTAAGAAATACTGAAAGCCATGACGAACCACCACAAAGATTAAGCACCATGATTGAACACACCTCGAACCTAAGTTCTTGATACCACTTGTAAGGGAAATTCAGTTCCCACCTGCCAAGACTACTAATGGAAGATAAATCAAACTAGAGAATAAGAACATAGAAAACACAGAGTTACCGAGGTTCGGAAAAATCCTACCTACGTCCGTCAAGAAATGTTGTTTCTTCACTTAATAAAACCATTACAAGATACAATGAGATATACTCTCTAACCTAAACTTGTATCCCTTTTACACCCTATCTCTTCTCTAAGAGTTATACATTCTTTTTCTTTCTCTAACTCTATGATGGTGGCACCTCTTAGTTAATCACATACCTATGTGTATATAGGCACACCAACTAAAATCCTAATTGGTAATAGGATTCCCAAAACTATCATAATAAGAGAAAGATATATTATTCTAGCCAATTAGGAAATTATATCTCTTAATTGATTCTCGTCACAACTTAAAAATTCTCAACCTTGATGAGAATGTCATGCAAATTACCTTGCACCATCTTTTCCATTTGGCCTTTCATGTACCAACTACACATAGCCCGAATCAACTAAAGGTCCACCTTGATTCATTCTGGCGAAACCCTATGTGTAACTGCCCGAGTCAACAACCAGCAGTCGACTCCAAAGAGGGACCTCACAATGACCCCTTCTCCAGCATGACTTTTCTTCTCACCATTGTCTGAATCCTGGAAATTTGACAATGACATATTTGCTGTAGCAGCAAACAAGACTCGTTCTTGTGCACACTCTTGTTTTCTATTATCCATTGAGGTATAAGTTTTACTTATCAGACGAAACAAACCTCCACTTTATTTCCCTTTCATTAGGACTATGCAACCATGAGAACCTTCATTACTCCACCTGCTGACGATACCTAACAGTCCTTGGAGTACAATTGGCTCAGGGAATTCAAATTCGTATGGAACTTTGGAATATATACCACATCATCTAAAGTGAATACAGCTCCATCAAACATCTTGAACTTCACCGTTCCTACACCTATGACACAATGCTTAGTGCCATCACACCAAGTTACAAATCCTCAAACTTTATGGAATGTATCAAAATATTCCCTCTTGAAGTAAATATGATTCACAAACGCTGAATCAAATATCTAATCACTTTGACGACTTATGTCACCTGCAGAGACTATGAGATCATCTCCATAATAAAAATCATCATCTGCTACTGCTGAGTTTGCTGAGCCATTATTATCCGTCTTTCGCAATGGACAATCCCGCTTTATATGTCCCCACTCATAGCACTTATAACATTATTTACCCTTTCCACTGCCCTTATATTTAGACTTGTTATGATTACTAAATCCCTTGACAGATTGCCTCCCCCTATGATCTTGATTGACTATGAGAGTAGCATCTTGGCTATCATCATCAACTTTCTTCCGCTTTTCACTAGACACGAGAGTTGACTCAACATCACCCATCTTTTGATCATATTTACCGTACAACAGTAGATCCATTATGTTATCCTGCGAATAGGGAAGCGAGGTTAGGAACAAAAGGGCTTGAGCCATTTCCTCGATTTTAACATCAACATGCTTGTTGATGGAGATTATGTGGATTTGTTGTTGATGGAGAGATTATGTAGAATTGTTGTTGATTAAGGAGATTATTCACAGAAATGTGCTTCGATTATGAACATTATTGAGATTATGGTGATTATTTTCTGATTATGGAGTTTATGTATAATTGTTGTTAAAGATCCTTTAATTAATTACTTTGTTGAATGAAAATAGATAAGTCATGAATGAATAAGGAGGAGCATGTAATGAGGCTTAAGTTGAATATGTATTGGATTAGATGAAATTTTTGTTATTTTGGTATGGATGTGTTTTGATGAATATGGTTTTGTTAAGTAAATGTTGTTAATTTTCGATGTCATACATCTTAATTGAGATGCGTGACAGTAGGAAGAGTCGCACTACACAAGAGAAGACTGCTGAATTCCAATCCATAGGACGACAGTTGGGTTGAGGTAAAACCTCAGAAGAGACTGTTATGTCTCCTACTGCTTCTCAGATGATACCGAATGCTCTAAATGAAGTGGCTACAGCCTATATAGTCGAGCTAAAGATTTTTGCTTCGGAGGCGTCGTAAGGTCCTCAAGAACTTGTCGACAATTTTGTTTGCTATAGCACCTGACGCAAAGTGAACAAGAGGGACCTCTCAGCCTCGGTCCCCAAACGCACTCGGGGACTTGTGAAGGGAACTAAAGTCAAGAGAATAGCAAAGTCAATGGGGAAGAAGATCAAGGTGTCGTTCAACGAGTTCACCATAGGTCATCCGTTGCCAGAGTTGAGCAGTTTGTTCTCGCATAACATCGGATCATAATGAACAACATATGCTTGAAGGCCCATTCTTAGAACAAGCTACCCCAAGAAGAAAAGTTCAGGGTGTACCTCGAACTCTTGAGAATAGAGTCTATTTAATTTTATTTTATTTCATAGTTAATTACAAAGTATAGTGGCAAAGAAATCTTTTTTTTCGTCTAAATGAGAAATCTAAATTGAATTAAAAATTAAATAATAAATTAAGAAAATACTCATTAAATATAAAATATAAAAAGTGTACATACATCGATCGAAATATATATATAAACTACAAAACTAAATCGGGAGTATGGATCCCGCCGATTTCCCTGCCGCCGCTCGAAGCATTATCATCATTGTGCATAGGATCCTGAGGTGTGGCATCTGGATGATGCTAGGGCAGAGGTTGCATGCCCATCGACTTGAGGAACTTGATCATGAAGCTCATCTGAGTCTGGGTTGCTCGAATTTGCTCCCGAGCCAATCAAGCCTCCCCTTGGGCGACTCAAACCGCCTCGGCATCCACCGCACTTTGCCTACTCGCCAATGTAGATGATTAGGTCAAATCTTGTGGGACCCCCCGTCTAATCCCACGAACTTCCTTCCCAGGTCGGTGGTCGAAAACTATAGCGGCAATATTGAGGCAGCTCTTCAGGCATGATCTCCGGGTTTTGCATTTGTGTGTTCGCCAATTCCTCCTGTGTCATTTGTATCAACCTCTCCTAAAAATAATCATGTGAATTATATATATGAATGTTAATTCTAAAGAAAAGTTGGCATAGTTTCCCTTAAAAATATAGCAAACCAAAACCTGCACGAAAGAAAACACTTCGAATAACCAATTAACCATTCGCACCAATTCCCATATGAATTTCTCAAGTTCAAAATCATAATTTAGCATACTAAACCAAATTCCAAGAGCACCACCTAATTAAATGTCTGAATCATAATTCAATTTCTTCAAACCAACTGTAAGATTAAATTCAATCAATTTCAAAAGTATGATTAAGTTCAATCAATTTCAGAAGTATGATTAAATTCAATCAATTTCAGAAAAATGGTTACTTACGCCACATTCACTTGTGGCATCGGCTTGCCGGGGCCTGACATAAGCAGACACGCTGGCATCAAGATAACAATGCTCTGAACCCTCGCCTGTATCTCTATGAGCCTTTGCGATGTCGATTGTCTTTTTGGAGCCGGAAACATGGTGGTTGGTCTTCTTCTCATGATTAGCCTTGTTCACCTCCGACCTTTTCTGTTTCACAACAAAGGATATTAAATAATAAATAAATGTTTGAAAGTAAAAAATTATTAATTTTAATTACATTTAAGAAAAGGAAGAAGAACCTTATACTTCTCGAACTCAGTGCCCGACCAACCATTCTCACTCGTCTTCCTTTTCCATCTGCAACTCTATTGGGATACTCGATGCGCCGTGTTCCTTATAGTGCTTGCACAAGTTGTACTTCCAATACTTGTAAATGTAGGTAGCCTTCTCTAGGAAATTCCCACATCTCCGGTCAGCCTTCATAGTCATAATGTACCTAGGAAAATATAAATAAAAAATTAAATTCTTTGACCCTATGCCACTATACTTTGTAATTAACTATGAAATAAAATAAAATTAAATAGACTCTATTCTCAAGAGTTCGAGGTACACCCTGAACTTTTCGGCTTGGGATAGCTTGTCTTAAGAAGGGGCCTTCAAGCATATATTGTTCATTATGATCCGATGTTATGCGAGCACAAACTGCTCAACTCTGGCATCAGATGACATATGGTGAACTCGTCGAACGACACTTTGATCTTCTTCCCCATTGACTTTGCTATTCTCTTGACTTTAGTTCCCTTCACAAGTCCCCGAGTGCGTTTAGGGACCGAGGCTGAGGGGTCCCTCTTGTTCACTTTGCGTCAGGTGCTATAGCAAACAAAATTGTTGACAAGTTCTTGAGGACCTTACGACACCTCCGAAGCAAAAATCTCTAGCTCGACTGTATAGGCTGTAGCCACTTCATTTGGAGCATTCAGTATCATTTGAGAAGCAGTAGGAGACATAACAGTCTCCACTGAGGTTTTACCTCAACCCACCTGTCGTCCTATGGATTGGAATTCGGCAGCCTTCTCTTGTATAGTGCGACTCTTCCTACCGTCACGCATCTCAATTAAGATGAATGACATCGGAAATTAACAGCATTTACTTAACAAAACCATACCAAATCCATCAAAACACATCCATACCAAAATAACAAAAATTTCATCTAATCTAATACATATTCAACTTAAGCCTCATTACATGCTCCTCCTTATTCATTCATGACTTATCCATTTTCATTCAACAAAGTAATTAATTAAAGGATCCTCAACAACAATTATACATAAACTCCATAATCGGAAAATAATCACCATAATCTCAATAATGTTCATAATCGAAGCACACTTCTGTGAATAATCTCCTTAATCCACAACAATTCTACATAATCTCTCCATCAACAACAAATCCACATAATCTCCATCAACAACAATACATAATCCTAAATTAGGTATTTCCACAATCCATAATCTCCATCAACAGTCCACAAACTCATCAATAAACCAATCCACCTAATCGTAAATTCATCAATCCAAAAATCCACATAATCCACAAATTCATCAATCCAACAATCCACATAATCCTAAATTATATAGTAGAGTCAGAGAGAGAGAGAGAGAGAGAGAGAGAGAGTGAGAGAGAGAGAGAGAGAGTTACTGTCGATGTTGCACGAGAGAGAAACTAGGGGTAGGTGTGAGAGAGAGAGAGAGAGACGGAGGCGAAGAAAAGGTGCGAGAGAGGTTGCTCGGGTTGGTTTGGCTAAAATTCTGACAGAGGCGACGAGGTCGGAGTGAGCGAGAGAGAGAGAGACGAAAACTGAGGTGGAGGCAAGGAGGGAAACGAATGCGAGGAGTGAGACGGAGGCAAGGAAAGAGACGGAGGAAACCAGAGATAGAGGAATTTTTTAGGGTTCCGATTGAATTTGGGGAAATTGGTTCCCAAATCGATTCATATTGATCAACTTAGATGACGAGACTTAGGGTTTTCCCACCTAAATCCACTTAGACGACGAATCATACGTATTTCGTCGTCTAAGTTGTTTTTAAAAATGCCTCCAAAAAATTCAAGCAAAAACAAATATCAAATTTTTGGTGTTAGACAACGAAATAACATTATTTTTGGTCTAAGAAAGAACCTAGACGAAGAAACCTAGGTGTTTCGTCGTTTAAGTGATAATTTATTTAATTTTTTTGAGATATTTTTTTTATAATTTTTTTGGCTACTTACCTAAAAATATGAAGAAATCAGCCGTCAAATGTAATCATCATATTTATATAATATTTTAGGAAAAAATTGACTCCAATTCGGTGAAGTTTGGTATTCGATCGATACAATTTTATGAATATTGACAAAAGTTTAAAAAATGAAATGATCGTAATATTATTAATCGTAAAACTATTTCTGTCGTTATGAGCATTTCGACTTACGTCAAAATTTTATATATCAATTAAATATAAATGAATTAAAATTTGACATAAAAACTAGATTGATGAGTTAATACGTGTTATACATCTACTAATATTGTATAACTTAAGTGTTCGTATGTCTATATTTACTCTACATCCATATTAATGAAATTGAATTTTGACAAAACAATCGTTAAATATATTCATCATAATTTAATATATAAGTAGACAAATTTTCATTCAATACGAAGTTCATTAAGGGTTTGATTATTATAGTCAACCATAAAAAACTAAAATTTTAACGAAACGGAAACGTTGATATACGAATGTTCGTAGCTCTGATTTTCAAACCGTTGACACCCACAGTACAAGAATAGTTTACTCTATGCTCTCGATGAATATAATCCACAATCTAACATAGTACACATGATCATACCCATAGAGGTAAAACTATGAAACCCTCCTTAGACGACGAAAGTGGTAGAATTTCGTCGTCTAAGTAGCACTTAGACGACGAAATGTACTACTTTCGTCGTCTAACACTTTTAGGGTTTAGGGTTTGTACATGTACTTAGATGATGAAATCAATATATTTTCTTCGTCTAGTAGTTCTTCAACGACGAAGATATTTTCGTCGTCTAAGTTAATCCTTAGACGAAGAACTGTGATTTCGTCGTCTAAGATGTCATCTTTACCAGAAAAGCATACTGCATTTGTTTATTCTAAAATCATTCCTGTAAGACATAATAAGTATTACAAATTAACGTACACTCTAAATAAACCTCTTTTAATTAGTGCGCTTTAATTAATTAATAATTATGCCTGTGCGCGCATATATATTCACATTCGTGCGCGTACATACAAAATAATCACGAATTAGATCAAATTATCTCCATCTATTTAATTACAAAATAACTATTACATATATTTTATTATATATCAATCACTTTTGATCATAATAATCATCATCGTTTAAATCATCCTCCTTACTTTTAACTGAATGATCCTCATCATCATAATCATTATCGTCTGAATCATATATGACGTAGTCGTCGTCATCCTCCAGCTCCTCTTCAGAGGCATTATTCTCTAAGTTGTTGATCTCCTCTTGAGTAAGATCTGTGATGTCATTAAGCATAGGTAAGTGTTTGTTAGACTAAATCAGTTCCGTTATGTTGGGGATGATAGAAGTATTAGACTCTTGATATGCATTGTCATTATGCGCTTCAGTGTCAGTCACCAACGTCCCTTCAAGTGTTGTGGAACTCCATATTCCTCAGTGAAACATATGATTTACTATTTTTCAACCTCCACCAGTTTTCGGATCATCCAGATAGAGCACTTGCCTAACTAAAGTAGCAAAAGCAAATTACTCATCCTCATACTAGCTAGAGTTTGTATTGACTGATAAAATGCCTAGATCTTCCTTCGTACATTTCAATCATTTACGCTTGAATAGAAAAATGTTGATATCATTCCCGTAAATTAGCTGAACAACATTACCCCGTAATATACATCAGCGCATTCCCCAACCGCAATCCCACTATTTTTTGTTCTTTTTCTTTCATCTCGGTCCAATAAATGAAACTTTACACCGTTGACAAAACATCCAAAGTAAATATAATGTTGGACCGGCTTATGAGCTAATAAGTGCTTTTTCCATGACTACCACCCCTTGTGGTTCCTGGATTTTTCTAGATCGATCATTTGCAAAATTTTGAAGAAGATATATGAATGTGTATTTAATTTCTACAGAAAATTTGACATAGTTTTCCCTAAAACAGAAGGAAACCAAAAACATGCATGCAAGAAAAATTAAGAAGAACACTTCGAATAAGAAAACAACAAATGTCTTTCTAATTTACCATGGGAGGAAATATATGGTTTAACCATACCCATTGATGAAGATAATCAAGGAACTTCTTCTTAAGCACTTTTTTAACCCAGTTATGACTCTTGTCCGGTTTGGCTGTCTGAATTTTCTCCCTGTAAGCTTACATGTACGGGTCAACCTCGTCACAGCCTTACGACATAACCCAATGTGCTTCAATAAGTTCTTCTTTAGTTAATCTTTCATTTAATACTCCTCTAAATGGTCGTACAATATCTGGGACGACTAAAAGATTGTTGCGGGCATTTGGATTGCAGGCAATGGTGTGGACTGGATCCTTGAGGTACCTGTTGCAGTAGGTAACACACTCATGTATTAGGTATGTTTCTGCTATGGAGTCATCTAGGGCATATTTATTTTTTATGAATCCTTTATACTGTCTGAGTTGTCTGCAAAATGATATATTTAATTATTTGACAAATAATAGAAACATACAAATATATATAAATGATGAAAAACTGTTATAATTAATTGGACATTTCTTGAGGATACATCCAAGTGTAGTAGACCGGACCAGAAAGTACCACTTGTTCGGGAAGGTGGATCATGAAATGAATCATGATGTCAAAGAAAGCAGGGAAAAAATTATCTCTAATTTGTAAAGGATGTGTACAATTTCATATTGCAGCATAACGTGACAGTGTGACAACCAGAACCGGAAATGGTATGTTTATTGGCTTGATTTGCGAGTTTCGTGATTAGTCGTGATTTTGTCGTAATTGGTTAATATGGCGGGCTTGTTAACGACTAAATTATTGGGCAATAATTTGATTTGAATTTCTTCACGGATGTAGAGAATTTAATTTTGACCTCGTGGGAATTTTCGGAGGATTATTTCGAGTTACAGGGAATAAGTTATGAATATTTTTGGCCGTTGGATTTAGTCGTATTTATCCGTTTGGTTTCGATACGATTTGGACGATACGTGTACGATATAAATACGAGATGGATACGTGACGATTTTGGAAACTTTCCAAATTGGGAAACTGGGTGTTGACCCATGTTGACCCATGGGTGGTTTTGACCAGTTTTGGGCCGTGGGTTCCTCGCCATCGTTGAGCTCGATTCCGGCCTCTTTTGGCCATGGTTTCTTCATAAAATTTGTTGGGCTTGAGCTCCTCTTTCTTTTGATAGGTCATTCACTCAATTTGGTTGCCGGATGAAGAAGTTATGACTTGTCAAAATTTGGCAATTTCGATGGTATTCCGGCGAGTTTTGGCGACGATGGTGGCGGCGGAGGCGACCGAGTTGGGGGTCAAATTGTTATGGGTTTTGTGGCCCTTGGCGAGAGGAAACTTTTAGAAGTGGTCTTGCACCTTATCGTGGCCGGAGGAGGGAGATCGGAGTTAATGAATTCCGGCAAGGGTTTTCGAGTTCAAGGTGAGATTTGAACCTTTTTCGGTCAAAATTGGGCTTAACTTTGAACTAGAAAGTTGTTGGAAATGTCGAGATATTCAAATCCATATGTAGGTTGAAATTTTCTGGGTTGAAGGAATTTTTCAGCGGTGGCCGGCGCGCCGCCGTGCGCGGCGGCAGTTTTCCGGCCGAGGTGTTTTTCAACAAGTTTTATGTCATTTTGCTCGGAATCGCTCACCGATCGCAGTGGTGAGGTTTATATTTTGAATTGAGCATAAGAATTTGTGACAAGATTTTATAGTGTGTTTATTGGATTTTTGACGATTTCGTCGATATTCGAGTTATATGTTTTCGGGAATGGTTGGTTCTCGAGATGTGGTTCAGGGTTTTGAATTGTGATTTTGAACAGTGGTATTTATGATTATTCAGGAGATCGTGATAGTTCGTTTGGCAAGGGATTTACCGTCGGATCACAGGATTAACGCAGGCTATCACCGTCGGGCTTAAGAGATTCGCCTGACAGCTCCAGTTATTTTAAGAACTCACATTTTTTTTATGTTATGTAAATGGTGAAAGGCATATGTTTATTTTCGTCCACTCACTCTAACGATTTTATTTGCCTTTTCCCTGGGCTTTTCGGTTTCCATGCCTAGATTGCAGTTTGGATTCAGGTGTCGACGCACGTTGAGGTTGGAGGCATAGTATTCGAGCCACTCTTCCTTTTTCAGTAGGTTTCTTGTTTGGCGTACTGTTGTGTATATATGTATATACTAGAGGTCGCTCTGAATACTCTGATGTTTATATTTTCATATGTTTTTCCCGGATTTCTGCAAAGTTACAGTTTTGTTTATTACTTTACATTATGATATGTTTTTGAGAAATCCGGATGGGATTGGTGCTCACGGTTTGGATTTTGTGGCATAGGATGAAGTGTGTTTTCGGGTGCAGGTTAATGGTAATTCCGTGATATAGTGAAACTCTGCCAAAATTTCTATGGTTTTCTAAAGTTCGTGTTTTCAGAAAGAGTTTGATTCCGGTTTAGGAAACTAAATCGGGGTTGGGTCTTTTCAATATTCATGAGTCTTTAGACCAATGAACTTGTGTTGCTCAACATTGACACATCCAAATATATTCGTTGCATAATACGATGGATAACGAACACTTTTAAACCAGTTGAATACAGAATCCCTCTGTGTCAGTTTTACTGCGTAAGGTGCATCTGGCATCTTGTTGTACACTCATCTTTTATCCCTCTTTAACCACAAGGGACGGCGTAAATTCATAGATTCCATATATTTTCACGCTTTGAGAGTATCCTAAGTCTTCAACTTAATACCGAGAATTGTTCTCACCATGCTGCCGCACACATTATTTTTTATGTGCATGACATCTAGGTAGTGTTTGAGTTTCAACTTTGACCAGTAAGGCAGTTCAAAGAAAATACTAATGTGATGCCAATATCTAAGATCATGCGGAGGGTGTGGATTGTGTTTCTTCATATCATCGTCATTGGTCAACACACCGAAATAGAAGCTATTTAACCTCTCAAAAATCTATTCGTCAGACCACTATCGGGGTTTTTAAGAATATTCTCTACTGTCCCGTAGAAATGACCCTTATCATGTCACCACTGGTGATCATTTGGAATCCATTTTCGGTGACCCATGTAATACACCTTCCCAGCGTGCCAACTAGAGTTGACGTCATCCAAGTAGACATGACAAGTTTGTAAGATGCCAACATCCCATACGCAAGAAAATTGTTGATGGTTTATATTACTGCTGCTCTCATCATGAACATTGGGTCAGTGAACTTATCATCAGTTGGGACTCCATTTTCCCACAACAGTTTCAGGTCATCAATCAATGATCTGAGGTACACATCTAAACACTTTTAAGAAGATTTAGGACCTAGAATTAGCAGAGTAAAGAAATTAAATTTCTTGTTCATACACATCCACAGAAGCAGGTTGTACGACATGACAATAACTAGTCAAGCGCTGACAGCAGCGCTATTATTATCCCAAGGATTGGATCTATCTGTAGAAAGTCTGAGTCTAACATTTCAAACCTTTGCTGCAAAGTCTTGAAATTCCCTGTCGAAATGTTTAAAAGTCTCCTCATCTGCACGTGGCTAAGCACATCGTCATCAATTCTCTATCCTGCGTACCATCTCATCACCTCTACTGTATATAGAGACATGTACAAACACTGCAATCCAGGAATCAAAGAAAAATAGCGAAGCACCTTCATAGGAATTTTCTTCTTCGAACTCCTACCCCCCCCCCCCCCCCCCCGATGCAAATACCTGCACTGGTTGCATACAAGACAATAGTCCAAATGAGCACATTTTAAAACAACACACAACCATTTATGCACAGCTGAATTTTTTTGTACTTTACGCCGAGACTTCTCAAGATCTTTCTAACCTTATAATGAATTTTAGGAAGTTTGTGATGATCAGCAACTTACATATATGTTCCTGCATTTCGTAAAAAGCACGGTCTGAAATTTTATTTTTCACATTTATCTGAAGTTCCTCCATTACATATCGCAACACATTCTTTGGACATCTAGGGTACACCGGGGTCTGGACTTCAAGTAGCATCCTGTTGTACTTATTCATCTCAGTAGTGTCAGTGGCCAAGGCTGCAGGGACTGTGTCATAATGAAGAGTATCATAACCTCCCTCTTCGTGTTGGTGTCTACCATGACTAAACTCCAGAAAAGCATCATGGACCAAATCCACAGTGGGGTTCTAAGAAGGGACACCACTATCGCTGGATGAGACACCCGGTAACTGTACCTTGAGCCGACGTCTGGTTTTGAGCTAAAGTTTACTACTTCACCGTGCTCACTCCATGTAGTGCAACTCCACATCATACCATGGTCATACAACTGTTGAGACATAAAATTAATCTTCACAAACTGATGGTTAAGAGTTTTTCTGCACGAACACCTGTAATGCTTCTTTATTTGACTATGTTGCATCGCAAACAACATAAACTCTTGATTCCGTCCATATACCTCTCATCACTTCTATTCACCAATTGTATCCAACTCTTGCCCATATTTATGCGTAAGTTAATTATCATATTATATAATTTTTAACTAATTAATTAATCTAATATATATATTATATAGTATTAAATTACGTACATAACACAATTAAGTTAATAAGCTATAATCTATTATACTATAATTAATCTAATATATTATTTTATTAAGTTAATATAAATTTACATATTATATATAATTTTTTAACTAATTAATCTAACATATATAATCAAATATATAATTAATCAACATGGAGCATTTGGGATTGGTCTAAGTGGCCAAGACAGTGTGCCTCCCGTCTCACCACCCAAGTTCAGACCCTATTAGTCCCCCAGCCTT
Organism: Geum urbanum; assembly: GCA_946800695.1. Taxonomy (NCBI): domain Eukaryota; kingdom Viridiplantae; phylum Streptophyta; class Magnoliopsida; order Rosales; family Rosaceae; genus Geum; species Geum urbanum. Next base: position 49,329,795 of record OX327001.1, on the reverse strand, counting down.
ATATCGACTTGTCAAAAAAAAAAATCAACATACAATTAGCTTAACAATTAAACAATTAATTAATGCAATATGCAAACAATGAAAGGTCGCTGGAAACTATATTTGCTAGAATATTTCGCCAGAGAACTCCATCACCGTACGTTATCATGTACGTAATAAAATTCAAAAAAATTAATCGAGAGAAAGGAGCTAATACCTTCACCGATACGGACATAAGTGGGTAAATTAGAACTCTGAAGGTTGAAAAACCGATTATATTGAAATTGTGGCCAGAGGTGGGTGTTGAGAGTTTTTGAGAGAAGTTGAGAGATGAGAGAGAGATATACTCTAGCTGAAAATGGAATCTAATCTAAATAATTGAGTTTTCTTATATTTCGTCGTCTATGTATAAAGTTTCGTCGTCTAAGTATATACCTAGATGACGAAACTATCTTTTTTGTCTAGGTTGCACTTAGACGACGAAATACATAATTCGTCGTCTAAATTTAGTTTTTAGATGACCGATATTATTTTCGTCGTCTAAGATGTTAAACTTAGACGACGAAACATTAATTTATTCATTGTCTAGGTACTCCAACTTATGTGTTTCGTCGTCTAATAGATAACTTAGATGACGAAACATAGTATTCGTCTAAGTATGTACTTAGACGATGAATTTTGTATTTCGTCATCTAAGTGTAATCTAGACGACGAATATTTTTCTTGGGCGACGAACTAAATTTTCATTGTCTAAGATGTACTTAGAAGACGAAAAATTTAAGCTTTCGTCATCTAAGTACGTATTTCTGGTAGTGCAACCATGACTGTCCACTTATTAGCAACATAAGAATGAAGCCTATAGTCGAGGCAACCTAAGTAACCAAAGTCACCTAACCTACCCAAATAATCAAATCTTGAAATAAGCACCAGGACCAATAACCAGTGACGTAGCAAAACATGGAACGATAAGCAATACATATTCCATGTCCAACTGTAAATTCGAAGAATCTAAATCCAACATAAAAAGTACCAAATAGAAAAAGAAAAAACATAATTAAAATGAATGCTATATAAAGACTACTACTCCAAGGAAGTTAGGCCCTCCTCAGTTCCATCACCTCCAAGCTCGTGCTCTATTGTCGTGATGCTTGAGTCTGCAGTTAAATAGAACACAAAAATTGAGGAATTTGCTGATATATTGATCATTCTCGAATTGTGACATATATTCAAGACTACTTATAGTCATACAAGGAAACTATTTACACCTACTTAATTATAGAATATACACCTCCTAATATCCCTAGGAGTGTGACTCATTCCAGCACTCATTCTCAACTTGGTGCATACAAGTCTTGAAAGCCAAACTTGTAAAGTGAGTCACTGTAGGTCTTGGATAAAATAACTTTGGTAAGGATATCAGATAAATGCTCCTATGAATGAACAAATGGGAATAAGATAACATGAGCATCTAGATTTTCCTTGATGAAATGTTTATCAATCTCCACATGCTTCGTTCGATCATGTTGAACATGATTACAAGCGATGTCAGCTGCCGCCTTATTATCACAATACATATGCATCGGTTGTTTATGCTGAAAACCCTAATCCATTAACAATTACTTCAACCACAAAGTCAAACACCTTGAGCCATACTTATATACTCAGCTTCTGAAGTAGAACGAGACACCACATTCTGCTTCTTATAAACTACGGATTTTTGTAAATTTTTTGACATTATTTCCTCTATGAAGTGGACTACCAGAAACCTGGAAGAAAATTCACACTTTGGATTTCCCACAAACAATACCATGGACCACCAATGTCCAACCGGATTTCTCAATAAAGTGCGAAAAGTAAATTAATTAAATTGCTGGAATAATAATATGAAACTGAAAACTCATAATCCAACAATACTAACAATTCACTACCAACACTGAAAAATATTTACAACACTAGTGTTCATAGCAACTTCTAGGAGCAGAAAAAAAACATATGAAATTACACTGCTAGTGGTCGAAACCTAGAGGAAGGTATGATAGCCCGGTGGACTCAAAGCCTCAGGGGATCCAAAATGCAGCTCAGGAGAAGCACTGCAATCTGCGCACGGAAAATCGAAAGGCCCAGGGAAAGGCTGATAAAAATATAAAAATGTTAGCGTGAGTAGACAAAAAGTCATAATCAGTGTAAAACAATAAAATATTCTATCTGCGCCTTTCCGCTGATTTCTGTGAAATCATCCTAGTTCAAAATAATAAACTGAAATAAAATATGGAGGTGAGCACTCAGGGTGTTTGTCCTAATCTGGAGCTTCTTCAAGACTATAAATAAAAAGGTGATGGGATTGTTTAGGGGGTTTGTCCTATCCCGAGACAATCTGGGTCGGCAGGGCATTTGTCCTAACCCGGTCTGACCCGACTAGTCAGTGATTAGCCAACTAGTCAAAACATCGATGCTGAAAGTAAAACCATCACAAACATACCTCCAAACTTGATTGTAATAAAATACAGGAGACAGTAAATCTGCGTAAATATGAACTCATAGCAATTGTGAAAATAAATAAACGTCCACGCACCGTACTATACCGGGATATTCATAAAGCCGTAACCTGCTAATCGGCGCAATAATCATCTGGCACGACCCGCTAACTCGTAATCCTGAACACGATTTTAATTAATATCTACTCGTTGATTTTCATAATGAATGGCTAAGCTCATAATCCTACGAGCAATAATGTTGAGAATCTCGCATTCTTGAATAACGTAATTCCCGACTAAAAATGCACTCAATCAAATTCTGAATTCAGTTCCTTGCATTCCTTCACCATAACTAAATTTTAGACTCGCAACATAAATCTCAAATATCGAGCGACTCAAATTTAAATCGATAGTTGTATCGTCCGTCAATAATATCGTGAAATCCATTAATTATTATATGATTAAATACACATCAAAATTATTCAAGTCCAGATCTAAACAAGAATCTCACCATTGTGTTCGTCACGAAATTACGAGCAGAACGACATAAATGTTTTTCAAAAATTCCACCTTGCTAGAGCTCCACCATGCACGGCGGCAGCCGGAATTCCACCGGCTCCAAATCGAGCAACTTGCATACCAAAATGTTCATTTCAACAAGTCCAACAACATTGTAGTACAACACAACATCAAAATCAGACCAAAAATTAACGAATTCACCGTTGAAGTTCCAACCCTTGCCGGAAAATCATTTCCTCCATCTGTCGGCTTCCCGCCACGGCAGGGGCCGAGATGGGTCGTGATCAACTCGTCTCCTCCTGGGCTTCAAAACCCCTATGGGTTCGACGTCCAACTCCATCGTGAGCGCCCCCACCGTCGCAGAGAAGTTTAACCCAAAATTGGCCGATTTTCTTCGGCTCAATTCGTCATCCGCTGGCCACCAACACTTGTGATGCACTCACTAATCGATATAGGAGGAGAAACCCAATCGTTCCCTCCAAGAATCTAGGTAGGAGATGGCTGGAATCCACCGTGTCGTCGCCGTTGCCTTCGGCGGTGATTCTTGGTCGGGGAACTCGGTCAACGTGGGGTCAACCCGGTTTCCAAATATGGAAACTTTTGATTTTCTCAAAATAGAAACCCGTATTTATACACGTGATTTTGCGACAAAACGTTTTTCGATATTTCCATAAAATTTCTGCTGACCATAATTTCTTCTTCGTAACTTCGATTTCAAAAATTGACGTGGTCACGAACTCGTATCGACAAACTCTACAACCTTATCTAAAGAAATTTTCGAAAAATATAATTGATAAATTCTCGATACATCGTCAGCGAAAGTTATCAATATTAAAAACTAATTATCATCGACGATTAACGTAAATAATTAACAACTAACTGTATAATTTCCAATTATCGCGTAATAATGTTCTGGGTAGTAATAGAGAGACTAGACTTGGATGTACATCTTCTACAACTGGTGGTTGATACTCACTAATTCTTCTTCTTTCGACATCTTGAACAACTGGTCAACCATGTCGAACACTTTCAGAAACTGGGACTGATGTCGCAGTCTGGAGTTCTTAGATGGGTGAAAAATTGTTCTGCCCATCAAGCTCGGCTCTCGGGATGTTCCTGGAACTGTTTTCGACTACTCGTAAATTTTCTTTTACAGGTCAAATCTTCTCCTTGGATTCTACTTTGACGTGTCAATTACATTCTTCGACGTGTCAATTACCCACTTTGACATGCCGATTACCTTATTCGACGTGTCAAAATTCTTCTCCCGTGTAAGTCTAGAGGTTTAGGAAACTTGCTTTGACCCATCGAGAGGAATTTTTTAAGGGTCGAATCTCGACTGTGGCTAGAGCACTTTCAAATGTAATGGTAACTATAGGTCCTTCAAATTGGTCCTCATAAAACACATTCTTCTCCTTCTCACTTTTTGTTGTTGTGGAAGAGAAATAGCACAAGTCTTCACTAAACGTGGCATCCATGGTGACATAAAACTTCTGAGATGGAGGATGGTAGTACATGTATCCTTTTTGGTGAGAACCATAGCTAACAAACACACACTTGAGAGCGCGAGCCTCCAACTTAGATCTATCATTCTTATGAAGATGAACATAGGCCACATAACAAAAGACACGAGCATGAAGTTTATTAAGACAAGGGATGACAACATGTTTAGACAATACCTCAAATGGAACCTGATTATGTAGAGATGAAGATGGTAAGCGGTTGATGAGATGAGAGGCACACAGTACAACTTCTCCCCAAAGATACTTTGACATATTTGCACTCAATAAGAGAGTTTGTCCCATATCCAACAAATGACAATTCTTCCTCTCAAACACTCCATTTTGTTCAGATGTTTGAGGACAAGTAGTTTGATGAACAATTCCATGCTCTTGGAAATATTCCTTAAAATAGTGATTAACAAATTCTCCTCCGTTGTCTGATCTGAACACCTTCACACAAACATTATACTGAGTTCTAATGAGGCTATAAATCACAGTAAATGCAGAAAATACAACAGCCTTCTTTTTCATCAATACCACCCATGTAAATCTTGTATAATAATCAATGACCATAATAAAGTATCTCATGCCTATCATAGTAGAATTCTTTGAAGTCCTCCACATATCCGAATAAATTAACTCCAAAGAAGTTGAATTAGAATGAGAGCTTGGAGGGTAGACCTATGGCTCTTAGCAAAAGTACAAGTTTCAAAATGGAGGCTAGATTCCTTTATTCCCAAAAACAAGGATTGCATAGATTTCTTCATAACACCAAATGAGAAAAGGCTAAACCGGCTATGCCATAACCAGATTTCTTTAACTCGATCAGAACTCAATATCAGGGCAACATGTTTTGATAGCGCTCGTGTCTCCCCGTTGTACATGTAATCCAAGTGAAACAGTCTTTCCTTTCAATCCCCCTTGCATATTATTGCCTGGGTATATAGATTCTGAAAAACTATATACATAAGATAAAACATGTCAGAACATTTATTTTGGAAATTCAATTCAGATACTGATAACAGATGATGAGACAAAAATGAAACATAAAGAACATTATATAACATAATAGACGTAGTAACTTGGATTGACCTAATACCTAAAGCCAGAAAAAACACGTTATTTGCATTAGACACTTCAGATATTGGGGGTGTAGGCAAACTCAAAAACAGAGATTTATCAAAGGTCATATGATCATATGCATCAAAATTATCCATGTATCACTACCAGTAAAGTCATAAACTTTCAAAGCGATACCAATTTTACCTTGATGTTTCTTAGTTAGAGAAATATTACCCTCCATGTGGTCTTGACTCTCCATACCATAGAAAACAGGTTCTTCAAACAATGAAATATCCAAAGCCATGAAAAATTCTTCTCAAGAGAACATGACAATAAACAAGTGAACATGATCAAGGAACCAGTTGGACAGAACAGATTTCGACGAGCCGAGAGATTTTTTTTTCGACGCTTTGAACAAAACAGAACAAGACGAATCAGACAAGTAACAATGATAGATTCACAGCGGAAATAAGGTCAAGTCTTTAAGATTTCCAGGATCAACCTTTGATGCCAATTCAGATAGAACACAAGAGTTGGAAGAATTTTTTGTTATATTGATCACTCCCGAATTGAGACATATATACAACAAGACTACTTACAGTCCTACAAGGAAACTAGTTACACCTACTTAATTACAAAATATACACCTCCTAATATTCCTAGGAGTTTGACTCACACCAACATCCGTGACCTATCCATCTAAGCCATAAAAATTGAGTTCTTCTATGCTCATGCAACAATGGGAAGAAGTGCCTAAGGTACCAAAGCCAAAGCAAGGTCCACCGCCTCACACGCCGGACCCAACTCTCCAACCTCTATGCCTATGGTTTTAGCAACCTTGGCTTGTTTCCTCTGAGTTGATAGTTCAAAGATTCGTCTAGGAGCCTTGTCATTGTCTTCACTAATGGACGAGCTTTTTAGCTTTGTTCTTGGAACCCAATGGTCTTCCATGTTTGGCTATTTTTTCCAGAGATTTCAGAAGCAACCAATTATGCTCCACAAACTCCGGACAAAGTGTCAACAAGTGACTCATTTTTTGCCGCTCCGACATCCGCCGCCGCTTCACTTAACAACAAAGCATCATCTCCATTCTTACATTTTTAATGGATCTTCATGCATGACCAGTGAAATTGGGACATTACAAAGGATAAAGTCCACGACCGTAAAGGATTCCAGCGTAAGGCTGGGAACCTAAAAAGTAGTGGGATGATCCGAGAAGTTGGCGAGATAACCTACGCACTCAAAGAAGAGTTAGAAATAGGGTTAGGATTAGGGTTAGGAAACCTAGTGTTGTCCACATTTGACACCTTGCTTGATGTCATTTCGCCTCCCCCAATCTTCTGAACATTAGCAACATTCCCCTAGTAAGATTCAACAACAACTTGAGCCAAGATCTAGCCAAACAATATTGTTATGGAACAAGCTATCTATGTCCCTGGACTGACAAGACCAAATATCACTAGAATACCAAATACTGAAGACATTAAGAGATATAGAGGAGCACAAATGGCTTACCATGAATTCTGGGAAGATGCACATCTCAACCTGGTTAAGCAAGGTAAAGACTACAGTCTCTACTCCACAAGCATGGCCCCCAAAGACTAAAAAGAGATGATCGTCACCTCCGCATGAGCTTATCCACTGAAGTTGTTTACAAACACTTCCGAGCACAAGAAGCACCAAGGATGTTGGAATAATTTTCAACAATATAAAATAAAGAAAGCAAGAGGTTTGTCTGTTGAAAAGTAACAGACATGTCCAATGAAAAATCATTGGATACAACTCTTATTAAAGAGACATATCCATTGGAAATAAAATAAATAGATGCAACCTTTCAAGAGTGAAAAGGCATAATCACTTCAATAAATATGAGTGATTCTCTACAGATTCACATAACCAAAAACTTCATTTCTCTTCCTCTCTTTTAATTTCTCTTAAGTTCTCCATCATTCTCTAGTTTTAAAGAAATTCTAGAAACTATTATTATGCAGAAATAGTTTCTAGTAACCTTGAGTCTCTTGTAAAACCTTTGATCGAGTGTTGGATTGATCTTCGTTAGTGTAAACTGACGATCAATAATAGCAAGTTGCTAGACTTCATTGTATCCTAAAGGTTTATTTGATCATTCTCTTTTGCACACCAGTAGTGGGGAAAATAAAATCTAAATGAAAGCGTAAACCATTACGTGCCTTTGAACCGTTTTTTCCTTCTCTTGCCATAACCTACAAACACAAAATTTCCAACAATCTTTAGACTTTATATTTGCTATGGAAACTTTGAAGGAAAGCGAAAGTTATTTTTCTACAATAAATCTTGATCGATTTGATGGAGAATGTTTCTAAAAATGGCAAAAGAAGACTCACATCATGCTTACATGCATGCCTAAAGATAGTTTACGTACTTACAACACCAAGACTCGAATAAATTGAAGAGGAGATCTTATCCATAAAACAAGTACAAAACAAATGAGATCAAGATGACGAACAATGTAAGTACTACATATACAGTTCTCTAAGTGATGAGTTAGTGTCTCACTTCAAAGACAAGGAGACATCAAATTAATTATGAGATGCATTAGAGGAACAATATATTTCTACGGATCCTACAAGTAAGACCTTTCTAGTTTATAAATTTTTCAAGTATGAAACGATAGATACAAGATCCGTTGTTGAGCAATATCCTAAAATTATTTATATACTTCACTCACTCACTCAACATGGTATACATATGGATTCACTCATCAGTATTTCCTTTTATCATGAATAAGATTCATTCTTTATGGAAGACTTCAAAAGATGTATGATAAATAAGTTGGAAAACTTGACCATAGAACAATTAGGTTATAACCTTCAGTCCGAAGAGGAATATAGAATTACATATAAAATGTTGAACGATTTTATTCATATAAGAAATGAGGATGAGGATGATGTGAAAATTGATGATTATTTTTCTATTAATATTAATTTGATTTTTTGGTGGATTTGATCAATTCAAAAACAATCATGAAAATAGAAAAAGAAGGATTCAGTGGAATAAGGATCATTGAAGTCAAACTTCAAACAAGAAGAAAGTGAATTGCTTCTACTGCAAGAAATGTGGTTACATCATGAAATATTGCCATATTCTCAAGAACCATCAAAGGTGTTTTAACTCCAAGGAGAAGATTATGACAATAGCATCTGAAGTGGTGAATGCACTTCAGATAAAAACTGGAGTTCGTTTATGAACTTTACAAACGTTTCGGTCACTAAGAATGATACCTTGATATGTATATTATGATAGATATTTTTGTAATAAGTGTGACATATATTTTTATATATTTATCTTTATTTTTACATCTTCATTTGCTACATTTGCTTGGTTTGATTGTTGGTGTATTTCCTGTTTCAATTTAGAAAATGCATGTTAATTATAATTTATGTTAAGTGCATGCTCATATCAAGTTCATATTTGTATATCCGACTTATGTATATATATGAGTCATATGATTTTATAAATGTGCACTTTGTTGAACCTTTGTGCATCGTTTTAAATTGAAAATTTTAAACGCATATAGTGTTTTTATGAATATCAGAATACAAGCTTAGTAAAACTTTAATTGCATGATATTCATTGTAAACAAGTATCAAGTTTGATGACATCTATAGTTTGTGGATTATGAAATACTCATGTGTATATAATGAGTATTTATATCATTTAGAAGACATTGATTTGACAGAATACTAGTTAATGTCAAAAGAAAATTAATCCACATGTTATAAAAATAGACGGATCCTAAGTATAAGGATATGATATTTAGTTTTTTGATAGTTTTAATTACAAGAGCATCCCCAATAGCCTTACTAATTCAAATATAAAGTTAAATTTGTTTAGTTTTCAACATAATGCTCCAACATATACCCTAAAAATAAGTTAAATATAGCTTTTTGTTAAAAATTCTAGCTATAGTTAGGAGATAATTTGGCTCAAAGTTAAATTCTCTCTCTTCAATTCCTACATTTTTGTTACATTTTTGCTTTTTGACAAATTTAACTAGAGAATTTGGCTTTATTGTTGGGGATGCCCTTACTAGACATATAAAGGTAAGAAGGATATACTGGTGTGAGACATAGCTATGTAAGACAATTTAAAATAGCGGTATGAACCGTTGAGTATCAAAAGTTATGGATACTAACTTTGATAACTAATTAACAAAATAACTTGCATATTTTAAATTTGCAAGGATTTGATGGGTGATATATTAAATGGGAGAAGTCCAAACTTTTAATCACCAATGATGGAAACTCAACTCAACTCTTGAAACATCTTGTCTTTGAGTTCAATGAGCAAAGTACATCATATGTACAGATTGCAAGCACTTAAGTAAAATTAATAAACATATAATTTTATTATATGTTTGTATCCATCCAGAGGTTAAAGTAATTGGGTACATCTAATGAATGGTGGAGGTTGAGTTATAATTAAAACTCTAAATAAGTATGAAGGAAAGTACTTTAGTTAAATGAGTACTACATGCTTACCTATACGAGTGTAGAAGGTGGTGCCGCCTTCTATGCGACTTGGGCTAGTCTGTAGAGCACTCGTAAAAAGAATACATACGCAAGGTCAATCCACACCTCGGCTTTTTGAAAACTAGTGTGTGAAATGTGTCCGGTTAGATCATAATAAGATCGCAAGTTCAAAGTGAAGCTACTTAGCCATCTTGATTTAACTTTGATGTGTTTTCACTAAGGTAAGGTTCAAGTCCACCTGACACTTTAGTCTATGCGCTAAGTATTCCGAGAATTTATTCAAGGATTTTTCAAAATATTTTCAAAGGATTTATCAAAAGTTTTTCAAAATAATTTTTTTAAAGTATTTTTATATTTTAAAAATGGTGGAGGATTGTTGGAATAATTTTGAACAATATAAAATAAAGAGAGCAAGGTGTTTGTCTGTTGAAAAGTAACAGACATGTCCAATGAAAAATCAATAGATGCAACTCTTAGTGAATAGACATATCCATTGGAAATAAATTAAATAGATGCAACTTTTAATGAAGAGGCATGTCCATCGGAAAATAACCAGAAAGATGCAATATTTCAAGGGTGAAAAGACATAATCACTTCTATAAATAGGAGTGATTATCTGCAGATGCACATAACCAAAAACTTCATTTCTGTTCCTCTCTTTTAGTTTCTCTCAAGTTCTCCATCATTCTCTTGTTTTAAAGAAATTCTAGAAACTGTTATTATGCAGAAATAGTTTCTAGTAACCTTGAGTCTCTTGTAAAACCTTTGATTGAGTGTTGGGTTGATCTTCGTTAGTGCAAACCGACGATCAACAATAGCAAGTTGCTAGGCTTCATTGTATCCTAAAAACTTATTTGATCATTCTCCTTTGCACACTAGTAATGGGACAAATAAAGTCTAAAGGAAAGCACAAACCATTACATACCTTTGAAACTTTTTTTCCTTCTCTTGCCGTTACCCACAAACACAAAAATTTCAACAAAGGATATCAATGCTCTAAGGAGATAAAGATGAAGATGAAGCCAACCACTGGCTAAACTTATCTGATGTTGAACTGGATTTCTCTATTCCTGAGCAACACAACACATCACATCAAATATGATGGAAGAATGAAGTTGAAAGGACCCAACCCCGATTTAGTTTCCTAAACCGGAATCAAACCCCTTCTAAAAACACGAACTTTCAAAAACCATAGAAATTTTGGCAGAGTTTCACAATAGCACGAAGTTACCATTAACCTGCACCCGAAAATACACTTCATCCTATGCCACAAAAGCCAAACCGTGGGCACCAATCCCATCCGGATTTCTCAAAATCATAACATAATATAAAATAATAAGCAAAACTGTAACTTTATAGAAATCCGGAAAAATCATATGAAAATATAAACATATCCAGCATTTAGAGCGACCTCTAGTATATACATATATATACAAATAGTAGGCCAAACTAGGAACTTACCATAAAATAAATTTAGCTCGAATACTAAGCCTCCAACTGCGACGTGCGACACCAGAATCCGAACTGGAAACTGGGCACGGAAACCGAAAATCCCAGGGGAAAGGCAAATAAAATCGTTAGAGTGAATGGACAAAAATAAACATATGCCTTTCACCATTTACATAACATAAAAATAATGCGAGTTCTTAAAATGAATGGAGGTGTCGGGCGAATCTCTCAAGCCCGACGGTGATAGACTAGGTGAATCTCTCAAGCCTAGTGGGCACATCGGGCGAATCTCTCAAGCCTGGAACTGGACTGTCGATGATCAGCCGAGTAGCCAATGCATCGATGCTAAGTAAATGCCATCACCAATGAAAAATAAAACAATACCTCCAAAACAATAAATAATCTCAATACTTTACTGGAAATAAATACTGAAACCAAGAATTCGCTACGACAGTGTAAATAAATGTCCACTCACAGACAAGCACGATGTAAAACGCGTTAATCCTATGATCCGGCGGAAAATCTCTCGCCAAACGGACGATCATGATCCCCTGAATAATCATAAATACCACTGTTCAAAATCACATTTCAAAACCCTGAATCACATCTTGAGAATCAACTATTCCCGGAAACATATAACTCAATATTGACGAAATCGTCAAAAATTCAATAAACACACTATAAAACCTCGTCACAAATTTCGATGCTCAATTCAAAATATAAACCTCATCACTGAGATCGGTGCGCAATTCCGACCAAAATGACATAAAACTTGTCGAAAATCATCTCGGCCGGAAAACCACCGCGCACAGCGACGCGCCAGGCCGCTGCCACCGCCGCCGGAAAATGTCATCGGCTCAGAAAAATTCAACCTACACATGGATTTTAAGATATCGATATTTCCAACAACTTTCTAGTTCAAAGTTAAGCCCAATTTTGACCGGAAAAGGTCCAAATCTCACCTTGAAGTCGAAAACCCTTACCGGAATTCATGCACTCCGATCGGCCAACACCGGCCACGGAAAAGTACAAGACCACTTCTAAAAGTTTCCTCTCCCCAAGGGCTAAAAAACCCCTATAGGGTCAACCTCCATCTCGGCCTCCACCGTCGCTGGCGATTTCGCTAGAAAACCCACTGAAATTCCCGAACTTTGACAAGCCATAACTTCTTCATCCGGCATTCAAATTGAGTGAATGACCTATCGAAAGAAAGAGGAGCTCAAACCCAACAAATTTCATGAAGGAACCACAACCAAAAGACACCGGAATAAGGTACATCGAAGGAAAATAAAGCTCGGCCTGAAATGGTGAACAAGGGTGAGTCAATTCACCCGAGTTGACTCGGTCAACTCCCTAAAGTCTAAGTCTGACTTACCCAAAAAGGAAACCCACTATTTATACTTTCCATTTTTGGTAACTTTCGTATTTATTTTATGACAAATTTAGATCGAACGTAACTTTTGCATTGTAACTCCGTTTTCAACGATTCTCGTGTCTACGATCTTATCTCGACAAATTCTTCAATTTCCACCTAAAGTAAACGAACTTCGACAAATCTGATAAAAAGTCAACTGCTCAATTGAACACAAGCTTATCTGATAAAAACGATCAACGGTCGAAAACGAATCGAAACCAATCGGATAAACACGACTAAATCTAACGACCGAAAATATTCATAACTTATATCTCGTAACTCGAAATAATCCTCCGGAAAATCCCACGAGCTCGAAATTAAATACTCTACAACTTTCGTGAAGGAACTCAAATCAAATTCTTACTCAATAATTTAGTCGTTAACACACCCACCATATCGATCAATTACGACAAAATCGCGACTATTCGTGAAACTCGCAAATCAAGCCGATTAACATACCTTTTCCGGTTCGGGTTGTCACAGAAGTTCCCTTGAGCACATGAAGTAAGAGTATGAGGATGAATTTTTCATTCAACAACCGAAAAACATTGTCAAACTTTTCTCTTTAAAGATAGAGTTTTTGTATAATCCAATAAGAGTATTATAGTCTTTTTCTATCCTAAAATATCTTGGAATGTAAAATTTCTTTCAAAATGTCTTTGTTTGTCAATTCCCCTTAACCATAATTAAGAGCTAACATATCATATCTCATATGTTCTACAAGCTAATACCAATGGGATGACTTCTTATTTACCTCAGTGGAGGACAACACTAAAGAACCAAATGTTGCCTTGCGTCTATGCAGTCACTGAAGTCGCCATAGTCTTAACTCTTAAGACATATGAAACTTATTCCTACTCACCCACTAGGGACTTCTCCCACTACCTTCATCCTCTACAGAGGCGGATCCAGCCCAGTGGCAGGATGGACTGCAGCTTACCCAATATTTTGGGGCAGTAGAAAAAAAAAGGTATACATCCCAGCCCATGAGAAAAATCAATATCTAGCACTAACTCCCAAAATCTCTCTCATGTCATGCATACCAATGTGAAAGCCCACTCACTAAAGCCCAATTCTGGCCAGCTGAATATTCAGCTAAAAAGCCAATAAATATACTTACCAGACCATGATTCGAACAAGAGTTGGCTACGCTTACCAGACCATGAGAAAAATCAATATCTAGCACTAACTCCCGAAATCTCTCTCATGTCAAGCATACAAATGTGAAAGCCCACTCACTAAAGCCCAATTCTGGCCAGCTGAATATTCAGCTAAAAAGCCAATAAATATACTTACCAGACCATGATTCGAACAAGAGTTGGCTACGCTTACCATTTAAGGACCTACCACCTGCACTAAGAGAACTTTTATGCATAAATGTACATTCTACTACATATATATGGTTATCAAATTATTTGAATATAAGAAAACAATGTAAACTTTTCCATCGAAATTTTGTCTCTCTCGATATTTCCTCAATGTTTCTATCGCAATATCTGTATTTCAAACTATCGATGTATCTTCGAAATTCGATCTTTTATCCTTGCTTAAGTGAGTCTAAATTTTTATTCATTCATATAGTACCAACTAACTAAATTTTTCTTAGCTTAATTTTTTGTTTTTGTTTTCTTGTATATATTAGCTTAGTTACTTGTTTTCTCTTCATTTTGCACACATTACATATGATATTCTTGAATAGCAATATTGTGCACTGCCAATAGGTAAAGATGAGCCTCCCAATGGGTTACAAACCTAAAAAAAAAAAAAAAATTGTGCGATTCATAATAAATTACAGCCCACTAAATTTTCAAATCTTGGATCCCCCGGATTCCTCACTGTGTTGTCTAAGCAACTTGTTATGGATGAACGACTTCAAACATAAGAGCATTATCATCTTGGCCTTGAGAATACATAAAGCAGACTCCGCACCTTTTCACACTATTCTTATTACCGATCTTTAAAAAAGCTTCGGTACACCTTTTGGCTTCATCCGAAAGTGGTGCTACTTCGGTATACCACATGACCATGCTATCCTCTTTGATCTCATAGGCCACTGTACTTCTGAAAATACTGTGGCTTTCACCATCTTCGGTTTTGAGAATCATTTGGCATTGATACTTCATATCACGACCATCAGAACCGATTGCAGAAACATAGCAAAGAGCAAAACCCAAGAGGTTTGACTCAGACCAATGCAGAGGAAGCTTTATACACATTGAAGATCCCTCCGTTTGGCAGCTGAACCATTTCGGGATTTCAGTTTTCTCACATATTATCGTAACTTCACCAGATGATAAACGCCCCTGTAGATTTTTAAACGTACCGACATGGTTATTTACCTTAAGAAACCTTAATTTTTGAAGAGCAGAGGAAATTTCTTTTACGTGTGCGTGTGTGTGTGTGTGGGAGAGAGAGAGAGACGCACAGCATTTAGAGCAGTTGCCATTCGCATAATTCTGTGGTGTGCATCATCCATGATGTTTCTCCTCGCATCCTCATCCAATAAAAAGCATCCATAAAATTTATATAACTCGGTCCTCTTCCCATAAACGACCTGATCCAGGCCTTGTGTATGTGCAGACACTGAAGCCGCCACTGTCTTAAGGCTCTTGCAACCGGATGCCATCAACTTTTCTAGAAGATAAGGAAGCACTGGCAAAGACTGAAGCCGCTCGCACCCAGCAACTTTTAGAGACTTAAGCCCAGACACTTGTTCTATGGTGGGAGGTATTGTCTGAATCATGGTTCTTGATAAATCCAAAAATTGCAATGCGGGCAGGCAATCAAAACAGTTGGGGATTTCTTGTAATGAGCTGCATCTGAAACTTAGAGAGGTTAACGAGCATAAACTGAAAAGGTGTTGATTGTACAAGCTTCTGACTCTGCTCCAAGATAAATCTAATGTCTTCAGCCCAACAATGTTTCCGAAAGAGAAGGGTAGCTCATGAATGTTAGTCTTACTTAAACGTAGACACTGGAGATGTTCCATAAACTCCAAAATTTCTGGGAAGTATGTGAAACTTTTGCATTCAGTGAGATCAATTCTCTCGAGATATTTTAACATACAAATGTTGGTAGGGAGGCTCACAAGGCATTGACAACAACACAGAATAAGTGATATGATCCCAGTCATAGACTCGATTGATGAGGGCACACTTTCTATCATTGTGAAACTCAAATTAAGATGAGTGAGGGACTTCATCTTCCATACGCTAGAAAAATCTGTAATGCCAGAACACTGATGAAGATCTAAGACTTCAATCTTGCTTGGCAGCTCTGGTAGAATGCTAATTTCTGAGCAAGATCCCAAATTCAAATGAGTAAGCTTGGTAAATTGATGAATATATGAAGGAGCTTGAACCAAACTACTACAGATTTGAAGATTTAACCTCTCAATACTAAGACACTTTGACAAATCCGGAACGTCAACCAGACTTACACAGCCTAGTAGATTTATACTTTCAAGGTGTACACTATTTGACAGATCCGGCACTTCGACCAAACTTATACATCCTTGAAGATTTATTATCTCAATGTTTACACAGTTTGACAGATCTGTAACTTCAAACAGCGCCTTGGAGTAACTAAGATCGATTGTTTTCAACTTCTTAGGATTCTGTAACCAAACGAAGAGAAAATAACTCAACCTGATTATTTATCAAAATTCTTCAAACACTTGCATAATACATGCAAGAATTGATTTGAGCATACCTGGCCTCTGGACCAAAGACTGGTGAGTTTGCTGAAGGGCATATGGAGCTCTACAAGATTCTTCGGAGAAAAGTCTGATGGGAAAGAATTTAAAGGGAATTTGTCCCAGAAGAGGTATTTAAGGGTGTTGGGAAGAAACTCAATATCTGCCTTGTCATCCTCGCGTCTGGATTTAAGCATAAGGAATCTCAGGTTATGCATTCCCGTGAAAGCTCGAGAACTCAAATTCAACCTGTTGAGACTTTTTCTGAGGCAAATGCTTTGAACTTTTGAAGTTCGCTGAAAAGAAAAGATAAAAACAAAATCATGAAATTGTTCAAAATTACAGTAACTTGTGCTATTCCATCTATCATGTCTCATGATGAGTTAATGCATAAAGCTAGCTATACCGTATTATTGTGCAATACATGATCGACATCCTCATAATTGTGCAACCTACTACGATTTCCAGGATCTTCTGTACATTCTTCATTGACAATATCTATAGCCATTTCAAGAATAACATCATGCATCCATATGCAGTCATCTTTGAGAAATATGAGAGACATATCAATGAGAATTCTGATTCCATCATCCGGATATAAACCACAGGCAGCTAATATTTGTTTTGCATGACAAAGTTTTTCCCTTCTATGAAAACATGCAATATCAAGGAAGATCTCCCTTTCGTTTCTTTCTAATTCATCATAACTTACTCTGTACACACTCTGAAGCTTTTTGTTGGGAAACATTTTCAGTTTATCCCACAACAGTTCCAATTCTTTTCGCCTCTTGCATTGCTGGAACATTGGACACAAAACTTTAAGGGCCAAAGGGACGCCTGCAGCATGATTTAGCACCCTATCTAAATACTCTGAATTTTCTATAGATTCGGTAGGTGCATTTGAATGAAAGAACTGCAAAGATTCAACACCACTTAACTCCTCGACTTTGTATATCTTAGTATCATGATCAGCTGCTTTCATCACTGCTTGCATGTCCCTAACTGGTTGCATATCTCGAGTTGTTATAATGATTCTACTTCCTGGGCCAAATGGAACTTGATCTCCGGCCAAAAACTCTAGTTGGCTTGAATCATTCACGTCATCCAGAACAATGAGGACTTTTACACGGTTGAGCCTCTTTTTAACAAAATCCTCCATTGTTGGAGTATGAATAGCTAACTCCATGTCCCCTAATAGTTGTCTAAGAAGTTCATCTCGCAAATGATATAGTTGATGGGAGATCTTTCCTTTGTCCCCTGATCGTTCTCTAATATTTGCAAGAAAACAGTGAGCTTCGAACTGAGAAGAGAGTCCATGAAATACAGCATTAGCAAGTGTGGTCTTGCCTATACCACCCATACCCCAGATAACTACAGAGCGGACACGAACATCTTCTGGAATAATGTCCAATTCCAATAAAATTTTCTGAATTCGCTCTTCAACTCCAATCAAGCCTGTTAGATTGCTTGGTGAGTCACGATTCAGTTTAACCAACACATCACTGACGACTTGCTCAACTAAATTGGAATCATGCCTACACAAATGACCAGGTTCAGATACTTAGTAGTTCGATTTTCTAAGTTGAATCGATTAGAAAGTCAGAAGCAGAAATTAGTAAAGTCAGAAAGTTAGCGTACCCAAGAGTTCTTGAAGTTGAATCAAACCCTGATAGATTGGCAGCTTTTGTTAAAGCTTCCTTCCACTTGTGCACCTTGTTGATCCTGCCCTTCAGCATCTGTTCATGTTTAACAAATGCAGTCTCATAACTTCCCGTCTGGTATCGTACATGTGTCGGTTCTATTTCGTAAAAAATAGGTATAACATACTGTCCATTTCTTTCCTTGCATTCCAGTATACAAGCAAGTTCATCCAAGCACCATGTGGAAGAAGCATAGTCTTTTGAGAAAATGATCACAGAAATCTTTGATTCCTTGATTGCTTTTAAAAGGGCAGGTCCAACTTCATCTCCTCTCTCAAGTTCATAATCTATGTAGGTTTTGATTTTCTTCCGTCTCAAAGCCGCATGAAGATGGCTGGTAAAACCGTTGCGGGTGTCCGATCCTCTGAAACTAAGAAACACTTCATAGTTTTCGTTGGGCAGGATTGTAGAAGAAGGAACAGAAGAGGAAGCCATATTACAAGAACCTACAGATCCACAAAACAATGCCTGTTCCGAGCAACCAAACACTCTCCTGAGTCGTATCAATAATGACCTGGTGGTCTTGCAAAATAGTAGATAAAATATGGTTGCTTAGCTCCGTGCATACAAAGAATCAAATTTCAATACAACAAAATGTTTATGATAAAGATAGTAAAACTTACAAAATCCTCGCAGAAAGTGTAAACAAAACTAGGAACTTATCTCTTGGGAAGAATATGAACTCTGGGTTGCAGAGATATAGAAAAATATCCAAAAAAATGTTCCAAGACCTTTCACTATTTCAACGACTCAAACCAAACCCAAGGTGACAATGACGCTGCTGTCGACTTTCTGCAGCATATTAAATTAAGTAGTTATACATATTTATTGTAATAAACACTAGTATACGGAAACAAAACAGATCGACGAGGCATGCAGTGAGCCGGGAGATGAAAAATTCATAGAGATTCCAGTCAATTTCCAGGTCAATACTGTATTAGCTGCCACAATCTTAACAACTGTCGGGACAAAGTTTTCTTAGTAGGCACTCCCGTCAATTTTATTTTTGAATAATTCAAACTAAACACTGCCATTAATTAAATTGCTGCCAGAGGGAAAATGCGTAGAGTCTAGTCAGATTCCAAGTTAATGCTGTATTATCACAACTTACAAACTAAAAAAAGCAGAGACACGCAATGTAAGACTGAAAACCATTCAAGTACTTCATAGTTGGCAATGCATCATCTTCAAGATTGCCAACATCCTGTAACTAAAACCAACATGCTTGATGCCACTTATGCATGAAAAATGTAAACGAGCGGATTGGAATTGGTCTGAGATGCCTCTTAAACAGAATTAGAACAGTAAAAGAAACAAATCGATCAAGAAATTAAGTTTTAAGGAAGAGAGGCTAACGATGTGTATCATACTTATTTGCTTATCGAAGCAGCTCATCAGCGTTGAGCTATGTTTCGGTCACTGATCGACTTGACTGGTTTTGGGAATACCAAGGAAACTAGGAACAAACGTACAAAGATGACGAGTTTGAACCCTTCGACTCTCAGCTTGATTCTGCTGCTTGGATCCAACATCTTCCCGATTCCTACTCCATCTCCATTAAAGTTGAATTTTTTAACGCTTTCAATTTCAAGCATCCCCATTCCCTAGTGAGAAATTGGTCGGAACAAACTAAAGACAAAAGTATTGATTAGCGATCACACCATTCTTCTCGCTCACCAGACACAAATTGTTTTGTTTTCACATTTCTGTGCCGGGTCACCGAACAAGTATCACACATAATATCAGTTCTTATCTACAATGCCCCCCCCCCCCCCCCCCCCCCCCCCCCCAATTTCATATTAGGTTTGAATGGTTGAAGTCTTGGCGAGCGGCCCATTATTTTATTAGAGCTTAGCGAGCAGCCAAGTGTGAGAGATAAAGTTCGATTAGAACTGTAATTTATGAATTAGCTGATTCCATGCGGCTTGGATGTCTATCATACCTTTTCAGTTTCAGATAGGTTTCTTTAATAGAAGAGTTGTGATAGCATTGGAGTTCTATAAGGAATGAAACCCGTATGCTGGTATCAGAGTTATATTGAGATTCAAAGAGCAAAAGAAGTTCAAAGTAATTGAAAGACAACTACTGAGCATTATATGAGGAAAGTAAGAGCTTTGTGGAAGAGGTCCCTGATCAAACAATACATTTGCTATACGCAAGTACACCTAGACAGACATCTCGTCAAGAGATTCTATCTTCTTTGGAATCAGCAAATCAAAGTGCTTGTCACCTATCAAGTGAGAGTATTGCGATCAGAAGGAAGCAATTGCGACTGGACGATTGAAGGGCTTGTCACCTATCGAGTTAGAGTTTGGATATCCAAAGGAAGCAGTGTTCTCAACACATCGTCAGAGAGATTGCTCTGCTTTACACTGATAAGGGAGTGTGAGGTATCGATTTCGAAGGCTCTGCGAGAGACACATATCAAAAGTCCTAGGTTACTAGGCGAGAATGACCTATTCAGACAGGGTTGGTGCTCTCATTGTCTTAATCGCTTATCAAGAAGTCAGGCAACTTTACATTCTATATTCCGTTGAAGAACGGTGGCACACCAGCATACGAAACACATACAAGATAAACTGATACCTGCGGTCAAACTATTCGAAGCCAATGAAAGAGACTACTTCGCGGAAGGATCTCTCCGCGGGAGATATTTTTGCATCAAACATTTTGGCACTCCCGGTGGGACTATCTTTGTGTCTCTAAGTGACAATATGGGATCCTTACGGAAGGAATTACCCTCAGTGTCGTAAACACCCACAACCGGCTTACCTTGAACATACATCTACTCGGTATCGTTCATTGAGTAATCAAGCGGTTAACACTATCTTCGCTAAAGACTTTAATACTATGTCGTTTAAATCTTTAAGTGACGCGGAGATGACTGAACTTACGTTCCAGGAGTACCTAGCCTACGCGGCTAGGCGAGACAGCCACCAGACTAGTTACTATACGGCTCTCGATGAAAGAATCGAACAACAAGCGACTCTTCTCACTACCCAAGGCAATAGCATAAACGCAACAATAGCTGAAATCCGAGCATTACGGGTAGAACTCAATAGAGATCAAGAGGAGAGAGAGGCAACAGGAGCCCAAGTAGCAAGTCTTGTGGAAGGTCAGGATAAACCACGGATAAACGTCATACAACACTTGGGAACAAGTTTGGATGAACATCGCCGGCACGCGGCGACACTGTCTCAAAGGACAGACAGGGACATAACGTCTCTAACTAAATCCGTATCTGACCTAGCTAGAAAGACTAGACAAGCAGAGTCTTTCCCTTCTGCTTGGGAGCAACGGTTAAACAGGTTCCTAAACGATTGCGACATACATCTGGCCAAGATGTATGATACATATGAGACACCGTTTCCTCCTTTGCAGAAGGATGATCCTGATGCTTGGCAATGGCCAAAGTTCTACCGTCATCAGACCTTCCAGACTTTCTCTGGCGATGATGATTCTAATGTGGCAACACACTTAGCATACTTCACGCTGCAATTGGGGCAGTTTGCCAATAACGAGGGACTCAAATTAAGAGTCTTTGGATCATCCTTGTCAGGATCGGCCCTCGTATAGTATATGAGATTAGAAAAGGGTTCGGTCAACGAGTGGAAGGATATGGAGGCTTTATTCATAGACCACTTTGAACGGCAAGACCTGAAACCAGTGTTGGAAAACTGGCTTCCTTGAGCCAATCGGCGACAGAAAGTCCAGTCACCTTCCTACACCGTTTTCGGTCAGAATATAATCTATGCAAGACTCCACTCGGTAAAGAAGAGGTGGTAGAAATGGCCAAGAATGGTTTGGAGGACACGTACCACCAACTGTTCTTAAATATCAAGTACTTTTCCTTAAATGAGCTTATCACGGCTGTAACTAAAGCTTACAGTACCATGCAAGAAAGAGATAATAGAAGGAATGCATCTAAGGGAACGTACAATGCTAAATCTTATGATAGACCAAAGCCAAAAACTGTGGCTTATATAGAAGATATGGGCGACCAAGAGTCGGACTCTGATGGTGAGCAAGTGGGAGCTGTGGATTTATCGACAAACAAAGTTTTAAAGCCTCGCAAACTTCAGAAGAACAAGGGTCCCATCAAGCTTTCGACAGTGGCTTTTACTAAGCCAGAGTTCGAAACATACACTTATGATGCCAATATGACTCATGAGATCTTGGACGAGCTATACACCATGTGGGCTGTCAAAACAGATTTTGGACCTCTCCCTACGGCTGAGCAGTTAAAAGGTAAAAAATATTGCAAGTTCCATGAAGCATGGAACCACATTACAAAGGACTGCATCAAGCTCAAAGATCAGATCGAGAAATGGATCAATGAAGGAAGGTTAGAGCTAGAAGGAGCATCCAAGATAGCAACATTAGTTGATTCTACACCCTTCCCACCGCCTCACGTTAATATGATTGATGTCGAGTGGTCATCACCTGATAGTTGCATTGGAGGTGTGGAAGACTGGAATCAATCTGTATTTTTGGCCTATTCTTTCAACTGTGACAAGTTGGAAGAGATCCTTGATAGGATACGAGACATGGGCTTGATCTTTTACTACCCGGTACTTGAATTCAGACAATTATGGTATGAGGGTCCGGCTCAACATTTCTGCAGGTTTCATAACCAGTTTGGTCATCAAACAGCAAAGTGTTCGACCTTGAGAGATAAGATTCAAGGGTTGATCAACTGGAAAGTGATTGAAATTGACTACAAGGGAGTGGTGGAATGGCATCCACGTTACCCTCATAGGGCATCACCTCCTCCCGACACACTGTTTCCTTCCATTGACACTTCTTCCAACTGCAATAAGCCAGAACCAATCTATAAAAGGAAGAGGTCAAGGCGGAGGCCTAGATGTAATACTGCATTTGTCTAACCTAAGCAGACTGAAATTACTTATGATGCGTCTAGGCGAGAGGAAATATTTGAAGAGCTAGTCCAAGCAGGGATAGCTGTAGTACCCGACAACTGGGGGACACCGGACCCACATCCTGAGGATGTCAGGGGTCAGCTTTACTATTGATATCATCATCGATGGGGTCACCATTCCACGAGTGCTTGTCATGATTTGAAATTCAGGATTCAGCAGTGGATTAACGAGGGAGTAATAATGATAGAACAGAAGCCCTCGCCAAGCTTGGCGACCGATATATCTTTGACAGTTGGGATGTTGGAGCTAACAAGAGATAAATCGAATAAATGGAAACAGACCAACAGTCATCAAACTACTGGCGAGAGTCCACCAAGCAAGCAAACGACAAAATCAGATAAAGGAAAAGAGAAAGTGGATCCAAAAGCAGAGTCACCAGTAGTCCTTTGTGCTCATTGCAAACTCAGAAACGGGTTGAAGATTTCCTATGAAGAATCGGCTGAAGCAGCTAAGTTCTTCCCAGAGTTATTTTCACAAACAGATCATCAGCCCCATAACACACAGCGAGCAAGACAAAGGGACTCCTAAGCTCCTAAGCGCTCGCGAGCAACAGAAAAGGTCAGTGAAGCCAAGAAATCTAAACCAGAGATTGCTGACACGCTCGCGAAGCCATATGTTCCTCTAGCTTCAAGAAATATCACAAAGGAGAACGTATGGTATGTGAAGGAGAAGGGGAAAACCATTGAAGTAACTCCAAGTAGAAGAAGAAATCTTCAGCGACGCTTTGGAGAAGCTAAAAGAGTATTATAGGTTTATGAAGCAGGCCTGCTCAATGAAGAAGAACTGGTGTGTTCTCCAGAAGCATTGCAAAGGCGAATGAATGCCCTTGCAGTAAATCCCTTAGTGGTTTTCGGGAAAAAGTCTCGCGAGCCCAAAGTGAGAGCACAACGACCAAACGTCTTTGACCGTAATCCAGAGTTATGGTCCAAGGACAAACAGCCCGAACCTATTCATGAGGATCATCGTGAAGTCATGAAACGAAGGGCAGTGAGAAGGCGTCTCCTTTTTGATGATGAAGCGATGGAAACAATGGGGCTACATACATCTCCAAAGGAAGGGAAACTTAATCCAAAGAAAAATACTCCAAGTGAGACCAAGGTCCTGCAATGGAGACCGAGACCTTTAATTGTAGAAGAACAAAAGAAGGTCCGACAATCGGTTTCCCATCCCAAGGAGCAAGATTCAGCACTACTCATGCCGGCAGCCATAGATCCTATACCTGAGGACCAGTTGCAACAGGTTGCTTCTCTCGAGGTCACTACAACTCTGAATTCTGAGGAACAACAGGCTGAGGGCAACGACTGTGAAGATAATGAGCAGTTGCTGGATTACGGTAAAGGTGAAGATGAAGAAGCTGAAGAATATGTCGAGGAAGTGGACACCACTGTTAACATGGTGTTTATTCTGTCCTCCAAATATGCTTTACCTCCACCAGTATCAATGGATAAATCAATCACGAGCGGAAGTGTTAATAACTTGGTAGTGCCAGAAGATGAACCAATATTAAAAGATAATTTAGCACTCGCCAAGACACCAAAGACTGATTCATCATCATCAAAGGAACAGATGATGTTCGCCAAGCCTACTGTAGACATGACCATGCACATGCGGCCGTTATATGTAACAGGAAATATCCAGGTAATTCAAGTCAACAAACTCTTAGTGGACTCAGGGGCAGCAGTGAATATCATCACAGTCAAAGCAATGGCCTTATTAGGCGTTCCCAAATCTGCTATCTAAGAGACCACACTAAACGTTAGAAATTTTCAGGGTAGCATTTCCAAGACTTTGGGTATTGTCTTTTTGCAGGTACACATCGGTTCAGCCACCGGTACGTATACATTCTTTGTAGCAGAATGCACAGCTTCATACAGTGCAATTCTGGGGCGTCACTGAATCCACAGGATCTATTGTGTACCGTCGTCCCTCCATCAGCAGATGTTACTCTGGAATATGGAGTCTGGTGAAGCAGAAATTATTGATGCTGATCCTCGTCCGTATTTTGTTTATGCTAACTCGTTAGAAGCCAGCTATTACCACAGTGACCTTAGGCCATTAGAGGTATGTGGCGTTGATAACAAAGGCCGCCCAGTTGGTGTTACGGCCTCTGAACTAGATCAGTGGGGTATAATTCAAGTAAATCAAGATAGTAGCAAACCCTACACCATTGAGCTACCATCCAAACGTTCTCAATGATCGGGTCTCTATCAAGCATAGAGACCGAGGCTTGTTACTCTTTACACGAGCGCCTTCACAATTTTCTGTTGGAGAGTTAAGCCTATGAGAAGGTTCCAATGATTGCAGCATTGGAATATGTGGATGAAGATGTATTACATGACTTGGAAGAGGAGGAAAAAATCAAATTAGCTCCAGCAACTTTGGATGATTTACCACCTAAAGTTAAAGATCCTATTAAAAAAATCAATCTTGGGACAAATGAAGAGCCAATCTCTGTGGCCATTAGTACCTTTCTCGAGCCTGAAGAACGACTGAAGCTCATTGAGTTGATACGAGAATACGCTGATTGTTTTGCAAAAAAGTATGACGACATGCCAGGACTGTCACCAGATTTGGTTTGTCACAGCTTACCCATCATAGAGGGAAAAAAGCCCGTGAAACAAGAGATGCGTCGAATGAACACAGAAACAACAATTCTGGTCAAGGAAGATGTCGAGAAAATGCTCAAGTCAGGGATCATACGAGTAACCAAGTATAATGAGTGGCTATCCAACGTAGTCCCAGTCAAGAAAAAGAATGGAAAAATGCGAGTGTGTGTTGACTATTGAGACTTGAACAATGCAACTCCAAAAAAATGCATACCCAATGCCAGTAGTGGATTTGTTGGTGGACTCAGTGGCTCGTCATGAAATGTTAACATTCATGGATGGAACTGCTGGTTACTATCAAATCCTAGTGGCAGAATCAGATAGACATAAAACTGCGTTTTGGTGCCCAGGATTTGCAGGAGTATTTGAGTACGTGGACATGCCATTTGGACTCAAGAATGCAGGAGAAACCTACCAACGAGAAATGAACTTAATCTTCCATGATCTTATTGGTAAGACTATGGAAGTCTATATAGATGATGTGGTAGTTAAAACGAAGTGCAGAAGTGATCATATTGAAGACTTGCGGCAAGTGTTTCTTAGAATGAGGCAACATCAACTGAAGATGAATTAGCCAAATATGTATTTAGAGTACAAGCAGGAGACTTCCTGGGATTTTTGGTTCATCAGCGTGGAATTGAGATACCGGACAACAAGAAACATGCGGTTCTTAGTGCAATCCCACCAAAGAGTAAGAAGGAGCTACAACGCTTATTAGGAAAGATCAATTTCTTACGACGGTTCATTGCCAATGCTGCTGGGAAAACACAACCATTCTCAACGTTGCTCAAGCTTCAGAACCAGAAAGACTTTGTATGCGAGCCTGTCCATCAAGAGGCGTTTGAGACCATCAAAGCATATCTAACGAACCCGCCAGTCTTGGTTCCTCCAAGGCCAGGGGTTCCTCTTAAGCTGTATATATCAGCTACAAACCTTTCTATTAGGAGTTTATTGGCTCATGATGACACATCAGGAATTGAACGTGTTATTTTCTATCTCAGTCATACCTTGAACGAGTGTGAAATGAGATACTCTCCAATGGAAAGATTGTGCCTGGCTTTGTATTTTTCAGGGTGCAAACTGAGGCACTACATGCTTTCCTTCACCACGTGCGTTATAGCATAAACAGATTTGGTGAAGTATATGCTTTCCAGACCCATTGTCCGGGGACGGAATAGAAAGTGGATTTTGGCTTTGTCAGAATTCTCTTTGCAGTACATTCCCTAGAAGGCGGTTAAAGGCCAAGCAGTGGTCGACTTTCTGGCCCATCATTGAAGGATGTTTACGAGGGGCCATAACTGGAACTCACTCGTATTGATTTGGCCTCTTGGTGTTTATACTTTGATGGGTCAAGTATGAGTACTATGGCAGGGGCAGGAGTTGATTTAGTTTCTCCACGCGACCAAACTTTTTCTTATTCTTTTAGGTTGGGCTTCAGATGCACAAATAACCAAGCAGAGTATGAAGCTTTGATCATTGGATTGGAACTTCTATTAGATATGGAGATCATGGATGTGCATGTATTTGGAGACTCCCAACTCGTGATCCGACAACTTGAAACCAAGTATAAGGCTGGATCAATACTAGAACCATATGCTAAGCGAGCCTGTGATTTACTCAAGTTATTTACTGAGGTGGAGTTGAGCTACATCCCTCGCGAGAGGAATTATGCAGCAAACGAGTTGGCTCAACTAGCAACAGGGGTGAGCTTGCAAGATGGAGTACGTGAACGCATATTAAAGGTTGAACGAAGGACCCTTCCATCTTTCTTTGCTCACCAAGAAGATAAAAATGAGTGGTACGTTGCTACACTTGATCACATTGATGTGGATTGGAGACAGGATATTATTTCCTACCTCCAGAATCCTAATAATTCGGTAGAGAAGCGGATTCGTGTTTTAGCTCCTAACTATGTACTCAAAGATGATGAGTTGTATAGAAGAGGAGAGGAAGGCATACTCTTACGTTGTGTCTTTGGACGTGAAGCTAAGCGATTAATGAGGGAAGTCCATCTTGGGATAGCAGGGGCACATCAGGCTGGTCCTAAGATGAGATGGTTAATAAGAAGACATGGCTTTTATTGGCCAGGAATGCTCAGAGATTACATCACGTTCGCTAAAGGTTGTGAAGAATGCCAAAAACATGGTCCAATTAGCCATATGCCCCAAATACCATTACAACCTATAATCAAGCCTTGGCCAGCTCGAGGATGGGCTTTGGATTTAATTGGAATGATTCATCCTCATTCATCTGAGGGGCACAAATTTATCATAGTGGCTACTGATTTCTTCACAAAATGGGTTGAAGCTCGACCTCTTAGGGTATCATCAGCAAAGGCCATCCGCCAGTTTTTATTTGAAGATATCATTTGTAGGTTTGGCATTCCTCAGAGTTTTGTTTCAGACCGTGGGGCAGCATTCATGTCTGGAGATGTAGACGAGCTTATGAAGGATTTTGGAATACATTTTCTACACTCTTCTCCATACTATGCCCAATCCAATGGTCAAGCTGAAGCAAGCAATAAAATCATTATCCATATTCTTAAACGGATGCTTGCGAGCAATGCCAGATTGTGGCATGAAGAATTATTTAATACCCTGTGGGGTTATAGAACAAGTAAAAAGACACCCACATGTACCACTCCTTATGCATTAATGTTCGGCCATGATGCGGTCTTGCCTTTAGAAATCAACGTTCAATCTTTACGGGTGATGGAACAACATAGCCTGATCGGTGAAGATTATGTACAAGCAATGTGGCAAGAGCATGAAGACTTGGATGAGAAGAGAATACAATCTTATGATAGTTTATGTGCTGAAAAACGAAAGGTGGCTCGTGCCTACAACCGATGTACTAGGGGCATGAGTTTTGCAGAAGGAGAACTAGTCTGACAAGTCATTTTGCCTATTAGCGAGAAGTCTGAAGGACGAGAAAAATGGTCAGAAAAATGGGAAGGACCATACATCGTCGATCGACTTTTGGGTAAAGGAGCAGTTCGTTTACAAGATCGAGATGGCACCATTCATGCTAATCCTATAAATGGTCGTTTCCTTAAGAAGTTCATACAACCAGTCTGGGAGTATGAAGATCCTCCAACTGTGGCTTGATCCAGTTTATTCATGCTCATTTCATTTCACTCGCATGAGTAAACTGCAGGGGCAACACACATGGATTATGTACATGATAATAGCCTATACTTGGGGCTGAATCTTTAGTTAGGACCTATATTTCAGGCCAAATTTAAAATTTAAAATTTAATTCTTGTATTTCTTCTAAGTCAAGAGAGTCCATGTTAGCCAGCTACTATGGCCAAGGTTATGTACAAACTACATCTGAGTTTATCAATGTAAATTTATATAAGGAACTCTTTGCTTCAAACAAAAAATTTTACATTCATCATTTACAAGAATACAAAGGCTTTGCGGCCTCAAGCTCTGATACCATATGAGAAACAAACTACAAATCAGCAACATAACAGAAAGATAAAATATAGTTTGTTTTTCCAAATCCTTCAATAGTTGATAGCCAACCCTTGGATCGATGTATCAAATATGGATACATGGAAAAGAGAGATCGACCTCAAGCAGTGAGATGGAGAGGATTTGAAACGCCAAGGAAGCTAGTTCATCAGATCAGAAGACCCTTTACACTAGACTTGACGTTTGTTGCCTTTTTCCTCGGGTTGAAGTCCCTGTCTTTTCCCTTATGTGCAGCCATGTCCATAGGACCTGCAGCCTCCATGCATATAGATACGGAGTGGGTGCACAGGAGGAAGACGAGGGGTTTTCAACCTGGGGATTGTGGCTTTCCTTTCTTATGGAAGCACAAGTTGGGACAGCCAAGGCAACGCCTGGGGGTAGATATTGCTATCTAGTCCAGGTTTGGACGTGGATATTGCTATCTAAAGAACACGAACGGAAGGTTTTATCTGGAAGTTTCTTTGGGTTGGAGAACCAGAGCAAAAATACAAAAGGGGAGTTCATTCTCGCAAGGAAGTTTGGAAGTTTGTTCACAGTACAAGGAAGAGGAAACCTTTTATAGAAAGGAGTCACAGCGGTAAGGCTTCGCGAGAGTAATTACACCCGTTAATAGAGGACACGCGTCTAATTGGAATTGGGCCAAGTTACGGTTTATCTACCCCAAAGGAGAGCATGATGAATGAAAGATTTTTGGGGCAGGTAAAACGTATTTTGAAGATTTGATTGTTTGACGCGATACGGATTCCAAGCATGGAATTAAATTCCATTTAATGTTGAACAATCAGAGCAAGCGAGCGGTTGGAGCCTATAAATGAGGCTAGTTCCATTTGAACAAGTTTGAAAAGGCTTAATTCTGAGGCCTAGCCTTGCTATCGGGCCCAATTTACACTTTGTTTCCAAAATTTGGATTGGACAAATAAATACTTAAAGAGTTTTGGAACAAACAAAAGGGGGCTTAAAATGGAAAGCCCAATAGTGTCCCATCACGGATACCTTGGCATATTCAAGAGCCAGCCAGGCGTTTCTGAGTGTTTGTAGAGTGTCTGCAACTTCTTCTGTTGCTTCTTGCAATAGTTGTGTTTGGCTCTCTCCTTCACTCATGAGTTGGCACACAGTGGCTTGGTCTTTGGAGGTATCAGCAACCATTCTGTCTACTTCAGCTTCGAGGGTAACCACTTAAGCTTTAAGGATAGCTAGTCTAGCCTTTTTGGCTGCCAAAGCTTCTTCATGAGTAGACATGTCCTTCAGGACGACCTGGATTCGTTTTTTCTCTTCTTGAGCTTGGCGGACCAATGTTTCCACTACTTCTTGTTTTTGGTCTGACTCAAGTGTCAGGCATTGGTATGCTTCACTTTGGCTCAAGAGTTGGTATAATTTCTCCTCCAGGTCAGGAATATGTTGAGTAAGTCCTGTAGGGGCAATAGCCTTTAGTTCCCTGACCTGTTCGCAAACGTGTCGAATGTCTTGAGGAGAGTCCAGGTTGCCAGAGAGAATGTTCTGAAGGGCAATTTTGATTGCAGAAGGAGAGCTCAGTGTACTCAGTTTGCTATAAAGTTCTTGCAACTTTATTACTGCTTCTTGTGTTTTGAGTGCATGAGATGGAGCTCCTTGTGATAAAGACGGTGCAGTAGTCTCTTTGATTAAAGGTTCAGGGTCTTCATCATTAACGCATAGTGAACTAGTAGGCTGATCCATGGCGGCCATTACAGGAAGTTCAAAAGATTGGCCTGGCGAGCTCATGTGTTCCTTTGGACTTATTGCTGAAGCAGGAGTCATCTCATTGATGTCCAAAGGAACGTTTTTGGGCTAAAAATATTAACATAAGTTGTCAGAACCAGTTAAAAGATAATAAAGTACAGAACAAAGTAAGTAGATAAATTCTTACTTGGACGGGGAACAACAACTGTTTTTCTTCAATCGCTTGAAGCTTAGGCTCTAACGAGGAGGGAGTTGGGTCCTGTTGTTCTGGATTGACCTCAACCAATGACTGTGGTTTGGCGACTGAGAGCTCTGGCGAGAAGGAGATTTGTTGTTCTTGCTCTGAAATGACTTGGTCATTTGAGTACTTGTGCCCTCGCCAGAAGAGGAAGGAATGAAACAAGATTGGAATTCAATCTGCAAGCGCTGGAATAAAGTTATAATATCAACAGGCTTGTTCTTCTCTTCTTCTTCGAGCTCTTTTATGATGATCCCAGCCAGAAATTGGGCTATGAAGTCCTTACAGCACTCTTTGCCACTGTTGATGACTTCATGTCCTGTGTCGTGATCTTCAGCTCCATATATGATGCTGGAATAATCAAACTTCAAGATGAAAGCTTTACGGCATCCTTCAGAGAGCCTTTCCCCCAATGAGTCCACAATATAATAGTCTTCGTCTTCAGCTTTGAGGATGAAGAAATGATCATTCTAACTCACTATGTATACTTGAGGCTTGTGGCTCTTGCTGATTTTCTCCCACGACATATCAAAAGATGCAAGACCATTCAGGGCTGTAAACCTTTCTGGGTTGAAATACCCAATGAAGGAATCGTTAGATGAGAACTTCAATGGTCTGATGTCAGCCTTCGAAATAACCTCCAGATCAAAATGGTGATCTGAGTAAGAGCTTGTGAGGGCCTCATCCTTGCATAGTTCTTGCCACTCTGAGGAACCTTGAATAAGGAGGTCATCAAACTCAGAGACCATGGGCATGCTGTTAGGATTTGCACATAGCCAGTGTGCAATGGTGAAAACCAATGCTGAGCAGGCGCTTGCCCCGGAGGCTTTGTCACTCCTGTGATCAAAAGTGGCATGGAAGACTTGAGCTTGAAGCTTTGCTTGTTTGTCCCTGCTCGTGATCTCTTTAGCCAACCAGGTGCCACTTAGAGGCTCTTCGGGCCTGAGGTGGACCTTCTTGCGCTTCTGAGACTATCAAAAGGATGGGTTAGTTGCAGTTTAGTGACAAATGCATACAGTTCGTTCTGGGTGAATAAATTATATTACTTACCGATTTCCCAGAAGGATTGGATCTTTTCTTCTTAAATGATTGTAAGGCAACGGTCACGTCTGGCTCAAGGGCGTGCTGTTTTTAAGAAGAAAGGTAATCAGATACAATATAAGAACTTGCTGATACATGTGGCATTTTTTGAAGTAAGGAGTATACCTGTGGCCACGGGTAGTACTTATGTTCTTATAAGACTTCCTAATAGCGGCTGAGTCTTCTTCATTCGAAAATCTTTTGCCAAAATCATAAAAGATAGTGGCAAAGCGTGCAATTGGCCCCTTGTGTCGTATGTCTTCCCAAAGTTGGGAGCGCCAGACTTGGTACAATTCAGTGATCGATTGGGAAATCACAAGTGGCTTCGTTATGTTGGGAAGTATTACTGTTGGGAAGCCAAAGTGTTCATTCTGCATATCTGCTGCTATGGGATGATTTGTTCCTCGCCAGAGAGTATACTTGTTCATAGAACAGGCGAGGGGCATATGAGCGTCTTGAGTAAGCCTGAGTTGTCTTAAGAAGTGGTTTGGGGCATAGAACTCATACCCGAGGCTTGCTGAATCTGGGACTGGCAGGTCCTTACAAGTGTGACACTGAAGGAAAAAGTTCCTCGCAAGAGCGCTTTGCTCTGGCGAGGGCATAAACCCACTCGCGAGGATGTCAGGATGGCGGCGATTCAGAATTACTTCAACTACTGCGGTTGGAAAGTCTTCTTGTATACAGAGGTAGTTGAAGCAGTTTAAGTAGGACCATACTCTAGTCCTAGTTGGTGTAGATACCAATGTTTGGCCCAACAGCTTCTGATCTTCAAAGACAGGAGGTGTTTTAGGGCAGAAAAAGGGAAAGTACATCCGCAACCAGAGCTCCACCATCTAGAGCGGTCCTGGTTGATTAAGGTCAAGCTTTGAAAGTGCGACTCGCCTCAGACCATAGTAGATGTAGGCGAGGACGGATTCAACCAAGCCCAATTGTTCATAGTTGAAGAGGCGTTCGACAAGGTTAGTCCAACATCTGTTGACCTTTGCAGAAGATGGACAAAAGATGTACTTCGATAGCCAGTATTCCAAAAAGGATATGCCTCCTTGGTCTGTGTCTTTCTCCTTCTGTGCAAAGTGTTTTATCCAGGAAGAGTAGGAGGAAGGACGATTGGGGGGGGGGGGGGGGGGGGCTTGAACTGGTGTCCCGTTGTGTTGGTTGAGCGACCAGGAGTTTTCAAACGCAGGAATTCCAAAGATGGTGTACAAGTCAAGAATTGTAATGCTCACATCACCACGGAAGCAGTTGGCGGTGCAATCCCAAAAGCACATGGCTGTGGCAAACGGTGCTCTGTTGCCACCAGTTAGGAGAGAAAAGCACAAGTCGATGAGTTGAGTGATTCCAACTATTTCCCACCGGTTGATATCTTGTTCGTGACAGCACCGGTACCAAGCGAGATCCTCTACGTTTGGGTGCGGCTATCTCCCAATTAGACAAAAGGTATCTTTACTAGTCCATTCCTTTGGGTCTGCTCTGGGGTTTTCTTGGACTATTAGGGATGAATTACAGATGGGATGACGGAGGATATTGAAAAGCTCTGGATTGATTGGAACATCCAAAAAGGGACCAAGCAGGCCAGTGCCTTTGTTTGGGTCTATTGTTAAAGAGACAATTGCTTCTGGGTTCTGTCGTCCGGCAACAGCCTTGAGGTGTCTCGAAAATTTCTCGACATTACGATCTAAGTGAGGGATGGAGATGTCTTTACGTAGAGGCATTGTCTAGATTGGAAAGGATGAACGGCGGTGAGAATGAAAGGTCTTAGCTTTTGACTAAGGAGGTTAAAAGTGCAGGATCAAGGCAAGTGAGAAGGTCTCGTTGGGGAATGAGATTTTGGTTATGTGGATTTATGCTTTTATATTACGTCAGTCGAGTGATGCAACTTTTTAGAGGAGTTGTGTGACGTGGCACTTGGGTGTTATGTTGCCGTTTGGTGAAAGGACCCAACCCCGATTTAGCACCCTAAACCGGAATCGAACCCCTTCGAAAACATGAACCAACAAAAACTTTTCGAAATTTGGGCAGAGATTCGTTACTAGCGTGGAATTACCAATACCTGCACGCGGAAAATACACTCCATCCTATGCCACAAAAAGCAAACCGTGGGCACCAATCCCATCCGGATTTCTCAATATCTCAATAGTAAAGTAAACAATACATATAATAGTACTTTACTGAAATCCGGTGTGAAAATCGTATAACATATTCAACAGAAACTCAGAGCGACCTCTAATACATAATCATATAAGTATACCACAGTAGGTAGAACAATGAACCTACTGGAAGCAACAAGGTAGCTTGAGTACTATGCCTCCGACCACGACGTGCGACACCAGAGCCTGAACTGCAAACTGGGCACGGAAACCGAAAAGCCCAGGTGAAAGACAATAAACACGTTAGAGTGAGTGGACGAAAATAAATGTCTTTCACCAAGTAATATACGTTATAAAAACATATGCGAGTCGAAATATAAATAAATCAAATAGTATACGAGGAGATGCTGACTCCAACTCGTAAATAGAGCATGCAAGGAAAATCTCACGGGGTCACTCGTGGACACATCCGTGCTAGTACAGTCAGAATCACAGAGTCCCTGACTTCCACGTGATCCATAGCCAGAAAGGCCTCGGTTCCAGGGTACTGCCCCTCGCCGGTCAGGTAGGGGTACTGCCCCTCCTGGTGGCCTACCATCGGGGATCAGCCGAGAGGCAAGTGTATCGATACAACAATGTAACTGAGACTGTACTCTGTGTAAACCAAATCATAAACAGTTCGATGCAAATGCATGAAACAACATATAAATGTATGTATACTCGTATACGTATATTCGTATAAGTATAATCGTATAATCGTAACACATGCTTATATAATCCGAAATCTCATATGCATGCTCAAGTTCATAAAACGTATATCAAGACTCGCAAATAATCCGTGAAAAGAAATGTCCACCCACAGACTGGCGTAACGCGTATCGCGTTAACCCGTGATTCGGCGGAATGCCCCTCGCCAAACGAATGATCACGAACCCTGAATATACACAATGTCCAATATTCAAAATCATAATCCGACAATACAAATCAAACCACGAGAAACCACCGTTCTCGGAAACAGATAATTCAAAGTCGACGAATCGTCGAAAATCCGTATATACCACTTCAATACCTCGCTTTACGTTCGGACGCTCAACTCGAAAAACGAACCTCCCCACTGCGATCGGGGGGCGATTTCGAGTCAAATGACATGCGACTTGTCGAAAGTCAAAAAGTCAACCCTGACCGTTGACCGCCGTCCACGGCGGCGCCACTGTTGACCGGAGAATTTCACGGCGGGACAACCTCTATTCCACTCAAAATCTTGCACTGAGCAACTTTCATAACTGCACCGAAGTCCAATTCTCACTCTAACATGGTCAATTTCATGAAAAACCGAATGAATACACAAATTTTTAATCAAGAATTCTCCTTACACACATCAAATTGAATCTCCAAACTTATAGGGAAGCATCTATGGGATGAGAGCTACAAAGCCCAACCAAAAATTCAGCTCGAATCGGTCCAATTTGAACAACCCGAATTCATCAAATTACCTTGAATTTTGGCCGGATTTTGCTCCTCCTCCGGCGAGCCTCGCCGCTCATGGTGGCCGGAAATGGGTTCGTGACATCAAGGTGAAGAGAATAAGACCCTTCCCACGCCGTGGGATGGCCGGACAAGGCCTCGCCGCCGGCGAGCCGTGGAGGTGTCGCCACCGTCGCGTACCACTCGGTTAAACCGAGTTGACCGGGTCAAAGTCAGTAAATGCCATGTGTTGACTTGCCATAAATGGAAACTTCACTATTTATAGCTTTCCCAATTAGGAAACTTCATGTTTATCCAATTCAACGAACTTCAAACGCGCGTAACTTTCTCGTCGTATATCCGATTCCAATAATTCTTGCGGCCACGAACTCGACTCGACATACTCTTCAATAATCACCCGAAGTCAAACACAACGGCCAATCGGCTAAAAATTCAACTGTTCCGATCAACATATAATTAAATCAACCAAACAATCAACAATCGGAAAAATTCGCAACTAATTCCTCGTAACTCCAAATCATGCTCCGGAAGTTCCCACAAACTCGAAATTAAATTCTGAACAACTTCCGTGAAGAAGCCGAAACCAAATTCTCGTCCGGTAATTTAGTCGTTAAGTAGCCCACCATTTAAATCCGAACTTTAAATATTCATAACTAATTCCTCGGTCGTCCAAATAACGATCCGGAACCGCCCATGAACTCGAAACCACACGTACAACGACTCTCGAGAAGAGACTCAGCTCCAATTCTCGGCCAATAATTTAGTCGTTAACGAGTTCGGCGATTCAAACAGCTATCATAAACCTGCGACTACGCAGTAACTCCTGTACATAGCTGATCATACTGGTGATTCTGGTCCGGGTCGTCACATTTGGTTTAACAACGCGTCAGTAGAGTAATATTCAAGTCTTTTTGCTTGCATAGGTAATTCAAGTTCAAGACTTGAGGGGCAATGTTTGGGCCTGAAATAAATATTTCATATTGGGCTTGAATGGCTGAAGTCTTGGCGAGCGGCCCATTATTTTATTAGAGCTTGGCGAGCAGCCAAGTGTGAGAGATAGAGTTCGATTAGAACTGTAATTCATGAATTAGTTGATTCCATGCGGCTTGGATGTCTATCATACCTTTTCTGTTTCAGATAGGTTTCTTTAATAGAAGAGTTGTGATAACATTAGAGTTCTATAAGGATTGAAACCCGTATGCTGGTATCGAAGTTATATTGAGATTCAAAGAGCAGAAGAAGTTCAAAGTAATTGAAAGACAACTACTGAGTATTATATAAAGAAAATAAGAGCTTTGTGGAAGAGGTCCCCAATCAAACAATACATTTGCTATACGCAAGTACACCTAGACAGACATCTCGTCAAGAGATTCTATTTTCTTTGCAACCAGCAGATCAAAGTGCTTGTCACCTATCGAGTGAGAGTATTGAGATCAGAAGGAAACAATTGCGACTGGATGATTGAAGGGCTTGTCACCTATCGAATGAGAGTTTGGATATCCAAAGGAAGCAGTGTTCTCAACACATCGTTAGAGAGATTTCTCTGGTTTGCACTGATAAGGGAGTGTGAGGTATCAATTTCGAAGGCTCTGCGAGAAACACATATCAAAAGTCCTAGGTTACTAGGCGAGAAAGACCTATTCAGACAGGGTTGGTGCTCTCCTTGTCTTAATCGCTTATCAAGAAGTCAGGCAGCTTTACATTCTATATTCCGTTGAAGAACGGTGGCACGCCAGCATACGAAGCACATACAGGATAAACCGATACCTGCGGTCAAACTATCCGAAGCCAATAAAAGAGACTGCTTCGCGGAAGAATCTCTCCGCGGGAGATATTTTTGCAAATAACATAAGCATTTGTAGCTCTACAGTTTACACATACAAGAACAAAAACCAAATAACATGGCTATAAGTGCATTTCCAATGGAGAGTCCTATATCTTATTTTTCTAGTTTTGTCTCCAATTCAGCTTCTCCAATGGTGTGTTTTGGGGATCTAAAACCTAGCCCAACTAGCTTGAAATCTTAAATGAATTTCTAAACTAGATCTTCAAATAAGACCCGATCTATAAATTGAAAGGGAGAGCATGTGGGGCCAAGCCAGCAGAAGGAGAGAGGGAAGGAGAGAAGATGACGCACCGTAGAAGAAAGAGATGAGCCATGCTCGAGCTGGAGGAGAGAGGGAAAGCGGAGCACGCACGACGCGCTAGACCGAGGAGGCGAGTAGCAGACAGCGGCTGCAGAGTGGGACCCGCCCCACGTGATGCTGCTTCAGCCCGTTGGAGCACCAACGGTCGAAATGAAATGGACGGCCCGATTTGATTCCATCTTGAAATCAACGACCAGATTTCAATCTCAGTTAAATCTATTTTTTTTTTAATTTCTGATTCTGATCCAACCGCAAAGAATATATACTGAAATCGACCAAACGGTTATTATTCGATCCAACTCCCATTTTTCAGAAAACAGTCAGAAAAAAATTTAATTATTTTTTGAGAATATTAATCAGTCCGTTGGAACAGTAAATTCTAATTTTTTCTATAAATATTTTCATTCATTTCACACCATTTCTTACATTCTCTCACACCATTTCTTACATCCTCTCAAAATTTCCTTTCTCCTCTTTTCTTATAGCAAATTCAGTTTTTTTGTTCAACACCATGGGTCCAAAGAGAGCTTCACCAAAACCTAGGGCACCACGATTGGAAAATTAGAAAGAGGCGGAAGATAGAGCTTTGTGCGTGGCCGTGTTGAATATTGGTGGAGATGCCGCCGTCGGCACTAATCAATCCGGTGGAACCTTGTAGGATCGTATATATGAGCATTTTGAAAGTATCAACCCAACCAACGCACCTACACGAACCCAAACAAGTGTCGAATCTCGATGGAAGAAGATCAATCCCGCAAGTATCAGATGGAGCCAAGCAATGCATAAAGCCCTCAAAAATCATGTGAGTGGCGAAAATGATCAAGATGACGTAAGTATTTTTATTTGTCACTTAAAATATAGTAATAATTCATGATATTAAATTAAATAATCACTACTATGTTTGTTGTTAAGGAATGCAAAGGGGTACTACTTCGATGATTCCCATGGAGAGCATTTCGCATATTTGCATTGTTGGGATATCTTGAAGGATGAGGATATTAGAAATTTTCATGTCCGCCAACAATGGATGAGGATATTAGAAATTGTGAGACTCCTACCAAGTTGGATGATAACAATTTGCCCGGAGATGAAGCAACTCCAAGCGTGGCATCTAAAGCTAGGCAAGAGCACTCAATGAGACAAAAAGTGGCCAAGGCGGCAAAAAAGAAAGTTAATCAAGAGTTAACATTGAGTATTCATGCTCAAATGAAAAGGCTTGCCGATCAAAATGATCGAGAGTTTGCACGAAGGGAACAACTTACGCATGAGGCAATGCCGGCTCAACAAAATGAGGAAGATGCTTGCACAATGGCGGTGGATCCAAGTATATATTCACCATGTAAAAGAGAATATTGGGAGAGGAAACAAAGAAAGATACTTGAGCGAGAGCAATTGGAGGCACCCGCATCTACACCTCAAGCATCTACACCTCCTTATGGCGGATCAAGTTTTTCCCCCTATCTTCCGCTCAATCAAACGACGTGGATGCAAAATGATGATCAAGAGTGATTAGTTTATTTTATCTTGTCTATTGCTTAATTTATATTGTTGCTTTAAATTAATTTTAAATAATTATGTATGAAGTATATTTTTATATGGTCTTATAAATTAATTGGTATTGTTATTTTAAATTAATTTTTAACTAATTATGTATATAATGCATACAACACACATGTAAATATAAAATCCGAGTAACAAAACACAAAGTTAAATGCATTCAAGTACACAAAATATTACATGCACACACACAAAATTAAAAACATACAACCACACATAAATTAAAAATACACAACCACACACAAATTAAATGCAAAGAACAACATGATGGCAAACTATGCCATTTATTGACACATGCTATAGTAAGAAATTAGCCACTGTTGCGCTCTTGCGACTTCTTTAAAACCCAACCGTGTTGAACTAAATCCGATCTTAGTTCCCTACATATCACTGGACACTGAGTCCTCTTGTAATGATCACGTATAAATGCATGCATTAGTTGGGGATTACGATGCACCTCATCATCATAAGCCGGTTTATCATATATATTAGCTTTTCTTGGACGCATTAGGATGTCGTCAATGTCAAAATCATATTGTTCATCTTCGGCGCGCTCATCCTCTACAATCATGTTGTGCAAAATAATGCACGTCATCATGATGTATTGGAGCCTCTCCCTACTCCATAAACGAGCTGGACCCCTCACAATTGCAAAATGCGCTTGGAGGATACCAAATGCTCTCTCCACGTCTTTTCTGAATACCTCTTGCATCCTTGTAAAGTATCTTGTCTCCGGAGTGGTAGAATTTTTTATTGCTTTCACAAGAGTTTCCCAATTAGGGTAGATGTCGTCCACCAAATAATAACCTTGATGGTACATAATGTTGGATACCTTGAAAGTCACTTGAGGAGTTTCACCTCTGCACACCTCGTCGAACAATGGTAACATTCCCAGGACGTTGAGATTGTTGAGAGAACTTGGAAGTCTAAAATATGCATGCCAAATCCAAGTATCATACGAAGCCACCGCCTCTAAGATAATTGTAGGTTTTCCTTTGTGGCCTTGGAACTGCCCGGCATGAGCAGCCGGACAATTTTTCCACTGCCAATGCATATAATCAAGACTACCCAACATACCTGAAAATTCTCGTTCTGTAGCTTTGTTCGTCAATCTCTGCAGATCTGCCTTTGTTGGTGTGCAGAGATAGTCTTTGCGGTACACAGCCCATATCGCTTTTGTGAAATGATCCAACACTTCAAGAGCAGTGGATTCGGCAATATCAAGGAACTCATCGGTCAAGTCAGTTGGTAGACCGTATGCGAGCATCGTCATAGCGCATGTTAACTTCTGTTCGGTGGAGAGGCCAAGCCTGCCGGTGGCATCCATCTTCTGTACAAAGTACGGGTCGTGGTTGGCCACGCTACACATCATTTTTTCAAAGAGAGAAGGTGACATACGGAAGCGCCTTCGAAAAGTGTCGCCGTCAAACCTACATGGTTTAGTGAAGTATAGATATTTTAAGCGTTGATCCATCATCTCATGCTCCCTTAATATGTACTTCCGCCCTTCTGAAGAACCACCTCATTGGCCTTTGGCTTCATCTTCTTCCATCATCTCCACTTGGTGGGCTGCCGTGGACATCAAGAGAGCTTGATTGCCTTCTCGGAACATCTTCGGCTTCCTCTTTCTTCAATAGTTTCCACAACCTATTCATGACGGAAAACAAAACTAAAGGTATGAAAACAATTACTAAGAAACCACAATTTTTTTTGTGGGGGGAGGAGTGTTTGTGAATTGGTGAGAGATGAATGAGTGAATGCTCCAGTTTTATAGAAGATCAACATGATCTTCGAAAAGCTTCACCTTTACACGTGACAGATAACGTAATCTCGTCAACTAATTAGACGTTGACACGTGTTGCACAAAATCTAGTTCGATATCTTGATAAGTTAAGTGGCAGATAGCGTAATCTCGTCCGATATTTTGATACTTTACACGTGCTAGATAACGTAATCTCACAAACTCGGATATCTATACAATGCATAAGTGAAACGACCGACGAGAATATGCAAGGTGTGGAACCTCACAGGGCCTCATAATTTGAGAGTCCCAAAGTTTTCTGTCCCTTCATTTTATATATGTGTATATATATTAAAATAAATTGGATGTAAAAAAATTAAAGTAAGTCAACTAGGTCCCTGATTTTCTAATCTCATCATCTTCCACTCTTCCCCTCTTTCTTTTCCGCTCAGCCTCAAGTCCCCAGCTTTACAATTCTCTACTCCCATTTTGACGACTCTCTTACTCTCTCCTAGCCTAATTATAATCGGTTTCACTTATTGGTATAATTTGCTCTAATTAGTGTTCAATTTTACCCTCTTTTTTTTTTCATTTGTAGAATAATGGTTTCTAGT
Organism: Geum urbanum; assembly: GCA_946800695.1. NCBI lineage: Eukaryota > Viridiplantae > Streptophyta > Magnoliopsida > Rosales > Rosaceae > Geum > Geum urbanum. Next base: position 49,287,819 of record OX327001.1, on the reverse strand, counting down.
GATTTGATATTTAATTTCATGGGGCAAGAAATAAGTAAGCTCACAAAGGCTTGGACAATTGGTTATGATTTGTTATATCAGTAAAGATTTGGCCTCTTTTATTATGTTTAGTGAAGTGTCATTATTTGAAGTTTAGTAGATTCCTTAGTTTAGTTGCTATATTCTGGAATCGATCACAAGGAATTAAGTATTTTAAGTATTGATCATTGGTTTTGTCTGGGTTTGTTGTGATTTTTCATTTTTAAAATTTGCTGAATCAAGGGCCGCTTTTAACTTTTTGTACAGGGCCGCTGAAAAGTTTGAGCCGGCCTAGTTATCAAGTTACCAATACTACAGTATCCACATGAAGTAATCCCACGTCATCACTTGACCACAGAGTATTGCAATAGTGATAGAGCTTATGGACCAGTTTTTCCGGTACTGTTGAAGTGAACATGGTTAAGGGTCAACTAGTTTTTTTGTGTGTGAGTAAATGGGAGCACCTGTCAAAGGGGTGGGAGGTTGTTTTTGTGCTTGGTTCACGCTGAATCCGGTTGACATAAAAATCATTCTATTTTTTCGTTGAGAAAAAGATGTAATTTCCTAAATTTATTTTATTTCAGTTTCTTTCTATTAAGTAATAACACATTTCATGCATTTCAAAGTGTTTTTTTAATGGTGCATCTTCCTCAATTTGGAACATGACGAAGGCTTTGCTAGGATTTGGGAGCCGCCATTATGGCTATCACTCCAACACTATGCACTTCCTTTGATCGTACCAGTCAACAACTCCTCCACCGGCGGCGAGAATCACTACACCTTTGGGTGTGATTTTTCCTTCCCCCAAATTCTCTCGGGGTTTCCATCCGGAGTGGTTTGCCCTTGATCCTCCAAGATATTCATTTTTGCCGATGCCGACAGCGTTGTGGTTTGCTGGTGATAGGTTCGAGTTTCCTCCTCAGCCAGAACAGGCGGAGGGTTATGGGATGGTGTTCGGGGCAGGTTTAGCGCCCGTTGGGATTGTGTTTGTTCCTTGGAATAAATTTGATATTGTTCATGTTGGTGAAGAAGACGAAATGGAGTCCAAGCATGTGGTTCCTGTGCATGCAACCATAGAGCCAACCATGGCAGACAGCGATGTGGAGATCTTGGAGGACCAGGAGGTGATGGAGGTAGAGGAGCCACTGAATATTGCACCATCAATAACAGTGAGCGGTGCCATTGAGGGCACAAAGTGATCATGCCCAATCTGGGTTCTGGACACGCCTCGACATGCTTTTACTATGGTCACATTGTTTCTTGCACGCTTCATCTTAAGGGTTGCATTTCGATCTAGGTACTATTAGATCCCATATGTTTTTTAGAAATGTTGGCAATGGCAGAGCCATAAATTTTGTCTAGGTGGGGCGAAAATTTTCATTCAAAAATATAACAATTAATCTAACTACCTAACATGTATTTACACATCAAATAACATATATTTACTAGTTTATATCTAACTTGAATCCAATGCATCACAAAATGTTAGATATATATCCTCTAACGTACTACAATTTACCATCGTTATCGAAAAAATATAAAAAAATATCTGAAGTTACAATATCAAACCAAGTCAAAATTCAATTATACGAGTAAAATCAACTAATAAAAGTAAAAATCAAATTTGAAAATTTTGGAAATTTGAATGATCATGATGAAAATTATGATATAAGGAGATCGTGCTAGTGAGCGAGATGTGCATACAGAGATTGAGAGCTGTGATAGAGATGTGTACAGAGAAGAACATTAAGTCGATCGAGCACAGTGCACAGGAAGAGGGAGTAGGGAGAATGAGAGGTGATTTTTGATTTTGTTTTGTTTGAATTGGGTGAAAGATTAGATATTTAAATTTACATGTAAATTCATAGATAGTATACACATGAAAAAAATTTCACCCTAAAATTTCAGGTGGGACATTTGTCCTACTTGGCCTACATCTCCCTCCGCCAGTGAGGGTTGGTACTCTCCACGTAGTACCTATTCGGATAATTCTATGTATAATATAACTAATGTGACCAGCCTCCTAATTAAAAAAAAGAGTGTTTTTAATGGATAATTACATTTCTAAGTGTTTGCATGGGTGAGAGCTGTCTTCTTTTAGGCAAAACGACGGTCTAGGTTTGCAAAAATCAAATAAAAAAGAGCAAACCATCTTGTACCTATTCCGAAGTTGAGAATCTTCACTAAAGGAGAATTAATTAGTTTACCGATTGGAAATGTAGATTGAGCACTGCTCTTAAGCTAGTCGAGCAGGGGTGGCCAGGTGGGATAGTCTGGTGACTCTGGTCCACAATAATCAATAGAAACTAGAAAGGGACAGCCTCCACGTCTCAACTTGTAAATTTGTAATTGGTCATTTGCACCAATTGCACTAGTTTTCCCGCTGCCTTTTTGTTTCGCAAGGCCACACAAGGAGCCCTATAACCATACAAAGACTCGCTTACGGCGATTCTAAACCCTAGACACAGAGACTCGCTCCAATCGGAAACTGAACCATCGCGTTATCAATGGGCCGGCGGCGTCGCAAGATCCACATGATTTGTCCAGAGACTCTGATACTGTGGCGGCTGGAAGCCATCGATCTTCTAGAGTCAGCTCGGGTGTGCCCGACATGGCGTAGAATCTGCCAAACCCTTAAGTTGTGGCAAACCATCCACATGATTTGTCCAGAGAATTCAAACAAGTACGACGGCAGGATCATGGAAGCCATGTGCGGCCGTGCCATGGTTCTTGCCTCTGGCAACCTCGTCGATGTCAGTATCCAGAACTTCGGCACTGATCGGCTTCTGAAGCACATGACTCGTAGTTCGAGGGGGATCTGAAGCCTCAGTATTGTGTATTCAACAACTGAGATTACACCCGAGAGACTTATTCAAGTGGCTTCGAAGCTTCCGCTGTTGGAGGATCTTGAACTTTCGTACTGCAGAGAAATAGATGATTCGACCGAGGTTGGGTCACCTCGAACTTCATTCTACAACTTGAGACAACCTCTTGAAGTGATCGGCCGTGCTTGCCCTCTTTTAAAAACATTGAGATTGAACAAGCACGTTTTACCGAGCGAAACCTATGGCAATGGTGAGGTATTTGCAATAGCAGAAACAATGCCTGGATTACAGACTCTGGAGCTCTTCGGAAATAAGTTGCTAGCCCATGCACTGCAAGCCGTTGTGGAAGGTTGTCCGCGTGTTGCCTTTGTGGAGGGCTTCCGTTTTGGGAAGATTTGAGAAAACGACGTATATGAAAAATTACAAAATTGCAGCTTCCCCGTGATTCTTCAAAGGACTATAGACATATCACCTCAAAAACGTGTCGGGGACACTAGAGCCATCGCGCCAAGGCCTATGATCCGTTGGAGAGTTTAATCTTAAAATGTGTAGGAACATCTCCATTTGGGATTCGTGAATGAAATTGAAACTTTATTTCAATTTCACTCTTTTCCCCTTTGCAATTCACTTCTGTGCTTATTGATTTGCGTCGGCGCAAAGCAGCCGGAGTCTGTTGTCACTGTACTATCATAGTTATTATTTTTTTGGGATTGTACTATCATAGTTATTATTTTTTTGGGATTGTACTATCATAGTTTAGATTTTTAGCTTGTCCAAGAAAAAGTCCAGTTAAAAAAATTAACAATCTGAACTGTTTACAAAAGGGAAATCTAGGAGGACAAACCTAAACCATCAAAACTTCTATTGAATGGATCAGTGAAGGTATCTTCTATCATCCATTGTCATGCATCCAGATCCGACTTGCAACCTCTCTGAGTTCACAATGTCATATTGGCAAAATCTATGCAAAGAAAAGCTAAATCTTAGATGATTTGAAGCAACGAATTTAGTATTCAAAATTTCAAATCATGAAACCGCAAAGAACTTAGATTCATGTTTATAGCATGAGAGAGAGAGAGAGAGAGAGAGAGAGAGAGAGAGAGAGAGAGAGCAATTGAAAAATAAATAACAAAAAGGATAGAAGACAAAGTTTTACCTCTTGGGTTTTGCTAGGACGGAGGAGAAAATAAGTCCTGAAAGAACATGCCTAAATCCCCCTTGTGAACATCAAATGCCAACATTTTGTCCACTAACATCTGCATTTAATTTAACAATCATGTACAGCAGAATGTAACTGGCTGGTGCAGGTCTGTCGAATCTCCAAGTTTCATCAAATACAGGAGACTGAGTTGTTGGATTAGAACCTGGTATTGCTGATCCTGAGCTGATAAGTTCTTGCTGCACAAACGCTCAACATGCTGATTGTTTCCAATAGCTTCCAATACAAATGCTGCTCTCTTAATAACTTCCTCAGGGACACCTATGTATAAACGTAATTCTGAGACATTTTGCTTGAGAACTGAAAGTGCGTCACCAATAGTTCTTTAATACTAATGTAGAGCAGGGAAGGAATTATCCTCTTTTCACATGTGTGTTGTGTGTGCGATGAGGAAAATTCTTCCCCACACCCCCCTATTTTTCTTATTCTAGTAATCACTAGCATCAGTTTCAAGCTCCAAATACATACCAGCAAGAAAAGCACAATGCAAACCTGCACAGGATGTGGAATCGTCAATAGACTGTACGTCCCTATAACCGTACATCTACGCATTCTCAACATACATGGATGTCTCTGTGACATGTGTGTGCATCAGTGAACACACACACGTGCACATATACAAGAGTGTTAAAACACTTTAGAAGTTAGTTTTTTGTATCCTAACACGCACTTATTATCTCTTAAGATGGAAGATACTCATCTTACGGTTTACACAGAGTAAGTGCCTATGCAGTGTGAGGACATCTACATCTGACAAATGTGGTGGATGCAAGTATATGAAAAGATTGAGTACTCACCATAACTAAGTAGTGCATGCCCAGGAACTAGCCTGCGAGAAATGAAAAGTAAAGTTACAATGATTATGTCAAACAGCAGGGAGCGAAAGCAAGCAATATGCTCAAGGGTGTAACTACATAAGGGCCCCTAACATAAGCCTTATTTGACATGTGGACTTGTGCTCAAGGGAGAGATTCATAAAGCCTTATTTGATGTTTAGGCTATGGTACAGTTAAAACTGTTACTCGGGAATTATAACTACATAAGGGCCCCTAACATAAGCAAGCACGGTCTCCTGCAACAAGTTTTCTAGCAAAAGCAAACCACAAGTCCACATGTGCTTGAGGTCAGAGAATAGAGATGTTCTCAGTTAATCGTTGACTAAATGCGCTAACAGATAAACATATGTATATATAAAGAATATGTTCCCCTGTGATCCATGGAAGTGGATTTGATGATTTATACTCATTTCCAGAAATGTGATATATATATATATATTGCAGCAAAAGGATGTATTAAGGTAATGGAAGTTTACCTATACAGAAAAACAATATCCTCAATATCTGAGTTGTTGTCTGGCCTCAGTACGCTCATGGTGTAAAATGTGATTTTATTGGACTGAAATAGAAAGAGAAAATTAATTGTTATCGTTCTCACAGTTTCTACAAAAAGTATAATATACTTGTATATACTCTCCAAGCTTGCATACTTTAGGGAAGCAATTCTCGCTGAATAGCTCAGTCAAATGGGTGCACACTAGAACCTGCATTAGGCCAATATCAAGTTCAATTCTCACAACACGATAATTTCTATTAGTTGTGAAATTCAATTCTTATAACATGAAGAAAGAACCTCAACCTTTGGGGGTTCATCATAGGAGACCAAGTAGCTTATGGTTCCACCAAGGAGACCAACGCCATCTGCAGCAATGTTGAGAACAATTATGAGATACTGCGATAGTTTCACTCAGAGGAATATCAAAGACTTAATCCTTCTGTCAGGGAGGGGAGAGACTAACCTGCTGTAAGGGTACCTTTACCAAACTCATCCATGAGACACAGAGACCGTGACGTAGCCTGCCTGTTCAATGTATATTAGTCTATAAGTGAAAAGGGAAAATGTGTTTTATACTGTGCTTGGTGTTACAATGATCCTGAGATACAATACATGCTTTAACTGCAAAGCAGGTTTAGAGCCTGGGTAACAGGAAGGTAACTAATGATTACAATATATTTTCCATGTGCTACATACTCTTTCGGAGAGGGCATGCTTTACCCATCGGCCTCTTGCAGTTATACAGTTATACATTGCTTAATTATGCATTTTGTATGCCTACTACACATGCCATTTGAATATCATTAGAACACTCTGGAATTCTGATTATGCACACCCACAAGAGACAACATGAAAAGAGTGAAAAAAGACCTGAATCAGTAGATGGCTACATCCAAATGGTGAAAGCTCAATTAGCACCAAGTGAATTATAGAAGGATAGAAGCCTAGAAGGGTTACCTTAGCATCATCCCTACTTGATGCAGATCAATCATGAATGTCGATTGTTCTGCAGTCATTAGCTTGCTTCCCATTGCGCAGAATATTCTGTCACAAGAAATAGAAACTGTGACTTGTATGAAACTTATGATCAATGGCGTACGAGTATAGCACAAAATGTGAGAAAGATTTTGGTAATTGGCATGCCGTACCTATCAGTCAAACCCACCGTTGCAGCATCTGCAGGTACAAAACTTCCTATGTGGGCCAGGAAAACAATTAAAGCCACCTGCCGAAAGTTAAGTTTCTCAATATATGTACTACAACTTTTAGACTGCATGTGTAATTAAAAGCCAATATGTACTGTAAATAGGTATCACTCAACTGTATAAATTCATTAAATTACAGCATTGTATATTGTACATGAATTTCAAGGATAAGATAGACACAACAAGAGAGATGGAGTACAATTCGTTTCTTTTTCTAAGTCATAACAGCAAAAGAATAGAACTGAGAGAAGATTAACAGTAGATTTAAAGATCTCATATGTTGGGAGTTGAAAACTACAGTGGACTTGACCGATATGTAAACATAGAGGTAAAATATCAGACACAGAGAGAAGAAGCACTATAGACTAGAAGGATAAAATGACCTGCTTTATGTAGATGCTTTTCCCAGAATAGTTGGGGCCAGTGATGATATTAATTCTTCCTGAAGCAAAGTAACCATTTAAAAGAACACTCAGCACGGAAAATGGGACTTCTTTGGAACTGAGTCAAACATAGTTCAACAGGGCACAATCATTACCATCATTTTGGATCTTTGTATCATTGGGAACAAACGTGTCAACTGTCATTTCCTGTAAAACATGTCTGGAATGAAATAACTCTTGTTACTATCCTTATAATTATCATCAGAAGAGGTACTTTTCAAAAAATGGTGTGAATAAACAGACATATCTCACCTTCCATTTTGTATATCAAGTAAGCAGTCAATGGTCAACGTAGGCCTTACATAATTGTTTTGACGGGCAACCAACGCCAATGACAAAAAGCTAAATGCCCACATGATGAAATATATGTATAGAACTCGGTAAGCAAAATAAGTTTATAAATGGAAAATACAGACTTATCAAAAGAAAGGGGTGGAGAAGTAAGGGAGCTAGGATGAGAGGCTGAGACCACTGGTATTAGAAAGAAATGATTCTCACCAATCAAGTTCAGCTGCAAAATTTACAGCCTTAATAAGATGCGTTGAAAACAGAAGTATATGTGACACCAGATCTCGAGTGATTGCCCTTTCCATATCTACATATATGAGTTTACAAGAGTTGTCATTTATATAGAGAATATAGAGTAGTTCATTAAACCAGAATGAAAAGAATTATGTGTTGCATTTTAAAAAACTATATCTGCACACAAGAGTTATTCTGCAGCTGTCACTAGGCAGCACTTTATTCATGTGTGAAGTTTCTGCCATACCTAGTATTTTATGATAAATATCTCCCAGAAGGTTATCCAACTCTCTTGTCTTTGGCGTACGATAAAAGAATCTTTTTGTTTCTCCTTCTGCATCAGAGAACTAAGTTTGAAGGCTATAGTTTCTTATGAAAATTATTTCCAGTATATGGTCATTTATTTTATGCAACATTAACTTACAGCAAACTCAAAATCTTGAAGTGTCTCCAGAGTAGCTTCATCAAGTTTTCCTTCAAAAAAGCACATCAAGTATCCTACAAATCAGACAATAGCAAACACATTTAATAGTCTAGACTCTAGATTAAACCATAACAATTATAAAATCTAGGCATACTCTGATTAGCTGATGAAAGTTAACGTCGCTCCACAAAATCAAAGAACACTGAAATAAGATTTTACCAACCTATCTGGTGTATATAAACAATACAAGGAACAAGCTTGTCGTTACATAGTTGAGGAAGTTTTCCAAGTTCCATCTTTGAAACCTGTCAGTGAACTTCTTAAATAAATGAACTAATTTGATAATTCAACTTCAATCTTCTTCATGATCTGATTAGTATGACTTGTGTAACAGTCACCTTCTCCAGAAACTCAGGCAATTCCTCATATATTTGCCTCAACTCCTCTAACTGTAAAAAGGAAATGTATGTATTTTGTTCAATAAAAATTTTAAGAATCAAGATTTATACAAGTTACAATTTAACACTAGAGATTTATCTAAATATACTACTTTTAGTTGAATGTCATCAAACTAAAGACAAGATAAAATTACAATGACGATCAAGAACAAGAACAAACAATGATGTCAAATGAACAATGCAAATATGCATTCGGATTGAAAAGTTAGAAATGAGAGTTTTGGGACGTATGCCTAACCTCAGTACAGAAATCATCTTTTACAATTGTCTCATATCCCTTCTCTTTACTTCTATTTACATCAAGAACACCAATTACCTGAAACATGAAATGAACACCGGTTATTCAGTCTGAAGTATATCTTAAAGATCAGTTAATGCTAAGAAACTGAGGCATTTGAAGGAAAACAAAAGGAACACTACAGCACCAGAAGGGTACTCCAAACATGATGCAGATTTTGGGTAAGTTTAACGGTCAATGAATTTCTGCTTTGATACTGCATGAAAAGCTACAGAAGGTAGAAAGACTACTTCATAAACTAACCAATTCATATACATAAGCAAGCTCAGTTGTAATGCATGAAGCAGCCTGCACAACATTTAGACGGCAGAGTGAGAAACAAAATAATATGTAATAAAAACAGCATATACAGGTATAACTTAATAGACATAAACAGAAGAAATATTGTGTACCCCCAACCAGAAAAGATAAAAAAGTATAAAAGAAAATGAAAAAAAATAAATTCAAACCTTCTCAATAATGTCCAAATTCAGGTACTTTGCATGTTCTTGAAGACTCTCAGAAACACCTACTTCAAATATCTTGTTCACGTGCAAGAGTGAGCACACACTCTAAAGACAAGAGAAAATTCGAGTCAAAACACAAATCCTTTCACCGAGAGTTAACATAGTTAAGAAAAACTTAATACAGTTTTAGCAATCCTCTTAATGAAGATTAAGCTGTTCCAGCACTAAGCTAGTCTTTTGTTTATTAAGAAAAGAAAACCAAACTCATAAAGTTGGAAGGAAAAAATAGTAAGCAGATGAACATTATCCAAGAAACAACATCAGGTAAAATTCATTTTGCATCCTGCTCAAAATCAACTCAAATTAAGACAAGCCATGTTAAATGTATTTTTTCCTGAGGTTGTAACATTGATATAGTCCTGAGGTATGAATGAATACTCGTAAAACGAATCTTTCTTATAGATTGTTACAAAGAAGCTCAAAGAGAAGCTAACCTAATAATTCAATTCTATAAAAAGATATTGGAAAATATAATTTCTAACACCATCCTATTAATACTTTATAGAGGTCAAAAAGTCTTGCATTTTATTGTACATCTTAGTAAATGTTAAGCCTGTGTACTAAGCTAGTCAATAGATGTGTCATGATAACTACCTATTTGTTTCTTCTATACTAAGCACAAAATGGCCATAGACATTATAATATCTGAAGAACTGATTTTTGACAAACTAACACCCATTAATAAGCCTGTTAACAAAAGACGTGAGTGTATGATGGTATACATAATATAAGCTTCCGAGTTGGGAAAACATTTACAAATGATATGAAAATTTAACACATGCCGACAAAAGCTAGTTGTAAACTCTTATTATTTATTTAATATTAATTATTTATTTAATATCAATAAATGGTGTTTCTGTAGCAAGGACTCAGGTATGATTGGATGTGAAGCATGTTACAGAAATTAGAGTTATTATAGCAGTTAAGACTAAAAGAATGCCTACCTTTAAAAAAGCTGTCCAATCGGCACTGGTACATACAGAGCTGGGTGAGTTGAATTTCTACAATAAAAAAATGCTTCAACATCAAGTCATCGAGAAATAAAGACAAGATGGGCAAAATCTACTTGATATACAGTCATTAGTAAAACGATAAGGAGTCAAATTACCATTGGTGCTGTCATAACAGTCACGTACTAAGAGGTGATATGTTACATCATTATCAACCTCTTGGAGAGAGAGAGAGTAAACTTTGTACCATTAATAACCAATATACTATGAACAATCCAATGGAAAGACCTAAAAGACTATAGAACATAATTTGGTTTTACATGAAAGAGCTTCTTAACTGTGCAGCTACAGTATCTATAAACCAAATTTACTTTTGGATTAAGAAAAAAAACAGAATGCAGCACACGGATAGGATAGAAAAACAATGGTACCTTCAGTATGTGAGGAATGTCCTTCACAGATTTCAGAGTTGACCGTAGAGACATCATTAGTTCCTCAGAAGATATAAAGAATGATATCTTGATTGTCAAAGAAAAATGACTAGTCTACAGCTAATAAACAGATTGATATTCATCGTTAGTGCACAGATTTCGTGTTTGGGAACTGGAGGTAACTAAGGATAGCATCAATCTTCTTTGAATAACTGATAACGGCATATGCAAGTAGTCCTTCTGAAGTTCAACCTAAAAGGATACGGCATCTAGACGACTGTTCAGACTTTCAAGGTCAATTATTGGCCTTAAGAACCAGTTTCTGAAATGATGACATATAAAATTTGTCAAAGAACCATTTGAATGAAGGTAACTTCCAAGTAGTGCCATCAACTTCTCTCAATCAGAAAATCTACCTCAAGAGGCGTCTTCCCATAGGGGTTACACACTGAAAGAAGAATGAATAGCTTAGGATAAATAAGCTTGTGCAAGCTTTAAGATAGTAACCATATAAATATAAACCAGAAGATGCTACTAACCTTATTCAACATGCCAAATACAGAAAACCTGAAATTATATCATGTCAGATTATTTTGTCCAAGAAAAAATTCAGGAAAACAGTTCAGTTTTTACCCTTCTTTTGCTCTACCAATGCCCATATGGCTTGGATGCTTATCTGTTTGGAATATCTGCAACGCCTCATGAGCTGCAGCATCAAGTTTTAGAAACCTGTTTCTATTTTGGTTGTAAAGGAGTGCATTTCATGTATCCCCCAGAGCAAAATATTTTTTCCAAAGCTAGCCAGACCCCAAAATTACCACCAGCAATGAAAACAACAAAGCTAAATATCAAAGACAACATAAAAAGATACAATGAAACTTCTATAACGGAATCGATTGCGATAGATGCATTCCCGCATTCCATTTGCTCGAGTGTGTCTACAATCCTTTCATTCTCTAATATGGCGAGAAGGCCTCCACTGGTACGAACTTGAACATCACTTCCCATGTCCATCATAGAGCTCAACTGCAGTTGAAAAAACAAACTCCTATGGTGAATAACAGGACAAAGATGTCAACTAGTCTCCAAAAACATAAGAGGTAATCACAAAAAGCTCATAAAGACTCCCTAAGAGGCTGAACAGTAATTAAATTATTCAAGGATTCAAGGTAAGTTTATCAATAGCACAATAAGAACTGATTTTACTTAGCAGAGATAGATTTCCCACTTACATAGCTAATTCTCTCCTTGATGTCTAACCCATCGTCCATTCCTGTTACTCGGAGGTATATCAATCTGTGAATTCGAGGGAACAAAAAGAAAGGACATGACAATGATGATGAGGAAAACTAATTACGGTGTGTAATATTAGCATCATTCTGGCAGGAACTTGAAAGAAAGAAGAATATATTTTACATTTTATCGATCATGTGAAGTAAATTGCAACAACTTATATGCAAAAATGCTTTTATTATTACTTTTTTCTATTTACAGTCAGACCTATCTGCAAAACTGAATAATAATTGTATTGATATCTCTCTTGAAACTGTTATACTAAAGACCTTCATTTCTCTTGAAACTGTTATACTAACCATTTTTATAATGCTCCCAAGGTTCAACGAAATTAACACATGTACAGCTGATGCTTCCATACCTGTGCCATGCTTGCTCATAGGTAAATACTGAACTCTTCACGAGCTTCACCGTAAATGCCTCAGTTGTTCCATCTGCAATACAATAAAATGTAAACATCCGCAACTTGCTGAAATTCATAGCCAACCATAATAGCATCATACCACTTCGTTGTAACGCAGACAAGAAAGCTTCTTCACTTTTTGTGCTTGTATAGATGATCAGTGGCTTAGCTTGATATTTCACTGAGAACATGTTACAGGACTTACAGCCATATGGAAACAAATAAAATACAGTAAAGTTTTGCTTTCATAACAGTAACTGAACTTAGGACATAAGGTATCAAATTACACTATAGAATTTGACTTCCTAAAGATGCATGAATCACATACCCATATCAATTAGTGGGAAGTCCATACTGCCATCTTCCCAAACTTCCATCACGTGAAGTTGGCGAATACTGGAATCATAATAAGCAACTCCAACGCTGAAATATACGTTGCAAAACCATCAATCTCAGATTCTACAGTTCCATGTAACAGTAAAAGGCAACATACTATCTAGCAGCTAACATGAGCAACCTTGGCTGTATGTCACAACAAAGGCGACTATATACATTTGATAACAAGGGTAAGGTACCCTAAAAACTGCGTACTCACCGATTTCCATGTCGGATGCATGCCATATAGACCTGCATTTAAATCCAGAATTCAAAAAACAGAAAACAGAATTCACTTTCTTTAATAAAACATGAAGCATAATGACAAAAAAAAAACATGAAGCATAATAACAAAAAACAAAAAAACTGCTCACAAAAACCTCTTTAACCATACATAACGAGCGAAAACTACAATTTAAAAATCGGATTTAATTTCCTAATATGTTCATTAGTGCTGTATTTGTAGCTTGCACAGCTAGTAGTACTCCATCAAAGCTTATAATCTCTACTATTCTAAAGAACTAAAACGAAAATTCAACTAAAAATGAGATGAATGATCTGATTCTGATACTCGATCATAGCTTATACTCAAAATCAAAAACCCTGAGCCTTATGTTCCTTAACTCGAACATAGAACAAATTACAGCACAAATTTTCTTTCGATTCAAAATTCAAATAGCGAGAGAGAGGGACAGAAATGGAAATATACCTGAGGCAGCGCTTCAGTTTCGTCCATTTCCTCATCCATGTCGGCGATCGAGTTTCGGACTCAGAGACTAGAGAGAGCTGAGCCGACGGAGAAGCGAGTTGGCTCAGCGAAACAGTCACGAACTTATGAGCGGGAGAAGTACGGAGTCCGCGCTTTATATTAGGCCCGTCAGTATTTGTTGGATTGGGCCGGCCTAATTAAAAAGCCCAAACAAAAAACAAAACGAGGTCCGGCTATTTACGATTTTACCCTTCGCCGCACCATTGCTTCTAGGTAAGAACACTAATTCTACTCCAATTGGAGTTTTATGCTTATTATGTGCATTTATTGTATAATGTTTGTTGAAACTAGAATATTTTAGTTGCAATTTTGATGCTACTTTGATCATATATAAGCTTTAGATTCGTTGCCGAGGCATCTTGGAACTGAAATTTTAGTTATTTTAGTTTATGAGTTTCTTAGAGTTTGTATATAAAAGGATTAGTATTGTGGCATTTGATTTTTTCTTCTGTGAGATCCAGAGTTTTAAGCTTTCAGAATTTCTGTTTCGGGGTTTGGTCGACTATTTGATCAGATACTGGCATCAAGTTTTGTGCTTAAGATATTTTATCTTATGTTCATGTGTGACTTTATGTTTGTTTTAGTGTGATAATTAATCCTCCATTTTTAGGGTTCAGAAGCCGGGTGCTACTGATGAATTTCGAATCTTAGTCAAGGATTATTGATCATTGTCTGAATTAGTGTGGTGGCAACTGTTGTAGAGGCAGTGACCTTGCCGTATTAGAAGCTGGTGATGGCTTTGTTGGTTTATAGTTTATTGACAGTGAGAGCAATTCCATTCAGCCTTTACACATTCTCCCATTGGTCCGTCAAAGTTATACTTTACTCATGCTTCTTTACTAACCTCAATATGCTTGTTCATGCTGGATGGATTCGTTCATTCTTCAGCTATTGCGAGATCAGGAAGCTTTCTAGTTGCAGAAGTGGGAAAGGTGACCATCCTCTGCCCTTTTTATATCAGCTAATATACCTTTTAAATCAGATGAAAAATAATTCAGATTTAAGATAGTAACTCGGTCCTCACCCAAAAACTCTTCACAGCTACACTTCCCCCTAATACAAATCATTAGCCAAAAATGGAGCAGACTTTCATCATGATCAAACCCGATAGTGTTTAGAGGGGCCTGGTTGGTGAGATTATCAACAGGTTTGAGAAGAAGGGTTTCTCATTGGAAGGCTTGAAGTTTATCTCTATGGATCGTTCTTTTGCTGAGAAGCACTATGCTGACTTGTCTGCCAAGCCATTTTTCAGTGGATTGGTTGATTATATTGTTTCTGGACCTGTTGTGGCTATGATTTGGGAGGGCAAGAATGTTGTTCTCACTGGACGAAAGATCATCGGAGCCACCAACCCAACTGACTCTGCCCCTGGCACCATCCGTGGTGAATTTGCTATTGAGATTGGCAGAAACATCATTCACGGAAGTGATGCAGTAGAGAGTGCAAGGAAGGAGATCGGACTGTGGTTCCCTAAAGGCCCCCGTCCACTGGCAGAGTAGCCTTACTCCCTGGATCTACGAGTAGAGATCATGGCGCCTCTTTGCTTTCCATGATTTCCGTTCTCTGTTGAGTTTTGGTTCCTACTCAAGTCTTGTGATGCTTAGTTACCTGGAACATGACATTTAGCTTATTATGGTTCTTCTGGCCAGAGTGTATTACCTACCTTTTTAAATGAAGTTTGCAATGGAGTTTAATCAAAGTATTGACTAAAAAAAAGATAGTAACTCGGTTGACTTTATAGTACTAGAGCATTATTTTGTGTGTTATTAGCAGTAGTTGGTCGATTATTATGGTTATAAAAGATATAAGAAACAACTTCATATTCTGTGATCTTGGGAAGTCTGAAATTCAACTGTGTCTGAAACTATTTTCTTTCCGTAAATAATCTCATCATCTTCTTTTTTTTGGTCTAAAGGAACACTTGTATTCAACGAAAGAAGGAGCATTCCTTTCTCATCATCTAAATTAAATTTTTTTGCTTTACAGGAACCTTATCTAGGAAGACAGAGACTAATCCCATCTGCTCAAAATGGAATTGCAATCCATTCCCTAAAGCTTTCAGCAGATACTGCAAACTTAGACTACCGAATGGTTTGTATTCTCAATTTTGATTACAATGAGTTTGCTGAGGAAATGAATCAATATTTGGTTCAGCTTTCATTCTTGTTGTACCATGTTTTCTGTGTAAACTATTATGTCTAATTTTATCCGAGAAGGCCAACATTTACTTTGCCAAGAGCTGAATTCACAGCGTAGGTTTTCAATTCTTAGATCAAACAGACATGTCACTTTGGATGTTGATTCAAATATGATCCGAATCCAAATGAACAAAAATACCCAAGTAACAAACTCCAATCATACAAAAAAGTTGAAGAAAGTATGTAACACTGCTCAAGAAAAAGGATAAAGATAGAGGACATTTCTCAATGAATGCTTCTCCCAAGCAAGTGGTATAATGAAGAACACTGATACTAAAAAACATTGTCACTGACCATTGTCACTAACCGTAAACTCTATCTCCTATACGCACATTGCTACTGAAAAATAATGCACGTTGATACTCAAAAAAGAAAAAACACTGATACTGAAAAAAATGCATGTTGCTACTGAAAAACACTACCACTAGTCTTAAACCCTTAAACCCTTAAACCCTTATACGTGCGTTGCTACCGGAAAAAAAATGCACATTATTTCTGCTACTAAACCTTGAAACCTTAAATATTCTATACCCTAAATCCTAAAAAACCCTAAAACTCCTATACATACACTGCTACTGAAAAAGAATGTGAAGGTAGATTATTATTGACATATCTCTTACTTAACAAAACATAGTTTAGAAGACTCTTTCAAGAGAAGATTGAAGATAAAGAGACCATCAACCTTGTATCATGACAACCTCATGGTCTCAAAGGTAAAAAGCATTCATATGCATTTCATTGTTTTGCACTGAGGATGACAAAAGTGTTTTCCATCCCTGAAGCCCCTGGAACGTTTTGTTCCATTCTAAAAATATCTTTCAACTTCAAAATGGTTATAAATCACTTTTAATACACTTCTCTGGTCAAGTGACTTTGTTAGAAAGATAAGTTTTTGTTTCTTACAAACTTAATCTTTAATTTTCATCCTTATCCCTTAATGTGAAGATATTTTCTGAAAAGAAGTACAATACACTCTTTATGTGGCTGTCAAGTTGTGGTTACTTGGCTGGGATTAAAACCTGTTTATTACTCATTTTCATTCACTTGGCTGGCAGCAGCTGGCTTCCTTCATAGGTCATTGCATTTGGCCTATATAAGGCACAAGCTCCCCATGTCTTCCTTGGTGGTTTTAGCTTGTTAGTTTGCTTAGTAGGGAAAATTGTAATTGTTCATTTTCTCTCTAAAACTGAGTCTGTTTTATACAGCTTTTTTTTGTTGATCTTTTTGTGTTAAAGACTTTATAAAACACCCTTTTTATGCTCATGCATACATCTTGCATACCATGAGGTTGGATTGGTAGGTGCAAGCTTCTCAAGTGGTCATAGTGAGTTAGTTGCGCGATAACTAGATTCATGTATGAAACTTGTATATCTTTTTATTGTAAATCTCTGTAAAAAAACAAGATGGAGTATAGCTCTTAGATCTAGCGCGCGAGTCTAGCGAAAGGATAGCACCGATACTTGCTATTATCAGAACTATAGTCTTGTAAATGAGTTGTTACATTGTGAAAGGATAAGGCAGTTTTCATCCCTTAGAGAAAGGGGTTTCTGCCATTTAGAAACATAATTGTGTTATTAGTTTCATCTACATACGGCACAATTTGTTTGCTTTGTTAATCTGTTATCAGGATAGAACAACACCTTGCTATCCTTGACAGCAGTCTTATATTACTTTTTGATTAAAAGTAATTAAGGGCCTAATCACCCCTCCACAAGGATCTTCAGAATGCACACTGCTACTAAAAAATAATGCACACTGATACTGAAAAGAGAATGCATGCTGTTACACTAACCGTAAACTCTATCTCCTATACGTACATTGCTACTGAAAAAGAATGCATGTTGATACTCGAAAAAGAAAGAACATTGATACTGAAAAATTGCACGTTGTTCTGGAAAAAAATATTCACATTGTTTCTGCTACTAAACCCTGAAACCTTAAATATTCTATACCTTAAATCCAAAAACACCCTAAAATCCTTACAGACACACTACTACTGAAAAAGAATGCACACTACTACTAAAAAATAATGCACACTGATACTAAAAAGAGAATGCACGCTGCTACTTGTACGAGAGTGAAAACCGATAATAAAAGAAATTGCACGTTGCTACTCATACAAGAATGAAACCCAATATTCAAAGAGAATGCACATGGATAGTCATACGAAAATGCATATTGCTAACCTTAAACCCTAAAAACCTATACCCTAAAACCATAAATACCCTAAACCCTACACCCTAAAATCACCATTTAACTCTTATACGCACACTGCCACTAAATAAGAATACACACTACTACTGAAAAACAAAAATTCAATAGCAGCTCACGATCGATTCATTAGCACTTAAAGAATGATTCAGTAGCAGCTAAACAAAAATTCAGTAGTTTAACTAACGATTTACTAATAGTTCGACGAACGATTTAGTATCAATTCGACGAACGATTTAGTATCAATTCGATGAACGATTCAGTAGCAAAACTATGAAAAATGCAGTAGCAAGAATTTCAAATAAACAGTAGCAGCACAAAACAGCTTGAAAAACATAGTATCAGGTTGAAAAACACAATTACACTCGTGTAAAACATAATAACAGTAGTCAAAACACGCATGAAAAACACAATATCAATAGTCAAAAACTAGCAAAAGTGCACCAAAACTACTAAACACAAAATAGAAACAACAATACTCGATCCATGACCGGAATTCCAAAAACAACATCACACACTAGCCACAATACTCCATTTTCAAAAAGAACTAAAACATAGTACCGACACATAGTATCACCAACTTTATAACATGACCAAACCAACAACAGAACTCTGCATCAACTATAATTACACAATTGAAATGACCCAACCCCGATTTAGTTGCCTAAACCGGAATCAAACCCCTTCTGAAAACACGAACCAACAAAAACCGTAAAAATTTCTGCAGAGTTTCGTTACTAACCTGGAATTACCATTACCTGCACGCGGAAAATACACTTCATCCTATGCCACAAAAATCAAACCGTGGGCACCAATCCCATCCGGATTTCTCAATATATCAACAGTAAAGTAAAACAATAAATATATCTGTACTTTACTGAAATCCGGAGTAAAATCGTATAATATATACGACAGAATACTCAAAGAGACCTCTAATATATAATCATATATGTATACCAAAGTAGGTAGAACAATAAACCTACTGGAAGAAACAAGGTAGCTCGAGCACTATGCCTCCGACCACGACGTGCGACACCAGAGTCCGAACTGCAAACTGGGCATGGAAACCGAAAAGCCCAGGGGAAAGACATGAAAACTGTTAGAGTGAGTGGACGAAAATAAATGTCTTTCACCAGTTGATATATATGTTTAAAATAACATATGCGAGTCCAGGTAAATAAAATAAAAATAACAAAGTACACGAGGTAAAATCATACTCCTCCAGCGTACTGAGCATGCAAGTAAAAATCTCATAGTCAGAACCACGGGGTCCCTAGTCCACACGTGATCCTAGCTGAGGTAGTACAGTCAGAACCACGGGGTCCCTACCCCACACGTGATTCAGAACCACGGGGTCCCTAGCCCACACGTGATTCCAGCCGGTAAACATCCTCGGGGATCAGTCGGGATGCGGTGTATCGATACAACAACGTAACTGAAACTGTACTCTGTGAAAATCAAATCATAAACAGTTCGATGCAAATGCATGAAACAACATATATATAAGTGTATGTATACTCGTATACGCATATCCGTATATGTATAATTAATCGTAAAACACATGCTCATGTAATCCGAAATCTCATACGCATGCTCAAGTTCATAAAACGTGTATAAAGACTCGCAAACAATCCGTGAAAAGAAATGTCCACTCACAGACTAGCGTAACGCGGTTCGCGTTAACCCGTGATCCGGCGGAAAATCCCTCGCCAAACAAACGATCACGAACCCCTGAATAATCACAAAGTCCATTACTCAAAGTCATAACTCGACAATTCAAAACAAATCACGAGAAACCACCGTTCTCGGAAACACGTAATCCGATTACGACAAACTGTCGGAAATCCGGAAATCACACCTCAATACCTCGCTGTAAGTTTGGATGCTCAAATCGGGAAACGAACCTCCCCACTGCGATCGGGGCGCGATTTCGAGTGAAATGACATGCAACTTGTCGAAAACCCCAAAAGTCAAACTGTTGACCACCGTTGACCACCGCCGACGGCGGCGCCGCCACCAACCTGAACTTTTCTTGGCGGAGCAACCTCTATTCCACTCAAAATCATCCACTGAGCAACTTTCACAACTGCAACAAAGGCCAATTCTCACTCTAACTAGCTCAATTTCATGCAAAACCGAATTGGTACCAAATTTTCAAATCCAAAATTCTCCAAGTACACATCGAATTGAAACACCAAACTTACATGGTAGCTTCATGGTGATGAGGGCTACAAAACCCAGTCCAAATCATAGCTCAAATCGGCCGGAAAATACAAACCCGAATTCACCAATTTTCCCCAAACTTTTGGCCGGAAATTCTCACACCTCCGGCGTCCCACGCCGTGAAAGGTGGCCGGCACGGGGTCGAGGACTCCAAGGCGAGTCGAATCTGACCGATGCCGCACCGTGGGGTGGCCGGAAGCACCACGCCGCCGTGGAGGCCGTGGCTTCCCGTCGCCTCCTCTCACCACCGTGTTGACCAGTCAACCAATAAATGAACCAAGTTGACTTTCCTGAAATGGCAACCCATCATTAAATACTTTCCCAAAATGGAAATTCTCATAATTCACTTTTCGGCAAACTTTGAATACCCGTAACTTTCTCGTTGTAATTCCGATTCCGATAATTCTCGCGGCAACAAACTTGACTCGACATGTTCTTCAATTATCACCCGAAGTCAAACACATCGACCAATCTGATAAAAATTCAACTGTTCATTCAAACACACACTTTAATCGACTAAATAATCAACAATCGGAAATATTCACAACTTAATCTTCGTAACTCGGAATAATGCTCCGGAAGTTCCCACAAGCTTGAAATTAAATGCTCAACAACTTCCATGAAGAAGCCGAAACCAAATTCTCGATCGGTAATTTAGTCGTTAACAAATCTACCATTTTAACCCGATCATAACAAAACTTCAAATATTCATCATTTATTCCTCGGTCGTCCAAATAATGATCCGGAACCGCCCACGAACTCGAAATCACACGTACAACGACTCTTGAGAAGAGACCCAGCTCCAATTCTCGGCCAATGATTAAGTCGTTAACAAGTCCGACGATTCAAACGACTGTCGTAACTCTGCGACAATACGCGAACTCGTAGATTAATCTGATTTCACTGCTGATTCTGTTTTGGGTCGTCACAACAATTGACTACAAACGAACAAAATCACTCAAATTTGATGAATCCAAACAATAAGAAGTGACTAATTAAACCAACTGTAATCATAAAACACCAAATTTTCATTAATAAAAAAAATATTATTTTGATGAATTTTTTTTATCAACAAAAATTAAAAACAAAAAACACAAAATTTAAATATCAAATTTGTTGGTGGTATTGTAAAAAGCAAATTGAAAAAAGATATAGTAGCAACCAAATTTCTTGAGACTCGGTGAGATCTTGATGTCTTTTTGAGGCTCAATAAAGGTAGTGCGCAAGGCCCCGATGCGCTTGTGTCGTAAGAGGTCGGTGCTGACGAGTTGGTGTTGCACGAGGCTAAGAGCTCAAGCAGCGGCTAAAAAGTCGTTGAGCGGCGGCAGAGCAAGAACTATAGTTGTTGGAGATAGCATTGGAGATCAGCAACGGCGAGAGGACTGATTTCGGCCGTGAGATGGATGGTACTAGTCCAAGCGGAGTCGAGCGCATGACCATCGTAAAGAAGCAAACGCCGACGAGGTTGCAAGGCTGAGAGACTTTGGCAGCGACGCGAGAAGCTGTGAGGCGGTGGTGGCATATTTCCAAGGAAAGAGTAGATCTAGAAATTTCTTGAGGAGTTGATTGCAGCACTTCAGGGCGAAGCAAGGCACGGTTTGAGGCCACGACCGAGCTCGCGGTGGTGCAAGTGAGGCGAGGTTGGGACTGTGAGCGGCAATGAAAGGAGAAGCTACCCGAAATTCTATTTTTTTTTTCTTCAGAAAATTGGGGTTTATAAAGGGGAGGCCTGGGGGTAAATTAAAATTTTTGTACATAACACGTGTCAACACCAGATTAAAATGTCCTGATTTGTAAGATATTGTCCTTGATTGTCCAAATTAAGGAGCTTTGTCATAAGATGTATTTGGCTCCTCATATCTGTCCTTCAGTGTAATTTGCTATTTTTAAAAGTACTCTTGATGTGCTTTTCAAAATAATGAAGAAACCAACTTTTTTTAAAAGCTTGGATGAAAATATGTTGGTTTATCAAACACTTCTATTTTTAAAAGTTATCAAATAAACTCCTTAACTTATAAGTTAAGCATTATCAAACACACTCATACATCAAACATATTTATAAATCATAATTCATATACACTTCTATTTTCAAAAGTTGTCAAATAAACTCCTTAACTTATAAGTTAAGCATTATCAAACACACTCATACATCAAACATATTCATAAATCATAATTCATATACACTAACTGTGCAAGAAAAACAATCTTGTAAAATTCTAGATGGACTTAGAGATATATAAAAGGGAGCTGATATTGGAACTCAGCTCCTCCTTGAAAATTACTAATGGACTCCCTTTGTTCTTTTACATCAATTTTATATTAAATTATTTTGTATATTCATATTTCACCCCTTACCGATTATAATTAGAAATTAAATAGATTTCTCGTCAAATAGATTAAGTTCTTAGTTTTAATTTTCTATTTTTTTTTCTTGCTCCAGCAACATATAATTCAACCAAAACTCCCTCAAAAAAATATGATTCATTTTTAAACTTAGGGTGTTTCTTTTTTTAACATAGTATCGGTTGGCATTTGCGATAAATACGTCAAGTTCTAAATACTAACAATGGTACATTATAATATGGGAAAATGAAATAAAGCTTCATAATAACAACAAATATTGAATTATCTTTGTTGAATATACAATTATTGAAATTGAAATACAATATATAGGAAAATGAAAAGAAAAAAAATCAGTAAAAGGCAGGGTAAAATAGGAATATATAAAATTGGTAATCTAAAAATAATAAAAAATGCAAGGAGAGTCCAAATAGTACTTTTCAAGAGGGGAGTCACAATATCAGCTCCTTATACATAAAAATAAGTGATTTTTACTTGTCTGATAAAGTTTTCAATTCAGCATGTATAACTTCAAAGATCTCATGAAAGGACCCGACTCCGATTTAGTTGCCTAAACCAAAATCAAACCCCTTCGAAAACACGACCTTAAATTTTTATTTTGCCAGAGTTTACTTTGAAACACATGAACCATTATTAGAACCTGCAAAGAAACACACTTCGAATATTCTACAAAAGCCAAACCGTGGGGTTTCATTCCCCAACCGGATTTCTCAACAACATATATATAATAAACCAAAAGGTTTACAGGAAATCCAGAAATATTCAGGAGTAAACTCAACTAAAAATACAACATAAGTATTCAAAGCGACGCATATATACATCATTTACAACTAGTAGGTCGAACAAGGAACCTACAGAAACTAAAGTGTGATCCGAACTCTATGCATCCACCGTCGATTTGCAACCCCGGAATTCAAACTGCAAACTGGGCAAAGGAAACCGAAAAGCCCAGGGGAAAGGCAACTAAATCGTTAGAGTGAGTGGACGAAAATAATCATATGCCTTTCACCATTTATATATTCATAAAATAATGCAAGTTCTTTAAATAAATGAAGTTCGCCACTCAGGCGGATTTCCCTGCCAGAGTAGCATGTCGAGCGAATCTTTCAAACCCGACGGTGATAGACTAGGCGAATCTCTCAAGCCTAGTCGGCATATCAAGCGAATCTCTCAAGCCTGATAGATGGACTACCCATGATCAGCCGCGTAACTAATGCATCGATGCTAAATAAATAAATGCAATCACCAATAAAATATACAATACCTTCAAAAGGATAAATAATTTGAACATTGTACTGGAAATAAATACTGAAAGCTAGAACTCGCTACGACAGTGTAAATAAATGTCCACTCACAGAACGAGACTAACTCTGAGGTCTGACGGATGATCCTTCGCCAAACGCTCGATCATGATCACCTGAATAACAGGGATACAACCAATACATATTGAAACACATAATACGTCAAGAACCCCGCGTTCTTGAAAGACGTATCGCTCTAAATATCGACGAGAATAACAGAATTCCCAAAATATACCCAATTAACCCTCGTCCCAAAATATAAAACTCAATTCAACTCAAACACCTCACAACTACGATCGGGACACAATTACGAGCAAAACGGTATAAAAATCTCCAACATCCCAAAAAGTCAACCCTCGCCAGAGCTCCGCCGTTGACTGCCGCTGCCGGCAGCGGCACGGAGTCAACGGTGACCAACTCCGGTGGAGAAAGCCCAGAACTCATCTTCTCCTCAAGCCCAACATCTTTCTCTTCTACCATTAAGGCCAATTCCAACCATATCGGCCGTAATTGAGCCCGAAACCTTGCCGGATTTCTCCTCTCCGGTCACTACCACGGCGACCACCAAAACTCATCCTTACTCAAATCAAACCACCCAGAACTCATCTAGGGGATGAGGGGAACCTAACCCCCATCATCCGCGACACCACAACTCGCCGGAGCACCGCCCCCGACGGCGGCGAAATCCCAAAACTTTAACACACTCAAACTACCTCAATTCTCAACCAATTCCCACAAAACCAAGCTTGAATCAATAAAGAATCACGAGAGGATTCTAACCATACCAGAATTGTGGCTGGAGGTGGCCGAAATTTTTAGGTCGGACGAAGAATCCGAAACGGGTCACGGTGGTGCTCGGTCAACGCGGTCAACAGTGGTCAAAGCTGGTCAAACGGCCCAAATGAAACTTTTCGACAATTTTACGACCATTCCGATATTTATATGCGCGACCCAAAATGATCAACGGTCAAAAACGAATCGAAACAAAACGGATAAACACGACTAAATCCAACGGTCAGAAATATTCATATCTTATTCCACGTAGCGCGAAATAATCCTCCAAAAACTTTCACGAGCTTGAAATCACGCACACTACAACTCTCGTGAAAAGACTTATACCAAATTCTAGCCTGATAATTTAGTCGTAGACAAACCCGCCATATCAACCAATTACGACAAACTGCGACTAATCGTGAAACTCGCATATCAAGCAAATTAACATACCATTTATGGTTCGGGTCGTACATCTCAATCGCACAGATTATGGCATGATCACCTTCTCCTTCTCTAGGGAGCAGGGTTATTGTCAAACTCCTCCGATCTATGTGTTGTGTTGAGTACAAGAGCAGTGTAATAATCCCCACTCAGTTCAACAACATCCAACTCTTCAAATGCATGGTTACCATTTATAAGAATATTGAATTCTCTCTGACCTACAGCAATGATGGCTGAATCTATCTCAGCTAAGTGTACCCAGGTCGAGTCAATTCTGTTAGGATCAACATCCATGGCATATTCTAAATCGGGTTGAGTGTCCAAACTCACAATTGCTCTTCTATAAATTCCTTCTGGATAAAAATTTGGTGGCTTTGAAACTAGCTTAATCTTGCTCTCGGTAGATATGGAAGCATCAGCATTCTGACGAAAGGTAGTTATGGGACTCCAAATTCTATCACCTGCGGCCTATGGATCCCCACCAAAATCAGCATCAAACTTTGGGTTTCCATCGCCACAGCTCAATCTTGATACTATTCTAAGGATTATTCCATGGTTGATCTGGTATGCTTGATTCTGTATTTAGAGAATTTCAATAATAGGGATCGCTGGGTCGCCATGACCAGTGTTATGGAAGCAAATAGAAACAGAGCTGTTTTTAAGAAACACTTGTGCCTCGGCAAAAACCTGATCATCAATGTTGCTCCAACGGGATTTTAAAGAAGTAATCAAAGTACCCTAAATAGAAATTTAGAAAATATCAAACAAAGGTTCTGTTTCTACCAAATTCTAGGAGGGAATTAGGCAGAAGAGCGATAAATATTGTGGGTGAATCATTCTTGAGTGCTCATACGGCTTATCTCGAGCGCTCTGCTTATCTACAAAACAAGTAACGAGTGTTAGGAAGTTGAGACTGAGTTGGCCCTCTTTCAACGCTTCGATGCTTAAGTCAGTACGTGATATGACAGAAAGCGTAAGTGAATAATGGTTCAGAGATTCGATACCTTTGTCTTGACATAAATACCTTCCTAATATGGGTAGTTGATGGTGACAATACCTAGTGTTCCTCGATATGGGACTGATGCAAGCATTTCTCTTTTATGCAAAGGAGGGCATTTTGGTCTTTTAGTAGCCCTTACACAGGCTAGCTGACTCGCGCAACGCATCGTGCAGTCGAGCACGTGTGGCGTACATATCGCGTGCAGACTTGCATAAATGCCCCTAGTTCTCTTTTAATACTTGGTCCTTTTAGGTGCTAAGAAGGTATGTTTTTGGGGTTAGCACATGGCGTGCTAAAAAGGCTCCCAAGTCCCCGAGTCAAGGAGATTGACCTCGATTGGGGATCGAGTTCAAGAAATTGAGATCCATAAAGCATCCTTACTAGTACCGTTATGCTGGGTAATGTAATGCACCCTAAAGTCCCCTCAACTCCTTGATTAAGGGTGATCCCTTGATCCGAACGCACCCAGCATTCAGACCTAAAACATTTGAACGTGACAAATATGAACAAAGACCAGGGGAGGTCACACTTTTAAGCTGTAGGCAACGTGCGGTAGAGAAGTGTGTGAAACTTAAGGCTTTGAGCGCGAGGGCAACGAGATTTAAGTGAGGAACTACGTGTGCTTAAGAAGCATGCATTCGGGCCGTTGGAGGCCGCCTGACGAGAAATGATCGCGCTGGGACTTTTACCGGGCCGAGGGGATTTTAAGTGTCCCCAGGTGACGCTAGATCAGGCCCTGTGTGAGGAGACGCTCCTAGAAGGATCAGTTGCTAGTGAGGTCTGTACTTGGGTGGCGTACGCGGTGCATCACGCGCCTTGACCACTTTGGGCCATCTGATGCTCAACAGAGCTAGGGCTTTTTAGGCGCGAGGGCTTTTAAGCCCCCAGGTAGACAATGCTTCTAAGTCGGGGACCATGTCATGAGACGTCTCTCCCAGGGTGATCAGCGCTGAGGGAGTCCATATTTGTGTATGAAGGGCGCTCAATGACTGTCGTATTTGAAGGATGGCCGAGTGAGCGGAACATGGTTTCAAGACCCACCGTAACCTGCCTTGTGTCGTGCGAAGCAGACGCAAGTGGGCACCTTCTTCAAGGAATATGGTTGGGTTTATTGCCCATTTTAGTTTGGGTGTATTCACTTTTGTGACGTTAGGATGACTCTGGTAAGTGTGTAATGTACTCAAGACGTGAGTGAGGAGCCATGATTCAAGCTTGCTTAAATGGTGATGCTGAGGTGTGTAATAATCGTTAAGGGGGTCTTCTGTATGTGTGACATTTATTGGTCAATGCTGGCTTTGAGGGGTCAAAAGGTAGGTGCAAAGCAAGTGCCATTATGACATTATAACTACAGTGCGTGGAAAAATGGTTGAGGTTTGAATTTGAAATGGTGTGGAACACGCATTGTAGATCAGCGATGAGTGGAATGTGTGCATAGACAATCAAGATTGATGAGGGATTTTTCATCCCTAAGTATATAAACCTCCTTTTACCCCAGCCATAAGTTCATTTCACACTTTGGAGATTTTGCAGACGCCTTGAGTGCTTGTGATAGCGTTTGGAGAGAGAGATTTACACCGTTCGGGTTCTTCGCATTCTTGATTCGTCGATTCTTTTAGAAATGTGAGACATTTAGTCTATGGTTCTTTTTTATTCTTTGTCATTCGATAACTGCTTACTATTGTTGAACTCTCTGAATTCTGATGATTTTCTACTGCCAAAATACGCATGTATAGAGTCTTTGACTTTTCTAGGTTCTTTGATCTTGTATTTTCTTTCTTCAGTGATCTATGGTGTCTGTTTGTAGTTTTTGTACGAAATGTCTTTATTTGTGCTAGGAACGGATTAGATGTTATTCAATGTTGGTGTAGAGATGTAACCTTTGAGCACTCAGTGCATACTGTTGATGGTGTGTTTATGTTTCCTGGGTGCACCTTGATCTTTGTTAGGATAGATTGAGTAAGCGAGTTGATGGGTCCATAGCGCCTGGCACATTCTGGTCTTGATTTACATATTTTGTTTGATAGGTCATTTGTTGGAGCGTAAAAAATAGTGTAGGACTAGTTACCTCAACAAGAATCAATCAACGAACATCAATCGTACCATGTCGCCCCAAAAGATGGTGACTAGTTACACAACAGATGCTGACTTTTGAACGTCGGAAGGGGGGGGGGGTACCTACAAAAGACACTCTAACACTTAAATCACTTGAGAGCTCTAGTTGGGAGAAGTTCTATGCAGAAATCGAATGACCACAAATGAAATGAATGAGCTAGTATTTATAGGCGTGATACTGCTTCAATAATAGGGGTAATCGGCTTGAACCCCAAAAGTAGGAACAATCCTCGTCGCTATCATCTCCTTTGCGTCGTCCCTAATCATCTCGCCCGCCATTGCACGTTCTCCAATTTTCCATCGCTTCCTACTGTATTCACTCCATATTTTCGTTAATGACGACGACTGGGTCTTTACCGCTCACAAGTTCATCACGTGCCTTTTATCACTTACGTTTTCTCGATGTTAGGCTCATCCATCCTCACCCATTACTTTGGGCCCGTGCCTTTTTCTCACCATTCCACCATTGTTTGGGCCTCATTGAATCCCTCTGGCCCATTACTCTCAGCATTCACTTTGACCAAATTTTTATCCCCACAAATTCCCCCAAAATTTTCTTTAGGGCCCAATTCCTTGGCCCAAAGGAAAATTTTCCGTTAAGCACTGCCATTTAATTTTGTCACCCTTATCACTGGCACACATCCTTTCCCGCGCTTGCCATGTTTAGTATATTTTCCCTTAATCATAACTCCACTCCTTTCATCTCCCCCTCTTTTCTCCTTATTTTAAATACTACGTACCTACAAAAGACACTCCAACTCTTAAATCACTTAAGAGCTCTAGTTGGGAGAAGTTCTATGCAGAAATCGAATGACCACAAATGAAATGAATGAGTTAGTATTTATAGGCGTGATACTCCTTCAATAATAGGGGTAATCGGCTTGAACCCCAAGAATAGGAACAATCCCCGTCCCTATCCTCTCCTCTGCATCGTCCCCAATCATCTTGCCCGCCATTGCACGTTCTCCAATTTTCCATCACTTCTTACTGTATTCGCTCCATATTCGCTCCATATCTTGTGAACTTCTTTTGTTCAGTTCAACTTTAGATCCTCATGATAAGTTCAGTCTTTTTCATACCGAAAAGGTGCTCCGTCTTGCTAAGAGCTGTTATCCTCAAGATTTTGTGCAAGATGAACTTCTTTCTCTTGAGTTAGAGTGTGCATATTATCAGAAAGATATGGCTACGGATTCAACATTTCACAACTTAGATTCTATCTCTGATTTGTGTCGGCAACTTGTTCAAACAAGAAGGTCAGAGTTCTTTCCTATGATTTATAGATTGATTTGTTTGGTGTTGACTCTCCCTGTTTCTACAGCAACCACTGAAAGAGCTTTTTCATCCATGAACATCATCAAAAACAAGCTTAGAAATAAGATAGAGGATGATTTTCTTGATAACTGTATGGTGCTTCACATTGAAAAAGAATTTGGTGAAACGGTTAAGAATGAGGTGGTGATTAAAGATTTTGAATCTTCGGGTTCGCGTAGAGTAAGATTTAGTTAATTTTCCTTTTATGTTGCATTTTTTGTTTATGCAAATGTGTACGAGAGTAAGGCTTACTATGTTCCCCTTTTTTTGTTAATAAAATTTTTCTTGTATCATTGATATTCTTGAAAAAAAAATTAGTGCTATAATTAGCCCGGA
The DNA here is from genome assembly GCA_946800695.1 of Geum urbanum. Classification (NCBI taxonomy): domain Eukaryota; kingdom Viridiplantae; phylum Streptophyta; class Magnoliopsida; order Rosales; family Rosaceae; genus Geum; species Geum urbanum. The sequence continues at coordinate 49,258,080 of OX327001.1, read as the reverse complement.
TAAGAATTTATTCCTGGCTCCACCACTGGTTACCACTAAATTGAATTCAATGGGTGAGAAACAAACAGAGCAAAATCCCAACCGCATAACATCAATTACCTGCCAAATTCCAAGTTGAACTACTAGACCGTCGTGCTGCGTCACAACACCAATTCTCCTCAGCATATCCAACAACTGAAAAGAAAAGTCAGAAAAACACAACAATCAAGAGGAAGAAGAAGATGGTCGTGATGTTCTGATTCCGACGTATGTTCGTGATTCGGTTGGATCCCACTCTCACTTCCACGATCTCGCGCCGCTCACCACCACTCTCTCTCTCTCTCTCTATCTCTCTCTCGTTTCTAACCTCTTTTTTTTCTTTCTTTCATTTCTCTCTTGGGCTCTTGGCTTTTGAATGTGGTCGAACACTTGGCTTAATTAGTTCTTCTATTTTTTCTCAATCACTTCGTGTGGGCAGTGGGCTCACATGAGCCTAACATCTCAATTTTATCTATTAATCTAATTAGGCCTAGAAAAATTGAAGTAGTTTTGGGTCTTTGGTGTTTTGGGTTTCATTGAAGTAGTTTTTTTTTTTGGGCTCAAAATTTTCACCCGGGCTTAAGTCCAGGGGAGCCTTAGGCTGGCTCCGCCACTGATGGTTATATGCATGCAGAGCAGATGTGTTGCCACCATGTCATTAGTGAGCTTGAGAGAAGGAATACTTATCTTTTGAAGTCGACTGGTTGTGAATGTTTTGAAGCTGGGTGCTTGCCTGCGTGTCACTTCACAGTAGGCTTTGTAAAATTTGTTTTCAAATTTCAATTTTTGGCGCCTGGGCTTGATATTGATATGCGCTTTGGTGGGGTAATGAAGTTGTGGAGCTGGCGGTGTGTACTGGGCGGAGTGTGGGCACCAACGCCGAGTCCCCAGTCTTGGCGAGCTTATGAGTCTCGGGGGTGCTCTGAGTGGCTTGGTGGCACGGAGCTAACATTCTGATAGAGAGCGGGATTGAATTCGGAGCGTGAGGCGTAGCTACGTTGCCGTTAAACTTTGGTGTTGCTAGTAACACAAGCTGGCTGGGAAAAGATTTGCCAAATGTACAATCTGAAACGGGCGATTCAAATGGATGGACCTGACGAGCATGAGAAATCAAACATGATAATCCAAACAGGTTTGGAGAGACCGAACTAACAATCCAAATGCATGATCATGAGAGAGCAAATTGACAATCCAAACTAACGGACGAGGACGAGCATGAGCAAACAAACAAACTACGTGATGGGACATAGTGAGTTAGGCGGGATAAGCAAAACGTACTAACTAGATGATGGCACCTAGGAAGCTGGGCGGGATGAGCAAAACAGACTAATTAGGTAGAGTGAACGGACTTTTCCTGATGCGGGGGAGAAAGAACTCGTAGACGGTGCCAAATATTTTGGTCAAATTTCAAGTGGAACATGATCAGAACATAGAAGTGGATAGATGAAGAAGTGATAGGCTAGTAATTAAGACTTACATTTATTCTTTCTTGTGAAGATGTCCTTTAGCCATTTTTTGATGTAGGACTCGGTATTCCTTTTAATAGATTCCCAATGTGTTTTCTCTGTTTCCTCTTTGAACCAAGTGTATACAAAGCAGCTAGCATAAATGCTTATGCTAACACGATCGATGACATCATTTCCCACATACGGCAGCACTTGTTGTGTGTAAAAAATCGCGTAGGACTAGTTACTTTAACAAGAACCAATCAATAAACACCAATCATACCATGTCTTAGACATGACGGATGCCGACTTTTCAACATCATAAAGAGGGGGGACACTTAAGCCACTTAAGAGCTCTAGATAGAAGAAGTGCTATGCAGAAATCGAATGACCACAAATGAAATGAATGAGCTCGTATTTATAGGCATAATACACCTCAATAATAGGGGTAATCAGCTTGAACCCCAAGAATAGGAACAACCGTTGTCACTATCCTCTCCTTTGCATCGTCCCGAATCATCTCGCCCACCATCGCACGTTCTCCAATTTTCCATCACTTCCTACTGTATCTACACCATATTTTTGTTAAGGACCACGGCTGGTTCGTTATCGCTCACAAGTTCATCGCGTGCCTTTTACCGCTCGCATTTTCTTGTCATTAGGCTCATCCATCCTTACCCATTACTTTGGGCCCATGCCTTTTTCTCACCATTCCACCATTATCTGGGTCTCACTAAATCCCTTTAGCCCATCACTCTCAACATTCACTTTGACCAAATTTTTATCCCCCACACCGTCTGTGCTGGTGTTATAGATCTGTCGGCGCCCATGAAGATATCAAGCGATGAGTCATATATGATTGTGGACGGTAAACAGAGGTATCTTAGGGAGCTTGTATCTATGAGTCAATTGAGCTAAGAGATAGGCGTTACAATAACTTCATTTAGCATAAGTCAAATGATGTCTTCTTCTTCTTCTTCTTCTTCTTCTTCTTCTTCTTCTTCTTCTTATTCTTCTTCTTCTTCTTCTTCTTCTTCTTCTTCTTCTTTTGTTAATGACGATTTGAGTCCAGAGCTGCTCAGTCCAGAGCCACTCAATATATGTTACCCTGTTGACGTTCCACTTCTCTTATTAACTGCAGCATTAGAAATGGTTTCGCTAAGAGGGAGTGGGGTGGGTACGTCAGCAGGAGCAGCAGACGCTTCAAGGTGTGAGAGCAAGGCGTCTTGTCTATGGCACCCGAGAAGGAGGAAGCACCCCTTCTGGTGATCAAGGGTGGAGTCGTTCTAAGGCTGTTTCCTAATAAGACGCCCATCCAGGAACCTGAGGGGTCTTTTAGCTCGAAGGAATGCAAAAGCTTTTATGAGAAGTACGATATACTGCACTCCATCTACCTGAGGCCGTTAGGTCTTGGAAGATGTTTATTGATCCACCCGAAGGGTACACCTGCATCCATGAGTGGCACTTGAAGAACGGAATTCGGCTTCCTCTTCATCCCTTTTTCTAGTACATCCTGTCATATTTCGAGATAGCCTTGGAACAGTGCGGGCCAGTGATAACAAGGGTATTAATAGCGCTCTACAATGTGTTTGTGTTGTCATGCCTGGGGTTGCCAACAATGATTGAGATAACCTACTTTTGCAATATTACCTATGTCAAATGGGATTATGACTATGGAATAATGAATTTGGCGCCAAAGATGCACAAGAAGTGGTGGTTGATGCAGATGCATTCCTCGGTGGGCATTTATAGTCGGAGGGCACTATTGCTGGGTGGGAATTGGGAGTCTGGTGACTGTCAGGGCATGGAAGACCTACCCCGAGTTCCCACGTCGTTTCAGCTACTAGTTGTTGTTCTAGGGTTCTTGCTTTGATTTGTTGACGTGCCATACTTGTTTGTGGTGATTGCGTTTTGTGCTAACGTCTTTTTTTGCTATTTGCATTATATAGTGAGATATCGCTTTCCTCCTTATGTGAAAGAACAATGGCGTCTTGACCAGATTTTTCATTATTGGGATCGTCTCGAGTCGTGTTGTAACGTCTGGGCGCTTAACCACCCGGACATCCTTAAGCGGATGAGAATCTTCATCGACTTGGTGTGTGTTTGGATTTGTTGGTAGTTATTTTTGCTTTTTCATTATAATAAGTGACAATCTGATCGAAATGCACTGCTCTCATTTCTTAGTAGCCAAGGGCGTTGTGGGCACTGAGTAGAAGATGGAACAGGCTAAATTTGCGAGTATTCTTTACTGGATTTTGGCTCAGGCTGCTGTCACCTCTCGGTTGCAATAGGGGCTAAATAGTATGCTAGTGCGCAGCTCGGAGGAGCAGTCCATAGAGCACCCTACCGATGAAGATGTTCTGGAGCGTGAGATTGTCTAGCTGTCCGAGGGGGAACGTGAGTGAGCCTCGAGGGATGCTCCTTACCCAGTGGCTATCCAAGCGGCTCATGGAGCGAAAGAAGCTATAGAGGTAAGTCAACCTACTGTTACCCAGATTCTAACGCAAGAGAGGGCGCAGTCGTACTGAGCGCGAGGCTCAGAAGAAGAACAAGAAGAAGAGAAAGGCGGGTGACCATCCTTATGCGCGTCATCCCAAGAGCAAGTCGTCTGCTCAACAGACTGAGTGGGTGGGATCTATGTCCACCTTAGCTCAGGGAGACTGCAAGAAAGTGGTGAACCATTCGCCCGTGCTTCGCAGGAGGACGCTTGAACAACTTATCGTTCATGTGGAGAGTAATGAGACTGAAACAGAGTCCAACGAGGAGCGTACACCTGGAAATTCTCCTAATCCATCTCCTAGAAATGAGCCTCATCCCTCTCCCCAATGGTCACCTATACCGATTCCTTCTCAAGCACCCCTGCCTCAACCACAGTCAATACCTCCAGCTGCCGATATCCAGGGTCCCCAAGTTGACCAAGGGGCTGCCAAGATCCTCATGGAAAAATATTTGTAGTTCAATCGTAAGGCGGTACCCCTAGACATGGTTGCCTTGCAGTAGAAGCGTTCGCAATCCTGTAGCGCGAAGAAAAATCGTGCTCGTCTATACTTGGAATTTGCCTGGTAGGTGCATAATCATCCGCAGATGTTGTTGGAAGGACCAGATGAGGTGCCTGGGGAATTGGAGGCGACCAGGGAGAAGGTGGAGCTATTAGAGGCGGAGCTGAAAGGGAAAGAGGTGGCTCTGTTGACTATCCATGAAAAACTTGTAAAATATCATTAGGCTGGAACAGGAGCTGCGTGCCTGGGTGAATAACCTTATCCAAGTGTTTGACGGCTTTGCTGAAGTTAAGTGCGAGCTCCAAGAGAAGATCAATGAGCGAATTTGGAGACGCTGCAGGTAGAGAAGTTATCACTAGAGTACCTACGTGCCAAAGATGGTAAGCATACAAACGAGTTGCTTTCTCAGATCGGGTCCCTAAAGGCAGAGGTTGAGTCCTTGAAGGCGCTAGCTTTGGACGATGATGCTAAACGCAAACCGCATATTGATGTCGTTGACACGTTCAAGGTCTCGGTGGTGTTTGTGGAAGGGCAAATGGAGGTTACGTCTTGTGCTATGTAGGCCATATTTGCGATGTTGCAAAAATCGCCCGACTGCAACTGGGACCTTTACCAGGCGGATCGAGAAGTGGGTGCTGAGCTTCCAAGAGTGAGTGTGTTGTGGCGATTACTTGTTTATATTTTGTTTTTGTGCTTCGTTGTATGTAAGAATAATAACTCTGTCACCTTCTAAAATATTTTAAGGTGGTGAGCGCTTATCGTGACTATATATCATTGTGGATTGCCAAGACTCTGTTTGTTTGTCTTTTTTTATTAATGGACTCTTAGTGTTACATTTTTTGAAAGAGAGTATACTTATGAATAACCGTGTTTTCCTTTTATTATTCGAGCATAGCATGCTAGCATTTGAAGTAATATAGAGCAGAATGTTTGAAAAAATAACATAATGTTGGCATAAGTGTATTCTTACTTCATTAGAAAAGTATTTGACACTATTGAGCGTATGAGTGAGTAAGAATATTTAAAAATTGAATATGCCAAAGTCTGGGCAGAGCACCTTAATGGTAGTATATCCTCAGGTGGGCAGAGTTTCATGGGTGGGAGACGACGGTGCCTTTCTTTTCATTGAGGTAGAACGTGTCAGGGCTGGCTATGTCTACAATCTTGTATGGGCCCTCCCAAGTTGGGAGAAGACTTTTGACCTTGGTCTGAATTGCCTTCATCACCCAGTTACCGATCTGTAAAGGGCGAGCTTGGACGCGCTGATTGTACAGGCGGGTGATTCGCTCCTTGTTGACAGTGTTATGGAAGTGGGTGACATTACATTTCTCCTCCAAAAGTTCATTGTCCAAACGCAGTCCTTCACCGTTCGTGGTAAGGTCGAACGCCTTTACCCTAGGGCTCTGGTGAGTGTGTTACAATGGAAGTAGTACCTCTATGCCAAATGTGGGGGCGTAAGGCATTTCTCCAGTGGGAGACGTTGTTGTTGTGAGGATGGACTAGAGGATACCTGGGAGACGTTGTTTTCGGTCCATCCTTGATTACCTTGTTGGCCGCTTCGACCTGCTCGTTGCTCTGTGGGTGAACGAGGTAGGAAAAAAGGACATTGGTTCCTTGTAGTTTACAGAACTAGGTGAACTCAGGATTGTTGAACTGGGTGCCATTATCTATGATGATGTTGATTGGAGTGCCATAAAGGCAAAAGAACATTCGCCAAAGAAATTTAGTGAGTTTTTCTGTTGTAATCTTCACGAGCGGCTCCGCCTTGATAAACTTGGTGTGATAGTTGATGATGACTATCACATAGCAGAATTGGCATTTTGCCTTTGGCAGCTCGCCAATAAGGTCCAGGCCCCACTGAGCAAATGGATGGGCGATAGGATAATAGAGAATGGGACAGCAGGGGTGTGGACCTTATATGCATGGAACTGGCAAGCATTGCAAGCGCTTGTGATTTATGCCGCGTCTGCATGGATAGTTGGCCACCAGAATCCGTAGTGCAACGCTTTGCGTGCGATGGAACGGGCGTCGACATGGTGGCCGCACTCACCACTGTGAATTTCTTCTAAAAGGGAGCATCCTGCCTGGGCTGTAAGGCACTTATGGTTTGGCCATGTGCGCCTTTGTTTGTAGAGGATTTCACCCCGTATGCCAAAGTTTTTTGTCCATGCTATGAATGTTCGTGCTTCTGCTTTGTCTGAGGGAAGGGTGCCTGTGGTCTTATAAGCATAAATGAGGTCCATCCAGCCTGGTTCAGTGGACACTGTAGATAGAATTTCAGTGAAGCTTATGTGTATGCTTGGCTTGTCAAGTACCTCGACCTTAGTCTGAGCTGGGGAGGTTAGTATTGGAACAGTAGCTAAGCAAGCGAGTGCATCGAATTTTGAGTTCTATGCGCGAGGCACTTGAGTGATGTTGAAGAATTTGAACTTTGAGAGGTAATGCTTATCGACTGCTAGGTAGGCGGCCATGGATCCTCCCTTTGCCTCGAAGTCCCTTGTTATCTGATTGACTACAAGGTGAGAATCGCTATATATATATATTGATGTCAAAGGCGTCTAACAAACGTGCCACCTATAGTCTGGTAATGTGCACTTCATACACAATCAGCTTTGTTGTTTGATGCTTTGAAATTGAACTTGAGGGCATACTCACCCTGGATGCCATCAGGTCCCATTAGGATGATACCTGTTCCACTGGCCATTTGGTTCATGGACCCGTCCACATATCATTGCCAACACGATTGTGGCTTCTCTGTGCTTGGTTGTACGGGCTCCTAATGTTTGTTTTCTTCATCAGCCTCTGTGTATTCGGTGATAAAGTCTGCTAGTGCCTGTGTTTTTATGGTTGTACGGGGCTTGTACTCGATGTCAAACTCGCTGAGTTCGATCCCCCACTTGCTTAGGCATCCACTGTGGTCAGGGGATTGTAGTACTTGATGGAGTGGGAGATTAGTGAACACCTGAATCTTGTGTGCCTCGAAGTATGGGCGGAGACGCCCAGCAGCATAGACTCGGGCGAGCACCCTCTTGTTAATCATTGGGTAATGTTTTTCTACGCTTGTAAATCCTTTCCATGTAAAAAAGGCGGGAAGCTCGTTATCAGTGTCACACTATACGAGGGCGGAGTTGACAAATGTAAGTTATATAGCAAGGTACAAGCAGAGCGTTTCCCCATTTACGAGTCTGGATAAAGTGAGGATAGAAGCTAGATAAAGATTTATCTGCTGAAAGGTATCCTCACAAGCAGGCATCCAATCAGTGGAACGGTTATTGGTAAGGCATAGCACTTTGAAGAAAGGCTTGCATTTATCCGAATAGCGTGAGATGAATTTGTTTATGGAAGCGAGCTTACCTGTAAGGCTTTGGAGCTCCTTCTTTGTGGGTGGTTTCATCGCCATGGTAGCCATGATTTTCTCAGGGTTGGCCTCGATGCCGCGCTGGCTTACATTATATCCCAAAAACTTGTTGACGGTTACGCTGAACGCGCATTTGGCTAGATTTAGGAGGACACCATGTTCCATCAATATCTAAAAGCCTATATGAAGATTGGTCGTGTGGCTCTCAGCATTGGTTCTCTTAACTAGGATATCATGTATGTAGACCTCCATGATTGTACCGTTCACGTCCTTGAAGATGTAGGTCATGAAGCGTTGGTAGGTGGATCCAACTTTTCTAAGACCAAACGACATGACTTTGTAACAATAGAGGCCTTTGTCCATTGTGAAGGTTGTGGCTTTCTGGTCGTCTGGGTGCATAAGGATTTGATTGTATCCTGAGTAGGCGTCCAATGTGGAGAGCAGTTTTTGGCCAACTGTGGCATCCACCAATTAGTCAATTCGAGGGAGTGTGAAGCTATCTTTTTGGCAGGCTTTGTTGAGATCGGTGTAGTCTACACAGGTCCGCCATCTACTGTTGCTCTTCTTTACCATGACCGCATTCGAGATCCATTTGGGATAATGAACTGGTCTCATGAAGTCAATATGCAGAGATGGTCAACCTCGGTGTGCATTTATGTGTATCGTTCTATGTCGTAAGCACATCTTTTTTGCTTGATAGGCTTCGTGTTAGGAGCAATACTTAATTGATGTGAAATCAAATCAGTAGAAATACTTGGCATGTCCATATAGGACCAAGCGAAGACCCCGTTAAGATTTATGGGGAGCTGTATCAACTCTACCTTGACAACGGGATCGAGCTGGGCGCCTATCTTCACCTTCCATTCTAGGTAAGCAGGATTTAACTCAACCTCGATGAGGGAGTCCCTAGTGCATGCTGGGCATAGCGCGTTGACGCCATCCCTGGGGTCATCAGGCAGTGTTATTTAGGCGTTGTCATTCTCGACCTTCAAGACCTCCTGCTTAACTACTTGCCCAGTTCTTAGATCGATGGATCACTAAACGAAGTTATATCCCCGGACGGAACCAGTCCTGAAATCTGTATGGAACTAGAGGTAGAGCATGTGGCTAGTAATGATTGCCTTAAGCTTCTTAATGGTCAGCCTGTCAAGTATAACATTGTAAGAGGAGTATAAATCAACAACAATAAAATCAATATAAACTTCTTTCTGGGGAGTGCTCGTTGCGCCCAAGCACAATCGCATATAGTCGATGCCCATGAGAGAAATAACATCACCCGAGAAACTCATCAATGACTCATTGGACTACGCTAACTTGCTTCACGGCCTCTGTAGCTGCGTGTATGCGACATAGAAGATGACTTTGGCGGTAGAGCCAAAGTCAATGAGAATACGCTCGACCTTGCGTCTGTCGATTAGAGCATCGATGACCAACAAGGCATCCATATCTGAAACGCCTCGCTCGTCAACTTCTGAGAACTTGGTGGGGTCCCATAAGCGGCGTGGTACCTTGGTGCTTGATCCACTAGCTAGTGAGAAGACTTCGCGAGGAGGGGTGTCTGCCTTGCGCTTGTTTCCATAAATGGTGTTGATGACCCCACGAGCCTCTATGAGCCCTACCTGCCTCAGCCCTTCCGCTCGGTATTAGCTTAACTCGCCCTTGTCGAACTGTTTCTGGATTATCTTCTTGAGAGCACCACATTCCTCTGTGTTGTGCATTTTTGACTCATGGTACTTAAACCAGTGGCTTGTATTCTTGAGCTAGGCCTTCCTTGTTTTTGGCTTTGGCTGAGGTATCAGGTGCTTGTCGTTTACAAATATTTCTATGTAGGTAGCATTGGTGACAATGTAGACCGCCTTATTAGGAGAGTAACTTCTGGGAGCTCTATGATGACGGGGTGGATTTCTTATAGGGGATTGTCGACTCTCTAAAGTTCTGAGGCGCTCGAGCATGCGTGATCGAGGCTGCTTGCGACATTGTCGGTGTCAATGTGGCAAGGCATGCCTGAGAGTAGGCGGGGAAGCCTGGTGGGGGGCTGGTGGTGATACTTGCTCGGGCTGGTTTCGAGCTTTGTGGTCCCAGACCTTGTAATGAATGTCTTCCTTCTCAACGATCAAGTCAACGACCTCCTCGTAAGTTAGGTACTCTCGCTTGATAATTTTTTTCTTGAAAGAGGAAGGTTGCAGCCCCTCTATTAGGGCGGACATGGCCGTCTGCTTGTCCAAGTTCTAGAAAAGCTGAGCGACTGTGCAGAAGCGTTTGATGTATGATGACAACGGCTCAGATCCACCCTGTTGTACTGAGAATAAGGAGTTGGCCGTATGGTGACGTCCTTGCAACCGATAACGCTTGAGAAATGCATATGTGAAATCCTAGAATGAGTCGATGCAATGAGGTTCGAGCTCAAAGAACTAATTTAATGCCTTGTAGTTAGCGTCTCAAGGAAGAGGTAACATAATGTGGTGTTTGTGTGCTGGTGACCAGCTGTGGTGGAGAGGAACTTATCCACGTGTGTGCTTGGATACTAGCGCCCACTGTAACTCCCATCCTTCAGTATCTTGGTGTGTCTGTCATGCCCGATGTCTATGATGACCGAGGAAAATTGTGTTGTACAGGGTGTGTATGGGAAGTTTGAGTTAGCGGGGTGTCGGACATGGCGGAGTTTGCCCTCGATGTCAGCCAAGCGGGCTAAAATTTGGGCGGTGGCGTTGTGAGCTTGCTGTTGTGGTTTGGAACGGGGCGGGTTTCCTTGCAAAAGGGGGTTTAGAACCTAGGCGTTCATGTGGACCATGATGCACTGTTCATTCTGCCTTCCCAACTCCAAATGCTGAGCTTGGAGGGTAGCGAGGGCCTCATGTAGGCACTCATTTCTACTGAGCGTGGCATCACCTTCCGCCTGGAGCTCCACTAGCTCCTGTAGTAGATGGGCATTATTGTTGTCGGGAGTAATGTTGGTTTCTCCTCCGTCCATGTTGTCGATCTTCATAGATGAGACTATGGGGGTTAAGAGCGAACTGATTCCATGCAGGCAGTCGGGGCCAGAGTTATGAAATCGTTGGGCTTGAGGGGAGGCAATGAGGAAGAGAAGGGATGGCCGAGAATTGAGAAGGGGGTAGGCTTTTTAGTGGGTGGGTAAAAAATGAGATCACTAGATGGCGCCAATTGTTTATACCAAATTCCGGGAGGGATTAGTCAGAAGAGTGATAGATATTGTGGGTGGATCGCTCCTGAGCGCTTGGATGATTTATCTCGAGCGCTCCGCTTATCTATAAAACAAGTAACAAGCATTAGGAAGTTGAGACGGGGTTGACCCACATTCAACGCTCTGATGCTTAAGTTAGTACGTGTTATGACAGAAAGCATAAGTGAACAGTGGTTCGGAGATTTGATACCTTTGTCTTGACATAAATACCTTCATAGTGTGGGTAGTTGAGCGTGACAACACCGTGTGGTCTTCAATATGGGATTGATGTAAGCATTCCTCTTTTATGCAAAGGAGGGCGTTTTGATGTTTCGGTATTTGTCCCTTACGCAGGCTGGTTGACGTGAGCAACGCATTGTGCAGTCGAGTGCGTGCGGCGTACGTCCCGCGTGCGGACTTGCCTAAATGCTCCTAGTTCTTTTAATACTTGGTCCTTTTGGGTGCCTTGTGCAGTCGAGCGCGTGTGGTGTACTTCCCGCGTGCGGACTTGCCTAAATGCCTCTAGTTCTTTTAATATTTGGTCCTTTTGGATGCTAAGTAAGGTATATTTTTGGGATTATCACATGACGTTTGAGATCATTGTTCTTTGTTTTAACCAATCCAAAGAGTACCCTCACCAGCTGAGTAGTGTCCATGAGGAATATTCATAACAATGTTATGGTAACAATTGTCAGGGACGTCAGAAAGCGGGAAGTATCTATGCGTATCAAGGTGAGAACTGACATAAGTTGGCAGGAAGCGTCAGCAGGGATTCCCCCCATATATCCAAAATCCCTATACCACAGTGTATTGTTTGGTGATGTAGTGACCTCGTGACGAGCTCTACAGCTTATGCGCATAGCAAAAGGCCATATCCTCGTATATGTATATAGGGGTCATCAATGGGCCGGACACGGGCCGCCCAAGTCCAAGTTCACACGGCCAGGCCGGGCTTTTTCATCACGTCTGCAATATGCAGGCCGGGGTGAGTTTTTTTGAAATTTTGCCGTCCACGAGCTTTTTAGGCTCTAGCCTTAGTGGGCCTTTCGGGCTGGACTAAGCCCATAGGGTAGGGCCAGGGCGAACTTTTTTTGTACTAAATAAAAATCTTAGAATTTAATAGTGTTTAATCATCCAATGTACCAACAATTATATACACTAAATAATGTATAGACCTAAAAAATTTGATATTTAGTATATGAATAGATGATATTAAGATAAATTTGAGAGTTTATAAGTATATATTGATAAAATAATCTATAATATATATAATTGATGAGCTTAACAGGCTTGGCCTTACGGAGTGGGCCCGGCGGGCCTCGACGGGCCTTGACGGAGCGGACATTTTTAGGCCCGCGGGCTTTGAGACCTCGGTCCGAGCCCAGCCCTAAACCCATAAGGCCAGACTTGGGCTTTTTTGACCGCCCGTAGATTTTTCGAGCTTAAGGGCCAAATAGTGACTCCAATATGCATCAGACAAGTTATCATTAAAATCCAAACCATATACAAACAAGAACATAAAGCATGCGATCAAGTAATAGTCACTTAGTCTTATGCACATTTTCTCTCTGTATGATGGTAATGGAATACTAAAGAACTCGAAGAACAGAGCTAACCTATTCTTGAGTCTGAGTATGAGCATTTGTCAATTTTTAATTAAGCTAACTATCAGGCGCAGAGTTCGGTATTGATTTTTGCATATCTTCTAAGTTAATTATCCATTTTTAAAAAATAATAATCTCACAGCTAATAATCTGAAAAGTGAGCTACTCTTAGTCTTCAGAAATTGCAGTTTCCTTTCATTTTCGCTAAACAGGATTTCAAACTCATCCAACTTAATTTTCTTTAAAACTTATCAAAGCTTTCATTACGAAAACAAAACAAGAGCTAAACATGTGATTAAGCACATAATCTCTCACTCTACAATTACTCTTAAAACCTCGCAGCACTATATATACATTAAGCTCAATATGCACTGAAATTTCAACTTCGAATCCCTCAGCTCCAGAGCTAAACAGAAAAAGCACATAAAATAAAGAAAACGAAATGAAGCAGCGAAGAAGCTCTGGTCAACTCACCGGACGAAGCCAAATTGAGAACCGAGCAGAGCAGGAGAAACCATCGAAGAAGAAGAAGAAGGCGAAGAGACCTCACCATACTGCGACTCAGGGAAGCTAGTAGTTACTACGCGGGGGCTCTCACTTTTGTGCTGTCCAGTCTCGACACTATACAACAATATTCCATTCTCCATTTTCGCTAAATTATTTAGCTCTCGCTCTTTTCACAGAGATAGAGAGCAAGAGGGGTGTGATGCGTTTACAACCTAGACGCTAGTGAGTACTGAGTAGTTACAGTCTATGTTGCATGTAAGTTTTAAAGTGAAGGCATTTCCTGTTTGGGAAGTAGAAGTTTGTCGGAAGGTCGTTGGAATTCAAAAATATTTCTTTTGGAAGCACGATTCCGAGAATAAATTGTTTTTGGAAACTCGATGTTTCATATTGGAAGCGCTAAATCGTATTTCACAAATAATCATGAGAGAAATTTAGTATTTTTATAATTAAATCATATTATTATGCATGTACTTTTTTGAAAAGTAAAATTTATTCCATGGTACCTGAACTTACTCGGCCCTATCAACTTGATACCTGAACTTTCAAAAATATCAATCTCATACCTAGACTTCAAAAACCATATTTTTGTGGTACCTAAAACCATTTCCATCAATCTTCGTCGATCTATTGTGATGAAGTGGCAAACATAATTTCAAATATGAAGGGTAAACAAGTAATTTCAAATACTAAGTATCACAATGATATTATTTTTGAAGTTTAGGTATCACTTTAATAGTTTTTGTTTTATTACTATTTTTCATTTCTTTATGATTATTTTAATAATTATTTATATTTGATTTTTCTTTGTTATTGTCTCACCTTTCAAATATAAAAAAAAAACTTGAATAACCGGCTTCGAACTTTGACCTTGTGAATACATATAAATTGCTATACCACCATATATATAATGAGAACTTTAAGTAAAAACAACGCAAATACATATACTTGAACAAATGGTGACCCGCTCAGGCGTCACCCTCCACTCCGGCAACCCGAATATCTCTCTCTCTCTCTCTCTCTCAACCACAAATGACGTCGCTGCAAACTAGCAAAGTACAAGTGCTATGGTCACCCAGGTTGCTCATTTGAGCACCCATACATGCTTCGGTTAAGCTACTCGGCCTAAGTGCAACAAATCGAGGCCCAACTCTGAGACATTAACAGTAGACTTTAAAGGTGGTTTTGAACTGCTTAACTACTGCTAATGCCTTAGGGTTGCACCTCAATCTGTTGCACGCAAGTTAAGCATCTCATCAGCTGTGTGCAATCGAAGCATGGGTGACAAATTAGCAACTTGGGTGTCCTAGGCTTTTTGCGGCAATGCCATTTGCGATTGAGAGAGAGAGAGAGAGAGAGAGAGAGAGAGAGAGAGAGAGAGAGAGAGAGAGAGAGAGAGAGAGAGAGAGAGAGAGAGAGAGAGAGAGAGAGAGAGAGAGAGAGAGGTCACCATGTGTATAAGTATATGTATGTATGTTCTTTTTACATGAAATCCTCATGGTACAGTAGAAAGATGATTTATATGTATTCACCTCCTCAGGTTATTCGATTTCTTTTTATCTTTGATAATTGAGAATAATAAAGAAAAATAAAATATAAACAAGTATTAAAATAATAAAAAAGAAATGTGAAATATTAATAAAACAAAAACTATTAAAGTTATACCTAAACTTTAAAAACAATATCATTGTGATACCTAATATTTAAAATTACTTGTTTACCACAATTGACAATTGACAGGGATGGATATTGTCATGTCATCACAATTGACAGGGATTGATGAAAAATTGGTTCCAGGTCCCACCAAGATACGGTTTTTAAAGTCCAGGTATCACAAAAATACGTTCGAAAAGTTCATGTATCAAGTTGATTGGGCTGGATAAGTTCAGGTATCATAAAAGAAATTTTTTCTTTTTGAAAACAACCAAATTGGAATTAAATTCTATTAAGGTTTTAAGTTACTTATAAAATTCTATTTTTTTTATGTATATATAATTAATTTGTATTATATTAAACACTTACTTTGCGTACCCGCTTCCACTAGTTTTTGAAAAAAAAAACCCTACGGAGGGGACGGACCGCATGCCCGTGCCGTTCTTCGACTTAGCACCCTCAGAGAGGGGGCGAACCCCATGCCTCCGTTATGACAGTCGGCTTGCTTTCGCGACCGGGGAGGCGCCCGCGCTCATCAATCCCGGAACGCGCAAGGAGGGGTCGGACCGCACGCCCTTGGCGCTCCGAGTCGGGGTCGAATGTTAACGTTGCGCTCACACGGAGGGGAAACACCCCACACCCGTGCCGTCCATCGACTTAGCACGCCCAGAGAGGAGTTGGCCCCATGCCTCTGTCATGACAGCCGGCTTGCTCTTCGATCATGTAACGGTGCGCTCACGGAGGGGGCGGACCCCATGCCCGTGCCGCCCATCGGTCTCAGCGCGCGCTCAGAGAGGGGGCGTGCCCCATGCCTCTGCCGCCTGATCCGGCTTGCTAATGCGTGCGCGTACGTAGAGGAAGAACCCCATCCCGTACGGCGCAACTCTTCACTCGGGGCACGGCCAAAAGGGAATTCAGGCGTTAGCCCTCTTTCGGGGCGCCCGGGTGGTACGTGTACTAACCTGGTGTTTTGTGAGCGCTCGGTCGTGCGGGTGGTGCATGCGCTAGTAGAGATGGTTGGTGTCGTGGCGTGTTGTTCTTGCCTTGGGTTTTTGGTGGTGCTCTGGTGAGACATTTTTGAGGTGACATTCCTTTTGACTTCTCTTTGGGAACCGGTGTAATAAATGCTAGCCGTCGCAATTAATGCTAGCGTGCCCTTTGTATTAAATGCTGATGTTGTGATGATTGCTCGGAGGGCAGACGTCACGCGCGTGGGAGCGTGGGAGTGGGGCATGGGCGCCACGTGTTGGGCTGTGGGAGACTGTGCTAGGGTTTGAAATCGAGGCGGGAAGTGGAGGAGTTGGCGCGGTTACTGAGGAGGGCAAGTAAACCGCCCGGCCACGTGTCATGATCGACAGTGGACACGCGAAAAACGGACGACTGGCGTTCGTTTGCATATCCCGTCCGAGTGATATAAATAGGGTTCTCTTGCCGTTGTCTTCTTCATCACTCTCATAACTTACCGAAATTCTGCCGGAATCATTCTGCGACCTGTATCTGCTTAAGTTCTTCTCTGTGTTTGTGTCCTTCGTTCCCGGAGTACCTGCTCAATCGTGAAAGTTTCAATCCACAAACCAAATCTGGTGAGGCTCTCGTCCTTGGTTCTGTTGTTGATTTTGTTTGTGTTTTTCTGGGTTTTTTTTTTTGAACTCGGGGATAGGGTGTGTTCTTGGGTGGGGGGTGTTTTGATCTGTTTGTGGGTGGTTCTCTGTGGGTTTTGGTGTTTCTGTGTGGGGAGGGATTTTTGCTAAGTGTGGGGTGTGCGCTCGTCTATAGGATGGAGCCGATTGAGATACCGAGCGATCAGTCACGTGAGCGGATATACATTCCGGGGTTGGGGTGGATTAGCTGTGGGTCGGGCGGATCGAGTACGTCGAGTATGTCGAGCACGTCTTCAGACGAGTCTGTTTTGAGTGTCCCGCCACTGCAATGTATTTTGCCTGATACCTCTCCCGTGCAGCCAATGGTAGCTAGGCAAGCGTTCCTGACTGTGGGTTTGGCGAGCTCGTCTGGATCGTCGGGTGGGCAGTCTGGTGGTTCGAATCCCTGGGGTGAGGAAAGGGCAGAAGGAGGAGATTTACTTCCTCAACCATCGGCGGGTGGGCCCGTTCACTGGGTGTTTCCCGATGGCACGCCCGTCCAGGAGCCTGAGCGTGCGCCATCCGTCTCGGAGCTGGCCAGGTGGGCGAGGGATTATCATATCCCCAAGTCTGTGGAATTGCGGGTACCTGGCGGGGGCCATACTTTCACTCGCCCGCCGCCCGGCCATGTTTGCCTGAGCGAGTACCATCTCAAGGCGGGGATCAAGTTGCCGCTGCACCGGTTTTTCTAGTATATGTTGGCGCTGCTGAACATCTCGCTTGGTCAGTGTAGGCCCACGCTCACCCATACGCTCGTGGCCATGTTCAATATCTTCCGGATGAGCGGCCTGGACCAGCCCACGCGGGCGGAGTTCCTTCACTTATTCGGTCTGCGCTACTCTACGCGCAAGAGGGACTGGGGGACCATCACTGTGGTGCCGCGCGTGAAGTGGTGGTTGTCGGATCAGCCGAGTTCTGCGACCAACTGGCGCACGATTAGCTGTCTGGTGGGTGGTGACTGGGAGTTGGGCTCCTTCTCGGATGAGTATGTCGCCAACGCCCACTTGATTGATCGAGTCCTCCAAGCTTTCCATCCCCTGGATACGAATGAGTACCCGATGACGCCCGCCGAAGAGGCCCGGGTCAACCGTCTGAAGTTTGTTTTCGACCCGGCGCCGGAGGCGAGGTCGTTTTATGCCGCCTGTCACTGGGATATCATTGAGCAGACGCGCCTTGCTGAGTTGCCGCGTACGTGGGTTTGTAGTTCGTTCGTCTAGGAGTAGGAGTAGATTTGACCAATTGTTTTGTTGTCGCTCACCTTTCGTTTGTTTGTGTTTTGTAGTTAAGAAGATGACTGGCAAGAATGCTGTTGTTGATAAGGTGGCCAAGCGCCGTATGGCCGCCCTTCGGGAGGCCGCTGGGAAGGTCCGAAAGGTGGTGGAGGACGGGCGGGGTGATCTGGTGCTGGGGGAGACTGAGCAGCCCAAGCTCCCCATTCTTGACGTGGCTGATTTTTCTCCCGCTATCCAGGCAGATGCCCGTATTCCGCCGTCAGGCCACGCTGGCGGTTCCAAGGCGCAGGCCAAAGCTGACCGTGCGGAACTGCACAGGGAGAAGCGCCAGGAGAGCCGCGATCAGCGTCGGCAGGATCGGGATGACCGACGAGATACTGTCCGCACGCCCCACACAGGCGCTCAATCTTCTTTCGCGCCTCAGTCGTCTGCTCGTGCCTCCACGAGGTTCCAAGCATCCGAGCGTTCATCCAGCCCTCAGGGAGGAGCCAGAGAGCCTCCCTCGAAGCGCCCCAGGACGGATAGTCTGGTCGTCAACTCGTCCGCCAGTCAGGCCGCTGATCCGTTCGTCTTCTATACTCCGTTGATGCGGTCCATTGAGTCGAGCGTGAAGGCCGTTGAGGCGATGGCGCCAGAGGTGGCAGAGGGAAATAAGGATGATATGGACAAGGCCTTTAATCTCTGCATGGTGCTGCAGCGCAAAATGTACCTGGCGCGCGAGCGCTTTGCCAACAGGCGCTATGTAGAGGAGGCGCAGGCAGAGATATACAAGCTCATCGGTGCTTGCAAGAAGTATGAGGATCACCTGCGCCAAGAGGCCCGGGAGGAGAGTGAACGGGAGGCGCTGCTCAAGGCTGAACGTGACTCAGCCCTTGCTGCCCTGGAAGAGGAAAAGGCACTGGCGGTCAATCGGGTGGCAGAGGTGGAGTCCCTCCTGATGGCTGAAGCGCAGGCCCAAATTGAAAAGGCCCGGGCGGAGGCAGTCATTGACTTCAAGAATTCTTCGGAGTTTAAGGAGTTGTTGGTCGCTGAGGGCGATGTTCAGGTTGCTCAGTTCCAGGATATGATGGCGCCTTTCCTGAAGATGGAGGAGTTTGAGGCTTATCTGGCGGAGCAGGCTTTGCTGACGGGCGGTGATGGTGGTGCGGGCGCCGATGGTGCGGGTGTGAAGTAGAGTAGCTCTTCTTTTCCTTCTCTTTTCTCTTTTCTCTTTTTGTAATAGAGTAGATCGTTTTGTAATCGAGCCTTCGTGCTTTGGATTTCTTGCCAGCTGTTGTTTTTTTTGAAGTGGTGAATGGATGAAATCTCTTGTTCTGTCCGTTTGTGTGCCTTGTC
Organism: Geum urbanum; assembly: GCA_946800695.1. Taxonomy (NCBI): domain Eukaryota; kingdom Viridiplantae; phylum Streptophyta; class Magnoliopsida; order Rosales; family Rosaceae; genus Geum; species Geum urbanum. The sequence goes on along the minus strand of OX327001.1, from coordinate 49,239,111 downwards.
CTTTTTGCTTTGAACTTTGTTTGCCATGCTTTGAGTAACTTGTACGGGCGCGCGTATCCCTATTACATCTTCGCGAGTAGCCTATCTCCAGTCCCCCGAGCACGTGGGCGGGCGGGGTAAGGATACAAATGCAACAGTGTTTATACTTGAAAGTACAAGGTAAGAACTAGTGGAAGTATTTCCTCAAGTGCTGGATGTTCCATGGGTGGCGTAGTCGTTGACCCTGCATGTCCCTAAGGTAGAAAGTGCTGTCGCTTATCACCTCGTCGACGACGTACCGGCCTTCCCATAACGGGCGAAGCGCCTTCACCTTCTGTTGGATCGCTTTCATCACCCAGTCCCCCAGTTGGATTGGGCGAGTGCGTATGCGCTGGTTGTATAGCCGGGCGATCCTCTGCTTGTTCGCGGCGTTGTGCAGGTGCGCCATATCTCTTCGTTCCTCTAGCAGATCATTACTGAGCCTTAGCCCCTCACTGTTCGTGCGCGGGTCGTACCCCTCAATCCGTGGGCTCTGATGGGTGATTTCTAGGGGTAGCACGGCCTCCGTTCCGAAAGTTAGGCTGAATGGTGTCTCGCCTGTAGCTGTGTTGGCTGTCGTTCGGATAGACCATAGGATTTCTGGTATGACCTCGGGCCAGCGCCCGTAACCCGCATCCCCAGGTTCGATGTCCTCGATCTTCCTCTTGATGCCGGACTTGATGATTTTGTTCGCTGCTTCCACTTGTCCGTTTGTCTGGGGGTGCGCTGGTGATGCGAAGATGAGGTCCGTCCCCTGGCGTTTGCAGAAGTCGATCAATCTGGGGTTGTTGAATTGTGGCCCATTATCCGTGATGATGCTGATTGGCGTCCCATAGCGACAGAAGAGGAAGCGCCAGAGGAAGCGTTCCACCTTCTCCGTAGTGATCTTTGCCATGGGCTGGGCTTCGATGAACTTCGTGTGGTAGTCGATGATGACGATCAGATACCTGTATTACCCTTTCGACCTTGGAAGCTCTCCGATCAGGTCCAGTCCCCACTGTGCGAAGGGAACGGGCGACAGGATGATGGATAGTGGGACAGCGGGCGCATGGTGGTGATGCGCGTGGAGTTGGCACTGGTGGCATGTGCTTGTCAGTGCTGTGGCGTCCGCGTGGACGGTGGGCCACCAGAAACCGTGGTGAAGGGCCTTGTGCGCGATCGATCTGGCGCCCGCGTGATGGCTGCACGTGCCCGAGTGGATTTCTCTCAAAATTGAGCTGCCCTTTGCTGGAGTGACGCACTTGAGGCTCGCCCAAGTCTTCCCTCGTCGGTAGAGTACCCCGTCCCGCACGCTGAAGTTGGCCGCCCTTGCGATGATGGTCCTGGCCTCATTTTTATCTCCTGGCAGTTCTCCCCATGTAGCTATGCTCGTGCGGCTCGATCGCCAGGACCTGCTTCGCTCTTGAGATGCTCGGTCGTCGCAGCACTTCGACGATTCGTTGTCCCGGCCCTGTGTGTACGGGCGCCGTGGCCAATCGGGCCAATTTGTCTGCCTTTGCGTTGAATCCCCGGCGTATATGGCTGATGTTGACGTACCTGAATCCTTTGATCAGCGCCTGCACGTGCCTTAGGTAGGCGATCATGGACTCCTCCTTCGCCTGGAATTCTCCTCTGACCTGGCTCACCACCAGTTGTGAGTCGCTGAATATGTTGAGGTCGGGCGCCTCCGAACTTTTGGCCAGTTGCAGACCTGCAATGAGCGCCTCGTACTCGGCCTCGTTGTTCGTTGCCTTGAATTCGAATTTGAGGGCGTACTCCGTGTTTACCCCTCCTGGTCCTGTTAGGATTATACCGGCGCCGCTTACCTTCTTTGTGCAGGACCCGTCGACGTAGAGGTTCCACTCCGACAACGGTTGCTTTTTGATCTCCGGTTTGCCGGGCGCTTCTACCGTCGGACCATCGGACACTTGGACCATCGCCCCCTCTGCCTCCGTGTACTCGGCGATGAAGTCCGCCACGGCCTGCCCCTTGATTGCCGTGCGGGGTTTGTACTCGAGGTCAAATTCACTAAGTTTGACGGCCCACTTCGCCAGGCGGCCGCTATGGTCTGGCGATTGGAGTATCTGGCGCAAGGGTAAGTTGGTGAGGATGTGGATGCTGTGCGCCTGGAAGTATGGCCTCAACCGTCGGGCAGCGGTCACGAGTGCGAGCGTCATCTTCTCGATTGTGGGATATCGTGTCTCGGCGCCCGTCATGCCCTTCCCTGAGAAGAAGACGGGAAACTTCGTGCAGTCCTCCCTGCGGACGAGGGCGGAACTGACGGCCGTGAGGGAAGCAGCCAAGTAGAGGTATAGGACTTCCCCTCGGACGGGTCCGGAGAGGAGCGGAATGGACACCAGGTATTCCTTGATCTGAAGAAAAGATTCCTCACACTCGAGCGTCCACACGACCTCGCGTTTGTTCGTGGTTCTTAGGGCTTTGAAGAACGGGGTGCATCTGTCTGAGTAGCATGAAATAAAACGGTTAAGGGAGGCGAGCTTTCCCGTGAGGCTCTGCAGGTCCACTCTCTTGACGGGCGGCTTCATATCAATGATTGCTTTGACTTTGGCTGGCGCGGCTTCGATCCCCCGCTGGCTGACAATATATCCTAGAAATTTGCTGTTGGTGACTCCGAAGGTGCATTTGGCGGGGTTCAGCCTCATGCCATTCTTGATGAGGACGTCGAGCACAGTCCCCAAGTTCTGGACGTGGTCGACCGCCTGGACGTTTTTCACCAATATGTCGTCCATGTAAACGTCCACGATGTTGCCGATCAGGCCATGAAATATTGCGTTCATGAGCCTCTGGTACGTGGAGCCGGCGTTCTTCAGCCCGAAGGGCATGACAATGTAGCAATAAAGGCCCTTATCCGTGACAAACGTTGTCGCCTCCTGGTCCGCGGGGTCCATGAAGATTTGGTTGTAGCCCGAGTAAGCATCCATCATCGATAGGAGCTTGTGCCCTGCCGTCACGTCCACTAGTTGATCGATCCTCGGCAGCGGGAAGTTGTCCTTTGGGCAAGCTTTGTTGAGATTGCTGTAATCGATGCACATCCTCCATTTCTTGTTGCTCTTTTGCACCATCACAGCGTTGGAAATCCATTTGGGATAATCCACCTTCCGGATGAACCCGATGCCCAGCAATCGGTCCACCTCCTCATGCATGGCCGCGTAATGCTCTGCTTTGTACGCTCGTCGTTTCTGCTTCACTACCCGGGCGCCGGCGCTGACGCCCAGCCGGTGGGATATGATACTTGTGCTGATCCCGGGCATGTCTTTGTACGACCAGGCGAACACTTCCTGCTTCTCTTTTAGCAGCGCGATCAGTCGTTCGGCTATCGCGGGAGCCAATGATGCCCCGATCTGGATCGTCCTCTCCAGGTGTTCGGAGGATAGCTGGATCATTCTCAGCTCCTCGCGCTCGGGGACGGGCGATACGGCCATCAGCCCGTCGCGTGGATCGTCGGGTATTTCTGACCCGGGCGCGAGTTCCAGGGCGAGGACCTCATGCTCGTTACGAGGTTTCGCTGCCTCCTCGCCGTTGTATCCTCGGACATGTCCGACTCCGTGCTCGGTTGGGAACCGTCCCAAGAGCATGTATGTTGCGATGACCATCCTTAACTTGCAGATCCCTGGTCTCCTGAGTATGACATTGTAGGGGGAGGGGGCGTCCATGATGATGAAGTCCGTTCGGATCTAGCTGTGCGGGGAATCGGGTGCGCCAATATCGACCCGCAGGCTGTCGCTCCCGATGGGATACGAGGTCTCGCCCGTGAAGCTGGCGATGCACTCATGGTCTTGTGTCATCTTACGTGCGGGCCTTCCGAGCGCCTTGTATGCGTTGAAGTAGATTACGTTGACAGACGCCCCATTGTCAACCAGTACCCTCTTCACAAGGAATTGATCGATGATCGCATCGATTACGAACGGTAGGGTGCTGTCCTCCGGGTTCTCCTCCTCGTCCCTTGCCGTGAAGCTGATGGTGGGCGCTCCCTTCCTTCCTTCCTTGGGCGTTCTCCCTGCCCCGATCGTCAGCACGTCCCTGCTCGAGCGATCGGGCGATGATGTTCTCTCCTTGCGCTTGCCCCCGGATATCGTGTTGATAGTCCCACGGGTCCTGGCGTTCGTCTGGCGCTGTCGTCCTCTCGTCCTGGGACGACCTTTCTTCATATCCTCGAGGGCCTTCCTCAGTAGAGGACAATCGTTGGTGTGATGGATGGCGGCGTTGTGGTATTCGCACCAAATGCTCGGGATTCGGCCGACCGGGGCCATGGCCGCTGTTACGCCGCTTGGTGGTGGGAGCCGGCGCCGATGTAGGTGGAGAAGCTGCTCGGGTGATTGCCGTCGATCGTGAAGACCTTCTGTCCCGCCGGTTGACGGGCGCTCCGTTGCGTAGGTCCTCCTGCCCGTTGGTTGCGAAAAGGGGGCTTCTGACTGCTCTGTTCTGGCGCGCCCCGGTACCTCTTGTATCCTTGGGCTGGCGCCCCTCCGCCGCCTGTGGGCCGTTGAGGCTGAGCACTCTCCTCTGGCCTGTTGGTGCTAGATTCGGAGGCGGACCCGTATACTCGCGTCTCTACTAACGCCTTCTGCACGACTAGGTCCATAATCCCGTCGTAGTCGAGATGCTCTTTCCTTACAAGTTTCTCTATGAATGGAGTGGCGAGCAATTGTCCATTAGGGCCACCTTGGCCACTCGTTTGTCAAGGTCCCCGCACGTGCTGGCGAGCGTCCTCCATCGGTTGATGTAGCTCGACAGGCTCTCGTCTATCCCCTGGCGGACCTTGAGGAGGATGCCCGTGGTGTTGTACTTCCCCTGGAGCCTGTAGCGCTTCTGGAAATTCTCCGCCAGCTCGAGGAATGAGTGGATGGATCCTGGCGGGATTTCGTAGAACCACCTCCGCGCCTCTTCCGCCAGCGTTTCTTGAAATAGAAAACACAAAGTTGGGTCCGAGTACCGGGTTCCGTCCGTGGTGGACCGAAACTCGTCCACGTGCGCGCGTGGGTCCCCGCTCCCGTCGAACCGAGCGATCTTTGTTATCTTGGCGTGGGGGTCCCTTCCCCTCTCCAGTATGTGCGCCGCAAAAGGACTGACCCGGGGGGCGAACGTCCCGCCCTGACCAGCCAGTTTATCCTTGCGCAAGCGTGAGACTTCCTCCGCCAGCTCCTCCATCCTCTGTAGGATCACAGCGTTGTTCGTCGGGGGTGCCGATTCTTCCACAGGCGAGGGCGCTCGGACTTCCTGGGCGTTGGTTCTGGTGAACGGATGTCGCCCCTCGTCGCTGGTCTCCTGGGTCTCTTCATGCTACTCTATCTGCTGGTTGATGAGTGCTTCCAGTCGTTCCTCCAACCTCTGGCGAATTTGGCGCTCCTCTGCTCTCTCGAGCGCCGCCTCCCACAATTCCTGTACCAGGCCATTGATGCGTCCCTCGTCGTCGTTCCTGCCGACCGCCAGTGCATTCCGCCCCTGTGAGTCTGGCGGCGTCTCCCTATCGGGCATGTTACTGCCGTTAGTCACCGGGTTGAGCATGTGGACCTTTAATTTTGGTGGTGTTTATACGAGGTTTGCAATTTTTAAGTTTCCCACAGACGGCGCCAGATGTTTCTACTGAATTACGCACGGGGGCATAAAGGGGCAGAAGCAACACGAATAAGCTTCCTCCTCCTCCTCCTGGTGCGTCCGAACGCTGGGGCTGTTCGGATGGGTGGGCGCTCTCTACGTGCGTGCGGGCTCTCCTTTCGGGCGGTGGATCCTCCCGCTCTCGGGCGTTCGGGTGCAGCTGTTAGAAGAATATAACAACGAAACAGGCGGTCAGGGGTCAAGACGGGGTGGCCCGCCTTCAACGCTCCGATGCCTAAGTCAGATGATGTATTGGATATAACAGTCAAGCGAACGTGCGAGTTGGAGTGCTGGGATGTGAATTGGTCCTCTTACCTGTAATAAATACCTGATATATATATAGGTGGTTGAGTTTGGAGCCTAGTGGTGTTCTTCGATGTGGGACAACCTGCACTCTGCTGGTGTGTGATCCGCTTGTTCGGGCGCCCCCCCCACGGGCGCGTGCGCAGCCGGAGGGGGCGGGTCTGGTGAGTGAAGTTGGAGCCTCCTTGGTGGTCTTGCGTGTGGTGTGGTAGGTGTTGCTAATCTGCTTAAGTGGATAAGTATGTTAATCGCACAACTACTGATACAATACTAACACCAGCCGCTCTCGATGAAGCTTGCCGCTCAAAGTCCCTCAGCCGTTGGTAAATTTTCATTCCCACTATCGTTTGGTTGTAATCGGATATTGTAGTAACTCGGCGTTGTGCTTGTGTGATTTGGTTGATGTCGCTGCCGTTGTTGATTTTTGTTGATTGCTTGTGATTGTTGACTGCTCACGCTAGATTTTGCCCACTTGGATTTGATTATGTTGCTGCCCGGTTTATTTCCTTTCCGTTGTTTTGACTCGTTGTTGTAACTTGTTGTGGGTGTATGCTTTTGCAATTGTGATTGATCTGCTTCGTGCTCTCATTTCTGCTCTCGCTCTCGCTGTTTTCCTTCTCGCCAGTATGGTTTTCAATCTCGCTGAAAATAAAAAAAATCTCTATTTTTTTTTTTTGCTCTGTGATATCACTGTCGAGCATCTCTCCTTGTTGCGTGTACCCGCAATATGATAAAGTGAACGTTAGTATAATCTCATGCAAGTCTGCTTTTGTATTAGCATCTAATCATCTGACAACGTATCTTTAGTGTTGATAAGAAAGATGTGTTAATCTAGATCTAGATATTGAAAACTTAGAGTTGTGTTGTTGTAACTTGATTTTGAGGTGGTGAGTGGAGATGATCTTCTTCCGAGTTGCTTCCCCCCGTGGAGTTTTTGTATTGGCAATGCTCAGATCCAGATCTGCTTTTGCTGTGATTTCTGCTGTTGATTGTATCCGCTGTGTTTGACGCTCTAGTTGATTGTTGCTGGATTGATGCTTGTTGATTTTGTTGACCGCTGATAGTAGAAAAATAGTTCCTCATGTTATCTTGCTAAGGCTAGGTTTTTCCCGTTCTTGCTAACGCTAGGATGCTAGGAAAAAGTAGTCCCCAAGTTTATCCCGCTCACGCTCTTAGCTCTTTTTTCTTAACGCTCATGCACACAAAATTGAATAACGCTAATTCTCAAAGATGAAAAATGGGACAACACTAACGCCCAATTTTTTTTCTGCCAATCTTAGCCTTGCTAGTATAAAAGCCATATGGAATTTTTTACAATTCCCAGAGACGGTGCCAATGTTCAAACTAAGAATAATGAGATATTCAAAATCAAACGATAAGTAAACTAAACTAATGCGATAAGTGAATAACACAAGCACTACCACATTCGATACCATTGCCGGCGACTTAAATTCGCCGGCCTTGTTTTTTTTTCCGCCGGAAATTGGCCGCCGGAGATAGCATTGCCGGCGACTCATTTTCACGTCGTCGGTAATGTCGTTCTCATTGCCGACGACTTGTCGCCGGTAATGTCCTACTCATCACCGGCGACTCAAGTCGCCGGCAATGAGAACGACATTACTGGCGACACAAGTCGCCGGCAATGAGAACGACATTACCGGCGACTTGAGTCGCCGGCAATGTTTGCGCTTCCGTGGCCGGAAAATGAGGTCATTGCCGGCGACTTTGGTCCAAGTCGCCGGCAATGGTTGGAAAAATTTGTAAAAAAAAAGCCAGTTCTGGATTGGGCCCAATTCCAGAACCTGCATTGAAAGACATAAATCGTACAAATACAACTTCAACAGTACACACATAATTGTCCAACGTACAGTACAAATAACAACGATACGAAAATAAACTACAACTACACGTCAGGGTCGAGGAACTTGCAGGTCAGGGTCGAAGAAATCCATGTACTCATTTGAACTTCGGTGGCTACCCTGGTCTTGTTGTGGCGGTGACTGGTGCGGTGGTAATGGTGGATAACTGGGGAACACAGGGACCGGGGGAGGTGTGGGGAGCGGTTGTCCGGTAGTCTGAGCCGCGTACATCATCTGCATCCATGTGAACATTTGTGTATGCTGCTGGACCATGAGTCGATGTTGCTCGATCATCCCCCAGTACTCGGCATCTCTGACTGCCTGCTGCTCGGCCATCTGCCTCATCTCCTCCATCTGCCTCCTTTGCTCCTCCAACTCCATCTACGTCCTCTGAAGCTCCGCTGCGAGGTTACGACTAAAAGTTGAACTTCTTGACCCGGTAGAGTATTCTGAAGTGTTCTTCAATACTCATTCGCCCGCCGAGCCCATTCCCCTGCAGTAGTAGGTATTCTTTCCAGTCCCGCACGCTTTTGCCATGATCTGAGCCGCTATAGGGCGATCAAGCGGATCGATCTGAGAGGCATACTGGGTCACTTCTTCCTCCGAGCAGTCAGGATGGTTGTTCCGAGCTATATTCATGGTCACTTCTGTGGTCGCCTCCTCCACTCTCGCCTAATTGAAAAGCGAATATGAATAACATATTATTTAACAAAATAAATTAATATCAAAAAATAGTTTTATTAACACATGCATATGTGAAGTACAAAATACAGAGGCGAAAGACTTACCGTTTCTTCAGGGCACTGCGGATAGAACTTCTAATGAATATACACCAACGGGTTCACTTCTTGTTGTTGATGCGCATTACTCGACCAACCCAAATAGTTGAGTGAACCTGCATGATGAGCCCTGGTGTTTTTCAATCTATTCGCCCGGTTCGTCTTCGAAATCGCCTTATTTGATAAACATATGTAAAAAAATTAGATACTAACTATTTCAATGTGATACGATACATTAGGGTTGTAAGATATATTCAGGATGCATACCTTAGCTTTGGGGTGCTCGAAGTGGGCTATCAGCCACAGCCACTCGTACTCCCTAAACCAGAATTCGCTAGGGGTAGAACCTCGGCCTAGCTCCTTGTACTGTGTGTAATGTGAAGAAAGCTCGTTCTTCCACTCTTTATACCTATATTAACACCAGGAAAAAAAAGTTAGAGATATTAAAACACTTGATAAACAAAAATCTAACTCGATATATACTCAAATAACTCGAAGCACATCACCTCATATGTAGTTGACGCTCTACCCACGTGTGAATAAGGCATTCATCCACGTCAAACCACACATGCAATATGAATATATAAACGGTAAAATTATATATTTATTCGGACTTAATTAATAAATGTAAAATTTACGTAATGAAAATACGATTTAACTCACACTTAGTGCATTATGCACTTGCATCTTCACGTAGAGAGGCACAGATTCCCAATCTGGCCAAAGCATTGGGACCTTGTCCTGCACGATGGCCCCGGCCATGCTGGCATATTTTTGCGTGGTGTCAAATGCCTCAATCACCTCGCCATCCTCATTGGCCCTAATGAGCGTTTTCCTTCCCCCGGTGGCCTGCTCAAGTCTATTCCCGGTGCAGGTGCCTCTAGCCCCTTTCCGTTTTCCAGTGCCATTAACGAAATTGCCTAATAATACAATGTCAACAAATTGATATCATTAATTGAACCTATCGTAAGTCTTAAGTAATAATTAAGTAATCAATCTTGTTAAATAAAATTTACCTGCATCGTCCGTTTGCTGGTTGGTGCACCTCACACTCCAAAGATACACGGGGTCGAACGGGATGAAGTTGTACGCTTCCTCCACGCTCAGGAACTCCGGCCGTCCTTCAATATAAATAGGCATCCCCCTATCATCGAATTCAGGGATCACAGGAATCTCGTCGGGCAGGAAGAGACTGGACGGCGGAGATAGACGAGGCCTAGACGATGAGGCGCCAGCACCATCTGCCTCAGATGATTCCCGTGAAATTGGAGTAGGCACCGGGCCAATAGGGGGCATTCGGATGGAGGGAGTTTCTGATGCCCCCGTTGACTGTCGCTCGTCAGAGGGTCTGCTGACAGAGGGTCTGCTGACTGAGCGTCTGCTGACTGAGGCTCGAGGCTGGACTAGGGGTTGCACGGCTCCAGATCGTGCAGCTTCCTCCTCTTCTCGCGCAGCTAGCAACATTTGTGTGCGAGCATTCATCATTGGCCCACTGCGCGTGTTGCTGACTGCGGCTGAGGAAGCTTGACTACTGCTCCCTCCACTATTTCTAGTCCCTCTCCGTTTGATGCCTCCAAGCCAATTTGCCATAAAACCTCCTGGACATCCAACAATTAGTCCTGAATTTGGTTCTATAACAAATCGGAACCAGAACCGTTTGGAACCGGAACCGTTTGAACCCGGAACTATTTGGAACTGGAACCGTTCGGTTTCAAACGGTTCCGGTTACAAACAGTTCCGGTTCCAAATGGTTCCGGTTCCACGCGGTTCCGGTTTAAAACCGTTCTGGTTCCAAACGGTTCCGATTCCGATTTTTCACCTTAAATTATACCTTAAATTAACAACTATATCACATTAATCCAAATCACCTTACTTTGTCCAACACCCTAAATTACCTTAAATTACCTATATCAATGAATCCAAACCCTAAATTAATTTGCCCATATATGCAACACCTTAAAAATACAATATAATTATGAACTATATATATATATATATATATATCAATTAATCCACCCAAGCCAAATCCCCTTAAATTACCTAAATATTTTCCACATATTTACATCACCTTAAATTATCAAAAATTATCAAAACTTAATTATATACATACATCATTTCCGAAATTAAATTTTTCACATATATATATACATCACATATACGTACATCATCTTAATTAAATTTTCCACACATATATATACATCACATATATATACATCATCTTAATTAAATTTAATTTCCACATATATATATACATCACATATTAATCCAAATCACCCTAATTAAATTTTCAAAATATTTTGCACATACGTACATACAAACTATATATATATACATCACCTTAAATTTTCCACATACGTACATACGTATATATATATATATATATATGCATAAAAATAAATTAAAATTTAGAGAGAGAGAGAGAGAGGGAGAGAGAGTGAGCTTGCATGCACTTGCCATGGTGGAGCTCGAGTTGAATTTCCGGCGACGGAGGTGAGGGGAGGAGGTAGAGGAGGAGGGGAGGAGAGGAAATTGAGATTTGGGGTTTTTTAGTATGGAGAGAGGAGAAGGGAGAGGAGGTGAGAGGAGGGGAGAGGGGAGGAGAGGAAGAGAGGTTTGAGGAGAGGGAGGCGGGCTTGGAAGGGGAGGAAAAATTGGGGTTTTAGGGTTTGAGAGAGTTTAGGATAGTGAAGAAATGAGGGAGAGCTCGAGCTGGGCACTGGAAATACAGTGACCATTGCAGGCGAGTTACGAGCAACTCGTTGGTAATGTCATTATTTCCCGAAGAATATATATCCGACCAATTTCCGACCTATTTCCGACCATAATTTCCGACCAATTTCCGACTATATAATTTCCGACCATATATAATTTTCGACTACAATTTCCGACCATAATTTCCGACCAATTTCCGACTAGAATTTCCAACTAAAATTTCCGACTACAATTTCCGACTACAATTTCCGACTACAATTTCCGACTACGATTTCCGACCAGAATTTCCGACTATAATTTCCGACTACAATTTTCGACTACAATTTCCGACTACAATTTCCGACTACAATTTCCGACTACGATTTCCGACTACAATTCCCGACTATAATTTCCGACTATAATTTCCGACTACAATTTCCGACTACCATTTCCGACTACAATTTCCGACTACCATTTCCGACTACAATTTCCGACTATAATTTCCGACTATAATTTCCGATCCGACTAGAATTTCCGACTATAATTTCCGACTACAATTTCCGACTACAATTTCCGACTACAATTTCCGACTACAATTTCCGACTCCAATTTCCGACTACGATTTCCGACTACAATTTCCGACTACAATTTCAGACTACAATTTCCGACTACATTTCCGACTACAATTTCCGACTACAATTTCCGACTATAATTTCCGACTACAATTTCCGACTATAATTAAAATACGTACATCATTAACGTACTAAGGATGATAATCGTAATCATCTTCATCACTTGAGTCTGACTCGATTTCATAGGTAACCTCTGGCAATATGTGTCGTTCCTCGTCATCTGAATCAGCGTCAACTTCATATGGATTAACATCGAGAAGTTCTGCTCCAGTAATTCGAACCACACTCCCAGATCTCACATTATTAAGGCGAATCGTAGATGATTCCGGAATGTCAAAAGCGTTCGGCTCTTGGTATGCAGTAACTTCCTCATCATCTGCGGTCTCACCAAGTGTGGCAGCACTGTATATGTTTCTATGAGCAACATGGTTAACCACCTTCCACGGGACTTTGTTCAGAAGATCGTCAAGGTAAAACACTTGTTTTACTGATGAGGCAAGAACGAAAGGGTCTTCTTCATACCAGCTAGTAGCAGTATTCACAGAAAATGTTCTGTACTGATCGGTCCTTGTGTTCTCCGGGCTAGTATCAAACCATCTACACTTGAACAAGTGCACTTTCATGCAGTTCCCATAAATTAGTTCAACAACTGAATGAAGGACACTGTAATAGTCAACGCCATCCTACCCACCATGGACCATCACCCCACAATTCTGGGTTTTCAGTCGATCGTCTCGATTTTCACATATAAATTTCACGCCATTGACCTGACACATCGAGTAAACTTTTGAAGCTATCAGTTTCATCGCCAGGACCCTCAATTCGTTTGACCACTCTGGGCAACCATCATTTGCTACATGGTTCATCTGAAAACGATAAGAAACCACACAAGAAATTATGAACATAGAAACCACAAAACCACGTACATACACACATGCTATATAAGGATATATATATATAAAAAAATAGACATATACACATATACCCTTACCCATTGACCAAAGTAGTTTGCAAACGTCCTGTTGTGGTAATCAACATTTCCGGCAATAGCAGGGCAGTGAAGATGATAGTTTTTCCAATATTGTACTTCTGGACAGTTAATCAGTACCGACCAGTGGGCAATGGCTACCTCATTTCCATCCAACTTGTACGACTTTGGCAAGCTTCCCTGTACTACCACGTCATTGGAGATGATAGAAAGGTTGAACTGGGGTTCATCTATCGGCATCTGTTGTTAGGGGTCCTCAAGCGCTCCCAAATACACTTTGGTGTACGTTACACACTCGTGCGCAATATATGATTCAGCGATACACCCTTCAGGTGCATATTTATTCTTCACATAGTCCTTGTAGGCTCCCAATTGTCTACAAGTTAACAAGTGCATGTTATGATACTTAAAAAATAAGAATTTACATATAAAAACAGAGGCAAACCAAATGTATGAATCATTTGTACCTTTCCATGGGATACATCCAAGTGTAGTGTACGGGACCGGTAAGCAACAATTGTTCGGGAAGATGGATCATCAAGTGAGGCATGATGTCGAAAAAATTTGGGGGAAATATCCTCTCAAGCTTGCACATGATAAAAATGATGTCATCTTGCATCTCCCTGAGATCTGATTTTTTAACTTCCCTGGTGCATTACTTCTGAAAGAATCTTGACAAGGCCACCAACGGCTCCACCACCTCTTTGGGCAGGTACCCTCGAATGAAAATAGGGAAAAGGCGTTGAAGGAGTACATGGCAGTCATGACTCTTTAATCCTTACATCTTATTTTCCCGGAAGTTAACACACCTGCTTATATTTACTGCATAGTCATAAGGATACCTGCATATATATATAGCCATAGGCAACAATTATATTTCTCGCATATAACCATATATAAGTAAAAATTTAAGGCCAATTTCCTGCATATATAGCCATAAGAATATATACCTTACATTACTCAGCCACCCAAAAATTTCATGCTTATGCTTCGGCTTGACGGTGTAAGGAGCTTGCGGCATTTTTCTCTTACCATCTCTTAACCACAAATGTTTCTGTAGTCCATAGCTTTCAGATCAATGCGTGCCTTAGGGATGTCTTTTGTTTTCCCCACCAAGTTAAGAACTGTGCCCACCACACTTTCACACACATTCTTCTCTATGTGCATGACATCTATGTAGTGTCTGATAGGCAACCTGGGCCAGTAGGGGAGTTCCCAGAATATGCTCTTGTGTGTCCAAAACTTATACCTTTCGGGCTTGTCTGGAATTGACGCCACTATCTCAGGATGATTGCTCAGCTGGCCAAAATCATATTCATTCAACACTTCCAAAATTTCTTCCCCTGTCCATCGCCTGGGTGCCACACCTGTTTCCACAGTCCCATCAAACGCGTCTGGATCCTGCCTAAATGGGTGATCATATGGAAGCCAACAACGGTGACGCATCTGAACTATTTTACTGCAATGAGGACTGCAACAATCAACCGTCATGCACTCTGAACAAGCCCTGTAACCCCTGGTAACGTTGCCCGACAACATACCGCGGGCAGGAAAATCACTGATGGTGCCAACAAGCATGGCATGCATCTGGAACATCTCATTTTCGAACCTATCGTAAGTGGGGTGGCCACACTCACTCAAGTACTTAAGCTCCTCAATCAAAGGCCTCAAATACACATCGAGACACTTTCCTGGATAACCCGGGCACGGAATTAACAGAGTGAGCATATTGTATTCCTTCTTCATGCACATCCATGGAGGAAGGTTGTACGGTACCAAAATAATTGGCCATATACTGTATTGAAGACTCATGTTGCCAAAAGGGTTGAATCCGTCTGATGAGAGCCTTAGCCAAACATTTCGGACCTCTGCTGCAAAATGATCAAACTCCCTGACCATGTGCTTCCAAGCCTCTCCGTCGGAAGGGTGTATAAGGGTGTCATCGTCAGGCAAATTCCTCTCAGCCCATCATCTCATAGCTTCGGCCGTGAAAGCACACAGGAACAACCGCTCCAGCCTATCAATAAGCGGGAAATATCGAAGTATCTTCACAGCTTTCTTGTTGCCTGCAGGAGTCAACTTATACCTTTCTGTAAAACATACCGGGCACGCTTCAAGGTCTTCAAGATCTTTTCCCTAGAAGAGAATACAATCATATCTGCATGCATGGATTTTGATGTAGGAAAGCCCAAGATCTTTCAGGATATGTCGCACCTTATGATGAGTGGTAGGAAGACGATGACCGGGTGGCAGTAGCGAAGCAGTCCACTTCAGGTGCTTCTGGACTTTATCAATGGGAAAACGAAATCGATCGCTGCGACACTTACATTCTTTACACGTGCAATAATGAAGTGTAGTGTCTCCACAATTAGCCTTCACAAAATTCACAAAACTCCTAATTCCATGGTGATATCTCACATCCCATCTTTCGAGGCTCATCCAACTCTTGTCCATCCTGAAAATTCTAACAATATTACGTACTATATATATACACACACATTTACTACTAATTATAAAATAAATCATCATTAATTACATTCGAATTCATCCGATTAATTAACAAAAGTTGACCCATGCATGCATATAAATTAAAAATATAGCCACTCTATTAATTTGCGTATCAAACCAATAATCGACTATATATATCTCAACTCTAAATCAACACATGCATATATATATATATATATATATATATCGATCTAATTAAATCGATCAACACACACATATATATACATACACATATACGTATATACGTACTTATATCACTACAACAAAAAATACAATTTGCAACGACAGTTTACCGTCGCAAAAAAGAAAAATGCCGTAGCAAATACTCTATTGCGACAGCAAAACGAGTATTTGCGACAGTAACATTTCCGTTGCAATAGGTGGCGACGCAATTGCTAATAACGACGATTTTTCACCGTCGTCTGAACCTATTGCGACGGTAAACTGTTGCCGTTGAAAATATATTTCTTTTGCGACGGTAAAAATACCGTCGCAAAATTCGTTAACCGTAGTGTTATTTTTTGTATTTGCGACGGTAATTTACCGTCGCAAACCTACTGTTGCAACGGCATTGTTGCCGTCGTAAATACATGTTCCCGTGACAAAAAAAACTCCATTTCTTGCGACAACTTGATCATCACAAAGAAATGGAGCCAAATAATCATTAAATCAAATCTGCAAATACTTTAACAGAAGAGTTTA
The DNA here is from genome assembly GCA_946800695.1 of Geum urbanum. NCBI lineage: Eukaryota > Viridiplantae > Streptophyta > Magnoliopsida > Rosales > Rosaceae > Geum > Geum urbanum. The sequence continues at coordinate 49,223,036 of OX327001.1, read as the reverse complement.
TTCAAAGATTAATTGTGTTTCATACATGCATGTAACAGCATGTTCATACAAGCTGTTCAAATAAAAGAATCTCTCCTTTTTTTCTGCTTGTTCATACATGTAACAACATTCAACAACTAAAAATTCAGTAAATGTGACTGGAAGAAAAATTCATAATGAATAAAGATCTGGTGGGTAATTCACCAATACAATTCTTTAAAGGAATCAACAATCTCTAGAAGCAACTCTTCTGAGTTTCCAAACACTGGGGTTCACTTCGAATGCATGTTGCGTTCATAAACTATTTTAATCACATCCATCCAATAGTTGGATCCAATAGTTGGAACTAGGGTCCAGTAGCACAGATGGTCCATTCCATCCAATACTTGGTACCAAACAGCATAGATGGTCCATTCCATCAATTAAGAACCCAATAGTTGGATCACTTGGGTCCTACAAAGTAAATTAAAATAAATGAGGTTAAGCACCTTATTTACAGTTGGAACTAGGAAAATTGACCATGACATATCGAAGCAGATACATGACGCATCAAATTATTAAATTATTTTTATCAAACACTAGAATGTATCTTCTGGTGGAAATATAATCATGCAGTCAGTGACAAAATGAATGATAAAGAAACCTAATCGAAAAATCTTCAAAACAACTAATTGGCTGGGAGAGTGACAAATAACTTATGCAGAAAGTCAACAAACTATGCAGCAACAATGATGTACCTGTATGTTTAGAGCCAGCAAAGTATGCTGATTAGTGAAAAAGAGTACCATTCTTATGATCTCTTACTTCAGTAATATCCTCTTCTCTTGATGGATAGCATCGCATGATTGTAGTGCTTGATCATGCACTTCACTGAGAGCACATATCATGCAGGACAGTTTAAGTACACAAATAAAGTCAACAGCTTAACACAATTCTTGGAATGACAGATTCCTATAAAGATCAAGTTGATAAAAACTGAGAGCACATATCATGGCAAGCATTGTGAGCCCAATCAACCCATAAATCATAACTGTTATACTAACTGGACCTCTCTGATGTTGGTAATAAAAGTGAGCTTACCGAGTTGGTTGCAAGCAAGCCAGGTCCCACCGGCGACGACATCTCTTCCACTCAGCAACTTGGTCTCTTATTCTTCGTCTCCATTGCTCTTCCACCAATCCAAAGGATCTGTTGCCCTTTAAAGAAGAGAAAGAGAAACCCAGTCATGATTTAAGCGAATTGAACAAGATTAAAGGGCTTGAGAATTTGAGATAGTCCACGCATGATGTAATCTTCCCAACATGGAAATGTTTAAATAGAGTATTAACAATGTAATTACATATAAAATAGGTGTTTTATCTACGGAGTTGAGAGTAACTTACAGTACGTTGCCCAGAAATAATTCTAGACACGTGGCTTAGTTTAAGATGCTTTTCCTCCTTCCTTGAGAACCATATTAGAATGGACTCATCCAGAGGGTAAGAATGCAATAGCAATTACAACCTAATAACAAAGAGAATTGTGTGGAAAAATTAGATGCAGTGACCTGAAACTACTGCAGTGATGACCGCACAACAACCGAAATTTATATGTTTATGAATACAAGAAACGTATTTGTAAACAATGAATGAATGAGATGAAATTGTTGCAATTTAGTGAGGCACAGATGTCATCAATTGTGGCACTTATGGGAAAGGGTTCACATTTTGGCATCATTATTGGTATCTACTTAATTGTTGGACTGTAATGCAGCTATGTTGTATGATCTGAAAGAGTGGAAGGTTCTTCTGCCATAGTTTAGCCTAGCCGTTTCAAGGAACTTTTTAAGAATGTTTCAGTATCTATACTCTGTCTGTATTATTTTCCAATTGTCTGCTATAAAAGTTTCATTTGCTATCTGAAAAAAATGAAGAAAGATAGACACAAGGTCTGTTTCCACTAAAAAGATATTCAACAGAAACTTACATTAGAAAGACGGAAGGGGCAGAACTTGGGTTTTCCCCTTCTTCCGTACTTGAGCAAGTGTGCTCCTTTCTTCAAAGCAATAACAGCCTGTTCAAAATATCAACCAAGAATCCAACTTGAGAATTTTCAGCCCATTTCTTGGAAAGATAATCATCGAGTAAAGATTTTAAAATGCATTATCTCGTCATATTAACAATGTGAATAGGATGTCTAGATTGTACAGCGGAAATGCATCAAAATACGTATAAGCAGTCATTTAAAATGTGATATGTTATTAAGACCCCATCAACCATTTTACACTGGATTTCAACTTTTCACTATTTTAATGAATCCAGAATTGAGTAGCTTAACAAGATATCATGTGATCTATACTATCACAGATTAGGTGTATTATGTTTTCCCAATGGAGAATCACATTGCATTACAAGGTTCTGAATACAGTATATCTAATTGGATTAGAGCCTAACATATCAGCAATGAATAGGGATGCAGAAACATTATACAATAGTTCTAGACAATCCTATCGAACTAACCCCCAATTATTACCATCTATCTTCCTTTTTTGCATAACCCATACCAAACTGTTGCGTAGAGTACCAGCATACATGTAATCAGTGGAAACGCTCAACTTGTCCATCATTGTTAACTAAGTATCTGCAACCTGATCACTGGCTTACTTATAGAGTGAAGTCCTTATTTCCTTTACATAGAGCAACCAATGTTTAGCTAATCCTACAACCAATTCGATCTAATCAAAGTTACAAATATATCTTGTAATACATGAAAGTCCTAGCAATCAATACACTCTGAGCAGCATATCAAACTAAAACCAACAGAAATCAGTGATGATAGTAGAAATCAAAATCGAATACTTGCTCGATGTCTCTTTCAACAGGGCCAGTCCTGGTGATATCAAAAGTCATCCTATTGGTCTGCGACATTTCTCCTTCTCCACACAAAACCCTAACTCGCGTCAATTCTCACAACCAAACACTGCGTCCTCCACTCTCCTATTCTCAACTCAGTCTCTGAGTCCAAACACTGATCTGCTACAAAATTTAGAGAAGAAAGACATACCCAGTCCCAACTTGAGTTAGTTCTTGAATTAAATTAAAAACAGTAGAGCGAACGTGGCTGGGCTAGGGGCTTTCGGCGAGAGAGAACGCGGCGATGGTGTGAAATAGTAGAGTGATGATGCGGGGACGGTGAGGAGCAGAAGAACGACAGCACATCGTTTGGTTTCTAGTGAGGAAAGGCGCGGATCGACATTTGGTTTCTGGCGAGAGAGAGTATAGCTCGGGTTAGATTTTCGGCGAGAGAGAGGTGCGGCTAGCTTGGTTTCGGCGAGAGAGAGGTGCGGCTGGGTTTGGGTGACCGGCGAGAGAGAGGCGCGGGTTAGGATGTGAAGAGAGAGAGAGAGAGAGAGAGAGAGAGAGAGAGAGAGAGAGAGAGAGAGAGAGAGAGAGAGAGAGAGAGAGAGAGAGAGAGGAATGAAAAGGAGGCGCATGAAATCAGCTTGGGTGACCGGCGAGAGATAGGCATGACCCATTTTTTTTATTTGTTTTTGAAGATTTTCATTTAACTATTCTTTTAAGGTTTAGGGTTAGAGACTTGGGGTTTAGATTTAGGTCTCTGATTTAGGGTTTAGAAATTTTAATTTTTTATATGGCAAGATAGATGTGAATTTCATTAGAATACATGTGAGGTACATGATCTCAAATTATTTTTTACGAAGTGCCAATGCAAACTGCGTTTTGTTCAAGGACAATATAGTCACAACCGTAGGGCACACGGATCAATGTCAAATTCAAATCGGAAAGTTCAAATTTTTTCATGGCATGCTTAAATTAGTCCGATAGTCTCATCCAATTGTCACATTTTCAAAATGATTACTTTTTAGTGATTTAGTTTCATAAAAGTTTGGTTTTCATATAACCAACAAACATTTGTAAGTAACATTAGCAATTATATATATATATATATTAAAGACATATGAGAAACCGAAATGGTCTAATGAGAAATGTGTCCATACATATGCGTCAACCTCGTAATAACATAGAGTTTTCAAAAAACTTACCCTCGTCGAAGTTCATTTAGAGATCGGTCAATGAGGTCATATCTTACCAAAAGACTAAAATATCTATTTTCAAGGATTTTGCTCATTCACCTATGGGAGGAGTACCTAAATTAATTTTTTGGAGTCATTTTTTTCACATAGTAAGATAGATATTAGCTTCACAATAATGCATATGCAGAAATAGGTCTCAAATAATTTTTTTACATAGTGGCAAATCGAGTTTTAGTCTAAAACGTCTTAGGAACACAATAATTTAATGCACGGATCGACATCAAATTCAAGAAAAAAAATTATAAGTTTTTAATACCATAGTTAGAGTATTCTAATCATCCAATCCAACGGTCATTTTTGTGTAAAAAAATTATTTGTTGGCAAAAATGATTTTGCGACGGCGTTTCTTTTCCGTCGCAATTGATGGAACTTTTTTCAACGGCGTAAAAGTGTCGTCGCAATTGATGAAACCTTTTGCAACGGTGAAAAATACCGTCGCAATTGATGAATCCTTTTGCGACAGCGTAGGTTTGCCGTTGCAAAATGTCTCCCCATTCGCGACGGTGAATTTGCCGTCGCCATTGATATGTATTTGCGACCGCATTCATTGCCATCGCAAAAAAGTGTAGCAAATTGAATTTTTTGTTGTAGTGTATATATATAGCTTCCCGAGTGATCGAGTTTTCGACGCCTTTTGACAATACCGAAGGATTTCAGAGCGTTTTCCTTCTTTCGATTTCACTGGATTTTTTTCTATCCAAATGAATGAGCTGCTGCGATCTGCATCTGATATAAGAGGCATTGCCGACGATTCATTAAATCGCCAGAAATGGAGTCATTGCAGGTGAAATTCCGGCGAAAAGTCGCCGGTAATGTGTCAAAACATTGCCGGCGACCTATTCCGTCGCCGGCAATGATTGGGCAACCATTGCTGGCGATTTTCCGGCCGGAATTTTGCCGACAATGGTTGCCCAATCATTGCCGGCGACGGAATAGGTCGCCGGCAATGTTTTGACACATTACCGGCGACTTTTCGGACACATTACCGGCGACGGAGCAAGTCGCCGGCAATGATGATCATTACCGGCGACTTCCCCGGTCGCCGGCCTTGTTTTTCAATAAATCGCCGGTGATGACTCCGAATGTGGTAGTGAAGTGTTTATAGTAGTTCACCAATTGGCTAGTCCACTTTGTCTCATTGGGCCTCAACTATGCTACTCGAGCCCAATAGGAATTAGGCCCAAGTGCTTTATGTGTTGGATAATTATTGGATTGTAGAAGATGGGTTTAAGTGTGGAAGAGAGGCTCCATTTTATAAGTTAAGGGTGGTCTCTCCTCTTACATTTCTTCAATGTGGGATAGAGAACTCTCAAAACACAAACTAACTAAGCTTGCTTGCTCATTCGGTAATGAGTTGTGGCTCCGGTTTCGGTTGTTCTTCATGAGTGCTTGGTGATGAGGTATATCGTATGACATATGTGAACAATTTGTAACAGATTTATTTGAAGACATTGGTTCAACTGTACCAAACAAATCCTCATCACAGGCTGAAGTGAAACTAATTTTTACCTATCTCAAACAAAAATCAGATCATTAATACTAATTCTACAAAGGAGTCCATTAGAGTAAGAAACACCAGCCATTTGAGCTAGATTTCTACAAACTACAAGCAACTAATTCTAAAATGACTGGAAGAGAGAGGAGAGGAATATGCTACATGAAGTTACAAACCTCTTACCCGACTCGGCCCAATGCTCGAACAGATGGCTCTGTCCAGGCTCCAACAACACCTCCGTGAGCTCAGCCTGCCACTCACCTTTAAATTTTCGCAATCAAAAAACCAGTACAAACTGTAATTTCAATTTTCGTTTAGCAATGGAAATCATGGAATTTCAATTTTCATTTTGCTTATATAGAAAAAGAATAAGCAAAAGAACTTCGAATTAGGGAGAGAAAGGAAACCCCATATCTAAAACTTAAGAACTCAGACGATGCAACGATGGTCGATGATAGGTTCCAAATTTTTGATCGAAAAGCGAGATTGAGGCTAACTATCAATTAAAATTGAGATTGCAGTGTGCGATTCTGCTGGAAGAATAAGTGAGGCTGCGATCAGAGTAAGGCTGAGCTTAATTAGAAGAATAGATGAACGAGGCTGAGATGAGATGGTTTAGAGCAAAACAGATCAAAAGTACAATACGCTTCTCAAAAGTATGAACAGGAAACCAAAAGTGTGAACAGAAAACCCATGGAAACCATGGTTGTTATATAGTAAATGGTTGTTCGAAAGACTTCCCCACCAAAAATGGAAACATGTTTGATAATGAGTATCATAGTGTGACTACTAAAGTTAAAAGCAATTCTACAAGTATTTGGAGAGAGACTGAGCAACAACACTAAGCATCTCTCCTTAACACTAATCCTCAAACTTCTCACTCAAATTTTCTCGAATGTATGAGCAACAATGTGATATTTGAAATGACGGATAACATTATTTTCATAATGTTTTATTACTTTATGTTTGAAATGTGTAGTAGCATCCCTACTAGCACTAATATTCTCGAAAGATTCTACTGTGTCATTGTTGAAATTTGTAATCGCACTATTTTCAGTGAACCTGATATGTATTGCATTATTATCTATAAATTTACGGTAAGGATTTTGAATATATCATAACGAAAGAGTAATATGAATTTGTAATCGAAGGTGATACTATATTTTTAAATTTTACGGAGATTTATTCTTTGTAACTTCTGGTGTGTGTCATATCCTAGTTAGATAAGATTTAGTCTAAAAAGAGATACAGAGAATCCCTGTTTTATTAGGACAGTTATTGTAGCAGATTGTATCAGCCTATATATAAAGTATTCTATCAATGAAAGAGTTATAATTTTCCAGTCTATCATATTTCCTTTGCAACACGTTATCAAACACGCTCTGAGTTGATAATCAGCCATCGCCATAGAAAAAAAAACTAACCCTAAAATACTATCTCCACCGTTGGCAGCCATCTCTCACCGTCGATCTCCTCCATCGGCTCCTCCTTCTTCTGGCGATCCTAGTAGTTTGTGATCCTTGTGTGACACACGCTCAAACGAACCTCCCTACTTCGATAAGATTGTTCGACTTCTAAGGAACCACATCAGACGAGCTCTTCTAAAAAATCGTCCAATCTTTGTACCGGCCATACCGAGCATAACACCAATCCAAGTAAATTTTCTAAACCGTCAATCTTTAGATCTAAGAATAAAACTTACCTCCTGCAAAATACTAGATCTTAGGATTGTGATTTGTGATTATTGCATATCTCTGCCCTAGTTCCTATGGACCAATATCCATAGAGTATAAGTGACACTCCTGGAGGGGGTCACAATTTAGAAAAGAAAAAATAAAGAAAGGAAAATCGATATTATGTGTGATGGTTAATCACGGTTTCTGTGTGTAGTTTTTGTGCCACCGTTTATTGATGATAAATTTTTGTGACCATACATCATGGGTCACGTTCTTATTCATTAAACCTAGATGTTAGTGATCATGGTTCTTCGATTGATACTAATTAAATCTCTTTGTATTCTGTAGATGAATTTGAATGAGCTAGTTATGCTAGATTTCGACTTCCTTGATCTTCACGGAAAGGAATACCATCGTTAGGTTTCTGATGTGGTTAACACATTCATTGGAAAGAGACTCAACAATACTATCTAACCCATTGGGCCAAATGTCATTCCACCATCAGATGAAGTGAAAGCTCAAGGCCTCATATTTTTTAGGCGTCATATTAATCCAACTTTCAAGAAGTAGTTTTTAAAGAAAACCAATCCCTTGGATTTGTGGGATGTTCTGAAGCAACACTTCAACAATGTGTACGACGCACAACTTCCTGAGTTGACTGCAAGATAAGAAGCCCTTAGGTTTTTGGATTTTCCAAAGATCTAAGATTACAATCAAGCGATGTTGGATCTATAGTCTGAGTTGAGTTTCTGTAGATTGGAAAAGTCCGAGAAAGACATGATTGAAAGATTGTTGAACACCTGCCCAACATCCATGAGCATCCTTGCTCATCAGTACCGGCTCAAGTACGAATAGAGGAGGATTCTTACCTTCAGTGATCTCATCAATAGCCTAGTTAAAAAGGAAAGGCATCATGAGATCATCCTCAATAATAACTCAAGACTAGTTGATACTAAAAAGCCTGAGAGTTACCAAACTGGAGGAAAGACCCGTAAGGACAAAAAGTACATTCATTCGGAACCTTATATTTGTGGAGGATAAGCTCCACATAGCGGGAGAGGAAGGCGTGGGTATGGCTAAGGCTATAGCCAAAATCTAACTTGGCATAGAGATCAGAACGCCAACTCTAATAAGAATCAATCTGGTTCGACATATGATGGGAAAAGGTATTCAAATTCTGGAAACTTCACTTGTTACCGGTGTGGTTCTACAAAGTATATGCACAAGCAGTGTCGTGCTATCAAAGAACATTTATAAGAGGCACAAGCAGTACTTGGTTTAAGAGTCCAACTATAATGGAGATTTTGAGATGGATGGAAGGCGTGGGTATGGCCAAGGCCGTAGTCAAAATCTGACTTAGAATAAAGATAAGAACGCCAACTCCAACAATAACCAATCTGGTTCGACAAATGATGGGCAAAGGTATTTAAATTCTAGAAACTTCACGTGTTACCGGTGCGGTTCTATAAAGCATATGCACAATCAATGTCGTGCTAGCAAAGAAGATCTACTAGAGGCATAAGCAGTACTTGGCTCAAGAGTCCAACTATGCTGGAGATTTCGAGATGGATGTTGACACCAATCTTGTTATTGCAAAGGACAAGGAGAAGGACCTAGTGACTCTGGATTTTGAATAGCCTATGTAAAAGACGGTTATCTCTGGGATACATTCAAGGTTTTGCTTCTTTTTTTTCCAGTCATTTTTAGTAGACTTTTGTCTTTGTTTTTTGAAAAAGAAAATCTATGATTTAATTTTTTTTTAAAGTTGGTGAGTAATGGAATTTTCTCAATTTTTCGGTATATGAAAGTGTTAAGAATGTTATTTTACTACTCATTCAGTGTATGGTTCGATGTTTACAATTATACATGGCATAATGATACGATGATATAGTAAAAAAGAGACACAAAAAGAGGATGTTTTTTTATCTCAAGCATTCTTCGACCCATTGAGATTTCTCTCGAACCGTCGAATACCACATTTTGGATCAGGTTTTGCACCTTTCGATCCATCGAAGGTGATCTCAATTACTTATGTTTGCACCTTCAACCCGTCAAAGGAGCTCTTCTGTCTCTGTCTTTGTCCAACTTCGACCCGTCGAGAATAGATATTGAAAAATTGATATCTGTTTTAGGTTCTCTTCGACCCATCAAGACATTAGTTCAACCCATCGAAGGGGTGCTTCTGGACAAGCTTTCGACTCGTCAAGCTATCTATTCGACCCATCAATAATTGGTATCGAAAAATCAAATTCTATTTTGGGTTCTCTCGACCTATTAAGAGATTTACTCGATCCATCGAAGGATGTACCTTGATGTAGTGTTTCCAAATGTGTTCTACATCGGTTTTAATCGAAAGACAATGGTTCAGACCAATGTTAGCATGCCATATCAACACTCAACAAGGGTCACATCCCTATTCAAATATTTTTACTTAAAATGTCTGCCTGGTCTTTAGTTCAAAGACTCACTTATTTACATTGCTTTTGTAGTCTCAAGGCAAGATTGAGTGTCTTGCAAATAGTGGTACTACCCACATCATTTTGTGGAATAGGCGATTGTTTGTGGATCTTTTTCCATACAAATCCTCAATGACTACCATGATTGGTGCAACGTCGGTTATTCAAGGGCGTGGTTCAGTAGAGTTTCTCTTGCCTCATGGTACAAGATTATTCATCACTAATGCCTTATACGCACCAAAGGCTAATCAAACCTTGCTAAGTTTCAAGGATATTCGCGCCAACAGTTTCCTATGTTGAATGTGGCCGCAAGCACATTCTAGAGAAGTTTCCGGCAATTCGTATTGCTTTATATCTAACTACGGTTTGGATCATTGAATTTAGTACCATGACTCACACGACTTTGAGTGATTTGGACTCATACAAGCTTTGACATTTTTGATTGGGACACCTAGTCCATGATACGATGATCAAAATATTTAAAAACTCTGATGGTCATCCATTCTTCAGGGTGAAGAAGTATGTGGAAATACCTAAATCCATCGATTTAGATGGGGAGGATGAGACTACTCCTTTCATTCCTGACTCAGTCTCCAAGACGAGTGCAGCACAATCCCATCAAAATATTGTTGTGGTATCGTGCATTATCCCACTAGATTCATATGTTGTAATCTCGGATGCACATCGCTCATTTTGAAAAGCTTATTCATTACCAAAGTTATAGGCATGCCCTTCTTTTGTCAACAACACTGACAATATTCCATTCTTACAACTGATCCAAGGTGATATTTGTGAACTTATCAAACCGAAATGCAGACCATTTAAATATTTCATGATTTTGGTAGATGCATCAACTCGATGGTTACACGTTGCTTTGCTATCCACAAGGAATGTTGCGTTTGCAAAAATCCTGGCACAAATTATTAAGCTCCAGGCTCACCACCTGGATCATCTAATCAGGTCTATTATATTGGACAACACATGAGAGTTTACATCAAAAAGTTTTGAAGATTACTACATGTCAGTTTAGATTGAAGTTGAATATCCCGTTCCTCTTGTTCATTCTCAAAATGGTTTAGTAGAGGCTCACATCAAGCAGTTACAGCTTGTGTCTCGAGTTTTGGTAATCCATACAAACTTACCGGTCTCTGCGTGTGGATATGCAGTGTTACACATATCTATGCTTATTCATTTTTGACTCGTAGTTCATCAACCATTTAGTACGCACCAGTGGGTATGAGTCTGACATTTCACATCTACACCTTTTTGGTTGTGCAGTATATGTGCCAATTGCGCCTCCATAATGCACTGAAATGGGTCATCAACGAAGATTAGGCATTTATATTGGCTATAAAGCTCCAACAATAGTTTGCTATCTTGAACCTTTGACATGAGATCTCTTTACTACAACATTCATAGATAGTCACTTCGATAAGACATACTTCCCGATGTTAGGGGGAGGTAGGAATGTATCTATTCTGGTTCAGTGTCAGGAATTAACGTGGTTTAATCCCACTATGCCTCATTATGATCCCCGCACATCTCAGAGTGAGATAGAAGTACAAAGAATATTTGATCTTTATAAAGTAGTAGACTCTATACCTGACTCTTTTGCTGATATCGCTAAAGTGATGAGATCATATATACTTACTGCAAATGTTCCTGCAAGGTTGAAAATCCCAGAAAAGGGATTGGTTAGTACCAACACCGAGTAAGGGAACGTTCCTCCTGCCCATGTGGAAGGTGTTGCGTTGGCCTTGGCTCCCACCAGGAAAATGAGGAGACCAAAAAAATCCATTGATGAGTCGCAAGTTAAAAGGAATGCCATCGAGGCATAAAAAGATACATTCATCATCAACATTGTGAATCCTTCACATGAGATTGTCTCTGACTACAATTATGTCCACTACAAGAAAACTGCACTTAGACCACGGACCATTTCCGTCGTCTAAGTGCAGTTTTCCGTCGTCTAAGTACTTGGACGACGGAATCTCCGTCGTCCAAGGTCCGTGCTCCAAGTGCTGTCGTCCAAGCACCTGGACGACGGAGACTTAGTGTTTCCGTCGTCCAAGTGTACTTGGACCTCGGATATTATCCGTGGCCCAGGTGTTCACCTGGACGACGGAAACACTAAGTCTCCGTCGTCCAGGTGAACACCTGGGCCACGGATAATGGTTGCAATGTCCGTGGCCCAGGTGTTCACCTGGACGACGGAGACTTAGTGTTTCCGTCGTCCAGGTGAGCACCTGGGCCACGGAGAACGACAGGGTTTAGGGGTTAGGGGTTAGGGGTTAGGGTTTAGGGGTTCTGAACCTGGACGACGGAGAACATAATCTCCGTCGTCCAAGTGAATATTTTATTTTTTAAAAAAAAATAAATTGAAATTAAATATTATTAATTTAATTTATTATTAATTTAATTTAAATAATGAAAAATGCTAATATTAAATAAATAAACTAAATTTTGAATATTAAAATTAATAACTTATATATATAATTATTAAATAATCAAAGTAAATTAATTTGTACATACGAAAAAACCCATAAATTAAAAATTAAAATATTGTTCGGAATGCGTAAAGAAACGAGATAATATACTACGTGCTAGCTAATACACTGGAGGAGCAGATGCGGGGCCGAGTCCTCCGCCTCCAGCCGGGTCGTTGTCGTCGGGGTGTGGGTTCGGAGGAGGTTGACATACTTCTCGATTTTGGTTCATGAGCGCGATGAGTTGGGCTATTTGTGCTTGTTGTTCGTCAAGTCTTTGCCGCATTAACTCATTCTGCTCTTGTGTCCGTCGATTCTCCTCTCGTGCCAGTCGAGCCTCTTGAATGGCTGCTTCGACGGCCGCAGCTTGACTCATTCTCCGCTGCCTCGAACCTCCCGTAGATGATGAGCCGGAGGTCGTCGACAAATCTCGTACCACCCTAGGCCCAAAGTGCCTAACCTCCTTGCCAGCTCTACGACCGTAGACCTCATCCGCGATTGCAATTTGGCTCTCTAAGGATAGAGGAGGCAGGTCTTCCGGCGGCACATCTGGGAACGCAAGCTGAGTGTTGGCCAACTCTTCATGCGCACGCTCTATCGCCCTTGCCTACAAAATTATAATTAATTTATTATAATTTTGTAATCATATTTAAATAATAATTACTATAATTAAAAGCACATATATATATATATATACATATCACTTATATCACTTACCCCGCATTGACTCGCTTCATTATCGAGCCCTGGCGTCACGTACGCGCTTACGCTTGCATCAATAAAAGGGTGTTTGGAACCCTTATCTTTGTGCTCCTTGGCAATTTGAATGAACTGTTTGGCGCCGGTAGTATGGTGTTTCTCCTTCTTCCCCCGGTTGGCTTTGTTGACACCGGAGAATTTCTGTTACACAACATAATTAAATCATTAAAAAATGAATAACTACAATTTAAATAATTCAATTATTTTAATTGAAATAAAAAAATTAAATTAATACCTTAAATTGTTCATCGGCAAAGTGGTTACACAACCACTCCCACTCATCTTCTCTCTCCCCTTGCAGCTCTACCGGGGGAGGCACGGGACCGACATCTTTGAAATACTTATGGAGCCTGTACTTCCAATCTTTGTAGATGGAGTTGGCAGTTTGATTGATATGCCTCAACATAGCCGGTGTCGGATCCACGTCAAATTGTTCCTATGAAAAATAAATAGAAAATTATAATCGTATATATTATGAAATTTTAGGCCGAGATTAACAATATTATATAATAACTAAATTGAACGTATTACGTACCGAAAGATCTTTGAAGACTTTCGCCTTCTCATGATCCGGCGCCTCCTTCCAAGTAGGGGCAGTGATACGAACCCGGTTACGGATGATTGACCCTATCCCATGCGCCGAGAGACTTGCTAGTTGAGCTGTGGGAGGGCCACCGGTGAATTCGTCGTACGGCAAGTCGATCTTTTTACCGGTCGCCTTACAAATACGCTCCGCTTTCCCCCCTTTAACGAGACCCCGAGTCCTTTTCGGTTCCGGGTCAGTGGGGGCCCTCCTTTGCCTACGGCGGGCGCTGTACATGATTGATTCGGCGGTGGAGGACGCCTGAGTACTTCCCGTTGAATGGGTACCGGGCGTCGGAGATTGGAAGGGGTCGACGTCATCACCGCTCGAGATGAATGGGGGAGCGGGAATTTCCCCAGAGGGCGCTACGGACGGACCAGATGATCCGTCCGGATTGAGAGCGTCGTTGCCCTCCGGTGGTAATTCCCGACCGACTTGGTCCGCCAAGCGGCGGAGCATGGCATCTTCTGCCTCTTATAGGGCTTTCTTCTTGCCGGATGTCGTCTTTGGCGGAGCCATTTAAACCTAAGAGTACGGGGTTAAAATACCTACTTACCATAATAATTACAATGTCCAAAATTTACGCTAATTAATTAAGTACGTTTAAGATTTAAATAGAGTACACTAGCTTGACATTTTCCGTCGTTCAATAGACGTGCGACCCGCGCGATAAAGTGTAAATTTTCAATTAATCAGCCTTGGTTAAATCGAAAAACATGGCCAGTTAGGGATAGAGATAACGCGAGAGCCAGGACTAATTTCGACAAAAGTCTTTCTTAGTCCAAATCCTGTCACCAGTCATAACCCGTTTCTAGACACCATGTCCGACATTCGGCCAATTTTTCGAAAATTTACACTCCCTCAAGTCCTTTGCAAACTCCGCCCTCAACCTCGTGTCCATAACTTCACTTAGGTTATGGTGTGCGGTGATGAAATCCACACATCACGAGGGGTTAAGGAGATAAGCAAGGAAAAGAGGCGTCATCTATTCCAAAGAGTGCGACTTAATAATTACCAAGCCTATGTACTAAATTTAAATCGAACACGTACTACTAATTAATTTACTAGAAAATAAACGTAAATATTAATTAATAATTCCTTTAATTAGATGCAATAATTTATATTTATTTATCATGCAACTAATAATAAATAATTTAATAGTCAATTCATTTAATCATGCAACTAATTAATAATATATAAATAATTACAATAATTATGATTTAATTAATTAATAACAATAATTAATCATTTATTAAATATTTGAACTAATTAATCAATTAAATTCTACAAATTAATTATATTTAGAATTAAATTAATTAAATAAATAAAATTATTTTAATAAGAGAAAAATAGAAATTTACCGAACCGGAGTTTGCGGGAATATCGGCGGAGTTGAGTCGTCGGAGAAGAGGAACCACGGCAGAAATAATGTCGTCGGAGCGTCGCCGGAGGAGAGGAGAGGAGAGGAGAGGAGGAGAGGAGAGGAGATGGAATGAGAAAAGGAGGGGGGGTGCTGTTCTATTTATAGACTTTAACTTAGACGACGGAGCACTATTCTCCGTCGTCTAAGTGAACCTGGACGACGGAAACAGTGTTTTCCGTCGTCCAGGTGGCGGTTTAAAAATTTTCAATCGGCGCGTAATTAATCGGCGGGACGTTTTGAACCGCCATGAATTTGGACTTAGACGACGGAGAATGGATTCTCCGTCGTCTAAGTGAAAATTCAAGCGGTGCCGAAAACGGAAGCGGTAAATTGAACCGCCATAATTTTTGACTTGGACGACGGAGATGGTAAGTTTCCGTCGTCCAAGTGAAAATTACATGAAAAAAATAAACAAAAATAAATTTGAACCGCCATGGTTTTTGAACACCTGGACGACGGAAAATGACCATCTCCGTCGTCCAGGTTCAAATTACGTAAAAAAAAATTTTAAAAATAATTCGCTAGGAATTTAGCGATCTGTCATTCGAGTGAAATAGTCGTACAATATCGATGAACGCATCGTGTATATAAACAGTTAAATTTGAACCGACGATTAATTTTACGTATTGAAACATGTTAAGTATCGACTAATCTTTACGACTGAAGTGTTCATGAGTAGACGCTCATTTGCAGCAGAGTATTAACGAAATTGAATTTGGACAAAACAACCGTTGGATATGTTCGTCGTAACATAATATATAATTGTCTTCAAAGGATCATAAAATAATAAGTTCGGGAAAGGTTTGATCGGCACAGTCAACCGCAAAACCGATAATTTCACAAACCGGAAACGTGGATACTAGGCATTTCGGAACTCCGATTTTTGAACCGTCGAAGCTCACACACCAAGAATTGTTTACTCTAAAGTCTTGATGAAAAGACTTTGCATTGGAAGAAGGTCTAGATGGTCGTTGTCTTAGAAAAAATTACGATATCTGCACCTGGACGACGGAAATGAGTGTTTCCGTCGTCCAAGTCAGAACCTGGACGACGGATAACTTCATTTCCGTCGTCCAAGTCAGAACCTGGACGACGGAAACACTCATTTCCGTCGTCCAGGTGTATAGACCCTGAATTCAGGGGTTAGGGCCTTACTGTTTAGGGTTTAGGGTTTGTGAACTTGGACGACGGAGAATGACCATCTCCGTCGTCCAGGTGTAAAAACCCCGAATTCAGGGGTTAGGGCCTTAGGGTTTACGGTTTAGGTCGTCCCCGGTCATTTGTGTGTGCGTTCAATTATTCTGATTCAAAAATATAATTAAAAAATTGATCGATCGATCCGAACTGCTAGATTTAGGGTCCAAGATTTAGCTAGGGTTTTATATGAGATTGAGATTTGGCGCCAAAGGTGAATCTGCAATTAATTTCTCCGTTGTCCAGGATATATAATTCGGATTAATTTCTTACCGTAAACCAGCATCGATCATATGTATATATATATATATATATATATATATTACAATAATTACAGTAATTAATTACCAATTAATCTCCCTCGTCGTATGACCGTACTCTTCGTCATAATCATCATCGTCCTAGTGTGTACCTGGTGTGTACCTGGACGACGGAGAATGACCATCGATCATCGATCATATGTATATATATATATATATATTACAATAATTACAGTAATTAATTACCAATTAATCTCCGTCGTCCTAGTGTGTACCTGGACGACGGAGAATGACCATCTCCGTCGTCCAGGTGTAAAAACCCCGAATTCAGGGGTTAGGGCCTTAGGGTTTACGGTTTAGGTCGTCCCCGGTCATTTGTGTGTGCGTTCAATTATTCTGATTCAAAAATATAATTAAAAAATTTATCGATCGATCCGATCGAACTGCTAGCTAGATTTAGGGTCAAGGATTTAGGTAGGATACGTTTTATATGAGATTGAGATTTGGCGCCAATATTTATTAATTTCTCTGTTGGCCAGGATATATAATTCAGATTAATTTCTTACCGTAAACCGGCATCGATCATATATATTTTACATATATATATTACAATAATTACAGTAATTAATTACCAATTAATCTCCCTCGTCGTATGACCGTACTCTTCGTCATAATCATCATCGTCCTCATCCCCGTTAGTCGACGGCTCATCCTCGTCATCGTACTCAACATCGTCTGACGAATAACCTGAGTCCTCGTCCGCGTCCTCTTCCTGCTCGTCGTCTTCATCTACCTCATCGATAATCTCATCTTCAGTTAGATCTGTACAACCATCAGGCATGGGTAACCGTTCACCATCTTGAACCAGATCCATTATATCGGAGCGGACCATAGAAATATTAGGCTCTTGATAGGCAGGAATATCACCAGAATCTGGTTCAGCAGCATCTTCAGTCGTCGCCGGTGTCCCTTCAATTGTCTCTGTATTCCATATTCCTCGGCGAGAGATATGGTTCACTATTTTCCACCCTTCACCGGCTTTCGGATCGTCGAGATAGAACACCTGCCGAACTAAGGTGGCGAGAGCGAAAGGCTCATCCTCATACCAGTGCGAGTTTGTATCGACAGATAATAGTCCCAGGTCTTCCTTTGTACGCTTGAACCATCTGCACTTGAATAGGAAAACGTTGACATCATTCCCGTAACATAGCTGAACCACGTATACAATAGCCCCGTAATATAGATCATTGTCTTTCCCAACGGCTACCCCACTGTTTTGTGTTCTTCTTCCTTCGTCTCGGGCCAATGAATGGAACTTTACACCGTTCACAAAACATCCGGGATAAATATAGTGTTTAACCGGCTTCCCTGCTAGCAAGTGCTTTGGCCATGACCACCACCCTCCGTGGTTATCAGATTTTTGCAGATCAATCATCTGCGAAAAAGGCCAAATTAATATAATGGTTTACTTTCTACAAACATGAGCAATATGTATTTAAATAATTAATACCGAGTCGTACGTACGTACCCATTGGAAGAAATAATCAGGAAACTTCTTCTTAACCATTTTCTCAATCCACGCCGAACTCTTGTTTTGATTTAACGCCTGAAGCCTCTCCCTGTATGACATCATGTACGACTCAACTTCATCACAGTCTCGCAACACTACCCAATGTGCCTCAATAAGTTCTTCCCGTGTTAACGATTCCTTTAATACTCCTCTAAACGGTCAGACGACATTGGTGACGACAGAAAGATTGATGCGGGCACTGCGATCGGAGGCAGTGCTGGGAGGGGGTGGATCTTTGAGGTACCTGTTGCAGTAAGTAACACACTCATGCATTAGGTATGTCTCTGCTATGGAGCCATCCGGGGCCGACCTGTTTTTGACGAATGACTTATACTGTCCAAGCTGTCTACAAAATCAAACGTACACATTACATAAGTACATATAGCTAGCTGGCTAGTATATATATAATCTCCAGTGGAACAAATTAATTAATTAGTTGTACGTACCTTTCTTGAGGATACATCCAAGTGTACTGGACCGGACCAGAAATGAGCACCTGCTCGGGCAGGTGGATCATTAGGTGAATCATGATGTCAAAGAAAGCAGGGGGGAAAATCCTCTCTAGTTTGCAAATGATGTGCACAATTTGTTGTTGCAATTCCACCACATCTGACTTCTTTAATTCTCTGGCGCATAACCTCTGCCACCACCTGCACAATGCCACTATTGGTTCTACGACGTCCCGAGGCAAGTATGGTCGAATTACCACTGGAATCAGACGTTGCAGCATAACGTGATAGTCATGTGTCTTTAGACCAACAAACTTGTGTTGCACCTCGTCCACTGCTCCAGTTATAGTAGCTGCATACGTAGCCGGATAACGAACGCCCTTAAACCAGTGAAATACAGAACGTCTAAGCGTTGGCTTCACTGTGTAAGGTGCATCTGGCATCTTGTTGTACACTCCTTTCCTATCCCTCCTCAACCACAAGGGACGACGTAGATTCATTGATTCCAAATCTTTGCGCGCTTTGGGAGTATCTTTAGTCTTGAACTTAATACCGAGAATTGTTCCCACCACGTTGTCGCACACATTCTTTTCTATGTGCATCGCGTCCAAGTTGTTCCTCAGCTTCAACTTCGACCAGTAAGGGAGTTCAAAGAATATACTCTTGTGATCCCAATAGCTCAGATCATGTGGAGGAATTGGATTGCATTTCTTTACATCCGCGTCATTGCTCAACACACCAAAGTCGAAATAGCTCAACCTCTCTAAAATCTCTTCGCCCGACCAACTACGGGGTTTAGGATTGTTCTCTACCGTACCGTCGAAATGAGCTTCATCCTGTCGCCACGGGTGGTCGTGAGGAAGCCATCTACGGTGACCCAAGTAACACACCTTCCCCGCGTGCCAACTAGAGTTCACGTCGTCCAAACATATAGGACATCCATTATATCCTTTTGTCCTGCAGGCTGCCAACATCCCATAAGCTGGAAAATCGCTGATCGTCCACATTACAGCAGCCCTCATCGTGAACATCGTGTCAGTGAATTTGTCATAAGTTGGGACTCCATTTTCCCACAACAGTTTCAGCTCGTCGATCAAAGGTCTGAGGTAGACATCTAAGCACTTCGATGGAGATTTAGGACCTAGAATTAGTACGGTAAGGAAATTAAATTCCTTGTTCATGCACATCCACGGAGGCAAGTTGTACGGCATCAGAATAACTGGCCAAGTGCTGACGGCGGAGCTATTACTTCCCCAAGGATTGAATCCGTCTGTAGATAGGCCGAGTCTAACATTTCTAACCTCTGAAGCAAAGTCTCCAAATTCTCTGTCGAAATGTTTGAAACCCTCCCCATCCGCGGCGTGTCGCAGGACATCGTCATCTATTCGCTTTTCTGCGTACCATCGCATCGCCTCTGCTGTGTGTAGCAACATGTACAGGCGCTGCAATCTGGGAATCAAGGGAAAATATTGAACAACTTTCACAGGAATTCTCTTTTTCGAACTCTTCCTATTCAACTGGAATCTGCACTGGCCACATACGGGACAATAGTCCAACTCTTTATACTCTTTGTAAAATAGCACACAATCATTCGGACATGCGTCAATTATCCTGTACTTTAGGCCGAGGCTGCTCAGGATATTTCTAACCTTATAATGAGATTTAGGAAGATTGTGATCATCAGGAAGCAACTTACATATTTGCTCCTGAATTTCGTCAAAAGCACTCACTGACATTTTGTGCTTCACTTTTATCTTCATTTGCTCCATCACATATTGCAACACATTCTCTCGACATCCAGGGAACACCGGGGTCTGCGCTTCAAGTAGCATCCGGTTGTACTTTTCCATCTCACTGGTGTCAGTGGCCAAGCTAGCTGCGGGGAATGTGTCATCATGCTCATTGGTGGTACTGTAACCTCCGTCTTGGTGTTGGTGTCCGCCATGACTACATCCCGGAAACGCATCATGGACCAAATCTGCAGTTGGGTTGCAAGCTGGGGGTCCGGCACCACTGCCGCTGGATGAGGCACCATGGTAACTGTACCCTGAGCTGAAGTCTGCTGCGCTGAACTCTACTGCTTCACCATGCTCGCTCCATGTTGTGTAACTCCACATCATACCATTTTCGTACAAGTGTTGCACCATAACATTAACCTCCGCATACTGACAATTAAGACATTTCTGACACGGACACCTGAAACGTTTCTTTCCCTGACCATGTTCTATCGCAAAATTCACAAATTCGCTAATTCCATCCATATACCGGACATCACATCTATTCTTCAACTTCATCCAACTCTTGTCCATACTGCTACAAAATATTATACTTAATTAATTATTACATATATATATTTGTCCATTAATTTACGCTTAATTATACGTACTCGATCTACATATCGATCCATCAATTACGTGCGTATGTACGTAATTTAATCGATCTGTACATATATATATATATATATAGCTAACATCAGCTAACATCCTTGCATGTATATATATATGTACGTACGTTTTCACTAAATACATATTAATTAAGCAAATTTTAACTGCGTACGTACGTACCTGCTGGCCTTCTCGATATCTTTACGTTAATTAAGCTAACTAGCGTGTCAGCGGAGATCCCGGCCTTATCGATCCTGATTCTTCTCGGCCTAGCTAGCTTCTAGCTACCTAGCTCGATCGAGCTCCCTAGCTTCTAGCTACCTAGCTCGATCGAGCTCCCTAGCTTCTCCTTCTCCCTTCTCCTTCAATTATTCTTCAAATGGAATCGATCATGAAGAGATCGAGGCTAGCTAGGAATGAATTCGATCAGTTTGTTTGGCCGGCAGTGGGCTTATATAATGCTTCACTTAGACGACGGAGGTGTCGGTACGTCGTCTAAGTGGAAGTACGTTTTGTGAACTTGGACGACGGCGTGTCGGTCCGTCCTCCAGGTAATCACCTGGACGACGGAGAATACCATCTCCGTCGTCCAAGTGGTCACCTGGAGGACGGAGAAGACTCCGAGGTCCAGGTGGTCACCTGGACGACGGAAATGGTATTCTCCGTCGTCTAAGTGGTCACCTGGAGGACGGAGAAGACTCCGAGGTCCAGGTGGTCACCTGGACGACGGAAATGGTATTCTCCGTCGTCCAAGTGGTCACCTGGACGACGGAGATGGTCAACTCCGTCGTCCAGGTGGTACTTGGACCACGGAGTCTTCTCCGTCGTCTAAGTGTCACTTGGACGACGGAGAATTAGTGTTTCCGTGGTCTAAGTGCTGTTTTCTTGTAGTGGTCCTTGGGTCACAATTGGCATGTCTGAGGGGTGCCTCAGAACCTTTAGTGATGTCCGAGAACAAAGAAATCTTCCTTAGAAAAAATGATGCTCGCGCTCTTATAGATAGATCTTCCATGTTAGTTGATGATGCATTTGCTTATTCTGTCGCTTAGGAGATCAGACGATGATGAAGAGAAATTTCGCTATATTGTGGATTGTCAACAAAGAGTAGATTGGCCGAATTGGAAAGTAGCAATCTAGGCTACCTCGCTTTAAAGCTAGATTTGTGGTACAGGGTTTCTCTCAATGCCCTGGAATTGATTATTAGGAGATGTATTCTCCGATCATGAACATCATCACCTTTCGCTAACTGATAAGTTTGGTAGTGTCCGAGAAACTAAACATGCAGTTTATGAATGTGGTTACTGCATATCTCTATGAGAATCTTGATTCAGAGATATACATGAAAGTGGTGGATGACATTGCTATACCCAAATCAAGTAACTCTAAACCACGGAGTGCTCATGTAATTAGATTGAGACATTCACTATATAGATTGAAACAATTAGATAGGATATGGTATGCACGTCTAAGTGACTATTTGATTAGGAAAGGATGCAAGAATGACGACTTATGACCTTGCGTGTTCATTAAAAGAACAAATTCAGGATTTGCTATATTAGCAGTCTATGTAGATGATATGAACATTATTGGGACTCTAAATAAGATCAATGAGACGGTTGGCTACTTGAAATCTGAATTTGAGATGAAAGACCTTGGTAAGACTCGATTTTTTCGGATTAGAGTTGGAACATCGAGTTAGTGGAATCCTTATTCACAGTCTGCTTTATGTCCAAAAGATGCTCAGGTGATTTAATATGGATAAAGAACACCATGTTAGTACACCAATGGTTATTCGCAGTCTGGACCCCAAGAAGAATTTATTTCATCCGCTAGATGATGATGAGGAGATCTTGGGAGCTGAGATTCCATATCTTAGTGCTATTGGAGTTTTATTGTACATATCTCAATGCAAGCATCCAGATATTGCCTTCTCAGTGAACTTGTTGGCTAGATTTTGCTCTATGCCTACACAACGTCATTAAAATGGAGTAAAACAAACCTTCAAGTACTTGAAGGATTCCATTAACTTGGGCTTATTCTTCTCTTACTAAAAATACGGTGAGAACCTTGAAATTCCTGAAAAAGGGATGGTTGAATCGCAACATGCAGGTTCTAGGCTCTTCGACCCATCGAGTAGATCTCTCGACCTGTGAACTGTGATAACTCAAAGGTGTCTTTCGACCCATCGAAACTAGTACCCTGGATTGACTAGAAGAATTTGTTCGACCCGTCGAATTCCTCCCTTGTTGCGAGCAGTTTTACTGCAGTCCCCTATTCTGAAACATCGGTTGATGTGTTGGTCAGATTTACTGAAGCTGGGCACCTCTCTAACCCACAAAAAGGGCGTTCAAAGATTGGTTATGTTTTCACCAAGGGAAACACAACGATTTCTTGGAGATCACTAAGAAAACCCTTGTTGCTACTTCCTCGAATCATTCAGAAAATATTGTTTTGCATGAAGCGGTTAGAGATTGTGTCTGGCTTAGGTCAATCATTCATCACATTCGAGGGTCTAGTGGATTATCATCTACTATGACAGCTCTCACTTACATCTTTGAGGATAATGCGACATGCATTGAACAAATGAAGTTGGGTTACATTAATGGCGACAACACAAAGCATATATCGCCGAAATTCTTCTTCAATTAGCAGCAGCAGGAGCTGTTGAATATCCATGCAAGTCAAGTTGGTTTAGCGGATAATGCTGTAGACTTGTTTACTAAGTCATTACCCAAATCTACATTTGTGAAACATGTGAGATGCATTAGTATGCGCAGGTTATCTAAACTCCATGACTGAGTTTACAGTCAGAGGGAGTTACATTTTTGTAGACATCAGAAGGAGTCTAAGTCACATGTATTAGCTTTTGTAGTTGATGTGTTGTACTCTTTTTCCCTTAGACCAAGTTTTTATTTTACCCATGAGGTTTTTGTTTGTTTGGCAATATTTTTAGTAAGGCAACATGTCATGCATCATTCTTTAGCCCATCGACACAAGATGGAGGGTTTAAAGAGATTTATTCTCCGTAACTTCTAGTGTATGTCGTGTCCTAGTTAGATAAGGTTTTGTAACAAGCTGAACCAAAAAATTGCGCACAAATTGGCACAAATTAGGTTTATCGCGAATTAGTCGTATCATGTGATTTATTAACGATTTTTTCACCGAGCGAGAATTAGACTTGATTTCCTTCACAAAATTCATAGAGTATTTTATTCGAGCTTGTAGGAATTTTCGGGAAATTTTTTGGATAAGCGAGTTATTTTTTTATGATTTTTGGAAGTCTGCGTGAAGAAAATATTTAAAAGTATTTTATTTGAGGCAGTTGGTTCTGGACCGTTGGTTCTTGATCAGATCAAATCAGGACATTGATCTGATCAGAAGCTTTGGGTTATAAATTAGGGATTGTTTTGAAGAAAAAAAAAGAGAAAATGAGAAAAATCAGAGCGAGCTTGACCTATTTTTCCTAGCGACGACCCGTTTTCAACCCGACCCGACCCGACCCGTTTGCTTGACCCGCTGGAATCTTTGTCCGCCGACCACCAATTTCGTCGCCCTAGGAGACTGTGATCGAGATTTTGGCGAGGGGACTTCCGCTGGACCACGGAGATAGCTGTGTACTGTGAGTGTACACTTTATTTTTACTGTCGATTTGTGAGTCTATGACTATGCATTTTATGATTATGCATGTTACGATTATGCATTTTACGAGTATGCATTTAAGATTATGCATTTGCATGGAGGCACATATGATTTGTTTTACACAGAGCATAGTCACAGTTGTTGCATTGATGCACTGGCTTCTCAGGTTATCCTCGAGATGCTCCAGGAGGGTCCGGGAGGGTCCGAGAGGGACCTGACCCGTGATTTAGACAGTACCCAAGAAGGTTAAGACAAATACCTGACCTGGACGTTCTTGTAACTTTAGGAAAAAAGACTCAAGTTACTGCCTCCACACATTACACAATACCCAAGAGGGTTAGGACAAATACCTGACCTGGGCTTGTACATTTTTAGACTCGCATCATTTTTATATACTATCTGGAGAAATGCATGATAGAGATATTTTCCAGTTTAAAGTGAAACATTATTTTCGTCCACTCACTCTAATAGTTTTATTATTTATATGCATTTCCCTGAGTTTTTCGGTTTCCTCTGCCCAGTTTGTAGTTTGTACCATGAGGTAGCACGTCTTCGACAGAGGCGTAGAGTTCGTATCATTGTACTCACCTAGTAGATTTCTAGCTTAACCTGCTAGTCTTGTATATTATGTAAATTAGAGGTTGCTCTGAATACTGTATACAGTTACTTCCGCTTGTGTTGTATTTTTCCATTCAGTCTTCGGATTTCTTATCACTTGTTGTAAACAGTTTATATTTCTAGTTGATTTATTGTTTGATTGATTTGAGAAATCCGGATAAGATTTGGTGCCTACGGTTTGTTTTTGTGGACATTTTAGAAGTGTATTTTCTTTAAAGGTTTTTGGGTTTCTTGAAATTCAAAGGAAACCCTGGCAAATTTTTTGTAGATTTTGTTGTCGTTAGGGTCTAATTCTGGTTTAGGAAACTAAATCAGGATCGGGTCCTTTCAGTTGGTATCAGAACATTAGGTTATAGGTTCTGTAGACTTCTGCAGTTATCATACTAAGGATATTTGAGAATGTACAACACTTCCGGAGCGACGGCTCGACCGGTCAGCAGATCCCCATCAATGCTCACGGTGTTGTTTGTTTTGAAATGTTTAAGGTTTCATGACTGTGTCCTTCATGTTTTTTTGACTAATATGTTTTGTCATCCATATAATATGCCTCTTAGATGTGGTACCCGCGTTAATAGAGCTGAGGATCGTGATGAGGATTAGCAAACACGAGACTTGCTTATGTGAGTTTTACAATTAGATAAGCGTTTTGATCCTGTAGCAAAGGCAAGAACATCTAGAGCAACCACTTTTTATCGTTCCACAGATCCTGAAACATGTGAGGCATGGATAGTCCAGTTAGAGCGAGTATATGAACAACTTCACTTCACTCCAGAGCAGAGGATTATCACAGCTGTTGTTTTACTTGAGTCACGTGCTTAATTCTGGTGGGCTAGTACTGAGAGGGTTCCTGTTGACACCCCATGATACTCAGTTCACATCAGAATTTTGGCGAGCTTTGCAAAAGGTGTTGGGGCCAGATTAAATTTTAGTACAGACTTCCACCTTCAGACTGTTGCGAGCAGGGTATTAAATATCGATAATATCCCTGAAATATCGGTGATATTATCGCATTTTGAAGGGGTCGATATAAATTTCAGCTTCTTTTGGTGACATTATAGTTTGCAAGACTCCCGCTTTAATTGCAGTCAATCTCGTATTAATTGCAACACTCCTGCCCAAATAGCAGGTCAATCTTGCCTTAATTGTCCAATTTTCCATCAAAATATAAGATACACACACAAGATTCGAACCCTGGTAACCAAGAAACTAAACCACCAACCCAGCCAACCTTTATACATACGTTGTTCTGCTATTTATCTTAATCTATTATCTATATTCAAGCTTTTGGGTATGAGATATTGATAAACAACCACTAATTTAACATTTAAAATTTCGTAATATCTTTCAAAATTGTACGAATATCGATAATTTTTCGATATATCCGTCGAAATTTCTATATTTTTGACGGTCGATATATTTTCGATATCCAATATTTTACTCGTTGGTTGCGAGCCTGTGTTCTGCAGTTCAAAGAAAATTGGGATCAACAGTGTCATCTGATAGATTTTGCTTACAACAACAGTTATCAAGCTAGCATCGGGATGACTCTATATGAAGCTTTATAAGGCAAACAATGTCGAACTCCGTTATGTTAGAGAGAAGTAGGGAAAATGTGGCTTATTGATCCTGACATAGTGAAAGACACCGTAGAGGACATTCAAATTATTCAAGACAGGTTGAAAGTTGCTCAAGACCGATAAAAAATTTATGCTGATATAAAGAAAAAAGATCTTGAATTTGAGGTTGGTGATTGAGTATTTTTGAAATTATCTCCTTGGAAATGTGTTGTACGTTTCAGAAAATGTGGCAAACTTCATCCACATTATATCGATATGTATGAGATTATTGGACGAGTGGGTGTGGTGGCATATAAGTTAGAATTACCTTCTGAGATGGCCAGGGTGCATGATGTGTTCCATATGTCTATACTACAGAAGCATATTTCTGATCCATCTCATGTTCTGACACCTTATCAGCTCCCTTTACGGGAGGATTTGATTTATACGGAAGAGCCAGTCCAGGTTCTTGATTAGAGAGTGCAGAAACTGCGGCACAAGACCATTCCACTTGTGAAGGTCTTGTGGAGAAACCATGCAGTTCAAGAGGCCACTTGGGAACCAGAGTAGCAGATGTGATATCAGTACCCCTATCTCTTCAAATAGCAGGTATGTAAATTTCGAGAGCGAAATTTTTATTAAGGGGTAGGTTGTAACAACCCGAACCAAAAAAATGCGCATAAATCGGCACGAATTAGATTTATCGCGATTTAGTCGTATCGTGTGATTTGTTAACGAATTTTTCACTGAATAAGAATTAGACTTAAGTTTCTTCACGAAAGTTGTAGAGTATTTTATTTCGAGCTCGTAGGAATTTTCGGGGAATCTTTCGGATAAGCGAGCTATTTTTTTATAATTTTGAGGAGGTTTGATCTAGACCGTTGGTTCCTGTTCAGATAAAATCTGGATCGTTGATCTGATTAGGAGTTTTGGAGTATAAATTGGGGATTTTTTGAAAGAAAGAAAAAAGAAGAGAAAATAAGAAAAATCAGACCAGGCTTGACCCTTTTTCCTACCGATGACCTATTTTCAACCTGACCCGACCCGACCGTTTGCTTGTTCTGCCAGAATCTTCGCCGGACGACCACTAATTTCGACTCCCCAGGAGACTGTGATCGAGATGTTGGCAAGGAGACTTCTGCCAGACCACGGAGATAGTTGTGTACTATGAGTGAACATTTTATTTTCACTGTCGATTATTGAGTCTATGATTATGCATTTTATGATTATGCATTTTATGATTATACATTTTACTATTACGCATTTTATTAGTATGCATTTAGGATTATGCATTTGCATGGAGGCACGTATGATTTGTTTTACACAGAGCATAGTCACAGTTGTTGCATTGATGCACTGGCTTCTCAACTTATCCCCGAGACGCTCCGGGAGGGTCTAAGAGGGACCTGACCCGTGATTTAGACAGTACCTAAGAAGGTTAGGACAAATACCTGACCTGGACGTTCTTGTAACTTTGAGAAAAAAAAACTCAAGTTACTGCCTCCACACATTACACAATACCCAGGAGAGTTATGACAAACACCTGACCTGGGCATGTACATTTTTAGACTCGCATCATTTTTATATACTATCTAGAGAAAGGCATGATAGATATATTCTTCAGTTTAAAGTGAAACATTATTTTCGTCCACTCACTCTAACAGTTTTATTATTTTATATGATTTTCCCTGGGTTTTTTGGTTTTCTCCGCCCAATTTGTAGTTTGTACCCTAAGGTAGCACGTCTTCGACGGAGGCGTAGAGTTCGTATCATCGTACTCACCTAGTAGGTTCCTAGCTTAATTAATCTGCTAGTCCTATATATTATGTAAATTAGATGTCGCTCTAAATACTGTATACAGTTACTTTCACTTGTGTTGTATTTTCCCATTCAATCTTCAGATTTCTTATCACCTGCTATAAACATTTTATATTTCTAGTTGATTTAGTGTTTGGTTCATTTGAGAAATCCGGATGAGATTTGGTGCCCACGGTTTGTTTTTGTGGATATTTTAGAAGTGTGTTTTCTTCGCAGGTTTTTGGGTTTCTTGAAATTCAAAGGAAACCCGGGCAATTTTTTTTTGTAGATTCTGTTCTCGTTAGAGTCTAATTCCGGTTTAGGCAACTAAATCAGGATCGGATCCTTTTAGGTTTAGTCTAGATAGAGATACAAATAATCTCTGTTTTATCGGAACAGTTATTGTAATTGATCGTATCAGCCTCAATATAAGGCATTCTATTAATAAAAGAGTTACAATTTTTCAGTCTATCATATTTCCTCTACAACATTAACGAGATATTACTGGATTATTACCGAAGTGACACTATATATAGAAATCGATCAATGGCCTCAGTCATTGACTCCAAGTTTCCTGTTAACTTTATGGAAATCAGTTGAAAACAGAACATTAAAGTTTGCACGAAGACATATACAATGAAAATGAGAAACATGTAATTGGAACATATTCCATACACAGCAGTGCACATGCATTGTCTACGTAGCAGATGTTTATTGGCTTAAATCTTACAAAAAGTTAAAATTTGAATAAAAAATAATTAAGAAAATGTTAAATTCCTGTTTTACCTTTATTTTTATAAACGGCATACTTGCACCGCCGTGTATAGAATAATTTTCGCCATATAATTACGCTCAAGTCAGACAGTACCTCAATGAATGAGATACTACATTTACACGATGAAAATGGAAACTATCCATTTAAGCCAAGGGAGAATAATAAATTTGTTAGACCAACAAACTCATAACGTACACCCTTTACATAATGATTCTCTCCTAAAAAAATAAAATAAAATTCAATAATAAATTACAATAACTGAGATTTTGAACAAAGTTATTATTATTATTATTTTTTCAAATGGAAAAGAGAAAAGAAATATAATATGAAAGCTGTCCGTCTGTGTATCCAGACCAAACGGAACGCTATAGTGCCTCTCCACTTCTCCCTCTAAAACAAAACTAGTCCCTTTTTAATTTGAGCCTTTCACTGAGAGAGAGAGAACTCTGGGATATGGAATCGTCCTCCTTTGTATCCAAAGCGAGGACAGCCTTCCATTCCGCGGCGGCCAAAGCGGAGCGAGTCCTCTCCGACTTAAAACAACAACACCCCGATCGCCCAGGTCAGCACCTTCTTCATAATATTCTAATTTAGATTTTCTAAATCTCAAATATCCGTCGTTGAATTCTCGTCTCTCCGTTTTACTAATTTTATTTACTGCCTCAGACTTGCATTCGACTTTTCCCCTAATGCTATTTTTCGCACTCTCCGCAGATTTAGGTTTCTGTAAGTTTTGCTGATTTTCTTTTGGCAATTTAACTGGTGTAGATTCCTCGCCGAGGGATTTAGGGGTTGGGCCGCCCAGGAACGAACCCGAGTCAACGGTAAGCTTTATTGTTCATTTATTCATGTTCTTTTGCAATTTCAATTCCGTGTTGACTTGGTTATGATTTGTTTGTTTCTTGTGGCAATGATAATGTATGATCAGTTTATTTAATTTAAGCTTTTTGCGGTATGGAATTATGATTTAGGAGAAGTTTGTGATCACTTTCTGGAATATAGAATTGTAGCTATGTGTGACAGTAAAATCGGATTGGTTTTAGTTGAGCTACATTGTTCGAAATTATGCAGGCTTCCCATGAAGTGAAGCATTTGAGGTGGAGACCTCCAAACATAGGGACTAAGCAAGATTGGCAAGATAAGAAGCAAGAATGGCAGGATAGGCTGAGGAATATTGGCAAAGGAAAGAAAGGAGTTGAAGATACGGAGAAGGCTGACTGCTCACCCATGGCAGTTCCTTATTATGATGACAATATATACCTTCTGAATGTGAAAGTTGATATGGAAAATAAGGTAACTTTGGTTCTTTACATCTTTTATTTCGTCCTCTGCATTATGAATGGTTTACAAGGGACGAAGTACACTTTCTGTTATATAATGACATATTCACATATTAGAAAGTGATTCTGCTTAACTGCTCCTGCGGCCTAAAGGGCTGGCCTGTCATGAACTCATTGCATTGTCAAAAAACATTTTCTATGTTTTATTTTTTCACAAGGCTTGAAAAGAAAAGGTGATAAATTGAAGAGGTTCTAATAAGAAATTTGGTGATATAGTTACTCTGTCAAATTTACAATCCTCCCGGCCTTTCCTTTTTGGTTAGCAGATTATTTGTAAATGTGATTAAGATAAATGCAACTGGTAGGTGATGAAATTCCAGCCTGGAGCTTGGACATTTATAATAAAGAATTTGATCGATTTATTTGTTCTTTATCTTCAATCATTACTATTTTCCTTTCCCCGTAATGATAAATTGGGATTTGACATTTGCAAGGTGGCTGATATAATTCCCTCAGTTGAAAGCTTAGCCTCGGACAACATAGTGATTCCGCCATTATCTGTTTTGAGGCAATTAGCCACAGCTGTTGAGTAAGTCTTTTTAATTTGGTCATTGCTTGAGTTGTTTATTTTCTTCAGTTTTCCAGTTAACTTGTCAATTTTTTTTTAAATCTCTCGAGTCCACACATATATATAGTAATAAATAAATAAATAAATAAATAAATAAATAAATAAAGAAGTCAACAGTGTGTGAATCCATTTTGCAGAACAATTGATCTTGTTCTTTTAGTTGGAAGTGAATCTGTCCTCTAACTTTGAACGTAATAAACATGGCACAGGATCGAGTTTTCAGCTATACATGATTTTTTTTTTATCCTAAAGATTTTGCAACCTTTACACAGGGTCGGGAAGAAGTCTAAATCAATGAATGACTTTTTGGCATCATCAGGAAATTTCTCACCCATCCGAGAGAGAGGGGGCCTTAGTCTCTCTGCTGTGAAGTCATTAGTGATTCGTGAAAAGGATGAAAAACTATCTGATTTTGGTCAGAATGAGAAAGTGCTATCATTAATTCGCTCTCTGTTTGATGCAGGTAGATGCATACGTTAGGTGACATTGTGCCCGTAGCATACTCTATGTTGATTCTGCTTATTTTTTATTAATTATCCTGTTATGATCTTTCACCTCCGTTGTAATATGTGCAAGATATTCGCAGAGGGAAATTTTCTAAGACGGAAGATTGATTCCGGTTCTGATGCAATTACCACGACATATACGCGAAAAGATATTCATGGTGCTCCTCCTGATAGCCTTGTAGTTAAATTAGCTGAAGTCATTGGGAGCTTCAGAACCCTCAAGAAAATGACCCTGTTTTGGTGCAGAGTTGTTTCTGAAGTAAGTTCTGTAAAGAGTTTGAGGTATTGTAACTCATAATATATGCTACGAAAAAGAAAAGAAAAAATGGAGAAACTTGATGCAACATTTCAAAGGTGAATATGGACCATTTCTGTGACGTTTTCGTTTGTTACAGTGAATATATACTGCACGTATATAATTTCTAGTGTGAATAAGAGAGATATATAATGTGGTAGTTCTACTTGTGTGTCTTAACAACCAAAAATATACTTTGGGAAAATGACCTTTCCTTTTAACAAGTGTTTGTTTCTAGATTTCAGCATTTGTGAATATAGAGTTGACCCTCCATAAGCCAATATCTGCATATATGTGAAACATACTATTATAGAAGTAGTTTCAGGTGCAAATAGAATTTGCAAAGTTTATGTCGCCCTTTAGTACATTTGAGGGCAACACTATCCTGCCTTTTAGGGTTCGAGGCATAAACTTTATTTTCCTGATAAATTTAAAGGTTATTCAGTGTTTAATAATTTCCTGGATTGGATTTGAATACATAATTTCCTGTTTTATCAAAAGTGTTATGTTGGCAAAGTTAGTATTAATTATTAAATGTTCTTCACATGCAGCTTAGAAGACTTTGGTATGAAGAGGAATATATACCTAGTATACCTGCGGATGAGATTCCAGATCTGAACTCGTGTATTTTATATCAGCGATTGCAAGTTATCAACTGCTGTCTTTCCAGGAGAAGGCGACGCGATATTGCCACCGAAACACTAGACTCCGTGATTAGAGAAGCCAGTCCAGACATTGAGGAATCATCTGCTATTAAAGACAATACTGCGTGCCCTATTTTGTATGCTAGAATAAGCACTGGGGAACTAGTTCTTCGACTAGGTGCTGATCGCCCATATAGTAACCTAAAGTTGTTGGAAACTGGTGAACTTATGTACTCCCCTGTAACTCAGGTATGTATAACCGTTTGTGCACAAAAGAAAGATATATATTATAGTTGCTCCTGTAATGATCTGTGCACTCCGTCACACGTAGGAAGGACCTTTACTTACTGAAGATCTGATCAAGGAAACAGAGGAGTTTGTGCTTCGAACAGGAAGGTTTGTATTTTTTACTGGAATATTAGCCATTTTTTATTAGAAGTCTCAGACAAGCAAGTCTTGCTAACCTAATCCTAACTTCTTTGACATAAAGATGTATATAAATAAAACATATGTATATCTGATAAAATATGAAGCTAGACACTGTTTGACATATGGCCTCATCTTTTCTGGTCAGTGTTGGTGCTGGATGTTCTCAACTCCTCTCTGACATGCAGGCTTTCAAGGTTTCCCCCATTCAATATACTTTACAGATCCACTGAATGCCATTGTCTAGTTGTTTAAGTCAAATAAGCTTTACTAAATGTCATGTGTAGGCCGCAAATCCTGGTTGTATTTTGGAAGATTTTGTAAGATGGCATTCTCCTCCTGACTGGATGGAGACTAATTCTGAGGCCGAATCTTTGGATAATGATGACATGGCATCCACAAAAGGCCAATTAAGTAGTCGTATGCAAAAGGAAGGTACTGCATGTTCCTCTCTTTTATTGCTATATACCATCTTGCATGAGAGACTTCCATTGTTGATGATGGTGTAAGAACGTAGAAGTTGCAAATGCTACCATATATTAGATTTCATCAATATTTCCTATGTTTATGCTTAATGCTAGGAAATCTCTGGCGGGAGCTATGGGATGCATCCAAACCAGTTCCAGCAGTTAAACAAGTACCCCTTTTCGATGAGGACTTAGCCGTGTACGTAGGAAGTATCACTAATCTTGTCATACCAGTTTTTTGGTTTCCAGTAAAACTACAGCTTGACAAGAAAAAATTTCCTTCTTGCAGGGAAGGTATTCTGGATGGTTTTGAGGACATATTACCTTCTGAGCTTTTCGAACAGCTGTTTATCTCTCTGGTAAATTCATTTCCTGTGAGAATATTTGTCCTGTTTTGTAGTGTAATGTAAATTTATGTGGTCTCAACTGTGCTAATGATTCCCACATGTTATGCAATCTTCAGCTTGGTGTAGGGTTCCTAATTGCTGAGGCTAAATTGTCCTCTAATAGTGATTTTTCAAAGCTGTTCTACGAATGCAAGGATTTTGTTGTGTCCACTAGTCAAGGCAAAATGTGGACAGAGAAGGCTGATGAGCTCTGCCAGGTACAGATCTATATGGTTGAATCAGGGTTGAAAGTATGATGCAAGTCAGTTGTGACTATGTTCTTACCTATGTCATTTAATTATTGTTTGACAAGCTTACTTTGATGCGTATTCCCTGACTATGCATCATGGATGAGAGTATTTTGTCTGTCTTTTGAAGAGATTCTTAATGCACCAAACTTGGATTTTTACAATGATAAATAACTGCCATTTTGGTCAACCAATAAATAATGTAGAATTGGTGATCGATCGATAGAGTTTATACATTATCTACTTTACCTGTTGCCAATGTTGTGATAAAAATGATCGAGTCAGGGCATCTATAATAGGAGTACCAGTTGTTCATTATTGTTCAATATCTCACTCTGTCATTATCTCATACCTTGACCTGGATGCCAATCATTTCATATTGATAATTTTTGATTTGTACTTTGCTGTGCAATTGGTAAACTATATGGCCTATGTTATTGAATTGGCTAATGTTGTTTTAGATTATCCAGTATTTTTTAGGTAAATTAAAAATATATCACTTTAGTGTTTGGGGATTCTGGATTGAACCTGTCTTTGCAACAGTTTGCTGTGTAGACCCACAAAAAAAAGGATGTATTTTTTTTTTTCATGATGGACATCAATATCTTCTGAACTATTTAGTCAAATATCTGGTACAGGTCTATGAAACAGTGGAGACTATGGTACTCAATCCAGAAGAAGTCTTGAGAATAATGAAGCAGCCTGAAGAAGCCATTACCCCTTCACCTTCCAGTGAACCAAAAAGGCGTTTTAAGAGACTACTCTTGAACTTTGGTGGCAAAGATAGAAAATCAGCTTCAAAGGACCAGAAGAAGACATCCAGCCCCGGTGGCCAACCAGTTTCAAGTTTCTTTGACAACAAGTCATCATTATTTTCAAAAAAGCCTCCTAAGCTTGAAAATGCATCCCTTGTTCAAGAAACTTCAAATATAGACGACAGTGATTGGACAGTTGTTTAGATATAAGTCCACTCTCTGTAATATATTCTTTGGTTACTTTTGCTGTAATTGTAAATTGTTTCGATAAAAACGGGCCAATGGTTTACCATTAGTCACATCTAAATTATTTCTGTTTTGATTACAGAGGAATGAAGAATGAAATATAAGGTTCAGGGTCTTTATTCTATTGAGCCCCCATCTCTTTTCCTTTCTTTTTTTCTGTAACAAATTGTTCAACTGCTGCTATCTGAAAACCTATGTGTCCGTAATAAAGCACAGGAGCTCGTACAAGTAGTCAAGTACTGAGCATCTGATAAATATTATGAGACCATGAGGCCTTTTTATTTATTTTACAAGAACAAGAAATTCCATTAAACTTCAATGTGAGTTGTGTCACAAGCAATGGACATCTTGTTAGCCTAGTATCATAACAAAAACAAGCCAAAGTGTCGGCGAACAATTGACAAATTACTGAGGCAAGTAAACTTTTGCCATCTAGATCTGAATTACCTAGCTTTAATCCTTCGAGTAATTTCTTGATATCCAACACGGCAACACCACCCCTCCGACCTCTGAGCAGTCTCTTTTGGAAATTTGAACTACTTGTATCGCTAGGGAGATTATCAGACATAATACAGTAATACACCAAGTACACCGCTAGGGTTTTAATCTCTTCCAACCATGAGGTCTTGAGATCTTAAAACTTCATGTCATCTTCTTTAGTATAAGTGTATAACCTAGTTAATACCATTCTCAACTTTTATTTGAGGTATACATGTAGCAAACTGAATTAATCACTTAAATAGAAAAAATAATTTAGTTAGCGAGTATCATTTGTCTTCATCTATATTTTGAGTGAGAATTTTCTTACCACATATTGATGATACCTTAGCAACAATTTGGTTATAATTGTGTCACGTATCATACTGTAAATAGTTGTCGAGAGATTGCATAACAAATTTTATTTTCCATATGTCATTTTCTATCTTTAGAACAGAGCCATTTACAACCACGGAAAGTGGCTTAGTGGAAGCATTAAGTCCTGCCACAACGTTTAATATGGAACTCCCAAGTCATGCATTCGAACGTCGACGACGTAAAAATGTGTTTGCTGAATTATAAACTTGGTCATGCACTATGCAGCAATGCACAGTTGGATCATTTCACATGGGTCGGTGGATTTGTCCTGGGCTTAAGAAACTTTTAGGTTACCCTTAACACCTCAAAAAAAAAAATGGAGCCATTTACTCCTATATTTTCCACTAATTTGTAAATACTCCTCTCACACAATAAAAATTGTGGTTTCTAAGTTTTCCAATCACTCTTTGAGTTTGTTTTAGCCATAAGCAGGTTTGGGAAACTTGTCCTTAAAAAGGTGGAAGAAGATAGTGCAACGGGAAACCGGCAACAGGCTCTCACGATGTCTACAACCGCCTCACATGTGGAGAGGATCAGATGTAAGAAGAAGACTCGCAATGTGGTGGTTCTTCAGAAGGCCGGTGTTAGAACTGGGTTGAGAAAATAAGAAATATTGACTTTGAGACACGTGACCCGTTTTCCTTAAAGTGATACTTTTCCCCACTCGATCAAGAGTTTACTAGCAGGTCTTAAGATAAATCATTTCCAGGATAAAACAAAGACTAGAAATTTGAGTTTAGCAAAAATTAAAAAGTCTCTTAGAGTTTCTTTATAGAGATTGGTATGAGAATGAGAAAGTATATGGGAAATGCTAGAGAGAATTTTTTAGAGATATGTTTGCCTTTGTCACTGTCCTAGTATTTATAGAGCCCAACATGCCGGTGCATTGACACCTTTTTTTCAAATTTCAATATTTTATTTTTCTTTTCTTCTTTTTTTCTTCTCTATCTCTTTCGCTTTTCTCCTTTTCTTTTCTTTTCTCTCCCAAGCCTCTCTCTCTCTCTCTCTCTCTCTCTCTCTCTCTCTAGCGCGGATCACCGGCGATGGAGGACGGTCGGCCGGCTGGCCACCAAAAATCAACACCCAAGACATCAAAATGTTCTCCTCGACGTCCTCTTGCTCTTCCTCAACCTTCCTAAGCCCGATTTTCATCAAGATAGCAAGAATCAATCAAAGAAGGTTCAAAAATTCAGGATTCCTAGAACTTGGGGGTTTTTTAATTCGGTTTCAAATCGGTCAAGGAGACCTATTGGGCTT
Source organism: Geum urbanum (assembly GCA_946800695.1). NCBI lineage: Eukaryota > Viridiplantae > Streptophyta > Magnoliopsida > Rosales > Rosaceae > Geum > Geum urbanum. Next base: position 49,185,851 of record OX327001.1, on the reverse strand, counting down.
TGTAGCTGGGCTTTGTAGCTCTCAATTCAACCCGAGGATTTAAAGTTTTGGAAATGTTTTGGTGTTCTTGACTTCAAAGATACATTCAAACATTTTCATGATGAATTGGACTTAGGTGTAGTTGAGAAAATTATTGTTGGCTTAATTTTGAGTAGGTTTTCTTTCAGATCGCCGAAAATTTGAGCGGCGGCGGCTATCCACGTCAGTGCTCCTACGGTGCCTCGATCGAGGGCTTTTTGATCTTGCTGGGTTGCCATGGATCGAAGCTTGTGGCCATGACTGGTTCAGAGAGAGAGAGAGAGAGAGAGAGAGAGAGAGAGGATAAAAAAATGAAAATAGAAATAAAATATAAAATTCTTAAAATATTCTTACAAAATGACATGTGAATGACACATGATCTATTTTTAACGACTTTAATTATATTTTAACACCCGTTTGAGACGGAGTGATCAAAGAGATTAACGTTGTCATTCGATATTGACTTCAGTGATATTTGTCAAATATTAGTGAGCAAAAATATAAACGTGTCATACTTGATCGAGTGATCATTTGAACAATTTTTTCTAATACTTAATTTGACCATTCAATCACACGAATAACCTTTTCCAACAAACATACCATTGTTAGGCAGTATTAGCTCGTCAGATTCTAGTACGGCTTTAATGCCATTTTAACATAATAATTTAGCAGAGATAAGGTTCTTTTGTATGTCCGGAACATGAAGAATATTTGTCAAACTCAATGACTTCCCATAAGTGAGTTCAACTGTTCATATTCCTAGAACTCTTGAAGAATGGTGCTTACCCATTAAGACTTCTCGAATTGTGTCTTATCATAAGTCTTGAATTATGTCTTATCATTGCAAACATGAGTAGTAGTCCCTATGTCATACCCCAATCGGAAGTATTTACGGCATGTAGCTATGTGCAATTCAAAGATCATGCCAATATGCATATCAGATAACATGTCTATTATCATTTCATTTAATTCACTTTTCTAGCTTGAACCTGTAATCACAAATAAAGTGCCATATTGCATTCGTCTTGTCATTCTTAATATTAGAGTTACTCTTTTTAAACAACACTTTGTTTTGCACTTTTAAATTCTTCTTGAATTTATTGCTTCCTTCACTATTGTTAATTTTATAGAAGTCATGAGAAGAATGTAGATTTTATTGAAGTCATGAGAATAAAAAGTTTTTTCTTGATTTCGAGTTTTATCTTCAATTTGGATCCTTATTAGTAGATATTGTAAACTAGTATCTTCAACCATATAGAGAAGTTTCTTTCTAAAATTGCTCCATCCCACAGACATGTAACAACCCGACCCAAATTAAATATCATAAAAATCGATAATACTCACATAAACCGAGAAAGTTACTCGATCTGAAAGTAACTTCGAATAATCTAGTCGAAGAATGTGTTTGACAAACTTTTTATGACGAAACGGTCATAATGATATAAGACAAACCTAATTTCTCTGTCAGCCGCACCACCTCTGGTGATGACACTCATCACAACCACCCACCCACTGGGTCGATAAATCCCAAATGCCAAATAAAGCTTGGTGTCATCGATACGAGCTTAATGGTATATAACATGACAAAATATGGAAAGATTTTTCCAGCAGACGCGCCGCCATAGATAGCGGCGTGTGCAGCTCACAAGCTACCTAAGACGACCATTGTCGGTGGTAGAGAATGACACACCGATAGAAAGCTCTCGGTGTAACCAACAATATATCTAACTATGGCAAGACCCAATTCGTGTCGATTCAGGCCGAAAAGTGCCCCGAAACCCTGAAAATTTCAATCTCGCCGAAAATTGATTCCGACGAGGCATCTCTGCCGTCAAGCCAGGTTGGGCTCGAGGCTCATCTTAATCGACTTAGGAGGATAAGGGGAACAAAATCCTTCTATCTTCGCTGGCCAAAACCACTTGCAAACACCAATTACGGAGGAGGCCGATTATAGGTTCGACAAAATTCTCTTCGATTCCGTCCAAGCCCACCCGCAAACCAAAAATCTTCTAAATAATCATAATCTAGACAGCAAGACAATTCGAACCGTACCAAATTCGTCGTTAGAGATATCGCCGGTGATGGCGACCATGAAATCTTAAAACCCTAAAATCTTACTCATTCGATTCGAACTCCTCCGGCCTCTAATCACCAGTTTGAAGATGGGAATAGAAAGAGAGAGGTGAGACCTTCTGTTTTCGACTAGAAATCGACCTCAAACGTGGTCGAACGGTGTTGCGTCGCCGACTAGAAGCTCGACGACGATTTAAGTCTCCAGTGCCCGGTCAACGTGGGTCAACGCAGTCAACCCCCAAAATGGAAAGTCTCCCTTTTCTATTTCAGGAAGCTTCTATATATACTCATGTATTTACGTTCCAAACATTTCCGCCAAACTTTCGCTGACCATAACTTTTCTATCGTACCTCTGGTTTTAGAATTCTACACATCTATGGACCCTCTCGATAAATTTTACGACTTACGCTGAAGTCAACCATGTCATCAATCCAATAAGAAATTCAATCGTTGTCGCTCGACATTTACTAACAGTGAAATCATTTACTGCTTCCAGTAAATCAAAATCAGAAATATCCATTAATATTAACAATTATATAAAAAGGCCAGGGTATTACAACAACTTAGACGTGATAGCCCTTATTTGCATTGATTCTGGAATAATTACTTTGAGTTCACGAAGCTGTGTGACCAACATAACACTACCAGAAAAACGCACTTAGGCGATGAAGCAATTTCGTCGTCTAAGTGGTATTTTTCATCGCCTAAGTATAGAGGCGACGAAACTTTCATCGCATAAGGTTCGTCGTCTAAGTGTTGTAGCCTAAGTACTTAGATGACGAAATAATTTTCGTCGTCTAGGGTTTTAGACAACGAAACTTTACTAAAAAATGCGACAAATTTTTCCGTTGGCTTAGTGAACACTTAGACAACGAAACCAAAAATTCTAAAATGCAACACTTAGATGACAAAATTGTAGTTGTTTCATCGTCTAAATGCTTAATTTTGTCAAAATAAAAATAAAAAAAATTAAATGAACCACTTAGACGATGGAATTGTAGTTTTGTCGTCTAAGTGGTTGATTTTGTAAAAAAAAAAATTAAATAAAAAAGTTCATTAAATGCTAATTATTAGCATTTAGTGAATTTTTTATTTAATATTTTGTAGAAAAAGTTCATAATATTGCAAAATTTATTAAGTGCTAATTACTATAATAATACAAAATTCATAATAAATAAATTATTTTGTATTTAAATATAAAATTCATAATATAATTAGTTAATAAACTAAATTAACATAAACTAAATTAACATAACCTAAATAAACTAAATAAACTTATATATAAACTAATTATATTGGTGTGTGTGTGGTGGTGGTGGTGGTGGGTGGTTTGATTGAGCGAGAGGGAGAGGGAGAGAGATACATAAGAGTGAATTTGAGAGAGTTAAGAATATGAAGAGAGATTGAAAAAATGATCAATTTAAAGAGTTTTAAAACGACTTAAATGACAAAATCTAATAGTTTAGTCATTTAAGTGTTTTAAATTTTAAAAAAAAACTGTCAATTTTTTGACTTATATGACGAAACCTATTAATTTCGTCACCCAAGTGATTTGAATTTTTGGCAAAATTTTTGGCGGAAAAAAAGGGCCAAAATTTTGACTTAATTAGACGACAAAACATAGTAGTTTCGTCATTTAAGTGATTTAAATTTTTAGAAAATATTTTGGCAGAAAAAAAATTCACTTGGAGGACAAAACATATAATATTCGTCGTCTAAATGTTTTAATTTTTTTTAAATTAATTTTTCAGATATTTATAAAATAAAATAAAAATTCACTTAGGCGACAAAACTTGTACAGTTTCGTCGTCTAAGTGAAATTGTTTTATTTTATTTTTATAAATAACTGAAAAATTAATTTTGGGTAGTTGCTTTAAAATCATCAAAAATCAACTGCCAGATGTAACAATTAAATTTATACAATATTGTAAAAAAAATTCAACCTCATTCAGATTAGTTTAGTATTTGATTGATTGAATTTAGTGATTATCGAAAAATAGTTAAAAGACGGAAACGAATGTAAAATATAATTTGTAAATCCTTTTATGAAATTACGGGTGTTTGTCTTGTCGTAAAAACTTAATTTATTAACTAGATAGAAATTAATTAAAATTTGACATAGAAAGTTGGTGTAAGACTAAAAACTTGTTATATATCTACTAATGTTATATAACTTAAGTATTTGTATGTCTATATTCGCTTCGCAACAATATTAATGAAATTAAATTTGAACAAAACAATTGTTAGATATATTCATGAGAACATAATATGTAAGTGAGCGAATTTTCAGTAAATACGAAGTTCGTTAAGGGTTTGACCGGCGTAGTCAACCACAAAACTGAAATTTCAACGAAACAGAAACGTTGATATATGAATTTTCGTAACTCTGATTTTTAAACCGTCGACACTCACAGTCTAAGAATTGTTTACTCTATACCCTCGATGAAAAAAAATATGCATTTTAAGATAATATACATGGTCATGCTCTTAGAAGTCAGAATGTGAAACTCTACTTAGACGACAAAAGTGGTTGAATTTCGTCGTCTAAGTACTACTTAGACGATGAAAAATGGGTTTTGTCATCTAAAACTTTTCGGGTTTAAGGCTTAGGATTAGGATTTAGGTTTTAGAAATGGCCTTTGACGAGGAAATGAATATATTCGTCGTCTAAGTGCGTCTTATAAGACAATGAAGAAACTTTCGTCATCTAAGATATTATACTTAGATGAAGAAAATTAGATTTCGTCGTCTAAGTCAGATCTTAGATGACAAAAATTTGTGTTCATCGTCTAAGACATTTCTTAGGCGATGAAAATCAATTTTGTTGTCTAAGGTCAGCCTAGACGATGAAATTTTCTCTTGTCTGACGAAATTTTTTTTCGTCGTCTAAGTGTGATTTTCTAGTAGTATAAGTAAATCTTGAACTTTGTCGACAATGGATTTGTCATCGGTCATAGTACATTCATAAAACTTAAACATAAGAAATTTGTTTTACTTTTTTTCACCTTTCTGCATATATTTATCTTCAAGAGTAGCCCATATATATTTTGGAAATTGAACAGTAGCAAATAGATTGTATAATCTCTTCGATAGAGTGTTCAGAATGTGTCATCTACACATTTGTTCATCTTCTTCATGTTTTTTCTACTTGGCAATTATTTGTTCTGAATGATCATCTTCTGATTTTGGAATTCGTTGAAAATTGGGATCGAGGACATTGGCAACCTTTAAAGCAGTAAGCAATCTTGTCTTTCCAACAATTTTTTTTTGTTACATCGAATTTTTAGAGTTTCCAAAAAGAAGCATCATTCATTGCAAAGAGTGTCATAGTTTCTGACATTTTCTCCATGGTAGAAATATCACTTTAAGATTGTTAGAACTGGGTTGAGAAAATCAAAAATATTGACTTTGGGCACGTAACACATTTTTTTTAAAGTGATCTTTGTCCCCACTTGATCAAGAGTGTTCTAACGGGTCTAAAGACAAATCAATTTCAGTATACAACAAAGACTAGAATTTTAATTTTAGCAAAACCTCTAAATTCTCTTAGAGTTTCTTTCTGGAGATTGGTATGAAAATGAGAGTATATGAGAAAGGCTAAAGAGAATTTTTAGAGATATGTTTGCCTTAATTTCTCAATGTCCTAGTATTTATAGAACCCAACAAGTGCGTTGGCACCTTTTCAAAGAACAATTGTTTATGTTGTATTAATCAACAGATGCATCTCTTTAATTGAAGAGTTAAGGATGTGTTTGTTGCCAACTGATATACATATTCCCAATCATACATTTTGAAATATACAATATCTGGATATATATTGCAAGAGATCAAGAACTTATGGATCAACTGCATAGAGCTTTATACTTCACTTGTTCGTCAAGGTTTCAATAAAACTTGTTAATTCCTAAGCGCTCTTGAATGCAACCTAACCTATTTGACCAAATAACACATGATATGACCAGCTACGATCCTACATGAAGTGAAGTACATAGCTTTGAGGATCAATCCGTACCATCTCGATCTCTTGAATGTACATCCAGCCTTCCGAAGAATCACCTCATTATGAGTCTTCTTCTTCGATCCTCTTCAAGTGTGAGGAAACTACACACATATGAGGTTTCCTTGTTGGTTTCTAGTGACACTATTTTCCTGTTCTCCTTATTAGAGATGCTCTAATATATCAAGTATGAGACTTCTCGCATTTGATGTTGGAGAAGCCCGAAAGGGCCAAAAAGGGAAGGGATCTATCCAATACAGATAAAAGATTTGTTCCTCTATTGGAGGAATTTTGTTGGCAACATCCTTCTCTCATTGAATCCAAAAATAAGAGTATTCTTTAGTTTACTAAATGAGCATTCACTGCCTTAGGAGAAGTTATTTACTTTTTAAAAACCAAAATGGTCAAGGACATGACTAATGATGTTTGTGCAAACTTAGAGCTTTCATGGAAGAAGCGCCAAGTCTTCAATTTTGACTTGAGTTGGCTGGAGTCTCATGTTCAGAGAGCTTTGGATATGAATAAGATGGTCACAAAGGCAGGGAAAGTGAATAGATGAAGAAAGGATGTGATTTTTAAATTTGACATGTGTCACAATACGATTGGTTTCTTTTGTCAAAGAATTTCAAAGTTGAATGAGCTTACCATAAGCTCAGCTTGGAGGATCTTCTCTCTCTCTCTCTCTCTCTCTCTCTCTCTCTCTCTCTGCATGTCAGTAGTTGTCATCGCGCAAAATTTCACCTAGCGCGGCCACACCTCCCTCGACGCCATCCATCAAGCCTCTTTGGATGTTAGCCCACTGCCACCCTCTCCCATGCCACAAATGCCTCCTCATTGTCTCCCAGTTTCCTCTCATCCTTCGTCTCCCTCCTCACCTTGTCGCCTGCCTCCTTCGACAAACTCAGCCTATGTGCTGCTCTCGCAGTCGAACTCGGAAGCCAACCCACAGAAACCTTGTCCTCGTCCTCGATCATCTCTATTAACCACTGCCACCGAATTTTGTGCCTCAAAATGTGCACCGCTCCGACCTCCTAGATATAGTCGACCTCGACATCGCTGCTGCCAAAGTGCACCACTACTGCAGATCTGTGTGACTCACAGGCTGTACCCAAAGTGTACGAGGGATGATGGAGAGGGTTCGTTGGAGTTTATCACGTTTAACGGCGACAATGGTTGCCGACAACTGCGGAGTTGCGGTGGAGACGAAGTGTGAAACTGTGGGTAGTGGCCAAAGAGTATGTTCGTATAGACCGAGCTTATCTATGATAAGCTAATCAAACTCAAAGGTAGAGCCATGATTAATTTTTCACTAGGGCTAGTTGTAACTAAAGGGTTATGGTGTTGTATTGTGCAGTAAACGATTTTTTTTTGTGAACTTTATTATTTCACAATAGTGAATGTATTCTAATTTGTAAATGTATCCTAGTATATTGGCCCTGGTAAAACTTGAAGAAAGTTGAAATAAGTAACCTACTATATGGCGACATATGGCATATGAGAAATTTAGTGTGTAGGGTGCATAGCAACTTGACCCACCTAGAAAATGAGGTGGGCTATGATGTGTGGCTCTGTTGATTGTTGAGTTAGGAGGTATGTGATAGACTCTTGATATGTTTAGCATGTATAAACGCTTTAGACTACTACAATACTATGGGGTGCGGCTCACATAAAAGGTGACTTGGGTAAATTTCACTCAAAAAATATGCGCCCCCCTCCCTTCCCCATTAGTTTTGTGTGTTAAAATGACTAGGTAGTTCACTTGAGAATCTCCCGATACTTTGAGGAGTTTGAGCCTAGAAAAACTAGAGCTTGCATCCTTAATAAAATGTCAAAATCTAAGAAAGACATATGTATCTTATCACTTTATTTTTCCTCAGACAAGGCTCATGTTCATCAGGCCGGCCACTAGATCCATTCTGCATAAAATATTGCATTATAAAGAGACTCTAGGCAGAAAAAGGATGAAAGCATCGAATCTCATACTGAAAGAAGAATTAAAGTCCAAGACTTTGAGGCTTTACTGGTTACTTTGAAATACTTACTTTGCTAATAGATATATGACTAAAATGAAAGTTTTTACTTGCTAGTGCATTCTCATTTGTTACCAAAAGATACAAAGTAAAAAAAGAAACTCTTACAGCTGGTAACTGCTGTTAATGCATGCTTCAAAACATGTGATATTGTCATATAGAGATGGCGAATTTATATGATGAATTTTGTTGTCATACATGTACCCTCTAGAATCCCTTAGATATATCATTGAATCGTGAAGACAATATAGGAGACAAGATGTATCTCTTTGATAATGTGACATGCTAAGGTAAATAGGTTGGGATTATATGGAGCTTTAATTTGTACCGATCATGAAAATTGAAAAATGTTCATTAGAAGTTGAGAACTACGTGAAGTGAGAGAAAAAGAAGAAGAAAGAAAAAAAAATGTAGATGTTAATAATTTGGTGAAGACTACCTACTCTGTTAGATAGCAATAACTTCTCATTTACTTTTGAAAGAGTTTCTCACTTCTATTATAGGCAGTCCATTTCTCACTCTCACTGAGAGACACTCCAGCCTCACACAATCACACTCTTCTCTTGTTTAGCTTGCCAAAACTCTCTAGCAGATCATTGAAAGTTTGAAACTCTGCATCTCGTCAATGGAGTAGTACTCTCTCTCTCTCTCTCTCTCTCTCTCTCTCTCTCTCTCTCTATTTTTATGTTCATGATAAACTACTTATGGCTTTTTTTTGGGTAAAAAGAGGACTCTGTTTTGCACTGTAAGTAAAGAAATGACTCAAGTTTGATACTTTTGAAAGTCTTGAGAATAAGACATGTAGCCTACAATTTATAATATAAAGATCTCTTCTTGTTTCCTTTGGGAGGGTTAAGGGGAAAATTGGGGAGAAAATTAATTTACTTGGGTGAAAAAAAAGAATCTAAGATAGATCTGAGTAATAGAGTGGAGCTGAGATTAATTTTGCTCTAATTACATTAAGAAACATATTGAACTGAAGCATCTACTACTAAGTTTGGCAGTCTATGCATGTTTTAAGGAAAATATTTATTATTTTGTTTACTTATATGGCTTTCATGGTGTTGGTGTATAGGAGGAAGCATCTTGCACATAAGGGACTACACATTGTGAGCATGGTAAAAAGGAACACAATTCTCACCATTTAAAGCAAAAAAGTCAGAAGATCTTTTGATCTTCCTCAAGAAATTCTATGTAGAGGTCAATAGGACATGAACTTGCACTTAAAACTAATGCACGGGATCTTACATTTAAAAATGAGAACTCATCCTCTGCTTTAATCTTCATGAGTCTCACCTCTATCAACCGGTATCATTTGGTAAGCCGTGTATGGCTATGATTGTGTGTTACCACTTATCCCAATTCTCTCGGACTTATTTATGTCATCTAATTTCTGTCTTCTTGTTTTCTTTATATTGCCAGTATTTATCAAGTAAGTTCGCTAAGCTAGTGAGACATTTTACTTCAACCAAAGAAAATATTATTCTTTGGGTTTCAGATGGGCGAGTGAGAACTTGGCAGCTAAAAACGACATGCATTTCTGAAAGAAACATTTAACCGGTGGTTGGCATAAGTTTAAGCAAGAAAATAACTTGAAATAGGGTGATTAGTGTGCATCTATGTTCACTGAGGAAGCTATTGGAGTTGTGATTGAAGTTTTCATATTCCGCGACAACAATGTTGAAGAATGCAGATTCTCTCCAAGCAAATTATCTCTTGTTTATTCAATTGTTTCATTCAAGAGCTAAATAAACGGTATATAACTTTGTTATCATACTCTTTATATCTCCGTTGTAGTTTATCATGCATACATCATTACACTTCTAGAAAGAAAAAAAAATTGAAAATAGGCATCGAATATAATGCTGCTTTCCAGGAATGAGCAAAATGTGAAAAAGAGACTTCGGATAGTAGTTTTGAACCTTCTTTCCGTTTTGTGTCTGATGTTGACGTTCAAAGTGTGTCTTCAACTAGCTCCAGTCATGTTGTAGGTTCCCAACCACTTTGCCCCGAGCTTTTCATTGTGGATAAAAGATTTGTTCCTCTATTGGATGAAGTTTGTTTGCGGTAGACTTCTCTCATTGAATCCAAATAAAGAGTACTCCTTAGTTTATCAAATGGACATTCACTGTCTTGGGAGAAGTTTTCTATCTTTTGAGGACCAAAAAGGTCAAGAACATGACTGATGATGTTTGTGCAGACTTAGAGTTTTCATGGAAGGAACTCCAAGTCTTTGAATTTGAGCTGAGGTTGTTGGAGCCTCATGTTCAGAGAACTTTGCGTATGAATAAGATGGTCGTCGAAAGAGTAGGAAAGGTGAAAAGATTGAGAAAGGATGTGAATGATTTGGAAAATGAGACAAAGAGGCTAAGGGCTAAGCTTGAGGCGGCAAGAAGAGATTTGGAAGTGGCTAAGATATGTATGGATAACGTAAATGTAGAAATGGAGCTAAAATTGGGATACATATGTCATACTCTAGCTTAGCCTCTTCCAAATCTCTTCTTGCCGCCTCAAGCTTAGCCCTTAGCCTTTTTGCCTCCTTCTCCAAATCATTCACATCCTTTCTCAATCTCTTCACCTTTCCTGCCCTTTCGACGACCATCTTATTCATACGCAAAGTTCTCTGAACATTAGGCTCCAACCAACTCAGCTCAAATTCAAAGGCTTGGAGTTCCTTCCATGAAAACTCTAGGTCTGCACAAACATCATCAATCATGTTCTTGACCTTTTTGGTCCTCAAAAGGTAGAGAACTTCTCCCAAGGTACTGAATGCCCATTTAGTAAATTGTGGAGTACTCTTCTTTTTGGATTCAATGAGAGAAGAATGCCACAAACAAACTTCATCCAATAGGGGAACAAATCTTTTATCCACATTGGAAAGCTCGGGGTGAAGTGGTTGAGAACCTACTGCATGACTAGAACTAGTTGAAGACATACTTTGAATATCTAAATCAGACACAAAATGGAAAGAAGGTTCAAAACTACTATCTGAAGTCTCATCTTGTTCACATTTTGCTCTTCCCTAGAAAGCAATAACATCTTCGACGCCTGCTCCAAATTGTTTTTTTTTTCTTCAGAAGTGTAATAATGTATGCGTGATAAGCTACAACGAATATATAAGAGTATGATAACTAAGTTATATACGTTAATTTGGCAAAGCTCTCTGAACATGAGGCTCCATCCAACTCGGATCAAACTCTTGAAATATTTATCCCTGTATGCATTTAGTTATAAGAAGGTATGAGACTCATTATTATTCTCTCAAGAAAAAAAAATACTCACTATTAGAGATGCTCTAAAGAATCCGGTGAACCGTAAACTGGAGTTCAAAATTTCTGGCATCCTAAAATGTGCTGGGTTACAAAAAATTACATATGGATAAAAGCAGTTCCACGCAAAGTTGACTTAAAAGAGGTAAAAACAAAACGGTGAACCCATATAAACGTCCTGCAACCTCATATAACGTCCTCATCTTCCTCATCCTCGCTCAACTTATTGAACCCAAAGTACTCGGAAATGAGATTCGGCACCACGAAATTGGAGAACACATAGGCGACAAAAAGAACCCCTCTGTAACATAAATCAGATAGAACCAAACAATGTGCAGGTTGATTATGTTCTGCGTGTTTTATATATATAATAAAAGAGTTACAAAGGTTAAATTAAAGATGGAACTAACCCAACTTGAAGGAGGACGGAGATGTCACCGCCGGACTTGACAGGGGGAGTGACACCGAGAACAATGGCATCATAACTCTGCATCATTGCCTTGCATTTGGTTCCTAGTGAGAGATGGTGTTGTTGGGTCTGTGAAGCAAGCTTTGTAGGTTCATTGGTGGAGAGCCAAAGCTGCTTAGGAGTAGCCACCAGCTGTTTGTGTTTTCGCCATTTGTGCAAAGGAAGTAATGCAGACTGGAACTGAGTGCTGCAGCTCATTCGATTGGGAGCAGAAAAGAAAAGAGAGGTGTTTCTTTCTGCTGCCCCGAGACTTCACTTGCTAAGTTGCTATGGATAATGCCTCTGGAGCCGTATTCCTCCAGCTTTGTATTTTTATATTAGAGTCCATTTTTTCTGTGAAGCAGGGCTTGACTTGGTTATAATTTTCTTGTGTTACCACATCTTAGGCCCATAACGAGGACAACCTTGCTCACTGGATTAACAATTTAGAATAGGAAAGAAGACTGGTGGAAGTGGGAGTGGGACATTGAAATTGTTGGTGTTCGCTCTCAACTCAAGTCGCTAAAAACCTAATCAGAAATGCAACCAATTATGAAATGCTTAATCACAAACCGATACCCTTACTTGGTACATGCCCGGGTGTCTGAAAGTATAAGCACTGCTATGGTGAAGAACTCTCCAAGAGAGAGCTGCCTCTTAATGATTAGATTTTTGACATCGCAATCGAGGCATATGGATCACCTGGTTTTGCCACCTTCAGTTCTAAACCGAGGTCAGTCTTATACTTTTCCAACGACATGACAGAGGAATACTGTGAAAGTTTCAAGTGACAGGAGACCAGCTTCATCATGATACAACCAGGGATCTTTTTCTGATTGATTTCCACAAAGTATAAATAATAATACATGGTATAGCCCTTTCAAAAAAATAATAAAAATAATACATAGTATAGCAACAACCAGGGCTGACAATAGAGGTTATACTTGTAGTATTACATTGAAATGGAATTTTCAGTTGCAGCATACACTGTTCATCATCATCACAGTACATCTGTCATTCTACCTATAGAGCCTTACAGGCCAGGGTTCCCTTAACCCTAAAAACCCAACTAGCTTTAGATCAATCAGTTGGAAGATTTGGTTGCAGGCTCTTTCTTAGAAAAGCAGACATCTTTACAGCAGCTGCACGCCCCCGTTCCAAACAGTGAAGATAATCGTCAACTAGAACAATAGATGAAACCCCAATTAGAAAATATGTATATGAACACATCAAAGACACTGACAAAAAAGTAAGACAATTATCTACTGCTCCTTGAGGTCACACATGTTAGATGCACCCAAGGAGGAGGGGGAAGGTTACCCAACATTGTGTAGCTTCAATGTCTAGGTTGCCTCCAATCGATCAAAAGCACAGATAAACGTAGATGAACTGCAAAAACTGATAAATTAGGATAAATGAAGTATAGCATTTACCTGACATTGCACCCTGTGTTACAGATGTGATGATTCCATGCTCCATTGGTTCCCCTTGCACCTTTTGCTGTCCTTCTGGATGGGTTGAGATAACTGAGTTTGGGAATACCAAATATACAAATGCCTTCATTTTCTGCCATTGAAAATTCAAACATGATGCCAATGATGTAATTATCTTTAGAGGTTGAAGACACATGTTCAAATCAAAACAAATAGAGAAACTACAACAAATCAGAGGCACAAACACAAACATATATACTGCGACTCCATATATGCTATGCCTCAGTGCCTTGAACAAAAAAAGAATATGTTGGGTTCCAATAAAGAAGAAAAGTAGGAGAACAGAAGAAGCTAAAACCCCTTTTTATAAATTTTAAGCAGAAGTACATGCTATGCAATGAAGTAAAACCTGCTCTTCTAGCTTAGTCGGATCCAATATGACATATCCAGTCTCTGCCAGGCAACAACAAATGGCAACTGCAAAACAAGAATAAAACAGTTATCACATATCCATCAAGTGAAGAATAATAGACAAGAATACAGATTTTCATTTACTAGCAAGATGCTTCAGAGGAATCCCAGCATCAACCAGGGCAGCACAAGCTGCATTTATGGCACATGGCAGAAGCTATACAAGTTCTTGTCAAGGTACTTCAAAATTAATCATCATGTAAAGTAAGATGATGACAGCAAAGAGAATGCAGCTAACAGATACTACAGTATATAGGTCCGTATTTTAACTTCTTTTTTTAAGACGTAGTTCAAGCAAGCCACAGAATAACTAGTGAGGTGATGAAGTTACTATATTGCTATAGAGAGTTCAACATATGTCAACAGACCTCTTCAACATACAACTATTATAATGTATGAGAAATGCACAACCTTATAGGATACAGCACCATCATCATGGAGAACCTGTGAAACACACGAGATTTAAAGGTGAGAATGCAAACCTGACTATAATTGTAATCCACGTGAGTAACAAAACAAGTCACAATGTCCTCAGTTACAGTCATTTTTTACGGAACACACAATGTTAAAGATTCAAATGGGCATAAACAAAAACCACTGGCACCTGAATAATAATCGATGTTGTAGTGTTTGGATTGAGAGTGAGTATACATATGCTTTCCAAGGTCCTTTTCAATATCATCTCATATCCCCTTTCTGTTTTTCCTATATTATCCACAAATGTAGCAATCTTAGATAGCCACAACACAACTCCAGATCACTACAAAAGGCAAATGTAGTAGCAGAGACTCACCACTCTGACCAGTTTTAGGCTTCCAAATAAGCTCAATGCAAGCCTTTTCTAGGTTTTCATTCTTCTTCGTCCCTGCTTTGGGTCCATAAACTGCAGCAACAACTTTGGTTTCTCCTATAAATAAATTTTAAAAAACAAAGACCCAAATCAGAAAAGCTTCTAAATTTGTAAACACATCGAAGCAAACACACTAAATCACACGGAGGAGAAAACCCAGAAAGATCATTTCAAAAAGAAAAAATAACCCAGAAAGATAGAAGGAAAAAAAGAAAGCAAAACCTTGATGCCACGTGGCGGAGCCATGAGCGCGGTTGAGAACGTTGCGAGTACACGACAGTGGTCTCAGCTGGTTCGGCGTGCGACCGTCTAATCTGTCGATTTCCATAGTCGCAAAATAGATGAAGAATTGCAGACACTGGACTTCTGGGTTTAATTGGGATGGTTTTAGACACAGAGGAGGGAGAAAACTCAGAAAAGGATGAGGTTGTTGGGCTAGTTATTTGGGCCCGTTACATTAAAACGGGATCAACTCAGTTGGGCCGAAGCGATGCATAATTTTCCTATTTACTCTTCCTATTTAACCCTCCTCAATGGATGGCTTACGAGATGATGAGATCAATTTTGATAGAATATTAAATTATGTTTGGTATCGTTTTATAAAACAGTTTTTCGTTTTATGAATACATAGATGCAGTGAAAATGTGTTTGGTAGACTATTTTCTGAAAACGATTTTCAAAAGCAAAAAACACTGAAAACAGAAAGTGCACTACGTTCTGTAAAGCATTAAAATGAAGTTTTTACCGTGTTCTGAAAACAAAATCTGAAAAATATTAGGAAAAAAATTAAGATTAATTTTGTATTGAAGTTTACCCTTTAAATATACATATATAATCTATTTTGATTGAAGTTTAAAATTAAACCAATATAAATTTGTGTTTTGTAGACCTCGCGTAAGTATAGCAGATACGTTTTATTTTTTTTTATATTGAAAATATAATTCTGTAGTTTAATTTACCAGACACGGTTTTGAATTTTAGAAATGCGAAATTCAATTTATTGTTTTTATTTTATGAAACAATTTTTCAAAAACTATTTTGTAAAACGATACCAGACGCGGCCTAAGATTTAGAATATGTTCTCATATGTTCATTTGGTTTCTTTCATTATTTTTCAAGTTTTGAATACCTTAACAATAATTAGTTTGGCTAAAATTTTGTATAATTAAGGATCTAAAACTAAATAATGGAGATGCCACAGATCGAAAAATTGATAAAATGTCATATATATATAGATATACCAAATGGACCGATCAATAAAGTTACTTAAAAAAATGTCATTATAGAGTTTATGAATAGAGAAGCGTGTACCCATATATTTCTTTTCGATTTAATTAAGTGAAACACCCGTTTCTATATATAATATTTCATTACAAGATATGATATTAACAATTATGAAAAATTCTTAGGCACCCATGAGTATCATTACTACTTGAGAACAATTTGTGTGGTCATAATAGTAATTTGAGTCTTATTTGTATAATTTTAGTTGTATTTTAGGTAATTATTTATTTTAAAATCTATTTACAACTTTTGAAAAAGAAAAAAAAGGGGAAATTTCACTTTATCTACCTATGGTTTGCTTCAAACATCATTTCACTACATGTAGTTTCAAGATCATCGGTTTACTACTTAATGTTGCAAAATCTTATCAGTTTATGAAATCCATCCCAAAAATTATTTACTTGTCAATCACATTTTAATTCAATAAAAACACATAGAGATTAGTTGGGATATGAGGATGGAAAGGAAGGTCTCATCTGAGTCAAGGTGGAGGAGAAAAGTGAACTTCTTGTGTTTCATTTTGATTGTGTTGATGTAGTAAACTGATGAGATTTTGCAACCTTAAATAGTAAACTGACGATCTTGAAACTACAAGTATTAAAATGATGTTTGAAGCAAACCACAAGTAGGTAAATTAAAATTTGTCCAAAAAAATTGTTCTCAAAGTTATAAATTTGATTTAAGTAGTTGTAAAAATCAAAAATATAATATTCATAAAACTATGTGGTCATTGAGGTAACATTATCTTAAATATTATAATTTTTTATTCAAATATATGATAATTTTAATTTTTAAATAATAAATAAGGTATGACATATACTTGTACCGATTAAGCTGATTCTTAAACGTAACGCTTGATCAGTTGTGAATTTGAGATAAATAACGATATACGCACTGTATATGACGATCTAGGATTCAATAGATCGGAGATTCGATCAAATTAAATAATATACAGGTCAGGAGAATGCCCCATCATATCATGCTCAAGCGCATATTGTTACTTATGTCATATCAAGCGTTACGTTTAATAATGAACTTAATTGGATGCATGCAAATTGGAATCCCAAGTCAATGTGTGATCTTATTACGGACACGGGCCGCCTCTAGCCTCTAATTACTGAGAGCAAGTGGATTAATTAGTACGTGGTGAGACTGGTGACAGATGAATGTATAAGTACTTGCTGCTTTCGAATTCTCTTGGTTGACCCAGAATATGTATAGTATATATATATATGTGGTATAAAGACCACGGAAGAAATGTTGGCCCGCAATCATATCCCAGGATCATATATAAATTTATCTAACATCGATCCATCGGTGCTACGCAGGAGACATGTGGTCATCGCCAACAAATTCAAATTAAACCCAGAGAGAGAGAGAGAGAGAGAGAAGCATGCTACAGTTGCTACTTGCATTGCTAGCTAAAGACAGCACTACAGCAGCTCCCGCACAGCTGAATCTCATGAATGCAAAACTGCAAAAGAGAAAGAAGTTGTACGTCCACTAGTAGTGTGAAGCTGGATCCAAGATAAGCAACGTGAAAATTCAGTTGAACTTGTCAGGAGTGGGGGCATCCGGCCATGTAGGCCTGGTAATTGGGCGGGTTAATAAATGACCCGCCCGTTACCGCCCGATAACGACACATTAAAACCCGCCCATTAACTAATCGGGTTATTAATGGGTGACCCGATAACAACCCGTTATCAAAACGGGCGGTTTCGGGTGAACTCGTTAGCTCAATAACAACCCGATAAGAATTCATAAAAACCTAACTCTAAGGTTTTTTTTTTATAAAAAAAATAAAAAATGAGGTAATAAAATGATTTTTTATTTTATTTTATAAAAAAAGGGTTAACGGGTTTTATCGGGCCCCAATGGGTAATCCGTTATCTTATCGGGCTAACCCGATATAATCCGTTAAGCTTAACGGGTTATATCGGGTTGAACCCGTTAATGACCCGCCCACTAATAATCCGCCCGAACCCGCCCGAACCCGCCCATTTGCCAGGCCTACGGGCATGCATGATGCATGCATGTGTTTGATTAGAGCTAATCAAGAGGTTTCTTTTTCCAAAGACACGCACAGTTGGGATTGCAATAACTAAGCGCCCCTATTTGCCTTTTATAGATAAGAAGACTAGGGGTCGGCAAAAAGTTCGGTCCGGTCCGGTTCATGTATAGTCGGCATGGGTCGGGTCGGGTCCGGTCTCAACAAAGTTTTAATATTTGCGGGCCGGGTCGGGCCGAGCTTTATCTTTTATATAAAGATTCGGGTCCGGTCTTTGCGAGTTTTTACGGGTCAGGCATTTTCGAGATTTTACGGGCCGGGCCTATCGGGCTTTACTTATTGAAAAATTAAGACATTTGACATAAACGTAACATTCATCCATGCATCGGGGTCTAAACGTACTCCGACGAGTCTAAATTTTACGTACGGTGTTTATCACTATAAGATGGACCCTTCTACATGTCCTCTTTTATCATTAAAACATATTTAATTCTCATATTGCTTGAATTCTCCATATGTATATTAATGTTCTTACGTTTGTTCCTTTGTTATATGGAATGAAATACTTTTGTGAAACTTAATCGGACATGTTTAATTATTTTATAAAATTGACCGTTGGATTGATTGGTTAGAATATTATAACCATGCCTTTAAAATTTTATAAATTTTGGACTTGATTTAGACATCGATCCATGCATTTCGCCAAATATGACCGTAGTACTCTTACAACTAAAACGGAAATTACCCCTCTCGAAAATAATTTTTTAACATCAAATTTTGGACACATATTCTTATAGAATACATATCTATCTCATAGTGTCAAAAAAATTGACATAAAAAATTGATTTATCTACTCCCCCCATAGGAAAATAAGGAAAATAAGGTGAGTGTATTTTAGTCTTTTCACAAATTTTGTTTAACTGTATTAACCGGGATCCAAACATACTTCGATTAGGCTAATTTTTACGTACGGTGTCTTTTATTACAAGGTGAATTATTACATATGGCCTTCTTTATTGTTAAAACATTTTTAATTCTTATATTGCTTGAATTCTCTATATGCACACTAATGTTCTTACATTTATTCCTTGGTTATATGGGTTGAAAGACCTTTGTGAAACGTAATCGATCATGTATCATCATTTTACAAAACTGACTGTCAGCTTGGTTGTTCATAATATTCTAAGCATGCCGTTAAAATTTTATAAATTTTGGACTTGATTTAGACCTATATCTATGGGTTCTGCTAACTGTGACCGTAGTACCCTTACAACTAAAACGTAAATTACCTCATCCCTAAAGGGATTTTTTAAGATCAAAATTTTAACACACATTCTTGTAAATTACATATCTATCTCATAGTGTCAAAAAAATTGACATTAAAATTTGATTTACCTAGTTTCTCCATGGAAAAATAAGCAATATATAAGAGAAGGGTATTGATGTCATTTCACACAATCTCAATTAAACTCTCACCATTGAAAAATTACAAGATCTAATCTGAACCATCTACTATATTTACTGTTTTACTGTGTAAGGTAAATCGATATAAAAAAATTACAATGAAACCCTAAACCTAAACCCTAAACCCTAACTTACTCTAAACCTCAAAATTCCTAAACCTTAACTTCCCCTAAATCTCAATCCCCTAAACCCTAACTTACCCTAAACCTAAACCCTAACTTATCCTAAACTCTAAATAATGATTTAATAATAAAATAGATACACAAATATAACTATATATGGAATTCCAATATTTGATCAATATATGTATATGTAATATATTAATATAGACATACACAAATATAAAATATATATCTATACACTACAAGAAAAGAGGACTTAGACGACGGAACAGTATTAGTTCCGTCGTCTAAGTTACACTTAGACCTCGGAGATTTCTCCGTGGTCCAAGTAACACTTAGACGACGGAGATGTAATTCTCCGTCGTCTAAGTGTTACTTGGACCACGGAGAAATCTCCGAGGTCTAAGTGTAACTTAGACGACAGATGTGAAATTTCTCCGTCGTCTAGGTAAGTACCTGGACCTCGGAGACGTATCCGTCGTCCAGGTTATCACTTGGACGACGTAGAATTACATCTCCGTCGTCTAAGTAACATTTAGACCTCGGAGATTTCTCCGAGGTCCAAGTAAAACTTAGACGACGGAGAATTACATCTCCGTCGTCTAAGTTTTACTTGGACCTCGGAGAAGTGATCACCTGGACAACGGACCGACACGTCGTGGTGTAAGTTCCACTTAGACGACGTACCGACACCTCCGTCGTCTAAGTGAAGCATTATATATATAGGCCATGCCAAACTCTCTTAGCTTCGATCATTCCATTATATTTTCTCCCGTGGGGAATTTTTGAGATCGAAGGAGAAGGAGAAGGCCGGATTAGGCTAGGCCGGGGCTAGAAATTAAAGGATCTCCGGTGTTCGATCACTAGCTAGCTTAATTAACTGCAGATATCGAGAAGGCGAGCAGGTACGTACGTACGTACGTAGGCAGTTAAAATTTGCATGATTAAATATATATATATATATTTAGGGAAACCGTACGTATGTACATACATGCATGAATGTTAATTAGCTATATATACAGAGTAAATTACGTACGTAATTTGATGGATCGATGTAGATCGAGTACGTATAATTAATGGTAAATTAATGGACTAATATATATATGTATGTAATAATTATTTAATTATAATATTTTGTAGCAGTATGGACAAGAGTTGGATGAAGTTAAAGAATAGATGTGATGTCCGGTATATGGATGGAATTAGCGAATTTGTGAATTTTGCGATAGAACATGGTCATGGAAAGAAGCGTTTCAGGTGTCCGTGCCAGAAATGTCTTAATTGTCAGTATGCGGAGGTTAATGTTATGGTGCAACACCTGTACGAAAATGGTATGATGTGGAGTTACACTACATGGAGCGAGCATGGTGAAGCAGTAGAGTTCAGCGCAGCAGACTTCAGCTCAGGGTACAGTTACCATGGTGCCTCATCCAGCGGCAGTGGTGCCGGACCCCCAGCTTGCAACCCAACTGCAGATTTGGTCCATGATGCGTTTCCGGGATGTAGTCATGGCGGACACCAACACCAAGACGGAGGTTACAGTACCACCAATGAGCATGATGACACATTCCCCGCAGCTAGCTTGGCCACTGACACCAGTGAGATGGAAAAGTACAACCGGATGCTACTTGAAGCGCAGACCCCGGTGTTCCCTGGATGTCGAGAGAATGTGTTGCAATATGTGATGGAGCAAATGAAGATAAAAGTGAAGCACAAAATGTCAGTGAGTGCTTTTGACGAAATTCAGGAGCAAATATGTAAGTTGCTTCCTGATGATCACAATCTTCCTAAATCTCATTATAAGGTTAGAAATATCCTGAGCAGCCTCGGCCTAAAGTACAGGATAATTGACGCATGTCCGAATGATTGTGTGCTATTTTACAAAGAGTATAAAGAGTTGGACTATTGTCCCGTATGTGGCCAGTGCAGATTCCAGTTGAATAGGAAGAGTTCGAAAAAGAGAATTCCTGTGAAAGTTGTTCGATATTTTCCCTTGATTCCCAGATTGCAGCGCCTGTACATGTCTCTACACACAGCAGAGGCGATGCGATGGTACGCAGAAAAGCGAATAGATGACGATGTCCTGCGACACGCCGCAGATGGGGAGGGTTTCAAACATTTCGACAGAGAATTTGGAGACTTTGCTTCAGAGGTTAGAAATGTTAGACTCGGCCTATCTACAGACGGATTCAATCCTTGGGGAAGTAATAGCTCCGCCGTCAGCACTTGGCCAGTTATTCTGATGCCGTACAACTTGCCTCCGTGGATGTGCATGAACAAGGAATTTAATTTCCTTACCGTATTAATTCCAGGTCCTAAATCTCCATCGAAGTGCTTAGATGTCTACCTCAGACCTTTGATCGACGAGCTGAAACTGTTGTGGGAAAATGGAGTCCCAACTTTTGACAAATTCACTAACACGATGTTCACGATGAGGGCTGCCGTAATGTGGACGATCAGCGATTTTCCAGCGTATGGGATGTTGGCAGCGTGCAGGACAAAAGGATATAATGGATGTCCTATATGTTTGGACGACGTGAACTCTAGTTGGCACGCAGGGAGGGTGTGTTACTTGGGTCACCGTAGATGGCTCCCTCACGACCACCCTTGGCGATAGGATGAAGCTCATTTCGACGGGACGGTAGAGAACAATCCTAAACCCCGTAGTTGGTCGGGCGAAGAGATTTTAGAGAGGTTGAGCTATTTCGACTTTGGTGTGTTGACTAACGACGCGGATGTAAAGAAATGCAATCCAATTCCTCCACATGATCTGAGCTATTGGGATCACAAGAGTATATTCTTTGAACTCCCTTACTGATCGAAGTTGAAGCTGAGGAACAACTTGGACGCGATGCACATAGAAAAGAATGTGTGCGACAGCGTGGTGGGAACAATTCTCGGTATTAAGTTCAAGACTAAAGATACTCCCAAAGCGCGCAAAGATTTGGAATCAATGAATCTACGTCGTCCCTTGTGGTTGAGGAGGGATAGGAAAGGAGTGTACAACAAGATGCCAGCTGCACCGTACACAGTGAAGCCGACACTTAGACATTCTGTATTTCACTGGTTTAAGGGCGTTCGTTATCCGGCCACGTATGCAGCTACTATAACTGGAGCAGTGGACGAGGTGCAACACAAGTTTGTTGGTCTAAAGACACATGACTATCACGTTATGCTGCAACGTCTGATTCCAGTGGTAATTCGACCATATTTGCCTCGCGACGTCGTAGAACCAATAGTGGCATTGTGCAGATGGTGGCAGAGGTTATGCGCCAGAGAATTAAAGAAGTCAGATGTCGTGGAATTGCAACAACAAATTGTGCACATCATTTGCAAACTAGAGAGGATTTTTCCTCCTGCTTTCTTCGACATAATGATTCACCTAATGATCCACCTGTCCGAGCAGGTTCTCATTTCTGGTCCGGTCCAGTACACTTGGATGTATCCTCAAGAAAGGTACGTACAACTAATTAATTATACAGGTTTTTCGATTCATAATTTGTTCCACTGGAGATTACTAGCTAGCTATATGCATGTACTTATTTTTATTGTACGTTTGATTAATTTTGTAGACAGCTTGGACAGTATAAGTCATTCGTCAAAAACAGGTCGGCCCCGGATGGCTCCATAGCAGAGACATACCTAATGCATGAGTGCGTTACTTACTGCAACAGGTACCTCAAAGATCCACCACCTCCAACTGCCTCCGATCCCAGTGCCCGCATCAATCTTTTTGTCGTCACCAATGTCGTCCGACCGTTTAGAGGAGTATTAAAGGAAACGTTAACACGGGAAGAAATTATTGAGGCACATTGGGTAGTGTTACGAGACTGTGACGAAGTTGAGCCGTACATGATGTCATACAGGGAGAGGCTTCAGGCGTTATATCCAGACAAGAGTTCGGCGTGGATTGAGAAAATGGTTAAGAAAAAGTTCCCCGATTATTTCTTCCAATGGGTACGTATTTAGTGATTTATATACATATTGAGATCATGCATGTTTAATTTGTAGAAAGTAAACCCTTACATTTTTCCATTTTCGCAGATGATTGATCTGCAAAAATCCGAAAACCACGGGGGGTGGTGGTCTTGGCCAAAGCACTTGCTAGCAGGGAAGCCGATTAAACACTATATTTATCCGGGATGTTTTGTGAACGGTGTGAAGTTCCATTCATTGGAGCGAGATGAAGGAAGAAGAACACAAAACAGTGGGATAGCGGTTGGGAAAGACCCTGATCTATATTACGGAATGATCGTATATGTGGTTCAGCTATGTTACGGGAATGATGTCAACGTTTTCCTATTCAAGTGCAGATGGTTCAAGCGTACAAAGGAAGACCTGGGAATTTTATCAGTCGATACAAACTCAAGCTGGTATGAGGATGAGCCTTTCGCTCTCGCCACCTTAGTTAGGCAGGTGTTCTATCTCGACGATCCGAAAGCTGGTGACGGGTGGAAAATAGTGAACCAGATCTCTCATCGAGGAGTTTGGAATACAGAGACAATTGAAGGGACACCGGCGACGACTGAAGATGCTGCTGAACCAGATAGAGACATTCCTGCCTATCAAGAGCCTAATATTTCTGTCATCCGCTCCGACATAATGGACCTGGTTCAAGACGGTGAACGGTTACCCATGCCTGATGGTAGTACAGATCTAACTGAAGAAGAGATTATTGAGGTAGATGAAGAAGACGTGCAGGATGAGGACGATGACGACAACTCTGGTTATTCCTCGGACGATGTTGAGTACGATGAGGAGGATGAGCAATCGGATAACGGTGATGATGATGATGACGATTATGACGAAGAGTACGGTCACACGACGAGGATCATTAATTGGTAAACCCTAATTTATTATTGTAATATATATATGATCGATCGATGCATCGTAAAAAGGTGAAAGATTTCTATTATGTCGAGACTTTAAGATTCCTCGTCCAGCTTTGGTTGGTTTTATTGTTTTTAAATACTATTTATGTATAAATTGGATTAATTATGGGTCCCTATATATGATTATATATATTGACTTGTGATAGTATTATTGAGAGCACAAATTTTGTACGTAGTCCCGGCCCCTCTCTTTGCTTTCAACTTTATCGGTGTATTCTCTGATCTTATTAAAAGTAAGCTGAAGCTGCTCTACATTTCGCTCAAGCAGCCCTTCAAACCCTAAATCCTCGACACTAAATGTAGCATGATCGGATCGATCGATCATTTTTTTAATTATATTCTTGAATGAGAATAATTGAACGAACATACAAATGACCGGGGACGACCTAAACCCTAAACCCTACGGCCCTAACCTCTGAATTCAGGGTTTTACACTTGGACGACGGAGACAGTCATTATCCGTCGTCTAGGTACACACTTGGACGACGGAGAATGACTGTCTCCGTCGTCCAAGTGACAAACCCTATACCCTAAACCCTAAGGACCCCTAACCCCTGAATTCAGGGTATATTCACCTGGACGACGGATACGACATTCTCCGTCGTCCAAGTACACACCTGGACGACGGATATTAGCGTCTCCGTCGTCCAGGTGTGTACTTGGACGACGGAGAATGTCGTATCCGTCGTCCAGGTGTAAATTTCGTAATTTTTTCTAAGACAACGACCATCTAGACCATCTTCGAATGCATATTATTTTCGTCAAGACTTTAGAGTAGTATATTCTTGGTGTGTGAGCTTCGACGGTTCGAAAATCGGAGTTGCGAAATGTCCTGTATCCACGTTTCCGGTTTGTGAAATTCTCGGTTTTGCGGTTGACTGTGCCGATGAAACCCTTCCCGAACTTATTATTTCCTGGTCCTTTATAGTAATTATATATTATGTTACGACGAACATATCCAACGGTTGTTTTGTCCAAATTCAATTTCGTTAGTACTCTGCTGCAAATCAGCAACTACAAGTGAACACTAAAGTCTTAAAGATTAGTCGATACTTAACAACTTTCAAAACGTAAAATTATTCGGCGGTTCAAATTTATCTGTTTATATATACGATGCGTTCATCGATATTGTACGACTATTTCACTCGAATGACAGATCGCTAAATTCCTAGCGAATTAATTTAAATATTTTTTTTTGCATAATTTGAACCTAGACGACGGATACGGTCATTTTCCGTCGTCCAAGTGTTCACCTGGACGACGGAAAATGACCGTATCCGTCGTCTAGGTTCAAATTACCATGGCGGTTCGAATAAAATTTTTATTATTTTTCGATGTAAATATTGACTTGGACGACGGATATGTCGTTTTCCGTCGTCCAAGTGAACACTTGGACGACGGAAAACGACATATCCGTCGTCCAAGTCGAAATAACATGGCGGTTCGATTTGCCGCCTCAATTTTCGGCGCCGCTTGAAATTCCACTTAGACGACGGAAAACACTGTTTCCGTCGTCTAAGTCAACATTTATGGCGGTGAAACGGCCCGCCCATTTATTTGGCGCCGGTTCGAAAAAATTTGACTCTTCACTTAGACGACGGAAAACACTGTTTCCGTCGTCTAAGTGCACTTAGACGACGGAGAATAGTGCTCCGTCGTCTAAGTGAAACTCTATAAATAGGCCGAGCCTCATCTTCTTTTCCTCATCCCTTACAACTTTCTCTCCTCCATCTCCTCTCTCTCTCTCATTCCGGCGATTCTCCTCCGGCGACGCTCCGACGACATTATTTCCGGCGTGGTTCCTCCTCTCCGACGACACAACTCCGGCGATTTTCGCAGAAAACTCTCGAAAAACTCCGATTCGGTAAATTTCTATTTTTCCCTTATTAAAATAATTTTTTTTAATTAATTAGTTTTAAATATTTCTTAAATGATTATTTTAATGTTATTTATTAATTATTGCTATTAATACTAATTAAATGAATAATTGTAAATTTATTGTTATTAATTATATTTAGATTAATTATTGTTATTAATTAAATAAATGATTACATATTGTTATTAATTAATTAAATGGTAAATTATTGTTATATATTAATAATAATTAAATGAATAATTGTAATTACTTGATAATTTATGAAATGAATAAATATTATTGTAATTATTTATTAATTAGTTGCATAATTAAATAAATATGAGATTAAATTAATTAGTAGTACGTGTTCGATTTAAATTTAGTACATAGGCTTGGTGTAATTAAGTCGCACTCTTTGGAATAGATGGCGCCTCTTTTCCTTGCTTATCTCCTTAACCCCTCGTGATGTGTGGATTTCATCACCGCACACCATAACCTAAGTGAAGTTATGGACACGAGGTTGAGGGCGGAGTTTGCAAAGGATTTGAGGGAGTGTAAATTTTCGAAAAATTGGCCGAATGTCGGACATGGTGTCTAGAAACGGGTTATGACTGGTGACAGGATTTGGACTAAGAAAGACTTTTGTCGAAATTAGTCCTGCCTCTCGCGTTATCTCTATCCCTAACTGGCCATGTTTTTCGATTTAACCAAGGCTGATTAATTGAAAATTTACACTTTATCGCGCGGGTCGCACGTCCATTGAACGACCGAAAATGCCAAGCTAGTGTACTCTATTTAAATCTTAAACGTACTTAATTAATTAGCGTAAATTTTTAAGTTGTAATTATTATGGTAAGTAGGTACGCGTATTTTAACACCGTACTCTTAGGTTTAAATGGCTCCGCCAAAGACCACATCCGGCAAGAAGAAAGCCCAACAGGAGTCAGAAGATGAGATGCTCCAAATGTTGGCGGCCCAAGTCGGTTGGGTTCAACCGCAGGACGACGCCCTCAATCCGGGGCCTTCTGGGGAAATTCCCTCTGCCCCATTTCTCTCAAGCGGTGATGACGTCGACCCCTTTTCAACTCCGACGCCCGGTACCGCTTCAACGGGAAGTACTCAGGCGTCTTTGACGGCCGATTCTATCATGTACAGCGCCCGCCGTAAGCAAAGGAGGGCCCCCACTGACCCCCAACCGAAAAAGACTCGGGGTCTCGTTAAAGGTGGAAAGGCGGAGAAAATTTGCAAGGCGACCGGGAGCAAGATCGCCTTGCCCTACGACGAATTCACCGGTGGCCCTCCCACACCTCAGCTAGCAAGTCTCTCGGCTTATAGCATTGGGTCGATTGTTCGTAACCGGGTTCGTATCACTGCCCCTACTTGGAGGGAGGTGCCGGATTCGGAGAAGGCGAAAGTCTTTAAGGATCTTTCGGTACGTAATACGTACAATTTTAGTTATTATATACTATTTTTAATATTAGTTATATATAATTTTATAATATATACGATTATAATTTCCAATTTATTTCTGATAGGAACAATTTGCGGTGGATCCGGATCCGGCGATGTTGAGGCATATCAACCAAACCGCCAACAACATCTTCAAAGATTGGAAGTACAGGCTCCATCAGTACTTCCGAACTAACGGTCCCGTGCCTCCCCCCGAAGAGCTGCGTGGGGATAGAGAAGATGAGTGGGAGTGGTTGTGTAACCACTTTGCCGATGAGCAATTTCAGGTGTTAATTTACTTTTTTTATTTCAATTAAGATAATTGAATACTCTAAATTTTAGTTACTTATAAATTTTTTAATGATTTCATTATGTTGTTTAACAGAAATTCTCCGGTGTCAACAAAGCCAACCGGGGGAAGAAGGACAAGCACCATACTTCCGGCGCCAAGCAACTCATTCAAATTGCCAAGGAGCACAGGGATAAGGGCTCCAAACACCCTTATCTCGATGCAAGCGTAAGCGCGTACGTGACGCCTGGGCTCGATAATGAAGCGAGTCAACGCGGCGTAAGTCATATATATATATATGTGTGTGCGCTAATAATTATAGTAATTATTATTTAAATATTATTTCATTATAATAAATTTATTATTCTTTTGTAGGCAAGAGTGATAGAGCGTGCGCAGGAAGAATTGGCTAACACTCAGCTTGCGTTCCCAGATGTGCCGCTAGAAGACCTGCCTCCTCTATCTGTGGAGAGCCAAATAGCAATTGCGGATGAGGTCTACGGTCGTAGAGCTGGCAAGGAGGTTAGGCACTTCGGGCCTAAGGTGGTTCGAGATTTGTCGACCTCTGAGTCATCATCTACGGGAGGTTCGGGGCGGCG
The DNA here is from genome assembly GCA_946800695.1 of Geum urbanum. Classification (NCBI taxonomy): domain Eukaryota; kingdom Viridiplantae; phylum Streptophyta; class Magnoliopsida; order Rosales; family Rosaceae; genus Geum; species Geum urbanum. Next base: position 49,157,300 of record OX327001.1, on the reverse strand, counting down.
GAGAAGTTCTCAAGCTGCGGCAGCCTATGAAGAGGCTCGAATCGCACGGGAGGAGAATATTGCCATGCGCCAAAGAATGGACCAGCAAGACGAGCGAATAGCCCAACTCATCGCCCTTATGCAACAAGCTCAAAGACAATGTCAACCTCCTCCGAACCCATTCCCCGACGACGACGACCCGGCTGGAGGTGGAGGACGAGGCGGCGCATCTGCTCCTCCAGTGTTTTAGCTAGCTAGTAGTTTATTATTTCGTTTCTTAATTTCCGCATTACGAATAATATTTTCATTTTTAATTATGGGTTTTTTCGATTATGTATGTACAAATTAATTTTAATTATTTTATTAATTTAGTGTATTTAATTAATTTAATTAATTTTTTTTCAATTAATATTAATAATATTTTTGAATTTAATTTTTTTTAAAAAATTAATTTTTCACTTAGACGACGGAGACATTAATCTCCGTCGTCTAAGTCCCCACATGGGCCACGGACGTTGTTAGCTTGTCCGTGGCCCAGGTGGTGACTTAGACGACGGAGATTAATGTCTCCGTCGTCTAAGTGACTACCTGGGCCACGGAGAAGCTAACAATCTCCGTGGCCCAGGTTGTGACTTAGACGACGGAGATTAATGTCTCCGTCGTCTAAGTTCCTACCTGGGCCACGGAGATTGTTAGCTTCTCCGTGGCCCAGGTAGTCACCTAGACGACGGAGACATTAATCTCCGTCGTCTAAGTCACCACCTGGGCCACGGACGTTCTCCGTGGTCCAAGTGACATAGACGACGGAGACATTAATCTCCGTCGTCTAAGTCACCACCTGGGCCACGGACGTTCTCCGTGGTCCAAGTGAACTTGGACGACGGAGATTAAATTCTCCGTCGTCTAAGTACTTAGACGACAGCACTTGGAGCACGTACCTTGGACGACGGATTTTCCGTCGTCCAAGTACTTAGACGACGGAGACTGTCACTTAGACGACGGAAATGCTCCGTCGTCTAAGTCACTTTTTCTTGTAGTGATATAGTACTAGTTACTATATCATATATATAAGTGTAAGTATAATGATATATGTACTACTATCTTATATATATAAAAAATTGTGGGCTTCGACGGGCCGGGCCTTAACGGGTTTTTGATAGGCCGGGCCGGGTTTTAGACCTCTAAACCAAGACCGGCCCACCATCCACCTAAGCGGGCTTTTTTCGGGCCGGGCCGGGCTTTTAGCCCACGGGCTTGCGGGTCTCCGCCGACCCACGAAGCCCACGGGCCAAATGATGACCCTAGAGAAGCCGATCACAAATTTAAGATCGACCAACCGTATTAATAAATTCCTTGCCTACACTACAAGAAAACATCACTTAGACCACGGAAACGTAATTGTTCCGTGGTCCAAGTGACACCTGGACGACGGAGACTTCTACGTCGTCCAAGTAACACCTGGACGACGGAGATGGTATTCTCCGTCGTCCAGGTGAAAACCAAGACGACGGATATGGTATTCTCCGTCGTCCAGGTGCTCACCTGGACAACGGACCGACACGCTGTGGTCCAAGTAACGTCCACTTAGACGACGTACCGACACCTCCGTCGTCTAAGTGAAGCATTATATAAGCCCGATGCCAAACTCTCTTCCTCTCCCGCGGGAAAGTTTAAAGATCGAAGAAGAAGGAGAAGGAGAAGGATCTCCGCTGACTAGCTAGCTTAACTGATATCGAGAAGGCCAGCAGGTACGTACACAGTTAAAATTTGCTTAATATATATTTAGTTAAAACGTACATACATGCATGGATGTTAGCTACACACATTGAATTACGTAATTGATGGATGTAGATCGAGTACGTATAATTAAGCGTAAATTAATGTGAAAGGACCCAACCCCGATTAAGTTGCCTAAATCGGAATCGAACCCCTTCGAAAACACGAACCAACAAAAACCAACAAAATTTCGGCAGAGTTTCGTTACTAACGTGGAATTACCATTACCTGCACGCGGAAAATACACTTCATCCTATGCCACAAAAATCAAACCGTGAGCACCAATCCCATCCGGATTTCTCAATATATCAACAGTAAAGTAAAACAATAAATATATCTATACTTTACTGAAATCCGGAGTAAAATCGTATAATATATACAACAGAATACTCAGAGCGACCTCTAATGTATAATCATATAAGTATACCACAGTAGGTAGAACAATAAACCTACTGGAAGAAACAAGGTAGCTCGAGCACTATGCCTCCGACCACGACGTGCGACACCAGAGTCCAAACTGCAAACTGGGCACGGAAACTGAAAATCCCAGGGGAAAGACATGAAAACTGTTAGAGTGAGTGGACGAAAAATAAATGTCTTTCGCCAAATAATATATACGTTATAAAACATATGCGAGTCTGATGTATAAATAAAGAAATAGTACACGAGGGAGACTCTAACTCCTCACGCGTCCGGGTACACGAGGGAGACTCTAACTCCTCATGCATACAAACACGAGGGAGACTCTAACTCCTCACGTGTACAGAGCATGCATAAAAATTTCACGGGGCCACTCGTGGACACATAACAACATATAAGTGTATATACGTAATATATATACTGGTATAGGCATAATCGTATAACACATGCTCATGTAAACCGAAATCTCATATGCATGCTCAAGTTCATAAAACGTATATAAAGACTCGCAAACAATCCATGAAAAGAAATTGTCCACTCACAGACTAGCGTAACGCAGTTCGCGTTAACCCGTGATCCGGCGGAAAGTTCCTCGCCAAACGAATGATCACGAACCTCTGAATAAGCACAAAATATATTTCTCAAAATCATAACTCGACAATACAAGACTAATCACGAGAAACCACCGTTCTCGGAAACACGTAATCCGGTTACGTCAAACTGTCGAAAATCCGAAAATCACACCTCAATACCTCGTTGTACCTTCGGATGCTCAATTCGAAAGACGAACCTCCCCACTGCGATCGGGGCGCGATTCCGAGTGAAATGACATGCAACTTGTCGAAAACCCCAAAAAGTCAAAGTTGACCGTTGACCGCCGCCGGCGGCGGCGCCACCACCAATTTGAACTTTTCCCGGCGGAGCAACCCCTATTCCATGCAAAATCACCCACTGAGCAACTTTCACAACTGCATCGAAGGCCAATTCTCACTCTAACCATGTCAATTTCATTAAAAACCGAATGTTCACACAAATTTCAATTCCAAAATTCTCCATGTACAAGATGAATTGGAACACCAAACTTACATGGTAGCTTCATGGTGATGAGGGCTACAAAACCCAGTCCAAATTGCAGCTTAACATGGCCGGAATCGGATCACCCAAAAACTCCAAAAATCCCAAACTTTGGCTGGATTTTTCTCTCTCCACCATGGACTTCACCGTGAAAGGAGGCCGGCACCACCACGAGGGGACCACGCCGAGCAGAACCAGCCCTAGGCCGAGCCCTAGGGTGGCCGGAATCCCCATCACCGCCGTGGAGCCGTCGTGAGACGTCGAACACTCTCTCTCCACCGAGTTGACTCAGTCAACATCAGTAAATGCTTCCCTTTGACTTTCCCATTATGGTAAGTTCACTATTTATAGCTTTCCCAATTTGGAAACTCCAAAAATAACGTATTTCGACAAACTTTAAACATCCATAACTCTCGCGTCGTAACTCCGATTCCGATAATTCTTGCGGCAACAAACTCGACTCGACATGTTCTTCAATTATCACCCGAAGTCAAACACATCGACCAATCGGATAAAAAGTCAACGGTTCAGCCCAAACATATTTAAACTGACTAAATAATCAACAATCAGAAATATTCGCAACTTAATCTTCGTAACTCGGAATAATGCTCCGGAAGTTCCCACAAACTCGAGATTAAATTCTTAACAACTTCCGTGAAGAAGCCAAAACCAAATTCTCAACCGGTAATTTAGTCGCTAAGAAATCCACCATTTAAACCCGATTACGTCGAAACTTCAAATATTCATAACTTTTTCCTCGGTCGTCGAAATAACGATCCGGAACCGCCCACGAACTCGAAATCACACGTACAACAACTCTCGAGAAGAGACCCAGCTCAAATTCTTGGCCAATAATTTAGTCGTTATCAAACCTGGCGAGTAAATCCATTATCAGAAATTTGCCATTACACATAATCTCACGGACCAAGCTGATGACACTGTTCAATCTATTCCGGGTCGTCACATAATGGACTAATATATATGTAATAATTAATTAATTATAATATTTTGTAGCAGTATGGACAAGAGTTGGATGAAGTTGAAGAATAGATGTGATGTCCGGTATATGGATGGAATTAGCGAATTTGTGAATTTTACGATAGAACATGGTCAGGGAAAGAAGCGTTTCAGGTGTCCGTGCCAGAAATGTCTTAATTGTCAGTATGTGAAGGCTAATGTTATGGTGCAACACCTGTACGAAAATGGTATGATGTGGAGTTACACTACATGGAGCGAGCATGGTGAAGTAGTAGAGTTCAGCTTAGCAGACTTCAACTCAGGGTACAGTTACCAGGGTGCCTCATCCAGCGGTAGTGGTGCCAGCCCCCCAGCTTGCAACCCAACTGCAGATTTGGTCCATGATGCGTTTCTGAGATTTAGTCATGGTGGACACGAACACCAAGACAGAGGTTACAGTACCACTCATGAGCATGATGACACATTCCCCGCTGCTAGTTTGGCCACTGACAGCTTGGCCACTGACACTAGTGAGATGGATAAGTACAACCGGATGCTACTTGAAGCGCAGACCCCGGTGTTCCCTGGATGTCGAGAGAATGTGTTGCAATATGTGATGGAGAAAATGAAGATAAAAGTGAAGCACAAAATGTCAGTGAGTGCTTTTGACAAAATTCAGGAGCAAATATGTAAGTTGCTTCCTGATGATCACAATCTTCCTAAATCTCATTATAAGGTTAGAAATATCTTGAGCAGTCTCGGCCTAAAGTACAGGATAATTGACGCATGTCCGAATGATTGTGTGCTATTTTACAAAGAGTATAAAGATTTGGACTACTGTCCCGTATGTGGCCAGTGTAGATATGAGCTGAATAGGAAGAGTTCAAAAAAGAGAATTTCTGTGAAAGTTGTTCGATATTTTCCCTTGATTCCCAGATTACAGCGCCTGTACATGTCTCTACACATAGTAGAGGCGATGCGATGGTATGCAGAAAAGCGAATAGATGACGATGTCCTGCGACACGCCGCAGATGGGGAGGGTTTCAAACATTTCAACAGAGAATTTGGAGACTTTGTTGCAGAGGTTAGAAATGTTAGACTCGGCCTATCTACAGACGGATTCAATCCTTGGGGAAGTAATAGCTCCGCCGTCAACACTTGGCCAGTTATTCTGATACCGTACAACTTGCCTCCGTGGATGTACATGAACAAGGAATTTAATTTCCTTACTGTACTAATTCCAGGTCCTAAATCTCTTGGGAAGTGCTTAGATGTCTACCTCAGACCTTTGATCGACGAGCTGAAACTGTTGTGGGAAAATGGAGTCCCAACTTATGATAAATTCACTGACACGATGTTCATGATGAGGGCTGCTGTAATGTGGACGATCAGCGATTTTCAGCGTATGGGATGTTGGCAGCCTACAGGACAAAAGGATATAATGGATGTCCTATATGTTTGGACGACGTGAACTCTAGTTGGCACGCGGGGAAGGTGTGTTACTTGGGTCACCGTAGATGGCTTCCTCACAACCACCCCTGGTGACAGGATGAAGCTCATTTCGATGGGACGGTAGAGAACAATCATAAACCCCGTAGTTGGTCGGGCGAAGAGATTTTAGAGAGGTTGAGCTATTTCGACTTTGGTGTGTTGACCAATGACGCGGATGTAAAGAAATGCAATCTAATTCCTCCACATGATCTCAGCTATTGGGATCACAAGAGTATATTCTTTGAACTCTCTTACTGGTCGAAATTGAAGCTGAGGAACAACTTGGACGCGATGTACATAGAAAAGAATGTATGCGACAGCGTGGTGGGACCAATTCTCGGTATTAAGTTCAAGACTAAAGATACTCCCAAAGCGCGCAAAGATCTGGAATCAATGAATCTACGTCGTCCCTTGTGGTTGAGGAGGGATAGGAAATAAGTGTACAACAAGATGCCAGCTGCACCTTACACAGTGAAGCCGACACTTAGACGTTCTGTATTTCACTGGTTTAAGGGCGTTCGTTTTCCGGCTACGTATGCAGCTACTATAACTGGAGCAGTGGACGAGGTGCAACATAAGTTTGTTGGTCTAAAGACACATGACTATCACGTTATGCTGCAACGTCTGATTCCAGTGGTAATTCAACCATATTTGCCTCGTGACGTCGTAGAACCAATAGTGGCATTGTGCAGATGGTGGCAGAGGTTATGCGCCAGAGAATTAAAGAAGTCAGATGTGGTGGAATTGCAACAACAAATTGTGCACATCATTTGCAAACTAGAGATGATTTTTCCCCCTGCTTTCTTTGACATCATGATTCACCTAATGATCCACCTGCCCGAGCAGGTGCTCATTTCTGGTCCGGTCCAGTACACTTGGATGTATCCTCAAGAAAGGTACGTACAACTAATTAATTATATAGGTTTTTCGATTCATAATTTGTTCCACTGGAGATTACTAGCTAGCTATATGTACTTATTCTTATTGTACGTTTCATTTTGTAGACAGCTTGGACAATATAAGTCATTCGTCAAAAACAGGTCGGCCCCAGATGGCTTCATAGCAGAGACATACCTAATGAATGAGTGTGTTACTTACTGCAACAGGTACCTCAAAGATCCACCACCTCCCACTGCCTCCGATCGCAGTGCCCGCATCAATATTTCTGTCGTCACGAATGTCGTCCGACCGTTTGGAGGAGTATTAAAGGAATCGTTAACACGGGAAGAACTTATTAAGGCACATTGGGTAGTGTTGCGAGACTGTGACGAAGTTGAGCCGTACATGATGTCATACAGAGAGAGGCTTCAGACGTTAAATCAAAACAAGAGTTCGGCGTGGATTGAAAAAATGGTTAAGAAGAAGTTTCCCGATTATTTCTTCCAATGGGTACGTACGTACGTACGTCTCGGTATTTAGTAATTTATATACATATCGATCATGTTTGTAGAAAGTAAACTCTTATATTTGCCCATTTTCGCAGATGGTTGATCTACAAAAATCTGAAAACCACGGGGGGTAGTGGTCATGGCCAAAGCACTTGCTAGCAGGGAAACCGATTAAACACTATATTTATCCCGAATGTTTTGTGAACGGTGTAAAGTTCCATTCATTGGCACGAGATGAAGGAAGAAAAACACAAAATAGTGGGGTAGCTGTTGGGAAAGACAATGATCTATATTACGGGGCTATTGTAAATGTGGTTCAGCTATGTTACGGGAATGATGTCAACGTTTTCCTTTTCAAGTGCAGATAGTTCAAGCGTACAAAGGAAGACCTGGGACTATTATCAGTCGATACAAACTTAAGCTGGTATGAGGATAAGCCTTTCGCCCTCGCCACCTTAGTTAGGCAGGTGTTCTATCTCGACGATCCGAAAGCCGGTGAAGGGTGGAAAATAGTGAACCATATCTCTCATCGAGGAATATGGAATACAGAGACAATTGAAGGGACACCGGCGACTGAAGATGCTGCTGAACCAGAAATAGACATTCCTGCCTATCAAGAGCCTAATATTTCTGTCATCCGCTCCGATATAATGGACCTGGTTCAAGATGGTGAACGGTTACCCATGCCTGATGGTTGTACAGATCTAACTGAAGATGAGATTATCGATGCCATTAATGAGGTAGATGAAGAAGACGAGCAGGATGAGGACGTGGACGAGGACTCAGATTATTCGTCGGACTATGTTAAGTATTATGAGGAGGATGAGCAATCGGATACCGGGGACGAGGATGATGACGATTATGATGAAGACTACTTAACTAAGACGAGAAAAATTAATTGGTAATAAATTTATGTAATTATTGTAATATATGATGCATCATCGATCAATAATTAATATAAATATTATAAGGAGGAGAATGTATATATGTACGTAGATCTTAATATTTTTGTACTTAATTAATTAATTACACGCGTCCATGCTCGATCAGATCGGATCGACCGACGTACGTAAATTAAATTAAATTAATTAATCCGAATTATATATCCTGGACAACGGAGAAATTAATTCCAGATTTCGCCTTTTGGGTATTTTGGGTTTTGGGTAGTCAAAAAGGTGAAAGCTTTCTATATGTCCAAGAAGCTTCCTCAAGAAGTTTTCGTTCGTTTAATTTTTTTAAAATAATATTTATGTGTAAATTGGATTATGGGTCCCTATGATTATTGCGAGAGATGAATGAAATAAATGTTTCAGAAATTATACTATATTATTCTATGATTGATTATGTCATGTGATAGTATTATTGTGAGCACGATGTAGTATATGTTGTTTTAATTACGGCGTTAAATCTTTATATATATCATGCAAGAAGGAAAGTTCATACAGAAATACCTTGAGCTATCTCCCTAAACCCTAAACCCTAAACGTCGTAGATCGGATCGATCGATCATTTTTTTAATTATCGACTTGAATCAGAATAATTGAACGGACACACAAATGACCTAAACCCTAAACCCTAAGGCCCTAACCCCTGAATTCAGGGTTTTTACACTTGGACGACGGAGATGACCTTCTCCGTTGTCCTGGTACTAACTAGGACGACGGAGAAGGGCATTTGCGTCGTCCAAGTGCACAGACCCTAAACCCTAAACCCTAAGGCCCCCTAACCCCTGAATTCAGGGTCTCTGCACCTGGACGACGGAGAATGTCATCTCCGTCGTTCAGGTGCACAAACCCTATACCCTACACTATAAGGCCCCTTAACCCCTGAATTCAGGGTCTCTGCACCTGGACGACGGAGATGATCTTCTGCGTCGTCCAGGTACTCACCTGGACGACGGAGAAGCTCATCTCCGTCGTCCAGGTGTGTACTTGGACGACGCAGAAGATCATCTCCGTCGTCCAGGTGCAAATTTCATAATTTTTTCTAAGACAACGACCATCTAGACCATCTTCCAATGCATATTCTTTTTGTCAAGACTTTAGAGTAAACAATTCTTGGTGTGTGAGCTTCGACGGTTCGAAAATCGGAGTTGCGAAATGTCTTGTATCCACGTTTCCGGTTTGTGAAAATCTCAGTTTTGCGGTTGACTGTGCCGATGAAACCCTTCACGAACTTATTATTTTCTGAAAATTATTGTAATTATATATTATGTTACGGCGAACGTATCCAACGGTTGTTTTGTCCAAATTCAATTTTGTTAATACTCTGGTGCAAATGAGCCTATACTTATGAACACTTAAGTCGTAAAGATTAGTAGATACTTAACAAGTTTAAAGACGTAAAATTATTCATCGTTTCAAATTTAATTGTTCATATATACGATGCGTTCATCGATATTTTACGACTATTTCATTCGAATGACAGATCGCCAAATTCCTTGCGAAATAATTTTTTACGTAATTTGAACCTGGACGACGGAGATGGTCATTCTCTGTCGTCCTGGTGACTACTTGGACGACGGAGAATGACCATCTCCGTTGTCCAGGTCCAAAAAACATGGCGGTTCATTATAATTTTTAATTTTTTTTTCAAAGTAAATTGCACTTGGACGACGAAGATGGTCATTCTCCGTCGTCCTAGTTGAAAATATATGGTGGTTCGATGTGCCGCCTTAATTTTCGGCGCCGCTTCAAATTTCACTTAGACGACAGAGAATCAATTCTCCGTCGTCTAAGTTCAAATTTATGGCGGTTGAAAACGTCCCGCCGATTAATTAAGCGCCATTTCGAAAATTTGAAACGGTTCACCGAGAGGAGATGGAATGAGAAAAGGAGGGGGGGACTGTTCTATTTATAGACTTTCACCTAGACGACGGAGCGCAGTTTTCCGTCGTCTAAGTGGACTTGGACGACGGAAACGCGCTTTTCCGTCGTCTAGGTGAAAGTCTATAAATAGAACAGTCCCCCCTCCTTTTCTCATTCCATCTCCTCTCCTATCCTCCTCTCCTCTTCGCTCCTCCGGCCTTCCTCCTCCAGCGACGCTCCGGCGACTCAAATTCCGGCGAAGTTCCCCCTCTCTGACGACTCTACTCCGGCGATATTCCGGCGACATTCCGGCGAGGTAATAATTCTATTTTTTAATTAATTAACATTATTTTTATTTAAGTACTTATTTAATTTGTAAATAGTTTTAAATAAATAGTTTTAAATAATTAATAGTTGTAATTATAATAATTATTTAGTTGTTATTATTAATAATTAGTAATTATAATAATTATTTAGTTGTAATTATAATAGTAATAAGTAAATAATAATTAATAGTTGTAATTATAATAATTAGTAATTATAATAGTTTTAAATAATTAGTAATTATAATAATTAGCAATTAATAATAATAATTATTAGTAATTTTTAATTATTTAGAAATCATTATTAGTTGTTATTTGGTAATGAATAATTATTAGTTAAAATTAAATAATAGTAATAATTATTATTGTTAATAATAATTAATTATATTGGTAAATGAATAATTATTATTAAATGCATGATAAATAATAATTCATTATTGTCATTATTTATTGTTTTAATTCATTGATAATTATGTGTATTTTCTAGTAAATTGCATGGTAGTACGTCTTTGATTTAAATTTAGTATATAAGCTTGGTTTATCAAGTCGCACTCTTTGGAATAGATGGCGCCTCTTTTCCTAGCTTATCTCCCTAACCCCTCGTGATGCGTGGATTTCATCACCGCACACCATAACCTAAGTGAAGTTATGGACACGAGGTTAAGGGGGGAGTTTGCAAAGGACTTGAGGGAGTGTAAATTTTCGAAAGATTGGCTGAATGTCGGACATGGTGTCTAGAAACGGGTTATGACTGGTGACAAGTTTTGGATCTAAGAAAGACGACACCAATAGAGTATATACCATTCATTTGGTTAGCCTCGGGGTGTTTTGTCGAAATTAGTCCTGCCTCTCGCGTTATCTCTATCCCTAACTGGCCATGTTTTTCGATTGAACCAATGCTGATTAATTGAAAATTTACAATTTATCGCGCGGGTCGCACGTCCATTGAACGACCCAAAAAGCCAAGCTAGTGTACTCTATTTAAATCTTAGCCGCACTTAATTAGCGTAAATTTTTTTATATAATTATTATGGTAATCAGGTCTTTTAACAACATACTCGTAGGTTTAAATGGCTCCGTCTGGCAAAAAAAAAGCCCAACAGGAGGCAGAAGATGCTATGCTCCGCCGCTTGGCGAACCAAGTTGGTTGGGTTGAACAGGAGGGCAACGAAGCCCTCAATCCGGACCCTTCATCTGGTCCGTCGGTAGCGCCCTCTGGGGAAATTTCCGCTCCCCCATTTATCTCCAGCGGTGATGACGACCCCTATTCAAGTCCGACGCCCGGTACCGGTTCAACAGCAAGTACTCAGGCGTCCTCGACCTCTGAATATATCCTCTACAGCGCCCGGCGTAAGCAAAGGAGGGCCTCGACTGACCTGGAACCGAAAAGGACTCGCGGTCTCGTTAAAGGCGGCAAAGCGGAGAAAATTTGCAAGGCGACCGGGAAAAAGATCGACTTGCCCTACGACGAATTCACCGGTGGCCCTCCCACAGCTCAGCTAGCAAGTCTCTTGACGCATAACATAGGGTCAATCCTTCGTAGCCGGGTTCATCTCATTGCCCCTAATTGGAAAGAGTTGCCGGATGAAGAGAAGACGAAACTCTTTAAAGAACTTTCGGTACGTAATACGTACAATTTTAAATTTATTTTCTAATAACCAATAAACATTATAATTTCATAATATATATGATTATAATTTTCTATTTATTTCTGATAGGAACAATATGAGATTGATCCCACACCGGCGATGCTTAGGCATATCAACCAAACCGCCAACTCTATCTACCGTGACTTGAAGTACAGGCTTCATAATTATTTCGAAAATATCGGCTCCGTGCCTACCCCCGTAGAGCTGCGTGGGGATAGGGAAGATGAGTGGCAGTGGTTATGTAACCACTTTCAAGATGAAGAATTTAAGGTGTTTACTTTTTTTATTTCAATTAAGAGAATTGAATTATTTTAATTTTAGTTACTTATTAATTTTTAATGATTTATGTTGTCTAACAGAAATTCTCTGAAGTCAACAAAGCCAACCGGGGGAAGAAGGACAAACACCATACTTCCGGCGCCAAGCAACTTATTCAAATAGCCAAGGAGCACAAGGTTAAGGGCTCCAAACACCCTTATCTCGATGCTAGCATAAGCGCGTATGTGACGCCTGGGCTCGATAATGAAGCGAGTCAATACGGCGTAAGTGATATATATATATATATGTGTGTGCTTTTAATTGTAGTAATTATTATTTAAATATTATTTCATTATAATTTGTTAATTATTCTTTTGTAGGCAAGGGTGGTAGAGTGTGCGCAGGAAGAATTGGCTAACACTCAGCTTGCGTTCCCAGATTTACCGCCGGAAGACCTGCCTCCTCTATCGATGGAGACCTGCCTCCTCCGAACCCATACCTCAACGACGACGACCCGGCTGGAGGCGGGGGACTCGGCGGCGCATCTGCTCCTCCAGTATTTTAGCTAGTAGTTTATTATATCGTTTCTTTCCGCATTCCGAACAATATTTTAATTTTTATGCGTTTTTCGATTATGTATGTACAAATTAATTTTATTATTTAATTAAGTAATTATAAATTTAGTTTATTTAATTAATTTTAACATTTTTCATTATTTAAATTCAATTAACAATAAATTAAATTATTAATATTTATATAATAACAATTTATTTAAAAAAAAAAATTAAATAAGCACTTGGACGACGGAGATGAAATTCTCCATCGTCCAAGTGGTTACCTGGACCGCGGAGAATGTGACATTCTCCGTGGCCCAGGTAAGCACCTGGACGACGGAGTATTTCATCTCCGTCATCCAGGTGGTTACCTGGGCCACGGAGAATGTCCGCGGTCCAAGTGCACTTGGACGACGGATATGAAATTCTCCGTCGTCCAAGTGCCTGGACGACAGCACTTGGAGCACGGAACCTGGAGGACGGAGCCTTCATCGTCTAAGTACTTAGACGACTGAAAAACACACTTAGACGACGAAAATGCTCCGCGGTCTAAGTGTGTTTTTCTTGTAGTGCTATATTATTCCTCTCTTACATTCTCCCCCTTCATAAATCAAACCAATTAAGTCTCCACCTCCACGAATAATGAAGATGACTACTAGTTCGAGTTCGAGGCTTCTTCTTGCTTTGTTTTTTTGGTGCTTTCATTTTCACCACTAGTGCAGCTAGTCGGAAGCTTGGAAGTGACCAAAAGGGTTCTTTTGGCGATGAGAAAACTTTCCGCTCACGTTTCCCTCGAGGCGGTGGTGGACTGGGTGGCGGAGGTGGAGGAGGAGGCCTAGACGGTGGTGCTGGTGCTGGAGGAGGAGGAGGTCTAGGTGGTGGTGCAGGTGCTGGAGGAGGCGGAGGTCTAGGCGGTGGTGCGGGAGGTGGAGGTGGTCTAGGTGGTGGTGCAGGTGCTGGAGGAGGAGCTGGTTTCGGTGGTGGAGCGGGAGCGGGAGCTGGTGGTGGACTTGGCGGAGGCGGTGGGAGGGGGGGGCTTTGGTGGTAGTGGAGGCTTTGGAGCAGGAGATAGTGGTGGTGGAGGCTTTGGAGCAGGAGATAGTGCTGGTGGCGGAGGAGGCTTTGGAGGCGGTGGTGGTGGTGGACATGGGGGTGGATCAGGAACAGGCTTCGGTGGAGGAGCTGGTGGTGGATTTGGAGGTGGATTGCCCTGAAGACGTGCATGATTGATTAACCAAGTTACCACTAGCTGCATGCATATCAAATTGCATGTCGATCACGTACTAATAATATTATGTTCCCATTAAATTTCTCTTTATGGTAAAAACCGATCTGTCTAGTCTTTGTTGTGTCAACTGTCAAGTGTTTACTCTTATATAGGCCGAGAGGTTAGAGATGAATTCCCTATAAAATTGATAGGGTTTAATTCGTTATAAAACTGATTTACTGGTGAGTTGAATTTAAAAAAAAAAAAACTGTCGAAGTGTGTTTCTACCGGATTACGCGGGACGCAATCTAGCAGAAGCAACTACGAGCTCTTCTTCCTCTTTCTCTTCTTCCGAACGCTCGGGCTGTTCGGATGGTCGGGCGCTTCTTCTCTCTTCGGGTCTTCGGGTATTTGGATATGCGTGTTCGGGTTTGGCTGTTAGAAGAATACAACGACAAACAGACAGTCAGATGGTTGAGACAGGGGTGGCCTGCCTTCAACGCTCTGATGCCTAAGTTAGAAGATGTATTGGATATAACAGTCAAGCGAACGTGCGTGAAAGTAGGTTGGAGTGTTTATTGGAGTTATGATCGGATAAACTGAACTGACTTTACCTGTAAAAAATACCTTTCATATATAGGTGGTTGAGTTTGTTGCTTACTTGTGTTCCTCGATGTGGGACTGCTGCTTCTGTTTGTTATGTGATCCGCACATTCAGATGTGCGCCCCACGGGCGCGTGCGTGCTCGGATGGGGTCGGTCTTGTGAGCGGAGTTGTAGCCTTCCTGGTAGTCTTTCGGGCGGTCGGGTAGGTGTTGATTACTTGCTTAAGTGGATAAGTATATTTAATCGGACAACTAATGATGCTATACTAACAAAGTGTAGCGCTTAACTAATTTCGTTGCCAAGCAAGGAATTAGTGTTCATGTTCCATTAGTTTTCTCCATTATGATAGCATTGTTCTATTCTTAAATTCTTCGTGAAGTGACTCGTGAGAGTAGTAATCTTCAAAACATGGGCGGACCCAATTCAAGTACATGGCAACTTCAACTATAAGAAAATTTTGAAGAAAGAAACGAAGCACAAAAGTTTACATCAAAAGTATTAATTTGTATTCGTTAATCGGATTTTCAATTCATAGCATCTCATGAACATAAATACAAACTACCAAAGATTTAGATTTAAGATGAGTCAAGAAATAATTCAAATTAAGTACCTGCAAATAGCGTTATATGGAATTGTAAAAGATGAAATTCAAGAGAATGGAGGAGCAAAGTTGAGGACTAGCAAATGACTTGGTGTTCTCACTATTCAGTTTGAAGTTTGTGATATGTTGGTCTCTGTTTTGCGTTTTCTCATACAACTAGTGTTTTTTTTTCTTTAAAATTTAAATTTATATAATATATTATAGAGAAAGTTGCACCAACAGTACCTAATTAAACTTTTCTGCGTCCACCAAGTAAGTACATGGTCTCTCAAAGTAATCAATGTAATACCTAAACCGTGTTTTCACTATATTTATAGTACCTCTAGTAATTTTCCATCATCAAAATATTAACTTGTTGAGGTGGCTTGCGTGCGATAAAAAAAAGAGTAAGACTGTCATTTCGTCTCCATAGTTCACCCAAATTTGATATGGGCAACCAAAGAAACTGATTTTCAGATTTTGGCACCCAGTGCTCTTCCACCTCTGCCTCCCCTGCGACTCCCTCTGCTTCAACTTCCTCTCCTCCCTCGCCAATAACTATAACAATAATAAAACCCGAAACTCTTTCAGCATCTCCATTATCTCCTGCCTCGCCCAGGGCAGCAACGAGTACTTTACCCTCATCGGCCTCGGCACCCTTCCAAAATATTTGTACATGGTCCTTGACATCGGAAGTTATGGGCCTGTTTGGGATTGCTTTCTAGAGTTCTAGAAGTGCTTCTGAAAATTTTCAAAGTGCTTCTAAAATTAGGAAGCATCTGTCATGTGTTTCTCAAAACACTTCCAAGTGCTTCTAAAACTTAACAAAATCACTTTTTCATTTTTTTGAATTTTTCTCTATTTATAATGAACTTTTCTTTTAATTTCAAAAGCGCTTTTAGACATTCTAAAAATAATACTAAACATGCCTATATATATATATATATTCAATCAATTGACTATCATCAATCAATAACAAAACCATATTAATTCAAGTCGATACATGCAAAACTCACTTTGAATCGGCGGCCAATTTGGCCTAAAATCTGGTGACCCCATAATATAGGGCTCGTCGGTGTTGTTGGAGTTTCTCCTCCAAATCAAGGCCTCTCCAGGCCAAATTGAAGGCTGAAATGATGGGAAAAGAATAGAAGAGACCCTCAACCTTTAGTGGCCTGATGGCGACGATTCGTCGCCAACGAGTCCAGTGGCGGAGAGAGAGAGAGAGAGAGAGAGAGAGAGAGAGAGAGAGATATTTGTTGATAATAAGTGAAATGGGTATAGCTGATATTTCACACAAAAAAATAGATTTTTATCGAGCCACGTCATTAACTTAATGTTTTGACGATAAAAAATTGACGGAAGTACTACGAATATAACAAAAATTTGGTTTAGATATTAAATATATCACCGTAAGAGATCGGGTAGTAATTAATTTGGTGAACACAGAAAAGTCGAGGTATTGTTGCTTCAAATTATTCTATATTATATATATGTGCGCGCGCGCGTTGCATAAGTTTGGGGCATTTGTTGTTAGGGCTCTAGACCTAAGCCTATAAGATCTACACTCAGGGTTAGGCATGGATAGACTATATTGAGGGGATCCTTCGTTGCGGGTGATGCTTGGCCAACGTGATGGAGGGGCGTAACAACATACGACGACTTGGCAGTGCGACAAGCATGTATTTCTAGATGTGGCGGTGGCAGAGGTTAGTTCTAAGAGGTTGGAATGGTGTCACGGACTGACAACCTGCCCAAGGTAGCCTTGAGCATTTGCGAGGAGAGCATAGCTCAAGGGTGGCATTGAAGCATGCTGGAGGCAATCGTAGGCAGCGTGGAGCACCCCGAGGGGGCTGGCAGAAGCAGCCAGGAGGCTGCCTGGCACACCCAGGGGGCTGCCTGGCACACCCAGGGGGCTTCCAGAAGCACCCAGGGGCTGCCAGGGCCACCCGGGAGGGGCTGCCAGGGCCACCCGGGAGGGGCTGCCTGGCGCACCCAGGGGGCTTCCAGAGGCACCCAGGGGCTGCCAGACGCACCCAGGGGCTGCCAGAAGCACCCAGACAGGTATGGAAGGCTCCGGAAGGGTGCGGAACAACACTGGAAGGTGCCAGACAGCACTGGAAGTTGCCAGAAGGCTGTAGAAGGCTGTAGAAGGCTGTAGAACAGCCTAGACAGTTTCGGAGAAGTCCGGAATATCGCGGAGGCAGCGAGAAGGGTCCGGAACTGTATGGAGACATCCGGATCATTACAGAAGGTGCCGGAAGGTTACGGAAGGTGCCGGAAGGCAACGGAAGATTATGGAAGATCGCGGAAGGTCGCGGAAGTTTCCGGAACCCTTGAGAAGTGTCGAGACGAGTCGTGAACTCTCTAGAAGTATGGAGAGGTTCATGAGTCAAGACAACTCCGGAGATGTCTAGAACCTTCATGAGACATCCTAGACTTTTGTAGATAAGTCTAGATGTTGTACATGGTAGAATAGTCTAGAATTTAGACTTGGAGGTGGAGAGTAGGCTATAAATAGAACCTCCCCTCCCTTTGTAGAAGTAGAGAGGGAAGGGTTCCAAAAAGGAGTCCACGAAGGTTGAGCAGTGGAACTCCGAGATGGAGTCCGAGAGAGGTAGAAGAAGAGAAGTAGAAAGAGTTCAAGTAGTGGAACTCAAAGAGCGGTAGGAAGAGTAGAAGAGAACAAGAAGGTAGAAAAGAGTAGAGTAGAGTAGTGTAGAAAGGAGAGCCTTGTAAAGTATTCGTAAAGCTAATACAAAGTTCTTTTCTCCACTCTCGAAGTGTAGTACTCTTTCTCTCTCGTGTTGGTCTTTTATTCCGCTGCGTAGTAGAGGCTGACTTAGATTGTTCGGAAGAAGGCGAGCAATTCTAAGGCCGCACGGTGATAGGAGTAGTGAAGAACTCATCCCGTGACAGTTGGTATCAGAGCTTGGCGATACCTGTGGAAGTTGGTATCAAAGCTTGTTGATACCTTGGGAAGTTGGTATCCGAGCAGGCGTGTTAGATACCGTGAAGTGGGTATCAAAGCAGTCGTGTTCGATACCGTGAAGTTGGTATCTGAGCAGGCGTGTTAGATGCCGTGAAGTGGGTATCAAAGCAGTCGTGTTCGATACCGTGAAGCTGGTATCAAGGCAGGCGTGTTCGATGCCGTGTGAAGTAGGTATCCGAACAGTCGTGTCCGATACCGTGGGAGGCTGGTATCAAAGCAGTCGTGCCCGATACCGTGAGAAGTAGGTGTCAAAGCAGGCGTGCGCGATACCGAGACAGAAGTGAAGGAAAACTTGGCGCTATGCGAGGAGGCAGCGGTAGACAAGTGGAGGACCGCAGGCAAGGCTTGGGAATCCAAGTGTTACCTGTGCGATGGCCCTCACATGTTGCGCGACTGCCCCCAGAAGAAATCTCTCAAAGCTATGAGCTTACAAGGGCCGAGGACTGAAGAAGAGGAAGGTTCAGCTAGGATGGGATGCATCCAATTGCTGAACGCAGCGAAGGCAAGCATGCCGCAGGCAAGGCGCGAAGCGGGAGGAGGATCGCTGTTCATCGATGTCAAGATAGGCGACACGGTGACTCATGCCTTGGTGGACTGCGGAGCCACGCATAACTTCATGACGTCGGATGAAGCAAAGAAGCTTGAGCCACCGAGTCATGAAGGAAGCCGGCAGCGTGAAGACGACGAGCTCACCTGCCATACCTATCGAAGGAGTAGCACATGATGTCGGAGGGAGCGAGAGAGCTTGAGCCACCGAGTCATGAAGGAAGACCGAGCCGTTGCCTAGCAAGACTAGGGAAGTCCTTAGGGAGTTTGGATAAGTAATTCCCAAGGAGTCGCCGAATGAGCTTCCACCGCGGAGAGAGGTGGATCATGCCGTCAAGCTAGAGGCCGGAGCAAAGACCCCTTCAAAGTCGCCTAGGAGAATGGCGTCACCGAAGAGGAAGGAAGCCGCGATGAGGGCATCGCGAAATTGGGTGGGGGAGAATGTCACGGACTGACAACCTGCCCAAGGTAGCCTTGAGCATTTGCGAGGAGAGCATAGCTCAAGGGTGGCATTGAAGCATGCTGGAGGCAATCGTAGGCAGCGTGGAGCACCCCGAGGGGGCTGGCAGAAGCAGCCAGGGGGCTGCCTGGCACACCCAGGGGGCTTCCAGAAGCACCCAGAGGCTGCCAGGGCCACCCGGGAGGGGCTGCCTGGCGCACCCAGGGGGCTTCCAGAGGCACCCAGGGGCTGCCAGACGCACCCAGGGGCTGCCAGAAGCACCCAGACAGGTATGGAAGGCTCCGGAAGGGTGCGGAACAACACTGGAAGGTGCCAGACAGCACTGGAAGTTGCCAAAAGGCTGTAGAAGGCTGTAGAAGGCTGTAGAACAGCCTAGACAGTTTCGGAGAAGTCCGGAATATCGCGGAGGCAGCGAGAAGGGTCCGGAACTGTATGGAGACATCCGGATCATTACAGAAGGTGCCGGAAGGTTACGGAAGGTGCCGGAAGGCAACGGAAGATTGTGGAAGATCGCGGAAGGTCGCGGAAGTTTCCGGAACCCTTGAGAAGTGTCGAGACGAGTCGTGAACTCTCTAGAAGTATGGAGAGGTTCATGAGTCAAGACAACTCCGGAGATGTCTAGAACCTTCATGAGACATCCTAGACTTTTGTAGATAAGTCTAGATGTTGTACATGGTAGAATAGTCTAGAATTTAGACTTGGAGGTGGAGAGTAGGCTATAAATAGAACCTCCCCTCCCTTTGTAGAAGTAGAGAGGGAAGGGTTCCAAAAAGGAGTCCACGAAGGTTGAGCAGTGGAACTCCGAGATGGAGTCCGAGAGAGGTAGAAGAAGAGAAGTAGAAAGAGTTCAAGTAGTGGAACTCAAAGAGCGGTAGGAAGAGTAGAAGAGAACAAGAAGGTAGAAAAGAGTAGAGTAGAGTAGTGTAGAAAGGAGAGCCTTGTAAAGTATTCGTAAAGCTAATACAAAGTTCTTTTCTCCACTCTCGAAGTGTAGTACTCTTTCTCTCTCGTGTTGGTCTTTTATTCCGCTGCGTAGTAGAGGCTGACTTAGATTGTTCGGAAGAAGGCGAGCAATTCTAAGGCCGCACGGTGATAGGAGTAGTGAAGAACTCATCCCGTGACAATGGCACGACTTGGGTTGACATGACTGGTTTTTAGGGCTGAACACAAATTCTGAACACGAACCTGTCCCATGTGGGATGGAACGGGATCAAAATTCTAGTTTTCACTATTATGTCTCGTTTCGTCCCGCAAAAATAGGGTGGAGAAGGTCTTGATTTTGGAGACCCGAAACGCCCGATACCCATCCTATATTATCATTCTTCAATAGTTTACTCTCAATTTAAATGAGGTGTCGAGATATTGATGGTACATAAAGAATCAACACTATCATTGATTTTTTATTCATGCATACGCACATATTAACGTTCTAATTTCAACATATATTATAAATATTCAACTTTCGCATGATCCTAAACTTTTTTGTATGGTTTATATTCTGTTTTGGGTTTTAATGATTTTGTCAATAATTTTGTAATTTTGTTAGGCGAGGCTATTATTAGATATAGTGGAGTACTTATAATTCTTATTATGTAATTGGTAAGTTAAAGTGTTATTCTTTTAAAATGAAATTGAACCATGTGAAGCGTTCATTATGAATGGGTCTACATTGAGCTCGTTATGCCTGTCCCTTTCAAGTTTTAGGACTATCATTATCAGAAAATACACTATAGTCTACGACCAAAAATCGTCAGCCTGTTAGTCTTTGTCGCTGGCTATAGTAAACGCCGACAAACAGTTGTCGGCTGTAATGTAGTCGGGAGAACATCGTCAGCCAAACTATAGCTGACTACAATTATGCACGTCGTCGGTTATAGTTTGGACTATAACCGACGACAAAAAAAAACCGTCGGTGTAAATTTGTGACTTTTACCAACAACTTTGTCGTCGGCCAAACCTTTCCCCTCCGGTCAATATGGTTAGCCGGCACTACTATAGCCGACGACTGTGAAAGACCATCGTCTGCTATAGTTTTTTACTGTCGTCGGCTATAGTATGCAACTCGTCGGCTATAGTGAGTACTTTAGCCGACAACTATGACTAAAGTCGTCAGCTAAAGTACTAATTTCTGAAGAAGAAAAAACTGCAGATTCTGGATTTCTATTTCCAAAACCTTCAAATTCCACAATTTTATTTCCACAATAGCCAACAACACATAAAATGAAAACAAAACACATATTCACCAACAAACACAAATTAATAATGAAACTTAGACGTATGATACATCCTACTTGTCCCGAAAAATACATAAACTAAGGGTTATCCAAATCTATGTTCTGAAAAATAGAAGGGGTATTACCATCATCTTGTTGATCCTCATGCTGATGTGGAGCATCGAAAGGGCGCTGGACAGATGGAAACGGAGGTGGGGCCGGGACTTAAAGTCCTTGCGCCCGAAGTTGTGCATTCATTGCCTAAAAATAGGAAGCCATCTGAGCTTGCATCTCCTCCATCTGAGCCTGCTGGGCGGCAATCTGTCTCTCAGTCTCTTCCTGCTATCTCTGATGCTCTATCACCTGCCTTTGCAGTTGCTCCTGTAGCTGAGCAGCCTTGGAAGACCCTGACTTACGTGCGAAATTGGGCGTCTTCTTCAATACCCCATCGCCGAGCTATCCTAGACCCCTGCAGTAGTAATTTCTCCTTCGTGGGGGAAAAAAGTTAGCCATGATCCTCACCCTAACCGTCACATCAGATTGATCAATCTGAGATGAACACATTTCCATGGCGATAGCTAGAGGGATACTCAATTATAATTGTATACTCTGACTGACATTTGCGCAATCTTTTCTGGTGATCTGACAACTTTAATCTGTTAAGAAAATTTGCACGTTATCTGTCATCTCTGGCTCACTAACTGGATTGATAACACTTCCTTACTAACTTTATATCAGTATAGTCGAATACTACCTGACCTACCATAAAATGCTTTATAAAGTGGTATCTGGATATTCAAATGAAAATTGTAATCGTAGGCAAATTCTACCCAAATGCTGACACTTCATAAGAAACTGTAATACACATAATTTTAGCATACCACCACAATCTGAGTAGGTTCTCACGAAGTGATACCCCATCTGGGATGGAAACTATGTTAACCTGCAACTGATATCCCATGCTGCAATTCAATAACCTTCACAATAATAACTGAGCCAACTTGTTCACGAAAGGTTTCTCAGCGACTGAACTAAATTGAGAAATCTTCATAAGACGATTAACTATTAGCTGAATACCGATATGCTCTTGACTATACGTGAAAGTTATAGACAAACTATAATGATCTGCTTCCACCTCTCACACGCTGCTACAAGTCTGGAAATTCCTAACGTTCTGCATCAACTTATTCAAAAATGATGCATTAACTTACATAGTTAGTAATTTTTGGCTGTAAGTTTACCCATAAGATTGCTTCAAGGTTCAATACATTTTATGTACTTTAGAATGCCCAACCGAAATCGAGCAACGAACCTCACCATAAATCTTCTATTTTCGACTAATATTTAACTAATACACAGAATCTACCTTAATATAACAACAACTCACCTCTCATCTGAAAAAAATCAGGCGATCCATCAATATACAATTTACTAAAGAAAAATCACAACTCTGGAGTTAACGAACTCGATAAGAAGAAACTGGTCGAACCTGGAATTAGCAATAAAACCTCTGGCTCAATAACTGTGATATGAAAGAAAACACTCCTAACATGCATCTCTAACTAAAGTAGTATTCACGATTCTTGAATACACAATAATGTAACACCAAATTTCTATCTAAATACATCAGCTACAAATTAACCTTCCTGCTAACCACAACAAGGTCAACACTGGAGTTGAAATTAACTTTTTCTTCGAACTGTCTTGTTAAACCCAGACCATTTAAATCAAATTCTTTTTCTTAACAATGAAGTCAGTAGCGCCGTAATACGTGAAAGGTCTAATACAAATCGGCGATAAAAATAAACTAATCACAGAAAACTCTGAATAACTACCACGTTAATAGGTTTACTCCTGATCAACATATTTTCAACCTTATCCGGTCCATACTGGCATACCCTGCTGATAACACATGGCCCACGAGTTTAACACTGTTAACTTAAAAACTTGTGCTCACTGAATCTGATATACAACTAAAAAATTTCCCAGTTTCTGATCAATTAAACTTAATTCTCTTCCACGGAAGCTTACATGAAAATCCTGTATCCATCGGCAATTGTAACCAGCCCAAACCCAGAAATCTTCTAATATTTATTACGCTCACCAATCTGCTTTGGTTCAACACCACTTCAATCTTATCTGGGTCAACACCAACATGTTTTACTAATAACACAAGGTCGAGAAATCTAGCATCATAAACCAGAACATGTACTTGCTAAATCTGATATACAACTAGTGTTCTCACAAGGCCATCGGTAATGAATCTGATATCTCACATGTTGTTGTACATCACTGGAAATAAACAAAAATGTCGGCAATGCAGTCGATAACTTATTCACCTGAATATACTCGTTACACATGACTCATTATACTCATATAGCAACAGATACGTTCAGTAAAACAAACTGTATCACCCGAAATTTACATCGACCGAAACACGATCGAAAATCAAATTTAAGCCATACTAAAACTCCTTCCGAATTATCTAACCAACCATCACAACAAACGGTGGATAATTTCTCTTCACAATAACTCAGTTCAGCTACTGACAGACATCACACAATCATATGCAATCGTCTGATACAGCGTCTACGCAATGAGATATATACCTGAAAAATCTCATACATGATAACAATTGCCCGTAATGGAGGAAGACCTAATAATTCCTCAAAACAAACATCAGGATATTCCCTGCCTACTACAATCTCTTCAAGATTAGGAGGGGAAGCACAAGTATTTACACCATTCCCTAAATATGAAGTACATTATTACACAGTATTTCTGCAGCTTCACAGCAATGATCACTGTTAGAAATATTCCACCCTTCCAAAAGCTATATAATGTTATCGGCTCGACTAGTCTGTCCAATCCTTACAACCTCTGATCTTGCTAAACTGACTGCCTGGGTGGTGGTGCGGCTCTAACCTTTGAAGTGAGTCCCTGAATCACCACAAGTGCTCTGCACCAAAACTCCACTTGAGGGG
Organism: Geum urbanum; assembly: GCA_946800695.1. Classification (NCBI taxonomy): domain Eukaryota; kingdom Viridiplantae; phylum Streptophyta; class Magnoliopsida; order Rosales; family Rosaceae; genus Geum; species Geum urbanum. The sequence goes on along the minus strand of OX327001.1, from coordinate 49,133,037 downwards.
TCCCAGTGTGGACACATCCTCCAAAGGTGACCCAACTTACCACAATAAAAATAACTTAAATCTCAAAAAGATATTGTCTGTTAAATACATGTGGCACCTGCCACAAAAGAGAAATCTCCGCGTACAAATGGGTAATTTAATAACTGTTAATTTCATTGATACTGGCTTCTAACACTCACCATCAGAGTCAACTCTTCCCTACTCATAAAAAAAATGAGTCGGACAACATACACTAGGAGCAGGAATGTGAGCTTCCATGCCTGAAGAAATATTGCAAATTGACATGGGAAACTTCCCACACCGAGGACTCTGATGAAGTATACTACCATCAAATCATTGAGTTTCTCCACACACAGATTGACATCTAACCTTGTATCAAACTGCAATACTGATAACTATTTAAAAAAATAATGCGTATTACATCTGATAGATATAGAACGACATCAGAACGCAAACTCTGCTCAAAACCTCAACACTTCACTTTCACTGTCCTGTTGGGATTTGGTGTCAACTCGGGCCAAACGGGTGAAACAATCTCGATACTCTAACCACTGAGTGAAAGCTTCATTCTTCGCAATACTCTGCCACTGACAAACTGTATGGTCCAACAACAGACCAACAGCTACTACAATTTTCTGCTCAGAAATCAACTGAGATCGCAAACGATCAAACTCAACCAATTCCACTAGCAAAATTCTCTAGCCATAGGGTTATGAGAGTATGTAAAAGGATTTGTTCCTACTATAGTTATTTTACTAATTAATTCTCAAAATCCATTCACAATATTGGTGTCATGCGTACAATTAAATTAGGCACAAGCAAACTAGGGTTTGTATATCATGCAGACAAGCTGGGTATTAAGGCGTACCGACTGACTGACTACCGAGTCCAAAACTGACAGCTCACTGAAAGAAGTCACAAACCAAATCAACTAGGAGACTCTAGACATCTAACAAAGTACAACTCTTGGAATAATGAGCATCTGTAAGCTGGTCAAGCTATCATTCCAAAAGTGTCGTACGTTCTGAAATGCCTGTATTGACCTGACCAGAAGAGTCCACAGAATATGTAACTTAATGCTCTAATACCAACTGAAAGGACCGGACCTTAGATTCACTAGTAATCTAGAATCAAGCCCTAATGACTGACCCTAATCTACGAGTTTTAGTGAAATGTTTTACATAACTTCCCTTATAAAAGAGGCACCCATAAACCTGCAAGGAAAAACTAACACTCTGTAGATAAACCCACAAACAATACCATGGACTACCAATGTCCATCCAGATTTCTCAACATAAAACTAAAATCAAATCTGACACATTATTCAGAATTTGAAAACAAACGTCCAGTAAATACTGATTCGCATACAAAGAAAACAAACTCGACTACTATACGAGCGACAACTTATTCACAAGAGTCTCACAAAGACAATACTACTGAACAAGTATCCGGAATGACTTCAATAACATAAGAGACAAAATGACAGTGAGTTAGAACCTACTGCGGAAGGAATTGACTTTTGGACTCGATGCCCTCGACGACATCCAGCGCCCTCATGATACACACTGCAACCTGGGAAAATAAAACCGAAAAGCCAGGAAAAATGCACATAAAATCATAAAATTGTTAGAGTGAGTAGACGAAATTAATACTCTACTTTTTAACTGAAACTGTAAATAATATGCCTTTCATGAATAATGTACATAAAAATAATGTAAGTCTGGAAATAAACATCCAGGTACACCTGGGTACTGTAAAATATGTGGAGGCTATGACTCGGGTCATCTGACCACAAGTCCTAATACTGCCCAGGTCAGGTTCTTGGCCCTTCTGGGTGCTCAATAAATCCTCGGGTCAAGTCCCTAGCCCTCCCGGAGTATCTCGGAGATTAGTTGAGAGGCAGTACATCGATGCAACAATTGTGACTATGCTCTGTGTAAAACAAATCATATATGCCTCCAAATACAAATGCATAAATATAAATGCATAACTGTAAAATGCATAATCGTAAAATGCATAACATAGACTCGCAAACCGACAGTGAAATTAAAATGTCCACTTACAATATTTTGCCGGGATAATTACAAAGCTGAAACCTGCCAAACGGCACACTTATTTATCTGACATGCCCGCTAACTCAAGATCCTGAAACCACGATTAAAATTAATATCTAATTATTGGGGTTCATACTGAATGGCTAAGATCGTAATCTGGTGAGTAATAACAGCGAGAGTCTCGTATACTCGAATAACATATTTTCTGTTTAATTACCAACTCAACCAAATTCTGAATTCAATACCCTGTATTCCCTCACTTTTAAGAGTCACAAAACAAATCTCGAATATCAAACGACTCGCAATTAAACTGATAATCAAAACGTCATGTAATATTATCGTGAATTAAATCGATTATTGTCTGATTAAATACTCGTCAAAATTTATCAAGCTCCTAACTGAATATGAACCTCACTATTGCGTTCGGCACGCGAAAATGAGCGAAACGACATAAAACTTTGTCGAAATTTCCACATAGCCAAAGCTCCGCCGCGCACGGCGGCGCGCGGGGCCGCGGACCGCCGCCATCTGCTGTCGGAATCCAACCGGTCCAGAATTCTTCAAACTATACATAAATTTAAAGATCTTAACATTTCCAACAATATTCGAGTTCAATTCTAAGCCGAATTCTAACCAGAAAACGTCGAAATCTCACCGTGAAGTTCAAAAATCTCGCTGGAATTCATTTCCTCCGATCCGCCACCACCGGCAACGGCAAGGGCCGAGACCGGACCCAAACGGTTTTTCTCAACTTGGACTTCAAAACCCCTATAATTTCAACCCCCAACACCGCCGATTGAGCAGCCTCCATCACCGACGAAAATACCACCAATTCCGGCCGGTGTTTGCCGCATCCCACCGTCGTCCTTCGGCCACCAACGTCGGTGATTGACCAACCAAAAGAAAGAGGAAGTCGAGCCCAAAAATTTGACACCAAGAACATGGCCAGAGGTGACCGGAAAAAGGCACACCACCGGCAACAAGCTTCAAGGCAAAGTTGGTCGGTTTGACCCGTGGTCAACGCGGGTCAACGGGTGTTTCTTAAAATGGAAACTTTCCATAATTAACTTGTATTTATACCATATACATACCCGTACACATATCATCCCAAATCAACGGTTTAGATCAAATCTGATCAAGATCGGACGTTCACGATTAAATCAGCAATTAAATTAACACTTTTAAATATTTTCACATACCGACTTCAAATTCATTAAAACATAGCTCGCTTATCCGAAAAATTCTCCAAAAATTCATATGAACTCAAAATTAAATACTCTACAATTCTCATGAAGGAAGTCACCACAAATTCTTGCCTGATGAAAAAGTCATTAGTAACCTACGGGATACCACTAATTCGCGATAATTCTATTTCGTGTTGATTTATACGTAGATTTTTGTTCGGGTTGTTACAGGTGTCTGTAAACATATCAAAGAACAAAATATTGAAAACTAATAGAGCGCAAAATATCTAAATTGATGGAGCATACTACTTTTACTAAAGTAAACCATGAAGAAGTATGTATACCTTTGTCATGCAATTATGCCAACGCAAACAGTGGAGTTCATGATCAGTTAAAACATAAATATAACGCACTCCATAGACCCTTTTCTCTGGCCATGTTATTCAGTAAAAAACACAAACCATTAATCGGATGATGATGATGATGATGATGCATGTTTACAACAAAAGAAGTCATGATGCCTAGACTATGAAAGAACACTATGAGGGAACAACGTATCACAAAATTGCTTCAGCTTTTGAGCCCCAAGCTAGTATGAATGAAAGTAAATTATACCTAGGTGGCTGGGTACATAGGATTTGCTTTTGGTTGCCAATTGACAGAAAAGTGTCTTCAGAGACTATACCTTCTTTCTCTTACTTAGAAGATTCTTAACAGATTATCCAAAAACCAAAAGAGGTTTAACCTCTTCGTCGAACTTAGAGTAACCAAAGAAAATCCAAAAAGATAGAGATATGATCAAAATCAAAAACTGAATGAAAATCATGCATTCAACAAACATAGGCTTACCTTTTTCCTCCTACATTAACGGAAATAATTACTTGCTATTCTTTTTCTTTGCAGCACTCAAGTATGTCATTATTCATTGCTGTTTTCATGGATATAGATATCCTTTGAATCAACAAAAGAACAGAACAAAAGCTTAATGGGGTAAGAACCACATAAAACTAATGGATATTTATACTAATTAATGACCAGGAACACGATGAGAAAAATGATCTTAACTAACGGATTTATCATAAACAAACTTTAGTTTGAAACAGACAGTCTATCAGGAACTCATGAGGCATTCTATCACTTACAGGGTAATGCGATAGCCATATTTGATAACTATGCCCAGTGTAGTGCAGTAGAACGATGCAAAACAAATAAAAAAGGTCTTGCCAATTTAAGATGTCACCTATTGTATCAAAAATGAAAAACGAATAAAAGTAAATACATTGCAAAGCTAAAATTAAACCAAAGAGAAATAGCAAGTAAGAAAATACCCAACTTTGACATCCTTTTCTTTTCATGGCTTTACTTGAAGCAAACATATAGTAGAGACAGAAAAGCTGAGATAACAGTTGATACTTGATACCAAATTAAGCCAAACAAAATTAAATCATTCGAACAAAAATTTGCTTATCAAGATAGTGTTTGAAATTGATACGCACCTGATCGAGCACTCATAGCCAAATAAAAACACAATCAATTGTATAGTACTCCTCCTAACAAAATTAATAAGAAAGTATTAGACATAGAAACCATACCATCAATTCAGGGAAAGTCTCAAGTCATGGAGCTTTCAACCGAATCAAATGAGGTCTTGACTTCAAATTCCAACTTTTCATTTCTGATCATGGACAACTATAAACATTTTTATGTGAACTGCTTCATTTGCTTGGATAACGGCTTCCGACGTGGTTTCATCCATTTCGCGTTTGGTGGTTTAGGTAATCAATTCTTTTTGCTTGATCGCCAATTTCTTCGTACGCGGTTTAGATATACCAATATTTTTTTGAGTTCTATTACCAAATTGCCCATTCAAACCCTTACATTATAAAGTTACTGGTTATTTTGTGGCATGATTTTTTCAGGGTGTTCAAAACTTGATATGCCGATGACACCAAAGAGGTGGGCTTCCCTTTATTGTAGTAGAGACAGAGATGAGTAGATCATTATGCAAACTTTCAAAAAAATTGAAAAATTGCTATGACATTCAATTCATACAATCCACTCTTCCCCGAGATGTTATTTAAGAGTTTTCATAAAGATAGATTGAAGATGCGTTACAATTTCTCAAAAACTATTAACAAATTCCATTGCAATGACAAAATGTACAGTTTCAATTCAGACATTTAAATATGCGCAAATTTTTTTTGACGAAAACGTAAATTGCATTAGATTCTTAAGCCAGATACATAAAGACACTCCTACTAAATTTAATAGAGAATTTCTATTAAGACCTCAAAAAAATGCTCTATTTTATTTTGTTTAAGGAAATAATATTTCTGATATCTCCACGTGTATCTTATCCTAATTAGAATAAAAGTAGATATTCTCTCAATCCCTGATTTATAGGGAGGTTGATTGTAACAGATTGTAATGCCTATTTAAGGCCCTTTATCAATGAATAAAGTACAGTTTCTAGATCATATCTTTTGCATATCTATTTTCTCTTTCAACACGTTATCGGTAGCTCTTGAGTTGATAGCCATCATCACCAAAGAAAGAAGAAAAAAAAAATACCCCAACCCTAAACACATAAAAACTCCACCGCCGGCCTCCCTCCTTGACCGAATCACCACCGCAGCTGATCACCGGCGTCAGAAATCCCTACCACCAGATTTTGTGGATTCTTTTCTTCAAAAGTTTTTAAAGTTTTTCATACTGAGCATAACACTGTCGAGGTAAATTTCCTACTTTCTTCAATTTATAATTAGGTTGTAAAACTTAATTACCGCAACACTCTATTTTTGGTTGAATTTTCATACCATGATTTACTTTGTATGTCCTAGTTCCTATTGATTTATACATGTTATAAAAAGTTGATATTAGTTATGGTCCTGTGAGAGTCACGATTATTGGTAAACATCACGATTAATTGTGATTTCACATTGAGAAAAAAAGAAGAGGAAAGTCGATATTTTTGACTAATTATGAAGGTCATACGATTTTGGGATGTGGAATGAAGCCACCAGTTTTTGCATCGATTTTTATGACCATACATCATTGATCACGTTTTTTATTCCCTAAACTTGATATTAGTAATTGTGGATATTTCGATCAGATACTAATTACATCTCTTATCTTTTGTAGATGACTGAGCCGACAAGGCCTGAATTTGACATCCTTCACATTCAAGGGGCATAATACCATTGATGGGTATCCGACATTAAGAATACTCTTCTTGAAAAATGTTTCACTAATACCAGCAAACCACTACCACATGGTACATAAGCTTGCGATGACGCTAAGGCTCGAAAAGCTCAAGCTCTCATGTTTATGTGGAGACATATTCATCCAACTCTGAGAAAACAGTACTTGCTCAAGGATGATGTGATAACCCAGAATAGAATCAGCAGTGTGATCAGCTCACTTCATGTGTTACTGCGTAGTCGTAGATTCCCGACAGTTTTTGAATCGCCAGATTTAATAACGACTAAATCATTGGCCGAGAATTGGAGCTGAGTCTCTTCTCGAGAGTCGTTGTACGTGTGATTTTGAGTTCGTGGGCGGTTCCGGATCGTTATTTGGGCGACCGAGGAATAAATTATAAATATTTGAAATTTCGATATAATCGGGTTAAAATGGTGAATTTCTTAATGACTAAATTACCGGACGAGAATTTGGTTTCAGCTTCTTCACGGAAGTTGTTGAGCATTTAATTTCGAGCTTGTGGGAACTTCCGGAGAATTATTCCGAGTTACGAAGATTAAGTTGTGAATATTTCCGATTGTTGATTATTTAGTCGGTTTAAATATGTGTTGGTTTGAACAGTTGACTTTTTGTCCGATTGGTCGATGTGTTTGACTTTAGGTGATAATTGAAGAATTTGTCGAGTCGAGTTTGTTGCCGCGAGAATTATCGAAATCGGAATTACGACGAGAAAGTTACGTGTGTTTGAAGTTTGTCGAAAAGATAATTACGAAGTTTCCATTTTGGGAAAGCTATAAATAGTGAACTTGCTATTTTGGGAAGTCAAAGTTGGGTCATTATTGTGGTTGACCGAGTTGACCGAGTCAACTCGGTGGTGAGAGAGATGGCGACGGTGACCGGCGTGCTCCACGGCGGCGAAGCCCGTCCGGCCACCTCCGGGCTTGACCTTGGGCTCTTTCGACTCGTCTCACCTCCCCCATGATGTTCCCGGTCTCCTTTCACGGCAAGGTTGCCGGAGGAGAGAGCAAAATCCGGCCAAAGTTTGCAAGTTTTGGGGTTAATGGTGGTTTCCGATTCCGGCCAAATTGAGCTGCAAAAAGGACTGGGTTTTGTAGCCCTCATCACCTACAAGCTACCATGTAAGTTTGGTGATCTAATTTTGATTGTGCTTGGAGAATTTGGATTTGAAATTTGTGAGGCAATTCGGTTTTGCTTGAAATTAGACTAGTTAGAGTGAGAATTGGCCTTTGTTGCAGTTGACAAAGTTACTCAGTGGGTGATTTTGAGTGGAATAGAGGTTGCTCCGCCGAGGAATGTTCAAGTTGGTGGTGGCGGTCAACGGTCAACTTTGACTTTTTGGGGTTTTCGACAAGTTGCATGTCATTTCACTCGAAATCGCGCCCCGATCGCAGTGGAGAGGTTTGTTTCTCGATTTGAGCATCCGAAATTATAGCGAGGTATTGAGGTGTGAATATCGGATTTTCGACAATTCGTCGTATTCGGATTATGTGTTTCCGAGAACGGTGGTTTCTCGTGATTTGATTTGAATTGTTGAATTATGATTTTGAGAAATGGACTTTGTGGGTTTGGATGAGTATTCTGAGTTCAGAGAATTGTGTGGCACGGTTTGCCTGGTTGTGTGTATGAGCATCTACATGTTGCCTCAGAGCTGAGAATTGTGGCAGTTGATGTTTGCCTGAGTCAGATTGTTGTTTTTGGTGGGTTGATATTGTGTGAGTTCCGGTTGCGACTCCATGGCCTACATTCAAGGTGTTATTTATACGGTAATGGTTTAATCAGGCTATCCAGCAATCAAATGAGGAGTGCTTACCCACCTATGGCAGTGATGCATTGTCCACATGTTTATCCCTGTTTGCACGTGTTATGTGGCTTCAGAGGGAGTTATGCATGAGGTTCGAGATGAGTTTGAACCTGAGCATCAGAGAGAGTCTGATTGATGTGCCTCGAGATAGCCGTGAGGAGCTTAGTGTGCTGCACTCAGTGGCGAGGCTGTCGAGAATGAAAGGTGTATGCGGTTTTCGATGTGATAGTTTGAGGAAAATGGACTTAGTCAAGATTTTGATGAGGTTGAGTTCCGACACTTCGGGATCAGTGACTTCATCAGGCTGTGGCCTTTTCGATTATGTTGATGGTCATCAGATCAAGCAGAGGATCCGTTTGGTGATGGTGGAGAACACAGTGTAGCGGACTTGTTCCTGTGGCATGAGTTTGGGTGATCGTTGATGATCCTTTCTCGCAGCAGGTGTTGCGGTGGCTTGTGTTCATGGAGCACTTTCAGTTGCCATTGTGGTGGCCAGGAGGGTCACGTTATGAGGGAGCGCCCTCAACCAGCTGTTTTAGCGGTTCGGCGGCTCAGAGTTTAGGAGGAGGTCATGATGCTATTCCTGAAGTTTGACTAATGTACCCTTTTGATGAGTTATTCAGCAAGTCGCATTTGACGTGGGCGGCTAGTTGGGCATGTTGGAGTTTGTGCCATGACCTTGTTTGTGGACAGACTTTTCTCCGAGGTTACTGTTGTTTAATATGCATGGTTATTGTACCTGCATCTCCACTTCCGAGTTTTTGGAGAGTGTTGTGTCCATCCGGAGGTTGCGAGATCTTTGTTGGAGGATATGGTTTAGCCGCGGATCTGTTATAGCTAGACATTGTGGTTTTGGTGTGATTGTGAGTATGGACTTGCTGATGACGCATTTGGTTGTGTTCGAGTGCCTCGAGAAGGAGGTTCTGTTTCGACGACCAGATTTCCCCAAGATACTGTTTCACAGTGATGGACGAGCGGATGGTGGAGACGAGTTGTGTTATTTGCTTAGCTCATATTGTGGATACTATGGTTGCGGTGCCGACGTTGGTGACATTGAGGTGGTTCCCGAGTTTCCAGGTGTGTTCCGGAGGAGTTACCAGGTGTTCCTCCAGTTCGGGAGACTGACTACACCATTGAGCTTGTACCGAGCGCTGGACTCATTTTACCGGCATTTTGTCGTTCAGAACCAGCGGAGCTGATGGAGCTACAGTTTCGACTCCAGGAGTTGCTGGAGGAGGTTTCAGGAGATTTCATGCGACCCCGCGTATTTGCGTGGTGTACTCTTGCAATGTTTGTACGGATGTTGGATTTGAAATTTGTGAGGCAATTCAGTTTTGCTTGAAATTAGACTAGTTAGAGTGAGAATTGGCCTTTGTTGCAGTTGACAAAGTTACTCAGTGGGTGATTTTGAGTGGAATAGAGGTTGCTCCGCCGAGGAATGTTCAAGTTGGTGGTGGTGGCGGCGGCGGCGGCGGTCAACGGTCAACTTTGACTTTTTGGGGTTTTCGACAAGTTGCATGTCATTTCACTCGAAATCGCGCCCCGATAGCAGTGGAGAGGTTTGTTTCTCGATTTGAGCGTCCGAAATTATAGCGAGGTATTGAGGTGTGAATATCGGATTTTCGACAATTCGCCGTATTCGGATTATGTGTTTCCGAGAACGGTGGTTTCTCGTGATTTGATTTGAATTGTTGAATTATGATTTTGAGAAATGGACTTTGTGAATATTCAAGGGTTCGTGATCGTTCGTTTGGCGAGGGACTTTCCGCCGGATCACGGGTTAACGCAAACTGCGTTACGCTAGTCTGTGAATGGACATTTCTTTTCACGGATTGATTGCGAGTCTTTTATATATGATTTACGAACTTGAGCATGCAGTTTGATCATGATTTTACGAGCATGTGTTTTACGATTATGCTTATACGAATATATGTATACGAATATACATACATATATATATATTATGTTTTATGCATGTGCATGAAAAGGATTTATGATTTGGTTTACACAGAGTACAGTCTCAGTATATGTTGTGGTATCGATACACATTGGCTTCTCAGCTGATCCCCGAGTACGCTCCGGGGGGGGGGGGGGGGGGGGGGGGGACAGATATCCTGACCCGAGGCCTTTCTGGCTAGGAATCACGTGTGGGTCTGGGATCCCGTGATTCAGAATGTGCTATCGCGTGGTAGTCCACGAGAGACTCCGCGATATATTTACGTTGCATGCTCTGTACGTGGGTGGTAGTCAGCGTCTCCTCACGTACCATTTGATTTTCATGCATTTGACTCGCATATGATTTATACGTATATATTACTTGGTGAAAGACATTTATTTTCGTCCACTCACTCTAACGATTTTCATGTCTTTCCCCTGGGCTTTTCGGTTTCCGTGCCCAGTTTGCAGTTCGGACTCTGGTGTCGCACGTCGTGGTCGGAGGCATAGTACTCGAGCTACCTTGTTTCTTTCAGTGGGTTTATAGTTCTACCTACTGTGGTGTATTTATATGATTATACATTAGAGGTCGCTCTGAGTATTCGGTTGTATATACTATATGATTTTACACCGGATTTCAGTAAAGTACATATTTATTTATTGTTTTACTTTACTGTTGATATATTGAGAAATCCGGATGGGATTGGTGCCCACGGTTTGATTTTTGTGGCATAGGATGAAGTGTATTTTCCGCGTGCAGGTAATGGTAATTCCGCGGTAGTAACGAAACTCTGCCAAAATTTCTACGGTTTTTGTTGGTTCGTGTTTTTGAAGGGGTTCGATTCCGGTTTAGGCATCTAAATCGAGGTTGGGTCCTTTCAGATGACCCCGCGAATTTGTGGGTGACTTTGCAACAACAGTTCAACAATGTGCATGATGCACAACTTCCAGAGTTATAAGAAAAGTGGGATTTAATCCAGTAGTTGGATTTCCCTAAAATCAATGCTTTTTATCAAGCAATGTTGGAGCTACAGTCAGAGCTAGTCATTTGTGGAGTCGTAAAGACCGGCCAAGCTATGGTTGAGAAGTCTTTGACCATCTTCTCTACTTCTATGAACACGCTCGCACATCAAAATCATATAGATTACGAGCAAGGAAGATTAAGATCATTCAGTGATCTCATGAATGTGCTGGCCAAGAAAGAGAGGTGTCATGAGATTCTTCTCAACAATAATGCTAGGCCAACCAGTACAAGGAAAGCCCATGAGACATACAACACTGGTGGGAAAGGTCGTAAGGATAAAAAGAATAATAGTTCTGAATCTTACAATAATTGTGGTGGTAGAGGAGGGAATGGTAGTGGAGAAAACAGTCGGAATATGACTTTGACTCCCCAAGATGATAGCCAAAACTCCAACAAGAATCAGTCCAATTCTGGTCCTAGAAATGGTAGAAATTCTTCAAATCCTGCTTCTACTTCTCGCTTGTCACCTTACTATAGGATGTTCAGAATGCCTACAAAAGATGCAAAGCAGTACTTGGCGCATGAGACCTACTATACTGAAGATCAAGAAATAAATGAGTGCGGTGAAGCCAATCTAATTGTAACAGATGTCCCCAAAGCAAGCCTAGAGACTATGAATTTTGATTAGTCTATATATTAGGCTTATGATTTAGCTATGTAATCAAGTTTAGTTTATTTTGACTTGCTGTAATGGATTTTTTGAATATGACAATCTTTTGATATAAGTTTTTGATGTTGGCAAAGTAATAAAATTTTCTTCCTTTCAGTATTCGAAAGCGTTAAAAATGGTTATTTTCAATACATATTGCTTGAATGATTTGAAATAAATATAACTTTATAACACTATGACACCAAAAAACCATATAAAAAAGGAGACAAAAAGAGAATATGGTTTTGATCACGGGAATTTTTTTACCCTTCGAAGGTTTACCTCGATCCGTCGAAGAACCCCTCCTGGATCGATTTTGGCACTATTTTGACCCGTCCAAAATTTTACTCTATTTCTTTTGACCCGTTGAAAGATGGTCCTCGGTCATCTATTTTACACCTTCAACCCATCGAAGGATAGTCTCTATCCCCAAATTTGTCCAAATTTAACCGGTCGATGGAAAGTTTAGACCCGTTGAAAAAAATATCATAAATTCAAATTGGTTTTAGGTTTTTTCTTAGACCTCTCGAGCAATTTTCTCGACCCATCGAAGCGGTCACTCTGGACATGATTTTTGACCCGAAAAAATTTCACTTCGACCCGTTGAAAATAGGTATTGAAAAATCAATTTAGTTTTTGGGTTTTGTTCGGCCCGTCGAGTTGATATCTAACCAGTGTGTGTGACTCGGCCTTATATAAGAATTTTTACTATAGAGTGGGACATCGTGGTTAGGATAAGATAATCAAAATCTTGAAAAACTAACATGATCATCCGTTTTTCAAAGCAAAGAAGCATGTGGAAATACCCATCGAATTTGAGGGAGTGGATGAGATTAACAATTTTAATCCGGTCTCGGTCTCCAAGCTGAAAATGACACCTAGTCTTGGTCCAAAAGATTCCTTCGTGGTAATCTCTGATGCTCACCACTCATTTTGCAGAGCTTGTTCATTAGTAAAGTTATAGGCTAAGCCTTCCTTTCCGGTTGACAACACTGAAAATATTTCATTCTTACAGAGAATCCATGGTGATATTTGTGGACCTATTAAACCTGAATGCAGACCAATTAAATATTGTATAGTTTTGGTAGATGTATCAACGCGATGGTCACACGTTGCTTTGCTATGCACAAGGAATGCTGCATTTGTAAAACTCTAAGCACATATTATTAAGCTTCGGGCTCACCACCCGGACAACCCAATCATGTCTATTAGATTGGATAATAAAATAGAATTTATATCAAAGACTTTTTATGAATACTGTATGTCAATTAGGATTGAAGTTGAACATCCCGTCCCTCATGTTCATTCACAGAAAGGTATAGCAGAGGCACAAATCAAGCGATTATAACTTGTGACCAGAGCAATGGTTATGCATAGTAATTTGCCGATATCTGCTTCGCGATTCAATATTACATGCAACAATGCTTATTCGCTTGAGACCAGTAGCATGACTACCATTCAGTGTGTACTAATTGGTAACTGAGTATGAGCCTGACATTTCACATATATGTATCTTTGGTTTGTGGTATATGTGTCAATTGTGCCCCTACAGTATACTAAAATGGGTCCTTAACATAATTTAGGTATCTATGTTGGTTATGAATCTCCAATGATTGTTCGTTACTTAGAACCTTCGACATGAGATCTCTTTATTGCAAGTTTTGTAGATTGTCACTTTGATGAAACATACTTCCCGATGTTAGGGGGAGATATGAATACTTCCATTCCAGTTGAACATCAAGAACTGACGTGGTATACTACCACTATGTTCGAGAGGATCCATGTACATCTCAAAGTGAGATTGAAGTGCGACGGATTCTTGATCTTCAAAAATTAGCAGACTCGATGCCTGACTCCTTTACTAATATTGCCAAAGTAACGAGATCAGACATACCTGCTGCGAATGTTCCTGCAAGGTTGGAAGTCCCCAAGAAGGTTTGTTTAAAGCCATTCCTAGATAAGGAAACATTCCTCCTGCCCATGTGGAGGGAGTAACATCGGCTTCGGCTTCTACCAAAAAGAAGGGGAGACCAAGAAAATCTACATATAAGTTGCCTATGAAAAAGCAGGTCATCCAGGTACAAACTAATCCTTTCATCATCAATGTTATCAATCCCACACATGAGATTGTTTCTGACTACATGATCTACGCATTTTAGGCGTATTAATTAATATATTTTCTCTACATTTTTACTTTGATAATTGCTTAGTTTTATTAGTTTTAACTTATTTTATTAATTTCAGGTGTTGACCAAAAGAGACGGAGTAAAGGAGTCTATAAGCATGCAAAACACAGCAAAGTAATGGAGAAAAGAAATTAGTTTGAAATTCCAAGGAAGAAAGAAGAAAAATTGAGGAGAAAAAGAAATCATTTGTTGACTAGGAAAACCTTTCCTATGTTTACTAGGATTTGAAAGCTTCCGGAAGGATCTTGAAGAAGAACAAATGAAAATGGGTCCAATTAATTAGAAGACCATTTAGATAGCCCAAATATGAAGATCCAATCAGCTGATTTCGTGGAGATCAAGATTTGATAGGAAAAGGATTCCCAAAGTCAAAAGAAGAAGGAAATCATGAAAAATAAGGAAAGCAGAATCTACCTGTGCAGATGGGCCAACTTCAAACGACAACTGGGAACGAATCAAGAGGAGTTAAGAGGCGATCAACCTATGGTTGGAAATATATTTGAGTCTTCTTTCCAAAAACACCAAAATCATAATTTTTAGAGATCTACAACTCCGGAAAATTGTAAATCTTTACAGACTGCCAGATCTGCCCGAGAATAGAAGGAAAACCTTATTTTAGGAGGAGAATGATTCTTTTAAGGCCTATAAATATAAGAGGCTCGGCCTCAAAGCAGATCATCACCTATTCTATATCCTCTTGCTACCAAAATACACAAAGAAGCTCCACCACGAAGTTCTCCAAGTGCTAGGCCGAAGTTACATCACCACCACCCTAAAATTTCCCTCACATTCCTTCTAAATACGCTTAGTCCCTTTAGAAGGTGTGTAGCTTCCACCTTAGGCTCCATCCACTCGAGATTTTGCAGGGCTTACCGGAAATCAAAAAGTGTAAACATGGAACCTTTGCTCTGTAACTCTCCTTGTATTTGTTTTATTTTGTTTGTGAAGAATACATGTTTATTTTGGTTTTATACTATTTTTGAGTTTAATTTATCTTCCGTGTGTTTATGAGTTTTGAGTCTTGATTGCATGTTGTGTGTCATTCTTAATACTTTGGTTGGGTCTAAATATGAAACGCTTAGTCAATCGATTTTTACCTTAAATCAATGGAGTCGAAATTAGAGTGTTTAGACACTTAGTTGCACTTTAATTCAAAGTCATGGCATGCAATCCGAAATTAAAACTTGTAGATTTCGTAGGTAATTAAATGAGATTATTTGTGTAATTGCAAAGTATGTGGGATGGGATGATCACATGTAAATAACTAATTTAGGTTTGTTTTTGTCGATAATATGGTAAGGGTTTTTGGGTTCTTTTTATGTGTTTGCTTGTCTATGAGTCAATGCATATTAGATTCTTAGGATTTCTTGCTATATGTTTCGATGTTTTGGGTAGTAATTAGATAAAAAATTTAGGTAATTAAAAAACTCTTTTATACCCCCCTTTTTACTACACAAGAATTGCATGCACCCTTCAATCCTCGGTTTAGAACGATAAACTACTTATCAATGCTACATCTACACAAAAAGGGTTTAAATTGCATATGGTTGAATTATGTGTTAAGTGTTTATTTGATCCATGTTTTGGTCGTATCACTACAGTTATGTCCTAGAATCATAAATGACATTTCTCAAGGACGCTTCATATCCATATGTGATGGCACAGAACAGTGAAATCTCACTAACTAACAATGATGTGAGCATTATTATGGATAGATCATCCAAGGTAGTTGATGATGCTTTTTCTTATTTCTATTACTCAGGAGATTATTGACGACGATGAAGTGGAACTTCGATCGGTTGCTGAATGTCAGTAAAGAGTGGATTGGCCGAAATGGAAAGAGGTAATGCAGGCCGAACTAGAATCTCTAAAGAAAAGGTAAGTTTTCGGTTTGGTAGTACTATTCCCACCGAATGTTAAGCTGGTAGGACATAAATGAGTCTTTGTTCGGATGCATAATGAGAAGAATGAAGTCATGCAGTATAGAGCTAGACTTATGGCGCAAGGATTCTCTCAATGCTCTGACATTGATTATGAGGTGTGGCGCAATGATTTTCTCAATCCCTGACATTAATTATGAGGAGACATACCCTCTGGTTATGGATATCATTACTTTTTGTTACCTTATCAGTTTGGTAGTGTCTGAAAAACTGAATATGCAGCTATTGAATGTAGTGACAACATATCTCTATGGAAACATTGATTCAAAGATATACATGAAAGTGCCAGAAGGCATGGTCATACCCAATTCATGTAACTCTACAACATGGAGTGCTCATGTGATTAAATTGAAGCATTCACTATATGGATTGAAACAATTCGGTAGGATGTGGTACATATGCCTAAGTGACTACTTGATTGGGAAGGGATACAAGAACGATGATTTGTGCCTATGTGTGTTCATTAAGAGAACAAGTTCAGGATTGTCATAGTAGCAGTCTACGTTAATGATATGAATATCATTAAGTCTTTTGATGAAATCAATGAGATGGTTAGCTACTTGAAATCCGAGTTTGAGATGAAAGACTTTCGTAGGACTCGATTTTGTCTTGGTTTGGAATTAGAACATCGAGTTGGTGGAATACTTATTCATCAATCTGCTTATGTCCAAAAGATACTTAGGCGATTTAACTTGGACAAATCACACCATCTTAGCACACCAATGGTCGTTCGCAGTCTGGAACCCGATAAGGATCCGTACCGTTCGTAAGATGATGATGAGGAAATTTTGGGGCTGAGGTATCATATGTTAGTGCTATTGGACTTTTGGTGTATTTAACTCAATGCATAAGACCAAATATTGTATTCTCGGTGAACCTGTTTGCTCGGTTTAGCTCTGTGCTAACACAACGTCATTAGACTGGTGTAAAACATATCTTTAGGTACTTGAAGGGTTCCATTGACTTGGGCTTGTTCTTTCTCTATAAAGAATGCTAAGAGAAACTTGAAATTCTAGGAAAAGGGATGGTTGAATCGTAACAGGCATATCCTGGGACTTTCGACTCGTCGAATGGATCTTTTGACACGTCGAAGGTTGCACCTTGGATAGACCCGAAGCTACCATTCGACCTATCGAGTGAAAGCTTAGACCCGTTGAAATCATCTCCAACTACGAGCAGTGTTCCTCAATTCTGTGTGGTCCCCTAGTCAAAGACACCTTGTGATATCTTGGTTGGTTTTGCTGATGCTAGATACCTCTCTCACCCATATAAAGGACGTTTCTAAACAGGTTATATATTCACCATGGGGAACATGGCGATTTCTTGGAGATCAATAAAGAAAACCCTTGTTGTTACTTCCTCGAATCATTCTGAGCTCAGTGCTTTGCATAAAGCAGTTGAGGAGTGTGCCTGGCTTAGGTCAATTATACACCACATTCAAGGATATAGTGGATTACCATCCACTATGATAGCACCAACTTATATTTTTGAAGACAATGCGGCTCGTATTGAGCAAATAAAGTTGGAATACATCAAGGGTGATCATACAAAACACATTTTGCCGAAGTTTTTCTTCAATCAGTAATAATAGTAGCTATTGAACATTCATGTTAATCAAGTTTGTTTGGCAGATAATGTTGCAGACTTATTTACCAAGTTATTTCCCAAATCTATATTTATAAAGCATGTGAGACGCATTGAAATGCGAAAATTATCTGAACTCTAAGATTGAGTTACTGATTAGGGGGAGTTCATTTCGTAGATATCAAGAGGAGACTACATCATATGTGGTCACTTATATAGTTGATGCGTTGTACCATTTTTCCTTTAGACCAAGCCTTGTTTTTACCCAAGAGGTTTTTTGTTTGCTTGGAAAAGTTTTTTGTGAGACAACAAGTTATGCCTCATACATTGGGATCACAACACAAAGGGGAGTGTTTAAGGAAATAATGTTTCTGGTATCTCGGTGTTTCTCTTGTCCTAATTAGAATAGAAGTAGATCTCAATCCCTGATTTATAGGTAGATTGATTAAAATAAATTGTAATGCATATTTAAGGTCATCTATAAATGAATAAAGTATAGTTTTTAGATCATATCTTCTAAGTATCTATTTTCTCATCCAAAAGTTTTAAAATATAAAAGCCATTTTTGGCATCACCTCCTTCATACAAGATCTTGTTGTAATTTCTTTGTGTCAAAATTACTAGCATATATTGTCTGCCAATCCTCCATTAAATCATTGTTCCCTTTCACAGTTGGGCTCACGTATACAATTTTTTTTTTTGAGATGGCGTTAATTTTATTGAATAATAGTAGTAATACAAATCTTCACCGAATTATCCGATCTCATAAAAGGAAACCCTATAGCATCATTATTGTTAAGCACAATTTGATTTTCCTAGACAAGTGAACATGAGTAACACTAGACTAAAAAAATTAAGGCGTACTACTCCTTAGATGTCTAGGCATCATCTCTACATTAGATTGTAAGCTCCCGGTTCCTACACCCTGAAGCAGTTTCGTCTTGACACAGAGAAGTCTGTCAGATTGACGAGTGGATTGATCGTGTCGCTCGGATCCCAAGCACGAAAGGGTTCCCAAACTAAGCATTTAAGAGTTATGCTGACGTATACAGTTATGTGAACTATGTTCCAGCTTTTAATTTGTTTGGAGGGTAGAATTGAAATTTATGTGGAAAATAAAGTTAGGAGGTCTAATGAA
The DNA here is from genome assembly GCA_946800695.1 of Geum urbanum. NCBI lineage: Eukaryota > Viridiplantae > Streptophyta > Magnoliopsida > Rosales > Rosaceae > Geum > Geum urbanum. Next base: position 49,114,320 of record OX327001.1, on the reverse strand, counting down.
AAAATTTAGAGGTTTTAATAAGAGATAACTCTAAATTAAACTGTGGCAAATCATTGAAATAAAGCACATGGAAAACTTTAAACTAGACTTGAGTCAAAGTCCATTGGTACTAGACTCGGGTAACAAACCCACAAAAAACTAGACCCAGATGACCAAATCTAGACAAGACCTAATTATCTAGCTAACATTACTAGTGGTAAGAAAATAAGAGTCATATGGCCTTGGCCACCACCACCAGGGGTAAATTAGGTAAAAGTGGGCATTGAATGGGTCAGGTCAATTTTTTTTATCAACTTTGTCCTTATCCTACACACGAAATTTAGATATTTAGATAATTTGTTCCAATACACTATTAGAAAACACACTATAGCTGGAGAAATCAAGATAAACAGGCCGACAACTTTTTTTATTGTCGGCTATACTACGAATAAAATGGGGTTGTCGGCTATAGTTTTCGGTTATCGGCCATAGTATTATAGCCGACGATGAACGTCAGTTATTGTCGGGAAAAAAATCGTCGGCTATAGTTTCTATTAAAGCCGACGACATTTTTAACTAAAGCCGATGACATAATAATGACGTCGGGTAAAGTTCTTTATTATAGATCTGGGCAGCAACTCAATCATTCAAAAAAAATCGGTGAGAAAAATACAAAACACTCTGAAATAGTTGGGTGTTGTCGGAAGCAGTCCAAAATGAGTTGGAAGACACATATACATAGGTACTTATATATTTGTGTGTTGATTGCTGATTTTGAGTTGAGTTGATTTTGTGTTGAATTCTATGAAAAAATATATAATTATATGTTAATTGTTGATATATATAGTATGCATATATATATGTGTGTTAATTTGTAATTAAGGAGTAGAAGAATTAATATAATTTATAGTTTAATGATATATATAGATATAATAATGAATTTTTAATTAGTGCATGTATATATATAGTTGGAATTTTCAGGATGGACAAGAGTTGAATTTGCCTTCCAAAATGGGATCGAAGATATGGCGTTGGAATGTGGAGTTTTGTGGAATATGTGAAGGCTAATGCTAACGGGAATACAATTCATTATTGCCCGTGTACGAAATATCAATGCCGCAGTGATTTGTATCATTTTTCCATTGATATAGTATATGAGCACCTGAAGAAAAACGGGTTTTGGGATAAGTACACATGTTGGATTTATTACGGTGAAACATCATCAGCGGGTCAGCATAATCATGGACAATTTTCTGAGAGGGCCAATACAACCAATGATCCAACAATGAGGTTGCTCAACGATGTGTTTCCTTATGAGAGCGGTGTATTTGCTCAAGTACAAGATATCCCTACCGCCATCGAGGGTTTCCCTGCTATTGAGCCAGCCCAGCAATTCTCTAGAGCTGTCAACACTGACAATATTGGCAAGTACAACAAGATGATTGTCTTCCAACAGACCTCATTGTACAACGGGTGTAATAAGACCGTTCTTGAAATGTTCATGGGAGAAATGAAGGTCAAAGTGGAGAACAATTGAGTGTCAATGTTGTTGATGATTATCTGGAGTTGACTGCTTTGGTGCTGCCCCCGGTTATCACCTGCCTACCACTCATCGTAAGGTATAACATATCTTGGAACATCTTGGCTTTACCTACATCAAAATCCATACATGCAGATATGATCGTGTTCTCTTCTGGGGTAAAGATACTGAAGGGAATGATCTTGAAAACCTTGATGTCTATCCGGTATGTCACACGGATAGGTATAAGGTAACTCCTGCAGGGAATAAGAAAGTCGTGAAGGTACTTCAGTATTTCCAGTTGATTGATAGGCTGGAATAGTTATTCATGTCTTCACACATGACCACGCTGAGATGGATTTGCTTGATGATGATACCCTTATACACCTTACTAAAGGAGAGGATTGGAAGCACATGGTTAGGAAGTTTTCTCATTTTGTATCAGAGGTCCGAAATGTTTGGCTCGGGCTCTCATCTAACGGATTTAACTCTTTTGGCAACATGAGTCTTCAATATAGTATATGGCCAGTTATTTTGGTACCGTACAACCTTCCTCCATGGATGTGCATGAACAAGGAATATAATATGCTTACTCTGTTAATTCTAGGACCGGATTATCCAAGAAAGTGTCTCGATGTATATTTGAGACCTTTGATTGAGGAGCTTAGGTACCTGAGTAACGTTCGTCATCCCACTTATGAAAAGTACAAGCACGAGATGTTCTAGATGCATGTCATGCTTATTGGCACCATTAGTGATTTTTCTGCCCGCGGGATGTTGTCGGGCAATGTTACCAGGGGATGTAGGGCTAGTCCAGAGTGCATGACTGATGAATGTGGCAGCCTTCATTGCAAGAAGATTGTCCAGATGCGTCATCGTTGTTGGCTTGGACTTGATCACCCATGGCGGGAGGATAGCAAGGCATTTTATGGGACTGTAGAAAATGATGTGCAACCTAGGATATGGATGAGGGATGAAATTTTGGTAGTGCTGAACGAATACGATTTTGGGTAGCGCAGCAATTATCTTGATATAGTAGCAACAATACCCGATAAGTATAAATTCTAGACACATAAAAGCATATTTTTGGAACTCCCGTATTGGAGTAAGTTGTCGATCAGGCACTACCTAGATGTCATGCACATAGAAAAGAATATGTGCGAAAGTGTGGTGGGCACAGTACTGAATTGGGAGGGAAAAACTAAAGATGGCCCTAAGGCACAGATTGATCTGAAAAGAATGGGTATACGAAAATATTCGTGGTTGAAAAAAGGGACGAAAAAAATGCATCAATCTTCTTACACAGTCAAGCCTGACCAGGAGAATGAAATTTTTAGTGGATGGGTCATGTCAGGTATCCTTTAGGCTATGCATGAAATATAGGTCGGTGTGTTAACTTTCGGGACAATAAGATGTACATATTAAAGAGTCAGGACTACCATATACTGCTTCAGCATCTCTTTCTTGTTTTCATTTGATCATAACTGCCCAGTCAAGTGGTAGAGTCATTAGTAGCGTTGCCAAGATTATTTCAGAAGTTATGCACTAGAGAAGTGAAAAAATCAGACCTGAGGGAAATGCAACAGGACATTGTCTTTATCATGTGCAAATTTGAGAGGATATTTCCCCATATTTTTTTAAGATCATGCCTCACCTGATAATCCATCTTCCTGAACAATTATTGCTTACTAGTCCAGTACGCTACACTTGGATGTATCTCATGGAAAGGTACGATTCAACATCCGAGAATCAATATGTTTTTATATAAAATTATTTTTCAATGATCATAACATGCATTTTGCAACTTGATAGACAACTGGGGGACTGTAAAGACTATGTGACTAATAAATATGTACCTAAAGGATGTATAGTTGAAGCATATCTTGGGCACAAGTGTGTAACGTACACCAAGTTGTATTTGGGAGCGTTGGAGGACCCTCCACAACATATGTTGGTAGATGAACCACAGTTCAATCTTTCTATCTACTCCTATGATGTTGAAGTTTATGGACGGTTCCTAAACTCGTACAAGTTGGAACCATATGAGCTAGTCAGTGCTCATTGGTGGGTATTGATTAATTGTCCAGAAGTTCAATGCTGGAAAGACACGCATCTTTACTGTCCAGAAGTTGTCGATGATCTTGAGTACCACAATAGAGAGTTTGCAAACTATTTTAGGTTATGGGTACGTCTATATATATATATACATATATACACACTCATAACCCTTAGTTTAAGTGTAGATGGTTTGATACTAACCCTCATAACACAATGACCGATCAATACGGAATATTTTCGGTGAATACTGCTACAAGATGGTATGAAGATGACTATTTTGTTTTTGTCACAGCGGGCAAACAAATATTTTATCTTGATGATCTGGTGCACAGAGACGCGTGAAAAGTAGTCAACTATGTTATTCCTAGAAACATATAACAGTGCAGCTACACTTGGAGAGGTCGTAGATAATGAAGATACTGCATACCAAGAGTCGAACGCAATTGGTATTCCTGAATCCTCTACAATTCGCATGAATAATGTGATACCGGGTCATATGGTTTGATTTTGTGAGGAACATGTTGAGCTAATTGACGTTAATCCAAATGAATACAACGAAGACTGTGGTGATGAGAAGCGGCACATATTACCTAAAATTAACTTGGACACCGAGGAAAACTCAAGCGATGATTCTGACAATGAGCCTTAGTTAAACTAGAATTTGTGTTAAACTTGTTATCACATGAGCCCAATTTTTAAAAGTATTTTCACACTTCTGAATATAGCGATAATTCTGATTATGAGTTTTAATTAGTTAAACAGGTATTTGTGTGAATCGTGTTTCCACTTGACACTAATTTTTTAAACTATTTTCACTCTATAGCCGACGATACTATATATGAAGATCTATAGTCGACGATATTATACATGAAAATCGTCAGTTATACTACATATAGCCAACAACTTTTTAAGTCGTCGGCTATAGTTATAACATTTTAAACCCGGAACAGCCCAGACCGCGCCTCCTCTTGCACCTAAATCCTAAAAATCCAAAATATGCCGCTCGCCCAGAATCCCCGCCTAAACCCCCAGCCAACTCTCTCTCTCTCTCTCTCTCTCTCTCTCTCTAATTTTTAGGTTATCTCTCTCTGTTTCTCTCTCTCTAATTTTCAGATTATATATGGGTTATGGATTATATATGGGTTGTTGAATATGGATTATGTTATGTGATTATGAAATTTGATAATTGATTATGGATTATATATGGGTTATGTGATTTAGTGAATTTTTGTGTTATATATAATCAATAAACATATTGGTTACTTATGGATTATATATGGGTTATTTTGTGATATGTGTTATTGATGTTTGTTATGGGATGATAATGAATTTTGATTGTGATTAAGGTTTGTGATATGTGTTATTGAGGTTATGTTAGTGATGATGATATGATTGTGCTTGAGGTTATGTTGAAAGTGTTGGGTATGCTTGAACTATTGCTTATGGATAGGGCATTTAGGTTGGGTTGAATGATTAAGGAATGGTTTATTTTGATATTGATGGATGTTGATGTTGCATTATTAGATTGAATATATTGGTATAGGCAAATGTGTTGATGTTGGACAAAATTTGGTTGATATTGTTGGTTTTTATCATAGGCATCATGAATTTGATTGTGATTAAGTAGGAATGGTAATTACATATTATATGTATTTGTGTGATTTATGGGTAGTTTTTAATTATATGCATCATGAATTTGTTCGGCAAAGGGAAGAAGGGATCTCAGAAAGGAAAAAAATCTGCGCCGACAATTTCGGGTCCACCTCTATCAACAACCCACACGCCACATTTGGCGGCCCTCACTTGATCTCTCGACACTGTCAACTACTTCAGCATACGCCGTACTAGGATGTAGTGGCCCACCCTCATCGACCACACAGCACGAGGCAGCTCTTCAACGAAGATGACACCCCCATGCTTTCAACGACCGGCTCTACAGGTCCTGCGCCTTTGGGTGCCCGTATGCCTTTCATTACCCGACATGAGCCTTCTACCTCTACGGCTCAAGCTCATTCTACCTCTCATACTGGTGCTTCAGGTACCTCGTCGTTGGGGGTATCAAATGGACTGTCGGCTATCCTCTTCATGCCTTCGAGCGTACTTGCCTTGCCTGATGTCGATGGCCACAAAAAGCCTATTCTAGGACAGCTCCATTATATCCACCCGCAAGAAGCATATGTCTATGTGTCGTTTGATACACCTCTTTTTAGTGCGAGAGTATCTAACACATCGACGTCAGAATCAGATAAATACATTGGTTATTTAATTTGTAACTTATTAATAATTTATATATTAAATTGGATATTCCTATTTTATTTTTTTTACTTTGTCTTATGTGACAGATGCCAGAGCAACAAAAAAAGACCAGAGGATGCGTCACCGGCAATCAACTTGAGAATGAAATGAAGGATAGCGGACCACTGATCATAGAGACCAACCTTGATGGATCGGTAAAGTTGGGGCAGAAGGTGGTACGGAGGTACTCTGTCCAAGTAGGAAGTATAATACGGGACAGAGTCCCTATTATGTGGGGGGAGTGGTCCTTAGGGCCGCAAGAAGTGAAGAACATGGTGAACAACGCTATGTTGGCGAGTTAGTTAGATATTCATTATGTATGTCTACCTATATTAATTAAGTCCTAATATATATATATATTACCATAAATGGGTACATTGCAGGTGTGGTTCCATGTTCCGGAGCACCTTAAATCCACTTGGGCAAATGAGGTTCAAGGAAAAAGGTAATATAAGTTATATAATATATATATTGAGAAATTGTGTTGATCATGTATAGTCACTTTCTAACATTTGTGTTGCATATATAGGTACAAGGAGTGGAAAACTGAGCTGTGCTCATACTGGCAGACGCATGGCAATGGTTATTCGGGTACCCCCCCCCCTCGAGTTTATGTATATGGAGTACGAGTGGCAGTAGTTTTCTAATATTTTTTTAATTAATATATATTTATCCACGAAAGCCATTTCTAAAATAAATGCGACGAATCAGGGAAAAAACACGAGTAACCATCATGCCAGTTCTAGATCCTTTGCGAGTTATATGGACGAGGCGGCCAACCAACACCCTGAAATTAACTGATTCGCATATACGTTCGAGAAAGCATATCCTCAGTCCCCTGAAGATATTCTAAGTCTTATGCCCTTATAACTTAACATAATTTCTTATATATGTATTTTCTCTAACTTTTTTTTATGTATGTTTGCTAATATTTTTTTTTGTTTTCCTTATCAATCAGGCAAGAGTGCATGAGCTGACTGAGGTGGTGTTGATTCAGATTGTGATAGAGCTATGGCCTGAGACCCAGGATGAGGACCTCCCCCAGGCCATCCTGGGCACATTTGTTGGCGCGACAAGTTGCTGTCACGGTTCATGGAACCATATGAGCTTAGTAAGGATATGGGCGTTAGGGGTTACCATTTGAGAAATATTATCAGGACTGGCATATGTATATATCGTATTTCACATATCGTGGTTATGGTGTTAGTGTGCCTCAGAAAATTTCCATTGTAGACAGTTTCAGTTCATGTTTTGGAACCGATGGATATTTTTAACCGTCGAGAGTAGATTCTCTGGAACAGGAATATTCTGTTAGTGTCAGTGTTTGTGTTTGTACAGAAATCATACAATAAATGTAGCCATATAGCAGCCAGAACAGTTTGTGTGAGCAGTAGCTTTGTTCTCCTAGCAGGTATGTAAATTTTAAGGATGAAATTTTTGGAAGGGGGGTGGATTGTAACAACCCGAACCAAAATCTACGTATAAATCAGCACGAAATAGAATTATCGGGAATTAGTGGTATCGCGTGGGTTATTAACGACTTTTTCATCAGGCAAAAATTTATATTAACTTCCTTCACGAGAATTATAGAGTATTTAATTCTGAGCTCATGTGAATTTTCAGATAAGCGAGCTATGTTTTAATGAATTTTGAAGTCGGTATGTGAAAATATTTAAAAGTGTTAATTTAATTGCTGATTTAATCGTGACCATCCGATCTTGATCAGATTTGATCTGAACTGCTGATTTGGGCTGGTATGTGTACGGGTATGTATACAATATAAATATGAGTTAATTATGGAAAGTTTCCATTTTTGGGAAATACCCATTGACCCGCGTTGACCACGGGTCAAACCGACCCGTTTTTCCTTGAAACTTGTTGCTGGCGGTGTGCCTTTTTCCGGCCACCTCTGGCTGTGTTCTTGGTGTCAAATTGTTGGTCTCGAATTCCTCTTTCTTTTAGTTGGTCAATCACTAGCGTTGGTGGCCGGAGGACGACGGTGGGATGCGGCGAACACCGGCCGGAATCGGTGGTATTTTCGCCGGTGATGGAGGCGGCACAATCGATGGTGTTGGGGGTTGCAAGTATAGGGTTTTTGAAGCCCAAGGTGAGACAAACCGTTTGGGTCCAGTCTCGGCCCTTGCCGTGGCCGGTGGTGGCGGATCGGAGGAAATGAAATTTCGAGGAGGTTTTTGAACTTCACGGTTAGATTTTGATGTTTTCCAGTTAGAATTGGGCTTAGCATTGAACTTGAATGTTGTTGGAAATGTTGAGATCTTTATATTGATTTATAGGTTGAAGAATTTTGGACCGGTTGGATTCCGGCCGCAGTTAGCGGCGGTGCGGCCCTGCGTGCCGCTGTCCGTGGCGGATCTTCATCGATGTGGAATTTTCGACAAAGTTTTATGTCGTTTCGCTCGTTTTTGCGCGCCAAATGCAATGGTGAGGTTCATATTCAGTTATAAGCTTGATAAATTTTGACGAGTATTTAATCAGAAATAATCAGTTTAATTCACGATAATATTACAGGACGCTTTGATTATCAGTTTAATTGCGATTCATTTGATATTCGAGATTTGTTTTTGCGACTCTTAAAAGTGAGGGAATATATGGAATTAAATTCAGAATTTGGTTGAGTTGGTAATTAAACAGAAAATATGTTATTCGAGTATACGAGATTCTCGCTGTTATTACTCACCAGATTACGATCTTAGCCATTCAGTATGAACCCTGATGATCATATATTAATTTTAATTATAGTTTCAGGATCTTGAGTTAGCGGGCGTGTCAGATGAATAAGTGTGCCGTTTGGCAGGTTTCAGCTTTGTAATTATCCCGACAAAATGATGTGAGTAAACATTTTATTTTCACTGTCGGTTTGCGAGTCTATGTTATACATTTTACGATTATGCATTTTACAGTTATGCATTTACATTTATGCATTTGTATTTGGAGGCATATATGATTTGTTTTACACAGAGCATAGTCACAATTGTTGCATTGATGCATTGCCTCTCGGTTGATCCTAGAGATACTCTGGGAGGGCCAGGGACCTGATCCGAGGATTTATTAAGCACCCAGGAGGGCCAGGAACCTGACTTGGGCAGTATTAGGACTTGTGGTTAGATGACCCGAGTCGTAGCCTTCACACATTTTACAGTACCCAGGTGTACCTGGATGTTTATTTTCAGACTTGCATTATTTTTATGTATATTATTTATGAAAGGCATATTATTTATAGTTTCAGTTAAAAAGTAAAGTATTAATTTCGTCAACTCACTCTAACAGTTTTTATGATTTTATGAGCCTTTTTCCTGAGCTTTTCGATTTTATTTGCCCAGGTTGCAGTGTTTATCATGAGGGGGCTAGATGTCATCGAGGGCATTGAGTGCTACAGTCAATTTCTTCCTTAGTAGGTTCCAACTCACTGTCATTTTGTCTCCTATGTTATTGAAGTCATTCTGGATACTTGTTCAATAGTATTGTCTTTGTGAGACTCTTGTGAATAGGTTGTCACTCGTATAGTAGTCGAGTTGGGTTTCTTTGTATGCAAATCAGTATATACTGGATTTATGTTTTCAAATTCTGAATAATGTGTCAGATTTGATTTCAGTTTTATGTTGTGAAATTCGGATGGACATCGGTGATCCACGGTATTTTTTGTGGGTCTATCTGCGGAGTGTCAATTTTTTCTTGCAGGTTTATGGGTGCCTCTTTTATAAGGGGAGTTATGTCAAAATTTTCACTGAAACTCGTAGATTAGGGTCAGTCGTTAGGGCTTGATTCTAGATTACTAGTGAATCTAGGGTCGGGTCCTTTCAGCACCTTAAAGTTACGGCCCTACAAGGTATTGTCGATCAGCTTGCATAACTCCTCGTGCGACCGAATCTTCTAGCGTGGTGCAACACTTAACATTTTCAAGGACAATGCCCGGCTCCCATATTCGGAACCAAAAGTGTGCTGATCTCCACCAAGTCAAAATGGTCCAGTGTATCCCATCAAAAGCCCAATATGTAGGAGAGGCCTATTTCTGTCCAGAGTGGAAATATCTCTCATAGTGGAAAGGGCCTAACAAGATTTAAGCCCAAAGTCCATGTGATACCTTAGACGCCTATATGTGGAACCTTAGAATTGTTTAAAGGTGTCTTCATGTTATTTCGGTTTATCTCTTCAAAGAGAAACAAAAGTAGTTCCATTACTACACCAACTAAGCATATGCATATCTTTCTCTTTGGAAAGAGCAATAAAGGGATGAAGATGTAGAACCCACCACTTCCGAAATATAATAAATGAAATACATTTGATTATCTTTTAACAACTAACACGTATTCTTCAACAATTTAATTCCACTTTGTTTATATAGTTCTCAGTTTTTAACTTTCATCAATAGATGTGTACGTATACAGTTCATACGGTGAGTTAAACTGTATGCATACTGATAATTTGCATGTACGAACGCAATGCTCTTCCACACATGTGTATGCACATGTATGAAGTAGGGGCCATCATTTGTCCCATAAGCCCAAAAATCCCATGGGCGACTCGAGGCCCATTTAGCCCAAGCTCGGCCCGACCTAACTTTAGGCCCGAAAAATTCTATCCCAATGGACATAAGGCCGGGTTTAGGCCGAGGTCCCAAAACCCATAAGTCTGAAAAAGCCCGGCACGTCAAGGCCCATCGAGCCCACCCGGCCCGGGCCGTTGAAGCCTGCTCATAATGCCTATCAAATCTAAAGTATTATAGATGTTTAAGGAAAGTATATTCCTGGTATCTCGATGTGTGTCTTGTTCTAATTATAGTAAAAGTAGATATTCTCTCAATGCCTGGTTTATAGGAATATGGATTGTAATGCATGTATTTAAGGTCATTTATCAATTAATAAAGATACATTTTCAGTCTACAGTTATTGCATTTACTTTCTTGTTCAACATGTTATCACCAGCTCTTGAGTTAATAGTCATCACCCCAGACTCTAAAACCCAATACACTTAATCTTCATCACCGTCATCGTCAACCTCATCCCTCGCGGCTCTTCTTCATCCTTGTTCCAAATCTTTTCATTCTGAGCATAGCACCCTTGAGGTAAATTTTCTAACCTTCTTGGATTTAGAACTTAGGTTGCAAAACTTAATTATCACAACACCTTAAATCTAGGACTAGATTTAGGTTATTTTTACCGTGATATTTTTATATGCCCTAGTTCCTTTTGATTAATACATGTTATCAAAATGTTGATATTAGTGACATTCATGGGAGAGTCACGATACATTAAAAAAGAAAGGAAATCAATATTTGTGATGGATTTTGACAGACACGATTTTTGAGTGTGGTACGAAGCCACCATTTATTGAGCATCAATATTTGTAACCATACATCTTTAATCATGTTCTTATTCCCTAAACTTGATATTAGTAATCGTGATTTTCGATCATTAAACTAATTATTTCTTTTGTCTCTTTTGTAGATGACTTCAACTGAGTCGGCTAGGCCTGAATTCGACATTCTTAATGCCGATGCAAAATAGTATCATCGTTGGTTTCCAATGTCAAAAATACCTTCATTGGAATAGATTTCACCGATACAATCATCCCACCAACTACAGCTCCTAGTGAGAACGTCATAATTTACCCATCATTTATAGCCCGCAAAGTTCAAGCCCTCATGTTTTCGAGGCGCCATATTCATCCTCTTCTAAAGAAGCAGTATTTACAAAAGGATGACCCTAAAGATTTACAGGACGTTTTGAAATATCGATTCAACAACGTGCATGATGCACAACTTCCAAAATTGATAGAGAGATGGGAAACAATCTGATTATTAGATTATTCAAAGAATGCTAATTACAACCAAGCTATGTTAGAGGTACAATTAGATCTGATTTTTGTGGAGTTTTTAAGACCGATCTGGATATGATCGAAAAATCTTTGAATACATTCCTTTATTTCATGAGTATTTTAGCTCATCAGTACCGGATTGAGAACGAGCAACCAAGAATTACTACATTCAGTGATCTCATGAACGTCGTGGCTAAAAAAAAGAGGTATCATGAGATAATTCTCAACAATAATGCAAGGCCTGCTGGGACCAAGAAAACACCTGATAATTACAACACCAGTAGGAAGGCACATAAGGACAAGAAGAATAACCGTTCTGAGCCTAGCTTACAACAACCATGGTGGGAAAGAAGGACGTGGTAGATGTCATAGTCGAAATTTGACTTGGGCTCACCAAGACACAGGCCAGAGTAACTCCAACAAGAATCACTCCAATTCTGGTCCCAGAAATGATAGAAATTCTTCTCGCTCTACTCCATTTGGCTTGTATCCATGTTATGGTTGTGGTTCTACAAAATATATGTATAAGTAGTGTCGTACAAACAAGGATATCTAGAATGCCTACAAAAAGTACAAGTAATACCTCACACAAGAGTCAAATTGTACTAGAGATTATGAGATGAAAGATGGCGGTGAAGCCAATATCATTATAGAAGACAATAGGATGGAGAACACTGAGACTCCAGATTTTGAATAGTTTATGTACTAGGATGTTATCTCTACTATGTAATCAAATTTAGTTTTTTTTTTGGCTTGTTTTAGTCATGATTTAAGACTTTATTTACTATAAAGTTTGTGTTGATAGAGTGATGAAATTTCTTTCTTTCGGTATATGAAAGTGTTGAGAATGATATTTTTCTTTGTAATGCATAAATGATTCGAAATATATAAAGTTACATGACAATATGACACAAAAAATACCAGAAAAAAAACAAAAAAAGAGAGAACGTTCTGATCACAGGCATCTTGACCTGTTGAGATATAGCCCCTAGATCGTTTTTGGCATGTTTTCAACCCGTCAAATTTTTTGTCTAGTTTCCTTTAACTCGTTGAAGATTTCCCTCTATGAGGTTTTACGGGAATTTTTGACCTGTCGACCACCGATTGCAGAAATTTGTTTTGTTTTTCGACACCCTCAACCTGTTGAGGGTTATGTCTCGACCCATCAAGAGGAGTACTCTAGACTTGTATTGAACCGGTTTCGATCTATCGAAGATTTCTTCGACCCATCGAGGTTTGTGTCTAGATTTAGTGTTCTTTTGATGTTGTTTACACATCAATTTTTGTCATGCCATGTCAAGCACTCTACGAGGGTTACAACTCGTATGAAAATCTTTAAGTATTCACTTAACGTGTTTGCCATATCTTGAGTTCAAAGACTTATTGAATTATATACTTTTGTAGATGATTGAAGGCGAGATTTAGTGTTTAGCAGATAGTGGTACTACCCACACTATACTACGAAATATGCAATTGTTTATGGATCTTATGTCATATAGTTCTTCAGTGAAGCACGATTGGTTCGGTGCCAGTTATAGAAGGGTGTGATTTAGCATAATTCTTATTACCACATGGTACAAGAATTTATGTCATTGATGTCTTATATGCTTCAAATATTAATCGAACTTTGCTAAGTTTTAAGGACATTCGGACCAACGGTTTACACTTGGAAACTTATTGTGATAATGAAAAAGAATACTTGTATGTTACTTCTATAGATTCCAGTAGAAATCGCATTCTAGAAAAGTTAGCAGCCAATCTTAGTGGTTTTTATCTTACTACGGTTTGGATTATTGAATCCAAACAGTCACTCACACTACTACGTGTGATTTAGACTCATAAAGCTTTGGCATTTTCGATTGGGACATCCCAGTCAGGATATGATGATCATAATATTGTAAAAATTCTTATGGTCATCCATTCTTTTGAGCAAAGAAGCATGTGGGAATATCCAAAATCATCGGTTTAGATCGGGGGCTGAGACTACTCCTCTCAGTTCGGGCTTGGTCTAAAAGACAAGTATTATCCCACCAGATTCCTTCTTGGCAATATCTGATGCACACCGCTCGTTTTGTAAAGCTTATTCATTAGTAAAGTTACAAGCCCGTCCTTCTTTTGCGGTCGACAACATTGCACTACAAGAAAACAGAACTTAGACGACGGAGCGTTTCCGTCGTCTAAGTGAGTTTTTCCGTCGTCTAAGTTCTTAGACGACGGAATCTCCGTCGTCCAAGGTACGTGCTCCAAGTGCTGTCGTCCAGGAACTTGGACGACGGAGATTAAGGTCTCCGTCGTCCAAGTTCACTTGGACCGCGGACAATCTCCGTGGCCCATGTAATCACCTGGACGACGGAGATTAAGTTCTCCGTCGTCCAAGTTTTTACATGGGCCACAGAGATTGTTACATTCCCCGTGGCCCATGTAATCACTTGGACGACGGAGAACTTAATCTCCGTCGTCTAGGTGATTACATGGGCCACGGAGATTGTTACGTTCTCCGTGGCCCAGGTTATCACTTGGACAACGGAGATTAAGTTCTCCGTCGTCCAAGTGTTTTTTAATTTTTTAAAAAATAAATAAATTGTATTAAATATTATTAATTTAATTTATTATTAATTGAATTTAAATAATGGAAAATAATAAAATTAATTAAATAAACTAATTAATTTAATATTACTTAATTATTAAATAATTAAAATTAATTTGTGCATACACATTAAAAAAAACCCATAAAAATAAAAATATTGTTCGGAATGCGGAAAGAAACAAGATAATTAAAAAACTACAAGCTAATTAACACACTGGAGGAGCAGATGCATTTCCGCATCCCCCGCCTCCAGCCGGGTCGTCGTCGTCGCGGTATGGGTTCGGAGGAGGTTGACATACTTCTCGAGATTGTTGCATGAGGGCGATGAGTTGGGCTATTTGTGCTTGTTGTTCGTCAAGTCTTTGCCGCATGGATTGATTCTCCTCTCGTGCCAGTCGAGCCTCTTGAATGGCTGCTTCGACGGCCGCAGCCGTAGTCTTTCTCCGCTGGCCCGAACCTCCCGTAGATGATGAGTCGGAGGTCGTCGACAAATCTCGTACCACCTTAGGCCCGAAGTGCCTAACCTCCTTGTCAGCTCTACGATCGTAGACCTCATCCGCGATTGCAATTTGGCTCTCTAAGGATAGAGGAGGCAAGTCTTCCGGCGGCACATCTGGGAACGCAAGCTGAGTGTTAGCCAACTCTTCCTGCGCACGCTCTATCACCCTTGCCTACAAGCACATAATTAATTTATTATAATGAAATAATATTTAAATAATAATTACTATAATTAAAAGCACATATATATATATCACTTACGCCGCATTGACTCGCTTCATTATCGAGCCCAGGCGTCACGTACGCGCTTATGCTTTCATCAAGATAAGGGTGTTTGGAGCCCTTATCCTTGTGCTCCTTGGCTATTTGAATGAACTGCTTGGCGCCGGTAGTATGGTGTTTGTCCTTCTTCCCCCGGTTGGCTTTGTTAACACCGGAGAATTTCTGTTACACAACATAATTAAATCATTAAAAAATTAATAAGTAAAATTTAAATAATTCAATTATCTTAATTGAAATAAAAAAGTAAATTAACACCTTAAATTCGTCATCGGCAAAGTGGTTACACAACCACTGCCACTCATCTTCTCTATCCCCACGCAGCTCTACGGGAGGAGGCGCGGGACCATAAGTTTGGAAGTACTGATGGAGCCTGTACTTCCAATCTTTGTAGATGGAGTTGGCGGTTTGGTTGATATGCCTCAACATCGCCGGTGTCGGATCCACCGCAAATTGTTCCTATCAAAAATAAATAGAAAATTATAATCGTATATATTATGAAATTATAACTAATATTAACAATATTATATAATAACTAAAATTGGACGTATTACGTACCGAAAGATCTTTAAAGACTTTCGCCTTCTCATCATCTGGCACCTCCTTCCAAGTAGGGGCAGTGAGACGAACCCGGCTACGGACGATTGACCCTATGCTATGCGCCGAGAGACTTGCTAGCTGAGCTGTGGGTGGGCCACCGGTGAATTCGTCGTAGGGCAAGTCGATCTTTTTCCCGGTCGCCTTGCAAATTTTCTCCGCTTTGCCCCCTTTAACGAGACCCCGAGTCCTTTTCAGTTTCGGGTCAGTGGGGGCCCTCATTTGCTTACGGCGGGTGCTGTACATGATAGATTCAGCGGTCGAGGACGCCTGAGTACTTGTCGTTGAACCGGTACCGGGCGTCGGAGTTGAAAAGGGGTCGACGTCATCACCGCCAGAGATAAATGGGGCAGAGGGAATTTCCCCAAGAGGCGCCACCTCCGAACCAGATGAAGGGTCCGGATTGAGGGTGTCGTTGCCCTCCTGTTGAACCCAACCGACTTGGTCCGCCAACATTCGGAGCATAGCATCTTCTGCCTCCTGTTGGGCTTTCTTCTTGCCGGATGAAGCCATTTAAACCTAGGAGTACGTTGTTAAAATACCTACTTACCATAATAATTACAAGTGCAAAATTTACGCTAATTAAGTACGGTTAAGATTTAAATAAAGTACATTAGCTTGGCTTTTTCGGTCGTTCAATGGACGTGCGACCCGCGTGATAAAGTGTAAATTTTCAATTAATCAGCCTTGGTTAAATCGAAAAACATGGCCAGTTATGGATAGAGATAACGCGAGAGGCAGGACTAATTTCGACAAAACACCTATTGGTGTCGTCTTTGTTAGATCCAAAACCTGTCACCAGTAATAACCCGTTTCTAGACACCATGTCCGACATTCGGCCAATTTTTTGAAAATTTACACTCCCTCAAGTCCTTTGCAAACTCCGCCCTCAACCTCGTGTCCATAACTTCACTTAAGTTATGGTGTGCGGTGATGAAATCCACACATCACGAGGGGTTAAGGAGATAAGCTAGGAAAAGAGGCGCCATCTATTCCAAAGAGTGCGACTTAATAAACCAAGCCTATGTACTAAATTTAAATCGAAGACGTACTACCATACAATTTACTAGAAAATACACGTAATTATCAATTAAGTAAAACAATAAATAATGACAATTATAAATTATTATTTATCAACCAATTAATTATCAACTAATTACAATAATAAATTTATTCATTTATCAACTAATAATAAATAATTACAATAATAAATTTATTCATTTAATAAATTATCAGCTAATTACATTTATGCATTTAATTAATTATTAATTACAATAATTAGCAACTAAAAATTATTATAATTACAATAATGAAATATTTAAAACTAATTAATAAATTATATTTAGAAATTAATTAATTAAATGAAAATAATTTTAATAAGGTAAAAAATAGAAATTTACCTCACCGGAGTAAAAAATAGATATATAGCCGGAGTTGAGTCGTCGGAGAGGAGGAACCACGCCGGAAAAATTGTCGTCGGAGCGTCGCCGGAGGAGAAAACTCGCCGGAGGAGAGGAGAGGAGAGGAAATGAGATGGAATGAGAAAAGGGGGGGGTGCTGCTCTATTTATAGGCTTTCACTTAGACGACGGAGCACTAATTTCCGTCGTCTAAGTGCACTTGGACGACGGAAACAGTGTTTTCCGTCGTCTAAGTGAAGGGTTAAATTTTTTCGAAGCGGCGCGTAATTAATGGGCGGGACGTTTCACCCGCCATTAATTTGAACTTAGACGACGGAGAATTGAATCTCCGTCGTCTAAGTGGAAATTCAAGCGGTGCCGAAAATTGAGGCGGTAAATCGAACCGCCATGATTTTTGACTTGGACGACGGAGAACGACATCTCCGTCGTCCAAGTGAAATTTTCATTGAAAAAAAAATAAAAAATAAAAATTGAACCGCCATGGTAAATTGAACCTGGACAACGGATCTTGTCATTCTCCGTCGTCCAGGTGTTCATCTGGACGACGGAGAACGTCATTCTCCGTCGTCCAGGTTCAATTTACGTTAAAAAAAATTTTTAAAATTAATTCGCTAGGAATTTAGCGATCTTTCATTCGAGTGAAATAGTCGTCCAATATCGATGAACGCATTGTATATATGAACAGTTAAATTTGAACCGACGAATAATTTTAAGTCTTGAAAGTTGTTAAGTATCGACTAATCCTTACGACTTAAGTGTTCATGAGTACAGGCTAATTTGCAGCAGAGTATTAACGAAATTGAATTTGGACAAAACAACCGTTGGATATGTTCGTCGTAACATAATATATAATTGTCTTCAAAGGACCATAAAATAATAAGTTCGGGAAGGGTTTCATCGGCACAGTCAACCGCAAAACTGATAATTTCACAAATTGGAAACATGGATACAAGGCATTTCGCAACTCCGATTTTCGAACCGTCGAAGCTCACACACCAAGAATTGTTTACTCTAAAGTCTTGACGAAAAGAATATGCATTGGAAGAAGGTCTAGATGGTCGTTGTCTTAGAAAAAATTACGATATCTGCACCTGGACGACGGATATGAGCCTTTCCGTCGTCCAGGTAATCACCTGGACGACGAAAATTATATTATCCGTCGTCCAGGTACTAACCTGGACGACGGAAAATCTCATCTCCGTCGTCCAGGTGTATAGACCCTGAATTTAGGGGTTAGGGCCTTACTGTTTAGGGTTTGCGAACTTGGACGACGGAAAATGACCATCTCCGTCGTCCTAGTGTGTACCTGGACGACGGAGAATGACCATCTCCGTCGTCCAGGTGTAAAAACCCTGAATTCAGGGGTTAGGGCGGTAGGGTTTAGAGTTTAGGTCGTCCAGGGTTATTTGTGTGTCCGTTCAATTATTTTGAATAAAAAAATAATTTAAAAAATGATCGCGATCAATCGATCGATCCGACGATCGATTAATTTGCTAGATTTAGGGTCGAGGATTTAGGGAGATAGCTCAAGGTACGTATTTATGTATAATTATATAACCTGGACGCTGGACGCTTGTAATTAATTAATTAAGAACAAAAATATTAAGATCTACGTACATATATACATCCTCATCCTTATAATATATTACGATATTAATTATTGATCGATGATGCATCATATATTAAAATAATTACATACTCAACTACCAATTAATTTTTCTCGTCTTAGTTAAGTAGTCATCATCATAATCGTCATCATCCTCGTCCCCGGTATCCGATTGCTCATCCTCTTCATCATACTCAACATCGTCCGACGAATAACCTGAGTCCTCGTCCACGTCCTCTTCCTGCTCGTCTTCTTCATCTACCTCATCGATAATCTCATCTTCAGTTAGATCTGTACAATCATCAGGCATGGGTAACCATTCACCATCTTGAACCAGGTCCATTATATCGGAGCGGATGACAGAAATATTAGGCTCTTGATAGGCAGGAATGTCTCTTTCTGGTTCAGCAGCATCTTCAGTCGTCGCCGGTGTCCCTTCAATTGTCTATGTATTCCATATTCCTCGATGAGAGATATGGTTCACTATTTTCCACCCTTCACCGGCTTTCGGATCGTCGAGATAGAACACCTACCGAACTAAGGTGGCGAGAGCGAAAGGCTCATCCTCATACCAGCTTGAGTTTGTATCGACTGATAATAGTCCCAGGTCTTCCTTTGTACGCTTGAACCATCTGCACTTGAATAGGAAAACGTTGACATCATTCCCGTAACATAGCTGAACCACATATACAATAGCCCCGTAATATAGATCATTGTCTTTCCCAACCACTACCCCACTGTTTTGTGTTCTTCTTCCTTCATCTCGGGCCAATGAATGGAACTTTACACCGTTCACAAAACATCTGGGATAAATATAGTGTTTAACCGGCTTCCCTGCTAGCAAGTGCTTTGGCCATGACCACCACCCCCGTGGTTTTCAGATTTTTGCAGATCAATCATCTGCGAAAAAGGGCAAATTAATATAAGGGTTTAATTACTTTCTCCAAACATGATCGATATGTACGTATATAAATTACTAATTAAATACCGAGACGTATGTACGTACCCATTGGAAGAAATAATCGGGAAACTTCTTCTTAACCATTTTCTCAATCCACGCCGAACTCTTGTTTTGATTTAACGCCTGAAGCCTCTCCCTGTATGACATAATGTACAGCTCAACTTCGTCACAGTCTCGCAACACTACCCAATGTGCCTCAATAAGTTCTTCCCGTGTTAACGATTCCTTTAATACTCCTCTAAACGGTTGGACGACATTGGTGACGACAGAAAGATTGATGCGGGCACTGCGATCGGAGGCAGTGGGAGGTGGTGGATCTTTGAGGTACCTGTTGCAGTAAGTAACACACTCATGCATTAGGTATGTCTCTGTTATGGAGCCATCCGGGGCCGACCTGTTTTTGACGAATGACTTATATTGTCCAAGCTGTCTACAAAATGAAACGTACAATAAGAATAAGTACATATAGCTAGCTAGTAATCTCCAATGGAACAAATTAATTAGTTGTACGTACCTTTCTTGAGGATACATCCAAGTGTACTGGACCGGACCAGAAATGAGCACCTACTCGGGCAGGTGGATCATTAGGTGAATCATGATGTCAAAGAAAGCAGGGGGGAAAATCCTCTCTAGTTTGCAAATGATGTGCACAATTTGTTGTTGTAATTCCACCACATCTGACTTCTTTAATTCTCTGGCGCATAACCTTTGCCACCACCTGCACAATGCCACTATTGGTTCTACGACGTCCCGAGGCAAGTATGGTCGAATTTCCACTGGAATCAGACGTTGCAGCATAACGTGATAGTCATGTGTCTTTAGACCAACAAACTTGTGTTGCACCTCGTCCACTGCTCCAGTTATAGTAGCTGCATACGTAGCCGGATAACGAACGCCCTTAAACCAGTGAAATACAGAACGTCTAAGCGTCGGCTTCACTGTGTAAGGTGCAGCTGGCATCTTGTTGTACACTCATTTCCTATCCCTCCTCAACCACAAGGGACGACGTAGATTCATTGATTCCAAATCTTTGCCCGCTTTGGGAGTATTTTTAGTCTTGAACTTAATACCGAGAATTGTTCCCACCACGCTGTCGCACACATTCTTTTCTATGTGCATCGCGTCCAAGTTGTTCCTCAGCTTCAACTTCGACCAGTAAGGGAGTTCAAAGAATATACTCTTATGATCCCAATAGCTCAGATCATGTGGAGGAATTGGATTGCATTTCTTTACATCCGCGTCATTGCTCAACACACCAAAGTCGACATAGCTCAACCTCTCTAAAATCTCTTCGCCCGACCAACTACGGGGTTTAGGATTGTTCTCTACCGTCCCATCGAAATGAGCTTCATCCTGTCGCCACGGGTGGTCGTGAGGAAGCCATCTACGGTGACCCAAGTAACAGACCTTCCCCGCGTGCCAACTAGAGTTCACGTCGTCCAAACATATAGGACATCCATTATATCCTTTTGTCCTGCAGGCTGCCAACATCCCATACGCTGGAAAATCGTTGATCGTCCACATTACGGCAGCCCTCATAGTGAACATCGTGTCAGTGAATTTGTCATAAGTTGGGACTCCATTTTGCCACAACAGTTTCAGCTCGTCGATCAAAGGTCTGAGGTAGACATCTAAGCACTTCCCTGGAGATTTAGGACCTGGAATTAGTACAGTATGGAAATTAAATTCCTTGTTTATGCACATCCACGGAGGCAAGTTGTACGACATCAGAATAACTGGCCAAGTGCTGACAGCGGAGCTATTACTTCCCCAAGGATTGAATCCGTCTGTAGATAGGCCGAGTCTAACATTTCTAACCTCTGAAGCAAAGTCTCCAAATTCTCTGTCGAAATGTTTGAAACCCTCCCCATCCGCGGCGTGTCGCAGGACATCGTCATCTATTCGCTTTTCTGTGTACCATCGCATAGCCTCTGCTGTGTGTAGAGACATGTACAGGCGCTGCAATCTGGGAATCAAGGGAAAATATCGAACAACTTTCACAGGAATTCTCTTTTTCGAACTCTTCCTGTTCACCTGGAATCTGCACTGGCCACATAAGGGACAATAGTCCAAATCTTTATACTCTTTGTAAAATAGCACACAATCATTCGGACATGCGTCATTTATCCTGTACTTTAGGCCGAGGCTGCTCAAGATATTTCTAACCTTATAATGAGATTTAGGAAGATTGTGATCATCAGGAAGCAACTTACATATTTGCTCCTGAATTTCGTCAAAAGCACTCACTGACATTTTGTGCTTCACTTTTATCTTCATTTGCTCCATCACATATTGCAACACATTCTCTCGACATCCAGGGAACACCGGGGTCTGCGCTTCAAGTAGCATCCGGTTGTACTTATCCATCTCACTGGTGTCAGTGGCCAAGCTAGCAGCGGGGAATGTGTCATCATGCTCATTAGTGGTACTGTAACCTCCGTCTTGGTGTTCGTGTCCAACATGACTACATCCCGGAAACGCATCATGGACCAAATCTGCAGTTGGGTTGCAACCTGAGGGTCCGGCACCACTCCCGTTGGATGAGGCACCATGGTAACTGTACCCTGAGCTGAAGTCTGTTGCGCTGAACTCTACTGCTTCACCATGCTCGCTCCATGTAGTGTAACTCCACATCATACCATTTTCGTACAGGTGTTGCACCATAACATTAACCTCCGCATACTGACAATTAAGACATTTCTGGCACGGACACCTGAAACGCTTCTTTCCCTGACCATGCTCTATAGCAAAATTCACAAATTCGCTAATTCCATCCATATACCGGACATCACATCTATTCTTCAACTTCATCCAACTCTTGTCCATACTGCTACAAAATATTATAATTAATTAATTATTATATATATATTAGTCCATTAATTTACGCTTAATTATACGTACTCGATCTACATCGATCCATCAATTACGTACGTACGTAATTTAATCTGTATATATAGCTAACATCCATGCATGTATGTACGTACGTTTTCACTAAATATATATTAAGCAAATTTTAACTGCGTACGTACCTGCTGGCCTTCTCGATATCAGTTAATTAAGCTAGCTAGCTAGTCAGCGGAGATCCCTGATCCTGATCCTTCTCGGCCTTCTCCCTTCTCTTTCTCCTTCTCCTTCAATTCTTCTTCGAATGGAATGAATTAATTGATCGAGGATCGGATGGAATGAAGAGAGTTTGGCATCGGGTTTATATAATGCTTCACTTAGACGACGGAGGTGTCGGTACGTCGTCTAAGTGGAAGTTACTCGGACGATGGCGTGTCGGTCCGTTGTCCAGGTGATCACCTGGAGGACAGAGAAGACTCCGAGGTCAGGTTTCCACCTGGACGACGGAGACGGGGTTCTCCGTCATCCAGGTGATCACCTGGAGGACGGAGAAGACTCCGAGGTCCATGTGTCTACCTGGACGACGGAGAATACCGTATCCGTCGTCCAGGTGGACACCTGGACCTCGGAGTCTTCTTCGTCCTCCAGGTGATCACCTGGACGAAAGAGATGATATTCTCCGTCATCCAGGTGGTACTTGGACGACGTTGACTTCTCCGTCGTCCAAGTGTCACTTGGACCACGGAAAAATTACGTTTCCGTGGTCTAAGTGCTGTTTTCTTGTAGTGTTGAAAACATTCCATTCTTATAGATGATCCATAATGATATCTGTGGACCTATCAAACCTGAATGCAGACCATTTAAATATTTTATGGTTTGTAGATGTATCAACGCATTAGTCACATGTTGCTTTGCTATCCACAAGGAATGATGCATTTCAAAAACTCCAAACATAGATTATTAAGCTTCGGGCTAACCACCCGGATAATCTAATAAGGTTTATTAGATTTAATAATGTTAGAGAGTTTACATCAAAATCTTTTGATGATTATTGCTTATTAGTTAGGGTTGAAGTTGATATTCTGTTCCCCATGTTCATTCACAAAACGGTTCAGCAGAGGTACAAATCAAGCGGTTACAAATTGTGGCCAGAGCTTTGGTAATGTATACAAACTTACTGGTATCTTCTTAGGGATATGTAGTGTTACATGCAGTTAAAAGGGTTTTGTAAATTTACACATATAGCACGTCAACCATTCAATGCGTATCAGTTGGTAACTATGTATGAGCCTGACATTTCACATCTACGCATGTTTGGTTACTGTGTATGTGCTTATTATGCCTCCACTACTTATAAAAATGAGTCCCCAACGAAGATTAGACATTTATGTTGGTGAATCTCCAATGATAGTCCACTATCTAGAACCTTTGACAAGAGATCTCTATATTGCTAGATTTGCAGATTGTCACTTTGATGAGACATACTTCCCGCCGTTAAAGGGAGAAATGAATGGTTCCATTCCGGTTGAACATCAGAAATTGATGTGGTCTAACCCCACTGTGTCTCATATATTATGATCCTCACATATCTAAGAGTGAGATTGAAGTCCAATGTATTCTTGATCTTGAGAAAGTAGCATATTCAATGCCTTACTCCTTTACTGATATTGTGAAAGTGAAGAGATCGGATATACGTTATGCAAACGTTTCTACAAGGTTTGAAGTCCCTTGAAAAAGGACAAGTTAATGCCACTCCCGGGCAGGGAAACATTTCTCTCACCCATGTGGAGGGTGTGGCATCGACCTCGGCTCCCACTAGGAAGAGGGGGAGACCAAGAAAATCCATAGATGAGCCAGTGGTGAAAAGACAGACTATCTAGGCACAAAATGATCATTTCATCATCAACTTTATGAATCCTTCAGATGAGATTGTTCCTGACTACAGTTATGTCATAGAATCACAAATGGTATAACTAGGGGATGCCTCAGAGTTATTTGTGATGTTAGATAACAAGGTAATCTCATTAAGTACAACTGATGCGTGCGGTACTATGGATAGATCTTCCATGTTAGTTGATGACGCATTTTCTTATTCCGTCGTGTAGGTGATTATTGCTGAGGATGAAGTGGAACCCTACTCTGTTGATGAATGTCGACATAGATCAGATTGACCGAAATGGAAAGATGTAATACAAGATGAACTAGACTCTCTGAAGAAAAGGCAAATTTTCGGTCTGGTAGTGCTGTGCCCACTGAATGCTAAGCCGGTTGGACATAAATGAGTCTTTGTTAGAAACCGTAATGAGAAAAATGAAGTCTTGCTGGTATAAAGCTAGACCTATGATGCAAAGATTTTTTTCAACGCTCTGGTATTGATTATGAGGAGACGTATTCTCCAGTCATGGACATCATTACTTTTCGCTACCTTGTTAGTTTGATAGTGTTCGAAAAAATGAATATGCAGCTAATGGATGTGGTTACAACATATCTCTAATTCTCTATAGTGATCTCGATTCAAAGATATACACAAGAGGGCCGAATGATATAGTTATACCCAATTTAAGTAACTCTAAACCACAGAGTACTCATATGATTAGATTGAGACATTTACTATATGAATTGAAGCAATCCGGTAGGATGTGGTACACACGTTTAAGTGACTACTTGATTGGGAAGGGATACAAGAAAGATGATCTATGCCCATGTATGTTCTTTAAACGAACAAGTTCAGGATTTACCATTGTAACAGTCTATGTAGATGATATGAACATCATCAGGTCACTTGATGAGATTAATGAGACGGTTGGCTACTTGAAATCCAAATTTGAGATGAAAGACCTTGGTAGAACTCAACTTTGTCTTGGTTTAGAGCTGGAACATCAAGTTGATGCAATTGTTTTTCACTAATCTGCTTATGTCTAATAGATGCTCAGGTGATTTAACATGGAAAAAACACACCCTCTTAGCACATCAATGGTTGTTCACAGTCAAAAAACCAAAAATGATCTATTTCGTCCCAAAGATGATGATGATGAATTTTTGGGAGCTAAAGTACCATACCTTAGTGCGATTAGAGCTTTGTTGTAATTAGCTCAGTGCACACATCAAAATATTGTCTTTTCTGTGAACTTGTTAGTTAGGTTTAGCTCGAGCCAACATAACGTCATTAGAATGGAGTAAAGCACATCTTCAGGTACTTGAAGGGATACATTGACTTGGGCTTGTTCTTTCCCTACAAAGAAGTAAGAAAGAAACTTGAAATTTTGGAAAAAGGAATGGTTAAAACACACCTTTCTAATTCTTGGATTTTTGACCTGTTGAGTTCTTCTCTCGACCCATCGAAGGTTAGTCCATAGATGGATCAGCCTGGGTTCTTCGACGACACCAACTTGTATCTTTGAGGATAATGCGGCTTCCATTGAATGTATAAAGTTGGCTTACATTAAAGGTGATCGTACTAAACATATTTTGCCAAAGCACTTCTTTAATCAGCAACAACAACAATTATTGAATATCCACGTGAACCATATTAGTTCGATAGATAACTCTGCAGACTTGTTCACTAAGTCACTTCCAAAATCTGCATTTGTGAAACATGTGAGACACATTGGAATGCAAAGATTATCTGAACTCCGAGATTGAGTTACCAATGAGGGGGAGTCATAATTTTGTCGACTTCAGGGGGAGTCTACATCACATGTAGTAGCTTGTGTAGTTGATGCGTTATACTCTTTTTCTCTTGGACCAAGCTTTTATTTTACCCATGAGGTATTTGTTTGTTTGACAAGGTTTTTAGTGAAGCAACAACTTATGCATCATACATTAAGAGCAAGGGGGAGTGTTCAAGGAAAGTATACTCTTGGTATCACAGTATGTGTTTTGTCCTAATTAGAGAGTATAAGTAGATATTCTCTCAATATCTGATTTATAGGGATATGGATTGTAATTAATTGTAATGCCTGTATTTAAGGTCATATATCAATGAATAAAGATACAATTTCAGCCTATAGTTATTGCATTTACTTTTCTCCTTCAACAATAGATTAGTTTATCATTAAAAACCTCTATTTTACCTTAATATCAATCATTCATATACAAATTATCATTTTCTTAGGCTTATATATTATTTGAAAAATGTTTGAGATACACATATTTCATACAAAAAAGTGATACCAAATGAGGTGGCAGTTGCCACCTTAGTGCCACCTCATCGTTATGTGCCAGCTGTTTCCCATGTGGAGTTTTTTTTTAATATTACCATTATTAAATATAATTCAATGAATTAATTGAAAGAAAGATTCTGGTTTAACTTTCATGGCCGACTGGTAAGAGCAGACAAAGCGGAGGTGCTAGAGGACGGCGCAAAGAAAGAGCATAACTGGGGACGACTGCGATCCGACCCCATGGACGAGAGCGTGCCGTCATGGACGAGCTCAACTAGCCTCTATGATAGCCCGCCATGAAACTATGGAATAAGTGATCATCTACCACCACTAGATGAGGCGGTGGCGTTGATGGACGAGACTTGACTTTTTCTTCTTCGGCGGTGGGGATGTGGATACGTCTTCGTTTGATATGGTTTCAGATCAGTTATTGACTTGTTGGTTACATCAAATCTAAAATTCTGAATATAACCAGTTAGCCACCTACTATATTTATTTGACTCCCTGCATTTTCAAGGTCGAGCATGTTTATCAGTGGAATCATCAAATGCTGGTGTTCGCAATAATTCAATGGCTTCCCCGCAGGTTCTTATTTGTACTTATTTCTAATGCCACTTGTGTACAAGATCTGAAATTCTAAAAGTGAATGGTTAAATTTCATGAACCAACTAAATAATATATATCTTTGTGAAGTATGAATTGAAGACGTGAAGTTCTTCATGGTGGCTCTTTGAATTATTACAATCATGTGCTAGTTTCTTTGATATGGTTTCCATGGGCTTAACGACGGTGGTCTCTACTTCCCTTGGTTTAAATTTGGGGATTTGGTTTCTTTATAACCTTTCTTGGGATAGATTTCAGAGGAGCATTTAATTCTACCTCCATTTGGTTTTGCTCGTGAGTTTTGGACGTAATTGTAGACGGCGGCTATGAGTTGGATGATAAGATGGAGACGGTCGATGGTTGAGGTTTCAGGAACATTGGGCTGCAAATGTTTTTTTTGAGTAAAGGAAATTAGATAACTATAATCAAAAGTTATAATTGAATAACATAATAAAAATGATGATATGGCAATTGCCACATCATTTGGTATTAGTTTTTTGTATAACTTTCTGGTATGTGTAGCAATACTCATATTATTTTTGCGTATAATTGTTGATATATTTTATTTTTAAATATAATTAATTTTCAAGTTTTTTTATTTAATACATAAAAAAGTCTGATCCGGCCCGAAAAAGTTCGATAAGGCCTAGTCATTAGGCATGAACGGCCCATAGGCTTCAAATTTTCAAACAAACTTGGTCCTGGCCGGCTCGCATTTTGGAGGCGATAAGCTCAGGCTTGGCCTGAGCCCGACGAGCTTGTCTTGGGACGCCCCGCCCGACCCATTGCCAACAGTGGGAAAACTAATAATTTAAAATCAACCGAATTTGAGTAATCGTTTATAATTTTATGTTGTCTATTTAAGAATTCACAGGATAAATGACGATCCTAATTCCCTCTAATCCTCTATAAAAACCGCCACCACCTTTCAATTCCTAGACGTACGCCGTCTCTTCTCTTCTCTGGGACCGAAAACCCTACTACCCTTACTTTGTACATTCTCGTCCGACGGCGATGTTGGGCATCATAAGGCGACGACTTGCCTCTGCAGGCTCCTCCTCTCCTTCGGTAACAAATTCAACACTATTGCTCTCTAGATTTTACTCTTCTGTTTTTAACTTTATCTTGAAAATGACTACTGAACTCTGTTTTCTTTCTTTCTCAGATTTTGGGGCAGTCATTGCGTTCAATCCGACCTATTGCAAATAAGGAGGTTCATACTCATTTTTTGCTTCCTATTTTTTTCTCTTTTGAATTATTTTGAATTGTCCCTTTCTGATGTTACAGAATGTGCGTGGTTTTATTAATGAATTATGACAAATGTAAATTCTATACTGTATTGTCTAGTATTGTAATTTGATTTTCATGTGGATGGGGACAGATTTTACTTCAACCCAGCAGAGAATGGGGTCGTCAGCGAAACTTGTCTTATTTCAGTTTAGCTGGTAATTTTAGATGGAAAATGTGATATGTGATATGTCAAATAT
Organism: Geum urbanum; assembly: GCA_946800695.1. Lineage (NCBI taxonomy): Eukaryota > Viridiplantae > Streptophyta > Magnoliopsida > Rosales > Rosaceae > Geum > Geum urbanum. The sequence continues at coordinate 49,085,589 of OX327001.1, read as the reverse complement.
GGTTTGTATTTGTCTTCAGTGTTTATAGTGATGATGATGTTATAGCTGTTGTTACCTTGTGACAGGTTCCTCGCATTGTATCGGAACAACGAGGTTGGTGAATATGACTTTGCTGCTTCAATTAGATAATATCACTGTATAGTATACAACTATTAAATGTGAATTTGGTGTTTTGATCTCTCTTTTAACCCAGTGATGATAGAAACCATGTAATTAAATGTCGCCCTATCTCTGTATGCATATGCTATCAGTATTTGTAACGTTGGGTCCGAATAGTGAACAAGAATGTCAAGTTGAGTTGATTCACATACACAGTGTTAGAGAGAAGCAAATTGAAGTTAACAATTTGAACCATTTTTCTTGTTAACTTTTCGACATGGCTTTGCTGTGCAGGTATGTTGTCAGCTCAGCACAGCCAGAGCCCATCAGCAAAATGTGGACCAGGCCCTTTTCTTCTGAGACTGGTGTGCTACCTCATCCCTTTGTTCAATTAACTTATAGTTGTAGTTGTGCTAATTTCTTTGGGCACATGTTGCGGGCATCTCCGTGTTTGAATTTTATAGTAGTTGTTATTGTACTTAAGCTTTTCTCTTAATCTTAAATGGGAAATCTTAATCAGTTTAAATTATTGATAACACACACTCAGAAAATCTATGCTTCTGTATTGTTTTTATTTTAGTTTCATACAAACACTAGGCACTGACTTAAACCAGTAGTCTATGGTCAATGTAGATTCATGAGAACTAAGTGTCTTCTTATTTTTCCTTTAAAGTGGAATAATGCAACATTTCAAGCACATAATGACGCATTCACTCACCTCACACCCAATTGACACATTCACTCACAAGAATCATAGTAACAGGTTGATGAGCTTGTCGAAGAGATTCTCCTTTATGGCAATACCTGCCGGAGGAAATTAACTAAGAATAGGTGGGTTATCCAAACACAGTAGTGCTAGGTTTTCACTGTTTCACAAGTATAGAGTGATTTTATTTATAATATTTTTTAGGGAGACTAGGAAAGATTTGGAGTCATTGATGTAAACCCGGTTTATCTTGCAAAATTGGAAATTATGACACTTTGTAAAGGATTCAGATGAATAGATGTAGTGATTCGTACTTACTAGGGAACCTTATCTTAGGTTTATAATATGTATATGCATTTTGATCCTTAAATCCAAAATCCAATGTGAAATTAATGTTTTTTGTTCTAATGTTTGTCTCTCGCATTATGTTAATATACCCACATATCAATTGTAACATTTCTACTTTTTTCTTCTTATCCTTGTGTGATGAAGGTGATTTGATTGATGCCGTTGTGCCTTTTATGGGTGAATCTATTACCGATGGAACTTTGGTGACATTCTTGAAGAGTATGCCAAACCACTTTTTCACATGTTATAAGGTTAAGTTGGTCCAAGTCTGTAACTGATAATGTCTGCATTTGATATTATGTGCGTAGATCCTGGCGATCATGTAGAAGTTGATGAACCCATTGCGCAAATCGAAACAGATAAGGTTATATTACGAAACTCTACTATGGAAGCTTAGCTGTAAATATGACTGGTGCACCCCCTTTTTATTAGTAATCAGGGGCAGCATTTTAATTATATATTACTCTCTCATCAGGTCACAATTGATGTTGCTAGCCCTGAATCCGGCATAATTCAGAAGGTAAAAGGTTTTGCAGTTCCCTGCATCCTAACTCCCAGTTATATTGATGCCATTGTAAGGAAATGGATAGGTTTCTGAATTTTTTTTAACCTTAATTTCTACCAGTTTGTAGCCAATGAAGGGGATACCGTGGAGGCAGGTACCAAGATTGCTGTCATATTAAAGTCTGGTGAAGGTGCTGACCATGTGGGTCCATCTGAGAAGACATTAGAGAAAGCTGTTCCACAATCATCTTCCACGGTTGAAAAGATTGACACAAAGAAAAATTCTAATGTTGAAACAACTCCAGTTACTGAGAAGCCAAAAGTGCCCTCACCACCACCACCACCCCCACCCAAGCCTTCAGCTCGAGAACCTCAGCTCCCCCCAAAGGAAAGAGAACGACGAGTAAGTCTTCTGAGGTTTCTTACATTCATTTAGCTTTACTTTTTATGCACAAACTTTACACATGTGGTACTCTATCAGTCTTTTGTTAACCACATAAAACCTTATATTTGCAGATTCCCATGACAACTCTTCGGAAGCGGATTGCCAAAAGATTGAAGGATTCACAGAACACATATGCAATGCTGACCACATTCAATGAAGTTGATATGTTAGTTCGAACCAGTTATCTCTCAGTCTGTGCCCTTTATTTTCCAAAGATTTTGGTTTTGCAATTGTGCCTGATCTTGAATTAAACTCATTGTAGGGGATCTTTAGTAAATATATTGCTTCTGTATGGCATTGGACAATGTTGTATCAAGGAATGAACCCTTAATTCTATTATAGGGTGCTGGTTAACTAATCTCCACCTGTTCAGGTGTACCGAGTCATTTCTTTCTTCACTGATTTTGTTCCTGTGACAGGACAAATTTGATGAAGCTTCGTTCTGACTTCAAGGATGCATTTGTTGAGAAACATGGGGTCAAGTTGGGCCTTATGTCAGGATTCATCAAGGTACATGATGCATTGTAATGTATGTATAATTGCTAGTTGAAGCATAAGCTCATGTCATGCTTGTACAGTTTACATGTTATCTTTTTTTTCTTTTTTTGCTTACAGGCTGCTGTCAGTGGACTCCAAAATCAGCCTACTATTAATGCAGTAATTGATGGGGATGACATCATATATAGAGATTACATTGATATAAGTGTAGCCGTGGGTACTCCAAAGGTACGCTCAGTTTCTTTTAAGTAAAATTATATGTGCATTAAATGTCAAATAGCTTCTTCAACCAAGAAATATCTGTCAAAATTGCTCATTTTAAAATGTTTTAGCACAAGTTGTAAGTCTTTGAAAATGTACATTTTTGTCATGGCTATGGAGTTTTCTTAACAGTTCTTGGGAATTGATAATGCATATTCAAATTATCTTTATGAAGGGCCTTGTAGTTCCAGTTATCCGCAATGCTGATAAGATGAGTTGTGCTGAGATAGAAAAGGAGATTAATTCCCTTGCAAAAAAGGCAAATGAGGAACGTCTTTCAATTGATGAGATGGCTGGAGGCTCTTTTACAATATCCAATGGTGGAGTTTATGGAAGCCTTATAAGTACTCCCATCATCAACCCTCCTCAGGTCTGATGCTTTCTCTATCCCGATTAACTTGACTTTGGTAATTTGATCCTCTTATTCCAACAAATAGAGTTTGTATTTCTGCTTTGGCTGACAGCATTTATACAAAAATATAAGATGAAATTAAGTCTCACATGTGTACCTTTTGCAGTCGGCGATCTTGGGTATGCACTCAATTGTGAACCGACCAATGGTTGCTGGAGGTGACATAGTTCCACGACCAATGATGTACATTGCTCTTACTTATGACCATAGGCTAATTGATGGGAGAGAGGCGGTTTACTTCTTGCGTCGTGTTAAAGATGTTGTGGAGGACCCTCGAAGGCTTCTCCTTGACGTATGAAGATGATCAGAAGTGGAAGTGGTACAAGGTGTCTTTCTGGTATTCAAGAATATAACATACTTTTTTCGATTACAAGAATATAACATACTTGGAATACATAGACATCAATTTTCTAGGGTTTTTTTTGTTGATCTGAGACCCTAGGTGAACTTAAGTGCGGCTGGTAAAAGTTATTATAGCTGAGCTGATAGCTTGTTAGAGAGCTTAACCCAATTTTGATAGTTGCTCTACCCAATTTTTCTTGCTTGATTGAATTGTCTCCAAGAGACTGGAATACTGTTCAATTCTTGCCTTCAGTATGTCATAATATCAAAATTGGAAGGTAATGAACCAAGTTCCCATTTGGCTCATGTTTTGAATGAGTTGGTTGAGTCTCATTTTGGCTCTTGTTTCGAATGTATTGACGCCACGGTCATCTGCTATTCTGGTTTGCATAAAAGGCTTCTATTTTATGGGTTTACAAAAAGAAACTAGAGAAATCGATACATATATCACTGTTCACTATTAGGAATCGTGGGAAATTTTGCCATGTGATTGCAAGCGCGTAAATCAACCATTGTACTTTTGACTAGTTAATGACCTTACTAGAGTTATTTCGTCTATTGTGAAATGTTTCAGCTTGCTGACGCGTGTTTAAATGTTTTGGTCCCGACGACATAGTGGAAACTGGAAAATCATTCGGTCAATAAGTACCATATGTTTAATTTGTTCTGGACTTTTGTGGTAACTTTAAACGTCAAAAGCAAAAAACACTTAAGCCCCACGCTCATCTCATTTCCTTGGTTCTCTTCCATTCCCTTTGTATATAAATTATATGTATCCAACTCTCACCTTCCATCTCATCTCAACTTTCAAGCAGACTACTCTGGTACCAAACATTATTCATGGCCACTCTTCATCAAGGCCCAGAGGGACAACTGGAATGGTCTGCTTCTCAACGCAGTGAATGGGATGACAGCCACAGCTGCAATCACGGCTGGACTTGCAACTGTCTCTGGATCTGGACATTCCATTTTGGCACTCAAGATCTCATCAGGTCTCCTATACATGACTGTGACTGGGATTGTGCTAGTGAAGAACAAGATCCAACGTCAGATTGTTCCCCACTACCAGTAAAGCATTTTCTCCCAGAAATTACGAAGTCAAAAAGTCAAAAGGTCCAAAAGATAATCTTACTTTTGTTCTCCATTATTGAAAAGTAAACAGTAAAAAGCAAACAGTAAAAAGATGCTCCCGGATTTTAAGGCGCCACAGTTCATCCAGTTTTCCTATATAAGGAGTTTCTCTATTCCTTCAAAGGAAGGCTCTTTTCCCCAATTCTCTCTCAGTTCTCCTTATGTCTCTAGTTTTATCAGAGCTGCTCATGTGTTGAGCCTAGTCCCCAGCTCTTAGTATAGTAACCTTACTTCATGCATTGAGCCCAGAGCTCCTGGGATAGGACTCTGTCAAAGTTAAATTTGTCCCACCATTTGACTAAGAATTGTCTGGAGACGATGTGATCTTTAAGCTCATAGTGCCATTTAAATATCCATGGTAATTTGTATTTGGCCATGAAGTGCAGGGTGGCCGGGAAATTCTAGTCATATCTACTAAAATTCATCACTGTCTGAAATCGTGTAACTGCTTCTTTGACTTGTTGGGGAAGAAGGTGGAAAGGAAAACCATGAGTTGTCCACCATCTGAGAAACCACATTGGGAGGTTTCTTTTGAAGTTTTTGTCGAAATTGATGAACCAAGAGTGACTGAAGTCTTCCGTTTGGTGGAGGAAGATGATTGACCATGCATTGATGTAGTCGTTGTAGCTGTAAGATATGTCTTTGCAATTGTGAAAATTATAGGGTTGATCTCCCCAGCAGGCAAGGGAATCAACTTTCAGGATGTAAAGAGAATGATAGAGAATACCAGAAACCGCGGAAGCTTAACATAATTTAAGAATTGCATTTATGAAAACAGAGTTACATATTTAAAATTAAAACTTACTTACAAATAGGAGCTCTAGGCTCAATGCATGAAGTAAGGTTACTATACTAAGAGCTGGGGACTAGGCTCAACACATGAGCACCTCTGATAAAACTAGAGACATAAGGAGAACTGAGAGAGAATTGGGGAAAAGAGCCTGCCTTAGAAGGAAGAGAGAAACTCCTTATATAGGAAAGCTGGATGAACTGTGGCGCCTTAAAATCCGAGAGCATCTTTTTACTATTTGCTTTTTACTATTTACTTTTCAGTAGTGGGGAATAAAAGTAAGATTATCTTTTGGACCTTTTGACTTTTTGACTTCGTAATTTCTGGGAGAAAATGCTTTACTGGTAGTGGGGAACAATCTGATGCTGCATTTATTTGTAAGGATCTTGACTATCTTGGAACCATCTTGCAGGTGGTTGTGAGTGACTAGGAGGTGAGGACGAGGATTGAGATGAATAAAGTTCTTCGTCTTTAACTGTATTTTGATCTGAGTCTGAGGTGCTTTCTTCACTGGCTTGTTGGAGAATGGCTTCAACAAGGGCTTTTATCTCTGCAGACTTGGATGATTTTGATGATTTTTCTTTTTTCTTGGAAGATGACTTTTCTTTACTTTTGGCAGATGATTTTTCTTTACTCTTGGAGGATGATGTTCTTGATTCAGATGTAACTCTTTGCCTTGAGGAAGAAGGAGGTAGCTGTATTGCTAAAGCTATTTGACTATTTGAGGGAGTCTTGATTTGACAAAGATGAGGAGTCGGAGCTGGGAATTCTTCATGCTTGATTTGACTGCGATGAAGGGTAGTGACTGGGAATTCTTCGTTGAACTGGGATAGGACTCTGTCAAAATTAAATTTGTCCCACCATTTGACTAAGAATTGTCTGGAGACGATGTGATCTTTAAGCTCATAGTGCCATTTAAATATCCATGGTAATTTGTATTTGGCCATGAAGTGCAGGGTGACCGGGAAATTCAGGTCATATTTATTAAAGTTCATCACTGTCTGAAATCGTGTGACTGCTTCTTTGACTTGTTGGGGAAGAAGGTGGAAAGGAAAACCATGAGTTGTCCACCATCTGAGAAACCACATTGGGAGGTTTCTTTTGAAGTTTTTGTCGAAATTGATGAACCAAGAGTGACTGAAGTCTTCCGTTTGGTGGAGGAAGATGATTGACCATGCATTGATGTAGTCGTTGTAGCTGTAAGATATGTCTTTGCAATTGTGAAAATTATAGGGTTGGTCTCCCCAGCAGGCAAGGGAATCAACTTTCAGGATGTAAAGAGAATGATAGAGAATTTTGGTGTTATTTCTCTGATCATAGATGGCCCTGATAGAAATTGAGCCAGATTTGACTAGAATGTCTTTATAAAAATTGAGAGATTGTGAGGGATGACCTGGGGAAAAATGAAAATTTGGAGGGAAATATTCTCTTATTAGAGATATAGGGTTTTTGAGATGACTATGAGGGGGTTCTACATAAAAAATGTTTTTACTAGCTTGAAGATGATAAGGGGAGATTTTTGGGAAATTTGTTTGAGGAGGGGGATCACATTTATAGGGGTCGAATTGGGTGACTAGAACTGACTGGAAGTTGGGACGAATTTGGTTAGGAGGATTTAAAATAGGATTTAATAAAGGATTGTAATTGACTAATTGGTTTGGAGTCATGGATCTGATTGGGATGGGATGAGAAGTACCCGGGATAATCATGCTATCTGGTATTTCTGTTTTGACTGTTGGTGCCGGAGGTGATTCCGGTTCTGATTTTACTGAACTTCTGAGTTTTCTTGTCGAAGACCTGGTTGTCATGACTAGAGCTCTGGAGAAATTCTCTTGTTAGGAAATCGGGGATATGGTTATCAGATCCTTTTATGAATGCAATTTCGAAATCAAATATACTTAAAATTGCTTGCCATCTGGCAAAAATCTGTTTACTGGCAATATTTTGAACATCTTTTTCCAAAACATCTTTTGCACTTTTACAGTCAACACGAATCAGGAATTTTTGATTTAATAAATCATCTTGAAATTTGTTAATACATAAAACAATTGATAAAATTTCTTTTTTGATAGTACTATAGTTTTTTTGTGACTGGCTCCAAGATCCCGAATGAAATCGTACTATCTGTTCAGGATGATTGATAGAAATCTGTTGTTTCAGAATACCTCCATACCCAATTTCTGAGGCATCTGTTTCTACAATTTTAAAAGAATTAGTCAAAGGGATTCCGAGGCAAGGTAGGGTTTTGACATGACTCTTAATTTCTTTGATTAGAGAAGTGTGAGTGGAGGTCCAAGGAGGGGGATTAGATTGTAAACGATCAAAAAGAGGTTTACATTTTTTTCTGAGATTTTGATAAAAGTCTGCTATGTAATTTAATGAACCTAGGAATCTCTGTAGTTGATTTTTATCAAGGATGATATCTGGGAATTTGTCAGCAAACTGAATGACTCTATCAATAGGATGTATTTGGAGGTGATGGATAATGAAACCTAAGAATCTAATATTGGTTTGGAATAATTTAATTTTTGAGGCGGAAACTACCAAACCATTGTTTTTGATTATTGTGAAGAACTGATGTAGGTGTTTCCAATGTTGTTCTATGGATTGGGAAAAAATAAGGACATCATCAATATAGACAATGCAAAAATGACTATAAGGATTGAAAATATCATTCATGATATTTTGAAATTCACTTGGAGCATTTTTTAAGCCGAATGGCATTACATTCCACTCATAATGTCCAAAGGGAGTAACGAAGGCAGTCTTGTATTTATCATTTTCATGGATTTGGATTTGCCAAAATCCAGACTTCATATCAAATTTAGAGAAGATGACTGAATGGTTTAATCTATTTATGAGGTCACGTTTGTTGGGGATAGGATAACGTATCAATTCGAGGATGGTATTAAGAGGTTTGTAATTGATTACTAGTCTTCGCGTTCCTCTTTCTAATTCAGCATTTTTTTGAACATAGAAAGCGGAGCAGGACCATGGTGATTTACTTGGTCTAATAATTTTTTTGTTAAGGAGGTCCATGATTTCTTTTTTACAAAATTCCATAACTTCATGGCTCATTTGAATAGGACGGGCTTTAGTAGGGATGTTTTTTTCATCAAAATTTTTGATGTAAGGGAGAGTGACTATGTGTTTCTTCCTATGCCAAAAGGCAGTGGGGATATCAGAACATAATTCAGTAATTATTTTATTTTCAAAGGTTTTTATTTTGCTTTGTAAGAATGTATCTTGTAACTGACTGTCTATTCTTTTGAAATTAATTTCTTCTTTGAGGAAAGCTATCTGTCTTGTTTTAGCTTGAATGGAATTGATTGTTTTAGAAATTGAACTTTCTTAGAATGTTTTCAGGGAATGAATTTCTAGGTTATTGAGGAAGGAGAATTTGACTGGTTCATTAAAAGGGTAGGTGATAATTCCATCATATTCTGTAGTAAAAGGATAGATCAGGGTAAGAAAAGGGAGACTTAGGATGACTTTGTCTGTTAGGTCTTTGATTAGGACAAAAGAAGTTTTGTAACAGACATTGTTCTGACAAATGTGTGATTTGGGTAGTTCGTATTTCATATTCATTTTAGAACCGTTTGCTGATCGTAGAGATTCTTTTGTTTTTTCAAAGTATTTAGAAGGTACTAATCCTTCTTGTATGCAGTTTAGATCTGCACCAGAGTCAATTAGGGCTACAGCCGTTAGTTGAAAATCTTTTATTTTGATTTGGACAGTGGTGTACCATTTTTTTAGATGGATTTGTTTGATTGTACTTATGATTGCATCTTGAGAATTTTTCTCAACATCGTCAGGGGTATTATCATTATCTAGCTAAGTGACAGAATTGATTATTAATTTTTATGATATTTATTTCTTGTTTCATTTTCTCGTGTTCATTACTTAATTGTTGATAGGTATGATTGAGAGACTGAATTTGTGTTTTGATGTTTTTTATCTCCTGTTGGAGATCCTGTATTGTTATATCTTTCTTTTTGGCTTGAAATTTCTAAAAGGTTAAGGTCAGGCAGATTTTCTGCTGTGGAGTGTTAACTATACTTTCCTGAGTAATTACTTTTCTTAATTTTTTAAGGTAATCAGCTTTTAAATCAGGGTCATGTATTTTACTGATGAGATCAATTAGGAGTTCTTCTTGTTCTTCTTGTTTGGTAAGAACATTGATGGTTTTGATGCAGCAATCGTTATTGCATTGGAAAGCATCACTGCAACCAAAAGTGACACGTGGGGAGGAATTACTATCAGAAACATCTGGAGAGGTTTTTGTTGAGTTACTGTCGTTTGGTTCTGAAGAGTCGTCATCTTCAGAATCTGTATTTCTTAGTTCTAAGATGTTGATGAGTTTGTTACGTTCTTCTTGACTTATTTTTAACTGGTTGATTGTGGTCTTTAGGGGACACTTGTTGGCGAAATGTCCTGGTTTATTACATTTAAAACAATTGCCTTTTGCAATGTTTTTGTTAGAAGAATGGAAATGTCTTTTGGGTTGGAATTTGTTTTTTGAATAGAATTTGTTTGGCTCAAATTGGGTTTTTGGAGGAAATCTATTTTTGGTAAAGGGTCTTCTGTAGTGATTGGACTCAGTGTGTTTTGACTTTCTTCTGGAGGGTGGTAGGGAAGGTAGACCGTATTGTTCACAAAAATTTCCTAATTCGTATTTAGCTAATTTTTTATCCGTTTTTGCCGCTGAGTTGATTTTAGAATCAATGCACATTTTGAGGCCTTCTTTTTGGATTATTGTAATGATTTGGCCGTATGTGAAGGAGTCATAATCTATTTGTCCTAATTCATTACTCAAGACTTGTCTTATTTTATGAGCAAAAAGGTTTGGAAGACCATTTATGAATTTTTCTTTCCAAAATGGTTGGTTACTATCGTCTTTAAGCATGACTCTAGAAATGAAAACATTTTTGTACCAATTGAAATCACTAAGGGTTGGACACCTAAGGTTACTGAGTTGGTCATGAATCCTAGAAGTAATGTGACTTGGTGTACCAATAAAGTGTTGAATTATTGTGTAGAACAAAGTGTTTACGGCGTCTAAAATTCCCAATCCAATATTTGCATCAAAGATTGGGGATCCATCTTCGTCATGCATGACTGCATGTTTGATTGACTCTTTGGACTCAATTGTAAGATGTTTTTCCCACCAGGAATGAAGCATTCCTGTGAATCCAGAAGAGAGAATTTCAACGATTTCAGGTTGGGAATAGTTGTAGGCTGTGACGTAACTATTGGCTGTCATTGACATATGGTGGAGCTTGTTCAGAATTTCTTGTTCTGAAAGATTATCAATATTCCATTCATAAGTTTTATCTGTAGAAACGGAAAATTGATTTGAGCTAGCATTACTATTTGGCTGGATATCTATTGGTAAAGGACGTTCTTTCCAATTTTTAAAAGATTTTCTGGTTAAATGTCCTATTCTGTTTAACTGGAGTTCTTCAATTTTGTGGTTTACTGTGGATGTTGTACTAGAGTTATCGTCTGAAGAATCAGTAGTATGGATGACTGTAATTGTGCTAGATTCAGGTTTTAATTCTTTTAACATTTGTTCTATTTTTTGGGTGGTAGAGATAGGCTTAAGGGTATTTTTACTCAAGTCTTTGAAATGGACTAAAGGTGACTCTTGTTTTTTGGATGGTTGAATTGTATTGAAGATATTGTCTACGGTTGTTTCTATCTTGTCTAGTTGACTTCCTATGGTGATTAGGCTTTGGTTTGTATAATTATTTTGTTATGTTATTTTCTTCAATTCTGGATTATCTGTAGAAGGTAACTTAAAAGGAGAAGCTGTTATCGTAGACTGGAAGTGATCTAGAATTATTGTTTCAGCTGGGGGATGACTAGAAGAAATTAGGGTGTTTTTGGCTGTTTTCCATTTTGATTTTGAAAGGGTTTGAATGCTCTTGTTATTAATTAGATCGATAAAATCAAGGAAATAAATTTCAGATTGATTTTCGAGCATAAATCTCTTCCATTCCTGGAAGAGTTCTATTCTCTGTTCTTTGTTGGGATATTGACTTCTGTAAGTGTTTCTTCTGGGAATATTTTCTTTATTTTGAAGACGTTGGTCTAATTTAGGATAATCGATTGTGAAAGTTTTGTTGAGAACAGTTAATTGAGGATTAATGGGGTTGACTACTTCAAAGTTAGTTGCCGTGGGAGACGTTTGTTCATCATCAGAATCTCTTTGATGATTCGAACTAGTATAACTAGGATAGGTGACTTGTGAGGTGGTTTTTGTACTTTTGATTTTTAATTTTTTCAATTCTTCTTCTAATTCTTTTATCCTAATATTCTTTATTTCTTTATCTAGGTCACAATCTCTCCTTGTCATAGTTTCAGCAGTACTGGAATTAGCAAAGGAATGTCTGGAAGATTGTCCTAATTCATGGAATCTGGGATTATTTCTAAAGTTGATTCTAATTGTGCCATCATTGAATTGGTGGATACAATTTAAATCACTTTGGCTATGTTGTATATTAATAGGTTGGTTTTTATTGGTTAGTGCCCATTCTGAAGGGAGTTGGACATCTGCCCATTTAATAGCATGGGGAACACGGACATTAGCATTTTCATGGCTACTTTGGATTAAAAGAGTTTGGTCTTTGGGGCTTTTACTAATAGCTTGGAAATTAATATTTGTGCCCGTGACTTTGTAGTGAACTCTATAGATTAAGGCTAAAGGTTTTGATCCATCAAGGATATTATAACCAGAAGTTTTGATATTCAAAGTTAGGGTTTTTAGGATGTGAGGGTCACTTAAACTGACTGTAAAATCTGGGTAACAATCAAAGTGTATTGGACCATTAAAGAGACTTGACTCAATTATACCAAGGGTACTACCAGTGAAGTCGGTAAACCGAGCATCACGAAGACAAAGGAGGACTGAGGCATTTAGACCTTTTCTTGTTAGAGGTTTTACTCCTATCTGAACTAAGCCAATATGGAGAAAATTATGGCCATCTTTCTTATGTTTTCTAATTGACTCAGGGCTAAAAAATTGACAAGTTTCATGCTGTGAGCTTACAGCATAAATTTGTTCAACTGTCTTAACGTGATGTTCACTTCTGAAAGAAGTGATTGACCATTTTTTCTTATAAATTTTATTACTAGGAACTCTTGGAATATTCCAATCATTCTTGTCAATGTTACTATGTGACTGGATTTCAATTTGTTCTTCATTAACTATGTTTGGGATTGCACTAAGGGAAGACCTGGATGAACTAGAGGTGACTGAGTTGGATCTGAATAGTCTACTCATTTTAATAAGTAAAGGGAAGGCTTGGCTTAGAAAAAGATTTTTGGTACTAGAAACTTAGGCCTGACAACCTAAAGGCTAATGTACTCACCTTTCTGTTCATGCCACTCCGCTCACGCCACTCCTTGGGCCTTACTGTTTGGACGCCGGTCTTACTGTTTGGTTTGGTGAATAGGCTTAGGAAAAGGAAGAACAGGAAAAAGAAACTATTACTAAAATCTAAAACTGAGAAAAGAATCCAATTACTTGATTAAAAAGAATAAATTAATTTAGATACAACTCAAGAACAACTCAAGATCATCTCAAGATCCTCTCCTAGGCAGTAGTCCGCCACCTGGGGATTGAGAGGTTTAGAACATACCCAGATACCTCACCTAGGCGATAGTCCGCCACCTGGGGTCTGAGACTTTAATAAAACAATACACGAATCTTTAACCCTTACGGCTCTGATACCAGAAACCGCGGAAGCTTAACATAATTTAAGAATTGCATTTATGAAAACAGAGTTACATATTTAAAATTAAAACTTACTTACAAATAGGAGCTCTGGGCTCAATGCATGAAGTAAGGTTACTATACTAAGAGCTGGGGACTAGGCTCAACACATGAGCAGCTCTGATAAAACTAGAGACATAAGGAGAACTGAGAGAGAATTGGGGAAAAGAGCCTGCCTTAGAAGGAAGAGAGAAACTCCTTATATAGGAAAGCTGGATGAACTACCTTCACAGCTAGCAGAGGAGCAGAGAAATGCTTCAAGGCTGTTCAAGAGGCTTCACGAAGAAATCAAAACCACTCTGGCTCTCAAGAGCCAGATCAATTCTTATGATGTCAAAGTTGCAATGGAAAAGGTTCTTTCTATGGATAAGGCAGACCCACTACCCTTGATTGGAACCATGATAGAGAAGTTTCCTAAGACTATGGAGCCAGCTGTTTGGTGGCCTGAGGAAGAACCCGATAAGTGCCCTCATGAAAACGTGGGTGACAAGTTCGAGAGGAATGGGTGGAATGAGAAGCTTGAAGAGGAAATGAAGGAGGTTTTGGAAGTGATGAAGGGAAGAGACTCTGCAGAATATGCAAGGCTAAGCAATATGGTGTTGAAGGTCAACAAGGTCTTGGGTTTCTGTGGTCCTTTGCTTACTGGGTCTGCTATTGGGCTGCCTGGTTTGGGGTCATGGGGTGCAGTTTTGGGTGTGGTTTTTGGGGCTTTGGGGACTGTGGTAAACACTTTGGAGCATGGAGGGCAAGTTGGGATGGTGTTTGAGGAGCTCTGCTGGGTTTTTCAAGCTCATGGAGGAGAGTATTGAGTCGACTTTGAAGGAAAGAGAGGTTGGGGAAAGAGAAAATGGGGAGCTGTTTGAAGTGAAAGTGGCTCTTCAGCTAGGGAGGAGTTTGTCTGAGCTAAGAGACCTCGCAAGTGCTTCTTCGCCTTTGTCTTCGAGATTGCAACAAGCCAAAGAAGAATTTGCAAGCAAGCTTTTTTGATCAGTTTTGCATGTCTACTGTACTAGAATCGGTGTTGTGCATGAACTAACTTTAGTTCATTAGAGACACGTACTGGATGTATATTAATTTAGGTATCACATGCAGATCATGCATGTTTACATGCTGATCGAGTTAGCTAGAGTGTATTGGTAGCTAGCTAGTTGTTTCTTAATTATAACCAACAGAGTTTAATTTCTTATGTATGTGCCTGCATGAGCTCATATATTTCATTGTTGATTTATCATTTAGCGATGGAACCAAGCACCAGACCGAAATTCTGTAACTGTGAAGAACTCATTGATATATAATAGATAATGAACCAAAGAAGACTTAGGTTGATGCATCCATGTCGCTACATTCGATTCGATCGTTTTTATATTTGCATAAGATATATACGTAGTTACGTACGTACAAGTCAAACTTTCCATTGCAAATGGGAAAAAAGGGTGAACTGCATGTGCATGTACCATGATTTATTCATTATTTGTACTCAAGTTTCTATAGTCTAACAGTTTAACTCAACAAACTAAGCTCGATCTCTCCTAATTAACAAATTAATAGAGGTTCCCCTTTCAGCTACTAATTAAGAGTATCACTATATATATTTTAACAAACGCGATGAAAACATAGAGATCGAAGAGATGCATAAATGAAGGAGAAATTTGATCTATTCACTTCTCGTACGCGTGCTAGCCCCATCTTTCCATTGCTTGTTTAATTAATTGAGCATATATACAAGGTTGGCGCTTCTTCGACAACTACGTACGTAAGTAAATGATACAATTACCAGGCCGATTTGCTTTAGTTTAGATAGAGTTTCAAAAGGTTGGTGCTGTCTATGATATACGAGGTGGATCCCCGCGCGTTGCGCGGTTATACGATAAGATGATGGTATAAACATTTCTACTGAAAATGTAAAGCAAACCAAAATTATCAAATGCTCTTTCTAAAGGCATGGTTATCCATTAAAACGACATGAAATGCTTATCAATTGTAGCGTGAAGGTCTATTGAGAGTGTGATCATTATTTGATTGAACTTATCATCGTAAACACTCAAAACTAAAGCCAAAGTGATTAAATTTGAAAAACTGAATTCAATCACAATTATACTAATACTATAAACGTATTACAACTTGCATGAAAATTACACATACTTGATATTATGACTGGATCACTGAAAGACATCACATGTATGAACAAAAGATATAAATTACCGGATCACTATACAGTTGTCTGATTTGCAACAAATGCTGCAGAACCAATAGACCTGGAGTAGTCTGATCAGTTCTATGCCAAAGCTCAAACTTTTTCATACACTATTATTAGGGAAAAAATAAATAAAGAATAAAGAATTTGCTGATTCATATTCACATTCATGCACTTCTAGGTAATGGATACTGTATTAACCAAAAAAGGGGTAATGGATACCGTCTTCCTTCCTCTTTGGCTACATCATTTGTTGTTAACGGAAGACCACATGTTGTTGGCATAGCTTGCTCCGCATCCCATTCCGTACACGCGTGTTTTGAACAGGAACGCATTGAGTCCCACATCGAAGGACAATGAGGTAGTGCACTTCCTAGTAACTATATAACAAAGTGGTCATTCTCAAAGTCAGGTATCTCATCCCTTGGTTCTAAACACTTACTCACTTGCTTCATCTCGCTCCTTACCCGTAAACTGACTTGAGCTTCGGAGTGTGATAGGCGGGCCAACCCTATCTCTAACGCTCCTCTTATCTCTGAGCAGCTCAAGTGAAATCATCCTGCTCACTATCCTCAAGGTGCTTCCCATTATCCACTTGGATTCTGGAGCAAACACCTGTTACTATATTAGCATATAACTAAAATTCAAGTAGAATAATAAAGTACAAAAGATGCAGAACTGATTTACAGGAGCAGGAGTGCTAATAACCTCTGCAGGATGCATAATAATAAAGTACAAAAGAAATGAGCAGGAATTTGGGAATTATATGAGAAGGACTTTCACATTAGTTCAATGCTCATAGGTTGCAATATATACGTACCCTCAATTATATAAAGCTTTTAAATTAACATATAGCTTGTCGAACGTAGCAGCAATAGCAAGTAAAATAGAATAACGTCAAAGCAATTGATTTTTACCAAGATTTTCAAAGATTCACTATGTAGCATAGCACTGACTACTATAACTTGATATGTCTGTTTCGACTACATATTTCTTTCTTGAATACTTTGGATTGGTTTAACGCAACTTAAACTTTGACACTTAACCTTAATGAGACATCTGCAAGTTAGGTTTATTTAAATATATATCACTATGCTCAGTTGCTATGCTATACTAACCACCTATAATTGTATTGCATTCTGCTTAATGACAATACTTTATACTCTACAAATATTAAATTCTCTCTTTCAGCTAATGGATCTGTTTAAAACATGGCTATCATATTTCGGGATTTCATCTGTTAGTCAACTAAATGAACGATTGATCTAGTTTCTCATCAATCAACAAAACCACAAAACTCATCCAAAATCAAAGTTCAGCCCAATCTGTGGAACATGTAAACAGTTGATCAATTTCCTGAAGTTCAGGGTCAACTAAATGAACGATTGGTCTAGTTTCTCATCAATCAACAACAAAACCACAAAACCCATCCAAATTCAAAGTTCAGCCCAATCTGCGAAAAATGTAACCAGATAATCTAAACCTATATGAATCCCAAATAAAAAAATAGCCACCCATATTCATATTCTTATGATTTTCTAGTAATACAGCCACGTTCCGCTGCGGGGATAGTTGCATTTTTTATCAAACTTTTGTATAGCCTTTGTTAATCCATGTAACTCCGAATTTACGTATTTAAAGTTAAGGTTTTTTTTTACATCAAATTTTAAATCTTAGTGCTACAAAGAGAATGACAAACAAACTCTTTGAAAAAACTGCAAATATGATTGATATCTATTTTCCCCGAAGCAAAAGGCAAACTTACATTGATAACTATTCTATCGTTTAATTTCACAACTATTCAGTATAACTATTCTGTCTACAAACATACAATAGAACTGAAATTGGAATCTAGAAAAGAAGTCAGCACCATTCCTATCGATCGACATTAGTTCCCCAGTCCCACAATTTCCGGTTCATAGAGCTATATAGCAGGCAATTTCTACCTCTCCAGCAGAAATACAACTACCATTATAAGATCATTTTCAACCTCTCCAGCACATCTACCTTTTATGAACAAAAGATACAAATATTTTACCTGCTTATCAACCAAATCTACAAATAGATCAAGCGAATTCATGCTACAACTATAATATATAACCAATATTCCAGTAATTATAAGTACACAGTAAACACTTGGTGCACCATACCTGTTATGAAGTACAGGAATATATAGAACTACCGCAACCTGCAAACTGATGTTGGCTATATAGTTATAACTTCTTATTTGGTCAAAAATTCATGTTTGTTACTGTGTAATTTTGGAAATATCTTATGTTCTTCCTTCTCTCTACAATATCATGGTTTGTTTGTTGTATGGTAAAGCACCAGCAATACCTCCCCATATAAATTCTCTCAAAATTGCATAAACAACTTAGAAAATCAAACAAATATTCCACAATTGTGAGTATGAGCATATATAATGATAAAATGGCGTAAAAAGTAAAACAAATTAAGATTATGACAATCAAAGATAATTAAATAAGGACTTGGGATACATACATAGAATTGCATTGGATGGAGTAGTATTATCTTAGGACTTGGGATACATACATAGAATTGCATTGAATAAAGTAGTACTATCTTATATCTATACTATTATTAAGCGAAGAGAGGTTATCCAATTCTTGGACCTGAGGTAACCATACCAAATAAACTTGTGTCGAAATATAATCAAGCCTATGACTTTAGAGTCAAATGAAGGCCCTGTTATAGATTAGTTTAGCCACTGCAATAATTCAAGAAAGAAAAAATTCTTTTCTACAACCTCTTAAGACCCTTACCGGGATCTTGCAGTTTACTCAAATTTTGGACCCATCTTATCACTAAGATTTAAAATAATCAACCACAGATTTGAATAAGTCCACTCCTCTCCTAGAACCCCATAGACACTTGTATATCTGATTATTCAGGGGCTAAAATCAAAAGAAGAAGTTATATTCCTCAATCATGGTTCTCACATTACCTAAAACAAAGAGTCTCTTTCTATATTCTATTTTCATAATCTAAACAACCACCTTCCCCTAAGTCAATGACTTCAATGATGGAAGCTAAGACACATCCCTCTACCAACTATTTCTCAATGCTTCTCATCTCCATTTCAAAAAGTATCATATTGAGCTGTATTGCAGTACATATAAGCACAATATATTTATAACTCAAAACACAGTATATTTATACACACACAGAACTTTAGCTTCAGCACCCTTGAACATAGATAATTAGTATAAAAATTTGAAAGGAGCAAAGCAAAAAACACTTGGCAAACAAAGCATTTAATAAACACGAATCCACCTCCACAAACCTTTCAATAAGTGACAATCCCAGCTAACGTAAAGTACAAAGCACAACGGCTGATGAATTGTAATTACTAAAGTAACATGTAAATATGTATTTGTCATGATTTATAGTCAAACATGTGAGTTTAACTTCCTTCCTTGTTTAGGCCATGCTTTAAAAGAGAGCATAGTTAGAATCTCAATTTAAACTTTGGTTTTTAATCACCACCCCAAATTGAAGGTTCAAAATTTCAAGTTCTTATGTGTAAAACAACTACAATCTATCACCCAAAATCCTCGACACCAATATCTACTTTTTCTTTTGTGCAGGGTGTATATTTTCCTATAAGTAGAATCATTCAGACCAAAAAAAGAAGCACAAAGTCACTTGGGAGAATTCCTACTTCTCCCGGAAAAGAAATGCACACATATTCATACTACTAACATACTTTCAGATGAAGCAAAAAAATATCATCTTAACACTATTCAGGGCCTGAAAAATATAATTTTACTTTAACGAAGACTCAAACTTCTTATCAGATACCGGAATAAGATTTTAAATGTGTCCTATCTACAGAAGTAAGTACACCATTTGCACTATCCTGAGACTCTCGTTGAGGTTCCTACAGATGGCTTATAAAAGCTCAAATTCCAGCAAACCAGGTCGGCTTGAATACAATATCTATAAATAAATCCATACATGGCTAAGTACTTATCAATAGCAATAGAGAATATAAATGGGTACAATTTTGAAGCCTGAAAGATGCATAAAATGAATTATATGCATTGGCCTCTTGTTTTGGAAATGGAACCAGGAAAATAAAAAACCAACTTAGTAGTATTGAAAAAGAGAGTAAATTTTGAGTTCAAACAAAAGACAGAATGTAAAGGGAAAAGGGAAAAGTGAAATCGGATTCCAGACAATTGTCAAAGTTGGCTGTGGCCTTCTCTTGAAGCATTATACTCTGATTTAGCATTCATCTTCTCGTTGTTACATGCATGTCATATACTTCCCATTCAGGCTCTCATTTCTATCAAACTTCGTTCATACAAATTAAGGAGATCTAATCATATATGAAACCCATGGTGGCCCAACAATAGATTGAAAAAGAAGAACGGATCGATCATTGAAGTGGAAAAACTGTGAATAAAGTAACAGAGACATGAAATTCTGATAAGCCTAGTAGAGCATAGAGTCTTGAAAGAAAAACTACATTGACGCTCCTGCAATGCAGGTGTAACTTGTAACAGGCATTTGGGAATTTCAAAAGCTGTAACTAAAGTATTTGGAATTAACAGTGAATCAAGCTCTGAGACTAACCCAAAATTTCAGTCGCCAAAAACTGCAAACAACCTCGATCAACTGTTATCCTTCCACAAAACCAAACCTGAGGAAACAAACTCATTACAAAGAGATAGATTTGAGAACCCAGTTTCCAAAGTGACAAAAGAGAATAGCGACAAAACTGAACAGTGTTGCAATGGGAGAGAACGGCGAAAGAAAAAATGGTTCTGGATTACACATACAGTATATTGCTATTTACGGATCAAGTTCACAAACACACACCTCTAGTCCCCCGAGTACTCCGTACACTGTGTTTGCCTGCAACCAAAATGAAAACACAAATTAACATCACAGCTGTACAAATTTCTATTGTATATTTCTAAACAACAAACTCAGATTAAATAACCACAATTCTACAGGGAAAAAACAGAAGGAAAGTTGTTATCTTCATTCCCATTGTTTGTTAATTCTACAAAAAGCTTAAAGCATTGATAGAAAACCCCTTTAAACTTCAAACCAACAACACTACCATACACATCTGCCTCGTACTCTCTTGCTGGACACTAAAAATTTCAATAACCAAACCACCTATACACCTTATTTCCAACGTAACAATAACAGAGTTTTCATCTTTATGCACACATTGTTTCTCCATTCTGCAAAAAGCTTATAATTGATTCTTTACTCTCCAAATCATTCCTAACTTTGACAATGCCCAATAGAAACTATATTACGACATGAGATCAAACTGTTTGATTTGTATGATCAGATATTTCGTGTAGATTTAATGCTGCAAAGGGTGTTCACAATTTCTCTTGGGAGGGAGCCTATCCCTAGATTTCTGAAGCCAAAACAGACCCAAGTCAACCGACAACACAATTCTACGTACCCAAAGAGAAAGTAGGACCAAGTAGCTATACATCACGTAATCAGAACAACTTTCAAGTGCATCAAAATTAGCCCAAGGAGTTTTCACATACTTTCTGCCATATTTCCAGTCCCAAATAATTCCTCACAACCAAGTTTTTTTTCGCCAAACACATGAGAAATCTACCACTACCTGAGAATGTAACATAGTTAATTTCAAAACTTAGAATTGAAAAAAAGTAAGTAACCCATATCTGTCATTCAATCTCTAGCAAATACAGCCTTATTCAATCTTATAATTAAAATCAAAGTATCTACCCATGATATAATCGAAGGATGCATACAGTGCTGCACGAAGGAAAAAAAAACCATTTAAATCCTTACAAAAGATGAAAAGTAACCATTCACAGCCACACTTTCATATTATTATACTTTCAGAGGCATAACTCATAGTGTATGATTATGCCATCGCTCTCACATACCAAATGGTTATAAACAACCAGCTGAGCAAATTATCTAAGATTAGTAAAATACATCCCAATAGGCATACCTAAAAAAACATAAGTTCCATGGATAAGATCAAATCAGAAGGGAATACATACAAATAGAATCCTAAATTCTAAGTCACCCTCACCCACACCCACCTATCATAAAGATGAGAAAGCAAAATGAAAACTGACACCCAAATCATCAAAAACAAAATCCCAAGTACATAACCTTATTCCATTTAAATTTGATCAAACAAATTAAAAATTCAACCAAAAAAAAGTAACTCACTGTCAAATTCCCCGGAGATCGAATAAAGTTTACTGTTGGGTTGTATGTCCAAGGGCTTTTAGCTATTGAGAAACTAAATGAAGATCGAAGAACACAAAAAGATGAGATGAGATCGAATCAGATCGGAGACCGAGATTGGAGAGGAGAGATGAGAGCAGACTGTGAGAGATGAAGATCAAGACCAATATGCGTGTGTGCAAAAGTTTTGTTTTTGGGTATTGCTTGGATCGGTGTTTATGTGGGAAGATAGATAACAGTGGACAAAAATGCCCCATTTGAACAGTTCCCTTAGGAAAATAAACAAAAGGAGCCGGAGATTGTGATATAATAGAAGCACGTGATTGCCAACAATGGAAAATAAACACAACTGAAATACTCCAGGGAATTTCAGAACTGAAATGAGTTAGTACTCATTTTCCAATTCATTTTACTTGGCTAGACCATCTCACCCTATTAGAGAATTCCAAAATATAGAGCTTTACCAACTGACCTGGAAATAGATCCCAAGCCTCAAAACTCAACTTCCCCAACACCAAATTCTTCACCACCGCCACAAAACTATATAAAAAAATGGTCTAATAGAACTGAAATGAGTTAGTACTCATTTGCCAATTCATTTTACTTGGCTAGACCATCTCACCCTATTAGAGAATTCCAAAATATAGAGCTTTACCAACTGACCTGGAAATAGATCCCAAGCTTCAAAACTCAACTTCCCCAACACCAAATTCTTCACCACCGCCACAAAACTGTATAAAAAAAATGGATCTATTAGCAAACTCAGATAGCAGTATAACTTATAAACCGAATGGAAAGAACTGATCAAAATCGACCATTTTAAATTCTTCAAACCAAGAACAAAACCACATCATATGACTCTCTTTTCTCTATTTGTTTCTCTTTTGTGGAGGTTCACATATGCAACTGTTAGTTCATACCAATCCGCATTGTTGTTATTCTCATGCATCCCTAAATAAACCTCAGATACCAATGATTTTGACAAAACCTAACTGAATTTGTTCCCATTCTGATTTGTTCACAATCTAAAAACTACCAGCTCATAAAAGTCATCTTATTTTCTCCACAATACATAGAAACACAGCTTTCAAACCAAAAATTCAGAACCCAATTCAAATCAATACAACTCAGATAGCAACATAACCTCATAGGCGAAATTAGTATACATAATCAGCTAATCAAACTTTGGCGCTATTTAACTAAAATAAAAACGAAAATTGCAACAAATTCTGAAATTGATAGAAGCCCAATTAGAAAATTGACCTACTAAGTAAGCCGGCAATGAATCAATATGACAGTTCTGATTATTGAATTCATATAACCTGCATAAACCCAGAAATATGAACTGTTTTGCTTTGTTATGATGTTAGAGATGCAATAATTTGATTGCTGTTTTATAAGTATCTTTTGTATTGGTATTAATTATCCATATGTATAATTGCGCAAGATAATGGGTTTGGAAAAGAGAGTATGTCCCCAGATTCAACTTCTCAGTAATCAAATTTGACAGAATATAGTATACATATAAACAGTAAATTATCGAAAAATCTAGACATGCTCCGATACATACACAATCTGTTGAAAAGAAAGAATGAATATGTTAAAATCAAAAATCAAAATTCCAAGAATCAAAAGTTTCAAGCTGAACCAAGAAAGCAAAATTCCAATTCTTGCACAAACCAATTTCCAAACCAACTTTACAAACAAACAACAATGCTTTAGTAACAAAATAAAGAAACTTACTTTTGCCTCAGCTAAAACCATGACCAATTCTTCAGGCTTATCCATCCTGATACTCTTCTCGACTATATCTGCAGTTTAAAACCCATAATCAAAATCAACATAACTCTAACTCTCCTATAAAAACTAACAATTCGTAGCTTCAGATTATACATTGATTTTTGAAAACAACTGTTCCACCAATAGCTCAATTTGAATAAATCTAGGAATTCTATCACTTGAAGGATGAAACTTTAACTTATCGGACACCGAACCCCATCCTCCAATAAAGCAATCGTTAAAACATAAAGCACAGATTTGGAGCATGTTTGAATGATATGTAAGGTCTCCTTGCATCACTCATTACGTTAAAAAATCTAAATCCCGTTAAAATATGCAGCTTATCTATTACAAACAATGCACGATCTTACTTGATCAATATGCCTATCAACAAAGTAGACGTGAATGAATCAAACATGGGCCACATCAAATCTGCTTCCTATATGTATTTGAGAGCACCAGTAGCTCAAAAGTTATCAAAGGCCTGCGTTTAGGCATGAATGTGCATGGTAATTTTGACACCCCTATGAACATAATTGATGAATTATATAATGGAGCATTCAATCTGTATCACTTTTGATTAGTCTGGGAACAAAATTGATTACTTGGAGCATTAAAAACCTAAGACTACTCTAAAAAGTCGAATGCACACAAATGGAGCAGATCAATATGAGACCAAAAAAGAACATGGGAAACAACTTTTAGAACAAATTAAGATTGATTGGAGAATAAATCAAGCAGCACGGAGAAAAGATAGAGATAAACCCAGATCCAAAATTCTTCACAATTTCATGCGTCTTAACTAAGAAGAAGTGATCAATTAAAAACGAAACTCACCGATGACAGGATGTAGATAGGTGATCAAAGGGCAAGAAAGGACACGATCGACGACGGAGAGGGAAGATAAGAGTAGACAGCGAGAGAGAAAGAGAGGAGAATGGGGAGGCTACGATGAGAGGGAGAAAGAGGAGGAGAGAAGCAATGATCGATTGCTCAACTTTCATGAATAGCAACCGACGACGTGGTCAATCCCTTGCTCCTCAATCCGGCATAAACAACCCATAAACAGGGATTAGCGAGGTGGCCGAATTCAGAGGCTGCAAACCCACACCGTAGCTTTGGATTGGCACGTGAGTTGGGCGTGAGTTGGTTTACTGTTCAAATGAATAGTACTATTCATAAGCACAGTGGACCAACTCTGTTATATAGGGAATATATATATATAGAGGGATTTTCAGGTGCGGACGTCCGCACCGTACGGATTCCGGCATTTTCCGGCCACTTCCCGGCCGAATTTGGGTAAACTTCCTTCTAGACATATGTACATACACCTGTGTAGATCATTTGTCTAGAAGAAACTTTTGGCTAATTCGATCTCTAAGGCCCTCAAAATCGCGTTTCAAAAAAACTGTACATAAACCGGTCCGATTTATGTCCAGTTTTTTTGAAACGCGATTTTGAGGGCCTTAGAGATCGAATTAGCCAAAAGTTTCTTCTAGACAAATGATCTACACAGATGTATGTACATATGTCTAGAAGGAAGTTTACCCAAATTCGGCCGGGAAGTGGCCGGAAAAGGCAAATCCGTACCATGAACAGTAGGTGCGGACGTCCGCACCTGATCCGGACCGTATATATATATATATATATATGTTTTCATTCATATATATGAGACTAGCGCTTTGAGTTTTAGGATGCCAGATATATATTAAGAGCACTCATATATTAACCTGCTCCTTTAATTTGTCGGTTTGTCCTACCTAGACTGTCAACCATAAACCCCAATAGCAGTCGGTGTTTCTGCAACAAGGGATGATATCATATTTGTGGGTCATATTCTACGTACTACTTCGAGTAAGATAATCATATCGCTGGCAGCCTGACCATGACATATATATATTAGAATGCCAAAAGATATTAAGGGATCGGATTCAAGGCCGACATGTTTAATTAGGATACAAAGTTTGCGCAGGTTTTTCTTTGGATGAAGAGATGCTTGTAATTTATAGGCTGTACGTACAATCAAATTTATTAACGGTTTAATTTTGCCAAGCATGGCACAAATGCTCATTTAGGTAAAATTTGAGAAATCAGACAAGCAAGATGTGATGTCACTGTTGTGATTCATGTGTCTTGTGTGATAGTAGATGAAATTATTCACCCACATGAAAATTTGATTGTGGATCACCTATTCAACTCATATTATGTCTTCAGACCTGATACAAAATAATTGAGCAACGAATACTTGTTGAGTCGTTGTACACTAAAAATGGGGAGCAATTTCGCTTACCCCGGCCCCTAATGAGAGAGTTATATTCACCTTTTCTCTTGTAAACAGGTCACATGTTGAATCATATATATATATACACATATCTTGCAGGCATGATCCTGATGAAGCCTTGAAAATTACCTACTGCTTTGGCTTTAAATTGGTTCATTTCCTATTAAGATTCTTTGGCGTTATCACATGAAAATTGAGGTTCCATAATTGTACTTAAACCCGACATTCGAAAATGAGCGTATGGAATTAAGAAATATTAGGGGTAGGCATGAATCTCGCAAATCTTGAATCCGACTCGATCTGATACTGCTCGAGACGGGACTGGAAGGGATGAAAATTAAAATTTTCACTATTTTAATTCGTCCCGACCCGTCCTATTTTTTAGGAACGGGATCGGCTCTTGATTTTAAAATCTCGATAGACCCATCGCGTCCCGCACAATATATTTTGTCTATTTTATCATTTGTTTTATTAAAAATTAACATATTAAATTATCAAACAATTAACAATTAATATCCAACCCAAATAATAAAATTACCCTAATATGAACTAAATATATCAATTAAACATGAAATTAATAAGTACTTGTAGTTTGACTACTTTTAATTAAACATCAAGTAAAATGATATTACATTGTGTAATTGTATGCTTCTAGCTAGGTCCTATCAAATTATGTTTATCTTATATTCAACCCAAAATTTGGTTCATCTCATCTCATCTCATTCTGATTTTTGATGTTAAATACTTTATTAAATGTTCATTTAAAATTAAACCCAAAATTTGACCCGTCCTGTTTGAGTTTCGGGACGATTGGGAAGAACTTTTAAAATGTTCAGTTCCGTTTCATCCCATCCCGTTCGGAATAGAGATAAAAACGACCAAATATTGACTCGACTCATCCCAAATATTGACCTGATTCGTCCCGTATCCATTCCTAAGAAATATAAGCTGAGACATCAAGACTCTCACTTCGACTGTTGACGAAAGAATGACAAAAGAATTCAGTTCGTCGTTGAAGTGGTTACAATAAGGCGACGAAGTGTATTACATTCATTGTCTATCGTTTCCTTGGAGATGACAAACATTTTCTTTTGTCTTATGCCTTGTCTCTTAGGCGACGAAAAAATACAATGTTCGTCGTTTGAAATGTCTCACTTAGAAGACGAACTGTTTACTTTCGTCGTGTTATTGTATTAGTACTTGAAAAAAAATATATAATTGCATAATTAACAATACTAAAAAATAAATTTAAAATATTTAATTTGTACATAAGTTTCAAAATATAAACTACGGAACTAAATAGAAGCCGCATCGGGAGTTGCGATCCCGCCAATTCTCCCGCTAGTTGAATCGAGGTCATCGTGTCCCGGACCCTGAGGTGTGACAATTGGATGACAAGTTTGAGGAGGAATCTCGCCCAAACTCGTGAGAAACTCGTGCGTTCCATTGATCGTCATCCTTAGCGCTACAGTTTCCTCTTGGGCCACTCGAGCCTTCTCCTTGGTCGCTTGGATCCGCTCAACCATCGCACTTGACCGCAAATCGATGACGTGGAAAACTGGCTCAAATCTCACACGCCTGCCCGTGCAAAACCACGAATCTCCTTCCTTGGTCGGCGACTGAGTATTTGATCATGAGTCTGGATTTGAGTCTCGACTGGTCGAGGAGGCAGCTCATCAAGCATCATCTCCGGATTCTCTGCAAGTTTGCGACTAGTTTGCTCTTGGGCAAATTGTTTCATCTTCTCCTGCATTAAAATAATATATTAATGTTAATTTCTACCAAAAATTAATGATTTCGGACCCGTCCGATAATGCAACGCTTTCTTATCACGGTTACGGTTGTTGGCCTCCGACTGTTTCTATTTCAGAACAAAAGAAATTAAATAATAATAAATTTTCTTAAAACTAGTAATTGATTCCTTCAAAATAACTATTACCTTAAACTTATCGGACTCGAAGTGTGTCACAAACCAATCCCACTGTTCAGGCCTTTCCTTCAACTTAGTTGGGACTATCCCAAAGCTGTACTCGATGTAGAACTTATGTAGATCGGGCTTCCACGGCTTGTAAATCTTATTTGCTTCATCCTTTATGAAGTTATGAAGCTCCCTATTTTCACCATTCTTATATGCATTCTACGAAAAAAAAGAATAAAAAAAGAATTTATTAATTCTTAGCGAGCTTTCATGTAATAAAAATAATTTAGAAATTAAATTAAATAAACCGAAACTCGTACCGAGAGTTCGTGGTATAATGGGAACCTATCATTCAGCTCCAAATCTCTCCAAGTCGCCACCTTCAAAGGTATCTTGTTCCGGATGATAGACCCCAAGGCTTTTCGTAAATAAATTGTTCATATAAGAAGTTGATGAGCCTCTAAGCCGGTGTTGAGGTGTCCTTTCTAACTTTGTGTCATGCGCTAATGTACATTGATTCATTGGTAGATGGCGAAGGATGCGACGATCCATGTTCCGATGGATAATTCACTGGCACAACAGGCGAGGATGTGACTGACGCTACTGTCGTGGTTGTTGTCACTTCAGAGGGAGCGTGAAGAGGAATCCTCGCCATTTGAGAAGGCGTAATGATGAACTTTGACATGGAAACCCTATGCAAACGCTGCATCACTATGGCATATTCCTCCTCCATCTATATTGCGGTCTTCTTCTTCTTCCTGCCAGGCAGCTTTTTCGTTAGAACCAAAAACAAAAAAACATCAACATCATCTTTCATAGAACAACATCAATAAAAAACATCAATCACTCATCATTGTCCAAAATTCACTCTATCACTAAATCTATACAAAATCCTACTAACTATTGAACATCTATCGATCAAAGAATATACCTCGATATACTTCCAATCATAAAAAAATATCAATAAACAACATCAATCACTCATCAAGTGCATATGCTACTTACTGTCCAAAAGTTACTCAATCGATAAAGACAATGCTCATGAACTCAACAATTCGATTAGTTATTAATAAATCCTAACTAAACTATCTAGCATTTTCCTTTTACAAACTACTCTATCCCCAATATCAATCTATCTTAATCTGATTGTGTTAACAGAAATCCAATGTCAAAACCTTAATTTCCAACCCTAATTTACAAACAAAATCTACAGAGAGGAGGCAGTGGGAGGAAGCTGGAAAGTAGGCGGCGGCGACGTCTGGGAGAGGAGAGAAGGTAGCGTCGGTTCATGGAGGCGGCACCATAGACTCGGCTTGGAAGAGAGGAGGCGGCGGGGAGAGGAGAGGCAAGGAGGAAGCGGCGAGAGGAGTCGTCGTCAGGTTTGAGGAGGTGGCGGCGTAGAGGAGAGGCAGAGAAGAGAAGAGGCCTCGAGGAGGTTTAGGGATCGATTGAATTGAATAGAGGAATCAATCCTTTTAAAGCCACTTAGATGATGAATGTTTTCGTCGTCTCAGCCACTATATTTTCTCGTCTAGTATTTTGAATTTCCCCAAAATTTTGGGTGGAAATATTTCGACCAATTTTTTTGACTTAAACGACGAAAAGTTAAAGTTTCATCAGTAAAGAAGATACTTAGATGACGAAACTCTTAGTTTCGTCGCCTAAGAATAAAATTAATTGTTGTATTTTCACAGAAATCTAAAAATTTATATTCAGTTATGTGCTTAAGAATCATCATAAATCAATCGTTAGATATAGCCATTACATTTATACGATGTTATAAAAAAATATCACCACATCGAGTTAATTTAGTGATTGTCGACAAATAGTCAAATGAAAGAAACGATCGAAAAATATAATTCGTAAATCCGTTTTTGAAGTTACGAGCATTTCCACATATGTAGAAACTAAATATAACACCTAGATAGAAATTAGTTGAAATTTGACATGAAAAGTTGATGAAATACAAAGTACTTGTTAAATTCGAATTTGTATACCTTAAGTGTTCGTATGTCTACATTCATGGCACATCAATATTAACAAAATTGAATTTGCATAAAATAACCATTAACTATATTCATCCCGACATAATATGTAAGTAAACAAAATTTTGATTCATAAGAAGTTCGTTAAGTATTTGATCAGCGTAGCCAACTATAAAACTGAAATTTCAACGAAACAGAAATGTTCATAAATGAATTTTCGTAACTCCATTTTTTGAACCATCGACACTCACAATCTTGGTATTGGTTACTATCTGCCCTCGACAAATAATATTTGCATTCTTACATGTCACACGTGCTCATCATCATAGTCGTCTAATATTGTAAAACTCATCTTAGACGACAAAATTGCTTATATTCTAAGAAGTTCTTAGACGACAAAAATTCTAAACTTTGTCCACCAAATGTGATTAGGGTTTAGGGTTTTTCCTTAGACAACAAAATAATAATATATTCGTCGTCTAAGTTGTACTTAGCCGAGGAATATGTCATCATTTCATCATCTAAGTTGTCATTTAGGAAGATAAGACCATCTATGTTTATTCTTAAATCATTTCTGTTATTTATTACAAACAATATTACCAGTTCAATCTTAACACTCGATCATAACTGGGGATGGCAAAATAACCCGAACTCGCGGGTATCCTCCCAACCCGAATCTGATTTTTAAGGTAAATAACGGGTATCGAGTATTTACCGACCCGAACCCGACCCACCTATTTTTTAAAGTGAAATTTTTTTATATTTTATAATTTATATCTAAGTTTTTTAAATAAATTTTACATAGAATAGTATATATATAATCCTATTATATATATTTATTTTATTTATTTTTTATTCAGGTAAACGGGTCGGGTTCAGGTATAATATATCCGATGGGTTCGGGTCAGGTGAAAATCTGAACTAAATTTTTTTGAGTTCGGTTACCAAAACTCGAGCCCGACCCGATCCGTTTCCATCCCTAATCATAATTAAGACCATTCAATTATAAACGTACTGTTATTAAAACAATATTAATCATCAACCACAACCATGATACTCTGCATTGTCTAAACCATGCTCCTCATCATCGAGCTCATCTTCCTCATAATCCTTGTATTCATCATCATTCTCGGGCTCCTCATCAGAGGCATTGATATTTGCTACATGTACGATCTGAATTGGAGAAAGATTCGTGTGATCTTAAGGACTAGGTAAGTCCTCCTTCAAGCAAATAAATTGATCTAAGTCGGGGATGACATTAATATTAGGTTCTTGATATGCATCCACATCATTCGCTCCAATGTCACTCTCGGTAGTGTTAGGCATCCCTTCAAGTGTTGTGTTACTCCATATATTTTGGTGAGAGATATGGTAACTACTTTCCAACCTTCACCCTCCTTCGGATCATCTAGATAAAAAAACACCTGCCTGACCAAGGTGGCAAGAGAGAATGGCTCATCTTCATATCAGTTTGTGTTTGTTTTGACTAATAAAAAGCCAAAATCTTCCTCGTACGCTTGAACCATTTTACACTTGAAAAACACAACATACATTCTATTCCCATAGAATAGCCCAACAACTTTATCAAGCCCCCGTAATATACATCAAGCTTTTGGCCTACCACCATTCCACTATTTTGGGTTCTTTTGCCTTCATCTCGATGCAATGTGAGAAACTTAACCCTGTTGACAGTACAACTATTATAAATATTGTGTGCCACTGGCCACCAACCATGTGCAACCCATGTGACCACCACCTACAAAATTTTGAACAAGTACAATATGAGTGTTAATTTCTACCGAAAATTTGACACAGTTTCCTCTGAAACTAAAAGAAACCAAAAACCTGCACTAAGGCTGAAAAACACTTTGAATAAGCAAATTCCAAAATTACAAACTGTGGGCACCTTTCGCCATCTGGATTTCTCATTTTCAAAACAATGAATTATTAAATTAATAACTAATTAACATACCCATTTCTTGAACTAATCAGGGAACTTCTTCTTATGTTGATTATCGACCCAATTAGAACTCGTTCGGATTGGCTTTCTGAATTTTATCCATATAAAACTTAAAGAACTCATCGACTTGATCACAGTCCAGCAATAATACCCAATGAGCCTTAATGAGTTCATCTTCACTTAAGCTTTCATTTAATTCTGCTCCAGATGGTCGTACAACATTTGTGACGATTGAAAGATTGTAGCGATCAAGTATATTGGAGGCGATGGAAGGGACTGGAGGTTTGAGGTACATGTCATAGTTAGTTACACACTCATGTGCAAGGTATGTTTTTTCTATAGAGCAATACGGAGTAGAATATTTTTTGACAAATCATTTATAATGTCCAAGTTGTCTGCAAAATTATCAAAGTGATATGTAAGACAAGAATAGATATAAATGATGAAAAATATGGTTAAAAATATTTACTTTACATGAAATATTTTACCTTTCCAGAGGATACATCTACGTATAGTGTACTAGATCAGTAAGCAATACTTATTCAGGAAGGTGGATCATGAGGTGAGTCATGACGTCAAAAAAAGTAGGGAAAAAAATTCTCTCTAACTTGTAAAGAATGTAGACAATTTCTTCTTTCAATTCAACCACATCTGACTTCTATAACTCTCTAGCGCATAACTTTTGCTACCATTGGCACAATGCTACTATTGGGTCGACGAGGTCATGAGGCAAATATGCTCGAATAATCATTGGAATTAGACGTTGCAGTATAACATGACAATCATGAGTCTTTAGACTATTGAACTTGTGTTCGCTAACTTTTACACATGAAACTATATTCCTTGCATAATCAAATAGATACCGAACACCTTTAAACCAGTTGAATACTTGTCCCCTCAATGTCTTTTTCATTGTGTAAGGTACATCTGGCATCTTGTCCCCGTTTGTTAACCACAAGTGTCGGTGTAAACGCATAATTTCCAAATTTTTACGTGCTTTGGCGGTATCCTTAGGCTTAAACTTAATACCAAGAATTGTCCCAACAATATTGTCGCACACATTATTTGTTATGTGCATAACATCTAGTTTGTTCTTGATTTTCAATTTTGACCAGTAAGGGAGTTCGAAGAAAATACTATGGAGAGTCCAATATCTAAGATGTTCGGGAGTGTATAGATTGTAGGTTATCATAGATTCATCATTGCTCACAACACCAAAATATAAGCCAGACAACCTCTCAAGAATCTCATCACCAGACAATTGTCGGGGTTTCAATGATTCTCTACTGTCCTGTCAAAGTTATCCTTATCCATTCGCCATTTGTGATCCTCAGAAAGCTATCTACAGTGTCCCATGAAACACACCACCCCCCCGTGCCAAAGAGAGTTGACATCGTCTAAACATACAGGACAAGCCTTGTACCATTTATTTGTGGTAGATGCCAATATTCCATAAGCATGAAAATTGCTGATGGTCCACATCACTGCTACTTTCATCATGACCATTGTTCCAGTGAACCTGTCATAAGTTGGGACCCCATTTTCCTACAATTGTTTCAGCTCGTTGATAAAAAGTCTCAGGTACATATCTAAACACTTTCTAGAAGACTTTGGACCTGGAATTTGCAGAGTAAGGAAATTAAACTCCTTGTTCATACATATCCAGGGAGATAGGTTGTATATCATGAGGATAACTGGCCAAGTGCTGACTCGAGTGCTATTTTTACCCTAAGGATTGAACTCATGTGTAGAAAGTACGAGTCTAACATTATGAATCTCTACTGCAAAGTCTGAAAATCCTCTGTCAAAATATATAAAAGCCTCCCCACCTACCACTTGTCTAAGCATATCATCATCTGTTCTATGTTCTGCGCACCATTTCATTGTCTCAGCATGTATAGAGACATGTACAAACACTATAGTCTAGGAATCAACAAAAAATAGCAAAGCACTTTAACCGAAGACTGCTTCCTTTTCTTATTCTTCCATCTGCATGTGTTGCATGTAGGATAGTAGTTAACTACTATTCTGCATGCTCTTTATAAAATATGACACAATCATTTTTGCATGCGTGAATTTTCTTATAAGAAAGACCAAGTTTGGCCAAGATCTTTCTTACCTTATAATGGTTATCAAGAAGATTGTGACGAGGAGAAAGCAGCGTACATATATATTCCTAGACTTGGTCAAAAGAACCATTCGACATTTTTTTTCTTTCACTTTTATCTTTATTTCCTCCATTATGACATGCAAGACATTCTCTGAATATCCGGAGTACATCGAGCTCTAGGATTGAAGTAACATCTTGTTCCACTTATCCATCTCAGTAGTGTCAGCGGTAAAGGGTGGAAGGATTGTGTCATCATAAAGAATATCATAACCTCACTCTTCGTGTTGGTGTCTATGAGAACTAAATGCCGGAAAAACATCATGTACCAATTCCATGGTGGGAATCCAAGAAGGGGTGGCAGTATCACTAGATGAGACACCCTGGTAACTGTACTCTGAGCTGAAGTCTGGTACTTTACCAAGCTCAATCCACTTAGTGTAATTATACATAATATTATATTTGCACAAGTGTTGACCCATATCATTAATCTTCATAAACTCATTATTATAACATCTTCTGCACGGACACTAGAAATGCTTCTTTTCTTGATAGTGTTCCCTCATAAACGACACAAACTCGTTGATTCCGTTCAGATACCTAGCATCACAGCTATCATCCAACTGCATCTAGCTCTTGTCCATATTCTACGTAAGCGAAATAATTATTAACAACCTAGCTAGCTAGCTAATTTTAAGAATTATTAGAAAATTCTACATAATTTTCGGACAATTCACACTACAAGAAAAACGCACCTAGACCGCGGACTATTTCTGTTGTCTAGGTGAGCATTTCCGTCGTCTAAGTACTTAGACGGAATCTCCGTGGTCTAGGTTACGTCCTCTAAGTACCGTCGTCCATGTACTTGGACGACGGAAATAGACTTTTACGTGGTCCAAGTGGGACTTAGACCGCGACAATTCCCACGGTCTAAGTGGTCACTTGGAACACGGAAACAGATTTTTCAGTCGTCCAAGTGTAACTTAGACCGCGGAATTAGTCCGTGGTCTAAGTCCCACTTGGACCACGGAAAAGTCTATGTCCGTGGCCCAAGTGACCACTTAGACATCGGACTTTTTACGCGGTCTGAGTGAGCACTTAGACCACGCAAAAATTCCGCGGTCTAAGTGTTCACTTAGAATATAGAGAGAATACTATGCGTGGTCTAAGTGACGACTTAGACCACGGATATCTTGTCAATTTTCATGGTCTAAGTAAACACTTAAACCACGCATATGACTACCTCCGTAGTCTAAGTGATTATTTAATTATTTAATTAAAATTTTAATTTAAAGTAAAATATTAATAATTTATTTAAGACACTAAATTCTCGTTTAAATAATTAAATATTTATAAATTAATTAAAATACTAAATTGTCATTTAAATAATTAAAATTTGTGCATACATGAAATTAAATCGTTCGGAATCGAAAATACGATATGATAAAATACATAGTTAGAATACAAACTACTAAAATACAGGAGGAGTAGACGCGCCGCCGAGTCCCCCTCCTCCAGCCGTGTCGTCGTCGTCGAGGTATGGGTTCGGAGGAGGTTGACACTGTTGTCGAGCCTGATTTTGCATGAGGGCGATGAGCTGGGCTATCTGCGCTTTTTGCTCATCAAGCCTCTGACGCATATATTGCGTTTCCTCCCGTGCGAGTCGAGCCTCTTGAATGGCTGCTTGGACGGCCGCAACCTGAGCACATTTCCTCGTCGAACATCCCGTAGATGAGTCGGAGGACAAATCTCGCTGGACCTTGCATCCCATCCCCTAACCTCTTTGACATCTCGACGACCGTATACCTCATCGGCGATTGCAATTTGGCTCTCCATCGATAGAGGAGGCAGGTCTTCTAGCGGCAAATCCGGGTGTGCAAGCTGCGTGTTGGCCAATTCCTCCTGCGCCCGTTCTACCAACCTCGCCTGAAAATAATAATAAAAATTAAATAATTATGAATTTGTACGATAATTTACTAAATAATAATTACGCTAATTAAAAAGAAATATATACAGCACTTTTGCCGTATTGACTCGCTTTATTATCAAGACCAGGCGTCACGTAAGCGTTGACGCTAGCATCCAGATAAGGGTGTTTGGAGCCCTTATCTCTGTGCTCCTTGGCTATTTGGATCATCTGCTTGGAGCCGGAGGTATGATATTTGTCATTCTTCCCCTGGTTGGTCTTGTTGATGTTGGAGAATTTCTGTTGGACAACATAAATCATTAAAAAATTAATAAATAACTAAAATAAAAATAATTCAATTTCCTTATTTTAAATAAAAAATAATCACCTTATATTCTTCTCCTTGAAAGTGGGTAACCAACCACTTCCATTCATCTTCCCTATCCCCATGCAGCTCTACGGGGGTAGGCACGAGGCCGATATCTTCATAATACGTATGAAGTTTGTACTTCCAATCAAGGTAGATGGCGTTGACGGTTTGGTTAATGTGCCTAAGCATCTCCGGTGTGGGATCCACCTCATATTGTTCATATAAGAAATGAATAAAAAATTATAATCGTATATATTATGAAATTATGATTTTTATTGGTTATTAAAAAATAAATTTAAAATTGTACGTATTACGTACCAAGAGTTCTTTAAACACTTTCACTTTCTCTTCATATGGCAACTCCTTCCAAGTAGGGGCAATAATACGAACCTTGTTGCGAAGGATTGACCCAATGCTGTGTGAGTAGAGACTAGCTACCTGAGATGTGAGAGGGCCATCGGTGAAATCGTCGTACGACAACTGGATCTTTTGGCCGGTCGCCTTCAACAATTTCTTGGATTTTCTGCCTTTTACGAGACCGCGAGACCTTTTGGGTTAAGGGTCTGTCGAGGCCCTCCTAAGCTTGCACCACGTGCTGTAGAGGATAGACTCAGAGGAGGCCGACGACGCCTGAGCACTTTTTGCTATGGACATCGGACTGGAATAGGCTTCATCATCACTGGTGGGGATAGCTGGGGCAACCAAAATTTTCCCAGTCGGCGCTGTCGAAGGACCAGCTGAAGGGTCTGGAGGAGGCGCGACGTTGTCCCAACCGACTTGCTCTACCAAGCGTCGTAGTAGAGCATCTTTGGCCTCCCTTTGGGCCTTTTTCTTTCCCCACGGGGTCATTTTAACCTAGGAGTTCTTATAATATTATTACCATAAAAATTATTTATAAAAATTAACGATAATTATTTACAAGTATTGAGTGCGCCTAAGATTTAAAGAGAGTACACTAGCTTGGTCTTTAGGTTGTTCAATGGACGTGCGACCCACGCGATAAAGTATAAACTTTCAATCAATCAGCCCTGGTTCAATCGAAAAACATGGCCAGTTAGGGATAGAGATAACGTGAGAGGCAGGATTAATTTCGACAGAAGACCCCGAGGCTAATCAAATCAATAGTATATACTCTATTGGTGTTAGTCTTTCTTAGATCGAAAACCTGTCACCAATTATAACCCCTTTCTAAACACCATATCCGACATTCAGCCAATATTTCAAAAATTTACACTCCCTCAAGTCCTTTGCAAACTTTGTCCTCAACCTCATGTTCATAACTTCACTTAAGTTATGGTGTGAGGTGATGAAGTCCACACATCACGAGGGATTAATGAGTAAGCTAGGAAATGAGGCGCCATCTATTCCAAAGAGTGCAACTTAATAAACCAAACTTATGTACTAAATTTAAATCAAAGACTACCATGTTACTACAAAATTTTCATAACTACCAATTTATTATTTTTAATAATTCAATAATTTACCATATTTACTACAAATTTACAATATTACAACAATAATTACTAATTATAATTACATGCAATAATAACTACCAATTATAATATTAATTACAACAATACATAATTACAATAATTAATTATTAATTACCATGCATTTACAATAATAATTATCATGCATTTACTAACTAATATTAATTATTATTACCAATTATTACTAATTTATTATTTTTACTAATTAATTTATTAATTTACTAATTTACTAATTTAATAATTAAATTATAATTATGTTAAAAAATTTAAAAATTACCGAAAAAAGGAGTCGCGAGAGAGCGGAGTCACCGGAGGGAGGGAGTCGTCAGAAAATTGTCAGAATTTCGCCGGAGGGAGGGAGGCCGGATTTTTGAGAGAGAGTGAGAGAGAGAGAGAGGAGAGGAATGATTTGAGAATGGGATGAGGAAAAGGCTCGGCCAAGCCTTTTTATATACAGTTTCACTTAGACGACGGAGGTGTTTTCTCTGTTGTCTAAGTGCACTTGGACGACGGAAACACCCGTTTCCGTCGTCTAAGTGAAACGTTTTAATTTTTGGAACCGGCGCCCAATTAATTTGGCGGGTGGGAGTTAACCGCCTTAATTTTGAGGAGCGGTTCAAATTTCACTTAGATGACGGCGACATCTCCATCGTCTAAGTGAAATTTGAACCGTTCCTTAAAAATTTGGCGGTGGAAATTGAACCGCCATAATTCTTCAACCTAGATGACGGAGATGGACATTTTCGTCGTCCAAGTAGTCACTTGGACCATGGAGACGGTCTGTTTCCTTCATCCAAGTGACCACCTGGACGATGGAGATAGTCAATCTCTGTGGTCCAGGTGAAATTTACATAAAATTAATTTTTAAAAATAATTCGCAAGGAAGTTTCTGATTTGTCATTCGAATGAAATAGTCGTAAAATAATAATTAAAGAATCGTATATATAAAAAAATTAATTTAAGACGACGAATAATCTTACGTTTTTAAACTTGTTAAGTATCTACTAATCTTTATAACTTAAGTCTTATTCAGTATAGACTCATTGCATATCGATATTAACGGAATTGAATTTGGACAAAACAACCGTTGGATACATTCGCCATAAGACAATATATAAATAGAATAATTTTCAGAAAATAGTAAGTTTGTGAAGGGTT
The DNA here is from genome assembly GCA_946800695.1 of Geum urbanum. NCBI lineage: Eukaryota > Viridiplantae > Streptophyta > Magnoliopsida > Rosales > Rosaceae > Geum > Geum urbanum. Next base: position 49,046,903 of record OX327001.1, on the reverse strand, counting down.
TCATCGACACAGTCAACCGCAAAACCAAAATTTTGACAAACCGCAAATGTGGATACACGAAAATTCGTAACTCCTATTTTGGAACCGTCGAAGCTCACACTCCAAGAATTGTTTACTCTATGGTCTCGACGAAAAGAATATACATTGAGACATGGTCTAAATGGTCGTTGTCTTAGATGAAATTACGAAATCTTAACTTAGACGACGCAAACAAACGTTTGTGTCGTCCAAGTACTCATTTGGATGACGCAAACAACCGTATGCATCTTCTAAGTAAGTACTTGGACGACGCAAACTGGTTTTTGCGTGGTCTAAGTGGAAATTCCCTTAATTTAGGGTTAGGACCTTAGGGTTTAGGGTATACTTAGACGACGGCTTGACCATTTTGCATCGTCTAAGTACTATTTTTAGGATTTAGGATTTTATATATGTATAATTAATTACTATTGTGTTTAAATACCTTAGTATGGACTACAAAAAGTCATTTTTTGTCCCCATTTTAGGGTTTCGTGAAAATTAATGTGATTCGATCGATCAAATTATCGATCGATCTGATCCTCCGAATTAATTAATTAATTTTAATTTATATCGGTCGAACCGACCACGCTATTTAATTAATTATTAAATTAATTAAGTACAAAATATATTAATAGTTGTACATACGTACTCCTCCTCATAATATATATATTAATTAATCGATCATGCATAATTACAATAATTACAATAATTAATTACCAATTAATATTCCTCTTCATTATATTGTACTCTTCGTCATAATCGTCATCATCCTCATCCACGTTATCTGATTGCTCCTCCTCATCATCATACTCAACATCGTCCGACGGATATCCTGAGTCCTCATCCTCGTTCTCATCCTTAGCCTCTTCTTCATCTACCTCATTAATTGCATCAATAATCTCATCTTCAGTTAGATTTGTACAATCATCAGGCATGGGTAAGCGTTCACTAGCTTGAACCAGGTCCATTATGTTGGAGCGGATGACAGAAATATTAGGTTATTGATAGGCAGGAATGTCTTTTTCCGATTCATTAGCATCTTCAATCGCCGGTGTCCCTTCAATTGTCATAGTATTTCATATTCCTCAATGAGAGATATGGTTCACTATTTTTCACCCTTTACCAGCTTTCGGATCATTGAGATAGAACATCTGCCTAACTAAGGTGGCGAGAGCGAAAGGCTCATCTTCATACCAACTTGAGTTTGTATCGACTAATAAAATTCTCAAGTCTTCCTTTGTACGCTTGAACCATTTTCACTTGAATAGGAAAACGTTGACATCATCCCCATAACATAGCTGAACGGCATATACAATAGCCCCGTAATATAGATCATTGTCTTTCCCAACCGCTACCCCACTATTTTGTTTCTTCTTCCTTCATCTCGGGCCAATGAATTGAACTTTACACCGTTCACAAAACATCCGGGGTAAATATAGTGTTTAATCGGCTTCCCTGCTAGCAAGTGTTTTGGCCAGGACCACCACCCCTCGTGGTTTTCGTATTTTTGTAGATCAATCATTTAGGAAAATGGGAAATATATATATAATTAATTAAAGGGTTAACTTTCTACAAACATGATCGATATGTATATAATCAAAATACCGAGACATACGTACGTACCCATTGGAAGAAATAATCGGGGAACTTTTTCTTAACCATTTTCTCAAATCACGCCGAACTCTTGTCCGGATTTAAAACTTGAAGCCTCTCCCTATACCCAATCATGTACGGCTCAACTTCGTCACAGTCTCGCAACACTACCCAATGTGCCTCAATAAGTTCTTCTCGTGTTAACGATTCCTTTAATACTCCTCTAAACGGTTGTACGACATTTGTGACGACAGAAAGATTGAGGCGGGCATTGGGATCAGAGGTAGTGGAAGGTGTGAATCTTAGAGGTACATGTTGCAGTAACTAACACACTCATGCATTAGGTATGTCTCAGCTATGGAGCCATCTGGGGCCGACCTATTTTTGACGAATCTTTTATACTGTCCAAGCTGTCTACAAAATCAAACGTTCAATTAATACATTGTAGAATAAGAATAAATACATATAGCTAGTAATTAATCTGCAGTGGAACAAATTATGAATCAAAAAACCTATATAATTAATTAATTGTACGTACTTTTCTTGAGGATACATCCAAGTGTACTCAATTAATACATTGTAGAATAAGAATAAATACATATAGCTAGTAATTAATCTGTAGTGGAACAAATTATGGATCAAAAAACCTGTATAATTAATTAGTTGTACGTACTTTTCTTGAGGATACATCCAAGTGTACTGGACCGGACCAGAAATGAGCACCTGCTCGGCTAGGTGGATCATTAGGTGAATCATGATGTCAAAGAAAGCAGGGGGAAAAATCCTCTCTAGTTTGCAAATGATATGCACAATTTGTTGTTGCAGTTCCATGCCACTACATCTGACTTCTTTAATTCTCTGGCACATAACCTCTGCCACCATCTGTACAATGCCACTATTGGTTCTACGACGTCACGAGGAAAATATGATCGAATTATCACTGGAATCAAACGTTGTAGCATAACGTGATAGTCATGTGTCTTTAGACCAACAAACTTGTGTTGCACCTTGTCCAATGCTCCAATTATAGTAGCTGCATATGTAGCCGGATAGCGAACACTCTTAAACCAGTGAAATATAGAACGTCTAAGTGTCGACTTCACTGTGTAAGGTGCAGTTGGCATCTTATTGTACACTCCTCTCTTATCCTTCCTCAACCACAAGGGGCAACGTAGATTCATAGATTCCAGATCTTTGCGCGCTTTGGGAGTATCTTTAGTCTTGAACTTAATATCGAGAATTGTTCCCACCACTCTGTCGCACACATTCTTTTCTATGTGCATCGCGTCCAAGTTGTTCCTCAGCTTCAACTTCGACCAGTAAGGGAGTTCAAAGAATATACTCTTATGATGCCAATAGCTGAGATCATGTGGAGGTATTACATTGCATTTCTTTATATCCGCATCATTGGTCAACACACCAAAGTCGAAATAGTTCAACCTCTCTAAAATCTCTTCGCCCAACCAACTACGGGGTTTAAGATTATTCTCTACCGTCCCGTCGAAATGAGGTTCAACCTGTCGCTACGGGTGATCGTCAAGAAGCCATCTACGGTGACCCAAGTAACACACCTTCCCCGCGTGCCAACTAGAGTTCACGTCGTCCAAACATATAGGACGTCCATTATATCCTTTCGTCCTGCAGGCTGCTAACATCCCATACGTTGAAAAATTGCTGATCGTCCACATTACGGCAACTGTTATCGTGAACATCGTATCACTGTTGTCATAAGTTGGGACTCCATTTTTTCACAACAGTTTCAGCTTGTCGATCAAAGGTCTGAGGTAGACATCTAAGCACTTCCCCGGAGATTTATGACCTGGAATTAGCAGAGTAAGGAAATTAAACTCCTTGTTCACGCACATCCATAGAGGTAGGTTGTGCGATATCAGAATAGCTGGTTAAGTGCTGACGGCAGAGCTATTACTACCCCAAGGATTGAATCCGTCTGTAGATAGTCCGAGTCTAACATTTCTAACCTATGCGGCAAAGTCTCCAAATTCTCTGTCGAAATGTTTGAAAACCTCCCCACCGTCATCTATTCGTTTTTTTGCGTACCATCGCATCGCCTCTGCTGTGTATAGAGACATGTACAGACAGTGCAATCTGGGAATCAAGGGAAAATATCGAAGAACCTTCACATGAATTCTCTTTTTCGAACTCTTTCTATTCAGCTCATATCTGCACTGGCCACATACGGGACAATAGTCCAAATGTTTATACTCTTTGTAAAATAGCACACAATCATTTGGACATGCATCAATTATCCTGTACTTTAGGCCGATGCTGCTCAAGATATTTCTAACCTTATAATGAGATCTAGGAAGATTGTGATCATCAGGAGGCAACTTACATATTTTCTCCTGAATTTCGTCAAAAGCACTGACTGACATTTTGTGCTTCACTTTTTATCTTCATTTTCTCCATCACATATTGCAACACATTCTCTCAACATTCAGGGTACACCGGGGTCTGCGCTTCAAGTAGCATCCTGTTGTACTTATCCATCTCACTAGTGTCAGTGGCCAAGCTAGCAGCGGGGAATGTGTCATCATGCTCATGAGTGGTATTATAACCTCCCTCTTAGTGTTGGTGTCCATTATGAATAAATCCCGGAAACGCATCATGGACCAAATCCGTAGTTGGGTTCCAAGCAGGGGGGCCGGCACCACTGCCGCTGGATGAAGCGCCATGGTAACTGTACCCTGAGCTGAAGTCTGCTGCTTCACCATGCTCGCTCCACGTAGTATAACTCTACATCATACCATTTTCGTATAAGTGTTGCACCATAACATTAATCTCTACATACTGACAGTTAAGACATTTTTGACACGGACACCTAAAACGCTTCTTTTCCTGACCATGTTCTATCGCAAAATTCACAAATTCACAAATTCCATCCATATACCAGACATCACTTCTATTCCACAACTTCATCTAACTCTTGTCCATACTTCTATGAATTTTAATAATTCATTATCATATTAGTCAACTATTCTATATATATATACAGATTTTCAAGCTAGTAATTATATATGAAACTATTATATGTATATATACACAAATTTTCAACTACCTTAATATATTAAATTAAATTATTAATTAATTAATTACCTTCAATAATTACCTTTATTAATTATTGGTGAATATATGTACTCGATCTACATCAATTACTTTAATATGTCTAACATGCATGTACGTTTTAACTAAATATTAATCAAATTTTTAAACATATCATCCATGCATATATACGTACTACTGGTCTATATTAATTAACTAATATATATATATCATCAATTACCTAACTTAATTATACATATATATTAGAACATACTAATTATTAACAATGCAATCAATCAAATGTTCAATGGTGTTGAGAAATTAACTACGTACGTACGTACCTACCCTTCTCTGATATATGGCGAATCGATGCTCAGATATAGTGCTAGCTAGCTATAATTTACATGCGCCGCACCATATACGTACGCGTGAAGAGAGTCTGATCAAGAGAGAGAATTGAATGATTGACATATATATGGAGATGAAGTTGAGACGAGCGAGCGGAGAGGAAGAGAGTTGGTCAGGGACATTATATAATGCTTCACTTAAATGACGGAGTGTCGGTGCGTCGTCTAAGTTACGACTTAGACGACAGACTCAGCTCGTTTCCGTAGTCCAAGTGTATACAAGGACGACAGAGCTAAAACCCGTCGTCTAAGTGGCCACTCGGACCACGGCGTGTCAGTCTGTTGTCCAAGTGGCCACTTGAATGACGGAAACACTCTTTCTGTCGTCCCAGTGGTTAGACGACGGAGATAGTTTCCGCCGTCTAAGTGACACTTATACTGCGGAACCGTAAAGGTTCCGTGGTCTAAGTGCGTTTTCTTGTAGTGTCAAGAACCTAGCTATCTAGTCATCATGCATTTGTGCATATGTGATATATCCTCAAACATTAGGAATCATCTTATTATTCTTATCATATTCATATATAATTAAATTACATAACACAATAAAAATAAACAAATTAATTATTAATTAAGAAAAAATTCACCATATTTAATCAACACAAGCTAGTAAGCTAGCTACCATGCAAGCAATAACAACAATACAGTTAACAAACAATGTTATAGAAAACAAGACCGGGTAGACGGAAATCATTCGCCGGAAAACTCACCGCACGTATCGTACGTATCATACGTAATTTCAACAAAATAATTGTCAAAAAATAATTTATACCTTCAAAGATAAGAAAAGAGGTGGGTAATCTAACTTTAGGAGACCTCAATCGAAGCTTCACAATTATGATTCATAATTTTGGCAGGAGGTGTGTTTGAGAGATGTTAGGAGATGAGAGAAAGATGAAAGGTTGAAATTTGTTTGATCTAGAAATTGGAAACATATCTAAAATAGTTGAGTTCACTTAGACAATGAAATATTTCTTCGTCTACGTGACATATTTCGTCGGCGGCGTGAAACCTAAAATGACGAATCATAATTCTTCGTCTAAGTTATTACTTAGACGACAAATATGTCGACGAATGTTAAATTCCTTGTCTAGAATAATTTTTAGATAACGAATGTTAATTTCGTTGCCTATGTAATCTTCTTTGTCGATGAACTATGATTTCGCCATCTAAGTTGTATATCTTAGACGACGAAACAAAATGTTCATCGTCTAACGTTTTTCTAGACGATGATTAATTTTTTTGTCGTATAACCTCTATTTATACGACGAAACCTTATATGATTCATCATCTAAGTTGGGTTTTTTTTGTAGTGTTGGGTACATAGCAGTACAAGTGCACTGAGTAGAAAAGTATATATTCATGGAAAATTCAATGATTTCATTTGTCCTAATTTTGGGGTTAAATAAAGCTTTACAAGTGGTTTCCTAATAGGAAAATATATCTACACAAATCCGAAATATCTACAAGAGTTAATTCTAACTGCACAAGGAATCTATTTACCAATACTCCACCTCAAGTTGGAGTATAGATATCAATCATGACCAACTTGTCAATCAACTGTGTATTTTTGCGTTCTGCCAATCCATTTTGTTGAGGAGTGTAAGCAATGAAAGTCTGGTGTCGAATCCCATGAGTGCCCAAGTAAGCTGACATCTCACCATTCACATATTCTCCATCATTGTCAGACTAAAGAACCCAGATTTGATGCTAGTATTGGGTTGCCACCATCTTGTTAAATTCAGTAAATATAGAAAATATTTCACTTTTACACTTCATCAAAGAGACCCAAGTCATTCTGGTGCATTCATCAGTAAAAGTCACCAGTGAAAGCCAGAACGAGAAGAGATTCGTGTAGGACCCCGAACATCAGAATGAATCTTCATAAAGGGAACTGAACATTTATTCAAACTTGGCGAATAGGTAATACGGTGATTCTTAGCCAGTTCACAAGTATCACAGTGAAACTCTGAAGCATTCACACGAGAAAACAGTTGAGGTTAAAGTTTCTGCAAGTAATAAAAATTCAAGTGACCATGACGACGGTGCCATAACCACATCCTTAGCTTTATCCAAGCTAATAGTATTATTTGCATGACCTAGCGATTTCAATTGTTGTTCTCAAATGCTTGTCAAATCAAGGTAGTACAATTCTCCCATTCTAACACTATAACAGAGAAATCTCCGAGTCAAAATTTCCTGAAAGATACAAAAGTATGGATAGAAAGTTAAAGAACACGCATGCGCCGAAGTTATTTGACTAACAGATAGAAGGTTATAGACAAAAGAGAGAACAATAAGAATAAAATCAATTGACAGATTATCAAAGATTTTGACATAACCTTCATCAAGAACAGAAGATGGAGAACCATCAGTAGTAGCCACAACATGTTGAGGGGATGGTTTAATAGTTTGTACTAGCTAAACTAGGAGTATTCGTCTTATGATCAGTTGCACCAGTATCAATTATCCAAGTATTATTCATAGATAAAATAGAGAGAGATGATGTCATACCCCTCATACCTGATTAACTATTTTAGCAGAGACAATTGATGAATGCTCTTCCTCTTAAATAGTAACGGATTCAAGCGACATCGATCTTCATGTTTCAAGTAATAAGGAATTCAAGATTCAGGATTTCAAGAGTATATTTCGAGATTTATGATTTTTCAAATTCAAGGACTCAGGTTCAATTCAAGAGTTTCAAGGTTTGAGATTTTAGGTGCAGCGGAATGAAAAATTTGGTAGTGGTAATTCAGAGTTTCAATTCAATTTTTTCAAGCTTCCAGAAATTCGACGCTGATGTCTAATAAAAAACTAATTAGGAAGAAGTCAGTGATTTCATTCATCTTAATTTTGGGGTTAAATAAAGTATTACAAGTGGTTTCCTAATAAAAATATATATCTACATAATCCTGAAATATCTACAAGAATTAATTCTAATTACACAAAAAATCTATTTTCCAACACGTTGCTTACATGACGAGTTTTTATTCAGTCAAGTTTTTTGATAAAAATACAAAAAAAATGAAGTTAGTTTACTATTTTTTTTCCTTATCTCACTCACCCCAAACCATTGCAAATTGCACCTTGCTCGTCACAGTCGTCAACTACGACCAAGTCAACTACTGTCTCCCATTGTCGGCAGCCACCACGAAGCTCTTATAGTCCATTGCCACCAAGCTAGTCCGCCTTTAAGGATCTGACCCTGACGTCATTAATGCCTTAGCCAACACTTGGATCGGCATCGTCATCGGAATCGCCAACTGGGTAATCCCGAGCCTCGTCGTCAATAGACCCAATGTGGCGGCACAATAGGTCAAATCCAACATGGCCCCCTCTTTCTACCTAGCCAGAAAAATCACTCGGCCCGCGGGGGGACGCTACCTCGGGATGATGAGAAAAGTGGAGGTAAAAATTGAAAAATAACGTCTCTTTTATTTTTTAACGCATAATTCTAGTTAGTTTTGTGCCAATAAATACTTGCGATGGATGTCATTGTAAGAGCACCCGCATGGGTAATTTAGAATAGGAGGAGAAGGCACTGTTTGAGGTGGAGCAGTCACTGTTCATCGAATAGGAGGTGCAGTTTCTGTTTTTCGCGCAGCGGTGTCAAAAAATAGCACGTGCTATTACTGTTCATAAATTAAAATTTAATAAATTTTTTTTTAATATTTTTCAACCAATCCATAAACGACACGTGTCGTTGTCGTATGAATAATTGAATAAGATTTCGGGTAAGATTTCCGACGAATGACGAGTTGACACGTGTCACGCCGACAGAAGGTTATCGGGTAAATAATTGTACAAAATTTCTGATAAGATTTTCAAAAAATCACGAGGCAACACGTGTCATGTCCACTGTTCATGATCGGCTCTAATAATTGTATAAGATTCTCGGAGAGATTTCCGACCAATGGAAAGCCGACACGTGTCATCAGCTTATCTAATCACTTCATCTACACTCGGCTATATATTTGTTGATCGGTGCTCATCGTTCATTCACACCAAAACCAACCATATATTCCACATTCCGATAAGATGAATCCTTTTAGTTTTGAGAATTTTTTCCGGAGGAGGCGATAGCAACGTCGGCAAAATGCCGAAATTGCTAATGCTTTCATCACTGAAGCGGTCGTAGTCGATGTAATGTTCGATGACGAACCACCTCACCGCCGACCAAATGAAGAAAGAATGAGGGAGTCAAGGGGACATAATCTGATGGAGGATTACTTCATCGAATGCCCCGTCTTCAACGAACAAGCCTTTCGTCGAAGGTATCGAATGCGTACCAATTTATTCAACCGTATAATGACGGATCTCTGCAACCACGACCAATTTTGGCACCAAAGAGCTGACGCCGTCGGATTGGTTGGACTTTTTCCAAAACAAAATATGACAGGCGCTCTTCGTATGTTGGCGTACGGCGCAGCCGCAGATCAGTGTGCTGAAATAACAAGGATGGGTGAATCCACAACACTACAATGCATGAAGAAGTGGTGTATGCATATCTATGAGCTTTACGGTGACCTCTATCTCCGCGCTCCAAATGCCACAGACTTATCCTGACTTCTAAAGAGAGTAAGGCAGCGCGGATTTCCTGGTATGATCGGAAGCATTGACTGCATGCACTGGGAGTGGAAGAACTGCCCCACAGCTTGGCAATGAGCATTCTCGAGCCGAAAGAAGCGTCCAACTATTATTTTAGAGGCGGTGGCCTCATATGACACGTGGATATGGCACAGCTTCTTTGGGGTACCCGGATCACAAAATGACATTAACGTGCTCCACCAATCGGACATATTTGATTCGCTCCTTGCCGGAAACAGTCCGAGTGCAACCTATAAAGTCAACGGTATGACTTACCACAATACTTACTATCTAGCTGACGGTATATATCCCAGGTACTCCTCGTTTGTGAAAACAATCTCCAATCCCCAAGAGCTTCCACAGAAACTGTTTGCCAAGAAACAAGAGGCATACCGCAAAGATGTAGAGAGGTGCTTTGGAATTTTGCAATCTCGTTGGGGAATTATTCGGCATGCAGCTAGGTGTCATCACCAATCTACATTGAAGAGCATCATGTTGGCTTGCATTATAATGCATAACATGATTGTCGAAGAAGAATTTGTGGAGGAGGAGTTCGAGGAGTTGGAAGAAGAAGATCTTCAAAACCCATCAACTGCTTTCAATGTTTATGATGGGCCAGTAGATGAACAAGGTAATCGTATTCCTTTTGAGCCTGTTGGAAGGGATGCACAAAATGAACAACGATTTGCCGACCGTGTTGTAGATCTCCAATCTGCGTACATCCATGGAGAGTTGCAAAAGGACTTAGTTAAGCACAAATGGTATCTAGAGACCGGCGAACGACTTTAAATGATGTGGGTGTGTAATTTTAATTAACCTGGTTTGCAACATGTTTGCTTAATTTGTTTTTCCTTTTAGTTGTTTGAGTGATGTGTGTTTGATTTTAAGTCATTATGTGTTGTTGTACTGTGCGTGAGCTTTGATGGAATAAGAAAAGTGCGTTTTTATTACTTGGAAATTTAAAGTACATAATTTCAATCAAACCCTAGAATTATTGGAAATTTAAAGTACATAATTTCATAATGGAAAAACAAATACCAACCTACTGAAACAGTGGGCGATAACAATTTGAAAATGTTTCATCGCTACCATCTCCTTCCTCTTCCTCCATTTTCTTTAGGATACTCTCTTTTTTCTTCGAAAAATACCTCTTCGATTTTGGGGTCATAGCATCCGTATCCATTGCCATTATCCTTGAATCCTCCGCTTCGGCCCTCAATTTGTAGTCCTTCTCCTTAAGGGCTAGTTGTTTTTGGTACAAAGCTAGTTCAATGGCATCACTTTATTTTTGCCTGGCGAGATGCATTCTTTGATTTTCCATCATGCTTTTCAAAACCTCATCTCTTACCTCATTTGAAGATGAGCATGCTCTTTTCCCCTTTCTTTTGGCTTCCTTGGCCGCCTTCACTTCGATTGGTCTAACCGGACTAGAGTACACTTCTTCTTCATTGCTTTGTGGTGTTGGAATGACTTCATCATCCTCCACGTCGACGGGGGGATGCATTGAGGTAAAAGGAGGAGTAGTTGCGGAGTTGGAATATGAAGGAGGTGGTATAGTAGGTTCGACGGCCCGAAAATTTGGATGGTTTTTCATCACTTCCCAACAATCAAACTTGGTAAACTGTTTCTTTTTTTGTGCCACGTACCATGATTGAGCTTTTCTTATCTAAGGTGACAACAATTTGTATGTCAAAATAATATCTAGGAAATGGAGATGTCAACATTGATTAAAATAAATGTAATAGATGAGTTTTACGACAAAATTATTAACACTTACCTCATCTTGCAAATTTGAGCCGGATTGTACATTCCTTCGTGCATATGCAAGAGCAGCACCCCAAGTTCTAAAACTCGGCTTCAACTTTGTAAAACGAGAAGAAACCGCGGTTTGGGTCCTAGGCTCCAGCCTTGATTCACCATGCGCAAGCTCCCAATTTTCCTTATAATCGGCATAGACTTTTTTCCACAATTTGTCGGACTTTTACATGTTGCCGGTAATTGGGCAAACGCTAATGCGACAATAAGAAATACAAAGTTGCAAATCTTCGGAATCAAGCCAATTGGACATTTTGTGAGGAGGATGAAGGAGAAGAGGAAGGAGAGGATAAATTTGTGTGAGATGTGAATGAAATTGATGTAGTATTTATAGAGAAATACTAGGGTGTTATTTGCAATTTTTTAGAATTTTTAGGGATTTTTTTGCAATTTTTTAGGGGTTATTTTGCAAAATGGCAGAAAAAATCAGAAAAAAAAAAATCAGGTTACCGTTTCGGTTGAATCTGGACCGTCCGATCAGATTTTTTGATTTGAAATGGACGGTCCAGATCAATCTGACCGTTACTCTTTTTTTTGAACCCGGGCTGCCACGTGTCAGCTTCCCATTGGTCCGGTTAATTTTTTTTTACTTTTACTGGCGCGTGCAACGGTGAAAAAAAAATAACCCGTGCTGACGTCACCCACGCGCGTGGATTACGTCAGCAGCTGCTCGAGCAACAGAACGACGAGCAGCTGCTCGTGTAGCTGCTCGTCCTCATCGTCAACGAGCAGTCGCCGATGCCTTCTCTCTCTGGTGCACATCGATTTCCTGCTTGCTCGTGCTGCCGGTGCCGGGGCCCGCCGAAATCGAGCTGCTCGACCTGCTCGAGCTGCAGGCGGTGCAGCTGCTCTAAGTGCACTGCTGAGTAATTTTTCTTAGTTTTGGTTGTTGCAGTTAGGTTTTAGTTCTGATTAGCTCACAAAAGTTTTCGAGCTGCTGTTGGCTTCCACGTGTCCGTACATATAGACGTACGTGGTTCTGCAGAAAGACGCTGATCGAGCTTGTGCAACAATGCTATAATATCCTTCATCGTTAATGATATTCATCGTATGGTGGAAATGTTTCCGGGAACGGTAGTTAAGCATATCTTTCGAGAAGCAAATTTTCTGGCGGATCACTAAACGAAGCTTGGCCGCTTCATCCATAGAGACAGAACTTGGCGAGACTGTTTTCCTATCTCCGTAAATCTGTATACGTGTCACGATGCATGTTAGGAGCTACGTGAGGAAGTTATACACAATTGAGATGTGCAAAGAAAATGTAAAAGAGGAGACACAAGGATTTACGTGGAAAACCCCAAAAAGAATCGGGGAAAAACCACGGGCAAGTAGGAGGATTTCACTAGAAGAAAAAGGGAATTACAAGGTTGATGACACTTCTCTCTCAATCTAGAGAGGAATACTACACTACTCTAAACACAACCCTCTCACACTTGGAGGAGTTTACTAACACTAGAGTGTATGATATGGTGGACTCTACGTAAGGGAGGCTAGAGGGAAGAGGGGATTATGCTAGCTTGGTTATGATGCACACACAAGAGAGGAGCACCAATCCTCTATTTATAGAGGTGTTCCACCGCCTCTCCTTAATCAAGAAACTTCTTGATTAATCTTCTCCTTCACCGACTATCTCATCTTTTCTCTTCTTATTTGATTATTCTAGAATCCTCTAGCTTAGCTTGATTAATCAAGCTTATTCTATATTAGTCTTACATCACCACCGACTCTTCATCTTTCTCAATTCTTCTTGGTCTTTCTAGAGTATTCTAGTTGACCACAAAGTGATCTTTACCTCTAACATTCTCCCACTTAAAGTCACTTTTGTGGGTCCTTTCATCATTCCTTCACTTGCCGATTTCATGTTGCTTACGTTTTTGCTAGGCCAATAGAGGATCGACACCAAATGAACTTGTTTGCGTTAATCGACTTCGTCAAAGCATCCGCTAGGTTATCGTCTGTATGGATTTTCTGCATATCTACACATCCGTCTTCCACCACCTCACGAACAAAGTGATATCGAACTCGTATGTGTTTGGTTTTTGGATGAAATGCTGGATTCTTTGCTAGGTGCAGAGCGCTCTAACTATCGCAAAATAGAGTAATCTTCTCTTGTTTGCGTTCGAACTCCTCCAGCAATATTTGTAACCATATTGCCTCTTTGTTGGTTTGTGTAGCTGCGACGTATTCCGCTTCTGTCGTAGACGTAGTCACGAGTGGTTGCAGTTTTGAAACCCAGCTTACAGCACCTCCAGCAAGAGTAAACACATACCCTGTGGTGGATTTACTATTTTCCTGATCACCTGCGTAATCTGAATCAACATAGCCTCTGACGGTAAACTCCGATCCTCCATAACATAGTGCAGCATCTGAGGTACCCTTGATATATCTCAGGATCCTCTTTACAGTGTTCCAATGCTCCTTGCCATGATTCGCCATGTACCGACTAACTGCTCCCACTGCTTGTGCAATGTCTGGTCGTGTACAAACCATGGCGAACATCAAGCTTCCCACTGCTGATGCATACGGCACTCGAGACATCTCCATCATCACCGCTTCATTGCTAGGACACATACTTGAGGATAATTTATAATTAGTAGGAAGAGGGGTAGAGATTGGCTTACAGTCTTGCATGTTGAAGCGGCTCAAGACGTTCTTCAAGTAGTTCCTCTGTGACAGCCAAATCTTCCTACTTTCTCTGTCTCGGTGAATTTGCATCCCTAGAATCTTGTTTGCTGGTCCCAATTCCTTCATTTCGAACTCCCTAGCCAACTGAGCCTTCAAGTCTTCAATACGATCATAGTTGGGGCCTGCTACCAACATGTCGTCAACGTACAACAACAAGATGATGAAGTCACCATCACCAAATCTCTTATAGTACGCACAAGGATCTGCATGGAGTCTGTTGTACTCAAGGCTCATGATGAAGGAATCAAATCTCTTATACCAACATCTCGGCGCCTGTTTGAGACCGTATAGAGATTTGTTCAACCTGCAAACCAAGTTCTCTTTGCCTGATTCAGCAAAACCTTCTGGTTGGAGCATATATATCTCTTCTTCAAGCTCTCCATGAAGAAATGCAGTCTTCACATCTAACTGCTCCAGATGTAGGTCGAATGTAGCACACATCGCCAAGACTACTCGGATAGTTGTGAGTTGAACAACAGGAGAGAATATTTCGTTGAAGTCAACACCTTCTTTCTGAGCGAACCCTTTCACCACCAGTCTAGCGCGATACCTCTCCACTTGATCATTGCCATCTCGCTTGATCTTGTAGACCCATTTGTTACCAATGGCTTTCCTTCCTTATGGTAAAGGAACAAGATCCCATGTCTTGTTTTTATGTAGAGCTTCAATTTCTTCTTGCATTGCTGTCATCCACAGAGCTGCATCTGAACTGCATTTGGCTTCATGGAAAGTTGACGGCTCTCCATCCTCCGTTTAAGACAGTATGCAACATTGCTCTCTATAACATACTCAGACTGCCAAGTTGGTGGCTTCCTCGCACGGGTAGACCTGCGAACTTCTTGGTCCTCCATCTCAGATGGTTCTTCATCCTCGTGCTCGGGTACTTCAGAAGAAGAACTTGAATTCTCCTCCTCTGGTTTACTATCGACTCGTATGACTGCAGTCTTCTCACTTGAACTGCTATCATCACGACCTCCTTGTAGTAGTTGATCTTCTTTAAAGATCACATCCCTGCTGACAATAACCTTGCGGGTAGTGGGATCCCACAGGCGATACCCCTTTACTCCGTCAGCATTCCTCAAGAATATACACCTCCGAGATTTAGGATCCAACTTTTTCTTCTTCCTTTCTAGAACGGTGTACATTACATACGCAGGACATCCAAACGAATGTAGATCAGAGTAGTTGGCGGGCTTACCAGTCCACATCTCCATCGGTGTTTTAAGTTCAATTGCCGTTGATGGAGACCGATTTACCACGTGACAAGCGGCCTTGGCTGCTTCCGCCCAGAATGAGTTGGGTAATCCTGCAGTCCTTAGCATGGCTCTCATCTTTTCTATGAGAGTTCTGTTCATCTGCTCCGCAACTCTATTTTGCTGAGGAGTGTACGTGGTTGTGAACTGTCTCTTGATACCTTCTTGCTTTCAAAGTGCAAGAAACTCGCCGTCCATGTACTCTATCCCATTGTCAGTCCTCATGCACTTGATCTTCTTTCCAGATTCAAACTCCACCTCTGCTTTGAAGACCTTGAATACCAAAAATACATCGGACTTATTCTTGATCGGGTACACCCAGCATCTCCTGGAGTAATCATCAATAAAGGACACAAAGTACTTTGCACCTCCTAGGGACACAACCGGTGACTCCCACACATCAGAATGTAGCAAGTCTAGGATGCATTTACTTCTAGAGACCGACCTATCAAACTTCAATCTACTCTGCTTGCTTGTAACACAATGCTAGCAGAAAGGTAAATTTACCTGCTTGAGCCCTAGAAGTAGCTTCCGATCAGAGAGAATCTTCAAACCTCGTTCTGACATGTGACCAAGTTTAAGATGCCACATCATTGTTGATTCTTCTCCATTGTTGGCTGCAGCAGTACACGCGTCAGCTTCCTGATATGTCTCTCCTTGGAGCATCCATAGATTTGCCCCGATCTTCTTCGCCTTCATAACCACAAGTGCACCTTTTGTAGCCTTCATGATCCCATCTTGACTATGCATCTTGTACCCGCTGCCATCTAATTATCCCCAGGACAATAGATTTTTCTTCAGGCCTTTCACGTGCCGTACCTCCGGAATACAACGAACTGTACCATCAAACATTTTTATTTTGACGGTACATATCCCAACAATCTCCAAGGCATGGTCGTCTCCCATGTACACTGATCCACCAGAGATAGATTCATGTTGATGGAACCAATCTCTCCGGGGATGTTGCCCCCGAGTCTATAAGCCAGACATCGGCAAATTTTCTCCTGCCTTCAAAAGTTGTTGCCTTGCTGTATAAAATTTCAGCGTCATCGGAGATACTTACCACGTTCCCTTGAGTGTTTAATGATTCAGGGTTTCTGCTCTTCTTCAGAAGTCGACAGTCTCTTTTGACATGTCCCTTCTTGCCACAGTGATAACACCTGAAATTCTTCTGCGGCCTTGACTTCGATCTACCGTGACCTTGGCTCCCACTTGAGCCACGCTCCGTTGATCTTCCTCTCACCATCAAAGCTTCTGCTTGTTGCGAACTTGCCAACCTGTCCTCCTTGTTTCTGCGCCTGCTCTCTTCTTCTAATACAACAGCTGCAAGTTCATCGAAGACTAGGTGGTCCGTGAAGATATTGTTCGTCAGATTGATGATGAGTTGATCATACGAGTCAGGTAAACTCTGGAGTAGAATCTCCTCCCGTTCACTTGAATCTATTTTCTGCCCCATGTTTATGAGCTGTGAAAATAGAGTATTCAAAGTGTTGATGTGCTCGGTCACTGATGTAGATTCTGCCATACGAAGAGTGTAAAGCCTTCTCTTTAAGAAAATCTTGTTGTGCAGCGACTTAGCCTCGTACAGCTTTGTAAGAGTATCCCATATCTCCTTTGCTGTCTTCTTCTCCTCCACGCTTGATAACACCCCATCGGCTAATGCAAGGTGAAGATCCGCCATGGCGAGGGCGTCCATCTCATCCCACTTTGCATCATCCGTGAAGTCTGCAGGCCTTGTCCCAATTGCGGCTAAGCAATTGTCCTTCCGCAATAGTGCTCTCATCTTCATTTTCCATAACGAGAAGTTAGTCCCGTTAAACTTCTCGATATCAAACTTTGTCGCCATCTCGAACTGAATGACTTTCCTCTAGAACCAGCTCTTTATATGATCGCACAACCAGTGCTCTGATACCACTGTTAGGAGCTACGTGAGGAAGTTATACACAATTGAGATGTGCAAAGAAAATGTAAAAGAGGAGACACAAGGATTTACGTGGAAAACCCCAAAAAGAATCGGGGAAAAACCACGGGCAAGTAGGAGGATTTCACTAGAAGAAAAAGGGAATTACAAGGTTGATGACACTTCTCTCTCAATCTAGAGAGGAATACTACACTACTCTAAACACAACTCTCTCACACTTGGAGGAGTTTAATAACACTAGAGTGTATGATATGGTGGACTCTACGTAAGGGAGGCTAGAGGGAAGAGGGGATTAGGCTAGCTTGGTTATGATGCACACACAAGAGAGGAGCACCAATCCTCTATTTATAGAGGTGTTCCACCGCCTCTCCTTAATCAAGAAACTTTTTGATTAATATTCTCCTTCACCGACTATCTCATCTCTTCTCTTCTTATTTGATTATTCTAGAACCCTCTAGCTTAGCTTGATTAATCAAGCTTATTCTATATTAGTCTTACATCACCACCGACTCTTCATCTTTCTCAATTCTTCTTGGTCTTTCTAGAGTATTCTAGTTGACCACAAAGTGATCTTTACCTCCAACAATGCACGAAACATAGGATGCCTGAGAAGCTTTGCTTTGTAGTTGTTTGTTTTGTTGTTTTTTACCATCCAAAAAAAAAACAATGCTGTAATGTGATTCCTTCTTCATTTTTGTGCTACAAGTATTATTCTTTGATTAGTCTGTAAGTTTGGAGAAGGCATATATAGGATATGAAACAAACGCAAGCCAGCCAACATTCAACTTGGCCGGTTACTTAGATTTTCAAACATCTGTATCCTCTAAATTAAAGCCTCGATCGATGTTTGAAGAGTCTTTCAAACAAAAGAAATACAATTAAACCGATTGAACTTGGAACTTAGTACGTTGATCGGTTTGAGGAAATGATTCAAGTTCTGTTTACGCTCTTATTTGCCGAAATGGCATTGATTCTGAGCCTTGTGGTTAGAAGCCCTCTGCGGCAGTTGGTGACCAAAGCATTGGATCGATCGAAGCAGGGAAGAGGTCCATTGATTGCGAAGAGCGTGGGAGGAACGATTCTGGTCTTCTTTAGCTCTACCATATACACCGTTGTCAATGTTTACAAAAAGAGACGTTCAATCGATGCAGGCTTTGTCAATCCAACTGATGAGGTTCTTATGGCACACCGCATCTTAGAAGCATCTCTTATTGGTGAACATCATATCGATCAACTCTCGGTTAATCTCGTATATATATAACTGCAAATTTATTTACGTACTTTAATTTTTCATATATAGCGACCGAATTCGATTATTCTTTTGTTGCTGTTAACAACATTTTTAGTTTTTCCTTATCAATTAATTGTACGTACTGCAGGGTTTTCCTTATTTCTGGCACTGATGATAGATAGGCTGCACTACTATATCAAAGAACTCCATCTGCTTAGAAAATACGAGGATGAAGTCAAGAATCTGAAAAAAGATGGCGATGAGCAGACCAGACCCAGAGGAAAAGCACATGCAAATCATACTACGTACGGCATAAGATCATCAGATTAAAATTTTACGAAGCTTCGGTCTAGTTATAATTCCCCATATAGCTAGTAGATCGAAGCTCTGATCTATACTCGCCAAAACATGTTGATCGAGGATTTGTATATATGTTAATATGCCTTGTCATGCATAATGTTTACGTACATGTTGATACATACATACGTACATGTACATACATTACACGTACATCAACAATAACATGCAAATATTTTAGATCGATCACTTCGATCATAGGACAAATAAAAGTGTATATGAAGTCTCTTATTCTTTGCAACAACATATTAGTAATTCATATATCGATGTCTCTCATTTCGTCTGCCGGCATGCTATGAGATTTAGCCTCGCTTACTAGCCTTTCAGTTCTTCTTTCTATGTGAAAAATAATACAAATTAACGTATGTATTAGAATAGGAGCTACGGAATACATACTAAAGTCAACAAATGGCATGGACTATGTACGAAAAGTGGAGTACGGTATATGTTCTAAGTTACCTAGCTAGCAACTGCATACATATTCTAATTAAGTTCGATCTAAGTTATGTTATGATCGAGAGTGCATCTGCATGTGCATATATGGTGCTTGTTCACTTCCAAATTATTAGTGGCTGGTAAATTATATCTTACGCTTCGATTCTAGATCGAGGAACTACGTACAACTGATCGAGTGCATGCATGATGCTGAATATCTCTTAGCTTCCAGAGGCCGGTATGTAGCAAATGCATGAATTGACCTAATTAACTTAGCATCCTTAGCTTCCAGCACCCATGCAAATTTGGTCGATTCGATCAGTTGACATTTTATCAGTTAGACGTACAAACTTGTTCCATAAAAAAAAGGATTGGAATTACGTACATATTTGGTGTTGACCCTCCAACATCGATCAAGTCTCCTCCGATCGATCCACTTTACTTTTTGGGTTTAGAAATTATAATTAATTTGAAATTAGGGATCGTGGTCGATTTGATCAGTTGACATTTGATCAGTTAGACGTACAAACTTGTTCCATAAAAAAAAGGATTGGAATTACGTACATATTTGGTGTTGACCCTCCAACATCGATCAAGTCTCCTCCGATCGATCCACTTTACCTTTTGGGTTTAGAAATTATAATTAATTTGAATTAGGGATCAAGATATTCATGCATGCATGGAAAATTAAAGGACGGGAAGTGAAGGAGCTCGATCAGTTGACTTTGTTTTTAAGTCTATCTCTTCGATTAGAAAATTTTTTATGTACAATACTTGAACTTATGTGGTCAGGTCAGTTTGATACCTGAATTTTTTTTCGTACGAGAAACGTACTCCAATTTATTTACTCGTACTGTCGGGGTACCCAAGTCACTTTTTTCGATCAAATTCTGACTAATTTACTGACGTGACACCTATGTTTTTCAAAATAGAAGGCTAAAATAGTAATTACCCATTTTTCCTAAGTGTATAAAACCCAAAATTGTATTCGAAGTGCACAAACTAAAAATCTTTTCTTCATCCAAACCCTAAAGCTCCTCTCATTGCATGCGATTGAAATTGGGAACGGATCAATCCTAACTGTTTTATTGGATTCACGTCTACAATATTGAGAACGATGGAAGTGGATCGATGGAGAATGTTCTGAACTAGCAAAATATGACCAGAATGTAAGCTCTCCATACTTTGATCACACATTTTTGTTTTTCTACTGAACTCGTGCACATGGATTGTCTGGTAGAGAATCTGGTATTGTTTTCTATTATTTGTGTTGTTTAATGTAGTTTATCAATGAAGAATATTTCCTTGTGGTTGTCTTTGTAGATGAAACTAGTTTGATTCCAGTCAAAATTGGGAATGAGTCCATATGAGTTTGTTTATTTCTGAGTTATGTAATAGTGATGACTGAAAAGCTATGCTTTAGCGTCTTGTGTGAGATTACTATGTTATCAAATCTCTGAAATGTGTTTTTTTTTCCTCATGTGAAAGGTGTTTCTGTTTGCAATATATGACGGGTTTGATGATTGTTATACAATGGAGTTATATCATGGTGGCTACTTTCACAAACACTTGGATGGTACAATGAGTTACAATCACTACCACATATTTAACCATTGCCGGCAATTTTTAAATCGCCGGCAATGTTTTTTAACATTACCGGCGATTTTTTCCCCAAAAATCGCCGGTAATGTCTTTTTTTTTTTTAACATTGCCGGCAATTTTTCCGGCAAATCGCCTTGCCGGCAATGTTCCGCCGGTAATTAAAAAAAAAAGACATTGCCAATGACTTACATTTAAGTCGCCGGTAATGTCTTTTTTGTTTTTTTTAACATTACCGGCGACTTACATTTAAGTCGCCGGCAATGTCTTTTTTTTTTTTAATTACCGGCGGAACATTGCCGGCGATTTGCCGGAAAAATCGCCGGAAATGTTATAAAAAAAAAGACATTACCGGCGATTTTTTCCAAAAATCGCCGGTAATGTTAAAAAACATTGCCGGCGATTTAAAAATCGCTGGCAATGGTTAAATATGTGGTAGTGAATGTAGCTAGGTCCAATAAATTGGGTGGGTTAGCTTATTTAGATGGGCATGACTCTGATTTGATATCATGGGTAGAGTTGAACAATGTAGTCTGGGAATTGGGTTACAAGGAGCTACCTATAGCGTAACACTTCAAACTTCCACGAACTAGCAGTAGTGATGGGTGGATACTAATTAGAAGTGATGGAGACACAAGGGAGATGATCAAGACAATGAGTACCAAGACAAGGCAGTTTGTTGTGTATGTTTCTGGTGGGGGTGTTAGAAAGAAAGAGGAGGCTAAAATGGAAGAAACTATTCCACCGGGATGGTGCAACTTCTTCACAATGTGAGTATAGAAGATAGGATGAATATCACAGAAGAGGCCAATTTATTGGCAATGCAATTAAATGGTGAGAGAAGTGGTCCTAATGTTGTGACTAGTACTGTAGTAGGTGAGGCAATAGCTAATGAGGGCCTGGGAGGTGGTTTAGAGGGTTTTAATGCTGATATTTCAAGGCCAACTCAGTCAACATTTGCCGGTCTTTCAGATATTATTGTGGATATGGAACAGATGTTAACTGTAGATCATGTGGGTAGAGATGTCAGTGGTTCATCTAGGAGAGAGAAACATGCAGCAACTAGGAAGATGCAGCTCTATCCACAAAGGTCCCAAGAAAGTCTTAACCTCCCTCTAGAAGATTTACAACAAGGGAGAATGGGAAGAAGAAACAAGAAGCTATAGCTTCTAGGTATAATACTAGAAATCAGGGAAATAAGCCAGTATACTGTGATGAAGACAATGATGATCCTAGCTCTTTGAGTGATGAAGACAATGATGATCTTGCTTTTACTTTTGATTCAAATTCAGAATATGAGAGTGAGTGCTCTAAGGATGATTTCTTCCAAGACGGTGAGTATGAAAGGGATGATGAACAACCTCAACAACCTCATGTAGGAGATGATGAACTACCTCATGCAGCTCCTGTAAATGATGATGAAGTTTTTGCAGAAAATGTAGAGAACCCTACTGTAGTTAAAGAGTTTGAGGAGATGGGATTCAGAGGTCAATGTAGTGATGGTGGTGAAATTCAAATGGTTTGAAGAGCTTGTCTGGTTCTAAAACTGATGAAGATGAACAAGGTCATCCAATGAAGAGAGTTAAAAATGATTTTCTTACTTATCCTTGGAATATGGAAGTTGATCTGAAGAAGCCTATATTTAGGTGTGGTCATGCTTTTTCAAATTCTGAGGAGTTCAAGGAGGCAGTAAGGGAATATGCAATTTAAAATAAAAAAGGTATATGGTTTAAGAAAAATTGCAAGACCAAAGTGAAAGTTTGGTGCCAGCTCAATTGTCATTTTAAGATGTATGCCTCTACTAACAAGGATACAGGGAGCACACTATTTTTGAAGACTTTCAACCCTGAGCATAAATGTGATCCTATAACTAAGTGTCACTTTATCAACTATAATAGAGTTGCAGCTGAGGTGAAGGATGCTCTAATGGTTGATGAAGGCTGGTCAAGGAAGGGAATGCAACATTATTTGCAGCAAAAGCACAAGGTTGCTGTTGAGATTCAGACTTGTTCAAGATGTAAAAGTAAGGCAAAGAGACTAATTGAGGGCCATTACATTGAGAAATTTAACCAGCTTGGTGTATACAGAAAAGAACTCCTAGCCGAAAATCCAAGATCCACAGTGGAGATCAAGTATACTTTAAAAGATGAAGTGTGCACATTCCAGAGAATTTACATTTGTTATGCAGTTGTGAAAGAATGGTGGATTTCAGGATGCAGACCATTGATTGGAGTTGATGGGACTCACCTAAAGCCTCCTAACACTGGTTAGTTGTTAACTGCTATTGGTATTGATGCTAATAATGGCATCTATCTTATTGCATTTGCTGTTGTTGAGATGGAGAATCAGGAAACTTGGTTCTAGTTAATGGAATTGCTGAAGTGGGATCTCAAGATTGAGAGAGACAGCTCATTCACATTCATATCAGATAAACAAAAGGGTTTGAGTAATGCCATCAAACACTTCTTTCTTGAAGCTGAGCACAGACATTGTGTTAGGCACTTTTATAATAACTTTAAGGGAAACCATCGAGGAGAAGGGTTAAAGCAGAGTTTGTGAAATGCAGCTAGGTCCACTACTAAGGTGTGGTATGAGAAGCATATGGCTGAGTTAAGGGCACAAGATGAAGTTGCATATAACTTCAAAAAAGAAGACAAACATCCCTCTCACTGGTCAATGACAATTTTTAATAAAGGTGTGAAATGTGATATCTTATTGAATAACCTTGGTGAATCTTGGAATGGTATCTTGGTGAAAATAAGAGGAAAGCCTATCATAACTATGTTGGAGAGAATAAGGATGGACATGATGGTTAGGAATGCAAATATGAGAGTGGCCTGTGAGAAGTGGACTGACCCTGTTGGTCCTAGGATCAAGAAATTGTTGGTGAATCCTACACAGTTCTCAAGTAATTATGAAGCTCTACCTGCAAGTGAACATGAGTTTCAAGTTAGTAGTGGCATATCAGATGTTCTTAGTCAGCACAGTGTGGATTTGGGAAGGAGAATTTGTAGCTGTAAAAAATGGCAAGGAAGTGGAATTCCCTACCATCATGAAATTGCTGCTATCAAAGTGAAGAAACATGATATTGCTATATATTGTGATGATATGCTGAAGGTTGAAAAATATGCAGCTGCTTACAGTCTCATTATTCATCCTATAGCTGATCAACATTTTTGGGAACCAGTTTGTTTTCGTATAGCACCTCTACCATTCAAGAGAGGAAGTGGCAGACCCCAAAAGAAGAGGAGAAAGGAGGTTGGGGAGAATTTGCAACCACCACCTACTGATGGAACAATGAAATTGAAGAGAACATATGTGAGAATGACATGTCAAAGATGTTTTAAGCAAGGTTACAACAAGAAAGGATGTCCATTGACAAAGGCAACAAATGTAAGATCACTAACCTGTTACAAATTCAATTCTTATAATGTGATTGCATAATACAAGCACTTGATAACATTTAGTTCTTTTTTTTAGGGAGAATGAACCTCTGCAGCACAAAAGAAGAGGCCAAGGTAAAGGCCTAAGAGAGCTCCTACTCCAAAGGCATCATCCAAAGAACTCACAATAAGATCAATGCAGGGCTACAAGAGAGTGTTATAGAGACAAGCCAGAGAGGAAGGAAGAGTGAACATGCAGCGGCCACCAACTCAGTGTAGTCAGAATGAAGCAGCTGTGAGAAAAAACCATGATTGAACTATGTTCAGTATTTGGATTGGTGTATTTTGTGGTATGCTTGCCTTGTTATGACAATATTTTGAAGTGCGTATGTTGGTGAACATGGTGAACTTAAGGTAGACAATGAACTTATTGGCTATGACAAGCTTTTTTTTTGTGTGTAATTTGATCATGGTGTGTCAAAGGTGTGTTGATCAAGGAGTAATGTTATTTGGAACCTCTTTTCTTTTTAAACAGTGTTGATCAAGCAGTTGTGTAAGTTGATGCTGGAGTGAGTGTAATTTGATCATGGTGTGCTAAACAATTTACAACAACAACACAAGAAGGTTTGACCTCATTGAAAGACACAACAATAGTATACAACAACAACACATAGTTCAATTTGAAAGTAACAGAACAATAAGGAAAGCTACTACAAGAACTAAAACAGTCACAAACATTTGTTCTCTTTCTTTCCTCAACTTCACCTCTTTCTCCATCTCCTAAACTATTTTCTGTATCGTTTCAACCTTAACTTCTGACTCAGCACATATGTATTGCAAATCATTAACTTGTTCATGAATTCTCATAAGATTGATCCACATTAAAATCATAACTATCCAAGTCTCGAACTCCCTCTTTTGCATTCTTTCAACTTGATTCTCGGCAAACTTTTTTCTACTAAGCAGTAAGGAAATCAAGATTCGGGCTCTCACACAGTGTGGCGGATCAATCCAAAACATGGTTGATCATATCCTCTACAAAAGAACAAATTTATGTAAGAAAGAAGCATCTAAAACATGCACACAGTTTGAATTCACAAGTTACATACCTCGTATCGGTTTCCACAACCCCCGTACCTCCTTCCATAATCTTGCCCATCCTCAGTGCTCATGAAAGTCGTACAACTCTTCCCACATCCGCAAATTGGATTCATCTCTTCTTTTTACTTCAAGGAAAAATTTTAAGAAGGGAACACAACTTTGGAGGGAACCATTGCAGATTGTTGGCGGGAAAAAATTGGCAGGAAACTTTGAGGGCAATAAGGACATTTTAAAAAAACAGAGGTGTCACGTCAACAAATTAGTCAGAATTTGATCAGAAAAGTGACTTGAATACCCCGACAGTACGGATAAATAATTTGGAGTACGTTTTTTGTACGAAAGAAAATTCAAATATCAAACTGATCTAACCACATAAGTTCAAATACATTCTTCCCTTCGATTAACTTAATTAGTTGGCATCGATCGATCAATCGTTGATATATAATATACCACAGGCCGGCGTCAAACTCGATTTTCTAGAATTTCATTTAGCCAGCAAATGATCTTTTCATTCATACAAATTAAGCAAGGTCATGCAGCGTCGTGGACACGTCAAACTGAAAGCTTAAGTACTAATTGGTTAGTGAAACAAATTAAAACTAAAAAAAAATTGACGGATAAAATATAAATCCTGACAAGTACAACGTTCTCCATCCATCGTGAGAGTCGGTCATTTTTTGATAACTAAAAAGAAGCTCAGAAATGAAACCAAAGTCGAGTACGATTCATCTCCTCATAGATATAGAAAGTTAATTAGCATGCAATTGTGACATGACAAAGAGCTCGCGTTTGTTTAAGTAGCTGGTTGGTGAGGAAATAGCTTATCAAGGCGATGATCACCAGCTAGTCCGTACGAGATGTTCGGATATTAAACCATGGGACCGAGCTAGGGAGGCATGCATGGCCTGAACTACTACAAAGTAAATTTTCCGCTTTGAGCGAAAAAGCTCAACGGAGCAATGCCGCATGGAGTAGAGCGTGGCGGCCAAAAACAATCTTTCACTCACTGAAAAGTGAAATCCTAACATTTGATCAGTCGAAAATTTTATAATGTTTCGAAATACAAAATTTTTTTCTATTTTAAAACGTTACTAAGGAATTTTAATACTCCAAAATATCGTACAAAACCATGGACTAACTTGATCGATCGTTATGAAGACGGATGTGGCGGGAAAGTATGCATGGCATTCAGAGGTGTAAGTTGTTGAGTTAACATTTATCATATCTAGGGATTCAAGCACCGTACCGGCCTCTTCATATATAAAAAGAGTAGATTGGACTCGAACAAACATGCATTGATTAGTACTCTAGTTTTTTTTCTAGTTGGTATAAAGCTAAAACGCGCACCTACCATAATAACAATTGTTATTGCCTTATTGGAATAGCAAGAAAGAACAAAACTTGTTGACCTTCCCACTTTGCCTAACAAAAGTCTCTTCCATTTACACGCCAAAGAAGCTTCAAACTAAATTGACTTCTATTTCAAGTCAACATATATACGAGACTAGTTAGCTTGTATAACCTCCTACTCTTTGTCCCGAAAGAAACGTCCTTGGCCAAGTTTTTTACTTTTTAAATATATATATATATATATTAAATTTAAAAAAAAAATTCACCAAAAATTCTATAGTGTTTTGGAGTATAAAAATTCTCCAATTTTGAAGCGTTGAATAACTTCTACAATTCCTATTTTTAAACAAATAAAGTGATTAAACGCTTCAAAATTAAAAAAAGTGAAACACCGTAGAACACCTCGAAACTCAAAGCTGGCTTCCGCTGTATTCAAACATACATAAAAAGAACAGCTTGCTTCCCTCTGCTGCTTCCCTGGTAAAATCCAAAGGAATTACATAGAAGCAATTAACAAATAGCTAATTATGGAGACCCATATATTTCTAATACATTTAACCCTTCATGTCTGTCAGTAAAAGCCTAATGAGCCACATGAAACTCTCTTTTTATTAGCACGTATTATATTGTGTTGGGCAAAAAATTGTAAACCATCGAATTTGTTAATGGGAGAACATTGGTTGGTTTTGGATCAAGTGATACCAAAAGGGTTGTTAAAAGGGTTGTTAGGCTTTGGGAATGTTAGGTGCAGAGATGTGAATCTCTCCGAGATTATATAAACAAGAGAGGAAAGATCCTTACAGACCATACTGCAGGAGAGTTAAGGGACAGCTGGTCTTGTTTCTCCTGCTTATTTTTGGCTTACACAAGACGCAAACAGACAGCTAATCTTCATTTTTGTGTAGATGCCAAAGTTGGTAAGAATTTTATGTAAATCTAAATTACAGGTTACTCTTAGTTAGCTCCGGACATTGAGCATATATATATATAAAAGAGTTTTTGTTCTTTTCACTTATTTCATTCTTTTTGAGACATTTCATCGAAAATTTTATCTTTTGTTTAAGGAAATTATATTCCTGGTATCTAGATTTGTATCTTGTCCTAATTAGCATAGAAATAGAGCTTATCTCAATCTCTGATTTACCGGAAAATTTATTGTATCAAATTGTAATGCATATTTAAGGCCATCTATCTATCAATGAATGAAAAATAGTTTCAGATCTATCTACTTGCGTATTTACCTGTCTCCAACACGTTATTAGCAGCTCTTGAGTTAATAGTCAACTCAAACCCTCCATTACTGG
This sequence comes from Geum urbanum, assembly GCA_946800695.1. Taxonomy (NCBI): domain Eukaryota; kingdom Viridiplantae; phylum Streptophyta; class Magnoliopsida; order Rosales; family Rosaceae; genus Geum; species Geum urbanum. The sequence goes on along the minus strand of OX327001.1, from coordinate 49,018,804 downwards.
TCTCCTCCTCCTTGACGAAAATCCTCAAATCACCGGAGCACTATCGCCGGAGCATCTTCACCATCGCCGAAATTTCATCATGTCACTGGAATTCTAGCAACTTTCTCTTCATACTTCTTTTCTGTGAAGTTTTCATATCGAGCATAACACCCTCAACCCCTCGAAGTAAATCGACTAATTAACTTTAATTTAGAATTAGGTTGCAAAACTTAATTACCGCAACACCCTAAATTTAGGTTTCAATACCGTGAATTTTTATATTGCCTCTAGTTCCTATGGATTGCTGCAGGTATGAGTGAAATGGGATTTAATCCTCTTCCTCAAAGTTTAAACAATAGTGACGGTCCTGGGGGAATCACGGTATACATGAAAAAAAATGAAGTCAATATTTTGTGACTTTGAATTAGTCACGGATGTGATACCGGTTATTGCATCGATTTTTGTGACCACACATAATGGATCATGTTTCTTATTTCCTAAACTTGATTAGTGATCGTTATTTTTTCGATCGGTAAACTAATTTCATCTCTTATCTTTTATAGATGACTGAGTCAGCAAGGTTAGAATTTGACATCTTTGATCTTCAAGGAGCAGAATACAACAGACGGGTCTCAGATGTGAGGAATAATCTCATTGATAAAAGACTCATGGATACTATCCAACCACTACCACCTGGCACTAAATCCAACGATGACATTATAGCTCTCAAACCTCAAACTCTCATGTTTCTCAGGAGACACATTCATCCTGGCTCTAAAAAAATAGTACTTGCTAAAGGATGACCCTGGGAATTTGTGGGTAACTTTGTAAGAACAGTTCAACAATGTGCATGACGCACAACTTCTGAAACTCACAGAAAGATGGGATCAAATCTGGTTGTTGGATTATCCTAAAATCAATGATTTCTATCAAGATATGCTAGAGCTACAGTCCAAGCTTGCCATTTGGGACGTTGTAAAGACCGACCAAACTATGGTAGAGAAGTCTTTGACTACGTACCTTTCCTATCTTCATGGACATACTTACTCATTAGTACAGCATTGATTATGAGCAAGGAAGACTTAGATCATTTAGTGATCTTATGAGTATGCTAACCAAGAAAGAGAGGCATCAAGAGATCATTCTCCACAATAACGATAGGTCAGCCGGTACAAAAAGAGTCCCTGAGGCTAATCATAGTAGAAAAACATGAAAGGATAAGAGGAACAACTGTTCGGAACCTTATCAAACTCGTGGTGGTAGATGAGAACGTGATGGAGGTCGTGGTAGAAGAGAAAATAGTCAGAATTTGACTTGGACTCACCAAGACAACAACCACAACAACTCCAACAAGAATCCATCAGGTTGTAGACACAACTTGTATTCCTCCACAGATTCTTAAGAATATATTTGTGGACCAATCAAACCGGTATACGGCCTGTTTACATATGGTTTTGATTACTGCATCGACGCATAGGTCATACGTCCTTGCAATCCATATGGTACGCTGCATTTACAAAACTCCTAATACAGATTATTAAGATTCGGGTTCACCACCCCGACAATCCAATCAGGTCTATTAGATTAGATCATACAGGAGAGTTTAATTCAAAATATTTTTTTGATTATTGCATGTTAATTGGATTGAAGTTCAACATCCTGTCCCTCATATTCATTCACAGAATGGTCTAGCAGAGGCATAAATCAAGTGGTTATAGCTTGTAGCCAGCACAATGGTAATACATATCATTTTATCAGTATCTGCGTGCTTGGGGATATGAAATGTTACATGCATCTATGCTTATTCGCTTGAGACCCGTAATCTGCTAACCATTCAATGCATACCAGTTAGTAACTGGATATGAGCATGATATCTCGCATTTATGCATCTCTAGTGGTGTGGTACATGTTCCTAATATGCTTCCACTATGTACAAATTAGGTCATCAATGACGATTATGCATTTATGTTGGTTATGATTCTCCAACAAATGTCTGCTATTTAGAACATTTGACATGAGACCTCTTTACTACTTGTTTTGTAGAATGTCACTTTGATGAGACATACTTCTCGCCGTTAAGGAGAGATAAGAACTATTTCATTCTGGTTAAACATCAAAAATTGACATGGTATGTCCCCACTATGTCTCATCATGATCCTCGTACATCTCAATGTGAGATTGAAGTGAAATGTATTATTGATCTTCAAAAAGTAGCAGATTCGATGCCTGACTCTTTTACTGATATCATGAGAGTAATGAGATCAATTATACATGCTACAAATCTTGTAAAGTTGAATGTCCCTGGCATTGGGAAAGATAATGCAACACTCAGGTAATGTAGTGTTTCTCCTGCCCATAGTGGGGGTGTAGCGTGGGTCAAAATCCACTGATGAGTTACCGGTGAAAAGGCAAGCCATCAAGGCACAACTGTTTATCATTAACACATGAGATTATTTCTGACTATAAGTATGTCTAAAAGTTGGCATTGACAAACATTAGGGGATGCTTTAGATTCAATGACAGTGTCAATAAACAAACAAATCTCACCAAGTTAAACAAATGCTAGTGGTACTATGGATGATTCTTCCAGGTTTATTGATGATGCATTTACTCATTCCATCGATTAGGAATTGACAACGATGAAGTAGAACCTTACTTAGTTGACGATTGTGAACGTAGAGTAAATTGACCAATATGGAAAGTTACAATCTAGGCTGAACTAAACTCTATTAAAAATGGCATGTTTTCGGTATGGTAGTGCTATAACCACTGAATGGTAAGCTGATTAGACACAAATGGGTCTATGTTTGGGAAGCACACGAGAAGAACTTATGGTGCAAGGATTCACTCAACGACGTACTATTGATTATAAGGAGATGTATTCTCTGGTTATGGACATCATTAGTTTTCGTGAATTACCTTATCAGTTTGGTAGGGTCCACATAATTGAGTATGCAGCTGATGGATGTGGTTATAACATATCTCTATAGGGATCTTAATTCAGAGATACGCGTGAGAGTGTCAATTTGGCATGGTTATATCCAATCCAAGTAACTAAACCACGGAGTGCTCATGTGTTCAAATTGAGACATTTACTATTCTAAGTGACTACTTGATTGGGAAGGGATATAAGAATGAATAAGTTATGCACATGTGTATTCAATACATGAACAAGTTGTTTGAGATGATAGTCCTTGGTAGGACTCGATTTTGTCTTGGTGTTAGATATGGAGCATCGAGTTAGTTGGATTCTTATTCACCAGTTTGCTTATGTCTAAATCAGGCAACGGATAAAGCACACCCTTCTTAGCACACCAATGATTGTTTGCAGTCTAGAACTCAAAGGATCAGTTTCATCTGAAAAGATGATGGTGAGGAACTTTTGGAGCTGAGATTCTATATCTTAGTGCGGTTAGAGTCTGGTTGAATTTACCTCAGTCCACACATCTAGACATTGCTTTCTCAGTTTTCGCCTACGCAAAGTCATTGGAATGGTATAAAGTACATCTTCAAGTACTTGAAGTGATCCATTGAATGGGGCCTATTATTCCCCTACAAAGAATATATAGAGAAGCTTGAAATTCCTAGAAAAATGATGGTTGAATCGCAGCATGCAGGATTTCAGAGCGTTCGATCCATCGAAGAATGCTCCCTGGACAGACCCAAAGGCAACCTTCGATCCATCGAGAGGAATTCTCGATCCATCAAACGTTGCACCATGGACAGACCCGAGCCATGGTTTCGATCCATTGAAGGGAATGTTCGATCCATCGAACGGTGAACCGGATGCGAGCACTATTCCTCAATTTAGTGTGATCCCCTACTTAGAGAGAACTTGTGATGTCTTGGTTGATTTTGCTGATGTTGGGTACCTCTCTTACCCACATAAAGGATGTTCCCAGACAGGTTATGTATTTACCATGGGAAACACAGTGATTTCTTGAAGATCAACTAAGCAGACCCTGGTTGCTACTTCCTTGAATCATTCTGAGATCATTGCTTTACATGAAGCGGTTAAGGAGTGTGTTTGTCTTAGGTCAATCATACACCACATTCGAGAAACTAGTGGATTACCATCCACTAGTACAACACCAACTTGTATCTTTGAAGACAATGCGGCTTGCATTAAACAAATGAAGTTATGATACATTAAAGGTGATCATACCAAGCACATATCGCCAAAGTTTTTCTTCGATCAGCAACAACAACTATTGAACATTCATGTGAATCAGGTATGTTTGGCTGATAATGTTGTAGACTTGTTTACCAAGTCATTGCAAAAATCTACATTTGCAAAGTATGTGAGACGCATTGGTATACGAAGATTTTATGAACTCCAAGATTGAGTTACTGATAAGGGGGAATTCATTTCTTAAACATCAAGGGGGGTCTACATGTGGTTGCTTTTTGTAGTTGATATGTTGTAATTTTTTTCCCTTTGACGAAGCTTTTGTTTTTACTCAAGAAGTTTTTTTTTTTGCTTGATAAGGTTTTTAGTGAGGCAACGAGTTATGCATCATTCATTAGAATTGCGACACAAAATAGAGTGTTTAAAGAAATTATACTCCTGGTATCTAGATGTGTGTCATATCCTAAATAACATAGAAATAAATATTCTCTCAATCCCTAATTTACCGGAAGATTTATTGTATTAAATTGTAATAAATATTTAAAGTCATCAATGAATAAAAACTAATTTCAGATATATCTACTTACTTATATACATTTCTCTTTCAACGATATTTACTTCAAACTTACGGGCGCACACTTAGTTTCATGGAATAACAGACTCGTTGAGCACTAATGACACACAAATGAATACGGTCAACGTTCACAAAATGAATTTTACTTCGAATGCGCTGTTGGGGTAGAAGCTTTTAGTTGCAGTCCCCTTATGATAAACGCTACCGGGGACATTATCTGTGATATAGGCATTGTAACAAAACTAACAGAAGACAGAAGAGAAACGAACACAGAGATAAATTTAAGCATCACTAGTTGGCCAAAACAATCAAAACACGAATGATAACAATGGGAGTGAATAAAAGAATAATACTGTTTATCTTGTTCAATTTCAAGATCGTTTACAAAAGAATCGTCTGTAACAATAATGTATGAGATCACACAATCTCTTTCACTACCAATTCTAGTACTGTTAGATTCTGAAAAGAACTCAAAAGCTAATTGCTCCCTTTCATCTTCATCATCAATGCAGATTGAACTGTCAAGCTCCTCCTCATCAATAATCAATATTTCCATATCGGATGGAACAGTAGAATCCTGCTCTGAGATAACTATGACATTGTTCTTGATCACCATGGTTTCACTATCTTCGGCACCATTGCTTCTAACAGTGATCCAATCCTCATCATATTCCCAATCGGGTGTATCACAAAAAACAGAACAAGTACCTCCCATCAATTTTTCGACTCTTTCTCGTGGAGAAATGGTCGAGACGCCATGACATTCTTGTATATTCCGACCAATTTCTTCAAAGACTTCAAATGAATCCCAAAGTGTTTGATCCAACACACTAATAGGAGATGAGCTCCAACTCATCATAGACAACTCCAATGACTTGTAGTCTTTAAGAAATGGATGCTCAAGAAGCTCTTTAGCCGTCCACCTCTCTCTCGGACATCTCGTCAAACACTTGCTCAAGAAATCCTTACCTTCCTTCGAAAGCCACCTCGGAAACTCCGGCAAGTCGCCGGAGAATCCAATTTTATAAACAGCCGAAACAGGGTCGCTCAGCTCCGGCCAGGGACTATTGCCGCCGGTGGCCATTTCAATCAATGTACACCCAAGTGCCCATACATCCGCCTCAAAACCCTGCTCCTCTCCCCTCGCCACCTCCGGCGCCATGAACGCCGGCGTGCCGGAGAATGCTGACGTGGATGCTGCTTCGTGTACCAATTTAGCACAGCCCAGATCAGCAATTTTGATCTTGGCGCTCTTCTCTTCCGATGACGACGTCGACACCAAAATGTTGTGGCTCTTGATGTCGCAATGTGCGAAACCATGAGAATGAAGATACTCCAATCCCTGCACTATCTGATGCGTGTAGGACTGGATCGTACTCTCCTCCAGCTGCCTTCCGCTTCGTCGAATCGCGTCGAATAGCGTGCCGCCGGGCACGTACTCCATGAAGAGATTGTACGTGGGGTGATGTTCACTAGTGTAGCTAATTTCACAACCCAAGTACTTGACCAAATGTGGGGAGCTCAATTTGGAGAGAAAACTATGCTCCTTTTGCAGGAACGCCGAATGAGAAAGCTCGGCAGACTTTACCGCAAACGTCTCCCCCGAGACGGCCGCGGTGGCTAGCGAGACCGTGGCTGTGGCACCGCGGCCGATCATCGGTCCTCTCGTCCATTCCATCACCATTGGCACAGAGAGCGGTTTTTGGTGTGTTTGTTTTTGAAAATTGTTATCAAATGGTGTCTACTATGCAGCCTGTGCTACATTTTTATATATGCGACTCCCAGGACATTTGGGTAGGTCCAAAACGTAAAAATCCGAAGTATAAACTATCTTAAGATTGTGCAATTTTTTTTTCTTTGCTGCCCAAAATGTCAAGCTGGTAAGAGCGTTGGAAATGAGCCATGTGGCGAAAGGAGAGGGGAGTTTGACAGCTCTGGCCGTCTGTCTGGGAGCGCAGTTACCTTAGAGTTGTAATAAAGCCAACCACATGGCGACACATGAAATTGTTTAAGAGTGGCACATGCCAAGATTAAGAGAGAGTTAAGACGAGAGGGATTAGGATTAGGATTAGGGGAAACGAATATGCTGCTGCACCTTGTAATTTTTGGCGGCGCCAAAAGCACTTAATCCGAATTAAGATTAGATGCAATTCTTTCGACGCGGCTGTTATGAATATATATTATTACATGTTTGAAAGACTTTTAAAGTCTTCTGTACCAAACTTGATCAACGCTTAAGTAAACGAGTTCACACATAGCCGTGGACAAAGTATACCGACGAAGCGTTCGTTGGTTAGTAGTAAACTATGATCTAGAAGTTTTGACTTCCATCCACGGTTATTTCGTTATAAAATAAATATAATGCAAAACTTGTATGGATGTATGACCAAAAGTGATTCAACTGTTTTTTTTTTTAAAATTTAATCTGAATGTGCCCAAGTGAAAATTTGCCATATTCTCTTATTCATGTAAGATTTCTTGAGACATTTTTCTGTCTCTAAATGTATATAGAAAACTTAATCAATGTCGAAGAAAAATCAACAATTATTCTCAAATCAATTGCATTTTAGCTGTAAAAAATCTTTGAAATAACATGTGGAACTCTAAAAAAGATGAAGTGCAATGTGTTTGTTGTATGTAATAATCTTGGTTGGTGGTTAAGGAGTCTTAGTATAGTTTTATGGGCTTTTGCATGTAATAACAAATTTACACCACAGAAGATGGGGTAAGATGGGTTAACCATTGAGAGTAATATTCCGAAACGGTGGGCTGGTCGTTCGAAATCGAAAGCTAACAAATTTCTCTTTTATGGGGGACCTTGGGAAACTTGAGAGGAAAATCAGCACAAATGCACAATGCTTGACAATGGGAAATGGAAGATTCATGAACTAACTACATGTACTTCTAGGCGACTAGGCTTCTAGTATATGTACATGTAATGGGGTCGGTTGCGTAATATGAGTATATGACCATTGTAGAAAGGGTTCCTAGATAAACCAGGATGTTACCTTTTGAAGGAAGGAAAATCTTAAAGCAAAGCCAGTGAAGAGAAGTCTGTGCGACAATGAACCGACCTTACAGCCTATGTGGGTTTCCAAGGTCATTTTCTTCACTCCTTTTACCACCGCAGGCCGTAACTATTTACAAATTAGTTTATTTATCTCGCAAAATGTTACTCCTTTTTTATGTAGATATAGAATTATATTAAGGATTGACATGCAGAGTAGGAAATTAGAAATTGTCATGTAGGGATTGACATGCAGAGTTAGGAAATTAGAAATTGACACGTGACAAGTTAGGAAAATAGTTCTGGGATATTTAGTATTGGGGTGCACTAGAACATTTTTCTTATATTAATATATTAAGCTGAATAAATCTTAGAAAATGTAAGAACATATGGAGCGATCGGCATGAGAACGTGTAGTTTAGCCTCCTGTTTTATTTCCCTGCATTTGAAATGGTAACGACGTCCCTCCTCAGTCCTCACTCAAGGTTTGATTTCGTTTGTAACGATGCAAGGCCTCTTCCAAAAACACCTAGTAGCGAAATTTGAAACCGACCAAAACAGGATTCTAGCTAGTATTACTTTTCTACGACTAAAGGTTATATTGCCGTCTGATTGATGGGATTCTAACTTCTTTCCCGTCCCTAGGTAAAAGAAAGAGGCATATATAACGTGAATGAAGGCCATTATATCAATGAATGGCATTGAATATGCTTCAAAGGTGCTTAGTCTCTTATGTAGTTATGTGTCGGTGGAAGACGTACAAGGCCCTTGGTGGCGTGGTGCAGCTGAGGCCAGGCATTGAACACAAACCGACCCTTTACAGCTACAAGCACACACATACCCTGGAGCCAAAAAACCAACGCGGCCAACACTGCCCACCTCTCTCTCTCTCTCTCTCTCTCTCTCTCTCTCTCTCTCTCTCTCTCTCTCTCTCTCTCTCTCTCTCTCTCTCTCTCTTTACATGGTGAAAGACTGAAAGGGACCAACCAACCACCGCCCCAACCCATTTGGGGAGGTGACTTTACTCGTCCGAGTACAGCTCGATCAGTTAAGGCAAAATGTGGAATGCTCAAAAAGGTGCACTAGGCATTTCAGTCCCATCTTGTTATTCTTCTTCGTTTGTCAGATGGAAACGTACTTATTTAGGTCATATATAATCGACAGAGACTGAATCTAAAGTCACACCCTTGCGTGGTGCAGAAGCAATTAATAGAATCATCACGTACTTTAGGCAGTGACACTTTGATGTCCAAGGCTCATATCTAGCTGTGTACATAGGCATAATTACCAGAACTCTTGTGCGCAACCCACGCATGAAAGAGCTTCCATTACATTTGCCTAGATACTAAGACAGCCCACGTGGAACACACCCCTGAATGATCTTGACATCGACACAATCCCACCTACGGCATCAATATTGATTGTTCCTATGGAAGATTTTCTGATCATCTGCTCGTGTCGGTATTGTGTTTCTTCTCCAAAACAACAGTGTACTGAACATAGTGAACTTCTCCTCAGAACGCCGATGATGCTTTCATAAATTGTGTTCGTACTTGCAAGGCTGCACCTGGCTGTTCTCGACTTCTCGCTGACAAACCAACAGGAGGTCCGTGAAAATGATCTTGATATACGCGAGACATGGCACGAAACTTATTTCCCTAACCTCTAAACATACGAATCATGCAACTAGATACTGTGGAAAGAAAAGAAATACTCTCTGCTTCTCTGGGGATAAGAGTAGACATCACTAAGCCAAAATATGAAATACGTATCTTAAGCATTTAGCAAGGAGACTCATTGTGAGAGACGGACAAACATGTCTAATTGTTGGCCAGTACAGCAGAAGCTTGACAAACTATAAACAATATCGAGTTATTACCAACATAACACAATAGAATGCGAGTGTTCCTAAAGATCCATTTTCTTCATAAAAATGCAATATCCGGAATGTAACACAACCCAGACAGATGGATTTATATTTACATGTGACCATCATTGACTGCCCTCTATCCCATACCAAGGATGTTTCCTTCTGTTTTCTTTTCACAAACTTGAAAACATAGAAGTGGCCTCTATCAGCGGACACACTTTGGCGACAAGATTAAATATGAAAGGTTTATCTATGCAGCTTCTGCAAATCCAATTCTCTCATTCCCGTAATCAAACACAGTATGGTACTGACCCATGAACACATCTCCCAAAATCCTGTTTCAATTTGCAAACAAGACAAGAGATTAACAAACAACTTTTTTGGACAAACATCCCCAAACCCAGACCTTGAAGATGTATCGAGTCTCATTAAAAGAAAAAAAAAAATCAGAAAACTGGGCAAAGGTTAGACCAGACCGTACCAGAGTGGTCCTCGGGGAGGTGGGACATCCAAAGCAGTAAATCCACTAATGCATTGTGCTACTTCTCCCTCACCTACTTTGAGCACATACTGATTGCCACACACAAAAAAGAAAAGAAATATTTTAATTGAAATTAAGTACACCAAATTAATCCTTTTCGTACGCAAAATGCAAAGTAGAAGGCATTGATGATCATCATGAACGGATCAAGATTCCAATGTCCACATAGAGGAACTCAATTTAGGTTTTAGAGAATTAACACTTGACACATCAAACACTGACAGACCTGTTCAGGGGTGAGATCAAAAGTCTTTCCACCAACTGTGAAGGAGACATTAGGCATGGAAGACAAACCGCTGCAATCAACAGCAGATTCTCCCATCGGACTGGGCAGTCGGTCACAGAGCTGCAATTAAATGTTCACAACCAAGAGCATCAGCAAGAAAATAAACTGCAAAATAAAAGAGAGACATCAGATGGAAGGGTTGCTTCACCTGATTCACATAGTCAAGTATGCGATCCTGTGTTTGATTCTGCTTGAGCTGATTTTGCATCCATACAACAGTCATCTCACAAGCAGAACATGTTGCGTCAGATAAGCCACCAGATGACTTGTGATTTTTCTCATCCACAACACTCTCGATTCCAACACTGATGACAATCACATTAAAGAAACATAAATGACCAGATTCAAATTTCGAACAAAACAGAAAAGTAATACATTATTCCTAAGCTAATATTTGAACACATAAGCATTGTGGCTGACTTTGCTGAGGCTTCAAAAGAAACTTATTCTAACAAATAAAATAACAAGCAAGCAGAAACACGATGATTAGTCCTACCTGACACCACGGGTCCCATCAAATGTGCATAAACCAATTTGAGAGCAAATTTTCTGTGGTTGGTCCTGCCAGAACGAAAGGTAACATATGAAAAATTGTTCAAAATAAAACAGGTGAAGTCTGTCAAGCATTGTAGAAGCATAATAGTTAAGTGGCTTTACAGATTAAGATGGCAGGTCAAGAACTACCTTTGCCAAAATCATCTTGATTATGGTTTCCCCATATTCTGCAACTACAGTCTTGCATTCTTGACTTACAATCCCGGTGGCTCCAATGGCATGGTTGAGTTCAGTGATAATTGTCTATCAATGAGATACAAAAGAAGGTCAACCAAATGTAAGCATGCAAATGCAAAAGGTTGAACCAACTAAACAAAGGTTTGAAGTACTACATCAAAAACATATCATAGTAAAAGAGAGACCATATACATCATGGTACTGTCATCTTGGTATACAATCCTTATTGGCTCAATGGCATGATTGAGTTCAAAAATAATAGTTTTTAATGCAATACTACAATGAAATAAGAATAAACATGCACGACATTCAAAGGTAAACAAAAGAAATACTTCAAGTATAAAAAATTATAGTCAATAAAACCATATCATCTTGCCAAGCAAAACAGCCACGAAGCAGTGAAAAGAGTTCATGTTTGGGGACAACGGAATAACAGATAACAATTACAAAAAGGAGATAACTAAAGATAAATTCGTGAATATGTACCAATTATAGAGTGAATGGCTACATGTTAGTAGAAAACAAAATAGAAAAATATGAAAAATTGCAATGACAAATTTCCAGCACAATTAAGTATCAAAGAGACAATAAGAGAAACAAAAAGGTACGAAAAGTGATAAGGTTATCATTGGGAATTTTTTGCAAGAGTTACAGGAAGAAGAATAATGGTCTCTAAAACAATAATTAAAACACTCGAGTAATGGCTACACACCGTTGGGCCAACTAACAAAGACGTTCCAGAATCAGCAATTGCTGAGCAGCCGCCAGCACAAAATCCTGAAACATTACCCCCGTCAAACTAGATGTCAGCATAAGTGCACAAAAAAAGTTACAATGTGAAAAGGTCAAACCGTACATATGATCTCCTTACCAGTTGTTCTACCATTGATCAAAACATCACCCATGTCAAACTGAAAATAGACAAGAACAGAAGGCAAAAAATTAGAAAACTTGAGAACCATAATTGTTTCTCATGATATTGAGAATGGAATGGAAGCCCAAAGCACCAACCTGCCAGTACCCTTTCTGTGCAACAGGAACATATGTGTGCTCACCAACATAATGGTTCGGATCAACTCCACCAAACACAATTTCACCACCTTCTTCTTCGTCAGCGTTGCGGTTGAACCAGAATGAGAAGACTGGCTCCTTAAGAAGTCCCTGTTTAACCATGTTATACCTGCAGAACTCATATATTAAAAACTCCGAAAACGAAATATCTTTAGTTTTTGCCATGAAGATATGTCACATCCCACAACACCAACCCAGAACAATAGACAATGATAGAGGACAACGAAAATACCAGACAGGAACAGCATTTCCAACTGAAATCTCTTGGAATCCAAGGCCAAGTATGCCATCAAATTTAGCTACCAAGAATGTAATGCCAGGCTCCTTAGTAGCTTCAATAAATTCCTGAAGCAAACCAGATGTATCACTTAAGGTAAAATCAACAAGAAGTGCAAAAAGTAGGATCATTATCATCAATTTACCTGATCTTTGACCACAAGATCACCAACTGTTACATGGTCTTCACTGAAGAAGCCAGAAATTGCCCCAGTACCATATTGGATTGCTGCAGGTTTACCTGCACAACAAGAGGAACCAAGATGTTTTCTGTCATCAATGGGAATGTTGTTTCAGACACACACATGACTATACAGCTGATCTACAGAAGTTAAAACAGAACCCAAGAAAATCGGAAACTAACCATTTTTTTTGTAGGTGCTAGAACTGCTGGACTTGTATTTTGGATGTAGATAGCACGAAATCTGCATTCATGTGAATAATACATAAGTCTCCTTGATTCATAACATGAGACGAGAAAAAAATCACTTGTAAACAAACTGGAGCAATTAGAAACCCACCGAGAAATAACACTTGGAAGAGGGCACCCACAAGTTTGAGCTACCAGTATCAAAGATAACAGTGAACTTCTGAGGAGGAGTGCCAATACCAATCTCCCCAAAGTACTGAGCATCCATGTAGTTCTTGAGAGACACAATATCAACATCCTGGTCATCTCCAAAACTTCCACGGAGATTATATTTCCTGACAACAGCTCTCACGGCATCTCCATTCTTAGATTGAAGGTTGGCAGCAACTCGGTTGTTCTGATCAAACTTCCTCTTCTTCAGTCCAATTCGAAGCAATCCATCATTGGAAGCAGAGAAAACCAACGGACACAAGAGGAAACAAAGAAACAGTGTTGCCGTAATAGACTTAAGTCTAGGTTCCATGTTATATCTGCATGAAGAACAATCCAATTACTATATTGCATAAAACACTAATCAAGTAACACATCTACTTTAAACCATTAAAAACCACAAAACAACTTGATAAAATCAGATGTAAGCTTAAAAATCGAAGAACCCATAAATAGGTCAACAGGTAGCGACTCCACAGTTGTTTTCTTCATATTTCATCCTCTAATTCGCCAGAAAAATTAAGGATACACACAGAGCATAATCAAAATTCACCGCAAGCTCAACAAAAGCATCTCAATTTTTCCTAGAAAAAAAAAGATACAGCTGAATCTTCGAAATGAAATTCATAGTCATACAATCGTTGACTCCAACAACTCGATCATCCTCTACGATCAAATTATAACACAAACAAGCTTAACAAGCTTAAAACTCTATGAAAATACATATATATAGAGAGAGAAATTGAACTGAGCAACGGAGCTAAATTACCTCGGATCACAAAAACAATGGAGCTGTGGGTAGGTTTGAAACGAAGGTAGGGTTTTACAAAAGCGAGTAGATATATATATATATATATATATAACTGATTAAAATGACAGACGAAATTAACTGAACAGAAACTAAAAATAGGAAAGGGAGGAATGGGAGGAATGGAACTCACAGTTGGCAGAGAGACGACGATCGATGATGATGAGGCGATTGAGATGAACAAGGCTCAACTATTGTGAGGGGTCGGACATTTGTATCCGCTTTCTTGGTTTCTTGAAAACGGACAACTCCAAGCCTTTAGCCGTACACGTGTACTAAGATGACTCATCGTTACGGTCCAAAAATAGGCATTTCCTTGACTTAGCTCAGAAGAATTGAGAAAATTTATGATTGGGGAAAATGATTGTGAGCGGTGGAGAGTAGAGGGTTTGCTGTGCAACGTTTAATCTGATCCTTACATCAAAGGATTTTTTGTTTTTGCTTTATGTTTTCTTGGGTCGAAGTGAGAGGAGACGCAGAATCGGAGATACATGTAAGAGCGGGCCAACCAAAAAGCCCAACTGGGTTCCCCATGAGCCCTAACAACATGGAAATAAACACCTATAAAACTGGAAAATTGTGTTGAACAGAATCGTTGTATTGGCCAACTTCGTCGATCGATTCAACGACACACCCACATTTGAAACTCAACTGTTAGGGCATATGTTTTGGTTAGTAACTTCATATATAATTTAGGCTTAAAACCAGTTTGATACAGTTCGTAGAACAGTTTTTGACGGAAGCTATTTTTAGGAAAACAAATCGAATCGAAATCTTACATTTGCCCCGACGTAGTTCAACCTAGCTTCATCGACATATATGTCTCTTGGTTTGCTGCAATTAATTTAGGGGTTTAGAGTTTAGAGAATAAGTTAGAGTTGATCCCATAAATCATTTGTAGTTAAAATATAAAGATTTTATCTTAAAATTTACTCCAACAGTTTTCTTATTTTATTAGTCTATTTAAGGATCTTTTATATTTCATATTTTCATCCTCTATTCCTATACCGAAAACACAAATTATAAGCAACATAACATTCAATAATGTAATTAATTCTTTCCTTATAGATTACAAATGCAATCAATAACTACATTAATAAATAAATATTTTATTATCAACCAATAAAATTAAGTATTTGTTTAGATATAATTACATTTTAAGTGATGCTGTTTGAGTAAATTTATACTAGTGACTAATTAAAATATGTTTTAGCTCTATTTTAAAACAAAATAAGCAAATTGTCACATTGTTGGAGTTGCTGTTTGTTAACCAAAATCATGCTATATGGAGTTGTTTCTCTGTACGCTCAATTTTTTTTCTTCAAAAAAATCAATCCACTTAGAAATCGATCGGTTTGATGGAGAATTGAATACAAATTATATATATATAATATATATATATATATATCTATTGGCATGATGTTTCGGGATTGGTTATGTATGGCGTAGTTAACTAAATCGTTTGGAAAAGTAGTGCGCGCGCTGTGGAGCTCAGGTTTAATTTGGAGTATTAGTCTTGCCTCTTTTAAGGAAAATTTAATCATGGTGAATCTATATATGAAACTCACTTTACTGACAGTAGTGTACGTGTCATTGTGTGTGCTCGGTCATGATCATGATCTAGTTTGAGATAAATTCGTCCCTTAGGAATCTTCATTTTTTCCCCGAGTTGAAAGGGAACTTTCTTCGATTCAAATGGTTCTTGAACAAAACCGAGCGCGATTAAGCTTATCAGATATGTTTTTCAATATATAGGCAAGTTATTTCTAAATTGATCGTCTCATTGATTACAATAACGTATAGCTAGTTATTAAGTACGGACAATAAAAAGGCAAGAACTGAGCAAGAATCTTTATTTCCCTGATCGATCAAGCTAGTATAACAAAATGATCGATCCACGTTCGATCAGGAATTGTTGTCACTGCTGGTTCTTGTCGCAATATTGTTACCACTTCTGGTATTATTATTTGGATGAACATTGTTGCCCATGATAGAGGTGATGGCTGCCACTAGAGCCGCTGTGAAATTTGGGTCAGCTGTGATGGCCGCCGTAGCTGCACTTACTTTGTCAGCTAGGATGGAGTGATTCGTAGTATTGTCCAGTCCCCGAAGGCTATCGAGAAGGGAAGTTTTCGATTCGTTATTGCAAAGGGCTTGCCCTAAAATTTGTGGCAGTGGCATCATGTTTTGAGGAAAATTTGATAGCTGGTTTAGTGGCATAGTCTCTGATGAAGCAGCCGGGTTGCGAGTGAGGTCTAATGTAACTGTGGGAAATGGGGCTGAAGCCGAAAGAGTTGCAAAGTTCTGTGGGCAGTTAGGCAGTGAGTGACCAATAGCTGTTCTCTGAAGGAAACTTTCGGATGACGTGTTCACTAGGGCATGATGAGGATGATGATCGGCGCTAGGCATTGAGCCGGAGAGTAGCATCGATGCTGCTGCTGATGTGGTAGATGCCATAGTCATTGCAGCGGGTGGGAGTGCGTGATTGTGTTGGCCTTCATATGTTGTTATAAGTATGGTTTTGTCTTCTGCACACCTTTGTACCTGCGATTAGGAACCAACATATATATATATATATATATGTATATAACAAGCTAGGTTAAGATCGACTTCATGCATGTGATGGAGTTTGATATATATGTTGGGTCTTAGCAACTGATAAACCCTTCATTCATTTGCTTAATTAACTAGAGACGTACAAGAAGTGAATCAAGGAGTAGCTAATATATGTACCTGTTTTCGAACTGGGCAACCAGTTCCCATGGTACAACGATAATAAGCCCTAGGGCAAGGGTTCCCCTTAGCCATTTTCTGTCCGTACTTTCTCCATTGGCATCCATCAGATATCTGCACCAAGGTAATATTATATATGAATCAAATCTACTAATTTGGGACGTAGTTTGGAGCAAGTCGTAGTGAGAAAAATGATTACTACAAGTTAGCCTTTATATTTGACTTTCTATAACTAGAAAATCAACAATAGAAGACACAGAGAAAAGAGAACATCCAGTGAAGTTTGAAACGTTATCCCCAACACCCTGTAAATAAAACGTGGTGTTCTTTTCGGTTCGGTGACCATTAATGCCTGTGTGCTGTTGAATCATCAGAAAAAAAAGTAAATCTCTAGTAAGTAGTACGTTAACTTACCATTGAAGCTTCAGACCTTGCTCGAACAGAAACACGGGCCTTCTTTATCATGGACATGGTTTCTTCAGAGGCTTGATTCTCCACATCATCCCCAGAATTGAACTTGGGGATCTTCTTTGGAACCCAGCTACCAGAACTCATCCCACTTCTAATTTCCGCATCTTGGCTATCTTCAGCCAATCCGGATGATCTTTTACTGCCACTATGAAGAACTGTACTCTTGGAATGCTCCATTGACTCGACAACCATGGGAGGAGAATTAGCACAATCGCTATTAGATCTAATCAAATTCGATGAAGTGTGTCCAACTAGTTCATCTTTCTCATGATGACTGCCCATATCCATAAATTGCCTAGGAACAATATTGTTCAGTATCTGCTTCTCTTCTGGTACTGGCTCATTTATGACCATCTACACAAACACGTGAACGATTTATTATGATGATATTTATCAAAGAACGAAAAAAATTGAATCAAAGAACGTTTTATTATGAATTTAATTACCTTGTCTTGTTGTGCCGGTTGGTTTTGCGGGCGTTGCATGAGTTCGACAAGATGCACCTGCAAGGTCTTGTAATTGTTGTTCACCTGAGCAATCATAACCCTCAAACGTTGATTCTCAACGTTCATACGCCCCAGCTCAGCTTGAACAACTTCTAACTGCTGCAGCCCAAATAATTCCCCACAATATTATTTCAAAACCCTAGCTAGATCGATCTATATATTATTAGCTTGAAATTAATTAACAAGAACAGTGTAAAAACTGGATATATATTACCTCCTCAACTGCTCGTTGTTTGTGATCATCGATGCTATGGGATGTTGATCCATCCTCCGTCGATGATTTATCGCTAGTAGTGGTGTATGTTGTATGAAGATTTAATCCAGTCTGGACCACAGAGACGGAAATCATAATAACAACAGTAAGAAGACTTCAAAGAAAAGAATTTATAGATCAAGCTAGCTAGCTCGATCGAACTTGAACTATAGCCAGTTGGCATATATATATATAATTACATCTAGTTGCTTTTCTTGAACCATGTCTTCTTTATCTTCAAGAATTTGATTTGTACAACCCTTGTGATGATCTGCGAAGAAGTCCAGCTCATCATGAACAACCCGCTTCCCGCCGTCCACTGTCGCCGGAGACAAGACATGTTCAATCCTAGAGCTATGGATGGAATGATCACATGGAGATGAATCCATGATTGATGATATCGATCTGTGTGTCTATGTATGCTATACTCACTACTTAACTAGCTTGAAACAAAACTTTATGTCTCGGGATCTTTAAGATGGAGATGGCTAGAAAGAGTACATGAGAGACGATCGATCGAGGTGGAATATTGGAGGAGAAGAAAGAATATATATTAGGTGTGGGGAGGACAGTCCTCATATGTCCATGTATATATTTCGAGAGATCGTGAGAAAGAGAGAGAGAGAGAGAGAGAGAGAGAGAGAGAGAGAGAGAGAGGTGCAACAGACTTCGCTTTAAAAGGGTTTGGTTTGACTAAGACCAAAATATTGTGATGAGAGATCTTAGCTAGAGAGAACGGAATAGTCATGAGGTCAGCTGGTGCGTCAAACCACCACGTGGCATAACATTCCAGGCACTCCGTGAGAGAGAGAGAGAGAGAGAGAGAGAGAGAGAGAGAGAGAGAGCTGCACGCAGCTAGCTAGCAGAGAGGAGATTAATTAGAGGAAATTGTTCCATTATTTATGAGTTTATTAAATCTAATCTTAAATCTTTTGTTTATTGCACAGCTCAACGATGTTGAAGGTGATTTTATCGGAGAAAATAACAAAATGGATAAAATGTTGAAGGTGATCGACATACACGTGCTAAGTACGTAAGCTCCATCGAAGGTGGGATTTTGATGGTTGTAGGGGGGTTGAATAGGAGTTTATCAATTTTTTCATCAAAATATCGTCTCAAGGATAACAATATATGAACATATCCTGATGGACAAATACTTAACGATATAAAGTAAAACTGCAAGAAAGTAAAGAGACATAACACCAAAATGTTTTTGTTTAACGCAGAAACCCTGCAACAGTGAGAAAAACTACGTATCCTTAAGTGTCGAGGGATAAACATTTTCACTATGTAAATTACTTCTTACAAGATTAGTTCTCAGGATAGAAATTCGCACGTCTATCCTAACCAATATCGCACACTAGTTTATGAACTACACTCTCATCTCTAAGTGTTTACATATAAAGGTTTCATAAGCTTCTACCCCGAAATCCAACTCCCACAGTTGATTCCAAAGAATACATGTTAAGATACTCCTTACAAAACTACAGCTCAGTACCAGACGAAGTAGTTCCGTCACCTAAGTAGGCATTTCCGTCATCTAGGTACTTAGACGACGGAATCTCTCGTCGGCCAATTGTTGCAACCTCTTCTGAAATGAACATGAACAATACATACATATATATATATATATGAATATCCCCCAAAAAATTGACATAATTTCCCCTAAAAATTAAGGAAACCAAAAAACTAAAACACTTCCAATAACATCAAAACTAAATCTCATTCACATTTCTCAAGTTCACTATATGTATCCCACATGCACCTATGTACCACACATGCATATAATCAATTACCTATATATCACACTAATAATATCCTCATTTATCAAGTTTATCTCTTTATGCACAAGTGAAGAAGCAACAATAAAATTAAATATTATTACTTTGGGAAAAAATGTTACTTATGGCGTGCTGAGTGCCGAGATGTTCGGTCTGCCCGAGCCTATTGTAAGAAGAAATGCTGTCTGCTATGAGCGGGTATTTTGAACCGTTTTGCAAGTTGTCATGCGCCAAGTTGAGCATTTTGCAGGAGCCCGATCCATGGTGCAACAACTTCTTCTCCCGATTAGCTCTGTTCCTCTATGATTGCGCCTGTTACACAACAATTTAAATTATTACGCAATTAATCATTATTCAGCATAATTTTTCCCAATAAACGATACAAATGTGAATGAATATGAATTATGAACTTATACGGTTCAGACTCAAAGTGGGCTTTCAACCACTCCCACTCATCTTCCCTTCCCTTTTTAAACTCATTCAGAATCTTTCCGGGGTTTGCCTTGTACGTCTTGTGTAATGTGCACTTCCAATCCTTGAAGATTTGGTGAGCGGTTTTGTTAATGTAGTCCATTATCTCCGGAGTCTGTTCATAATTAAAATTGTTCTAACAAAAAAATATTTTAAACAATTAGAAACAGTAAACACTAGAATTTGTAATCAATTATGAAAAAAATTATAATATTAAATATTTTTTTACCGTGAGTCTGCGGAACACATTTATTTTGTCCTCGTCGGGGAGCTCTTCCCAAGTAGGGGCTATCATACGTACGTGAGAATGTACGTAGTTTCCAATCTGGTGAGCTGTCAAACTAGTCAGCCTCATTCCTTTAGGACATCGGGTGAATGCGTTTAGAGGCATATCGATCCTTCCTCCTGCCGATGTCTTTGCTATGCTCTCGGCTTTGCTTCCATTGCAAATTTCCCGAATGCGTTTAGTGGGTGAAAGTGAGGGGCGCCATCTCGCACTAACGGCAGCTGAATCTGCATCGAAAGATTGGGGCACCTGTGACGTCGACCCTGAACCGCCCTGATCAGCTGCAACGTTGTCAATAGGAGGAGCGTGCGGAATCTCCCCTTCAGGCGCCGAACTCGTACCCGACTCATTGGAGACTTGATTCCCCCAACCCATATGTCGTAAGACAGATTGATGCCACGATGCTTTGTCTTTTGCCGTGCGCCTCTTTGGCATCTTATATTTCTTTATATTAACACATTTATATTTATTTCACATATAATTATAAACATAAATAAAATAACACATATATAAATATATATATATATATATTAACACATATAAATTAACATATCTATATATTAATTAACACGGGAATCCAATATACATACATATATATATATATCAATTATCCAATATATTATACACATGCATATAAATTATCGAATTATGAAATTATACGTATAATACTATGTATATACATATCTAAAATATATCAATTATCCAATATTATACGTACATATTCAAATATATACACATATATACAAATACACACAATACATATATACATAATATATATAATATGTATATGCATAGTATTATACATAGTATATATATATGGCTGGCCGGAATATTCATAGATGCATGAATATATATCGATCGAGACGGAGATCGAGTGACGTATCGGAGAGGGAGAAGGTGAGGGAGAAGGAGACTGAAGAGGTGGGTTGCCGGAGAGGGAGAGGAGGACCCGAAATCCCCGGCTGGTGATCAAGGGACGTGGGATCGGTGAGGGGCGGTGGCACCGATGAGGGAGAGGGAGAGGAAGAAGGAGGACCCAAGGTGAAGGGGGCGGCGCTGGTGAGGGGGAGGGAGTCCGGAGAGTCACCGTGAAGGGGGAGAGTTTTGGCCGGTGAGGGAGAGAGAATGGAATCGATGTGTGAGAGAGAGAAATCGATCGGTTTTCTTATACCCAGTTTTCCACTTAGACGATGCAATAATATGGTTATGTCGTGTAAGTGGACACTTAGACGACGAAACCATATTATTGAGTCGTCTAAGTGGTTTTTGAAAGCCACACAAAAAATGGGCGGTTACTTATCACCGCCATTATTTTTGTCTTAGACGATGGAACCACATGATTTCGTCGTCTAGGTGTCCACTTAGATGACAGAACCATATGATTGCGTCGTCTAAGTGATTTTTGAAAGCCACCCAAAAAATAGGCGGTTACTTATTACCCACCATTATTTTTGGCTTAGACGACGGAACCATATGGTTCCGTCGCCCGCCATTACTTTTGGCTTAGACGACGGAATCATATGGTGCCGTCGCCCGCCATTACTTTTGTCTTAGACGACGGAACCATATGATTTCGTCATCTAGGATTGTGTTTTAAATTACTTGCCAAATTTATCGACCTCTACGATATCTCGATTAGTCTCCAATTTGTCCATAATTAAATTAATTATTTAATCGATTGTCGGCGTATATATACGCACACGCACGTCAAAAATTTGTATTAATTAATTAATAATATACATTAGTTTTATATATTCCACCATGCATATATACATGCATGCATCAAAATTATAAATGCACCGAACTCAGTCCATCAATTAATCACTTTCGTCATCATAGTTTTTATCAACATCTTCCTCTTCACTACTCTCAACTGACGGCTGGTCCTCATCATCATAGTCTCCATCATTATCATCATATCTGAGGTCGTCTTCATCCTATAGCTCCTTATCTTCAGATACATTATCAATCATAAGGTCTGTGATCTCCTTTTCAGTAAGATCTGTTTCCCGATCATGCATGGGTAATCGTTCGTTAAGGCGAATGAGTTCCTTTGTGTCTGAGATGACAGAAGTATCAGATTCTTGATATGCATTGACATTATCCTGTTGAGTGTGAATCAGTGACGACCCTTCGAGTGTTGTGGCACTCCATATTCCTCGGTGAGACATATGGTTTACTATCTTCCAACTTGCACCAATTTTCGGATTATCCAGATAGAACACATGTCTAACTAATGTAGTAAGAGCGAAAGGCTCATCCTCATACCATCTTGAGTTTGCATCGACTGATAAAAGACCCAGATCTTTTTTTCTACGCTTGAATAATTTACACTTGAATAGAAAAACGTTAATACAATTCCTATATAGTAGCTGACCGATATTCATAAGAACTCTGTAATATACATCGTCGCCTTGTTCGACCGCAATCTCACTATTTTGTGTTCTTCTTCCTTCATCTCAGTCCACTGAATGAAACTTTACACCGTTAACAAAACATCCGAGGTAAATATAGTGTTGAACCGGCTTACGGGCCAACATGTGCTTTTCCCATGACCACCACCCATTGTGGTTAGAGACTCATACATTAGGTATGTTTACGCGATGGAGCCATCTGGGGCAGACTTATTTTTGACGAATCATTTATAATGTTCGAGTTGTCTATAAAATAGGCATTATATTATTAATTCGCAGTTATCTTCGTAAGAAAAGAGATATATAAATGATGGAAAACGTGTTTAAAAAAATTCAGTACTACTCCATATTTTATCTTTCCTGAGGATACATCCACGTGTACTGAACCGGACCAGAAAGCATGACTTGTTCGGGAAGGTGGACCATGAGGTGAATCATGATGTCGAAGAAAGCAGGGGGAAATCCTCTCTAATTTTCAGAGGATGTGGACAATTTCATATTGAAGTTCTACCACATCCGACTTCTTCAAATCCCTAGTTCATATCCTCTACCACCATCTGCACAATGTAACTATTGGTTCGACGACGTCTTTAGGCAAATAAGGTCAAATCACCACTGAAACCAAACGTTGCAGCATAACGTGACGGTCATGAGTCTTTAAACCAATGAACTTGTGTCCCCCTACTTTGACACAGTCATATATATTGGATGCATAATTAGACGGATACCAAACACGCTGAAACCAATTGAAAACATCCCTCATTGTCGGCTTCACTGTGTAAGGTGCAACGTGCATCTTGTTGTAAACACCTCTTCTATCCCTCTTTAACCATAAGGGACGGCGTATATTCATAGATTCCAGATATTTTCGCGCTTTGGGAGTATCCTTAGTCTTGAACTTAATACAGACAATGGTTCCCACCATGTTATTGCACACATTCTTCTCTATGTGCATGACATCTAGGTTGTTTCTCAGCTTCAATTTTGTCCAGTAAGGTAGTTCAAAGAAAATACTCACGTAGTGCCAATATGTCACATATGATTGAGTTTCTTCACATCATCATCATTGGTCAACACACCAAAATTGAAGTTTTTTAACCTCTTAAAAATATCTTCGTCGGACCAATATCGGGGTTTAGGACCATGCTTTACTATCCCATCGAAACAGTCCTTATCTTGTCGCCACTGGTGATCATGAGGAAGTCATCTACGGTGACCAAAGTAACACACCTTTCTCGCGTGCCGACTCGAGTTGATGTCATCCAAGCAAACAGGACAAGCATTGTATCCTCTGGTTGTGCAAAATGCCAATATCTCTTATGCGGGAAAATCGCTGATGGTTCACATTACCGCGGATCTCATTAAGAACAATGTATTACTGAACTTGTCATACGTTGGAACTCCAGTTTCCCACAACACTTTCAGCTCGTCAATCAATGGTCTGAGGTACACATCTAAACATTTTTCAGGAGACTTAAGCCCTAAAATTAGCAGAGTAAGGAAATTAAATTCTTTGTTCATATACATCCAGGGAGGCAGGTTGTACGGCATGAGGATAACTGGCCAAGCGTTGTACATGCCATCGTTAACAGGATTGAACCTGTCTGTAGAAAGTGCTAGTATGACATTTTGAATCTTCGCTGTAAAGTTTGGAAATTCCCTGTCGAAATGTTTAAAAACCTTCCCATCTGCCATGTGTCTGAGCACATCGTCATCTATTCTCTTTTTTGTGTACTATCTCATCAGCTCTGCTGTGTATAAAGACATTAACAAACACTACAGTCTGGGAATCAATAGAAAATATCGAAACACCTTCACATGAATCTTCTTCTTCGAACTCCTCCTATCAAGGTACTTCCATCTAGAGTGGTTGCAAACAGGACAGTAGTCCAACTCTGCATACTCCTTATAAAATAGCACACAATCGTTTTTGCTGGCATGGATTTGCTCGTACTTCAGACCGAGTTTGCTTAAGAAACTTTTTACCTTGTAATGGGAACCTGGACGCTTGTGATTATTAGGAAGCAAATCACATATGTGTTTTTGGATTTCGTTAAAATCTGCATCTGATATTTTGTGCTTCACTTTGTACTCCATTTCGGTCATTATGGTGTGCAACACAATCTATGGACATCCATCGTACACCGGGGATCGGGCTTTAAGTAGCATGTTATTGTACCTATCAAATTCAGTAGTGTCAATTTTCGGGAATACAGCAGGGAATAGGTCAACATTAGGAGTATCATATCCGCCACATTTGTGTTGTTGCCTACCATGTCGATTGAATTCCGAAAAAGCATCATGGACCAAAACCACAGTAAGGTTCCAAGAAAGGGCGCCACTACCGCTGGATGAGGCACCCTAGTAACTGTACCCTGAGCTGAAGTCTGGGCCTTAGCTGAAGCCTACTACTTCACCATGCTCACTCCATGTAGTGTAACTCCACATCATACCATGCTCATACAAGTGATGAGCCATAACATGAGGCTCCATAAACTAATGGTTAAGACATTTTCTGCACGAACACCTTAAACGCTTCTTTCCTTGACCATGTTGCATCGCAAACGTTACAAACTCTCCGATTCCGTCTATATATCTCTCATAACTTCTATTCGCCAACTGTCTCCAACTCTTGTCCATATTCCTGTGTAAGTAAATGAAACTTTAAAATTATCGAATAAACCATTGTTAGAAGTTGACAAAAAATTGTCGTTCAATTTCATACAATTCCTAATTAATTAATAAATAATTAATTAATTTATCTCTAATTAACATTATTTAATTATGAGATTAATATATCAATCAACATATATATATATATGCATTTCAAGCGCAATATTATTCATCAATAATTAGTTAGCTAGCACACAATTAATTAAACAAAATAGCTAGCTAGCTAGCTAGGTTCACATTATGGAATAATATTTTTATATATATGCAAACAAATTAAAACTGTCGAAATGATCGATTCACGGATCAGAATTATTAGTACCAACCAAATCGAATATACGTACGTACCTTAATTCGTCAATAATTATTAGCCGGCCGGTCGACGTCGTCGTTGATCGAAATGAAGTGATCGAGCTACCTAGAGGTAGGCTAGCTAGCTAGGCTTATATATATATATTATTTTATGTGAGAGAGCTGTATAGAGATATTGATGAAGATAGCTAGATGAAGAATTCGAAGCTGAAAATTGAGAGAATGACGAAGAGATGAATAAGAAACTGATTGATATATATATGGATTTTTTACTGAGATGACACAGGTATTAATTGTCTGTTATATAAGATAGCACTTAGACGACGTAATTAAGTAGATCCGTCATCTAAGTGATTTCTTATACGACGCATAAAATTAAATGGCGTCGGTCCGTTGTCTAAGACTCCACTTAGATGATGCAAGTATATATGTCATCGTCTAAGTGTTGTCTTAGACGACATAATGTATTTGCGCCGTCTAAGACTTCTTAGACAACGTAGCTAGTAAGCTGTCGTCGTTTAAGAGGCTTTTTTCTGGTAGTGGCTCCGATAATAGCAAGAATGGTGCTATCCTATCTAGTCTCACTCACTAGCCTAAGAACTATACTTTGTCTTGTTTCTAAGTGTTTGCACATGCGAAGCTAAATGAGGATGGCAAGACACGAAGCTATCCCAACTAGACTGCCACATTAGCTTGAAATCTACTCGGTCTTGTTTCTTCACTTGCACATATGAAGATATTTGAAGGTTCAGATCATGAACCCAGCCATCACAAAGATGGTTCTTTAGAAACACATTTGGGGTTGCTTGCACAACCAATACGATCTCATGGATGAAAGAATCAATGAGTATATAAAAAGGTTTTATGCAACTCTAAGCTTATAATCACAAAAAGATAACTTAGAGTGAAACACAATATGAACAAACCTAGACTCATCAAAGAAACCATGCAGCTATAAGGTTCTATATTTTGACAACCTCTCCAAACACTAAGCAAGATAACCCCTTGCAAATGAATTAGTATTGTTCATTATATAGGCCACAAAGACAAGTGATCTAAGGGCTAAACACCCCAGCCATGTGAGCATGTTTTGGACTAAACCAAGGCTGTTTTTTAGAAGTGAAAGTGACAATAGAGTCTGTCATAAGCCACGAGGAAAAGGACAAAATTCCATGGCTCAAGATATGATTAATATAAATCAAAGAAAAATGTTTTGTTGATTTGGAAAACAAGTCACATAACTAGCAAAGTAAATTTCTCAAAATTAATCATATACCTAGCATGAATCTCGAGGTTTGAATCACAAACTTAACTAGAGCCTTGTGTGCCCAATCAATGAAGTCACGGGTTTAGTTATGACACAGTGGAATTGGGATACCAAGGTTACTATCTATCATGTGTCTAAACAAGATATTAGATACAAGACACATGCTATATGACAAAAACATAGATAGCCTAATACACTTATGGACGACTTGTCAAAGTAATTAATTAGACATGGAGGACCTTTGTCCAATACTCACAAAAAGGGACAAAAACTTCTTTCAAAAAGTGTATTCACATTATCCCAGGAGGAAAAAGGTTTTACTACTTTTACATAAATATAAAATAGTCACATGGAGTCAAAACACATTTTTCTATAAGCCCAGCTGTCATCTTGAGTTTGTAAATTGAAGACCCAGCTGGAGTCTAAGAGCCTACTCAAGATATCATGAGTTCGATAAAGAAATCCTAAACCCAGAAAACTAGGACGACAATGCTACTGGCTATCCTAGAAGGATAGGAGCCATGGTAAGTCTCCTCTATGAAAATTAATGATATGCATATGCATGATTTACCTGAACCCATGAGATCGTGTTGGTTCTTCATCTTGTTCTTCCATATAGTTCTTCACATATGCAAGTATATGTCCTTCATAGGTTGTGTTTTGTTAAACAATAAGATTGCCAACATATCTTATGCTTACAATCTCCTTTTTTGGCATTCCTAAACAAAACACACCTTTACAAACTGAGCTAGCTAAACATACACACTAGTAGCAACTTGAATAAGACCTACACACATCTCTCACCAAGGTAAGAACAGGTGAAGTAAAGAAATAAAGTAGGATTTTCATAAAATAGCTCACACATGAAAATGAAAACACCTACTTATTCTCCCCCTTTTTGTCAAGAAATAACAAAGGGATGTAAATGATCATAGATCAAATGACTCCCCCTCAATGATAGAGTCAGGTTTTTTCAAGATCAAGACAAAAGCCATCTTTAGTATCTCAGACCCAACAATGAAAGCGACACTTAGCATGGGAGGAAAAGCTTTATACTTTTTACAGTTCAAAGTGAGATCCATGTGAGTTCCATAGATCGATTACTCCCCCTAAGAGTGTGCATAAGAAACAAACAAAAAAATTCTACATGTAGTACATAAGAAAGGAAAGAAACAAAAACTGATATATGACTACACAAAACTTAGGATACCAATTCCTTGTTCAATCCCTTAAAAACAAATTTGAGCATAGATTTACAAAGTAAGACACTAATGTTTCAAGCACATCAATTACTCAAATATCTCGTATGTATGTATGACTGAGAGAACCAAATCATCACTATGGTCCACGAAATCATGTTCGGAACATCAAGATATGCGTGTATGTATGAAAGAGCTTGACCCATGGGGTAAATTTTGAGCATCAAATGAGAAGAGAGATGGTACAATAGTATACATCACAAGCAACTTTGTCACTACCATCCTTGTATCTCCAAGAATAACCATTTACAGTTTAAAGGCCAATTTGCCTTAAGATTCATATGATTATAAGCTTATCTGAAAAATCGTCCTCTTAGGTCCATGTAACGAAAGGACTATCATTGACTCCCTGAGAATATGCTCTAAAGAGTACCAAGTGCAACAAGGACACTCTAAAGATAGTCGTTTCGAACCAATCGAAGGATAAATGAATTCCAAGGATCTTTACTTGTTCCATGTAGGGAACCGCGCTCAACTTGGAGGGAAGCCCAAAATCAAGTGAAGGACTAGCTCTTGGATTTATTAACACTTTACCTTTTAGGTAGCAATTAATTTCCAAGTTCACAACTTGGTCAAATCACAATTTCTCCAAGGACACATATCCTCAACACCTCATCTCATCTCATCTCTAATTGCTAGCTCTACTTGGTACAACCCACAAAGTTCACATAGTGACATATATTGAAAGGACCCAACCCCAATTTAGTTTCCTAAACCGGAATCAAACCCCTTCTGAAAACACGAACCAACAAAAACCGTAAAAATTTGGGCAGAGTAACGCTACTAACGCAGAATTGCCTTTACTTGCACCTGGAAAATAACACTTTATCCTATGCCACAAAAACCAAACCGTGGGCACCAATCCCATCCGGATTTCTCAATATCATATCAATAACATCAAACAGTAAACAAAAACTGTTATATAGTAAATCCAGGAAAAATCGTATAAAACATGTATCAGAGCGACCTCTAGTGTATATATATACAAAATACACAAAAGTAGGCGAAACAAGAAACCTACTGGAAAACAGAGGTAGCTCGAACAACTAGCCTCCAACCACGACGTGAGACACCAAAATATGAACTACAAACTGGGCACGGAAACCAAAAAGCCCAGGGAAAAGACATGAAAACCGTTAGAGTGAGTGGACGAAAATAAATGTCTTTCGCCGAATAATATATGTTATAAAAACATATGCGAGTCTAAATGCATAAAAATCAAATGCTACACGAGGGAGACTCTAACTCCTCATGCGTACAGAGCATGCATCATAAATACCGCGGGGTCACTCATGGACTCCCTCGCGCTAGTACAGTCTGAATCACGGGATCCCAGACCCACACGTGATTCCAAGCCAGAAAGGCCTCGGGTCAGGATATCTGTCCCCCCCGAAGCGTACTCGGGGATCAGCCGAGAAGCCATATGTATCGATACAACCCTGTTTACTGAGACTGTACTCTGTGTAAACCAAATCACAAATACTTTCCATGCACATGCATAAAACATAATGTAAATGTATGTATATTCATAGATGCATATTCGTAAATGCATAATCGTAAAACACATGTTCATTTAAATCATGATCATAACTACATGCTCATGCTCGTAAAACGTATATAAAAGACTCGCAGTCAATCCGTGAAAAGAAATGTCCACTCACAGATGAGCAAAACGTGCACTAGCGTTAATCACGTGGCCCCGCGGAAGATCCATCGCCCGAAGCACGATCTCGATCCCCTAAATAGTCATAAAATATATCTGATCAAAATCATAATCCACAACACTGTACCACACCTCGGAAACCAACCATTCCCGGAAACATATAATACTGCGCAAAATAATCGACGAAATTCCCGAAATCTCCACCCAAAACCTTGACTGAAAATCCTTTACCCAAATCAACTCGAAAACCTCGAGGCGATGATCGGGGCGCGATTACGAGAAAAACGACATTAAAAACATTAAATTTCAAAAAGTCAACGGGTCGCCGGAGCTCCGGTGTTGACCGCCGGCGGCGGCGGCGGTGCTCTGTCAACCGGAGAATTTTCCCGGCGACCAAGCTCACCATAGCTTCATCTCGAGGAGTACAACACATCTCTCAACTGTGACAAAGATCAATTCCGGCGGGATTGGCCGAAAATCAGCTCGAAAGCCACGGTTTCCTCCACCGCCGGCGATTCTCCGATCTCCTCCGTTCTCCGTCCACAACGCACGGCGGCCTTCGAGACTACTCCCAAAAGCACCGCCGTGGCCCCACGGTCCAAACCCCTCACATCTCCGGCCACCCCCATGGCCGGAGCACCACCGTCCATAAAACCCAAACCAGCCGGAAAAATCAAGGATTTCAACTCCATATTTCTTCCTCAATTCTCAACCAAATCAAGAAATTTCAAGTTCTAAACTGTTTAGAATCACGAGGAGAACATTTTACCTTCAAGGGTCGTGGCCCGAAACGGCGGGAATCGGCAGGTCCGCCGGAGAAATCCAAACGGTCCGTTTTCCTCCACGGGTCAACTCGGTCAACGCCTCCAAATTCAGTCAACGCCGGTCAAACTTCCCAAACATTGTTTTTCGACAATTTTTGACTATTTCCGATATTTATACTCGCGCCTCGGAACGATCAACGGTCCAAACGGATAACCATTACGATTCGGATAAACTCGATACGAACGGATAAACTCGTCGATAAACCGAAACTTCAAATAATCATATTATATTCCGGTCATCAAAAAAATCATCCGAAAATGCCCACAAACTCAAAATCACGTGTACTACAACTCTCGAGAAGAGATTCAACTCAAATTCTCGGCCGATAATTAAGTCGTAAACAAAACCGGCAAATTACACAATTATCGATAAACCGTGATTACACGCTAACTCGTGAATCATGCTGATTACTCTACTGATTCTGGTTTGGGTCGTCACATATATAGTCTATATAGTCCCGTACTTGATTTAGACCATACAAAAAGAGAGTAAAAAATACCGTCTTGAGATATCATGAAGCTTACATACATAGAAGATAGACAAGAAATAACCAAGATAAGTGAAACATGGACACTTACTTAGGTCAAGTTCAAAAAATGTCTTGAGATATCATGAAGCTTACATATCCTAAGACTAACACAAGACACCATATAGACAACTTAACAACATTTTTGAATTTTTCATTTCTTATAAAATTAAGATGAAGACATAAACTTCTAATACTACGAAAAACTAAATGAAAAAAGCACACACTAAGTAGAAGAAGTAATCAATCTGAGGACCACACATCAATTTCCTTCCGAAAACTTTAGCATGTAAGTTGTCAATCAATTTTGTGAACATGTAAATCAGCCAAGTCATCTTCAATAGGGGTAAAAATCATTTCAACCAAATAACTCTCAACAAGATTCCTAATGAAGTGATATCTCAATGTGTATAGTGTGAGGAAACATGACATGATTCTTTGAGACATTTATGCATGACACTAATTTGTCATAAATCCAAGTAAGCTTACCTCGCATGGTGGGAAGTCATAATCATGAAGCATGTGCTTCTCTTGCGAGCATTGCACTCACGTTGATTGCCCGACAGAGTTGCTATCCCAGTGTGGGATCAGAGGATGACATAGTCAGTAACAATCCTCTATGTATTCCAACTCAGGATGGCTAGTGTCTTGGAATTCTGAGAGTTGCTCAACATATACTCCTTTCGTAACAACCCAATAAATCTTGCTTCTGGTTATGACCATCATGGGCATCACTAATCTCAGAAAGTGATCATTTTTTCACTTGATACTTTCCTGATATGAGGGGAATCAGGATAACAACAGTCTCATCTATCTCTGTTCCCTCAAGTTCATGTTCAAATAACTCATTCTCACGTTTAAATAATTCATCTTCATATGAAAGATGTTTACAATAGTTGGTGTATTTACAACAATATGTACCTGCTTATACATGGAAAGAGAAACGTGAGAGCATAAAGGTGATTAATCAACAACAACAATAATCAATCAACAAGACCTCTCGTTACATCACGGTGCCCATGATTGTTCGAAGAATATTCAAGATAAATTATGTATCGTTTAGGCATCACTCTACTAGCATCAATAATCACATAAAATATCTTCTATCATCAATGCTTCTAGTTTGGATATGGACGAACAAGATTGATATGTATAGGAGGACTCAAAGGCATGTCAAGCAAGATAGATACAGTAAGGTTTTTATGTATAAATTTAAATATGGCATTGGTATAATCATAATACATAAGTACTTCAACCAAGCTAAAGTTTAAGCACACAAAACAAGAAAATAACTTACCGAGTTGACCAATGCATGAAGAGGATGTGTTTCACTTACCAAACTTGATGCCATATATCATCACATACCTGTAGGTTTACAAGTGGGTCATGGTAAACCTCTATCTCATTCATTTGCTGAGAGTCTAAGACTTCACAAGGTCTAGATCAATGATCCAATCATTGTCATTTGACATAGGATTGCAAACCCCTTTGCTATCCTCTGGGCTATCATCTTGTCACCAAAAATGGCACTTCCATAATCTTTGCGTACTGTAATCATCAACATATCTTGCCTAATGAATCTGAATAGTCTGCAACCTAATCATTAGACCCATAAGTGTGCAACAAACACATCCTAGGATTTTTCAAAAAAGACACAAATATAATGATGCAAACTTCTAATGAAAAGAATACACAAACCAATAGTAAAGGACAAATCATGTCTACAAGTAGTACGACACCATCTTCCTATCATGTCACATAAGAAGTTTGTTCAAAATTGATTTCAACTATATCCTCACATGGTATTGACTTAAGATTGATGATTAAGTACCAATCTCCAACCTTTTCAAAAGAATATATTTAGATCCAATTATTTCAAAATGAGACCAAACCATGCGTGTCAAAATGAATCAGATAACAATAAATTTTCTTTGACATTCAAGAATAAAATCTCATAATATATCTAGTAAAAGGATTCAATTTATCTTGCATGACATTCGTTCAAATATCCACGACAAGTTATGAAGGCAATATTTCTTGATGATATGCAAAGAGTCATAAAAGGAAGAATATTGCTTACAACCCTTTTTGCTTGTTTTCAAGACTTGAAGATGATAGCCCACGCACTGCGAGATAGCATCTGCAACTGCTATCATAACACTTTGTTATTCTCCTTCTAGGAGGCATCTTGTGCTAGGTATCCAAGCAACAGCATCTGATTTCCCTTGAGATGAAGTGACATCCTAGGCAGAAGATACATGTATAACCTTCTTCTTGTAAGTGCCTAGCTTTTGCAGACTGAGCATGTATGTCGAGATTCCAGCTACAGAGGATGGCACAAGTAGTAGCGATCCTACTTGGGATGGCTAGGGAGCTTACTCTCCTATGTTGACATGCATAACATGTTGAGATGGCTGATATGCTTTGAAACTCCCATATGTATTATGTGATGGTTATGTATCATCATATCCTCAGAGACAGAGCGAGTGATTACAACGGCATGCAAAGGCAGCAGAAGAAACGTCTTGAAAAGACGGAGCAGAGCATTAATTACTATAAAAATACTCAACGGTCAAAACAAAACTACAACTCTAATAATAGCAAGAATGGTGCATGCTATCCTATCTAGTCTCACTCATTAGCCTAAGACTGCACTTTGTCTTGTTTCTAAGTGTTTGCACATGCAAAGCTAAATGAGGATGGCAAGACACGAAGTTATCCCAACTAGACTGTCACACTAGCTTAAAATCTACTCAGTCTTGTTTCTTCACTTTCACATACAAAGATATCTGAAGGTTCAGATCATGAACCCATCTATCACAAAGATGGTTCTTTAGAAACACTTCTGGGATTGCTTGCACAACCAATACAATCTCATGGATGCAAGCTGCAATGAGTATATAAAAAGGTTTTATGCAACTCTAAGCTTATAATCACAAAAAGATAACTTAGAGTGAAACACAATATGAACAAACCTAGACTCATCAAAGAAACCATGCAGCTATAAGGTTCTACATTTTGACAACCTCTCCAAACACTAAGCAAGATAACCCCTTGCAAATGAATTAGTATTGTTCATTATATATGCCACAAAGACAAGTGATCTAAGGGTCAAACACCCCAGCCATGTGAGCACATTTTGGACTAAACCAAGGCTGTTTTTCAGAAGTGAAAGTGACAATAGAATCTGTCATAAGCCACGAGGAAAAGGACAAAAGTACATGGCTCAAGATATGATTAATATAAATCAAAGAGAAATGTTTTGTTGATTTGGAAAACAAGTCACATGACTAGCAAAGCACATTTCTCAAAATTAACCATATACCCAGTATAAATCTTGAGGTTTGAATCACAAACCCAGCTGGAGCCTTGCGTGCCCAATCAATGAAGTCACGGGTCTAGTTATGACACCGTGAAATTGGGATACCAAAACTGCTACCTATCTTGTGTCTAAACAAGATACAAGATACAAAACACATGCTATATGACAAAAGCATAGATAGCCTAATACACTTATGAACGACTTGTCAAAGTCATTAATTAGGTATGGAGGTCCTCTGTCCAATATTCACAAAAGAGACAAAAGCATCTTTCAAAAAGTGTAGTCACATTGTCCAAGGAGGAAAAAGGTTTTGCTACTTCTACATAAATATAAAATAGTCACATAGAGTCAAAACACATTTTTCTATAAGCCCAGCTGTCATCTTGAGTTTGTAAATCGAAAACCGAGCAGGAGCTTAAGAGCCTAGTCAAGATATCATGAGTTCGATAAAGAAATCCTAAAACCAGAAAACTAGGACGACAATGCTACTGGTTATCCTAGAAGGATAGGAGCCAAGGTATGTCTCCTATGTGAAAATCAATGATATGCATATGCATGATTTACCTGAACTCATGAGATTATCTTGGTTCTTCACCTTGTTCTTCCACACAGTTCTTCACATATGCAAGTATATGTCCTTCATAGGTTGTGTTTTGTTAAACAATAGTATTGCTAACATATCTTATGCTTACAGATTTTCCTTGGTCTACCTTGCTTCTTCAATCTGAGACTAGCTACACTTTTACTAGACTCTTTTTGATCCGTAACCACTTCACTTACCCAATTTACCATGCGAGAAGCAAAATTTGTCACTAACGACTTTCCACACGACATAGCATATTTGTTTACCAGTATAGATATCCAAAAATATTGTTCTCTTCGATGACTAGGGTGAAATAATTCGATAAAAAAATTTGGTAAAAACTTTTTTCAATTTGTTGTATTGAATATATATATATATATATGCGTACCTAATGTATAAAAAAAGGAAGAAAAAAGAAAACAACCAGTAGTACGTGAACACTCTTTTGATTGATTAGGGTTTGAATGGAGTGGCATGGCTAGCTAGCTAGCTAGCACAAAAGTTATCTCTCCCAATCAGCAAAAATAATATTCATTGAGGTTCATTGAGCTAAGTTTGTTTACTAATCAATTAGCACGCTAGCTAGAAATAATGATCGTGTGTGTTTGGCTTCGATCTTACTCCAGTCAGGTTGTCACGATTGGAGATGTCGCAAACTGTCTCCTTTGGTCCGATGACATAGGTGTGTTGTGTGTGAGGCATGCCACTGCTGATGGCAGAATGTCATTGTGCTGTGTGTCACGTAGTCTCTGCTTCTTTTCAAGCGATTGGAGCGAGGATAGCACCAACCTCGCTCGTTGAGTCCTACTTATCTTGATGGTATGGAAGATGTAAGTTTCGTGTCTCTCTGCCGAGCCTCAAAGAATCGATACTTTACGCACTCAGGCGAGTATAAAGTAGAGCAATCATAAGGACGAAGTGTTGAGAATACAAGATAGAGTGTATCTCTCTGCCGAGCCACAAAGGTTCGATACTTTACACACTCGGGCGAGTATAAAGCAGAGTAATCTGTGGGATAAAGTGTTGAGAACACAAGATAAGGTGACTTCGTAGATCTTTATAATCCCCACGCTCTGTCGGGTGGCCTGGACTCCTCTGATTTTCGTCATCTAGCTCGAGTGACTATTCGAATCCTCATGCTTTGTCAAGTGGCATAGATCCTGAATTCGTTGTTGTTGGTTGTGTACACTATCAGAGTAAGTACTATAGTCGACGAAAAGATGAAAAATAGGCTGACGACTTTCTATGTCGTCGGGTATAGTCTAGTATACCCAACGACAAAAATGGTTTGTTGGGCATAGTTTCTGGTCGTCGGGCATAATACTATAGCTGACGACCGAGAAAACGTCGTCAGTGATTATGACGAAACCGTCGTCGGCTATAGTTTTTGACAAACACCGACGACATTTTTCAACTATAGCTGACGACTCATTAATTCCATCGGCTATAGTTCTTATATCAAATCTGGTTCGTAATAGCTTAATCATTCAAAAAAAAATTGGAGAGAAAAACTCAAAACACTCTGAAATCGTTGGGTGTTGTCGGAAGCTGTCCAAAATAGGTTCATGAAGCTATATACACTATAACATTTTTGCCCATTACCGGCGAGATCACCGGAGACAAGGCCGGCGACCGGAAAAGTCGCCGGTAATGTTCAACATTACCGGCGACTTAGCCCGTCGCCGGCAATGTCGCCGGAATCTCGCCGGTAATGTTGCAAAACATTACCGGCGACTCCAACCGTCGCCGGCAATGTCTAGGGAGACATTACCGGCGATTTTCCGGCGGGAATTTCGCCGGAAATGTCTCCTAGACATTGCCGGCGACGGTTGGAGTCGCCGGTAATGTTTTGCAACATTACCGGCGAGATTCCGGCGTAAAGTCGCCGGTAATGTCTTCATTTCCGGCGACTTACTCCGTCGCCGGCAATGTGTCTTATATTAGATGCCGGATCGGGCAGCTCGATCATTCAATCATTTTGAGCGAAAAAAATCCAGAGAAATCGAAAGAAGGAAAACGTACGCTCTGAAATCGATCATTATTCGGTATATTGTCAAAATTAAGGCGGGCGTCGAAAACTCGATCAGTCGGGAAGCTATTTATATAGGTACGTAGGTGTATATATACGTATATGTGGTATATATATATGTGTGTGTGTGTGTGTTGATCAAATCCAATTCGTGAGATATATATATATATATATATGAAATGTTGTTGATGTACGGTCACCGAAACGAGAAAACAGCTTGTAGTTAATCTTGTGTCTGAATCAATGACTGGTATTATCGTATTGTTATCGGAGCCAGGCTTAACAGAGATTAGATCGATATATCATTGAGTACTATCATCGAGTACTGAATACGTACTATCATCGAGTACTGAATCGAATTCAGAGATTAGATCGATATATATACATATGCATGCATGTGTTGATTTAATTAGAGTTGAATTGAGAGATCACGTCGATTATTAGTAGTGAATGTGTGTATATATATATAATTAATACGTAAAATTGTTAGAATTTTCAGGATGGACAAGAGTTGGATGAGCCTCGAAAGATGGGATGTCAGATATCACGAGGGAATTAGGAGTTTTGTGGATTTTGTGAAGGCTAATTGTGGAGACACTACACTTCATTATTGCCCGTGTAAAGAATGTAAGTGTTTCAGCGATCGATTTCGATTTCCCATTGATAAAGTGCAGAGGCACCTGAGTAAATACGGGTTTTGGGATAAGTACACTTGTTGGATTTATCACGGTGAAACATCGGTAGCGGGTCCGCATGATCATGGACAATTTGGTGAGAGGGCCAGTCCACGCTATGATTATGGACATTTTGCTGAGAGGGGCAGTTCATCCTATGATCCAACATCGATGTTAATCAATGATATGTTTCCTCATGAGAGCGGTGTATTTGCTGATGAAGCACCAAATGTCCCTCCCGTCGTTGAGGGTTTCCCCCATATCGAGCCAGTCGAACCATTACCTGGAGGTCATGCCAACACAAGCGGTATGGACAAGTAC
Organism: Geum urbanum; assembly: GCA_946800695.1. Taxonomy (NCBI): domain Eukaryota; kingdom Viridiplantae; phylum Streptophyta; class Magnoliopsida; order Rosales; family Rosaceae; genus Geum; species Geum urbanum. The sequence continues at coordinate 48,980,585 of OX327001.1, read as the reverse complement.
AACAACCTGATTGCATTGCAACAGACTCCGTTGTACGACGGTTTTAGTAAGACTGTTCTTGAAAGTGTGATGGGAGTGATGCAGCTAAAAATGGAGAACAAAATGTCTGTCAAAGCTGTTGATTCTTGGTTGAAGTGGACTGCTTCGCTACTGCCACCCGGTCATCGTCTTCCTACCACTCATCATAAGGTGCGACATATCCTGAAAGATCTTGGGCTTTCCTACATCAAAATCCATGCATGCAGATATGATTGTATTCTCTTCTGGGGAAAAGATCTCGAAGACCTTGAAGCCTGCCCGGTATGTTTTACAGAAAGGTATAAGTTGACTCCTGCAGGCAACAAGAAAGCTGTGAAGATACTTCGATATTTCCCGCTTATTGATAGGCTGGAGCGGTTGTTCATGTGTGCTTTCACGGCCGAGGCAATGAGATGGTGGGCTGAGAGGAACTTGCCTGACGATGACACCCTTATACACCCTTCCGACGGAGAGGCTTGGAAGCACATGGTCAGGGAGTTTGATCATTTTGCAGCAGAGGTCCGAAATGTTTGGCTAGGGCTCTCATCTGACGGATTCAACCCTTTTGGCAACATGAGTCTTCAATACAGTATATGGCCAGTTATTTTGGTACCGTACAACCTTCCACCATGGATGTGCATGAAAAAGGAATACAATATGCTCACTCTGTTAATTCCGGGCCCGGGTTATCCAGGAAAGTGTCTCGATGTGTATTTGAGGCCTTTGATTGAGGAGCTTAAGTACCTGAGTGAGTGTGGCCACCCCACTTACGATAGGTTCAAAAAGGAGATGTTCCAGATGCATGCCATGCTTGTTGGCACCATCAGTGATTTTCCTGCCCGCGGTATGTTGTCGGGCAACGTTACCAGGGGTTACAGGGCTTGTTCAGAGTGCATGACGGTTGATTGTTGCAGTCCTCATTGCAGTAAAATTGTCTCGATGCGTCACCGTTGTTGGCTTCCATATGATCACCCATTTAGGCAGGATCCAGACGCGTTTGATGGGACTGTTGAAACTGGTGTGGCACCCAGGCGATGGACAGGGGACGAAATTTTGGAAGTGTTGAATGAATACGATTTTGGCCAGCTGAGCAATCATCCTGACATAGTGGCGTCAATTCCAGAAAAGCCCGAAAGGTATAAGTTTTGGACACACAAGAGCATATTCTGGGAACTCTCCTACTGGCCCAGGTTGCCTATCAGACATTACCTAGATGTCATGCACATAGAGAAGAATGTGTGTGAAAGTGTGGTGGGCACAGTTCTTAACTTGGAGGGGAAAACAAAAGACATCCCTAAGGCACGCATTGATCTTAAAGCAATGGGTGTGCGGAAACATTTGTGGTTAAGAGATGGTAAGAGAAAAATGCCGCAAGCTCCGTACACCGTAAAGCCGAAGCATAAGCATGAAATTTTTCGGTGGCTGAGTAATGTCAGGTATATATTCGATCTTATGGCTATGTATGAATTTGTCCTTAAATTTTTAGCGGAGTATATATGGTTATATGCGAGAAATATAATTGGTCCATATATATGGCTTCATCTATATATATATGCAGGTATCCTTATGGCTATGCAGGAAATATAAGCAGGTGTGTTAACTTCCGGGACAATAAGATGTACGGATTAAAGAGTCATGACTGCCATGTACTGCTTCAACGCCTTTTCCCTATTTTCATTCGAGGGTACATGCCCAAAGAGGTGGTGGAGCCGTTGGTGGCCTTGTCAAGATTCTTTCAGAAGTTATGCACCAGGGAAGTTAAAAAAGCAGACCTGAGGGAGATGCAAGATGACATCATTTTTATCATGTGCAAGCTTGAGAGGATATTTCCCCCAAATTTTTTCGACATAATGCCGCACCTGATGATCCATCTTCCCGAACAATTGTTGCTTACCGGTCCCGTACACTACACTTGGATGTATCCCATGGAAAGGTACAAATGATTCATAAATTTGGTTTGCCTATGGTTTTTATATGTAATGACTTCTGGTTAAGTAAGTTAACATGTACTTGTTAACTTGTAGACAATTGGGAGCCTACAAGGACTATGTGAAGAATAAATATGCACCTGAAGGGTGTATCGCTGAAGCATATCTTGCGCACGAGTGTGTAACGTACACCAAAGTGTACCTCGAAAATGTAGAGGACCCCCAACAACATATGCCGATAGATGAACCCCAGTTCAACCTTTCTATCATCTCCAGTGACGTGGTAGTACAGGGAAGCTTGCCAAAGTCGTACAAGTTGGATGGAAATGAGGTAGCCATTGCCCACTGGTCTGTACTGATTAACTGTCAAGAAGTACAATATTGGAAAAACTATCATCTTCACTGCCCTGCTATTGCCGGAAATGTTGATTACCACAACAAGACGTTTGCAAACTACTTTGGTCAATGGGTAAGTATATGTGTATATGTCTATTTTTATATATATATCCTTACATAGCATGTATGTATGTACGTGCTTTTGTGGTTTCAAGATGACATAATTTCTTCTGTACGTATTAATATATGGACGTTTTCAGATGAACCATGTAGCAGATGATGGTTGCCCAGAGTGGTCAAACGAATTGAGGGTCCTAGCGATGAAACCGATTGCTTCAAAAGTGTACTCGATGTGTCAGGTCAATGGCGTGAAATTTATATGTGAAAATCGAGACGACCGACTGAAAACACAGAATTGTGGGGTGATGGTCCATGGTGGGCAGGATGGCGTTGACTATTACGGTGTCCTTCATTCAGTTGTTGAACTAATTTATGGGAACCGCATGAAAGTGCACTTGTTCAAGTGTAGATGGTTTGATACTAGCCCGGAGAACACAAGGACCGATCAGTACGGAACATTTTCGGTGAATACTGCTACTACCTGGTATGAAGATGACCCTTTCGTTCTTGCCTCATCAGTAAAACAAGTGTTTTACCTGCACGATCTTCTTAACAAAGTCCCGTGGAAGGTGGTTAACCATGTTGCTCATAGAAACATATACAGTGCTGCCACACTTGGTGATACCGCAGATGATGAGGAAGTTACTGCATACCAAGAGCCGAACGCTTTTGACATTCCGGAATCATCTACGATTCGCCTTAATAATGTGAGATCTGGGAGTGTGGTTCGAATTACTGGAGCAGAACTTCTCGATGTTAATCCATATGAAGTTGACGCTGATTCAGATGACGAGGAGCGGCACATATTGCCAGAGGTTACCTATGAAACCGAGTCAGACTCAAGTGATGAAGATGATTACGATTATCATCCTTAGTACGTTGGAAATTGTAGTCGGAAAATGTGCATAGCTGGAAATGGTACGTACGTATACGGAAAATGTAGTCGTTAATCGTACGTATACGAAAATTGATAATCGAAAATGTAGTCGGAAAATGTAGTCGGTAATCGTACGTATACGGAAATTGATAATCGAAATTGTAGTCGGAAAATGTAGCCGGATATTGTAGACGGAAAATGTAGTCGTTAATCGTACGTATACGGAAATCGTAGTCGTTAATCGTACGTATACGGAAATCGTAGTCGTTAATCGTAGTCGTTAATCGGACGTATACGGAAAATGTAGTCGTTAATCGGACGTATACGGAAAATGTAGTCGACGTTAATCGTACGTATATGGAAATCATTAATCGAAAATGTAGACGGAAAATGTAGTCATTAATCGTACGGATACGGAAATTGATAATCGAAAATGTAGTCGGAAAATGTAGCCGGAAATCGTAGACGGAAAATGTTGTCGGATATTCTTCGGGAAATAATGACATTACCAACGAGTTGAAGTCGTTGGTAATGACATTACCAACGAGTTATAAGCAACTCGTTGGTAATGACATTACCCACGAGTTAACTCGTCGTTGGTAATGTCATTACCAACGAGTTGAAGTCGTTGGTAATGACATTACCAACGAGTTATAAGCAACTCGCCGGTAATGTCTTCTGGTTTGTGATTTTATCCAGCCCGAGCCTTTCATTTCTCCTCCTCTCCCTATCCTCTCCCTCTCCTCCTCCCAAATCGGTCCGGTGAGTGTCCTCCTCCTCCTCCTTATCCTCTACTCCTCCTCTCCCTCTCCTCCTCTCCACCGATCCCCTCTCCTCTCCTCCTCCGAAAATCTCCTCCTCCCCTCCTCCCCTCCTCCCCTCCTCTCCTCCCCTCACCATTGTAGGTGGAAGAAAATGGCAGGTCCGATCCTCTCTCTCTCCCTCTCTCTCTCTCTCTCAATTTTTAATTATTTTTTTGCATGTGTATGTGTATGTGTATGTGTATGTGTATGTGTATGTGTAAATTAATTAGGGTGCTAAGTTGGAAATTAGGGTGATAAGTTCTAAATTAGCATGTATGTATATATGTGATGTATATATATATTTAGGTATGTGAATATGAAGTGATGTATATATATATGTGAAAATTATGTATAAATGTGGTTTTGATGAATATGTGATGTATATATATACGGAAATTAAACCTAATTAAGATGCATGATATATATATGTGTGAAAAATGTGGAAAATTAATTAGGGTTTGTGATTTGGATGAATATGTGATGGATAAATAAGATGCATGATGTATATATATATACACATCGAATATGTATAGTCGTTAATTTAGGTGATATAGTTGTTAATTAATCGTATAAATGAAGGTGGAAATCGGGATCGGGGTCGTTTGGAACCGGAACGGTTTGGAACCGGAACGGTTTGGAACCGGAACTTATTGTAACTGGAACCGTTATGTTACAAACGGTTCCGGTTACAAACAGTTCCGGTTTCAAACGGTTCCGGTTCCACACCGTTCCGGTTCCGATTTGTTATAGAACCGGAACGGTGTGGAACCGGAACTGTTTGTAACCGGAACCGTTATGTTACAAACGGTTCCGGTTACAAACAGTTCCGGTTTCAAACGGTTCCGGTTCCACACCGTTCCGGTTCCGATTTGTTATAGAACCGGAACGGTGTGGAACCGGAACTGTTTGTAACCGGAACCGTTATGTTACAAACGGTTCCGGTTACAAACAGTTCCGGTTTCAAACGGTTCCGGTTCCACACCGTTCCGGTTCCGATTTGTTATAGAACCGGAACGGTGTGGAACTGGAACTGTTTGTAACCGGAACCGTTATGTTACAAACGGTTCCGGTTACAAACAGTTCCGGTTTCAAACGGTTCCGGTTCCACACCGTTCCGGTTCCGATTTGTTATAGAACCGGAACGGTTTGGAACCGGAACTGTTTGTAACCGGAACCGTTATGTTACAAACGGTTCCGGTTACAAACAGTTTCGGTTTCAAACGGTTCCGGTTCCACACCGTTCCGGTTCCGATTTGTTATTGAACCGAATCCATGACTATTACGATGTCCAGGAGGTTTTGCGGCTAATTGGCTTCGGAGAGGTTCCCGAAATAGTGGAGGGAACAGTAGTCAAGCTTCCTCCTCGGCCGCAGTTAGCAACACGCCCAGTGGGCCAATGATGACTGCTCGCACGAGAGCCTTGCTAGAGGCGCGAGCTGAGGAGGAAGCTGCACGATCAAGAGCCGTGGAACCGGAATTCGAGGCTCGAGCCTCAGTCTCTAGACGCTCAATCAGCAGACGTCCCTCCGGTGGCAGAGCCTCAGACGAGCGACAGTCAACGGGGGCATCAGAAACTCCCTCAATCCGAATGCCCCATATTCGGATGGTGCCTACTCCCGTTTCACGGGAATCATCTGAGGCACATGGTGGTGCTGGCGCCTCATCGTCCAGGCCTCGTCTATCTCCGCCGTCCGGTCTCTTCCTACCCGACGAGATTCCTGTCATCCCTGAATTCGATGATAGGGGGATGCCTGTTTATATTGAAGGACGGCCGGATTTCCTGACCGTGGAGGAAGCGTATAACTTCCTCCCGTTCGACCCCGTGTATCTTTGGAGTGTGAGGTGCACCAACCAACAAACGGACGATGCAGGTAAATTTTATTTAACATCAGATTGATTACTTAATTATTACTTAAGACTTGCGATTGGTTCAATTAATGATATCAATTTGTTGACATTGTTTTATTAGGCAATTTCGTTAATGGGACTGGAAAACGGAAAGGGGCTAGAGGCACCTGCACCGGGAAGAGACTTGAGCAGGCCACCGGCGGAAGGAAAACGCCCATAAGGGCCAATGAGGATGGCGAGGTGATCGAGGCATTCGACACCACGCGCAAATATGTCAGCATGGCCGGTGCGATCGTGCGGGACAAGGTCCCAATGCTTTGGCCAGATTGGGAATCTGTGCCTATCTACGTGAAGATGCAAGTGCATAATGCACTCAGTGTGAGTAAAATCGTATTTTCATTACGTAAATTTTACATTTATTAATTAAGTCCACTTAAATATATAATTTTACCTTTTATATATTCATATTGCAGGTGTGGTTTGACGTGGATGAAGTTCTTATTCACACGTGGGTAGAGCGTCAACTACATAATCGGTGATGTGCTTCCACTTATTTGAATATATATCGAGTTAGATTTTTGTTTATCAACTGTTTTAATATCTCTAACTTTTTTTCCTTGTTTTAATATAGGTATAAAGAGTGGAAGAACGAGCTTTCTTCCCATTACACTGTATACAAGGAGCTAGGCCGAGGTTCTACTCCTAGCGAATTCCGGTTTAGGGAGTACGAGTGGCTGTGGCTGATAGCCCACTTCGAGCACCCCAAAGCTCAGGTATGCATCCTTAATATATCTTACAAGCCTAATGTATCGTATCAGATTGAAATAGTTAGTTACTAATTTTTTTCCATATGTTTATCAAACAAGGCGATTTCGAAGACGAACCGGGCGAATAGATTGAAAAACACCAGGGCCCATCATGCAGGTTCACTCAACTACATGGGTTGGTCGACTAAGGCGCAGCAACAACAAGATGTGAACCCCTTGGTGTATATTCATCAGAAGTTCTATCCGCAATGCCCTGATGAAGCGGTAAGTCTTTCGCCTCTCCATGTGTTAATAAAACTATTTTTCGATATTAATAGATGTTGTTAGTTAATACGTTGTTCATTTTCGCTTTTCAATTAGGCGAGAGTGGAGGAGGCGACGACAGAAGTGACCATGAGTATAGCTCGGACTAACCATCCTGACTGCTCCGAGGAAGAAGTCACCCAGTATGCCTCTCAGATCGATCCGCTTGATCCCCCGATAGCGGCTCAGATCATGGCAAAAGCGTGCGGGACTGGAAAGAATACCTACTACTGTAGGGGAATGGGCTTGGCGGGCGAAGGAGTATTGAAAACCACTTCACAATACTCTACCGGGTCAAGAAGTTCAACTTCTAGTCGTAACCTCGCAGCGGAGCTTCATAGGACGCAGAGGGAGTTGGAGGAGCAAAAGAGGCAGATGGCCGAGTACCAAATGCAGCAGACACAGGTGCAGGCTCAGATGTACACATGGATGCGGACGATGTACGAGGCTCAGACTACCGGACAACCGTTCCCCACACCTCCCCCGGCCCCGGTCCCTCCGTTCCCTAGCTATCCACCACCACCACCGCACCAGTCAACGCCAGAGCAAGACCAAGGTAGCCACCGGAATTCAAATGAGTACTTTGATTACTTCGACCCTGACCCGCAAGTTCCTCGACCCTGACCTGTAGTTGTAGTTAATTTTCGTATCGTCGTTGCTATTTCAACTGTACGTTGGACATTTATGTGTACTGTTGAACTTGTATGATTGTACGGTTTATGTCTTTCAATGCAGGTTCTGGAATTGGGCCCAATCCAGAACCGCGTTTTTTTTTCAAAATTTTTTCTGACATTGCCGGCGACATGGACCTCAGTCGCCGGCAATGTCACAAATTCCGGCCACGGCGGCGGAACCATTGCCGGCGACGGCGTCGCCGGCAATGTCTCCGACATTACCGGCGACGCCGTTTCCCGTCGCCGGCAATGTTAACACCGGCGGGAGATTTCCGGCGACGTCATTGCCGGCGACTCGTCGCCGGGAATGACATTTCCGGCGAAAAAAAAAGACAAGGCCGGCGACCTCCCGTCGCCGGTAATGTCTCCTTTTCTTGTAGTGATATATATAGCTAGGTACGTGTGTGTGTGTGTGTGTGTGTGTGTGTGTGTGTGTGTGTGTGTGTGTGTGTGTGTGTGTGTGTGTGTGTGTGTGTGTGTGTTGATTAGTGTTGATTTAGAGTTGATTGTTGATATAGAGCTGATTGTTGATTTTGAGTAATTGATTATTGATTTTAAGTTGAGTTGAGTTGAATTCGATGAAAATATGTATATATATAATTATATGTAAAAATGTTGATATGTATGTGTTAATTTAATATGTATATATGTAAATTTATAATTGTTGATTATTGATATGTATATATATATATGTTAATTATTGATACGTACGTATATATATATGTAAATTTGTAATTAAGGAGTAGAAGAATTAAATTATGTAATTTGTAGTTAATTTAAAGATTGATATATATATAGATATAATGATGAATTTTTAATTAATTAGTGCATATATATATATATTTATATAGTGTTGAAATTTTCAGGATGGACAAGAGTTGGATGTGCCTTCAAAAATGGGATGTAAGATATCACCATGGAATTATAAGCTTTGTGGAATATGTGAAGGCAAATTGTGGAGAGATGCGAATTCCTTATTGCCCATGTACGCAGTGTCAGTGTCGCAGCAAGCGATTTCGTTTTTCCATAGATAAAGTATTGGAGCACCTGAAGAAAAATGGATTTTGGGATAAGTACACATGTTGGATTTATCACGGTGAAACATCATCAGCAGGTCAGCATGATCATATGCACTTTTCTGAGAGGGCCAGTACATCCAACGATCCAACAACGAGGTTGATCAACGATGTGTTTCCTAATAAGAGCGGTGTATTTGCTAAGGCACTAGATATCCCTCCCGCCGTTGGGGGCTTCCCTCATATTAAGTCAATCCAGTAATTACCTAGAGCTGTCAACACTACCGGTATGGAAAAGTACAACAACCTGATTGCCATGCAACAGACCCCGTTGTACAACGGGTGTAATAAGATTGTTCTTGAAAGTGTCATGGGAGTGATGAAGCTCAAAGTGAAGTACAAAATGAGTGTCAAGGCTGTTGATGATTGGCTAAAGTGGACTGCTTCGATGCTGCCCCCCAGTTATCGCCTTCCTACCACTCATCATAAGGTGTGACATATCCTAAAAGATCTTGGGCTTTCCTACATCAAAATCCATGCATGTAGATATGATTGCGTTCTCTTCCGGGGTAAAATGCTTACTGGAATGATCTTGAATGCCTTGATGCTTGTCTGGTATGCAGTACAGATAAGTATAAGTTGACTCCTGCAGGGAATAAGAAATCTGTGAAGATACTTCAGTATTTCTCACTGGTTGATAGGCTGGAACAGTTGTTCATGTGTGCACACACGGTTGAAGCTATGAGATGGTGAGCTGAGAGAAATTACCTGATGATGATACTCTTATACACCCTATTGACGGAGAGGCTTGGAAGTACATGGTCAGGGAGTTTTCTCATTTTGCATCAGAGGTTCGAAATGTTTGGCTCGGGAACTCATCTGACAAATTCAACCCTTTTGGCAACATGAGTCTTCAATACAGTATATGGCCAGTTATTTTTGTACCGTACAACCTTCCTCCATGGATGTGCATGAAGAAGGAATACAATATGCTCATTTTGTTAATTCTAGGGCCGGGTTATCCAGGAAAGTGTCTCGATGTGTATTTGAGACCCTTGATTGATGAGCTTAAGTACCTGCGTGAATTTGGTCATGCCACTTATGACAAGTAAAAAAATGAGATGTTCCAGATGCGTGCCATGCTTGTTGACACCATCAATGATTTTCCTGCCCGTGGGATGTTATCAGGCAACGTTACAAGGGGATATCGGGCTTGTTCAGACTGTTGAGTGCTGCAGATCTTGTTGCATGAAGATTGTCTAGATGTGTCACCGTTGTTGGCTTCCACATGATCACCAATTTCGGGAAGATAATGAGGCATTTTATGGGACTGTAGAAATATGTGTGCAACCCAGGAGATGGACGGGGGATGAAATTTTGGAAGTGCTAAATAAATACTATTTTAGGCAGCTGAGCAATCATCCTGAAATAATGGCGTCAATACCTGACAGACCCAACAGGTATAAATTCTAGACACACAAAAACATGTACATATTCTGAAAACTCCCGTACTGGCCCAAGTTGCCGATCATGCACTACTTAGATGTCATGCACATAGAGAAGAATGTGTGCGAAAGTGTGGTGGGCATAGTTTTGAATTGGGGGAAAAAAAACTAAAGACGACCCTAAGACACACATTGATCTGAAAAGAATGGGAATGCAGATTTATGGTTGAGAGAAGGGAAGAAAAAAATGCATCCAGCTCCTTACACCGTCAAACCTTACCAGAAGAACGAATTTTTTGGTTGGATGGGTAATGTCAGATATCTTTATGGCTATGTAGGAAATATAGGCTAGTGTGTTAACTTCCGAGACAATAAGATGTACGGATTAAAGAGTCATGACTTCCATGTACTGCTTCAACGCCTCTTCCCTGTTTTTATTCAAGGGTACCTGCCCAAAGAGGTGGTGGAGCCATTAGTGGCGTTTTCAAGATTCTTTCAGAAGTTATGCACCAAAGAAGTGAAAAAATTAGACTTGTGGGAAATGCAACAGGACATCATTTTTATCTTGTGCAAATTTGAGATGATATTTCCCCCAATTTTTTTTGACATCATGTCTCACCTGATGATCCATCTTCCCGAACAATTGTTGCTTACCGGTCAGGTACACTACACTTGGATGTATCCCATGGAAAGGTACATACGATTCAACTTTTGAATTTGGCTCTGTTTTTATATATAAATTAATACTTATTTTTCAATAATCATAATATGCACTTTGTAACTTGATAGACAACTAGGAGACTACAAAGACTGTGTGAAGAATAAATCCACACTTGAATGGTGTATCGCTGAAGCATATCTTACGCACGAGTGCGTAAAGTACACCAAGTTGTATTTGGAAGTGCTCGAGGACCCTCCACAACGTATGTCGGTAGATGAACATAAGTTCAATCTTTCTATCATCTGCAATGTTGTTGAAGTATATAGAAAGTTGCTAAACTTGTACAAGTTGGAACCATATGAGTTAGTCATTGCCCACTAGTGGGTACTGATTAATTGTCCAGAAGTTCAATACTGGAAAGATATCCATCTTCAACACCCTTCTATTTTCGGTAATGTTGAGTACCACAACAGGACGTTTGCAAACTATTTTAGCAAATGGGTAAGTATATATATATTTACTTCTATATATATATATAAATTCATATCAATGTTCAAATTTAAAGTGAATGGTTTTTTTTCCAGATGAACCATGTACAAGATGATGGTTACCCACAAGGATCACACGCATTAAGGCTCTTGGTGATGAAACCGGTAATTTCAAATGTTTACCCGATGTGTAAGGTCAATGGCGTAAAATTTATATGTCAACATAGGGACGACAGATTGAAAATACAGATTTCTGGGGTAATGGTGCATGGTGGGCAGAATGGCGTTGATGATTACGGTGTTCTCAATTCATTAGTTGAACTAATTTATGGGGAAACCATGAAAGTGCCACACCCTTCTATTTTTGGTAATGTTGAGTACCACAACAGGATGTTTGCAAACTATTTTAGCAAATAGGTAAGTATATATATATATATATATACTTCTATATATATAAAAATTCATATCAATGTTCAAATTTAAAGTGAATGGTTTTTTTTTCCAGATGAACCATGTACAAAATGATGGTTACCCACAAGGATCACACTCATTAAGGCTCTTGGTGATGAAACCGGTAATTTCAAATGTTTACCCGATGTGTAAGGTCAATGGCGTAAAATTTATATGTCAACATAGGGACGACAGATTGAGAATACAGATTTCTGGGGTAATGGTGCATGGTGGGCAGAATGGCATTGATGATTACGGTGTTCTCAATTCATTGGTTGAACTAATTTATGGGGAAACCATGAAAGTGCACTTGTTTAAGTCTAGATGATTTGATACTAGCCCGGAGAACACAATGATCGATTAGTACGGAATATTTTTGGTGAATACTGCTACAAGCTAGTATGAAGATGTCCCTTTTGTTTTTGCCACAGTGGTAAAATAAGTATTTTATTTTGATGATCTTATGCACAGAGGTGCGTGGAAAAGTAGTTAACCATGTTGTTCCTAGAAACATATACAGTGCTTCTACACTTGGTGAGACCGCAGATGATGAAGAAATTACTGCATACCAAGAGCCGAACGCAATTGACATTCCAGAATCCTTTACAATTTGCCTTAATAATATAAGGCCGGGTAGTGTGATTCGAATTCCTCGAGCATAACTTCTTGATGTTAATCCAAATGAAGTTGACGACGAAGACTCAAGTGACGAGGAGCGCCACATCTTATCAGAAATTAACTATGAAACTGAGTCAGACTCAAGCGATGATTTTGATTATCAGCCTTAGTTAAAGATGTATTTGAATATAAATGTGTATGTTTGTTGGTCATATGAGCCTAATTAAGTTTCTTAAGTATTTTCACCCTTTTAAATATAGCATTGATTTGACTATGTTATTTAATTAGTTAAATATGTATTTGTGGGAAACGTGTTTCCACATGAGCCTACTTTACCAAAAAAATTCACTCTATAGCCAACAACATTGACACATGTCGTCTGTTATACTATCTATAGCTGATGATATTCATGTAAAACGTCGTCGGCTATAGTATAGCCGATGACGTTTTAAGTCATCGGCTAAAATTTTCAGGAATTTAAACCCCCAGAACGGCACAGATCGCTCCTCTTCTCCAAAAAAAAAAATCCCTAAATCCCTTAATCGCTGCAGCCACCCAACCCTAGTCCACCACCGCCGCCTAAACCCTAGCCTGTGCAGGTTCTCTCTCTATCTCTATCTCTATCTCTCTCTCTCTCCCTCTCTCTCTTACCGCCTAGAGCACTGCTAGCGCCGCCGCCTAGAGCCCTCTCCATCTCTCTCTCTCTCTCTCTCTCTCTCTCTCTCTCTCTCTCTCTCTCTCTCTCTCTCTCTCTCTCTCTCTCTCTCCCTCTCTCCCTCCCTCCCTCCCTCCCTCCCTCCTTTGAATTTCATATTAGGGTTGATTTTATTTTTTATTTTTAAATAACGTTTTGTCAAATGGCAGATAGGGCTACATTGGTTGTGAATGTGAATGTCATTACGGTTAATTTGTTAGATGTGAATGTGTGATTAGGGTTTGGTTGGTTGTGAATGTGAATGTGAATTAGATGATGTTGTGTTGTTGAATTAGATGATGAAGAAGCATGTTTTGAATTAGATGATGAAGAAGCTATTTGAATTAGATGATGAAGAAGTTGTTTTGCATATGTTATTGATGCTAATGTTGATGTTAATGTTGTTGTTGTGCTAATGTTGGTTGGTTTTGTGAATGTAAATGTGAATGTGGTTGGTTCATTTCATGTTTTTGAATTAGATGATGTTGTGTTGTTGATGATTACAAAATAGTTTTGGATGCTAGGATCGGATTATGTTAGGATAGTTTTTGATTATGTACGGGTTATGCTAGGGATGTAATGGCCATGTTGATTAGGATTTAGGAATTTTGTTAATTTGATTATTATTTTAGTTAATTTAGTTATTATTTTGGTTATAATATTTATTTTTTGATGAATTGAATTGAGTTTTTACTAATTGAATAGTGACAAAAAATTGGATTAAATGGCCATGTTAATTATGCTATGTGAATTTGATTAGGAACCATGAAAAATTGGTTTGGCAAAAAAAACTCGTCAGTATCCGGGTCAAGATCCAAAGGTGGAAATGGGACTAGCGCTAGTCATTCCAGGTCCATCACTATCAGCAACACTTATAGCGACCCTGCCACCTCTCGTCGCATTTAACTATTTGGTCAGGGGGTGACGCCGTAGCCAAAATTAGTGGCCCGCCGTCCCTCTAACGCTAGAAGGCTTTATGAGGACAACTGCACGCCCTCAACGGGCGACACATCTCAAGAACCGGTTTGTATGCCGCACATTCCCCAGCCAAAGCCTACTCCCACTATGGCTCAGGCCCCTCAATCATCTGAGGCATGTGCTTCAGGTAGTTCCTCTACGGTCGGGGTACGATAATGTCCGCCATCTACCATCTTCTTGCCCAACAAGATGCCTACCATACCTGTCGTCGATGACACGGGGAGACCTATTCTATTACAGCAACCTTTCCTTATGGTGGACCAAGCGTACATGTATGTATCGTTCGAGACACCTTTTTGGAATGTGAGGATTAAGGGACAACAGACAGACGAATCGGGTAAATATTAGTTAACAACCTTGATTATTTAATTTCAAAATTATTAATATGTCAATTTAATTGGTTGCTTATATTTTCATATTTTTATCCATGTCTTAGGCGAAATCGTTGCGAGAGTGCAGGAGGTGATGGCAGATGTGTTGACTCAGATAGCGAAAGAGCTATATCCTTACTCCCAGGATGAGGAGCTCTCCCAGTACGTCTCTCAGATTGATCCATCTTATCTGACTGTAGCAATGAGGATCATGGCAACCGCGATCCCTCCAAGAAAGAACACCTTCTACTACAATGGTCTCGGCAAGAGGGTTAAAGGGTGTTGAAGATGACTCCCAAATTCTCTCGCGGGTCCAGAAGTTCTAGGAACTCTGAGCTACGAGAGCAGCTTCAGAGGCAAACAAGGGAGATTGAGGAGCAACAGAGACAGATGGAGGAGATGCAGCAAGTGATTGCATTATAGAATGTGAGATTAGTCGAGCAGCAAAAATTAGTCGAGCAACAGACATCTATGGCGGCATATATGCAGCAATCTTTTACACAGTTTCAGGCTGCTGGAATCTAGATCTCAGCCCCACCTTTGAACATTTTCAGTGCTCCACAGCCGCAGTCGCAACCGCAACCGCAACCGTAGCAAGACCAATGCAGTGATTACATCAAAAACATAGATTTTGATCACTGTTAGTGTAGGTGTGTTTTTGTTTCTATGGATGTGTACGTTGTTGGACAATATGTCTTGTATTTTCCAATTGCAGGTTCTGGGTACGAAATTTAGAATCTGCAATTTTTTTTAAAAATAAATCACCAACTGTAGCCGTCGACATGAACCTATGTCATCGGTTATAGTTTACCAGAAACTGACATTTTGGAAGACTATAGCCGACGACATTCAAACTATAACCAACGATGTTCTTCCACCATAACCGACGACATTCATCGAACACGTCATCGGCTATAGTCTAGATTAGTCAACACTGTGACCACGGGGGTAGGTTTCACCGACGACTTCATCGTCGGGAATAGTCTACACTATTCCCAATGACATGTACGTCGTCAGCTATAGGTTGACCTATAGCCGACGACTACCTTATATTGTCGTCAGCTATAGTATCATCGACGGTCTTTTTTTGACAATGCTATAGTCGACGACACATCGTCGATAGCTATGGCCGACGACTTTTGTTAACAGGCTGACGACGAGTGATCTTTCTGGTAGTGGTAGCTTAAGTGAACCTTCGAATCCTCACGCTCTGTCGGGTGGCCTAGATCTTGAGCTCGATGTTCTCTGGTTGTTTTACTCGCAGCGGAGTAAGATTTTCTTGTGCACAAATTGTATGTATGAGTTGATCTTTTAAACCTTCTTCGGTTCTTCTATTTATAGACGTTGGCACTTCAAATTCCTTGGCTTGACAAGGTAACATTATTGACTAGGAAAGAAAGGGATATTATCTTACCTCTGAATTTCCCTAACTCACTTAAGAATCGCATAAACATATCATTTTCTGATTCGCAGCTTCGATCGGGCCACATGTAGTCGGCTCGTTTTATCTTTGAGATCCAAAAAATATTAAAATAAATATTTTATTTATTTTGAACTCAAATAGTGTGTTATGTTTTATGTACGTGCTTGTGTGTCGATCAAAGGCAAATTAAGATCGAAGTGATTGAATTTGACTAGTTCCATATATAGATATAGATAATAGATGCAGATGCAGAAGTCCCATTGGTCCGGCGGAATTCATGTGCAGCAGCAGAAAACTAGAAAAGGCCGAGAATGAGAAGCTAGAGTCAACGATAAAGACGGCAAGAAGGCTCGCTCCTTTGGTTGCGACGACTCCGATCCATCTGATAGATCTACTGGCCCTGCCCCCCACATACGTACTTTTGTTGTTTGACCGCCCACGTACGTTTTAAATCAGATCAGACAAACTAAATTAAAGTCGATGTACGTACGTATATATGTTTGGAACCTAAATGGAAACTCGTGAAGGAAAAAGAAATATACATGAGACTTAGATTGAATTAATTGGAACCCTAGCTTTAGTAGTGACTTGCTTCATATTCAAGCATTGTAAGCCTTAAAGCGAGGAGAGTGATGATGCCGATGTAACTTTGAGCTTATGATCGATGTAACTATAATTTGGCAGTTAAAGGCTTAAATTACTTTCTTTCTTCCGATCACTCAATATCCAATGACGAATACGAAATTGACCCAAGATACCAAACCCTAATTAATATGTGGCGGCTGACTTTTTGTTCTTTGGTGTTCACGTCTATGTCCAAATCCTATTTAATTAGGGTTGTAAATTGGATGGCATGGATACGTATAAGCTATCAAGAGTCAACTAATTCAACTCATAAAGGTCAAACTCTATCATAACCTTTGCATGTGATGCACTACTCCAAAAACTAATTAACAAATATATATATATAGATCATTTTCTTTTACCGAGCTCACACAAAATTATCAATTAAAGACTGCATTTCTAGACTAGACTTGGGGCCGGGAGACTAATTCGTGTGCGGAAGATCATGCGAAAACGATTCATCTCTTGGCCATCAATGTAGAGTGAAATTTAACTACAATCAATTAATAACCTAAGAATGAAACAAAGATTTTACCAACTCGAACACATGCACGCATGCATATAAGTGCATGTGCGGTGGTTGCAAAACGTACCGTATTATTTTGGTTCCGACTTGAATAGCTTCTTGATTAAACGTTTTAATTTTTGATTATTTTCTTATTTCTAATAACCTAATATATATCAACTTAATCAGTTAATCATTACCTATTGCTTAATATTCTCGATCTTGTTATATCGATTTACACTAAAATTATGCGTGCGAGCTTATGCGTATAGTAAAAGTTGGACTTTCTTGCTAGGGAAAATATTCATCGATAAAAGCCTTTCGGTTGGCTCCAAACTTTGATGTTAACCAGAAGGCCTCGATCGGTTAAATCCAAACTTCAGACCATGTATGAATGGATCACCTCTTATTGACCAAGTATAACAACTGTGAATTGGATCATGCAAATCATCGAAGTCAAAAACGTACTACACAAGGACGTAACTTATTTGATGGCCGATTACATATTAATCTTATCCTCTGCAGGCATGACCTTCTCACTTTCTACCTTTGATCCCGAGTAGTACAAAGTTGAAATATCACGGAAATGCTGCCAGAAAAGTAATCTTTGAAACGAACACTAGGTATAAGGTATCATGTTGTCTCTGTGAATTCTGATACCGAAGCAGCTGACGCGTCCTGGACACTGAGACTTGGACTTGAGAATATTATTGAACTACGAGAGCATAGACAATGCATACACGTACACACCAATCAAAAAAATTTCCTAGCTAGCTACACACAAAGAAGACTAATTAAGATCAACTTGATGTTTCCAATTTGAGTCCCGCCCAGCTAGCTCTGCAATCTGCATGCATGCATATATGGCGGTGAAATCTCTTGGCTTTATGATGAAGGTTTCATTATGAAACAATCACTGTAAGCACATATGCCCTATATTGTTGAAGTGCTCAAAATTGGTCAAGTGCAATTTGGAAAACTTGAATGGTTAACCCTTTTTTCCTTGCATTGAACAACTTCATGGTGGTGGTAGTCATCGAAATACCAGGATCGGCCTTTGAGCCATGCAGCCTGTGCAATGATCGGCCTTTTGAGCCGTGCAGCCCGTGCAATGGCACAGGGCACCAAATTTTGAAGGGTCCTATTTTTTTGTTTGTTTCATGTATGGATAGTTAATAAATAAATAAACAAACTCATATGTTAACAAAAACATGCAAATACCTTAGGGCCGACCTGCGAAATATCCTAGCTTTCTCTATTTTTTCTCTTTTTCCTGAACTCTAGCCCCGATCCCTTCTAGTCCTGAACATCTGTCTTCTATCATATTTCTACCTATTTAACGTTGAAGTCTATGATAGAGACATGGATCTCTGTTACAAAAACATGCAAACGTTAGAGGTGAAGACGGAGTTGGTTCGCCTTTAACGCTCTGATGCCTAAGTTAGTAAGCATGTAGAGTAACAAGTAAAATTATTATACTAGAGGGGAAGTATGTTGTCTACTTTGAGTGAGGTGGGAGACCTTTTTATATAGGCAAGAGTATGAGATATCTTCCCTCTTCTAATAATGTGAGATTGGTAGGATACTTGCTTTGGCTAAGGGTAAAATAGTCATTTGCTCATAGTGGATGACTCACCAAGTTGGCAAATGGCTCGTA
Source organism: Geum urbanum (assembly GCA_946800695.1). Classification (NCBI taxonomy): domain Eukaryota; kingdom Viridiplantae; phylum Streptophyta; class Magnoliopsida; order Rosales; family Rosaceae; genus Geum; species Geum urbanum. The sequence continues at coordinate 48,961,981 of OX327001.1, read as the reverse complement.
GAATATTCATTTATGATACATGTACATTCTCTTTGTTTTCTCTAATATGACTAGTTAAGTGCTAAGTGTGGCTTAATTAGAGGTTGAGCCCTTGGTGGTACTAGCATATCCCAATTTCGATATTAACATTAGTGTCACATTCCCCTCTGTATTCTCTATTGATTGGTACCATTAGATTGGATGTGGGATCCAGGGCATATTCCTTATTCAACAATGTTTCGCTCAACTAGGTTCAATGCGCCATTGTTGGAAGTAGATCTCTCTACGGGAGCGGTGAAGGAGAATTACGATTCCGGCTTCGCCGTTATTGGTGTATTCTTTTCGAAGGTTCTATCATATGAGAGGGTAAAGTCCCTCAAACATTAGATGATTCATCTTTGGTATGGTCTTGTTGGTCTGAGTACCATTAGCATCTGGAGAGGTACCTATGATCGGTTTGGTTTGTGAGAAGATTAAAGCACAAGGCGATTCTTAAGAGGACTATGGATCGAGGACGTCTCTAGTTTTTTTTAAAATATCACAATCATGGTGGAGCATTACTGTAACGACCTAGAATTTTAGAAAATAGTATTAGTTTACTAAATTTTTTTGTTGTTGTCTGTTTGTTTACTATTAATTATATATATAGGTTGTCTATACACATAGTGTTTTCTTCGAGCCAATATATACATATATATGTTTATATCTATGTTCGTGTATAATGCAATTAGTTAAATATGTAAGCATATTATATATTATTAATCTATATATATTAGGTTATGGTGTGGTACGTTTGTAAATATGTAACTTTTACATATAGATGTATTATATGTTTGCATTGGTGGTGGTGTCGAAACTGCCTAGCTATCCTAGAAACCCAACTTCCTATAAAAATTAGCCCACGATTTTTAGCTAGCCCAAGTCCATGTTAGAATCAAAAGCTGTTGAGAGATGAGAATGAAGAAGAAGCAACTTCAGCTTCAATTCAGTTGTTCGCAACAAAGCAAGAACCCAGATATTTTCTCTTCTATGACTCGAGTTACTATCTTTTCTATTCATCTTATTCCTTCCCTCTTAGATTCCTTTCTTAACCAGCACTCTTAGAAAGATGCTTTCTAATCTTTCCAAGAATCATTCTAATCCCTAGTATAACTTAAACAAGCTAGAGGTGTCAAATATGGATGAATTTTAGGTGACTCATCTGAGCTATGTGGTTGGAAGATGAACCCTAAAATGAAGAGCTAGAACCCTAAGTTATAGAGGTGGCAATCTATATGAAAATGTGTAAGCTCCCTTTACTCTCCGAAATCAATTTTACTTCCTCCATCTCTATTATATATATCTTTAATGGTTAAGCTAGTATCTGATTTGCTACTTCATTCCTCTTTAAATCTAGTTTACTCTAAGTTTTCTTAAGATAGAAACATCCATGGTAATCTGATTAGTCCACCAATCATCCATCTCTCTAATAAGAACTTTTTTTCGATTTGGAGAGAGTAATGAACAGAGAGAGAGAGAGAGAGAGAGAGAGAGAGAGAGAGAGAGAGAGAGAGAGAGAGAGAGAGAAAGAGAGAGAGAGAGAGAGAGAGAGAGAGAGAGAAGAAATTTAGTGGATTGTGAAGGAATGACTGCGTACGAGGTTAGCTTTGGAAGGGTGAGGTTCTGTACCTTTGGTAATTCTCAATCCCATATCTTATTTAGCTTCGAACAATTCTGTTTAGAACCCAAAGTACATACTAAAATTAGATTAAGACCAGTTGGAGTTTGATTTCTGCTTTCATTGGTGTGTTATGTCAATTCTGAGTTGTTTAGATTCAAGTTCATTATGTTTTACTTGATTAATTATGTGATTTTAACTAGCGATTGTTATGCACCTTAAGTTGAGTCTATAACTTCTAGTTCAGTATGGATAACGAGGAGTGTAAATGGTTTAGGTAGGAACTATGTTGAGATGCATAATTATTTGCTTGAGTAGCCATATCATTTATCTAGTTCTTGATTTGAAAAAAAAATCATTTACATGTTACAAACTATATAATTTAGGCTTAGAATCTGTATAGTGTGGTGGAATTTCATCAAAGTTTCATATGTTTAACTTATGCATGAAAATCTGTAGTATTATACTTGATTTCCTGATTTTATGATTCTGTAGCATTTATGTTAACTTGTATAGACATATACTTGTATTCTGTTGTTGGTGTCTTCACGAAAGTTTTAGAGAACATTTCTATGATCATGTCAAACTTGGTTTCATCTACAAAAGAGTTTTCCTAATTTAGTTATGTTTTTTTTCAAAATTAGGGGTTTGTAACAGTCAAAACTAGTTTTCTGAAATTCTAACTCTATGACGTTTTAGTTTAAAACTGTACTATTCGACTCATATTTTGAAGAAGGTGTCTTCATAAAAGTTGTATATAAACTGTTTATGATTGTGTCAGACTTAGAATTACATCCAAATGAGCTTTCTAAATTAAGCTATGATTTTTCAAAGTTAGGGGTCTGCTAAGCTTTAACTGGTTTGCAGAATTTCTGACCATTTGGCCTTTTCGTTTAAAACTATACTTTCTGGTTTATATTATGAAGTAAATGTCTTCATTAAAGTTATAATCGAAAATTTAAAGAGCATCTTACTCTTTTATTCATATGAATACGATTTTTTTCTACATTTAGTTATGATTTTATAAAGTTTAGACTTGTTGCAGCCTTTTCCTGATTTTCTTGTTGCACTATCATTATTTTTCGAGTTTCGTTCATTAGATTTTGTGGGTTAAGTACATAAGTGTTTATCACAAGATTTTAGTACATATTCTTAGTTTTTGAACAAGACCAAGTATGCTACTTTAGGAATTCAAATGATAGTTACAAGACCAAGTTGGCTTTCACACAAGCTTTTCTGTAGAAAGAATGCATTGTTACTTTGTGCTTTTTCGCTATTGCATATAACTTCATAATAGGCTGTGATCTACTTATATATGCTCGTTACAAGTTTTTATAGGAGTGTTTGTTTGGCTAAGTGAATAATAGTAACTTTATTTTTTTACTTTAAGCTGACGACGATGTGCTTAGACACCTCGTAGATGGGGAGGCCTTTAAATCTTTTGACATGACATTTATAGACTTCACATCAGAAGTTTGAAATGTCAGATTAGGACTTTCTGCTTACGGGTTCAATCCTTATAATGATGACACGTATAATACTTGGCTTGTTATTATCATGCCGTACAACCTTACTCCCTGGATGTGTATGACCAATGAATTTAATTTCCTTACTCTGTTAATTCCGGGTCCTTACTCGCTTGGAAAGTGTTTTGATTTTTTTCTGAGACCTTTGATTGACGAGTTGAAATATGTGTGAGAATTTGGCGTGGGAATTTGGGACAGCTACACTAAAACTTCATTCATCATGAGAGAAGCAGTGATGTAGATAATTAGTGATTTTCCTGCTTATGGGATGTTGGCATCTTGCAGGACTAAAGGGTACAGGGCTTGTGTTATCTGCTTAGGTGACGTAAACTCTAGCTTTCACATGGGAAATGTGTGTTACTTAGATCACTATAGATGGCTTCCTCAGGATCACCAATGGAGATCAGATAAGGCCAGTTTCGATGGGACGGTAGAGAATGGTTTGAGTAGTCTGGTGATGAGATTTTCCAGAGGTTGTACGGTGTTTATTTTGGAGTGTTGAGCAAGTGTCCATTTGTAAAAGCCAACATTCCTGTGGTTGACGACGATCTTACATATTGGAGTCACATGAATATTTTCTTTGAGCTGCCTTACTGATCGAAGCTGAAACTCAGGAACAACCTAGACGTCATGCACATTGAGAAGAATCTATTCGACAATGTGTTTGGAACAATTTTCAGTATTGATAAAAAAAAATAAGGACACTCTTAAAGCGCGTGAACATTTGCATCGTATGAAAATCTTGTCACTTGTGGTTAAAGAAGTTGAGGCCGGGCAAACCTGAGATACCTATTGCACCTTACACAGTGAAGTCGATCACGAAGAAGGAAGTGTTCACCTGGTTTCGTGGTGTTTGTTATCCATCCAACTATGTAGCAAATATATCTCAATGTGTCAAAGTACAGGAAAAGAAGTTTCGTGATCTAAAGACTCATGAATGTCATGTCATGATGCAACGTCTTCTTCTAGTGGTAATTCGACCATATTTCCATCTTGACATGGTAGAGCCATTAGTAGCGTTGTTCAGGTGGTGGCAGAAGTTATGTGCTGGAGAGTTGAAGTAGTCATATGTAGTAGAATTGAAAGAAGAGATTGTGTACATCATTTGTAAATTAGAGAGGATTTTTTCCCCTGCTTTTTTCGTTGTCATCATTCACCTTCCCAAACAAGTGTTACGATCTAGTTCAGTACACTACACTTGGATGTATCCTCAGGAAAGGTACATTATCTAATGAAAGTTTTGCGCCACTACTTATGGCTTATATATGTCTCATATATTGATTTCAAAAAATTTGTAGACAACTCGGAAAATACAAAGGATATGTTAAAAATCGCTCTAGTCCGGAAGGGTCTATAGCATAAACATACATTATACATGAGTGTGTGACCTACTACAATATGTATTTCAAAGATACCGTCGAGCTAACCCCTTCAGACTCCTCCTTTTTGTCACTTGATTGCTACAATCTTTCTGTCGACACAGATGTTGTACGAGTATTTGGACTAATACAAGAAATTTCATAAAGATTAAGCGAAGAGGAACTCATTGAGGCACATTGTGTAGTGCTGCGAGACAATGACGAGGTTGACCGTTTCATGACAAATTATTTTGAGGCGTTTCAGAGAGATTATCCGCACCTTAGTCCTAAACAGTTGTTTGCACATCATAAGAGGTTGTTCCCAAATTATTTCCTCGAATGGGTATGTATATATGGTAAATAAAATTATTAAATGTACATAATAGTTTCTTAATCTTCATATTATACTTGTTCATAATTTGGTAGATGAAAACCCTCCAAAAAATAAGTAACCATCGCGGGTGCTACACACCGGCATTGCACAATTTGGCTGATAAGCCACAAAGATATGAGATTTATTTTGCATGTGTTGTGAACGGGGTTAAGTTTCAGACATTGGCTAGAAATAAAGGCAAGAGAACACAAGACTGTGGGATCTCAATAAGAGAAGACAATGATTTATACTACGAGGTTCTTGTCAACGTCGTTAAGTTAATTTATGGGAATGGAATGATTAGGAGAAGACAATGATCTATACTATTGTGTTGTTCAAATTTAAATGGTTCAACACTGACCCAAACAGGCGAAATACTACGAAGAATGATCTTAGGCTGTTATCGGTAAATACAGACACAAGCTAGTACGATGATCAGCCATTCGCTCTTGCCACCTTGGTTAAGCAAGAATTCTATCTGGATGATCCAAAGGAGGGTGGTGGTTAGAAAGTTGTAAACCATATGTGTCACCAAAATATATGGAGCGCAACAACACTTGAAGGGATGTCTGATATAGAACAGAGTGACATGAATAATATCTGTGATCCATATCAAGAGTCTGGTATCGCAGACTTAGCAGACACAACTCTTATTCATATGAATGAAGACCCTATTGCAAATGAACTTGAGACAATAGAGCTTACCTGGACTGAGATCCAAGAACTAGAGACAAATAACACGGATGAAGATGCTAATGAGGATGATATAGACTTATTATACGAGGAGGAAGACTCAGATGACGGTGAGGATGATGAGGATGATGACTCAGATTATGAAAGTGAATAATGCATGACTCTCACACATATTTGTAATAATTTGTTCGATTAAAGTCTTATTTTGAGTTAATTAATTAATTGGATATGATTTGGTTTTATAAGAATGATTTTGGATGTTTCAAGCAAGAATGAATGATTGTCTCAAGCAAGAATGAATGATTGTCTCAAGCAATAGAGGAATGTTTTTAAAAAATCAGGGTTCTTTTCTATTTTACATGAACTCCTAGATGACGAAGTTTGGTATATTCGTCGCCTAAGTAACCTCTTAGACGAGGAAAATACCATATTACAAAATACCAAATGTTTCCTTCAACCCATCGAGGAATTTTCTTGATCCATCGTAGATTTTATTCAGTTTGGGCAGAGCCATCCCTTCGACCCATCGAAGGTTTTTTCGATCCGTCAAACTCCTAAACGACAAAATTAGGTATATTCGTCGCCTAAATAACTCTTGGACAACGAATATACCATATTTCATCATCATCAAAATACCAAAAATGACTAATAATGTTTCCTTCGACCCATCGAGGAATTTTCTCGATCCATCGTAGATATTATTCAGCTTCAAGCAAAGCCATCCCTTTGACCCATCAGAGATTTTTTCAATCTGCCAAACTCCTAGACAACAAAATATGATATCTTTGTCGCCTAAGTAAAGTTTTAGACAATGAAACAACCAACTTCGTCGTCTAACATCTAATCTAACCCTAAACCCTAATCTCCAACTCCTAACCCCTAAACCATGATACCTTATACGACAAAATTGTTTAATTAGATTCGTCGCCTAACAGTACTCTTAGACGATGAATACTACAGTATTCGTCGTCTAAGTCATAGCTGGTTTATTGCCAATCATCTAAGGACACAACTATACATATCATCTTAGAATTCATATTATTATTTTTATCGAGGACATAGGCAAATCATTTATGAGACTGTTAGTGTCTCTAGTTTGGAAAAAGGAGTTACTAATTTTTGTTTGTGAACATTTTCGTGTCATTGAAAATTCAATTTTATGATTGATTACTATGATCAAAGCCTTATTAAACTTCGAATCTCTCCAAATTTTTGTCAACATATATATTATATTGTAATGAATGTATCTAACAGCTATTTTGTCCAAATTTAATTCTGTTAATTTTGACGTGTAAGGAATATAAACATGCGAATACTTAAGTTATACAAACTTTGTAGATACATATACAGCGCACTTGTTTTTACTCAAAAATACCAATTTTTTTATATATATAATTTCTATCCAAATGGTATATATAGTGTATGTTTATGTCCAAATGATATATATATATATATATTGGTACCCAAATTTAATTATTCATAAATGATCTGAAAATTAAAAAAAAATAACACTTAGGTGATGAAATAGTAATTATTTTGTCGCCTAAGTCGACAAATCTAATTCTTAGACGACAAAACCTTTTTGTTTCGTCGTCTAACACCAAAATATTTGGCGGTAAATTTTTTGTGCCAATTTTTGGGGGAATTTTAAATATTCTTAGGGGACGAAATTTATTTACCTAGACGATGAAACTATTTCGTCGTCTAAGTTTCTGTTAATAAGATCGAAAAGATCGATCTTATTCCCCAAATCATATTCCTTATATCACTAATTATCTCATCCTCTTCTCTCACCCAACGCTGATGCCAATGCCGCCTCACCCCAAGCCACCACCGCCACCTCACCCCCAAGCCACCACCGCCACCTCACCCCCAAGCCAGTATCGCCACCTCACCTCGAATCACCCAACGCCACCTTACATCGATGCCAACCACCGCCATCTCACCTTGACGCATACACCGCCATAGCACCAACCGACTCTCTCTCTCTCTCTCTCCATCACCATGATTCTGACCGACCATTGTCACCTACTCTCTCTCTCTCTCTCTCTCTCTCTCTCCCTCTCGCTCTCTCTCTCTCTCTCTCTCTCTCTCTCTGCCACCAAATTGTTCAAGGTAATTCATGACTCCCTTGCTCAAAATTAGAATTTATGATACAAAGGAATGTTGTTGTGCTTAATGAGATGCAAACTTTGATATGAGTGGTTTGTTTTGATATGTGTTGCTTGAATGCAGATTTCGAATGTTGTGGAGGCATGTTTTTGGTTTTTGTTATAATTTGGGATATTTTGGTGACGGGGCAGCAACATAGTAGCATTTTTTTGTGATGGTATATCGATTGTTTGGGGAAGTAGCATAGTAGCTTTGATGCATAGTTCCCTGCATAAATAGGCGTGATGGAAATGACCATTTAATGGTACGTACATTATATGTGGTTGCATCTAATATGAGGAATTGGTTCTAAAATGATTTTTTTTTCTTTACTGTGTATTTGAATATCGCAAAAGATGCCCGGTGGGAAATCGAAGAGGAAACAATTGGAGGAAGAAAGACTTGCATCATTTCGATTGCTGTGTCAGAGAAATGGAGATGACATTTCAAATGACCAAACGACTCAAGAGTCATGGGAAGGAGAAGACTCGCCTGATGCTCCGGCAGTAAATGTTCCAACCCTGACGACTTTATCACCATTTACTCCCTTAGCAGATGAAGTGTGCATCAGTGCTCGTCGTAAAGGGTGTAACACCATGGGTAAATCTCTTATGCGACATGTAAATGTTAAATGGTTATATAAATTGATTAAATGTGTTTAATAAATACTAATTAATTTTGTAAATTTTGTTGTAGGACCGGCCCCAAAACGCACCCAAGGGTTGTGTAAGGGAACCAAAGCTTCTCAAATGGTGAAGATGACAAACAAAAAGATTGAAGTTACATACCATGACTTCACAAAAGGCTTTCAGACAAAGCAAATGAACAAGGTGGCGATGAAGGTGCCTATATGGAACGAGCTTTCACAGGCCGAGAGAGAGAGGGTGTACGTCTATCTCACGGTAAGAGTCTTTCAATTTAAATTAAATTAATTAATGTAAACAATTAGTAGTTATAATATATATATAATGCCTCGTCATATTTTTTGTAGGTACACTTTCACTTTCCAGAGAGTCCAGAGATGTTTTAGTTCATTGAGGAACGAGCTATAGAAAGGTATGCCGATTGGAAGCACACATTGCACAAGATTTATAAGGAGTTTAGGTCCCCTACCCCTGTCGAGTTCAAGAATCAAAAAGATGAATGACAATGGTTGGTCCAGCTCTTCGAGAGCGAAAAGTTTAAGGTAATGTGCTAAATATATATTAGAAAGTATATTATTTGAATAATTTATTATTATTCAATTGTTTCTTACTATTTCCTATCACATTTGAGGTCGGAGGTGAACACGATCAACAGGGATCAGAAGGATTTGAACTACTATACTGACTAAACTTCGGTCGTCTACTTGGACATGGACCATATAGAGAAGGGTTCGCATGTGCCATTCTTAGACTCGTACAAAGATATGTACGTGAAGCCCGGTGAAGAGAATGTGATTCTGAATGCTATAAGTAACCACTAAATTCGAAACAAACCATAATTTTCTTTTTTTGTGTGAATGTTTATGCGACACAACCTTAGAAGCATCTTCCCGGTATACTGATAGGTTAGAGTAGACAGTGACCAGAAGAAATTCACTTTATATGTGTTATTTGTTTGATTGATGAATCAAAATTCAAATTGGTTAATTACTGAGCATTGAAATACATTACATTATGGGGTTATTGTTGCTAGATTGAGAATGTAGCTGTTTCGTATGCTAGAATTGTTTAATTTTATATGTTTTTAGGTTTTGGTTGTCTTTATTTTTAACGAAAATTATGTCAAAATTTTGGTAGAATTATTCGAGTTAGTTGTGTTTTGTTTAATTTTTAATTGAATATTTTATTATAGGAGAAGATGACTAAGTTGTCCAAGGAAGAAATGGCCGAGAGGGCGGCACAAAACCTGAACACTCCGCGCGGACAACTCCCTTCACTAGATGTACTTACTCAAATCCAGATGTTTTAGAAGACGCTTGGAATCCGACCTAGGATCAAGACTCGGGGTCTCGGATGAGTTGACATTCGAGATTTGAGTCAGTCATCGACGTCTACCTCGCGAGCTCGTTCAAGTATGGTCAATAAGCACATTTGAGAGGTCGAAGAGTAGGCCGAGGCACGTCTTCTAGCGGAGAGGGAGGGGGCGGAGGCGCTCATTCTAGAGGAGTATGAGCTGCGGCTTCGAGAGATCGAGGTGGGGATCGAGGCTCGGATTCGAGAGATGATGTTATAGATGGGCTTACATCCATCTGCTAGCAGCTAGCAGCTCACATGTGCCATCTCAACATTCATAAGACCAAGACCATAATGACGATGGCGACGGTAGTGGGATTGAGCTAGAGGTCAAAACACCGTAGTAGATTTATGCTATTTTGTAGATAATGTAGATATCGATCGGCTATTATGTAGATATTTTAATTTTAGTAAATATTTTAATCTAAAATTTGTAATTTATTTATTTTATTAATTTAATTTTTAAGATGACAAATTAACAATAATTTGTCGTCTTAAGAACCTATTAGACAACGAAAACTGTAATAGTTTCGTCATTTTAAGACTCTCTAGGCGATGAATATTTTACTTTCGTCGTTTAAGTAAGAACGGTTAGACGATGAAAATAAAATTTTAGGTGTCAAAGTATGAACAGTTAAATGACGAATATTTTTATTTTCATCGTCTAAGTATGCACGGTTAGACGACGAAAGTAAAATATTCATCGTTTAAGATATGTTTTTGCAACGAAAAAAAGTTTGTCATTCAAGCTATAAATTTTTGTAGCCTAGAATTATAGACGATGGAATTTGATCTGTCGTTTAAGAAACTCTTAAGACGACAAATATTATTTTTTCGTCGTCTAAGATATATTGCAACGAAGCTTATACGACGAAACCTTCGCCGCCTAAAATCTGAGATGACAAAATGTCTCTCTTAGATTCGTCGTCTAATGTAGGTATTCTGGTAGTGTGGGTCGAGATGATGCCATACATACTAGAGTAGGAGGTAGTGCAGGCCATCGAGAGGAGGTGGTAGCTGATAGTTAGGGTGACGATGTTATGGCAGGCCGGGAGTCCCTTTTGGTTAGGAGGAGGGGTTTTTTATATCGGTCCTGGTTGAGATGACCGAAAGTAAGGTCATAGAGTTTGTTCATTATTCCCGCACGCCACCAAGCATAGCCGAAAAAGAAGAAGGCAATACCTTCGGTGGTGGTGAAAGGTCCAAGACCTAAGGTGCGCGGGAAGCAGGTGAGTACGTCAGACCTTACCGGGTGTCACAACCATAGCTCGAAGACAGCTGGAGACCCGGGTTTGTATGTAGTGGATCAGGGGTTGGCCCCACCAAGTTCAGGTGAGGTTTCATCTCAACAGTTGTTGATGCAACAGGCGGAGTCCTCTTTGGGCCAGGTTTCATCCCGACCCGATTGTAACAGCTGAAAATAGAAAACGTCCCTGACTAATTAAAAGATGGTGCAACTGAATTTTGATAATTTCGTGTTATCGCAGTTTTCTAGCTAGTCAAGTTATAGGCATAGATAAGATTCTAGTATAATAGTATGTGTAGGACTTTGCTTTATCAGATCGGATAATCCGATAGAATTCTGTATTATGTACGGTCACATTTTTAAGCATATATATCATTGACCTTCTCAAAAAAAATCCTTTTTTAATTTCTTTTTTATCCTAACACGTACATATAAAGGTAACAGGTTAGTTTATTCCTTTCTCGGGTCATTTGGGTCTGATGATCGGGTATAAATTCACTCACAAACCATATATGAGAATGTCAACCCCAAAATGAAATCCTAACTTTCCTAGAAAATATACGGAAGCTTACCCCTTCATTCACTTGGCTCAATTGCCTCAAACCGTAACTTAATTTTTAGATTACAAATTAGTTTACCAACTTATTAATCAGGTACATTGCACTTATAAGTTATAACTAATTGGCGAGTGAGGTTGAGAATGGATCATTTCCTTTGCTGTTGGTTGGCATTGGTTTTCATTGACTTGTACCCTCACTCGTTAACTACAGATCAGATTGCAGGATGTCAATTTCTATATATTTCTAGTTTTAATTCTGTTGGAGATAATTAAGAAACTACATCTATGCTAAATGTGTATTGAACAGACTATATATATCTACTTCCATTTATTCCTCCATCTAAAAGTTTATTCATGTAATTAGGCATAAATATATGAGATTGATGACTTTGAAAAAGTCTAGACTAAGTACTATTTTCATAACGCACACAGGCCATAAACTGTTCCCTCGCTCAAACGTCAACAGCATAAACCCAATCAAAATCTTTCTTTTTTTTAAAGCAGGAGGGGTTCTAAGAATCAAAATCATATTTTAATCCCAATAGTTTGTATGTAAAGGGTTGAAACTTGACATGCTTATTGATTTAATTAATATGTTTAATATGTTGAGCTCTAATTAATGTTGAACCTTGATTATAGTGAACAAAATAGTTAAAATATAGTAACATGACCGAGTTGATAACATACGATATTATATTCATGGGGGCAATATTGGCATTTGTTCCATATTAAACAAAACCGAAGTGTCAAAGTTGAAAATGGGGAGGTTCAAATATAGTTAGGTCGAATATTAAAGAAGGAGAATTTAAAAAGTATGGAAAAAAAAGTGCAGTGATCGACGACGGTGGAATTAAAGAAGACATCACGGGGAGGGAGCCGAACAACGTTGAAGAAAAGATTGATCGAGTATATGCATGCACTAGCTCCTCCGGCCTATCAAAATAGATAAGTCATGTAATTACACATAGCTAGCTAGCTAGGGGGATCATATCATAGGCATATTTAGACGAAGCATATTGATGATATATTGACGGGTTAAAATTTAGATATATTATTAGAAATATTGATTTAATGAAACTAATAAAAATAAATAAAAATTTGTAATGAAACTTTTAGAGATTGTTATGTGATTAATTATTTACTTTATGTGAAAAGAAAATATTGATCAAACATCAAGACATATTAATTTACTATATTACTATATGAATTAGTACGTGTTAAGTGCTAATAATTATTAAAATATAATTTAATACTTCTATTTTTATATTTTGATGGCTAAAACTCAATGGGAGACTAGGTAATCAGGCATTTTGTACAATATGTTACATATAACACATCACAAAATAAAATATACAAATACTTCAGAACCACGTAGATGAGCTATAAGGTTTGAAATTCACACTATTTTTCTCATCTCCCTGTGCAGAATCATGTGTATATTGTGAAGAGTAATCATTAAATGATTGCTCTCCCATATAGTTATGCATGTATTGACTTATATGCCAACCACATGGGTTAGGGGGCGGTCTTTGAGGATTATGGAGCTCGTAGTATGAACCAGACATTGTTTGACTTTCTCCATTGCTATCATCATTGAGGCATTTGTTTGTGATTGTGATGATGAGTTGTCACTTGTTGGAATACCATAAGGCATGGCATATGAAGAATAAGGCATTGCAAAATTTTGACCATAATAATAGGACTATCTTTAATGGCTTCAATTAATTTTTTGTTTTTTACTCTTTGCTACTGACTACTATTTTAAACAAAAGTTTTCTAACTTATTATAAAAGTGTATCTAACATAATGATGGACTACAATGACTTTTAGCCTCTTTAGGGAGGTATGGCCGAATGGGTGAAGGATTAGACATTTGCATTATGGTGAGAGGTGAGTCACGTGAAGGATTGGGCATTTGCCAAACTTTAATGTGAAGAGTTTTTGAAAGTTTCAAAAATTTTGAAAAATATCGAAAATATCGCCATACCGATATATCAGATATATCGATAAAAATCAAAAAATTTCAGAATATAATTCAAGTTTTTCAAGTGATTCAAAAAAACTGAAATATCAACGAAATATCGCCGATATTTTCAATTTTACATTTTTTGATTTAGACCTACCAATCGAGGTAGCCGGCCAGCTTGCTTGATCAAGAGGCCGACAATCTCCTTGTAGGTTTCCAGTTAAGAATTATTGGCGAAATTGCTATATATCTTTAATTTCCGGATAAGAAACTAAACATTGAACTTCTAATTAAATAATATAAAAAAAGTACATTACTGAAGTGAGCTGGAACTCCCCGAAGATAGTAAATGAATAATTATGTCAAAAGTAGGTGCATCGATCTCTAGTATCTCACTTATAAAGGAGGTACTTATGTTTTATTAAGGTGCTTATGTTTTATTGTACCCAACTTCTATCAATATATGAAGTTATCGTTTACCTTTTAAAAAAATTGAGACTAGTACGTGAGCTAGATTCAAATTAAGTTGATCATATACTACTGAAACTATGTTCAATGCAGCCACATCTATAAAAGCAAGTACAAGCGCGCTGAAGCCGGTACGACATTATTTTCAAGGTCAGGCTTACCTAGGTAGTCAACAACCCTAAGTCCCTAACTAAATATATTTTGTTGGTATTTCAAGGTTTTTGTCCTTGACCAATGTACTAATCAGTCGAAGATCCCAACCTTAACTATATATAAGTTTGCGCTGTTGTGCACTTTTGCAGCCTCAGTATTATTCAAGGAGTAAAACATCGGATATTGAAAATATCTCGATGATTAGAAATATAGAAATTTTGAAAAATATATCGAGATAATATCTATACTTGAAAAATATCGTGAGAGATTGTAAAATTTTTTTTTAACTTAATTATCATTTAGAACTACTAATAAATTGGTACAGATGAATAAGTATGTTAAATAGACATATTGTACTGGTGGTTGAGGCGCTTGAGGGTCACCTTGGTGATTGAGGTTCAAATCTCCATGGTGTTTAGTTTGATTTTGTTGGAATTTCAAATCAATACACTGGGTATTTGGACCTGAAAATGTGGGTTTCAGATATTAGATCGAATTATTACTTAAATTATGTGAAAAATCTGAAATATCGGGATATCTCAACCAATTAATATCGGCAGACCCAAAAAAATACCCTGGTACTACCAGAAATACATATATAAATCTTGTGGCTGATTAGCTGTTGCTACGTACATCTTTAATTTGTTCGTACAAAATGACAAGCTGCAGCCGTGGTTGATTAATGAGGATCATTTGTCTACCCGGTCTCCCCTATAAGTACATCTTTGTTTACATATAGCTTCATTTTTCAAATTTTCTAATTTTTTGTTCAAGGGCAGAGCCATTTAGGGGCGAACTCAGGCTTTGGCCTCCTTTAAGATTTGATATATATGTTTAATTTTTCCTTGAATGTATATGTTATAAATTGGTGTAACGGTCTACCGTGAGGATATAACCAAATGATCCTAGATTTGAGCACTAGCTTTGTGTATTATTGCAGAGAGAGATTGCTTTGTTCCATTTCTTGTTTTTTTCTTTGCAATTTTGGCTTTTTCTTTTCAATTTTTTCCTCTTTTGATTTTGGCCCCTCTGATCTGAGAGTCTGACTCTGCCACTGCTTTTGCTTCATTCTTCAATAGTAAATTTTATTTTTACATATATGTTACCTAAACTTTGAATGTCAGGATTATGCTGGAGAAATTTGAGTTCTTCGTTAGTGTTCTAAAATATCAGAACTCAGAAGACTGTAAAAAGTTTTCTACTTGAGAGCACCCCGAGTCGGGCGAGTCCTGCAGTCCCTTCGTCAAGCTATATAAAACCAGCTACATAATGCTAATATGTCAAGAACTAGACAAGAACCCAGCTAGCTAGGTGGCACTAATTAATTAAGATAAAGATCCATCACCTTCCTGCAGTCTTGTGCAACTGCTTGATAATTAAGTACTGCATGCTCCATGTGTCGACCCCATAGTTATCTTTCTTTTTTTCCTGCCAAACACTATGATCCCCATGGATTTAGACTAGAACAGTTTTAATTTGAGAGAATCCTATGAGAATCGAAGAACTAGCTTGGATACATATTTAAGAATAGAATCGACTTAAGCCCAATAATTCGATAGCATCGATCAAACTGGTTAATCGTTATTCACACCCTTAATTTCATAGCTCAACGAGTATTAAGCAGCTTGGCCGAAGTACGTCTTTGTGGCCGTAGCTAGATAACCAAGATTACTATGGTCTATGGCCAAGTTTGGCATTGTGGTGAGTATACTCGCTTAAAAGAACACGGTCGTGAGAATAAACACCTATGAAAAAACTGTGCAGCATGTTTGGTAACGCAAGTATCGGATGAAATAAAGTAATAACCAAATGACTGAAATGGACAGATAAATGGAAGTACTTAAACTCATTTGTTCGAGGATAGAGAACAAACAGATAAACCCCCGTGTTATTCATCGATCAATGATCAGTAACTACACCCAAGTGTAGTTCCAAGTAGGTACATCGATCAATTAACACATTTGTCCTCCTTCTCTGATACCTACCATGGTGTTAATCAAATATATCATCTTCACTTGGAAATTGGAGAGAAATGTAGATAACCATCAAACATAGAATTAACTGCAAACCAATGTCAATGAAGATGTAAAAGAGAAGATGGACATATATAACACACATGGTTCCCATCGCCAAACAGATGAGTAATGTTAAGTGCTTACAGTTCTTATCAAGCTATAAACCCTAAAATTAGAAAGGGAGAGAGACAAAGAGCCAGAGAGATTGAAACAGAAAATAGATGAAATCGATAAATACTACACTTGTAATCAAATGTAATCGAAGTAGACCAATACTCACTACCACATATTTATCTATTGCCGGCGATTTTTGCCGGAAAAATCGCCGGTAATATATATATTTTTTTTTAACATTACCGGTGAGTCGCCGGCAATGTCCCGTCGGCAATGCAAAAAAAAAGACATTGCCGGCGACATAAATTTCCGTCGCCGGTAATGTCTTTTTTTTTTTTATAAACATTACTGGCGACGGAAATTTATGTCGCCGGCAATGTCTTTTTTTTTTTTTGTTGACGGGACATTGCCGGCGACTCGCCGGTAATGTTAAAAAAAAAATACATTACCGGCGATTTTTCCGGGAAAAATCGCCGGTAATGATAAAAATCATTGCCGGCGATTTTTAGGTAAATATGTGGTAGTGACTAGACACTTGATTACTACCACTCTTACAGAATAGTCAATGGATTAAAGAATTAGTGAACTGGGCATGATGAGATACATATGAATGGAGAGACGATTGACTATTGAGGTTTGAGAAAAAGAACGAGACATAAGTCACTACAAGTAAACCTATCAATGGGGGGATCCGGACCGGATCAACCTAGATCCAAATGCGTTAAAAGAGAGAAAAAAATTAGACCCGCTCCGCCTCGTTTATCCGGCGGATCTTTAATAATCAAATCCGAATCCGAATCCAGCGGATCAAAACCCGTTTATCAATATGCTAATTACTAATTTTTTTTATCAATATGTTAATTATTACCAATATGTCATATAATCTATTTACATAAAAAAATCATTAAAACAAACTAGAGAGACAAAAAAAAAACTCAATTTACATCGAGGAACTTGACAAGAAATAAATTATTTTGGGTTTTTGATCTTTTAATTTATTAATAATTTTATATAACTTTGCTAAAGATATTTATATTTTTTTTTAAAAGAGAGTTTTGGATTAAAAATATTTCATATATGTAAATAAAAGTAAATTATATAATAGTTTAAAAAATATAAACGGGGCGGATCATAAACGGATCGAATCGCTTGTGATCCGGATCCGATCCGTTAAATAAACGGGTCAACGGATCAGGGTCACAAATGGATCAACGGGTGTAAAACTTAGATCCAAATCTGCTTAATATGTACGGGTCTGGAGAGGGTCCGGATCAAAACCCGCCCCATTGACAAGCTTAACTACAAGAAAAAAATCTTTTGATGACAAAATTATAGGCGACAAAGTTCTTTTTGTCACTTTTAAGTATTATACGTGACAATTTTTTCTTTTTTGTCACCTATAAATCATCATTTATAGTTAGATAGACAATATATTTAGGTGACAAATTAATAAGTATAAAAGCCAAAATCGTTTGTCACCTATTCCCCTGAAAAAATCGAGTTTCCATAAATGTCCTTTAGTATCTAGAACACCTAGGGGGTTGAAAATGTAAATAACAAATTTGCTCCCACGTAGATCAGTTACTCATATGTAGCACATAACTACTTCGCACAGTTAAAAAACTTAAAACTTAGAACTTCAAACAATTTGATTTGTGTTTGTTCTCCATGAGGTTCTTTGCTTGGTTGAGTTCATCAATTTCGTGCGGACCCATCCACAACATAGGCTTCAATTTTCTCAACGACGTCGTCCTCGGCTCCTCCTAATGCAGCGCTAGAGGATTCACCTCCACCGCCGAGAGGGCTTTGGGAAAGTCTGTATCGGAGAAGAAGTCCTTGACAGCTCTGCTAATGCAAATCCATCTCTGCTATGAAAACTGCTCTCAATCGTGTATCACCGTTACCGACGTCATCGATTTCGATTTCGCCTCGATTTTGAATTTGGTAAGGACGGGTTGGCGTCGCTTCGAGTAACCCTGGGGCTGTCGTCCTTCGCGGAGGATCTGAAAGCGGTGGGCAGGTCGTTGAGTGAGCTTATTAAGTTAGCAAAAGGGATAGTGCTAAAGGAGCAGTGGGGGAACACCAACATTAGGCTGATGACCACGACGGGGCTCTAGTTGCTAAGCTCCGATGTTCAGAATCAGATTCTGGAGTCTTGTAGAAAAGTGCTGAGGAGTTCCAAGATTTAGGACGAATGGGGTTCAGTCTTTACTAGTAGTGTAATCGCTAATATGTGTTGATTATATTAATCTGCGGAAACACTAAGATAAGTGTGTACACCCTAAATTGCATTTGATTGGTGTTTGCTTTAGATGTGTAGTCATATTGGTTCTAAGATTGTGATGCCAAATTAAAGCTTGAAAGCTCTTTGCATTGATATTTGTGTTTTTGTACTACTATAATGCTTGCATACTTCGTGAGTTTTTCAAGCTATTTCGTGAAAGTGTGGTGATGACAATTGATGAAGAACTATATGCATGGGTTGTTGAAATCCATGCACTTGGCATTCTTGGTGGTGATCCTCTGAACAATCAGTTTTTTGAATTTGTTAGTGCTTCAGGTCTGGTTATAATAAACTATTTTTCATTTAAAACTTTTGAGGGAATGCTACTAGCGATATTCCCTAGCTCTAAATGTACCGTAGAGCTTTCCCTGGGACACTGTTTACTCTTCTTAATGCGGCTGTGAATAATCTTCAATGGTGTTTCAGGGGACATGTATTTTAAATGAGTCAATGCCTCCTGAGTTTGTAGGTCCTGTTAAGTTTGGAAATGTCATCTACAATCTCTATAGTCACATTTTTCTTCATTATGGCCAGGTAAAACTTTTTATTACTTTTGAGATAGATAGAATATCAGAGATCTAGTTTTCTTGATGTGCAATAGTATGGTTAAAGTTGATAACTAGTTTGATGTTGTGGAATGTTGCATATGAATCGTTGAAGGTAGAACTTGCGTCAAGAGGCTGTCGATGCAGCTAAGAGGCAATGTAGGCTTCTGTTTGGCTTTGATGAATGTGAAGGTTTGGATTATGAGGATGTAATTAGAGATGTGGAGGATTTTAAAGGCGGAGTGTATCAATGTGTGTTTTTGAGATCTGAGTGTGTTTAGCTTCTGGTTCGTGAGGTCTAAGTGTGTTAATTTGAGCTTCTAATATTAGGGGTCAATTAGATGTGTATAGGTGTTTGGTTAAGGTCCATGAAGTTATTGCTTTTGAGTTTCTTTGTTTGTTACGTTGTGAGTTTGAGAATAGGACTCTTCAAGTAGGTATATAAAGGGTAAATACATATGGACTCGAGTGATCCTCATTGTAGAGTGATGGATATGCATTACCTATGCGGAGTCATGGAGTCTGGAAGTGATATGTTTCTTTGTGATATTGGTACTGCAATTCAAAAAGTCTGGAGTCATGTGCGGTTGGAATCAATGGGAAGGTATATCAAGGTAATCATCTCTGACATGTATTGAACTTATGTTTATGCTTTATTGATAATTCTAATTTTAGTTAGATGTGTATCATTGATGTAAGCAGGTGTTGTACTTACAGTTGAGGCTCAGTTTGTAAATATCTCTATATATACATATACATATATAATATATTACGTTTGTGATATTAAGTATAGGGGTAGCTGATCATACTATTTCGATCATTTGGTGCAGACTTTCAGGTAGGGAAACATTGTCTTATGCTTCTTCTTTATATGAGATGTTTCAGAAGTGCTTGGTTTTTCCTATTTACTGAGTTTACTTATCTTACCTTAGGTTCGCTTTCTACTATATATGCCTTATTTCTATTCTCTTCTATAGCTTTCAACTTTGTGATTTGAAAGTTTCTTTTAAGGTTTGGTCTCCTTAAAGCTAAAGAAGACCAAGTAGAAGCTAGCATAATTTTTGATGTCCTGATTTGGAAGAGGTTATGCATATTTTGATCAAGGAGCTTAATGATGAGATTGAGAATTTGAATGTGTATTAGTATTAATTTTTTTTATATACTACTGTGATTTGCTTTGTAGCTTTGATGTTCATGTGAATTTTTCTCTATCACCTGTAAGGCTGTGACTTGGTATGGCTTCATATAACTAAATGTAGATTGTATCTATATTAATTGATCTCTCAGTTGCAGTAGTTCTTTTGTAAATATATATATATATATATATAAAGGAATTGCTTTTATAATTTTCAGTTATTTAATATGTGAAAATAAAGATATATGGCGATAATGTAAATTAAATAAAAATATTTATATATTATGGAAAAATCATGATATGGCGGGAAAATTTAGTTTTGGCAAAATTTTCAAAATTTGAAAGAAAATAGGTGACAAAAAATGTTGGTTTAGGCCACAAACAAAGTTTGTCATGTAAACCACTTTTGGTGACAAACCGAAATTGTCATCTATAAGTATTTATTACAATTTTCAGTGACAAATTTGGTGACAAATAAAATTTTGTCATCTATAAACATCGGTGACAAAATACCATACATAGGTGACAAAACAGGTTGGTCACTAAAAGACTTTTTTCTTGTAGTGAGTTTGTAGGAGGAACACAATGGAGATATATACAGTCATTGTTAAATTCAATGAGGGGTATTTTGGAAAATAAAAAATATTATTAAGTCTTCGCACATATATAGAACTCGGTTTAGAAAAAGCATGCCTCCTATTGCTTTCAATTTTAGCTGTTTCCGGCTGCAATTTTTCGATAAACGTAGATTTTAGAATGTTACCATACATCTAAAAACACAGAAAGTTAAATAAAAGCATGTACAGTAAAATCTCGATAAATGAATATTCGATAAATTAATAATCTTGATAAAGTTATATTTCCTCCGGGTTTTAACTCGAGACCAGTTCATATTACTGTCAACCTTGTTAAATGCATAAGATAATAACTTTTCTCTAATTACTTTAGGTCCCTATGAATATATAAAGTCATAATTTTAATTAAAAATATATAAAAATTAAATTTTCAGATATAAATTTATATTTTCTCCAGCACTATAACTGTTTCTTGAAAAAAAGACTTTAATGTACCCTGTTTCCTTTTTTGCATCTAGACCAAATTTAACTTTATGTTTGTTCTTTTGCGATGTGCACGTGTGCACCAAATTTGATAAATCCTTTTCATTTTGTAGAAAACTGTTATTCAAAGTAAATTGTGTCTCAAATGTCTCTTCATGAAACTATGAATATAGCAGAACTGTCATTTGAATGTCATTTGAATCATAATTATCTTCAGCATGCGAATTTATTATTCCCTCAACGGTCACTTCATCAGTAGACAATTTCATCGCATATTGTTTTCATTAAGATAATCCAAAAGTAATAACCTCACTAAAGTTTCAATAAATTAATAAATTATTAATTTATCAATAAATTAATAAATCATTCATTTATCGATAATTAATAACTTCGTTAAACTAATCATTTTTTTGGATCCCGAAGAAATTATTCATCTATAAAAATTTTACTATATTAGCCCAATAAACTCAATACCAAACTCAGCCTATATGCTTACACCCGTACTGTTTCTGGAGATATGCTTCGCAGGCTGAGACGTGGTCTTCCCTCATAAAGGCATCAGAAAGACATTTACTGATAACATTCTTGGTACTTGCACAAAACAGATTACTACTGTTAACACCATAAAAGGAAAAACGAGAAATATGCACGTATCACAATGTTGCCATTAACATGGCTCGAATTTTGGCTCTAAGATCATCTGATACTTCAGTGACACGAGAAGGCTGAGATGGAGCTCTTCCTGTCTCATCTGACTTTGAGATACCCACAGAAGCTTCCCGGCTAGCAGTTCCTCCCCTGGCTCTTCGAATGACTATTGATTGGTCCGACTTTGGAAGGATCTCTCCTTCCTCTACTTCCATTTCTTTCTCTGACTCTGATTCCCTATGCTTTAACGATCTTTGGTGCCGATGCTCATTCTCGGATGAGCTACCGCGATTATGGTGACGCCGAGAATGCCGATGCTCAGTATCAGAAGATTCACTGTGCTTATGCCTGCGTTTAGAAGTCCGAAGCTCCCTATGAGTATGTTGGCGTTCAGGGCGCCAATGCTCGTCATCAGAGGAACTATGATGCCTTTTTGAGGGCTGATGTTCATCGTCAGAGCTATTGTCCTTATGCTTGCGCTGTGAATGGCGACGCTTCTCATCAGAGGAAATGTCATGCTTAAAACGGCGAGATTCTCTATCCTTAGAAGTGGAATGTCTTCTGTGCACGTGCCTGTCTTTATCATAGTCTGAAGAATGATGAGAACGATGCTTCTTCCTAGAGTGCCTGTGATCCTTCTTACTTTCTTCCTTGTTCTCTTTTTCTTCCTTTCCTAAAACATCGTCATCTTCATCTTCACCTTCCTCTTCTTCATCAAGCCTCTTAGATAGAGTACGGTAGGCCTTCTTTGCTCGTCGATCATTAGATTCATCATTAGAAAACTTCTGTCCATATTCCTCCATCTTCTCTGAAATATCAACTTCCAGTGGAGCTGAACTCCCTTCTCTTTCTTTGGCTACCAAATTTACAACCTCATTACCTGATGATGAAACCCCAGATTCGAGTGGCTCAACAGATACACCACGCATTGATTCAGTTTTCAAAGGTGCAGATCCACCTTTTATCATGGCAGCAAACATCTTTGCTCGTTTCAATCTTTCAGCCCTTAGCTTCTGCTCTTTAGTTAGAGATGCTTCAGAAGAGTCGGCCTCACCTGCTGCTGCAAGAGCAGCCGTCTCTGCAATAGCTTTGGCAACAGGAACAGGAATGTTAGGCTTCAGGGAGTAATATGTTTGACTCCCTGAGCTCAAACCTCGGCCACCCTCATTGCTAGAACCTTGACCAGCACCACTCGAAGACGGTTTGGTGAATACATCTAAACCCGGATTCTTTATGCCTCTTCTGGCAGCCTGAAGAATAGCTGCAGCTGCATCTAGACTGACTCCAACTTCTGGCTGGTTTGATTTGGATGGCTGATCCTCTCCATCCTTCTTTGACTTACCAATTACCATCTTAAATTTTTCTTTCCTGTCATAATCAAATGGTATTTCTTGACCAGCAGATCCCGACGAAAGAGCATCATCTCCCTTGGTGGATTTCTTGTCCAGTACATGTCCCACTGACTCATGCTTCTTAGAGATCAAACCCTTGCAATGTAATTTGGGCTATCAAGACACAGAACACGAACATCAGTAACACAGATCGTCATAGTATGAAAATACAAAGTACAACCAAGGACTGGAAGTAAAACATTAGTAACACTGATAAATAAGTACTCCAAACAATTAACAATAATGTAACTGTCACTGGCGGCTAACATCTAAACTCATGTACTATCATCAACATCAATTATCACATGCACATAAAAGCCATTTGCATAGATGCCACATTTACATAAACCCTGTTCAATAGTTGCTATCTAGAAAAGACAGTAGGAAATTCAACCGCTTTAATCTAAATGCTCTGGTGCATACTTTCTATGCACATAGATGAATGCCACTATCAAATATAAATCAAAGAACTTCTAATACGTGGCAATTGTACACAGAAAGCAGCAAGCACACATATACACACTACAGATATATCTGCCACAGAGAAAAAAGGAGATCATTAAATAAACTAAAAGGGTCTGCAGATACACACCTCTTGAGCATCTTGAAGAACTTTCAAGTAGTAAGAATGATATTGATTAGTCGGCAGAAGGAACAAAAATCTTCCCTGTTTGCAATTCTGTTCTGCCAGAACAGCTTCAAACTCTCTACCATTCTTCAATACGAACTCGACTATTTTCTCGACAACTCTCCTTTGATCAGATGGTGGCTCCAAAATGGGTAGTTCAACTTTCAAAGCGCTAGACATAGTAGGAGCCTGTGACTTATTGGCAGCCGTGGAATCATAGGCATCACTTCCTTTCTTCGACTTACTTGTAACTCCACCTTTGACTGCACTAGTGGTATGATTGTGTTTAACGATATAATCGTTTGCCTTCAAAGGAGGACATGGCTTGGACACATTATCATCTTTTCCTGTTACATTTCCACTAGATTCTTTTCGCTGTGCATGCTCTGACCCATGCAAAGTTGCACTAATTGCATCAACAACTTTCTGAGAGTTCACTTTTTGCAATTCAGATGCATCCTCAGTTGTATCATCATCATCCTCTCCAGACCCGTATATAGCACCAAGCAAAGACAATGCGCCACCCGTCTGATCAAGACCATCATTATTTTTCTTCTCTTCTACTAGAGAAACTCCAGGGGTATCATACTTCAGTAGTTCTTGGTGATCGACAAGAAACCTAAAGTATGCATGAAGGTGGTGGTCAGGCATCAAGAACCCAAACATTGGATTGTCTCCCTGTTTCACCCTTAAAACAATCTCCGACTGTCCGCCATGCTTGGCCACAAATGTAGCTGTTCTAGCAATAATCAGATGTATCTTTTCTGTTGGAGGCTGAAAAAGGCAAAACAGAAAGCGAAACAATCTTTCAGAAAAATGAGAATGGCCAACAAATGCAGTTTCATCTCAAAAGAACTATCACGGTGAACTTGTAATAGAAAGCCCTAAGTTAAACCCAATGAACCTCAACACAAACCCAAGATAACCATGGAGAACAAAGAATGTAACTACAAAGATCCATTACTTCTGATGTGCTCACAAGCAGAAAGATTCAATAAGTATCTACAATCCTAATCCCACCTGCACAGATCCTTGGTAACAAGAACTGCATGCCTCCTCCGAGCATCTGAAACTTAGACATGATAAGCCTTAGAATAAGACATGCACCTTAGCAATTATCATCTGAGCATATTTGTTAGCAATCAATCAAACAATGATATCCTAGTCATATGAAAACGCACATAGGCAAATAAGAAAAAGGAAGCAGTGTACTTACAAGGTTATGAATTGATGTTTCTGGGACTGGAAAGGCTGGATGAAAAACAGGCTTGGTATCACTACTCTTCAGCTCCGTAGACTCATCTGGATTTTCATATGCAAAGGCAACAGAATGATACCCGCCAGTAGTTGAAATGTCTTCATTATTACCTGTATCTGCACATAGAACGTATGATAATCAAAATCACACTTTCACATTACAGCGAAAGGATTACTCTTACTTGTGTCTCTGAGATATCAAACTGTTGAAAAGGCTATAGGGTTAAAAAGGATTACTCTTACTTGTGTTTCTGAGATATCAAACTGTTGAATAATACAATCCAACCTGCAAACTGGAAAAGCACTGAAGAAAGAAAGCAAAATAGAGTCTCATATCCCAAACACAGCATCTGGATCCCTTCCTATACCTTAAAGTCCATACAGGTGTACTCTCCATTCTGGGAGGTCCAGGTTAAACATGGATCGGATTAAAGGCCCTGCCCTCTGTATTTTGAACTTAATCTCTCTCTCTCTCTCTCTCTCTTTCTTTCTTTTTTTGAAAATCTAAGAAACAGCGTTAATCCAAGCATTTATCAGGTGTTGTACTCTAGACATTACATAATTAAACTGCCATTCTTTCCTATAAGTCTATAACCCTCCATATAAGTGAAACCATTAACTTCATCTACAAACAAAGTTCACAACAACTTAATCGGCATTCGAAAGTTGTGGGCCAAACCTCGAGTTTTGAATCAAAAGGGTTAAACAATTTGCTGGGCTCTCCAAGACCCATAATCTGCTAAAATGTATCAAATGGTTTCTCATTGTTTTTTGTCATAAATCCTGCTAAGCAAAACAGAGTAACACAAACCATTCATGTAGCTGAAACTAAACTACTTAATTTGGCTAATTTGGAAACCCCTGCTTCCCATTTCCCTGTTTACTCTTCCCCCATAATCCATTTTCTCATAATCGAAACTAAATTTGATCTACAACAGAAAGCACAAGAACCTAAGTATAACAAAACACAAGAAATCCACACTAGTACAATAACTTATCTAATTCACATGAAGCAGCAGAAACCAATTCCTTAAATTACATAACAAAAATAAAGAAAATCATTTAAAATTGAGTAATGAGGATACCTTGTTCTTGTTGTTGTTCATCGGACGGCGACGGTAGATCGAGGTAGCGCTCGCGATCAAGCTCGGGCTCCAGCGAGGCGTCGGGGTGAGGCTGACGGCGGCGCGTGCGAGGAGGCAAAGGAGCTGAGAGGAGGTGACGAACATCGTAGCGGTCAATGGAGAGCGAGTTCCACTCCACCAAGGCGTCGGGTGAGTTCACGAATGACGCGCTGTTGTCGTCGTCGAAGAACAGCGCGTGGCGGCCAACCACCTCCAAATCCATCGATTTCCGTTTGGGTTGCAGAGAGACAAGGGGTTTAGGAAACTCCGATTGCTGATTGGAGGCCAAGATAGTCCCTCAAATATTTTAGGTTGGCTTGCGATTTAATTGGTTTCTTGCCGAAGAAAATATTATACAGCGAAACAGTAACTTTTTTATTAATAAAATGTTTTATACGATCTGTTATGATATTTGTCTCTATAAAATAAAGATTTTGTGTATTTATCTAGACTAATTTGTATTTAATTGTCACACACACCGGAAATTACGGAGAATAAATCTCATTAAATATTCCCCTTTGTGTCTATAACCTAATGAATGATGCATAACTTGTTGTCTCACTAAAAACTCGTCAAGCAAACAAAAACCTCATGGATAAAACAAAAGTTTGGTCTAAGAGAAAAAAAGTATAACACATCAACTACAAAAGTTACTATTGTGCCGTAGACTCTCCCTGATGTCTACAGAAATGTAACTTCCCCTAACTGTAAATTCAGTCATGTAGTTCAGATAACCTGGGCACACTAATGTGTCTCACATGTTTCACAAATGTAGATTTAGGTAATTACTTGGTAAACAAGTCCGCAGCATTATCTGCTGAACCATCCTAGCTCACATGGATATTCAACAGCTGATGTTGTTGCTGATTGAAGAAGAATTTCGGCGATATATATTTTGTATTGTCACCCTTAATGTAACTCAACTTCATCTATTCAATGCATACCGTATTATCCTCAAAGATGCAAGTGAGAGCTGTCATAGTAGATGGTAATCCACTATACCCTCGAATGTGATGAATAACTTACCTAAGCCAGACACATTCTCTAGCTGCTTCATGCAAAACAATGATTACTGAATGATTCGAGGAGTTAGCAACAAGAGTTTACTTAGTTGATCTCCATGAAATCACCGTGTTTCTCATAGTGAAAATATAACCAATATGTGAACGACATTTGTGTAGGTCAGAGAGGTACCTAACATCAGTAAATCCACCCAACACATCAACCGGTGTTTCGGAATAGGGGACTGTAGTAAAACTGATCGTAGTAGGGGAGGAATTCGATGGGTCAAAGTCCTCGCTCGACAGGTCGAGCAAATGCTTCTGTTCGATCCATGGTACCGTTTTCGATGGGTCGAAACCATTTCTCGACGGTTCGAAAGACACCTTCGGGTTATCATAGTTCACTACCTTTGACGGGTTGAAAAACCTACTCGACGGATTGAAGAGCCCATAACCTACATGCTGCGATTCAACCATCCATTTTCCGAGAATTTCAAGATTCTCTCTGTTTTCTTTGGAAGGAAAGAATAGGCACAAGTCAATGTTTACCTTCAAGCACCAGAAAGTATACTATACTCTATTCTAATGACTTTGCGTTTGTGTATACCGAGAGGACAATGTCTAGACGTGTGCACCAAGCTATATTTTACCAATCTCTAACTGCACCAAGATATAGAATCTCAGCTCCAAAAGATCTTTACCATCATCATTCCGATGAAACATATCATTTTGGGTTCTAGACTGCAAACAACCATTGGTGTGCTTAAAATGGTGTGCTTTGTCTATTGCCTAGTCTAGACATAAGCAGACTGATGAATAAGAATTCAACCAACTCGATGTTCCACCTCAAAACCAAGACTTAATCGAGTTCTACCAAGGTCTTTCATCTCAAACAACTTGTTCATCTGCTGAATACGCATGGGCATAATTTTTCATTCTTGTATCCCTTCCCAATCAAGTAGTCACTTAGACGTGTATACCCCATCCTATTGGATTGTTTCAATCCATATAGTGAACATCTCAATCTAATTACATGAGTACTCTGTAGTTTATAGTTATTTGAATTGGGTAGAACCATGCCAATCGGCATTGACAAGTTTATCTCTGAATTAAGATCCCCATAGAGAGATATATAACCATATCTATAAGTTGTATACTCAGTATTTTGGACATTACCAAACTGATAAGATAGCGAAAAGTAATTATGTCCATAACCAGAGAATCTATCTCCTCATAATCAATACTAGGGCATTGAGAAAATCTTTGCATCACAAGTCTAGCTTTATACCTCATGACTTCATTCTTCTCAATACGCTTTCCAACAAAGACTCATTTTTGTCTAACCGGCTTACCATTCGGTGGTCATAGTACTACCAAACCGAAAAAAATATCATTTGTAAGAGAGCTTACTTCAGCCTAGATTGAAACTTTCCATATCGGTCAATTTTCTCTACATTAAACGTTGACAATCCGCAACATAGTAATGTCCCACTTCGTCATCGTCAATTCCTATGCAACAAAATAAGTAAATGCATCATCAATGAACATGGAAGAACCATCCATAATACCGCTAGCATTTGTTTAACTTGGTGAGAATTCTTTTTTTTACTGACATCGTCATTGACTCTGAGGCATCCCTCAATGTTTGTGAATATCAACTTTTAAGCACTATTCAAAAACAATCTCATGTGTTGATGATGAACGGTTGTGCCTTGATGGCTTAACTTTTCACTGGCAACTCATCAATGAATTTTGACCGATGTTACACCCCCACTATGGGCAAAAGAAACACTACATCGCCCGAGTATTGCGTTAACTTTCCCAATGCTAGGGACTTTCAACCTTGCAAGATTTGCAGTATGTATAACTAATCTCGTCATTCACATGATATCAGTAAAGAAGTTAGTAATCGAATCTACTACTTTCTGTAGATCAAGAATACATTGCACTTCAATCTCACGCTGAGATGTGTGGGGATCATGATGAGACATAATGGGGATATACCATGCCAATTTTTGATGTTTAACAAGAATGGAACCATTCATATCACCCATTAACGAAGGGAAGTATGTCTCATCAAAGTGACTATTTGCAAACTAGCAGTAAAAAGATCTCCTGTCAAAAGTTCTAAATAGCAGACATTCGTTAGAGATTCATAACAAACATAAATGTATAATCGTCATTGATGACCCATTATTATACATAGTGGAAGCATAGTAGGAACATGTACCACACAACCAAAGATGCATAGGTGTGAGATATCAAGCTCATATCTAGTTACCAACTGGTACGCATTATATGGTTGGCGATATATGAGTATCAATCAAATAACCATAGCTGCATGTACCACTGCATATCCCCAAGCACAAACCGATAAATCAATATGCATTATCATTGTGCTAGCCACAAGCTGTAACCTCTTGATTTCTACCTCTGCTAAACCGTTCTATGAATGAACATGAGGAACCGAGATGTTCAACTTCAATCTCAATCAATATGAAATAATCAACAAAATATTGTGATGTAAACTCTCTTTCATTATCCAATCTAATTTACCTAATTAGGTTGTCCGGGTGGTGAGCCCGAAGCTTAATAATCTGTACTAGGAGTTTTACAAATACATAGTACAATGTGGACTGTAAAGACGTGTGACCTATGCATCGATGCAGCAATCAAAATCATATATAAACCGTCTGCATACCGGTTTGATTAATCCATAAATATATTCTTGGAATCGGTGAAGGAATGGAAGTTGTGTCTACAACAAAAGGACTGTTATGCATGTAAAAAGAATCATAGATATAAACAAGCTTTGCAAAACGAGCGATATGCATTGACTTTTTTCATAAGGACATCCGGTAGGATAAGCACGATGCCATAGTGGTACTTTGTCGGCATTATACTGCACTCGTCTTAGAAACTGAGCCAAGAATGAGAGGAGTAGTCTCATCCTCCCCATCTAAGCTGATGGATTTAGGTATTTCCACATGCTTATTCGCTCTGAAGAACCGATGACCATGAGAATTTCTTAATATCTTGATCATCATAATACAAAAGCTCATATGAGGTCAAGTCACACATAATAATATATGTGACTGTATGAGATTTAATGATCCTAACCGTAGTAAGATATAAACCACTACAAATCCTCATATCCTCTCCAGATTGCGCCGTTGGCAGCATTCTATGGAGATTATACACAAAATTCTTTTCCATTCTCAGAATAATATTCCAAGTAAAAACCGTTGGCACAAATGTTTTCAAAACACTCAGCATTAGCATGGCTTGAATTGCTATTAAGCGCGTATAACACTCAATATCGCCAGCATATATCAACAAAACAATGTCAATCAATCCGTCTTAAAACCCAAGACATGGCGAACACTATAAGTGAATACTTAAATATTTCAAAGGGTGTAACCCTTATAGAGTGATGTTATGATATGATAATACCTAAAAACAACCGATGTATAGCAATACCTGACAAGTCGAAATGACCTTTATAGATTAAGTTCCATAACATGAAAAAAAAACCTGATGTAAAACCACATCTGGTGTAGAATTCCAGATTGGTCGTTTTAGACCAATTTACTGAAGGAAAATTTTGAAATTTTTCTTATCATTTTTCAATAAAACTGATGTAAAATACATCAAAAACACCAAAATTCGGAAATAACCTTCAACGGGTCGAGTAAATCTCTCTCGACGGGTCAAAGAAACCCAAAATAGAATTTGATTTTTTGATATCAAGTCTCGACGGGTTAATGTAAATCTTCGATGGGTCAAAAAATCTGTCCAGAAGCACCCCTTCGACGGGTCGAACTAACGTGTCGACGGGTTGAAGGAAACCTAAAACCGTTATCGATTTTCCTATATTTATTCACGACGGGTCAAGTAGTATTTTCGACGGGTCGAAGTCAGACAGAAATGGAGACAGAAGTGTTCCTTCGACGGGTCAAAAATAGTCCCGACGAGTCGAAGCTGCAAACATAGATAACTAAGGATCACCTTCAATGGATCGAAAGGTTCAAAAACTGATTCTCGACGAGTCGAGAGAAATCTTCGACGAGTCCAAGAATACCTGAGATCAAAACATCCTCTTTTTTCATGTCTTATCTTAAATGTATCTTGGTGTCATAATGCCATATGCTATTGTAAAAATAAAACCATACACTAAATTGGTAGCGAAATAATATTCTCAACACTTTCATATACCAAATAATAGAAAATATTTCATTACTCGCCAACATTTAGAGAATTAATAAAAATAGAAAAAGCTCTACATTCCGAAAGATATTGTATTTCTTGATATAGCTTCATTTCATGTGCTTTTCATTCCTTTTACATACAATTAAGAGAGTCATGATTGAGAACAAAATTTAGAAGTGTTTGAATTATATATTTCATAAAATAATTTAATTGCACAACTTCAATAATTACACCAACAATTCGCACGCGTGAGCGCGATAACTTCGCGCGTGCAGGAAGGCTAGTATTATTTGTGTGTGATCTTTATGGTCTTTTATAACTCTAATTGGTTGTAAAACGAATACATGGACTTGGGCCAGCCCAACTCCTCTATTTTGTTACATAATCCATTGCGAAGATTTGAGTAGAAACTTAAAATTTTGATACACTCTTAACAATTTAACTACTGCATGGACACTTCATCCTAGAGGTAGAGGATACAAGTATTGTTCAGGATAGATATCAGACATCTCACAACATTGTCTTTCTGGATTTTTGTTTTGCAACATACTATGACAAGCTACTTTTAAGTTGATGGTCCAAACACTAACATTTGGTGTTCTAGTCTTCCCTCCAATAACTCGTCTTTTTTTTTTTAAAACAAAAACGGTGTGTCATTCCACTAAAAGGAACAGTGAATAACAGTTTAAAATTATCGGTCCCGAGGGGCAATGATCAAATAGGAATCATTGATATACTAGGCATCACTATGTTAGAGATCATAATATAAAACTGATGTCGCTAACGACACGCTCTACCTTAAAAAGCAACTATGATACTACAACTAGGGGCACAGATAGACCAAGACCCTAATTGCTTTTTATTGAGTCTAATGACTCTACTTAGGCCCCAAAACAAAACAAAACAAAACAAGGCATAACTAATCTAAAACAAAGATCACCACAATCCCAAATTGTAAAACAAAAAGAGGTAGGCCTAAAAAACCCAATTCCTAAAATCAAAACACTCATCCAAGGCCCAAAAAAATTGAACCAATCTAGCTAGGGTTGTAGGAGCATGACGTCGCCACTGACCTTGCATCGCCAACCCCCCAATGACCGAACAACTGTTATGTCGGCCTCCGAACAAGAACTGCTGCCTCTGCATGAGCCGCGGTGCACCCCTCCTGAGACAAAAAGAACTCGATGTTGCCACAACATAGCCATTTTTCCGCAACCAATGCAACGTCGTCCCAATATAAAGATTCACATCAAGAAGATGCCGCAGTAGCACAGCCACAATACGTGAGCCTACACCAACACCAATACCACCCTTTTTCGCCGCCATGAGAGAGATAAATCTCAAGAAAATGACGAATTATGCCCACCAAATCGGGACCATTGGCAGCCCAGCGACTCTCCTTGCTTTTGAGTCGAGCACGCTCATGCCGCAAACTATCGAAGAAGTGCTCAAGTGCTATCTTGACCAGCCCACTCTCGAACAATCATGGTGCCACGCCCACAAAGAGAGGTGTCAATAGTGCCAAACCCAAAGGAACTGCAGGGTGCTGGGTCGCACGATGAAAGCTAAGAGAAGTCGCCGCCATGAGAGCCCTT
This sequence comes from Geum urbanum, assembly GCA_946800695.1. Lineage (NCBI taxonomy): Eukaryota > Viridiplantae > Streptophyta > Magnoliopsida > Rosales > Rosaceae > Geum > Geum urbanum. The sequence goes on along the minus strand of OX327001.1, from coordinate 48,928,851 downwards.
TTAGGGTTAGAGAGAAATGCTCTCATTTCCTCTGGTTTAATAACTTGTCTCTTAAGTTTAATTTGACCTAGCGGGTGGAGATTGTGAGAAAAAGTTCGCATTTCCTAATCATGTTTTGTCGTTGTTTAATTTTGTATCAGAAAATAAAAAATATATCTTGATTTTTTGAAATATAATCAACTTGTATACGAATTAGAATAACACTTCGAACTGCATGTTGATGAATCACTTTATGGATTCGGTTCCTCTGAAGTGCACTTTACATAAAGTGCGTCTAATTCCATTCATTCGTATAATCTAACGCTCTTAATCTTGCCAACACATTAAAATAATAATCAGCCTAACTTTCAAGTTAACTTCTTTAACTAAGTTAACCCTTGATCTCTTAACTCTATTAACGCACGACTAAGAAAAAAAGAAAAAGCAACAAACAAATTGTACTTTGGGTTCAGTTTACGATCAAACAAAAAGAAGAAGAAAAAACACCCTAGTTTAAATAATTGATTGAGTAGCAATACGAAGACCACTTTTGACTTACGCATGCAGATTGTTGACCGGAGCTCTGCTCCAACAATTTCTCTTTCTTTCTTATTGTCAAATGGAAAATCGTCCATGGTTGAGACTTGAGAGAGGGCATGTATACTGCTAGCATATATTACAATTTTCTTCTTTGTAGTAAATTAAATTGAAGCATTTACTGCTAGCTTGTATACCAATCGTCCATGGCTTGTATAAAGTGATCTTCATATAAAATTTAAATTAAAGTGAGCACCCCAAGAGCAGATGAAGATATATGTATAATCACCGATCCATATTTTTATCATAACCTATTACTGACTTTTATCATTTTTAATTTGTTTATATAAAGTGGAATGGATGGGAATACTAGATGTGCTTTGGATGATAGCAGTAATACGTCTCGTCCTAATTGGATTCCTAAAATAGTTATGCAATTTGATAGTTTGGATGAAGCATTTTTATTTTGGCGTGAGTATGGAGGCTGAACTGGTTTTGGTGTTCGAACACTTTATACAAACAAGAGTCAAACAAATAGAATAGTTAATTCAACTAGACTTGTCTACTCCAAAGAGGGTTGTCCACCAATGGATAAACGGGAAATAAGAACAAACTGTCCCGCATGCTTAAGACTGAAATTTATCAGAGAAACTAGCAAGTTTCAAGTTTATGCTTTCGTTAAGGAGCACAACCATCCACTGCATACCCCAGAAACTTGTCATATGATTCCTTCTCAGCGAAGCATATCAAATGCCCAAGGTGTTCAAATTGACATTGCTACTTCAACTGGACTTGCACCTAAAGTAGCACACCAGTTTTTTTGTGCACAAGTTGGTGGAAAGGATATTCTCAGATATACAGAGAGAGACCAAAAAAATTACTTGAGAACAAAGTGCAAAAAAGATATGGCTTATGGAGAAGAAGGCAGTCTCTTAAGGTAGTTAAAGGAGCAGTCATGTCAGAACCCTTCAAATTTGTAATCTGTTCTTCACAGTCCAAAATGGAATCAAACACTTGGGATATATGATGAAACATGGCTCTTTTTTATTACAGATTTCAATGCATGTATGAGTACGAGGATGAAAAAGAATTTGAAGATGCTTGGGATCGTATGCTAGATAAACATGATGTTCGTAGCAACACATGGCTACAAAGCATATATAAGTTAAAGGAAAAATGGGTTAAATGTTACATGAAGAAGTAGTTACAATTGGAATGCGAAGTACACAGCTTAGTGAAAGTTTGAACAGTGACTTGAAAGCTTATTTGAAGTCAAACATGGATATTATGCGCTTCTTCAAGAAACTCATCCATCAGAAAAGAGAAACAAGGCATCATCTGAAGAAAAGAATCAACCATTCCCTCAAGATCCTTAGGTACATAGTTTACCATGTGCATATTTTACACTTTACCATATGTCTAAAGCCATATATATCACTATTCTTCCTTGTAGTCCAAGAACAAGAACAACAACCATCAAAAAAGAGAAATAAAACAAATTGTCGGCCAAGGATCAAGAAACTTTATTATTTTAACATATGACTACACACATATGATATATAAAACATATAATGTCTAAGTTTTATACTACAGGAGCAGGAGCAAGATGATCATGAACTATCAACAAAGAAGAGCAAAATATGGACTGTTAATAAGGATCGTGCATCATCGCCAAAACCTCAGGGGAAAAAGGTTTATACATGAATTCCCTTCTACATACTGATGTGAGTTTTCCTATATGAACATAAGAAAATAATATATCTTTTTAATGTGTTGGCTTGTGATCCAGCTTTAACAAGGAGCTGAACTGCCACGAAAAAGAAATAGACAAGCCTCTAGTGAAGACCAAATCTTACTTGCAGAAGCTCAGGTAAATGAGACTTCAGTGTCATACTTGTGAATAAATACATGTATACATACGATTATATAGCGATGTATATATAGGACTAATATCAGTATGTAACGCCCTTTCAGGATGAAGAAGATCAGGCATCAAGCAAGAGAAAGAGACAGTTGTGACTCGATTACATGGTTACCTTACATAGTAAATCGAGATCTATTCGGAGATAAATAAACAGTTTTTATTCCCTTTGATATTTTGTTTCTGGCAAAAGAAGAGATACCCAAGCCCTACAGTAGATTTACATCAGCCAAGTAAAATTCTTACAAGTTTAGATGCTGACTTGTTAAACTTTTTTAATTTAGTTCCAGGAAAAGTATATCGCTACCATTATTTTTTATGAATGATTCATTCAAACTTAATTATTTTCTCTGAGGATGTTAATATATGTTACAGATGCCCATAGCAATCTAATTTCTTGTTATTTGAGGAGGATGAATGCTACTTTGGACTACATTATGATGTATGTGTGTTTTTTTTAAAGAACCCTCATGGCTCGATCTGGACTTGACAGCTTCTTTGCTCTTAATTTGTATCTATTGAGTTCAGCATCAAGCTTCTTGCTCATTGTATCTTCTCGATTCTCCATTTGTAAATAAGGAATAAAGAGCAATTGTTGGAGTGGAGCCAACAATATGTGTAGTTCCAAACTTCTAAGTTAGAAGAAATTGAACTTAAAGATACTGCTCGATCAATATTGGAAGCTAAACACTGAACCCAACGTTGTTTGATCGTTGTTTTTTTTTCTTAGACGTGTGTTAACAGAGTTAAGAGAGTGTCAACAGAATTAATAGAAGTTAACTTGAAAGTTAGACTGATTATTATTTTAATGTGTTGGCAAGATTAAGAGTTGCAGTTGCATACAAAGTACAAACTTTAATTTCTCATCCGGCTGAATTAACAAAGCAAACAAGTAGCGAGGGCAGGCTACTCCGCTACTACTTAAAGTAAACCTGAACAAGCTTTTTCAGTGTGTCAAATACACTAGTGAAGGGGTCGAATTGAACAGAGCGCTTCAATTCAAGATCAGGAAATCTATTTGTTAAAGCTTGTTGCATTTCAGACATTCACATCATTGCAGATAGCCGACTATCTGACATCACTTCACAGTCCTGTGGGGTGTCCTTGATTTTAGTTGGATCATAACCAAAGTTGGCCAGATATGATTTGTATTTCTCTATGAATTCAGGACCTGGAGTTGGTGTTCTGGAGTAGATCTGTAATACAAATGCCAAATATAGTTCAATGATTAACAGAAATAAAAATAATAATAAAACAAAGGATTTCATTGCTTCCCAAACTATGCATTGCCATATTCGCGTTTAAAGAAGATAACACAATGTTGTCGCCTAAACAAGTACACTTATATTTAATATCAGCATAAATTGAAAGTCGTTGTGATAAAACCTGTATAAAACCTCTATCTTTTGCTCCTGAAACAAGAGCATAATTGTCATAATCAGTTGCAATCACATCATACGGCAACTTGGGGATGAATGGCAATGTGGGAAAACGGAGGAAACATTTCTCTTTGATCATCTCCTGCATTTCTAGATCTGTCTCATTCTTGTCCAAATCTTTATCGGAAAGGCATTGAACGTTTCCTCTTATGCCAGTTATATACCCGTCAGGACTCCCATGAACACAGAAGGTATCGACCTGGATGGCCTTCTTCTGAATATCAAAGGTGTATACACCCTGAAATTGAAAACTTCTTGCATTTATAGTCGGATAATTGGTTAAGATTTTGACTGAGACGAAAAAAAACATGCACAGTAAAAACATCACAAGAAAGATTTTTCTTGCAACATGAAGGTCTATGCATACATTAAAACAATTTAGTTGCAGTCTCCAAATTAAAATTACCTACAGAAACACGACTTCAATATCAAAAGGTGCATTTCACAACTACACATACCATTTTTATTTACCTGGTTACAGTGACAGTCTTCCTGACCTTGTCCAGCAAATCCACGTTTAAGTGAAGCAACTTCATACCACCTTCCGGAATATCTTATAGGGTCAAAATTGGTTGCTGTCATGCCTCTCATCATCATCATCCTCTCAGCCGCTTCATCAGAACCCTTATCAAGCGGAAGAGCTACTGTATTCTCAGCAGCATTTGCAAGCCCACATAAATTAAATTGATGGTACACATCTGATGCAACAGCCTGCCCAAATGCAGTAAAAGGCAGCAGGTACCCTCCTCTAGCTCCTGCGACGGCACAAGATTATCTAATTTTCTTCTATCACTACCATAAGGAATCCAATCTGGAATAATTTCCATAGAAAACTCCCTCCAGCAATCTATAACTAAGTTTTGGAGAAGTCGTGATCTGAGTCAACTAGGTTATCACATACTGCATTAAGGAAAGGAATAGACACTATTCTACAAAGTCTTGAACAAAACATCAAAACACAAACTCAGGCATCGGTATAAGTGATCTTCCAACATTCCAAGTATGGTGAAGAAATGAAGTCTAAAACCAATGTTGATCTGAAGGGGGCTACTTCTGGCTGGGACCTCATTAGATGGAACAAACCAAGGAAATGATTTATCCAACTGAAGGCATCTATGTCCAATTTTTTTTTTGCATAAATAGCTGCTGTCATTGTTACCAACTAGCAAGCTTATTTCTCTTCTGCTTCCAAAGACTGTTGCTACTTTGGGTAAATGTCCAAATATATATACCTCAATTCAGCATCCTATAATAACAGTAGGAGAGATTGAATCTTCTAACCTGGTTTACTTGAGAGATAAGTACTACGGATGCAGCAAAACCAGAAAATACATGTCTGACCAGTGGCTTCTTACTTGTAGATGGCTCCGAACAGCACTTTGTCAGTATCATGCCAGGCTTCCCCCTGTAAAGTAGGCCAATAAAACTGTTACTTTCGGTCGAACTAATCAAGAGCACAACAACACTTTTCCACCAAATGCACTTAAAGCAGACCAACTATGTGATTCGAACTGCTTGTGAAGCGAAGAGCATAGAGATCCACTATTTGAAATTAGACCATTAATTTGCAATGGCTGTTGTAATCTTTAAAAGTATCCGAACTTGATGTAGCAATCATTGCTCATGGTGTCATGGAGAGCAATTGAGCATCTAGTTCTCAAGTTAGCTTCTAAAACATTTGAAAGTTGATTCACAATGATATCAATTGCAATTTGCTCCTCCCCATTGAGAATTGACAATATACAATTAGATAAAAGAATATATGTCCATAACAGTCCTCATCATTTCTAACCAACCCCATATATATATATATAACCAAAACCCAGAAACTAACTTCTCATTTCCCACTTGCATTCCATTACCCTTGAGGAAGAAGAGCATAACGAAATTCCAAGAAGACCCAAACTGTTAATGAGAAATTGCAACAAGATCTGAGTAAATGAGAATAATTTAGCAACAGTATAGCCTCCTTTCAGTAAATTTAGAAACCATTAAAGAACTTTTAGCTAACTGAAACAACAACTCCCCCTTGGTAGTGTTAAATTAAAGGAAGTTGGATTCGTACTTTACCTACAGGAAGATACATGAGAAGGAGGAGAAGTTGAACACTGGAGGAGCAGTGGTGTATGTAGAAGGGAATGTACCACCATTTCTAAGCTTTCCTCTGATAGCTTCAAGATTTCACTACTAAAAATATCTCCCTCTTAAAGTCCCTTCTTGTGCATCACTTGTATCTTTGATCTCGAGCTAAACCGATCCAGAGAGAGCTGCATTACCACCCAAGTAATCCAAAAGATCCTCAACCAAGTCCTTTCTTCTACTGAAGTTTCCTGTCGTATTTAATATGTATCCTCATACAGTCATAGTCACACCCTTCTAAATTTGGTCTCCCCTCCTTTGGGATATTTCTAACTTCTATTTTTGGAATTTCAGTCCCTATTTTTTCTTTTATCGAAATTACGCAGTAACCCAAGTTCGAAGAATTTGGCAGTGAAATTTACTTGGCAAGTCGGTATGTTTTAGGTTCAGAATCGAAACTGTTAAGCTTCTCCATCTAGTCATGTATTATCTACATGGTTACAGGGGCGGATCGAAACTATTAAGCTTCTCCATCTAGTTATGTATTCGAAATTCGATATTTTATTCCTTACTTAAATAAGTTTAAATTTTAATACTAACTGTCTAAATTTTTCTTAGCTTTATTTTTTGTTTTTGTTTTCTTGTATATATTAGCTTAGTTACATGTTTTTTCTTCATTTTGCAGACATTACATGTGATATTTTTAAAGAGCAATATTGTGCGCTGCCAATGGGTGATAATGAATCTCCCAATGGATTACAAACCTCAACAAACAAAAAAATAATATTGCACAGTAAATTACAGCCCACCCAATTTTCAAACCCTAGATCCACCCCTGCATGGTTAAAACTTCAAAGCGAGTAGCAGTTGTATATTCCAGGCAACTATTGAAGATTTAGATGTTCCAGCTTGGGAACTAATGTGATGAAACACACTTCAGAAGAGACTATCCTTCACATTTGCACTAGAAAGCAAGCTGAACAATGGATTTTCTTTTTCATGGCTATTCATGTCAGTTTGTTTGGAATGGACTCCATTCACGTTTGCAGTTGATGTTATCGGCTTCTTTATTTGTATGAATGCCACTTTAACTGGAGTTGAGCTCGAGCTTTGGAGCAAGGAATCCTCTTGTGACCATGCTTTACTAGGAGGTTCTTTGATGCTTGAACCTTCCCCACTAGGTTCAACCAGCTTCACATCATCATCATTGGATGGTCCAGACAATGGATCAATCTTGTTCTCTATCACCTGAACTTGATTGTGCTCAGCAATATTGTCTTGCTTTGCTTTTACAGACGTAATATTGTCATCTAAAACAAATACAAAGTTTAATGAAGAATCAACATTCGCATCTTAAAAATCACTTCAAACCAGGACACAATTAATTCAGGCAAGAAAATTGGTTTTTTTTTCCATTCCCGCGGAATTATTTATACTTCCTTCGGTTATATGTATAAATTCAAAAGAAAGGACAGTAAATACACTGACCTCCAAGGGAAAACTCGATGCTTTGATAAAGCACTGAAGATGTCCCAAAAGAAAGCTCCACACCAGGACTTGCAATCCGGCTCTTCTGTTTTCTCTCAAGCAATTCAAACTTATCAGAATTCCACACACACTCCAGAGTGATAAAATCCTCTTGTGTAGGATAATACTCCCTGAAGACCTGTGCATGAAAGAAATCAATTAAAAAGCATGATAAGGAATAATAAAAATAAACAAACAAAAACCACAAGTCAAAGGCAGCTAGTGACCTCAACTCCTGCTTGATTTATTTTAACAGATTGCTTCTTTTGGGAGACAGAAGAAACCACGTTGAATACGGAAACAACATCAAGCAAAATCTGTAGAATATCAGATTAAAGAAAAGTTCAGCAGGTCATTCCCAGGATACTGGAATTTATATTTGGAGTGCAGCAATAGGCAGTAAAATCTGGTCAAACATAGTGGATAGGTCATAAACCCGGGTTGATGCAGACCCCAAACATATCAACAGTAAACATATCAGAAATTAATAACTCATGGAATTACCTGTTGAACCAAAACTCGAAGTCTTGCAAGCAAAGCTAAGATCGTCAAAGAAAAACCCATGAAAAAGGATCGAGCAAGCAATGTAGATATCTGACTGAAAAATTCAAGGGTAACAAATTCATGTGATGCATGTTTCAATAACTGCTGGACAACCCAAGTATTACAGAAAAGAACAGGTATGTTCTTGAAATTCTCCCATTAGTGGAAGACAGCATAGCAAGCCTTTGCACTGCATCATGATACAATGAAAAACATAACAGTTTATATTAATGTAAAAGACACTACAACGTAAACCTAATGATCTAATATCATCATCTAAAATGCTTGAAGTCTGCTGGGAAGCAATGGTCTTCAGATGTAAAATTCCTAGTCTGCTTGAAATCTGGATGCCTAGATATATAAGAATCTCTATTGTCTATTAGACAGCCACATTAATCAAACCAAAGCACCAGCTTTCAAAACTTCTCCGCTAATTTGTAAGAAGCATAACTAATAAGAAAAGGATACATAGCCGCCTTCAACATTGATTCAACCATCTGCAACAGAAACAGAAGACACTTTAACACTTCAAAATAGTTAAAGCATTTTTGTGCTGGATCATTCCAGTATGTCTTCATTACAACTGTAGAATGATTGTAGAGCTCAAGAAATATTACAAATTAGTGGACATATTACAGTTTAAAAACGAGTTCTATCCTACACCCTAGAAAAACTAGATACATACTTATTAGAGTTAGCCTACAAAATTCAACTCTCATTATACTTGTAGATATGATCTGCAAGAAAATTTCACAGCATAGACATGTACTTGAATTCCTTCATATCACACTTTTCTAGATACTCGAGAACAATGGAGTTTCATTGGATTTGACAGAGCACGATTGTCCAGAACCTGGCAATTTGGCAGAAAATTACGCATGGTTATCAATGGCTTTTTGCTTCACATATATTTTTTTCAGGTCATTACATATGCACAGCTATGTATCAGAGTGACATTATGTACTGATATGACCTCATATTCAGAATTTGAGAGTTAACATGCCAAATGCCCCTAGTTACATTATCAATAACTACTAACGAACACAAAATTACAATTTAGTATAATTATAATAGTGACAGCGTTAATTTGTCTGCATGTGAAGATAAGGAAACTGAAAGGTTCCAGACTTCCAGCAGTTAACATTAGTTATGTGGATAAAACAACGTTCACTATATTAGAAGTTCACTTAAAGGGGACAAATTGATAGAGCAAGAAACACCTGGGCTAGAAGCCGTGCAGCTCCCATAAGTCGTTCCATGAAATTATACTTCCCACTTTCACATTTTCTTCTCTTCAAACTGTATCAAAAGGGTTTGGCAAGTGATTATATGTCAACTATGTTGTCAAGCCAGTGAAATTGAAGCCTGTCACACAACTAAGGCTTTCAAATTGGGGGACAGATGCAAGGTTTCACGTTGGAAAGACAACCAAAGCTCACTTTTCTATTATCTAAGTCTATAAACATAGGTTAGAAGCTCTTGGAGCCTATCAAAAAGTGTTATGTACAACAATTGCTTTCCATTTGAAAAATTACACCATAATGTTTGATCGGTTTTAGAATAAGCGCATTTGGTAGTCAAATGCACTGAATAGAACCCATGTAATAACAATTCCAACTTCAAGTGTACCTTTCTAATAGATGCACTTTTTGCTTGGGTCTCTTCCCTGTGATACTCTGAAAACAGCATTCCAAAATTTCCTCCAACTTGGTCGATTCTAACAGCCTCAAATCCCTTCTTACCTGAATTACATACATACATAAAAAAGATTAATAAAACCTAATACCTGTCGTAAGCTAAGCAACCTAAAACTAGCCAATTGCTGCTATTCTTTTCTTTCTTCATCTTTTCTCAGCTACCAAACAACATAGTAAGCTCAAAAGTTGGAAGGAATGATAAGGTGTGCATCTTAGAAAAAAATTTATCAAGAAAAAAGAAAAGAAATGATGATGATTAAAAGCTCGATTCTTTTATCCGAGAAACAGGTAGAAAATACAAACACAACTAAACTTGACGCCTGAAACTCATTATAACAAGGAAATTTCAACTTTATAGACCTTCATTAGATACTGAAAGTAGGAGGACCGTCTATGCTGGTTCTTGTTCTTGTAGACCACTCTCTCAAGAATAGCACGCTCAGCTCGGAGCTGACCAAGCAAAGATGTCAACTTCTCCTCCAGAGCTTCTGCCTCAGAATCCATTGGGCTCCTGCACAGGGGAGGATCCAGGATTTGAAACTATCGTGAGCTGTAGTGTATAGCACATGATTTTTTTCAATTAGAATTGTAACCCATTAGGAAGATCAGTCACCAAGAGAATATATGAAAACAATTGTAATAGGCACTTGACCTTGTGTTTTGATGCCCTTGTTGTTCTCTACTAAAAGAAAGAAGAACAAAATTATATACACAGGCAGTTCCTCCTCTGCTAAAGTTGTACATATAAACGTTATTGATTGGAAAACATATGCCAAAGTTGTAGCGTCAAACCTTAGGGCATCTCCAATTGGGGGATCCAAATACTAAAAATTTAGACCCTAAACTCAAAAGGAGAAAGGTCCTAATCCCGATTTAGCTTCCTAAATTGGAATCAAACCCCTTCGAAAACACGAACCAAAAAAAAAACGTAAAATTTTTGGCAGAGTTTCGTTACTAGCGTGGAATTACCATTACCTGCACGCAGAAAATACACTTCATCCTATGCCACAAAAAGCAAACCGTGGGCACCAATCCCATCCGGATTTCTCAATATATCAACAATAACGTAAAGTAGTAAATATATATGTACTTTACTGAAAATCCGGAGTAAAACCGTATAACATATACAATAGGAAGCTCAGAGCGACTTCTAATACATAATCATATACGCATACCACAGTAAGTAGAACAATAAACCTACTGGATAAAACAAAGTAGCTCGAGCACTATGCCTCCGACCACGACGTGCGACACCAGAGCCTGAACTACAAACTGGGCATGAAAACTGAAAAGCCCAGGGGAAAGACATGAAACACGTTAGAGTGAGTGGACAAAAATAAATGTCTTTCACCAGTTAATATATATGTTTAAAATAACATATGCGAGTCCAGGTAAATAAAAACAACATAGTACACGAGGTAAAACCATAATCCTCCAGCGTACTGAGCATGCAAGTAAAAATCTCACGGGGTCACTCATGAACACACACCGTGCTAGTACAGTCAGAATCACGGGATCCCAGACCCACACGTGATTCTAGCCAGAAATGGCCTCTGATCCGGGGATACGCTCCTCACCGGTCTGGTTGGGGAAACGCCCCTCCAGGCGGCCTACCATCGGGGATCAACCGAGAGGCAAAGTGTATCGATACAACAACGTAACCACGACTGTACTCTGTGTAAACCAAATCATAAACAGCTCGATGCAAATGCATGAAACAATATATAAGTGTATGCATATTCGTATACGTATATCCGTATAAGTATAATCGTATAATCGTAAAAACACATGCTCATGTAATCCGTAATCTCAATACGCATGCTCAAGTTCGAAAATCATATAAAAGACTCGCAAACAATCCGTGAAAAGAAATTGTCCACTCACAGACTGGCGTAACGCAATACGCGTTAACCCGTGATCCGGCGGAAAGTCTCTCGCCAAAACAACGATCACGAACCCCTGAATATTCACAAAGTCCATTATTCAAAGTCATAACCCGACAATACAATACAAATCACGAGAAACCACCGTTCTCGGAAACACGAAATTCAATGTCGACGAATCGTCGAAAATCCGTATATGTACACCACAATACCTCGCTTTACGTTCGGACACTCAACTCGAAAAACGAACCTCCCCACTACGATCGGAGCGCGATTTCGAGTCAAATGACACGCAACTTGCCGAAAGTCCAAAAAAAAAGTCAAACTTTGACCGTTGACTGCCGCCGACCGAAGAATTTCACGGCGACCGAAGAATTTCATGGCGGAGCAACCCCTATTCCACTCAAAATCGTCCACTGAGCAACTTTTTCAACTGCACCGAAGTCCAATTCAAACTCTAACTCATCCAATTTCACGAAAAACCGAATTGATACACAAATTTCACATCCAAAATTCTTCATCCACAATCAAAATTAGATCACCAAACTTACATGGTAGCTTCATGGTGATGAGGGCTACAAAGCCCACCCCAAAATTCAGCTCGAATCGGCCTGAAAAGTTGAACCCAAATTCCTCAAAATTTCATCAACTTTGGCAAGATTTTTGCTCCTCCTCCGGCGAGCCTCGCCGTGCATGGAGGCCGGGAAGTTGAAGAAGGCATCATGGCGAGTAGAAAGAGCCACGGGCCAAGCCCGGAGGTGGCCAAAATCCCGTCGCCGCCGTGGAGGCCGACGTCCTCCGTCGCACCTTCATTTCAGCTTGAGTTGACCGGTCAGCCCAGGTATGACCAAGTGTTGACTTTCCCTAAAAGGCAACCTGCTATTTATAGACTTACCAAATAAGGAAACTTTCCCAATTAATTTGCGACAAACTTCGAATATCCGTAACTTTCTCGTCGTAACTCCGATTCCGATAAATCTCGCGGCCACAAACTCGTCTCAACGTACTCTTCAATAATCACCCGAAGTCAAACACATCGGCCAAACGGATAAAAAGTCAACTGTTCAACCAAACACACATTTAAATCGACTAAACAATCAATAATTGGAAATATTCGCAACAAAATCTTCGTAACTCAGAATAATGCTTCGAAAGTTCCCGCGAGCTCGAAATTAAATTCTGAACAACTTCCGTGAAGAAGCCGAAACCAAATTCTCGTCCGATCATTTAGTCGTTAAGTAGCTCGCCATTATAATCCAATTCCGTCGAAACTTCAAATATTCATAATTAATTCCTCGGTCGTCCAAATAACGATCCGGAACCGCCCACGAACTTGAAATCACACATACAACGACTCTCGAGAAGAGACCCAGCTCCAATTCTCAGTCAATGATTTAGTCGTTAACGAACCTGGCGGTTCAAATACTGTCGGAACTCTGCGACTACGCAGTAACTCACGTACACAGCTGATTATACTGCTGATTCTGGTCCGGGTCGTCACAAAAGGACTCTCCAATAGTGCAATTTTGGGGTTCTAAACCCTAAAAATATAGGGTAAGGTCTTATGGGGGGATCTAAGATAGATCCTGAGATGGATCCCGTCCTAAAATCCAGCCCAACACGTTCGTGGGCCCCAGCTGACGCAAGACAGAGCAGAGAGGGGAAGGAGAGACGCGCCTTGGATGGCGATGGGAGACCACGCGAGTAGCTAGAGGAGGGCTCGCTGCAGGTGACGCGCCACGCTCCTGACATGGAGCAAGAGTAGCCGACAAGCCACGCAGGACTGGGACCCGCCTGCCTGCTCCACGCCAGTAGCCGTTGCCATCCAACGTTCGAAATTTGAATGGCCTGATTTCATTGCAATTTGAAATCAACGGCCAGATTTCAAATCTCAGTTTTTTTTTTTTAAATTTCTGATTCTGATCCAACGGCCAAGAATATATTCCGAAATCAATCCAACGATTAATATTTAATCAAACTCTAATTTTCCATACAATAGTTAGAAACAAATAAAAAAAATTATTAATTTTTGGGAATATTAATTAGTCCGTTGGAACAGTAACTTTCAATTTTTTCTATAAATACAACCACAAATTTTCATTCACTTCACACCATTTCTTACATTCTCTCACACAATTTCCACACCCTCACAAACTTTCCTCTTTCTCCTCTTTTCTTATAGCAATTTCAGTTTTTGTGTTCAACAACATGGGTCCAAAGAGAGCTTCATCAACCACAAGGGCACCACGATTGGAAAATTGGAAAGAAGCGGAAGATAGAGCTTTGTGCGTTGCCGTGTTGAGTATTGGTGGAGATGCCGCCGTCGGTACTAATCAATCCGGGGGAACTTTGTGGGATCGTATATATGAGTATTTTGAAAGTATCAAGCCAACCAATGCACCTAAGCGAACCCAAACAAGCGTCGAATTTCGATGGAAGAAGATCAATCCAGCAAGAGATCTGCAAACGATCTGCAGCTTTGTTTGTCAACCTCACGAGATCTGCCTTTGTTGGTGTGCGTAGATAGTCTTTGCAGTACACAGCCCATATCGCTCTTGTAAAATGATCCAACACTACTAGAGCAGTGGATTCAGCAATATCAAGGAACTCATCGCACAAGTCTGCTGGTAGACCGTATGCAAGCATCCTCATAGCACATGTTAGCTTCTGTTCGGTGGAAATGCCGAGTCTGCCAGTGGCATCCATCGTCTGTACAAAGTAAGGGTCGTGGTTGGTCACTTGACGCATCATATTGTCGAAGAGATGGGGTCTCATACGGAAGCGCCTTCGAAAGATGTCGCCGTCAAACCTACAAGGTGAGGTGAAGTATAAAGCTTTCAATCGTTGATCCATCATTTCTCGGTCCCTTAAGATGTACCTCCGCCCTTCCGAGGAACCACCCCGTTGTGAGCTTTCATCTTCTTCCATCCTCTCCACTTGTAGGGCTGCCGCAGACATCAAGAGAGCTTGTTGTTGCCTTCTCGGAACATCTTCTGCCTCCTCCTTCTTCAGTAATTTCCACAACCTATTCATAGCGGAACACAAAATTAAAGGTATGAAACAATACGAAAACCACAATTTGTTCGTGGGAGGAGAAGTGTTTGTGAATTGGTGAGAGATGAAGGAGTGAATGATTCCGATTTTATAGAAGATCAAAACGTTGAATAATTTTGAATTTTGAAATTTTGAAATTTTGACAACTTGAAATTTTGAAATTTTGAAATTTTGAATTTTTTAAATTTTGAAATTGATATTTAAAGATAAGATCATGATATACCATTTCGAAAATTTGAAATTATCCTTGAAAATGCATATATCGGTGTCAAATTAAAATGGAGAGTCGTTGAATAATCCATGTATCGGTGAAAAATTATCATAATTAATATTTATTAAACATAATAATATTGTACGGACAGTAAATTAATCATTAACAATAACATAAAATAAAGATATTTACAATATAGGACTTCACCATTGGAGATAGTGAAGTCCTAAATCATAAGTCCTAAATTGAGGTCCTAAATTTAGATCTAGCACCCCATTTTAGGACTTGTCATTGGAGATGCCCTTAGAAATCCAACTGTTGATCCTGTATACAAGTCTAGTTCAATTATAACTTACTGCACTTAATGGAGGGGTCAATCTAATCATGTCAACTCCATTAAACACAAAAGAGGCTTATTCATTCCGAAACTATATCAGTAATTTAGCATACAACACAAACCTTCCCAGCATTGACAACAACAACAACTTTGGCATATACATGAACCCAGAAAAAATTAAACCCAAATCAAGGCAGTAACTCAAATTGAACCCAGCAAAATCATATACAGGAAGACTCAAACTGAACCCAGCAAATCAAATTAAACAGAAACGTTAGGAAAAAGGAAAGCTCACAGCATCTGAGTTCTGGGTCAACTTGGTGAAGCAAAAACTTTCTCCTTGCGTCTCAGCAAATCAGAGGGAAAATTTGATTCCAGAGGAGAAGCTAAAGTTTTAGAGATGGAGAAGGTGAAGGGTTTAAAGAATGAAAATTATATCATATAGATATAATAAGAGCATCTCCAACAACTTTCTTATAATTTTTCTAACCAAAAGTACAATTTACAATACATTGTTTAGATAATTTACTCATGTATTGTAAATTGTACTTTTGGTTAGAAAAATCATAGGAAAGTTGTTGGAGATGCTCTTACTATATCTATGATATAATTTTCATTCTTTAAACCCTTCACCTTCTCCGTCTCTAAAACCTGAGCTCTTCCTCTGGAATCAAATTTCCCCTCCGATTCGCCGAGACGCAAGGTGAATGCTTTTGCTTCACCAAGTTGACCCAGAACTCAGATGCTATGAACTTTCCTTTTCCCTAACGTTTCTATTTAATTTGATTTGCTGGGTTCAGTTTGAGTCTTCATGTATATGATTTTGTTGGGTTCAATTTGAGTTACTGCCTTGATTTGGATTTAATGGTCCTGATTTGGGTTTAATTTCTTCTAGGTTCATGTATATGTCAAAGTTGTTGTTATCAATGCTGGGAAGGTTTGTGTTGTATACTAAATTACTGATATAGTTTCAGAATGAATAAGCCTCTTTTGTGTTTAATGGAGTTGACATGATTAGATTGACCCCTCCATTAAGTGCAGTAAGTTATAATTGAACTAGAATTGTATACAGGATCAACAGCTGGATTTCTAAGGTTTGAAGCAACAACTTTGGCATATGTTTCCAATCAATAACGTTTATATGTACAACTTTAGCAGAGGAGGAACTGCCTGTGTATATGATTTTGTTGGGAAAAAAAATCACAACAAATGAAAAACATAGAGCTACATACTATAACAAAGTAAGAAAAATTTAGAAAATTAAAGAGTCCGTAACATCTTACACCAGTAAAATAAGAAAATAGAATAAAAAAGGGTAAAAAGAAGAGAAAGTAAAATTTTGTAATGGTTCTTTTGTTTATGCTTTCTTTTTCACAGCAGTTTGTTTAGTCTTTACCCGACAGTTTTTTTCTTTTCCCACAACATTTGTAATTCTTGCCCAGCAATTGGTGGGAGAAACTACCTTTAGATCTGCCTCTGGCCCCGCGTAACCAAGTTCCTGAACTTATAAAGTTATCAAAGCGGTGCCTGGACTTTTATTTTATTATAAAACTAGGGCTTCCGTCAAAATTCTGTCTCGCCAATGTTAACTTCATGAGGTGACATCGTTTGAACTCAAAATTAGGCGTAAAATGAATAAAATACCCTAATAAAAGAAAAGAAAATTTTATTTTAAAAAAATTGATATAGTCATATCTCTCTCCTCCCTCTCGGCTCTCACTCTCCCATTGCGACCCAAATCAAGGTGTGGTTGCCATGTCGTGATTTACCCATCGTGAACCCTTTTCCTCTACTCTACCCTATGCATCCTTGTCTCATTCTTCGCCACTCCCTTCCCCAAGCTCATAATAGATAATTTTTTTGGTTTAATAAAAATTGATATTGCTATCTCTCTCCTCCCTCTCGCTCTGCATATTTGCTTGCGACCCAAAATCCAGATTTACCCAGATCAATCCGGTTTGGCCTACTTGACTGCTTCCACTTCCCTAATTTATCCAAATCCACCCAGTACGACCTTCTTTGGTGCACCCTCCACCACAACATCGCCATCAAGCTCATCAACCCCACGAGGATACGAGTAGCTGAATTCGCAACTGGGCTCTAGTTCTAGGCCACCACATGCGGACAAAATGCTCGATTAATCATTCCATTAAAATCATGTTTTTCAACTAAGGTAAAAGGTGATTCAGATCTTATAACATAATCAACAATTTATTTACGTGCAACATTCTTATCATAAGCAAAAACATTCAAACTTCCAGAAATATCAGCACTTAATTTTTTCTGATTTTTTTGATGAGTGAGTAAATGTCTTCTTAAATGACTAGTACCAGCACTAGGACCACCTCTAAGTTTATCACTACAAATCAAGCATTTATTTTTCAGTACCGAAATTCCATCCTTTTTAACTTCAATTCTTTCAAAATACTCCCAAACATCACTTGTAAACCTAGACTTTTTAGAGGATGCAGTATTTTCATTATCATCAGTTGCACGCTCCATTTATAAGCTTAAAAAAAAGGTTCAGAATATGATACTTAAGTTGCAAGTTTTCCTTTCCTCTGCTTAGTGCTAGACTGCTAGTGCATCAATATCATTTCCTCATTGCACCTGCTTCATGATGTATGGAAATGATTAACTTAGCATATTGCACTCAGGTTAACTTAGCACCTACTTTGCAATGATCACATATTATGTCCACACATTTGCAGATTTGCTATGTACACTACACTGACTACAGCAACACATGCTTAAGGATCGAGACATCATCACATGCTTAAGGATTGAGACAGATTCAATACATCTCAGTTACTTCATCATTTCATCTAAACAACAGCACTCATAAATGAACTACTATATTCATCATTTCATCTACACAACACTGACAATAGCAACTCAACTACAGTTACGAAAACAAATACATTCCATTCCCATTCACAACAGCTGCTTCGATTTCCTAATACAAAAAATGTTTAAAAATTAAAATACTGTCAACAATTCAACTAAACACAAACTCTAGAATACATATGCTTGCTATAATATTCAGATCTACCCATTCTTTCAAAATTCCATCCTTTTTAACTTCATCATTTTGAAGATCTATATGTACAGCAATATAAATAGATCGGGACAGATTCAATACCAAGCCGATTAGCCGAAGTAGTAGCAGATTGGATCGAGACAGAATACCAAGCTGTGATGGACCTGTGTCACCTGTCAACTAAAATACCATACTGTGTGTGTGTGTGTGTGAGAGAGAGAGAGAGAGAGAGAGAGAGAGAGAGAGAGAGAGATGTATTCTGGATTCTGCAAATCCAACCAAATAGAAGCAAACCTTTTAATTCCTCTGTTATTCCTCACAGATCCTCTGACTTCTCTCGGTGAGAAAGAGAGAACCAGAGCAATACCAAGAGGTGAGATCCTCTGACTACTCTCGATGAGAAATAGAGAACCAGAGCAGCTCGATGAGAGAGAGGTGAAGCCGTGAGGGTGAGTCAGTGAATGTGAGATCAAGCGGTGAGGGTGAGTTAGTGAGTGTGAGATCGAGATCGAGAGGTGAGTGAGAGATCGAGATCGAGAGGTGAGTCAATGAATGTGAGATCGAGAGGTGAGGCCGTAAGGGTGAAGCCGTGACGCCCGTGAGGTGAGCTAGTGAGGTTTGAGAGAGGTGAGTGTGAGTCTGAGTGAGCTGGTGAATGACCGTGAATGTGAGATCGAGGTGAGGCGAGCCTGTGAGATCGAGGTGAGGCGGAGAGGGATAGACCGAGAGAGGCAGAGAGGGAGAGAGGTTGTGTGAGAGTGAGAGAGTTAGATACTTGACTGTGTGAGAGAGTTAGATGTTAGGGTTAGGTTAGATTGTTAGAGTTAATCTAGACCGTTTAATATTTACCAAAAAATAAATCTGAACCGTTAAATCGTATATTAATTTATTTAATTATATCATTTATATATAATCTATAGTTCTATACTCTACATATTTCTATTTAATTATACTCAAAAATAATTAACCTTTGAAAATTTACTTCGAGGGTGTTATGCTCGGTATGAAAACTTTGAAATTTTTTTGAAGAATCACAATAATCCGGTGAGGTGCTCTGGCAATGGAAGAATTCTGTCAAGGTAGGGAGGTCAGCAGGTGGAGGGTAGGGTATTTTTCTTTCTTCTCATTTTCTTCTTTTCGGGCAGACTGACTTTCGTGCACTAAATCGGCCATAACTTACTTTAGACACATTCAAACTGAGATCTGAAGGATCTTCTAAAAACTAGACATCTTAGGCTTTCCGTGAATATGAAGATCTCCTCCTGGTTCGTCTTGAGCTGCTCGCAATCTTCCGTCGAAGTTGTCGAATGTGCATAGGCTATGAGATTGAAGTGATCAATCTTGAATTTGAGGATAGGAAAAGTTTTTTTTTTGTGGTGATTGTTGACTATCAACTCAGAGCATACTGATAACGTGTTGAAAGAGAAAATATGATAGACTGAAAATTGTAACTCTTTCATTGATAGAATGTTTTATATATAGGCTGATACAATCTGTTACAAAAACTGTCCCTATAAAACAGAGATTCTCTATACTCTATCTAGCCTAATCCGTATCTAATTAAGACAAGACACATACCAGAAATTACGAAAAATAAATTTCCTTAAACAGTTCTATTTTTAACTTGGACCTCATTTTAATCTCGACCCATAGACTGACGCTTTTGACTTGGTCTAGATTTTAAGCTCGGTCCATAGAGTGGCATTTTTTAGAGTAATTATATTATTAGAAAGAACGAAAATATTAAAAAGACTTGAATTTAAAAAGAAACGAAAGTCAAATATGATGTCAATCTGGTCATTGTTACTAAAAAATATAAGCCTATAGCCTTGAAGAAGAGTGAATAGGACGTCCTAAATAATGTGGTCAAATGAGACCTCCAAGTTATGGGATAACAAATTGATTATGAAATAGAAACATTAGAAAGTGCCACTAATTCGTTCCAAGTACAAGGGCAACCGGCCGGACCTGTATTGTAAACCTTTGCAATTGTGTATGAATAGTATTAGTACGGTAATATCTACAAGCTTTTTTTTCTAGCTCATGTGTACAAGATACTGAAAACAAAAGGCTCGATCTGTAGTTCCTATTCCTAACTTGCTATCTAGGACCATACTTGCCTCTGGAGTCTGGAGTCTGGAGTCTGGAAGATGGTCATATATACATCACCTAATGAAATACGGTACATAAACCCATATTTGATCGTCTATATCAAATGAGGTGGTTGGCACCACTAGTAATCCAATATATTGGAGACAATCGTATTTTATCATGCAGCAACAGATGAATGCAGCAAGTGATCCTTGAATTTGGTCGTCGATAACAGATATGGATGGCTGGTGCCCACACACGACTTGCCAATTTCTGTCAGCGTGGAGCAAATTGAGGATATCTCTCGACTTGGCTGCCAAAATAGACACGAGAAATGCAGATGAGATTAATGCAGTATATGTTGTTTCCTTGTGACAATAGACATGGGTTGAAAGTTTCTTTTATGCACAAAGGCAATGAACTTGACCATGTTTACTGCAGCAGCATCCTGGAAATTGCAGGAAGCTGAGCAGCTCATGAACAATAGCTTGGCTGCTAATACCAACATAAATTCTAGAACACTCTGGGGGTGAAGATGTTACTAAACACCACACCTCCAGTGAAAGATGGAAAAAACTTCGGAAATTAAATTTTGTATCAGCAGTAAAGACCCAAGAGCCAAACGTTTAATTAGTGCAGCTAAACGCACCTGGAGTCTAAACCTCTCTTCACAACTCAACGCATGTATGACAAAGATTTAGAAACTTATGATGAAAGACGATGCAATGCAATTGAAATGTTTAAGTCAGACTCCATAATTGTGAAACATTAACCACCACTCAGTAATGTCAGTTGACATAAGACTTAGAAACTTACGATGAAAGATGATGCAATGCAATTGCAAGCTTCAAGAGCCATAATTCCACGAGCAGCCTATGTATTACTCAATGAAATGCCATATATCAGCACCAACAAATTGAAAGGGTAAAATAGACGGCCAAATTATTCATAATTGTTACCGTGGAAGGTTCTTGTTGAATAGTATCAACTAGATTCTGAAGAACAAACTCGCACATCAAGGTAAGCTCACATAAATACGACGGATGACCAAAGAACAGTATGTTGTTGCCTAAAAGCTGAAGACATAACAGAAGAGTTAAATCAGAAACCAAGCAATTTCAGAAACTCTAATCTAGGTTTTTCTACAAAACTAAAGGAAAAGCACTCAATACTACCAGTATAGCTGACGTTATTCTTTCCCCAACTTATATGGCAATTTTTGGAATTTAAGCGTTTTTTCTCTTAATATAAAAAGTTTTAATACTTTTGAAACCTTGAAATTTGTACCTTTCGCTTTTCTGCATGGTAAGGCAGATCTCGTTGAGATAGAGTCGCCAACAGAGAAACAACTGCACAAAAGGTCTTCGCCCTAATTCTTGGTGTCATCCTATAAATATATTAAAGAACATTTGAAAGATATGTAAAATTATGTCCACCGCAAAAATAAATAGAATTAAGATTCTCAACATCAAGGATGTTCTGGAAGGCTTACCATGGCTGAGAATTGACAAGTGACACCAAGTTCTTCGGATGTAAAGTAACTCCATGTTCATGATTACCTAGACATTGGAAGTATTAAGCAAAACAGATGACACAAAATATACTATACTTGATATGATTACGATGGGCACTCAAGCTCGAGGGAAAATGACAATGCTAGCTGTAGCAATACGTAATCTTAAGCACCTTTTCAAATTGTCGAAGACTTTTGAAACCCTTAATACAAGATCCAAACTATAATGGCCCATACTTCGGTTACCTCCGGTACTATCTATCCATGTTTCCTAGTCTTTTATATCATTACAGAGAAGCATAACAAGTTTCTTTTAAAGCCTTATGCCAAGAATATTAAAAAAATGCAGAATGTTGAAGGAAGATTAATAATAAGTGGACAAACTGCAATGAAGATGAACATGAATAAATATTTCTTGCTAACCAACCTGGGACCATAACCAAAAGGCTGAATAACTTTTGAATTGAGGAGAGTATTCCATCAGCATCAATTGGTGTTCTGGACCCTATACAAGAAGCAATCGTTTTCAGTCTAAAAGGTTACAACGTAGATTAACAAAGATGCACATCTTAAAACATATACCAAGGTAGCAAAGGTAAGTTCTGTTCAACCTCATATCTGATTCACAATATAATTATATAAACGATATCTGAGTGATAGTTCTGATGGTAAGAACAGTAATCACATGAGATTGATGTTTGAAACCAAGATCCACTTACCGTCCATCACTTCTAAAATTCGCAAAGAATTGATAGCTGAGTCGATCAGTCCATCTGAATGAGAAACTAAACCACTACATAAGGCTACCTGTAATATTATTGAGGAATGAGTAAATGTACATAAATATTGATATGAAACATCTTCACACAAAGCAGATGAAAGTACCTCTGCAGTTTCAAGATACAGATTTAACTGCTTTGTCTGAGCTGAAATAGAAGGTAATGTAGCTTCACAAAATGCTATGCAAGATTTGATAAAACTCATGTGTCGATCCCCATCTTTCAGAGCCTTAACTGCTAAACAATTACTCGAGCGAACTAGAGTTTCCTGGAAGTATATTAAGTACTAAATTAGTTGTAGAAAGGAATTAATAACATCTAAGTCATACTAGGAAGAATCCTTATTGTGAAATAATTAAGCCTTCGGACAAGTGCAATTGGTTCTAAAAGGACCAATGTGTTCGAGTTAACAACAACTTTAAAAAAAAAATAGTTTAACAGTAATTAAACTAAATAAACCTTTAGCCAGTGTATGCTACCAAAAGCTGCCCGGCATTCGACAAAGAAGGTTAATTGACTTTCCATCTCTGACCCATAATCAACCTAACAATGAAGAGCAACAACAAAGGTCAAACAATCAATGGAGGAAGAAAAGTTGCACTATGAAAATATGTGAATCAAACTAGTTACCAGCAAGACAAAAGTTGAAATCAATCGTGCTGATTGGTTAGAATCATCTTTCACATTCACAAAGTTTTCATCATCATATAGAGCCTGAGATATTTCAAAAAGAAACTGAATAGTTGCCGGATCACGTAAATAACCATCCCTGCCAAATTAATAAAAGCCAATTATAAAAATGCTCCCAGTAAAGGGAAAACATTATTCACACATTATGCATATAGTTACCACAAGAACAAAAAATCACAGGTTTGGCAGTGTAAGAAAATTGAAAAGATCTCTACATTCTCATTCATTTAGTGTGAAAAATTAGATCATGACGCTTCATCTTCTTTGATCGCTTTTCCATGACATTTCCAGGTTGCAAATTCATCACCACATCTTTTAATTGAGATTATGAATTAAAGGATAAGGCCGGCCTTGATCCCGAAATAATCATAAAATTGAAAAGAGAACAGAACAATATTTGAGTAGTACCCCAAAGTTCTCCAGTTAGGATGTCTGAATATGTAAGTCTTTCGAAAGGTACGATTGTACCAAAGTGAGGCCTTAGCAAGAAGTATGAAATGAAAAAAAGTTACAACAAACATACCTTATTCCCATCTCAAGGATATGCATATTGACGATGCTTTGTGAACTTCCATACATTGAATCCAAGATCTTGAGAAAAGGGGTCTACAATTAGACAAACAAAATACATTGTTCTGGGTAGTTAGAAACAATCCAATGGTTTTAAGATAACAACCTTCATACTACAAGTAGTGCGATTGGGAAAGAGCGGCATCCTGGAAGTGCAAAGAGAAGCATACCTTAGCAAGTATGCCTTTTAAATCCTTATAATAAGAAAGAAGCTTCACCAAGATGGACTGCAAGGTTACGAGTTCGCCTTCAGCAATCCCTTGAAAGCATGCTCGGTTTGATATACCTTCCAAAATGGAATTCAGGTGGTCATCCTGACATAAATAATTAAATCAAGAGGAATCAAAACTTGAATTAGCATCCAAATGCAATATTTTTTTATTCACAAACTTCCATAGGCAAGGAACTATGAATTTTAACACTTTAAAAGTATCTATCGAAGAGAAGTCCCTCCTACAACCTGAGGTAGGACTTCTCGTTGAAAACTATAAGTGACAACAAGATTCCCTTATAAATAACAAAGAGAAGTCCCTCCTACAACCTGAGGTAGGACTTCTCATTTGTAACTATATATAAAACAGACAATGAAATGTTAACTCAATATTGCACACTTTTCTATTTTATTCTCCATGTCCACACATACTCACTGTTCAACTCCACATTGCATTAGACATTTTATAAGCATGCTGTTAAATTCAATTATACACCAGATACGCACGTTAATGAAGCTTCTGGGTTAATTTTTTTATAACACTTTGAATGTCAAGCATATTTAGATTGCCAAGACAGAAAGGTCTATGAAACTTCATTAAAATCATCCACACAGGAAGTCACAAGATAGACCTCACTTGTAATGTTGATTGCATTTAATCAATCTTAATTTAATTTGTTGAGTCACTACATGGAGAAATCCTTATAAATAGAGGATAAAATACACAACGTCTTTTAGAAGAATTCAACTTCATCTAGTTGACTCACTAATTATGGGCTTGTGGCTAACCGAAAACTCTTTTCTAGTTTTAGTTTTGGGCTTTTTGGCAGAGCCAGCTCACCTATATGTGTGATCACTCTACTAAGTAAAGTGTTTATCTGTTTCCTTCCCCAAAGAAGCAACAACTCTACTGGAACTGTTTTCCACAGATAACATGAATGAGAACCTACTAAACGCACCATATGATATTGAAGGAAAATATCCACATAAGCATCCACGACCTTCAAGTACTCATCAAGGCCTTCATATAGAGTAATAACCTGATTCATCAGAAAGAAAATAGATAAAACATAAAAAAATAAAATTGGTTTCTCAAATAAAATTCTCAACTATGTTCCATATAATTAAATCACTAGGAATGTTTTCAGAACAAAAAAAATCTGAAAGAAAATTAAACCATAGAAATTTTAATTCAAGTAACAAAGGTACTGTCTCTCTCTTTTTACAGACCTGAATGACTCTATCGACCACAGCAGTCAGAGTGTCCATTTCTGATGTTTCGCAGAGCCTAAATCCAAGTAACCTGTAATTCAAGCACTTCCACAACCAAAAAGAATAAAATAAAATACAACTTGAAGAGGTCAAGAATTGTGTGATGAAAAATGTTATACTAATTAAACCCAACCCCCAAGGAAGGAAGCTGCATCAAGGATGCAGCTGCTAATTGATACTTTGTGCTCAGAATTTAACAATGCCTATGACTGTCACCACCTTCATTGAATAGTACCTGATCATAGGAATCATCATTGCTGGACTCAATAAGCTTAAGGGTCTCCATGGCATTTGAGCTAACTACTTTAGTAGGAAGTTCCTTGAGTAGATGATGAAGAACAATTGAAACACATGGAGACCTTCCAGGCAGCTCCACTTGATCATATCTAAACCCAAGCTCCACTAGTATATCACCTACTTGTCTCTAGCAACAGATTTAAAGGTATCAATAAATCAGCATACTATAAAACGTACTAATCATGTCACATATTCATTAATTGATACTTCAAGTAGATTCTATGAAATATTTAAAAGATGAACTGAAAGAAATAAAGTAAGCAGAATGGACGGAAACCCCCCAAATCCCCTACATTTTCAAATAGTACATTACCTTGTAATTTTTACTTTTTAATCGGGTATAACCAGTACTAATTCTGAACTCTGTTTCTGTATGTATATGGCATATTTAATATAATAATAATCTCGTTAGATGCTAAAGTGTGTCCAGTTCCAATACCATTTAGTGACAGTAAAATACATATTTCCCGGGAAAAGAGAATTGAAATCAGCCGTATAGAGTTTCAATGACAAGAAAGTCGGTTAAATGAAATTCCGACACCTACCTCGGACACATTCTCAAATATGCATTTCATGATATAGTCGATGCTTGGTTCCATTAGACTGATCGTCAATCTTTTGTTTTCAGTTGGATCCCTGGGAGTAGTTTCTTTTGCAGATATCACCCTCATCAACAAAACTTTTAAGTCATTTACACAAGTGAGCAGACTTCCTGTAGCAAATTCTTAAGAATGAGATGATGCAAAAACTGCAAATATACATTGCTGACATCAGAAGGTAATGATAAAAGTAATAGGAAAAGAAAGGATATCCAATAACATGCCATGAAGTAAGAAAGATGAGACTACTGATAAGTTTTGCATAATTCCTATTAAGTAGGAGCCAATGATGCTTGTCTGCATCATACTGAACATTACACGTTCATATATATACCTGCATTTACAGTATAGTGACTATTGGCATGGAAGCCAGCAAGTGTAAAAAGCCACATGTCTCTATGAGATCAACCCTGTTCTCGTATGTGTGCATTGAATTCAAGGGATTGATAAGCCCACCAAATTGGTTCATTTATCTATGTCCTCTGTCACTTAGCTACATGGCAAGCAGATCTTTAAAAACTATGCCCTTCTTCGTAATCCCACCCACATAAATATCTCCTCTCTGTTTCATTCTTTTAGTTTTTGAAATTCACCAAATTAATTTAAACAAAGGCTCTACAAAGCCTAAGTTGAACAATGATTAGTGTGATAATAGATGCAGTAGGATAGATGTATACCTATATCATGAGATGGCAACTTTCTAATACAATGGGCCATATACAAATGACAGAAGGCAGATGCCAATGGATCTGATAACCCTCTTATCATCATAACCAACCGCTGAACACACTCTAGGGGTCGATCATTCAAGAAACGCCAGCAAGGCAGCAATGCAAGCTCCAAATAACTGAAATCAGTGAAATGCAAATTACAAATTAACTAGCAAAGAAGACCCCCATACAAACACAGCAGATAGGAAGGGAAAAGAGACAAATAAAACTCGAACACATGCATATACAAGTATAGAACCAGAAAATAGTTCTATCAACAAATTTTGGAAGGCAATCCAGATGTTACAGTCAAGTATCTACAAACATGCCCTGTTTTCACTTTCGATTCTTAAATTTAGCTCAATATAGTGCTGGAAATATCTCTTTTGTGCCTTCTCCAGAAGATACTCGCATCCTTTTATCCCTCTCTTCTTTTCAAGCATCACATACCATATGTAAAACCAGTAATAATTACGAACCCATTAAAGTAAAAATATGTTTACCAGGTTCAACTAACAACCTTAGAGAGAGAACAAGAGAATGAACAAAGGATCATAAAACTTACATGCGTGGAAGAAGCTCTCGGATGGCACCAATTTTGCTGAACCAATTATTGCAAGTTTCTTTAGCATCAGAGGAAATATCACTTGCCAAAAAACTATCTGCTCATAATGTCAATTAAATTAAGATAAATATCAAACTGCTACAATAAAATAAGTAAATAAACCTATTTATGTTGATTAATGTTTGATGAGAAAGTAAGAAAGACTCAAACCCATAGTAGAGGTAAAGAAGATGTATCAAACGACTGCAAAAAATCAAAACGATGAAAATCATTGATTCCTTTTAAATTATAAAAGTGCCCACTCCATCTGTCTTCTATTCATTTTTTTCTTTTTCTTTTTTTTCTTTGGTAAACTTGCTACAAAAGTTAAGTATCACTTTCAGCCATGTGGATAGGGAAGTTAGTATTTTCAAGAACTCTTCCAGATTACCATTTTATTGGACATCTATCAACTACACAGTGGTATCAATCGAATAATAGCTTTTCACAGATGACTTCAACAGCATTGCAAAAAAGAGAAAAAGTCTGACACTAAGAGAACAATGTAACAGCAGTACCTGGTAATGAACAGAGTCTGGTTCCATCTTCAGCAAATTCAGCTTTCAACTTGATACGTTCCCATACCATATCCCCAAGCATATCCATGATATCCGTAGCAAGAGCAAATAGTGTAGGATAACATTGTGAAATAGATGTATCCATCAATAGCTTCGCTACCTGCCAACAAAAATTTCTGTAAAAATCGGTTAGAGCATCTCCGACCGTTCTGTCAAAAGACATGGTGGAGGCTCAACGGCTATAACTGACAGAACTCAACTCCTCCAACAGATTTTCCAAACACATGGTGGATACCAGATCGACTCCCTCTCTGTTAAATTTGACAGCTCAAAACCAATCTGCCAAATCCTTTATTATCATTCTTTTTCTCTCTGGATTGGGTTGCCTCTCCCATTCTTCTCTCTTTGGAACAATGAAGAACAAAGAGAAAACAGCTGGGTTTGTATTATAATAATGTTTTCTTAATTGACAGAGGGTTGGAGCTGAATTTTGACAAAATTGCCAAATACATGTCGTATGTCAAAATTCAAATTTGACAAAAAGTTTTGACTATACCATTGGAGATGCTCTAAGATTTATAACATAACTCCAGCATAAAACGGATTGGCAACAAGAACTAGAAGCCATAGATGAAACCTATGTCTGTGGAAAATATAATCTTAATATGCAGCCTAATGGGTAAGAGATAGAGATGCAAGCATGTACAGCTAAATTAACTCTGGATAGCCTAAGTCACACAGCACGGAATATCATCATATGAAGTAATCAGATCCAACGATCTTTTAAACTCATAAAGATAATGAGGCTAAAATCCTTACATGAGAGTGACCAAGGAAATTCTAGATTTTGATGCCATATAAATATAAAAAATTCAAGCAAGAGTATAAGTACATATCTGAAATAACTATACTATAGCATGGTAGTCAATTCTTAAGCCAATGTAACCAGTCTTCAACATATACTATAAAAGTAGAGCTATTAATTATTCCAAGTAAGACTATACACCAATTATTCGGCAAAAATAATAAAAATTACTTTTATTGATAATTTCAGTGATGTCACACGATCATCCGCATCCCAAGCATGATTTATTTCAGCTTTCAGTTCATGTAAACGGGAAACATATTCCTGTCCTGTCATGACTTTGCTGCCCTCCTCTGCAAATTTTTCTGGATCATCCAGTTCCTCCAAATGCATATTTGTTGACGATTTATCATATGCTGCAAATTCACAACATTAAAAAGATAACAAGCAACTGATACAGCTGCTCAAGAAGCAATAATATGAAATAAAACTGAATAGCAAAGTACTCGCATTGTACTATACTGTATTGATTTGGTTGACAAGATTAAAAACAAACAAAGACGTCTGACATACTTCTCCTGCCTTTCACTATCACATCGGACATCTGTAAGTATTGAGAAAATATATTAACTGGTGTCCTTTGAAGAATATGACTTTAGAGTTAGTAAAAGATACAGAAGTATGAAAGCCCTATTAAAGAGAAAGAGAGAACCTTCTTTTTTTTTTTGCGAAATATTTATTGAAAACTGTAAAAGAAATTAAAATAAAGAAAACAATGGAGGAAAACAGCTACTCTGATTCAGTCAATAACAGAAAACTAACCAATAAGAAGCAAGCAAGCAACAATCTATAATAACCAAGAAGCATGAAATGCATACCGAAGAAGCCAACACCGTCTTGGAGACCGGAAACCTCTGCATCAGTGATCTCTTGAACGAAACCCACTCTTTTGATTGATCCGGAACCGAACCTTCTCTAGAGAGTCCCATACTGGAACTGTTTTCAACCACTTCCAAATCCTCTATAGAAACCGCCGCATTGTTATCCGACCTTCTGAGCGGGTCAAGATAGTCCACGTCCCCATGATCAACAACCTCAACCTGCATCCCCATATTCCACATAGTTAAAATTATCATATTCAGAATCAAACATCCAATCACACCAAAAACTAGGAACAAAGTTCAATTTCTTTTATTCTCTACAAAATGTAGGAACAAGATTAAACTTCCTAATCTCTAGAAAATGTCCCAAAAACACAGAAAAAGTATCAGAAATTTCACAGAAACAAAAGGAACTCCTATATTCTGATTCATATAATTTCAAAGCGAAAAATCAAAGTGATCGTGTAGCATTGTTGTTTAGCTAACACAGTGTTGAAGTAGTCAAGTAGATGAAGCTCAATATAGCACAGTTAGTAGCTCTACTGACTAATTTAGTCACTCTCTGGTGATGATTTTGATCATGAACTGACTATGTTGGTTAATTGGAAAATTGAGTCTTATGAGAGCTGTGGACCTGGTGGCGAGCTAGAGAAGGTGGTGGAGTGGAGAGAGGATGATCGTCGGCGCGTAGGCGAGGAAGCGCGTGGGATTGTTTCTCAGCGATGTAGTTGCGAGGTCTGAACTCCATGGAGGAGGAGGAAGAGGAGAGCATCGAAACGACCGTCGTCGTCTCCCCCGCGTCTCTTTGGTTTTTTTTTACTCTGGGCTGTCACGGCTAGGCTGGATATATCATTTATTGATTCTCTTTGCAACGATTCGGCATAAGAGGCCATAAAGCCCATAATGATGCACCCAGGCCCATAACGACCATGCCCATAAACCATTTTGTTTCCCCAAAACATCACAATCGGACAAAAATGTCTTCCGAAGATTAATTAACATTACTGAATGATTAATCTATACGGGTGAAAATGTAATTGAACATCAGGAGAAAAAGAAGAAGAAAAGAAAAAACACAACCACGTACGTCAAAGTTTGAAC
Source organism: Geum urbanum (assembly GCA_946800695.1). NCBI lineage: Eukaryota > Viridiplantae > Streptophyta > Magnoliopsida > Rosales > Rosaceae > Geum > Geum urbanum. The sequence continues at coordinate 48,897,963 of OX327001.1, read as the reverse complement.
TCCCACCTTCCTTCATGAATCAGAGCTATAATTAAAACTGCTTACACATGCATTGCATCTACGTGTACCAAATGCTAGTCACACATAGTACGTTCATGTTAAACAAGACAACATGTCAAATACCTTAACATGAAATCCGAAGAATTTGTGACATGTTTTTCTTGTCCAATCCAACTGGGATTCTAGGAATAGGTTCTGATTCTCCTCTGTAACAGAAGAAGTTCATATCTATCAAAGGGAAAGAAAACAATGCAAACATAGAGCGATTCAATTATACTGAAATTAATGTGAGTCTAAGACTTAAGTTCATTTCTTGAAAATTTCAAAGATTTTATTATCGTCATATATCACAAAAAATATATTGTTGAAGGAGAAAAGTAAAAAATATATGCAATAGACTGAAATTGTATTTTATTCATTGATAGATGACTTTTAAATATGCATTATAATCAGATACAATAAATCTCCCGATAAATCAAGGATTGAGAGAATCTCTATATCTACTCTAATTAGGACAACACAAGCACAAAGATACCAGGAACATAATTCCCTTAAACACACCTTCTTGTCTCGCGATCCTAATGTAAAATGCATAACTTGTTGCCTCACTAAAAATATGGTCAAGCAAACAAATACCTTTTGGGAAAAATAAAAGCTGGTTCAAAGGAAAAAAGAGTACAACGCATCAACTACAAAAGCGATCACATGTGATGTAGACTCCCCCTAATGTCTACGAAATGAACTCCCCATGATCAGTAACTTAATCTTGGAGTTCATACATTCTTTGCATACTAATGCGTCTCACATGCTTAGCAAATGTAGATTTGGACAGTGACTTGGTAAACAAGTCTGTCGCATTATCTGCCGAACAAACCTGATTTTATCATGAATATTCAATAGATGCTGTTATTGTTGATGGAAGAAAAACTTCGGGGATATGTGCTTGGTATGATCACCATTTATGTATCCCAACTTCATCTGTTCAATGCAAGCCGTATTATCCTCTAAGATACAAGTTGGTGTTGTAGTAGTGGAAGATAATTCACTAGTTCCTCGAATGTGGTGTATGATTGATTTAAGCCAAACACACTCCTTAATCGCTTCATGTAAAATAATGATCTCAGAATGATTCGAGGAAGTAGCAACCATGGTCTGCTTTGTTGATCTTCAAGAAATCGTTGTGTTCCCCATGGTAAACACATAACCGGTTTGGAAACGTCCTTTATGTGGGTCATAGAGATACATAGCATCAACAAAACTAACCAAGAAATCACATGGTGTCTTTGAGTAGGGGACTGTACTAAATTGAGCTACAATGCTCGCAACTGAAGGGAATTTCAACGATTCGAAGCTTTCACTCGAAGGGTCGAAGGTATGACTCTGGTCCGTCCAGGTTGGAACATTCCCCATAATCATTCAACGGGTCGAATCCCCTGGAATCAGCATGCTGCGATTCAACTATCCATTTTTCGGGAATTTCATGCTTCTCTCAGTATTCTTTGTAGGGAAAAAACAAGATCAAGTCTATAAAACCCTTCAAGTACCTGAAGATGTGTTTTATACCATTTTAATGACGTTGTGTAGACGTATAACTAAACCAAGCTAATAAGTTTACAGAGAATGCAATATATGGTCTTGTACATTGAGTTAGATATAACAAAGCTCCATAGCACTAATGTATGGCATCTTTGAAATGACCCAACCCCGATTTAGTTTCCTAAACCGGAATCAAACCCCTTCTGAAAACACGAACTTGCAAAAACCATAGAAATTTCGGCAGATTTTCACTATAACGTGGAATTACCATTAACCTGCACCCGAAAAACACACTTCATCCTAAGCCACAAAAGCCAAACCTTGGGCACCAATCACATCCGGATTTCTCAATATCATAACAATAACGTAAAGTAATTAATAAGTAAAACTATACTTTACAGAAATTCGGGGAAAATCATATGAAAGTATAACAGTACAATAATCAGAGCGACCTCTAGTGTATATATACATAAATATACAACAGTAGGCTAAACAACACCAATCACATCCGGATTTCTCAATATCATAACAATAACGTAAAGTAATAAGTAAAACTATACTTTACAGAAATTCGGGGAAAATCATATGAAAGTATAACAGTACAATAATCAGAGCGACCTCTAGTGTATATATACATAAATATACAACAGTAGGCTAAACAAGAAACCTACTGGAAAAGAAAGGTAGCTCGAACACTAAGCCTCTGACTGCGACGTGAGACACTAGAATCCGAACTGCAAACTGGGCACAGAAACCGAAAAGCCCAGGGGAAAGGCAAATAAAATCATTAGAGTGAGTGGACGAAAATAATCATATGTCTTTCACCATTTATATAATATAAAAGCAATGCGAGTTCTTAAAATGAATGGAGGTGTCAGGCGAATCTCTCAAGCCCGACGGTCAGGCGAATCTCTCAAGCCCGACGGTGATAGACTAGGCGAATCTCTCAAGCCTAGTGGGCACATCAGGGGAATCTCTCAACCCTGGATCTGGACTATCGGTGATCAGCCGAGTAGCCAATGCATCGATGCTAAATAAATGTCATCACCATATAAAATATAAAACAATACCTCCAAAAATAATAAATAATCTCAATACTGTAATTAAAATAAATACTGAAATCAAGAACTCGCTACGACAGTGTAAATAAAAGTCCACTCACAGATAGCACAGCGCGCACACGCGTTAATCACGAGATCCGACAGAAGATCCCTCGCCCAACGTACGATCTCGATCTCCTGAATAATCACAAAATATAACTGATCAAAATCACAATTCATTACTCTGTACCACACCTCGGAAACCAACCATTTCCGAAAACATATAACTCGGATACAAAATAATCGACAAAAACCCCCAAATTCTCCACATAAACCCTCGACTTAAAATCCAGCAACCAAATCAACTCGAAAACCTCAAGGCGATGATCGGGGCGCGATTACGAGCAAAACGGCATAAAATTTGTCAAAATCCAAAAAGTCAACGAGTCGCCTGAGCTCCGCCGTTGACCGCCGCCGCCGCCGGGGGCGTGGCGTCAACTGGAGGAATTTCCCGGAAACCAAGACCCTAAAATGTTCTCCTCCTCAAGCCAAGCCTTTCTATCCAAAGGATCACCACCGTCTAGCCACTACCGTGGCCGAAAATCAGCTCGAAAATCGCTAGAATTCAAACCGGCCGGAAAAACTTCTCTGGCGAAATCCTCCACCGTGAGGCCACCTCGGCCTCCCATCTTCAAGGGACTTCATCCCAGCCACAAACCCAACCATTTCCACCTAAACTCCCTCTCAGAAAGTCGCCAGAAAACATACCACCATTAAACCCGATTCCGGCGACTTTCAAGCTCCCCGTTCTCCCTCAATCCGTGACCAATTCAATCCAAACCAAGTCCTAAACAGTTACAAATCACAAGGGGAAGCTATACCTACCAAAATCGTGGCCGGAAATGGCCAAAAATGTCAAGTCCGACGGTGAGTCAAACGGTGGTCTAGTTCTCCCTCAGTCAACGCAGTCGACGGTCAATTTTCTTGTCAACGACGATCAAACTTCCCAAAACAGTGTTTTCGAAAATTTTCTGACTATTCCGATATTTATACTCGCGGCTCGATACGATCGACGGTCCAAATCGAATCACATCCACGTTTCGGATAACTCAAACTCAATCGGATAAACACGACGAAATTATGCGATTTCAAATATTCATAACATATTCCTCGGTTATCGAAACAATTATCCGAAACTGCCCACAAACTCAAAATCACGCATACTACAATTCTCTTGAAGAGACTCAATTCAAATTCTCGTCCGATAATTAAGTCGTGAACCGAACCACCAATTCGATTAATTTACGATAAACTGTGATTACTCGTAAACTCACGGATTAAGCCGATTAACGTGCTAATTCTGATTCGGGTCGTCACAACCTTAGCTTCTAATAGTTCCTCATCATCATCTATTGGACGGTACGAATCTTTATTGGGTCCCAAACTGCGTACGATCATTGGTATGCTAAGAGAGTGTGCTTTGTCCATGTTAAATCACCTGAGCATCTTTTGGACATAAGCAGACTGATGAATAAGAACTCCACCAACACGATGTTCTAATTCCAAACTAAGACAAAACCGAGTCTTACCAATATCTTTCATCTCAAATTCGGATATCAAGTAGTTAACCCTCTCATTGATTTCGTCAAGAGACCCAATGATATTCATATCATCAACATAGACCACTACAATAGCGAAACCTGAACTTGTTCTCTTAATGAACACACATGGGCATGAATCATCATTCTAGTATCCCTTCTCAATCAAGTAGTCACTGAGACGTGTGTACCACATTCTACCAGATTGTTTCAATCCATACATTGAACACTTCAATTTAATCACGTAAGCACTCCGTGGTGTAGAGTTACTTGAATTAGGTATTGTTTCTACCGGATTACGCGAGACGTAATCAGCAGAAGCAATATGAGTAAACTTCTCTTTCTGGCTATCCGAACGTTCGGGCTGTTCGAATGATCGGGTGCCTTCTCTCTCTCTTCGGGTGTTCGGGTGTGCGGACTCGCTTGTTCAGTCTCAGCTGTTAGTAGAATATAACAAACTGGCGGTCAGATGGTCAAGACAAGGTCGGCCTACCTTCAACGCTCCGATGCCTAAGTTAGAAGATGTATTGAATATAACAGTCAAGCGAACGAGTAAGAAAGTAGGTTGGAGTATTCAATTCTCTCTTACCTGTAGTAAATGCCTTACTTATATAGGTGGGTGAGATTGTTGCTTGCTTGTGCTCTTCGATGTGGGATAGGGCTGTATTTACTGTTATGTAGGTCGAGTATTCGCGTGCCCGATCGGATGGGCTCGGTCTTGCGAGTGAAGTTGTAGTCCGCTTGGTGGTCTTTCGGGTGGTCGGGTAGGTGTTGATTACCTGCTTAAGTTGGTAAGTATGTTTAATCCATGAACTAATGGTGTTATACTAACATGTATAACCACGTCTCCTGGCACTTTCATGCATATCTCGGAATCAAGGTTCCTATAGAGATATGCAGTCACCACATCCATTAGTTGCATGCTCAGTTTTTCAGACACTATCAAACTGACAAGGTAGCAAAAAGTAATGATGTCCATGACCGGAGAGTATGTCTCCTCATAATCAATGTTAGGGCGTTGAGAGAATCTTTGTGCCACAAGTCTTGCTTTATACCGCATGACTTCATTCTTCTCATTACGCTTCTGAACAAAGACCCATTTATGTCCAACCGGCTGCACATTTGGTGGGCATAGCACTACCAGACCAAATACCTACCTTTTCTTTAGAGAGTCTAGTTCAGCCTGCATTGCTTCTTTCCATTTCGGCCAATTTGTTCTCCGCTGACATTCAGCAACCGAGCGAGGTTCCACTTCATCGTCGTCAATGATATTCTAAGCGACGTAATAAGAAAAAGTATCATCAACTACCTTGGATGTTCTATCCATTACAATGCGTGCATCATTGTATTTTAGTGAGATTTCACTGTTTGCTAACATCACATTTTATTCTGAAGCGTCCTCCTGAGATGTCATTTGTGATTCTAACATATAACTATAGTAAGAAACAATCTCATGTATAGGATGTTGATGATAAAATGATCATTTTGTGCCTAGATGGCCTGCCTTTTCGCCTGCAGCTCATCTGTGAATTTCCTTGGTCTCCCGGTCTTCCTAGTGGGTGCCGATGTTACTCTATCCACATGGGTAATAGGCACGTTACTCTGCCCTCAAGTTCCTTTAAACTGCCCATTTAGGACTTTCAACCTTGCAGGAAAATTTGCAGCAAGAATGTGTGATCTCGTCACTTTAGCAATATCAGTGAAGAAGTCAGGCATCGAATCTGCTACCTTCTGAAGATCAAGTATTCGTTGCACTTCAATCTCACTTTGAGATATGCGTAGATCCTCTTGAAATATAGTGGGAGGAGCTTTCCACGTCAATTCCTAACGTTTAAACAGAATCAACGCATTCCTATCTCCCCTTAATTTCAGAAAGTATGTTTCATCAAAGTGACAATCTGCAAATCACACTAAAAAGATCTCTTGTCAAAGGTTCTCAATAACGGACAATCGTTGGAGATTCATAACCAACATATATGCCTAATCAGAGTTGAAGACTCATTTTAGTGCGTTGTGGTGGCGCAATTGGTCACATTCACTGCACAATCAAATATGCGCAAAAATGAAATGTCAGGCTCATATCTAGTTACTAACTGGTGCGCACTGAATGGTTGGTGTGCTATAGGTGTCAAGCGAAGAAGCATTGTTGTATGTAATACTGCATATCCCCAAGCAGATACCGGTAGATTGGTATGCATAACCATTGCTCTGGTCACAAGATGTAACCGCTTGATTTGTGTATATGCTAAACCGTTCTGAGAATGAACATGAGAGACGAGATGTTCAACGTCTATCCCAATCGACAAACAATAATCTTTGAAATTCTTTGATGTGAATTCTCCTACATTATCCAATTGAATTGACTTGATTGGATTGTCTGGGTGGTGACCATAAAGCTTAATAATCTGTGTAAGGAATTTTACAAATGCAGCATTCCTTGTAGATAGCAAATCAATGTATGACCATCGTGTTGATGCATCTATCAAAATCATAAAATATTTAAATGGTCTGTATTCTGGTTTGATAGGTCCACAAATATCACCATGGATTCTCTGTAAGAATGGTATATTTTCAATATTGTCAACCGCAAATAAGGGTCTAGCCTGCAACTTTGTCAATGAGCAAGCTTTGCAAAAAGAGCAATGAGCATCAGAGATTTCCGTAAAGGAATCTTGTGGTAACACTAGGTGTTGAAACCGAATTAAGATTGTTAGTCTCATCCATTCCATCAAATCCGATAATTTTGGGGACTTCCACAGCTTCTTGCTTTTGAAAAATGGATGACTATGATAGATTTTTAATATTTTGATTATCATGTCATGACCTGAGTGTTCCAGTCGAAAATTTCAAGCTTGTATGAGGCCGTGTCACATATAGTAGCCAGTGTAACAATATTTGATTCAACAATCCGAACTGTAGTAAAATATAATCCACTACGAATTGCCCTTAACTTCTTCAAGGTGTGCTTTCTACTGCACTCTTCTGAAATTATGCACAAGAGTTCTTTTTCATTCTTACTATGAGTTTCCAAGTGTAAACTATTGACTCTAATGTCCTTAAAACTTAGCAAGGTTCGATTGGCCTTTGGCGCATACAATTCATCGATGATATGGATTTTAGTACCATGTGGTAGCAAGAATTATGCTGAGCCGCGACCTTGTATAACCAGCGTAGAACTAATCATGGTTGTCACTGATGATGTATATAGCACAGGATCAATAAACAATTGCCTATTCCGCAGGATAGTATGAGTAGTACCATTATTCGCTAGACACTCGGTCTCGCCGTCAAGCATCTACAAAAGAATTTGAATTAATTAGTCTTAAGACTTATTGACAACTTTAAGTAAAGACTTAAAGAGTGATGATATGACATAAGAAGACCGATGTAAAATATATCAAAAACACCATTCCTATGTAGCTTTTTCGACGGGTCGAGAAAAACCACTCAACGGGTCGAAGAAACCCAAAATAAAACTTGATTTTTCGATAACTATTTTCTCAACTGGTCAAGGATGATTTTAGATGGGTAGAAAGTTGGAAAAATTTGTCACAGAGGTGAACATTCGATGGGTTGAAGAAATACCTTGACGGGTTGAATGAAACCTAAAACCAATATTGATTTTACGATATCTTTTTCGACAGATATAACAAAAATTTTGACTGACCAAATTTTGTGACGATTGGAGACAGAACCATCCATTCGATAGGTTGAGTGAAATTTTGACGGGTCGAAAATCTCTAGAATTAAATCATCCTTTCTTTTATCTCGTTTTTATGGAACTTTAGTATTATAATGCCATAGGATTTTGTATAATTTGAACCTCGTAAGCAATATGTATGAACATGACAATTCTTAATACTTTCAAACATCAAAAGAAAGAACTTTTATTGCTTTGCCAACATCCAAACTTACATCAAAATATTGTTCTTATTCAAATAACCATGACTAAAAATAATTTCAAATACAATGCTAAACTTGATTACATAGTAGAGATATCTTCTAAGAAAAATTTGTAGTCGCTAGGTTTACATTTGAGATATATTCTACAACTAGATTGTCTTCTCCGCCATCTTCCATATCTTCATCCGCAGTGTAGTTGGTCTCATGAGTCAAGTATTGCTTACATCTTTTGTATGCATTCTGGATATCCTTAGGTGCACGATATTGCTTGTGCATATGTTTGCTTGAACCACACTTATAGCAAGGTGTTGAGCTATATGTCCAAGGAGCAGACCTCGAAGAATTTCCATTGTTCTTGGAACCAGAACTTGATGGATTCTTGTTGTTGTCTTAGCGAGTCCAAGTCAGATTCTAATTATTTTCTCCTCTGCTACGACATCTACCACGTCCACCTCTACCACCACGAGTTTGATAAGGTTTCGAACGATTCTTCTGCTTATCTTTTCATGCCTTTCCAGTATGATGAGCCTCATGAACTTTCTTTGTACCGGCTAGCCTGACATTGTTGTGGAGAAGAATCTCCTGATGCCTTTCTTTCTTTGCCAGCACACACATAAGATCACTGAATGATCTAAGTCTTCATTGCTCATAATCAATCCAATATTGGTAAGCAAAGGTGTCCATAGAGGTAGGAAATGTAGTCAATGACTTCTCAACCATGGCCTTATCGTTCTTGACAATATCACAAATAGCAAGCTCAGACTGTAGCTCTAACATATCCTAATAAAAATCGTTAATCTTAGGGTAATCCAATAACTGAATTTGATCCCATCTCTCTAGGAGTTCTGGAAGCTGTGCATCATGTACATTGTTAAACCATTTTTGTAGAGTCACCCACAAATCCGCGGGGTCGTCCTTTAACAAGTACTGCTTCCTTAAAGCAGGATGAATATGTCTCCGAAGAAACATAAGAGCTTGAGCTTTTCGAGCTATAGTATCTTCATTGGCTTGAGTTCCTGATGGTAGTGGTTTGATAGTGTCCATGAGTTTCTTTCTGATGAGAGTATTCTTCACATCAAAAACCCACATGTGGTACTCTGCTCCTTGAATATCAAGGATGTCAAATTCTGGCCTTGGTGGCTCAGTCATCTACAATAGACAAGAGAGATGAAATTAGTTTACCGATCGAAAAATCACGATCACTAATCAAGTTTAGGGAAATAAGAAACATGATCCATTGATGTATGGTCACAAATACTGATATGATAACCAGTGGTTTCATACCACACTCCATAAAACCGTGACTGACTCAGAGTCACAAATTATCGACTTTTTTTTTCATGTATACCATGACTCCCCCAGGACCGTCACTATTATTTAAACTTTGAAGAGAACGATTTAATCCTTGACTCACGCATACCTGCAATAATTCATAGGAACTAGAGGCATATATAAAATTCACGGTATTTGAACCTAAATCTAGACCTAGATCTAGGATGTTGCGGTAATTAAGTTTTACAACCTAATTCTAAATCGAATAAGTTAGTCGATTTACCTCAAGGGTATTATTCTCGGTATGAAAACTTTGCTGAAAGAAGTTTGAAGAGAAAAATCATTGAATTCTAGCGATGGTGAGCGAGCTCTGGCTACGGTGGAGAACATCCGACGACTTCTAGTTAGTTGGCGACGGTGAGGGCTTCATGCAAGGGAGGAGGTCAGCAATTGAGAATTTTTAATGTTTTAGGGGTTATGGGTTTTTTTTTTCGGGTTTGGGTTGGCTACTGAAAAGTTGTTGATGACGTGTTGAAGAATAAAAGCAAAGAAGATACACAATAGACTGAATCTGTATTTTATTCATTGATAGATGACATTTAAATAGACATTATATCTGATACAATAAATCTCCCGATAACTCAAAAATTGAAAAAATCTCTATATCTACTTTTATTAGAATATGTCACACACCGACATACGAAAAAGATACATCACTTTAACAGTTATATATTTTTATATGTTATCGATCTACGGAATAGCTAGCCAGCTGATGAGATTTTGGTCAGCAAATGGGTCTTGAAGCACCTTAGCTAGCACTAGTGCGTGCACAACGTCAACTTCATGGGATTTGCTCCCTACTCCTTGGATCACACACTAATTAAATCTGAGGCTTTAGATCAAACGCATCGATCATGATTAAATTAATTAAGATCGATATTATATGTGCATTCTGGGGTTTGTTATGATCAATTTTTGTTCTATTAAATCCTCCATCTCCTAGAAGAAGACGGATCTTGACCTACTTGGGCGTTATAACCCATAAAATGAGAGCTGCGTGGAATGTGCAGGACGAGTTGACCAAAATATTCATTCCTTTCACCGAGTATAATATACTCGAGACATGCGTACTATTCATGCATGCTTGATGCTTCACTATATAGTAGGTTGCCGTCCGCCCCGATGACAGTTCTGCAGAGTCTCATCTCATCTCATACATTTATAATAGGGGACATAAGGATAATGCAAATATCTGTATTTAAAATTATTTGTCAATCATTATACACATTAATTCATCAAAATTTCAGATTATGTTCTGTTTCCTGTTTGATATAATGATTTGCACGAAATCACCTCTTGTGTAATATAGTCAGCTGATGCCATACCATCTCTACTGCAACGTCCACCTTTGCTATATTCTATTCAAGAGGACACATAATCAATTATGGTATTGTCATTGTCGGATTATTTTGTTATGGTGTTGAATTATATAACTTCACGGATTATATTTGTTTTCACCTATTTTATGTTAGTTTTTGTCTTCCTTCGCGGAACCATATAATACACTATCTAAGTTGATATGTGATATTTCACATACATACATGCATACAAAATGAATGCCGTGCTCGCACGTACAATTTGTCAATATTTATTTAAGGCGTCCAGCTACACTGTTGTACTAAAATTTTAGAAGAGATTACAATGGAGCTGAAAGGACCCGACCCCGATTTAGTTGCCTAAATCAGAATTAAACCCTAACGACTCTGCTAGCCTTAGTTACTACTCTATATTTGACAGCCAAAGTGGATAATTAAGATTCAAAAGTCACGAAATAATGGAAATTCGCACATCTAGGTTCCTTACTAAAATTTACAAAACATACAACTATTTCGACATCAAAGCCGTTGGACAAATTAAGCTGACATTGTAAAGTAAAATACTAATTTGTAGGATCAACCTTGGATCCTACGGTAGATACTTCTATGTCTCGATTTGCATGTGCACTCGACCACAGAAGAAACTCCGTAAACTGAGCATTTAAACCGAAAAGCTCAGGAAAAAAGCACATAAAATAATAAAAACTGCAAGTGAGTGGACAAAAATAATCCAAGATATATAATATAAAATCTACAACATGCCTTTCCGTAAATAGAATTTCTAAATCTGGTAGAGAGTCTAAAATACTGAAAATACAGTATAAAAGATATGTCGACGGGGAACTCCTGACCCTTCTCGAGTAACGTGCACAAGTGGAGGCAGTGGCTAGGGTTCTCTGACATCGAGTCACTAAAGTCGTTCGGTGATTCCTGACACAAAGACGACGTGAATGCCAGAGGGTAAGTGCTGCTACTTCCCTAAAGCCACTCGAGGATCAGCCGAATAACCAATGCATCGATACACAACTAACTGAAACAAGCTTCCAAAAATATATACTGAATACTGAATGCACAAACTGAATTGGAACTGAAAACTGAACTGAATATAATAATAAATAGACTCGCTAATCAACTGTAAAAATAAAGTGTTCACTCACTGTACTGCCCTATGATTTCCACCAGCTGAAACCTGTCAGTCAGCGTTCTATATGTATGATACTGGCTGCTATCACATCGTTCTGAAATAACGATTATTATTAATATTCATTCACCGATATTGAATAGATATGCCCGTAATCCTACGAGTAATAATGTCAAGAATCTCGCATTCTCGAAATATGTATTTTCCAACTAAAAATGCACTTAATCGAATTCTGAATTCAAATCCTTGCATTCCATCACTATAACTAAACTTTGGAGTCGCAACCTAAATCTCGAATATCGAGCAATTCAAATTTAAATCGATAGTCGGATCGTCCGTTAATAATATCATGAAATCTAATAATTATTGTCCAATTAAATACACTTCCAAATTTATCAAGTTCAGATCCAATCAAGAACCTCACCATTCTGTTTGGCATGAAATTCCGAATGAAACGACATAAAACTTTGTCGAAAAATTTACCTCGTCGGATCTCTGCGGCGCACGGCGGCGTACAGGGCCGCGGACCACCGCCGGCGGCGACCAGAATCCAACCGGCCCAGAATTCTTTGAACTATATATCAATTTAAAGATCTTAACATTTTCAACAACATTCCAGTTCAATGTTAAGCCCAATTCTAACCGCAAAATTTCGAAAAATCACCATGAAGTTTCAAAACCTCCCCGGAATCAGCCATCTTCCTATCCACCTCCACCGGCCACTGCAAAGGCCGAGACCGGTCTCAAACGGTTTGTCTCTCCTTGGGCTTCAAAACCCCTATGTTTTGAACCACCATCGCCGCCGTCTCCGCCACCTCCGTCATCGGCGAATTCCGGCCTAATTTCCCCATTTTCCTTGTGTCGATTCCTCCTCCTCCGGCCATTAACATCAGTGATCCACCCACCAAATGAAAGAAGAGATCGAGCCCAACAATTTGACACCAAGACCACGGCCAGAGGTGGCCGGAAAAAGGCTCGCCGTCGGCGAGAGCACAACGGCGGAAACGACTCAAATTTGGGGTAGTCAACGCGAGTTAACCCGCTTCCCAAAATGGACACTTCTGAGTTTCCCAAAATGAAAGCTGGTATTTATACCCGCGATTTTATGACAAAACATTTTTTGATATTTCCGTAAAATTTCCGCTGACCATAACTTCTTCGTTATAACTCTGATTTCAACACTTGACGTGGTTACAGACTCGTATCGACAATCTCTACGACTTTTTGCAAAGAAATCCCACGGAAAATATAATCGATAAAGTTTTGATAAATACCATCGATAATTACCAACGGTAAAAATTAGTTACCATCACCGATTAACAATAAATAAATCGTGAACCAAGAATTTTTGGAATGGGTTATTACAGAAGCATCTAATTCATGGCTTTCAAATCCAAAGTTTGCACCTTATTAGAAACACAAAACAAAAAAATTATTCAGATTTGCACTCGACTTGTGAGATACAATCATATAGTTATACTGAACAATAGTGCAAGTGAAAAATTGCTAAAAGATCGAATTCCTCAAGCTTATCAAAGGGAAAAGTTGTAGATAATACCGGTCTACCATTAATCACCTTTATCAAATTAAAGAGATAACAATCACTTTTATCAAATTAAAGAGAGTTATCTCGTCTCTCTTTTACTTTAGCTTGTGGGATTGAGGATGATGGCCCTAGATAGAGTTGTGAATCATACATTTTGAAAACAAAAAGTTAACTGAGTGAACAAAATTTCTAGCAATGAAATTGTTGAAAGTATAAATGGCGTACAATCAGTATATGCTTGATAGGCCGATACAACAACATGAAGACTTTCTCAAAGGTTTTTGTTAAAGGATAATACATCATTAAACTACATGAACCCATCACAGATGGTCTTACTTGGTAAAATACAACTGATTCAAATCTATAATGAATCTGAGTCTTGTCAATTGTACAGAATGAGCTTTATAATGCTTACTGGACATGTGAATAACCACTAAAACGTTGGGCGTTTTATCTCCCTGATTCTTTGTCGAATAATCCTGTAGCAGCTTTGCTCAACAGGTTTTGAATCCGTATAGAAAAAGTTAGGTACTACTTAGAAGAAAGGCCTACTACTTACTCACATGTAAGTTCATCTAAGTAAGAAATCCTCGACTAAATTGGCTTATCGATTATTTCAAGTTTATATTCTCCTAAATTGTGTAGCCTCAATTGACACATAATTAGGAGCTTCAAAAACTATAAAAATGGATAGAATACCATTACCTAATTAACCTTTATTTCCATGATAGCTCCTCCCTGCAATCATGAATGAAAAACAGTTAGAATATTGAGTTCCTTTTACAATATACAACCTACCATACTATCACATTAATGTCTATAAAATTTCAGTACTACATGAATGAAATTGAAATGGATAGTTATGTAAACCAAAATGTTAAACTCATAATCTTGCATCCGATCATCATTCTTCAAGTACAGTTGGAGAAAAACTTGCCAAAATTCTAAAAGCTCCCTCTTTTCTTTTGGAACAGCCTACCGTGGTTAATTAATGAAACTTAGAATGAATGGATTGAACAGAAAATGCAGAAGTAATTCGGTGAGTTTGAATGAATTACACATATGCGGATCAGCAGATCACATGAGTCTAGTGTCGATGCCGGATGGAGTTCCCGACAAAAAACATATAGACTTTGGTTAGTGACAATTCTTCTCTGAGTGTATCTTGTGCTCTGGAATACAATAAAGGAATTACAGTTATTAGGAAAAAAAACCCAATGTAAGATTCTTTAAATCCCTACCTTTATCACATGATCGATGAGAGCTCCTCAACGGTCACCCATGCTATTACTGAATACAACTCTCCCACATTATCACTCACACCTTCACCTCCCTTGCACAGAACTTAACCCATCATAAAAGAGAATAAATTTGCCGATTCTGCAAGTGAACAACAATCTCTAGGTTCACTGGTACTCAGACCCAGAAAAGTAACTACAAAATAGATACAGTCATGACTTATGAGTCTGTTTCGATTAGTTTTAAAACCCTAGAAGAGTACCGCAAACAACATATTAAAGAGAAACATGCAGCAAACATCACTAAATCAAATAAAATCATATCTAGCTATACCAAATTACCTATTCAGATCAGAATGATGCATATTATTATACACGAACTAAGAAAATACAACATTGCTTCTTCCTTCTCAAATGAAACTTTGAAAACTAAAACTTGAGTGCAAAATTATGAACTTCCTATACTACTCAAAACCAAAACACGAACACTATATACATATATAGGAACTCTTAATAGAGGAAACACCCCATCTTAACTAAAATAAATCAAAGTAGATTAAATTTCAGTCAGATTTGGGGCTTAAGGTTTTAACTATAATCTCTTGTAGAGCATCAAGGTGAGAAGAGAGCAAACAAACCAAACATCTTCCTTCTGCTTCGCTTCTCCACTGAACCAAAGGCATTCTACTCCCAGATTTAGTCAAGAAGTTTCCCTTCAAGAAAGAGAAGAGCAATTCATGAAAAAGATAGTAGTTCCTTCTGAAAGAGGAAGAAATATCGATTGGTGAGAAAATGGAACTGTACTTGTACTTTTGGAGTCGCAAGAACTCTGAATCGGTTCATCAGGTTTTTAGATTTCTTTCCTTTTTATCCTCGGGTTATTTAAATTTGAGTTGATATACTTTTATTAGATGAGATCTATATTAAAGGATTATCAATGTTCTATCTTCTTAACTACCGTAAGGCCTATTTGCTTAATTTATAGAGATATATCCACACAGCAAAATCTTCCAAAAATGCATAGCTTCAATCTCCTTGCACAGTAAAAAGGCATGCATTTTGTTGCGTGGATATGGCAGTAAGCATTCTTCTAGTTGCAGCTCGCGTCGGAAGCTGCTCATCAAGATATAAAAAAGCATCATTATCTTTCACTACCATATCATCATAAACTAACTGATTCTACTAACTCAAACTTCAATAATCAGAATCAAATTATAATAGTTACCAAAAAAATCTGAACAATGGAATTGAGCAGAAAGAAACAAGCCATAGGAAAATTTTAAGAAAGCTATAAAATTTTAAGAAGCCACGGGAAAATTTTAAGAAAGAGAGAACCTTTCGAGAGCCTCTCTTTTACAGTCATGTTCTGTGCTTTCCTAGACCTCTTTTGATCGGCAGGGTCTAACGATTGAACAGGTTTTTTACTGTTTAGAGGTGTCTTTATCCACTTCCAGCTGCCATATTTCTCCTAATAAAATAGTACATGAAATCTAAATGATGAATGAGAATAAGAAACCAAGAATCTGAGCACCAAAAATAACATATTCCAGGGAAAGGGAATGAAAATTCTAATGATCTCTGTTGTTGACAAAAGAATATCCACGATGAATGATAGTAGATAATAGCTTACCTCAAAATCCCATGATGGACTTGCTTTCCTCTCTTACATTTGCAGCTTTCGCAAGCTCAAGTATGGCTGGTAAAGGTCTTGCCTGATCCCCATGTTCCATCACTGCAAAACAAATTACAAATACCTAGTCAGTAAGTTTATTAAAGAAAATTAGAAAGCAGGTAGTAATAAGCTAAAACATACCTTGTCCATGGTACAGGTTCATTGTCACATCTGACAAAGAGATGATGGAAGACCTTGAACCCCTAATAAACCAAAAACATTATCAGTAATAGGTTAGGAGTTTTAGACAACTACCCCTCCAAAGGCTGGCATAGCAGATATTTACATGGACTCCCAACTTTGTCCATCATTTTTCAATTCTATAGACTCCATCATACCGCAACCATTTCTCAGGGGCATATGAGGCTTAACATATCAGTTAGCTAAATGGTTGATACCGGATACAAAAATGAGTCATTAAAAATTGACCCACCTATGTGTGCTGATTCTCTTCGCCCAATGGATTTGAGGCCATGCTATATTTGACTACAAATTCTCAAAACGAATAAAGTCTATCACAGACATTAGGTTTTTTCTTTATATCAAGATCTTATGGAAAAATCATGTTTCTTATTATATATTGCAAATATTCTGCAAAAGGATATAATTATCAGTCTTGATTTCCTGCATTATTTGAGAAAGCTGGGGCTGCACTTCTTCATTTATCTACTTAGCTACCACTTCTTCAATCTCCTTTGAGAGTTCTTTTTCACTCATCAATTTGTATATACTTAGGGTTTACAAATATGGAATGCTTACTAATCAACGTTATGGAATAATTCAATCTTTCACTGTAGCATTCATCTTATTTATAGTTCATATCCATCTGAAGGAGAGATTGCTAAGAATAACAGCTTACTTGAGAATGAATGGAGAGATTGCTAAGATAGCAGCTTACTTGAAATTGAAAACAGCAAAACCCCAATTGTGGATAAACCCACAGCCTGATCAGAATCACAATCAGCATTTATTTTGAAAAGCTGGTAAACCTGAGAAATTGATCCAACAGTCCAACAATTCAAAATGAACTCATCAAATGAAACTAAAAATTGAAAAAATTCAACCACACAAATCCAACAAACAGATTAAGAAAATAATAAAGTCATATGAAACCTAATGAGATCCTAAAACAAACCTTAAACTAAATGAAAGCTATAACACACATAAGATTACTCACTACTAAGTTATGAAATCTAGACTCAATCTAATAATGTTCTAGTATGACAATTTTTTGGTAGAGGAATAAACTTTCTAAAGCAGCTCTCGGATTGAGCAAAGTAGCCTCGCAATTTATCAGCCTAATCTAGATAGCCAACATGAACCAAACCAACCTATATATAAAAAAAAAATTAAAACCTAACAAAGTCCTGGTAGGCAAAAACTTCAAATCTCAATCCTCTATAGTACCTAAGCAATATCACAATCATAAAACACCACAATCGAAACACACAAAAACATAACTGAATCACTAAACCTATTACAATCAAATATCAGACACCACTCATTACATTAACAATCAGCTGAATCAAATACTGAAAAGTACTTGGTTCCTTCCTTCACAGAAAGCTTCCACCTTTACGATCCCTAACACAAAATGGAGCTGTAAATCGACCCAAAAACTCAAGACTCTGCAACCAACAAACAAAAGCTTCAATCACACACCTAAGTCAACGAAATAGAAAAACCATTAATCCAACAAATGAAATAGTAATGAAATCAATATCTGACCAATACAGTGAAAAAGATTAAACTTCTAGACTCTGGGAACTTTTCTATTCAAGAAAGATCACCATATTCCCTGCGAAGTATGTCGTTTTTGTCCTGTTTCATTGCTTAAAGGAATGCAGGGGCAATAAATTAAAACAAAAATTGAACAAATCAAAGAAAGCCTAAAGAGAACAAGGGACTAAACATACAACCACAAAATCAAAGTCTCTGCAGATAACTTAAATGTATGCAAAATTAAATGTATATCACGTTCATTAGGGTGGGTTTAGTAACATTACATTCCAACTCCAAGAAGTAATTTTCCATTTGGCCGAAGAAACCTATCTCTTGCAATCATATATATCTCCAGCATTCTTTCGTTAATCAACAATGTGCCTAAAGTAAAAGAAAATTTTATATTAGAACAACAAAGATTTGCAAAGATCCTCATAATTTTGAAAGTAGTACATATCGCTTTCCAATTCACTGATCATAAAAGTCCCTTAACAACAAACAAGACATGGAAATTTATTTAGCAGTAGCAACAGGCTTACCCATAGGTTCTCAGGTAATGCAACCTCCTCAACTTTTCCTTTGATTACCTATATGGGAAAGGAAGTACATAACATAAGAATAAGAAAATTGAAGAATACAAACATTAATAAAAAAAACATAAAATAAAGATCTTACAGTTATCTGTTGCCCCAACGAAGGGTTCTTAACAATCAGCTTGCATGGTTACCCTGCCATTTCAGATGCTTTTACTGCATAAACATGCTTTGCACCAGCCTATATAATGATAGAAGATATTTGAGATCTAGGATATAGATGTACATCAGTACTATTTCAACAATATATTGAAGATAAGAGTGTACCTGTGCAACAAATAATGACAGAATACCAATACCACTACCACTACCAGCACCAACATCAACTACTACACTACTGCATAGTAGGTTTCTGAAGAAACATAAGCAGACACATTGTCAACATATTTACCATGCGGCTTGGGTACAAATAAAACTTGTCCGACATGGACAATCATAAGACCAACCAAATACATTGATCACTTAATAGGAACATATCAACGTTTGCATAACATTCACAATAATGAAATAAACTTTTGAATAAATAAATCAAAATAAGAAACACATTGACCTAGAAAATCATGGATCAGTAACTCACCTGTCCAGGAAAATATGGATATTCAAAAGTTTGGAGAGAGAAACCCTAACAATCTACATTCAAAAGTGTTTGTGAGCCAACACTTTGGAAGTATCAACTTCACGCAAAGCACCATAGCTTATATATGCGCACAGTCTCTCTAGACCGATCATTCATCACAATATTCACAGTTCATGATGTTAGTGAAGAAGGAGGACGATAAATTGAAGAGAGGGACCTGTGTTGAGGTAGTTCATGACAATAAACTAAAAGCGAGCTTGGGCATCGTCTCGTCGACTCCATTGAGATGTGTCGGTGTCAAACTTCGTAGAAAGTGGTGTGTTGCGGTCATCAGAATTTCTTCTATAAAGGATCCATTTGCTACAGAATTGTCATATTCAAAATCTTAGTGCTCTGCTGGTCTCGATTCAAGATGCACACACATTTGACCACCTCAACTATAAACCACTCAAAATTTTGAACAAACAATTCAACTAAATCACACCATTTTTAGCAAACCTTATCAGCTTCTTAACATGATCACACATACTCACAAATCAAAACCCACAAAAAGCATCAAACTTTAAATCACAACAACACAAAACAAATTATCGGATCTAGAGTGGGTCTTAAAAATCAAAACTTTCACCCAAAAATGGCAAGAACCTAAATAAAAATAAAAACTTTACACTAATATATACATGTGGATGCGATAGTCTATGAGTTTGTAAGGGCTGACCGATAAGAATGAGGCATTTGTCCGGCTTGTTAGAACACTTCCCGATTCAGCATCCGCCTCCATCTGTCGTCGCCATTTTGCAACATCAATCTTACAAATGCATAAGAGAAAAAAATTCACCATAAGCATAAAATAAACACAATAAAAGATGCATGTCAAACATTTTATCAAACAGGTTGTGTGCACCTCATGAGAAACAAAGCTCACCCAGATTCTAGTGTGAAAGGAAGGTCACCAGAGTATCCTAGTATAGTTCTAAGATTGGTTGCAATAATGTTTATAGCTCAAGTTGAAGTGAGTATGAAGGTGAGCATGAGTAAGAGAAATCCCTGGGGAACCGAATTCGACTCCTTGTTATACCAACCTACTATTTCTCACACAAACTAAAACTCACATCAAACAAAGAAAGCTACTCAAGTTATTCATATCAAAGATAATCAAACAAACCTTTTGGGTTTTAATTCAGTTAGCAAAGCTCATGAGACATTGTCACAAATTTTATCGGCACAAACCCAAAGCATCAGGTGAAGGTTGTGAAAAGTATAATGGCAAGGAAAAGAAAATTCATCACAATATAAACTCTTTACCTATAAAACCCAGCAGATCGACTTAAGAGTCATGTACTGGTAGTACAAATCTGACTGCTTCACTTTTGCGATCTCGTACATGTGTCTCACCATCTGTTCCCAGATTCTACCCCTACCGCCTTCTTTAGGTACCACGTCACCGACGACGACTTCACCGTGAACTAGAAAGTGTTGTCCTTGAAAGTCGTGATCGTCACCGCTATCGGCTGGTTCAGCATCCGCCTTGGAGCACTTCCCGATTCACCATATGCCTCCATTCGTCATCTTTGTTTGCAGTTCCTCAACATCACTCTCCAGCTACTTTAGCTTCAAAAGAGCCTCTTCCAGGTCAATCAATTATGAGCGATGAGAGTCGGAGAGAGAGAGGGAGAGAGAGAGAGACAGAGTCAGGGAGAAAATGCAGAGAGAGAGAGAGAAGAGTTTATCCAAAACCGTGGAGAGGATGAGAACAATGACGCGGAGGGAGAAACGGAAGCCGGAGAAAGAAAAAAAAGCATGAACGGGAAGCCACAAATTGAACAACAATCGACGACGTGGCTGTTCGACAATCAGTCGATTTCGAAAGAGTAGAAATGCAGAGGAGAGATGAACAACGCATCAACGAGAACCACACATCGGTGAGAGACGCAGCACAGTGAGACGGAGCAAATATTCGCAAGGTGAACAGTAAAGATACGTCTCATAATTCATGTATTGTAAATATCAGAATCATGCATAACTACGTATATATGTACATACATATAGCTACACATACGTACATGTACATATACATGTAAATGTAAATGTGACTCATATAACGATTTAACGTACTACATATTGAGCTATATATATGTTGTCCTGTAGTCCAGGCTAAGCAACCGCTCCCCATGAGAATGAGCATGGTACATGCATGTCGTAAGCCTATTATCTGTCCTAGCTAGTTAGTTAAGCTATGTATATATCTATATTTTAAGAGAAACGCGTTTGTTTCTCTTTTATTTTTTTTTTCATTTCTTCTAATTCAGTCCTTTAGAGTTTATAAAAATATAATATTTTAAAGATATATTGATAATTTATAAAATAATATAAAATATTAAAAAGGTGAAAAAACCCCCTATTTTCTCTCATCTTTTATTTGGGCAACAATTTTTTTCACTCTCTCCATACGTACGTAACTGACATTTCTAGTTTCAAAGGGTTACGCACATGCATAACATGTGTAAAATGGCTAGTATATATTACCAAAGGACTTCCAGGTAACTTCAATGGTACAAAATTAAATGAATCAAGAATTGCGAGAGCAAGCCATAGTGTACGAGGAAAACAACACTTCAAATTTTCAAATGAGAGAAAAATAGAGAAAATTTTGAAAATTATCTACTTTTGAGTCATCAAAATATTTTTTGCTCTTATCTTTGTCAAGGTTCAAAAATGCGCTAAGTGGTATTAGGCGGTGGAGTTATCGCTTAGCGCCTAGTCGTCTAGACGAAAATTAATCGAATCTAGGCGGATATTATTTTTAATTAATTATATAATTATTTAGTACATTATATAAATATATATTATGAATAATATAGAAAAATACAGTAGAACATCGATAATTTCACTTGATTAATTAATAGTCTCGCTAAATTAATATTTTTCGCCGGTCCCGACTTGGGGACAATGTGCTAAATTAATAATTCGTTAAATTTATAAGATAATAGAAATTCGAGAATTCATATAGACCACATGTAATATATAAATTAATAATCACTTAATACATATAATCAATTATTCATTTATCAATCCATGATGGATATCGCGAGATGAAGAAAATGGAGAAGATGATGGGCTTAGTAGTTGGGCCTGAGGAGGGAATGGGCTGCTCAGCAATATGAAATCCAAAACAGTAGATGGTGATGAAGCCTAAAAGCACTTAAATGGAAAACTGGTTAAATAAAATATGACGAGAAATATAGAATCGACTAGTTTTGGGATCCTGACAACGATTGCCTTTGTGGTGAGGACTGTAACCTATGAAAACACACTCAATACTATGACTCGACAATTTGTTGGAGACATAAGAACCAAGATGAGGAAAACAGGAACACCCAAAAATACGAAGAGACAAATACGAAGGAGAATGACCATAAAGACGAGAGTGAGGCGTGTCCCACTGAAGGACAGGAGTAGGAAGAAGATTGATAAGATAGACAGAAGTGAGGATGGCATCTACCCAAAAATTTTGTGGGACCTCAGAAGTGATTAGAAGAGTGCGAGCCATGGTGGCAATATGGCGGTGCTTTCTTTCGAGAAGGCCATTTTGTTGAGGGGTGTAGGGACATGAGAAACGTTGTTAGATATCGGAGGAGGCACAAAAGTGAGAGAATGCATTGTTAACATATTCGGTCCCATTGTCACTTTGTAATTTTTTTACCGAAGCTCCAAAAATATTAGATATCATAGCAACAAGTGTTTGGAAGTGGGTAAGTACTTCAATTTTGTGGCGCATTGGATAGACCCAAGTGTAACGAGAGAATTCATCAATAAACAAAACATAATATTTAAACCCACTTGTAGAAAGAATGGGATATTTCCAAACATCACCATGAATAATATGAAAATGAGAAAAAGTAGAAGTTTCATGAATAGGAAAAGGAAGTTTGTGCGATTTACTAAGCGCGCAATTATTACAAAATGAAGTAAAAGAAAGCTTGGAACCAATAGATGACCCAAGACTCGCTAAGACTGGTGAGGAATGATGACATAATCGATCATGCTAGAGAGAGGAGTGATTAGAGGAGAGAGTATGAGGAACATGAGACATAGAGGATAAACGAAGCGGATAGAGACCATCCTTACATGGGCCTTGAAACAAAAAACGACAGGTACGTTAGCAATATATTCGATAATAATTGGGTGCAAAAGACAAAGAAGATAAGGCTATCTTTAGTGAATTGAGCAAGACTAGGGGAGTGTACTGGTATGAGTAATTGGCATTGTGTCACCACTACCCATATAAACGTTGTAAGGGATGCCATAAGGTTGAGAATTGGATAATGGCATGGAGGTCATGTGATGTGTGACTCTAATATCGGGATACCAAGTTGGATCAGCAGCAAAGTGAGCTCCAGCAAAGGGCGGGGCATTGGTAGGCTCAGAAAAATGATGTGGGCATTGGTGTGGTCCATATTGATTTGTGTTGCAGTTAGGACACCAAAGAGGAGCTGGGCCAAGAACGTCTTGGGTCTAATTGGGACGGGCAACCCATTGTGGAGTAGAATAACCTTGCTGAGGAAATGGAGGAGTACATTGGGGCTGCTAAGAGTAGCCAAAATCTTGTTGATATTGATGCCAATTACGACGCGATAGATTTTCGTGATTGACACTGCCTTGATTTCCTCGACCACCATTGGAGTTTGGTCGACCACCTTGATTTCTATTCCATCCTCCTTGATAACCAGTTTGGCCACCATGATTGCCGTTGTAGCCTTGATTGCGACGGGTGGAACCAGAATGAGAAGCAGAGCCTTGATTGAAGAAAGTAGTTGCTGGGTTGGAATCAGAGGGAGGAATAGGTTGGTGCTGACTCTCAAAGGAGAGAATTCATGATCGCAGCTCAGTGAAATCAGGGAGTTAAGGATTTTGGGTGAGATCAGTACGCAACATGATGTAGTCTGGGCCGAAACTATGGAGAACAGCGATCACCAAGTCAGCATCGGAAACAGGTTGGTTTATGGCAGCAAGAGCGTCTGTAATGGATTTGGCTTGTTCAAGATAATCATCAAGAGATTGAGTACCTTTGTGGAGATCAAACAATTGCATCTTCAGGTGATTGGCACTGGCGATATTGGATTGAGCAAAGTGGCGAGCAAGATAGTCTCAGATTTCTTTAGATGTGTTTTTGCCAATCGTGAGTTTCAAAGACTTTTTCAGTGAGAGTGGTGGTGAAAATACTGACAACAATTTGGTCCGCTTTGAGCCATTTCGTACACTTAGGGTTTGTAGTGACAGCTACGCTCGTTGTTTCAGCAGAGGGAGTGGTGACAGTGCGGGAAGGAGCTTTAAAGGAGCCATCTATGTATCCCCAGAGATCATGACCATGAAGATATGGTTCAATCTGACGGAGCCATGCAAGGTAATTTGTTTGATTGAGTTTGAGGAATTAAGATGTGTTTTAGGACGGACTAGTTAGAGTAGAAGCCATGAGACTGGTTTGAGAGAAGATAGGAAGCTATGAGGTAGACCCACAGGAAGAGACAGGCTAGACACACAGGAAGAGATAGACTAGACACACATGAAAGCGAAGGACCTAAACCACTAACCATGTAGAAATGGATAATCTGTAATTCACATTTTACCTATAACATGTACAAGACGTTCTGATATATACATCAGACCTTACAACTTTGTAAGAAAAGTAATCAAAACAATTAAAGGCCTTTACAACAGAATTAAATCAAGACATAGGCTTTGATGACAGATTTCTGTTAGCTGTAGTCATGGGGTTAATTGTGCTAACACAAACTGCCCAGTCCAATCTCTGACAACAATACAAATCTCGCCTCTATGTCTAGTACCATCAAAATCACCGTCCATGCAAACACAGTATTGACCCAGTAAAGGTCTACTCTAAGTCTATAATACCCTTGATAGACGGTTTAGAGTCTTGTTAAGAGTCACAAAGTGATCTTGCCAAGCTCTTTCCATCACCCGCAGGGCATAACCATCAAAGGTCTTCCTGTTCCACACTACATCATTTCGGCCCTTCCATATAAACCAAATAAACATCACTAACCTAGCTAGCCATGTCCTCCCCCAATATAGTCTTGGAACATATCTCTAGTCACTCAGGGCAAGTAGTAGCCTGCAGTCTAAAACCCTGCACAACTAGACTGATAACTAGCTGAATCGCTGAACAGTCTCGAAAAATGTGTAACTTTGTCTCAGGGCTCTATAGACACAATGAAAAATCACTACCAACATTCACCCTCTGATTCAGTAAACGAAGAGTTTTAGGAAGATATCCCTTGCATGCCCTCTATGCACACATTTTTTATGCTGGTGCTGCCCTAAGTTCCTATAGCTGCCTCCAGAAGCATATCTGGTTATGAGGCCCCACCATATGAGGAAGAACTAGCTCATCTCTTGCCACTCTATAGGCACTACTAACTGTATAATCACCTCTTCGGGTGTAATGCCATACTAACCTGTCAGGACGGGCTAAGCGGCTCAAGGGAATACTGTGTACCAGCTCCAACTCCTCTGGGCTCAGGAACTGTTGTAGCCACTGCCAATTCCAAATCCGCTCTAGTGTGATGAAATATGAGAGCCACCGGAATGTGGTAGGGGTCATCAACTGCTGTCGAGATCGAAATGTGACTAGGTGACTAGTTATCTTGTAGAAAATCAACCTGATCCCTTCTACCAATGCTCCACTGACTCCCATGCTCCAGTACAGCCCAAGCCTCAATAAAACTCTGCCACATATAGGACATCCTGGGACCCAACTAAGCCATCATAAAGGTACCCTGGTCATAATATATAGCCCGGTACAACTGTCCCACAATAGACTTCGGCTGTTGTATCAAGCTTCATGCTTGTTTTGCTAATAACACAAGGTTAAAAGCATAAAGATTGTGAAAACCTAAACCCCCCCCCCTTCTTCTTTCGACCGAGTCAGCTGATTCCATGCAGCCAAGTGTATCTTGCTTTTATCTATTCTATCTCTCTAGAAGAAATTCACACTCTACCGTTGGAGTTCTTCATAAAACTCCTTGGGCAATAAGAAGACATTCATAGCATAGGTAGAGAAGGATTGAGCAACTACCTTCACTACTAGTTCTCTGAATGCAACACTCGGAAGATAACCTTTCCACTCTTTCAACCTATCCCGCAGCTTGTCTTTTATGAAAGAAAAAGCAGCATTTTTCCTCCTACCAATCTGAGTTGGTAAACCCATATACTTCTCATGTTAAGGTACCAACTTCATCTGCAGCAAAGAAGCATACTCCATCTGTTTCTCATCCATAAGGTTTTGGCTGAAGCAAACATTACTTTTAGAGTAATTGATGGACTACCCAGAAATCTCCTCATACATCTGTAGAATAACCTTTATATTGTAGCAAGCCTATACTGTAGCCTGAAAAAAAGAAGACTATCATCTACAAACAATAGGTGGGATAAAACAGAAGCCTGTGGACAAATCGGTATGCCATGTAAAGCCCCAATTTCCTTAGAGTTCCTCAGTAAGGCCGAGATGGCTTCTGTGCAGAATAAGAATAGATATAGGGAAAGAAAATAACCTCTAGGTGAGCCATTCACTAGAAAAGCATACTGAACTAAGGTCACACATGTCATCACATTATCTATCCAAGGATTAGAGAACCCCATCTTTGCCATGACTACCTTCAAATAGTCCTACTCGACCCGATCATATGCCTTACCAACATCCAAATTCAACGCCATAACTCCCTCTGTGCCACTCTTTTTTGTCCATAATGTGCCACTTCATTTGCCACCAATTTATTGTCTGTAATGAGATGGTCCAGGATGAAAGCACTCTGGCAAGGATTAATAATATGGCTCAGCATAGTTTTCAACCTGTTTGCAACCACTTTAGCAGTAACCTTGTAAACCACATTACACAATGTAATCGGCCTGTAATCCGTAACCTGTTTTGGATTCTGGATTTTTGGTATCAACCTCACATTTGTAAAATTAACTGGCAATAAGACCTGTCCAGAGCTCAGCAAATCTACCACTGCAGTCAGCACATCCACTCCAACAATCTCCCAATAACACTGAAAAAATAAAGGAGGCATATCATTAAGACCCGAAGCCTTTGTAGGATGCATCTAGAACGGAGCCATTCTCACCTCTTCACCTGTAAAAGGTGCCAACAACATTTCCCCCATAGCCGGAGTTATAATCGGGTTAATCTTAGTCACTACCGATTGGATTTGATCCTTTGTTGTACCTGCCGAGCTAAAGAGATCACGATAATAATCAATAATCACATATTCAATACCTCTTGGTGATTCTAGCTACACTCCCTGACAATCGAACAGTCCTGCAATAATATTGTTCCAGCGTCTATTAGTGGACCTCTGATTATTATACTTCATGTTTCTGTTACCAAACCTCATCCATAGACTCTTAGACCACGGGCTCCAATAAGTCGCTTCCTTTGTAAGGATCTCTTGCAACCACGTTGTCAACCGTTGCATTTTCGGAATATTTGTCAGATCAAAAGCTCTACTCTGATACACCTCCAATTTTCGCTAGACTTCCACCATTTCGGTTTTCCTACTTCCATACTTTACTTTTTCCAAATGCAAACCAAACCGAGTATGTCGAATGTGCTTCACCGTATGATATGGAAATGTCTCGGACTCCAAAGTTGGTGCCATTCGCCACGCTTCTGCCGCAACCTCCTTCCTCTTCTCATTCTCCACCCACATAGCTTCAAACTTTAAGAAGTTCCAGCGACTAGGAAAGTGAGTCATTCAAGTCTTCCTCATGGTAATCAATAGAGGAATATGATCTGAACCACATGGAGGAAAATGCACTACCTACACTGCCAAAAATCTTTGTCTCCAATTGACTATGTTTATCGCTCGATTGAGCCTACACTGGGTACGTGAGGTATGCCATGTAAAGGGAATCCAAGTATAGCCAATGTTGACCAACTGACATTGATTCAAGCATACTGCCATATCATCCATCTGCCAATTTGCTTGATTATCGCCTCCAGATTTATCAGTTGTCCGAAGAATCTCATTAATATCATTGAAAACCACCCAAGTCGATGGTTCTGGTTGAGCAGCTAGGTATCAAAGTAGTTCTCAAGTCCATTTTCTATGTCGAGGTGTAGGTTCACCATAGAGGCTTATAATCTGAAACCAATCTCCAATCTCGGCCGAAACCTTAACCTCAACATCAATGAAATTATTTCTCTAATTGGGGTTGTGATCCCGAAGGTGTAAGTCGATCTCCTTTGACCAAAACATCATCAAACTTCCTCCACCTTGCACTGAACATGGTTGCATCACTCTGTCATCAAAACCTAGGCTTCGTTTCCAACGATCAAACCTAGCCTCATTCGCCATCTTTATCTCAATGAGAAAGACTATCGCTGGCTTCTTCGTGATAATCGGAATAAATTTTGGCAATAAGTTACCGGAATAAATTTGGCTAGTTAATTGTAACAAAACCAAAGACTTTTGGAGTGGCCGATATTTATGTTCCTCCTGATTCCTCCATGTATAAATAGAGGTCTTCTCCTCCTCATTCAACACACAATCAAAAAGCATCTCTCCTCTTCTGATCTCTTCTCTCTCTCAAACAAATCAGGTGATAGAGTAATGTACTCCTCAGTTCGACGAGAAGTTCTTGTGCCGCGGTACAAAAAACTTTCAAGTTGCTTTATCCTGGGAGAACAGTGTCATATAAGCCTATGGGCGGCGTGAAAGTTTTTAAGGAGAGCATGTGATACACGTGACTCAACTTTATTCATTGTTCATCGTTCATCGACATCGACATCAACAACTTGGGTAACAAATTCATTTTCAGATTTTGTTATTCCCATTTTATTTATATTTACTAATTCGGTAAATTAGTAATTTTAGATTTTATTTAATATCACATTATTTTCCTATAGACATACCCAATGACGACTCTTAGCCCATCTTGTAAGGGCAAGGAGAAGATTATTTAGGCACATGTAAGTGCCGGATTATTTGCATCTTTATTGGATGGTGATTCAGATGGAGATGACATACCTACCACAATTATGTGTTTAAAGGTATGCTCATCTCTATTTTTTTCATATGGGGGTCGTCTATCATTTGAAGATGTAAGTAAACTTGACAACAGTTGAGCTTAGCGTACTAAAGAATATTATTTACTTTGATTAGTTTCGTCTACTTTTAGTGGAATAAGGTTGTTTTTCAAGTCATGTTTATACTATTCAGACCGAGAATGTCGTTTAACAATATCTTCTTTTCTTAAAATAAAAAAAAATTAAAAAAAAATCTTTTTCCTCCGAACACATGAAGTTCTCGAAAAATTTATCAAAACGTACGTACGTGGTGGCAATTCATATGCCAATACTCCGTTGGGTTTGGCGCGCATAAGCTACTGGTAATACAATAAACGTGTAGAAGAATAATTAACGTACTAAGTCTTCTGAAGTTTACTTAATTGCATATATAATTGCATTTACAAGTTTGATTTCTAAGTTGTATAGAGACACCCTACTTCGAGCTAAAGCTAGGTTAAAGAGAACACTTCACGTAGCCAGGCATATAATGTGTGGTGTGCTTTGCTTCATACGTTGTGTAACAATGTTCCATTAATTCCAGTCCCTTTGCTTCCCCTAACAGCATGCCTGAATTTCTTCAGGTCGGCTGTTTGAGCACATTGGATTCATATCTATGGAGAACCAAAATGGTCAAAGGGGATCTACATATTTAAACATCAAAAATACCCTTTAAGTAACTATCTAAAACAAAAGAGATTAAGATTAATGTATCTAGTGCAATAGGCCAGGTGATTCCAATTTAGCGATTGTCCAATCTGTACATTAGTGTACGAACTTAATATGTCTATTTTGTGTGTACGTTGACCAACGTCTCTTCGACAATATCCGATGAAATTAGAATGAAAATACACTTAAAAGTTAGTATGGCATGTCGAACCTTGCACAAGAATAATTGATACGCGACTAAAATGGGATCGAATTTGTACGTTCAAACTTTTTATCGTAGTAAAAATTGGTAATCAACGTACTTACTATCGGATGCGTAAATATATATCTCGAGTTATTACTAACCAACTCTTAAACCTAGCCTTTAGCTCCAAAGGAGTAATTGGCCCGGTCGATCACTTTCAAAGGAAGTTGCCCTATATATGCATGATATTAAGTGTTTTTTTAAATGTATGTTAAGTGTTTGAGTGCCCCCAATCAACGAATTTCTTTAACTTATACTATGTTGCCTTAGGGCCTAGAATTCGACCACACTCTTTGCAGCACATCCCAAAGAAACAATTAGCTTTTACCACTCTTCGTGCGTCAACCCATGCCACCCTACTATAAACACCAAGTCTTCCCTCCCCCCATTCACCAAATCAAACACCTCCTGAACTCCAACACCAATCAACTATCTCTCTCTTCCCCGGCCCTCCTCCTCTCCCCTCTATCCTCAGCTGGACAACATACAACCTTAGAGTTGATCACAACAAACAATTAAGGGACAAAGCCATGGAGCTCATCAAGATTATGCTGATCATAGCAACAATCATGGCTTTGTTCATCACTCTCATGACCGTGAACAGGGTCCGTCATGAAGAACAAGAAACCTCCACTTTCGTTTCGGAAGAGGAGCATCCTCTCTACCAGGAAAACAGTCTGCTGTTGCCTTCAAAAAGGGTGAGTCGTTTCCTGGCTGAGACTAAAAACCCTAGAGCAGCCGACCGTTGCAACAAGGACAACGAGATCTGCGAGTACTTGCCTCTCAACAACCACAACACAACATGCTGCAGCAACAAGTGTATGGACTTAACCGAGGACAAGCAAAACTGCGGCGCCTGCAAGAAGAAATGCAAGTACACTGAGTCGTGCTGCAGAGGAGGCTGCGTCGACACAAACTACGACAAGAGGCACTGTGGAGGCTGCAACAAGCCGTGCAAACCAGGCCAGTATTGTTTCTACGGTCTGTGTAACTATGCTTGATTGATTACATTTACAAGGCGGTCCGTTAACGGATTGTGAGTAGTACTCCTGAGGTTCGTACGTACATTTATTCATAATGCAATAAAAAAAAACTACAATAAAAATTAAAAAAAAACAATTTGTGGTTTCTCTCATTCTAGTCTTCAATTACTTACACTACATTATATAGTCCTCGAGTGCTTTTCTAAATGTAATCATATTGTTTCTATTTCAGAATTTTATGGTAATTGGTATCTTATTGTATTAATCAACTACTCATTATCAATACTTAACACATTCTTTTTGCCGGAGATATATATACATTGTATCAAATTAAACAATTTTCCAATGAAGTTTGTCATGCAAAGATGAAAGTTGATTACGTACATTTTCATTTTTTCAAACCTTTTGAAATCCTTCAATTACGTTGAGGTTAATTAACTAGATATTTATATATCTATTTCATGAAAAGAAATTTGCATTAGCTATCCAAACCGAACCAATATAGGGTATGGGAATTGGTGCAAGTCAAAACTTTACCCATATGCATAAGCACGTTCCTAGCTAGCTAGTTCGCCTTACTATTTGATACGCCACAAGAGTCCATAACTTGATAAGCAAACTAAACAAATAAGCAAACTAAAGCCAGCTGCTTCAGCCTTGATATGACCGATCGATCATTGAATCCTTCAATTTTGAAATCCACAACGTACAATTAAATTAACAAAACAGTACTAGTAATTATATATGTTCAAGATGATTGAAGCAAATAGCCATATATAGTCATTTTTCCAGAAAAGTCGGTTATAAGCACATGCATGGCTATATATCTTCTCCTTAAAACCGCCTATTCTCTTACATATGTAGCTAGCTTCAATTGATTGCGTTGAACATCTTGCCAACTAGTTTAACGTAGAGAAGCAATTACTCCAAATTTGGAGCACTAACCAAGAAGGCTTCGTGACCTAGCTAGCTAGTAGAGCTCTCGTTTTGGTGGTTGAATTGGCTCTCTAGAACCTCGACCCAACTCCGATGGCCGGGTTATATACCTACGACCGATTTCCCGAGGACGTCGCAAGTTCAGGCCTAGTCCATCTCGATCGAGCTAACTAGCTAGGTCCCCCTTCCTCCAATTTCTCTTCGATCAACAAAAGTAGAGCGTTTAATTAATATGTCCATGGATGTGGATCTGATTGGATATTCTATTTCGGACTCAAAATAAACATTCTTTATTTTTAGTTGTAATTAAGGCTCATGGGTCGACTATTGTAGCTTGCTCAAATATGAATTTCCCCGAAAAAAGGGAATCCTGTTTGATCATGATAAGCCTTGATTGATTCGGAGAATATTATCGAAGGGGTTCAGTGTTATTCAATGATACAGATTGTTAGAATCTTGGTAGAAGTATAATACATGGTTGCATGATTCATATAAATAGAGAAAATCTATATGCAATCAAAACCCTTTTGCTCATACATACAGTTTGCTCTCGACAAACACAACACTCTCTTTGCGAGAAAAATCGACATCTAGCATATCCAGAATCCTCACCAGATAAGGTGTGAGACATTCAAAGATTAAAAGGAGTTACTCCCTGTGTTCTTAACACTCACTAAGAAGATTGCTTTGCTTTGTGCGCGAAAGATAGGTTGTACAACGTATCGATTTTTGTGGTTCTTGACGAGATCACGAAGCAAGCCATAGACCACTAGGCAGAAAGATCTCATTGGAGCGAGATTGGTGCTCTTCTCGTTTTAGTAGTTTCTTCAAGAAGTCCAACGGCAACGCAACCGACTTTCAACGTTCTGCCATACGGCAATGAAACGCCTATTACATATACAAAAAAGACAATTTGTGACTTCTCCGATACCTGGGAATTCAACGGCCAAACATAATAGCGAAAATCTTTACTCTAATTGGATACTATAAATTGGTAAATTTATATATAAGAACATACATGATCGAGCCTCCTAACGTACTAGACAGGACCTTATACGTCCTAAGCATTATTGTAAGATCGATCAGTTGCTGCATTATTGCTAGCTTGCGTGCAGTAACTTAATTTGTCGTGACGATACATTTTAAGTTCCGGGAATGATGTTTTTTGTTTTGGGTAGGGATTCCTGGGATATGTTAACAATGCACAAGTATATTTTGCTTTTATTGATTACTTCTCCATCCCTAGCTTATTTTTGATCTGATTGATCAAAGGTAGATGGCATGGGGAACTAAACCAGGACTATATATATAATTTTATTTTTACGGGCAATCCAAAAAATTAGATACACTATTAGGCTCTAATAAAACTCGATCTGAATACAAATAGAGCTAAGAGCAAGAGATTATTACTATTCATTATATTCACTAAGTTCCAACAAATATCAAGATTACTTGCGTCTTACAAAGATGAAGGAAAGACATGAAACTGAAATCGGCATACTCAGGCCTGAGCCTGGGTTAAGGCGGACTAGGTCCATGCCTAGGACTCCCAAGCCCAAAGAGCCCCAAATTTTCATATTTTCAGAGAAATAAAAGACAATAAACAAACAACCGTGCGTGTAGAGAACTCAAAGCCCAAAGAGACTAAGAGCAACTCCAACAATATCACATAAAGTTTGCTTATTTTGTTCAAAAATGAAGCCGAAACCTATTTTAGCTAATCACTTGTATAAATTTACTCCAACAATATCACTTAAAATGTAGTTAGATTTAAACACATATTTAGTTTTGATTGGTTGACAATAAAATATTTATTTATTAATATAATTATTAATTACATTTACAATCTAGAAGGAAAGTATTAATTACAATATTGAATGTTTCGTTACCTATAATTTATGTTTTCGGTATAGGAATAGGGGATGAAAACATGAAATATAGGGAATCCCTAAATTGGCTGATAAGATAGGGGAGCTGCTGGAGTGAATTTTAAGAGAAAATCTTTATATTTTAGCTAAAAATGATTTATAGGGAATCTGCTAGAGTTGCTCTAATTCATTAAATGTTGGCATGAGTACACACAACCCACTAACGGCACTGAGTACTGACCCAATTATCGGCCAATTAGAAGCAAATGCAAAAAGAACTCACTTTTCTGCAAACTAAAATTGGCCCAATTATCGGCCAATAAAAAAACTCACTTTTCTGCAAATTAAAATTGGCAAAGGAATATATTCCATTTTGTTTAGTTTTATTCTTTCTTATTTCGATGAATGTAATTGTTTTCACTTTTTTTAACAGTCATCTGCTTTGTATTTTTGTAAAAACACATATGATGATAATTTTTCTTTGGGTTATTAATTATTAACTATTTTTAGTTAGATTTGAGCGTATTTTTATTTATGTATCATATAAATTTTGGGTAGTATTTAATAACTGAATTTGCATCTAAAATTGTTCCACGAGTTGTATTGAAGTGGTTTTGGATTTAATAACAATTTTTTTTTCTAGCATTTTGATAGAATTATATTTGATATCTGCTTATTTTGTGGTATAATTTATTCAAAATTTTATTTTTTGGCTACTTTGTTAAATGTATATGTTTCGAGACATTAGAGCCTCAA
Source organism: Geum urbanum (assembly GCA_946800695.1). NCBI lineage: Eukaryota > Viridiplantae > Streptophyta > Magnoliopsida > Rosales > Rosaceae > Geum > Geum urbanum. Next base: position 48,863,206 of record OX327001.1, on the reverse strand, counting down.
AAATAATTTTGTCTTGGGCCCCCGACATTACCAGCACAAACATTATAGCCGACGACATGAAGTCGTCGGCCTGTCCCCATAATTCATCGGCGCGCTATCGCTATAACCGACGAGGAGTCGTCGGATATAGTATCGTCGGTAATAAACTGTCGATAATATTATAGCAGACGACAATATAGGGTTGTCGTCGGTTATAGTATGGAGCTATAGCCAATGAGATCAGATCGTCGGCTATAGTTCCATACTATAACCGACGACAAAGTCGTCGGCCATACCTCCTCCCCTGGTCAAGCTGGTTTACTATGGAGGGAAATATAGCCGACGATACATATGTACGTCGTCGGCTATAGTGTGTGATATTTTAATTTTTTTTTGCAGATTTTGGGTTTCATCCCAGAACCTGCATTTCCAAAAAGCACCAATATTGTTCACATTTAAAATCTAAAAATATTGAAACTATACACGTAAATAAAATAAAAAAACTGAAATCGTTCAATCTATATACATATGTGTATTACGGGTACTACGGCTTTCCTAAGTAAATGTGGTCAAACGGATCGTTATTGTCTCCTTGGTCTTGGTCCGGCGGCTGTGGCTGTGGTTGTGGCTGTGATGCACTGAAAATGGGCGGTGGAGCTATCTGGATTCCAGACATGTGCAACTGTGCATAACAGTGCTGCATCCATGTCCCCATCATCTGCTGCTGCTCGGCCAACCGATTCTGCTCGGCGGCTCTCGCCCGCTCCAACTCCTCCATCCGTAGCCGTTGAGATTCCATCTCCATCGCTTGCCTCTGAAGCTACTCCTGTAGCTCATTAGTCCTCGAAGATCCCGATCTGCGAAAGAATTTAGGAGTCTTCTTCAGCAGTACTTGACCCCACTTTCCGAGCCCCCTGCAGTAGAAAGTGTTCTTCCCTGGAGGGATCGCGGCTGCCATGATCCTGGCGGCTATGATCAGATTAGATTGATCAATCTGATCAGTTGGGAGTTCCGCATCGGAGGTGTTAGGATAGCGTTCTCTCGCCACTTGAGTCAACACCTCCGGAATCACCTCCTGAACTCTCGCCTAATTGACAAAGAAAAAATAAAATGCTAATTAATGTAAAGAATAAAAAAAATTAGAAATATGTTTATTTTGTTATAAGGACACTTACAACATCTTCGGGGGACTGCGGATACGCGTGCTGCATCGTATAGACAAGCGGAGGGACTTCTGGGTGGTTGGCTGCCTCCTCGATCCAACCCGAGTATGATCTAGAACCGGCATGGTGATTTTTTGTGTTTTTGGCCCGGTACCTTGTGCTGACTTCAGAAATAGCCTGTTCGATTAATCCAACATCAAAAAATATTAGCCAAATAATTTGGGGAAAGTACGATAAAACAAAAATTTAATCGATCGAAGGTTGCATACCTTCAATCTCGGGTTGCTGAAGTGAACCACAAGCCATCGCCACTCGTACTCCCTATAACAAAACTCGCTAGGGGTACCCGAACGATCGTCGCCGTACTTTTTCCTATGTTTTTTCAGCTCGGTCTTCCAGTCCTTGTACCTATATTAATAAAACACAAATGTTAGTAACTTACAACATTTTATGAACATAATCAAAACAAATGAAAAAATCTAAACAAATGAATCACGTAACCTGCTCCCTTGCACTTCATCTGCCCACGTGGGTCTAATGTCGTTGTCCACGCGGAACCCCCTCTGCAATGCATATATATATAAATATTCAAAATTTATATAGAAAAGATACATAATGAATATACAATTCTACTCACCGATAGCGCATTATTCAGCTCATATTTGACCGATTGCGGCACCAAATTTCAATCTGGCCACAGCATTGGGACTCTATCCCGTATGATGTTGACCGCCATCCCTGCGTACTGTCGAGTGACATTTTCCTCGATCACCTCGCCTCCATCCCCGGTCAGAATCATAACTTGGCCACCACCAGTAAGCCGAATCGTGTCGTCTAGTAACTTGCCGACGACGGGGCCCTGGTCCTCTTCTGTTTTTCACCGGGCACGATCACGCCTATCACATTTATAGACTATTTTTTAAACATCAACACCTAATTAAATTTAAATATTACTAAGTAAAAAGATATCACTAATTAATATTTACCTGATTCGTCGGTGCGTTGTCCTGGAATCCTCGCACTCCAGAGTGGTTACGGGAAGGGTACATACGCGTATGCCTGGTCCGGGGTAATGAACCCTAGCTGTCCTAGAACAGGAATTCCCGTGGGATTGACAAGGGGCATCGTCGGGAATTTCAAGGGTACGAATAGGGTAGACGGCGGGCACAATCATATCCCGGCCGAGGACTGAGTCGATCCACCAGCCTCCTCAGAAGAATAAGGAGTTTGGTCGGTGGATGGGGAACGCTCCGACCGATGAATGTCCGGCATTCGGACCGAAGATTGAGTCGTACTATCCGTTGAAGGCGTGCGATTGTCCTCATAAAGCCTCTTCACGCTGGAGGGTCGGCGAGGCTCGACCTGCTGCTGCTGAGGTTGTCCCTGACCTAGAAGTGCACGGTGCCGAGAGGTGGGAGGACCGTTGTAAGTGTTATTGATACTGGCAGATCTGGATGCGGACTGACTTCCGCTGCCCTCATCTCCACGTCCCGATCTCCCTCTCGACCCCTCCATCGACCCCCTCAATCCCCCTCGCGAAGCACCGCAGTTCAACCAATTCATCGTTTCTATAAAATTTACGTAACATACTCAATTTTATATAGTTTTTAAAATTTATCTACCAAAATTAAAATTAATTCACATTAATCTACCAAATATCATATATATTAATTCACATATTTCCATATATATTTAACTCACAATACTTCCATAAATTACAAAAATTCAAATTAATTCATATATATTAATCTACCAAATTCTAAATTAATTCACATAAACCTAGAATAAATAAAATTAATTCACATAAATCTAGAATAATAAAAATTAATTCACATAATTAAATTAATTCACATATTAATTAATTCACATAATTAAATTACTTCTCATTAGTGAAATTAATTCACATAATTAAATTAATTCATATTAATCTCATAAATTACAAAAAATCAAAATTAATTATTAATCTACCAATTTAATTCATATTAATCACCAAATATTATCCAAATTAATTCATATATATATATGCTCATAATAATAATCCAAAAATTACAAAAATTCATAAAAATTTCAGTAAATTACAAAAATTCATAAATATCCGTACAAATTCATACAAATTCCATTATATACCAAAAATTTCATTATATATTCCTTCATATAAAATTCCATTAAATTACAAAAATTAAAAAAAATCCATTATATTCCAAAAATTCCTAATCCAACAATCCCATATATATATATATTCATAATCCAATAATATCCAATATATAATCCAACAATAATTCCAAAATTCAACAAAATTCAACAATAATCCAATATATATTCACAGAACTCATCCAAACATCCACATTATCAACAAACTAAACATAAATTGAATCTAAAAAAAATTCAAAATTGGGGATTTAGGGAGAGGAATCGAACCTGTTTTTGGGTTGTAGATCTTAGGATGGCGGTGGCTCTTGGTTGGCTAGGATGAACGATGGCAGCGGGTTGTAGATGGATGGACCGAAGAGTTTAAAAAAAAATTGGGGCATTTTCGTTTTCGATCTGTCCAAAACGGCTGTTTTGGGGGTTAAAACCCGACAACTATAGCTGACGACATAAGTATAGTCGTCGACTATAGTATAGCCGACGATATTTATTATGAATATTGTCGGCTATACTTTTTTTTTCCCTTTCACTTTGCTTTTATTTTTTCTCATTTAGTAATTAAAGAAGGCTATGAGTTTTTTGAAGTTACTTATAAAAAAGGCTAATTAAACAAAGTTCCTACTTTACATATCACGAATGTCAACATTATTCATTAATTGCACGTTCATACTCAAATTGCACTTTTAAGTCATCGTCCTACACATCATTTTATATTGCACGTTCATACTCAAATTGCACGTTCAAGTCATCGTCCTACACATTATTTTACATCGCATCTTCATACTCAAATTAACATATGTCACTAAGGCTTATAGTCAGAATCATCGCTTGAGTCTAACTCGGTTTTCGAGTTAATTTCAGGTAAGATGTGTACGTCCTCGTCACTTGAGTCTTCATTGTCTTCATCTTGATTAACATCAATAAGTTTCGGTCGAGGAATTTGTACCACACTACCCTGTATCACATTAATAATGCGAATTGTTGAGGATTCAGGAATACCAGTTGCGTTCGGCTCTTGGTATGCACTAACTTCTTCATTATCTGAGGTCACACCAAGTGTCGAGGCACTGTATATGTTTCTTAGAAGAACATGGTTAACCACATTCCATGCGCCTTTATGCACAAAATCATCAAGATAGAACAATTGTTTCACCGCTGTGGCCAAAACAAACGGATCATCTTCATACCAGCTTGTAGCATTATTCACCGAAAATATGTCGTATTGATCGGTCCTTGTGTTCTCAGGGTCAGTATCAAACCATCTACACTTAAACAAGTATACTATCATGCATTCCCCATAAATTAATTCGACAACTGAATGGAGAATACTGTAATAGTCAACTCCATTCTGCCCACCATACACCATTACCCCAGAATTCTGTGTTCTTCGTCTGACGTCTCTATGTTCACAAATAAATAGTACGCCATTTACCTTACACATAGGATAAACTTTAGAAGTTACCGATTTCGGAGCCAAGAGCCTCAATTTGTGTGACCACTGAGGGATACCATCATCTTGTACATGGTTCATCTAAAAATAATCATTTATTAACTTAACTATAAATAGGATACGAGACACTTAAATTCAAATACAAATAAATATATCTATATACGTACCTATTTGTCAAAATAGTTTGCGAACATCTTGTTGTGGTACTCAACATCACCGGCAATAGCAGGGCAGTAAATGTGCACATTTTTTCAATATTGAACTTCTAGACAGTTAATCAATACCGATCAGTGGGCAATGACTAGCTCATATGGTTCCAAATTGTACGAGTTGGGCAACTTTCCAGAAACTTTAACATCATTGGAGATGATCGAAAAGTTGAACTGCGGTTTATTTACCGGCATATGTTGTGGAGGGTCCTCCAACGCTCCCAAATATAACTGGGTGTATGTTACGCACTCGTGTGCAATATATGCTTCAGCGATACACCCTTCAGGTGCGGATTTTTTCATCACATAGTCTTTGTAGTCCCATAATTGTCTATAAAGTGGTAAAGAGCATGTTATGATTATTGTAAAATAAGTGAATAAATAATATTAAAGACATAGCCAGATTCAGAGATGCCTTACGTACATTTTCATGGGATACATCCATGTGTAGTGTACTGGACCGGTAAATAACAATTGTTCCGGAAGATGGAGCATCAGGTGAGGCATGATGTCAAATTTTTTTGGAGGAAATATCCTTTCTAATTTGCACATTATAAAAATGATGTCCTGTTGCATTTCTCACATGTCCGATTTCTTCACTTCTCTCGTGCATAACTTCAGAAAGGATCTTGACAAAGCCATTAATGGCTCCACCACCTCTTTGGGCAGGTACCCCCGAATGAAAACAGGGAAGAAGCGTTGAAGCAGTATATGACAGTCATGACTCTTTACTCCGTACATTTTATTGTCTTTGAAGTTAACACACCGACTTATATTTCCTGCATAGCCGGAAGGATACCTAACATTATCCATCCAGCCAAAAATTTCATTCTTCTGGGCAGGCTTGACGGTATAAGGAGCTTGATGGATTTTTTTCTTCCCATCTCTCAACCACAAATGTTTACGCAGTCCCATTCTTCTCAGGTCAATGCGTGCCTTCGGGCCGTATTTAGTTTTTCCCTCCCAATTCAACACTGTGCCGACCACACTCTCGCACACATTTTTCTCTATGTGCATGACATCTAAGTAGTGTCTGATCAACAACTTGGACCAATACGGAAGTTCCCAAAAAATACTTTTGTGTGTCCAGAATTTATACATATCGGGTTTGTCAGGTATTGACGCCACTATCTCAGGATGATTGCTGAGCAGCCCAAAATCGTATTCATTTAGCACTTCCAATAATTCATCCCCCGTCCATCTCCTCGGCTGCTCACCTATTTCCACAGTCCCATCAAATGCCTTCATATCCTCCCGAAATGGGTGATCATGTGGAAGCCAACAACAATGGCGCATCTGTATAATCTTCCTGCAATGAGATATGCAACTCTCAACAGTCATGTACTCTAGACAAACCCTGTATCCTCTGGTAACGTTGCCCGACAACATCTCACGTGCAGGAAAATCGCTAATTGTGCTAACAAGCATGGCATGCATCTGGAACATCTCATTTTTGAACTTTTCATAAGTGGGATGACCATGCTCACTCAGGTACTTAAGCTCCTCAATCAAGGGTTTCAAATACACATCGAGACACTTTCCTGGTTAACCCGGTCCTGGAATTATCATAGTGAGCATATTGTATTCTTTCTTCATGCACATCCATGGAGGAAGGTTTTACGGTACCAAAATAACTGGCTATATACTGTATTGAAGACTCATGTTGCCAAAAGGGTTGAATCCGTCAGATGAAAGCATCAGCCAAATATTTCGAACCTTTGATGCAAAATAGGAAAACTCCATCACCATGTGCTTCCAAGCCTCTCCGTCAACATGGTGTATAAGGGTATCATCGTCGGACAAATTCTTCTCGGACCACCATCTCATAGCTTCAGCCGTGTGTGCACACATGAACAACCATTCTAGCCTATCTATCAGCGGAAAATATCGAAATATCTTCACAGCTTTCTTGTTTTCGGCAGGAGTCAACTTATACCTGTCTGTACCACATACCGGGCAACCATTAAGGGACTCAAGATCATTCCCATAAGCATCTTTACCCCAGAATAGAACGCAATCATTTCTACAAGCATGGATTTTGATGTAGGAAACACCAAGATGTTTCAGGATCTGTCGCACCTTACAATGAGTGGTAGGAAGGCGATGACCGGGTGGAAACAACGAACTAGACCACTTCAGTCAATCATCAATAGCCTTCACACTCATTTTGTTCTCCACTTTGAGCTTCATTACTCCCATAACACTTTCAAGAATATTCTTATTACACTAGTTATACAACAGGGTCTGTTGGAAGGCAATGAGGTTGTTGTACTTGTCCATACTAGCAGTGTTGACAACTGTAGGTAATTGCTGGACTGGCTCAATATGAGGGAAACCCCCAACGGCGGGAGGGATATCTGGTGCTTGAGCAAATACACTGCTCTCATGAGGAAACATATCGTTGATCAACCTTATTGTTGGATCATTGGATGTACTGACACTCTCAAAAAATTGTCCCTGATCATGCTGACCAACTGATGAGCTCTCACCGTGATAAATCCAACATGTGTACTTATCCCAAAACTCGTTTTTCTTCAAGTGCTCCAATACTTTATCGATGTGAAAACGATATCGCTCGCTACGACACTGACATTTCATACACGGACAATAATGAATTGTCATCCCTCCACAATTAACCTTCACATATTCTACTAAACTCCTAATTCCACGGTGATATCTTACATCCCATCTTGGAAGACACATCCAACTATTTTCCATCCAGAAAATTATAGCTGTATATATACCCATGATCTAATTAATTTAAAATTCATCATTATATATATATATCGATATTTAAAATATAAATTACATAATTTAATTATTCTACTCGATCGATCCCTAATTAATTACAAATGAACATATATATATATATTTTGTCTAATTTATATTCATATATAAAACTTTTTTTTTGTCTAATTATATATTCTACTCGATCTCTAATTATTCGATCATATATTTATTTTCATCTAATTTAACTCAAATAAAATCAACAATAAATCAATTAATATATATATGATTACAGCACGTACAATTCCCATAATTTTAATATATATATATATACCCTAACTATAATCACAAAAATCTAAATAATAACCACGCTCCAATCACAATTAACCAAAACACACAATAATCACAATATATATTAACCATAATAATCACAATTAACCCTATAATAATCACAATAATCAAATAAATCACCATATATTCACAATAATCAACGACAATTACTACAAATCAACTATCAATCACTCAAACTCAACAATCAACTCAAAATTAACTATATATATCTCAACTCTATACATCATGCATATATATATGTGTACCACAATCAACATGTACACATGCACATATATATACCTATATATATAGTACGTACGTACCTACCTATATAATGAATCACGAACTCATTGTGGATAGTTTTCAACAACATTTAATGATTTCAGAGCATTTTTTTTAAAAATGACCGAGCTGCTGCCCATATTGGATCTATAAACACCTATAGCCGACGATACTACAAAGTCATCGGTTATAGTCAAAAACACTCGTCGCTAATAGTTACAAACTATACCCGACGATTTTTCAGCTACTATAGCCGACGACTAGAATCAAGTCGTCGGTCATAGTACTATAGCCGACGACTGGAGAACCTCGTCGGCTATACCCTACTATACCTGACGACAAGGATTGTCGTCAACCTGTTTTCCGGCAAGTCGTCGGCTATACTGTTTTTTCTGGTAGTGCGAATTCTCAGGACCGGCCATGAGCATATCCCTGAGTACTCAATTGTAGTAGGTATACTAAAACTAATAAATTATGTAATCTAAGAAGATGCAAATAAACTTATCGATACAACAGTACTGGCTAAAATCATAGGACTTTATTATAAATAGATAAACTAAATACCTATATAAAAAAAACTTAGGTAAAAACCCAAACTAGAAGCCCAAAATGACATCCCAAGGAATGGATCCGAAATCCTTTGCACAACAGTTCTCCATCTGAACCACCCACCACAGCCGCATCCAAGCACCGACCATTCCGTCATCAAGCTGCCACCCTAGTGCCACTGAAGAAATCTGCCGCCGCGACAGCTGAACCTCCCTATCAGACTGTTGTGGACACCGTCCTTAAACAAACACCCACCACACATGCCACCAAATCGATCGGATCGATCGACCTTCCCGCACCCACAACGAACCAAACGATCCAAAGTGAGTCGTGAAACAACTCATCCACCTCAGATCAACACAAGGAAATCACTGTCCGATTGGAACTCACCAAAAAAACCAGCAAAACAATAATTTCATCTCTACAACCTCAAAACCATCAAGGTTAGGGATCCCCGCATGGCAGCAAGCCACAATACAAAGACGTGGTCGACGACCAGCCCAAGCCAGGGCCGTGCCGGATGATCGAAGAATACGGGGAGGAAGTTGCGTCGCCCTTTCTAGGTTTTTAGGGTTTCTCTCCGGTTAAAACAAATAAAAATAGATTTAGCTACACTACTGGAGGAAGGAATCGGGGCGACGTAGTTATATTTCTACGTCGCTCCGATTTTAGATGAGGCGACGTAAATTGCCTTTGATAAAAAGTACGTCGCTTAAAAAAAGTGAGGCGACTTAGATTGAAGTACGTCGCTTCAAAAAACTGAGGCGACTAGTTTTTCATTCGAAGCGACTAAACGAATCTACGTCGCTTAGAATAAAAACGAGGCGACGTAGATTGAGCAATCTACGTCGCCTAGATTTTATTCGAAGCGACGTACTTTTGTTTGGTCGCTTCGAATGAAATCGAGGCGACGTATATTGATAAATATACGTCGCCTAGTTTTTTTTAAATCTGGATCTACTCTTCTTCTTAAAGTCAACCCGTTCATAAAGTGAGAAGTTTAGAAAAACAGTTTCATTTCGTTCTGCAGCTGTTTTGGGCAATTTTGGGGAGAAATTAGAGGAAATTGAGAAAGAAGGTTGTTCTTGCCATTGATTTGATTCTTGAGTAAGGTTAGTTTGATTTGTATCTCTTTAACCCTCTTTATGACCATAATATGTTAAATTAGAAGTGAAATTGAAGTTTTGGTGAAATGTTTGAAGTTGAATTGAATTTGGTGTTATGTTGTAGTTTTAGTGTTTGAATCATTGAATTGTGTTAAATCATGTTATGGGTTCATGAATAATGTTTGAAATTTGGTTAAGTTTAGTGAATTTATTGATGATTAGAAGTGAAATTGAAGTTTTGGTGAAATGTTTGAAGTTGAATTGAATTTGGTGTTATGTTGTAGTTTTAGTGTGTTAAGCATTGAATTGTGATAAATCATGTTATGGGTTCATGATTAATGTTTGAAATTTGGTTAAATTTAGTGAAATTAATTGATGATTAGTGTAGATTATGTGTATTCGAGCCTTAATTAGTAGTGTTATTAGTGTTAATCATGATTTAGAGCGTATGACTATATATAATTGTGGTGTTTATCAACTTAGAACTCCCGTTTGAGAATCAACAACTCATCTAGTTGATCGAGTTGAGTTGTTGATTCTCGAATTGTCCCATTTTTGGACACTTTAGGTGAACATGACTTTGTTGATCCTTTTGCTATTCGTGTGATTTCAGTTTCAGTTTTGGGATATGGTTTCGACAGTGTCTCCTTTAAATGTTCCCCGAGTGCAAATTAGGTTGTTTAGATATGTGTGCACTCGGGGAACTGTAGGGAGATGCTGCCGAAATTTCCCTAAACTGGAGCTGAAACGCATGGGTGCAAAAGCGTTGACAAATGTCGTGTTCCCCTGAAGGGGATAGGACCCAACCCGGAGGCATAAGGCGAAGAAGTGTGGGGTTTTGGTTGAATCGCAACTGTGGCGTGGTAACTTTGTTCATATTGATTGTTTATGTTGACAGGAAACATGGACGGACTCCCAGACAAAACTTGGATGACATATCATCGTGCTGATCCAAGGTACATCAACGGCATATTCGAGTTCATGAATTTTGCCCTGCTACATAGTAACGGAGCCGATTATCACTACTGCCCGTGCAAACGTTGTAAGAACGGTCCGTTCAAGGTTACTATGGATCAGATGTATCATCACTTATCACACAGTGTTATGAGTCCTACTTATACAGTCTGGCACCTTCACGGGGAAGTTTCTGGTGAACCGGCAATGCTCAGTCAACGAAGACAGTGGCTTCAAGACAGAGTCGGTCCTTCTAGTGGTGCCGGTCCTTCAGTGAACCCGCAGTTAGAGATTCTACATGATGCATATCCCTATTATCCTGGATACCATGCAGATGCACCCCAACAATTTGTGGAAGATAATTCGGGCATGAACTTCAATGACATGGTAGACGATGATTATGAAAAGTACGATAGATTATTGAAGGAGTCACAGACCCCATTATATGAAGGCAGTGAGGAAACTGTTTTGAGTGCCATATTAGATGCAATGGAAATGAAAAATGAAAATGGATGGTCGGACACAAGTGTTGACTCTTTATGTATTTACATTAATAAACTTCTTCCTAAAGGGCACACATTCCCCTGTTCATACTCGAGAATAAAAAAAATCTTGAGTGATCTTTCACTGGGTTACGAAAGAATTCATGCGTGTGAGTTTAACTGTGTGTTGTTCAGGGGGGCGCTCGTAAACGAGAGGATTTGTCCAGTGTGTTATTCTGAAAGATATAAGCCATATACGAATGATATTCCCAAAAAAATAATTCGTAACTTCCCTCTAACACCAAGGTTGAAGCGCTTGTTTATGTCCCCACACACTGCCAAGCATATGCGATGGCTGGGGGAGCGGATATGCGTGGCTGGTAGCCTCAGCCACCCAGCTGACGGAGAAGCATTTCAACATTTTGACAGAACTTTTCCAGGTTTTGCACGGGACTGCAGGAATGTGCGCCTTGGAGTAGCAACAGACGGTTTCAATCCATTCGGAACAATGGGAACTTTGCATAGTACATGGCCCGTTGTTGTGATGCCGTACAATCTACCACCATCAATGTGCATGAAGAAGGAATATAACATGTTATCAGTGTTGATTCCAGGCCCTAAATCTCCCAGAAAGTGCCTTAGTGTACTCATTGAGCCGATGATCGAGGAGCTAATACATTTATGGGTCGTTGGAGTCCATACTTTTGATCGAGTAGGCAATGAGGTATTCTTGATGAAGGCAGCGGTAATGTGGACTATTAGCGACTTTCCAGGTTTAGGGATGCTTGCGGGGTCAACTGTGAAAGGGTACAAGGCATGTCCAATCTGTCTATATGAGCTAACTTCAGAGCATATATGTGGGAGGATAGTTTATGAAGGTCATCGAAAATGGCTCCACCAGAATCACCCTTGGAGATTGAGCAAGGCATTTAACGGGAAGGAGGAGTTTGGCGGAAGACCCTATCGTAAGAGTGGAGATGAAATTTTGGAGGACGTTAGGTCAAACGTTTACCCTATTCTTAGCCAACATGAAGACTTGAAGGTGCCGTACAATCCGAATAACAGACAGTGTTGGACTCACGAAAGCATATTTTGGAAGCTTCCGTATTGGTCATCATTGAAGATCAGACATTTCCTAGATGTCATGCACATTGAAAAAAATGTGTGTGACAACATCCTTGGAACCATTTTTTCGATTGCATCGAAGTCTAAGGATGGTCCAAAAGCTCGCGCTGCTTTGAAGAAGAGGAATGTGCGAAAAAACCAGTGGCAAAGAGCGGGTGACTTGGCTACGGGGAAAGTTCTTCATGCACCTTTTTTAGTTAAAAAGGATGATCTAGAAGATGTGTTCCAGTGGTTTAGGGATGTTAAGTATCCTCTTGGTTATGCAGGTAGTTTGAGAAGTAAGGTGAAAATAAGTTCTCAGTCACAGTTTTATGGATTGAAGACGCATGATTGCCATGTCTTGCTTCAACGTCTTCTTCCTGTGGTTATAAGAGGGTTCCTGCCAGAAAACGTTGTCAAGTCATTGATAGCACTGTCAAATTGGTTTCGTCAACTATGCAGTAGGGAGCTTAAGAAGGAGGTTGTGCGTGACATGGAAACTGAGATAGTGATGATTCTCTGCAATTTGGAGCTCATATTTCCTCCACATTTTTTTACATCTATGGTTCATCTCATGGTTCATCTGCCCGAACAAGTATTCCTTACAGGTCCAGTACACTATACATGGATGTATCCAATTGAAAGGTAAAAAATTTTGTTATTGGTAATATTAGGAAAATATGTTTGTACTAATATTATTGTACCCGTCTTGTGTAATATGTCGGCAATTAGGAAAATATTGTACTAATCTTGAGTGGTGTTTTTGCAGGCAATTAGGAAAATATAAAAAGTCAATGAGGAATACACGTTACTCGGAAGGTAGTATTGCTGAACAGTACCTCGTACATGAGTCGGTGACGTATTGTAAGGCTTATCTCAGACGGATGGACAACGAAGATATCGACACTTCCATATCTGGGTGGAATGTCAGCTGTGTTTCACTCTTAGTAAGACCAGATATTATCGACACTCGTCGCCAGTTCAGGTTGACTGAGTCAGAGACTGCTGAGGCTCACTGGCAAGTCTTGGTGGAAACAGACGAAGTCAAACCTTACCTAGAAGAACATCTCAGAAGGTTCGAGGCTAAAAATGGTGAAGATTTCGACGAGCAGCAGCGGAGGAGGAGTTTTCTTCGATGGTTCTTAACATGGGTACATATGCCTATTAATTCTTGTAAGGTTCTTTGAGGGTTTATAACACTTATCTTTAACTCCTCTTAACACTTATCTCTCAGGTGTCCCTTAAAGGAAAAAACTCGGACCCGAGCTTGGTTGCAGGAATAAAGTCATTAGCTCAAGGACCTCAGCAATGTCGGGTTTATAAGTCGTGTTATGTGAACGGTGTCAAGTTCACATCGTTTGATAGAGATCAAAGAACCGTGACTCAAAACAGCGGTGTCATGATAGACATGGGTTCATCCAAGTTCTACGGCCATGTTAACTACATGGTCGAAGGATTATATGCAGGCTGTATGCCAGTGATGTTGTTTAAGTGCACATGGCACAACTCCGAGGACCCTGAAGATCTTGACACCCTTATAAAAGATCATGGACTGATATCAGTGAATACAAACAACAGTTACTATGAGGATTCACCCTTCATAATTGCAACCAAAGCAAAACAGGTATTCTACATAGACGATCCAAAGGCTGGTGGTACTTGGAAGGTAGTACAAGAAATGTCGCACCGCAATGTCTACAGCGCCGAAGTTCTGGCCATAGATGAAAACATATCGCGTACAGGAGATCATATCTTCGAGCCTTACCAAGAGGACACTCCCACGGTGATACAATTTTACCCAGATTTTCAACTACTTTTGGACGAAGAAGGAGTCGAGGACGAGGACGAGGACGAGGACGAGGACGAGGACGAGGACGAAGAGGACGAGGACGAGGACGAGGACGAAGACGAGGAGGAGGAGGAGGAGGAGGAGGAGGAGGAGGACGAAGACGAGGACTAAACTAATATTATTATCTATTTGAAACCTAAATTCGTATTTTCTTTAAAGCATAATTTATGTATACGAGAAAATATTACTAACTTTATAATTCTAAACTTCATTTATTAAAAAAAAACAAAATCGAAAATTAAATAGAAGGAAGCGACGTAGATTAATCAATCTACGTCGCCTCATTTATTCATAAAAACAACAAAATTAAAAATTAAATACAAGGAAGCGACGTAGATTGATCAATCTACGTCGCCTCATTTATTCATAAAAACAACAAAATTAAAAATTAAATACAAGGAAGCGACGTAGATTGATCAATCTACGTCGCCTCATTTATTCCAAAAAAAAAAACAAAAAAAACAATTAAATAGAAGGAAGCGACGTAGATTGATAAATCTACGTCGCCTGAACATATTTATTTTTTATGTTATTTAAGTATAAATTAAATAGTGAAGCGACGTAGATTGATCAATCTACGTCGCTTCAGTTATTCAAACATATTGAAGCGACGTAGAAAGCAATCTACGTCGCCTCGTTGCGTTTATAATTCCAGGAACACAGTGGCTTTCTTCTTCTTCTCATTTCACTTCTCTCTCACAAACGAAGCCTCTGTTCGACCTCGCCCCAAACCCTAATCCCAAATCGATTGAGACCAAATCGAATCCCGAAACCCAAAACCCACCGTCGTCTTCCTCCACCAAACCCGAAACCAACTTCTTCCTCCCCCTCCCTCACCGTCGAATCCAGAAACCCAAAATTCTTCCTCCCCCTCCCTAATCACTGGTGAATACTCTTTTCTCTGCTCAAGATTTTACCTTTGGATTTGTGTTTCTCGCTTTCATTGTCAGCGAAAATGGAGCTATATCTTCTTTGAATTCATTAAGCAATGAAAATCAAAATCTGGCTCAAACTTAGTCATGTGTGTGTTGGGTTTTCAAATCCTTATGAGGTTTCTGTGTTTGGTTTTTGACAGGTGAAGTATTCGTAAGAGCCAGACAACCAAACCAAGTGTAAGTAGTTATCTACTTCAGTTGAAGTAGTTGTTTTGGTATGTGAAACTTTTGGTTTTTGAGATTGTTATGAAAATCTGATGGTTGTATTGTTTTTTGATGTGTTGAATCAGCCTGCAAAGCCAGAGGCAACGATCTCCGGTGTCATTTCAAGGTACGGAGATGAACTAGTGTACTGATATGAGTACAAAATTGGGATTTCATGTCTCTCTCTCTCTCTCTCTCTCTCTCTCTCTCTCTCTCTCTCTCTCTTCTCACTCTCTCTCCATTCTCATTCTATTTCAGTATATAAATTTCGAAACCATCTTCTTGATTGTTCATTGATTGTTCACAGGTTCGGTGATTGTTCGGTGATTGTTCATTTTGGAGGCAGTAAGGAAACTTGTTTGATTTAGGTAAGCAGGTTGATAATGGATTAATTAATAAGTTGCTTGATGTATTGGAGTTTCACGTTGGGTGTAGGAGATTAGTAATGTAAGATGGTTCAGATTTTTTTATTTTTTAATAAATGCGGCGACGTAGAATGTTCTATCTACGTCGCCTCATTTATTTCTAAATAAAAAATAAATAAATATTAAATACGTTGAGGCGACGTAGATTGTTCGATCTACGTCGCCTAATTTATTTAAAAAATAAAAAAAATTAAATGTTAAATAATTGAGGCGACGTACATTGATAAATATACATCGCCTCAATGTATTTAATATTTATTTATTTTTTATTTAGAAATAAATGAGGCGACGTAGATCGAACAATCTACGTCGCCTCATTTATTAAAAAATAAAATAAAATAAATATTAAATACATTGAGGCGACGTATATTGATCAATGTACGTCGCCTCAATTATTAAAAAATAAAATAAAATAAATATTAAATAAATTGAGGCGACGTAGATTGATCAATCTACGTCGCCTCAGTTTAAGCGACGTGATCAATCTACGTCGCTTCAATTGAAGTGACGTAACATTATTTACGTCACGTGAAATGAAACGAAGCGACGTATATTGTATCTACGTCGCCCCAATGGTGGCGTGATCAATCTGAAGCGACAAGACGAGGCGACGTCGTTTTGGTCACAAGAAATCGAGGCGACGTAAAATTCATACGAGGCGACCACCTTTCTACGTCGCCCCGATTTCCTCCTCCAGTAGTGCTAGCCAATATTTACCAAGACTATATATGCTACAAGAGAGGTTTAGTTAATTTGTCTAATGCATGTAAATAATTACAAAAATTGTTTTCGCTTCGTTTTGTATATATGTACATGCATAAGCATGTACAATATTTGGCATAAAATCGACCAGTTCAAAATTTGACAAATTATACTCTCATAGTCTCATCATTAATTCTTACTCATACCGTATCTGGCAAAGATTTCAAGAATTTGAATTAACCAAACGTACAAGAATAAAAGAAATTATGGAAAAACGATCATGCATAGCTGCATAGGCCAAATGCACAAAACCGTCCAGCTTTGCACCTATTGTTGCATCCACCACAATGTTTCCTATTGAAAGATGGATTGACACACTTCCCTTTGCAACAAATCTGACTGTACTTGCACTTCTTCCCACACTTCCCGCAGTTAAGCCTGTCTGTATGAAACTTAACACACTTCTTCTTGCAGCAATGAGGTCCCGGGCTTCCCTTAGTATGACACAGCCTGGGGAACTTGTTGCAGGTCAATCGTACCGGGCGCGTTCTTATCATTTGCCTGAGAAAGCGGCCATGTTCACGTAAGAACGAGGAGTTAGTTTCTGTTTCGTTTTCTGGATATTTCAGAGAGTCGTCGATGGTGGCTTCTTGCTCTTCATCTACGTCGGGAGTTGCTTCGATATTGCCCACGAATAGATGGACGAGGAGAATAGAGATGAGGAAAAGTTGAGTAATGATGAGCTTCATGGGTAAATGAACGAAAGGGTACGTTGCTGCTAGCTAGAGAGAAACGTCTTTGTGTTGTTGGAAAGGAAGAGGCTTAAGACGGGAATGGTTTGATTAATTCGGACACTCGAGGTGGATATTTATAGTAAAGCTTAGGTTACATGAAGCGCGCAGGTTTACTTTCTGAACTGAACTTAGTGTAGTGGTCTACATAAGTTAAATAACTGACTTTGACATATGAAAAGTGCAGCGCGGCGTGCAGCTAAGTTTGGTCCCCAATAGTCAATTCGAATTCGAATGTACGTCAAAGATATGTCTGGATATATTTTTCAAACAGGTCGACCAACATGTCAAAGAATGCATATATCAAAAGGAAAGACGACGACGAGAGAAATTGTAGACAATTCATTAATTCCTCGCAGTTCCTAGAAATTGTAACTGAGTTATATATATATATATAAAGTGCGAAGTTTTGTATTGAAATTTTAATATTAAGTTTTATTTTTAAAATCGACAAAACAACTTGAAAATTGAAATCACTCATCCTTTAGATATTCATGCAAAAATTATGCTTGCAAAATTTCAGCGCAATAAGAGATGTTTTAATCATTTGATCACCATATCAAATTTTGAGCTAAATCGGACAATCTGTGTGCATTGTTAAATAATGTAACAATCAAATAATCAAAACATCTCCGATTGAGCTAAAATTTTGCAAGCACAATCCTTGCATGTGTATCATTGGTGGTTTCAATCTTCGAATTGTTTTGTCGATTTTGCGTGAAATAGAACTTCACACCGAAATTTTAATGTGAAACTTCGTACTTGATAAGATCTATATATACACATACGGTTCATATTCAAAGTGGAGCTTCACTTTAAAAAAACAGAGAAAAGTTTTGATTCTAACAAGATTGATAATGTTGTTCGACAATTGATACTACGTATTCTTTAGATCACTATTAGATGATCATGCTTACAAAATATCGGCCCAATCGAAGATGATTTATCCATTTGATTGCTACATCAAACTTTTAAGCTATATCAGATGAATTGTGTTCATCACGAGTTGAATGTGATGATCAAATGGCAAAATCATCTCCGATTTGGCTGAGTTTTTGCAAGGTGATCCCTTAGTGATAATCTAAAGGATGATCGGTTTCAATGGCCGAGTAATTTTTTCAATCTTGTGGAAATCGGTACTTTGCTCCATTTTTTCAAAGTGGAGCCCCACTCTAAATAGGAACCGTGTGTGTGTGTGTGTGTGTGTGTATATATGTATATATATATATATATAGAGAGAGAGAGAGAGAGAGAGAGAGAGAGAGAGAGAGAGAGAGACCCTACTTCAGTGCTTTAACACAATTTACAATAAAAAATATGTTTAAAAAATAACCATAAAATGGTAAGCTAATTTACTTCTTTAAGGTTGTAATATCAAGTTTAAGTTTCTTATAAGAAACAGTATCAAACCTAAATATATATAAGTAATTTTTTATTTTACGATTGTGTTAGATCAAATTAAAAAAAAATGAATTGTCAAGATTAAGTTGTAAATTTTAAATAAAAGGTTACTTATTTATGTTTGATACTATTCCTTATGAGAAAACTAAACTTAATATTACAACTTTAAAAAAGTGAATTAGTTTACCATTTTGTGGTCATTTTATAAACATGTGTTTTATTGCAGTTTGTGTTAACACACTGAAGTAATGCCCTATATATATATGGCTTCTTGGATGCAGACCTCCGCATATATTAAAATATGCGGATTTTCTTGATTTGGCCAATATTTTGGTCACATAATCACATCTCCACCGTTCAGTTGATAGATATATATGTATAGATCAACCCTGTAAAGTTTCATTCAATTTGATGATCATTTGAGTTCTCAAAATCGTAATTTATCACTTACATACACGAACGATTCCGGTTTTACTAATTTATGTCTTTTCGTTAATTTGATCTAGTTATGTGACTTAACCATCACCAAATTGGATGAAACTTACATAAATGATCTATACACTAAGACTTCAAATTTGAGTGTTGGAGATGTAAATATATAACCTAAAAGTTAGCCAAAATAAGAAATACGCATATATATATATATATATTGAAATATGCAGATATCTATACTTAAGAATCTCCGTTATATACAAGTTAAACAAAAAAAAATCAATCTATATATTAATCTATCATTAAAATGAGTATGTACTCTCACTGGCATATATATATATATATATATTTGAATAGGGTACGTGATAGGTATAGGTTAGGAAAAACATATTCAGCTAATTAAGTTCCAACAAAATGTTGGTGAACTCTAGTTTGTGAATTAAGCTGTAAGTTGAAGATTGAAGAAGAGGTAATGCATATAAGAGAGGTAGACTAATGCAGTATTTCAAAGGACGTACGTAAAAAACAATCTTAATTGAGTTCCAATATCCACAATGGTGGACTTAAGAAAAAATGTTTTTCACTAATGTAGATTCATACGTTCGTACGTACAAGTACAATGTAATTTGTATCTCTACAACGTACCAAGTACCTAGCTCGATGCCCCAATAGATACTACACCATGTTTATAACTTGATGTCTTATACTTTTAATTGTCTAAGTTGATTTACACCCACACTTTATAGATAGAATACATCGTAGTGTTCTTAATGCATTATTTTCCACATACATTAGGCATTGAGGTCAATTTCTTTAGAACAGAATTTAGAAGTCAAATTAAGAACCAAGAATTTTTCCCTGTTTATATTAGCCTAACTGCCTAACTATTGATCCATGTAAATAGTACGTACTATATGATCGCTTTCACACAGAATCTTGATAATTAATATATATATATATATATATATATCACTGTACGTAAGTCTTTGATCAATCAACGTCTAGAAGACTAGAACCTATAGACGATGTCTATTTTCCGCGTTTTTATTTCCATTATGAGAAATGATCAAAAATAGAATCATTACAACTTTACATTTACAACCGTACCTGGGTATTTTCGTCGAAACTGGTTCGATGCAGTGGCGGATCCACTATGGCAAGGTTCGGTAACTAAATTTGGAGTTTAGCTTAGATTTTTATAGGTTAAGTATGATTGATTTGGACAAAAAAAAACAGAACTCTAGACAAGAATGACAGAAATTAACCGAGGAAAAAAATCAACCGTACTTGTTTACAATAGATGATGTCATTCTGATAAAAAAAAAAGGTATACCCTGCACATCGTCGTTTGGTGGATAAGCCATACTTCTTCACGTGCTCTACCTTTACTTGATCAAACTTCAAAACGTCCTCTTCTTTTTTCATTTTCATTTATTTAGTGACAACTGTATATTGCGGTATAGGCTTTAAAACCTTGTAATTATACCTAACAATGCCTCATCTCCTCTTTTATTGTGTGCTTAAATGAATAATTTTTTTCCTAAAATCTTTATGTCACTGTATTTGCGTTTTTATTGACAATATTATATGCTCGCCTATGTTTAATATTACCCAACCTGTAAAAAGAAAAAAAATCTATATCCGCCACTGGTTGGATGAATAGTTGGTGCATGCATATAGCCCCAACTCGGTATCCAGTTTGCCTAATCTGCTCCCACCATGCCAATGCAATTTTGCCACGTTCGATTCACATCATATCATGGCATGTGGGCGAGAGGGGAAAAGGCAGGTGATCGGAGCACCAATTAAGAGCAAGCTAGGGTTATGAAAAAGAAGAAGAAAGCTCTATTTAGATAGTGCTGGGAATCTCTACGTGTACTGATGACCTGATGGGACTGTGATGCCAAAGCAAACATGACGCAGCAGTCCTGTTTGTCCTACATCAAAACAAATCGAGGTTCATGAGCTTGCTTGGTCGACCTTTCATTGGGTTAATACTCTTGTTCTTCTTCTTCTTTGTTGTTGTTCTTGTTGTTCTTTTTTTTTCTTTTGATTGGATTGATATTTTTTTCTGTTAAAGTAGTTAAAATTTGAGACGTGTTTTTTTAACATCAATCCATTAAATAGAACTCGTCTCCAATGTTATACAAAAGGAAAATTTTCTTCTAAGGTACCTGGACTTATCCAATCTTATCAATTTGATACCTGAACTTTTAAACGTATTATTGTTATACATGATCTTTTTTTATAAGAGTGATACATGGACTTAATTTTCGTATCTTGTTGGTACCTGGAACCAATTTTTAATCTATCTCCGTCTCTTGAGATGACGAGGTAAACGAAAATTTTCAAATACGAAAGGTAAACAAGTAATTTCTAACACTAATATCTCAATGATACTGTTTTTGAAGTTTTTTTTTTGATGAGGAAAGGGAAAAGTACTACAACAAAGAACCTCTAAGGAATCCACAGCCTAAGAGCTCAAAGTACAACAAATTTGAGGCACGCTCAGGGACACAACTATCCCAAATATGAAGGTTGTTGGTTTGGTGACCTATAATTGCAATATCCGCCACAAAGTTAGCTTCCTGGAAGATATGCTTGAAGGAGATACTTTGGAAAAAAGCAGCCAATGTGAGGATGTCAAGGAGGACTGGTATGACACTCCAAGGCCAAGAATAATATATATTCAGAGAGCTGATGATAAGTGAGGAGTCTCCTTCCACTTCTAACCGGGGGATACCTTTTCTTTTTTCTTGGGCAAGACCTTCCCTTAGTGCCAACGCCTCAACCATGGGGATAATAGTATTTTCAAAAGATTTGGCACCTGCACAGATAGGGGCTCCAGTATGGTCTCGGAGGATGAAGCCACCTGCCGCCATACCAATCCCACCCTCCAAGACTGAACCATCAAAGTTGAGTTTAAAGTGGTCCACTTGAGGAGGGATCCAACAGATTCTAGGCACTGTGTGAGACGTTTTTACAGTGGTAGCATTTACCTCTAGGTGGTGCTTGAGGATGTTGATGGACGTAGCTACAATTGTTGATGGGGTGTTCTTCTCATTTCTGAAAACCAGAGTATTTCTAGCCCTCCATATCTGCCATTAGAAAGTAATGATCCTGCTGAAAGTGCTAGACAATTGAAAATCATTAGTACAAATCTCTTTAAGCTGTTCATTAGAGTTTTCCCCAAAGTAATGATCCTGCTGAAAGTGCTAGACAATTGAAAATCATTAGTACAAATCTCTTTAAGCTGTTCAAAGCTCTGATACCATATGAGAAACAAACTACAAATCAGCAACAGAACATAAGGATAAATACAGTTTATTTTTCCAAATTCTCATAGTTGATAGCCATCCCCTGGGGTCGATGTATCAGATATGCACACCTGGAAAAGAGAGATCGACCTCATCGATGAGATATAGAGGATTTAAAACGCCAAGAAAGCTAGTACATCAGACCAGAAGACCCTTTACACTAGACTTGGCGTTTGTTGCCTTTTTCCCCAGGACAAGGCCCCTATCTTTCCTCATTTTTGTAGCCATATGTATAGGGCCTACAACCTCTATGCATATGGAAACTGAGCGGATGAACCGGAGGAAGACGAGGAGTTTTCAACCTCGGGATTGTGGCTTTCCCTTCTTATGCTGACACAAGTTGGGTCAGCCAAGGCAACGCCTGGACGTAGATATTGCTGTCTAGCCCAAGTTTTGACGTGGATATTGCTATCTAAGGAACATGATATGGAAGATTTTATCTAGAGGTTTCTTTAGGTAGGAGAACCAAAGCAAATGTACAAAGGGGGAGTTCATTCTCGCAAAGAAGTTTAGAAGGTTGTTCATAAAACAAGGAAAATGAAACCTTTTATAGAAAGGAGTCACAGCGGTAAGGCTTCGCGAGAGTAATTGCACCCGTTATTAGAGGACACACGTCTAACTGGAATTGGGCAAGGTTACGGTTTATCTACCCCCGAAGGAGAACATGATAAATAAAAGATTTTTGGGCAGGTAAAACGTATTTCAAAGATTTGATTGTTTGACGCGATGCGGATTTCAAGCATGGAGTTAAATTCCATTTAATGTTGGACAATCAGAGCAAGCGAACGGTTACAGCCTATAAATAAGACTAGTTTCATGACAACAAGTTCGGAAAAGGCTTAAATTTGAGGCTCATTCTTGTTGTAGGCCCAATTCACACTTTGTTTCCAAAATTTGGATAGAACAAATAAATACTTAAGGAGTCTTGGAAATAAATAAAATGGGGCTTGAACTCTGAGGCCCAAAATTACATTAGGAGGGAATATTTCCTCACTGATGCTTTGGCGATTTCCAGGGCCACCCAGGATAGTTGGATTGCTTGATGGGCATTTGTGGCTTCTTCTCGTGCCTCCTGCATGAGTTGAGCTTGGTTCTCGCCTTCTATAATAATCTGGCATGCAATGTCTTGATGTTTGAGGGGATCAGCTTGCAATCCATCTACTTCAGCTTCGAGGGTAGCCAGTTCGGCTTTAAGAATAGCTATTCTAGCCTTTTTAGTTGCCAAGGCTTCTTGCTGGGTAGATGTGTCTCTCAGAACGGCCTGGATTCGTTCTTTCTCTCTTCGAGTCTGGCGTTCCAATCTATTACTTCTTTTTTACGCTCGGCCTCGATTTTTAGACATTGGTGAGCTTCACTTTGGCTCAAGAGTTGGAAAAGTTTCTCCTCAAGGTCGCTAAGGCAAGGGATAAAGTATGTTGGGGCAGTAGCCTTCAGGTTCTTGACTTGGTTGCAGAGAGCTTGGATGTCTTGAGGAGAATCCAGTTCCCCAGAAAGGATGTCCTGAAGAGTGATATCAGTGGCAGAAGGAGAGCTCAGTGTGCTCAGTTTGCTTAAAAGCTCTTGCAACTTTATTGTTGTTTCTTGTATTCTGAGTGACTGAGAATGAGCTCCTTGTGATGAAGACGGTGCAATAACTTCTTCAATTATGAATTCAGGGTCTTCATCATTATCACCTAGAGAACTGCTAGGCTGATCCTTGGCGGCCGTTTCAGAAGGTTCAGTAGTTTGGCCTGGCAAGCTCAGTTGTTCCTTTGGACTTGGTGGTAAGCCAAGAATCATCTCATGGGTGTCCACATGAACGCTTTTGGACTAAAATAATAATGCAAGTTATCAGGATCGATTAGAATTGATAATCCAGAATGAAGTAAGTAAATAAATTTTTACTTGTACGGGAAACAATGAATGTGTTCCTTCAGTTGCTTGAACATGAAGCTCTGGTAAGGAGGAAGTTGGGTTCTTGTGTTCTGGATTGACCTCAACCAATAGCTGTGGGTTGGTGACTAAAGGCTCTTGCGAGGAGGAAATTTTTTGCTTTTTCTCTAAAATGACTTGGTCATTTTAAGCACTTGTGGCCTCGCCAGAGGAGGAAGGAATAAAGCAAGATTGGAATTCAATCTGCAAACGCCGGAATAGAATGGCAATATCAACAGGCTTTTTGTTCTCTTCTTCCTCAAGCTCTGTTCGGTTGATTCCAGCAAGAAATTGGGCTATGAAATCTTTATAGCATTCTTTACCGTTGTTAATGACTTCATGTACCGTGTCATGATCTTCAGTTCCATATATGATGCTGGAATCATCGAACTTCATAATGTAGGCTTTACAGCATCCTTCAGAGAGACTTTCTCCCAGTGAGTCTATAATATAATAGGCTTCGTCTTCAACTTTGAGGACGAAGAAGTGATCATTCCAACTCACTATATACACTTGAGGCTTGTGGCTTTTGCTGATCTGCTCCCACTACATATCAAAAGATGGAAGGCTATTCAGGGTTGTAAACCTTTCTGGTTTGAAATACCCAATGAAGGAGTCATCAGATGAAAACTTTAGTGGTCTGATGTCAGCCTTCGAAATAACCTCTAGATCAAAATGTTGATCTGGGTAAGTGCTTGCAAGGGCCTCGTCCTTGCATAATTCTTGCCACTCCTTGGAACCTTGAATCAAGAGGTCATCAAATTCGGAGAGCGTGGGCATGTTGTTTGGGTTTGTACATAGCCAGTGTGTAATGGTGAAAACCAGCACTGAGCAGGCACTTGCCCCGGAGGCTTTGTCACTCCTTTGATCAAATGAAGCATGGAAGACTTGAGCTTGAAGCTTTGCTTGTTTGTCCTTGCTTGTGATCTCGGTGGCTAACCAAACTCCGCTTGGAGGCTCTTTGGGTTTCAAGTGAATCTTCCTGCGTTTTTGAGACTGTCAAAGAGTTTGGGTTAGTTACGGTTCAGTGACAAAATCAGGCAATTTTTCTGGGTAGATAAATGCAAACACTTACGGATTGCCCAGAAGGATTGGACATTTTCTTCTTGAAGGATTGTAAGGCAACAGTCACGTCTGGTTTAGGGGCGTGTTGTTTTCAAGAAGAGAGGTTAATCAATTACAGTATAAGGAATTGCTAATACATGTGGCATTTTTTGGATGAAAGAAGCATACCTGTGGCCAATGTGTAGTGCTTATGTTCTTGTAAGACCTACTGATAACAGCCAAGTCTTCTTCATTCGAAAATCTCTTGCCAAAATCGTAGAAGATAGTGGCAAAGCATGCGAGCGGTCCCTTGTGTCGTATGTCTTCCCAAAGCTGGGAGCGCCATACTCGGTATGACTCGGTGACCGAATGGGAAATCACTAGTGGCTTTGTTATGTTAGGAAGTATTACTGTTGGAAAGCCAAAGTATTCATCTTGCACTTCTGCTGCAAGGGGATGATTTGTTCCTCGCCAGAGGGTATACTTGTTCACAGAACAGGCGAGAGGTATGGGAGCATCCTGAGTGAGCCCAAATTGTCTTGAGAAGTGGTTTGGGGCATAAAGCTCATACCCGGGGCTCGCTGAATCTGGGACTGGCAGGTCCTTGCAAGTGTTGCACTGAAGAAAGAAGTTCCTCGCAAGAGCGTCTTGCTCTGGCGAAGGCATAAATCCACTGGCGAGGAGGCCAGGATGGCGACGATTCAGGACTACTTCAACTGTTGCGGTTGGAAAATCTTTATGCAAGCAGATGTGGTTGAAGCAATTGATATAGGACCATGGTCTAGTCCTAGTTGGTGTAGAAACCAGCGATTGGCTCAGCAGCTTTTAATCTTCAAAGGCAGGAGGTGCTGTGGGACAAAAAAAGGGGAAGCACATCCACAACCAGAGCTCCACCATCAAGAGCGGTCCTGGTTGATTAAGGTCAAGCTTTGAAAGTGTGACTCACCTCAAGCCATAGTAAATGTAGGCGAGAACGGATTCAACCAAGCTAAGTTGTTCACCGTTGAAAAGGCATTCAGCAAGGTTGGTCCAGCATCTGTTGACCTTTGCAGAAGAGGGACAGAAGATGTACTTCGATAGCCAGTATTCCAAAAAGGCTATTCCTCCTTGGTCTGTGTCTTTTTCCTCTTGTGCAAAATGTTTTACCCAAGAAGAGTAGGAAGAAGGGCGATTAAGGGAGGCTTGAACTGGTGTCCCGTGGTGTTGGTTGAGCGACCAGGGGTTTGCAAATGCAGGGATTCCAAATATGGTATACAAGTCAAGCATTGTTATGCTCACATCACCACTAGGGAGACGGAAACAGTTGGCAGTGCAATCCCAAAAATACATGGCTATGGCAAATGGTGCTCTGTTGCCACCAGCTGGGAGAGAAAAGCACAGGTCGATGAGTTGAGTGATTTCAACTGCTTCCCACCGGTTGATATCTTATTCGCGACGGAGCCGGTACCAGGCGAGATCTTCTACGTTTGAGTGTGGCCATCTCCCAATGAGACAAATGATGTCTTTGTTAGTCCATTCCTTTGGGTCTGCCCTGGGGTTCCCTTGGACTATTAAGGATGATTTACAGATGGGATGGCGAAGGATATTGAATAGCTTTGGATTGATTGGAACATCCAGAAAGGGACTAAGAAGGCCAGTACCTTCAATTGGGTCTACAAAAAGGGTGATAGTTGCCTCCAGGTTCTGTCGTTTGGCGACAGCCTTGAGGTGTCTTGAGAATTTCTTAACGTCATGGTTTTCATGAGGAATGGAGATGTCTTTGCGAGGAGGAATTTTCTAGATTGGAAAATATGGGTGGCGGCGAGAATGAAAGGTCTTAGCTTTTGACTAAGGAGGTTAAGAATGCAGGATGAAGGCAAGTGAGAAGGTCTCATTGGGGAATGAGATTTTGTTGATGTGGACTAGTGCTTTTATATTACGTCAGCCGAATGATGCAACTTTTTGGAGGAGTTGTGTAACGTGGCACTTGGGTGTTGTGTTACCGTTTGGTTTAATGGCGCATCATTCGGGTAATATTCAAGTCTTTTCGCTTGTACAGGTAATTCAAGTTCAAGACTTGAGAGGCAATGTTTGGGTCTGAAATAAATATTTCATATTGGGCTTGGATGGCTAAAGTTTTGGCGAGCGGCTAAGTATGCAAAGATAGAGTTCAATTAGAACTATGATTCATGAATTAGCTGATTCCATGTGGCTTGGATGTCTATCATACCTTTTCTGTTTCAGATAGGTTTATTTGATAGAAGAGTTGTGATAGCATTGAGATTCTATAAGAATTGTTAACCCGTATGCTGGTGTCAGAGTTATATTGAGATTCAAAGAGCAAGAACAGAAGAAGTTCAAAGTAAGTCAAAGACAACTGCTGAGCATTATATAAGGAAAGTAAGAGCTTTGTGGAAGAGGTCCCCGATCAAATACATACATTTGCTATACGTAAGTACACCTAGACAGACATCTCGTCAAAAGATTCTATCTTCTTTGCAACCAGCAGATCAAAGTGCTTGTCACCTATCGAGTGAGAGTATTGCGATCAGAAGGAAGCAATTGCGACTAGACGGTTGAAGGACTTGTCACTTATCGAGTGAGAGTTTAGATACTCAAAGGAAGCAGTGTTCTTAACACATCGTCAGAAAGATTGCTCTGCTTTGCACTGATAAGGGAGTGTGATGTATCGATTTTGAAGGCTCTGCTAGAGACACATATCAAAAGTCATAGGTTACTAGGCGAGAAAGACCTATTCAGACAGGGTTGGTGCTCTCCTTGTCTTAATCGCTTATCAAGAAGTCAGGCGACTTTACATTCTATATTCCGTTGAAGAACGGTGGCACGCTAGCATACGAAGCACATACAGGATAAACCGATATCTGCGGTCAAACTATCCGAATCCAATAAAAGAGACTGCTTCGCGGAAGGATCTCTCCGCGGGAGATATTTTTGCATCGAACACCTTTATATTTAAAATTTCCGTTTTCTACGTTATCAAGTACAATGGACGGAGATAGATGAGAAATTTGTTTCAGGTACCACTAAGATACGATTTTTAAAGTCCAGGTATCACAATGATATATTTAAAAGTTTAGATATCAAATTGATAGGACCAATAAGTTCATGTACTATGAAAGAAATTTTCCCTCTACAAAAATCATTCGAGAGTTACGAGAATAATGATAATTGCTTATGTTATAGTTGGGACCGTGAGAGCTGAATCTCATTGATTTCTAGGCTGTCAATTTCCCTACAAAACAAAGTCAGAGCACGTACGTTGTGGTACTGCACAAAGCCCCTCTAACGATTATAGTAAAATATCTAGGTTAGTGTGTATTCGTGATGAATGCAATACTTGTACGGCGCTCCCACCTCTCTCTTTATACTGAGGGTGTTAGAGTTAAAAAGATGTCTTTGCTTATCAAACAAATAAAGATAAGTTTATTAGGCAGATTGATTCCTTACTTACTTAGGATTAATTGGAATTATCGACTATTAGTGACTATTATAGGTCATTTTGTCACTACTATTTCGGCATGTCACTATTCAGACTCGTCATGTTTTCGTTGAGTGCTTGAATATAATGTTTATATCACTGTTTGAAAAGACGTCGCTTAATCTTTGAAAACAACAAAACTCCCTAAATTTTGTCCTAGATCCCATTCTTAGGAAGTTCTCTGCCTTGTCAACGCATTGGCGATTGTCTAACTCAAAAATAGACAAAAACTTTCGTATTTCACTTTTTGACTTACTTTGGATTAGAGATGATAGTGTTGTAGAGTCTACAAGAAGATAAATTAGAGAACTCGAAGACAATGTATTTTGGTGACATTTTCTTAATATTATTTACTTTTATTATTCATATTATATACTAAATAATTATATAATTAATTAAAAATATAAAAATAATAATCCCCCCCTAAACAGCCGGACGATTGGCAATAATAAGTCAACCGCCTAATTTTGGCTTTTTTGAACGTTGGTTGATATCAATCACATTCCTGCGAAATCTCCTTAATTAATTAATTGCTCGTTGTAATTCCTTGAGAGATGCAATCCTTAATTAAAGTTAATTCAAACACTTTAATTTGTAACCAAAAGTAAAGTTAAAACACTTGTCGAAGAGCCTAGGCCTGGACAAGCCAATATTTAATTTCGATCAGCTACTTACTGGCCCATCCACCCAATGGAAATTGTTTATCGATTAAAGCCGTACGGATGTTACCAGTAGTTTGTTTCTTGAAGTATTTGACAAGCAACATATGCGCGCATAAGATCCCGACATTTCCACCGAATCTGACTCATACACAAGAGCTCAACTATTTTTACAGCTAGCAAAACAAAGTGACCGAGCCGGGAGTAATTGTGAAGATTTAGATATCCAAAAGCAGAAAAAGTTAATGGGATGGTGACCCAGCATGCAGTGAAAAGATTGATACTAAATAAGTGCTAAACTTGTTCATCAATCTTACCCCTATTTTCCAATTCAAAGACCCAAAATTAAAGCAGACAACTTAGATATCGACGTACAGTACGTCCAACATGATCATGAGATACCATTACTCGGAAATGAAACAAGCAATTCTGCTACTGTCCTTATTGTGCCCCTTTCTATTCACCACTGCTCATAAAACTCCCAACACATGCACTCCCATCAACCCCATGAACGTCACCAACTGCAAGAGACTGGCCACTTTCGGAGCCGAACTTAGCTGGAACATTCACGAAAACAAGTCCCACATTGACATCTTGTTCACCATTCCAATATCTGCAGACAATGTACCGAAATGGGTCGCGTGGGGAGTGAATCCCAGTCACAAGGGGCCGCAGATGATCGGAACCAGGGCCATGGTCGCCATCTCGCAGCGGAACGGGACTTTGAAAGTCAGCAGATACAACATCACTAGTGACACCAAGCTGGGATGCCGTTTGCAGCCTCTGCTGCCTACGGAGAATTTTGAAGAAGTCATGGTCCAAAACATGAGAGGTGAACTGGAAGCTGACAAATACATGTCAATATTTGCGACGCTAATTTTGGTTCCAGATTTAGCTGTCTACAAGATTTCGAGGTTGAACCATGTGTGGCAAGTAGGGTACGAAGCCGATGATGATCGTCTGGAGCCTAAGATGCACCCGACGGCTCTCCAGAACGTGGATAGCACAGAGACTACAAACTTGTATACTGGGAAAGGGATCAGCATTGGACATCGCCGACGTCATCTTAGAACGGTAATTAAGATGCGCATGCATTACATATAAGAGCTTTTATCTCGTCAATCATATCGGTGCAAATTAATAACTGTACTTGAAGTTGATTTGTTAATTAAGTTGTTGACACATGCATATAGTGAGTACTATGATCTTTTAACGATGATTATGCATGATCGATCTTGTTTGTTAATTAAGACATACATTTTTTTTCAACATAATCTTGTTAGACTTGTCTATTCCCAAATGCTCTAAACAACACGTAATTAACGCATACATTTGCTATATATGTACGCCTTGTTTTTGGAAGTACGTAAAACTAATATGAATTCACGTTTCATTCAACGTACCAGTTTCTTATATCAAAAGTACATGCATATTAGATGTGTCCGTGTTACTTGTGAACTCGACTTTTTCTCTCTGAAATATCTTCGATTCACATAAACAGGTACATGGAATATTAAATATAGTGGGATGGGGAATGTTGCTGCCCTTTGGAGTGCTTATAGCCAGGTACTGTAGGAAATATCCATTTGATTGTGGAAAGTGGTTGATTTGTCACGTATCGTGTCAAATTGTTGGCTACTTCCTCGGTACCATTGGTTGGGGAGTTGGAATATGGCTCGGACATGCTTCCAAAGAATATCATTTCCACACTCACAAGATTCTGGCGATGGTTATATTTGCATTTACCACATTACAAGTAATTCACTTAACGTACTCTTCATCCATTACTCAATGCATCTTAGATTCATTTTTCATTAGCTTATAGAAACGTACGTAACGTTGTTTTTTCATGTCGTTCCAGATGATTGCTTTGCGTTTGAGGCCATCACGAACAGATGATTACAGGAAATACTGGGACATGTACCATCACTTTCTTGGCTATGCACTTCTTGCTGTGATCATAGTGAATATTCTGAATGGGATCGCCATTTTGAAGCCGGACAAGACCTGTTTACGGGCTTATATTGGAATCCTCGCAGTGTTAGCTTCCATGACATTGGGTTTTGAGGTTTATACTTGGTCTAAATTCATTAAACACAAATCCAAAATGAGGAAAAGAAACCAACCAGGAGATAATACAGTTGTACCGACTAGTACTCCATCTCATGCCACTTAGCTTGTATTTGGTTGGTTGAGAAATTTAACAGATCGAGTTAACTTTTCAACCCTTAAATCAGATCGAACGTCCGTTGTTATCTAGTACTTGTTTTTTTCCTTTCTTCTTTCGGACTTTACACATGAGTTAGCTTGGTTTTTGTAAACAAGATTGGTTAACTATGTACTTGAATTCTATTGTAACAACATTTTATAGTCATGTATGTTGTATGGTCACTGAGGTCGTGATCGTTCGTGATCATTTTATGTGAAGATAATTTGACGAATAATGTAGAATTTTAGTTCATTTATCAAAACGATATATAAAGTTTCACAACTATCATATATAACCATATCTTGACTTCATAATTTAACATCAAAACCTAGTATATACTTAATTGTCAGTCCCCAAGTACTTTCCGTGGGGATGCTAAGTCAAGCTAAACATCGATAGTGGACTGGTTTGGGCATTTTAATTAGGCAAAATAGCATAAATGGTCATTCATCTCTGTCCAAAACGACAGTTTGGTAACTATCGTATGGCATATGTCAAAATGGTCACTCGTCTTTTTCGAAAGTATATCAAAATGGTCATTCGCCCGTTAAAAAAAAACTATTTTTTTCAATGATATTTTTGTCCTTTTGTCTTGGAAAAATTGCATAAATAATCATTAATCTTTGCCCAAAATGACACTTTAGTCACTATCGTATGTCATATGTCAAAATGGTCACTCCCGCTAAGGTTTCATTTTCAAATTGGTCATTCAAGCTCAAACGTCCGTTAAAAAAAGAATATTTCATTTATGTTCAGGGGTAATTTTATCTTTTTATCCTCATTTGACAAAAAATAATCTAAAAATCTAAAAAATATAAAAAATTATCCTTTCTATCTCTCATCCCCCGAGGCTCGCCACCACCAGCAACGGCTCGTCGATCGACATTTGTAGTAGCACCGCAACCGAAATCCATTATCGATAGATCGATCTCTACCTCGATCATGCTTGTTAGCTGCGAGGAGGCATAGGATGCCATGAGGTGACTGCGATTGTGGAGAATCTAAGAGTAGCGACGGCGAGGGTGAGGGAAGAGAGAGGTTTATAGGTCCTCATCGTTTAGAGTTTAGGGTTTACGGCTCCTTCGTGTTATTCTCAGGCTTGGGTTCAATCTCCATCGGCTGGCGATTGTGGGGTGGAGAGAGAGAGTTAATAATTTTTTAAAACTTGTAATAATGACATTATTGTAAATTAAATAAAATTAAATGATAAAAAGACATTTGTACCTCTTACATATCAAGTATTTAACGTCTAAAATAGATAGAGTGACTAAATTTATAGACGGAGAACGAAGATGAGTGACAATTTTGACATATGTCATACAATAGTGACCAAAGTGTCGTTTTGGGCAAAGATCAATGACCATTTAAAACTTTTAGTAATGGCATTTTTGTAAATAAATATAATTTAATGATAAAAATATATTTTTACCCCTAAAAAGTTGACGGGAGTGACCAATTTGATAATTAAACGTTAGAGGGAGTGACCATTTTGATATATGTCATACGATAATGACCAAACTGTCGTTTTGGACAAAGATTAGTGACCATTTTATGCTATTTTGCCTTTTAATTAAATAAATTTTCAAGATTCGGGCTTGTTAGAGCAGACATTTCTATAAATTTTGTGTTTACATGTATCGGGCCGGTTCATGTCAGGCTAAGCCCACTAGGGCGGGAAGTCTTTTTGGACGCATCAAACTTTCAAGTCACCTACAAGTTTTTTAGGCCATGAGCTAATGGAGATCCCAAGTCAAGTTTAAATCACTTTTACTCAATTTTTCATCTCTTTTATTCTTAAATGGTGACCAAAATGAAAGTCGAAAGTAAATTTGCATGGCCAAAGTGAGGAGGGTCCTTCAGCCCTAAGAGTGTGAAGAACATATATGACAGTGAATATCGTAGTTACTAATTATGGACAAGGCACAAAATCGATAAATAGTAATCTATGACATAGAATAGCATAGTCTTAGTTCCACTAATCATGAGACACTCAAATTCTTCTGGAAATATACCTAGAAATAATAAAGCTTGACTCAATTATTTAACTGTGCATGGAACGAGGATTGCAAACTAGGCAACAATCTCGAACCTTAATACTCATCGACTCTATTTGTCGACATTTTGAGAATTTTCATTGTCGATTCTCTTTCAGGACATGCGATTTTTGAAAATATGTTGTGTTTCTCTTGACATTGCAAACCTTTAAGCATTCTAAAATAGTACATGAATTTTGCTAATAGTTATGATATCATAATGATTAGGGTAATAATAATTTGTACTATACTTGAATGACCAAAATTTATATCATGTCAGAGTTTTTCTTTTAGATGGTCAGTAAAATTTATTAATTTGATAATAATACAGAGTTTCACTGAATTATCTGGTCCGATAAAACGAAACCCCCTAATGTATCAATATACTAAACAATAATTCAAGCTCAATAAAACCATAATAGTAAACAAGAGTAACACGAAGACGGTCAAAAACTCAAAACTAATAATGTACCACTCTAGCTCCCTAGCGCCGCTAGTGGAGACGACAGATCTAGTATCTTAGATGGATTAGCATGGCTACCACGACATCATCTCTGGCTCCTCTCTCTCTCTCTCTCTCTCTCTCTCTCTCTCTCTCTCTCTCTCTCTCTCTCTCTCTCTCTCTCTCTCTCTCTCTCTCTCTCTCTCTCTCGCGCCCTGAGCCGAGCTTCTCCTGTCCTCCGCTTTCTCTGCTTTATTCACACATATGAAGACCCTTACTTGCCCCAAGTTTCTTGGTTCCTTGGCATCCCGTTTTTCCCGGCTAGGTCGTTCTGCCTCGGTTGGAAATCGGTGTTAGGAAGGCGAGAGAGTGGTAGTAATGATGATGGCCTCACCGGTGTAGGGAAGGTGTTTATGGCCTTCTTACCGTTTCGGCCGAGGGTCTAATCTTGATAAATGTGCTCTATGGAGGTGGTTGAGGTATGTGTGGGATGCCGATGGATCTTACTATGCCGGAGGTATGGACGTCGAACCATGGAGACAGATGCAGTGGATGTGGACGGTAGGTTATGGCAGCGTCGTTCGGGCCTTGCTTTCCTCTCGGTATGGCAGTTGTTCCGATGGTGGTGGGAAGGAGTTCTTCGCGTTCTTGGATGCTCACCTGGGATGGTGGGATATTTTTGGTTGGCTCACCGACGATTAGACTTAGATTAGTGGTAGCAGAATGGTCGGAGTTGAATTGGCCGAAGGTAGGTCCAAGGATTCACAGGAGGCGGCACGTGCTGCATGGGAGCCTTTCTGCCCAATCGGGTTGGGGCAAGTGTGTTAGGCCTTTACCTTCAGCTTTGGGCCCGTTTGGATCCTTGATTCTGTTTGGGCTAGACTTACCACCTTCTGGCCCTACAATTGATCTTGGACTAGTGCCAACCCATGTTTTGATGGGTTTTCATGCTTTAGCATTCTTGTTGGGTTTCGGTTCTAACTGTGGGATCCGGGAGGTTTGACTTATTCTCGTATGTCTGATTTTGATGTTAATGTTGGTGGCTGGTGTATGCAGTTCCATATTTATGCATTCGTTGCAAGGATTATCTACCCCGTCCGAGGTGTACTTTTAACGACACACGATGTGGGATTGATAACCGAGGAGGTATGTCAGAACTTGGAGGATGTGAATGACCAGCTATTATACATAGTGTGACTATTCCTATGCCATTGTGTGATTCACACCTCAAGTATCTTTAAGATTTACCCGACAAATGAGGAGGTCCATCTTCAGCTAATTGAAGATTGTTATCTGCACTTATGTAGCTTATCAGTTGTTTTACTTTACGTAGTCTCTATTTCCTTGATACCTTCCACATTGAAAGTCAACGTAGTTTGCACTCCTCTTACCTTTTAATACATTTTCGACTTATCAAAAAATAAATAAAAATAATGTACCACTCATTAACTATCTAGGCACCGTCTCTATTGAACTAAACTGCATTGCATTGCAGCCCCTCTGCATCTATATTTGGCTAAAACAATACTGCCCTCTTCTTCGGGTCTCCCTCTTTATGATTGCCGGGACCAGTCCCAACTTGGTCCGACCCTTCTTCTCCTCAGAATGAGACGTGGTTCGCCCTTTCCTTTGTCATACTAGGAGGCATCTCAATAAGCACCTGTGGAACTTCCAACCTACATTTCCCTAACCCAGTCAGTTGAGTGGTGACTCCACCAAGCTTCACCAAACCCATTATTTGCCCAGAGAACCTAATTGGCAGCCTAGGAACCCTAGCAGTTATATCAGTAGTACTGTAGACATAACAGTAACAGTAATGCGTGCATGCTTCACCACATGAAAATATTGGAGGTCACTTGTGGCTTTCACACTCTAGTTAGGTGTCGTCGTGGGATGGGTTGAGCCAGGCCCAACCTCACTTTTTAATTCTTAAGGTCGGGCAGGGCAGGGCTTAGTCAAAGTCAACCAAGACGAGGCCGGGCTGGGCCAGACCGAGGCTACAATATGGCACCCCTTACCCTGCCCTTAAGGCTAGCCTATATGAGCCAACAAGGCTAGGCTAGGGCGGCCTCTATAGGCTGGGCCGAATTGGGCCTTACAAATAGAAAATATGAAATAAAAAAAAATCTAACATGATCGATGATAATAACATCTCTATCAACAAATTACTTATATACTCCACAATCATCAAACCCACAATATACAAACAAACTCAAACATCGATTGACCAAATTGAAAATCCAAACCCATGGAAGCAACCAAGCAGATAAGAGATATCAAGAGTGATGTTTTTTCATCAAACGAAACTCAATTGAAAATCCGAGATCTTCGGTCATGCCGCATGGCTGTTAGGAAATTGAAGATTATGCAAGCCTTGCAAGGTGCTCGTCGATGTGAATCTAGCTTGTGATGATTTTGTTGTTCTGGATGGGGTTGGGTTTTGTGATGTTAGAGTGTAGAGAATGATGCCATGGTGGTGGCGTTGTTCATGGTTAGAATAAAAATGAAAAAGGAGGTCATTCCATGTGGTTGGATTTTGTTGCAGAAGATGGTGGTGTGGTTGAAAACAAATTTTGGTGAGCATAGTAAAATGAAAGTAAAATGAAGAAGGAAGTGGCCGTGTGGTTGAGACTTGAGAGAGAGAGAGGCTAGTTCACGTGTTTTTATTTGTTATAATTTGTTATTATTTGTTAGATATGTATTAATTAATTAATTATTTTTATTTTTTAAAAAAGGCTTAACCGGGCTGGACTTACGAGGTCGGACTGAGCTAAACTAATGAGGCTCAAATGAGCCGAGCCATGAGGTTGGGCCGGGTTTCAATTACACAGCCCAAACCTTACTCTAAACCAAAAGAGTTCTGCCGGCAGTTCTCCATCACCCGTGTTTTATTTCTTTGATACATTCATGCATGTATTCATGTGACAACTAGAGAATCCACCATAACACCTATACAAGGACCCTATTCAAAAAAAGTGGGCTATCGGTTTTAGAAATGTAATCAATTCTTTGATCCATTCTGTTGCCCCAAGTCCACCATTGGCTAAACAATTATTTGGTTATGCTATTTTAAGGATTTTCTCTAACCGAAGCAATTGCATTGTTTTCACTAATGATTGATGAACTTTTTAATTTTATTCATATTACTCACAATTTCTCCTCGTGGTGCAACGAAACCATGACAATTAGGATCTCAAGACGCAACAGCCCCTATGATGCAAGGAATAATGGACTTACATCACGATATATTTTTCTTCCTTATTCTCATTTTGGTTTTCGTCTTATGGATCTTGGTTCGCGCTTTATGGCATTTCCACTATTAAAAAAAATTCCAATCCCGCAAAGGGTTGTTGATGGAACACAATTATAGACAAAAAGACGGGTTTTATGGTAATTGATCACTCCGATGACATCTGAGATGTAAGAGAATCGACTGCTTCAGAAACAGACTCAACAGAATCAATAGCAGCTCATGGAGAAACTGGATTAACAGAATCCACAGATCCATATGAATTCTATAAGAAGGGACATAGAAGGAGCTGCTAGTAGTAGCTTGCACAGAGGGACTTTACTCTCATATTCATGCCCGTTGCTATTGAATGTGCTCTTGTCGCAATTGAATCAGGCGTTGAGTAAATAGAAGCTCTTGTTCTTGTTAGTCTTGTTGCTACTTAATATGAGTACATGTTGGAGCTCTTAGGTTCATAACGGGTGCTACTGCTATCGAATCATCACTTTGAAGGACAATGCCACATTCGTAAGAGAAGTACCAAGCTAACTTGAGGCAGGGCTAGACTTCGGTTCTAAAGACTAGACGGGTTAGAACGAGGCTTGAGGCACAACGGTCAAATAATGAGACCTAACTCTCTAGTGCACTACACTAAAATTTCTAAAAATGAACGATTTCAGGACGCGAGAAAATTATTACTTTGGCGAAGTTATTATTTTATCAATAAACGAATAATTTATTAATTTATCGATAAATTAATATTTTATTAATTTATCGAGACTTTAACAAGCTTATTACTTTTGGATTAATCTAATGAAAATGATATGCGATGGAATCGCTTACTGATGAAGTGATCATTGAAGGAATAATGAATCTGCATGCTGAAAATGATCATGATTCAAATTATAGTTCTGTTATACTAATAGTTTCTCATGAAGAGACTTTTGAGGCACAATTTACTTTGAATAATTGTTTACTGCAAAATGAAAAGAATTTATGAAATTTAGTGCACGCATTGCAAAAGATCAAAGACAAAGTTAAATTTGGTCTAGATGCGAAAAAGAAAACATGCTGCATTAAAGTCTTTTTTCAAGAGACAGCTAAAGTGCTCAAGAAAATATAAATATACAGCTGCAATTTTAATTTTTATATATTTTTAATTAAAATTATTACTTATATATTCATAGGGACCTAAAGGAATTAGAGAAAAATTATTATTTTATGCATTTAGCGAAGTTGCCAGTAATATGATCTGGTTCCGAGTTGAGACCGAAAAAAAATATTACTTTAACGATGTAATTGTTAAAGGAGAAAAGTAAATAGATACGTAATAGACTGAAACTGCACTTTATTCACTGATAGATGACCTTTAAACAGACATTACAATCTGATACAATAAATCTTTTGGTAAATCAGGGATTGAGAGAATCTCTATATCTACTATAATTAGGACAAGACACACACCGAGATACTAAGAATATAATTCCCTTAAACACTCCCCCTTGTATGATGCATAACATGTTGCCTCACTAAAAATCTTGTCAAATAAACAAAAATCTCTTGGGTAAAACAAAAACTTGGTCGAAGGGAAAAAGAGTACAACACATCAACTATAAAGCAACCACGTGTGATGTAAACTCCTTCTGATGTCTACTAAATGAACTCCCCCTGATCAGTAACTCAATTTTGGAGTTCAGACAATCTTTGCATACCAATGCGTCTCACATGCTTAGAAAATGTAGATTTGGGTAATGACTTGGGAAACAAGTCTGCAGCATGATCTGCCAAACATATCTGAATCACATGAATGTTCAATAGCTGTTGTTGTTGCTGATTGAAGGAAAACTTTGGCGATATGTGCTTGGTATGACCACCCTTAACATAACCAAACTTCGTTTGTTCAATGCAAGTCGCATTATCTACAAACATGCAAGTTGGTATTATCCTAGTAGATAATGATCCACTAGATCCTCGAATGTAGAGTATTGTTGTTCTAAACCAGACACACTCATTAACCGCTTCATGTGAAGCTATAATCTAAGAATGATTCGAGGAAGTAGTGATAAGAGTTTACTTTATAGATCTCCAAGAAATCGCCATGTTTCCCATGGTGAATACATAACCAATTTGGGAACATCTTTTTGTGTGGGTAAGAGAGATACCTAACATCAGCAAAACCAACTAAGACATCATAAAGTGTCTCTGAATAGGGGACCGCATTGAGTAGGTACAATACTTGCAGCCTGTGTAACATTCGATGGGTCAAAGGTATTTCTCGATGGGTCGAGAAACATGTTCTGTTTGGTCCAGCAGCTATCATTCGACGGGTCGAGCTCTATGTTTGATGGGTCAAACTGGACAAAATCATAAAGTTGTGTTTCAACCATTCCTTTTTCCAGAATTTGAAGTTTCTCTCTTGTTAATGGCTTCCTTCAAGTACCAAAATGTATGTTATATTCCATTCCAATGAGTTTGCATTGGTGCATACCGAGAATGTAATGTCTAGATGTGTGCACTAAGCTAAATACAACCAAGCTCCAACCACACTGAGATATGGAATCTAAGCTCCCAAAAGTTCCTCACCATCATCTTTCTAGATGAAATATATTCTTTTAAGTTTCAGACTGTAAACAACTATTGGTGTGCTAAAATGGTGTGCTTTTTCCATTGCCTGATTTAGACATAAGCAGACTAGTGAATAAGAATTCAACCAACTCGATGTTCCATGTCTAACACCAAGACAAAATTGAGTCTTACCAAGGTCTATCATCTCAAACAACTTGTTCATATATTAAACACGCATGAGCACAACTTATCATTCTTGCATCTCTTCCTAATTAAGCAGTAACTTAAAGTAGTGAACGTCTCAATCTTATCTCATGAGCACTCCGTGGTTTAGAGTTACTTGAATTGGGTATAACCATGCCAATTGGCACTCTCATGTATATCTCTGAATCAAGATCCCCATAGAGATATATAGCCACATCTATTGGCTGCATACTCAATTTTTTAGACACTACCAAACTGATAAAGTAGTGGAAAGTAATGATGTCCATAACCAGAGAATACATCTCCTTATAATCAATACTAGGGTATTGAGAAAATCTTTGCGTCATAAGTTCTTCTTATTGTGATTCTAAACAAAGACTCATTTGTGTCTTAATCGGCTTACCATTCGATGGTTATAGCACTACCATATCGAAATCTTGCCATTTGTAAGAGAGTCTAATTTAGCCTAGATTGAAACTTTCCATATTGGTCAATTTGATCTACATTGGAAATCCACAACTAAGCAACGTTCCACTTTATCGACATCAATTCTTGATCAATGGAATAAGTAATGCATCATCAACGACCAGGAAAGAACCATTCATAATACCGCTAGCATTTGTTTAACTTAGTGAAATTTCTTTGTTTACTGACATTGTCATTGACTTTGAGGTGTTCCCCAGTGTTTGTCAATGTCGATTTTTAGACACAATTATAGTCAGAAACAATCCCATATGTTGATGATGAATAGTTGTGCTTTGATGGCTTGCCTTTTCATCGGTAATTTATCAGTTGATTTTGACCGACACTATTCCCCCACTATGAGCAGGAGAAATTCCATATTGCCTAGGTGTTACTTTAACTTACCTAATTCTAAAGATTTTCAACCTTACAGGATTTGCAGCATGTATAACCGATCTCGTCACTTTCATGATATCAGTAAAGGAGTCAGGTATCGAATCTTCTACTTTCTGAAGATCGAGAATACATTTCACTTTAATCTCACATTAAGATATACAGGGATCATAATGAGACATAGTGGGGATATACAACGTCAATTTTTGACGTTTAACCATAATAAAACCATTCCTATCTCCCCCTAACGGCGGGATGTATGTCTCATCATAGTGACTATCTACAAAACTAGGAGTAAATAGTTATCCTGTCAAAGGTTCTAAATAGCGGACAACTGTTGGAAATTCACAACCAACATAGATTTTTAAACGTCGTCGAGAACCCATTTAGTATGTAGTGGAAGCGTAGTAGGCATATGTATCGTGTAACCAAAGATGTGTAGATGTGAGATATCAGGCTCATGTCTAGTTATCAACTTGTACGTACTGAATGGTTGACGATTTACGGGTCTCAAAACGAATAAGCATATCTGCATATAACGTTGCATATCCCCAAGTAGATATCAGTAAATTTGTATACATTACCAAATCTCTGGCCACAAGCTTTAGCTGCTTGATTTGTATCTCTGCTATACCATTATGTGAATGAATATAGGGAACTCCTACATTATCCAATATAATAAACCTAATTGGATTATCCGGGTGGTGAGCCCAAAGCTGAATAATATGTGCGAGGAGTTTTGCAAATACAGTGTACCATGTGGATTACAAGGACGTGTGACTTATGCATCGATGCAGCAATCAAAACCATAATATAATCCACATACCGGTTTGATTTTTCACAAATATATTATTTGAAATTTGTGGAGGAATGAAAATTATGTCTATAATAAGAGATCATCATGCATGTAAACAACATTATAGACATGAACAAACTTTGCAAACCGAGCGATATGCATTGGATTTTGCCATAAAGGCATCCGATGAGAGATTGTGTTGTGCTCCTCTTAGAGACCGAGTGGATTAATCGTATTCCCCCTCATCTAAACTGATGGTGGTAGATATGTCCACATGCTTCTTTATGCTTAAAAACCGATGATCATGAGATTTTTTCAATATCTTTGATCATCATAATGCAAAGGCTTATATGAGGCAGTCACACATACATAGTAATATAAGTGACTGCATTAAATTCAATTATCTAAATCGTAGTAATAAACCACTACAAATCCTCCAAAACATCTCCAAATTGCGCCGTTGGTAGCATTCAATGGAGATTGTACACAAAACTCTTTTCCTTTCTCACAATATTGTTCCAAGTGAAAATCGTTGGCACAAAAATGTTCAAAAATTAACATGGTTTGATTAAAGTGTTGATTATAGTAATATCAAATAACCGATGTATAATGACATCTGACCGGTCAAGATGACCCTTGTAAATTATGTCTATGATATGACAAATAAACGATGTAAAATCACATCTGGTGCAAAATTTCAGGTTGGTTGAAATTTTTCTGAACTTTTATTTTTGATAAAATCGTTGTAAAATACATCAAAAATATCATTCCCGGGTAACATCTTCGAAGGGTCGAGAAGTACCTCTCGACGGGTCGAAAGAACCCAAAATAAAATTTAATTTTTTGATAACTATTCCATTGACGAGTCGAGGATGATTTTCGATGGGATCGAAAGTTGAAAATTTTTGTCACAGAGGGAAACATTCGATGGGTCGACCCTAAAACCAATATCGATTTTTCGACAGCTTTCTCTACAGGTTAAAGGAAATTTTCAATGGGTCGAATTTGTGACAATGTGGAGACATGAGCGTGCATTCGACGGGTCGAGGAAAAATTTGACGGGTCAAAAAATACAAAATCGTTCCGGAGTGATACCATCGACGGGTGGAGAAAAATTCTCGACGGGTCGAAAATCTCTAGAATCAAATCATCTTTTCTTTTGTCTCATTTTTATGAAACTTTGGTGTCATAATGTCATAGGATTAACATAACCATTCTTAATACTTTCAAATACCGA
Organism: Geum urbanum; assembly: GCA_946800695.1. NCBI lineage: Eukaryota > Viridiplantae > Streptophyta > Magnoliopsida > Rosales > Rosaceae > Geum > Geum urbanum. The sequence continues at coordinate 48,820,005 of OX327001.1, read as the reverse complement.
AAGAAAGAACTTTTATTGCTTTTCCAACATTAAAAACTTACAACAAAAGATTGTTCTTATTCAATAACCATGACTAAAATAAAGTCAAATACAATACTAAACTTGATTACATAGTAGAGATATCAGTCTAATACATAGAATAAGAAAAATTCGAGTCTCTGGGTTTGCATTATGGATATCCGCTATAATTAGAATGGATTTACCACCATCTTCCATCTCATAAACTTCAGCATAGTTGGTCTTATGTGCTAAGTATTGCTGACACATTTTGTAGACATCTTGGACATCCTTAGGTGCACGATATTACTTGTGTATATGGTTGTTAGAACCACACCTATAGCAAGGTGCCAAGCTAAACGTTCATGGAGCAGATTTTGAAGAATTTTCATTGTTCCTAGAACCAGAACTTGATGAATTCTTGTTATTGTCTTGGTGAGTCCAAGTCATATTCTGATTGTTTTCTCCTCTGCCACAACCTCTACCACGTCATCTTCTACCACCATGAGTTTGATAAGGTTCTGAACGATTGTTCTGCTTATCTTTGCGTGCCTTTCTAGTATGATGAGACACATGGACATTATTTGTACTGGCTCGCCTGACATTGTTGTGGAGAAGGATCTCCTGATGCCGTTCTTTCTTGGCCAACACACTCATGAGATCACTGAATGATCTAAGTCTTTCTTGCTCATAATCAATCCGATATTGGTGAGCAAGGGTGTCCATGGAGATAGGAAAGGTAGTTAATAACTTCTCAACCATGGCCTTATTATTTTTGACAATGCCACATATGGCAAGCTCATACAATAGCTCTAGCATATCCTGGTAAAAATCATTTATTGTGGGGCAGCTCTACAATAATCGGATGTGATCCAATTTTTAAAGTAGTTCATGCACATTATTAAATTGTTCTTGCAATGTCACCCACAAATCCGCGAGTTCGTCCTTTAGCAAGTACTGCTTCCGTAGAGCAGGATACATATGTCTCCTGAAAAACATATGAGCTTGAGCCTTGCGGGCTATGGTGTCATCATCGGCCTGAGTGTCAGGTGGTAGTGGTTGGATTGTATCCGTGAGTCTTTTACTGATGAGAGTATTCCTCACATCTGAGACCCATCTGTGGTACTCTGATCCTTGAAGATGAAGGATGTCAAATTCTGGCATTGCTGACTCAGTCATCTACAAAAGACGAGAGATGTAATTAGTTTACTAATCGAAAAACCATGATCACTAATCAAGTTTAGAGAATAAGAAACATGATTCATTGATGTATGGTCACAAATATCGATGCGATAACCAGTGGTTTCATATCACACCCATAAAACTGTGACTGACTCAGAGTCACAAAATATCGACTTTCCTTTTATTTTCATGTATACTGTGACTCCCCCAGGACCGTCACTATTGTTTAAACTTTGAAGAAGAGGATTTAATCCTTCACTCACTCATACCTGAAATAATCAATAGGAACTGGAGACATATATAAAATTCACGGTATTTAAACCTAAATCTAGACCTAGATCTAGGGTGTTGCGGTAATTAAGTTTTGCGACCTAATTTCTAAATCGAAGAGAGTTAGTCGATTTATCTCGAGGGTGTTATGTCGGAATGAAAACTTCATTGGGATCGAAGTTTGAAGAAAAGAAAAAGACAGAATCCAGCGATGGGATGAATTCCGGTGACAGGAAGATGCTCCGACGATGGTGTTCCGATGACTTGAAGATGATCAGCATCGGTGATGACTTCGTGCAAGGGAGGAGGCCAGTGATGGAACTTGTAGTGTTTAGGGGTTGAGTTTTTTTTTTTTGGGGGGGGGGGGGGGGTTGGGTTGACTATCAACTCAAAAACTGCTGATAACGTGTTGAATGAGAAAAGTAAATAGATACGCAATAAACTTAAACTGTATTTTATTCATTGATAGATGACATTTAAATATGCATTACAATCTGATACAATAAATCTTCCGATAAATTAAGAATTGAGAGAATCTCTATATCTATTATAATTAGGACAAGACACACATCAAAATATCAAAACATAATTTCTTTAAACAGTGATTAATTTATCGAACATTCGTTAAAACATGTCCAGATTAAAATCCTTCGCCCGTATGATTTTTTTTTTCTCCTGAACCGGCTGGGCTCCTTTTAAAGGTTTGAGACAAATAATTTTGCCGTGTTTTAACCAACACCAGCCGAAACATGTCCAGATTAAAATCCTTGTGCACCATTTTGGTTCGAAACCCCTTCCGTCTCCATTTCTCAGCTGCGTCGCCCTTGAACTTGAAGCAGCTACTAGTCCCACTCATCCCTCGGACATCTTCTTCTTCTTCTTCTTCCTCAATCGGCCAATACTCCAATCCCTCTTGCTCAGACGACATTGACGAGTCGCGAGAACTCGATGTAAAAACCATAATGGAGATCCGCTCGTCGAGCAGCGGCGGGTGCGTGGAGTTGAGAAAGAAGCTGGAAGAAGAGTGCGGCGTCGTCGCAGTCTCGTCGGAGCTGGTGGTGGAGATCCTCTCGCGTTTCCGTAACGACTGGGAATCAGCCTTCACTTTCTTCCTCTGGGCCGGAAAGCAGAAACCGCATACACTCCGCGAGTACCATTCTATGATCTCAATTCTCGCAAAGATGAGGAAATTCGACACAGCCTGGGCCTTGATCGATGAGATGCGAACAACACGTACTTCGAGTTCAGGTTTGTCTTTGGTCACTCCTCAAACTCTGCTTCTAATGATTAGGAAGTACTGTTGTGCTCATGATGTTGGCAAAGCTGTTAATACTTTCTACGCTTACAAACGGTTCGGTTTTGAGGCTGGGATGGATGATTTCCATGGACTTCTCTCTGCGCTTTGTCGATACAAAAACGTGTCCGAGGCTGAGCACTTGTTGTTCTGCAACTCGAATGTGTTCCCATTTAACACTAAGAGCTTTAACATTATCTTGAACGGTTGGTGTAATATCGTCGCCAGTCCGCGCCAGGCGGAGAGGATTTGGGCCGAGATGAGCCGCCACAGTGTCCCCCATGATGCTGTGTCGTATTCGTGTCTCATTTCGTGCTACTCGAAATGCGCCAATTTCAATAAGGTGCTGTACTTGTATGACCGGATGATGAAATTGAGTATTGAGCCGGATAGGAAGGTCTACAATGCCATCATTTACGCCCTTGGACGAGCAAGGATGCCGGAGCAAGCTACTAATTTACTGATGACAATGGAAGACAAGGGTCTAGTTCCCAACGTTGTCACTTATAACTCTCTCATCAAGCCTCTCTGTAAGACGAGGCAAGTTGATCGAGCTGAAGACATCCTCCATCACATGTTGCAGCAAGGCATTGTTCCGACGGTTCAGACGTACCATGCCTTCTTCCGTAGTTTAACTGACCCGGATCAAGTGTTTCAGCTAATGGACAAGATGGCAGCCACCAGTTGCCCTCCAACTACGGATACGTACATAATGTTGATTCGGAAATTTTGTCGTTGGCGCCAGCTTGATAGTGTCTTCAAGTTGTGGAGTCAGATGAGCCACAATGGAGCTGGTCCTGATCGTAGCGCATATATTGTGCTCATACATGGGCTCTTTCTGAATGGGAAGTTAGAGGAAGCCCACAAATATTATGTAGAGATGAAAGATAAACACCATACTCCAGAACCAAGGACAGAAGAGATGCTTCAGGCATGGTTGTCTGGTAAAAAGACATCAGAATTACAAACAGATGGACAAGATCAAGTTGCTTCTGTTCAGCCAGCTATGAATACTAGACTAGTAATCTCTAAGAAATCTCCTCAGGGAACAGATTATCTTCGGCAATCTGAAACCAGGAAAGTTGTACGAGAGCGGGGTTTTTCATTTTGGGACCAGTAGGTTTTTATGTATGAGAAATCTCAGCAGTGCTTCGTCTGTGTTTGTGCATTTCCACGGCTTGTCTGCAACCTCAAGCATCAGGTTTCCATGGACTTTACAAAGGTGCACAACGTGTTTGCTTACAATATATTACCAATTATCTAACTAGTATTGTCAGTAACAAACGAAACATAACTCAGATATATTAGGCTCTAAACATAAATCTGTATTTTTTTCATGATCAAGTTGATTCGCAATTGGGGCATCCCTCTGAGAAATCAAATGCCAACCTGTAATACATTTATGCATGGTTTTATGTTAGTGCAGACTGATGGAATAGCTATATCGTATGAAGTTTTTTCCCAAGTCGTAGTACTTGAGAATAAATTTGCGGGAGAACATACCTTTCCTACTAGTATAGTTGTTGTGCTACTGACTGTGGAGGGGTGCTGGGTGCTTCCACTAGCCACAGTAGCATCCTTCTATTTCACAATGAATTCAATGTACCTTGGAAATGATCAACAGATACTTGGGCAATATCTTTGTGACTTTAGTTTTTGAGGTCTTATTAAAATTTTGTTCATGAGAGCCAATATAGGGTCTTAACATATTATTTACTTTGTATGCGAAATATAGAGTAAATTGTCTGATTTGCAGCTATGTGAAGTCATAGAAATGAAACTCGTCTAAGTTCTACCAAAGCTAAATCATGCCTTAACGACTGTTCGACATGTTAACAAGACTGATGTTAGGGCTATTGGTACTACTTTTAGGGTATGCTAACAGTTTACATTTGAATTATATAGGGTTTAGGGTTTAGGGTTTAGGGTTTAAGGTTTAATGTGATTGTAATGAGAAATTGGATGAGACCAATCAACAATTTGGATGAGACCAAAACCTAAGGTTTCTTCAGTGATTGTAATGAGAAATTGTTTAATGTGTTTCAAATTTGAGATCGGGGTTGAAGTGGCTCCGAATGATTTGAAGTTCGGAGCTATACAAACCACAGATTGACTGATATGAATGGGCGGAGGATGTTGTACGCCCTGAATAAAAGAGAAAACACACGAACACAGTATGTTGTTGTTGGTGGAAATAGAAACTCAAGAGTATATAGGGACCACGCGTTTGCTTCTTGAAGTTTGATTTTGTTCATATGAGGCATGTCTGAGGACTTCAGATTCCATTCATATGAGGCATGTCCACAGAGAAATGAACATGGATGATGGATGGAGGGCCGAACAAAAATCATTTTTATAAGTGGGAATTGCACTGCATTGATCCGAAAAAACAAAATAGAAATCATACTGAATGATGTGTGTAAGTTCACTGACGAACCACACCGCTACTAAATATAACAGGATGATTGTGGGTTGAGCAACCAGATCGCTCGAATATACCGCACCGCACCACTCCGCTTTAACTTTTTAATATTTAGTTTATATTTTATTTGTTAATTTAAATATTCAATTAAGCTAAATTTTCCTAATTATTTTTCAAAATGGGAATATGACGTTATGGCCGATGTAACCTAGCTTAAAACCCTAATATTCTAATAGTACATAAGTAACTAAACTATCAAACTACACTTACGCACATTTTTTATCTCCTCAATTGAACTCTAGAGTTTAGAGAAGAAGAATAAGGATTGTTGAGTAGCGAAATAAGTAATGAAGAAAAATTTACGGAGTCAGTCTATGTGCAAGTTATTTTGATTTATATTTTCTGTATATTTTGAATTTTAAGATTTGAATTTTAAGTATATTTTATTTGCGATATCATTCGACATGGATTTATTGGATTATGTATTGTTCAAATTTCATATTTTTTCTAAATTTTTAAATCATTTAAATGTGGGTTAAATACTGGAGCCGTATCATTCCGTACAAAAGATGTGGTGCACTGAAATATGGGTACACTAAATAAGTAAAGCGGACTGTGATTTGCTTTTTCAACAAATCGTAACACGTGGAGTGATTGTGATTTGGACTTTAAACCACACCCCCGACTTAACTCGCGTCCAATCCCTTACAGGATGTTGTCATGTTGATGCTCAAAACACGTGTTGGTGTGTGGTTTTGATGGAGCCTCCAATCTGTGCTGCCGTACATGCAAGAAATAGACTTGTGGGCAAGTTCGATCTTCTCTTCCTTCTTGGGCCTGTATTCTACCAAAAAAAGAGACAAGTCCACAACACAAGGAAGGCTGAAAGGAGAGCAGCAGAGATTGAAAACCAACGGTCCACATTTCCAAAAAGAACTCTCCACTGCGTCTGCATGGCTGCTACTGCCGCCGTCGAAAACGTCGCCGTTTCGGCGCTCCGATCCGTCGTCCTCCGTGTCCGGCAGGCTGCGGAGAGGTCGGGCCGGAATCCGAGTCAGGTCAGGCTCGTAGCGGTTTCGAAGACCAAACCGGTTTCTCTTGTCCGGCAGGTCTACGACGCCGGCCACCGGCGATTCGGCGAGAATTACGTCCAGGAAATCCTGGAGAAAGCTCCTCAGGTATGTCATCTTCTCTCTCGTGAATAAGCTATGTGTGGGAGCGAAACGCAGCGTTTTTTATTCGGCTGGTTAAATTGTGTGTGCAGCTTCCTCGGGACATTGAGTGGCATTTTATAGGGCATTTGCAGAGCAACAAAGTCAAATCGCTTTTGGGTATGTCTTTCTTTTTCTCTTTTAGCTCTTCATTTTCAATGGGTTGTTCAAATTTCCAGTGCAATCATGATTCGAATGTGATGGAACCGACTTTGAGACTGAATCTAATTAAGGCCCAATGTGTGTGTGTGTGTGTGTATCACATTTAGTAAGAGAAAGTAATCAAATTATGCTGTTTCCTCATTTAAGATTCCGGTTTCTTGTGTTGTGCACTATATCGTCACATTATGAGTCTGAATCAATGAGGATGTTTCAATTTCGTATGTTTATATATGACTTCTTATTGAATGTAGCTGCTCCATGCAGCTGGAGTCCCGAATCTTGCGTTGGTTGAGGGCGTAGACAATGCAAAGGTAAACACAATCACTGTATTGTGCCCAAATGTTAATAGTTATGCTCGGGGTATCAATAATAAAGTAGAAGCTCATTTGTTACTTTCGTGTTTCTATTATCCACAGCTAGCAAATCATCTTGATCGGGCAATTTCCAATCTCGGAAGAAATCCTTTAAGGGTTTTGGTCCAAGTTAATACCAGTGGAGAAGAATGTAAGTTATTGATATGTCATCTTCTTCCTACACTAATAAGTTAAATTTTTAATGTATTAAGTATTTAGTACGACATCATGCGCTCAAGCTGCTTATCTCTTTCTAAGCTTATATTCCTTCCTTCACCTTTTATCCGTGCATAAATTTTTCAATGTCTGCTCTCTTAGTTATGGTTGTGGTTTTTCATGTAACCAACATTGATCCTATGTAAAGAAACCTGCCCTAATTTCATCTGTCACATCCCCATATCTTAATGTCTCTATAAAATATCCAAATACATTCTGCATTTCCTTAAGAATTGAACCTCATTTAACTGCTTTCTAAGGTAGCCAAAGCTTTTTGCAGTCAAGAATTCAGTAATATAGTTCGTCACATGTGGAAAGGAGACCTATTCGTTTTCGTACCACTAAAAATGGATAGTCTTTCCCCTAATTTTGGGAAATTATGATTGCTTCACATCACCAACTAATGTATATTTTCTGACATATTTGCAGCCAAATCTGGCATCGATCCTTCTGGTTGTGTGGAACTTGCAAAACATGTCAAGTTGCAGTGCCCAAATCTGATGCTTTCTGGCTTAATGACAATAGGGATGCGTGACTATACATCAACTCCAGAGAACTTCAGGGTAATTTTATACCTGCTTAACCCCTAATGATGTCCTGGGAAGGAGGCATTATTGGTCTTTTGTTTCACAGGACATCATTATTATTCTTATGACCTTTTTGAGTGACTCTATGAATTTATTGTCTGACTCAGCTAGGACTTAGGTGGCAAATATGAATCAATTTTTTAGGACTCTGCTGTTTCCTATAAATTGTTCTCCAGGCAGCCTCCTGCCAATCGCTTCCTTCCCAGATCCTTTCATTCTGAAAAGGGAGGCATACTATTACCAATTTCGCAACAGGGGTTGGGGTTATACCCGTTTAACGTTAAAAGGCCTTAGGTGTACTGTATAATGGCGAGGCCTTTCTTTTTGTTGTTTCCGTGTCATTTTGAGCATTCTTTCCTAAAAGTTTGATCCTATTGCTTCTACAGATGTTATCCAAGTGTAGAACAGGGGTATGCAAGGAGCTTGGAATGGAAGAAGAGAACCTTGAACTATCAATGGGCATGTCTGGTGATTTTGAGCAAGCGGTATGTAATGGCCCAAGTCCTTTCATCATTTATGTGTCAATTTATCCCTTAACTGTGCTTGACAGTGAATATTGCGCTGCAGATTGAAATGGGTAGCACGAATGTCAGGGTTGGATCCACCATATTTGGACCTAGGGAATATCCGAAGAAACAACCAATTTAGTCTCTTGCAGCCACTGGCAAAGCTTGTAGGAGAAACTGCCTCTTTGTCCTGGGAGCGGTTTTATCAGAAATGGCCTCTTTACAATTGTATATAGTATACGAACAACAACCATTATGTTCACCTATGTAACAACTAGCAGCAAATGACCTTTATAATGGTGATATCGATATGCATATGATCAAGTCATGTACCACAGAATGTTCCTGTATTGAGTGTATTCATTACCAAATCATTGTAAACTGTAGTCTCTTCCTCTTTTAAATCATCGTACATATTCAGTATCAATCAATATCTTCTTGATGAGAGACCACTCAGACCGGCTCTCGCAATTGTAAACCAGTACGGGATTAGTGTACTGAACTGGTTTTTAATTTTTTTTTTCTTATAAAAGGGTTTTAGAACCACCGAACCGGCTTTAGTTCGTAGGTTGGCTGGGAGCTCATCTTCAAGTTTGATTATATATTACTAGAGGCACAGCCCAATGGGTGTGGATAAAACTGATAATTATTTTTTTAAATAAAAATTAAAAAGAGAGAAAAAATGGCATAAGAGGGATTTAGTCGATAAGGATAGAAGAAGTTAAAGAGGAAGTTCTTCTTTTTCTATATTTTAGTTTTTTTAATTTAATTATTTTGTAATTTATTATAATTTTACATGTTTGTCTTTACAAAATTAAATTTTTTGAAAATCAAATTATTGTTAGAGAGGGCAGACTTTGGTATTATAAATATTTGACATTTGTAGCCGTAAAAGACTCAATTGTCTTAATATATAGAGATTATTAATATAAAACTGAAAAAATACAACGAGGAAAGCACATGACCAAAAACACGTGAAATTATTCAACCATCCCTCGATAAGAACTTTAAGGATTACATCCGGAGTCTCCTCTAACCAAAATGTGGCTAATTAATTGTAACTCGGACAAGTCTATTTTCCAGAGAGTTTTCTTTAGGATAACATGTATTCTAGGGAAAGGATCATCTAGGACACTACTACTAATGAAAAGACAAGTCTATTTGCCACAAAGTTTCTGAAACAATCATCTAGGACACTACTACTTTGCCACAATGTCATCTAGGACATCTATTTGCCAGAGAGTTTTCTTTAGTCTATTTGCCTACAAAATTTAGACTCCAAAGGAATTACCAATTAGCTACTTAGGCTAATGAAGGTTTTTCAAGGATAATGAAAAGTTTTCTTGGAATAAGGAAGCACCATGATTTGATTATATGTCAAATTTAAGTGATTGAATATCTTAATATTCAAACAGAAATTTCTTGTGAATTTGACCAAATAATCAATAGATAATTAATATAGAATATTATTTATTGAGTATTATTTATTAGAAAAATAACACGTTCTGTGTATTTTCTGAAAAGACAACAGAAGGTGTTAAGACACAAAGTGCTAGATGTCAGATCGAGTCTTTTTGTTGAAAATGAGGATGAGATAATGAGTGTTGATCAATGAAAATTATGAGTGGCATACACTTGATGAAATGAGATCCCACATCACACGGGGAGATGAGGTGATATGCCTTATATGTGGAGAGTTACCTTTCTATCGCAAACACGTGTTTTGAGGTGAGACCCAAAAAAAAATCATGAGCGGTTGGCCCAAAAGATAATATATTGCTATGAGAACTGTGCCATGACGAATGTTGTCATAACCAATGGACAAGGCATATAAGCAGTCAAAGATTATGAATGAGAGATTAAAGACTTGGAGCAGTGGTATGACCAAGCCAAGTTCGATGAATAATCAAAGGTTAAGTAAGGAGGTCCAAATGTTGATCTCTAGAAAGGAACTAAGCAATATACTATACATGCCTAAGAACTGAGTCGAGGCTTAGTGAAGATGATTTTCATTTATTGATTAAAGGAAAATGAATTTTTGTTTCGTAACTTAGAATGTATGTTGGTATTTGATACATAAGTGGTGGAAAGAAATGTAATTAACATAGTTAATGATATGGATAAAGCTAGCGCTTCCACCTTTGTGTCTTTCAATGTATGGTATGGTAGACAAGGACATGTTAATTATGATATTTTGCGGAGGTTAATTAACTTGGAATGTCTACTAATGTTTCAAACATAAGTGTGAAACATGTGTTGAGACAAATCCAACGAAATCATCTTTCAAAAACACTGAAATAAATAATGAACCCTTTGATTTTATCAATAGTGATATATATAATTTAAAATCAATACAAACATATGGTGGTAATAAGTATTTGTCATATTTATCGATGATAACACAAAATATTGCTATGTGTATCTCATGAAGAGTAAAAGATGAGGCCATATACAGAGAAATTTATTCTCTATAAAATGAGGTTGAGAATCAACTCAAGAAGACAATTAAAGTCATGAGAAGTGACCAAAGAGGTGAGTATGAATCATTATTTGCTGACTTTTGTACTCAACATGAGATCATACATGAAACAACAACACATTATTCACCATAATCAAATGGTGTGGGTAAACGGAAGAATCATACCTTAAGTGATATGATGATTGCAATGTTGTTTAGCTTTGGGTTGCCACCAAACATGTGGGGGTATGCCATTTTATTGGCTAATTATCTTTTAAATAAGATATTTAAGAAGTTTTTCGAGCAAACAACTCCATATGAATTATAAAAATGAAGAAAGTCATCCTATAATTACTTGAAAATGTGGGAATGTCTTGTCAAGGTGGAGTTTCTGCACCTAAAAGGAAAAATTATGTAGAAATAGTTAATTGTATTTGATATGCATATAATTGTAAGAATTATCGATCTCTTATGTGAAAATTAAATAAATACAATACACAATAATAAACTCGATTTGAAAATTGCATCGTTCTTTGAAGATATTTTTTCAAGTAAATTATCCAACTTATTATTGGTGATGAAGTATAATAGCTAAATTATTAGCTTGTAACAATCGGCTAGATAGCCATTTATGAGTGGAAAACCACTTCTCATAGATACATTATTCTTACGTAAGATATATCAATGTAGTAATGATAAACAGGGGTTATCGAACACAAGGAATTGGTGAGACAAAATCTTAAAACACTAACTAAACGCAAATGTCAGAAAAGCTGACAGATTCGACCACTAGACACTAATGCAATTACGAACTATACCTATACTAATTTAAATGACACGAAATTTATACACATGCAACTAGACTCAGTGGTGGACTACCACGAAAGCAGAGGGTTTAGATAAGATTTGGTTGCCGAACTTAATCGGCGAACTACAACTAAATGCTGAAAAGTAAAATCTTAAAAGTAAAAGTGAACCAACAATGGAAAGCAAGTTAATGGTAACTACCATCCACCCGAACACGAATAAGAATAAGAGACATATTCAACCTAACACACTTAATCTTAAATGAAAGTTCCCAGGAAGGGTCGATCATTACAACCACATCCTATGTAGGTTTGTCATGGACCTCCCCTACATCTATTCCTCTATGAACCCATAGTCATGAACCCCAAGGTTTACAAAGAAGAAAACATTAAGTTCTAGAAAAGGTTTGAGAATCTACAAAGGTTCACAAGTACACTATAGGCGTGTTTTGCTAGACTAGGGGTTTCAATCACCTGACGGTAAAATCGGCGTATCACTATAGAGAATCTGGGGGAAGACATTATCTTCAGTCGCCCGTATCTCATGACAATAGAATCCTAGCATGCATACTAAGTTACGCACCAAAATAAACACACAAAAATTCATGCGGTGAGTCATATAGAAAAAGAAACCTCATTCAATGAAATAAGCAAATTAGGTTAAAGTATGCAAACCACATAAATCCCATGTACAGAGCTTCAAGGTAGCCTCTTAACTAAATAATTAGCACCTCATAGACAAGGAAGCTAAAATACAAGAATTCATAAGAAAAAGAAAGCAATAAAAGATAGAGAAGAAGAGAATCTGGTGTTGCCGAAGTCGTCGTCTGAAACTCCTCCCCGTAGCTCTTTACTCTCTTCTCAAATTATTCTTCTCTCCAAAGCTGATTTGCCTTTTCCAAAATCATAAGATGAGTTTATATACTCCTTGGTTTGATTTCTCCAAATCCTTTTTGGTCCAAGCTTCTTTATTTGCACATAAATCTTCTTTTTCTCCGTATTGAGTTAGGAATCCTTCTTTCATCTCATTTTCCTTTATTTCTCCACAAAACCTATTAAAACAATAAACATAATTTAATTACTCAAATAATAACAATAAACTAAATATAGGGAACGAATTAAATACCGAATAGACGCATAAATATGCGACTATCAAAATACCCCACACTTAGACATTGCTAGTTCTCGAGCAATACACTAAACTAAAACTCTAAAGCAACTCAATATAACTCTAACTATATGACTCTAACGCCCTTAACGTATTTTCGACTCAGCAATCTTCCACAATTACAACACCAAGATTAGTGTGACTCCACATTCACATTCCGTAAAGTTTCGAAAGTTAATTTCAATGCATGACACACATGTAATATGTAGGACGAAGACATAATCATGGTAGATGGAGCTGCAACATGCAGTAAACAAGTCAAGATTCAACCTCACAGAAATATACTCTCTCAAGTGTTTCTCTCAAAGTATGTCTAAAGAATTCACTCAACTCAATTACTCGCCAAATGGACCAAACTATATGCTTACTTTTGTGACTAATCTCCACAGATCAAGGGCTGTCATCTTGAGGATCAAAAAAACTTTCAAAGGTTGTAGTGGGGTCTTGGCTCATACGTTAAACAATAAATGGGAATGGATTGCAAACATAATTCTAGAACCTAGTAGAGCACCAATAATACGAGATTTCTTCAAACTTTACAATCATGAACTTTTTCACTATTTTGGCATGATTTCATCTTATTGGACCTTCACATCATTGTTTTCATCAACAGATAACTCAGGTATCAAGCTAGACTTCAGAACTTCTTTTTTTTCACACACTAGCTTGATACTCCACACTTATTTCTTTGTATCACATTTCGACAATTGTCGTCGTCTTCACATACCTGTCTCATGTATAACTCTACCAAGTCCTAGAATAAGGGTAAAGATATAACTATTCTAAGGTTTAAGATCAAAGATATGTGGGTGATGACATAAAGTTTCATATGTAGGCTCAAAGTGGTTAACTAAGGGGTGCACATCTTGTGTACACAAAATCAGGACACAGGCTTATATGGCTATGGTGGTGTCTCCTAAATGCCTTTATCACTTCCTCAATCAGAACATGTATTGACTATAAGCTTTGAAAAATACAAGAGCAAGTTCTAGTAATATATAGAGTCCATTAACTTAATCTATGGCAAACAATTAATACTCAATAAAGAAAGCATATATATCACATTTAGGCTCAATCACTCACAGAATCTCAACAATGTTTAAGCATTTTAATAATATGTACCATGTTAACTTGTTTCTACATCCACTACACATTCTCATATGTACCATATATCAAGATTAACCAAAGAAACTCATATAACATGATCATCTTTCACTCTTAGTCACAATTTCAGAAGATATAATCACATCATAGACTAGTTAAAGGCTCCTAAGACTCAAAACAATAACCGAAAGACTCTTTTTGTGTTGTTTTTCTTGACACTTTTTATTTTTGTATTTTGTTTTTTATATAAGACACTAAGACACACAAGAAAACTCAAGAATACCAAAATCAGGCGAAGAAACTCTTCCACGACGAACTAGTCGTCGGAAAAGACCCCCTCAGTCTTCGACAGGTCGAAGCCATGCTCCTGTCCAAAAATTTTACAAAATTTGACAGGTCAAGGAATTACCTCGACTGGTCAAAAATGATATCTATAATTCCCCAAAAACAAAACTTTCGATGGGTTGAAACTGGAGCTCGTGGGAAACCAAACATGACTCAAAAATTTGAAAAACAAGTCAAAAACAAAAAAATTATAATAGACGCCAAGGATATGATATAAACTCCACTCCACACTTGAAATTTGATGATCCTCAATATAAAACAAAACTAAAGTAGGAAATACATCACACAAGCATGGAATGAGACACATAGCATATCACAAATCACACTAAACATGGAGAAAAGTAAAGTAAAGGAGAATGGATAATCTGGTCGCCAACTTCTCCATCCACATAAGTTGCCTCCCAAGTAGCGTTAAGTTTAACGTCTTCAGCCAGACGGCAAATCTCATCAATCCGCACAAGGAGCCGCATCTTCAAGGTTTGCATCCTCAAAGACATGCTCCACAAATGACTCATAGAATGGCTTGAGTCGATGTCCATCCACTTTAAATGTCTTCCCTGTTTTTTCACTCACAATCTCTATAGCACCATGAGGGTAAACATTAGTGATAACATAAAGTCCAATCCATCTACTTTTGAGCTTACCTAGAAACAAACGTAGATGACTACTGAAGAGTAAAACTTTTTGACCAACTACAAATTCTTTTCTCTTAATATTCCGGTCATGAAAACTTTTAGTCTTTTCTTTGTAAATCCTGCTGGACTGATAAGAATTGTGCCTAATCTCATTAAGCTCATTCAGCTGCAACTTCCTATGCAAGCATGTTGCATATATCAATGTCAAAATTGAACTTCTTGACAACCCAATATCCCTTGTGCTGTAATTCCACCAGAAGACGGCAAGCTTTCGCATACACCAACCCATAAGGAGAAATTCCAATAGGTGTCCTATATGCTGTCCTGTAAGCCCACAATGCTTCATCAAGGCATTGACTCCAATCTTTTCAGGGGTTGGCCCAACCGTTTTCTCAAGGATTTGCTTGATATCTCTATTTGACACCTCCGCTTGCCCGTTGGTTTCAGGGTGATAAGGTGTTGCCTTATATGTTACATTGTACTTCCTGAGCAAAGCATCAAAGGTCCTATTATAAAAATGAGATCCTCCATCGCTAATAATGCATCTAAGTGTTCCAAATCTAGCAAAAAATTCTTTCAGAAAACAAAGAACAACCTTAGCATTGTTAGTGCGGGTGGCTTTAGCTTCCACCGACTTAGAAACATAATCCACAGTGAGAAGAATATACAAATAACCTTGGGAGTTAGGGAATGGTCCCATGAAGTCAATACCCCACACATCAAATATTTCTACAACAAGAATAGGGTGTTGAGGCAATTGGTCTCTTAGGCCGAGGTTACCTAGTCATTTGGCATCACTCACATGATTTGTACATGACATGGGCGTCATGGAACAAAGTTGGCCAATAAAATCCACTCTCAAGCACTTTGAGAGCCGTCTTCTTTCCATCAAAATGTCCACCACCTGCATTTGAGTGACAAAAAGATAGAATAGATTGAAATTCAGACTAGGGTATGCACCTATGGATGATGGCATCTGTACAATGTTTTCAGAGGTATGGCTCATCCCATATGTAATACCTGGCTTCCTTGACAAGTTTGTCTTTCTGAGCTCTGTTGAAATTTGTTAGAATGCACTTACTCACCTTATAATTAACAATGTCGGCATACTATGGTACCATATCTTGAAGAACAAGGAGCTGTTCATCCAGAAAGCTATCTCTAAGAGGAAGATTGTCCTCTTCTGTGTTGGAACCATGGGTAAGCCGACTCAAATGATCCGCCACCACATTCTCAGAACCCTTCTTGTCTTTGATCTCAAAATCAAACTATTGTAGAAAGAGCATCCATCGAATCAATCTAGGCTTAACATCCTGTTTAGTCATCAAATACCTTAAAGCAGCATGGTCAGAAAATATAATAACTGTAGTTCCTAACAAGTAAGATCTAAACTTTTCAAGAGAAAAAACCACTGCTAAGAGCTCCTTTTCAGTAGTTCAATAGTTCAACTGCGCATCATTCAAAGTCCTGGAGGCATAATGATAAAATGTGGAAGTTTCTGTGGTCGTTGACTAAGAACAGCGCAAACAACATAGTCTGAAGCATCATACATAAGCTCAAATGGTAGACTCCAATCTGATGCTTGTATGATGGGAGTTGTAGTCAATAACTCCTTAAGCTTATTAAAGGCTTGTAGACATTTCTCAGTGAAATTGAAGGCCGCATCCTTCTGGAGCAATACACATGAGGGTCTGGCTATCTTGGATAAATCTTTGATAAACCTACGATAAAATTCTGCATGTTAAAGAAAATATATCACCTCCTTTATAGTAGAAGGAGGTGGTAAGGTACACACAATATCCACTTTAGCTTTATTTACCTCAATTCCCCTAGCAGAAATAACATGCCCTAAAACTATACCCTGCTCCACCATAAAGTGACATTTTTTCCAATTAAGTACAAGATTAGTTTTCACACAATGTTCCAAGACCATAGATAAATGATGTAGACACATGTCAAAAGAATTATCAAATTCTGAAAAATCATCCATAAATATCTTAATGATTTTTTTGACCATGTCTGAAAAGATACTCATCATGCATCTTTGAAACGTTGCAAGCGCATTGCATAAGCCAAAAGGCATCCCCTGATAAGCAAACGTATCGTAGGGGCATGTGAAGGTGATCTTCTCCTGATCCTCCTTGTGTATGGCTATTTTGTTGTACCCTGAATAACCATCCAAGAAACAGTAATATGCATGACCTACCAACCTTTCCAACATCTGATCAATGAATGGGAGTGGAAAGTGATCTTTTATTGTGGTGGCGTTGAACTTGCGGTAGTCAATACACACTCTCTATCTCGTTTGCACTCGTTGAGGCACTAACACGTTCTAATCATTCTTCACCACTGTTATTCCAAAACGTGTTGGTACTACCTGTACAGGAATAACCCACTTGTTGTCAGAAATAGCATAAATTATACCTGCATCGTGGAGTTTGATCACTTATTTCTTGACAACTTCCATCATAGGAGGATTGAGTCGACATTGAGCTTCTCTTGTTGGCTTAGCTTCCTCCTCAAGATGTATCCTGTGAGTGCACAAAGTAGGGCAAATTCCCTTGATATCTGTTACTGTCCAGCCAATTGCTTGCTTAAATTCCCTAAGAACAATCAAGAGTTTCTTCTCTTGAAATTCCGAAATCTTTGAAGAAATTATGACCGTAAAAGTTTCACTGTCACTAAGAAAAACATACTTCAAATGCTCAGGTAGAGGTTTAAGTTCTAACTCGGGCACTGCCTGAATAGATGGAGCAAGGACATCAGTTGAAACCGGAAGAGGGATTGGTTTAGAAGGCTCACCTTTCATGCTTGGTATTGATTCAAATGCCTCTTCCATTGTGTAGTATTCTTCTTCCATCTCAAGATCTTTAGCAGAAGCAATTTCAAAAATAGACTCAAATTCAACGGGTCGAGAATTTTTTGAAGGAAAATTTTAACCGATTGATGCTAAGCTACTGTCCAAAACTTGTCCGTCACAAAAAATGTTTTTGACGGGTCAAAACTTTTCCTCGACCGATCGATGCATTGCCCATGTCGCTTCTCGTTCATCTTTTTTGACGGGTCGAAATCTGGCCCTGGAGCGTCCTTTTTTCCAGCCACCTCTATGACATTTCTCAAAGGATCCTCCTCCACTGAATATTGAATGAACTCTTACACAAAGCTTTCAAACACATCAATAGAACAACAAGACTATATATCATCACCATTTGGGTGCCTGAGGGATTCAAAAATGTTGAATTGGATATTCTCTCCTGCTACTTCCATGCTAAGTGAACCTTCATAACAATCAATCTTAGTAAGAGCCGTTCTCAAAAATTGTCTCCCAAGAATCAGTGGTATCTCAGAGGGCACCGGTTCACCTTCCATCTCTAAAACAAAGAAGTCTGCTAGGAATATTAAATCACCCACCTACACTAGCACATCTTCTATAATACCTCTAGGATAACAGTTAGATCTATCAGCAAGTTTAATAGTTATCCCAGTAGGCATAAGTTCTCCCATATTCATTCTATCATACACAGCATATGACATTAAGTTTATGGAAGCACCTAAATCAAGAAGAGCACTATCAAACCTGTGATCACCAATTTTGTATGGAATAGTAAAACATCCCGGATCACCAAGCTTTGGTGGTATTTTCCTCTGAAGAACAACAAATACTCTCTCATTTAAGACAACTGTTTCAGTTCCTTTGAACTTTCTTTTTGTAGTGCACAAGTCCTTGAGGAATTTTGCATAATGTGGAATTTGCTCGATCATATCCAGCAATAGAATGTTCACCCTAACTTTCTTGAAGATTTCTAGGATCTCCTTGTCTTTTTCCTCATTCCCTAACTTCTTCAACCTGCTAGGAAAAGGAAAATTAGTGGTAATCAAAGGTGAAGGTGAGGGACATACCTAAGCTGGTTTCGGTTTTGGCACAACTTTCATTTTAGGTGCATTCTCAACAGGTTGAGGGATTTCCTCAACGGATTGAGTTGGGGTTCCTGAAATGGTTTTCAATGGTTCATCAAACACAATTTGCTCTATAACAGGCTCCTCCCATTGTATTCTTGGCTTCTTGACCTCTGGTTTTGCATCCAAATCTTTCCATTCTTCAAAATCATAGCATGGGCCTCATATTGCCCCTTGGGATTGGAGAGAGTGTTGCTAGGAAGACCTCCTGGTTTAGCTTGAGTAAGTGTTTGCTGAATTTGGCTTACTTGCCTCTCTAGCAAATCAATTGCCTTTCCTTGTTGCTGGGTTGTAGCCTTGATCTCTTGGAAAAAAGCACTACTTTCCTCACGTTCCTTATTGCTGTCGAACATCATCTGTTGCATCATGGCTTCTAAAGTTGAAGTTCATGTTGATGTTTAAGCTGGAGCTTGTTGTTGTTGAGGAATAAGCCTCTGGCCAAACTGTTGTCCATCTCCTGTAGGCTGCCTTGGCTGAAAACCAGGAGCAACATTAGGGGGATTGAGCACATTGTTGCTCTTATAACTCAACAATGGATGGTTCATATTCCCACCATAGGTATTGGGCTGCCTCTGGAAGTAATTCGCCTCTTGTTCCTCTTGATTAACTTTCTCATTTACTCTGAACTTTGGACAATCTTCTGCTAGATGATCTATAGCTGAACATATAGTGCACACAACCTTAGCAACAACAATTGTTGTCTTCTTTGCCACTTTCAGACTACTAGCAATCAGAGCAATATCATTCTCCATAGAGCTTAACCTTTTTTCCATGGCTTCATCGATTGTGACTACATTGAGAGATCTTCTATTTGCTCCCATAGATTTATCCCTTGACTGAAATTGCCTTAAATTTTCTGCTTGGCTCTCAACAACTTCCTTGGCTTCTGTTCCAATTATATTCCACAAATTTCTCCCACAAGCTGAATCAAGTTTTGACATGTTAAAAGAATCAAGTCCTTCATAGACAACTACATTTGAATGTTGATGTCAAACTTATGATGAGGGCATTGTCGAAGAAGACCCTTAAACTGACTCCAGGCCTCATGTAATTCATCTCTATCTTTCTGCCTGAATGTGCTTATTTGCTTCCTCAAATTCTTGGTACGGGAAGCAGAATAGAATTCTTTCATGAATGCAACACACATCTTCTTTCATGTGTCAATAGATAAAGGAGCTAAAGAATTGTACCATGCCTTTGCTTGCTCCTTCAGAGAAAATAAAAATAAGATGAGCTTGACAGTGTCTTCCTCTATATTTGTCGTTTTTTGGATTCTACACAAAGCTGTGAACTCATTGAGATAATCCCGAGGGTCTTCAGAAGGCTTTCCTCTGAAGTGTGGCAAATTCAATATAAGTGATGGAGGAATAGAATAAGCCCCCAAATTCTCTGGTAGAACAATTGGTGAATTTGCTGCACCTGTGCCCGGTATAAAGGACTCTCTCAACTTGGCTGCGTTTGCCATTCTTCTTGGTGATGGTGGTAGTGTTGGAATATTTTGTTCTTCATCAAACTCAGACTCTGAACTTGAATTTCTTTCATGCTCAGATGGTTCACCACCACTATTCACACTCATAGACCGTTGTCTCTCCTACTTTTTGTTTTGCTTTGCTGAGCATTCGATCTCTAGATCAAGTAATAATGGCTCAGCGCTTTTAGTGTGCCTAGTACGCATACACAATGCTCTTGCACACGGAACAAATAGTAAGACTCAAAAGAAAAAGAAAACTAAACAAAACAAAACAAAATTGAAAATTAAAGACTCTATTAGGACTTAGAATTAAGCAACTCCCCGGCAACGGCGCCAAAATTTGATGAGTGGAAAATCACCTCTCAAAAAGATACCCTATTCTTAAGTAAGATATATCAATGCAGTAATGATAAACATGGGTTATCAAAAACAAGAAATTGGTGAGACTAAATCTTAAAACACTAACTAAACGCAAATGTTAGAAAAACTGACTGATTCGACTACTAGACACTAATGCAATTACTAACTATACTTATACTAATTTAAATACCAAAAAATTTATACACATGCAACTAAACTCAGTGGTGGACTACCAGCAAAAATGCAGAGGGTTTTGATAAGATTTGGTTGCCTAACTTAATCGGCGAACTACAACTAAATACTGAAAAGTAAAAGTGAACCAACAATGGAAAGCAAGTTAAGGGTAACTATCATCCACCCCAACATGAGTAAGAATACGAGACATATTCAACCTAACACACTTAATCTCAAATGAAAGTTCCCAGGAAGGGTCGATCGTTACAACCACATCCTATTACCTAATCCTTATGCCTATGTAAGTTTGTCTTGGACCTCCCCTACATCTATCCCTCTATGAACCCATAGTCATAGACCCCAAGGTTTACAAAGAAGAAAGCATTAAGTTCTAGAAAAGGTTTGAGAATCTACAAGGGTTCATATGTACACTATAAGCGTGTCTTGCTAGACCAGGGGTTTCAATCACCTGACGGTAAAATCAGCGTATCACTATAGAGAATCCAGTGGAAGAAAGTATTTCCAGTCGCCCATATCTCATGACAATAGAATTCTAGTATGCATACTAAGTTGCGCACCAAAGTAAACACACAAGAATTCATACGGTGAGTCACATAGAAAAAGAAACCTCATTCAATGAAATAAACAAATTGGGTTAAAGTATGCATATCATATAAATCTCATGTACGGAGCTTCAAGGCAGCCCCTTAACTAAATAATTAGCACCTTATAGACAAAGAAGCTAAACTACAAGAATTCATAAAAAAATAAAGCAATAAAAGATAGAGAAGAAAAGAATCTAGCATTGTCGAAGTAGTCGTCTGAAACTCCTCCCCGTGGCTTCTTGATCTTCTCTCAAATTATTCTTCTCTCCAAAGCTGATTTGCCTTTTCCAAAATCCTAAGATAAGTTTATATACTCATTGGTTTGATTTCTCCAAATCCTTTTTGGTCCAAGCTTCTTTATTTGCACATAAATCCTCTTTTTCTCCGTATTGAGCTAAGAATCCTTCTTTTATCTCATTTTCCTTTATTTCTCCATAAAACCTAATAAAACAATAAACATAATTAAATTACTCAAATAATAAAAATAAACTAAATATAGGGAACAAATTAAATACTGAATAGACGCATAAATATGCGACTATCTGCCATCACTGCAAAACGTGTGGAACAACCATTTAATGGTTAGTTGATGAACATTTTAATGACTTATAACAGTTGAATTAATGCGTGTAACAGACGAGTTAAAAAGGTCATCAACATAAAAATTGATTTGGTAATCAATGTTGTGCTTTCTCATGAAGCATAATTATGATGACCTTCGAAATCAAAGAATTGAGTCTGAGGTGAAATCCAGATAAGGATTGGAAAATTCTAAGGTTCCGACTCTTAACATATATGGTTAAGAGTAAAACTTGAATCTTTAAGGGATAGTTACCTTGTTTACTGTCTTAGTTAGGAAGAAGTCTCACTAAAGTATGATTATGACTTTGCGAATCATACTTGGAAACTGGTGGATCTTCCACCTAGCTATGAACTTGTAATTAAAGGTTATAGACAAAAAGAATGCCTGGATTATTTTGACACTTACTCTCTAGTGACGAAAGTTACTTCCATCAGAATGGTACTTGCTATTGCCACGTTGGCAATTTTGAAGTACATAAATGGATATGAAAATAGATTTCCTGGATGGATATATAGAAAAGAAAATCTATATATAAAAGAACTTGAGGGTTTCTCGGCTCCTGGTCAAATAGGAAAAGTTGTGTAAATTGGTGAAGCCACTATATATGGCTTAAAATAAGCCCAATGTAGTGACATAGAATATTTGACAAACATGATCAACAATGGTTTCAAAATCTTTGAAGGTGATAAATTTGTATATGTCAAAAACAAAGAGAATGTATATGTTACTATGTGTTTGTACGTAAATGACATCCTTATCATTGGAAACAATGATAAGATGGTAAAATCTTCTAAGGATACGTACTCGATTTACAATATTTATGACACTGCTTTCAAATATGGCTCACCTTAGTAGCTCATAATGTCTAGAAAAAGAGATTTCTGATAACAGTGTACTTGAGTGGGCAGTGCCCCACCTACATTGATTTCTCCTAGCTTGGTTATGAGTGAAAAGAGCTACCCAAATGATTATAGAAATCATAATTACTAACAAAGTCGTTAATGTACTATGTTGGATTGCAAAAGTGTTGTAATCCTTGAAAAACTATCACAAGAATGTTAAAAGAGCTGATATTAAATTAGACATATTACGTAAAGAATATCCTTGAGAAATACTACAAGGAAAATTCTGGAGTTGCTAGAACTCCGATTGATATGACTCTTCATCTTTCAAAGAATAGAGGAGAGAGTAATCTTAGAGGGATGCATTGGCAAGCAACTGCAAGAGTACTCAAGTACTTAAGGTATACTTATACCTATGGGCTGCACTATACAAGATATCCAGCTATCCTAGAAGGGTACAGCAATGGAAAATAGATATCTGACATGAAAGACTCAAAGTCTACTAGTGGATACGTGATCACTCTAGGGGGTGCAGCAGTGTCGTGAAAATCCTCAAAATAAACTATTATAACCAGATCTACAATGGAATCTGAGTTTGTTGCCCTAGACAAATATGAGGAAGATGCAGAATGACTACGCCAATTAATAGAGGATATTCTGAAATGGACAACGCCGCCTGTGCTTGCAATTTGCATACACTGCGATAGTTAGTCCGCAATTGGTAGGGCACAAACAATATGTACAAAGGTAAGTCAAGACGCATTCGTCAAAGACACAATATCATTAGACAACTACTCTTTACTGAAGTTATATCCATCGACTATGTGAAGCCAAAAGATAACATAGCAGATCCGTTAACCGAAGAGTTAAATAGAGAATTAGTTGACAAATCATCGAGGGGATTGAGACTAAAGCCCATGAGTTAAAATATTTACAGTGGATATCCAACCTAGTTGACTGCAAATCTCAAGATCTATGTTTAAAAGGGACAACTAAATTGTAGAGACTGAATCAGATCACTGTGGGGATCTACCCCAAGTCCATTCTTATGATGAAAACAGTGATGCCCGTAAGGAATGAGGTTAAACTAAAAGCTTTTAATGATTCTTATGCGTCAGAAATTTGAGCGGAGTAATGCGGGTTACTTTTAATTAAGAAATCACCTATGTAAGAGAGAAGTGGGGCCGCTTCTAAGAGAATTGTTCAGGGCGCAATTCCTATTAAGCTCTTACAGAACCAGACGCATGTCTAGGGCCAAAATGGACACAACAGTGAAAACTGAAAGTATCAGGAAGATACCTGTGTGAGGTATGCCATCATTTACACAAATGACGAACAATTCAAAGACATCGTGTCTACTGTTTAGTTAGTAAAGTAATCATGCTTTCACAAGGAAAGGCTCAAAAGGTTAACCCCCACCTATCCTATGCAGATTTTCAACCGCACAATCTATCACCAAGTCTATCGAGTATTTGGTTGCCAATGTTCATTCATGTGGAGAGTTGTTGGAAAAATGGTGGTTTTCCACCATTTTAGTTAGACAATTTAAACAAAATAATTAAGTGGGATGCACTTAATATTAATGGAATAGAAACATGAACTTGTGTTCTCTTACACAAATACATAAAGATTATGTATTCACTTGTTTAAATTGGTTAAGAGATGAATGAGAAATTGTCACCCAAAGTTGGCCACTTGAAACAAAAGGAAGGAAGTTTATCCCATATGGGAAAAACTAGGAATCTGAAGGTCATTAAATATGATTCCATTCTACTATGTTTTGAGTGAACAAGTAGAGATGTTATGTTTTGGTTGGATTGGGCATGCGATATGGACTTGTATACGCTTTGGGCCAAAGTCGCACTAATTTCGTTTTGCACTCATGAAAACTAATGTGACTTTTGGCTTTCCACATTCTTTTCTGTTACAAAACTTTTGGCTTTTCAAATTACTCCGGTTACAAACTGATTTTCAAAATAAATTTTGGCAATAAGTTATCGGAATAAATTTAGCTAGTTAATTGTTTCAAAACCGAAGACCTTTGGAGTGGCCGACATTTATGTTTCTTCTCATTCCTCTATGTATAAATAGAGGCTTCCTCTTCCTCTTTCTTCACCCCATTAGATAGCAATCTCTTATCTGATCTCTTTTCTCCCTTTCAAGCTTTCGAGTTCAGTTCCGGTGATAGAGTAAGGTACTATTCAGTTCGACGAGAAGTTCTTTTGCTGCAGTACAAAAACTTTCAAGTTGTTTTATCTTGGGGGAACTGCGTCATACAAGCCTGTAGGCAGCGTGAAAGTTATTAAGGAGAGCGTCTAATACACGTGATTTAACTTTATTCATTATTCATCGTTTATCGACATCAACAATTTGGGTAACAAATTCAAAGTTTTCAGATTTTATTCTTTCAATTTTATTTATTTTATATTTATTAATTATTTTAATTAATTATTTTAGATTTAATTTACTTTCACATTATTTTCCTACCGGTGGGTGACCAAGTCTAGACTTTAGAGGGTGGTCATAGAATCGCTCATTTCATAAACCTCTCTAATACCCTCGTGCACTACTCAGTACTCACAACACTTTCAACACTTCTCTGCTCTCTCTCTCTCTCTCTCTCTCTCTCTCTGGGTGAGTGTTGCAGCCACCATGAATTCACTTTCACTTTCATCTACGTTCACTCTGCATCCCAACGCCACATTTCTCCGATTCCAGTACCCAAACAGACCTCAAAGAATCACCTTTCCCAAGAACAAGAAGAAGAAGAAGCAAACCCGGATAGGCTGCTCCGCCACCGATCAACCAATGCAACAACAAAGGCCTCGAAAGAAGAAGAAGAAGAAGAAACTCGACACTGACGCCGAAGAAGGTGTCGACCAAGTTGGCTTCCTCACCAAATTCGACATTTCCAATAGGCAATTTGCTCAGTTCCTCCGTGATAGGTACACCCTTTTTCTTTTCATAATCATTCTCAGTAGAAAGTTTGAAAAATATGTTTGAAGTCCTTTTCAGTGGTTTTTAGCTTTAAGGATTCTGATTGATATGAAAAATGTTTGTGGTTTTTCAGTGGTTTTGATATTGCAAGCCTTGAAGGATTTGACAGATGAAATATTCACTCGCCACATTGACTTCAGAGATATGTCATCTGGGTTTGTTCTTCCAAACCCAAATTTTCTTTCTTTTTGTTTTTTCCCATTCAAATATTTGCTTTTAATTCCCTTCTTAGTCTTGGTTTGAATATGGTACTTGTTACCTTATTGTTTAAATCTTAAAAAGCAAATGGATTTTGCACTTTGAATCACCAAGCAATGCCATCTTATCTATGTAACTGTTCATGTGATAGCCTCAGTTTATCTTGTGTGAATAGATTTGGTACTAGATAAAAGAAAAGAACTTCATATAGCTGACACCACATTTCTGGTGGAGACTTGAAATCACTAGTTCAGGCTGTATATAGATATGAGATACTGGGTATGCACCGACACCCAGAACATAGAGTGGATTTCATGGATTGGGCTCCAGCTTTGATATAAGCATATACTTCTTTACTTGTAATTAATTTATATTCAAGTGTGATTCTAAATGTTCATCTCACAGCCAACCATTTTGACTCTTTTTCCTTCAACCTTTTCTACTAAATTACCCATTCACTTTCTATAACGTTTTAGTGTTTCATGTATTCTGTCTGACATTTTGGCTAGCTTGTGTTTGACTAGTGATCAATTGTTAGAACCATGTTTCCTAATGTTTTTATATTAAATCATATTCCTTGTTTTCTGGACTTCTGGCAGATCTTATGTCTAAGATAAGCTTTTGAAATGCAGGTGCTCACTACTGTGCACTAGTTGGTGATTTTAATGGATGGCCCCCAACAGAGAACTGTGCAAAAGATGGCCATTTTGGACATGATGACTATGGATACTGGTTCATCATTCTTGAAGATAAGTTGAGGGATGGAGAAGAACCAGATGAGCTGTATTTTCAAATGAATAACTATGTAGATGATTACGACAAAGGTGACAGTGGTGTTAGCATCGAAGACATCTTTAAGAATGCAAATGATGATTATTGGGAACCTGGAGAAGACCAGTTTATAAAGAACCGGTTTGAAGTACCAGCAAAGTTGTATGAGCAGATTTTTGGGCCTAATGGACCTCAAACGTTAGAGGAAATTCCAGAAATACCAGATGCAGAAACAAGATATAAAGCTTGAAAAGAACAGCATAAAGATGACCCTAACTTACCTTGTTATGATGTGATTGACAGTGGGAAAAATTACGACATTTTTAATGTTGTGTCTGATCCAGTATCACGAGAGAAATTTAAAACAAAGAAGCCTGCCTTGCCATATTGGTTCGAGACACGTAAAGGAAGGAAGGCATGGTTGAAAAAGTATAGGCCGTGCATTCCTCTTGGAAGCAAGTATAGGGTATATTTTAACACTCCTAGTGGGCCATTGGAAAGAGTACCTGCTTGGGCAACTTATGTGGAACCAGGTAACCATTTGTTTCTCAAGCATTATGCAACGTTCAAATTTTTTCTTATGTAATTTCTATTTTATTTTATTCTTTTTATTAGAAATGTATAAGAATATGCACCGAAGTCCAGATAATGGATACAAAATCTAAGGGCCTGTTCGGTATTGTTTCACAAAATGGTTTTCTAAAAATAAATTCATAAAATGAAAAGAATAGATTGTACTTTGTATTTTCATAGTCGAAGAATGCATTCGGTATTTATAAAAATTGAATCAGCAAAAAATATGCTGTGAAACAAACATGTCTGGCATACTCGTTTTCCTTCTTCCCTGTGCAAGTCAGCATCGTGTCCATCTCTAATCTCTTTGACAATAACAATTGATCATAGAAGGGGCAGTGGGTTTAACACCTCCCGACCTCCATATGCATTGTTCAATTCCTTACAAACACCTGTTATGATTCCTACACTTGTAGGCACCTCCATATCACATTTGTCTTTAACACATAATCTATTAATCAATTTCCATGGAGCAGGTAGCCATAGTTTCTTCCCTCAATTCCTTTTTACTCAAACTGACATGTATAACTCTTTGATGAAATTCACATACCCATATAGGATTAGAAGAGGTTCATCTCGATCGAGAAATTTAAAGAGGGATCGAGGGATTTAAAGAGAATCGGAGAAGGAGATCAGACTGTGAATTGATGCAATAGAGGTATTGAGGATTGGGAATCAGATGAGATGGTGATCAGGCCGGCATGAAATTTCCTTTAATGGCTGCTTCTGTTTTCTAAAAACCATGGAAACGAGTTAAAGTCGTTTCTCAAGTTTATACGAGACTCCAGAATTTTATCTATAAAACAGTTCTCCGTGTTTCCAAAGTTTAATGCATCGAATGCCTATTACCACCATTTTTGTTTTCAAAATACAGAAAACACGTTTGCAAAACTATACCAAACAGATTCTAATATTCTATTTAAAGACATGCTTTTCCTTATCCAGGGGCATGCCATATTGCCATATAACTACTGTTATAACTCACTGATACTCTCTCTCCCCCTTTTGATTGCTTTAGGATTGTTTCAATAGCTTTTAGCTTTTATCCTTTTGTTGTGTCTGAGTCATTCTGTTTTACATGCTTTCTCCAAGTATAAATATGTATATTATACTGGCATTTTGGTGTTTCATATTTTCCTCTGAGTCTTGTTGGTTACCTTCAGATGCAGATGGAGGACAAGCTTTTGCAATCCACTGGGAACCACCCCTAGAACTTGCATACAAATGGAAGAACGCACGCCCTAAAGCGCCAAAGTCCTTGCGCATTTATGAATGCCATGTTGGGATAAGTGGATCAGCGCCAAAAGTATCTTCGTTCAGTGATTTCACAGAGAAGGCAACTTCTACTCCTAGATCTCCTGATTACGAATTTTAATCTCATTTTTATATGGTAAACAAATTTCTCATTTAACACTTCATTTTTCTTCTAACAGGTTCTTCCTCATGTAAAGGAGGCTGGGTACAATGCAATTCAGCTAATTGGAGTTATTGAGCACAAATATTATTTTACTGTTGTTGGTTAAAGAGTGAGTGCTTGCACTTTTCCTTTCTCACATTACACAAAATGAAAGTTTTTATTTTTAATTTCCACTGGTAGGAACATCTATATCACCATTTCATACAGCGGAAGCGACATTTCCTCAAATAATATCATGTGATCTTGATTTATATGGTGATTCCATGAATGTGTTCAAGCAATATTTTGGATTTTCAGGCCACTAATTTATATGCTGTTAGCAGCCGATTCGGCACTCCTGATGATTTCAAGCGGCTGGTTGATGAAGCGCATGGTTATCACTTTTTTCTTTCAAATCCAACTTAAAAGCCTACACATGTTTCAAACGAAGCTATACATTATATTGTCCAAGGCGTCTGGTACCTATGATGCTATAAAGTGTCTATCTGTCCTACTGTCACTTGTGCAGCTTGAGCAAAATCTCTTTTACTTGCTAAATCATTGTTTCTGTACTGCATTACATACTGAAGTTGACATCTAGAAAACATAATCACTTAAAGTTGTAAGATGCTCGTTGTATAATGCATGGACTCATGCCCTTTGTAGCTAAATGACTATTAGAGTCTGAATCATTATTATAGAGTTGCCTGTCAATCCATAGCACATTTTGAGTACACACTTAGGAAGCAGTTAGGAAAACAAGTGACACACAATTCAAGCCTCTAGTTATTCATGTCTGACTGCTATCTCTCGACTCATTTGGCATCAACATTGTTCTTTGTCAACAATTTTTACATCCATTCCATTTGGACAAGTTATGTTACATGCTATACCTAATGTCTTTTTTTTTTGCCTGACAGGACAAGGACTGCTTGTCTTCTTAGACATTGTCCATTCCTACTCAGCTGCAGATGAAATGGTTGGGTTAGCACTGTTTGATGGAGCCAATGACTGCTACTTCCACACCGGTAAGTTTTAAAGATATATAATATTAGAAGTTTAAATTGGTCAGAGTGGATACAGTGTCATATGATATCTGATGGAACCTAATATAGACTCAAAACCGGACTGATGGCAGATGTGTAGTGAGATAATGCTATAGAGAGTCGGTTGGATTTGATCAGGTTTTCTGAAAGGGAATGAGATTACTATTTTTATTTTTGAGAGCAAGTTTAGGAAGTAGTGCTGGACTCAGAAAAAGCTAAAAGGATTTCATAATAAAAGATTCACTAAAGAACAGTCTCCCAGTAGTCCTACGTGGTAGACAGAGCTATTCTTTCAGTTTAAAATGGATTTTGGGGTTCCATGTCTTTAATTAACTTGGTCGCTAAGCAGTTTCATGATTTTCATCATTACTAAGCAATACCTTAAAAGTTGCGTTTTATATTTTCATGCGTAAAAAATCAAACTTCCATTACAAAGCTCAACCCAATAGGTGCAATCTTCATGTTATACTTATCATTAACATTCGTGGTCATTTTAAGGTCGGATAAGGTGATCTAATCTGGAAATTTATGTTTCCTTGATTGTAATTTATCTCTTAGGCTTAATAGAACTTTTCTTTGCTATTTTGAAATATGACTTCTTGTTCCTTATTGTATGCTTCTGTGTTTACAAAATTAATTACTCCTTCGGCAAAAATAAAATAAAATTAGCTGATTGTTGGCCAACTAACCCAAAGAAGCTTGCGCCACGCAATCCCACCCAACTTTGGCCTTCTTTACCTCCCCTAAATTCTTATGCTTTTTACTTAATAGAGAATAACAACCCGTCTAACATTTACCTCTGAAATCTAATCAACTCCACAGTCTCAGAAACATCCAACTCACAAGTTACGATGTTAACTGATGTGATCACTTGATAATTGTACTGCTATTGGTGGTTGTATTGAACAAATGTAGGATTATTCTCTTTAGCAAACTTGTTCTGTTTATATTCATATATCACGTTGCCCACTCCATCTCTTGATTCATTTACATCATCTATAAATAGGTGAATGAGGACATCACAAGCACTGGGGCACCGGAATGTTTAAATATGGTGATCTTGATGTTCTGCATTTCCTTCTCTCAAATTTGAACTGGTAAGTGTGAATCTAAAAAAAACTTTGAAGTTCTGTCATTAATCAAGTAGCTTTTTTGAGCCAATGATGATTTGCCTTCCAATTCAGTAAGCTAGTACCATGATATCTACGTATCCACTATACCTTACTGTTTGGACATAAAATTTGTAAGATTTACCTTTTTATATAATAATTACAATTTTTGAAAACAGGTGGGTCATGGAGTACCAAGTTGATGGTTTGCAGTTCCATTCAATCTCATCAATGATGTATACCCACAATGGTTGCTTCGTTTACTGGGGACATAGAGGAGTAAGCATCAGTTGAAAATTAAAGTCATTATTCATATACCATTTATGGTTTATATGGTTGAAATGATCACAGAATATATTTAATTGGAACTCCAAAAAAAGAAAACTCTGGAGCTTTATAATATAATTTAGACTACTGTATTTCTTGTCAACCTAATTTTATCTTATTTCATCTGGTTTGAGTACCACACCTCATGTTAGTGCAACTATTAGTGTATGATTATAAGATTCTATCCTGATCTCTTCCTCCAGGTACTGCAATCAATATGTTGATAGGGATGCATTTCTATACCTCATAGTGGCAAACGAGATACTTCATGATTTCCACCCACATATTATAACAATTGCTGACGATGTAAGCAGTTGATGTTTTAGTGTTTTGGTTAGTATATGACACCTAACATCAATCTTCTGATTGTAATTTTTTGACAATAGCATCGTATATGCGGTGTTGGATTCAGATTTCAGATCCTATCATGCTAGCTCCACTAAACTTACATTGTTTAGTTTTTGTGTTGAAGTAGAGCTGCATATATATGATTTCATTATTTTCATACCTCTTTTATTCATAATGGTACTATATCATGGTGTTCAGACTCAGAGGTTTACTTGGCGCTATATATTATATTTTCATGATTACTTGAATAGTCTTTGCTTTATTTCCAGGCAATTAATGGGCAGCAAACATTATGCGGATAAGATGCTTATGTATGCTGAAAATCATAACCAGGTATCAACCTTTCGATGCTTTTCCCTTTTAAAGCTCTATTAAATTCTCTAGGGTTATTCTTTTGTTATGTGTTTGATGTAACATTCCACCCGCTATTCCAATCCTGCAATCAGTCAATTTCTGGAGGGAGATCCTTTGCAGAGATACTGTTTGGTGAAATCAGGGAGGGTTCTCATGACCGCGAGAAATTATTGCTCAGAGGTTGATCCTTGCACAAGGTATGCCATGCACTGTCATATATATATATATATATATGGGTTGGGTTCATCAAAGATTTTACACAACATTTTACACCATTTGTGGACCATTAGATTTCAATGCTTTGAATGGTGGAGATGAGCCAAGCAATTAGCCCTTTTAATCAAAGAAAAAGTCAAATTAAATATATCATTTCTTTTATTAATTCATGGACTTGATTACATTCCATTACTATACTGACTTCTTACTCAGAAGACCAACCCGTCCTCCATTAGATTGGCTCAAGCAGTTTATTGGCCTCAACCTGCAAAATCTTGCCGCACCTCTACAAACCATATATTCCATTATTATTCAAATTGTTGCTGGACATAATAGAAAAGTTCAATTTCTCTTTTGACTTAATATTTCAAGTGTATATCTGGAGGACAATCCAATTTGGAGTGTATATCCATAGAAGAATAAGCATATACTAATAGGAATAAAAGAAGAAGGTGATGATAATTGAATTAACTTTGTTGTCCAGAAAGAGTTTGAAGAGAAAAGAAGAAATTGAATCATTTATGACATCATTCAAACTTAAGTTTGTGATGATTGAACAATATTGGATTTTTAGTAAATCTGAGCTTGAATCAGTTTAAGTTGATTGGAATACAGGGACACTCAATCTGATCTTTGGGAGAGTATATTAAGCTGCTCCTTTTTTGAGGAGAAGGAGAAGTAATGAAATATATGAACCCAGAAAGAAAGAAAAAAGATCGAGAAAAGAGGAGATCAAGATCGATGGGTGCAACGGATTAACGCAAGAAAAGAGGGAGGAGAGTATTTCAAAAAAAGAAAAGAGGGAAGAAAGAATTTTGTGAGTAATGAAATTATCTTTACTAAAATGAATTTTGTCTAGAATAAAAGGTAAAATATAAATAAAGACCTATTTCATTTAAATCTGGACCATTGATTTGTTTTAAATCCAGTGGTCCACAAATGGTGTAAAAAGTTGTGTAAAATCTTTGATGTCATTGAACCCAACCATATATATAATCTTTGCCAGGAAACTGTAATTGCAAATTTTTGTTACTGTTGTATTTCCTACACCCTCTAACTTTTTCGACATTACTTGTTTAGCATGTTTATAACTTTATATTAAAGGAATTGAACACCCACTCATACAACTATATTGTCTATGCTTCTGATATAATTTGTTATCAGATTTTCAGAAATCTATATAGGAATAAGTGTTCGCTATGCATGAATTTGAATCCGTAGGAACTAGATGGTTTGTAAGAAGCACTTGGCAGTTTAGGAAACACTTGCATTACTTTCCAATATCTAGTATGCAAAACTGTAATTCTCAGCACATACTTTTATTCATCCTTGCCAATTATATTTTCATTTTTGGGTTTTGAAACAGCTAATCAGATTAATTACCATGACAATTGGTGCCCTTGCATATCTCAACTTGGGCAATGAATTTGGGCATCCAGAGGTGAAGTTACTAGTCCCTTAGATCTTCAATAATTTTTACTTTTAAATTATCAACAATTATTATATTCGAGTGACTAATGATTGTCTCATGTTCCAGAGGGTTGAATTCCCTATGCCAGGCAACAATTTCTCATTTTCACTCGCAAAGCGAAGATGGGATCTGCTTGCCAATGAGGAATTGCATCGCAACTTGTTTACCTTTGATAAGGTATTTAACCTATTAATAACAAGTTACCATCTTGTTACCCTGACATGCTACATCTTGAGGTCTTTCAGCTCTCTTTCTTTGGCATCTGGTTTTGTAATCACCTTTGCTGTGGTTTAATGTTTCTAAGAAGCTGTTTAGGTTTGAATAAGTTTTAATTTCCTCTTCAATTGCATTTTAGCTGTTGTTAAATTCAAGTTTCTATCAACTGGATTTTCTTTAACTGATGAATAATATATGTGTTTTATTTAAATGAAGAATCATTCTTTGATATTGTCATTCATTTTCTTCAGGAATTGATGAACTTGGATAAAAATGAAAGAGTACTTGCTAGAGGTTTACCCGGCACTCACCATGTGAATGATAATGGCATGGTATGATAATGCTTCCATACACATGTATAATTGTGTGCTTCTATGATTTGGCAATGTAATTTTCTTAGTTTACCATCTTTGCTAATTACAGGTAATTGCTTACATAAGAGGTCCCCTTCTCTTCGTATTCAACTTTCATCCAACAGATTCTTATGATGAATACAGAATAGGTGTAGAAGAAGCTGGAGAATATCAAGTAGGTTTGGCAAACATTATGCAGTACTTTTATGTCAAATATATAGTTCCAACTTCCAACTCATGATTTTCTTAGTTTTGGCTTCCGTCAATGTGTTGCCCTAACCTGGAGCAAATAATCGTTCTTATGCTTATTCTGTGGATGATAAGTGGACTCTGACGCTCAAAGTAAAATAGTTTATTTTGACTTTTGTATCCACAGCTCGTACTAAATACGGATGAAATAAAGTATGGAGGTCAGGGGCTTGTGAAGGATGATCAATATTCTAGGACTACTATAAGCCAAAGGTAATCACAATCCCCCCTACATTCTCTACCTTCCATTACATATGCAAAGTTTTGTTGTTCTTAATTGTATATACATGTTAGCATTTACCGTTAATTACTTTGTTTTTGTCTCTTTGTTTAACTGTTGATCTGAGATGTCTGTGTTTGGTTTTTACAGGAGTGATGGCCTTCGAAACTGCTTAGAAGTTCCGCTGCTTAGTAGGATGGCCCAGGTTTGTAACTACTTTTGTCTGTTTAGTACTGTCATTTTCTTATTTGGGAAGTATCTTATATTATGTGGCTACAACTCTCTTTCATTTGGGATGACTAGAGCACAGAACACTTCAACCAATATTTTTTTTCTTTTCTTTTTTAATAAAACCAAAAAGTATCGTAAACGACTCTGAATTGTTTCAAAATTGCTATTGTATTTGATTTACAGTAGATACATATAAAATGATGGGTACTTTAAAATGTGTTCACATTTGATTCCTGATGCATCTTGAAGTTTGTGCTCTTGTATCTTGCTTTATTGCCGTGATTAGTCTGTACATTCACTCTGTTTTTTTGTTATCTAATGAATACAATCAAAAGAATCATTATCCCTTTAACCAAGATTTCTGGTAATAATTTCACATGAAATTTTCTTGATGTGGATTCTCTCTCTGTTGCAGGTTTACAAATTAAGTCGGATCTTAAGAATGTAAGTAGTGCATTCTGAAAATGAGGAAGTCACTTGCGTGTGGACATTGAAATGAAGGCTGACTTGATCTGGCTACACAGTTAGGGTCGTTAGTTATTCATCAGTCCCGAGTGGAATTGATGACATTAATCAGAAGCTGAAAATTTACCAAGCAGATTTAGAGTTCAAAATGGAAGGGTGTAGCTCGGTCTAGCTGAGCTCTCAGTTGTCATAGTTGCATCATTTGGAAGGGAGTTAGCAGGATCGATCCCAGTATCATCTAAAGGTATTTCACGGGAAATGAGGTGATATGCGTTTGAAGTCGAATTTTTGGAAGGAATGGCAATGCGAGGT
Source organism: Geum urbanum (assembly GCA_946800695.1). Taxonomy (NCBI): domain Eukaryota; kingdom Viridiplantae; phylum Streptophyta; class Magnoliopsida; order Rosales; family Rosaceae; genus Geum; species Geum urbanum. The sequence goes on along the minus strand of OX327001.1, from coordinate 48,784,445 downwards.
GCAATGTTGATGTCGTAATAGCCCTCTGCTGAATTGAAGTCTGATTTTCACTCCTGACCGGGGAATGTGTAAATCAAGAGTCTTATTTCAGATGACACAAGGCAATGAAGACAAAACATAGCTGCTAACCCGCTTGTTCCTCTTGTATAATATTAAAACTGAAGAACCTCACTGGACTACTGAAGGAGTTAAACAGTCATCTACTCTCCCAGTTCCCTCCCACTTGGTTAACGGGAAAATACCGTGTTTATGTTACTACAAGAATCTGACTCTTTTCTCCTGAATTAGAACTTGTCTTTGTAAGATGTATTATAGCAATCAATTTTAGTAGTAAAATTGCACAACACATACAATTTGAGCAACATTTTGATATAAAACATGGAGATTGATTTGCTGCCTTGTTTATGGACATTTACAGATATCTATACCAACTCTCCACACTGGAACATCGAAGATATAAAACTCTCGAGTGTCTTGGAGGCGATTTTTTTTTTTTTTTATCAAATGAGAGGTATTTTATTAATCAAAATGGAACATTATTACATAGCAGATGCCCTGAGGGCTTGAGAGAATTAACTACTGTTAAACTAATATAGGAAAACTAAACTAGTTTATGAACAAATGCTCAGAAATGAATACCAAATAACCAGGACATACCTCTCACAACCAAGACGAACACCAACACAGATACACCAAGGTACTGTTCGCCTAAAAAATCACTCACTACTCCTAGGCCTCACCAGGAGACTCCACGGCCATAGAGACCAAGTACTCGCTGCCTGCCTGGTCTGAAGTAGACCCCGCCACTGTTGCCATAGAATCCGGGACAACCTTGCTTCCAATGACAAGTTTCTTTCCAACAACTCGCTTCTTGCGTACCTTAGGAGAAGTTGCCGCAATCAAGTTACTAGCTCCATTTGGCCCTAACGCCACATCTTCCTTGACTTTGTTCTTCGATCCTACTCGGTGTTCCCTCATCTTCTTCATTGGGGACACCTTGATGTGACCAAACTCATCCGTGAGTGACGAGCATAGTGCAGTGAGCAATGCCTCTCCCTCAGAGGGAGGTGGTGGATCCTGAGGTCGAACTGCCTTCTGGTAAACTTTCACCGAATGTGGCAGGGACTGAGGGGTGTCCTCGGCTTCCTTTCTTTTTGCTCCAAGAACCGGTCGTGCTTCATTGGAGAATCTAACTCAAGGTGTAGTCTATTCCGGGAACTTGAATGAGAAAGCCTCTAGTTGGTGAGCTAGTACCGATGCGATGATACCTAGAAAGGACAAGGTTAGGCCTTGGTTGGACTCAGATCTCCCATTTGAGCTCAAGGTTCCTGTGGAGGAAGGAAACCTAGATAGACCAGGACTCCTAGTCAAACTAGGATTCTCGGTTTAACCAGGGGGTTCTCCTCCTGACTCGCCGGATTGCTAACAGCCCTAATGCCAATCACTTTCTTCCCTTTCGGGCTGGGAAGTTGGAAAGCCACCATAGCCTCCTCGGCCGCCGATATATTCGGTGGGCCTCCACAGATAGAATGCTCAAAGATCCCACACGTCCGACAATAACCACAAAGCCGATCGTACCCATATCGCACTAAAGTGACAATACCATCAAAGTCGAAAACCTCTGGATGGAAAGCTTTCTTCACTGGTTTCTGTACGCCGTGCCAGATCCGAGCTCGGATCCGTTTTCCACTCCTGTTACCCGATTCATCTAATCGGATAACTTCGCCGAGAGTAGCGGCTATGTAACCTACCATAGTTACTGTTTGCAGCTATGGAGGGAGGCCCAGAACTTCAACCCACACCGGTATGCGGTTCAACACCACATTCTTGATGTCACCAACGTCGTCATGAGGGCTTAGAACTAGGTTTGATTTTCCATAGAACCACGACCCCTCCCTCAGCATTTGATCTCTCTCTCGGCCTCAACATCAAAAGCAAACACGTATCGCTCCTCGTGTTGCCTAATCGACAATCTCTTCTTCAGATCCCATACTCCCGAGATCGTGCTCATGAAATTACTTAGGGCTCAGGTCCTTCTTCGCCGCCAACAAGCAGCCCATCACTTAGTGCTTAGTGTTGCCTGCGTCTTTGATGTTGAATGAGCTCTTCATTCACTCAGAGACCGCAAAAGCAGTCGAGAATTTGTGGGTGACGCCGTCAGAGGCCATAGGATGCTAGCATTGCAGGGGAGAGAGTTTGCGGTGCTCTAGGGTTTTAAGACTTTGTTAATTTTTTTGGAGCCGATTAGTTTTGGGACTGAAGAAGAATTCAAGTTGTAAGGAGTGGCAAACTTAGAATATTTTAAACGAGAAATGAAATGAAACGCTTGTAACATGGGACAAATGTTTGATATCTCTAACAAAAGAAAAGAGATACATGTTTCTTAGCTAAAAGATTGAAAGTATAGAAGTTGTAAGGAGTGGCAAACTTAGAATATTTTAAACGAGAAATGAAATGAAACGCTCGTAACATGGGACAAATGTTTGATATCTCTAACAAAAGAAAAGAGATACATGTTTCTTAGCTAAAAGATTGAAAGTGTAGAAGAAATTATGATTTACAAAACTTAGTTGTGGTTAGGGCAACCTATTTTCTTTTGTCATTCTTGGAAATGATATCTCTACAACTCTACTTAGATAGTAGATACACAGCTACTCACTCAACCACATGGAATGTATACTTTATCTAGAACTTTAGAAGGTTGAAATGACAAAAGAAATTATGAATAACAAAGTAGGTAGCACACCCGAGGAGCATCTCTAGCGGTTCTGCCAAAATCTAAACGAAGCTATAAACAATTATTTTGGCACAATTAACCTCTTTTTGAAAAAATGAGTGTAGTCACTTCTCTTTGGAATTCCAAACTTAATTGTAGAGTGTAGTCATTTTTTAGTATATGCTCAAATACAAATATCATAGCAAACCACGTGTCATATATATCTCCCTATCTAAAACAGACATCTGCTTTGAAAAAATGGAGCAAAACTTCGATTTTCTCAAGATTGACAAAGTTGCTCACCCATTTGAACTATTCATCCTTTACATTACCAATAGAGGCTCATGCATATAAAATATCAACCAAATCGAAGATGATTTGACCATCTGATCGCCACATTCAACTTTTGATGTCTATAGTTTGTCTGATATAGCTTAAAATTGAATGTGGCGATCAGATGATAAAATCATCTCCAACTGGACTAATTTTTTTGTTAGAAAGATCCTTGAAGAGTAATCTATACATTGAATGCCTGGTTACAATGGTTGAGCAACTTTGTTAATTTATTAAAAATCAAAGCTTTACTCCATTTTTTTAAAGTGGAGCTTCGCTCTCGATAATGTGTGTGTGTGTGTATATATATGCATATAAATTAAATACTGAAATCACTCTTTCGTGATGATTTCCCCATTCAGTCACCACATTTAATTTTTGAGCTATATTGAACAAACTGTATAAATCAAAAACTAAATGCGATGATCACGGACATGAGTCAATCGTCTCCTATTGAGCTGAATTTTTGCAAGCATGCATGATCCTCAAGCGGTAATTTCCTACATAGCATTCTTAGGGTATTTTGGTTAATTTTTTTCAATCGTGCAATATATGTCGATCAACCTTATTCTCTCTTCCAATATCGCCCCCCATTCTATCATATCATTCTATCCTAATCTCTCTCTCTCTATTTCTCTCTATCTCTATCTCTATCTCTCTCTCTCTCTCTCTCTCTCTCTCTCTCCTATCATTTTACATTCCTCTATGTTTTGATCAATATTCGCCACTATTTCCATAATTTGATTTCATCCTATTATCCACCGATGATCACTTTTTGATCTAGCGTTTGCGATCTAGCTTCGATCATCATTGCATCGTTTGGGTATCTAAGGTCTGGATTTTTTTTCTTTGTCTCTCTAATTTGATGTTCTTTTGCTTATTGTAATTCAATTTGTGGTTTCAAATATTTTAGGCTGCTTCATCACTTCAGTCTTTGTTCAAGGGTTTTCTCATTCGCGTCTTCCATCTCAATCTACGAACCTCATCGATTCCGACTAGATAGTGCAATATTTCTCATCAATACCGATCTCTCACTCTTTCTAAAGTTTTGATGGCTTTTTAAGAGATAATTAAGGTGTTGGTTTTGTTGTGGTCTATTGATTTTGTCACTCCTTGATTTGATGGGTGTATTTTTTCGATTCTCCTAGCTATTGTGTATTGTGGTTGTTGGAGCTTATTGTAAGTTTTGGTGTTTGGAAGTGAATATTAGTCAAAAGAGGAGGCCGGTGTTTTTATTTGGGTTTGAGAACTATCAGATGAAAACGCTTAATCTTTCTTTGTTTTGACATTTACTTCGAGTTTTCATCAATACTATATTTACTTTTCAACTTCTTCGGGTTTCATGTCATTACTAGGATAACGATTTTAACATGGAATATATATCTTATGTAAAATATGGCATATTGAATTATATATATATATATATCCATGTAATGTATTATGTACAATTTTTTTATTTCAATTTATTTCATTTCCACCTTAATATTGTTTGCAGGTATAAAATCACTACTAGAATTAAAGATCAGAATGACCAGGTGTCTATTATATTGGTTGGAAAGCCTGCTAAAGAGCTCTTTCAAATAAGCTATGACAACCTGATGAACAAGACATTTTATCCAACGATAACAACAATGCCTACAAAGGATCTTTCAAAGATTGGAGAAACTTGCATATTTGACCTCAGGATGACTTTCTAAGGAAATCTGTATGTTAAAAGTCTAATGGGAACTACAGCAGGTATAACTGCTACACAACATGATCAGACAATTATAGACACATCCGACAAGCTTCATTATGAAAGGAAGCAAGCTTTCGAAAACATTGCCAAGGCACTGTTTAAAGAAGAACCAAAGAAGAAGACGAAGATGTAAGTGTAGCTGTATTTGATTTTTTCTATAAGACTCATGATAATTACTTTGTTTGATAACACTTTGCTATTACCTGAAACCAAGATGGTCAAACATTATCTTCCTCAACAGAGGCCAACAAGGAGCAAGAAGCAATGAAAAAAAAAAAATTGACATGAGGAGTGCAGTGTGTAAGGCAGGATGATAAATGATGACAGGAAGTTGATTTTGCTGAAGACAAATATGAGGGTTTGTATGTAATTAAAGATGATGTTTGATCAAGACAACTGACTGGTCTTTTTTGTGGAAGGGAGCTCACTCTGATGGTGAGTGAGACACACCCTGATGGTGAGTGAGCCACATCTTTAGAAGATTAGATACTGGCGATGAAAGTGAAATAATAGGGGTAATTTTGGAAAGATCAGGGTGAGTTTGAACTTATTCACTCCCCTTTTGTGGATAGCTCATCAACTTTCTGCAACTCTTCTCCTCCTTGACTTTTCACTAAGGGAGCAGTCTATTTTGTGTGGAATGCCTATCAAGAACCTGCAACTTCTTTGCTCACTTAACTAGTTCTAGATCTTGATGTTTTTGTTTTTGTTCTTTTTAATATGTAGTCGGACAACTCAATCCAACTAATGTTGTGATTAAAAATATTTTCTTGATCGAGAGATCAGCTGTTTTGTGTATTAAGTTATGTAATTAAGTTATGATATTTTCTTTCACGTGTAATATGAAACACAATGTTGACATTTATTCAGCTAATATGAAACTCTCTTTATCTATCTCGATGTAAAGATAACAAACCAATTTATCTTTAAGTTATAGAACATGGACGCACATTGACTTTTGGACTATTTTGGGAGTCTATGAATTACAGTGGAGTGTTTTGGAGCATTGTGGATGTCTTGGATTATTTTCACTTTTGTCTACATTTTGTTTAATTCTTTCATATGCCAAACATTTGCTACACAAATGGTCTCACCTGCAAGGATGCATTCAATGAATAGATGTGTCGCTATTCAATAAAACTACATAGATGAGATCATCTGACAAAAGATAGGATGCATTCATATTCGTACTATCTATTTCAATGGGTCTGAAACTTTGCAGATATGACATGACCAATGCTATGAATTTTTGCAACTTCAATACATTCACTCACACGAAAATAGTTTGCTCTTTACCCATAAACTCATTACTACAATACAAACAAACAATGCTTTCACCATACTTCATATAAATGCCACATTGGTTTTTCCATAGCATATCAATCATTCTTTCTTCCTCTCATCATTTTCTCCCTACTTCTATCACATAATCGACTATTAGAAATATGGAAGATAGCTACACATTGTCTCCAGATAAACTCAAGGTAAGAATTTGTAGAGTATGAGAAGATCTCTCAGACTATAATGAAATAGGAATTCGATTCGTAATAGTTGATATAGAGGTAAAATAATTTAACCCAATTTATTTTCAATATGTAACTATATGAATAGATCAAAAGAATTCGTACAAATCATTTCTTTATATTAATATATTTACAAAAAAAATTCACGAACGTGCACTTGAAGGAATCATGACTGAGTCTCCTTTACAAAAATATGATCGTGTTCCACTACGACAAGGACAATGTTACAAAATTAAGTGATTTCGAACTTCAAGACTTCCCCTCATACCTAGAGTCGTTCGAGAATACAAAATTAAGTGAATTCTTCCTCCTACCTTTCTTCAAACATTTCTCTATTCTAATCCTAAATACAATTACAATGATTACGACTGTTGCGAAATTTCTCATTCTTATTCAGATCTAAGTTTATCTGACAACCACACCTCAACCCAGCCAGCCACCTATATGACTTATATGTAGATAGAAAATTTTCGTTAAACCATGCTTCAGCGTGGGGATCCTACCTAGTCTAAATGATGAGGGGCTTGCAAATTCATTGTCACATGAAGAAGTTTTGTATTAAAAAATTAATTATCTTAGAGAAGAACATAAATTACTGACTTAATCTTTGTTAGTCGAGTTAGTTATCCAAATAATCGCTACATTATACGTTTATCCAGATTCATCGCCACTAAAATCGACTTTTTATAAGTTTTAATTTTGGACTCGTATTCTTTTCAAAAGTTATAAAGGAAATTATTTTCAAGCTCTTTGAACCAAGTACGTGGACATGTTAAATGTTAAATTTGGAGTTACGACAAGAAAGTTATGGTCAATTGGAGTTTATCGGGAATTTTTACGTTTCCACGACCAGAAAAACTTACTTAGGCGACAAAATATGATTTTGTCGCCTAAGATAGAAATTTTGTCGTCTAAGTACACTTAGACGACGAATTATAAAGCATCGTCTAACATAGAGAAAATTCGTCATTTAGACGATGAAAAAATAAGCGTCGTCTAAGTGAGAAAAAATTCGTCGTCTAAGAAACACTTAGATGACGAAATCCATAATCCGTCGTCTAAGTAAAACTTAAAACGACCAAATTTTTTGTTGCCGTAGTAATCATACTTAGACGACGAAATGGTTACCAATTCGTCGTCTAAGTCCATACCCAAATACTAACCCCTAAATCCAGAACCTGAACACTTAGACGATGAAATGAGTAACATTCGTCGTCTAAGTGGTACTTAGACGACGAATGTTACTCATTTTGTTGTCTAAGATGAATTTTATTATTGCATTCGATCAAAGAGCACGACTATGTATACCATCTGAAAATTCATATTTTTTTCGTCGAGGTATAGAGTAAACAATTCTAAGACTGTGAGTGTCGACGGTTCAAAAATCGGAATTACGAAGATTCATATATCAACATTTCTGTTTCGTTGAAATTTCGGTTTTATATTTGACTACGCCGATCAAACTCTTAACGAACTTCATATTTACTGAAAATTCGTCCACTTACATATTATTTTATGATAAATATATTCAACGGTTGTTTTGTCCAAATTCAATTTTGTTAATATTGATGTGGAGTGAATTCTATACATACGAACAATTAAGTTATACAACATTAGTATATATATATAACAAAGTTTTAGTCTTAAATTAATTTTTATGTCAAATTTTAATTAATTTCTATTTAGTTGATAAATTAAGTTTTTATAACAAGACAAACACATGTAACTTCGGAAACAGGTTTACAAATTATTGTTTATGATAGTTTTCATTTTTTAACCATTTTTTGATAATCACTAAATTCATTCGATTGAATCCTAAACTAATTTGAATTAGATTGAATTTTTTTTCTAAAATATTGTATAAATGTAATAGTTACATCTTACGGTTGATTTTTGATTATTTTTAAACAACTACCCAAAATTAATTTTCATATGTTTTTTAAAACAAAATTCGCTTAGGCGACACAAATATATAGTTTTGTCGCCTAAGTTTATATTTTTTGTTTTTTTATATATTTTTTAAAAATTACTTAGGTGACGAAACTATAAAATTTCGCCGACTCAGTGATTTTTTTTATTTTCACATATTTTAAAAAAAAAATCATTTAGGTAACGAAACTATATAATTTCATCACCTCAGTGAAATTTAATTATTGATATATTTAAAAAAAATTCACTTAGGTGACGAAATTATATAATTTTTTCAGCTTAGTGAAATTTATTTTATTTTCATATATTTAAAAAAATCCACTTATGCGACGAAATTATATAATTTCGTCGCTCAAGTGAAATTTATTTTATTTTTTATTTTTATATATTTTAAAAAAAAATCACTTAGGCAATGAAACTATATAATTTCGTCGCCTAAGTGAAGTTTTTTTTTAAATTTTATTTAAAAAAGAATCACTGAGGCCAAAATTATGGTTTTTTTTTTGCCAATTTTTTTTTACCAAAAATTATAAAATACTTGGGCGACGAAACTTGTTGATTTTGTCGCCTAAGTTCAAGCATATAAAATACATTTCATCAACTAATTTTCATAATCTCTTTATCTCTCTCTCTCAAACCTTACACACCACCATCATCACACGCCGCCACCACCTTCTCGGCACCACCACCACCCCGATACCACCACACACCACCACCACCACCACCTCGGCATCACCACCTTGGCACCTCCATCACCATCACCATGACCACCAGAAAAATGCCGCCGCCGCCACCATCATTAAATTATTTATTAATTATAAATTTTGCATTAATTAATAATTAATAATTAATTTTTTTATTTATTTTTTCATTTATTTTTTTTAAAAAAAATACTTAGACGACGAAACCAATAGTTTATTGGTTTCGTCGCCTAAGTTGTTTATTTAATTTTTTTATTATTAAAACCTTCGTCGTATAAGTGGATTATTTATTTTAAAAAAAAATTCGACACTTAGGCGACGAATAACCTAAAACTTCGTCGTCTAAGTGACTTAACTTAAGCGACAAATTTTTGGTTTTGTCATCTAAGTGTTCACTAAAATGACGATTGTTACTTAGACTACAATTGTTAGACGACGTAACTTAGGCAACGAAAGTTTCGTCGCCTAAGTACTTAGGCGACGAAAAAAACCACTTAGGCGACGAAACTGCTTTGTTGCCTAAATATGTTTTTCTGGTAGTGTTCGATAAGTTTCGAGGTATAAATACCCACTTTCCGATTTTGGAAAATTAGAAACTTTCCGTTTTGGTCAAGACAGGGTCAACACTTGGTCAACCCCATTTTTTCAACCTCTCCCTGACACTTTTTCTCTCCGTTCACCGCCGACTACGATCCACTGTCGTTAGGCCACCTCCGACCACTATCTAGGTCTTGTTTGAATAGTCTCACCATCCTCATCACTTTGCTACGCTCGATTCCATCATCAGTGTTGCGTAGAGCTCCTACCGACGACGGTAAATTCAAGGATTTCAGCTCGATTTGGCCGAAGACGGCGGAGGTGTTACGGCCAGAGTTGGGTGGTGCAAGGTTGGGGGTTTTAAAGCCAGCACTTCAACAAGTCGAACATGACCAGTCTCAGGTCATGCCATTGCTTGACGACGGCAACCGGCCAACTTGATTTTTCGACGAGGGTTTCGAGCGTTCGGGGTAAATTTTGATACTTTTCGGTCAGATTTTGACTTAGTGTTGTACATGAATGTTGTTCAGCTTGTTGAGATGTACATTTCTATATGCAAGTTGATCAAGTTGAAGTCAGTTGGATTTCGGCCGCTGCAGGCAGTGGCGCGTTGGCCTCACCAGCCAACGTGCACAGCGAAGCTCTGGCGACCTCGAAGATCAATTTTTCACAGGGAGTTTCGCTAGTCGATTTGTGTTAGTTTTTAAGTAGTTTCATAGATTTTGGAAACTTGCATGAAATTTCTATGTTTTTTTAGTATTCGGATGCGATTTAACACCTTCGACGCGATCTTTCGTCGTGTGTTGAGTCGATGCTCACCTTTCTATGAAGCTCGGAGTCATAGCACGACGAATATGTTTGGTATCATGATGTGGTGGAGTAGTGACACTTAGGAATCAAAATTGAAATGTGAGTATTTGGGATATAAATCGTATCAAATTCCTTATATGCTTTAGTTGTACTTGATTAGAATACTATATTAATTAAACTAGATCTTTGATTGGCTTAGGAACACTATGTATGAAATACGAGTTAGTGGATCGACTATTGGATTTCTTACGATCTAGGTGAGTGGACAGTTTATTTTCACTATTGTTTTGCGAGTCTATAGTTATGCATTTTTCTGTGATGCATTATTACAGTTATGTATTTGCTTGGAGCATACAACATATTGTTTTACATAAAGCATAGTCACAGTTGTTGCATCGATGCACTGGCTTCTCGGCTGATTCAAGAGACGCTCCGTGAGGGCCAGGGACCTGACCTGTAATTTACTTAGCACCCAAGAGGGTTAGGAAAAATATCTTACCTATGCGTTCTTGTGGCTTGAAGATGATTGACTCAAGTCATTGCCTCCACACATAACACAATACCCAGGAGAGTTAGGACAAACACCTGACCTGGGTATGTATATTTTTAGGCTCGCATCATTTTACGTATGTTCTATAGTGAAATGCATAATAGTTATGTATATTTTATTTTAATATGAACCTTTAATTTTCACCCACTCACTATAACGGTTTTTTATTATTTTCTATATCTTTCCCTAGGCCTTTCATTTTTAACCGCCCAGGTTGCAGAGTTTCAGTTGAGGTCAGGCGCGCACGTAGTTCATGGCATAGTAGTATCCACCGTAATATCCAAGGTTGATCCTGCAAGTTAGTATTTTAGTTTGTATAGTCAGTTTAAATTGTCTACCTGCTCTGATGTCAAAAATAGTTATCTATCTTTTATATTTTAGTAGTGAACCAATATGTGAAAAAATTTCTTTATTTCGTGACACTTAAGTTATGGATCTCCACTTCAGTTTTCAATTAATGAGTAGAAACTAAGGTTAATAAGATCATCAGGGCTTAATTCTGTTTTCAACTAAGTAACCAAAGGAGGTTTCATATGCATCGATTACTTTTTCTTCGAGTTTTAAATGTCGTAGAAGATTTTTTCTGTTATTTTATTTAAGAAGAGTTGTAACTCATTGTTTTGGATTTTCATCTCTACAAAAATGCATTTTTGCAATGAAAATTTTGCAGATGATGCGAATGACTACATTAGAATGAGTGAAAGCAAAATAAAACCACTGAGAAGTTTTGTCCAACCTGTTATTGATGTATTTGGCAGTGAGTACTTGAGAAGACCAACTATAACTAATATTGAAATATTATTAGCAATCGGTAAAAGTCGCATATTTTTGAGAATGCTTGGAAGCACCAATTGTATGCATTAAATTGGGAAAAATTGTCTAGTTGCTTGGAAAGATATGTATTGTAGAGATCATCGTGAACACTCTTTGATTCTGGAAGTAGTTGAGTCAAAGAGTTTATTGATATGACATGCTTAATTTGGATTATTAGGCCCTCACATTATTATTAATTTCTTTGAGCATTCACCAATTTGTAGGAAAGAAATAAGTTGAGAAGAAAACCAATAATTGATTTTTTTTGTCGAGGAAAACATTCTTCCGGAAGTCGGAAGATAATTTTATTAAATAATACGATTATGGTTATAATCTGTGGCATCCAGAACAGGTTCTGGAGCGGAGGTAAACCATTCATGATAAATGTCACGATCATAAACAAATATGTGTGCTACACTATTACAATTACTAGCACTATCCTTTAAATTCATAAAGCTTGATAAATGTAAACATACTTACCTCGCAAAGCAATCACGAGAAACATAGATAACTAGAGCAAACCATACCCCTGAGTACTCAATTGTGGTAGGTATGTCAACCCTAATGAGTCTCACAATCTCCATGATATGCAAATACGTCATAAAAATGAAATTCAAGAATATTATCAAATCCTCCCAAACCTAGGACCATAAGAAGACCCACCTAAGTCCCAAACCAAAATAGGCCGTTGGAACCCTAGCAATCCCACTCCATCTAATCCAGGCCTAGATTTGAGAGCCTCACTCAGCCTAACATGCTTCCCATGTGTCACAGAGAAGAAACGCCTTATCAAAGTCTACTCCTTAGACCGTCGCGGTCGAATCCCCCGTCCCAATCTCTGACCTCACCTCAAACAAAAATTCGCGACTACTACAAACAGATGCATCTGAAAACCAATAGCACCAACCTGGGTCAAAAATCTTGAGAGCACCGCAAAAGCATGGCGTCTTGGAGATGACATGGAAGCATCGTGTCCTGTAGTCAATGCCGTTAGAGGAAGGCGTCACATAGATTTGATGACTAACCCCTGGAAAAGCCGCCGCCACTTGGTTGAGAGAAAAAATTGAAAGAAGGAAGAGAGACAGTAGGGTTCTCATGGTATATCAATTTTATGTTATAATTAGTAGTGCCATAATATAATAATGATCAAGAGATACAACCAAGAAAACAAAAAGATCCCAGTCAATTGCCCATCAAATTTGATGAGTTATGAGTTGAAAACTTTTTACAATTCAGTTCAATTGAATTGAAATGAATTAAAAAAACCCCTATCTTTTGCCCCAAAATACCAATAATTGATTTGATAAGAAATAAGCTAGAAAAATAAGTATAAAACTATTAAGATGATTATTTTTATGTGCTTAATACGTTATTATTAGCAATCGGTGAAAGTCACATATTTTCGAGAATGTTTGGTAGCACCAATTGTATGCATTGAGATGAGAAAAATTGTCCAGTTGCTTGGAAAAATATTTATTGTAGAGAGATCATTGTGAAAATTCTTTGATTCTGGAAGCAGTTGCGTCAAAGAATTTCTTGATATGACATGTTTATCAGGTTCTCACAGTACCATTAATTTCTTTGAGCATTCACCAATTTTGTAGAAAACAAAGAAGTTGAGAAAAAAACCAATAATTGATTTAAGAAGAAATAAGCTAGAAAAAATAAGTATAAAACTATTAAAATAATTATTTTTGCGTGCTTGATAAGTTATATAACATAATTGTAATTGTCTTGGTATTAAGTCTCCCAACCAATGTATCTTTCATTTTATGAGGATAAGTTAATTCTGATTTCGGTTATTTGAAAGTAAAATAAATATAAAGCATATACAACTAGTGTTTTTTAAGTTTTAATTATGATATCTTAGTGCGTTCATCAGTAAGGGAATAATACATTCCGATATTAATACAACCAATATACTTGAAAAATGCCACATTAAACTCTATAACTAACTCTTGTTTTTTTTTTGGAAAATGAACCCCATAACTAACTAATTAGAAGCAAATTTTAATTGTCGATGTTAACATCCACAAAGTACCGATCTAGCTTATGGACAGTATCATTAGAGTAACTGCATTAGAATTAAAAAAAATTTAGAGCCTTGATGACGTGGTCCATTGAACGATTTCTAAGAGAGGAGTTCCTAAAGCAAGAGCGGACTGTTGCGGTATTATCATTAAATATAGTTACAACAACGAAGGAAATAATTACCTCGAACTATTCCCAATCGAGTCACTGCCATATTGTAAACCCAATCCATGATTAGTGATGAGATCTCCTTGTCATGTATTGGGATGATGGAGTTTCTATTCTCCAACCAATTTGGGTACGAATGAAGTACACAAATTACAGAATGGGTGTTCATGTGAATTTCATGATAATGCTTAAGACATGGACGAGGAGCTATAGATAATTTCAGATGTATTTGGTAGAGATGATTTCTGACATAAACAGCAACCGTATCTCCACTTGCTCCTTGTAGATCTTGTAGACATCCCAATACAATAGTCACTCTTGCAAAATCAAGTGATTCAACGAGAGCCCTTGATTCCCGTATGTCCGAATCAGGAAATAATCAAACACCACCTTGGTAATTTCTTTCCATTATGCATTCGAGGTTGTCTTCGAAATGCGGGGGCTAATTTCATATCTTTGAATCTGTCACCTTTATAATGTGAGGATTATTTTCTCTATCAATCCCTACAAATAACGTACAACTAGTGTACTGCAACTTAAATTAATCATTTTATAAGGCTTAATGTTTTATTTTTCTCTTTAGATATTAGATGTAAAAAAAACCTTTTGAAGCATAAAAAAAATTGATCTAATATTTGATTATTTTGAATTTTGTTAAAGCAACAGCAAAAATTGATACAACTAACGCAAGAATTTTCCAAGAACCAGAAGGAAAAAACACAAAAAAGATGCTAAATCTATATTCCATCGTCTTCTACCACATGCCCTCTCATTCATATTGACTAGCAAAGACCCGCACTCGATGTGTGCGGAGCGACATAAATAGAAGTCTTGGAGAGTATAAACATATTTATAGCACTTATCTTTCATTTTTCTGGTTTTCTTTTTACTTGTTTTTTCTATAATCTTTAAGGATAATTTTATAACTTCAAATTTTGGTATGTCTAATGATACCAAATCCAATGTTTGACTTTATTATAGTAAAAATGAAGACATTATTGAGGCTGTTGATCTATTGGCTAAACTACCAAGTAAAAGGGTTGAGAAAATGAAGTTAAAAGAAAATAATTGGCAACTTGACAAAATTCATAATAAAATCTGATGAAAAAAGAGAGAGGTGAAATAAAACTAGAAATCTTTAGGGCAAAAATTGAAATCGATAAAGAGAACCACAAGTTAAGAGATTTGAGTTTGAGATAAAAATTATGTCTATGAATACATCTATTATGAGTGAAGAACAACAAATATACCATTCAAAACTTTAGATAAAGATTCTAAAAATTGGAATATAAAGTTTCTAATACTTCTATTAGAGTTAAACTCCAATATAGACTCATGAATAACTCACGAGAGTCCATTACATTTATGCATCTTGTGAACAAGGAAAAAGATGTAAATGATATTACATAACTTGGATCAAAATCTACATAAATTGATTAGACTAATTCATCTACTAATTAGGCATTGGAATGACAAGCTAATTTATCAAAGTAGTATGATCTAACGGGTCATCTTTGACAAAAACTATATCTCCTTGCAACTCATAAAAAGTCTTCATCGTCATTCGCATAGCAAAATCCAAATTGTTTCCCGCTTTGATCTCACATTCTCCATCAACTCGTGTAATGAAAACTTTCACTTACTGAAAGCAAACTTCAATTCAATCACTTGCACCATATATATGTCTAACTCCATTATCACATGGGCGAGAACGAAGAGCTGCGTCCAAAATACGCTAAAGTGGAAAGAATGATAGGCAGTTAAGATTACCAAGATTCTGGACATTAAATCCTTGATGGATAACCATCTGAATCTCATTCCGATCTTAGGCCGCGTACCAGGCCCAAAATTAATCTATTTTCACTGCGTTGTGCAACCACAATCTTTGCAAAATTATGCATTGTTTTGATAAAAATTGGTTATAAGGATATGAGCTCATCTTGAGCACATCCTCTACGTTGAAATACCTGATATCTAGTAGCAAGCTGTCAACAAAAACTACCAAGAATGGAAAAAAGAAAGAAACTAAACATTAAAGATGTCCCTACACGTGCTATGCATAAGTACAATGTAGTAAATAATTAACATAAAATGAAAGTACATATGCATCCTTCTAATAACTTACAACCACCAAATTACCATGCATAAGATCAGTGGCGGAGCCAAGATCAAAATGTTTTCCGGGCTAATTGTAACCCGACACTATATTGTGCAGCGCACAGTTTTTTTTATTAGGTCTTTGTTACTTCACCTCTTTTCTTTAATTTAAACATAGTAGACTGAGAAAAATAAACATAATTTTACGAATCATAATTCACCAAAATTTAAAGTTTTAAATTTGAAGGAGCTAGATGGAGCAGAGAAAACACCAAAAACAGGATCAAAATCAAAGATAGATGTTATAGCCAAACATTAAATCATTGAAATTGCGAAAAACTTACCTATTTTATTGAGAAAAAGGAAACAGATGATGACTTTGGGAAGACAGTATCACAAAAAAATGAATGAAAGGGGAAATAATTTATTATGTGAATTAATTTTTTTTCTTCAGCTAAAATATGTTTTTTTTAAATTCACAAAACTTACCCGGGTTTAAGCCCAGGTAAGCCTGGGGCTAGCTCCACCAGTGCATAAGATTCATTGTGTTTGTTCGATTACAGTAACTTAGTTTGGTTGTTTAGTTATTTTGAGAAATTGTTGTTAATTTTTTTAATAATTTTGCAGAGATTAATAAAACTTAGAAGTTATAGATGTGCTGATTTGTTTTTTTTCTTATAATGAATGTTATTATTCCTCGTGTGTTTAAGTTGTTATTTCATGTGGTGAAAATAGATATGATATGATGTCATCGTGGACAACCTTGGATTTTAAATGTAATATTGATATGTGTATATTTTGTAGCAAGAACAAATGAGTAGTTAGGATTGGTGTAGCTAGTGGTATTGACGTAGTTGCTCGAGATGAGTCTGGTGCTTGCTTGCCGTTTGATCATGTTTTTCCGACACTATACATAGAACTTGAAGCTTTAAAAGCAAGTATCTTCGTCGCTATCTACCATGGCTAGTTTGATGTGGAACTAGAGACTGATTGTGCTCTAGCATCAAGTGCGCTTAATGCGAAGACTGAAGACCTTTCTAAGATTGGATGTATGATGGAGGACTGTCAAGTTTGATTACGTTTGAATCCTAATGTGCAAGTGAGACATGTCTTTAGAGAAGCAAATTATGTTGCATATCGTTTGGCACACCTTGCTAGTTATATTAAATTTGATGAATTTTAGAGTGAGAAAACACTTGTGATTATTCAGGATGTTCTCTTAGAGTATATTTGTAGTGAGAATTATGTAGCGCGGAATAAAAGTTTATCTTTCGCTCCGTCGCAAAATATTGTGATTAATCTAAATAATAGACGGGTGTACGTAATTTTCCACCCATCTCAGTTTTTCACAAAAGAAAAAAAATGAGTAGCTAGGATTAACCAATTATTATGAGTACATTATTACTCTAATTAAGTATTTAACTAGTTACAAACAAAATTTAGGACACGTTTACATCTATATAATTAAGAGAAGTAGAATGCAAGACATATCACAAGAAATTCATAACCTGAAAGTTTTAATGTTCTTTACTAATCGGGAATAAAACTTCAAAAGTTGGAAATTAAAAATAGCGAACTATATTTAAGGACAAGCTGGAGAAGCCAAATAAACTTTAAACTATAATCGAAGATGAATTTAGGAAAAAAAAAGACAAGTTGCCGACGCATCTTTCAAAATTCAAATTCAAAAATTATTGGAGGTGCTATTACCGTTGCTTGAACAGTAATGGACAAGTGGTCAATCCACTTTTTCGTCATTTTTATAGAGGATGATCATTCTTTATTAGGGCACATATCTTCTTCTTCTTCTTCTTCTAAAACAGAAAAAATCATTCAACCTAAAAATCATTTTATGGAGAATCCTCTGATCTCTAAGTCTATGAGAGTAATATCAGAGTAGCAACCACTAACAAAAGAATCATCATAAAGAAAAGTAACGATGGGTCCATTTTAAATTTTCTTTACCAACCACTATGAATCCAAGGCTGAGATAACGAACATGTGATAATTTGGTTCATGAAATAGAAAATCTGCCCTAGCATTTAATTGGTTGAGAGTCAATAGTGCATGAAAAGTATAACCAATACTCGTTCTAATTGGTCCATATAACGTTAATTGATTGCAACTGTTTGTACATTTATCTTTATTTGTTCATTTTGACTGATTACGGTGACTATCTATATTGTAGATATGCATGTGATAATTAAGTCTCAAAAGGACTTTGTCTAATATAGTAATCGTTAATTAATTAGCATATTTATCTTCATTTGTTGTTTTTAACCGATTGTGGCATAGAAATATGGTAGTTTGGATTGAAATAAAAAAAATCTATTTTAAAGTTTGGTCATTTGTCTATATAACATTGTTTAGATATTTACTATCGTTCAATTGTGTTTTTTTTCCTTGATTGGTAGGGAATTTCCGGTGAAAATTGGCATCGTGCACATGTGGTAGTTTGGATCTCAAAATGAAAAAATTATAGTAAAGTCCGATCAATCTTCAACATTGCATACAAAATTCCAACGATAATTAACCCTTCTAATATATATCTATCTATACTATTATTAAAGAAACTCACCTTGTCAACCATAACAGTAAATTTTTACAAAATTAACCCATTAAACAGAAAATAAATTTAATGAACTCAAATTCCTCTAGGATAAAAGTACAATAATAATAAAACTACAAAAAGAAAAGAAAATAAATTAAAATAAGCTAGAATGTAGGATCCCATCTCTAAACATTAGGGTGCAACCAACTCACCGTAGTTTCTCATGTAACTTTCGTTCTCCAAATTGTTTTTTTTTTCATTTTTTTTCTTCTGAAAATTAGTTAATTAATTGCACATTTTAAAAGGTTTCATATTTTTTTTCCTGATTTTTATGTCTAAATATATAGTTTAAAACACTACAAGAAAATGAGTCATTACCGGCGAGATTCCGGCCAACAAGGCCGGCGACCGGAAAAGTCGCCGATAATGTCCATCATTACCGGCGACTTACTCCGTCGCCGGTAATGTGGCCGGAATCTCGCCGGTAATGTTCCAAAACATTACCGGCGACTCCAACCGTCGTCGGCAATGTCTAGGTACACATTTTCGGCGATTTTCCGGCTGGAATTTCGCCGGAAATGTGTGCCTAGACATTGCCGGCGACGGTTGGAGTCGCCGGTAATGTTTTGGAACATTACCGGCGAGATTCCGGCGTAAAGTCGCCGGTAATGTCTTCATTTCCGGCGACTTACTCCGTCGCCGACAATGTGTCTTATATTACATGCAGGATGGGGCAGCTCGATCATTCAATCATTTTGAGCGAAAAAAATCCAGAGAAATCGAAAGAAGGAAAACGTACGCTCTGAAATCGATCATTCGGTATATTGTCAAAATTAAGGCGCGCGTCGAAAACTCGATCACTCGGGAAGCTATATATATAGGTACGTAGGTGTATATATACGTATATGTGGTATATATATATATGTGTGTGTGTGTGTTGATCAAATCCAATTCGTGAGATATATATGAAATGTTGTTGATGTACGGTCACCGAAACGAGAAAACAGGTTGTAGTTAATCTTGTGTCTGAATCAATGACTGGTATTATCGTATTGTTATCGGAGCCAGGCTTAACAGAGCCTCCTCCTACCCAGTCAAATACGTTTTGAATTGAAAAAAGGAGAATACTATCATCGAGTACTGAATCGAATTCAGAGATTAGATCGATATATACACTACAAGAAAAGAGGACTTAGACGACGGAACAGTATTAGTTCCGTCGTCTAAGTTACACTTAGACCTCGAAGATTTCTCCGTGGTCCAAGTAAAACTTAGACGACGGAGATGTAATTCTCCGTCGTCTAAGTGTTACTTGGACCACGGAGAAATCTCCGAGGTCTAAGTGTAACTTAGACGACGGATGTGAAATTTCTCCGTCGTCTAGGTAAGTACCTGGACCTCGGAGACGTATCCGTCGTCCAGGTGATAACCTGGACGACGGAGAAGTACATCTCCGTCGTCTAAGTAACATTTAGACCTCGGAGATTTCTCCGTGGTCCAAGTAACACTTAGACGACGGAGAATTACATCTCCGTCGTCTAAGTTTTACTTGGACCACGGAGAAGTGATCACCTGGACAACGGACCGACACGTCGTGGTGTAAGTTCCACTTAGACGACGTACCGACACCTCCGTCGTCTAAGTGAAGCATTATATATATATATATATAGGCCATGCCAAACTCTCTTAGCTTCGATCATTCCATTATATTTTCTCCCGTGGGGAATTTTTGAGATCGAAGGAGAAGGAGAAGGCCGGATTAGGCTAGGCCGGGGCTAGAAATTAAAGGATCTCCGGTGTTCGATCACTAGCTAGCTTAATTAACTGCAGATATCGAGAAGGCGAGCAGGTACGTACGTACGTAGGCAGTTAAAATTTGCATGATTAAATATATATATATATATATTTAGGGAAACCGTACGTACGTACATACATGCATGAATGTTAATTAGCTATATATACAGATTAAATTACGTACGTAATTTGATGGATCGATGTAGATCGAGTACGTATAATTAATGGTAAATTAATGGACTAATATATATATATGTAATAATTATTTAATTATAATATTTTGTAGCAGTATGGACAAGAGTTGGATGAAGTTAAAGAATAGATGTGATGTCCGGTATATGGATGGAATTAGCGAATTTGTGAATTTTGCGATAGAACATGGTCATGGAAAGAAGCGTTTCAGGTGTCCGTGCCAGAAATGTCTTAATTGTCAGTATGCGGAGGTTATGTTATGGTGCAACACCTGTACGAAAATGGTATGATGTGGAGTTACACTACATGGAGCGAGCATGGTGAAGCAGTAGAGTTCAGCGCAGCAGACTTCAGCTCAGGGTACAGTTACCATGGTGCCTCATCCAGCGGCAGTGGTGCCGGACCCCCAGCTTGCAACCCAACTGCAGATTTGGTCCATGATGCGTTTCCGGGATGTAGTCATGGCGGACACCAACACCAAGACGGAGGTTACAGTACCACCAATGAGCATGATGACACATTCCCCGCAGCTAGCTTGGCCACTGACACCAGTGAGATGGAAAAGTACAACCGGATGCTACTTGAAGCGCAGACCCCGGTGTTCCCTGGATGTCGAGAGAATGTGTTGCAATATGTGATGGAGCAAATGAAGATAAAAGTGAAGCACAAAATGTCAGTGAGTGCTTTTGACGAAATTCAGGAGCAAATATGTAAGTTGCTTCCTGATGATCACAATCTTCCTAAATCTCATTATAAGGTTAGAAATATCCTGAGCAGCCTCGGCCTAAAGTACAGGATAATTGACGCATGTCCGAATGATTGTGTGCTATTTTACAAAGAGTATAAAGAGTTGGACTATTGTCCCGTATGTGGCCAGTGCAGATTCCAGTTGAATAGGAAGAGTTCGAAAAAGAGAATTCCTGTGAAAGTTGTTCGATATTTTCCCTTGATTCCCAGATTGCAGCGCCTGTACATGTCTCTACACACAGCAGAGGCGATGCGATGGTACGCAGAAAAGCGAATAGATGACGATGTCCTACGACACGCCGCAGATGGGGAGGGTTTCAAACATTTCGACAGAGAATTTGGAGACTTTGCTTCAGAGGTTAGAAATGTTAGACTCTGCCTATCTACAGACGGATTCAAACATTTCGACAGAGAATTTCGAAATTAGTCCTGCCTCTCGCGTTATCTCTATCCCTAACTGGCCATGTTTTTCGATTTAACCAAGGCTGATTAATTGAAAATTTACACTTTATCGCGCGGGTCGCACGTCCATTGAACGACCGAAAATGCCAAGCTAGTGTACTCTATTTAAATCTTAAACGTACTTAATTAATTAGCGTAAATTTTTAAGTTGTAATTATTATGGTAAGTAGGTACGCGTATTTTAACACCGTACTCTTAGGTTTAAATGGCTCCGCCAAAGACCACATCTGGCAAGAAGAAAGCCCAACAGGAGTCAGAAGATGAGATGCTCCAAATGTTGGCGGCCCAAGTCGGTTGGGTTCAACCGCAGGACGACGCCCTCAATCCGGGGCCTTCTGGGGAAATTCCCTCTGCCCCATTTCTCTCAAGCGGTGATGACGTCGACCCCTTTTCAACTCCGACGCCCGGTACCGCTTCAACGGGAAGTACTCAGGCGTCTTCGACAGCCGATTCTATCATGTACAGCGCCCGCCGTAAGCAAAGGAGGGCCCCCACTGACCCCCAACCGAAAAAGACTCGGGGTCTCGTTAAAGGTGGAAAGGCGGAGAAAATTTGCAAGGCGACCGGGAGCAAGATCGCCTTGCCCTACGACGAATTCACCGGTGGCCCTCCCACACCTCAGCTAGCAAGTCTCTCGGCTCATAGCATTGGGTTGATTGTTCGTAACCGGGTTCGTATCACTGCCCCTACTTGGAGGGAGGTGCCGGATTCGGAGAAGGCGA
Organism: Geum urbanum; assembly: GCA_946800695.1. Classification (NCBI taxonomy): domain Eukaryota; kingdom Viridiplantae; phylum Streptophyta; class Magnoliopsida; order Rosales; family Rosaceae; genus Geum; species Geum urbanum. The sequence goes on along the minus strand of OX327001.1, from coordinate 48,762,031 downwards.
AAGTCTTTAAGGATCTTTCGGTACGTAATACGTACAATTTTAGTTATTATATACTATTTTTAATATTAGTTATATATAATTTTATAATATATACGATTATAATTTCCAATTTATTTCTGATAGGAACAATTTGCGGTGGATCCGGATCCGGCGATGTTGAGGCATATCAACCAAACCGCCAACAACATCTTCAAAGATTGGAAGTACAGGCTCCATCAGTACTTCCGAACTAACGGTCCCGTGCCTCCCCCCGAAGAGCTGCGTGGGGATAGAGAAGATGAGTGGGAGTGGTTGTGTAACCACTTTGCCGATGAGCAATTTCAGGTGTTAATTTACTTTTTTTATTTCAATTAAGATAATTGAATACTCTAAATTTTAGTTACTTATAAATTTTTTAATGATTTCATTATGTTGTCTAACAGAAATTCTCCGGTGTCAACAAAGCCAACCGGGGGAAGAAGGACAAGCACCATACTTCCGGCGCCAAGCAACTCATTCAAATTGCCAAGGAGCACAGGGATAAGGGCTCCAAACACCCTTATCTCGATGCAAGCGTAAGCGCGTACGTGACGCCTGGGCTCGATAATGAAGCGAGTCAACGCGGCGTAAGTCATATATATATATATATGTGTGTGCGCTAATAATTATAGTAATTATTATTTAAATATTATTTCATTATAATAAATTTATTATTCTTTTGTAGGCAAGAGTGATAGAGCGTGCGCAGGAAGAATTGGCTAACACTCAGCTTGCGTTCCCAGATGTGCCGCTAGAAGACCTGCCTCCTCTATCTGTGGAGAGCCAAATAGCAATTGCGGATGAGGTCTACGGTCGTAGAGCTGGCAAGGAGGTTAGGCACTTCGGGCCTAAGGTGGTTCGAGATTTGTCGACCTCTGAGTCATCATCTACGGGAGGTTCGGGGCGGCGGAGAAGTTCTCAAGCTGCGACAGCCTATGAAGAGGCTCGAATCGCACGGGAGGAGAATATTGCCATGCGCCAAAGAATGGACCAGCAAGACGAGCGAATAGCCCAACTCATCGCCCTTATGCAACAAGCTCAAAGACAATGTCAACCTCCTCCGAACCCATTCCCCGACGACGACGACCCGGCTGGAGGCGGAGGACGAGGCGGCGCATCTGCTCCTCCAGTGTTTTAGCTAGCTAGTAGTTTATTATTTCGTTTCTTAATTTCCGCATTACGAACAATATTTTCATTTTTAATTATGGGTTTTTTCGATTATGTATGTACAAATTAATTTTAATTATTTTATTAATTTAGTGTATTTAATTAATTTAATTAATTTTTTTTCAATTAATATTAATAATATTTTTGAATTTAATTTTTTTTTAAGTCAACACCTGGGCCAGGTGTTTTTGAACGTCCGTGGCCCAGGTGGTGACCTAGACGACGGAGACATTAATCTCCGTCGTCTAAGTCAACACCTGGGCCACGGAGATTGTTAGCTTCTCCGTGGCCCAGGTAGGAACTTAGACGACGGAGATTAATGTCTCCGTCGTCTAGGTCACCACCTGGGCCACGGACGTTCTCCGTGGTCCAAGTGAACTTGGACGACGGAGATGAAATTCTCCGTCGTCTAAGTACTTAGACGACAGCACTTGGAGCACGTACCTTGGACGACGGATTTTCCGTCGTCCAAGTACTTAGACGACGGAGACTGTCACTTAGACGACGGAAATGCTCCGTCGTCTAAGTCACTTTTTCTTGTAGTGATATACATATGCATGCATGTGTTGATTTAATTAGAGTTGAATTGAGAGATCACGTCGATTATTAGTAGTGAATGTGTGTATATATATATAACTAATACGTAAAATTGTTAGAATTTTCAGGATGGACAAGAGTTGGATGAGCCTCGAAAGATGGGATGTCAGATATCACCAGGGAATTAGGAGTTTTGTGGATTTTGTGAAGGCTAATTGTGGAGACACTACACTTCATTATTGCCCGTGTAAAGAATGTAAGTGTTTCAGCGATCGATTTCGATTTCCCATTGATAAAGTCCAGAGGCACCTGAGTAAATACGGGTTTTGGGATAAGTACACTTGTTGGATTTATCACGGTGAAACATCGGTAGCGGGTCCGCATGATCATGGACAATTTGGTGAGAGGGCCAGTCCACGCTATGATCATGGAGATTTTGCTGAGAGGGGCAGTTCATCCTATGATCCAACATCGATGTTAATCAATGATATGTTTTCTCATGAGAGCGGTGTATTTGCTGATGAAGCACCAAATGTCCCTCCCGTCGTTGAGGGTTTCCCCCATATCGAGCCAGTCGAACCATTACCTGGAGGTCATGTCAACACAAGCGGTATGGACAAGTACAACAACCTGATTGCATTGCAACAGACTCCGTTGTACGACGGTTGTAGTAAGACTGTTCTTGAAAGTGTGATGGGAGTGATGCAGCTCAAAATGGAGAACAAAATGTCTGTCAAAGCTGTTGATTCTTGGTTGAAGTGGACTGCTTCGCTACTGCCACCCGGTCATCGTCTTCCTACCACTCATCATAAGGTGCGACATATCCTGAAAGATCTTGGGCTTTCCTACATCAAAATCCATGCATGCAGATATGATTGTATTCTCTTCTGGGGAAAAGATCCCGAAGACCTTGAAGCCTGCCCGGTATGTTTTACAGAAAGGTATAAGTTGACTCCTGCAGGCAACAAGAAAGCTGTGAAGATACTTCGATATTTCTCGCTTATTGATAGGCTGGAGCGGTTGTTCATGTGTGCTTTCACGGCCGAGGCAATGAGATGGTGGGCTGAGAGGAACTTGCCTGACGATGACACCCTTATACACCCTTCCGACGGAGAGGCTTGGAAGCACATGGTCAGGGAGTTTGATCATTTTGCAGCAGAGGTCCGAAATGTTTGGCTAGGGCTCTCATCTGACGGATTCAACCCTTTTGGCAACATGAGTCTTCAATACAGTATATGGCCAGTTATTTTGGTACCGTACAACCTTCCACCATGGATGTGCATGAAGAAGGAATACAATATGCTCACTCTGTTAATTCCGGGCCCGGGTTATCCAGGAAAGTGTCTCGATGTGTATTTGAGGCCTTTGATTGAGGAGCTTAAGTACCTGAGTGAGTGTGGCCACCCCACTTACGATAGGTTCAAAAAGGAGATGTTCCAGATGCATGCCATGCTTGTTGGCACCATCAGTGATTTTCCTGTCCGCGGTATGTTGTCGGGCAACGTTACCAGGGGTTACAGGGCTTGTTCAGAGTGCATGACGGTTGATTGTTGCAGTCCTCATTGCAGTAAAATTGTTCAGATTCGTCACCGTTGTTGGCTTCCATATGATCACCCATTTAGGCAGGATCCAGACGCGTTTGATGGGACTGTGGAAACAGGTGTGGCACCCAGGCGATGGACAGGGGAAGAAATTTTGGAAGTGTTGAATGAATACGATTTTGGCCAGCTGAGCAATCATCCTGACATAGTGGCGTCAATTCCAGACAAGCCCGAAAGGTATAAGTTTTGGACACACAAGAGCATATTTTGGGAACTCTCCTACTGGCCCAGGTTGCCTATCAGACATTACCTAGATGTCATGCACATAGAGAAGAATGTGTGTGAAAGTGTGGTGGGCACAGTTCTTAACTTGGAGGGGAAAACAAAAGACATCCCTAAGGCACGCATTGATCTGAAAGCAATGGGTGTGCGGAAACATTTGTGGTTAAGAGATGGTAAGAGAAAAATGCTGCAAGCTCCGTACACCGTAAAGCCGAAGCATAAGCATGAAATTTTTCGGTGGCTGAGTAATGTCAGGTATATATTCTTATGGCTATGTAGGAATTTGGCCTTAAATTTTTAGCGGAGTATATATGGTTATATGCGAGAAATATAATTGGTCCATATATATGGCTTTATCTATATATATGCAGGTATCCTTATGGCTATGCAGGAAATATAAGCAGGTGTGTTAACTTCCGGGACAATAAGATGTACGGATTAAAGAGTCATGACTGCCATGTACTGCTTCAACGCCTTTTCCCTATTTTCATTCGAGGGTACATGCCCAAAGAGGTGGTGGAGCCGTTGGTGGCCTTGTCAAGATTCTTTCAGAAGTTATGCACCAGGGAAGTTAAAAAAGCAGACCTGAGGGAGATGCAAGATGACATCATTTTTATCATGTGCAAGCTTGAGAGGATATTTCCCCCAAATTTTTTCGACATAATGCCGCACCTGATGATCCATCTTCCCGAACAATTGTTGCTTACCGGTCCCGTACACTACACTTGGATGTATCCCATGGAAAGGTACAAATGATTCATAAATTTGGTTTGCCTATGTTTTTATATGTAAATTCTTGTGGTTAAGTAAGTTAACATGTACTTGTTAACTTGTAGACAATTGGGAGCCTACAAGGACTATGTGAAGAATAAATATGCACCTGAAGGGTGTATCGCTGAAGCATATCTTGCGCACGAGTGTGTAACGTACACCAAAGTGTACCTCGAAAATGTAGAGGACCCCCAACAACATATGCCGATAGATGAACCCCAGTTCAACCTTTCTATCATCTCCAGTGACGTGGTAGTACAGGGAAGCTTGCCAAAGTCGTACAAGTTGGATGGAAATGAGGTAGCCATTGCCCACTGGTCGGTACTGATTAACTGTCAAGAAGTACAATATTGGAAAAACTATCATCTTCACTGCCCTGCTATTGCCGGAAATGTTGATTACCACAACAAGACGTTTGCAAACTACTTTGGTCAATGGGTAAGTATATGTGTATATGTATATTTTTATATATATCTTTATATAGCATGTATGTATGTACGTGGTTTTGTGGTTTCAAGATGGCATAATTTCTTCTGTACGTATTAATATATGGACGTTTTCAGATGAACCATGTAGCAGATGATGGTTGCCCAGAGTGGTCAAACGAATTGAGGGTCCTGGCGATGAAATCGATTGCTTCAAAAGTTTACTCGATGTGTCAGGTCAATGGCGTGAAATTTATATGTGAAAATCGAGACGACCGACTGAAAACACAGAATTGTGGGGTGATGGTCCATGGTGGGCAGGATGGCGTTGACTATTACGGTGTCCTTCATTCAGTTGTTGAACTAATTTATGGGAACCGCATGAAAGTGCACTTGTTCAAGTGTAGATGGTTTGATACTAGCCCGGAGAACACAAGGACCGATCAGTACGGAACATTTTCGGTGAATACTGTTACTAGCTGGTATGAAGATGACCCTTTCGTTCTTGCCTCATCAGTAAAACAAGTGTTTTACCTGGACGATCTTCTTAACAAAATCCCGTGGAAGGTGGTTAACCATGTTGCTCATAGAAACATATACAGTGCTGCCACACTTGGTGATACCGCAGATGATGAGGAAGTTACTGCATACCAAGAGCCAAACGCTTTTGACATTCCGGAATCATCTACGATTCGCCTTAATAATGTGAGATCTGGGAGTGTGGTTCGAATTACTGGAGCAGAACTTCTCGATGTTAATCCATATGAAGTTGACGCTGATTCAGATGACGAGGAGCGGCACATATTGCCAGAGGTTACCTATGAAACCGAGTCAGACTCAAGTGATGAAGATGATTACGATTATCATCCTTAGTACGTTGGAAATTGTAGTCGGAAATTGTAGTCGGCAAATGTACGTAGTAAAATGTACGTAGTAAAATGTTTAAGGAAATTGTAGTCGGAAAATGTACTCGGAAATTGTATGTAGTCGGAAATTGTATGTAGTCGGAAATTGTATGTAGTCGGAAATTGAACGTAGTCGGAAATCGGAACCGTAGTCGGAAATTATACGTAGTCGGAAATCGGAACCGTAGTCGGAAATAGAACGTAGTCGAAAATCGGAACCGTAGTCGGAAATCGGAACCGTAGTCGGAAATTGAACGTAGTCGGAAATCGGAAATCGAACGTAGTCGGAAATCAGAAATTGAACGTAGTCGGAAATCAGAACCGTAGTCGGAAATTGAACGTAGTCGGAAATCGGAAATCGGAAATTGAACGTAGTCGGAAATCGGAAATTGAACGTAGTCGGAAATCGGAACCGTAGTCGGAAATTGAACGTAGTCGGAAATCAGAAATCGGAAATTGAACGTAGTCGGAAATCGGAAATTGAACGTAGTCGGAAATCGGAACCGTAGTCGGAAATTGAACGTAGTCGGAAATCGGAACCGTAGTCGGAAATTATACGTAGTCGGAAATTGTACGTAGTCGGAAATTATGTAGTCGGAAAATGGTCGGAAATTGGTCGATCGGATAATAGTCGACAAATAATGACATTACCAACGAGTTGACAAGCAACTCGTTGGTAATGTCATTACCAACGACTTAGCAACTCGTGGGTAATGTCATTACCAACGAGTTGCTTCTCAACTCGTTGGTAATGTCATTACCAACGACGTTGACTTACCTCGCCGGCAATGGTGGCGGTATAGCTCGAGCTCGAGCTCCTCCTCCCCATTTCTCTTCGGCCTAATTCAATTCTCTCTTCCCTCTTCCCTCTCTTAGCACGAATTTCTGATATCTCCCCTCTCCTCAATCCTCTCTTCTCTCTTCCCTCTCCCCTCTCTTCCTCTCCTCCCCTCTCTCCTCCCCGCTCTCCTCCTCCCCTCCTCCTCCTCCTCCTCCCCTCACCTCCGTCGCCGGCAAAGTTGGGTCGAGCTCCACCATGGCAGGTTTGAGCTCACTCTCTCTCTCCCTCTCTCTCTCTCTCATTCCACAATATTTTTTTTGTGTATTTTAATTAATTAATTTTTGATAATTGTGGGATGTATATATGTATGCATGTGGACAATATTTGTAAAATGTAATTAAGGTATGTATGAAAATTGTGGGAAAAAAATGTGGATAATTGTGGGGTGAAGGAGCAATATATGTGATGTATATATGTGAAAAATTAATTAATATATATGGAATGTATATATATACGTATGTTTGAAAAATGTGGAAAATTAATTAGCTAGGGTGAATTGGATTAATATGTGATGTATATATATATGTGTGAATTAATGTGAAATTACGATGCATGATCGATGTATATATGTGTGAAAAGTTTAAAGCCGGAAATGATGTATGTATATATGTTAAGTTAGGTGATATAGTTGTTAATTTAACGTATAATAGGTGATATTGGAACCATACCAAATCGGAACCGGAACGGTTTCAAACCGGAACTGTTTGTAACCGGAACCGTTATGTTACAAATTGTTCCAGTTACAAACAGTTCCGGTTTCAAACGGTTCCGGTTCCAAACCGTTCCGGTTCTGATTTGTTATAGAACCGAAACGGTTTGGAACCGGAACGGTTTGGAACCGAAACGGTTTGAAACCGGAACGGTTTGGAACCGAAACGGTTTGGAACCGAAACGGTTTGGAACCGGAACCGTTTGAACCTGGAACCGTTATATTACAAACGGTTCCGGTTACAAATAGTTCCGGTTCCAAACGGTTCCGGTTCCAAACCGTTCCGGTATTTCTGATTTGTTATAGAACCGAAACGGTTTGGAACCGGAACCGTTTGGAACCGGAACTATTTGTAACCGGAACCGTTTGTAATATAACGGTTCCAGGTTCAAACGGTTCCTGTTCCAAATCGTTCCGGTTCCAATTTGTTATAGAACCCCAGTTCCCATGACTATTACGGTGTCCATGCCAGGAGGTTTTGCGGCTAATTGGCTTCGGAGAGGTTCCCGAAATAGTGGAGGGAACAGTAGTCAAGCTTCCTCCTCCCCCGCAGTTAGCAACACGCCCAGTGGGCCAATGATGAGTGCTCGCACGAGAGCCTTGCTAGAGGCGCGAGCTGAGGAGGAAGCTGCACGATCAAGAGCCGTGCAACCGGAAGTTGAGCCTCGAGCCTCAGTCTCCAGACGCTCAATCAGCAGACGTCCCTCCGGTGGCAGAGCCTCAGACGAGCGACAGTCAACGGGGGCATCAGAAACTCCCTCAATCCGAATGCCCCATATTCGCCCGGTGCCTACTCCCGTTTCACGGGAATCATTTGAGACACATGGTGGTGCTGGCGCCTCATCGTCCAGGCCTCGTCTATCTCCGCCGTCCGGTCTCTTCCTACCCTACAAGATTCCTGTCATCCCTGAATTCGATGATAGGGGGATGCCTGTTTATATTGAAGGACGGCCGGAGTTCCTGAGCGTGGAGGAAGCGTATAACTTCCTCCCGTTCGACCCCGTGTATCTTTGGAGTGTGAGGTGCACCAACCAACAAACGGACGATGCAGGTAAATTTTATTTAACATCAGATTGATTACTTAATTATTACTTAAGACTTGCGATAGGTTCAATTAATGATATCAATTTGTTGACATTGTATTATTAGGCAATTTCGTTAATGGGACTGGAAAACGGAAAGGGGCTAGAGGCACCTGCACCGGGAAGAGACTTGAGCAGGCCACCGGCGGAAGGAAAACGCCCATAAGGGCCAATGAGGATGGCGAGGTGATCGAGGCATTCGACACCACGCGCAAATATGTCAGCATGGCCGGTGCGATCGTGCGGGACAATGTCCCAATGCTTTGGCCAGATTGGGAATCTGTGCCTATCTACGTGAAGATGCAAGTGCATAATGCACTCAGTGTGAGTAAAATCGTATTTTCATTACGTACATTTTACATTTATTAATTAAGTCCGAATAAATATATATATAATTTTACCTTTTATATATTCATATTGCAGGTGTGGTTTGACGTGGATGAAGTTCTTATTCACACGTGGGTAGAGCGTCAACTACATATGAGGTGATGTGCTTCGACGTATTTGAATATATATCGAGTTAGATTTTTGTTTATCAAGTGTTTTAATATCTCTAACTTTTTTTCCTTCTTTTAATATAGGTATAAAGAGTGGAAGAACGAGCTTTCTTCCCATTACACTGTATACAAGGAGCTAGGCCGAGGTTCCACCCCTAGCGAATTCCGGTTTAGGGAGTACGAGTGGCTGTGGCTGATAGCCCACTTCGAGCACCCCAAAGCTCGGGTATACATCCTTAATATATCTTTCAAGCCTAATGTATCGTATCAGATTGAAATAGTTAGTTACTAATTTTTTTTCATATGTTTATCAAACAAGGCGATTTCGAAGACGAACCGGGCGAATAGATTGAAAAACACCAGGGCCCATCATGCAGGTTCACTCAACTACATGGGTTGGTCGACTAAGGCGCAGCAACAACAAGAGGTGAACCCGTTGGTGTATATTCATCAGAAGTTCTACCCGCAGTGCCCTGAAGAAGCGGTAAGTCTTTCGCCTCTCCATGTGTTAATAAAACTATTTTTCAAGATGGAAATAGATTTTGTTAGCTAATACGTTGTTCATTTTCCCTTTTCAATTAGTCGAGAGTGGAGGAGGCGACCGCAGAAGTGACCATGAGTATAGCTCGGACTAACCATCCTGACTGCTCCGAGGAAGAAGTCACCCAGTATGCCTCTCAGATCGATCCGCTTGATCCCCCGATAGCGGCTCGGATCATGGCAAAAGCGTGCGGGACTGGAAAGAATACCTACTACTGTAGGGGAATGGGCACGGCGGGCGAAGGACTATTGAAGAACACTTCAGAATACTCTACCGGGTCAAGAAGTTCAACTTCTAGTCGTAACCTCGCGGCGGAGCTTCATAGGACGCAGAGGGAGTTGGAGGAGCAAAAGAGGCAGATGGCCGAGTACCAAATGCAGCAGACACAGGTGCAGGCTCAGATGTACACATGGATGCGGACGATGTACGAGGCTCAGACTACCGGACAACCCTTCCCCACACCTCCCCCGGTCCCTCATATCCCTACCTATCCACCACCACCACCGCACCAGTCAACGCCAGAGCAAGACCAAGGTAGCCACCGGAATTCAAATGAGTACATGGATTACTTCAACCCTGATGACCCGCAAGTTCCTGGACCTGACCTGTAGTTGTAGTTAATTTTTTTATCGTCGTTGCTATTTGTACTGTACGTTGGACATTTATGTTGAACTTGGATGACTTTCTTTGCTACGTGTACTGTTGAACTTGTATGATTGTACAGTTTATCCGGTTCAATGCAGGTTATGGAATTAGGCCCAATCCAGAACCGCGTTTTTTTTTCAAAATTTTTCTCCACATTGCCGGCGACATGGACTCGAGTCGCCGGCAATGTCTCAAATTCCGGCCACGGCGGCGCTGCCATTGCCGGCGACGCCGTCGCCGGTAATGTCCAAGACATCACCGGCGACTTGAGTCGCCGGTAATGTCCGAGACATCACCGGCGACTTAAGTCGCCGGTAAGTCGCCGGTGATGTCTCGGACATTACCGGCGACGGCGTTTCCCGTCGCCGGCAATGTCAACACCGGCGGGGAATCACCGGCGACGTCATTGCCGGCGACAAGTCGCCGGTAATGTCAATTTCGGCCAAAAAAAAGAGACAAGGCCGGCGACGGCAAGTCGCCGGTAATGTCTCCATTTCTGGTAGTGAAAAGACATTTTGCTTAACGTAATTCAAAATAAAAAATTCTCATCTTTTTGTATATATTTTGTTCTTGTGATTTGTCAAAGAATGTGTCTATTTACATCTCCAAAATTGCTACTTGTACCTCATCTATTATATACACCTCTTATTCGCTTTTTAAATACCTAGAATATTATGTACACCCCCTAAATTTTACTAAATTACCCGGCTCTTCTTCCACACTATCTGAAGCCAACACGAGCATGCAACTCAACATAACCCCAAGAGGGTTTACTCTTCTTGCTTGAATCGAGCATGCAATTCAGTAAGGCTTTTCATTCCGAATTCCCATCACTATGAATCTAAAGAATGGTTGCTCCTCAGTATCCACTTGTTGCTTCTCATGTCCACCTTCAAACAGAAACCTTCATCTCCATCCCTAGAATTTTAGCTCTTTCTTTTTACACCTTTTCCTAAATTTGGATCTTGACTCTAGAGTCTCTATAACTGTCTTTATCGTTGAGAGTAAAAGAAGATTGAGAAAACTAGGTGTCGTCGTTGGTTTATTAGTTTATTGTTTTTCATTTCATTATTTTCTTTTTAATTTTATGTCTTTATTAGTCATTTTGTAAGAGTTGAAAAGTCAACTAACAATTATAAAAATAAAAGAGATATAAATAATGCGTACCATTTGTCAAAAACTATTTTATACTCAATTTTTTTACACAGACAGTGTACTTCTTCTATTCTTCTAATAGTACTTTAGTACTTGAGTGTTACAATCAATATTATCGGTTGATTATTTTTTTTTATCGATCAGTCTTTTTGACATGGAGCCTTCGAGGTTGAAGAACATCTCAATTCTCAAAAAAGGTACAATTTTCGGTCAATAGTCAACCGTTCATACACAATCCGAAATTTCTCAATGATGATTTATTAGAGTATTTTTAATGATGTTCCCTATATTCTTAATGAATTTGTTAAAAATATAGTTAAAATCTACACTTTGAAAGAGCAAATAAATTTGTGCTCCAATCATATTAATAAAATAAAGAATATAAATAACATACTTATAATAAATTTATTATAAATTTAATTAATACATGAAGAATTTTTTTGGAACTTCCTAGATTTAGGAGCACATAAAATGCTCCCAATCTAACGAGCCTAACAGAGAATGCCAATGGAATGAATTTTTTTTATAACTTTTTTCTAAAATTGGCCAAGTCGCAGGTCCCTCTTTCGTCAAAACCAGCCAAGCCGCTCTCACGCGACGCACCGGCGCGTCCTCGTAGCGGAAACGAGCTGTCATAACGCAGCGATCGCCACGCACACATTTAAGGAGAGAGACCTCAATCCCACTCGATCCTATTCATCATCATCGTCTACATTCTCTCGCAATCTCTCTCTCTCTCTCTCTCTCTCTCTCTCTGCATGTACGCACCGTTTGGAAGTCCGACTGGTTATAATAACCCTAGCGCCGCCGGAGCTCAACCCGGCCCGGATATGGCCACGGCGGAGCACTTGGTGCTCGAGCTCAGCAACCCTGAGCTTCGCGAGAATGCTCTCCTCGAACTCTCCAAGGTATGAACTTTTTTCACTCTGTTAAAACAGTTACCTGTTCCCGTTGGATTGATTGAAGTTAGGGTTTTTGAGGTTGAGGGTTTAATAGATTATAAATTAGGGTTTTGGTGTTGAGTTGGATTCATTAATCTATGTTGCATAATCATGTCTATGCTCTCTGAGACTGTGAATTAGTAGAGGGAAACTAATAATGTAGAAAGCGCTGTTATGATTCCAGTCAATCAGTGCATTGACGCTATGATCGAGGTGTTCTGGTAGAATTTCGGAAAGATGATAAGTGATCTGTGTTTTTGGGGTTTGATCAATGATCACTACACTGATATTCATAGTTTTGCGAAGCACTCAAGGCGAGCTCTTAGTGTCTCGCGACGGTAGCGTAAGCCATTTGGGAGTTGTAGTAGGAGAAAAAGGTAGGTAAGTAAGACAATGACTATTTTGCATAAAGTATTACAAATCTGTTGGAGGCAGGAAAAAACAAAAAAAGATTAACAGAAACATCGAAAAACTATAGGTTCCTGCAACTTGGAAGTTTGGAGGTTTAGTCCATCTTCAGATTGGAGCTGAGAAGAGAGGGAGGGTGGTATCAAGGTGGTGTTGAACTGTAGGTTGAAGACTGGGAAGTGCTGTGCCTCTGCCGAGGGACTATTTTTATTTTATTTTTCATCAGGTTAGGAAACTGTTGTATATCAAATGACTTAATTTTTTCAAAATAATAAGACAATATTGTGGTGCGTTGTCTGAACCCTTTCACTGAAAATCACACCCAGAAGGAGGCTGACCCTCCACCTTTTTGATTTTCTTTTTCCACTGCCTCTGTATAAATTACAACGGAAGTGTTTGCCCTGTACCAATAGAGGTTGTCTTGTATGAGAGGCTAATACTTCCCCGCCGATGCTTAACAGTGCCATGCTTAGTGTATTTCTCCACTGCCTTGCCCTGATATGATTTGCAGCATGTTTCAAAATTGCTTCTTCAGAGCACTAATTAAAACGGCAGAATCTCTTGCCTATTTTCATGACAAGCCGACAGTTATGACCTGATCTGGAAAGCTATTTGGTTCGACATGTAGAACCACTATGAAAGAGTTATCATTCACACTCACTGTTAATCAGACATATGGTGCCATCTCTTCCATGGGACATTTATCCCTATGATCTTGACCCGACCTCTTTACTATATATTTTTTTAAGAAAAGTGATTTTTTTAACTAGTGACAGAAATAAGAGATCTTTCCAGTAGTTCATAGGAGCTGAAACCGTTCTTTTTCTAGGTGTTTTGTCAAAAACCACCCATTCGCTTTTTTAACTTGGAGCGATCCTATAAGTAATTAAGGCCTGAACTAATTCCATAGTATAATTGTTTTCTCTCTTTGTAGGTAACTTCACTCTATATTCTCGCTGCCTGTATATCACATGCATAGCAAGCTGGCATTTTTTGTTTTTGCTTTTTTGTTATATTTTGATTATAAGAAGATTGAATTTTAGTAGTTTGAAATACATGCAAATCATAACACATACGTATGATAGAATTGGCTTATTTTCAGCTCTTTCTGTCAATTCCTATAGTAGAGCAAGTAGTCTATTAGCTGCACGTGGGAAGTTTCTTGTGCCTTTTTATTATAAGATTGTGTTATAGGCTTATAGCTATGTGATATAATTGCAAAAGTTGACGTATTACATTGTTATGTAAGTGTTGGGTAAATATATACATATGAACCGGTACTTCCTATAATCCTGTGCCTGAATGTCGTTTAAATTATAATTCTTATATGAATCCTTCTGTATACATCCATAGTTAACCTTTTCCCTTTTCAATTTCAATTTTCAGAAGAGAGAGCTCTTTCAAGATTTGGCTCCATTGTTGTGGAACTCTTTTGGTACTGTTGCTGCTCTGTTGCAGGTATATTGGTAGTACTATATTTGTCTATCAGTAGTGCAGCAATTCACTTCCTTTGCCAATTTGTAGCCACAGCTTATCTATATTTTGGCACATGCGTTAACCATGGTTTCAATTATCTACTAGTATACACTTGCGTGTTGCTCCCTGAAGATGAGTTGTCACTGTATTTTTATCTGTTTGTGCAGGAAATAGTTTCAATTTATCCTGTTCTATCACCACCAAATCTAACTCCTGCCCAATCAAATCGAGTTTGCAATGCACTTGCACTTCTCCAGGTCAACTGCTGTTATACCTGTTCTTGTTTTATGTACTTGTATCCTGAGTGCAAGATGTTTTCCGTACAACTGGAAGTTTTCTTACATTTTATGCACTTGTATTCATTTTATATTTTATTTCATTGTAGTGTGTTGCTTCTCACCCAGACACAAGGATGTATTTCCTTAATGGTAAAATCCTTGTACTTTTGTACATGCAAAGGGTTCAAGTTTCCATATTATGCACTCCATACGACCGGGCTCGTGGCCCTTATTTTCATTATTTTTCTAATGCTTGTATACAAACTCAAAATTTGTCAAGCAGATATATGAAGGATTTTTCATTTTTCCTTGGCAGCTCATATACCTCTGTATTTATACCCTTTTCTCAATACGACAAGCAAGTCAAGACCTTTCGAGTACTTGAGGCTTACCAGCTTGGGTGTCATTGGCGCTTTGGTGAAGGTATGCTTATCTTGTTACCCAAACTGCTACACAATATGTATATATCTTATGTCCTGGATATGTGTGATATAATATATGATGTATGTAATGTCATCATTTGACGAGCTGAAATGTTATATTGCTTCATAGGCTGAACGACATAGAGTTTCAGACTCGTATATATATAAGCTCGAATAGAAGAACCGGATTCATGCCTTGATTAAATTAACTTACAGCTTTTACATGCGTTGGTTGATAAGAATAAATCCCATTCCGTGTATTATCTATTGAATAGATAGACGACATAGTTTAAATAGGCTTTAAGTCTCTGAGTGAAAGATGTGTTTACTGTATTCATTGATTAGCGAAAAGCTGAATATATGGTGTTATCCATCACTAAACTTAAGCCACACAGATCGGAATTGATTTCTAACTCTGTAAAGTTCTTGTTTGTCTGGAAATACTCGAATAGAATGTAATTAATTCTGTAACAGTTCTGTATTTGCATTTACATTAGATGCCCTTCCATTTTCCTTATCTAATGTTTGTCTGTTCGTTGATGGCACACTTATAATAGTTTATTATGCTCACTCTTTGTAAAACATGCACATCTGATACCTGGAGAGGAGAATAATGTTAGTATTGGCATAATATGTAATATAGGAATTGGTTCAACATCAGCATTCTTTTTCTCCCGAAAGTTGATGATATTCGTTTTTTTTTTGTGGTTTACCAGGTCGATGACACAGAAGTGATTAGCTTCCTTCTATCAACAGAAATAATTCCCTTGTGCCTCCGTACTATGGAAATGGGCAGCGAGCTATCAAAAACAGTTGAGTTTGCTCTTCTATCTTTCCGCTTCTCCTTCCATCCGATGTACATTTTAGATCCTTGTAGAGCTCAATTTATACAGGGGAATCATTTTTCCTAAGTTCTATAATAACTTAATTTATTTACTGACACAAGATCTTCTCCTGGAAGGTAGCCACGTTTATCGTACAGAAGATTTTGTTGGACGATGTTGGCCTGGACTATATCTGTACTACAGCAGAGCGGTTTTTTGCTGTAGGTCGAGTATTGGGGAATATGGTTGCATCACTTGCTGACCAACATTCATCGCGTTTGCTAAAACATATTATCCGTTGTTACCTTCGGTTATCCGAAAACCCAAGGTTGCTTGACTGAAGAATATTCCTTACCCTTTCTGGAGTCTTTCTTGTTAACGATCTCAATAGACCTCTTTATTGTTTATTATCATGCAGGGCATGTGATGCTTTGAGGAGTTGTCTTCCGGACATGTTAAGAGATGCTACCTTCAGTGTTTACCTTCGTGTAAGCACTTCTTTCGTACATATTGTGTTAATAATAATTAACCTTAAAGAGAACAAAAATATGCTATTTTATTTTAGATGAGGTTTGTTGATTTGCGTATTCACTCCTGCATTATGGTCCTCATATTTCTCTAAGTCTTATTTGTAGTCTAGCAAGGCTATGAACTGCCTTACTGCTTGTTTATACATCACTGTGGGACTCTATGTCACTTTATTTCCAGTTTCACAGTGTTGCTATTTAATGTTTGTCAAATGGTTATGTGCCAATAGCCTTAAGATTTTTATTATATAGTTTTTATGGTTTAATTTTCAGCTGTTGGATATCTCAAATTGAGGATCTATTTTCTGTTTTTCTTCTCGTGGACCTAACATACACACACTTACAGTTAAATGAAGGGAAAATTATTCCATCTGTTCTCGGTTTTGAACTTGTTCACTAAGGTAATTGTTAAATGGCTAGTAACAGTGAGAGCCCTAATGTTTTCAGGAAGATCAAACTACAAGGAGATGGCTGCAACAGCTGCTTCACAACGTTGGAGTTAGTCGGGTTCCTGGGCTTCAGGCTGGGGCAGGGTTTGATCATATTATGGTGAACCAATAGCACACACAAAAATCAACCTCAACTTCAGTGCCATCTGGTGCTTATGCATCAGGGAGGGCGGCATAGGTGTTGTTTCTATAGCTAAATGCTAACTTGCAAATTCTATTGCTGTAATTACAAAGTGTTACTTTAGTAATTTGAGCTTCTAAGGTTAGAAGTTTGATTGCTGGAAATCAGTTTGTTCTGATTGGAAGTTCATCCTCACCATTCTTAAAACTATCTTACGTGAATCATCGTTATAATTGAATTTGTTCGGTTCACTCAATTATAATGATTATTCCATATGGTCAAGTGTTTCTTAATTAAATGTGTTGGAGAGGTTGTGGCATTGCGCTTTTGTAAACGCACATCGGTACATGCACTTGTGTGTGCCGATGCTCTCATTGCCAGTTTGTACCACTTGTATGCATGCATTAACTAATTAGGACCTCGACTTTTCTACCATTCCTTACGAGTTGCATATCTGATTGCCCCGGTCCATAGCTTGTCTAAACATCTACTTCTCGGCTTTTAGCTGTAAATTCGGGTTTTGTTCATACACAAGGGACCGAACCTCTAGCAAGTAATACCACTATTTCTGCATTTACAGCCATGCCACTACCATGTTTTTTGATACTGTTTTCGAAATTAGAAGATACATGGAAAACGACTCGATGTTTTGATGATGAAAAATTTGTGGGGGTTTATGTAATTGTTATAGAAAAAGAATGACAATGTAATTATCAATATAATAAATAAACTAACCACAACCAAATTTAGACAATAAAGGACTGGGCCTGAAACCCAAACGTAATATTAGCCATGCCTAATCTATTAAACAGCAAAACAAGACAATTTTATCCTTTCTTATATAATGAAGAACCTAACTAAAAATATAGTAGCATCCATTTTTTTTACACACACACACTCTCTCTCTCTCTCTAGAGAGAAAATGCAGTAGCAGAGATCTCGAGCGACGACACCTCCTCCCCTAACTCCGCCGTAGCTCGGTCTCTCATACCACCGCCTCCATCGTCTGAACTCGGTTCTGCGCTGTCGTTAGAGTCAGTTCGGCATCACGAGCCTCAGTCCACCGTCGGGACAAAATTAGATCGCAACATCGGGCTCGATTCACAAAGGTTTGCACTGCCACTGTGTTTTTCTACTAAGAAATCAATTTTTGATAGATTTTTCCAGTTAGGGTTTGTTTCAGGATGCTACTACGTTTGGGTTGTTGAGATTTTAAGCATTTTGACTTTGTTTTGGTTGATTTTGAGGTGATACTGTATTTAATTTCGGGATGATACTGTGTTTAGTGTTGTTTGTTGTATATCAATAAAGATCGGGCTTCCTTGTAATGATTTTGAGTTGATACTGTGCTTTTGATTCATAAATTAGTTTTTAGCTGAAATTTTGAGATGATACTGTGATGAGTTTTGTCTTTTGGTGTATTTGATGGAGTGGTACTGTGTTTGTTTCCTAGTTTCAATGGTTAATGCTTTGTTGTTTTACTGCTACTATGTTTCTCTACATTTATTTGATATTGTAATATTTTATTGTTTGTGAATGACTGAGACTTGAAAATGTAGCTATGTTACTGAGTTTTGCTGAATTTAATTTTGTATTTGAATGGATGATACTGAAAAGATGCTTGTGTAAATAGGTTAGGGCTGTTATGGCTACAAAAAAATGTGAGTAGAGACCACAGTACATATGCAACACATCGGTAATGGAAAAATTAATCATCCGTGTTGCAGCCATCCAAGTACTGATACTACTATTTTTATTGATACTGCAACTGTTGTGTCATATTGGTATTGATTTCTATTACTGATACTGCTCAAAATATTAGCTCCATGATTCAGTAATCGGAGAACCACCAATAAGGCTGCTACTTTGCAAGATGTCAACGTGGATGATGATTTTGCAACCCTAGTGTTGCGAAAGAGAAAAGAAATGTCGAAGGAATTGAAGCCAAAAAAGAAAAATGCACAGAAGCGGCAGAGAAAGACAAAAGAAGTTTTCAAAAGAGAAGAAGAAGAAGAAGAAGAAGAAGAAGAAGAAGAAGAAGAAGAAGAAGAAGAAGAAGAAGAAGAAGAAGATCAAGAACAAGACTTGACATTGACAATCTAGGTAAGTCACCTCTACAATTCAAATTAAGAACATATAAAAGCAAAAATAGCAATGATGCTGCTACTGTGATCATGAAGTACCACTAGTACTAAAAAAATGTTGTGACTATTTTATTTTTGAAGAAAATTCATGAACCAATAGCAAGCATAGACAATGCATGCAGAAGGTGAAACTAATAATGAACAAGATGATGTTGATGATGATGGTGAAGAAACATAGCAGAAACTGTGGTATGTATAAAACTTGTTTTATTACATATTTAACATTATGTGGCAGCTATTGAATACCGCTATTGAAGTTCAGATTTTAGAGAACCTTTGTGCTATTTGAATGTCTTATGCTGCTATTATCTTTTTAATTCTTTACTGGTTAATTCTGAATGCAGAAAAATAAGATTGAATCATATTAACCCAACCAATATGAGGAAGAAAACTTAGCGAGCTTGCATAAATTGGATGAAAAACATGCGTTTGTTTTCCTAATCACAAATGATCATAAATGCGCAAGAGAAAGCCTAACGTAAGTAGCGAAAAAACATTCATTTTGTAATTGTGCTACAAACTGCTACAAAACCAAAATTGGAGTTTTTTTTTGTATTGATACCCCAGAAATGAATGTGGAATTTTTGTACTGCACTTCATGAAGAAAATGTCAAAAGGGGAGCCAATTCTAGAAACTTTTCCGAAAAAGGTTGTGCTCAAGTATCGTGCAAAAATTCTGAAGAAGTTCAAGGATGACGAGGAAAGCTATGTGATGAAGCACATAGGTCCTGTGCCAAATTAAATAGAAGATTAGTATATAGGTGCTATTGTATTATGTACAAACTAGGACATGTAAATGTGTTATGTAGGATTTAACATCTGGTACTCATACTACTATTTTTATGCTTAAGACTATTAAAGTTTTTATAGACATATTTTTATTGTTAAGATAAGTTGTCTTCTGTCACATATTATTCATTTAGTGATATGATTAAAACATGTGATACTCTAACCTAAAAATTGAAACCGTTGTCATGAAAAATATATTAGAACATACACTGATACTAAACATGCACCGCTGCGTAGTTTAGTATATCGTATAACCCTGGGCTGTTACTGTGTGCATATTCCTCCATTGATGAAAATAGAATTAAATGAACATGCATTGATACTGAGCATGCACTACTTGAAAAAGATTCTCTTAAAAAATAGCGCCAGAAAAGATAAGAACATCGAGTCATTGGCTCTGCTACTGAAAAATCACTGGTACTGAAAAAAAAAATACTAGTACTGAAGGAAGCACTGCTACTGAAGCAACATTTGGTACTGAAAAAATGCTAATTGAAAACTTCTACCGAATCCCTACAAAAGTAACATTAATTATCTCACAAAAAAGAAACATTATCCATTACATAACCAATCATATATGTAGAACCGATACTACTTCTAAACGAGCACAAAAATGGATCTGCTACTGAATACAAAGAATATGCAAAAAATTAATAGTAGAAACAACAAGTTCTTGTAAGCATGTAAATCAGATGGAAGACATCAAACAATGAAGAGTTTTCCTAATTGATAGGGACATTGCATGACCGAGCATTGTGATTACCAATTTGATGACACCGACCGCAAGTTACGCACCTTGAAAATTCACCAAATGATTTCTTTCTTTCTTTTGGTCCTAGGCCTTCTAGAAGGTTTCTCTTAATGATGGTTTTAGAGCACCATCTCCAAAACTTTCACACGATGGTTTATCTAAATATGGAACTGGCGAAATAGGAAGTTCATGTGTCTACCTGTAAAAAAATTTCTTCTAGTAGTCTTCAATATACATATACAAAAGTCTTCTGAATTGCTCGAACAATATGTGAACAAGGAAAGTACTAAAATTGCCACCAATTGCAAGAGCAAGTTCTGTCACCGAGATGCACAATAAATATATTATCTTAAGTGAAAACCTCAAACACCTTTTCGTTGGATTTGCTAACCTACAAAGAATGAAGAAAAAAACATATTACTGACACTGGTACTGAAAAAAAATGATGATCCAAACTGATACTAAAAAAAGTTGTAGCATAAAACAAGCAACGTGCTATTGCACCGCGACCCACACATCAACATTAATTAAACAATAAGTCCTTGATATTGAAAAAGGTTGCAACAAAAAAAAAATCAGCATGCCGCTGTACCGCGACCCACACATCTATATTAACCAAGCAATAAGTCCATACAACTAAATAAAATCTGCAACACAAAAACACCAAACCAATATACAACTACTACTTAAAAAACAAACAACTAAACAAATCACTAGAGAAACTGATACTGAAAGAAGTGCTACTGAAAATAAAAACTGAAACTGCTACGTGATCCTTTACTTCTAATTCCTTCCAGTATCAATTCTCTTCCGCAACATTTTCTTCATTTTTGGGCACAAAACACTTTGCCACTCTTATAGAAAATTTCTCCATCAAATTCACACAAATGCTTTCAATCATCAATGACAATAACATGCACCTCTCATCCCTTATCATACTATTGTAGCTCTCAGCAAGGGTGTTGCTAACCTTACCATATCTTTTTCTCCGAAAATAAGCAATATCAACAAGTAGCGTGATGAACATATCAGCTCAGTCCAATATTAACCAAACAATAAGTCTCTGATACTGAATAAAACTGCAACACAAGAACACCAAACCAATATGCAATTGCTACTGGAAACTCAAGCAACTGCTATTGTAAACATGTACGTTGGTAATGAAAAAAAATAACTAAACAAACAACTAGAGCAACTAAACAAACAACTGATACTGAAAGGAAGTGCTACTGAAACTACAATGGGGTCTTCACCTTCCAATTCCTTCTAGTATCAATAATCTTTTGCAACTTTTTTTCCCCCATTTTTAGGCACATACCACGTTTTGAACCATTGCCGGCGATTTTTAACTCGCCGGTAATGTTTTTTATCATTACCGGCGATATTTGCCGGAAAAATCGCCGGCAATGTATTTTTTTTTTAACATTACCGGCGACTTAAATGTAAGTCGCCGGCAATGTTCCGCCGGTAATTAAAAAAAAAAAAATATTGCCGGCGACTTACATTTAAGTCGCCGGTAATGTTAAAAAAAAAGAAGACATTACTGGCGACTTACTTTAAGTCGCTGGTAATGTCTTTTTTTTTTTTAATTACCGGCGGAACATTGCCGGCGACTTACATTTAAGTCGCCGGCAATGTTAAAAAAGAAGAAAACATTACCGGCGATTTTTGGGGAAAAAATCGCCGGTAATGATAAAAAACATTGCCGGCGATTTAAAAATCGCCGGCAATGGTTCAAAATGTGGTAGTACAAAACACTCTGCCGCTGAGCAGGTTCATCATTTATTTTAGAAATCTTCTCCATTAAATTCACATGGATGTTTTCAACCATCAGAGACAATGACATGCACCTCTCATCCAAAAACAAGGGGAAAATTGTGAATTACAAAAATAAGCTGCTACTAACTAAAAATGCATCACAAAAACACACGCAAAACAAGCAGCGTGTGACTGCATGTTGATACACAATTCAATATCGTTATCTTAATAAATTTAAACTAAAACACAACACCCCAAAGAGAAGTCAACAATGTGATGTATACACAAAATCAACTCCAAAAATCAAGCACACAAATGAGTCATTAATACTGAATTAAAACAAAAACATCAATAAGCAGCGTGTTGCTACACCACGAGTGATGAACATATCAAATCAGCTCCAAATATTAAAAATACACAAAAAGTAATCACTGATACTAAAAAAAATTGAAGCACAAAAACAAGTAACGTGCCGCTGCATCGCAAGCCACGCCTCTATATCGTAATTTTAAGCAATTGCTACTAAACACAACAATGAAAGAGAAATCAGCAACGTGATGAATATATCAAATCAGCTTCAAAGATTAAAAATACATAAAAAACATCAAAGCAGAGTGTGTTCGAAATAATGCTTAAACACAATAAACTAAAACTACAAGATCCAAACTTCAAATCATCTAGCATTACTACATATATTTTTTTTCTTTTCATTTTTTCTGAAATTAAAATATCCTACAGTAGCAGTCTCATACCTACAGTATCACATACAATAGTAGTCCTATACCTATCGAAACTGAGATCAAGGTAGTGCACGTTCTTTCCATGTCCGATGTAGTGCTACTAAAAATGTAGACAAAATTAAATTTGGTGGTGGAGCTCGAGACTCATTGCTAGAGAGAGAGAGAGAGAGAGAGAGAGAGAGAGAGAGAGAGAGAGAGAGAGAGAGAGAGAGAGAGAGAGAGAGAGAGAGAGAGAGAGAGAGAGAGAGAGAGAGAGAGAGAGAGAGAGAGAGAGAGAGAGAGAGAGAGAGAGAACACGTTTTCTGTTTCTTTTTTTCTTCAGAAACAAGACTTTATATATAGGTTGTCTGAGGGTAAATTGGTAATGATGCATTTGACACGGGTCAGCAGCATATCAAACAGTCCTTATTTGTAAAATTTTGTTATTTACTGTTTAAAATAAGGGCTAAGTTCGCTTTAGTACCCTGAGGTTTCGGTCAATCTTCATGTTGCTACCTGAGGTTCTAAATTTTTCAATTTATACTTGACGTTTGGGTTTCTCATTTTTATGTTACTACTTAAACTTTTTTTTTTTTTTCAGTTTCCTATCTGAGGTTTCATTTTCTCATCACTTTTATTTTTTCCTTAAAAAAATATCTAATGCAAGAGGGTATTTTGGTCAATTTATTTATTTTTAATGAGAAATTTATTTAATTTTCTACAAGTGTTTTTCGTAATTAACAAAATAAGTTATGTTAATATATGGTTGGTTGATTAAATATGTCATGTTCACCTTTGATTGGTTAGTGCGGTATGGATATTACGACATATAAGTGACATAATTTGTGGGAATTCGTAAAGTTGGCTCGCATGGCAAATCCTTAGCTTTTTAAAAAAAATCTAATTTTGTTTCTTAACAAAATAAGTGATCTTAATGTTCTAAATTTTATTTTCACTTATTTTGCTAAAAAGAACAATTTTAGATTTTGTTTAAAGCTAAGAATTTGTCAAATGAGTTAAATTTTTGAGTTTCCACAAATTATGTCGCTCATATGTCTTAATATATATTCATATGGCCCTAACCAATCAAGGGTGAGAATGAC
The DNA here is from genome assembly GCA_946800695.1 of Geum urbanum. Lineage (NCBI taxonomy): Eukaryota > Viridiplantae > Streptophyta > Magnoliopsida > Rosales > Rosaceae > Geum > Geum urbanum. Next base: position 48,738,205 of record OX327001.1, on the reverse strand, counting down.
GTATTTAGCCAATCGACAATTTTTTATAAAATTAATATAACTTATTTGTTAGGAAGAACAATTTTAGAAGATAATTTTTGTTTGTTATTAAAAATAAATAACTTGACCAAAATATCCTATTGTATTACATATTTTTTTTAAGGCAAAAATAAAAAGTGATTAGAAAATGAAACCTCAGATAGGAAACTGAAAAAAATAATAGCTTAGGGTATTAACATGAAGAGAAACTCAAATTTCAAGTAGTAAACTGAAAAATTTAAAAGCTCAGGTAACGACATGAAAAAAGATCTAAACCTAAAGGTACTAAACTGAAATTTATCCTACTTTGTCCTTAAGTATATTTAATTTCTTTAAAATGTTTAAGTAGTTTGCTATAATTGTTATCTGTGACTCTAATTATGTGGTTATTTTTATCTACGTACTATTTATTATTTAAGAATAAGAATAAGGAACATGCTTTGACCAGTGGTCACTTGTCACTCAACAAAAAGAAGCATGGAAGGAATCGAGAACCAAACTCTAAAGAAACAACATCAAGAAACGAGAAAAGGCGCATGCACCACAGATAAGAACATGGCCACGGGCCACCAAACCAAACAAAACAGTCTGAATCGAATGAATATTGTACGCAGACGTCGGTTACATCACTTTCTTAATTAACAAAAAAACTTCTCCGACTTGTCACAAACGTCTTATATTTTTTAGGTTAAGGAGTTTACTGAAGTTGTAAGTGTAGAAGAGGAGACGCCATTGGTATATAGAGGGTCTGTTAAAGCCCCCAAAGTTCTTGCAGATATTGTCGAGTCCGTGGCTGCTGCTATATATGTTGATTTGAATTTTGATCTGGAGAAGCTGTGGATGGTATATATATATATATATATATATATATATATGTATGTATGTACTTCGATTCCTTTAAATTGCTAATAGAAGTTTAAGAATGTACATGTGTTGATCAAGTTGTGAAGTTTAGAAATGTATCGGAATATGTGCAGATCCTTAGACAAGTATTAGAGCCTATAGTTACTCTTGAAGACTTGCAGCAGCAACCTCAGCCCGTGACCAAGTTGTTTGAGGTTTGCCAGAAGCTGGGGAAGCATGTTGACATCAAGTTTTGGAGAGGTGAGGAAAAAATCAGTGTTGCGAGTGTTTATGTTGATGGCAAGTTTGTTGCGTCGGGTTCTTCTGAACAGAAGAAGTTTCCAAGGTTAATGCTGCCGAGATAGCTCTGCATAAATTGTCGCGGTTGATGTGCATAGATGATGAGGCGACGTTTGAACTTGGTGGTGGAATTGATGGGTCGTTTCAGATTGAAGGAGCAAAACATAAGTTGCAGGAGCTTTGTGGCAAGAGGAAGTGGCATAAACCAGTCTACAAGTATGATTGTATGAATATGCAATGAATTAATTTTGTTATATGCTTTTACTTTGATCTGCTCTCTCGTGTTCGAAATCTTTTTGCCAACCTCAAGTAGAACCCTTAAAACAAGTATTGAAGTTGAGTTAAGTTGTTAACCAATGGTGCTACACTTTCTTCTGCATAGGCTAGCTGTTTGACATTAGATTCAATTCCCTGTTAGCCTTTTCATATGTGACTATCATATATATCATTGAAAAGAAACTAATCCTTGCATATTATTCTGTTGTAGCATCCAGCGAGATGAAGGTTGTCCACATGAGAAGAAGTTTGCATCGACGGTTCAGATTGCAACTATTGATGGTGTGTTATGTATGACGGGAGATGAAAAGTTGATAGTGATAGATGCAGAAAATTCTGCAGCTTCTTTGATGATCCGTGCTTTGCAGGAGTCTGATTATGTATAGGAAAATGATTGTTGGCCTTAAACTTAGGCCTTAAAATGAGCCTTAATCATATGTGGTATCTATATTAACGACATGTCATTTTTTGTGTTTTGATTTGATAGCAGCTTTGGTTAATTGTTAATACTATTTGCTTATATAAGTTCATCTTCTTTATTATCGATTCTTGATTCTTGATTCTTAAGAGTACGTATCTTTATTCTTGTTTAATTCTACTGGAATCCGTAGGGGAATTTTGCCAGAAGAGCAGTGGATATTGTAGCGGGATCGCTCCAAACGCTCGGACAAATGTCCCTCGTGTTTCCGTTAGGCTGCACAAGATGGCGTGAGGAAGTTGAGACGGGATTTGCCCGTCTTCAACGCTTTGATGCTTAAGTCAAAAGTGCTTATAGCAGTAAGCGATATGTATAGTAAGGATAGAGTTCATTACCTTTTGCTCTTACTAAATACCTTCCTCATATAGGTAGCTGAGTATGATATCCCTTTCTTACTTTCAATTAATGTGGGACTTCTTCTAATACCCCACTTTAGATGTTAAGAAGGGCAACTCGGTCTTTTTGTACGTCAGACCCTTCTCCCTTATGAGTGCATGGTGCGCGTTGCGCTGTTAGTGTGTGTGAACTCTTTCGAGTGGAATATCACGATTTTATTACTTTTGGTGCTAAGTATTGTGTATCTTATTGGTTAGCGCATGACATACTAACAAGTCCTCGAGTCAAGGAGATTCACCTTGATTGGGGGGGTTGAAAAACCAAAACCCATAAAGTGACCATACTTAGCGCCGCTTAGGACGGGGTAGCATAGTGTGCCCTGGAGTCCCCTCGACCTCGCAACCAGGTTGGTCTCATGCCAAATACAAAGGGTTTTGCAGAAATTGATCATGTAATGTTCAGAGTGATTACGTGCGGGGATAGGGAGAGGAGAGCAACGAGCGTGACGCGTCGTGCATTATGCTTTTAATGTCGTGTGTGTAAACATCAAGCGTTAAATAGGGAATGACGTGCAAGATGCAACGTGCCTTTGGCCGATTGAGGCCGCCTGATTTGGTGGCAACGATGCTAGGGCTTTTTTTTGGGGGAGGGGGATAGAAGTTCCCAGGTAGCCAATGTCGTTAAGGCGAATACCACGTGAAGGCATGAGACAATGTGCATTAGGGCAGCTGTCGGCTAAGGGTATTGGCTCCGTGCGTTTTGGCAGCGGATGTGGGGTACCAAGCAATGTGCGCTAAGCATCTTCCGCTAAGGTCGATTTTGAAGGCCACCTATCGGGTGCGTCGACGCTAGGATTTTTTTGGACCCAAGAGGAGTATAAGTCCCTAGGTAGTCAATGTCTCTTGGTCAAAGACTGCGTTAGGAGACATTCTATCTAGGGTGATCAATCACTAGGGGAGTCAATATTTAAGCGATGGGTGTTGGGCGCCAGTCGCTTGGATCGGTGCTAGAGAAAAAAGTTAGACGAGACGTGTGGAATTTATTTTCGAAGCCCATCATAATCCTCTTAGCGTGTCGATGTCGTTAGATGAAGGCGAGTGTTCATTGAAAACCCCAAGGACAACGTAACATGGTGCCTGTTCTCGGTGCGTCGGAGATTTGTGCTCATCAACTAGGTGGGCATAGTGATAGTTGCATAAATATGCAACTAAATTGTTCTTAAATGATCCCGATATTTAGTCTTATTGTTATGTTTTTGGTTGAAATACTTATGTTTATTTATTTTGTTAGGTTTGTAGAAGAAATAAAGAAAATGAGTTAAATGGAGGATTCCTGGTGCAAAAAGTAAACAAAGAGGTGGTGTCTCTTACAAATAAAAGAAGATAAAATCTAAATGGACAAGGTTTTGCCCAATAAAGTAGGGGTGAAATTCGGGCAGTTTGGTTCGGTATTTGGTAAAAACTAAAATCAAACCGTAATATTTTTTTTCGGTTTGGTTCGATTCGGTTTTTAATTTTTTAAAAGAAAAACCGCGACTTTTCAGTTCGGTTTGGTTCTAATTTTTTTATCGGATTTTTTCGGCTTATTTTGATTTTATACATAATTAGTCCTGTCAATTTTGACACGACTCGAAACCCGCACGAAACAAAGCGATTCAAACCTGCATGATTAAAAGTAGATCATTATTGGGTTGACCCGCTAGTAACCCGCTCTTTTGATGGGTCGGCGGTGGGGCCGATAATACGAAAGTAACCCGTGTAATCCGTTTATAAATGGGTCGGATCATTTTGTATAACCCTTGACACGACCCATTAAAGATTATTTCCAATTTGATCAAGATTCTTTGTTTAATTCCAAAACATAGTGTGAGAGTATTATATATCCGACAAATTTGTGACATTGAATAACTGATTTTGATTTAATACGTTATAAAATTTGCAGTTGAATTAAATTTTTATTTCATTCAATTTAATTTTTATTTGTCAAATGGGTCATAATATATGGGTAAATCCAACACGACACGACTCGATTATTAAACAGGTTATAAAGGGGTTTACCCTAGACCCACCTGTTTTTAAATGAGTCGGATTTATGTTTGTATTTTTGACATGATTAAGTAAATGGGTTGAGTTTGAATTTGTACGTTTGACACGATAAAAATCTAAATTGGACACGAATTCGACACGACACGACCCATAGACAGGCCTATACATAATGCATAAAAACCAACTTTTTTAAAAACTAAATAAAAATTCCCTATAAAACATAATTTTTTGAGTCGCCTAACATTTTGATCCATCACAATGAGAGAATTTGACAAGGATTATGCATAAATAAATTAGGATTTTAGGAGTTTAAGGTTTTTATTTTGCATATATTTATATAATATATTATAAAACACCCAAAATGGTGTCCTTTTTTGTGTACTTCAATTTTTTTGGTTCGGTTCGATTTTTATAAATCAAAAACCGAAACCGAACAAAATGTTTTGGGTTATTTCAATTTCGATTTTTTGGTTCAGCAAGACACACCATTAGTGCATCTGTAAAATCTTGTAGATTCTCACACCTTCTCTAAATCATAATTATTCTCAGTAAATCCGGGTCCGTGACCTTTGGGTTATTTGAGGGATAGTAATCGGTGATAAGCGTACCTTCACTGATGTGGTCATAAGGATTAGGTAATACGTTGTGTTCATAACGATTGAATCTTTCTTAGAACTTTTATCCATAGGTATGGCATAGTGAGGTTGAGCATACGTTGTCTAGATGGAGTGACGGTGGTGGATGGAAGTTCCCTTAGCTCTTTTATTCATTGATTTTCGTCATAAATATTAATCTATATTAATGCAATCGTCTGTTTGTTTAATTTTATTCACATATCAAATAATCTTTGAATAAATTAAAATTTCACGTGATAGTCCACCACTGTGTCTAGTATGTTCAGTTTTAATTTCGTAATTCTTGATCAAGTCTAAGTTAGGTAATTAATTAGGTTTGTGTCTGTATATCGAGTCTTCTAGGAAACTGATTTTAGTGTTTGTTTATGTCTTAATACTTATTTTCATCAACTTTCAGCGGGTAATGACCCCTATTTTCCATGATACTATATTGATATAAATTTTACAAGAATAGGGATATTTTTGAGTGGAGTAAAAAGCCTATCAAATTTTGGTGCCGTGTCTGTGGGGATTGATTAATCCTAAGTGTTAAAGTGTGTCTTTTGTCTTCTGGTTTGTTTTAGTTGCCTTTTTTCTTTTGTGTCTAACAATGTCTACCTGTATGCAGAAACTCTTGTTTGCAAACTAGACATTCTAGAAGTGTTGATCTTCTCATATCTTTGAACCTTGAAATCGAAAGATCCGCAAGACTAAGCAGAAAGCAAAGGAGGGAAAGTAAGCACTAGTGTTGGTGCAAGTTTTGAACTGGAACTTGAACCAAGCTTAATCTTTGATCCAGAAGAGGAAGATTTCACAACACCACAAATGGGAGACGCAAAGATGCTTCAGAACTCTCTTCGGTTATTGTTTTGCCTAACTTGGGAAACTACTCTATGCCACCATTGCTACTAGCAACCCTTCCCCACTTTAGAGGGACATATTCTGGAGATCCACAATAACATTTGTCTAAGATTGAGGAGTTGTTCAAGACTTAGAAGGTTCAAGGTGTAACTCTAAAAGTGTTGCTGCTTATCTTGTTCCCTTTTTCATTGAAGGATGAAGCAAAAACTTGGTACAATTCATTGGCTCCTTAATCTATTTGCTCATGGACATAGATGAGTGCTTCTTCCATGAAGGAATATTATTCCGCATAGCGTACCAAACAGCCGAAGAAAGATATTTATAGTTTTGTGCAGAAAGATGGAGACATGCTTCATGAATCTTGGGCTCAGCTCAAGAAGCTGTTGAGGAAGTGGTCATACCATGGTTATGACTTGGAAGATAAGATGACTTTCTTCTATGAGAGGTTGGATCTAACAAATAAGTTAAAGGTGGATTTAGCCAGTGGATGGATGTTTATTTACCAAACAGGAGAAGAGGCCCGAGCCACTATGGAAAGGTTAGTTGAAAATTCTAAGAAATTTCATGCTAGAGAGCACACTTTGGCTAGCCGAAAGCAGAGCGTATTTAAAGCATATGTAGATGTGCGAATGGAGAAAAGGATGCATGCTATGGAAAAGAAGTTGGACTCAATTGTCAATGCCATCAAGAGCCAAACTACACCTTCGGTCACTCCAGCTCAAGTATGTTCACTCTGTAAGCTTACTGATTACTCTATGGAAACATGTACTTTTGCTATAGAAGAAGAACAAGTGAATTATGTGTAACAAAAGGCAGAGGAATGACCCTTTCTCCAACTTATACAATCCGAAATGGAGGAACCACCCAAATTTTAGTTGGGGAAGCAATAGCAATGTATAAAATCCAACACCTTCTCTTGGATTTTCACCTAGGCATAAATTTGAGAGCCAACAAGGATCAAATCAACAACCAGCTCCAACTACATCAACAATTGACTCTACACTTCTAACTATGTTGACAAACTTGGCCAACAAAATAGATGGTACTACTAAGTCCATTGAGCTATTGAAGAGACAAATGAGTCAGGTGCAAACACAAATCTCCCAAAGAGATCCTGGGAAACTACCAAGCAACACATTTCTAAACGCAAAAGATAATCCCAAGGCGAATGTGAAAGGACCCAACCCTGATTTAGTTTCCTAAACCTGAATCAAACCCCTTCTGAAAACACGAACCAACAAAAAACCATTAAAATTTTGGCAGAGTAACGCTACTAACGCGGAATTGCCTTTACCTGCACCCGAAAAATAACACTTCATCCTATGCCATAAAAGCCAAACCGTGGACACCAATCCCATATGGATTTCTCAATATCATAACAATAACAAATAACAGTAAACATAACTGTATAATATAGAAAATCCGGGAAAAACTACATAAAACATGTATCAGTATCGTATCAGAGCGACCTCTAGTGTATATATACAAAAATATACAGCAGTAGGCAAAACAAGAACCTACTGGAAAACAAAGGTAACTCGAAAAACTAGCCTCTGACCGCGACGTGAGACACCAGAATCCGAACTGCAAACTGGGCACGGAAATCGAAAAGTCCAGGGGAAAGGCAAATAAAACGTTAGAGTGAGTGGACGAAAATAAACATATGCCTTTCACCAAATTCATATACAATAAACAAATATAGCGAGTTCGGAAAATATATATGGAGGTGCCAGGCGAATCTCTCAAGCCCGACGGTCAGGCGAATCGCTCAAGCCCGACGGTGATAGGCCAAGAGAATCTCTCAACCCCAGCGGCATAACAGGGGAATCTCTCAACCATGCCCAGAGGAATCTCTCAACTCTGGTCAGACTACCGGTGATCAGCCGAGTAGCCGAAGCATCGATGCAAGTATGCCATCACCATAAAAATATAAAATAATACCTCCGAAAATAATAAATAAGCTCAACATCGTATATAAACAAATAAAGAAAATCACGAACTCGCAACGATTGTGAAAATATAAAAGTGTCCACTCACAGGTGAGCAAAGCGCGCACTCGCGCTAATCACGTGGTCCGGCGGAAGATCGCTCGCCCGAAGCACGAGCTCGATCCCCTGAATAATCATAAAATATAACTGATCAAAATCATAGCTCACAACACTGTACCACACCTCGGAAACCAACTGTTCCCGGAAACGTATAACTGATACAAAAATAATCAACGAAATTCCCGAAATCTCCACTCAAAACCCTCGACTGAAAATCCGATACCCAAATCAACTCGAAAACCTTAAGGTGATGATCGGGGCTCGAATACGAGTAAAACGACATTAAAATCATCAAATTCTAAAAAGTCAACGGGTTGCCGGAGCTCCGGCGTTGATCGCCGCTAGCGGCGGCGCGCCGTCAATCGGAGAGATTTTCCGGCGACCAAGCTCCCAAACTGTTCTCCTCCTCAAGCCAAGCATCTTTCGCAAAGGGGTCACCACCATCCAACCACCACCGTGGCCGAAAATCAGCTCGAAAGTATCACGGCCGAGAATCGCCGGAAAACTTTCCCGACCGATTTCGGCGCCGTCACGTCTCCTCGTCCCTCAAAACCAAAAGGGAAACCATCCTTGATCAAAGCCCAACCGATTCTAACCAAAGTCCTCACCGGAAAGCCACCGGAGCGCCGCCCCCAAACGGAGCCGATTCCGGCCGGAAAACCCAAATTTCAAACCACTCGTTCTACCTCAAATCAACACTAATTTACAAAATTCCAAGTTCTAAACAGTTGTAAATTGAAAGAGGAATCGATCCATACTAATATCTCGGCTGGAGGTGGCCGAAATCCCGAAGTCCGACGGCAACAGTTTGCTCACGCGCAGTGGAGCTCCGGTTAACGAAAGTCAACGGACAACCCTTGGTCAAATGACGGTCAAACTTCCCGAACAGTGTTTTCGACAATTTTTCGACTATTTTTGATATTTATACTCGCGTCTCGGGACGATCGACGGTCCAAAACGGATAACCATTACGATTCGGATAAACTCGATACGAACGGATAAACTCGACGATATTCTGAAACTTTAAATATTCATATTATATTCCTCGATCGTCGAAATAATCATCCGGAACCGCCCACGAACTCGAAATCACGTGTACAACAACTCTTGAGAAGAGACTCAATTCAAATTCTCGGCCGATAATTAAGTCGTGATTAAAACTGGCAAATGAATCAATTATCGGAAAACAGTGATTACGTGCTAACTCGTGAATTAAGTTGATTATTCTACTGATTCTGTTCTGGGTTGTCACAAATCTACCCCCCTTAAAAAAATTTCGACTTCGAAATTTACGTACCTGTCAGGTGAACAGATGAGGATACTGCTCCCGCATATGCTGCTCAGTCTCCCAGGTGGCCTCCTCAACCGAGTGATTCTGCCACAAGACCTTCACCAGCGGTATAACACGGTGCCTCAACTCCTTCTCACGCCGATCGAGAATCTGTACCGGCTCCTCCACATACGTCAAATCCTCTCTGATCGGTAGCTGCTGTGGCACTAACACATACGACGGATCTGGGATATACTTCCGTAACATCGAAATGTGGAAAACATCATGAACACGAGCCATCTCAGCTGGCAACTCAAGTCTGTAAGCCACGACTCCAACTCTCTCGGTGATCTCGTACGGACCAATGTACCGTGGTCGAAGGTTGCCACGCTTCCCGAAACGCACAACTCCCATCCACGGAGATAGTTTCAGGAAGACCCAATCGCCTACATCAAACTTGAGGCTCTTCCTCCTCACGTCCGCATAACTCTTCTGGCGATCCTGGGCAATCTTCAATTTGTCCCGGATAATCTGGACGTCCTCCATGGTGCTCTTCACCAAATCAGGGCCAATAAGCCATCGCTCACCCACCTCACTCCAACACAAAGGAGTGCGGCATTGCCTCCCGTACAAGGCCTGGTACGGTGCCACATCGATACTGGCTTGATAGCTATTGTTGTAGGCGAACTCAATCAAATGTAGTTGCTGGTTCCAATTCCCTCGAAATTGTAAAACGCAAGACCTCAACATATCCTCAAGAGTCTATATAGTCCGCTCAGACTGCCCGTCAGTCTGAGGATGAAAAGCTGTACTGAAGTGCAATTTCGTGCCCATGGCTCGCTGCAATGCCTGCCAGAACTCGGAAGTAAACTGACTGTCTCAGTCAGAAACAATAGATACAGGCACACCGTGCAGTCGAACGATCTCTTACAAATACAGCTTGTCCAATTTGCCCACTGATATCTTCCCCGGAAGTGCGAGAAAATGAGCGGATTTCATCAGTCGATCTACAATAACCCAAATATCAGTGTTGCCAGCCGAAGTACGCGGCAACTGATACACGAAATTCATGGTAATGTGCTCCCACTTTCAAACCAGAATCTCCAATGGCTGCAATTTCCCCGCAGGCTTCTGCCTCTCCGCTTTAACCTGATGATAGATCAAACATCAGCTCACTTATGCGGCAATCTCCCGCTTCATGTTGCGCCACCAGTAATATGCTCGAAGTGTACGAAACAACTTCGTACCACTGGGATGCATCGCATACGCCAAACAATGAGCCTCGTCTAGAATCTCCTTCTTCAGACTCTCGTCTCTGGGCACTCACAACCTGCCTCTGAAAAGCAACGTACCGTTATCACTCAATCGAAACTCTGTTGGCACACCATTCCGAATCATGGTCTTCTTGTCCAACAGGTAGGAATCTGAATCCTGAGCTTCCCGAACCTGATCAACCAATACGGGTCGAACCTGGAAACTGGCTAACAAGGCTCACTCGTCATCCCACTCGAACTCGGCTCCCGTAGCTCGAAGTTCGGCTAACATAGATACTCTAGCCACACACACATGGAACAACGAAGCTCCGGATTTCCGACTGAGTGCATCGGCAACGACATCGGCCTTCCCTGGATGGTACTCGAAAGTGCAATCGTAGTCATTGATCTACTCCATCCACCTACGCTGCCTCATGTTCAAGTCTGGCTGCGTCCGCAAGTAGGTGAGACTCTTGTGATCGGTGTAAATCTTACACTGGGCTCCGTACAAGTAATGTCTCCAACTCTTCAATGCTAACATAATAGCGGCTAACTCCAAATCATGGGTCGGATAATTGACTTCATGTGGTTTCAGCTGCCTGGAACCGTAGGCTATAACTCTGCCATGCTGCATCAGCACAGAACCAAGTCCCAACTTCAACGCATCACTATAAACCACGAACTCACCGCTGTCATCTGGTAAAGTCAGAACCGGTGCAGTAGTCAACTTTTCCTTCAGGAGTAAATAACTCTCCTCACATGCATCGGACCACTCAAACTTGACGCCTTTCTTCATCAGTCTGGTCAGTGGAGTAGCAATCCGAGAAAAATCCTGCACAAAACGCCGGTAGTAACCTGCCAAACCCAAGAAACTCTGAATCTCCGGTACGGTGGTAGGCCTACTCAAATTCAGCACAGCCTCGATCTTATCAGGATCAACGCTGACTCCCTCAGCTGATATCACGTGGTCCAGAAACTTCACACTGTCCAACCAAAACTCGCATTTGCGGAACTTCGCAAACAACTGATTGTCCCGCAAAGTCCGCAACACCTCTGGCAAATGCTTCTTATGTTGGCCCACACTCCTGGAAAGATCATGATATCATCGATGAACACGATCATGAACTTGTCTAAAAATCGTCTGAACACCCGGTTCATCAAGTCCATAAAGGCTGCGGGGGCGTTGGTCAACCCAAACGGCATAACCAAGAACTCGTAGTGCCCATACCGCGATATGAAAGCTGTCCTGGCCACATCAGACTCTCGGATCCTCAACTGATGATATCCGGACCTGAGATCAATCTTCAAAAAGACTGAAGCTCCCTTGAGCTGATCAAACAAGTCGTCAATCCACGGCAACGGATACTTGTTCTTCACAGTGACCCGATTCAGCTTTCGATAATCGATGCACAACCGCATGGATCCATCCTTCTTCCGCACAAACAAAACCGGGGCACCCCACGGCGAAACACTGGGTCGAATGAAACCTTTCTCCAGCAACTCCTGAAGTTGAACCTGTAACTCTTTCAACTCCGTTGGCGTCATACGATACGGTGCCTGTGAAATGGGTCTTGTACCCGGTAATAGCTCAATAGTGAAATCAATCTCCCGAACTGGAGGTATACCCGGTTACTCCTCCGGAAACACATCCAGAAACTCGGAGACGACCTCGATATCACCAATGTCCGGCACAGCAGCCGTAGTGTCCATAACATGAGCTAAGTAAGCAACGCAACCCTTCTTCATCATCCGATCCGCCTTCATCATGGAAATCACACATGGCAATGAAGTGTTCTTCTCGTCACGAAACAATATCTCGGGAAAGCTTGGTCGTCGAAACCCAACCTCCTTCTTGTGACAGTCAAACATGGCCCAATGTGTCTCCAAGAAGTCCATACCCAAAATCATATCAAAGTCGACGATATCAAGCAACAACAAATCTGCGGCTAAGCCATGACCTCCAATAAAAATCTCACAGTCTCTGTACACCCAGCCAATACTCACAATCTCACCGAACGGATACAACACTCTCCACAACCCCGGAAGTGGAGACGCAAGTACAGTGGCTAAAGATGATAGTTTATACGACATAAATGAATGCGTAGCACCTGGATCTAACAATGTAAGTACTGGATAACCGAAAACATGCAACGTACCGATAACAACCTCCGGTGAAGCTCTGCCCTCGCACAAAGTCATGGCATGAACCCTGGCCTGCCTGGCTGGTCGTCTACGCTGAGGCTGTCCCTACTGTCCGCCCTGTCCCGCAAGCTGTACTGGTCGAGCCTCCGAAGTGGCACCTCGCCCTCCTCCGGAACTCTGGGCCGCCTGTCCACAAGCACCATCAAGCTGGAAACACTCTCTCGCATAGTGACCCACCTGGCCACAACGAAAATAAGTGACAGGGCCTCGCTGACATGGACCAATATGGTGCCTGCTGCAGAGACTACACAACGGGTACTCCCTCGGTATGGCAAAACAGCCACCGGTACGCCGAGGATAACTGGAACCGCTAGAACCCCCACTAGACTGTGGTTGCTGCGGTCGATCTCTCCGCCATCTCTGCCTCTGTCTCGGTGCACTAGCTGGTGGTCGATATGGTCCACTGCCCGAGGATGAAACAGAACCGGAAGTATCAGAACTCTGCCTCTTGGAAGGCCCCTGACTCGGTCCACCCTCCTCAAACCGTCTAGGTTGGTATCTCATCTGCCTCTCCTTCTCGATATCCTCACCTCGAAGTGCTGCACTGACAAACTCATCGAAGTTGTTCCGAGGCATCGTAGTCAGAGTCCCCTTGATGTTCAAGTTCAAACCCAGCTCAAATCTGCGGCACTTGGCTTCCTCAGTAGCTACCATGTCACGAGCAAAACGAGATAAGCGGGTAAACCTGTCCTGGTACTCAAGCACAGACAAACTGCCCTGCCTCAAGTTCGTGAACTCCTCATACTTACGCTGCTGGGTAGCCTGATTGAAGTATCTCCGCATGAACAAATCTCGAAACAAAGTCCACGGAGTATCAACTGGTACTCGGTCGGTGCTAACCCACCAGAAGTATGCATCAGACTCAAGTAATCCAACTGCTGCCACTGTCATCTGCTCAAGGATAAAACGCAGACGCTCACAAACTCCTTCAACCTGAACCAACCATGCCTCACACATCTCTGGATCAGCTGAACCCGAAAAGACAGTCGCACCAGCAGTACGAGCTTTGACCACAGGGTCAAAACGCTCCTCCTAACGCAACACTCGTATCAGCAAGTCGTGCGTCTGGCGATCCTCATCAACACGGGGACCACGTCGAGGAGGCATCTGACTGATACATGACAAGCATTAGGTACAAGCAGAAGGAACGTAATCATGAGATCTCAGATATTTGAGAACACACAGCACCCGAAGCATTGATGAGTACCGTTGGCCAGTCGGGCCATCGCTCCATACATGTTGTACAAAATCAAATACCTTAAGCATTACAACTACAAGAGTCTATAGAATCTGACAACCTAATGCTTTGATACCAAGCTGAAAGGACCCAACCCCGATTTAGTTTCCTAAACCGGAATCAAACCCCTTCTGAAAACACGAACCAACAAAAAACCATTAAAATTTCGGCAGAGTAATGCTACTAACATGGAATTGCCTTTACCTGCACCCGGAAAATAACACTTCACCCTATGCCACAAAAGCCAAACCGTGGGCACCAATCCCATCCGTATTTCTCAATATCATAACAATAACAAATAACAGTAAACATAACTGTATAATATAGAAAATCCGGGAAAAACCATATAAAACATGTATCAGTATCGTATCAGAGTGACCTCTAGTGTATATATACAAAAATATACAACAGTAAGCAAAACAAGAATCTACTGGAAAAGAAAGGTAGCTCGAACAACTAGCCTCTGACCGCGACGTGAGACACCAGAATCCGAACTGCAAACTGGGCACGGAAACCGAAAAGCCCAGGGGAAAGGCAAATAAAACGTTAGAGTGAGTAGACGAAAATAAACATATGCCTTTCACCAATTTCATATACAATAAACAAGTATAGCGAGTTCAGAAAATATATATGGAGGTGCCAGGCGAATCTCTCAAGCCCGACGGTCAGGCGAATCGCTCAAGCCCGACGGTGATAGGCCATGAGAATCTCTCAACCCCAGTGGCATAACAGGGGAATTTCTCAACGCTGCCTAGAAGAATCTCTCAACTCTGGTCCAGAGGAATCTCTCAACTCTAGTTTGACTACCGGTGATCAGCCGAGTAGCCGAAGCATCGATGCAAGTGTGCCATCACCATAAAAATATAAAATAATACCTCCGAAAATAATAAATAAGCTCAACATCATATATAAACAAATAAAGAAAATCACGAACTCGCGACGACTGTGAAAATATAAAAGTATCCACTCACAGGTGAGTAAAGCGCGCACTCGCGCTAATCACGTGGTCCGGCGGAAGATCCCTCGCCCGAAGCACGATCTCGATCCCCTGAATAATCAAAAAATATAACTGATCAAAATCATAGCTCACAACACTGTAACACACCTCGAAAACCAACCGTTCCCGGAAACGTATAACTGATACAAAAATAATCAACGAAATTCCCGAAATCTCCACTCAAAACCCTCGACTGAAAATCCGATACCCAAATCAACTCAAAAACCTCAAGGTGACGATCGGGGCGCGAATACGAGTAAAACGACATTAAAATCATAAAATTCTAAAAAGTCAACGGGTCGCCGGAGCTCCGGTGTTGACTGCCGCCGGCGGCGGCGCGTCGTTGACCGGAGAGATTTTCCAGCGACCAAGCTCCCAAACTGTTCTCCTCCTCAAGCCAAGCATCTTTCCCAAAGTGGTCACCACCATCCAGCCACCACCGTGGCTGAAAATCAGCTCGAAAGTATCACGGCCGAGAATCGCCGGAAAACTTTCCCGGCCGATTTCGGCGCCGTCACGTCTCCTCGTTCCTCAAAACCAAAGGAGAAACCATCCTTGATCAAAACCCAAACGATTCCAACCAAAATCCTCACCTGAAAGCCACCGGAGCGCCGCCCCCAAACAGAGCCGATTTCGGCTGGAAAACCCAAATTTCAAACCACTCGTTCTACCTCAAATCAACACCAATTTACAAAATTCCAAGTTTTAAACAGTTGTAAATTGAAAGAGGAATCGATCCATACCAATATCTCGGCCGGAGGTGGCCAGAATCGTGAAGTCCGACGGCAACAGTTCGCACACGGGCGGTGGAGCTCCGGTCAACGAAAGTCAACGGTCAACCCTTGGTCAAACGATAGTCAAACTTCCCGAACAGTGTTTTCGACAATTTTTCGACTATTTTCGATATTTATACTCACATCTCAGGACGATCGACGGTCCAAAATAGATAACCATTACGATTCGGATAAACTCGATACGAACGGATAAACTCGACGATATTCCGAAACTTCAAATATTCATATTATATTCCTCGATCGTTGAAATAATCATTCGAAACCGCCCACGAACTTGAAATCACGTGTACAAAAACTCTCGAGAAGAGACTCAATTTAATTTCTCGGCCGATAATTAAGTCGTGATTAAAACCGACAAATCAATCAATTATCGGAAAACAGTGATTACGCGCTAACTTGTGAATTAAGCTGATTACTCTACCGATTCTGTTTCGGGTCGTCACAAAATGCCATATCATTAAGGAGTGTGAGGACCATAGAAATTGCGCCAGACTCTGAGAAAAATGCTAAAGAGTTCAAGGAATTGATCTTAGAGCAGGTTATACCATATGAGCCTCTTGAGATAATAGCACCGTCCTAGTTCGATGTGTCGAAGGATTCTCTTGTCACATCGAAGGAAGCCCCTGGAACAAAAATTTTAAGGTCTCAAAAATCAACCCAGGTATCTTCTAAACCTTCTCCTTTGGTTCCCCATAAGTTCCTTTCCCTTCCAAGTTGTAAAAAGCAGAAAAAGGACATGGTGGAGCAAGAAATCTTGGACACTTTCCGGAAAGTTAATGTGAACATTCTATTGCTAGTTGCCATCAAACAAATCCCAAAGTATGCAAAGTTTCTTAAAGAGCTTTGTACATCGAAAAGGAAGTTCACTGGAACTGAGACCACGATGGTAAGTGAGAGAATGTCTGCACTACTTCAAAGGAAGCTACCACCTTAGATGGGGGATACGGGACAATTCACTATCCCTTGCACAATAGGTAATAGTAGCTTTGCTGGTGCCTTACTTGATTTGGGTGCATCTATTAACCTAATGTCATACTCTGTATATGCTACATTGAACATAGGTGCATTGCAAGCCCCTGGTGTTACCATTAAGTTGGATGATAGATCTAACTGTTACCCTAGATGTTTTGTTGAGGATGTTTTAGTGCAGGTTGATACACTGTTCTTTCTGGCTAATTTCTTTGTCCTAGAGATGGAAGCGGGGCCTCAACCATCTGAACTACCTTTGATTCTTGGTTGTCTATCTTGAGAACAGCAAGGACTAAGATTAATTGTTATAGTGAAACTCTTTCCATGAAAGTAGATAGGAAAAAGATTCGCTTCAATATCTTTGAAGCTATGAAACACCCAGGTGAGAAAGATATGTACTTGTTGTTTAATTGATACGTTTGATAGTGTTGTACAAGAATGCATGAAATACTATTTGGAAGAGGATGCATTGAAGAAAGCTTTGGAAGTAGAAGGTTCACGAGATACCTCTCGACACATCGAGAATGCCCAAAATTCCCAGATATCTCAAGAACTTGACGAACTAGAAGCTCTTCTTCAGATTCGACCCGTCGAGACTTTGTCTCAACTTGTCGAATAGAGTGCACATTTGGAAGTCTGAAATTCCCAAGATTTGGTGATGGAGCCTGAGTACTATGAGGTTGTGGATGGCCTAGAATCCATTCCATATCTCCCAGGTAAGTATTCTAAAACTCTTCCATTGTCGGTTACCACTGACAAGCTTGTTCCCAACCTAGTACAGGCACCTGAGTTAGAGCTAAAACCATTACCTGAGCATTTGAAGTATGCATTTATTGGAGAGGGCAACACATTGTCCGTCATTATTTATTTAAAGCTCTCTAAATTGCAGGAAAAGAAGCTACTCACAGTGCTTCGGGAACACAAGAGCGCAATTGGTTGGATCATTGCGGATATCAAGGGAATATGCCATACTGTGTGCACTTACTAGATATTCCATGAAGAAGAATACAAGCATACAAGAGACACACATCGACGACTTAACCCACTGATGATGGAAGTGGTCAAGAAAGAGATTATCAAACTCCTTGACGCATGTATTATTTATCCTATATCTGGCAGTAAGTGGGTGAGTCCCGTGCAGGTAGTTCTCAAGAGATCAGGCATCATTGTAGTCAAGAATGATGAGAATGTGATGGTGCCTCAGCAAGTCTAAATGGAGCGGAGAGTGTGTGTTTACTATCTCGAGCTAAATGCCACAATTCGTAAGGACCACTTCCTTTTTCCCTTTATTGATAAGATGTTAGAGCCTCTTGCATGACATGCAAATTTCCATCTATAAAGATGATAAGGAGAAGATGACTTTAACATGCCATTTTAGAACATTTGCCTATAGACGATTGCCATTTGGATTATGTAATGCACCAACAACATTTTAGCGATGCATGATGAACATATTTTCAGACATGGTGGAGAAAATCATCGAGATATTCATGGATGACTTTTCTGTTTTTAGTGATTCTTATGATCTATGTATGAATAATTTGTCTCTTGTCTTAGAACATTGTGCTACAACTAACCTTTTGCTTAATTGGGGAAAATGCCATTTTATTGTTGAATAAGGGATAGTTCAAAGGCATGTGATATCTGCTAGGGGATAGAGGTAGATAAAGCTAAAGTCGATATTGTGTGTACATTGCCACCTCCCACTTCTGTGAAGGAGGTTCGTTCTTTTCTTGGACATGCAAATTTTTATTGCCAAATTATTTGGGATTTCTCCAAGATAGGCCGTCTTCTTTGTGTATGAGTTGTGTTAGGCCAATGTCCATCAAAATTGCCTTATGTCATCTACTATACTTCCCGAACTCTTAATGATACACAGTTGAACTATTCAACTACCAAAAAGGAGCTCTTGGATGTTGTCTTTGCTTTAGTGAAATTTGGATCTTACTTGTTAGGAACTAGAGTTATAATTTTCTCTGAACATGCTGCATTACGATATCTTATGACTAAGAAGGATGCGAAGCTAAAGACTGATTATGTGGATGCTACTCTTACAAGAGTTTGATGTGGAGATCAGAGATAAAAAGGGAAGTGAGAACATGGTTGTTGACCACTTGAGCTGCCTTACCCATACTTCCAACGCGGAGGAGGATCACCTCCCTTTGTATGATAATTTTCCTGATGAGCAGTTGTTGGAAGTGCAAGATGTTAAACCTTAGTATGTTGATATTGCTAACTATAAAGTGTCTAAGCAAGTTCCAAGTGACTACACTAGAGCACAAAGAGAGAAATTAGTGAAGGAGGCCACGTACTTGTGTGGGATGATCTATATCTATGGAAAAATTGCCTAGATTCCATCATTCGTAGGTGCATACCCAAGTCTAAATTTCATTCTATTCTTTCTTTTTGTCCCTCACATGTAGGTGGTGGACACTTTGGGGGGAAGAAAACAACATTTAAAGTGCTTGAGAGCAGGTTCTATTGTCCTAACATCTTCAAGGATGCTAATGGGTTTCACAAGCCATGCCCGAGATGTCAGATGACAGGTAACATTAGTCCTAGGGTTCAAATGCCTCAGTACCAGGTAATATTTGTTGAAATCTTTAATGTATGGGGTATTGATTTCATAGGTCATTTCCTGAACTCTAACAAGAATTTGTACATTCTCTTAGCTGTGGATTATGTCTCTAAGTGAGTGAAGGTTAAGGCCACCCTGACTAATGATTCTAAGGTTGTTCTTAGTTTTCTTAAAAGACTTTTTGCTAGATTTGGAACACCTAGATGCATCATCAACGATGAAGGATCTCATTTTTGCAAGAAGACCTTTGATGCTTTGCTTAGGAAGTACAATGTGAATCATAAGGTGGGAACACCTTATGACCCTCAGGCAAGGGGGAAAGTAGAGGTTTCAAACATGGAGGTTAAGCAGATTCTTAAGAAGACTGTTGGACTGACAAGGAAGGATTGGAGTGAGCACTTAGATGAAGCATTATAGGCTTATCAGACAGCATATAAGACATCTATTGGGATATCTCCCTTTAGGTTAATCTATGGAAAAGCTTGCCATTTACCGGTAGAACTCGACCATAAGGCATATTAAGCAGTCAAGTATTTTAATGTGGACATGGATGCCGCACGTACTCATAGAAAATTGTAGCTCAATGAATTGAATGAGATCTGTAATGATGCTTATGAGTCTAGCCGAATTTACAAGGAAACGATCAAGATGTTAAGGAAGAAGACTTTTGAAGTTGGTAAAAAAGTCTTGCTATTCAATTCTCGTGTTAGGTTGTTTCCGAGTAAGCTTCGGTCTAGGTGGAGTGGAGTGGAGTTTATATCATATCATTTGCGTCTATGTATGAAAATTTTCGTTTTTGAGTCAAGTTTTTTATTTTGGAGTCATTTTGGGACTGTCCAGGAGCCCAGTTTGACATGTCAAACCAAGTTTCTCGACAAGTCGAATGTTTTTTTGTTAGAAATTTTATAAATTTTGATAATATAGTTTCGACTTGTCGAGATAATTTTCTCGACATGTCAAAAACATGTCAGATCAGGAGCTCAGTTTGACATGTCAGATCGATGCAGTTGTGAAAGTTGCTCAGTGGGTGATTTGGAGTGGAATGGTGGTTGCTCCGCCGGGAAAATTTCAGATCAGGTGGCGCCGCCGCCGCCGCCGGCGGTCAATGGTCAACAGTTTGACTTTTTGGGGTTTTCGACAAGTTGCATGTCATTTCACTCGAAATCACGCCCCGATCGTAGTGGGGAGGTTCGTTTTTCGAATTGAGCATCCGAAATTGTAGTGCGGTATTGAGGTGTGATTTTCGGATTTTCGACAGTTTGTTGTAATCGGATTATGTGTTTTCGAGAACGGTGGTTTCTCATGATTTGTTTTGAATTGTCGAGTTATGACTTTGAGATATGAACTTTGTGATTATTCAGGGGTTCGTGATCGTTCTTTTGGCGAGGGACTTTCCGCCGGATCACGGGTTAACGTGAACTACGTTACGCTAGTCTGTGAATGGACAATTTCTTTTCACGGATTGATTGCAAGTCTTTTATATATGATTTACGAACTTGAGCATGCAGTTTGATTATGGTTTTACGAGCATGTGTTTTACGATTATACATATACGGATATGCGTATACGAGTATACATACATATATATATTATGTTTTATGCATGTGCATGGAAAAGATTTAAGATTTGGTTTACACAGAGTACAGTCTCAGTATATGTTGTTGTATCGATACACATTGGCTTCTCGGCTGATCCCCGAGTACGCTCCGGGGGGGGGGGGGGGGGGGACAGATATCCTGACCCGAGGCCTTTCTGGCTAGGAATCACATGTGGGTCTGGGATCCCGTGATTCAGACTGTGCTATCGCGTGGTAGTCCATGAGTAATTCCGCGATATTTATGATGCATGCTCTGTACGCATGAGGAGTTAGAGTCTCCCTCGTGTACCATTTCTTTATTTATGCATTTAGACTCGCATATGTTTTTATAACTTATATATTATTCGGCGAAAGACATTTATTTTCGTCCACTCACTCTAATGGTTTTCATGTCTTTCCCCTGGGCTTTTCGGTTTCCGTGCCCAGTTTGCAGTTCGGACTCTGGTGTCGCACGTCGTGGTCGGAGGGATAGTGCTCGAGCTACTTTGTTTCTTCCAGTAGGTTTATTGTTCTACCTACTGTGGTATACTTATATGATTATACATTACAGGTCGCTCTGAGTATTCTGATGTATGTTTTTATACGATTTTTCCCCGGATTTCAGTAAAGTACAGATATATTTACAACTTTACATTATTGTTGATATGTTGAGAAATCCGGATGGGATTGGTGCCCACGGTTTAATTTTTGTGGCATAGGATGAAGTGTGTTTTCAGGGTGCAGGTAATGGTAATTCCACGATAGTAGCGAAACTCTGCCAAAATTTGTATGGTTTTTGTTGGTTCGTGTTTTCGAAGGGGTTCAATTCCGGTTTAGGCAACTAAATCGGGGTTGGGTCCTTTCATGGTGTTTGTCCTTCTTTCCCCGGTTGGCTTTGTTGACTTCGGAGAATTTCTGTTAGAGAACATAATTAAATCATTAAAAAATTAATAAGTAACTAAAATTAAAATAATTCAATTATCTTAATTGAAATAAAAAAAGTAAACACCTTAAATTCTTCATCTTGAAAGTGGTTACACAACCACTGCCACTCATCTTCTCTATCCCCACGCAGCTCTACGTGGGTAGGCACGGGACCGATATTTTCGAAGTACTGGTGGAGCCTGTACTTCCAATCACGGTAGATGAATTTGGCGGTTTGGTTGATATGCCTCGACATCGCCGGTGTCGGATTCACCTCAAATTGTTCATATCAGAAATAAATAGAAAATTATAATCGTATATATTATGAAATTATAACTAATATTAACAATATTATATAATAACTAAAATTGTACGTATTACGTACCGAAAGTTCTTTAAAAAGTTTCGCCTTCTCATCATCCGGCACCTCCTTCCAAGTAGGGGTAGTGAGACGAATCCGGCTACGAAGGATTGACCCTATGCTATGCGCCGAGAGACTTGCTAGCTGAGCTGTGGGAGGGCCACCGGTGAATTCGTCGTAGGGCAAGTCGATCTTTTTCCCGGTCGCCTTGCAAATTTTCTCCGCTTTGTCGCCTTTAACGAGACCGCGAGTCCTTTTCGGTTCCGGGTCAGTCGGGGCCCTCCTTTGCTTACGGCAGGCGCTATAGAGGATAGATTCAGAGGTCGAGGACATCTGAGGACATCTGAGTACTTGTTGTTGAACCGGTACCGGGCGTCGGAGTTGAATAGGGGTCGTCATCACTGCTGGAGATAAATGGGGCAGCGGGAATTTCCCCAGAGGGCGCTGCCGACGGACCAGATGAAGGGTCCGGATTGAGGGCGTCATTGCCCTCCTGTTCAACCTAACCGACTTGGTCCGCCAAGCGGCGGAGCATAGCATCTTCTGCCCCATGTTGGACTTTTTTCTTGCCGGACGGAGCCATTTAAACCTAGGAGTACGTTGTTAAAATACCTGATTACCATAATAATTATATACAAAAATTTACGCTAATTAAGTGCGGCTAAGATTTAAATAGAGTACACTAGCTTGGCTTTTTGAGTCGTTCAATGGACGTGCAACCCGCGCGATAAAGTGTAAATTTTCAATTAATCAGCATTGATTCAATCGAAAAACATGGCCAGTTAGGGATATAGATAACGCGAGAGGCAGGACTAATTTCGACAAAACACCCCGAGGCTAACCAAATGAATGATATATACTCTATTGGTGTCGTCTTTCTTAGATCCAAAACCTGTCACCAGTCATAACCCGTTTCTAGACACCATGTCCGACATTCGGCCAATCTTTCAAAAATTTACACTCCCTCAAGTCCTTTGCAAACTCCGCCCTCAACCTCGTGTCCATAACTTCACTTAGGTTATGGTGTGCGGTGATAAAATCCACACATCACGAGGGGTTAGGAAGATAAGCTAGGAAAAGAGGCGCCATCTATTCCAAAGAGTGCGACTTAATAAACCAAGCCTATGTACTAAATTTAAATCAAAGACGTACTACCTTGCAATTTACTAGAAAATAGACATAATTATCAATTAATAATTTTTAATTACATGCAATAATAATCACAAATTATACTATTAATTTACACAATAAATAATGACAATAATGAATTATTATTTATCATGCATTTAATAATAATTATTCATTTACCAATATAATTAATTATTATTAACAATAATTCAAAATTCAAAATTACTAATAATTATTATTATTAATTACTAATTATTATAATTACTAATTATTTAAAACTATTATAATTACTAATTATTATAATTACAACTATTAATTATTATTTACTTATTAATAATAACATGTAAATAATTATTATAATTACTACTTATTAATAATAACAACTAAATAATGTCTATAATTACAACTATTATATATAACAACTAAATAATTATTATAATAACTAATTATTTAAAACTATTTACCAATTAAATAATTACTTAAATAAAAATAATGTTAATTAATTAAAAAATAAAATTTTTACCTCGCCGGAATATCGTCGGAGAGGGGGAACCACGCCGGAATTTGAGTCGCTAGAGCGTCGTTGGAGGAGGAAGGCCGGAGGAGAGGAGAGGAGAGGAGAAGAGGAGAGGAGAGGAGATGGAATGAGAAAAGGAGGGGGGGACTGTGCTATATATAGGCTTTCACCTAGACGACGGAGAGCTGTTTTCCGTCGTCTAAGTGGACTTGGACGACGGAAACGAGCTTTTCCGTCGTCTAAGTGACCATTTCAAAATTTTGAAACGGCGCCCAATTAATCGGCGGGACATTTGGGACAGCCATAAATTTGAACTTAGACGACGGAGAATTGATTCTTCGTCGTCTAAGTGAAATTTCAAGCGGTGCCGAAAATTGAGGCGGCACATCGAACCGCCATAATTTTCAACTTAGACGACGGAGAATGACCATCTCTGTCGTCCAAGTGCAATTTACATTGAAAAAAATAAATTAAAATTAAAATGAACCGCCATGGTTTTTGAACCTGGACGACGGAGATGGTCATTCTCCGTCGTCCAGGTGAACAGCTGGACGACAGGGAATGACCATCTCCGTCGTCCAGGTTCAAATTACGTAAAAAAATTTAAAAATTAATTCGCTAGGAATTTAACGATCTATCATTCGAATGAAATAGTCGTACAATATCGATGAACACATCGTATATATGAACAGTTAAATTTGAAAAGACGAATAATTTTACGTCTTTAAACTTGTTAAGTATCTTCTAATCTTTACGACTTAATGGTTCATAAGTATAGGCTCATTTGCACCAGAGTATTAACGAAATTGAATTTGGACAAAACAACCGTTGGATACGTTCGCCGTAACATAATATATAATTACAATAATTTTCAGAAAATAATAAGTTCGTGAATGGTTTCATCGGCACAGTTAACCGCAAAACCAAGAATTTCACAAACCGAAAACGTGGATACAAGACATTTCGCAACTCCGATTTTCGAACCGTCGAAGCTTACACACCAAGAATTGTTTACTCTAAAGTTTTGACGAAAAGAATATGCATTGGAAGATGCTCTAGATGGTCGTTGTCTTAGAAAAAATTACGAAATCTACACCTGGACGACGGAGAAGCTCATCTCCGTCGTCCAGGTTCAGAGACCCTGAATTCAGGGTTTAGGGGCCTTACTGTTTAGGGCATAGGGTCTCTGAACCTGGACGACGGAGAAGCTCATCTCCGTCGTCCAGGTTCAGAGACCCTGAATTCAGGGGTTAGGGGGCCTTAGGGTTTAGGGTTTAGGGTTTGTTCACTTGGACAACGCAAATTCCCTTCTCCGTCGTCCTAGTGAGTACCTGGACGACGGAGAATGACCATATCCGTCGTCCAAGTGTACAAACCCTGAATTCAGGGGTTAGGGCCTTAGGGTTTAGGGTTTAGGTCATCCCCGGTCATTTGTGTGTCCGTTCAATTATTCTGATTCAAGAATATAATTAAAAAAATGATCGATCGATCCGATTTGCTAGATTTAGGGTCGAGGATTTAGGGAGATAGCTCAAGGTATTTATGTATGAACTTTTCTTCTCGCATGATATATAGATTTAACGCCGTAATTAAAACAACATATATATATATATATAATACTATCACATGTCGACATATATAATCAATCATAGAATAATATAGTATAATTTCTGAAACATTTATTTCATTAATCTCTCGCAATATACAATTATATATAGGGACCCATAATTAATCCAATTTACACATAAATATTATTTAAAAACAAATAAACGAACGAAAGCTTCTTGAGGAAGCTTCTTGGACATAATTATAGAAAGCTTTCACGTCCCTTTTTTACTACCCAAAACCCAAAATACCCAAAAGGCGAAATCTGGAATTAATTTCTCCGTTGTCCAGGATATATAATTCAGATTAATTAATTAATTACTTTAATTTAATTTACGTACGTCGGTCGATCCGATCTGATCGAGCATGGACACGTGTAATTAATTAATTAAGTACAAAAATATTAAGATCTACGCACATATATACATTCTCCTCCTTATAATATTTATATTAATTATTGATCGATGAGGCATCATATATTACAATAATTACATAAATTAATTACCAATTAATTTTTCTCGTCTTAGTTAAGTAGTCATCATCATAATCGTCATCATCCTCGTCCCCGGTATCCGATTGCTCATCCTCCTTATCATACTCAACATCATCTGATGAATAACCTGAGTCCTCGTCCGCGTCCTCATCCTGCTCGTCTTCTTCATCTTCTTCATTAATGGCATCGATAATCTCATCTTCAGTTAGATCTGTACAACCATCAGGCATGGGTAACCGTTCACCATCTTGAACCAGGTCCATTATATCGGAGCGGATGACAGAAATATTAGGCTCTTGATAGGCAGGAATGTCTCTTTCTGGTTCAGCAACATCTTCAGTCGTCGCCGATGTCCCTTCAATTGTCTCTGTATTCCATATTCCTCGATGAGAGATATGGTTCACTATTTTCCACCCTTCACCGGCTTTCGGATCGTCGAGATAGAACACCTGCCTAACTAAGGTGGCGAGAGCGAAAGGCTCATCCTCATACCAGCTTGAGTTTGTATCGACTGACAATAGTCCCAGGTCTTCCTTTGTACGCTTGAACCATCTGCACTTGAATAGGAAAACGTTGACATCATTCCCGTAACATAGCTGAACCACATATACAATAGCCCCGTAATATAGATCATTGTCTTTCCCAACCGCTACCCCACTGTTTTGTGTTCTTCTTCCTTCATCTCGGGCCAATGAATGGAACTTTACACCGTTCACAAAACATCCGGGATAAATATAGTGTTTAATCGGCTTCCCTGCTTGCAAGTGCTTTGGCCATGACCACCATCCCCCGTGGTTTTCAGATTTTTGCAGATCAATCATCTGCGAAAATGGGCAAATATAAGGGTTTACTTTCTACAAACATGATCGATATGTATATAAATTACTAAATACCGAGATGTACGTACGTACCCATTGGAAGAAATAATCGGGAAACTTCTTCTTAACCATTTTCTCAATCCACGCCGAACTCTTGTTTTGATTTAACGCCTGAAGCCTCTCCCTGTATGACATCATGTATGGCTCAACTTCGTCACAGTCTTGCAACACTACCCAATGTGCCTCAATAAGTTCTTCCCGTGTTAACGATTCCTTTAATACTCCTCTAAACGGTCGAACGACATTGGTGACGACAGAAAGATTGATGCGGGCACTGGGATCGGCGACAGTGGGAGGTGGTGGATCTTTGAGGTACCTGTTGCAGTAAGTAACACACTCATGCATTAGGAATGTCTCTGCTATGGAGCCATCTGGGGCCGACCTGTTTTTGACGAATGACTTATACTGTCCAAGCTGTCTACAAAATCAAACGTACAATAAGAATAAGTACATATAGCTAGCTAGTAATCTCCAGTGGAACAAATTATGAATCGAAAAACCTGTATAATTAAGTAGTTGTACGTACCTTTCTTGAGGATACATCCAAGTGTACTGGACCGGACCAGAAATGAGCACCTGCTCGGGCAGGTGGATCATTAGGTGAATCATGATGTCAAAGAAAGTAGGGGGAAAAATCCTCTCTAGTTTGCAAATGATGTGCACAATTTGTTGTTGCAATTCCACCACATCTGACTTCTTTAATTCTCTGGCGCATAACCTCTGCCACCATCTGCACAATGCCACTACTGGTTCTACGATGTCGCGAGGCAAATATGGTCGAATTACCACTGGAATCAGACGTTGCAGCATAACGTGATAGTCATGTGTCTTTAGACCAACGAACTTGTATTGCACCTCATCCACTGCTCCAGTTATAGTAGCTGCATACGTAGCCGGATAACGAATGCCCTTAAACCAGTGAAATACAGAACGTCTAAGTGTCGGCTTCACTGTGTAAGGTGCAGCTGGCATCTTGTTGTACACTCTTTTCCTATCCTTCCATAACCACAAGGGATGACGTAGATTCATTGATTCCAGATCTTTGCGCGCTTTGGGAGTATCTTTAGTCTTGAACTTAATACCGAGAATTGTTCCCACCACGCTGTCGCACACATTCTTTTCTATGTGCATCGCGTCTAAGTTGTTCCTCAGCTTCAACTTCGACCAGTAAGGGAGTTCAAAGAATATACTCTTGTGATGCCAATAGCTGAGATCATGTGGAGGAATTGGATTGCATTTCTTTACATCCGCGTCATTGGTCAACACACCAAAGTTGAAATAGCTCAATCTCTCTAAAATCTCTTCGCCCGACCAACTACGGGGTTTAGGATTGTTCTCTACCGTCCCGTCAAAATGAGCTTGATCCTGTCGCCAGGGGTGGTCGTGAGGAAGCCATCTACGGTGACCCAAGTAACACACCTTCCCCACGTGCCAACTAGAGTTCACGTCGTCCAAACATATAGGACATCTTTTATATCCTTTTGTCTTGCAGGCTGCCAACATCCCATACGCTGGAAAATCGCTGATCGTCCACATTACAGCAGCCCTCATCGTGAACATCGTGTCAGTGAATTTGTCATAAGTTGGGAGTCCATTTTCCCACAACAGTTTCAGCTCATCGATCAAAGGTCTGAGGTAGACATCTAAGCACTTCCTTGGAGATTTAGGACCTGGAATTAGTACAGTAAGGAAATTAAATTCCTTGTTCATGCACATCCACGGAGGCAAGTTGTACGGCATCAGAATAACTGGCCAAGTGCTGACGGCGGAGCTATTACTTCCCCAAGGATTGAATCCGTCTGTAGATAGGCAGAGTCTAACATTTCTAACCTCTGCAGCAAAGTCTCCAAATTCTCTGTCGAAATGTTTGAAACCCTCCCCATCTGCGGCGTGTCGCAGGACATCGTCATCTATTCGCTTTTCTGCGTACCATCGCATCGCCTCTCCTATGTGTAGAGACATGTACAGGCGCTGCAATCTGGGAATCAAGGGAAAATATCGAACAACTTTCACAGGAATTCTCTTTTTCGAACTCTTCCTATTCACCTGGAATCTGCACTGGCCACATACGGGACAATAGTCCAAATCTTTATACTCTTTGTAAAATAGCACACAATCATTCGGACATGCGTCAATTATCCTGTACTTTAGGCCGAGGCTGCTTAAGATATTTCTAACCTTATAATGAGATTTAGGAAGATTGTGATCATCAGGAAGCAACTTACATATTTGCTCCTGAATTTCGTCAAAAGCACTCACTGACATTTTGTGCTTCACTTTTATCTTCATTTGCTCCATCACATATTGCAACACATTCTCTCGACGTGCAGGGAACACCGGGGTCTGCACTTCAAGTAGCATCCGGTTGTACTTATCCATCTCACTAGTGTCAGTGGCCAAGCTAGCAGCGGGGAATGTGTCATCATGCTCATGAGTGGTACTGTAACCTCCGTCTTGGTGTTTGTGTCCACCATGACTAAATCTCGGAAATGCATCATGGACCAAATCTGCAGTTGGGTTGCAAGCTGGGGGTCCGGCACCACTGCCGCTGGATGAGGCACCCTGGTAACTGTACCCTGAGCTGAAGTCTGCTGAGCTGAACTCTACTGCTTCACCATGCTCGCTCCATGTAGTGTAACTCCACATCATACCATTTTTGTATAGGTGTTGCACCATAACATTAACCTCCACATATTGACAATTAAGACATTTCTGGCATGGACACCTGAAACGCTTCTTTCCCTGACCATGTTCTATCGCAAAATTCACAAATTTGCTAATTCCATCCATATACCGAACATCACATCTATTCTTCAACTTCATCCAACTCTTGTCCATATTGCTACAAAATATTATAATTAATTAATTATTACATATATATTAGTCCATTAATTTACGCTTAATTATACGTACTCGATCTACATCCATCAATTACGTAATTTAATATGTGTAGCTAACATCCATGCATGTATATATGTACGTTTTAACTAAATATATATTAAGCAAATTTTAAATGCGTACGTACCTGCTGGCAAGCATGTCCTGCTTCTTGATATCAGTTAAGCTAGCTAGCTAGTTATCGGAGATCTTTCTCCTTCTTCTTCGATCTTTAAACTTTCGCGTGGGAGAGGAAGAGAGTTTGGCATCGGGCTTATATAATGCTTCACTTAGACGACGGAGGTGTCGGTACGTCGTCTAAGTGGACGTTACTCGAACCACGGCGTGTTGGTCCGTTGTCCAGGTGAGCACCTGGATGACGGAGAATACCATCTCTGTCGTCCAGGTTATCACCTGGACCTCGGAGACTTCTCTGTTGTCCAGGTGGGAACCTGGACGACGGAGAATACCATCTCCATCGTCCAGGTGTTACTTGGACGACGGAGAAGTCTCCGTCGTCCAGGTGTCACTTGGACCACGGAACAATTACGTTTCCGTGGTCTAAGTGATGTTTTCTTATAGTGACCTTGGCCTTCTTTGGGGAGAGTCTTGGGTTATTTGTTCGCCTGATTCACTCTATTGATGTATAGTTAGTACCTCTATGGGAGACTAGGGGTCAAACCCTAACCATTTGATGTAAATAATGATATTTGATTTGTGTTTATGAGTATGTTTTGAGTGATCCATGCTATTAGATGAGTTTGTTTTGTGTGTGATGTGATTGTGGCATTTTGTTATGCTTGAGCTTATTAATCAGTTTCACCTATGCATGTTTTAGCTCTAGCTAAGTTAGGATTTGTCTAAGGAACTAAGAGATGACACCTAGAGAAATTAGATACACACTTAAGTAAATATCAGCATACAACATGACTTAGGCTTAGACTTAAAAGGTTAAGCTTAGGATTTGGTTTCCCTGTGCTTGAGCATGAATCAAAACAGTTTTGAGGTCTAAGTGACTCAAGGGTTTTTAGTTAAACATACAATAGACTGAGAGACTTTCTAGATAGTGTTAATTCTTTCGACTCGTAACCTAATAGCTGCGATTTGGAAGCATTCATTAAAACCAATTTTCAAGCACTCCAATAGAGGCTTAGAAAGAGAAGCCATCCATAATCTTCACATGCTTCTGCAACCAAACTCATTGTGTGTGAAACACATTACAAGTCTAACACCAAAAGTTTTGCTCTTAATCTTGGTTTACTTTGCGCTTCAATAATGGACCAAAATCTTCTAGAATCCTAAAAGGACTAGGAGTTTCGGCCCATAACCAAGCATGACCCGAGAGGGCATGATTTGGACAATGAAATGATTATTTCTTATGATCCAAAAGACATTTAAACATGTAAACGGGACTAAACAACTTATGAGCTAAAATTAGACATTGTTTGAGCATCAAATGGTGAACGGAGGCATCCCTAGATGACCATTATTTTATATTGAATTTTTTATCATCTCTGTTTTCCATCTTTACATTAGTAGTAATCAACCAATCAACCTTTCGTTTAACCACTCACCATAGTTTAATCATCCCTTGCGATGTTGATCTCTAAAAGACTTAACGTTGTAAGATACATTTCCATCTCTTGTGTTTCTTTGTTGCATCAATTGTTTGGGTTCATGCACTTAAAGGACTTGATCTGAAAAAGGCTATGAAATTGGGGTAGTCAATCCTCGTAGGTTCGACACTCAACTTCTATACAAATACTATTACTTGACCCCGTATACTTGTGAATAAGGGAAATTCACGTAGCCTTAGACTATTCATATTCAAAAGGTTGAGGATATAAATCTCTCTAACTGGTTTTTGGCGCTGTTGCTAGGGATTGAGTTCAAATTTGATTCCTTCATTTTGTTTTGCCTTTGATTATGGAGAATCCAAACATTTTGTGTGACATTGTTCCTTAGCTTTATAGTTTTTCTTCATTTCTCAATTTAGGACTTTGTTTTAAGTGTATTTGATCCCTTGAATACTTTGGTTGATAGCTTTGATGTGAATTTGTGCAAGAAAATGTGTTTCTAACCTTTGTTGGGCATTTCACTCGACCCGTCAAGAATTTTTCTTGACCCGTCGAAGAAATTGTTTAGAGAGATACAATAACTTACCTTTGACTTGTGGAGAATGGCCTGTGTCATAAACAGGAGCTTGCCTATTTATATTCATGGGAGCATATCTAGGTAGCGTCTTTATCTTACGCAAAATAGTTAGAGTATATATCTAGGAAACTTACTTCAGGTTACACCCTAGATCATTAGGACCTTATTTTGTGATATCTGTATACCAGATAACAAACGCCTTTACCTTGTTTCACTTCAATGTCCATTGAACAGTGAATGCCACTACACCACATACTGAAATCACATTCAAACTCTTAGAGTACTTAATGATGTTTCCTTGAGGGTGGTTTCAAAGAATTACCATGGAAGACCCTTAAGGCTTTGACTACCTTAAGGGTTTGGAGGCCTAACATCTAGTGGTTGCTTAGTGTATTTTTCAGTTTTATACCCTTCAATCATTTGAATCTACATACTCCATCTTCTAGCTCGCCATCCGTTTTATGGAGATCTAATTCGGGTTTCGAAAAAGTGGCTCTGAGTAAAGCAGGGTCGAGTAGTACGTAGTAGTAAAAAGAGGGTGGTAATCCATTTTTGAGGGAAGAGAACCGAGAAGCACTTGGAAATTTGTTTGACATAGTTGTAGAGGCTAGACACGCGAATCCATTAGTTGGACCTCGTGTCTTTCATATTGAATTGGATCCGCCAATAGAGCAAGAGGTTGAGCTTATAGTACAAGAGCAAAATGTCATGGAGAACGAAGTACATATATGAAGGAAGACCATTGAGGTATATGCCTTACCCTTTTTGGTGGCACATATCTAGTGCATTGTGTTACAACCTTTGGTGAGGGAGTCATTTGAGATCAAACCGTGTTTCCTCCAAACTCTCCCCATTTTCTTGGGTCATGCTAACTCCGACCCTTACTCAAATCTTTTGAAGTTTGAGGAGGCATGTGCTAGGTTGAATATTTGAAACATGGATGTGGGACAATTGAGGCTATGGGTGTTCACCTCAAGCTTGAGAGAAAAAGCCAAGGAATGGCTCAACAAGTTCCTGCCCTACTCAATCAACTGATGAGAGACCTTGCAAAGGAAGTTTATTACCAAGTACTTCCCCCCGGGCAAGATTAATGAAATAAGAACAAGCTTGATGACCTTCTGGGAAGAAGATGGAGAATTATTTTGTGAGGCAAGAGGACATTTTAAAGATCTAGAGCTTAGGTTTCCTAATCAAGGACAAACCCAAGACATGCTTATGTCTCTTTTCTACCAAGGGCTAACCATGGAGACAAGGAGTAAGGTAGACAATGCTTGTGGTGAAAACTTCATGGACAAGACTGCCGAGGAAGAACACATTTTGCTTGAGAAGTTGGTAGAAAGGTCGGCTCTATGGGATGTGATGCCAAGTATAAGGAAGCCGGCAGTTTCCATGAGAGTGGCTAACCAAGCCAACCGGGGTGGTATTTATGAAGTTAAGAGAGCCCATGTACATGATGAAGCCATTAAGAGGCATGAGGAGTCAATGAAAAAGAAATTTGACCTCTCGATGAAGCAACACCGAAGTAGAGGCCAAGTCTACCGAGTCTCGGAGATAAGTGTAGAACCAATGACATGCATGATATGTGAAAGTATAGTGCATGAGACTCTTAGTTGTCCACATCAAGAAGACTATCTGGAGATTATTGAGGAATGCAAGGGGCTATTTTTTGATCAACCAAGAAATGATCCATACTCTAACACCTATAACCCGGGCTGGAGGAACCACCCTAACTTCTCATGGGGTGGTCAAGACCAAAACAACCGAGGAGGACAAGGTGGCTTGCCAAGAGCAAATGGTGGTTTCCAAGGGCAAGGAGGAAGATATAATCAATGGGGAAACCAAGGAAACTTTGGTGCTTCGGGAAGTTGAAGCACGAGATTTTCTAGCAATCAAGGAGCTCCTAGGATTGCACCAAGGTCAAATGGAGAATTCACCAACCGAGAGTACCCTTTCTCCCAAAAGTTTAACAACCATCATTGCTTCAAGCACCCATTCCTACACCTCAATTGGAAGCAACAAAACCCAACACGAATGACTTGTTTTCCAAACTTGTCAAGAATTAAGAGAAGGACAAGAAGATGTATCTTGAAATTTTCATGAGCTTGAAGGGTGAGAATAAAGCACTTCGCAATGAGAATCAAAGTGCAATCCACAAGTTGGAGACTTAAGTGAGCCAATTGGCGAAGGTATTCCCCACACAAGGAGGTGGTAAACCTCATGAATTCCCTCTCACCACCGAGAAGAACCCCAAGCACCAAGTGAACATGCTGAATGCAGTCTTGAGATCTGAGAAGAACTTTGAGAACTAGTAAGACACTCCCATAATGGAAAGTGATGATAAAGAGACATAGATACACAACTTGTGTCTAAGAACTCTCCCGGACTTGAGAAGGGAATCACAAGTAGAGACAATATTGTGCAGTTTCAAGAGAATACCGCCTAGATTTCGTATGAAGAAGATGAGTTTAGATTTGAGCATGTGAGCTCCGATGGTGGAGTGAGTCGACTAGGGGCTATCAGAAAAGGTTTAGAGGGTAGAGGCATGGACAGAGAGATTTTCAAGATTTATTTAAGGAAAGAAAGAAGAGAAGAAACTTCCCAGAACACGGGTAGAGACTCACAGTTGACCCGTCGAAGAAAGCCCACTGTCCAAAAGAACAAAATTCTTCGACCCATCAAGAAAACCTCTAGAATATATCAGTCGAAAGAAAGCCTCAAGAAAAATCACAGGGGCATTCTGAAGGGGTCCCACAAAGTGAAGGAGAGCATCTACCCTTCCATCAAGGGAAGAATAAGGAGGGGGTCCTAGCTAACTTGGATCGAAAGACTAAGGAATGTTTGGATGTCTTCAAGAAGGTAGATGCTTCATTTTTTGATCCCTAAGCGTTGCTACTCCACCACATCACGATATCAAACATATTCGTCGTGCTATGACTCCAAGTTACATAGAAAGGTGAGCATCGACTTGACACATGACAAAAAATTGCGTCGAAGGTGTCGAGTTGCATCTGAATCCTAAACATACATAAAAACATTACGCAAGTTCCCAAAATTTATAAAACTACTCAAAAATTAATACGAATCGACTAGCAAAACTCTCTATGAAAAATTGATCTTCGGGGTAGGTAGAGCTCCACCGCGCATGGCGGCACATGGGGCCCACGCACCACTGTCGGCGGCGGTCAAAATTCAACTGGCTCCAACGCGACCAACCTGCATATTGAAATGTACATGTCAACATGCCCAAAAACATTGCAGAACAACCCAAAGTAAAAAAATTGCAGAAAAATGTCAAAATTTACATTTGAAATCTGAAAACCTTGTCAAAAATTCAAGTTGACTGACGAGCGTCGTCGACCGACTGGCAGAGTGACTTGAGATTGGTCATGTTTGACTCATAGTCGTGTGGGCTTCAAAACCCCTAACCTTGCGCCACCCAACTCTAGCTGTAGCGTCGCCATGAGCAACAGAAAATTCGTCAAACCCACGACTTTCAAACACTCGATTCTCTCTCCACGAAGCTTCTATGTTGATTAGGTGACTCGAGAATTGTAGAGGTGGTGGAGGGGTTCAATTTGATAGTTGAAGTAGGGAGAGAAACTCGCTGGACAGTGACAAGGGAGATAGAATGATCGAGAGAGAGAGAGAGAGTGAATCGGGTCGTGAGGGAGGGAATTGGGCTTCTCCTAATTCGGCTTCTTAGCCCACTAACTGACCCAGATGGAAAGCCCAGACCAATCTTTGATCAAGATAATCGGTCCAAACAATTTACCCATAGATAAATTAATAATTTAGATACTTTTCCCCTGAAACTTTTGAAATTCATAAAAAATACCTCTGACCTCTGAAAAATCCAACTAAAATATGTGAATCCAAAATCAAAATTGTGAAGAATATGAATCCAAAATCAAAATTTTTTCTACAACTTTTGTGAAGAATATGAATCCAAAATCAAAATTTATAAAAAGTCAATTATTAGTGGCGAGGAATCTCGAAAAACATATCATCTAGAGATCATTTCGATAATTAACTCGACTAACGAAAATTAAGTTGATAATTTAGGCTCCGGTTGTTACGTGGGTACTACTGCTTCAAGAATTTGACTAAGAGATTTTGGACAGCCCATGAAGCACAACTTGGTTGCGGATCATTTCTCATGCCTTCAACTCAAGGATGAAGAAGGTGACTTGAATGATGAATTTCCGGATGAACAATTATTGCTTGTTAATGAAGTGCTTAACACGCTAGTAACTACGCATTAAATTAAACACTTAATACCTAATCTAGCAAATGCAATCAAAAACCCTTTTTGTGTAGATGTAGCATTGGTAAATAGGAATCGTTCTTACCGGGGATTAAGGGGTGCATGCAAAATTTGTGTGAATAAAAGCGGGGGGGGGGGGGGGGGGGGGAGGTTGTAAGAGTTGATTTTAATTTCCTAAAGTACTACCTAAAAATGTCACAAGCATAAACCAAAATTTCTAGGACTCTAGCATGCAAAAACTCATAGACAAGCCACACATAGAAGACTTCTAAGAATTCTAAATCATGCTTAAGATGAAAATAAACCTAACTAATTATATACATGTGATCCACTTATTCTACACTCAGCTCGATTATTAGCATATGCAAATATCAACACTTATCAAAATTCTATAACTCTAATTCTAGATTAAACATGCGTATTATCATAATTGGTGCTCGGGATCCCCTATACACCATTGATTTAGACTCGGGATCCCCTATATCTAAAATCAAAGCATTAAGAACCAAATACACATGCTTAACAAAAATTAGAATATTAGAACACATGGATGGTTATTGAAATGCATATATGTAATAAAACCAAAATAAACACATTGTCTTTACAAACAAAGTAATACAAATACAAGGAGAACTACGGAGTAAAGGTTCCATTGATACTTTTTAATTCCCGGTAAGCCCTGCAAAATCGCGAGTGGATGAATTCTTCGGTGGAAGCTACACACCTTCTAACGGGACTAAGCGTATTTAGAAGTGTGAGATGAAGATTTTGAGAGGTGGTGGTGGTGCTGGATCGGCATCAAGCCCCATATTTATAGGATTCAATGTTGCTCTTCCATCCCTCTCCTTCTCTTGCCAACTACTACATCTCTTCCAACACTCTTCTTCTTTTTTTTCTTCCTTGATTGCTTTCCTTGTGACGACCCGGAACAGAATTAGTAGAGTAATCAGCTTAATTCACGAGTTAGCACGTAATCACTGTTTTCCGATAATTAATTGATTTGCCGGTTTTGATCGCGACTTAATTATCGGCCGAGAATTTGAGTTGAGTCTCTTCTCGAGAATTGTTGTACACGTGATTTCGAGTTCGTGGGCTGTTCTAGATGATTATTTCGTCGACCAAGGAATATAATATGAATATTTGAAGTTTCGGAATATCGTCGACTTTATCCGTTCGTATCGAGTTTATTTGAATTGTAATAGTTATCCGTTTTGGACCGTCGATCGTCCCGAGACGCGAGTATAAATATCGGAAATAGTCGAAAAATTATCAAAAACATTGTTGGAAGTTTGACCGGCGTTGACTTTTACTGTTGACCCGGTGACTCGTTGACCCGTGAAGAAACGTAACCCGGTTGTGACTCGTCGGCCGACCTGGACTTTCCGGCCACCTCCAGCCACGCCCTTAGTATGGATAGACTCCTCTTGAGCTCCTCTATTGATTTGTGTTTGAATTTATGCGAATTGGTTGAGATTTGAATGGTTTCGAATCGGGTTAAGTTTACGGTTTTCGCCGGTGACGGGGGAGGAGCTCCGGCGAGCTGTGATGACAGGGGTGATGGGGTTTCGACTCCCCTTGCTCCTTTGATGCTCCCTGGGTAGTTGATTTTGGACGAGGGTGGTTTTCCGGTGGAACCCGTGGTGGTTGCCGGAGCTGGATTTCGATTTGTTTTCCGGTTAATTAAGTAATAATTGAGACTTGTGGTAGTTGTAAATTGTGTTGGGCTTGAGGTAAGCTAGAGAACTGGGCTTTCCTCGCCGGAGAATTCCTCCGTTGACGGCGCTTCGGCGAGGGCGTTGTTTGTTTGGTTTTCGATGAGTTATATGTCGTTTTGTTCGTATTCGTGCCCCGATAGTCGCCTTGAGGTTTTCAAGTTGATTTGGGTATCGGATTTTCAGTTGAGGGTTTTGAGTGGAGATTTCGGGAATTTCGTTGATTATTTTTGTATCAGTTATATGTTTCCGGAAACGGTTGATTTCCGAGGTGTGGTACAGTGTTGTGAATTGTGATTTTGATCAGATATATTTTATGATTATTCAGGGGATCAAGATTGTGCTTCGGGCGAGGGATCTTCCGTCGGACCACGTGATTAGCGTGAGTGCGCGCTTTGCTCACCTGTGAGTGGACACCTTTCTATTTTTACTGTCGTTGCGAGTTCGTGATTTTTTGTGATTTTCCGTATTTGTTATATATGATGTTGAACTTATTTATTATTTTCGGAGGTATTATTTATATTTTTACGGTGATGTCATACTTGCATCGATGTTTCGGCTACTTGGCTGATCACTGGTAGTCTGACCAGAGTTGAGAGATTCCTCTTGGCAGGGTTGAGAGATTCCCCTGGTCTATCACCGTCGGGCTTGAGAGATTCGCCTGGCACCTCCATATATGTTTTCCGAACTCGCTATACTTGTTTACTGTATATGAAATTGGTGAAAGGCATATGTTTATTTTTGTCCACTCACTCTAACATTTTATTTGCCTTTCCCCTGGACTTTTCGGTTTCTGTGCCCAGTTTGCAGTTCGGATTATGGTGTCTCACGTCGCGGTCGGAGGCTAGTTGTTCGAACTACCTGTCTTTTCCAGTAGGTTCCTTGTTTCGCCTACTGTTGTATATTTTGTATATATACACTAGACGTCGCTCTGATACGATACTGATACATGTTTTCTGTGGTTTTTCCTGGATTTTCTATATTATATAGTTATGTTTACTGTTATTGCTATTGATATGATATTGAGAAATCCGGATGAGATTGGTGCCCACGGTTTGGCTTTTGTGGCATAAGATGAAGTGTTATTTTCCGGGTGCAGGTTAATGGCAATTTCGCGTTAGTAGCGTTACTCTGCCAAAATTTTAATGGTTTTTGTTTGTTCGTGATTTCAGAAAGGGTTTGCTTCCGGTTTAGGAAACTAAATCGGGGTTGGGTCCATTCATTTCTCTACTACTTCACTCTTCTACCTATTCTCTTATTCATGCAAGTAATCTCTTCAGATTTCCCTCTTCCTTCTTGCATTACTGGTTGCTCTTCTCCTTTCTCTTGCCTTTCTTTGCTTTTTGCCAACCACCATCTCTTCCTACTCCCATCAACTCATCATTTCACTTTTTTTCATCTTTTCTTCGCTCTTTTCCTTACTCTTGCCAGTTGCTTCTTCTCCCTTGCTGACAATTAACCAATCATATCTACTCATCATGCGTACAAGCAACCTTTTACATACTTCTTTTTCTTCCTTCTTTGCCGGCATGCTACATTTTTTTGATTGATGATGGTAAGCAATGCAATGTATGCATCATATTGATGGAACTTGAATGCACTTATTTTATTTTATTTTCTTTCCATCACTCTCTTGCTAACATGGTACACTAGTTAGTGTATTTTGTGTCCTTTACTCCGTCTCTTTTGGTCAACACCTGAAATAAAAAAATG
Source organism: Geum urbanum (assembly GCA_946800695.1). Lineage (NCBI taxonomy): Eukaryota > Viridiplantae > Streptophyta > Magnoliopsida > Rosales > Rosaceae > Geum > Geum urbanum. The sequence goes on along the minus strand of OX327001.1, from coordinate 48,698,884 downwards.
AGTAAAAACTAATGATACTAAATGAATGACACAGTTAAATGTGGAAAACAATATATTAATTATTATGCCTAAAGTGCATAGATCAGTGCTCACTACTTTCCATTATCCATGGTTTGCGGATATTGCTAATTATCTAGCAAGCAAGGGTACCTTCATTCCCGCCGACTTTTCAAGTGACCAAAGGAAGATATTGAGAAGGCTTAGCCAAGAGTTTATATGAGATGACCCCTATTTGTACAAGGAAGGTAGAGATATGATCCTTAGAAGATTTGTCCTAAATTAGGAGATATATAGTGTGCTCACCTTTTTCCATGCACTTGAATGCGAAGGACACCATAGGCCCTCTAAGACCTCCTACAAAGTTCTCCAAGCTGGATTATGGTGGCTCAACATTTTTCAGGATGATCATGCTTTCATCAAGACATGTGACTAGTGCGAAAGAGTGGGTATGATCAATACAAGGGATCAAACGCCTTTGTGGACAATTATTAAAATCGAGATATTTGACTTTCAGGGCATTGACTTCATGGGGTCTTTTCCTTGCTCACATGGAATATACTACATCTTAGTGGCGGTGAATTATGTCTCCACATGGGTAGAAAGTACGGTATGCCCAACAAATGATGCCAAGGTGGTAACAAAGTTGCTCAAGGGTACAATATTTACTTGGCATAGAACTCCAAGGGCCATCAAAAGCAACAAGGCACTCCTTTCATCGACCATAAGTTCAAGGCTCCTTTGAAGAAGTATGGGGTTTCTCACAAGATAGCTAGATACACTATATCATTCTCAAACTAGTGGCCAAGTTGAGATTAAAAATCGGGAGATCAAAAGTATTTTGAAGAAGACCGTGAATGCCAACCGGACCGCTTTCAAGACTCCCATATGCATGTCACCTTATAGACTTGTCTATGGGAAGGCTTTCCATTTACCGGTGGAGCAAGACTACAAAGCAAGATGGGTCATCACACATTGAATATGAATTCATATGCTTGTTGTGAGAAAAGGAAGCTTGATGTGATGGAACTTGAAGAATTGAGGCTTGAAGCTTATGAGAGTGCCCTGATATACAAAGAGAAGATAAAGAGGTACAATGACAATCGCTTGAGGCATAAGAAGCTTGTTGTGGGACAAAGGTGTTCTTGTACAACTCTAGACTTACATTATTTGCGGGATGAAATGGTCCATTCGAGCTTGTAGAATTTTTTCCTCATGGAGCGGTGACTTTACAAAATTTGAGAGATAGAACCACTTTCAAGGTGAATGGGCACCAGATAAAGCCGGGAAGGAATTGTGCCAAGTGACCATGTTGTAGAAGTGAAGTTTGTGCATCTTTCACACACTATAATGCTTTGAAAGCTTTTCTCTCCGCTACGACCGTATTAAGGTCATTAAACTTGAACCCGAAATGGTCGGACACCATTACTTTGGCTAAAGGAATAAGTGTGAGGTGATAAAGGTCACAGTTGTTCAAGCCTGGAAAGGCAACTTAGCCGATGCAGCCAAGTATACCTCGCATAGAAGGCAAAACTAATGTTGATCTTACATGTTGGTGATTATGAAACGTATTTATCGGTGTTCAAAGGGGATAATCTACAATCTCTTCTATCACTTTTATTGTTTATGCTTGTTTGCTTGCTTGTCTGTTTAGTAAGTTAGCATGTGTATGTGAAATTTGAGGTAGGAAAATGTGTAGAGTGTGTAACATTTTTGTGTGAGAATTGGTGTTTAATTATGTGATACCCCGACCTTTTTATATGATTAATATCGTTTATGGATAATTCGAGTTTGATTCAGTAAGTGTGGTAAATGATTTTTACCATCGGTAAATGTTGAGAGGTCAAAGCTTGAGTTTTTATCGGTTTGACAAAGTCGGTTGAATTTGTGTATAAATCGTAGAATTTGACGACACGAGTTCGTAAACGTGAGAATCGTCGAAATTGGAGTTATGACGTAAAAGCTACGACTATTAGATGCTTGTCAAAAATAGTTTCCGTAAATGGGAGACTATATATATATGGGACTTCCTCGTATTGGAAAGTAAGTTTTCGGCTTCTTTAGGCTTGACTTTGGTCAACTCTTTCTCCCGAGGAGAGAGAGACGTATTTCGCCAGTGTGGTTCCGGTAGGCGGTGCGATGCCACCGGCCACTGTTTGGGGCAATTCTGGTCGAAATCGATAGGTATTATTGTCCTCTTTCCTAATCTCCCATTAATTTAAGTATTTGAGGCGTTTATGAAGAAAATCTAGGTTTTTGTGGCTAATTGTTCACCGTCGCCAGCGAATACTCTTGTCATGATTGGGGTATATTTTGATTCATCTTCAGCTCTAGATTGTGATGATATATGTGGTTGTTTGAGATTTCTTGGTTGTAGGTGGAATTCGAGGAAATCGAATGGATTTCTGTCAAAATCGTTTAGGCCTCCATTGTGGGTGGCGGTTGCCAGTGGTCTGGGCCTGGTGAGCGTAGAGGGGTTTTGCTCCCCTCTTCCTCCGAAGTCTTTTGGGCTATGCCTCAAGCAACAAGGTGGCTCGACGGCGGAGATATCTTACTGGAAAGAAATTTTGTTGGAGTGCGTTCGGGGCCGTTTCCGGCCAAACGTACCAAAATCCGGCATAGGGTCTTTGAGAAAAGTTGTTAGGCTCTTCGAGGGCTTTGGTTTGGTCGCTGGCAGTGGTACGTGGGTGGCACATGCCATTAATTGTGGTGGTGCGTGACCAAAAAATTATTTTCCAAAACTTGTCGAGTTATGTGTCATTAGGTTCGTATTGATGATATAAACATAGTCGTGATGTTAATTTGGTATTTAGCCTTTGTCAACCTAGTGGGTGGGCGGTGGTGATGAGGTTTGCCACAAGTGGCTATGGGACCGACGAATTAATTAGTTTTATTTTATATCATTACGACTATTTCGTCGTAACAAGTTTGTCGGATATGTTCATCTAGTAGATGTTGATTTTTCGGATATGGAGTACTTCCTCTATTTACGTGGTCATTTATTATTTTGATGATTTTCAACAAGGGTCGGGTCGTTATGATTAGTCAAAAATATGAGAGCCTCATTCGATGGGTCGAAGAATGATAGTTCAAAATTTTCGACCCATCGAGCTGCAACAAAGCAACCTGAGGCCTTCCTTCGATTGGTCGAGACATTTCTTGGACCCATCAAGAAAGTGCATCAGTACAAACCTGTAGCATTCCTTCGATGGGTCGAGGCAATCCTTCGACCCATCGAGGCGGTTCTGGGCTAAACATTGACCCGAAATTGACTTTTAATAAAACCCTATTTCTCTTTCATTTCTCTTCCTCTCCACCTCCTTCTCATATTTTATTTCATTTATCTTCTTATATATTCTCCTCGACTCTCTCTTACTCTCTATCGCTGCTCACAAACCTATCACCCAAAAATCTTCAAAAATCTTGCCAAGTTTTCGAATTGCTTGATTGTTTGTGACTTTGGAGTAATTTTGAGCCATCTTCAAGTGGTTTGTTCTTCATAACCCAAAATTTTTGAATTTGAAGTTTTTTGTGATTAAGTTGTGATTTTGTGAATTTTATGGTTAGTTAGAGCCAATGTTCTTAAAGTTGTTAATCAGAGTCGGCTTGTTTGAGGGACAAAACGATTAGTCGGAGATTAGTTGGATAAGTCAGATCAGTCGTATTTTCTATTTTTTAATTAAATTTAATAATATCCACACAAATGAATTAAATAAGTTAGAAGTACCTAGGTAAAATTAAACAAGAAAATAATATCAATACATATAAATCAAAGAAATGAAATACTTGTGTGTCTAGATAATGTTTCTTCCATTTTTTTTACTTATGCATTTTTTATATATATTAAATTTATGCATGTATATAAAAAAAATTACAAAAAATAAAAAATATTAAAAATTGACCAATTAGTTGGGTCAACTCGACTTTTGACCGACTTAACCGACTTTAACCAACTTTTCCGACCGACTTGCCAAAATTGGTTCAGATTCTAAAACTCACCGACTTGTCGGCCGACTTTTCCGACTTTTATAACACTGGTAAGAGATATATTCCTTGATTTTGATGTATGATTTGAGTGATTTTAAGGTCTATATGCAAGAAATTGTTAAATTGGATGACTTGAACTATGCATGAACTCTAGTTTCAAAACTTTGGAATTGGCTTGTGTTTAGTGTTAATTGAATCATTGTAAACTTGAATTCATGATGTAGGACTAATGGGTAGTTGATATATATGAGGCCAATTACATTAAAACTTATCAAAAAAAATTTGTGAAAATTTTTACTATCCTTGACTTGGGCCAAAAATTGTGTAGCAAGTATGCTTTGGTTGTGTGTTGGTTGTGTGTAAGTGTGTATTTGAGACTCTCCTTTATGCTTGAGAATTAAAATTGATGAAATTGCAGTGATGCCATGTGTTAGAAGTCTTAAATTGCATTTTCTTGTGATCGATGTGTTGTGATTTTCATGCTTAGGAACTACATTGTTGCCCTGGTGTGAATTTCATTGAGATATAACATGTATTGAGATGGCTTGGAGACAATGTTATGGTTTCTTAAGTGTGCAAATTTCATATGTGTGTTGTTGTTATGAGTTCTAAGTTGTTCTTGTGTGAATAATGATTTCTAGGTGTCAAAGTTTATTGATCCATCATCATCATCATCATCATAATTATCATCATCATCATCATCATTATAGGCAAAACAGTGGGCACCAACAAACGCAAGGCCAAGGAACCAACCATTGAAGAGGAGTATGTGCCGACATACTATGGCTCGAATGACACACCAAAGAAAGTCATAGGTCCTAAGTCAGGTCATTCTAAGCCGATAATTGTCAAAGAGGAGTGTAGTATCCTCCCCGAGAGGAATGTCAACCCGCAACCCGCAAGGCCCGAGCTCAAGGATGTTTAATTAATTGTTAAGCTAGTTGTTTAATATATGTTAGAATAATTACTTGAAAATATATATATATATATAATATGTAAATACATTTATATTAAGTTAATAATATAATATAGTACTAGCTACACTAATTATTGTATAAGATTGATTATAGCATATTAACTCAATTAATTGTGTTATGTAATTGGAAAGTATAGTATAGTATATTAGATTAATTAATTAATTATTGGTTGACATATTATATAATATGATAATTATTAACTTACGCAGAAATATGGACAAGAGTTGGATACTGTTGGTGAATAGAAGTGATGAGAGGTATATGGACGAGAATTAGAGAGTGTATATTGTCTACACTGGAACATGGTTAGGGAAAGAAGCGTTACAAGTGTCAGTACAGAAAATATCTTAACCATCAGTTTGTGCTGCCCAATGTTATGTCTCAACACCTGTATGATCACAGTATGATGTGGAGTTACACTACATAGAGTGAGCACGGTGAAGTAGTAGACTTCAGCTCAGGACCAGACTTCAGCTCAAGGTACAGTTACCAGGGTGCCTCATCCAGCGGTAGTAGCGCCCCTTCTTGGAACCCCACTGTGGATTTACTTCATGATGCTTTTCTAGGATTTAGTCATGATGGACACCAACACGAAGATGGAGGTTACGATACTACTTATTATGACATAGTCCTCGCTGCCTTGCCCACTAACACTACTGAGATGGATAAGTACAACAAGATGCTACTTGAAGCCCAAACCCCGGTGTACCTTGGATGTCCAGAGAATGTGTTGCGATATGTAATAAAGGAAATTTAGATAAAAGTGAATAACAAAATTTTAGACCGTGCTTCTGACGAAATGCAAGAGCATATACATAAGTTGCTTCTTGCTCATCACAAACTTTTGAAAACCCATTATAAGGTTAGAAAGATCTTGAGCAACATCAGCCTAAAGTACAAGAAAATTCACGGGTTCATAAATAACAATGTGCTATTTTACAAAGAGTATGCACATTTGGACTATTAATTGTTCTATATGCGACCGGTGCAGATATTTGAACCGGGTGAATAGGATGAGTTCGCAGAAGAAGCAAACTTCTATGAAGGTGCTTCGCTATTTTTCGTTGATTCCTCGACTGCAACATCTGTACATGTCTCTATACATGGTAGGGGCGATGAGATGGTACGCGGAACAAAGAATAGATAACGATGTTCTCAGACACGCGGAAGATGGGAGGCTTTTAAACATTTTGACAGGGAATTCTAAGACTTTGCAGCCGAGGTTTGAAATGTTAGACTTGGACTTTCTATGGATGAAATCAATTCTTAAGGTAGTAATAGCGTTTCCGTTAGTACTTGACCTGTTATTCTCATATCGTACAACTTGCCTTCATAGATGTGTATGAACAAGAAATTTAATTTCCTTACTCTGCTAATTGTAGGTCCTAAATCTCCTGGAAAGTGTTTAGATATGTACCTCAGACCATTGATTGACGAGCTGAAGCTGTTTTAGGAAAATGGAATCCAAACTTATGACAAGTTCACTGACAAAATGTTCATGATGAGAGCAACTCTAATGTAGACCGTCAACAATTTTCTTGTGTATGAGATGTTGGCATCTTGCACAACCAAAGGATACAATGGTTGTCCTGTCTGCGTAGATGATGTCAACTCTAGTCGGCACGCGGGGAATGTGTGTTACATAGGTCACTGTAGATGGTTTCCTCATGATCACCCATGGTGACAGGATAAGGATCATTTCGACAGGATAGTAGAGAATAATCATAAACCTCGATAGTGGTCTAGTGAAAAGATTTTTGAGAGGTTAAACAGCTTCTACTTCAGTGGGTTGACTAATGACCCCGATGTGAAGAAACTTAATCCACACCATCCACACCATTTTAGCTATTAACATCACATGAGTATTTTCTTTGAACTACCTTACTAGTTAAAGTTGAAATTCAGGAACAACTTAGATATCATGCACATAGAAAAGAATGTGTGTGACAACGTCGTTAGAATAATTCTCGGTATTAAGTTCAAAACTAAAGATACTCTTAAAGCTCGAAAAGATCTGGAATCTACAACAAGATGCTAGATGCACATTACACAGTGAAGTTGACACTTAGGGGTTCTGCATTCAACCTATTTAAAAGTGTTCGTTATCCATCTAATTATGCAGTGAATACATTTAAAGCAGTCAACGTTGAGCAACATAAGTTTATTGGTCTAAAGACTCATGACTATCACGTTATGCTGCAACGTCTGATTTCAGTGGTAATTCGGCCATATCTGCCTCGTGACATCGTTTAAGCAATAGTAGCATTGTGTAGATGGTGGCAGAGGTTATGCGCTCAAGAGTTGAAGAAATCGGATGTGGTTGAACTACAATAAGAAATTTTACACATCCTTTGCAAATTAGAGAGGATTTTTCCCCTTACTTTCTTTAACATCATGATTCACCTCATGATCCACCTTCCCGGACAAGTGCTAATTTCTAGTCCGGTCCACTACACTTGGATGTATCCTCAAGAAAAGTACAATTATTTATACCTGTTTTTCATCATTTACATATCTTTTTGTGTTTCTACTATTCGTCAAATAATTAATTGTACAATTTGGCAGACAACTCGCACAGTATAATGAATTCATCAAAAAAATATCTGCCCTAGATGGCTCCATAGTAGAGACATACCTAATGTATGAGTGTGTTACCTTCCCGAATAGTATAAAGGATTCGTCAAAAATAAATCTGCCCTGGATGGGTCCATAGCAGAGACATACCTATTGCATGAGTGTGTTACCTTCCCGAACAAGTGCTACTTTCTGATATGGTCCACTACACTTGGATGTATCCTAAAAAAAAGTATAATTATTTATACCGGTTTTTCATCATTTACATATCTTTTTTTTGTTCCTATTATTCGTCAAATAATTAATTATACATTTTTGCAGACAAGTTGCACAATATAAAGGATTCGTCAAAAATAAATCTGCCCTGGATGGCTCCATAGCAGAGACATACCTAATACATGAGTGTGTTACCTACTGCAACAACTACCTTAAGGATCCGGCCTAAGCCACCGCCTCCAATCCTAATTTCCGCAACAACTTTTCAGTTGTCACAGATGTTGTATGACCATTTAGAGGAGTATTAAACAAAAGATTAACTAAAGAAGACTATGACAAGGCCGACCCATACATGCAAACTTACTAGGAGAAAATTCAGTGAGCCAAACTGGACAAGAGTTATAACTGGGTTGAAAATGTGCTTAAGAAGAAGTTCCTCTATTATTTCCTCCGATGGGTACGTATGTTTAATTAATTTAAACCATGCGTGCATATATGTTTGTGATTAATTTTTTTTTGAATTTGAGAAATCCGGATGGGAATAGGTGGCCACAGTAAATTCGAACGACATTTATTGTTTGTTTATGCGAAGTGTTTTGTCTTAATTTGTGCATACATTTTTTTGGTATCCCTTTATTTTTAGGGCAAACTATGTCAAATTTTTGGTAAACATAAAGTACACATTTATATATTATTTTTTCTACAATATTATATCAACAAAAATTACGTCCGACGGCTGATTTTTTATGTATTTTTAGAGAGGTAGTCAAATGTAATTATTTTTTAAAACGGATAAATTTTTTTATACATTATCACTTAGACAAAATTTTGTTGCCTAAGTTCATTCTTAGACAATGAAATCACGTAATTTCGTCGTCTAACACCAAATATTTGGCAGGTATTTTTTTCTGCCAAATATTTTGGGGATTTAAAAAAAAGACATAGGTGACGAAGTACAAATATTTCGTCACCTAGGTGCACTTAGACGACGAAAACCTACGTTTTGTCATCTAAGTTCTTAAATCAAATCGATAAATCCTTAATCTCTCTCTCTCTCTCTCTCTCTCTCTCTCTCGTCGAAAACCTGTGGCTGCTCCTCCCTCTCTCTCCTAGTCAAACCCATGGCTCTCCTCTCTCTCCTCTCGGTCGTCTCTCTCCTCTCATCGTCTTTTGCCACCGACGGCTCTTGATTGCTCGTCGCAATCTCCTCATCGTCACCGGCCATCGACGGCTCTCGATCGCTCATCGTAATCTCCACGTTGTCGCTGACCACCGTCCCCTCCACCACCCCGTCTCTCGTATCTCAGTATTTTTTTTTCTCTCTCTCTCACCCGTACCTATATATATATGGATAATTTCTAGAAATTGGATATGAAATGGTATATATGTATAAATATATATGGATAAATTTGGTGAAATTGGATATGGATAAATATTGGATATGGATATATATATTGTGTGTATATATATATTGGTGAAATTGTGTGTATATATACATATATATATATATTGATGTGATTTTATATATATAAAAATTGGATAAATTTGGTGATGATATATGTATATGAATTTGCGAAATGACGTAATTGAGTTTGATTTTGTTGTATATGTGAAATGAATATATATATATATATGTATTCGATGAATTTATAAATTATGGTGCCGATGAATATATAATGGATATATATATATTATATGATTAATATTCGATTGTTTAACACTTAGTCAAGATGCCTGACGGTAAAAAGAGGTGCACACCAGTACAGAATGCTGCCAAATTCCAATCGATTGCATGACTAATGGGTTGGGTTCAAACCTCAGATGAGGCAATTATGGTTCCTTCGAATCCTTCGGCTCCGATGGATGGCCAAGAAATCCCGAATGCTCCAAATGACGTAGCCATAACTTATACTGATGAGCCAGATATTTCTGCCTCAGCGGCGGCCTCACAAGTTCCGCAAGAATCTGTCGACGATTCTAATCACTACAGCACCCGACACAAGATTAGGGGGCAACCCTCAGACCCGATCCCTAAATACACTCGGGGACTTGGGAAGGGCACTAAAGGTGAGTGCATAGACAGTCAAGGGGGAAGAAGATCGAGGTGTCATTCCAGAAGTTCACCTGAGGCCCTGCATCCAAAGAGCTCAACATTCTGTGCTCACACAACATCGGCTCAATCATACGAAACAACATACATAAGATTGCCCCTTCGTGGAACAAACTGCCTAATTCTGAAAAGTTCGGGGTGTACCGTGAACTCTCAATAATAGGGTCTATTTATTTTCATAATTAAATACAAAGCATAAATGCATAATGAAATCCGGATTTTAATTTTTTATTTATTTTTCTAGGTACATTTTGACTATGAAGGCAGACCGGAGATGTGGGAGCACATAAAGGATACAGCTACCCACATTTATAAGGATTGGAAGTATGACCTCTATAAGTACTACCAACAACACAGTGCCTTGCCTTCTCCACAAGACCTGCATACATAAAGGGAAGATGAGTGGCAATGGTTGGTTGCGCACTTTGTGTCTGACAAGTATAAGGTTTGCCTTCATTTTCTTTAATGTAATGAAAATGAATAATTTTTTACTTTTGACTATTTTTTTATGATTTAATATCCTTTGTTGTGAACTAGACAAGGTCGTACGCCAAAAAGAAAAATCGTGAGAAGAAGACCGACCACCATATTTCGAGCTTGCAAGGGTTCATCTACATGGTAATGGAGCACAAAGATGTGGGTTTGAAGATGACGCCTACATGCTTTGATAGGTTGATGCAAATTGCCCAGATGCAATAGGGAACGCAAAGTTGGAAAACCCGAAGATGACGCCTGACCAACTGCCTCCTCTATCAAAAAAGAGTCAGAGCAGTATTGTCGATGCTGTTTTCGGCCGTCGAGCTGGCAAATAGGATGATGGGCTAGGACGGGATGTCTAGAGAGATTTGACCCAAACATCCACATCGGCGAGTAAGCGCAATGCGACGGATGCCTAGGCAGTCTGAGCCACACAAAAGGAGGCTCGATCGACTAAGGAGTCGGCTAGATTGACGTGGGAAAAGGCGAGGTGAACTTAGGATCAGCTTAACACGACCAACACTCAGATAAGTGTCTTCCTCAAGTTTCTCGAGTCGATGGACATGAGACCTCTGCTGGAGTGTCCCCCCCCCCCCCCGAGGCACGATGATGACGATGATGTGGGCGGCGGCGGGGGAATCGACGGGATCTCTACTCCGAGTTTCGGTTTAGTTTTGTAGTTTTGTAGTTTCGTTTATGTATATTACGATCGATGTACGTACACTTTTTTATATTAAATGAATATTTTATTAAATTAATTAATATTTAATTTAATATTATAAATTTTGTTGATAATTCTGAAACAAAAAAAATTAAAGAAAATTAAAAATTGAAGTTAGGCGATGAAACAAGGACAATTCGTCATCTAGGTTAACCACCAAGGTGAAAAATGATTCGTCGTCTAGATTTTATACCTTAGACGACGACTATAAATGTTCGTCCTCTACGTGGTTGAATTAGTTCGTTGTCTAAGTGACCCACTTAAATGACGAACAACAGTTCGTTGTCTAAGTGTTACGACTTAGACGACGAATATCTTTCGTTGTCTAAGTGTTGATACTTAGACGACAAATACTGTTATTCATTTTCTAAGATGCATAAAAGACGATGAACACTTTCGTCATTTAGAAGTACAATTTTTCGATGTCTAAATACTTAGGTGAAGAAACATATTTCGTCGCCTAAGTAGCACCTTAGACAATGAAACAAAAAAGTTTCACCATTTAAGTACTTAGACTATGATTGTTAGACGACAAAACTTAGGTGACGAAATTTTCTTCTCCTAAGTACTTAGGCAACGAAAAACAGCACTTAGGCGACGAAATTACTTCATCGCCTAAGTGCGTTTTTCAGGTAGTGGTCTTTACCTTGAGGAGGAGGAAAATAGATCTCACCTCGAGCACCCTTGAGTCCTTATTCCATTTGCCTTACCCATCGGAGGATAAGAGAATTTCCTTTAGGGAACAGCATGATGTGGTGACATGAGAGGGTTTCAACCAAGTGGGTTGTGGGGGAAAACCGATCCCAAAAAGAAGGAATAGGTGTCTCCATAGTGGGGACCTAGATCCGATTCGCCGTGTGCTTTAACACTTTGCCAATAACAACGTCTCTCCCCATAATCGCCAAAGTAAGATCCACATCAAGGGATATCAGATGATATATTAATTGATGCATGGGGCCAGACCGGTGAAGTATAGGAAACTCATTTATGATGCCATGATTAAGTGTGTAAAGTCGGGAAAAGGATCCTTGGTGTTGTCGTGTACCATCACTCGATTATGCATCCAAAAGCAAGTCGGCCTTATCCCCCATATCTTGCACGCACAAAAGGGAAACCTTGATGATACAATAGTGGCTCAAAGTTTAGGTCAACTTCCCCACTCCCTAACCCCAATGATCCTCCCCAGCCTCCTTAAGGAATCTCGCAAGATCATTTTGCATATTTGGAGAAGTCTTTTGGTCCAGTGTTTCAAAACTAGGCCACCATGATGGAGATGATAGGTTTTCTTGGTGATCACATCTCTAGCTTGGAACTTTACCACTCTCGTAAAGAAGAAAACTCTGAACTGGCACCAATGGAGTGTGATGATAGTGGATTGGATGGATGAAGACTTTAGTGTGATGATAAGGGAACCTTTTGTTATTATTTACCTTCTTTGATTTAGTGTTTATCTAACCTCTTCTCTTAAGACATTGTAGAAATTTTCATGGTTGTGTAATTCTCATTTGAACATCTTGGATACATTTTGGTTGATGTCAATGTGGTTACTTTCTATGCTTTGCGCTTTTTTGGTGATGCTTGTCTTTGTTAAGTCGTGTGATTATGAGATGCTTTGATGATTTGGATGAGCATTTCACCACTTTTATTGTATATAGCTTGTGTTAATTTTGTATAATGTGTGTGTTGCATCTGAGTTGAGTAGAGAATGGCAAGGAATTTGAGGTGGTACATAGCCAACAATCTGGAGATCTCAAGTAGAGCAAATCTGAGGCACTCATTCGAAGGGTCAAAAGTTTCCTCGATCCATCGAAGCTTGCCTGCATATCAGTCTGAAGCACTCGTTTAAAGGGTCGAAGAATTTCTTCGACCCATTGAAACCTGCCAGCAGCTTGAACCCAAAGCCCACCATCGAAGGTCTCTCCCATTTCACATGCCTTTTGCCCCAATTTTGGAGACCAAGCGCCATAGACTTGACGGCATGGAGCTTTGAGTAATCCCTTACGGCCAATTCAAATCCAAGAGCACCGATTGAGGATCATGACCTAGCCTATGCAACTTTGGATGGCGAGGCCTAACTTTTCCTTTGTTAGTTTACATGCTCGTGCATATGGAGCTAGGAGCCAATCTTCAAAGTGTTTGCATCCTCTTTCTCTTTACTCTCTTATCTCTTTATTTTATATGGACATGTTTAAGAATGATGCTCAAGTCTCATTAATGTATTATTTGGAGTCATGTAGAATGTAGTAGTCTTGTGTAAGTTTGAGGTTCCCTCATATTTTTATGCTTGATTACATTGTCGTTTTCCATTGAAATATGATTAGTACGCATGCCTCCATTGTGATTGATAGGACTTTAATAGCATCATTACTTATTAGAGACTATATGACCATTTAAGTGTGAATGCATGCTAGTTGTTTTACCTAGGAGAACATGTGTTAGCGGAATAAAATGTAAAGTGATATTGCTTATGTACCTCTTGTGCACTTGTGGATTAAATATGTCTTGATGTAAAATGAAGACAATTTGGTTTTATAGTGTGACGTAGTAGACTAAGTCGTATCACCCCTTATCCTAAATTTCATAAAAATTTGAGAAAATGTAATGCAAAAATATGTGTTTTGGTGTGCTTATGTCCTAATAATGGTTCTCGGTGATGAGATTGAATTGAGGGTTAGTGGATTGCATGATTTTAAGCATGTGTGAAAAAAAAATATAAACAATGTATTTTTAATCGGTTAAAAAAAATATTTCTCTCAAAATGTGTGCATTTGAGAAAAAGAAGGATTAACATGTTTCAAAGCTATCATTGCCTATATGAGATTTTGAGCCAAATTATGCATGACTACCTTATATAATTCACCATTTCTTTCATGTGTGATATCAATTAGTTATGTGTGATTTAAAACTTGCTTTAAACCATGCAAAACATTTTTCCGAATCATGAGTAGTTTTCAAAGATGATAGAGGCATTAGGATCACTACCATGGCCAAATAGCTTTTGAACCTATGATTCATATATTCTTTAGTGAACAAATTTGAGCCTTTTTAATATTTCGCATTTTCTTTCATGAACACCACAAATATCTACCTAGCTTAAACACTTATCATATCTCCTAACTCGGCAAACTAGCAAGCAATGATGAAGTCCTATTAGGATACGGTTTTAATGTTGTGCTTGTTGCAAAGAATATCAAGATGTAAGTGTGAGGTGGACGAGATCTTATGTTGGTCATATACTTGTTTAGTAGTCAAAGAATAAAAAATGAAGAAAAAAAGTACAAAAAAAAGCAAAGAAAAGAATTCTACAAAAAGAGTTAAGTTTGAAAAACAAAGAAAATCCAAAAATAGTATATGTATTGTACATAAAGAATAAGTGTTTTGGGAAGTGGTTTGATTTGAAAAAGAAAAATAGTAGCATATAGAACTAGTTTAGAGGAACTTTAACATGTGAATTGCTTGCTAGGTTGCTTGGTCTTTGTTTATCTTATCAATTTCCTTCGATTGAACTCCCTCTTCCTTAAAGCCTCAGTACAACCTAAATAAAAGTCCTCTTGATTTGAAACTCTTATGTGTGGAATGGTTAGAGTAATTAGTTGAACAGCAAGCCTATGGATAACATGTAATCAACTTGATTTTTGAGTGCAAACACTAACCCTTTAAACACTTGAGTGCATTGAGTGATTTCTTGTGAGTTAGATGGTTATGAACATGTTAGTTTGAATACATCTCAATACATGTATTTGGTTTGACGTGTAACATTTTTGGCTTATTAGACTTGCATTGGTTTCATATTCTAATTGTGCTTAAGAGGCGTTTAATCCATTAGCCATGGTTCTTTGAGAGAATTATTCATCATTCGAGACACTTATATGCTTTGTGTTTAGTCTTGTATTTTGTTTTGTGATTTGAGTCTAGCTTATAGTTTGGTTTCTTTTATTCTTTGTTTGTTTGAAGACAAGCAATGCTGAAGTGTGAAATAGTTTGTTAGGTCTATATTTATGTACTAATTATGTCCCTAACTTCATGCTTATTGCTTGTCTTCTATGAATAAAACATCATTTTTATAACGTTTCTTGTTTATACTAGAAAATTAGGAATTGGCACGGAAACGCTCTTAAAGATGTATTTAATCACTTTTTGGAGAAGTCGAGCACATTTCCGAAGTCACATAAGAAATTAGAGCGACTTTAGGAAATAGACAAAAAGTGATCGCCAAAAGTTATCGAGAGCTACAAGAAAATCGCCGAATTTGTCCATGGCTGGCCGGACCACCAAATAAGGCTCAAACACTTTGAGTTAGGCCCAAGGGAATCCCAAACAACCTAGGATACAAACTCTAGCTGATTTGATTATGGCGTCACATATTTGAATTTTGGAAGTATTAGGCAAGGTTTGGACTTAATTTGTGGATCTTAATTTGTAGTCTTTAGATCAAACTTCATGGCCAATCTAGCACATCTAAAGGCTTACAAAACACCTCATTTCATCATCCTTGTTCCATCTTGGTTGAGCTCATCTTCATACACCACAACAACACATCTAATTTGACATCGTTTTCATAGTTTTTGCATCCAGAGCTAGCCATCACTCATTCCTTAACCCTTTAGCTCTCTCCTCCACCTCAAACACCTTCTCTACTACCACTAAAGTAAATCATCCCTTTAAGATGGAGCTACCTTGTTTCCCTTGAGGTTCCTCTCCCTTTCCTCCTCCTTCTCACTTTATTATACTTCTCTCTTTGTGCAATCAAGTTGTTCCTCCTCTTATCTCTCTCCTAGGATTTGGTGAGATTTCTAGAAATAAAATAGGTAAGAAGTAATACCTCTTCTACTTTATCTCTTGGAGTCCTAGAGGTATTCCTTACCTCCTCTACAAGCTCGGGTACATTTGGAGCAAAGAAGATGAAGCTATAAGCACAAGAGAGGACTTGAAGAAACTTGGCTTGCTTTGGGGAAAGACTTGGGATATTTCTTCACCTTATTCACTCTATTGATGTATTTGAACTTATGTTTAATTATGTATAGTTAGTACCTCTATGAGAGGCTAGGGGTCAAACCCTAGCCATTTGATGTAAACAATGATGTTTGATCTGTGTATATGAGTATCTTTTGAGTGTTATATGCTATTGGATGAGTTTGTTGTGTGTGATGTGATTGTGGCATGTTGTTATGCTTGATTTTATTGATTAGTTTCACCTATGCATGTCTTAGTTCTAGCTAAGTTAGAATTTGTCTAAGGAACTAAGAAATGACACCTAAGGGAATTAGCTACTAACTTAGGTAAAGATGAGCATACAACTAACTTAGGCTTAGACTTAGACTTAAAGGGTTAAGCTTAGGTTGGTTTTCTTGTGCTTGAGCATGAATCAAAATACTTTTGAGGTTCAAGTGACTCAAGATTTTTCAATTAAGCTTACAATAGACTGAGTGACTTTGTATCTAGTGTTGATTCTTTCGACTCATAACTCAATCGGTGTGAGTTGAGAGCATTCATTAGAACCCATTTCCAAGCACTCCAATAGAGGCTTGGAAATGGAAACCATCCATAACCTTTACATGCATTTGCAACCAAATGCATTACACGTGAAACATATTATGAGTCTAGCACCAAAAGTCTAGCTCCTAATCTTGGTTTACTTTACGCTTCATGAATGGACCAAAACCTTCTAGAAACCCAAAAGCCTAGGAGTTTCAGCCCATAACCAAGCAATACCCAAGAGGACTTGATTTAGACAATGAAATGATTCATTCTTAAGATCCAAAAGATATTTGAGCATGTAAACCGGACTAAATAACTCATGACCTAAAACTGGACATTGTTTGAACCTCAAATGGTTAACGGGGGCATCCCAAGCCAACCATTCTTTTATATAGAATTTTTAAATCATCTCTGTTTTCCATCTTTGTATTAGTAGTAATCAACCAATCAACCTTTCATTAAATCACTCACCGTAATTTAATCATCCCTTGAGATGTTGACTCTCCACAGGCCTTGACGTTGTAAGATACATTTCTATCTCTTGTGTTTCTTTGTTAGATCAATTTTTTAGGTTTCACGCACTCAAAGGACTTAATCGAAAAAAGGCTATGGAATCGAGTTACTTGAACCCGTATAATTACGGATAAGGGAAATTCACTTACTCTTAGACTAATTTATAGCCAAAAGGTTGAAGGTATAAATCTCTCTAACACCTAGCACACAACAATGTGCTCATGGCGGAGTTGCTCCAATTCATGGAGTAACAATGCGTTTAGCATCCCCTGGTTAGGTGTCACTACTACAAGAGGCGTCAGTCCCGGTGGGCGGGGGAAAAGGTGTTAAAATATCACTAGAAGGGGTGTAGGTAGGAGCCAATGGTCGTAATCAGGTCGTTATTCTCGGGGTGAGGCGTAGCGGGAAGAAGATGGGGTGGTTTGGAGAAAGGGATGGCTTTTTAGTGGTGGATAGGAAGAACGAAACCTCTAAACAACGCCAATTGTTTCTACCGGGATCTGTAGGGGAATTCGACTAAAAGGGCAAAGGATATTGTAGTGGGATCTCTCCAAATGCTCGAACAAATGTCCCAGCGCTTCAACTAGGCTGCACAAACAAACAGATGGTGTAAGGATGTTGAGACGGGATTGGCACTCCTTCAACTCTCCAATGCTTAAGTCAGAAGTGGTTATATATTGCAGTAAGCGTTGTGTACAGTAAGGATAGAGTTCATTACCTTTCTCTTACTTTCTCATATTGGTAGTTGAGTATGACATCCTTTCTTACTTTCAATGGGAGACTGCTGCCAATATCCCCTTTTAAATGTTAAGAAGGGCACGTCAGTCTTTTGGCAGATTAGACTCTTCTTCTATAAGAACGTGTGGCCCGCGTTGCGCCATAAGCACGTGTGAACCCTTCGAGTGGAATATTACGATTTTATTCGTTCTGGCGCTATGTATGGTATAGTTTATGGGTTAGCGCATGACGTACTAAAAATTCTTAAGGGGAATCACTACCAGAAAATCGCATTTAGACGATGAAATATTAATAGTTTCGTCGTCTAAGTAACCGTTAGACGAAAAAATATTTCATCGGGCAAGAGAAAATTTTGTCGTCTAGGTTGAACTTAGATGACGAAATTGAATTTTCGTCGCCTAAGAAATATCTTAGACGACGAACACAAATCTGTGTCATCTAAGAGTTAGCTTAGACATCGAAAAAAGCATTCGTCGCCGGTTTCGTCTTCTAAGTCAGCTCTTAGATGACGAAACCCATTTTGGTCGTCTAAGTACAATATCTTAGATGACGAAAATTTCTTTTTTCGTCTTAGAATTTGCACTTAGATGATGTCTAAGTTTTCACTTAGACGACGAAAAATAGAAATCATCGTCTAAGTTTGCACTTAGACGATGAATATATTCATTTCATCATCTAAGATCATTACTAAAATATAGACCCTAACTAAGTCTTAAACCCTTTCCCCTAAACCCTAAAAGTGTTAGACAACGAAAGTAATTGAATTTCATCGTCTAAGTTGAATTTCACAATCTGACCTCGAAGAACATGATCATGTGTACCATGTCAGAATGCAGATTATTTTCGTCGAGGACATAGAGTAAACAATTCTTGGACTGTAAGTGTCGACGGTTAGAAAATCAGAGTTACGAAGATTCGTATATCAGTGTTTTCGTTTCGTTGAAATTTTTGTTTTACGGTTGACTACACTAATCAAACCCTTAACGAACTTCGTATTGACTGAAAATCTTAAAGCATCTCCAACAGATCTTGTAAAAGTTCTTTATTATAGAAGATAAAAACACAAAATCTCTAAAATAAATCAACCACAATTTCAACTGCTCCTCTATATAGTTCTCTAAAAATTAATAGTTTTCTCTGTAATTTAATGATTCTAATGTAAATTATAATTTTTTTATTAAGGTTGTATTTAATTAAGCCATGAAATTTATTAAATTTGATGAAAGAAAATGACAAATATGGAGAAAAGATATGAAAAATAGAGAAAACATATAATCTCATAATGAAATCTACTAGACTCTCGAATATGGTGTATAACTAACTTAAGCTAGACACACTCTTTAACCGCTTCATGCAAAACTAATAATCTCATAATGATTTGAGGAAGTAGTAACAAGGGTTTGCTTTGTTGATCTCTAGGAAATCAATGAGTTCCCCATGGTGAATACATAACTAGCTTGGAAATGCCTTCTATCTAGGTCAAAGAGATACCTAGTATCAGCAAATCCAACCAATACATCACACGGTGTCTCAGAGTAGGGGACTACACTAAAAGATGTATCAGTTCTTGTTTACACTAGAGCATCATTCGATAGGTCGAAGGTATCATTTGACGAATCGAATGAAACATGTTGATCCTTCCAGGGTGATGTCTTCGACAGGTCGAGTGAATAACTCGAGGGGTCGAAGAACCCAGGATAATTCATCCAGTGACTAACCTTCGAGGGGTCGAGAGAAGAACTCGACATGTCCAAAATCCCAGAATCAGAAAGTTGTGTTTCAACCATTCCTTTTTCAAGAATTTCAAGTGTCTCTCTTACTTCTTTGTAGGGAAAGAACAAGCCCAAGTCAATGGATCCCTTTAAGTACCTGAAGATATGCTTTACTCTATTCCAACAACGTTGTGTTGGCGACTTGGCACAGAGATAAGCCTAGCAAACAAGTTTACAAAGAAGGCAATGTGTAGACGTGTGCACTGAGATAAATTCAACAAAACTCCAATCACACTTAGGCATGGTACCTCAGCTTCCAAAAGTTATTCTTCATCATCATCATCATCATCATCATCATCATCATCATCATCATCATCATCATCATCATCATCATCATCATCATCTTTCTGATGAAACGGTACACCAATTAGTAGGTATGAGAGGATTGTCCCGTTCATTTTACCTAGTCTCCCATTTTGCCCGGTCCCCAATTTAATTTTAGTTTACCTTCTTATTCTTAGGTTGAAGTTCTCAATCATTTTGTGGCACCAAGCATGTCTTAACCATCTATCTAGCTAGCACAAATAACAAATTAGAGGGTCCTAATTGGATTATGGTTTTGAATAAGACAACCTTTTCTTTTTTCATTTTTTTCATGATCAGTTTTGTGTTCCAGACTGCGAACAACCATTAGTGCGCTAAAAGGGTGTACTTTGTTCATGTTAAATCGCCTAAGCATCTTTTAGACATAAGCGGACTGGTGAGTAAGAATTCCACCAACTCAATATTCCAGTTCTAAAACAAGACAAAATTGAGTTCTACTAAGGTCTTTCATCTCAAAGTTAGATTTCAAGTAGCCAATCGTCTTATTAATCTTATCAAAAGACCGGATGATGTTCATATCATCTACATAGATTGCTACAATGGCAAGTCCTGAACTTGTTCATTTAATGAATACACATGGGCATAAATTATCATTCTTGTATCCCTTCCCAATCAAGTAGTCAGTTAGATGTGTGACCATATCCTACTGGATTTCTTTAATCCATATAGTGAACATCTCAATCTAATTATATGAGCACTATATGGTTTAGAGTTACTTGAATTAGGTATAACTATGACATCCAGAACTTTCATATATATCTCTGAATCAAGATCACCATAGAGATATGTTGTAACCATATCTAACATCCACATATTCAATTTTGTGGACACTACCAAATTGACAAGGTAGCAGAAAGTAATGATGTCCATGACCGGAGAATACGTCTCCTTATAATCAATACCAGGGCGTTGAGAAAATCATTACACCATAGGTCTAGCTTTGTACTTCAAGACTTCATTCTTCTCATTACATTTCCGAACAAAAACTCATTTATGTCCAACTGGCTTAATATTCGGTGGGCATAGTACTACCTAACCGAAAACCTGCATTTTCTTGAAAGAGTCAAGTTCAGCGTGGATTACATCTTTCCATTTTGGCTAATCTTCTCCATGTCAACATTCATCAACAGACCAAGGTTTGATTTCATCGTCTTCAATAATCTTCTGAGCGACGGAATAAGCAAATGCACCATCAACAAACATGGAAGATCTATTCATATTACCGCCTGCATCATTTGTACTTAGTGACATTTCCTTGTTCTCTAACATCACAAATAACTCTGAGGCATCCCCCAGCGATGCCATTTATGATTCTAAGACATAACGGTAGTCAGAAACAATCTCATGTGAAGGATTCACTATGTATATGATGAAATGATTATTTTATGCCTGGATGGCATGCCTTTTCACCAGCAACTCATCTATGAATTTTCTCAATCTCCCTTTCTTCCTAGTATTAGCCGAGGCCGATGCCACACCCTCCACATGGGAGGGAGGAATGTTTCCCTGCCCGAGAGTGATATTAACTCACCATTTTCTAGGGAGTTTCACCCTTTCAGGAATGTTTGCAGTACGTATATATGATCTCATCACTTTCGCGATATCATTAAAGGAGTTAATTAAGCATCGAATCTGCTACTTTCAAAATATCGAGAATTCTTCGCACTTCAATCTAACTCTGAAATGTACGAGGATCATGATGAAACATAGTGAGGTTAGACCACGTCAATTACTGACATTCAATAAAAATGAAACCATTCATATCTCCAACTAATATCAGGAAGTATGTCTCATGAAAATGACAATCTGCAAATCTAGCAGTAAAGAGATATCCTATAAAAAGTTCTAGATAGCGAAAAATCGTTGGAGATTCATAACCAAACATAGAAGCCTAATTGTCTCTAAAGACCCATTTTTGTACGCAGTGGAGGCGTAATAGGAACATACACGACACAACCAAATATGCGTTTATGTGAAATGCCAGGCTCAAACCGACATACTCAGTTACCAACTATTACGCAAAAAATAGTTGGTGTGCTATGAGTCAGAAATGAAGAAGCATAGTTGCATGTAACACTGCATATCCCTAAGTAGATACCGGTAAATTTGTATGCATTACCAAAGCTCTGACTACAAGCTGTAACCGCTTGATTTGTGCCTCTGCTATACCTTTCTGTGAATGAACATGTAGAACTGGATGTTTAACTTCAATCTCAACTAACATGCCGTAATCATCAAAAGATTTTGAAATAAACTTTCCTACATTATCCAATCTAATCTAAAAGGCCTTATTGGATTGTCTGGGGGGTGAGCCCAAAACTTAATGATCCGTGCTAGAAATTTTACAAATGCAGCATTCCTTGTGGATAACAAAGCAATGTGTGACCAATGCGTTGATGAATCTTCCAAAACCATAAATTATTTAAATGGTCCGCATTCAGGTTTGATAGGTCCCGAATCAAATGTCACTATGAATCCTCTATAAGAATGGTATGTTTTCTTTGTTGTCAATTGCAAAAGAAGGAAGTGTTTGTAACTTTGCTAATGAACAAACTTTGCAAAATGAGTGATGTGCATCAAAGATGGACACAAAAGAATCTGGGGGGAATAACACTCATCTTAGAGACCGAGTTCAGACCGATGGTTTTGGGTATTCCCGCATGTTTCTTTGCTCTAAAGAATGGATGACCATGAGAATTTTGCAATGGTTTGATCATCATATACCAACCTGGATGTGCCAGTCCAATATGCAAAAGCTTATATGAGTCTGAGTCACACGTTATAGTGTGAGTGACTGTATTGGATTCAATAATCTGAACCGCAGTAAGATATAAACCACTACGGATGGCTTCTAACTTCTCCATAATGTGTTTTCTTCCGCAATCCACAGAACTAATGTACAAGTATTTTTTTCTATTCTCACTATAAGTTTTCAAGTGTAAACCGTTGGCGCTAAAACTTTAAAATGTTTGATTGGCATTTGGCTCATATAAGGCATCAGTGATATAAATTCTTGTACCATGTGGCAATAAGAATTGTACTGAACCATACCCTTCTATAAATAGCACTGAACCAATCATGGTAGTCACTGAAGAACTATGTGGCATAAGATCCATATATCAACAATGGCATATTCTGCAATATAGTATGGGTAGTACCACTATCTGCTAAACACTCAATCTCGCCTTCAAACATCTACAAAATAATGTAAATCAATCAATCTTTATACCCAAGACATGTCGAAGACTTTAAGTGAGTACTTGAAGATTTTCATAAGGGTTGTGACCTTTGTAGAGTTCTTGACATGGCATGGCAAAAACCGA
The DNA here is from genome assembly GCA_946800695.1 of Geum urbanum. Classification (NCBI taxonomy): domain Eukaryota; kingdom Viridiplantae; phylum Streptophyta; class Magnoliopsida; order Rosales; family Rosaceae; genus Geum; species Geum urbanum. The sequence continues at coordinate 48,675,677 of OX327001.1, read as the reverse complement.
TGTGCAAACAACATCAAAAGAACACCAAGTCTGGACACGAACCTTGACTAGTAGAATGTCAAACGTCACAAAATTTTGACATGACGAAACCAATTCAATACAGATCCAGGGTACATACCCCTCTTGACGAGTCAAGACATAACCCTCGATGGGTCGAGAGTGTTGAAAATCAAAAAAAAAAATTTATATTGGTAGTCGACAGGTTGAAAATATTTCGATGAGTGACAGAAAAACTAGGCAAAAATTTTGACGAGTCGAAAACATGCCAAAAATGACCCAGGGTGATCATCTAGAAGGATCGAGAGAGAATCTCGACGGGTCGAAATGCCTGGGATCATAACAACCTTTCTTTTGCTTCATTTTTCCTGATAGTTTGGTGTCATATCACCATATAACTTTGTATATTTTGAACCATTCATGCATTATGAAATAAAATATCATTGTCAACACTTTCATATACCGAAAGAAAAAAATTTCATTACTTTGCCAATACAAAACTTACATCAAATATGTCTTAGTCTAAAATAAAAACTAAGACAAAGTCTTAAAACATGACAAACCAAGCCAAAACAAACAAAACTTGATTACATGTACATAGCAGAAAATAACATATTAATACATAGAATAATCAAACTTCGAAGTCTCAATGTTCTCCATCTTGTGGTCTGCTACAATGAAATTGGCTTCACCTTCATCTTCCATCTCATTATCTCTAGTAAAATTTGACTCTTGAGCGTGGTATTGCTTGCACTTCTTGAGGGCAATATGGATATCCTTGTTTGTACGACACTATTTATGCATATATTTTGTAGAACCACACATATAGCATGGGTGCAAGTTAGAAGAGGCAGAGTGAAAAGATCTTTCATCATTCCTAGAACCGAAATTGGAGTGATTCATGTTGGAGTTACTCAGGCATGCATCTTGACAAGTCTAAGTCAAATTCTGACTATTACCTTTACCACGCCATATGCCATGTCCTTATCTCCCACCATGTTTGTTGTATAACTCAGACCAGTTGTTGTTTTTTTTCCTTACGTGCCTTCCTACCAGTGTTGTAATTCTTAGGTGTTTTCTTGATCTTAGCGGGCCTTGCATTATTGTTGAGAATTATCTCATGATACCTCTCCTTTTTAGCCAGGATGTTCATGAGATCACTGAATATTGTGATTCTTCATTGTTCATATTCAATCCGGTATTGATGAGCTAAAATACTCATAGAAGAAGGGAAGGTGTTCATAGACTTCTTGATCATATCTTGACCGTTTTGAAAACTCCATAAAGCTCATATCCAACTGTAGCTCTAACATACCTTGGTTGTAATTAGCTCAAATTATCTAAGTGCGCTTTTGGAGCTACACATGTGGAGTACTTAAGCCATCTGGTCTCTGCAACGGGTGCAGTTATTGATCTAGCAAAATTTAAGTGTGTTAAGGATAGGAAAGACCTACTACATTGGAAGGATTCATGGGTTTTCTTGGACTTGCATGTTACTATAGAAAGTTTTTCAAGAACTTTGGAATCATTGCTAAGCCAGTGACTACCATATTGAAGAATTGATGGTTTTCATTTGACACCAGCTTTTGACAAGGCTTTTGAAGATTTAAAAGTGGCTTTAACAACCCCTCTTGTTCTTGCTTTAATTTACCTGATTTCTCTTAAGACTTCACTCTAGAATTAATGTGATGCATGTGATGAGGGCATTGGGGAAGTGTTACCACAACAGAGACACCCTATTTCCTTTCTCAGTAAAGCTCTAGCTCCTAAGCATCAATCCTACTCAGTTTATGACATAAAAATATTGGTTGTGGTGTATGATGTGTAGCATTAGAGGCCTTACCTTTTGGGTGCCACTTTGACATCTTAACTGACCATAGAACTATTCAATTTTTCCTGAATCAGAAGAATACAACTCCCACACAACAAAAATGGTTGTTGAAATTGTTGAGATATGATTATACTGTTAGGAACAGGCCATGAAAACAAAATGTAGTTGCTAATGCATTATCCTGGAGAGCTGAGTTTCAAGCTATTTCTAGTGTGTCTAATCCTATTTCTCAATTTTTTTTTATTGATGTGCAGAAGAACACTGGATGTAGAGATCTAGAACTTTAGATCAACAAATGATAAAATTTATTAGTCATATCTTTTCTGTGAGGAATAATTTATTAGTAATATTAAATATTCATAGTTAAACGGGACGTTCTATAGTACTCATGGGTATGGGACACCATTTTTTTCATTATATTAATATAATTGTACCAATTATATGTTGTCATGTGTCCCTTTTGAAATAAAATGTTATCACACTAATAAACACATTATTCTCTCATCGTTAACACCTTCCATAAATATATATGTAACATGTGAATATAATATAATAAATTACATCATAGTAGAACTAAAATAACAATTATTGATCAAAATTATGGTCGTTATGGTAATTACATAATCAAATATGTAAATACAATAATTAGATTATTTTTTTATCAAATTAGTAACCTTGATTATCAAATGAAGGACTTTATTACAACATCAATGACTAAATAACATATCTTTTAAGTATAATTATGAACCATACCATTTAAACTATTTTTATGTAGTATTTGTCAAATGGTTCATATTATGGTAAATGAGGTATTAAATGAAGTAATTACTAAATATAGAATACATATTATCAATAAGACATAAATTTTGTGCATGATATGTGGTAAAATTATGGTGAGAGAAGTAATAATCTCATTCGTAATAAAAATATAGCTTTTATCATGTTTTTAACACATTTGTGGTCACATAAGTAAAGTTGAGTATAATTTAGTATATATGTCATAAGTGGAGTAATTACTACAAAATGAACTATAATTATCACTTATACATCGATTGATTTGATTGGGTTGTAAAATTATTTATAGAGAAGTACTTATTTATTCTCGATAGAAATTAAACAATTTACTACTCTAATTACTCATGAGAGACACTTTGTTACTTCATTGAGAACATATGTGATTATAGATTAACAAAAAGAGTTATCAATAGAGAACACAATTGTGATACCATTTGTAAATTTAGTTGTTATGATAGTAATGTGTAGTCAAAAATATGTAATCACTACAAAGGGAACAAAAACTTATCAGTTATTATCTTAATTTTGTAGTTTTATGGTAAACATTATATATAAATAGGTAAGTATGTATTAATAATAAAATTTACATAAATTAATACTCTAATTATCCATTGGAGGAGCACATTACATCATTGAGAACATATATATTAATTTTTAGTCAAAGTATAAAATTTAACCATCTTTTTGCAGATCTAAAAATAAGAAATAGAATGAATTCTACACAATTAAATCAACCATACTGAATAACATGATAAAAGTAGAAAACTGAAAAGAAAATAGAATGAATTTTACACAATTAAATCAATCATATTGAATAACATAATAAAAGTAGAAAACTGAAACAAGAAACGGCATCAATCTATAAAAGGTAAGAAAAAAATATGTTTTGAAGAGCTAGATCAAATATTTTAAGCGTTTAGATTTATTCCAAAATAAATTATTAAATCAAGGGCTAAAGATATTTAAAAAAAAATGGTATCCCATATCCATGGGTATGCAAGAATTCTCCATAGATCAGTGTCCATCCATACATTTAGTCAATGAGTAAAATATCGACTTTTGAGGAAATATCGAGGGTTAAAATATTAGATATTTTGATGGATATATCGACAAAATTTTAATATATAAATTATCGATGAATTTTTTTTTGTTAAATAAAGTATTTGTATGAAACCCCATGCTATATTACTCATATTACTCATATAGTTACATATAATTGGATCAGACGTCGAATATATATAACAGTGTACATTGATTAGGTGATAACAACTTTGTTTGAGTTGGCTTGTCCTTATTTTAACTCATAACGGGCTGTTTTTTTATACCCAATCTAGTGTTGGTGTTTTACTTAAATTTTAGAGCTATTTTATAGTTTCATGCACTTACACGTGACAACATGGTAGAATAATACACTATTATCGAAAAAAGCTGAAAAAAAATATCTTAATGTGTGAAAACCTGTATAATGAACGATATTTCGCCTAAAATGTCGATATCACACTGCTTGCATTTAGTGCACATGGATCGAGTACATTACGGGTACTTTCTTATTGAAAAAGAGCTCAAGGAACGAGTCTTCGTAGATACATAGGTAGATGGAAATACATGGATATATGGAAACTGAAACAGAAACAGTTGTGCATGAGTAGCTTGAGTGCCAATTATTGTCGTGGACCAGTCTTATAATATTGGATCAGTGCAGGAGGAACATCTTGTACCAATAAGCAGAATATTTTAGGTATCTTTTCAGATTATTCTTCATATCCGTTAAGACGCAGCCAAACCCGACAGTGTAACCAGCATCCCATTCGAAGTCATCAAAAAATGACCAAGCATAGTATCCCTTCACTTTAACACCATCCCTGAAATCGATAAATACAATCAATTAGTAACTGAGATGCATGTATAGCTATATGAACCATATTCATATATAAGCATTTAAATCGAGATTAATGACTCACTTAATAGCTTTCATTAGATACCAAAGATGGTCGTGATAGAATTTTATCCTCTCACTATCCTTGCGAGCTTCTTGAATTGGCTGTGAGGCATTGTAAGAATATGCGTATCCTGCAAAAAATTGGATAAAAGCACACGACCCCGGTGCAATTCGTAAGTTAAATAATCAAGGCAGATGCAAACAGCAGAAGGTTAATCATATTTAGTTTAATTGTTAATATATACAATGCGCAATAAGAGTATTTAACGACTATATTTGTATATACCTACCATTCTCAGTTATGTAAATGTCGGGATCACTGTACTTGTCCTTTATATACAGAAGCATCTCTCTGATCCCCTTGGCATAAACATAAAGCCAGTTCAAATCGGTCTGTCATAACGTAAATTAGTTAGTAAATTATTTACATAGCCAAACGTACAATCAAGAGATTGATCTATACGCATGTATAGCTAGGGAGAAGTCGAATCTGATATTACATACCGCTGGACCGATAAGAGTCCCATTTTCATTAGCTGTTGCAACAAGACAAATGATCAACGGAACGTAGTTGTGTTAGAACCTTAGAATTAATTAAACAAGGATAATGGCTTAATTAGTTAAATGAACTCTACAAAACTAAGCTCTCGTAATAATTGGTAAGATGGATGTCGATGGCGTACTAAAAGTAGAAGTGGAATGTCTGTCAGATGTGTAACTTTTGTTGACAGCATTAGCGGAAGCTGTTGCGTCTTCTGCATAATATGATGTATAGTAATTCAACCCTAGAAAGTCGATGGATCCTTTTATTTGCTTCGATTGAGCTTCTGTGAATTTCGGCAGTCGATCTCCAACCACCATTCGCATGACTGGTGGGTAGTCACCATAAACTATGGGATTGACAAACCTACATAAACATATACAGATATGTTACTATGAGTTAATACATATCATGCATCAATTTATAAATTTATTTAAAAAATTATAAAATGAGTATTTTTCTTGTAATTTTAGTTCATTAGTACGTAATAATCACTCAATCAAAAATATTTTACAATTTTTAGGACAAAAATTACAAGTTAAGATAATCGTTTTACAACTTTGAAGACTAATTTATAAGTTAAGGCATGTCATGTGTTAAAACATGCTAGAATTTTACATACATAGACACATATATAATTACGAGTAGTATGTATTACTTATATATAATAAATATTTATTATAATAAACTGAACAAAATTACAACATTTTGAATTATAAATTACTATATTTAAAACAAAATTACGACTATTTTTTTTATCATTTACAAACAATTAAATTAAAATACAACATTGACAACAATTTATTCTCAAATTTATAAAAATGTACTTGTTTGAATATTTACAAAAAATTGAACAAAATTATTTCAAAATATTAACAAACAAAATCAATAAATAATATTCACTCCATTCTAAAAATTTTCAATAAATATATAGCGCGCCATGAAATTAAAACCATTCACAATTTCACATGCATGCATAGACTCACCATCCAAACATGAAATCAAGTGATCTGAGAGTTGCCCGGCGGCTTGCCAGCTGCGATCGGTACTTGGGTTTCCACCAGATAGAGACTATTGTAATCCCAATCTGTCCCTTCTGATAAGCCTGTACGTATGCATGCATGTCAACACAAAGTTAATTAATTTTCTATGGACTCGATCGTGAAAAGCAAATGGTGGGCCGCAATATAGGGTTCGGTATAATATATATTAATTGAAATCAACATTCCTTTACGTATAATATATGTTAATTGAAATACGCACTTGATATTTGTCCCTGTATATTTTGACAGCTTCGGAATGACAAAGTAGCAAATGGTGGGTCGCAAGATAGGGTTCGGTCGCAGAGTTACCGGAAGTGCAATTTCCCATATAGTCAGAACACCGACCAGGTGCAAAGGTACCGCCGTCATAGCCGTTAATGGCAAACCCGTTAGGTTCATTCATTGTGACCCAGTGCTTAACTCGATCGCCATACAGTTTGAAACACAAGTTCACGTAATCGCCATAATCATTTCTGTCAATATATATACATCATGATCAGGTTATTGTAATTAGTTTTTTAGTTTTTACATATGGATCACTTGCCTACGTACACCATATATATAAGTACAAGTGTACGTAGTTAATATAGAGGTGGAGTTGACTTACACTATATTAGGACTTAATACCCCTCCATACAGGTCGTCAAGTGCTTGGGGAGGATCATAGTGAAGCAAAGTCACAAAGGGCTTTATACCTACTCGATAAATCAGACCAAATTAATATACTGTATATACGTGGATATATAGTTAGTTAGACAGCATAATTAGCTACAGTACTGAAATTGAGATTGAGAATGAGAATTTAACCGTTGGCTAGAAGCTCATTGATAAGGTCGTTGTAGAATTTGACACCAAGTGGATTCACTCCCCCACTAAGTTTTCCCTCTGAAAATTCAAGCCACAAGATATACGTCATGATTAATAATAACGAAACATGTCAATAATTAAAGTCGATCATTCTTGATAGCAATAGATATGTGTACAAATTAAGAAGCAGCAATAGCTGAAACTTAAACAGTTCAACAGAAGCTGAGCTGAATATATAAATGAATAACACGATCGATCTTCTTACTGGGAAGTATTCTGGACCATGAAATTGAGAATCTGAACGAGTCCAGCCCGATTTTCTTCATCAATTTTATATCTCCCTGCAGGTCACCACCAGTTCATGCAAGAACAAGCTAGCTAGTCAAGAAACATTACACTATAACAACCCAATGGTGAAAATCTACCTCAACAACGATAGCAATGACCGATCGCGTTGAACAAAAAATTAAAGAAATTTGATACTAATGGCTGGATAGCTTATTGGTTAATGAACAAGCTAGCTAGCTAGGCCGGCCGGGTCCGATTAGATTTACCTTATAACGGTGGTAAAAATCATTAGCCACGTCTCCGGTGCTTGCATCCCATATCTTTTCTGCATCCCATCATATAGCTTTCTAATTAAACACTTACACTCACATACTGTAATGTACTTATATGTACATATATTTTTCTGCAAATACGGACTGCTTGAGAGAGAGAGAGAGAGAGAGAGAGAGAGAGAGAGAGAGAGAGAGAGAGAGAGAGAGAGAGAGAGAGAGAGACCTGGATATTTCCTGACGAAAATATCCCATATACTAGGTCCTCTTCCATATTTCAATGCTGCTCCTTCTGACTGTTGGATCCATTATAATGGATAGAAGAAAGCATTGGAGAGCATTAGTACATGCAGTTCGATCATTTCGATCGTATAATTGAAATTGACATGCATGTCTACGTATTATATTTACCTGATAAGCAGCTGAGCCAGCTCCAAAAATGAAATCAGTAGGAAAACTGCTCCGGTTAAACGGCATATAATAAGCCTGAGAACTAGCAGCTGCACTCAGGGCCACGGCTACGAGGATAGCCAAGAACACAGAACAGCCTCGAAATGCCATATTGCTTTAACTTTCACCTCGCTAAATGCAGGGTGTGTAAGTGTCTTTATGCTTTCCACTCGTTTTACATACTCCATCTATTTATATTGTTCCGGCTATACCTACTCCTCATTTTGGAAATAAGTAAGGTATCAGAATCATGATCCGATCTAGTAAATTATAATTCACTATTTGTCCTATGTCCAAAAATATGTCAATGATTAATTCAAACTCGGTATAATGTCGGCAAGCTATTTCTCCTAATTTAAAATTGATTTTGAGATAGCTGAGCAGTAGCGTAACTATAAATTTGGTTGGCCGTGTCAAAAATCAAATTATAGCATTAAAATTGAAAACAGATCAATATATAAGAAGATGAACATTAAGCGTCGGAAATGATTTTTACTTATTGAACAAAGGTTTAGTTGTGAATTTGTTATCTTAGACAATATTTTAGTGTTAATTTGTTATTCTAAGAATTTGTCCTGTCATTTTGTTATCTTATGATTTATTCAGCTGTTAATTTGCTATTTTGTTGTGTAATAGTTGAATTTCGTCAATTTATTTATCAAATTATAATCATTTGAAAGCACTTTTACTATCAGAAAAATTCAATTAGGTAAAACTTTTTATTTGTCATCTAAATGACAGTTAGACGGCGAACTTTTTATTCGTCGTCTAAGTAAAACTTTCGTCGTTTATGTGCTATTTAGACGACGAAATTTTTTTTTGTCATATAAGTCATAACTTAAACAACGAAACATAATTTTGTCGCCAATTTCATTTTCTAAGTTACCACTTAAACAACGCAAAATATATTTCGTCGTCTAAAAGTATATCTAAGATGACAAAACAAATCTTCATCTTGCCTTAGGCGACAACATATGTAATTCAATTCGTCGTTTTAAGTAAAACATGCATCTAAGACGAGGAAATGATTGTTCGTCGCCTAAATCTTAACTTAGGCGACGAAAAGTTCAGTTTAGGTGACGAAAAATTTCGTCGTCTAAGTGAAACTCAATTATTTAGATCAAATTTTCTATCCAGATCGCTCTCCTCTCTCTCTCTCTCTCTCTCTCTCTCTCTCTCTCTCTCCCTCTCTCTCCCTCTCTCTCCCTCTCTCTCTCTCTCTCTCTCTCTCTCTCTCTCAACACAGTGATTTGTAGGGGAAAAAAAGAAGAAGCTCTAGACACCACCTTTGGCCACAATTCAATTTATATGCAGTTTTTCCACCACCGGAGCTCAAGTTTACCCACATATCTCCTTAGTGGTGAAGGCATTAACTCGTTACGTACGGTGATGGAGTTATCCGGTGAAATAATCAGACGAATAATTTTGGCGACCATAATATAGCATGTATTAGTTGTTAGCTACCTATAAATTGTATGCATATCATGCATGTGCAAGTTGATTAATTATAAATATAAATGAAGCAATATTGTTAGCTAGATTAATTAGTTGATAATTATATAATACTAAGTAAATTTATGTGTAAATGCATATTGTTCTGTAATTTAGTTATATATGATGAATATAAGTTCATGTAAGGTAAGAATGATAAGATGATTTCATAATTAGATGGGAATATCATTAGAAATAATGACAAGTTTTTACAAACTAAATATTTATGGCTTATTCGATAATTAAATTTATGTCTCGCTTAACTTACGCCAAAATATGGACAAGAGTTTGATACATTTGGAAAATAGAACTGATATGAGGTATATGGACAGAATTAAAGAGTTTTATGTTGTTTGCAATAGAACATGGTCAAGGAAAGAAACGTTATAGGTGTCCGTGCAGAAAATGTCTTAACCATCAGTTTGTGGACATTAATGTTATGTCTCAACATATGTATGACCATGGTATGATGTGGAGTTACAAATAGAAGTGATATGAGGTATATATGGACAAAATCAGAGAGTTTTATGTTGTTTGCAATGGAACATGGTCAAGGAAAGAAGCGTTACAGGTGTCCGTGCAGAAAATGTGTTAACCATCAGTTTGTGGACATTAATTTTACGTCTCAACACTTGTATGACTATGGTATGATATGGAGTTACACTACATGGAATAAGCATGGTGAAGTAGTAGACTACAACTCAGAATCATTTTTAAGCTCAGGGTACAGTTACCAGGGTGCATCATCTGAAATGACCCAACCCCGATTTAGTTGCCTAAACCGGAATCAAACCCCTTCTGAAAACGTGAACTAACAAAAACCATTAAATTTCGGCAGAGTAACGCTACTAACACGGAATTGCCATTACCTGCACCCGGAAAATAACACTTCATCCTATGCCACAAAAGCCAAACCGTTGGCACCAATCCCATCCGGATTTCTCAATATCATAACAATATCAATAAACAGTAAATGTACTGTAATATATAATATATCCGGGAAAAACCGTATAAAACATGTATCAGAATGTATCAGAGCGACCTCTAGTGTAAATATATACAATATATACATCAGTAGGCGAAACAAGAACCTACTGGAAAACACAGGTAGCTCGAATCACTAGCCTCCAACCGCGACGTGAAACACTAGAACCTGGACTGCAAACTGGGCACGGAAACCGAAAAGCTCAGGGGAAAGACATGAAAATCGTTATAGTGAGTGGCCGAAAATAAATATCTTTTGCCGAATAATATTTATGTTATAAAAACATATGCGAGTCAAATGTATAAATAATCAAATGGTACACGAGGGAGACTCTAACTCCTCACGCGTACAGAGCATGCATGGAAAATCTCACGGAGTCGCTCGTAGACACATCCATGCTAATACAGTCCGAATCACGGGATCCCAGATCCACACGTGATTTTAGCCAAAAAGGCCTCAAGTCAGGGTATCTGTTTCCACCCGGAACTACATCGGCACAAGAAACAGATATATGTACCCACCCGGAACTACATCGACACAAGGTACAATTCCCCCCTGGTAGACACCCTCGGGGATCAGCCGGGATGCGAGTGTATCGATACAACAACATATACTAAGACTGTACTCTGTGTAAACCAAATCATAAATAGTTCGATGCAAATGCATAAGGTAATATTAAATGTATATACGTAATGTATAATGGTATAAGCATAATCGTATAACACATGCTCATATAAATTGAAATCTCGTATGCATGCTCAAGTTTGTAAAACGTGTATAAAGACTCGCAATCATTCCGTGAAAAGAAATTGTCCACTCACAGATGAGCAAAACGCGCACTCGCACTAATCTCGTGGACCGGCGAAAGATCCCTCGCCCGAAACACGATCTCGATCCCCTGAATAATCATAAAACATATCTGATCAAAATCATAGCTCACAACTCTGTACTTAACCACAAAAACCAACCGTTCCCGGAAACATATAAAACTATATAAAATAAACGACTGAACTTCCGAAATCTCAACTCAAAACCCTCGACTGAAAATCCGATACCCAAATCAATTCGAAAACCTCAAGGTGACGATCGGGGCGCGATTACGAGAAAAATGACATTAAAATCAACGAAAACTGAAAAGTCAACTTTCTCGTCGGAGCGCCGTCGTTGGCTGCCGCCGCCGCACAGTCAACGGAGAGTTTCTCCGGCGAGGAAGCTCCAGTTCTCAAGATCTCCTCAAGCCTAACCTTTTCTTCAACTAGGACAACACCCAATTCAAACCAGAACCTCTCCAAAACAGCTCGAAATCAGATCGGAGCTCAACTCTGGCAACCTCCCACGGTGCAACCAAAAACTCACCCTCAACCCAATCTAAACCCATGGGGAGCATCACAGGGGCAAGGGGAGTCGAAACCCTCACTCCCCCGCCACCGTAGCTCGCCGGAAGTCCACCCCCCGTCACTAGCGAACTCCGGCAACCAAACCCGATTCAAACTTAACCAAATCACCATCAATTTTCACGATTCCAACTACAAAACAACTTAGAAACTCAAGGGAAGAGAGATTACCCAAAACGTGGCCGGAGGTGGCCGGAAAATCCAACTCGACCGGCGAAAATTTAAACGGGAAAGTTCTCCTTCACGGTCAACGGTCAAACTGCCCAAAATGGAAAGTCAATGCTGGTCAACGCTTCAAACAGTGTTTTCGACAATTTTTCGACTATTTCCGATATTTATACTCGCGTCTCGGGACGATCAACAATCCAAAACGGATAACCATTATGATTCGGATAAATACGAAACGAACGGATAAACTCGTCGAAAACCGAAACTTCAAATAATCATACTATATTCCTCGGTTATCAGAAAAATCTTCCGGAACCGCCCATGAGCTCGAAATCACGTACTCTCCTCGTGAAGAAACATAATTCAAATTCTCGGCCGATATTTAAGTCGCGAACTAATCCAGCAAATCCCACAATTAACAATTAATCGCGATTAAGCATAATCTCGTTAATCGTACTGATTACTCTACTGATTCTGATTCGGGTCGTCACATCATCTAACCGTACTGACGCCTCTACTTGGAACCCCGCTATAGATTTGGTGCATGATATTTTTTCGGCATTCAGTCATATTACACACTAACACAAAGAGGGAGGTTATGATTATCCTCATTATGACACAGTCCTTCTAACATTTTTGGACACTAATACTACTGAGATTGATAAGTACAACAATATGTTACTTCAAGCTCATACCCTGGTGTACGATGGATGTGAATTGAATGCCTTGCAATCCATAATGACTCAAATGGAGCACAAAGTGAACCGTAAAATCTCAGTTGCTGGTTTTAACGATATCCAACAACACATATGTGATTTGCTTCCTAATGGTCACAAGTTTCCCGATTCTGATTACAAGGTAAAAAAAATCTTGAGCAGCCTCAGCCTAAAGTACGAGAAAATCCACTCGTGCAGAAACGATTTGTGTGTTGTTTTACAAAAATAATGCACGTTTGGACTACTATCCTGTATGCAACAAGTCCAGGTGGTTTAAGTCTAATAGAAAGAGTTCGAAGAAGAAGGTTGTTGTGAAGGTTCTTCGCTATTTTCTGTTAATTCTCAAACTACAACGTTTGTACATGCATGTCTCTAAATATAACATAGACAATCAGATGGTACACATAATGATGATGGTACATGTTTCTAAATACAGCCACTACAAGAAAACATCACTTAAACCACGGAAACGTAATTGTTCCGTGGTCCAAGTGACACCTGGACGACGGAGATAGTATTCTCCGTCGTCCAGGTTCTCACCTGGTCAATGGACCGACACGCCGTGGTCCGAATGACGCCCACTTAGACGACGTGTGATACACGCTTTTACTAAGTACTAAATAAACACTTAACACTCAACAAAAACGCATAAGCAATTAAAACCCTTTGTTGTAGATGTAGCATTGGTAAATAGGGTATCGTTCTTAACCGGGGATTGAGGGTACTAAGCATGACAACGTTTGTAAACAGAAAATAAAAGGTATGGGGGGTTTGAAAGTTGGTTGATCTAATCTACGAAATTAAAAGACAAAAGATGGCAAGTAAACACACATAGAAATCCTAAGTTCTAACATGTTTCACTCATAGACAAGTAGAAACAATTAAAGAACATAAAATCCTAAACATGCTCACTAGACCGAAAATAAAAGGTTTATATATGTATATACAATGATCAACTCATTCCATACACCACGTCTTACTCACCTAGTCATGTTATATGCAACCTATTAATATCTAAGTCTTTAACCAAGTTAACATGTATGATCTTCATTAGTGCTCGGGAATTTGCCCTACGACACATACCAACTTGACAAGGAATTTGCCTTCGCCTCAATTGATTCATTAAGTTCAACATGCTTGAATAAATTCTAAGATAAGAGTAAGTCACAAAAATAACACAAAGATGACAGGGAAGTGAACCGAAACAAACTTTATTTCAACTACAATATCAAAAGTCTACAAGAATGAAAATAGAAGGGATCGAAATACACTTTGCTCGGGAATTTGCCCTACGTCAAGGATGTAATCCGGCCTTCTAGGAGATGGAGAGCCTCTAAAGGAATTTGCCTTCTAGTCGACTCGGTGGAGGAGTTCTTGATGAATGGAGGGGCGACTTCTTGTAGGAATTTTGCTAAAGTGGTGGAGAGGAGTGTTTGGCAGAGCTTTTGGTCTCTTGAATGAGTGATCCTCATGAATGAGTCGAGCTCCCCAATTTATAGAAGAAGATTAGGATTTTTCCTACCAAAATAAGATTTTCCTTGTGTACCCGGGCAAATCTGACAGTCTGTCTTCAAACGCGTTTTCCCGGAGTTTCAGATCTTGGAAAATTCTGATTCTTGTTTCATTGGAAAGCTTATTCAAAGAGATATAAAATACATATAAGGAACTCCATATTTGGAATTGAATTAGATTTACTACGGATTTTAGAAGTTAAGTGACCTGGCTGCTCTGGTTTCTTCTTCTTCAAGGGAAAGGAAATCTTCATATCTTCAAATCTTGCATTCATTATTCCCTAATAATTCTTGGCCGAATATACCATATATTTTAAAATATTTTGGCCCTCAAATCAGGTATTTATCTTCATGGAATATCCTCCCAAAATTCGTCCATTATTTGGTCCATATATTCTGCCATATTCCCTCTTTCCTGGATCGCGCAGAAGAAATGTCTTCATCTTCTTGTCCACCATTTTGGTATCCATTTGCATTTGGCATTTGGTTTCCAATTCTTGACACCATGTGGGAATGCATCTTCGTAACCATTTTGAAGACCATTTCTTCTTCGGAATTAGGAACTTTTCTCCTTAGCCCGCTTTTAGCTCCAAATCGCCTCCTTTATTATTTTCTCCTTTATTTCTACCTAAAAGCATAAAATAAGTTAGAAACATATTTACTAAGCATGAAACAAAGTTAAATATAGAGAGAGAATTGCGTTAAGAATCAAGTATGAAATGCGTTGATCAAAACCCCCCACACTTAGACTTTGCTAGTCCCTAGCAAAAAAAACTAAAATAAAGGAAACGAGAAGGTAAGCTACATATTTCCAACGATGAAGCTAGCCTTCACGTTGAACACATTCCATGGACTAAAAAAAAAACAACTTCTAAGCCCTTAACTAAATTTGTCTCAGAAATTTCTTTATGTATATGGCGATGGAATCACAAGATTTTAGAATTTAAAGTTCAACAATTTCGAGAGTTAATAAAAATATGATCATGTTATAAACAAGTAGGACTTGGAGAAAACAATGGTGAAGTTAAAGCTATGCATGTTTCAAATAAGGTTAAATCAAGCTCACATGGATGCACTCATCATATTTTCACTCATGAAAGGAGGTTCACTCAAAATGTATATGTATTGCGTCGAAATACCTCATAATTACTTGAACAAATGAACCAAACCATATGCTTACTCATGTAACTTACTCAACCAATTGAAGGCTACTCATCTTAAGGATCATAAAGGACTTTAGAAAGGTTGTAATGAGGCTAAGGCTAAGGCATTCGAAATTTAGATAAGTGGTGGTGTAAAAACGTTCCAAAGACATAGTTTAGCACTTAGAATTCTTCAAATTCGTGGCTCATCCTCTCCACACACTTCCTTGTGTCAAACTTCAAGATCGGGGGCCAATTTTCATCTTTTTGGGCCCTAACTTCATTCTCAACTTCCTTTGAGCTTTATGAACAGGACAAAGGCCATATTTCTTCACTTTTGGGCCTTCAATTCGTAGCAATCTCCAAATTCATAAGTATAGGGGACAATAATCCAAACTTATACAATCTAAACACAATACCTCGAGATCTTTATACATTTTTCTTCTTTTTCTTTTTTATCTCGAAAATTTTGGCATTCAAATACAAAATTTGTTGGACAAGTCTATCCCTATGCACACATCTTTTCATCATCTTCACGCCACTTTCATTGTGCTAGCTTCGAAATTCTTCACCAAGTCTTTTAGAACAAGGGTAGGAACTCTACACTAGGCTAAGTGTTTAGATATAATGTGGTAATGAAAGAAAAGCTAAACGTGGGCTCAAAGGGGTTAATCTAGGGGTGTCGCAACTCGTGCGCACAATGGGACACATGGCTATTTGGTTTAAGTGGTGGAAAACCTAAATGTCTTTAATCATATCCAAAATCAAAGTATATATCAACTTAAAAGCTTTGCAAGTCTACATGAATAAGTTCTAGTAATCTCTAGTTCATTAAAATCTATATATATATATTAATTAGTTAATTAGAGACACATATGTAGTATGCATATATATATGTATGTATGGATGTTTTAAAATTTGCTTAATATTTAGTTAAAACGTACATACATGCATGGATGTTAGCTACACATATTAAATTACGTAATTGATCGATGTAGATTGAGTACGTATAATTAATAGTTAATTAATGGACTAATATATATGTAATAATTAATTAATTATAATATTTTGTAGCAGTATGGACAAGAGTTGGATGAAGTTGAAGAATAGATGTGATGTCCGGTATATTGATGGAATTAGCGAATTTGTGAATTTTGCAATAGAACATGGTCAGAGAAAGAAGCGTTTCAGGTGTCCGTGCCAGAAATGTCTTAATTGTCAGTATGTGGAGGTTAATGTTATGGTGCAACACCTGTACGAAAATGGTATGATGTAGAGTTACACTACATGGAGCGAGCATGGTGAAGTAGTAGAGTTCAGCTCAGCAGACTTCAGCTCAGGGTACAGTTACCAAGGTGCTTCATCCAGCGGCAATGGTGCCGGCCCCCCAACTTGCAACCCAACTGCAGATTTGGTCCATGATGCGTTTCCGGGATTTAGTCATGGTAGACACCAACACCAAGACGGAGGTTACAGTACCACTCATGAGCATGATGACACATTCCCCGCTGCTAGCTTGGCCACTGACACTAGTGAGATGGATAAGTACAACCGGATGCTACTTGAAGCGCAGACCCCGGTGTTCCCTGGATGTCGAGAGAATGTGTTGCAATATGTGATGGAGCAAATGAAGATAAAAGTGAAGCACAAAATGTCAGTGAGTGCTTTTGACAAAATTCAGGAGCAAATATGTAAGTTGCTTCCTGATGATCACAATCTTCCTAAATCTCATTATAAGGTTAGAAATATCTTGAGCAGCCTCGGCCTAAAGTACAGGATAATTGACGCATGTCTGAATGATTGTGTGCTATTTTACAAAGAGTATAAAGATTTGGACTATTGTCCCGTATGTGGCCAGTGCAAATATGAGCTGAATAGGAAGTGTTTGAAAAAGAGAATTCCTGTGAAAGTTGTTTGATATTTTCCCTTGATTCCCAGATTGCAGCGCCTGTACATGTCTGTACACACAGCAGAGGCGATGCAATGGTACGCAGAAAAGCGAATAGATGACGATGTCCTGCGACACGCCGCGGATGGGGAGGGTTTCAAACATTTTGACAGAGAATTTGGAGACTTTGCTGCAGAGGTTAGAAATGTTAGACTCGGCCTATCTACAGACGGATTCAATCCTTGGGGAAGTAATAGCTCCGCCGTCAGCACTTGGCCAGTTATTCTGATGCCGTACAACTTGCCTCAGTGGATGTGCATGAACAAGGGATTTAATTTCCTTATTGTACTAATTCCAGGTCCTAAATCTCCAGGGAAGTGCTTAGATGTCTACATCAGACCTTTGATAGATGAGCTGAAACTGTTGTGGGAAAATGGAGTCCCAACTATGACAAATTCGCTGACATGATGTTCATGATGAGGGCTACCATAATGTGGACGATCAGCGATTTTCCAGCGTATGGGATGTTGGCAGCCTGCAGGAAAAAATGATATAATGGATGTCCTATATGTTTGAACGACGTGAACTCTAGTTGGCACGCGGGGAAGGTGTGTTACTTGGGTCACCGTAGATGGCTTCCTCACGACCACCCCTGGCGACAGGATGAAGCTCATTTCGACGGGACGGTAGAGAACAATCATAAACCCCGTAGTTGGTCGGGAGAAGAGATTTTAGAGAGGTTGAGCTATTTCAACTTTGGTGTGTTGACCAATGACGCGGATGTAAAGAAATGCAATCCAATTTCTCCACATGATCTCAGCTATTGGCATCACAAGAGTATATTCTTTGAACTCCCTTACTGGTCAAGTTGAAGCTGAGGAACAACTTGGACGCGATGCATATAGAAAAGAATGTGTGCAATAGCGTGGTGGGAATAATTCTCGATATTAAGTTCAAGACTAAAGATACTCCCAAAGCGTGCAAAGATCTGGAATCAATGAATCTACGTCGTCCCTTGTGGTTGAGGAGGGATAGGAAAGGAGTGTACAACAAGATGCCAGCTGTATTTCACTGATTTAAGGGCGTTCGTTATCCGGCTACGTATGTAGCTACTATAATTGGAGCAGTGGACGAGGTGCAACACAAG
The DNA here is from genome assembly GCA_946800695.1 of Geum urbanum. Taxonomy (NCBI): domain Eukaryota; kingdom Viridiplantae; phylum Streptophyta; class Magnoliopsida; order Rosales; family Rosaceae; genus Geum; species Geum urbanum. The sequence continues at coordinate 48,657,275 of OX327001.1, read as the reverse complement.
TTTGTTGGTCTAAAGACACATGACTATCACGTTATGCTGCAACGTCTGATTCCAGTGGTAATTCGACCATATTTACCTCGTGACGTCGTAGAACCAATAGTGGCATTGTGCAGATGGTGGCAGAGGTTATGTGCCAGAGAATTAAAGAAGTTAGATGTGGTGGAATTGCAACAACAAATTGTGCACATCATTTGCAAACTAGAAAATATTTCCCCCCTACTTTCTTTGACATCATGATTCACCTAATGATCCACCTGCCCGACAGGTGCTCATTTCTGGTCTGGTTCAGTACACTTGGATACGTTCTCAAGAAAGGTACGTACAACTAATTAATTATACAGGTTTTTCGATTCATAATTTGTTCCACTGGAGATTACTAGCTATATGTACTTATTCTTATTGTACGTTTGATTTTGTAGACAGCTTGGACAGCATAAGTCATTCGTCAAAAACTGGTCGGCCCCGGATGGCTCCATAGAAGAGACATACCTAATGCATGAGTGTGTTAATTACTGCAACAGGTACCTCAAAGATCCACCACCTCCCACTGCCTCTGATCCCAGTGCTCGCATCAATCTTTCTGTCGTCACCAATGTCGTCCGACCGTTTAGAGGAGTATTAAAGGAATCATTAACACGGGAAGAACTTATTGAGGCACATTGGGTAGTGTTGCGAGACTGTGATGAAGTTGAGCCGTACATGATGTCATACAGGGAGAGGCTTCAGGCGTTAAATCAAAACAAGAGTTCGGCGTAGATTGAGAAAATGGTTAAGAAGAAGTTTCCCGATTATTTCTTCCAATGGGTACGTACGTACGTCTCGGTATTTAGTAATTTATATACATATCGATCATGTTTGTAGAAAGTAAACCCAATATTTGCCCATTTTCGCAGATGATTGATCTGTAAAAATCTGAAAACCACGGGGGGTGGTGGTCCTGGCCAAAGCACTTGCTAGCAGGGAAGCCGATTAAACACTATATTTATCCCGGATGTTTTGTGAACGGTGTAAAGTTCCATTCATTGGCCCGACATGAAGGAAGAAGAACACAAAATAGTGGGGTAGCGGTTGGGAAAGACAGTGATCTATATTACAGGGCTATTGTAAATGTGGTTCAGCTATGTTACGGGAATGATGTCAACGTTTTCCTATTCAAGTGCAGATGGTTCAAGCGTACAAAGGAAGACCTGGGACTATTATCAGTCGATACAAACTCAAGCACGTATGAGGATGAGCCTTTCGCTCTCGCCACCTTAGTTAGGCAGGTGTTCTATCTCGACGATCCGAAAGCTGGTGAAGGGTGGAAAATAGTGAACCATATCTCTCATCGAGAAATATGGAATACAGAGAAAATTGAAGGGACACCGGCAACTGAAGATGCTGCTGAACCAGAAAGAGACATTCCTGCCTATTAAGAGCCTAATATTTCTGTCATCCGCTCCGATATAATGGACCTGGTTCAAGATGGTGAACGGTTACCCATGCCTGATGGTTGTAAAGATCTAACTGAAGATGAGATTATCGATGCCATTAATGAGGTAGATGAAGAAGACGTGCAGGATGAGGACGCGGACGAGGACTCAAGTTATTCGTTGGACGATGTTGAGTATGATGAGGAGGATGAGCAATCGGATAACGGGGATGAAGATGATGACGATTATGACGAAGAGTACGGTCACACGACGAGGATTATGTGACAACCCGAAACAGAATCAGCAGTTAAGTCGCATAGTCGCAGAGTTACGACAGTGTTGAAACCGCCAGCTTTCTTAACGACTAAATTATTGGCCAAGAATTGGAGCTGGGTCTCTTCTCGAGAGTCGTTGTATGTGTGATTACGAGTTCGTGGGCGGTTTCGGATCGTTATTTGGACGACCGAGGAATTAATTATGAATATTTGAAGTTTCGACATAAACGGATTAATATGGCGAGCTACTTAGCGACTAAATTAGCGGACGAGAATTTGGTTTCGGCTTCTTCACGGAAGTTGTTCGGAATTTAATTTCAAGTTCGTGGGAACTTCCGGAGCATGATTTTGAGTTACGGAGTTTAAGTTGTGATTATTTCCATTTGTTGATTATTTAGTCGACTTAATGTGTGTTGCTTTGTACGGTTGACTTTTTATCCGTTTGGCCGATGTGTTTGACTTTGGGTGATTATTGAAGAGTACGTCGAGACCAGTTTGTGGCCGCAAGAATTATCGGAATCGGAATTACGACGAGAAAGTTACGGGTGTTCAAAGTTCGTCAAATTGGATAAACATGAAGTTTCCTAATCGGGAAGGGCTATAAATAGCAGGTTGCCAAAAAGTGAAAGTCAAGATGGTTCATTAATTGGTTTGACCGAGTTGACTGAGTCAACTCGGTGGAGCACGACGGCACCATTCGGCCTCGCCGGCGACGTGATTTTTCCGGCCACCCCAGAGGGCGGGGCTGGTCCCGTTCGACTCGTCTCAGTGCCCCCGTCCCCGTGCCGGCCTCCTCTCGTGGTGGAGCTCACGGTGGAGAGAGGAATTTGAAACCAAAGTTTGGGATTTTTGGGGTTAATGGTGACTTTCGTTTCAGGCCAAGTTGAGCTCAAACAAGGACTGAGTTTTGTAGCCCTCATCTCCATGATTCTAACCATATAGGTATGGTGTTCCAATTTGATTTGTGTGTGGAGAATTTTGGGTTTGAAATTTGTGAGACAATTCGGTTTTACATGAAATTGGATGAGTTAGAGTTTGAATTGGACATTGTTGCAGTTATGAAAGTTGCTCAGTGGGTGATTTTGAGTGGAATAAGGGTTACTCCGCCGTGAAATTCTTCGGTCGGCGGCGGCGGCGCCGTGGGCGGCGGTCAACGGTCAAAGTTTGACTTTTTGGACTTTCGACAAGTTGCATGTCATTTGACACGAAATCGCGCCCCGATCGCAGTGGGGAGGTTCGTTTTTCGAGTTGAGCGTCTGAACGTAAAGCGAGGTATTGAGGTGTTATATATGGATTTTCGACGATTCGTCGACTTTGGATTTCGTGTTTCCGAGAACGGTGGTTTCTCGTGATTTGTTTTGAAATGTCGAGTTATGACTTTGAATATTGGATTTTGTGAATATTCAGGTGTTCGTGATCGTTCTTTTGGCGAGGAACATTCCGCTGGATCACGGGTTAACGCGTATCGCGTTACGCCAGTCTGTGAGTGGACATTTCTTTTCACGGATTGTTTGCGAGTCTTTTAGAAATGATTTATGAACTTGAGCATGCGGATTGATTATAATTTTACGAGCATGTGTTTTACGATTATGCATATACGAATATACGTATACGTACATATTATGTTTTAAGCATGTGCATAGAAAAAAATTATGATTTGGTTTACACAGAGTACAGTCTCAGTATATGTTGTGGTATCGATACACATTGACTTCTCGGCTGATCCCCGAGTACGCTCCGGGAAGGACAGATATCCTGACCCGAGGCCTTTCTAGCTAGGAATCACGTGTGGGTCTGGGATCCCGTGATTCAGACTGTGCTATTGCGTGGTAGTCCATGAGTGATTCCGTGATTTTTATGTTGCATGCTCCGTACGTGTGAGGAGTTAGAGTCTCCCTCGTGTAGCATTTGATTTTATGTGCATTAGACTCGCATATGTTTTTATACGTATATATTACTTGGTGAAAGACATTTATTTTCGTCCACTCACTCTAACGTGTTTATTGTCTTTCCCCTGGGCTTTTCGGTTTCCGTGCCCAGTTTGCAGTTCGGACTCTGGTGTCGCACGTCGTGGTCGGAGGCATAGTACTCGAGCTACCTTATTTCTTCCAGTAGGTTTATTGTTCTACCTACTGTGGTATACTGATATGTTATTATATTAGAGGTCGCTCTGAGTAATCTGTTGTTTATGTTATACGATTTTACACCGGATTTCTGTAAAGTACTATTATATTTATTGATTTACTTTACTGTTGACATATTGAGAAATCCGGATGGGATTGGTGCCCACGGTTTGCTTTTTGTGGCATAGGATGAAGTGTATTTTCCGCGTGCAGGTAATGGTAATTCCACGCTAGTAACGAAACTCTGCCCAAATTTCGAAAAGTTTTTGTTGGTTCGTGTTTTCGAAGGGGTTTGATTCCGATTTAGGAAGCTAAATCGGGGCTGAGTCCTTTCAATTATTAATTGGTAAACCCTAATTATTGTAATTATTGTAATATATGATCGATCGATGCATCATCGATCAAAAATTAATATAAATATTATAAGGAGGAGAATGTATATATGTACGTAGATCTTAATATTTTTGTACTTAATTAATTAATTACACGCGTCCATGCTCAATCAGATCGGATCGACCGACGTACGTAAATTAAATTAAATTAAATTAAATTAATTAATCCAAATTATATATCCTGGACAACGGAGAAATTAATCACAGATTTCGCCTTTTGGGTATTTTGGGCTTTGGGTAGTCAAAAAGGTGAAAGCTTTCTATTATGTCCAAGAAGCTTCCTCAAGAAGCTTTCGTTCATTTAATTGTTTTTAAATAATATTTATGTGTAAATAGGATTATGGGTCCCTATGATTATTGCGAGAGATGAATGAAATAAATGTTTCAGAAATTATACTATATTATTCTATGATTGATTATGTCATGTGGTAGTATTATTGTGAGCACGATGTAGTATATGTTGTTTTAATTACGGCGTTAAATCTATATATCATGCCAGAAGGAAAGTTCATATATAAATACCTTGAGCTATCTCCCTAAACCCTAAACCCTAAAGCTAGCAGATCTGATCAATCGATGATTTTTTTAATTATCGACTTGAATCAGAAGAATTGAACGGACACACAAATGACCTTGGACGACCTAAACCCTAAACAGTAAAGCCCTAACCCCTGAATTCAGGGTTTTACACTTGGACGACTGAGATGACCTTCTCCATCGTCTAGGTACTAACTAGGACGACGGAGAAAGGCATTTGCGTCGTCCAAGTGCACAAACCCTAAACCCTAAACAGTAAGGCACTAACCCCTGAATTCAGGGTCTCTACACCTGGACGACGGAGAAGGTCATCTCCGTCGTCCAGGTACTCACCTGGACCACGGAGAAGCTCATCTCCGTCGTCCAGGTGCAGAATTCGTAATTTTTTCTAAGACAACGACCATCTAGACTATCTTCCAATGCATATTCTTTTCGTCAAGACTTTAGAGTAAACAATTCTTGGTGTATGAGCTTCGACGGTTCGAAAATCGGAGTTGCGAAATGTCTTGTATCCACGTTTTCGGTTTGTCAAAATCTCGGTTTTGCGGTTGACTGTGCCGATGAAACCCTTCACGAACTTATTATTTTCTGAAAATTATTGTAATTATATATTATGTTACGGCGAACGTATCCAATGGTTGTTTTGTCCAAATTCAATTTCGTTAATATTCTGGTGCAAATGAGCCTATACTTATTAACACTTAAGTCGTAAAGATTAGTAGATACTTAACAAGTTTAAAGACGTAAAATTATTCGTCGTTTCAAATTTAATTGTTCATATATACGATGCGTTCATCGATATTTTACGACTATTTCATTCAAATGACAGATCGCCAAATTCCTTGCGAAATAATTTTTAATTTTTTTTTATGTAATTTGAACCTGGACGACGGAGAATGACCATCTCCGTCGTCCAAGTTGAAAATATATGGTGGTTCAATGTGCCGCCTTAATTTTCGGCGCCGTTTAAAATTTGACTTAGACGACGGAGAATCAATTATCCGTCGTCTAAGTTCAAAATTAATGCGGTTGAAACGTCCCGCCGATTAATTAAGCGCCGTTTCGAAATTTTGAAACGGTTCAATTAGACGACGGAAAACCCCGTTTTCGTCATCCAAGTGCACTTAGACAACGAAAAATAGGGCTCCGTCGTCTAAGTGAATGTCTATATATAGAACAGTTCACCCCTCTCATTTTCTCATTCCATCTCCTCTCCTCCTCTCCTCTGCTCTCCTCCGGCCTTCCTCCTCCGGCGACGCTCCGGCGACTCAAATTTCGGCGAGTTTCCCTCTCTCCGACGACTCTACTCCGGTGACATTCCGGCAAGGTAATAATTATATTTTTTAATTAACATTATTTTTATTTAAGTAATTATTTAATTTGTAAATAGTTTTAAATAATTAGTAATTATAATAATTATTTAGTTGTAATTATAATAGTAATAAGTAAATAATAATTAATAGTTGTAATTATAATTATAATAATTAGTAATTATAATAGTTTTAAATAATTAGTAATTATAATAATTAGTAATTAATAATAATAATTATTAGTAATAATAATTAATTATTTAGTAATCATTATTAGTTGTTATTTGGTAATGAATAATTATTAGTTAAAATTAAATAATAGTAATAATAATTAATTATATTGGTAAATGAATAATTATTATTAAATGCATGATAAATAATAATTAATTATTGTCATTATTTATTGTTTTAATTAATAATATAATTTGTGATTATTATTGCATGTAATTAAAAATTATTAATTTATAATTATGGGAATTTTCTAGTAAATTGGTAGTCTTTGATTTAAATTTAGTACATAAGTTTGGTTTATTAAGTCGCACTATTTGGAATAGATGACGCATCTTTTCCTAGCTTATCTCCCTAACCCCTCGTGATGTGTGGATTTCATCACCGCACACCATAACCTAAGTGAAGTTATGGACACGAGGTTGAGGGCGGAGTTTGCAAAGGACTTGAGGGAGTGTAAATTTTCGAAAGATTGGCCGAATGTCGGACATGGTGTCTAGAAACGGGTTATGACTGGTGACAGGTTTTGGATCTAAGAAAGACGACATCAATAGAGTATATACCATTCATTTGGTTAGCCTCGGGGTGTTTTGTCGAAATTAGTCCTACCTCTCGCGTTATCTCTATCCCTAACTGGCCATGTTTTTCGATTTAACCAAGGCTGATTAATTGAAAATTTACACGTTATCGCGCGGGTCGCACGTCCATTGAACGACCCAAAAAGCCAAGCTAGTGTACTCTATTTAAATCTTAGCCGCACTTAATTAGCGTAAATTTTTTTATATAATTATTATGGTAATCAGGTATTTTAACAACGTACTCTTAGGTTTAAATGGCTCCGTCCGAAAAGAAAAAAGCTCAACAGGAGGCCGAAGATTCTATGCTCCGACGCTTGGCGGAGCAAGTCGGTTGGGAATTACAGGAGGGCAACGACGCCCTCAATCAGGACCCTTCATCCGGTCCGTCAGCAGCGCCCTCTGGGGAAATTCCCGCTGCCCCATTTATCCCGAGCGGTGATGACGACCCCTATTCAAGTCCAACGCCCGGTACCGGTTCAACAGCAAGTACTCAGGCGTCCTCGACCTCTGAATCTATCCTCTACAGCGCCCGGCGTAAGCAAAGGAGGGCCTCGACTGACCCGGAACCGAAAAGGACTCGCAGTCTCGTCAAAGGCGGCAAAGCAGAGAAAATTTTAAAGGCCACCAGGAAAAAGATCGACTTGCCGTACGACGAATTCACCGATGGCCCTCCCACAGCTCAGCTAGCAAGTCTCTCGGCGCATAGCATAGGGTCAATCCTTCGTAGCCGGGTTCGTCTCATTGCCCCTAATTGGAAGGAGTTGCCGGATGAAGAGAAGGCGAAACTCTTTAAAGAACTTTCAGTACGTAATACGTACAATTTTAAATTTATTTTCTAATAACCAATAAACATTATAATTTCATAATATATACGATTATAATTTTCTATTTATTTCTGATAGGAACAATATGAGGTAGATCCCACACCGGCGATGCTTAAGCATATCAACTCCACCTCCAACTCTATCTACCGTGACTGGAAGTACAGGCTTCATCAATACTTCGAACATATCGGCCCCGTGCCTACCCCCGTAGAGCTGCGTGGGGATAGAGAAGATGAGTGTCAGTAGTTGTGTAACCACTTTCAAGATGAAGAATTTAAGGTGTTTACTTTTTTTAATTCAATTAAGAGAATTGAATTATTTTAATTTTAGTTACTTAGTAATTTTTTAATGATTTATGTTGTCTAACAGAAATTCTCTGAAGTCGACAAAACCAACCGGGGGAAGAAGGACAAACACCATACTTCCGGCGCCAAGCAACTTATTCAAATAGCCAAGGAGCACAGGGATAAGGGCTCCAAACACCCTTATATCGATGCTAGCATAAGCGCGTACGTGACGCCTGGGCTCGATAATGAAGCGAGTCAATACAGCATAAGTGATATATATATATATATGTGCTTTTAATTGTAGTAATTATTATTTAATTATTATTTCATTATAATTTTTTAATTATTCTTTTGTAGGCAAGGGTGGTAGAGCGTGCGCAGGAAGAATTGGCTAGCACTCAGTTTGCGTTCCCAGATTTGCCGCTGGAAGACCCGTCTCCTCTATCGATGGAGAGCCAAATTGCAATCGCGGATGAGGTCTACAGTCGTAGAGCTGGCAGGGAGGTTAGGGGGTTCGGACCTAAGGTGGTTCGAGATTTGTCGACGACCTCCGACTCATCATCTACGGGAGGTTCGGGGCGGAGAAGTACACAGGCTGCGGCCGTCGAAGCAGCCATTCAAGAGACTCGACTCGCACGAGAGGAAAATCAATCCATGCGTCAAAGGCTTGATGAGCAACAAGCACAAATAACCCAACTCATCGCCCTCATGCAACAAGCTCGACGAGAATGTCAACCTCCTCCGAACCCATACCCCGACGACGACGACCAGGCTGGAGGCGGGGGACTCGGCGGCGCATCTGCTCCTCAAGTATTTTAGCCAGTAGTTTATTATATCGTTTCTTTCCGCATCCCGAACAATATTTTAATTTTTATGCGTTTTTCGATCATGTATGTACAAATTAATTTTATTATTTAATTAAGTAATTACAAATTTATTTTATTTAATTAATTTTAACATTTTTCATTATTTAAATTCAATTTTTTATAAATTAAATTATTAATATTTAATAACAATTTAAATTTAAATTTTTTTAAAAAAATTAAATTTTCACCTGGACGACGGAGATGACATTCTCCGTCGTCTAAGTGTTTGGACGACAGCACTTGGAGCACGGAGCCTGCAGGATGGAGCCTCCGTCGTCTAAGTACTTAGACGACGGAAAAACGCACTTAGACGACGGAAACGCACCGAGGTCTAAGTGCGTTTTTCATGTAGTGAGCACAGGCGATGAACCTGGAAAGTACTTAGATGTGTACCATAAACCATTGATTGATGAGCTGAAACTGTCGTGGAAAAATGGAGTCCCAATTTATGACAAGTTCGGTGACACAAATTCACAATATTTCTTAAAGACGTCGTCGAACCAATAGTTGCATTGTATAGATGGTGGCAGAGATTATGCGCCAGAGAGTTGAAGATGTCGGATGTTCACGAATTACAACATAAAATTGTCCACATCCTTTGTAAATTAGAGAGAATTTTTCCGCTACTTTATTTGACGTCATGATTTACCTCATGGTTCACCTTCCTTAACAAGTGCTACTTTCTGGTCCGGTCCACTACACTTAGATGTATCCTCAGGAAAGGTACAATTTTTACGTGTAACTAAATTTTTTAAACACGGTTTTCATCATTTATATATATCTTTTTCTTTTATTAATGTGAAATAAATTTTACCCCATTATTGTAGACAAGTTCTGCAGTACAAAGGATTCGTCAAAAATAAATTTGCTCCGGATGGCTCTATAGCCGAAACATACATAATGCATGAGTGTCTAACATACTGCAGTATGTACCTCAAAGATTTAGTCCATACGGCCTCCAATACACATGTTAGCCACAATCTTTCTGTCATCACAAATGTTGTACAATTGTTTAGAGGAATATAAAAAGAATAATTAATTCAGCCAGAACTTAATACAGCGCATTGGGTAGTATTGTGCAGCTGGGAGGAGGACGAGGAGTTCATGAAAATGTACAAGGAAAAAATTCGAACAAACAAACCGGACAATAGTGAACTTTGGGTTGAAAGACAAGAAGAGGTTCCCTAATTATTTTCCCAAATAGGTATGTTAAAACCTCAGTCTATAGGTTTTGTGCTTACTTTATTTAACGTTGAAAAATTCAGATGTTGATTTTTTGGTGTTTGTGAATTTGTAGTGTTTTTCCTTAATTTAAGCAAGTTTCTATGTTTATGGTTTCCTTTAGTTTTTAGGGGAAAATATGTCAAATTTTTTGTAGGAATTTAGAAAATATACATTCATATATCGTGTTCACAATTTTGTAGATGGATGATCTATATAATCCTCTGACCACGGGGTGGTGGTCATGGGAAAAGAACGTGTTGACCCATAAGCCGGTGCAACACTATATTTACCCCAAATGTTTTGTCGACGGTGTGAGTTTTATTCAGTTTACCGAGATGAAGGAAGAAGAACACAAACTAGTGCGATAACGGTAGAAGAAGGTGAAGATGTATATTACTGGTTCTTGTTAATGTCGTTCAACTACTATATGGGAATGAGTTAGAAGTTTTTCTATTCAACTGTAAATGGTTCAAGCGTACTAAAGAACTTCTCGTCATTTTATCAGTCTATACAAACTCAAGTTGGTATAAAGATGAGTCATTCACTCTTGCCACCTTAGCCAGGCAGGTGTTCTATCTGGATGATCCGAAAGCGGTTGCAGATTGAAAAGTAGTTAACCACATGTCACACCGTGGAGTATGGAGTGCCACAGCACTTGAAGGGACGTCAGCATTAAACACACAAGGGAATAATGTCAATGCATATCAAGAGCCTAATACTTCTCTCATTCCTAACACAAGGCAACTAATTCAATTGACCAAAATTTTACCCGTACCTGATGCTGACACAGATCTTATTGAAATGGAGATCATTGACCTAGAAAATATTAATGCATATGAAGAGGAGCTGAAGGATGAAAATTTTCATCATCGTCGTCGTATTAATGATGATGATGATGATGATGATTCTGAGGATCAAAAACCTGTTCAGAGTGAGGAGGAAGATGTTGATGAAGATTATGATGATCGAAGTGATTGATATGTGTGTAAATTAATAAGATCGAATTCAAAAATAATTATTTAATTAATTTTTATGCGTACGATTTTGATGGATGGATGGATGGATCGATAGAGATATATATAGAATCGAATTTGACGAAAGGATGATTTTGTGTCAAGCGAAAGGATGATACTTTTCAGTTAATGAACTCAAATTAGATGAGGAAAGACGAAACAAAGAAGTTTTGTCGTCTAAGGCGCACTTAGACGACGAAACAGTTAAATGGTCGTTGTCCAAGTACGACTTAGATGATGAAACTCGTCCAATCGTCCCCTAAATTATAACTAAACCCTAAACCCAAACCCTTAAAAACTTAGATGAAAAATTGGTATAATTCGTCGTTTAAGTTGTCACTTAGAAGACCAATTATTGTTGTTTTGTCGTCAAAGATGAATTTCATTTCAACCAACAAAGAGCACGACCATTTATAGTATCTGTAAATGCATATTTTTTTCGTCGAGGGAATAAAGCACACAATTCTTTATTTTTGAGTATCGACCGTAAAATATAATAATCAGAGTTACGAAGATTCGTACATCAACGTTACCGTTTCATTGAGTATTTAAGTTTTATGGTTGATTACGCCGATCAAACCCTTATCAAACTTCGTATTTACTAAAAATTCGTCCATTTACATATTATGTTATGATAAATATATCCAACGGTTGTTTTGTCCAAATTTAATTATTTTAATATTGATATTGAGTAGATATATAATATTAGTAGATATATAACAAGTTTGTAGTCTTAAATTAATTTTTTTATGTCAAATTTCAATTAATTTCTATCTAGTTGATAAATTAATTTTTTACGATAAGACAAATACCCGTAACTTCGGAACGGGTTGACGAATTATTTTTTACAATCAATTCTATCTTTTAACTATTTTTTTTCGCTAATTAATCACTAAATTTAATCGATCGAATCATAAACTAATCCAAATTTGGTTGAATTTGTTTCTATGATATTGTATAAATGTAATGGTTACTTCTGACGATTTGTTTTGATAATTTATAAGCAACTACTAAAAATTAACTTTTCATATATTTATAAAAATATATATATATATATAATTACACTTAGACGACGAAAATGCGCAAGTTTCATCGCTTAAGTACCACTTAGGCGACAAACACCAATGGTTTCGTCGCCTAAGTGGAGCACTTCGACGACGAATATTATCTTTTTGTTGGCTAACCCAAAAATTTGGGGGTTATATTTTTCGCCAAATTGTTGAAATTTTTTATAAAACAACTTAGACGACAAAACAACTATGATTCGTCATCTAAGTGTACTTAGACGATGAAACTTTAATTTTTTGTCACCTAAGTCAGTATATCAGATCCACTCATTCGATCTCCTTTCCCAGAAATCCCTAAATTTCTATTAGATCCCTAAAATTGCCACTGCGCGTCCTCCTCCTCTCTCTCTCTCTCTCTCTCTCTCTCTCTCTCTCTCTCTCTCTCTCTCTCTCTCTCTCTCTCTCTCTCTCTCTCTCTCTCTCTCTCTCTCTCCGGTTGCCTCTCCTCCGACCCCTAAGCCCTATCAACACCCTCCTCCGTAAATCCGTACCCCCACCTATTTTCGTATATTGCAATCCTCTGCCGCCGCCAAAATCTTTCGGTCTGGTCCTATCTCTCTCTCTCTCCAGCCTCCTCTCATTCACCAGCTCCTCCTTGTCCATCGAGGTTTCTCACTCTCTCTCTACTGAGGCATCCTCAACACCTAAAATACTCTCTCTCTCTCTCTCTCTCTCTCTCTCTCTCTCTCTCTCTCTCTCTCTCTCTCTCTCTCTCTCTCTCTCTCTCTCTCTCTCTCTCTCTCTCTCTCTCTCTCACACACACACACACACAATTTCATTCATTTTGTGTGTATTAATCAATATTGTGATGCACTGTGAATTGGTTATGTGATTCACTGTGATATGGTTGTATTCATTGTGTATATTATGGTATTGTGTATATTGTGAATTACACTGTGAATTGGTATGGATGTTAGATTATGCGATGCACTGTGAATTGATTGTGTATATTGTGTCATTGTGAATAAAGATGAAATATGAGAATAACAGTTGGGTTTCTTCTATATGTGAATTTATTTTGCTATATGTGAATTGAGTTTGTTGAATACTATGTATTTTGCTACTGTGTTTGGTAATTGATTGTGATAATTGGTAGGATGAAAATGCATATGTGAATAATGATGCAATTGCTACGGAAAATTACAATGAAGATTATGTTGATTGCTATTGTGATTTTGGCTATCAAATAGGTACTTAAGATGCCCGGCAAGAAGAAGAGGGTCACCGAAGAGTAGAAAAGGGCCGCACTAGAATAGCCATTCCAAAAGTTGAGTTTGGGGGGTCAACGGTCAGAGGAGACCGTTACGGCTCACGCGCCTCCTCGATGGTCATCACTCATTCCCACTAGACCTAATGATCAGTCACTAGCAGACGGCGAGGAAGCGAATCCATCTTCCGACGTCAAGCCATCCACACAATATCCTCAGTCTTCCGACAATTCTTATCGATTTATCATCCAATGCAAAGCAACCAAATAGGTACCCCTCTGCCCCGACCTCTAAATGCACTTGGGAATTGCAAATGGAACAAAAGTTGAGGAGACAACCAAGAGGCTGAGGAAACGGTTCGACATGGCGTATGATGTTTTCACCAAAAGCCCTATATGAAAGGAGCTAGCCAGTTTGACCTCTACTCAGATCAGAAATATCGTACGAAGTAAGATACGTATGATAGCCCCTACTTGGGATCAACTAGAGGAATCTGAGAGGCTCAGAGTTGTCCGCAAACTCATGGTAATATGAGCGATTTAATTTTATTTATTTTATAAATAACTATAAATTTAAGGGTTTGGGAATTAATTTAATCTTTTCTTTTCTTAGGTGCACTTTGCCTTGGAGAAAACTACGGAGATGTTGGAAGCCATAGAGAAGTCGATCGCGGATGTTTACAGGAGATGGAAGCACTAGTTGTACAAGCACAACAAGAAATACGATGAAGCCTCCGAGGAGTTCCACGAGGAAAGAAAACCCGAGTGGGATTGGTTGGTCAGCCACTTTGAGTCCGACAGGTTTATGTTTCTTCTTTCTTTACTTTTGGTTTGTTAATCATATAATGCTTTTATAAGTTATCTTAGTAATTAATTTTCCTGGTTGTGAAAAAGACAAAGTCGAAGGCAAACACAGCCAATCGTGGGATGAAGAATTGCCACCACACTTCGAGCTCCATGAAGATGATGTACCTTGCAAAGTATCACATAGATAAGGGTTCGAAGCACTCGCATCTTGATGCCTCCGTGGATGCTTACAGTAGGCCCAGGGAAGAAGAAGATATCGGGACTCAACACGCTGTAAGTAACACTTATTTTGAAAATGAAAGAGTTTAATATTATTGTTGGGTTGAAGTAATTGAATTATGATTAGGAAATTTAATTAGGTTCTACTCTTGAATTTTGGTATAGTTGACTATATTAAACATGATGATTATGATGTTGAGAAATCCGGAAATGAATCGGTGCCCATGCCACGGTATGTTACTTTGGAAATTGGTTATTCAAACTATTTTCTTCCATGCATGTTTTTGGTTTTCTACATTTTTAGGGGAAAATATATCATTTTTTTTAATAAATTGACGTTCATATAATGTTCATATAATGTTCACGATATCCATTTCAGGTAAGAGAGAAATAAATGGCCACCAAGGCAGTGGTGCACATGCAGTCGGAGAACCCGAGAATGACGCTCGAAGTGTTGCCTCATCTGCCCTTGGAGACTAAGATCGCTATTGCAGATACAATTTTCGGCCGACAACCTGTGAAGGAGGTTCATGGCCTTGGACAGGATGTCGATCGAGATTTGAGTCAGGTTTCGGCGACTAGGGAATTGAGTATGGCAGCTGCCGAGGAGCGAGTTCGAGCTGCCGAACAGCAAGCTCGAGCAACCGAGGAGAAAGCTCAAGCGGCAACCGCACGGACTGATGTGTTACAGGCTCAGTTGGATAAGTTATTCGACTTCTTCCAAGTTCTGGCTTCTGTTTGTTAGTCAAGTGTCCTGCATTGGGATTCCAGACCCGATGACAACGATCCGAGCACCGGGGGAATCAGCGGGGTCCAAACTCCTAGCAATGTCAATATTTCAGTTTAGTTTAATTTCTACGTATGTAGTGTATATTTCGATCGGTATAATTTTTTATTTAATATATAAATTTGTATTCAATTAGTTTTTTTTTTAATTTAAAATTTTATTTTAATTCAATTTATATTTATGAAAATAATTAAAAAAATAAAAATACATAACTTAGAAGATGAAATCATCAGATGCGTCATCTAGGTTTCGACACTTAGACAATAAAGATAAGTCTTTCGTCGTCTAAGCAATACATCTTAGATGGCGAAACTTTTTAAACTAAAATAAAGATAAATTTTTGTCGCCTAGGTGTAACTCTAAGACGACGAAACTATTTTGTCGTCCCAGATAAATAACACGACGAAAATTTTCGTCACCTATTTCAATAAATTTTTGTCGTCTCGGACATTAGACGACGAATATAGTTTCGTCGCCTAAAATGTCACTCAGATGACGGAAAGTTTTGGTTTCGTCGCCTAAGTACTTGGGCGATGGCACTAAGGCGATGAAACTTAAGTGACGAAACTTTCGTCGCCTAAGTACTTAGACAACGAAAAATCCTTCTTATTATTAAATTTAATAATCTAAATCCACTATTTCATTGATTTTAACGAAAAAAACATGAAAAACGATCAAAACAATTAAACTTTGGATAGCAAATTGGCTAATATTTTTGCCTAATTTTGATGTATAGGTATAAAATTTGCTGGTTTTCAAAACCTATGCTAGCAAATCGGCATAAAAAATTCTTAAGGTAGCTAATTGGCACGAGGTTCATTCCTAAGGTAACAAATTGACAATTATGCCTTTAAGAAAATTATTTTAGATTATTGAATAAGAGCATGATAGGTAATAGATATACGTACTCTAGCTTCCTTCTTATTTTTCTTCCTTTAAGAATTCTAAGTGTCAAAAATCACATTACATTTTATACAAATAATAGCTTAAATTTCTTAAGAATTTTTCTATTGGACCTCCTAAATTGCACAATCAACATCCTTTTGTTTTCTAATAGATAATTACACTACTATCCACAAATAAAATTACAAATATAGACAAGAGTATCTTAACCTTCGCCAATCTCATTGTCCATAGTCTTAATCAACCAATAATCATCCTCTTACATTACTAACTGTTTGGCTTCGATTTTTTCCAGACACGTTGCTGCGAATGGAGTTCTCGCAAACTGTCTCTTTTTGTATCTGCTGCTTGTTGATGTGCTGTGTGCGAGGCGTGTCACTGCAGAGGGCAGAATGTTGTTGTGTAGTGCGTCGCGTAGTCTCTGCTACTTGTCAAGCGATTGGAGCGAGGAGAGCACCAACCTCGCTTGTTGAGTCCTACTTGTCTTGATACAAGACGTAAGTTTCGTGTCTCTCTACCGAGCCACAAAGAATCGATACTTTACACCCTCGAGCAAGTATAAAGCAGAGCAATCCTAAGGACGTAGTGTCAAGAACACTGGATAGTGTGACTTCGTAGATCTTTAAAATCCCCACACTTATGTCGGGTGGCCTGGACTCCATTGATTACTGTCGTTGTAGCTCGAATGAATTTTTGAATCCCCACGCTCTGTCGGGTGGCCAAGATCTTGAGCTCGTTGTTTGTTGGTTGTCTACTCGCAGTGAAGTAAGATTTGCTAGTGCACAAATTGTGTATGAGTGTAGAGGTCCGAAAATCTGTTTTGCTTCTTCTATTTATAGAGGTAGGCACTATGATCCTCCTCGCTTGACAAAGTAAAATTATCGATTAGAAATAATATTTTGCCTTTAGATTCCCTTAGATTACCTAGGAATCGCATAGATATTTTTTCCTGATTTGCATCTCTTATTAGGCCGCATGTGGTCGGCTCATTTTATCTCTGAGACCTGAAAGTATTAAAATAAACGTTAAATTTAGTTTGGCCAATCTCTAACAATGGAGGATAATCTCCGTATACTTGTAATTAAGGATGGACGATTCCCAGATTAAGATAAATGCCTATGAAGCTCCTCGAGTACAACTTGATGACAAAATATCCATTTAGAATTCAAATATGACTCACATGAAAAAGAGAAGTTTTCTTTCATCGAATTCATGCAATAACTCCAATGAATTAAGATCTGGGAGATCATTAGGATGTTGTGCAATTGAAGAACGGATAGAAGAAAATAGCACAATTTTATCAATAATTTATCTATATATTGATAGGCGATGTTGTATGCTTACAATATCGAACCCATACAATTGATTTCCGGGTTTGTTTTCATTTGAAATCTGGGTAATTGAGTTTCCCAAAAGATCTGGGAAGTGGCAGATGGCAAAGAGATTTATATATCTTACTCTCATGCATTGTTAACAACAAAGAGAAAAAGAGGTTGCGTACATATATGCTGAATATGTCCAATTTAGTATTGAACTTTTTCTTTTTTCAGTTTCAGATTTTTCTCCTTAATTTAATAGGGTTCATGTAAGATGAATGAACAATTAATAGAGAACTGGAGCGAATGGATACATAGAAAAGAGATCGGAAAGTGGGAGTTTGACCCATGGATACATAGAGTACTGTATATGCGTGCACTTCATGTTAATTAAAAAAAATTAATTAAGCACATGTCTGTCTATTGCGATGTTTGAGCTAGCCAATATATATATTGCTGATCACATTCTCTATCAACCACTAAGAGCACCTGCATCGGTGTTTTCGGATTGTTCGTGCTATTTGAGGAGAGTCGTTTTTCACTAAGACACTGTTTGAGGTGGAGCAGTCACTGTTCATCTAATAGGAGGTGCAGCTTCTGTTTTTCGTGCAGCGGTGCCAAAAAATAGCACGTGCTACTACTGTTCATAAATTAATTTTTTATTAATTTTTTTTTATCATTTTCAATCAATCCATAAACGACACGTGTCGTTGTCGTATGAATAATTGAATAAGATTTCGGATAAGATTTTTTACGAATGGCGAGTTGACACGTGTCACACCGACAGAACATTATCGGGTAAATAATTGTACAAAATTTCCAATAAGATTTTCAACCAATCACAAGGCAACACGTATCGTTATGTCCTAATAATTGATATAAAATTCCCGGAGAGATTTTCGACCAATTGAAAGCTTACACGTGTCATCATCTTATCTAATTAGAATATCGACACTCGGCTATATATTAGTTGATCGGTGCTCATCGTTCATTCACACATTTCCAATCATATATTCTACATTCTGATAAGATGAATCCTTTTAGTTTTGAGAATTTTTTCCGGAGGAGGCGACAGCAACGTCGGCGAAATGTCGAAGTTGCTAATGCTTTCATCACTAAAGCGGTCATGGTCGATGCAATGTTCGATGATGAACCACCTCGCCATCGACCAAATGAAGAAAGAATGAGGGAGTCAAGGGGACATAATCTGATGGAGGATTACTTCATCGAACGCCCCGTCTTCAACGAACAAGCTTTTCGTTGAAGATACCGAATGAGTACGAATTTATTCAACCATATAATGACGGATCTCTGCAACCACGACCAATTTTGGCACCAAAGAGCTGATGCCACCGGATTGGTTGGACTTCTTCCACAACAAAAGATGACTGGCGCTCTTCGTATGTTGGCATATGGCACAGTCGCAGATCAGTGTGCTGAAATAACAAGGATGGGTGAATCCACAATACTACAATGCATGAAGAAGTGGTGTATGCATATATACGAGCTTTACGGTGACTCCTATCTCCGTGCTCCAAATGCCACAGACGTAACTTGACTTCTAAAGAGAGCAAGGCAGCGCGGATTTCCTGGTATGATCGGAAGCATTGACTGCATGCACTGGGAATGGAAGAACTGCCCCATAGCTTGGCAAGAGGCATTCTCGGGCCGGAAGAAGCGTCCAACTATTATTTTAGAGGCGGTGGCCTCATATGACACGTGGATATGGCACAGCTTCTTTGGGGTATCCGGATCACAAAATGATATCAACGTGCTCCACCAATTGGACATATTCGATTCACTCCTTACCGAAAACAGTTCGAGTGTAACTTATAAAGTCAACGGTATGACATACCACAATACTTACTATCTAGCTGACGGTATATATCCCAGGTACTCCTCGTTTGTGAAAACAATCTCCAATCCCCAAGAGCTTCCACAGAAACTGTTTGCCAAGAAATAAGAGGCATACCGCAAAGATGTAGAGTGGTGCTTTGGGATTTTGCAATCTCGTTGGGGAATTATTCGGCATGCAGCTAGGTGTCATCACCAATCGACATTGAAGAGCATCATGTTGGCTTGTATTATAATGCATAGCATGATTGTCGAAGAAGAATTTGTGGAGGAGGAGTTCGAGGAATTGGAAGAAGAAGATCTACAAAACTCATCAACTGCTTTCACAGTTTATGATGAACCAGTGGAAGAACAAGGTAATCATATTCCTTTTGAGCCTGTTGGAAGGGATAGACAAAATGAACAACGATTTGCCGACCGTGTTGTAGATCTCCAATCTGCGTACATCTATGGAGAGTTGCAAAAGGACTTAGTTAAGCACAACTGGTATCTAGAGACCGGGGAACGACTTTAAATGATGTATGTGTGTGATTTTAATTAACCTGGTTTGCAACATGTTTGCTTTATTTGTTTTTCCTTTTAGTTGTTTGAGTGATGTGTGTTTGATTTTAAGTCATTATGTTTTATTGTAATGTGCATGAGCTTTGATGGAATAAAAAAAGTGTGTTTTTATTACTTAAAAATTTAAAGTACATAATTTAAATCAAAGTCTAGAATTATTGTAAATTTAAAGTACATAATTTCATAATGGCTCTAAATACCAAACTATTGAAACAGTGGGCGATAACAATCTGAAAATGCTTCATCGCTACCATCTCCTTCCTCTTCCTCCATTTTCTTAAGGATAGTCACTTTTTTCTTCGAAAAATACCTCTTCGATTTTGGGGTCATAGCATCCGTATCCATTGCCATAATCCTTGAATCCTCCGCTTCGGCCCTCAATTTGTAGTCCTTCTCCTTAAGGGCGAGTTGTTTTTGGTATAAAGCTAACTTGATGGAATCACTTTCTTTTTGCCCGGGGAGATGCATTTTTTGATTTTCCATCATGGTTTTTAAAACCTCATCTCTTATCTCATGAAGATGTCATGGCTCTTTTCCCCTTTCTTTTAGCTTCTTTGGCCGCCTTCACTCCGATTGGTCTAACCGGACTAGAGTACACTTCTTCTTCGTTACTTTGTGGTGTTGCAATGACTTCATCATCCTCCACATTGATGGGGGGAGGCATTTAGGTAGAAGGAGGAGTAGTTGCGGAGTTGGAATATGAAGGTGGTAGTATACTAGGTTCGATGGCCCTAAAATTTGGATGGTTCTTCATCACTTCCCAACATTCAAACTTGGTAAATTCTTTTTTTTTTGTGCCACGTACCATGATTGAGCTTTTCTTATCTAAGGTGCAAAAACTTTATATGTCAAAATAATATCTAGGAAATGGAGATGTCAACATTGATTAAAATAAATGTAATAAATAATTTATGACAAAATTATTAACACTTACCTCATCTTGCAAATTTGAGCCGGATTGTGCATTCCATCGTGCATATGCAAAAGTGGCACCCCAAGTTCTAAAACTCGGCTTCAACTTTGTAAAACGAGAAGAAACCGCGGTTCGGGTCCTAGGCTCCGGCCTTGATTCACCATGCGCAATCTCCTAATTTTCCTTATAATCGGCATAGACTTTTTCCCATAATTTGTCGGACTTTTGCATGTTTGTGACGACCCAAACCGGAATCTGTTGCGTATTCGGCACGATTCTCGAGATTGAGTTTAGTCGCGGTTTTACATCGTATATGTGATTCGTCGAATTTATTCGCGACTATGTTTTCGGTCGAGAATTGGAGTTGAATGTCTTCACGGAAATTGTAGAGTACGTGATTTCGAGCTCGTGGGCGGTTCTGGAGATTTTTCCGATAATCGAGGAATATTTTATGATTATTCGAAGTTTCGGTTTCCGACGAGTTTATCCGATTGTTTCGTGTTTATCCGAATCATTTCGTATATTCATTTCGGACCGTCGATTGACCCGAGGCGTGAGTATAAATATCGGAATAGTCGAGAATTTTCGTAAAATTTTTGTTTGAGAGTTGACCACCGTTGACTTACTATTTTTGGAAAGCTGACCAGTTGACCGAAGAGGAAAGTTTCCTCTTTGAGCTTTGCCGTCCGACGACCTATTTTCCGGCCACCAACGACTTCGACGAGGGTATGTATAGCTTCCCCATGTGATTTCGAATTGAGTGATGTGTGTTTTGTTGGGAATTGATCACGTTTTAGTTGGACCCGAATATGGTCGGTTTCGTGGTTTCCGTCGAAGCTCGTCGGCCGTTTTCCGGCGAGTTTTGGTGGTGGTGGTTAGGGGGGTTAGACTCCCCTTGCCTTGGTGAGTCTCCCTATGTGTTTGATTTGGTTTGAGGATGAGTTTTTGGGGTGCTCCGATTAGGTCACCGGAGAGTTTGAAATTCCAAACTGTTTTGGGTAAATTGGACGGGTTCCGGTGGGAATTGGCCTGAGAGGTAGAAGAGTAAGTGGTTCGCCTGGTTATGGACTTTAAATCTAGAGTTTTTGGCCGTGGAACTCCACGGTTGACGGTGCGCCGGCGGCGGTCAACGGCGGAGCTCCGGCCAAAAGTTGACTTTTTGGATTTCGACGTTTTTAATGTCGTTTTTCTTGTAATCGCGCCCTGATTATCGTCCAGAGGTTTTCGGGTTGATTTGGTTAGCCAATTTTCAGTCGAGGTTTCGAGTGGGGATTTCGGGAATTTCGTTTACCGTTTCGTACTGCATTGCATTTTTCCGGGAACGGTTGGTTTCCGTGATTCGGTACAGGGTTGAGAACTATGATTTTGATCAGTTATGTTTTTGTGAATATTTAGGAGATCGAGATCGGGATCGTGATCGTGCTTCAGGCGAGGGATCATCCGCCGGACCACGAGATTAGCGCGAGTGCGCGTTTTGCTCACCTGTGAGTGGACAATTTCTTTTCACGGAAATGATTGCGAGTCTTTTATATGATTTACGAACTTGAGCATGCGTATGAGATTTCGGATTACATGAGCATGTGTTTTACGATTATACGATTATATTTATACGGATATACGTATACGAATATACATACACTTATATGCTGTTTCATGCATTTGCATCGAACTGTTTATGATTTGGTTTTCACAGAGTATAGTTTCAGTTACGTTGTTGTATCGATACACTTGCCTCATCGGCTGATCCCCGACGGAGGGCCGCCAGGAGGGGCGTATCCCCGACCTGACCGGTGAGGGGTGTTTCCCAGGAACCGAGGCCATTTCTGGCATAGAATCACGTGGAAGTCAGGGACTCCGTGGTTCGGACTGTACTAGCACAGAGGTGTCCATGAGTGACCCCGTGGGATTTTACTTGCATGCTCAGTACACTGGAGGAGTATGAGTTTTACCTCGTGTACTTGTTGTTTTTATTTACCTGGACTTGCATATGTTATTTTAAACATAAATATCAACTGGTGAAAGACATTTATTTTCGTCCACTCACTCTAACGTTTTTATTGTCTTTCCCCTGGGCTTTTCGGTTTCCGTGCCCAGTTGCAATTCAGGTTTGGTGTTTTCACGTCGCGGTTTGGAGGCTAGTGATCAGAGTTACCTGTGCTTTCCAGTAGGTTCTTGTTTCACCTACTGATGTGTATATTGTATATATTTTACTTTAGAGGTCGCTCTAATACATTCTGATACTTGTTTATACAGATTTTCTCGGATATATATATATACTACAGTACTGTTTACTGTTTATGATTCATATATTGATGTTGAGAAATCCGGATGGGATTGGTGCCCACGGTTTGTCTTTTGTGGCATAGGATGAAGTGTTATTTTCAGGGTGCAGGTTTTTGCAATTCCACGCTAGTAACGAAACTCTGCCGAAATTTTGAAAATTTTTTGTTGGTTCGTATTTTCAGAAGGGGTTCGATTCTGATTTAGGAACTGAATCGGGGTTGGGTCATTTCAGCTTGGTATCAGAGCATTAGGTTTTCAGATTCTGTAGACTCTTGTAGTTGTGACGCTTAGGGTATTTGAGTTGATACAGCATGATTGGAGTGATGACCCGACTGGCCAGCGGTACTCATTAATACTTCGGGTGTTGTGTGTCCTCAAATATCTGCGGTTTCATGATTATGTTTTTTCTGCTTGTACCTAATGCTTGTCTTGTATCAGTAGGATGCCTCCTCGACGTGGTCCCCGTGTTGATCGGGACGAGGATCCTGATGAGGATCGCCGAACGCGCGACTTGCTGATGCGAGTGCTGCCTTTGGAAGAGCGTTTTGACCCTGTGGTCAAGGCTCGCACAGCTGGGGCTACTGTGTTTTCGGGTTCAGTTGATCCAGAGATATGCGAGGCATGGTTGGTTCAGATTGAACGTGTTTGTGAGCGTCTGCAGTTTACTCCTGAGCAGATGACAGTAGCCGCAGTTGGTTTACTTGAGGGTGATGCATACTTTTTGTGGGTTAGCACCGACAGAGTTCCAGCTGACACTCCGTGGACATTGTTCCGTGATCTGTTTATATGGAGGTACTTTAATCAGGCTATCCAGCAGCGCAAGTACGAGGAGTTTATGAACTTGAGGCAGAGCAGTTTGTCTGTACTTGAGTATCGGGATCGGTTTACCCGTTTGTCTCGTTTTGCGCGGGATATGGTGGCTACAGAGGAAGCCAAGTGTCGTAGGTTTGAGCTGGGATTGAATCTGAACATCAAGGCGACACTGACTACGATGCCTCGGAACAACTTTGATGAGTTTGTTAGTGCTGCACTCTGAGGCAAGGATATTGAGCAGGAGAGACAGCAGATGTACCAGCCGAGGTGGCTTGAGGAAGGTGGACCGAGTCAGGGGCCTTCGAAGAGGCAGAGTTCTGATACTTCCGGTTCAGCTTCATCTTCAGATGGTGGATCTTATCGCCCACCAGTTAGTGCACCGAGGCGGAGACCGTTTTGGAGGAGAGATCGACCACAGCGACCACAGGCTAGTGGGAGTTCCAGCGGTTCTAGTTATCCTCGACGTACTGGTGACACTTTTGCTGTACCGAGGGAGTACCCATTATGTAGTCTCTGCAGTCGACATCATGTGGGTTCGTGTCAGCGAGGTCCTGTCACTTGTTTCCGATGTGGCCAGGTGGGTCACTATGCGAGGGAGTGTCCTCAGTTGTATGGCGATGACAGACAGGCGGCCCAGAGTTCCGGAGTTGAGCGAGGTGCCACTTCGGGAGTTCGACCAGCACAGTTTGCAGGTCAGGGTAGGCAGCAGGGACAGCCCCAGTGAGGACGACCAGCCAGACAGGCGAGGGTTCATGCTATGACTCTACGTGAGGGCAGAGCATCACCGGAGGTCGTTATCGGTACGTTACATGTTTTTGGTATTCCTGTACTTGCATTGTTAGATCCGGGCACCACACATTCATTCATATCATTTAGACTGTCATCATTAGCTACGGTACCTGCATCTCCACTTCCGGGGTTGTGGAGAGTGTTGTATTCGTCAGGTGAGGTTGTGAGCATCGGTTGGGTTTACCGAGATTGTGAGGTGTTTATTGACGGCCATGGATTAGCAGCAGATCTGTTACTGCTTGATATCGTGGATTTTGATCTGATTTTGGGTATGGATTTCTTGGAGTCGCACTGGGCCATGTTTGACTGCCACAGGAAGGAGGTCGCGTTTCGACGACCAGGGCTACCCGAGATACTATTTCGCGGCGAGAAGAACACTTCACTACCGTGTTTGATTTCCGCGATGAGGGCGGATCGGTTGATGAAGAAGGATTGTGTCACTTACTTAGCCCATGTTGTGGACACTACAGCTGCTGTGCCAGACCTTGGTAGTATTGAGGTTGTTTCTGAGTTTCCGGATGTGTTTCCAGCGGAGTTACCTGGTATACCCCCTGTGCGGGAGATTGATTTCACTATTGAGTTATTGCCGGGTACAGGACCGATATCCCAGACACCGTATCGTATGGCACCTGCGGAGTTGAGGGAGTTGCAGATTCAGCTCCTGGAGTTTCTAGAGAAGGGATTCATTCGACCGAGTGTTTCTCTGTGGGGTGCTCCGGTGTTGTTTGTACGGAAGAAGGACAGGTCCATGCGTTTGTGCATCGACTATCGGAAGCTGAATCAGATTACAATGAGGAACAAGTATCCGTTGCCACGGATTGATGACTTGTTCGATCAGCTGAAGGGAGCAGCAGTCTTTTCAAAGATTGATCTTCGATCCGGATATCACCAGTTGAGGATTCGGGACTCTGATGTAGCCAGGACGGCATTCAGGATGCGGTATGGGCACTATGAGTTTTTGGTTATGCCGTTTGGGTTGACCAACGCCCCCGCAGCTTTCATGGACTTGATGAATCGGGTGTTTAGACGGTTCCTGGATAAGTTCGTGATTGTATTTATTGACGATATTTTGATCTATTCGAGGAGTGTGGGCCAGCACAAGAAGCACTTGCGAGCAGTGTTGTGGACTTTGCGGGACCATCAGTTGTTCGCGAAGTTTAGCAAGTGTGAGTTCTGGTTGGATAGTGTGAAGTTTCTGGGCCACGTGATTTCGGCCGAGGGAGTTAGTGTTGATCCTGACAAGATCGAGGCCATGCTGAACTGGAGTAGACCCACTAATGTGCCGGAGATTCGGAGCTTCTTGGGGTTAGCAGGCTATTATCAACGGTTTGTACAGGATTTCTCCCGGATAGCTACACCACTGACCAGGTTGACGAAGAAAGGCGTCAAGTTTGAGTGGTCTGATGCGTGCGAGGAGAGTTATTTGCTCCTGAAGGAGAGATTGACTACCGCACCGGTTCTGACATTGCCAGAAGACAGTGGTGAGTTTGTTGTGTACAGCGATGCGTCGAAGTTGGGCCTTGGTTGTGTGTTGATGCAGCATGGTAGAGTTGTGGCATATGGTTCTAGACAGCTGAAACCGCATGAGGTCAACTATCCGACGCATGATTTGGAGTTAGCCACTATCGTGCTAGCGTTGAAGAGTTGGAGACATTACCTGTATGGTGCTCAGTGTAAGATTTTCACTGACCACAAGAGTCTCACCTACTTACGGACACAGCCGGATCTGAACATGAGGCAGCGCCGATGGATGGAGTTGATCAACGATTACGATTGCACTTTCGAGTACCATCCGGGGAAGGCCAATGTTGTGGCAGATGCACTTAGCCGGAAAACTGGAGCCTCGTTGTTTCACATGTGTGTGGCTAGAGTATTGATGTTAGCCGAGCTTCGGGCTACAGGTGCTGTTTTTGGGTATGATGATGATGGAGCTTTATTGGCCAGTTTTCAGGTTCGACCGGTACTGGTTGATCAGGTACGAGAGGCCCAGGATTCGGATTCTTACCTGTTGGGCAAGAAGACCATGATACGGAATGGTGTGCCTACAGAGTTCTGATTGAGTGACGATGGTACGTTGTTGTTCAGATGCAGGTTATGTGTACCCAGAGATGAGGACTTGAAGAAGGAGATTCTGGATGAGGCCCACAGTTCAGCGTATGCGATGCATCCCGGAGGTACGAAGATGTTTTGTACACTTCGAGCGTACTATTGGTGGCGCAACATGAAGCGGGAGATTGCTGCGTACGTGAGTCGATGTTTGATTTGTCAGCAGGTGAAGGCGGAGAGGCAGAAACCTGCAGGGAAACTACAGCCACTTGAGATTTCAGTTTGGAAGTGGGAACATATTACGATGGATTTTGTCTATCAGTTGCCGCGTACTTCGGCGGGCAACACTGGCATTTGGGTTATTGTTGACCGATTGACGAAATCCGCACACTTTCTTGCACTTCCAGGGAAGATATCAGTGGGTAGATTGGCTAAGTTGTACTTATCAGAGATTGTTCGCTTGCATGGTGTGCCTGTGTCCATTGTTTCTGACCGAGATAGTCAGTTCACTTCTGTGTTTTGGCAGGCTTTACAGCGAGCGTTGGGCACGAGGTTGCGATTTAGTACAGCTTTTCATCCTCAGACTGACGGGCAGTCCGAGCGGACCATTCAGACACTTGAGGATATGCTGAAATCGTGTGTGTTGCAGTTTCGCGGAAACTGGGATCAGCAGTTACATTTGATCGAGTTCGCCTACAACAACAGCTATCAGGCCAGTATTGAGATGGCACCGTACGAGGCCCTGTACGAGAAGCAGTGTCGCACTCCATTGTGTTGGAGTGAGGTGGGCGAGTGTTGGCTCATTGGTCCTGATCTGGTGAAAACCACGATGGAGGACATACAGGTTATCCGGGATCGATTAAAGATCGCCCAGGATCGGCAGAAGAGTTACGCGGATGTGAGGAGGAAGAGTTTAGAGTTCGAGGTTGGTGATTGGGTCTTCCTGAAACTATCTCCGTGGAGGGGAGTTGTGCGTTTCGGGAAGCGTGGCAAGCTTCGACCGCGGTATATTGGTCCGTATGAGATTACGGAGAGAGTTGGAGCTGTTGCTTACAGACTTGAGTTACCGGCTGAGATGGCTCGTGTTCATGATGTCTTCCATGTTTCGATGTTGCGGAAGTACATCTCAGATCCTTCACATGTGTTAGCCCCACAGCAGTTGCCGATCAGAGAGGATTTATCGTATGTTGAGGAGCCAGTGCAGATTCTCGATCGTCGTGAGCAGGAGTTGAGGCACCGTGTGATTCCGCTAGTGAAGGTCTTGTGGCAGAACCACTCAGTTGAGGAGGCCACCTGGAAGACCGAGCAGCGTATGCGGGAGCAGTATCCTCATCTGTTCACTTGACAGGTACGTAAATTTCGAGGTCAAAATTTCTTTAAGGGGGATAGATTTGTGACAACCCAAACCGGAATCTGTTGCGTATTCGGCACGATTCTCGAGATTGAGTTTAGTTGCAATTTTACGTCGTATATGTGATTCGTCGACTTTATTCGCGACTATGTTTTCGGTCGAGAATTGGAGTTGAATGTCTTCACGGAAATTGTAGAGTACGTGATTTCGAGCTCGTAGGCGGTTCCGGAAGATTTTTCCGATAACCGAGGAATATTTTATGATTATTCGAAGTTTCGATTTCCGATGAGTTTATCCGATTGTTTCGTGTTTATCCGAATCATTTCGTATATTCATTTCGGACCGTCGATTGGCCCGAGGCGTGAGTATAAATATCGTAATAGTCGAGAATTGTCATAAAATTTATGTTTGAGAGTTGACCACCGTTGACTTACTATTTTTGGAAAGCTGACCAGTTGACCGAAGAGGAAAGTTTCCTCTTTGAGCTTTGCCGTCCGACGACCTATTTTCCGGCCACCGACGACTTCGACGAGGGTATGTATAGCTTCCCCATGTGATTTCGAATTGAGTGATGTGTGTTTTGTTGGGAATTGATCACGTTTTAGTTGGACCCGAATCGGGTCGGTTTCGTGGTTTCCGTCGAAGCTCGTCGGCCGTTTTCCGGCGAGTTTTGGTGGTGGTGGTTAGGGGGGTTAGACTCCCCTTGCCTTGGTGAGTCTCCCTATGTGTTTGATTTGGTTTGAGGATGAGTTTTTGGGGTGCTCCGATTAGGTCACCGGAGAGTTTGAAATTCCGAACTGTTTTGGGTAAATTGGACGGGTTCCGGTGGGAATTGGCCTGAGAGGTAGAAGAGTAAGTGGTTCGCCTGGTTATGGACTTTCAATCTGGATTTTTTTGCCGTGGAACTCCACAAATGACAGCGCGCCGCCGCCAGCGGCGGCGGTCAACGGCAGAGCTCCGGCCAAAAGTTGACTTTTTGGATTTCGACGTTTTTAATGTCGTTTTTCTTGTAATCACGCCCTGATTATCGTCCAGAGGTTTTCAGGTTGATTTGGTTAGCCGATTTTCAGTTGAGGTTTCGAGTGGGGATTTCGGGAATTTCGTTTACCGTTTTGTACTGCATTGCATTTTTCCGGGAACGGTTAGTTTCCGTGATTCGGTACAGGGTTGAGAACTATGATTTTGATCAGTTATGTTTTTGTGAATATTCAGGAGATCGTGATCGGGATCGTGATCGTGATTCAGGCGAGGGATCATCCGCCGGACCACGAGATTAGCGCGAGTGCGCGTTTTGCTCACCTATGAGTGGACAATTTCTTTTCACGGAAATGATTGCGAGTCTTTTATATGATTTACGAACTTGAGCATGCGTATGAGATTTCGGATTACATGAGCATGTGTTTTACGATTATACGATTATATTTATACGGATATACGTATACGAATATACATACACTTATATGTTGTTTCATGCATTTGCATCGAACTGTTTATGATTTGGTTTTCACAGAGTACAGTCTTAGTTACGTTGTTGTATCGATACACTTGCCTCGTCGGCTGATCCCCGACGGAGGGCCGCCAGGAGGGGCGTATCCCCGACCTAACCGGTGAGGGGCGTTTCCCCGGAACCGATGCCATTTCTGGCTTAGAATCACGTGGAAGTCAGGGACTCCTTGGTTCGGACTGTACTAGCACGGAGGTGTCCATGAGTGACCCCGTGGGATTTTACTTGCATGCTCAGTACACTGGAGGAGTATGAGTTTTACCTCGTGTACTTGTTGTTTTTATTTACCTGGACTCGCATATGTTATTTTAAACATAAATATCAACTGGTGAAAGACATTTATTTTCGTCCACTCACTCTAACGTGTTTATTGTCTTTCCCCTGGGCTTTTCGGTTTCCGTGCCCAGTTGCAATTCAGGTTTTGGTGTTTTCACGTCGCGGTTTGGAGGCTAGTGATCAGAGTTACATGTGCTTTCCAGTATGTTCTTGTTTCGCCTACTGATGTGTATATTGTATATATTTTACTTTAGAGGTTGCTCTGATACATGCTGATACTTGTTTATACGGATTTTCTCGGATATATATATATACTACAGTATTGTTTACTGTTTATGATTCATATATTGATGTTGAGAAATTCGGATGGGATTGGTGCCCACGGTTTGGCTTTTGTGGCATAGGATGAAGTGTTATTTTCAGGGTGCAGGTTTATGCAATTCCACGCTAGTAACGAAACTCTGTCGAAATTTTGAAAAAATTTTGTTGGTTCGTATTTTCAGAAGGGGTTCGATTCCGATTTAGGAACTGAATCGGGGTTGGGTCCTTTCAATGTTGCCAGCAATAGAGCAAACGCTAATGTGACAATAAGAAATACAAAGTTGTAAATCTTCGGAATCAAGCCAATTGGACATTTTTTGGGAACTAAAATACAAAGGGATGAGAGGAGGATGAATGAGAAGAGGAAGAAGAGGATAAATTTGTTGTGCACAAATTTGTGTGAGATGTGAATGAAATTGATGTAGTATTTATAGAAACATTATAGTGTTATTTGCAATTTTTTTGAAATTTTTTGGAATTTTTTTTGGAATTTTTTAGGGTTTATTTTGCAAAATAGCAGAAAATTCAGAAATAGCCGTTTCGGTTGAATCTCAGCCGTCCGATCAGAATTTTTGATTTAAAACGGACAGTCCAGATCAATCTAACCGTTATGAATTTTTATCCATCCGGTCTGACACGTGGCGCCTCCCCATTGGCTGGTATTTTTTTTTTACCATTTATTGGCGCGTGTAATACACGCGCCAGGTAGAAAAAAAAAATTGGAACCAGCTGGCGTCATCCACGTGCGTGGGCTCCTCCTGCACAGCTCGTGCAGGAGGTCGAGCAGGAGCTGCTCGTGGCGCCGGTCAACGAACAATCGCCGGAGCACGTCGTCGCCGCTGCAAGTCCACGATGGCGCTGCTCATACTACCAAGATGGGGGCCCACTGTTTCAACCTGATCGAGCTACTCGAGCACCCACCGGTGCAGCTGCTCTAACAATTCGATGACAGCTCGAGAGAGAGGTGCAGCAAATATATATATATATATTTATATATCTCGATCGCGAACACATGAAACACAACAGCTAGCTAACTTAGCATGCATGAAACACATTGCGCGTAGTTGGTGTTTTTAGGCTAATATATTAATAAACACATTATTTTGGCTGTGTGATTAGATATGATTAATTCAAGGGCTTTCGATGACTTTGAGGGCTCTAGCTTAATCATGCCTGTATAAAATAACACTAGTGAGGATATTGCAGTGAGAATGTTGTGGATCTTAGTGAGGATATTGTGGATCCACAATATCCGATTTCAGATACTTAAGGTCCCCCGGGCCCCTGTCTTTATCTTTCTACACCGATCTTGTTTGTCTTATTTTAAATGAAATTACCTGGCAAGCTTTAGCACGACGCATAAAACGTCCAATACTCATTTTACAACTTGTTTTGCACTGATTACATGTTAAAGAAAGTTTTAGATTTTTATTGAGTATATAAGTTTAGTTGATTAAATTTCAATCTTTGAAATAGGGAGGTGTTTCTTTTTCTTGTTTATCTTCTTAAACTCTTGGGATGTGTGACAATGCACATCATAACTTAAGTGAAGTTATGGACATAACGGACGCTCTTCTATTTTTGGTTTTGATCTTTGGAGATTTTGACGTAATACTATTTAGCATTAATTTGATTTAGTTCACTGGATGTAGGTACTGTATATGAACATTTGCTAGAAAAATGCATTACATGATAGAAGAGGTAAGTTTGACCTATATGTATTATGAGATGATAATTAGTGCAATATTTTTTTTGATAAATGACACTAGTATTTCCTGTACTTCACTATTATCCATTTTACATGAGATCTGTCTACTCATTGGTTATAGAACCACCTACTAAGAAACATAGTCTACTATTACAAGAATGTAGAGTATGTCATTTGAACGAGAGAAATGCCCCATGAAGTTTATGCCCCATACGTTAAATATCTCCATCTCAATGATAGTCTTCAGTGACATTTGATCTCTACTTAACTGACTTATACATATGGTGGTGTAAGTTTAGAGAACTAGAATCATTAAGTTCTAAAAGCATTTGAGAAACAACAAAACTTCAAAGATTGATTTGGTGAACACCTTTACATCACCAACAAATCTCATTGAGTATCAATCTTATCCATGTGACAAATTAAATAGTCACTCCATGCCAATTCAGACAAGAAATTATGCAAAACAAGCTAAGCAAGCTAGCTAGCAGCTAGGGACACAAACAAACACATACGTACGCCGTCTCGTTCGTTCAACTTGAACATGCACCCACAAGAAAAGCGATGGAACAGCAATCTGGCCTTTCAAAGATCGAATAGATAGATCGTGTATTTTCCCTAGCTAACAGCGCGCAGAGAAAATGATTGTATTCCATCATTCCTGAGAATTACTATACAAGCGATATGGATTTAGTAATCTAAATAGAAACTATGTATTCATCATATTGCATAGAATATTTTACTGTACGCGTATAAAAAAATAAAATATTAGAGCACTCACACCAATTTGCACCTCCTATATTTCTTACACCTCATATTTTGCAGAGGAGTATACATTATTCATTGAATAAGATGAACAATATTTATTTTTTCTGCAACGATCCAAAAAATAATACATTCTATTACTATTCATCAATTTTACATATTTTTTATTTAATTATTTTTTTGTAATATTTTTGACCAATAATTAGATGACATGCATATGAATGCTACATGTCGTTATCGTTTAAATAATTTTATCAAATTTTAGGTAATTTTTTTATCAACGATGAGATCACACGTATCACTCCTACGTGTCGTTATCGTCTAAACAATCACTCCTACGTGTCATTATCGTCTAAATAAATGAACTAGATTTTCGATAAGTTTACTGACCAATCACGATATGACACGTGTCACTTCTATGTGTCATTATCGTCTAAACAATTGAAGAAGATTTCAAGGAAAATTTTTCTACCAATGACACTGTCGCGTGTATTCATTTTGAAACATCAGATCATCTGTAATTGGTTATAAAAGTATCATCCATCACACATTGTATATGTACTCACACCATCTATAAGTCACTAGCAATTCTAGCCGAAAACACATGCATCTCTTTAAATACTTCTCCACATTCCCACATTAGTAAGATGAATCCTTTTGATTTCCGTTTGCAATTGACTATAAAAGTATCTCCCCAATGATACTTAGTTTTCAGTTTGCATATAAACATTACGTTGTATTAACACCAATATTGTGTGCACCTGGCCATTTCTACAGCTAGGTTCTATGTGATACTGCATCATTGTCCCTAATCACAATATTTTCATTTTTAGAGAGGTAGGAGGACGTGCGTGACCCTGATATGGTTACAATGTTTATGCTAACACACACTAAAGGAGTTGATAAAGTCCCAGTGAATGCAGAATTTGAACGAGCTATTGTAAGTAAGATGTTGAGTGTGCAGGCACTTTTGTACAATCATTTTGATGCAATATTTTTATTTCCCGATAACAGCCCTCTCTCTGATTGGTACTTGTCAGGCATTTCTCAATGATAAAATAAGTGAAAGGGAGCAACAAAATATGATTGTGGACGATGAGGAGAGAATGATCATATTTTTTGAGGTGATGAGCCCTGAAAAAAAAACACAAAGTGAGAGGCTACAGTTCAGTCATAATATGGGCAAATCTGTCTGGTATAGTTACAGAAAAAAGAGGCCTTGCAATGGAGGTATTTGAATGGAGAGAAAATTTATTAGCTAGTGAGGCGCGCAGATTCAATTAAAATGAAGATACAGCAACTTAGACAATCACAAGATAAACTAATGGAGGAGAATGTGGCTGTTATGGCCCATCAGAAAGCAGAGCTCGATGCATCATTTCAAGCTAGTGTTTTAATGAAGATGAACAAACCAATCCAATCAGCAGGGTTTATGGATTTGGCAAGTGCTTTGGGCGCTTTGCGCAACGTGGCTGGGCCTGCAGGAATCTAAATCCAGACTAATTTATCAAATGCTCAGAGGATTGGTAAGGTTGACATACTTTGATCTATGTGACTATCTATGGTTCCGTTCTACTTAGACTCATTAGTAACTAGAGTTGAGTTGTGCTAAGCTTGCTAAGGATGTGAGGTGCACATTTTTGAGGAATCCTTTTGTTGTTCATATCACGTCCTTGGAAATATAGGTATCAGTTTGAAGTCTATTTTGATGTCTCTGATCAGACTTGTATTGGCATTATCTAATTAATAGCCCTTGTTATTTGTATTTGAGTGGAGAGGAGATGATGTGTAAGAAATTGAAATACTCTTTGTTTTCTTATTGATGAGTTATCTTCATTTCAATTTGGTCTCCAAGTCTATGCAAGTTCTCTGTTAACTATTAATTGATGATGGATTGGGGTTTTTAGTTTATTAGTTTTCTTTTGATTCTGGCAGGCTGCTTATACATTATAACCTCTGGGCTATTAAATCCCTTTTAATTAGTCTTAATCTTCTCAGGGTAATATTAATTAGTACTAATCAGGAACACCTATTTTTTATAAATATATAATACATGGAGCACAAAATAGTGATTCCAAAGTATGTAGATCATGAGGACTTAAGAGTGCATCCAATCAAATTTTATTTGGGACTAACATTTGACTTCAAAAAATTATGGGATGAGACATAAGAGTGAACCAAATAAATTAAGGGTTGAGGATGATAAAGTGTCTCCACATGTTGATGAGTTGGATACATATGAATGATTTGGTTGATTGAATTTGTCATACCCTTAAATCCAGGATCAGTATTATACTGAAATATGGTCTAAGCATTTCTGATGTGAATAAGAAACCCAAATAATTTAAAAAATCAAGGTGTCTGAATAGTACATTTATTGAAAAATGAAAATGCTAATATTACAATACCGATGTTTTTGAAAATAATAGTCATTACATTTATTCAATTCAAAATGCAAGTAGAAAATAATTCGTTTATTTAGTAGGCAACGTTTCCCATTTTTCCCAAGTATTCTACTCATCACCTGAAAAGAGAAAGATGTAGTATTATGAGTCACACTGACCCAGTAAGTACAGCTTACAAGCATATACTAAATTATCTCTAAGAAACATCAAACCGAACATCCAATTCAAAAAGGTGAAATATTCAAACCGGTTACTCTCCCATGCTTATACTTGCGTCTTTGTAATATATACATATAGGTACATAATATATATACTTGCATAACTTCACATCTACACACAAACACGCCAATACTTCCAAAGTGAATTCTTTTAGATTAACTGGTAATTACTGAAAAAAATAATTTGCTTAGTCTCACAATACCAACACACATATAAAAACACAACATTCTAAGGCCGCCTGCCAAAGCATGTATACTCCCGGTTTGACACAATTCATTCCTTAGAGTATAATAATGCACTATCTGTAAGGGACTAGGGCCCTTGGCTAACTCCCATAATAACAAAATAATTTACCAGCAATTCACTTAAGGGCGAGTTAATTCGTACTATACACCCGACTTCACACTTCAACCATAACGATCACAAACAAGTCTTTAGTTAAGACTGTATATATAGATCATAGAGTATATATTTATATCATAACCTTGTAATAAATATATACGTAATAGAATTTGTAAAGGAAGAAAGATCAAACTTAAATGTATTTCATTAATTAACAATTTTGGTCCAAACGTTTCATTCGGCGGTAGTCCACTCGAAATCCTCCATTTGTTCCAAGTTATATTTGAGAGTAAATAGATATGGCGATTAAGTAGATAAACTTGAAATAAAAATTAGTTATCATTGGTCCAAAAGTTTCATTCAGCAGTAGTCCATCCGAAATCATCATTAGTCCCAAATCGAATTTAAGAAGTAAATAATGCGAGTAAGTAAATGAAAACAAAGTATAAATGCAGAAAATAAAATTATTAATCCTTGGACCAAAAGTATCATTCGGCGGTAGTCCGTCCGAAATCCTCTATTTGATCCGTTTTATAATTAATCAATATTATGTCCAAATCAAAGAAGTGAATACACCATCTCAAAGTATTTTTCGAGAGAAATCCAATGGTAATAATCACAAATTTTGGTAGGGAGTTTTCAAGTACACAAACAAAGATGTTTAGCAACTGTCTAGAAATAGTTACACTCGGTATTAAACTCATTTGGACGAATTAGTTAGTAAGTAAATATTAATAAATGCCTTTCAAACTTTTCAGATTGATAGCTAAACTCCTAAGCTTCGTTTTAATATAAAGAACACTAAATTTGGTTAAGAAAGGAGTGAGATATAAATATTTCAAGTTAAGAGCGCCTTCAGAGTTTTCAAACATGATTAAGGGAAAGATTACCAAAACTTGTTTTAGCCATAACTTTCTCATTACTTAACCTTTTTGAGTGATTCAAAAGCCAAAGTTGAATAACTTTTTGTGTAGAATATAAATATGTAAAAACATTTGACAAATTAAAATTTAACAAAAATGAAAATATTAAATTTACACTAAGGCTCATTATTTCTCCTATATTCTTAACCATGCACTTTGATGTAATCCTAAAGATAAAGTAGTATAGGAATGTAATCATGCACTTACTGAAAAATTTCAGTAGGTGATGGAAATATTTAATTAACTCAAGTGACTCTCTTGAAGCAAATGAATTAACTACTAAAGTACTTGGAAGAAAGATAGTTTGGTGTGGGATTTTAGGGTAGTTGTATTGTAATTTTGGGAGGACTTCAAATCAATACGTAAGGGGAAGATTGAAGTGGTACAAAAATTAGATTGGACTCAAGGGTGATTTATATAGACGTGGGAGGAGACATGGGAAATAAATTCATAACCATTTTTATAGACTTTTGTAGACAAGTTGACAATGGAATAGTTGGGCTACTAATTCTAGGGTTAAAAGGCATTTGTAAAAACAATAGTAATGTGATTAGAAATCTGATTGAAATGTTGAACAAATTGAAAATTTATTGTACGTGATAATGAAGCTGTTGTTTTCTTCTCTAAAAATAGTAAGAGGTTAGTTCATTCTAAGCATATAGACTTAAAGTACTATAGCATGAAGAAAAAGTTAAAGATGGTGAGATAGACGGGGTGAACATCTCTACAGACAGGCAGTTAGCTGATCCTTTTACTAAGACTTTAGTTGTTGGTGTGTTCAGGATACATTGTGTGAACATGGGGGTTTTAGCTAGTCTAGATTCTTAAGTTCAGTGGGAGTGTCCACATGAAAAGATAAATTACAATTGCAGTTTTGGTTATTGTTGTGTTCAAAAATTTTATAGCTTGATACTGTTTGTAAATTACTTGATATCAATAAAATTTGAGGTATTTTAGTTCAGATTCATTTTAACATTGCAAATTTTGGTTAAAGTTTATGTTTCTGACTCTTTCAAATATAATTTGGTTATCATTGACTACAGTATATTCAGGTGGATGTTGAGTATATAGCATTTGTGCTGCACTTGTTGCATATTTACAATAAACAAACATGGTTCTACTGGTGTTATTGATATGTTTGTGATTTTGGTGTTTTTGGTTAAAAATTATTTAGTAGGACATAGAGAGTTAATGATACTTGAGATTAGATGTATATTTCATTAGCTCTCATTACCATATCTGGAGCTCATGTGTACTGCAGGAATTGATGTTATGGTTCTTAACCAACTTGTTTACAGTGATTAGCTTGGTTCTGGATTCTGCATCAGTAAGTGTAGCATGATAGGGTTGCTTTCAAAATTCTGGAGTATAATATGATGTGATTCATGGCCACTTAAGTAACCGATTGATTACAATTTCTATGCATTAGTGCAGTGAATTAAGTTAAGTGGGAAATTGTTAGAGTAGAACTTAAACTCATGCACATTATTTGGTGCTTAAGTGATGTGATCAACTAGTTAGAATCATATTGAATGTTCATTAGATTGCCTGTAGGATTAGTACATCAATACTACATATCCTAGTCTATATTGTACACTGATATGGTACTCTTTGTGTTGTAATAGAACTTAGAGTTCAACTTATACATTGATAATGGGTAGGCACAAGTTGAACACTATATAAAGAAGAGGTAAGGTCCTTGTCTCTCTGCGCGGCAGTACATATAGTTCTTCCCATCAAAGAAGTAACACAGCAGTACAGAACAGAAGCTCTTGCCTTCATCATGTCATCAAGATGTCCCTCACTATCAATGCAGCTGGTAAGCCATTTTGGTTCTATTTCTAGTTTTGTTCATGACTGAGTTAATGTGTTTATATGAATGAGATGAACTTAACCTAATGCTCTTCAATTGGTTTTAGAACTACGGCTCTTTATTCATATAAATCGATAAAGTAAAAACTCACATGTAAAAACATTAGGGTTTGTGTTTTGAACAAAAAAAAAATTCAGAACTTCAGTTTTCGGGCCAAAACCCAAAATTCAGTAAAGGCTCGAAACCAAGACTAGGCCTGTGATATCGCACATGAGCTGAAGCCCATGATCAGCAATTCAGAGAACCTCAAAATTTGGGGATTCAACTAACCGTTGGGAAGAACTGTCAAAAACTCTCTGATTCGCTGGATGGGATTTCAGTACGGCTAGGTGCGCGAATTCGTTAATGAATTCGGAAGGGAATCAAAACCCATATGGCAATCAGGTTAGTTGTTTTTGTTTTTCGCAAATCACAAAGAACCCTAGAGGAATGTTCCTGGTGTTTCAATAAGTTAGGATAGATCTGACCGAAAGGAATTTACGAGTTCTAATTGTGATTTTGTGCATCTGTGGATTGGTATTGTATGATTGTTGTGTGTAAAATTTCTATACTTCTGCTAACATTGCAGCGCTGTGAGCAGAGGCCCACGATTAGTCATGATTGATTTTGATTTCGATTAAGGATAGGTAATCATCTACTAAGAACATAAAGAATGTCTGTGATTGAGATCAAAAATGTGAAATTGAATGACTGACTAAATGCTTGTCTACTTTTTTTAAGCTGATGCTTTTTGTTTTCATTGAAAGGCATGTTCTGTACTCCCTATGCATACAGTTTCAATAAAAACCTTCTGCAAATTTGGTTCATGTATAATATCCAAACTTAAGTATTCACTTATTTATAAATAGCATGAATTTTATGTAAGTTGAGGTTCTGATTCATTGTCGAGTAAAATGTCATGTTGCACAAAGCAAACTATCTTACATTGCAATGAATCAATTTTTGCTTAAAAGAACAGATTCAACGTTTTGTGTCAATATTTCAAAGATATGTGGATTGTGGCTTCCAAAGAAGCATTGTTGCATGTTTTTAGAATATCTGACAGCACCATACATGTTATTTAAATTCATCTTCAGATAGTGTAAGACCTTCTTTTGCCATAAAGGTGTTGAGTTTTTGCATTATAACATGGATTTAAATTAGTGGTTTGATGATACAACTACAATTCTCTATATTTATCACACAAAGTGTAATATGGATTCAACTACAGTGATGGGATGATTTTGTGTATATGTGCCGTGTACTGTGTTCATATACATGTACTGCAAGTTTTAGATTTTCAGTGTTTTGTTTTGGTGTGCTGCGGTGTGATACTGTTGAGACTAAAAACACATACATAAAACACTTAAAACTACAAAACCTGAAAACTTTCTTTTGCTTAAACTGCAGTGAACAAAACAAGAATAAACTGATAATTTTCTTTTCTGTTTGTCTTTAGGCAACCAAGTGGTGACTCTAAACATTATTGAACTCTTAACTGGGTCCAATTATAAGGTTTGGAGGAGGCAAATTGACACTTTCTTCAGCAACAACCATGATTTAGACATAACCTTTTACCAGAGTGTTCCTGAACCTGTCGTAGAGGAAGAGAAACACATTCACCCTAAGGCGTATGATGACTATCACTACTGATATAGGAAAAACGACTAAGCTAAAAACCTTATTAGGGCCTGCATTTCAGACACCATTGATGGGACTATTCCTAAAGTGGATTACGCTTATGACTATCTGGTGCTCATTGAGGAAAAGTTCAAAGAGTTTGACAAGGTTGAGAGCTCAGCTTTATCTAAAAAATTCAACACTCTTAAGTACACTAGTGTTGGAGGAGTCATGGAGCACTTATTGCAGATGGAAAATTTAGCACCTAAGCTAACAAATCTAGATATTATCATGGCTGATGAGCATATAGTGAACACTACCCTTCATTCCCTGCCTAATACTTTTAAGCATCTTAAGACGAGTTATAATACTTTAAACGTAAATTAAATTAAACCGTGTAAGAAACAACCTGATTATTTTTGAAATATATATCATAGCCTGCATTTGCACTGTTGGTGGAAAACACGAAAGTTTTAACACTATAACCAACTTCATACTAGTGCATACACGTGCACATCACACTAGGCTTAGGCTGGGCCAATCAGCTTGATTGCCTCCAGATCGGCTTGGCTCGGCTGGACGAAGCA
Organism: Geum urbanum; assembly: GCA_946800695.1. Classification (NCBI taxonomy): domain Eukaryota; kingdom Viridiplantae; phylum Streptophyta; class Magnoliopsida; order Rosales; family Rosaceae; genus Geum; species Geum urbanum. The sequence continues at coordinate 48,616,768 of OX327001.1, read as the reverse complement.
GCGATAGCGAACATCGCAGCCGTCGGAGGGGTGGCTACGAGTAGAGGCACATGATCGGTATGGTGCCTTCTTTGGGATTAACGCACACCTGGGAAGGCCGTCTGAGTGGTGGCTTTTGGGTTGGACCAGTGGGGTGAGGTCGAGAGCTTCCGGTCTGGCTCCCTTGCCAAGCGGCAGAGTCAAGGATCAAGCGGAGGCCACTGCTGCTCGCGGTTTGGGTTGCTGCAACAGTGGGCTCAAGGCGTCGAGTGCTCAGGCCGAGTGCTAGTCGAGGTTGAGGTATGGCACTGCTCCGGATTTTCCTGGTTGCTATGAGCAGATGGCTTAGTTGTGACTAGGTGGCTGAGTCACGAACGTGCATCGTGCGAGTTAGTGATCGGCTCAGCTCAGCGTGTTGGATACGCGAGGAGCTAACGTCTGGGACTCTGAAATTCGCGACTTGGCGCGCCAAAAGTGGAAAATCGGAAAATGGGCAAATCGCCACATGGATTATTCGGTGTTTAAGATTTTTGTTTAAAATGAGCTCTTGTAAGCTTCATGCTGATAATGTATTGTAGAACAATGTCAAATTGGATGCAATTCAAGAGTTTCTTATTGATAATCAATGAGCACTTTATATAGAAGATTACAACAGTTACAGTTACAGTTACAGGAAGAGTATTAAGAGTCATGATCATCATCATGATCAATCATTAGCTACCCCATTATTCTCCTCACTTTCTCCACTATTTGTAACTGCCATCACCAACATTACTATCTATTAACTTTATCATTATCTACATAAAACCTAATATTCTATATAAAAAAATTCATATTTATGGTAATTCTATTACAAAACAAACTATAATATAGTTTCACTACGGGAGAAACGGTCTTTTGCGACAGCTTGATGTGTGTCGTAAAAGATAGGTTCGTGACACACGTGCGCATGCCGTAAAAGAATAAATTTACTTGCGATACAAACTTGTATGTCGTAAAAGACATATAATGTTCATCATAAAAGACATTTATGTGCGTCGTAAAATATGTATAAGTGTGCTATAAAAGATATATTTAGTGTGTCGCAAAAGACTAATTAGCGCATCGCAAAAGATGATTATGTATGTTATATATAAAAGACTTTCAAGCATGTCGTAAATAACATTTTAGCTCTTCGTAAATAACATGTCGTGCATGTCATAAAAGACCAATATCATTCTTGTCGTATATTTCTATAAATCAATATAAATCTTTATTCAAACCATTAATAAGCAAAAACTTACACATCCAAGCAGGTTCAGGTTCGTACTGTTATTAGAACAATGCACAAGGATGTTAAGATTTTTTTACCTATCTGATGTAAGCATTTCATCAAATATTTATCACAAAGATATATAAGACTCTATCTTCATCTTGGATTAGCTTCAGAATCATAATCTTCATAATTAGCTCTGATCAACCTTCTCACAAGTCTCCACCTAATCACATTCAGCATCATCACAAAACATAATAAGAAATCTTGGAAATTTGCTTCAAAATACAAAATCTGCCATCCTACTCATGACGGATAACGAAAGATATGAGATATCAAACTGATATAGATATAGTTTACTTTAACTTTCAAAAGAGGCTTCATTGACAGGAAAAAAAGCATTCTATTGATTCATACTATTTGGATATAAGGAGCATCTTGGTCATATCAGTTAGTGCTTTTTGGCAATCCAGACATATTTAATTCATCCGAGATATTATCTTAATCAATTTGAAGTCTAAGTGTTCTACTGATTAAAATTTTAGTAGATATTATCTAGTCCCTACCCTATATTCAGACCAGGAATACATACAAACTTTAAGAATGAACATGTTACTTGTAAAAAGTGATGTGGTGATGAAAGTCGTCCACAAACATAACATACCAATATTTTCTATAGTGCCATATCAGCAAACTTCATGAACAATGCTTAATTTATGCCTTAGCAATCAGTTTCAATTACATCTAGTAAAAAACAAAATTGTGACTCTTTTACGATATACATTAGAAGTGTGTCGTAAAAGACTATCTTTTACAACATACATTTCATGTATGTTGCAGTTTGTGTGTCGCAAAAGATTTATTTTCCTTTAGTGTTTAGTAAATGCATTAGGAGTCTCTAGGAGCCTTGGACCTCCCTAGATTTAAGAGCTTCTAAGATCCTCCATATCTTAGGAGCGTAATAAGGAGTGTGAGCGGAGAGAATTTTTTTAGCTCTTCTCTAAAATTTGACTAAGAAGCTTCAATAGGTGATCGGTGCATAAATATGCACCTTTATGCTATTTTTTTTATGCTCATATACTTATTCTTTTGTTAAACACTCGGTAATATTAGTTTATTTTATGGTTTTATAGGTATTTTGGAGTGGATGAGAAGAAAGGAAGAAAAAGAGGGATTCAAAGCTTAAATTGAAAATTTGTCTGTGCTAATCAGTCAACTTCGACAGAGAACTGAAAATAGTTCGGGAGGAATCAAATGATGATCTACATATGCATAAAAATCCCAGGATGTCTAGTTTCTAGAACATCTTCCAGATCATGATTTAGATGTTTCTAGAAGAAGTTATGACTATATTAGTACCGAGAGATCAGACTTCTCAGGAATCCGACTTTTGATAAAAATTCATTTTTTGAGGCTCAAATCACACCAAGAAGCCCAATGATGAATTTGTGCTCGAAATTCTCATTTAATATGGATGTGGTTGGTAATAAGAAGTCATAAAAGTCAAGAGTCAATAAAGAAAAAGGAAGGATGACTTTTCTTCCAAGAGTCTCAAACCTACAAGGAAGAGGATTCAAGAAGATATAAGGACTATTACACATAAAAAATCATATTCCTCTTCTCTCTTCCTTCTCTTTCTCACGTCTCTCTTCTCTCTTCTTTCTCTGTTTTCTTCTATTCTTCTCCATCTTTGTAATATGTTTGTTTAGTTTTCTTTAGTTATGGGCTGATCGAAACCCTAAATATGTTTCGATTTTGAACCCCCATTTGATTTGCATAATTTTGGATGAGAATTTCTTCACTATTAAATCTGAAAGGACCCAACCCCGATTTAGTTGCCTAAATCAGAATCGAACCCCTTCTGAAAACGTGAACCAACAAAAACCATTCAAAATTTTGGCAGAGTAACGTTACTAACGTGGAATTGCATTAACCTGCACCCGAAAAATAACACTTCATCCTATGCCACAAAAGTCAAACCGTGGGCACCAATCCCATCCGGATTTCTCAATATCATATCATAATCAATAAACAGTAAGCATACTGTAATATATAATATATCCGAGAAAATCCGTATAAAACATGTATCAGAATGTATCAGAGCGACATTTAGTGTAAATATATACAATATATACATCAGTAGGCGAAACAAGAATCTACTGGAAAACACAGGTAGCTCGAATGACTAGCCTCCAACCGCGACGTGAAACTCCAGAACCTGGACTGCAAACTGGGCACGGAAACCGAAAAGCCCAGGGGAAGGACATGAAAACTGTTAGAGTGAGTGGACGAAAAATAATTGTCTTTCGCCGAATAATATATTTTTTATAAAAACATATGCGAGTCAGGGTGCATAAATAATCAAATGGTATACGAGGGAGACTCTAACTCCTCACGCGTACAGAGCATGCATAAAAATCCCACGGGGTCGCTCGTGGACACATCCGTGCTAGTACAGTCCGAATCACGGGATCCCAGACCCACACGTGATTCTAGCCAGAAAGGCCTCAGGTCAGAGGTCTGCCTCCCCCCGGTAAAGGCCTCGGGTCAGGAGTCACAGCCTCCCCCGGTACACATCCTTGGGGATCAGCCGGGATGCGAGTGTATCGATACAACAACATATACTGAGACTGTACTCTGTGTAAACCAAATCATAAATAGTTCGATGCAAATGCAATAAACAATATATAAGTGCATATACGTAATATTTACTGGTATAGGCATAATCGTATAACACATGCTCATGTAAAACATAATCTTGTATGCATGCTCAAGTTCATAAAACGTGTATAAAGACTCGCAATCAATCCGTGAAAAGAAATTGTCCACTCACAAGTGAGCAAAACGTGCACTCGCGCTAATCTCGTGGCCCGGCGGAAGATCCCTCGCCCGAAGCACGATCTCGATCTCGATCCCCTAAATAATCATAAAACACATCTGATCAAAATCATAGCCCACAACTCTGTACTTAACCACGGAAACCAACCGTTCCCTGAAACATATTAAACTGTATAAAACAAACGACTGAATTTCCGAAATCTCCACTCGAAACCTTCGACTGAAAATCCAATACCCAAATCAACACGAAAACCTCAAGGCGATAATCAGGGCGCGATACGAGAAAAATGACATTAAAATCATCGAAAACTGAAAAGTCAACCCTCTCGCCGGAGCGCCGCCGTCAACGGAGAATTTCTCCGGCGAGGAAGCTCCAGTCTTGAAGCTTACCTCAAGCCCAACACAAAACATAACTACCATGAAACCCAATTCAACCTGTATCATCACGATTTCAGCTCGAAAGCAAATCGGAGCTAAACTCTGGCAACCTCACGGTTCAACCAAAAACCCAAATCCAACCACAATTAATCACATAGGAAGCTTCACAGAGGCAAGGGGAGTCGAAACCCTCTCACCCCCGCCACCGTGGCTCGCCGGAACACCACTAACCGTCACCGGGGAAATCCACGAAACTGACCCGGTTCGTTCTCATTCAAATCTCCATCAATTTCCATAATTCCAAACACAAAACAACTTAGAAACACAAGAGGAAGAGAATGATACCCTTCACATGGCCGGAGGTGGCCGGAAAATCCAAGTCGGCCGGCAAAAACCAAACGGGAAAGTCTCCCTCCTCGGTCAACGATCAAACATCCAAAAATGGAAAGTCAACGCTGGTCAACATTACAAACAGTGTTTTTGACAATTTTACGACTATTTCCGATAATTATACTCGCGTCTCAGGACAATCAACGGTCCAAAACGGATAACCATTACGATTCGGATAAATACGAAACGAACGGATAAACTCGTCGAAAACTGAAACTTCAAATAATCATATTATATTCCTCAGTTATTAGAAAATTCATCCGGAACCTCCCACGAGCTCGAAATCACGTGCTCTACAGCTTCCGTGAAGAAACTTAATTCAAATTCTTGGCTGATAATTAAGTCGTGAACTAAATCGGGAAACCACACAATTAACGATTAACCGCGATTACGCACAAACTCGTGAGTCGTACTGATTACTCTACTGATTCTGGTTCGGGTCATCACAAATTTACCCCCCTTAAAAAAATTTTGACCTCGAAATTTACGTACCTGTCAAGTGAACAGATGAGGATACTACTCCCGCATACGCTGCTCAGTCTCCCAGGTGGCCTCCTCAACTGAATGGTTCTGCCACAAAATCTTCACTAGCGGGATCACACGGTGTCTCAACTCTTGCTCACGACGATCGAGAATCTGCACAGGCTCATCCACGTACGTCAAATCCTCTCGGATCGGTAACTGCTGTGGAGCTAACACATGCAAAGGATCTGAGATGTACTTCCGCAACATCGAAACATGGAAAACATCATGAACACGTGCCATTTCAGCCGGCAACTCAAGTCTGTAAGCAATAGCTACAATCCTCTCTGTGATCTCGTACGGATCAATGTATCGCGGTCGAAGCTTGCCACGCTTCCTGAAACGCACAACTCCCCTCCATGGAGATAGTTTCAGGAATACCCAATCACCTACATCAAACTCGAGGCTCTTCCTCCTCACGACCGCATAACTCTTCTGACGATCCTGGGCGATCTTCAATCTATTCCGGATAATCTGGACGTCCTCCATAGTGCTCTTCACCAGATCAGGGCCAATAAGCCATCGCTCGCCCACCTCACTCCAACACAACGGAGTGCGACACTGCTTCCCGTACAGGGCCTCGTACGGTGCCATCTTAATACTGGCCTGATAGCTGTTGTTGTAAGCGAACTCTATCAAATGTAGCTGCTGGTCCCAATTCCTGCGGAACTGCAACACACATGACCGCAACATATCCTCAAGTGTCTGTATAGTCCGCTCGGACTGCCCATCGGTCTGAGGGTGAAAAGCTGTACTTAATTGCAACCTCGTGACCAAGGCTCGCTGCAATGCCTGCCAGAACTCAGAGGTGAACTGACTGTCTCGGTCAGAAACAATAGACACAGACACACCATGCAGGCGAACAATCTCTGATAAGTACATCTTGGCCAATCTGCCCACTGATATCTTCCCAGGAAGTGCGAGAAAATGAGCAGATTTCGTCAGTCGATCCACAATGACCCAAATACCGGTGTTGCCTGCCGAAGTACGCGGCAACTGATAGACGAAATCCATGGTAATATGCTCCCACTTCCAAACCGCTGAACTCTAATTTACTGTTTCAGTTTTGTATTCTATATTCTTTATTTGTTTTCGACAACAAAATCATCTTAGAATCATCTGTAAATTTACGTGGTAGTCCGCCACTGCGTCTTCTATGTTTCTGTGTTTTATTGTGATTTTAAGTCGAGTCTAAATAGTTTAATAAAATATTTCTTTATATGTAGGTTGAGTCTGCTAGATTTCTGGTATTAGTGTATCGAGTCTTTTAAAGTGATTAGTCTCATCAGTCCTCTGCGAGAATGACCCCTACTTCCATTGCACTACATTGCCATATTTTGAGCATACTTGGATAGTTAGTAGAAACTATCTTTGATAGATGGTTTTCTACGTATTAATAAGGAGCCCCATCGGAGATGCTCTAAGAATTACATAATTAAGGTCATTGAACTATAACATATTCCACATTTTTCATAAACCAGATCTTAACATGATATTCATTTCTCACTTTGGAACTGAGCATAATATTCATATGTCATTTTGGTCATTCCATTAAGAGGAAAGTTAAGGATAACTTTATTAATTTTCATATTAAGTATCAAGTGTAATAACTTCAGAGAATTGAGTACCACTTAACTAAAGCTAGTATAGTTATCGAGAATTTGTTTATCAGTCTATCTGATTAATTAGCGATCCTGGCACAAATTACGCACCGTAAGAGGGGTTTGGGACTTTAGTTATTTTTTTATATATACCTTAACTCAAGATCAAATACATGTTAAACAAACTAACGAGTCTATAAACATTAGATTTATATGCATCTTTGAACTATATTCAAACTTCCAATGAAAAACTCTCTCTCTCTCTCTCTCTCTCTCTCTCTCTCTCTCTCTCTCTCTCTCTCTCTCTCCGTGCTGGAGAAGCACCACCGTCAGCAAGCTACCAAACCGGCCATACAAATAGTCAATTTCTTTGTCCTAATCTCATATATTCTTTCCATGTAACCTTAGAACCTATATATCTTTGGTCTTGCTCGATTTTGAAGGCTCGAAAACCTCAAGAACCATATAAGTAAGGCATGACTCTTTTTATGCTGAATCGACCAAGGAAACCCCCTGGGCTTTGTATCCCTTGCCACCATGAAGCTAACCATACTTTGGTTGCCTCTTAATTCATTCGGTGTTGACCGAATCAAAGATTTGAAGATTTTTGTATTCTTGATATCAAAACTAAATTCGGTTATTTCTGGATGTAATTGGGTGATATTGTAGAAGAGAAAGTTGTTGTTAGGTAAATTTTGAGTCCATTCAAGTTTGAATCGAAGGAATTGGAAGCGCCGCCACCACGCCGCCGTCGCTAGTGTTGGCTGACGACGATGCAAAGTGATGATATGATAAGGGCAAAACAAGAAATTACCTCTTTTTTTTACTTCACATCCAAATAGCACTGACTTTTGGCTTAGTCTGGAGCCAATAAAAACTAGCCACATCATTAGTGTAAGTGCACTGCTGTGTGTCAAATACCTCTGTAAGGGCAACTCCAACATGGACTTAGAGTTGAATTTGGACTCAAATCTGAGTTTTTGGATCTCCAATGGTGGAAAAGAGAGGCTAGAATCCATTATTAGAGCTAGAATTGGAGTTGGAATCAACTTTGAAACAAAATCCAGCTCCCTTGGGGCCTATTAAACAGTAGAAAAAAAATAAAAAAAAATAAAAAGGCAGTCACGCACAAAGAAACGCGCCCTTGTGCGCAATAATGACAAAGAAATCAAAAGCTTGTTGATCACTTATGCTAAGATGCATACGCGCTGATGAATATTTGAGTTTACATGGCGGGACCCTTTGCCAACTGCATTTTTTTAAGGGTTTTAAGGGTAACACGTGAGACGTCAATTCTCATTAAGAAGAGAAAGTATAAACGATTACAACTACAACTACCCACTCAAGAGCGCCGAGAGAAAGAAGTCGCAGTTTAAGCAATCTAAGTAACTGAAGTCACTTAACCTACCCAAATAATCAAAACCTAGCAATAAGCTCGAGGATTAGTAACCAATGACGTAACTCGATGCGGGACTAAAAGCAATACTTATTCCGCTCGAGCTTATTAATTAATAGAAAAATAAAATCAATCAATTGCAAACAAATCCTATAACTATAGAAGTACGGCCCATGATGTGCATAGCCTCCTGAGTCTCAAATGAGACGGACCCAAAACCTCTAACAATTTTCAAGCCCATTCAAAAAAGACTTTTGTCCAATCACACGAATACAAACCCTAGGCCCAACAAAATCCCCATGGTTTAATTGGTTGACCATCCAGGGAAGACTTTGACTGGGAGTACACCTCACAACGTACGCTACAGAGGCAAGGCCTCTCACTATCAGACACTTATCGTCTGTCAGAACCACCAAGGGTTGAGTTTTTACGGCACGGGATGACGACTCCACCGGTATAGCTTAGATTGCCTTCCTCGTCAAGATGCCAACCTTTGGCTTGCCGGCTATTGCAATGCCAACGACTCCCCAACTGATTGGAGTCTCCTCGTGTAAGATACAGGACCACCCTTCACCAACACAAGTGACCGGAAACCAAGTCCACCACCCACCAAGTCGTCCTCCCATCACCTCCGATACCAAAAAGTCGAGAACCACTGCGAGCCAAACCCCGCAGTGATGAAACCTTCCCATCTTGTTTCGCAATCTACCCACATACGGGAAAGGGTGAAGGCAGTGGTGAGACAACATCTAATGATGTCCTCCGTTCTTCTGGAACCAGCGAAGGAACCAAAGCAGTGATCCATCAAGGGTAGGAGACAATGGGAGAGAGGCAGCTGCCTCTCAACCCTAGGAGCGAGAGCAAATTCATCCTTACTTTTGTTACTTTGTGTTGTTGTCTGGGTCAGCTAAATTAAATAAAGCGGTTTTTTCATTTCCAACAGCTCCCTTCCTCAACCAAAAAGCTACTTTGATCAAGTTAAGCTATAATTGGATTAAACTCGGATGCCACAAATAATTACTAATAGGTACAAAATTCAAATTAAACTTCAAGAAAATTAATATTCAAAAATGACTTGTTAACACAATAATTTTTAATTTTTTTGATAAGTCATTAAATTGAAGTTAATTTATATGACTATATTATATATATATATATAATTTATTTTTTTGATAAGTGGATAGAAAGTTGGGGGCTATTGGGGTTTGAACTTGGGTCTCATTGTCGACCCTCTGGCTCTCAAGCTTAACTTCGAAGGACTCGTGAAGGAAGAAAGTTCTTGGTGGTGCTTGTCCTCAGGCTTCTCCTCCAGCTTCTTTTCTAAGAACGAACTGCATGGCTGTGCTCGAGCTGTGCCTTAGCAAGATTGGCCATGAGGCTAGCGACTTCAGCTTTGTACAAGGTACATTGCTCGGCCAGGGCTGAGTCTTTGGAGTTTAGCTGGACGATTGATTGCTACCTCTTACAGCTTATCATACTCAGCCACGTGACCCTCAAGGACCGATACCTTCTCCTCGGTCGTCTCGGGCTTTGCTGTAGCAATAACAACCTTGTCTTGGGCAGCTTGTAAATGGTCAGGGAGAGTACCCAGAGCGACGGTAAGATTCGTTGCAACCTGTATGAAGGGTATAAGAGAGCATTAAGAACAAACGGCAAGGGAAATATGATTAGTGCATAGCGAAATTGGGAAAAGCTACTTTGTACAGGGAGGTCTAGGACATCATCATGAGGTCTAGAAAGTCCTACTCCTTTAAATCCTCATGATCTTCCTTAAGCGTGTTAGCAGATAAGGTCACTGCTGCAATGTCGACACGGTCAAGTCCAAAGTAGAGGTTGGAGATGGTATGCTTCTCAATTGCAGGGGGGTTAACACCACGATCAAGCTTGGCAACTCCTGCTCAGTCAGATCTCGAGGGGGCTTGACCATATACCCATGCTTGAAATACACGTGGGGGAGTAAGGGGTTAAAGCCCTCGAGAAGCTCGCCTTGCAGATCTGGGAAACAGATGACACAGGTATCTAAGCAAAATCCTAACTATGCTCGAGCAAAGAACGATAATGAACATATAGCAAGGTACACGATTTAAGTAAGCATTGGGATAAGATGAGGAAAGATCACAACCAAAGGAGAAAGCAATTCGTTGAGACAACTCGGGTTCCTCTGTTCGAGTCTTCTTCCTCGAAGGTGACAGAGGTGGCGTCGGAAGATGAGGATTGGGGTCTTCTTCCAATCTTTTGGGGAGTGAAAGGGATTGAACAGAAGGGTTTCCTTCACATATATGAAGTGGTGGTTGAGGTAGAATTGGTTGATTCCAGTGGCCTTGACTTGGAAGTACACATGGAACTCAGGCAGGCCCATGTGGTAGTCAAACCATCAGTTGAGGCGGTCAAAGCAGGGCAAAATCCTGAAGGAATCTGGGCACCAGTGCTCGATGGTGTACCCATAAAATCCAAAGCATCGCAGAAAAAGGTGGGGATCGGAAAGGTGAGACCAAAGACGATCTAGAACAAATGAACTAGCAAACCCAAACTATGAGCTTTCTCAAGCTCTAATACTTTCCTTTGTCAGGGACAAGGGCGAATCGGAAATCTTCACTGGAGCCCTAGTGATACATTTGGATGAATGTCAACAGAGAGCTTCCCGGGACTTCTTTGTGGCCGCCAACTTGGAAGAGCACAGACAATAAGTCAGGTTGGTAAGATCAGCATCGAAGGAGGAATTGATTGTCTTATTGATTTCGACCTCGTCCACAGGGCTCTGAACCTTTTCCTCCTCAGCGGGAATGGCAACGGAGACGGACAATGCGGCGGAATGACCCATTTAAGTGGGCAAAGGTATTGTGCGCAGAGGGATGACGATGGCGAGCGGCTTGAATATGTCAACCACGTCGTCGGCCATAGTGTTTCACAGAGGCATGATGATGTGTTCAACAACCTCGTCGCAGGCTGGAGGAGTGTTGTTAGTAGTGTTTTTTGGGGGAAGCCATTGGTTTGGAAATCTGGGTTTTTTAAGGTTTTCGAATTCTAGGTACTTGGAAAGTTCAAAAATTTTGGGAGAGTGAAGTAAAAAGAATGGAAGGATGGAGTGGGTTGATTTATATAGATTGAAGGGGGATGAAGATTGGGATGTATTCGTTAGAAGGCATATGTTGTTTAGGATTCTAAGGAGAAATGGATTTGAACTGGAAGAGGTGTAATGATGAAGAGATTGAATGATTAAAGAGTGATGATGAAGATGGAAGAGTTGTTTCAGTTTTCACACGGGTATTGATGGGAAAGCTTAGGAATTTTTTAAATCCTGAAATGCTAAAGGTACGATGATAGCAGCAAGAAGACGACACGTGTCGAACCTCATACTGCTATGGGGGTATTTGCGGGAGTCAGTTTTGGCCACAAAGAGTTTGAGGGTTTTGGGCCCTCAAGGTCTTCCAGCGATAGAGGTCGATAATTAGAATATTGGGCTTGAGTCTGTACAATCAGGGCTCCGAGTGGAAATCGATTATCTAAAGGATTCTCGAAGAATTTAGAACGATGAAGAAGCCTCTGAAATGTACGTAAAATGGTGTGACAATCCTAAGGTATGATGTGGATCTCGGGGGAATGAGTCAGATTTGTACGAATCCTAGAAGGATTACACCAAAGGGCATGTGCGTAAGATGGTGTGACAATCCTAAGGTACGATGTGGATCTCAAGGGAATAAGTCAAATTTGTACGAATCCTAGAGGGATTACACCAAAGGGCATGTGGTAATAATGAGATGTGATTGGCCCTAGATACGGAGATTCATTCCTTAATTGATTCCTCCTCTTCGAAAGTAAAGTAGTCTGACTCGAACAAGAACTATGCTAAGACCTAGTACGATCTCTATATATAGGTCATCCCGACATGGCTCAAGGTAACGTTATTCTGGCCTTATTACTCTTTGATTCTTGAGAAAGTATCTGACTTAAGCATTGGAAGGTCTAAGCATGGTACCACACCGTGCTCCAACTTGTTTTACAGGTTCATGAGGAAGCAAGCTTGAGGGAGATCCGAATCTGCTCTCACAATTCTAATCCCAATATCTGCTTCTTGGAGCATTCCCACATCATTGGCGCCATCACCAATTGCAAGTGTTGTTTTTTGACAAGCCTAGTGATCTTTTCATCCATTTCACCATTTAAAACATATTAGTTCTGAAATGAATGTATAAAAAAGAAAAGATGAAATCCTTAAGATTGCAGTTTGTAACATACCAGTGCCTTTTGTTTTGGTGATGAACGGCAACAGATAACAGAAGCACATCCAATTGCAAGATTTAGCAAGACTGACTTTATGTCATCAATGATCAATGCATATGCCTCGGAACCTCCACTTGATGCTTTCAGCTGGGCCATTTCCTTGGTTATCTGACTGAGGATACTTGCTCTTGATGCCTACAATACGAGTCAATTTTATCAGCATCATATGTACATTGACTTCAAGTAGATGATAAATAAAGATTTACATAGAGTTAGTAAAATAGTATTAAGTTTCACCGTGGTGAGGCCTTCTTATCTCCTTGCTTTTCCAGCACCTGAATTTCTGGAGTTTCCGAAGTATTCATAATCTGCTTCATTCCTTGTCTAAGCAAGCTACATGCATACCTACAGAATAATAGTTCAAGTCAGAGACCTGTATGAGTTGAGAAAAAAAGGTCCCCTAAGCTTTAATGCCCATGAATCATACCCAATGTAGTCTCCATCTTATCTCCAGTCAAAACCCAAATCTTAATTCCTGCTAGGGCAAGCCTGTCAATGCAATCAGGCACCCCGTTCTAAAGTTTGTCCCCAACATCAGTTGCACCAAGAAGTATTAGATCTTTCTCAATTTTATTTGTTACTTGATCAACCAACTCTTTACGGTCTGCGCTGATTGAGTTCTTGGCTATGAAGAGAAATACATCAAGCAGACCCTGTAAGAAAGGCATATCGGAATACAAAGTGTCACTTTTTTAATTAATCTAGTGTAATTAAACAAAACGCAGACGATTTAGGTTAGAGACGTCGAGAAATAAAAAAAATAAAGCCATATACCATGTTATAGCTCAGAAGCTAGGGTAGGTACATCTGAAGAATGTTTGCAACTAGGACTGCAGCTGTAACATAAATTTGCAACCTACAATACAGCATTTTGTCAACTGTCTATTACTGTATCATTATACAGCTTTTAGATGAACTGGAAGGAAAATTAGAAAATAAAGTATCATTACATTTTCAGTATCTTGTTCTCAATGAATTCCCAATTTCAAAAACTTTCAACAACTGTTTTGTAGATACATCACACCTATTCAGTTCATAGAGATTCCATTCACACATGGTCATCAACTTCATTATACATGAGCCAAATCTTTAGTAAACAATCTTGTTTAGTTGTTTAGTAGCGCCAAATCTTCTTTAGTAAACTATTTTCTTGTTCACATTTTTCTTCAAATTCTGTAATCTGTATATAAGGTTACTTCTCAATTTGGAAAGTAACTAAACTAAATATCTTCAAAATAGTTGAGAACATTGAAATTCACTATTCCTTTCAGGAGATATTTTCAAGAAGCAACTTAGAAGCAGATAGCACTAACAACCTCGTGAAATGACGGTTATTATTAATCCAGTATATACTCATAGTTCATAATTCCGATTTTCGAGTGAGCTAAATGGTACCTCAAATTTATCAGGGCACGAAGAATTACATCAAGAATTGGGTAACTGGAATTATAGAAATGAACATCTCTATCTAATCAAACTTTCATTTTTGGGTAGGTTATCTAGTTCAAATAACTGATATAGAAATATAGACACTAGACCATAAGTAGCGGAACCTTGATCATCAAAACTTCAAAAGTGTCTAAACTAATGTAAGACAATAAGCAGTGAGACAAGGTAAATTAAATCAAATTTAGGACTGCAAAAGCAAATTGCACCACACCTCTTGGGAGCATCCTTCATTCATTTGCTTGCTAATTTCGAAATCCAAGAGATTTATCACTAGACTTCCTAAGCCCAGCTTCATTAAAGATAGTAGGAGAATATGCACAACATCCTGCGAAATTTCGATGATCGCTAATCTACACTCTGTTGGGAAGAAAACAAAAACAAAAAAGTTGGTAAGAAAGTGATGGCCTCCATCTTACCTAACCAACGAGTATAAGGCTGATGTGTATTACCAATTTTCAGCCATCTAAATTACAGTATTAGAAGTTTAGAACAAAGAGAGACTAGAATTAATAAATGTATACAACTTTCTTTTCTGCTTTAGATTAATTTCAGTAGCTGGTGTCTTGACTTTTGGCACCACATGGTACTTAATCCACATTTTGCAACATCTTAGGTTCTCTAAAAATAATAGCAATTTCAGTCATCCATATTTCGATTAACTAGCAAGTACTGTTCCACACCATAAGATGCCCATGCACTTGACACTTCTGAACCTCACTACAGATTTGTCAACTGTACTGTAAAGGTATCTTAATCCATACACTGTTGCATGTATAGAAATCAGAAAAAGATAAAGAGCACAAGTTTCACGAGGAGATTGCAATGGTGCAAATCAAAATAATACAACAAATTCACGTGAGCAATAACAAGTAATGATACTTGTAACTCACTAGGTATCTGTTACCTTTTCTATAAGCTGTGGGTTCAAGCAATTTTCTGCGATCCATAAAATGGATCGTTAGATTATGTTCAGACTGCAAAGCCTCAGCCCATGTAACAGCTTCACTACTCTGAAGACCCACAATTAACAGTCTGCATCAATATTATTACTGTAAGCATGGATCGTTAACAGTGTTTGTAACTGTCTTTTACTGGTAAAGCTAGTACGATATAATGCACGTTTCAAATTAAGTGTATTTAAGATCCAACATTCAAATAACTAGAAATGAATAAACCATTTATTATTTCACAACAGAAATAGATGTTGTATCATATTCACAAGTTGACAATAATGATTACCCCTATGAAACTGTAAACAAACTAGAGGACTAGGATTGATTCAATAATGTATCAATCCCTCGGACGTGATACGAGGCATAGCTTATGATTAGTCCTAGTATGCCACACATAGAACAGCTTGTAATAACATGCCTAGAAAAGAATATCAAGAAGTGAAGCAAAATACCCAGAAGTCAAAAGAAAAATTAATCCCATCACATACCACAGGACACACCAAATCAGAACATGAAAATGGATAAACATCGTATGCATGTTCCGAACTAAAGTTATGTGAAATAGGATTCATAGATAAATCCTATATTTACCTGCAAACTTCACATAAGCACTGAGCATCATCCAGATACATCTGCTTCACAATTAGTTCGAGTAATACATTAGTGGAGACTAACTGTTTCATGGTCACTTCGTGACAGGCAAGGTTTCCAATAATTCCAGGGTCAATTTCCTGGAACAGAGTGAATACATTTAAAAAAAATGATTGTTATAAGTAACACAAGCTAGTTTCACAAAGAAGTCCTGAGAGAAAGATTTAGACTAAAGGCATGAAAACCATGCCATAGAAGAAGAGGAATGTCTAACCGTAGTACGGACGGATTGTGAAACCATAAGATTTGCTAGAAGCACTTCAACCACAAGTTTTGCACCTGTACATATAAATTTATGTCTAGCAGTTGCAAAGAAGAAAAAGAAAATTACAATTCAGAGAATCAAAAGTATTAGTCAGATACTTTGAAAGTGGGACATGATCTTACAATTCCACACCAACTCTTTCCAAGGTACTTAAGACTGTTGACATTGCATCTGATATTTTAAGAAACGAACTATGAGGTGTTTGGTGACAAAACACCAAAGGCTATGTAATTATAACAAAATAAATTTGACACTATCAGTAACTCAATGTTAAGTGTGATCAATTATGAGTCGATGTCAAACATCACTAGTGAAACTTCAAAAGGAATATGACTACAATTTCTGGTTTGTGCATCTGATGGACGTGACTTTTTATTACTAGCTAGGTTCCACATTATCGCAACTGAGTATATCATATCCACACAAAATCAAAGAAAATAAAAGTTATCACTAGTGAAACTTCAAAAGGAATATGACTACAATTTCTGGTTTGTGCATCTGATGGACGTGACTTTTTATTACTAGCTAGGTTCCACATTATCGCAACTGAGTATATCATATCCACACAAAATCAAAGAAAATAAAAGTTATCAAAAGGATGATTAAAACTCCACTCACCATGAGTTCTGCATGAGTTTTAGTTGCAGAAAGATCCCACAGTATTCAACCATACTCTTCCCAAGCATCATTCCCCACCGTTACACCATGACCAGGCTGTTCAGCTTTATTTTTCCCAATGAGTGTGGGACAACAGAGGTAGTAAGAGCATCTTTTTCCAGGTCTTCAGTACTTGAACCTTGCACAGTGCCACGAGAAACATAGCGTGAGAGTCCTGATCACTTGCACTAGCTGGCAAATGTTTCCTTATCAAAGAGATGACATAACTCAGATCTGCTGTCATCCAGATGTCGAATAACTGCAAGCACGCATGAAATAACATTTCGAGAATTAACACTACATCGACTAACAATGCCTGAAATCTAGGCAACTCGATTTATCGAAGGCAACTCAGTTTTCCGAAGGCAACAAAGACATCTCAGTTTATCAAAGGCAACTGGATTTATCGAAAGGCAACTCAGTTTTCCGAAGGCAACAAAGACATCTCAGTTTATCAAAGGCAACTGGATTTATCGAAAGGCAACTCAGTTTTCCGAAGGCAGCAACTGATATTTCCCAAGGCATCAAAGGCAACTTGATTTATCGAAAGGCAACTCAGTTTTTTAAAGCCAACAAAGGCAACTCAGTTTTCCAAAGGTGGCAAAGACATCTCAGTTTTTGAAAGACATCAAAGGCATCTCAGTTTATCAAAGGCATCAAAGGCAACTGGATTTATCAAAAGGCAACTCAGTTTTCTGAAGGCAGCAACCGAAATTTTCCGAAGGAATCAAGGCAACTTGATTTATCGAAAGGCAACTCAGTTTTTCAATGGCAACAAAGGCAACTCAATTTATCGAAAGGCAACTCAATATTTCAAAGGCAACAAAAGCATCTCAGTTTTTGAAAGGCAACTGGATTTATTCAAAGACAACTCAGTTTTCCGAAGACAACAACCGAAACGTTCTGAAGGCGATCAAAGACAACTTGATTTATTCGAAAGGCAACACAGTTTTTCAAAGCCAACAAAGGCAACTCAGTTTATCGAAAGGCAACTCAGTTTTTCAAAGGAACCAAAGGCATCTAAGTTTTTGAAAAGCATCAAAGACATCTCAATTTTACAAAGGCATCAAAGGCAACTGGATTTATCGAAAGGCAACTCTGTGTTACGAAGGCAGCAATCGAAATTTTCCGAAGGCAACAAAGGCAACATGATTTATCGAAAGGCAACTCCATTTTTCAAAGGCAACAAAGGCAACTCAATTTATCGAAAGGCAACTCAATTTTTCAAAGGCGACAAAGGCATCTCAATTTTTGAAAGACATCAAAGGCATCCCCAGTTTATCAAGGGCATCAAAAGCAACTGGATTTATTGAAAGGCAACTCAGTTTTCCGAAGGTAGCAACCGAAATTTTCCGAAGGAATCAAAGGCAACTTAGTTTATCGAAATGCAACTCAGTTTTCCGAAGGCAACAAAGGCATCTCAGTTTTTGAAAGGCCATCTCAGTTTATCAAAGGCAACTGGATTTATCGAAAAGCAACTCAGTTTTCTGAAGGCTAGCAACCAAAATTTTCCTAAGGCATCAAAGGCAACTTGATTTATCGAAAGACAACTCAGTTTTTCAAAGCCAACAAAGGCAACTCAATTTATCAAAAGGCAACTCAGTTTTCCAAAGGCGGCAAAGACATCTCAGTTTTTGAAAGACATCATAGGCATCTCAGTTAATCAAAGGCATCAAAGGCAACTGGATTTATCAAAAGGCAACTCAGTTTTCTGAAGGCAGCAACCGAAATTTTCCGAGGGAATCAAGGCAACTTGATTTATCGAAAGGCAACTCAATATTTCAAAGGCAACAAAAGCATCTCAGTTTTTGAAAGGCAACTGGATTTATTCAAAGACAACTCAGTTTTCCGAAGACAACAACCGAAACTTTCTGAAGGCATCAAAGACAACTTGATTTATCGAAAGGCAACACAGTTTTTCAAAGCCAACAAAGGCAACTCAGTTTATCGAAAAGCAGCTCAGTTTTTCAAAGGAACCAAAGGCATCTCAGTTTTTGAAAAGCATCAAAGACATCTCAATTTTACAAAGGCAACTGGATTTATCGAAAGGCAAATCTATGTTACGAAGGCACCAACCGAAATTTTCTGAAGGCAACATGATTTATCGAAAGGCAACTCCATTTTTCAAAGGCAACAAAGGCAACTCAATTTATCGAAAGGCAACTCAATTTTTCAAAGGCAACAAAGGCATCTCAATTTTGAAAGACATCAAAGGGCATTCCAGTTTATCAAGGGCATCAAAGGCAACTGGATTTATCGAAAGGCAACTCAGTTTTCCGAAGGCAGGAACCGAAATTTTCCGAAGGAATCAAAGGCAACTTGGTTTATCGAAATGCAACTCAGTTTTCTGAAGGCAACAAAATCATCTCAGTTTTTGAAAGGCATCAAAGGCATCTCAGTTTATCAAAGGCAACTGGATTTATCGAAAGGCAACTCAGTTTCCCGAAAGCAACAACTGAAATTTTCTGAAGGCATCAAAGGCTACTTGATTTATCGAAAGGCAACTCAATGTTTCAAACACAACAAAGGCAACTCAATTTATCGAAAGGCAACTCATTATTTTAAAAGGCATCAAAGGGGCATCTCATTTTATCTAAGGCAACTCAGTTTACGAAGGCATCATAAGGAACTCAATTTGTCAAAGGCATCTAGGAAACCAAATTTCTCAAAGGCGTCAAAACAACCAGACTTTATCAAGCAATGAAAGGCATCTCAATTCTTGGAAGACATCAGAGTCATCAGAACCAACTCAATTTATCTAGGCACCAACTCAATTAATCAAATCACCAAAACGATTCAGAACCATCAAGTCATCAAAGGCAACTAGAACTTCATACTCCAAATCAGAAACCCAAATAAATCAACAAGGCTTCGTTTACAGTCATAAATATATATATATATATGCAGAAGATCGAATTCAAAGGCAACCTACAATTACTTTCGAACCCTAATTCAGAAAACCCCCAAATTCAAAATTCACAGAAGCATCGAAGAGATTCGAGAGATACCGTTAGAGATATTCAGAACCCCATATCTGAGTTTCGTTTCGTAATCGATCTTCTTCGCATAATCCCACTTTGCATAAAAAGTTGCAGTGCCTCTCCTGTCGTCTCGTCTCATCTCCTCTCCTCGATCTGTGGCAGTGTGGCCATCCATGTTTATGAGAGCAATCAGTTTAGAACGAGAAGAAGAGAGAGAGAGAAGCAATGAGATTTGAATTTTGAAAACGAGAGTAGAGGAGCCTCTTCTAGTTTTTTTTTTTTACCGTTGCTGGCTAGACTAGCTCTCTCTCTCTCTCTCTCTCTCTCTCTCTCTCTCTCTCCTCTCTCTCTCTCTCTCTCTCTCTCTCTCTCCTCTCTCTCTCTCTCTCTCTCTCTCCTCTCTCTCTCTCCTCTCTCTCTCTCTCCGTCTCAATTTGAATTTTGAAATTATATCGAAGAAGAAGAAGCTGGGAAAAATGAAGGGGCAACAAGGGTTTTTAGTATTATAACTGTAGGATTACTTATGTGGAATTACTAATTATAACCCATGTTAATTATGTATGACTATAATACAATCGTCTCCTTCTTTAATTTTATTTCATTTCATTTTGAATTCATTTTTATTTTAGAATGCTTGATCACAAAGAAATGTATTCTATTTCCAAAATTTATCGACTATGGATTTCCTAACACATGGAGATTCGGTTTATAGCTTTCCAAATACAAAATTTAGGTTTTTGGGTTTCTCTCTATTTTGTTTTTATTTCAAAATTGTAAAACTTGATTTTAATTGTTGCGAGAAATTTATCTAAATTTTCATGTCATGGAGTGTTATGACGAATGTAAGAAAGAACACCCCATTATTTGTACGTAGTTTCACTAACGATATGTTGGCTACGTCCTTACGGGCAGAAGGAAAACAGTTTTATTATCCTTGAGAAAAACGGATTACAGATTACAGAGTACCACACTAGATTAAACAACCTAAAGGATATATATAACCCCCGAATGGTAGGCCCGACAGAAAAACCTAAGCCCAGTATAACAAGGATTAATTTAGCTTGACTTGAATCCTCTCACAAATAACCAGATGTACTAGATGCACCATAATAGTGCCAGATGTACTACCATCTCCTCTGCCCCAGATGTGGCCCCCAAAAGGCAACTAATAGCTTCTAACATTTTAGCAAGTCCAAACAATATGGGAACTTGCTATGTGGAACTTACTTGGTGAACATGTCTGCTAGATAATCAGCAGTACCCACTTTGTTCACCTTAATTCTCTTCTCACTTCTCAGAAAATGATACCTGACATCGATGTGCTTAGTCCTCTCATGATGAACTTGATCTTTGGCTAAACAGATTGCACTCAGACTATCACAATACACTATAGCCTGATCATGATGTAGACCCAAATCACTAACCAGTCTTTCAACCAGATTCCCTCTTTGGCTACTCTATCAATGCCATGTACTCTGCTTCTGTAGTAGACAAAGTCATTGTAGGCTGCAAAGTGGCTTTCCAACTAACAACAGAACCACCAAGAGTGCAAACATAACCAGTCATAGATCTTCTACTGTCAACATCTCAGCATAATCAGAATCTGAATAACCTGCTACTAAACACTGTGTATCACCTCCATAAATGAGACCAACATCAGATGTACCTCTAAGATACCGAAAAATCCTTTTCACCGCTTACCAATGCTCCTTGCCAGGCTCACCCATAAACCTACTAACACTGACATGTGCAAGATCAGGTCTAATGTAGATCATAGCATACATCAAACTTCCTATTGCACTAGCATAGGGAACTCGAGACATATACTCCTTCTCAGCAGATTTAGGTACAAACGCAGTAGACAGATGAATGTTTGCAGCACTTGGAGTATCTATGGGTTTTGTTGTAGACATGCCAAATCTTGATAATATCTTCTGAATATAATCCGTATGTGATAAGAATAGCCTCTTTTGACTTCTATCTCTGTAAATCTCCATTCCCAGAACTTCCCGAGCTGCACCCAAATCTTTCATCTTAAACTCAAGAATAAGAAGACCCTTCAACTTCTGAATATTTGACTTGTTTTCTGCAGCTATCAACATATCATCTACATAGAGGACCAGATAAATGAAAGAATCATTTGTTATCTTGTTGTAGTAGACACAATAATCATATGGACTCCTTGTGTAGCCAATCCTCTATTATATAGTTATCAAACCTCTTGTACCACTGCCTCGGTGACTGTTTTAGTCCATACAAAGATTTCTTCAACTTGCAAACATAGTCTTCTTTCCCCAAGAACTTGGAAATCATCTGGCTGAGTCATGTATATATCCTCCTCCAACTCTCCATGTAGAAAAGCTGTCTTCACATCTAGCTGTTCGAGCTTCAGATTC
Organism: Geum urbanum; assembly: GCA_946800695.1. Lineage (NCBI taxonomy): Eukaryota > Viridiplantae > Streptophyta > Magnoliopsida > Rosales > Rosaceae > Geum > Geum urbanum. The sequence goes on along the minus strand of OX327001.1, from coordinate 48,594,779 downwards.
TGATATGCAACTATGGCTAGCAGCACCATGATAGAAGTATGTCTGATCACTGGTGAGAAAATCTCATTGTAGTCTACACCTTCTTTCTAATGAAACCCCTCTTGCAATTACCCGAGCTTTATACTTGATACCTTCAACAGGTGACAACCCTTCCTTCTTCTTGAAAAACCCATTTGCAAGTGATAATTTTTCTCTCCTGAGGTCGCTTGGCAATTCTCAAGTCTGATTCCTTGTGAAGTGACTCTATCTCATCTCCCATTGCAGCAAGCCATTGGGTAGACTCAGTACATGTAAAAGCGAGACCCCTGTATGTTGGCGGGCTCACACCTGATTCAAGGCATATTCTAACAAATCTCCACCTTGACTTGAATCCTCTCACAAATAACCAGATGTACCAGATGCACCATAACAGTGCCAGATGTTACTACCATTTCCTCTGTCCTAGATGTTGCCCCCAAAAGGCAACTAACAGCTTTTAACATTTAGCAAGTCCAAACCATGTTGGAACTTGCTATGTGGAACTTACTTGGTGAACATGTCCGTTGGATTATCAACAGTACCCACTTTGTTCACCTTAATTCTCTTCTCACTTCTCAGCGAGACCACTGTATGATGGCGGCTCACACCTGATTCTAGTTATATTCTAACATGGAGTATTTTTTTGCAATCTAGTACACTACTTTTGTTTTTTTGAAAGGGTGCAAAATTTTATCTCCACTCAGAATTGATGATATGTGTACAGAACTCCACCAGATTACCCCAACACCCTAAAGAAAAAAGTCATAAAGTACGCCTATACTAGATAACATCATGACGCATAAACAGAACCTAGACTAATAGATTGGAGTAGCACGAGAGGGCTGTCAAACTTAGGTTGCACCACTCTATAGTTATCTAGGGGTCATTTCTACATAGAACCCGGAGTGCCCAGGTCCACCTTCTGCCTCTTATGCCCAATCTTCATGTTGGATTCCTTGCATCCTCGACTGTCTGGTGGTACCAGTTGAAAAAACTTCAGCTTCTACAGAGAAGTGATGTCCTTCCGTGATCAGTGGTCTCTTTGCAATTTTGCAACGCTTGGCCACACACTTCACCGACTCTTCAGTAGCTGCACTACCCCATGTGTCTATCACCACCTCTTGGGTAATCACCTATTTCATTATTTCATTATTGTATATAATCTATTTTCCTTTATGAGAGATATATTACGATTAATCATAAATAGTACTTATCATTTTCCGCATTTATATTTTTGGTTTCTGTGATGTTTTTGGATTTATGCTATGTGTTATAATTGATGTTTTGTAGTTCTTTTTTTTAGGGCAAAACGAGATGTTTTCTATTTAAACAAATCAGTTTGTACAACTAGCGATCATTATGGCCTCAATAGATGGAGGTATACTTCCAAACCAACTATGAGTACAATGATTATGCAAACTATTGGAAGCTAAAATATGAGCACACGAATTATATTCTCTAAAGACATGAAGTATCTTACCCCCATGAAGCTTGGATAATAAGTCGACAATGTCCTCAACCACTCCGCCAAACTTAGTCAAATCCTCTTGTGCAGTCAAAAGAGCAGACTCATACCTAACAATCAGACTTCAATAGGACATAGAGCATCTAGTGTTCAACAACAAACTCGCAAGCCGCCCTCAAAGCAAGAGCCTCCACCAACTCCGGAGTGAAGACATAACTCACATGTTGATTAATTCCACCAAGAATCACCCCATTCGAATGTCATAGAATTATTCCCAAACCACCTGTATAGGAGCTCGCATACAATGCTCCATCAACATTCAATTTAACACCCCCTTGAGGAGGAGCCTGTCAGTGAGTAATAGGGCGTAGAGCCTTGTTCAATCGCTTCCTCTCAAAGACTGACCACATAGTAGAAAAGTACATCTTGATTTGAAAACCCACTTGAATAGAAAATTTCACTTTGCCATACCACAACCTCTGATTTCTCTCTTTCCATATGGACCACATCAGCACCAAAAGAAGAGAGAATTCTAACAGAGCAAGTCGCACAACACATAAGAAGATCCATTCCTCAAATACCATACCTGAGAAGAGTGGTAACTTCCTTCATACATCAGGAAACTGAGCAAAAATGGAGGCAATAAAAGGGCATCCTCACCTGATGTGTCTAACATCCTCTCGAGGACAATCACAAAGCAAGCAGCCTGTAGTATTAGGAACTCAGCAAGGAAACATTCCCCGGTGTAAATATTTGCACTTGTTGCATACAGGACAATAGTCCAAATGTGCATATTCTTTGTAAAACAACAAACAATCATACTGTTCAAGATCTTTCTAGTCTTATAATGGATTTCGGGAAGTTTGTGATGATCAGGAAGTAATTTACATATATGCTCCTACATTTTGTCAAAAGCACGGTCTAAAATTTTGTTCTTCACTTTTATCTAAATTTCCTCCATTACACATTGCAACACATTCTCTAGACATCCAGAGTACACCGGGGTTTGGGGTTCAAGTAGCATTTTGCTGTACTTATCCATCTCAGTAGTGTCAGTGGCCAAGGATCGATGTAGGGACTATGTCATAGTGAGGAGTATCATAACCTCCTTCTTCATGTTGGTGTCTACCATGACTAAGTTTCGGAAATGTATCATGGACCAAATCTACAATGGGGTTCCAAAAAAGGGCGCCACTACTGATGGATGAGGCACACTGGTAACTGTATCCTGAGTTGAAGTCTGGTCTTGAGCTGAAATCTACTACTTCACCGTGCTCACTCTATGTAGTGTAACTCCACATCATACCGCGGTCATACAAGTGTTAAGACTTAACATTAATCTCCACAAACTGATGATTAAGACATTTTCTGCACGAACACCTGTAACGCTTCTTCCTTCACCATGTTTCATCGCAAACAACATAAAACTCTCTGATTCTGTCCATATACCCCTCATCACTTCTATTCGCCAATTGTATCCAACTCTTATCCATATTTCTGTGTAAGTTAGTTATCATATTATATAATTTTTTACTTAATAATTAATTAATCTAAAATCTATACTATATTATTAAATTACATAACACAATTAAGTTAATGTGCTATAATCTAATATACTATAATTAATCTAGCTAATATTATATTATATTATATTATTAACTTAATATGCATTTACATATTATATATAACTTTTCAACTAATTATTCTAACATATATTAACTAGCTTAACAATTAATTAAACATACAATTAGCTTAATTAAATAATTAGCTTAAAAATTAGTTTAACTAACAATTAAACATACAATTAAGCTTAACAATTAGCTTAAACTATTAGCTTAACAATTAAACATACAATTAGCTTAATCTAACATTTTTCAACTAATCAATTAAACATACGATTTAACCTATACAATTAGCTTAACAATAAAAAAATTAATTAATGAAATATATATATGCAAACAAGCTACTTGTCAATAAAATCGACATAAAATACATTAAAATAAATAATTCGTAAATGCAAACGGAAACGATTGTAAAAAAATAATTCGTAAACCCGTTTTTGAAATTACAGGTATTTGTCTTGTCATAAAAACTCAATTTATCAACTCGATAAAAATTAATTGAAATTTGACATAAAAATTGATTGAAGACTAAAAATTTGTTATATATCTACTAATGTTATATAATTTAAGTGTTCGTATGTTTATATTCACTCTACATCAATATTAAAGAAATTGAATATAGACAAAACAACCGTTGGATATATTCATCATAACACAATATGTAAGTAGACAAATTTTCAGTAAATACGAATTTCGTTAAGGGTTTGATCGGCGTAGTCAACCATAAAACTGAAATTTCAACGAAACGGAAACATTGATATACAAATCTTCATAACTCCGATTTTCGAACTGTTGACACTCACAGTCCAAGAATTGTTTACTCTATACCCATGATGAAAAAAAATATGCATTTTAAGATGGTATATATGATCGTGCTCTTTGATCGGAGGCAATAAAATTCATCTTAGACGACGAAATGGGTATCATTCATCATCTAAGTGTTTATACGACGAATGATACTCATTTCATGTCTAAGTGTTTATGGGTCAGGGTTTAGGGTAGAGGTTAATGTTAGGGTATGGACTTAGACAACAAAAAGGACCTCATTTCGTCGTCTAAGTACGATTATTACGACGACAAAATTTTTTGTTGTTTTAAGTTCCACTTAGACGGAAAATTCTTATTTTGTCGTCTTGGTGTTTCTTAGACGACGAATTTTCTTTCTTTTAGGCGACGCTTTATATTTCATCGTCTAAGTACAATTAGACGACGAAATTTTTGTCTTAGGCTACAAAATATGATTTCGCTGTCTCAATGATACTTAGACAACAAACTTTTAATAATTTTATGGCTTAAGTAACTAAGCCTGCAAGAAGATGTGTCCTAGTAAAACAACGGGAAATCACAATATTGTAATGTAGAACGGTACAGAAAAGGAACTTTCATATATACCAAAGCGACCACAACGACATGGAAAACAATTCGAGCGTATGGAAATTAAATCCAATCGATCAATGCATCTGGCCCATACCATTTAATCAATTAGCACAGAAGAATCCAGAAGTTTCTTAACAGTTGGTTGAAGCAGGCAGAGTACGTTGTCATAGCACCGTTGACCCCATATCCCATATAAACGTCAGTCATGCATATTCATCCACTTCATCACAAATCACACATCTCCGACCAAGCAGATCGAGTTATATATCTTCCTAGCTAAATTCAATCTAGTCGGGGAGAAATCCTTAAAGTGCGTACGTAATATTAGTGCATAAGAAACCACAGATATAACCTAATTGATCGATCTATGTGGAACCTAACTAATACAACCTAATTGGGTCAACACCACAGAGGCTTTAGCACACCCGGCCGGCCCAGATCAATCTAGCTAGTAAGTGTTAGTTGCCCCATATCGGAAGTAAACAACCGATAGTTTATACGAATCTCCTTTCTTTTGGTGAATAGAAATCCTTGTTCCGGTGTGTCTTGAACCACGAAGCTTAATATTTAATAAGGTTTCCCATGGACATTACCATATATATCATGCCATGTATGGCAACCAGGCTCTTATTCTAGGTCAAAATATATAGCCTTAGATCTGGTCATCTGGACGTTCATGCAAATAAATATTCCAGGGTAACTAGCAGCATGGTGTACGTAAGACTTTGACAAAATCTCATATTTAAGTAAAGAAGCAAATGAATCTACCTAATTAAGGTACGTTTCCGGATGCAAATTAATGAATCTACATAATTATCTTTGAGTGTTCAATTACGATTGGATCCGGAGATGCAAATCATCCACAAGTAATTAACGAAAGTTCCACAGGCTCGAGTAATATGATGTCAAATGGTCCACTACATATATGCATATGGAGCGAGGGTGATGCTTCAGGACCATATATAATACACAATATCGTCAGAAACATATTCAAAGGACGGATGTCCTTTGTTCTTTTTCTAATGTACAGTTACCACCACGTATGAAAAGGTCGACAGACAAATATAGGGATGCAACTTTTCCTTTTTGGTTTGAAGAAAAGGGATTCAACTTTTATATCAGAAAGTGAAATGATATTTCATATATGTGATGAAAACTCGAAAAGATATAAAAGATTTTGCTCCAAAAGCATGTGGCCAGAGAGACTAATTTCTTTCTTGTCAGACACTTGCTTATGAGTTTGCTTCTGTTTTGTAAATCAGGCTAGAATGCATTCAGAGTCTAAGCACATTTGAGTCTAAATTTTTAAAATAAAATGTGTTATCAAATGATTTGATTGATTTTTCAACATTTATTAAGTTTGACCGAGCTTACAATAAGCTCAAGTCATGGGAAAAACTTTTTCCCCAACAAAACCACTGCCTCCACCGGCTCTCTCTCTCTCTCTCTCTCTCTCTCTCTCTCTCTCTCTCTCTCTCTCTCTCTCTCTCTCTCTCTCTCTCTCTCTCTCTCTCTCTCTCTCTCCATTTAAGATTTTGTGTGCAAATTTGTAGCCATCGCGCCTCCTCCGCCTACCATCCGCACCACCTCTTCACCACCTCGTCAAAAACCCTATGGTCATCGAAGCTATACTAGTCACACTACTACCAATCACGTGGCCATCGACGAGAGATTGCACAATATGCAGTAACGAAGCACGAGAAGTCGAGGAGGTCGACGGAGAGAGGAGGAGAAGAGGACGTTGACGGAGAAAGGAAGAGGGGGGGAGGTCGACGTGGAGGGCGACCAATCGAGATTGGTCGTCGCGTGATTCTGGGTGTCTAGAGCAATCAGTGCAATAGAGAGAGAGACGAGGTGGTGGCCAGACAGAGATAGATGAGAGTACATGTCGACGCCGGAGGAAGAGAGGAGAGAGGAAGATCGGCCGGAAAGATTCATAGTTGGGAAGAGAGAGAGATCACCTAGGCCAAGCTTACAGTAAGCTCGGTCAATCTTGAAAAAATTTGACAAATTCATCCGATCATATGCTAACACGTGTCAAGTTCAAAAAACAGTCTAAATTATACATGCTTCCTCGATTGCTTTCATAATTGCAAAATGAATGTGATCGAGTAACGAAGATCAATAGTTAGCCGGGAATGATCAAAGATAATATACATATTAGTGGTTGATTGAGAATACCTATTTATAGCAATCTCAGGTTTTGATCTCTACTAGTGGTCAAAAATAACGATCAAGGTGCTCAGCGGTATAATATTATTCCTATTATATATGTTTACAGACAATTGCATATGATCAGTTGAAAACTAAGTAATGAGGATTGCAGTACAAAATACAAATTATATCTGTAATCAAAGGCGTAGCTATACAGGTTGGGCTACGGTGGGTTATTTCGAACATAGACCATTGCATTCATATCTTTCTAGCCTATTCATATCAATGTACAATACAATGCCTCAATCTACAAATTCCTGAAACTAATTTCTTGTTTTTTTTTCTCAATATTAATTAGTCTTGTTACAAGTATTCTCAACATTTGTACAATGGAATTCACCAAAGAGGCAAAACATGTCTTCATGTCTAGTTAAAATGAGTTATTATATATAGTACATACGATGTGATCGAACGAAGAAAATAATGGGGCGGGTTAGGGAACTATATTTAAATTCTTCCATGAATTCAGATTGTTTACTTTTTCAATTGAAAACTAAAGTCATAATAATTTATAGTATACATATATAATACCAAATCAGATATTTAGCATCTATGACTGTTTGGCATCCTATTATACAGAAGGAACCATCTTTACAGATAGTAGTGCATGTAAAAATGCACCAACTGCCTCTGAAGTTGAAAAAATGAATTTACTAACGTACGTTTATTTGAACAGCTCTTGGTGCAAATGCTAACTGAGAATACGTACTGCATGCACTTTCTAGCTTGTTTAAATTATTCTTGATATCGTTATATATTGTGCTTATGGTAAAGCTAATTATAATTTAAGGGACATATATCATAACTTTAGAGTCATAGACTCATAGCTAGATTGTTTTTGATAGCTAGATTAGCAGATATAAAGTACATCAATATTTAAACCAATATCGATCTCCATTGTTTTTATTGACAAACTATATGTATGAAGTGCTTTTGACTAGAGTACCACTAGACCAGTCTTCCTGATATGAAAACAGGAATTAGCATAACCTCTACATATGACACTAACTTAAATAATATATTCTTTGTACAAAACCAATAGTAATTTGAAAAGAACCATGGTTGTTGAATAATATGGTTCCCTTCTCACCACGCATAACCCCATGAACCAATGATCCTAGAAAGAAGAAAGAAAAAAGATAATACCACATAACTAATGTTATGAATAGCTTGCAGCAGAAAGATCGATCGAGCAGCTAGCTAGAGTTGATATTAGAAGGCTTTGTGATAGAACCCATGAATCCTTTTCCATGAGTCTTCCCTTTGCATCTTCAACTGCTTGTAGAAGTTCCCAATAAAAGTCTCAGCTTTGATCAAAAGCTCTTGACCACTTAGGTCTGCTACCTCTTCCTCCTCCTCCATGAGATGGTAGTCCTCAACATCATCATGATCATGACCTCCTTCAGTCTCAGTCTCACCACCACCTATGAAAAAAAGGCTAGGCATGGAGGGGCATTTTCTCACTCTCTTTATTTTCCGAGTGCCAGTAATTTTCTGAGACTTTGCTTTTTCTAAGTCTTTAACATTAGTAGTAGCCTTCTTTTCGGAAAATTCCGAAGAAACCCTTTGATTTTCACTGTTCTGGACATCAACCGTTTTCTCAGAAGTGGCCAGCTGTGAGGGAACAACAGACACGGGTTTTTGAGGAACAGAAACCGGGTTCTTCTTGTCATGATCTACTGGCTTGGAAAAGGCTCGGAGAAGACCGGCCTGTGCTCCTAGGGCAATGATGAGGAGGTTGGTGATAAAGTAGAGATAGGTAGTTCTAAATGATGAGGATAAAAGAGGTGTGATGACGAGAAGAATAGCTATGAGAGAAAGCATTAAGATCTGAGATTTTTCACAGTTCTTCATGGTTGTTGTGGCTCCAGGAGGAGGACTGGAAAGTATAGAAGGGAATGAGAAGGAGTGATCGAGGGAGAGAGGAGAGGGATGGAGTGGAAATGAACCAGAGGCTGTGGACATATTTATAATGAGCACGCATGATAGGGCATCCTGCAAGATAGGGACATTATATTCTCTCCGGGCCAAATACCAGTCAACACAAGTACACAAGAAATTGAGTGTAAATAGGTTCCTTAATCTCAATACGATCATGTCTTTTTCTTGATGAATTAAATCAGGATTAAATTCATTAGTATCCAGACTTTTGGTATTATACTTGATCCATCGGTGTGCGTCGACGGGAAGGGCTAAGCAGAGAGGCATGACGAGGCGAGACGTCATATAGCGCGGTGACAAGTCTTGGAGCAGAGCATCGCGCGGCGAGCTGGGGAGGTGTGTCTATCCCACACCATGAGAGAGCAGAGAGGTGACACAGTGCATCAAGGAGAGGCGTTGTTCGGATCGACGACGAGCGACAAAGGCTAGGGAAGCGCCAGTGGCCTGATCGAGGTGGAATTCCACCACTGCTAGTGTAGAAAGCCGAGAGAGAGAGAGAGAGAGAATATAAAACAAGGTATTAAGATCTTTTTATCCTTTAATTTTAAAATCTCGGTTTCCATGCCATTAATTTCGATAGAATAAGATTATCATTGACGGACAAACGTTCTAGGTACCACGGTAACACGATTTTAAAATTTGGGTACCATTCTGATAGATTTTAAAGTTCGAGACCTATTCAGCTATAGCACCAAGAACCCGGATACCACATGTGAGTTTAATCCATCAAATTAAACCTAAGTCAGGAAAACCATATATAGTTAGACAGATTCTTAGAAAAGGGGAAGAAAAAGGCACTGATTTTTTCTTCTTAGTTCTTACAGAATGGAAGGATTAGCAATATCCACGGTGCGTGTTATTTTCCGTATTCGAATGTTCTTCTACTTTCCTCAATATGCAAGGTACAGGGGAATGCTACCATGAGTTAACACATGTCATGCATCAAGTTATAAATTGGTCGTAAAATGAATATTTTTTTTATAATTTTTGTTCAATAATAATAATTACTCAATCAAAATTATTTTACAAGTTTTAAGACAAATCACAAGTTGAAATAATTATTTTACAATTTTGAGTACCAATTTATAAGTTGATGTATGTCATGTGTTAAAATATACTAGAATTTCCTGTAAGCTACATAATTCTTACTAGCTCTAATTCTCATTGATATTGTAAGATATGTACAGCATGGTTAATTACATAATCGAATGAGCTTGAAAATCAAATATGGTTCCTAAAAGAAATGTCTCAGACCACATTAGCAACACTGTAACCTCTAATCCTCTGTCAACATCTTGTTGAAGAGAAACGCATTATCGACTAAGCCAAATGTGAGTCGGCAAAGAAAACGAGAAGAGGTAGAACAGTAAGGACAAGAGAACAAAACCAGAATTTGCAAGAGATACAGACAGATCTGGGTACAATTGGAGAGTGCTTTGATAGGGTCGGTGGAAAGCGTAATATTCCCTCTAATTTTTTCGAAGAGGGCTTAATAAACTAGCACCAGAGAGACCTTTGATCTTCTTGGTTGAGGTTTGGACCCTTTGAGAATCTTTTAACATCCGTCACCAACTACGATCCCACTTGTTTTTGTTGTACTAGTGGTGCATGCGGTCCTCAATACACAACACAAAGGACCCTCGAACCTTTATCTTTGAATTTTGTACAGAAAGTAATTGCTAAATAGTGGCATACGTGTCTAGTATCGATCATGTTTCTTTGTAAATGTACGTATCTTACCCTTTTCTTGACCTATGATCACAATTTTATTAAATGATAAGTACATTTTTTACAAGATAAAAGATACAATAGCTAAGAGCTATTGAAGATGCCTAATTTAAACATCTTCCCAAAAAAAAAATGGTTTTGCTTCTGGGAGATTAAGCTAAACAGATTTTTCTCTTGGTTTTTCGGTCCCCTTCGCTTTTATATCCTTGAATTCCAAAAAGATATTAATACAGAAAAAAAGGTGGATAAGGAAAAGGTACGTTTGCACATGATTTTACTATTCAAACCATTCTACTTCCCAAGAGCAACAGATACGCCAATCCTTTTCCATCTCCAGGTTAAGTTTATCCACAATTTGACTGACATTTCGTCTCCTTCTCCTTTTCACATGCAAGAACTATGTAATCCTAATTTCAAAATCTTGATCACTAATGAAGACGATTACGCTACTGTGCAGATGGATAAAGGGAGCAGATCACATAGCCTCTTTAATGCAGACAAAGCATCCCAACCAAATGTGACTAAAACAACAGGATTCCAATCCCTCCATGTTCCTTATGTGAATGTCATTTGCCTGTTATGTGTATGATCATGTCCTTCTCAGTCACTTTCTAGGTTATAGGATTCACTTTTGCTTGGAATAGATCGGAGGCTAAAGGATTTCATTTTTCTCCTTCATAAATAAGTGAGGCTTGAAATAGAAATCTCAAAAAAGCAGAACTCAACGTGCATTGCACCATCAAATCTTTTGTCAACAAACTTAGATACTCCCTTATCCTTTTGATACAACTAAGCAACAGATTATTGACATCCATAACCATAACTTGTATTGGCTGCAAAATGCCTTTTGAGTTGAGAGCTAAGCAGAGATGTATAGCTATACCGCATATAATTGACGCCATGAGACTATAACCTAGCTTTTTTTTTGGAAGTGGGGATCGATTTAAGCCGCCCCATGGCACATCCGAAGACTTTGAGTAAACATAAACATATGTTCTGATGTACAAGCCCAAAGAGAAAGAAAAACTAATACACAAGGAAAATTAATCTCCTACTAAGTTCAAACATAGAACCGAGTACAAGGAAACTAACCCTATAAAAAACACTAACACAATACATCAATTCTTTGGGCATAGTCAGCTGAAACCAGAAGACATCAAAATCAAGGAATATCGCCGCAGCTGCTAACAAAAATTTCATATCGCAAATATAGCAAAATTGAGATGGAAGGTCATGACCACTACTTAAAACAACCATCTCATCTACATTCAAAATGCACACACCATGAAGGAGCCCTGGGCAATCAGAAAGGACTCGTAACAAAGAACCAGAACCAATGTAACAATAGAGTGTGTTGGTAATTAAACCTGTGCTTAAGAAGCACACATACTCAGGAGGAGTGACATGCACTTTTAGGTGATAACCAAGAGAACCTTCGAGGAATTACGACAAGCATAGATGATCAGTTGTAAAGTAGTGGGTGGAATGTGTAATGGAAAGATGAACTATATCTGCAAACTTTGGAGATTGATAATAAAGGAAAAGAAAATTACAGGAATAACATCCTTCAATAGTCTGAACAGAGTCAGGCAATATCACCATCAAGGGTGCCAATATCACCACAAAGGTGTCAATCCACCGACACTGGTAAAAGATGAAATGGAGAACATGATTGCACAAATCCTCCAAATCAATCTTCTGTCCAACAACCAGGCATCATAATTCCCTAATCCGATATGGAGCAGCAGGAATTTATGAAAATAAAGTACAATGTTGTAGTAAGCAAACCCATAAGACGATATGCCAGAGTGACCATGCTCAAAGAGCCCAATAACAAGCAATTGAGGCTTGTAGACACCAAGGTGTCTAACCTCCTCTCGGTCAACCGGCCGAAGACAGAAAGGCAACCACCGGAGTCGAAGCCCCCAATCTTGCCCAGATCTAGGGGTGTTGAGCTTGATCTCAGTAGAGAAGTCGTCATATTGACCATGCATAGCAACCTACTACTATGAAAACACAAAATTTCTGCTCCTGATCCAAACACGCTGGCCATGAGGCCAAACGCGCCGGATCGGGGCAGATCCGGTCTTTTGGTGTTTTCTCTCTCTATCGGGCGTAGACTATAACCTAGCTTAGTTCCAAGAGAATTTACCATTTCACCATAATATGCTTTATAAACTGAACGCCGAATCACCAAAAATTAGTGGAGGACTCCCAGGAGGCAAAATCAGATATGAGGTAACATAGGAAACAACCTGTCTATCGAAACTGATATTTTATAGCATAGTCATAATAGGCACATTGAACAGCATATACGGAATCTGGATAAGATTAAGCAATGTTCAGTGGCATGCTGACAATATAGACAAATGCATGCAACAAAACATGAGAATAAAGATAGAAAAAGTAGGCTTACACTGCTTTCATTGATGCTGAGAACCTGGCAACTTCCATAAGGTGAAACCATGCTACCTTCAAATATGTACATGTCACAATATATACTGTGTCTTCACCTCTTCGGCTATGATTAAGGCTTGACAGCTCCATCACATGAGTTCATATGAGAAGGAAGATTAATGCCCAAGTCATCTAAAGTGGCACAGTCAAGTATGCTTAACCCATGCTCATTAGCCAAATGCAAAAGGCAGATGAAACACAAATGGGGCGAAACATCCTCCGGCATTGCAGCTTGGCAGTTGGCAGGGAAGGTGGACAGGAGACTTTTGAAAGATATAGTGTTTTTCAACTCCTATTGTAATGAAAATAAAACTCAGCATATTCTGGCAGTTGTGTATTTGAAAACACAACATGTAATCCAAATATTTCACCAAGGAGCTTGCACAAGATACTATTGAGGTCTAGCATATTAGTCAAAGAATCAAACAAGCAACTTCACATGAAGTTATTGACAGAAATGACATGTATACAAACTTCAATACCTTATATTATTAATCAAAAATTTGATAAAAACTACAGAAAAATAAGATAAAATTCTTATGCATTAAAAGAACACTCACCATTGCAGGATATTTAACAAACTCTTGCATGTGATCCCAAAGAGTATTCTTCAATGCATGGAGATCAACTCGTTTTGAAGTTCTGTCGTACTGAACTTTGATTCTGGTTACCTGAAACGTCAAACGAGCATAACAGTTTCATGATGTAGTACGTGTCATGAATATCTTTAACCTATACAGCCTATTACAAAGTGACAACACCCATAAATCTCCAAGATCATCATTTTTATGTGGATAAACAGTGAAGAGCCCATGCGCATTATGTCTTCTACGACACTTCAAAATATGAAAAGATACCACCCTGCTGTACTGTCAGATAACAAAGTAAACCCAGGATAAGCTAAAGAAAGCTAAAAATGGGAGGGAGGTAGGGAGAGAGAGAGAGAGAGAGAGAGAGAGAGAGAGAGGAGGAGGAGGAGGAGGAGGAAACTGGAATCCCTTTTAGCAAAAAAAAATTCATTTCTCTTGCTTGATTGCAGCTTGCATGTTGGCATAATATCATAAATTTCAGTTTACACCCAATTAATGGAACTCCTGCTCTGCCTAATCCAAACTAGGACAAGAGTGGAGTTTTAATTTCACCAAGAAAAACAAACCTGGCGAGGTTGGGAAACCAGTGTATCTAAATCTTCCACACTGTTATGAGCATATCCACCATTATATTGTTGACCAGCAACACTCTCATTGTCCCATGATGGTAATGCTTCATCAAGATTATTACTTTGTGCCCATGAGTTACCATCTGAAAAAATAAAAATAAAATATTGATTATGAATACCATAAAAGAGAACAATGGTGATTGGCTTCTTCTTCTTAATGTTTCTTTATCTACTTCCTGAAGTAAACGAGACTATTAAAAAAATCAGAGCAAAGACAGTAAGAATACTGGCATATCATACCACCATAGATAAAATATGAGACATACAGTATGTGAGAGTGAACATATACATAGACAGAAGTTTTATACCTGTATGACTTGGTCTTCGCTTACCAAAAACCTACAATAAAAAAATTAAACGTTCGCCACAAATGGCAATAGAAGGGTTCGATAATTTTCTGCAAAATTTACACATAAGAAAAACAGCAAAAGCAAAATATAGGGTACCCTAATAAGTTCAGTATCAGCTTAGCTGAACCCACGCTTTGCAACACCGAAATAGCACTTATATATGAAGACAAGCATGTGCACAATACAGTACATGGATGTGTAAAGTATAACAGTGTCATTTTAAGGTAATTTCATTCAATAAATAATTTGTAACTAGAGTGAACCATTTTTCTGTTGCTAAGAGATTTGAGCTCATTGCTTGTCAAATGTGCTCAATATCAGCTTAGCTGAAACCATACTTTGCAACACCGAAACAGCACTTACATATGAAGACGAGCATGTGCGGAATACAGTACATGGATGTGTAAAGTACTAAATTATAACAGTGTCATTTTGAGGTAGTTTCATTCAATAAATAATTTTTAACTAGTGAATAATTTTTCTGTTGCTATGAGCTTTGAGCTCATTGCTTATCAAATGTGCTTAACCTAGACCTCAGATTGGGATCCTATACTCGGAGTAAGATCACCACGCCCAAAGAATGCATGCCTATGTTGATTTGTCCAAAAATACGTGCAAATTACTTTTGTAGAATGAGAAGTTCATATTACCAAAACATTAGGAAGAAGAAACAGCTTAACGAGACCATAAGGTGAATAATGGCAATCTTCTGGAAGTGTGGAATTTGGTACCCTATTTGCAGGTAGGAGTAAGGACTTCAAACTTTTTGAGGCACAAAAGATATCTGGAAACTCCTTTTCAATAGATGTTGTAAAAACAAGATCAACTTCTGTATGGTTCTTTGATCTTTTATCTGTTGGTCTGCTCGGAGTGGCAGGACCATCCTCTGAACCTACAGAACACATACCGATGACAGAAAAATCAAGGATTACCCACAACAGATCTAAGCAATATAGAGCTATTTATTGTTAAAGACCAACCCCTCGCCCTCCAGAATTTCCAGTGATCAGGACCGGCCCAGGCATTCTTCTTTGAAGCAATTGCCAACCCTTGAAGCAAAAACGCAGAAACTTTGTGGGATCTGTCATCAATATCAGCTTCGACTGATGTATGAGAATTATAGTCCTGCAAAAATTTAGCAACTTATTCCTACGTATCTTTTTCAGGAAACCGCTGAGAAAATCAGAGAATTGTTAAAGCATTATATATATGACAACCGTATCTGTCATCCGAATGAATTCAGCATAAAGCAGTAGAAAGTACTTCCTGATGATTTTGAAATTTTCCTCCAAAATTTGCATCCTCATGACTGACATTTATATCATCATCATCATCATCATCATGAATGGCTGTGTCAAATCTCCCAGATGAAACATCTAACCCAGCTTCGTAATCATCAAAGGCATCTGTAAAAATATCTGGGCTCTGGCTTATATCAGAAGCTTGTGCTGGTCTCTGATTATCTTCACCAATATGGCATAATATCTCGTTCAGAGTAGGAGAAATGTCATTTTCTGCAAGCATGTTCATCACCATCTGCTCTATTGTTTCTACAAAGAAACCAAAAACAGTGAGGAAATGATATTTTAAGCACATAAACCAGAGATTTAACTGTCAAATTCATTAATGTCGAACACCTTTCTCAGAAGATAAATCTATCAAATCCAAGCCATTATTATGCAACAGACATGACCTGCACTTCCGTGGAACTTCAGAAGAATCAAACAGGACCTGGCACCCTCCATATACTCCAAGATTATTCAATAGCAGACCCCTGGCTCCACCTTCATCAAACTGTGCAGATGTCTGGTGATATAGGGGATCTACCACGAAAGCAACTAAAACCAGGAAAGGAAATAAATCAGAATTTTTAAGGCAGAAAAAATGATGAGCCTATGACCTGAATTAAAGCTACATTGTGAAAGTACCATCAAACTTCTTTAAGTTTAGAGCTTCAAAAGAGGATTCCAACGTCGATAGTGGTGATATCTTCAAAAACCAGATCCATTAGTTTGCACGTGCTGTCAGATTTTATTATGCAATCTAATAAAAACAGATTACCTTCCTCTCCGGCTCTTTCTTACACCGACTCTTATCCTGTGTATCTTTGAAATTGGCCACATTAGTGGTAGATTCTGCAACCAAAGCACCATATTATGGTCTTACCAAATAAATAAAGCATTGAGCTCCCAGGTTACAGTATGCCAAAACTAGATGTGATAAACCAAACCCATATCGATATGTTGAAAATACCTATAGACCTAAACCAATGAGTAATGTAAGATACCTTGTTCATCTACCCCACCAGCTCGATTGATCCTGCCAAGAACTTTATACGCTTCAGCGTGCACCGAGTCCACCCTCACCGAATAAATTTTCACGCCTGCTTCTAATGTGCAACTTGCCTGACCACTCAAAACAATACAATTCAATAATTCTCAACAATATCTCCAACACCATAAAAAAGGTTATCATGAATGCTCCAAACCTTTTGGAAATTCGTCTCCGAGTCATTTCCACCTTCGACTTTAATAATCTCGAAGAGATGATCTATAAGCTTAAGCTCCCAGCTGTTCTTCTGATTTATTTTCTGGAATACAACAAAAGGTAACTCGGCATCCTTATAAATTTGTTTGTTAAGCTTATTATACCGTTTCTTTCTCATTCTAGGCCACAGTACATCACACTGAATAATCTACCTTTGTTAACTTCTTTTTTCGACATTTTCGCAGCATAGAAACGAAGCCTATCGAATTAAATCAGTAAACAACAGAACTAAATTTTCAACTTGAGCATTACAGAAAGCACAAGATTTCTATATAATCCAGAAATGTACGTATATACATAACAGTGATGACTTACATTTTCGCTGGCGAGTTTGATGCAGCGTTGGAAGAGATCGGCGACATGTTCTTCGCTGAGGCGAGGATCATCAGGCGAAAGACCGGTCACCAAAGCAGCGGCGGCGCGTTCGAGCTGGTCGCTGTTCGGCGATTGAATATCGTTCGCCATCAACCCTGGCTGGCTGAAGACGGTTTTGGAGAGTTGGAGGATTTGGTCCTTTTGATGCGATGCGCTTAAACGGCGTCGGATACGACATGCCGTTGCGAATGGATTTGGGAAACGTGCCAACCGTGTGAGCATTAACCCCTTTCCCACGCATTTCGATCTATGAAACAAGGAAACCCTTTGCCTCTACAGTGCTTCGTAGTCGACTATCTGAATAATCTGATTCTGGTATTGCCTCTTTTCGTTCAGATTCTCTGTTTAGATTTACAGGGGCTCTTTACCTTTTTGATCTCGATCTGTATTTACTTTGTTATTAAATGCTTGGCTGCTGAAATCTTTGTTTTTTTCTACGTAATCGTCCTTGTTCTGCTCATGTTTATGTACATGTAGAATATTTTGAACTTGCAGATTCTCGGCATTAACTACCATGAATTTCAAGAATATAAAACCTCCCAAAGTGCCAGTTCGTGGGATTGCTAGTTTGCTTGCGGTGGGAATTGTCAGTGGTCTTGGTGTTTATGGACTTAACAATGGTCTGTACAATGTCGAAGGAGGGAGCCAGGCTATTGTGTTCAACCACATTACTGGTCTGAAAGACAAGGTTATGCTTTTCCTCAAATTACTGTACTAAAGTTGTTATCAATTGCTTCTCTTATCTAGGTGCTCCTATATGTTGGTAGAATATCATCTCAGACTTGTGCTTGTGAACATCGTGACCATGTAGCCACAATGTACGTGGCTTGCAATATAAAATGACTACTTTATATCATTTGCCAGAGAAAGGATTCTCTCCGGTTCAGAAAGATGTAGATAATATGTTTAGAACGACCTAAGATGTGTGCTTACCTTAAATGCTTGGTGATATCTTCTGTAAGCAAGATCTACTCCGTACAAAAGCACCGTAGTACTCCACAGATGCTGGTACATTGAACAATTTTGTACCCCATTTTTTATTCATCAGTTATATAGAGAACTCCTATGTCTTCTAATTTCTGTATCACTTCAAAAATACTGACATCTTTAAATTGCTTGCAGGTTTATCCAGAAGGAACACACCTGATAATTCCATGGTTCGAGAGGCCAATCATCTATGATGTACGAGCACGACCTCATGAAGTGGACAGTACCACTGGAAGCCGTGACCTCCTGATGGTATTATAAAACTTTTCTGAATAACTTCTTTGAAATTTATGCAGCTCAATGATTAGGTCTGACTATTTGATGTTTCAAATACTCTCAACTGCAAATATTCAGTCCTTGTATAAACATTATTGTTATTCCTTTCTATTCATACAAAAAAGTAGCTGCTCTTGTATAGATTCTGTTAATCTACACAAACAATTCCCATGAGCTGTGTACATCAAGGTTTGAAAAGCTTGTGTCACCCCGTATTGCATATAGTTTTCTATGCCATATGAATATTCTGAGATGAAGTGGTATTGCTTGTGATGTATATAGTGAACTTTAATTGATACATTTGTTGTCTAGACCAAAGAGCAGGTGACATGAAGATCTTTATGTTGCATTATAATTGGCACTTAAACACTGGTTAAAAATTTCAGTTTGAAATGAAATGTTAGTATTCTCATCGCTCTATCGTCTGCTGAAATGCAGAGATTCGTTTATTGTCTTATGAGTCCATTCAGCTCATCCTGGTCTGTATGTATAAAAGGTGCTATCTCCTGTTTTCTGGTTGGTGCATTGACTAATTATAATAGTGTATCTTTGGTTTACATTGCAGGTTCTCATAGGGCTTCGAGTTCTGGCCCGTTCTGTGCCTGACCAACTACCTACAATTTATCGTACTCTTGGTGTGGATTATATGGACAGGGTCATGCCTTCGATCATTCATGAAACTTTGAAAGCTGTAATTGCACAGTATAATGCCAGTCAACTCATAACTCAGAGGGAGGTAAGCAGTAGGGCCTATTAGTTTCTTTTGAACTATAGTACTCTTTGTGTTTGGTCTTAAATCACTCCATCTTTCTACCATAAACAAAAGTAAACATATCTTGGTATTATTCAATATATCTAGTAGACGAAAAAGGATTCAAACTATGGAGGAATTACAGGATTGGTTTTATTTTGGATTCAGTTTTTGTTTGTGAGGGCCAAAACCTAATAGATATGATGCTTTACCCGTGCTGGCCCCCATGAATGCTCTGATTTGAGGTGCAAATTTTAAACCTGTTGCGATTTCTTAACGCCGTAACCCATGCTAACTATAATTCAAATCCATGTGATAACTATGAATCCTTTGATTTGAGGTGCAAATTATAAATTTTGTGGGTACAGTTTCTTAGTGAGATTTTAAGAGTTCAGTAGCTAGAGGAAGTGCATGTTCAAATTTTTTTCCTTTTTAGTAATTTTTTTCATTGAATTATTATATTCATACCTATGATTATGATTGGGTCTTTGTGTTTTCAATATTTAGCTTTATATATTGTCTGAGGGATAAGTTGAAGATCATACAATATGTACATGTCTCACTGACTATATTTTCTATATCTGTATTGTCACAGGCTGTTAGTAGGGAAATTCGGAAGATTTTGACAGAGAGGGCTGCAAAGTTCAATATTGCAATGGATGATGTATCTATTACCAAACTGACTTTTGGGAAGGAGTTTACGAGTGCAATTGAAGCCAAACAGGTAGCTGCTCAAGATGCTGAGAGGGCCAAGTATGTTGTGGAGAAAGCTGAGCAAGACAAGAATAGTGCTATTATTAGAGCTCAGGTGAGATAGAGAAATGCTTATCCTGAAATATGGTTATTGATTTATGCTTCAAAAAAAAAAAACACACACACACACACATTGTTAAGTTTTTAGGATTGATATCTTGCCTTTTCATTTCAAAGTAAACTGGTAAAAAGATAGAAAATGCTAGCTATAATTGTTATTCACTTGGTTAATGATCAATTGTCAACTCCTTTGCTTGTTAGTGGAGTCAGTTAACGCTGGTGAAGTCATAGCCACTTTCAGGACTAACTCTGGACCCGAATCTTTGTTATATAATTCCAATTTCCTTGTTTGGTGAGCAAGAGAGTCGGTGTTTCTATTAATCAAAATCTTCTATAGAGGTTTTCTTCAAATTTTATTAATTAAGCTTTCTTAAGTTTCAGCTGTTTCTTGGTAAGGAAGTTAGTGAGTGTTTAATAATCTCATTCGTATA
The DNA here is from genome assembly GCA_946800695.1 of Geum urbanum. Lineage (NCBI taxonomy): Eukaryota > Viridiplantae > Streptophyta > Magnoliopsida > Rosales > Rosaceae > Geum > Geum urbanum. The sequence continues at coordinate 48,574,208 of OX327001.1, read as the reverse complement.
TAGAGGTTGCCTTCGAAAATTTATTTTTAATAGTATCCTCTTTCTGAAACCAATGTATCACTGTTTTCTCAAATTTCCAGGGTGAAGCCGCGAGTGCCAAGCTTATCGGTGAAGCCATCGCCAAGAATCCAGCATTTGTCACCCTGAGGAAGATTGAAGCTGCTAGAGACATTGCGCACAAGATTGCCAATTCAGCCAACAGAGTTTACCTAGACTCTGATAGTCTTTTGCTAAACCTGCAGAGCCTGAACTTGGAAGTTAAGTAATTGGAGATATGAGCTTGAACTAATAATCGTCCATTTCAAAATAGTTCTATTTTGTGGAGATATTTCGGCAGTATAGTGATTCGATGATTTTGTTTATGAAATTCCAAAATCATAGGGCCTTTTGACATTCTCGAACTCGTAGGTCAATCACCAGTTAGAGCAAATCTGTTAATATCAAGGGCGAAACTTGCTTTTCTTTATGTTGGTAAATTTAGCGTCTGTTATGACGTCTAGTATTTTTCGACTTAGTAGATTAATGCTAGTGTTAATGTGTACTCAGGCTGGCCTTGGATACAGCTAACCATTTCTGTAGGCGATAGAGGCGTAAAATCTTTCAAAATTGCTCCACATTTACCATCATGCTGCTCCAAATCATACAGCTAACCATGGCTCCTCAGTACTCAGAAATTAATTGCAAGTTCGTAAATCAACTGGCAGTTGAGCTTAGAAAATAGCTAGCTAGCTTGGAACACACTGGAACACAACATAACAGACTTGGACAAAAACCTCTGATGATTTTAATTAAATATTTGAAAGCGATCGAGTTTGATGAACACTAGGTCTTCAAAGTCTAAAACTAGAGCAGTACTATTTAGTATTTACTACTTTGCACTTTCATCCGCTAAATTTCTGCAGAACTAAATAATAAGTAGCTACGATTCTGTTTATCAGCACATACATGTTCTTCGAGTTTTAACTAAGCCTTCCAGAAAGGTCCGCGTTTTCTCCTTCTAACCTAGAATGCGCCTCACGCCCGAGAAAAGTTTTTCTCTTCAACAAGTCTGTAGCTTTGTCCGGCGGCCCTGCGTTTGGCCTTGGCCTCGGCCTCGCCGGCGCTTATGGGTGCAGCCGGACGAGGCTGGGTGGTGCTGCTTTATGGCGGCCATTTTGTACTCGATCTCATCTTTGGAGATCTGAGATTTTTGGTGATTATAGACAGGTCAAATACAATGTTGGGTCTCAATTTTAGACAAAGGTATTTGTCGTTCTGGGCTGTTCGTGCGACAACGAACGTGGCGGAGAGGAGGCTGGGCGGCAGAGCTTCGGCGAGTTTGGATTTGAGGTGTGGGTGGTACCATGTTGGTCCTCAAGCGATGGTCGCATCTCGATTAAAGAATCTGCAGGCCATGATTGGCTCCATTCCTTTTCAGCGGCACGTGATTGGTGGTTCGTGGCGAGCGGTTTGGCTGTTGTCTTGGCTGCACTGCACTGGTGACAAAAACTAGGTTCTTAGTTGGGTTTTGCAATTGTGTTGATTCTGCCTCAATGATGCCATAAAGGGTTGGGTTGTTGCTCTTTCCTTGTTGCAAGCTGGTATAGCTTCTTGCTCACCTCTGTGTGAATTTGTACCTTCTGTGGTCATACTGATTTTGTCCAAATCGAGAGGACATTGTGTCTCACCTGTTTACTATTCTTGTTCTTCTTATTACTGTCAAGTTATCTCATATGTTTCCAACTCCAAAATTAAACAACATCGTAACAGTACTACTCTCGATACCTTCAATCTCGATGAAATGAGAAGCCTGATTGTGGGTGCTTATAGTTGCAATTTGAAGGTGCAAGTCACTGATTTTCACGATTATGGGTGCTAACGCATGGGTTTAACACCATTTGAGTTGATCAATTTTGATGTATGGGGGCCTTCGAAGAATTCAACCTTGACAGCAATGATATACTTTGTTTTGTTCATTGATGATTTTACATGATTGATATGGGTTGTGTTGATGAAGAATAAGGATGCGGTATTCTCTGCGTTTCATAGCCTCATTCGAACTCAGTAGGATGCTTGTGTGAAAATATTCTGATCTGATGATGGAGGGCAGTTTGTCAATCACACTTTTCGAGAATATTTTCAGCAGCATGGAATTGTTTCTCAGACCACTTGTCATTAGACACTGGAGCAGAATGGATATCTAAAAGAAAGAATAATCATCTCTTGGACATGGAAATAGTTCTCTTACTTAGTGTCAACATATCAAAGTATATTTGGGGAGAAGCTATACTCTGTGCCTATCATCTCATCAATCACTTACCATCTACACCTCTTCAGAATCGTGTTCCATTTGAGGTATTGTCTCAACATGTTGTCATCTAGCCTCTCAACAAAGTTCATGCTCGTATATTTGGTTGTGTAGCCTATGTTCATCTTCATAAGTATCAGAGATCAAAGTTGGAGACTCGTGCCCTCAAGTGTGTATTTGTTGGTTATGGTTCTTACCAGAAAGGATATAAGTGCTACCATCCTCGATCTCAAAAAAAATTTGTCACCATGGATGTCACTTTTAGTAAAGACTTGTGTTATTTTTCTCCTATTGAAACTCAGAGTGAGGAGGAGAAGAATGTATTTTATAAAAACTAATTTGAAGGATCGGAAGCCACTGTTACAATTGAAAGTGCCACATCCACAGTTAAGATTGAACCCGTTGAAGTAAGGCTTCGACTCTTCGAAGGAGGTACCCTAGACGTCCAAACAATAGTTTTTCGACTCATTGAAGGAGTTACCATGGACCTCCGGTAGCAGATTCTCAACCCGTCGAAGACAAGCTTTGACCCGTCGAAGAAGGTACCCTGGACCCTCCGGCAGCTGGTTCCCGACTTGTCGAAGCAAGGGTTCGACCTATCGAAAATTCTCAGGCTGAAGGTTTTGTTCTAACATCTGTCTCAGATTCTAAGAGTGTTCGACATGTCAAACGATTGTCTGAATCATCAAAAGGATGAGAAGTCAGTGATCAGCTGCTAGTTGTAGAAGATGAACATGCAAGTCCAATCTCTCCCACTTTATCAACAGTCTCTCCTGACTTGTCATCACCTAAGGTATGTAGTAGTCTTCCTTTCTTAAGTTCTAGTGTACTTGAACCTGAGTCTAGAAAAGTCTTGCCTACTAGGTCATCCCGTGGTCAACCTTCAAAGAAATATGAGCCTCTCTTGTCAGCTAAAGTCAAGTATCATGTAGCTAATTATGAGTCAACTCATAGATTGTATAAACCCTATTTAGCCATTATGAATCAATTATCTGTTGTGTCTCTTCCTAGTAAAATGCAGGATGCAATGAAGGAGGAGAAGTGGGCTAAGGCAATGGAGGTTTAGATGGATGCTCTTAACATGAATGGTACTTGGGACGTGGTACCTTTATCACCAGAAAAGAAGACCATTGAGTGTAGACGAGTTTATACTATGAAGCATAATGCAGATGGCTCAGTTGACAAGTATAAGGCAAGATTGGTTGCAAAAGAATATACTCAGAAATATGGAGTGGACTATGATGAGACCTTTAGACCAGTTGCAAAGATCAACATCATTCGAGTTTTCATGTCTTTGGCACCTAATCTAGATTGGCCCTTACACCAGTTTGATGTGAAGAATGCCTTTCTTCATGGAGATCTGAATGAAGAAATCTGCATGGATCTTCCTCTAGGATATGGTACTTTTACTGGTGAGAATGTGGTGTGCAAACTGAAGAAGTCTTTATATGGATTGAAAACCAAGAGCTTGGTTTGGGAGGTTCACAGCTTTCATGAAGAAAATTGGATATCCGCAGAGCAATTCAGATCATACTATGTTTCTGAAACACCGGCAGGGTAAGATAACTACTTTGATCATTTATGTGGATGACATGGTTGTGACAAGTGATGACTCCGATGAAATCAAGAAGTTACAAGGTCAATTGTTTTCTCAATTTGTGATGAAGGACCTTGGAAACTTGAAGTATTTCTTAGGCATTAAGGTGGCCCGGAACAAGAACAGTATTATGTTGAGTCAAAGAAAATATGTTCTAGATCTGTTGGCAAAGACTGATATGCTTGACTGTAAACCGATTGATACACATATTGAACAAAATCATCGAATTGTAGAGAATCCTGATCAAGTTTCTACATACAAGTCTCGATATCAGAGGCTAGTGTTGGGCGGTTAATTTACTTGTCTCACTCTAGACCTGATCTTGCTTATGATGTTAGTTTTTTGAGTCAATATATGCACAATCCTAGTGAGGATCACATGAATGTTGTGATAAGAATCTTGAGGTACTTGAAGTTTGTTATTGGTAAAGGTCTTGTATTTCGTAAACATGGAGATTTGGAGACTAGTGGGTACACTGATGTAGACACTGATAGACGTTCTACTTCTGGTACTTTACATTTGTTGGTGGAAATCTGATTACTTGGATGAGCAAGAAACAGAATGTGGTAGTTCATTCTAGTGCAGAAGCTGAGTATAGAGATATGGTTCAAAGTGTTTGTGAGTTGTTATGGTTGAGATATTTGCTAAGGGATTTGGGTTTCAAGCAAAGACGGTCAATGTCTCTTTATTATAACAGTATAGATTGCACATAATCTTGTTCAGGATGTTCAGCTTCATCAAGGAAAAACTAGATACTCGTATTATCTCATTATCATATGTTCATTCAAATAAGCAGTTAACTGACATCCTTACCAAAGTTGTTTCGTCCAAAATCTTCAATAACTCACTTAACAAGTTAAACATTCGAGACTTGTATGCACCAACTTAAAAAGGAGTGTTGGAATGAGTCACATTCCTAAAAATATTAAAAAATATATATTATAATTAACTAGGTGTAAATAATTTCTTTGTAGACTATAAATAATCTCGTATATGTCTCAATTCCAAAGTTATCAATATACTAGGTGTGGTACCCGCGCTTTGCGCGGGTTATACAATATATTTGCGTACTTTTTTAAAGATATAATTACACACTTACAATTATATTGTGGTTGCATATCACAAATTAATATAGTTTTTGTTTGAATGTAGTTGTTGCATATTTCAAAATTAATGTAGTCGCGAGAATGAAAATCAACATGAGGCAGAGATGATATATAATGATAGAATTCAAGCTATTTAAACATAAAAGAAAACTACATTTGTTCAAATAAATTTGAAATTAATTTATTGCAGAAGGCAAGAAATAGTTTTGAAACTTTAAACATAAGGCTAGAGACAACCATACTAATTTTAAATGTATATCCAATGGTTATTAAAAAAACTCCATTCAGCTTCAACAAAACAATTATGTCACTCTATTCTATTTCAGCATTTCGTTTCGCCAATCACAGTACATATATGAAATTAAGACTTTACTTGAAAATCTCATATATGAATCATATGATTAATTCAACAAAAAACAAAACGTAAAGCTTATGTCACTTAGACAATTGAGTTTTACTTAATACAAAAGAAGTCTCGAATTGGAATAGATCAATCTGTACCAAGTCACTTGTAAATGAGATAGATACAACTATCACTAAAATTTCACCAAAAGAAATTAAGAGATGAAATAACGGAAGCTGAAGTATCTGGAAAACGATATGATAGATGTCTTTATTCTGGAAAGCAAGCACTCTTGACAAAAGACTGGCTTTTCTGAGAGCTCATGGGTTCGACGAAGGGCCTTAATCAGAGACAGCAAGCGTCGAAGGTTTTAATAGAGTCTCGGCCCAGTCATAATCTAATTCTTCTTCTCGTTGTATGGATACTTTGTATTTTTATTGATACATAGCTAAAATATATATTTTGTATGTATTATCCTGTGTGTTATATATTTGTTATATATTTTGCAATACATCTCTATAGACTATATTTTTCGTATAGTTATCAGGCACATCGTTACCATTTTTTATCATTATCTTAAGACCTTTTTTTGACGTCACTCTCGATAATGCCACGTATAACTGTCCGTGAGTAAAAACTGGTTCCGACAAATATATTCCGACTTGATTTAATGATTGACCTTGGCTCTTATTAATCGTCATTGCATAACATGGTCTAACAGGAAACTGACGTCTTTTAAATGTAAACGGCCATTTAGTTTCAGTTGCTATCAGTACTATTCTTGGAATATGTACTAATTGTCCGACTTTACTCCCAGTAAGTATTTTTGCTTCTATTAATCTTTCAAACAATTTCGTCACAATTAATCTCGTGCCATTACACAAACCTCGTATTTGATCTAAATTTCTTAATAACATAATAGGCATACCAATTTTCAATATGAGTTCGTGTGTTGGCAAACCGCTAAACTCAAGCTTATTCAAAAATTCTATGGGATACAAAACATCAATATTATCACTGTTACCTGAATTATATGAGATGGAATCTGAACTAAAATATGATTTGTTATTTCCAGGTACTAATTTAATCGCATAATTATTTATTTCATGAACAATTACATTTTTGGGAGTCACAATAGCACGTTCTCTCAAATAATTTGTATCATTGTATTTGGTATTAAAATTGGGATAAGTTGCTTCAAAAATTGATTTTATGGGTTCATCTGTGCCATCAACCAACAAATCTTTCGGTATATTAATCCAACTCACATCGGGATCATCTATAGGCAATTCAGATTCCAAACGACCTTCACCTATTTGTAGCATCCATTCACTAAAATCTTTTAATTCATTTTTTTCAAGAGGAGTTAAATCAATCGTCGACAATCTCATATTTTCAATTAGATGAAATACTGTAATGTTAGGCCACAAATATGAATTATTGAACGATGCTTGAATGACTTGTTCTTTACTACCACCTTGTATCACGGGCAATGTTTGTCTAAAATCTCCACCGAATAAAATTGTCTTTCCTCCAAATGGTTCTTCCTTTTTTGACAAAATATCACGCAGCGTTCTATCCACCGATTCAATACACCATTTATTGCACATAGGAGCTTCATCCCAAACTATCAATTCAGCTTTTTCAATTAAATTAGAAAGATTTGTTTGTTTATTTATATTACAATTTGAATCTTTATCTATAATCGGTTTTATTTTGAAACGTGAATGAGCTGTTCTACCTATTGGAAGTAATAATGAAGCAATGCCTGACGAAGCAACGGCCAAAACAATTTTGCTTTCAGATCTTAATCTTGAAATTATAGTATTCCATAAAAAAGTTTTGCCTGTACCTCCGCTACCATAAACAAAAAATGATCTTGGGTTCTTCTGTTCAACGGCTTTGATCACCTCATCGTATATAATTTTTTGATTATTATTTAGTTTGGCGATCAAGTCAGAATGTTCTTGTTTTACTGCTTCACAATCAAAATCTAATTCTTCTCTGATAAGCCTATTGTCGAGTTGATGTATTTGTTGTGTCTTTGGCATTGGTAATTTATGGTCTTTTAAACTACTGGATGACATGTTAAACAACTTTTCAAGTTCATCTAGAACAGCATTCTTTAATTCATCATCAGGTATGATAAGATTTGGCATATTAAAATTTAATTTCATTCTGTGTGATATGTCATCAAACATCTTAATCCAATATGCATCAAACAAAGCTCGAGGATCCGAGACATTACAAAATAGAATAATCGTAACAAATAAATAACGAATTTGAGGAGAAGTGGCAGTAAAAGTAGATTCCAACAATGCTTCGAACCATTCTTTATCATCACCTAATAATCCCAAAGCTCGACATGCCTCTTGATAAGTAGAGTATACTATTTCATTGACAGTTCTTATTGCCTCAAAATTTATACATCCTTTCTGAACATTCAAAAGCATTCTAAGATAGTACAATTCACCCGCATTTGGTGGCACATGTGCTATTCTACCGAGAACGCGATATTTTTTCCTTGGTGTCCATAATTTTTTATCATCATTCCACACAAATTTTGTAGGAAATTGTGTATATGTTAATTTTTTTGCCTTCTTATGAGTCTTGTTTGCAGCAAACCAAGCAATTAGCATTGTAGTTTCTATACCTGAATTTTGTAACACGGTTTCAAGAGAATTAGCTTGATGAAAACAAATATTTTGTTCATTAGGTAAATGAATTTTCAAATATTGAACTGCAGGATATCTCGAATGAATGGAAAATTCAAATAAACGCCAAACAGACTCATGAGGAGTTAAATATCGACAATTGAGATAATTTTGGATTTCATCATTTATATTATCACGAACTAATACGCGAGCTCTATCGGGTCCTTTATTTATGTATTTGAATAAATATTTTATCAACATAGACTGAGAACATGATTCAACGTTTATATGAGCATTATACCTCAATAACAAATTAGCATTGTATGGAACAACATAATTATTACCAACATGAATTCCTTTTTTAAGTACAAAACGTGAATCATCATCACGGCGTTTATATTGAGGAGATTTGATTGCTTGGAAAACTGTGTTAGGAATAAATGATTTTGGAAAATGTTTCGTACATAATTTGTCTCGCATACACGGAGAAGATGGATTAATTTGACCGCATGGACCGTGAATCATAAATTGGCTAACTATTTCAAATAACTCTGGATTTATATTTTTGTCCGGCAATTCTGCTGAAATTATTGAATCTACATCGTTTGCTGTATAACATTTGTATTTATCTTTAAGCCAAAATAATAAATGAGCATGTGGTAAGCCTCGCTTTTGAAATTCAATTGTACATACATGAGCATAGACTTCTCCAAAGGGTTCTCCATCATTAATGTAAGTAATCATATCATCTACTTTTATTTTAAAAATTCGACATACAATATCAGGACGATCTTCTGGTTTGTAGCCCGGTTTTTTTTCAAAATATCTCATAATTTCTGGCCATTTTACATTACACGTGAAAGTAATGAACAAATCGGGATTACCATATTCTCTACAAATTGCCATTGCATCTTGATAATTATTTATCATATCTCTTGGACTACCCGTATGAGAACCAGGAAGAAAAACTCTTTTTCCGACATCAGAACCTTGTACAATTCCATTCGAAACAAATGTAGATATATTATTCCATGTTTCACACCTTAGCTCTGGTTGATGATGTCTTATATATTCTAAACGATTTTCTTCGACAGTTGCATATGCATCAACTAAATACTGTTGAAATAATCTTCCACCTTTTAACAAAGTACTTGATTGGTTTGCCCTATCATGAATTTGATAACACACAAACTTGTTCATTGTTAATTTTCTATCCTTATTCTCACTTTTGTTTGCAATTGGTTTTAATTTCATATTAATTTTAAATCCATTCTCTCCATATGGAAACAGAAGTGGATACTGTAACGACATCAATTTAGGATGAATTTTAGATATACGTTTTAATGGCCCTTCGTTTGATCGAATAATTATATCTCTATTAGAATTAAATTCACCTATATCACCCACAATTAATCCACCAATTTCGGAAACTGAAGGTAATTCATATTGTTTACTATCATTTTTCTCACGATCAAGTATAGTCACATCAAAAATGGGTAATGATTGATTTTCAAAATCATTTCTCACAGATCGATACACTTTGGTTAATTCATTACATTGATCTAACAATTCCACTAATCCTTTTACAATATCATTATCAATCTTCTTATTTACATTGTTTGGATCAATAGCAATTTTTCGGTTTAAAATCTCATTTTGAGTATCGTATACATATAACTGAGCGTATGTAGGACGTTCTCCTTCCAAAGGTAAAACAGAACCCATCAAATGATGCACTTGTCCACATATTTTAAAGACATAAGGAGCTCCTCCATTGTTTATATTATGCTCAATTTTAGCCCCCATAGAAGTAAACGCAAACATAGAATTATAAACTCTAATATTTTCACGAAATAATACACTTTTTCGACCATTATTTGGATTTAGCAATTCATCAAGAAAAATTGGAGTTGGATATGATATTGGAAGTTGAATTTGACCTTTTTCACAACAATGAGTGTATATATATTGATTTTTCACTTTTCTTTTCAATGCTTCAGCTGACCAAAATAAAGCAGTGCAATGACTGCATGTGTAAGCGTCATCTCCAGAATCGTTATACTTGGTAACCACACCTACAATTGAAATTATAAAAAATTGTTTTTAGATAATTAATGAAAGGTAATAATTTTTATGAATCGAAATTGAAATCTGGCATCACCTGCGCGGGTTCCTTGATAAGATGCTTGTCCAAAAATTGTTCCACGTGGACCTATAATTCATATAAAACACTATGGTTAGTTTGATTCGACATCTGCTAATGAAGAACAAACAATGCATCATATGGAAAAAAGGAAGAAAAAAAATTACATCAACAAAATGTGTGACAAACTAAATAAGAGACTAAACACAGATCAATCAGCAATTTCTTTCATTAAGCAAACTCTATTTCGGTAATATGAATGATTGTAAAAACCGATAAAGTATATTCAAAACAGCATTCTTAGATTCAATGTATTGGCAACCATATACTGCAGAAAAAGTTACTATATCAATACGCTACCTGATACAGCTTGATCCACATCTTCATCTTCACTGATGTCCACCTCTGACGTCCCTTGACATACTGGAAAGCAAAAGAAACAAATGCAAGTGAATGATAGAAACTCTGTGCATCACTGAATATGATGTTGATAGAATAGAATGATCCTAATCTAGAAAAACCAAATGTATAATGTTACACATTTCATATATTTGAGTTATACATTTTAAACCAAATAAAATTGATAGAATTAGACTATACACAAAGCTCTAAAATGCTAAGAAAAATCTTCTACTAATGCATCATACGGTTAGGTTACCTGATTGATCATTCTCGACATGGTCAACATTTCGAAATTCTGCGAAAATAGACTTCCTCTTGGTTGATCTCTGCAATGGTTCAGATCTGTGCGAACATTCACCTTCGAAATAGTGCGACTCTACTACCGTCTCATGGGTCGCCAGGCCTTTCTCAAAATTTTCCGCGTTTTCAAAAAATCGCCTTCTCTTACTTTGATCATTTTTTGGCCTCATTACTGGAAAGTGAAAACAAAGATAACATCTAACAGTTAAATAATTATTTATACAAAATTACAAATAATGCACATATTAGCGGATAAATTCTACACACCACACAACAATTTGGTCTTACACATTATATGAAATCGAATGACACAACATTAATAAAGAACAGGTTTAAAACAAAACAAAGAATGGTGCCGTGAAACAAAACTCTTACTATCACAAAAGTGTATTTTTTGATTATTGAGATAACAGGGAAAACGTAGATTAAGGAATTCAAATGTTAAAGTGTTGTTTTATCCTTTTAATTGCTTGCAACAACCACATGATGACTAAAATGTCAAAAACGCTTATCAACTACTCCTTGCAAATAAATTTGTCTTATTATTATTCATGGACATAAATATACATACCTGAAAATTTGTAATGATCGATTGTAATAATGCTTGAGAACAGCCACAAAGACAATAATAGAATCGCACAGCTAACAACTTTGAGCATAAAACCTGTATAAATAAATCGAACTTAATATATTATTATACCATTTCAAATCTACAAAATTGAACTAACTAAAAAACTGATTCTATATTTGTTGAGTCTTAAACAATCATATTACATGAAGGAATGCACATGAAAAATGCCATCAAATGCAACATTGATACATCACAGTCAATAACTAATTTTCAGCAAGAAATGCAAGACCAGGATTCAAACCATTTACTCAAAATTACAAAAGCCAAATATATTAAATTACACACTCTAGAAGAGTGTAATACACACTGTGATGGGGACTTTATATCCAACAGGAATCATAACAATCCAAACCGTTGAAATCTCAAAATTCTTATGGAATCCAAAATCCTTACCAAGCTCATGCATACATCACTCTCTCATAAGTGATAACAATCTCAAATCAGTTGGTAAACAAAAAAAATATAAGTATCACACTTGTGGCTCATTTCAAACTCCATGAGAAAATCTCAAAAGAGTGAAAACCTCAGCTCAATCAACATCAAGTCTATAAAACCATAAATTTCTTCATTCAGAACGGCTAAAACAATAAGAAATCGAAAACAAAATCAAAATAAAAGCAAAAACTAAATCAAAATCTAGACTGAGAAAGAGAGACAGAGATATCACAGTCTGTTGAATAACTATTCTTCAGCAAGAAATGCAATGCAAGATTCAAAGGCATAAACTTATTCTCTCAAATTCATAAAAACTAAACCTGTTAAATTACACACTTAGGAAGAGTGGAATACAAAAAATGTGATGTGCACTTTCGATGCAACAGAAACCTAACAATTGAAACCCTTGAAATCTCAAAGTTACTGTGTGATCAGAAGACCTCACTATACTCATCCATAGACCACTCTCATCACAATAATAACGTCCTCAATCACAAAGTTAGTTGTAGTAGTACTGGGAAAAGTGGCCATGATAGTATTGGTGTAGGCATTTAGAGCCATTCGAAATCATGTAGTTGAATGAAATCCAAAGCAGCTATTCTATGTGAAGTCCAAAGCAGCAAAAAGCAACCACTTTATTACCCAAAACCCGGGAAAAAAACAATGTCATAGATCTAACCAATAAGCACGAACAGATCAAACCCAGAACCACAGATCTGACGCCGTTTCAGCACAAACAAACACAAACCCACAAACTATTCATCACCAATGCAACACTAATTAAACTAAAGCGAAGAAAATGGTCAAGAAATTTGAGAACCCCAATAGAAAAAAACAGAGCCAAAAAAGAAAGAAAGTTGTCATACAAAAAATTGAAGAAGAGTAAGAACCCAGCAAAATGAAGAAGAGTAAGAAGCGAATCAAAATGGATCTAAGTTTATACAAATCAATCCAAAAACACATCGATTACATAAATCAAACATAAGAGAAGCTAATAAAAAATGCTAACCTGAAAATGGAAGAATCAATTCACCAACCAAACACGTATGTATTATGCTTCTACGACTTCCTTCTCCTCTACTCTGGGTTGAATTTTGCTCTTACTGGATAGAGAGAGCCAAAACCAAATGTAGTCGGAACTGGTAAGGATCGGTACTGAGGTGACACGACGGTCGACGAAGATGAAAAGCACGTTCGAGAGATCGGAATCGCTGTGCTATAGGGAGAATCGAAAGATCAAAAAGGTCAACGACGACAACATTAACATAAAAGAGGGAGATTTTCAAGCAAATCGGATGCTGTGTTATATCAAACATAAGGTTTAATACCTGATGATATTATGTTCAATATATTACCATTGTTTGATACAATACCATAACGTATCATCCCGTTAATATAGCTATAATATTATGAACATGATATAGTTATACCTATATGTTGTACATCAGATTTGGTATTGTTATCGTGTTTTTCCAGGCTTGGGATAATGACCCAAAAGAAAACCAATAAAGATCTTAAAAAACAATCTATACTAATGGCATGAGCTATAATGATTAGAGCTGTGAAGTCTGCACCTGTGTTTAACGGGCCCTCAACTTTGATTTGGGTGCTCTAGCAGACCCCTATGAACACAGAAAACCAGCAACCTTTTTCTTCTTAACTCTCTGCCTACAGATCATATATAGATTTCCTCAGCTCACTAAGTTAACATAACCAAAACAGATCTAAAACAAAAGCTCAAACCTTTGTAGCAAAACTCAACATAGATAAACAAAAGTAAAGCAAAAGTTGGGTATCATCCACAAAAGATAAGCCTTTCAAGAAACAAAGACACTTGATTTTTAAATCCGAAGAAAAACCACGATGCAAAACATATAAAGAAATCGACAACTGAGTAACTGACCTCTTTCTTTTCTGATCGAATAACAAAGTGACAGGGAGTGAGAGTTATATAAGGTGGGCTATGTACTCTTGGAGCTGGTCTAATAATGGATGCTGAAGACAGAGAGAGAGAGAGAGAGAGCTGATCGAGCAAGTTGACTTGTGTTTGGAGCAGTAGCTTTTGGATAGAGCCAATCGTTGTGCTATAGGAAGAATCGAAAGATCGAAAAAGTCAACAACGACAATATTAACATAAAAGAGGTTGAATTAAAACCAAGTTTAGTCACTTAAACTATTGCTCTTTTAAAACCAAGTTTAAAGAGCTTGAATTCAGTTAAACCTATAAACGAAAATGTGGGTTTCTCATCTCCTTCATATATTTCATCATCAACTAATCAATCAATCAACAGGAAAAACCCAATAATTAAAAAACAAACCAAGCAACTATACCAAAATCACAAATTCAGCAAAAATTAAATTCAATTATTTGGACTGAAAATACCAAACAATTACATATAAGCTTCAGAAGAAAATGTCGATCTCTAAACTCGTGACTTTCCGCCAATTTGTCTCAATAGTAAACAAAGCTAACACACATATAATTAGCATGACATAATTTTTTTTAATTACAATAATTAAAGCGCAATGAATAAGAATATTAAAAATAGGGCTTTGTATACATCATTATGAACAAAAGCTCAACAAAGTCGAACTAAATAATTTCTTAAAGTTACAACAGCACAGATCATAACTATCAGCTTTTTCTTTACATCATGAGTCAATTACTTTAGATAAATTCTTATTTCAAATTGCAATTCATATGCACACGATTATGACTTCAGTTAAAGCAAACTAAAGCAACAACCGAAAATATAATTCCAATAATTATTGCACATTATTTGTGGTTGAAATATTTAACAGTAATGAAAGAGGCAAACATAGGCAACCCAAATGAGAGTAAATGTATTCTCACAGTAATCAAATTTGACAAAATATAGCATACATTTAAACAGTAAATTACCGAAAATCCATTGGATTATATATTTGTTAAATTCATTTGCTTGCCTAAAAATCTAAAACAACCACTACCAAAACCACTACAAATCTATTGGCACAATAAGCAAAATTTGAAAATACTTTTATCAAATAAACCATCACACTAACCTCAGTTGATGACAATTGACTCTTTATTGTGGGAGAAAGCCGAGTTTGAAGAGAAAATAGCAGCAACGACTCAATCGAAATCAAACTTGTACTATCCCATTTTTTCTCTGTATAAGTGGTGAAACAGAGGCAAACCATTAACCCCAAAAACTAAAGCCATGACACAAAGGATAAGACCTCGTATAAATGAAAATGCAATAGAATCGCGTTGTAAAATGAGAATCCAAATACTATGGCAAATTGATAATCACAAAACAAAAATATAAAGTTTTGAGATAACAGCTCGCTCATATATTTGTACTATGTCCTGGAAACATTGCAGATAACAGACCTAGCCTAAATGGTCATTAAATGATCATTACAAACACTTAAGCCTAAAGTGGAAGCCTTCATTGTAAGGTTGGAAGGCTATTAGTAATAACAATTAGCAACAACAAATAAATAGCATGTGATTGCAGGGATTAGATATGCAGAATTAGACAGTTGAACATGGCTTGTTGCAGGGATTAGATATGCAAGCTGTATGTAACTTATGTACAAATCTGAAATTATAAAGATTTTCAATATAGACCAATTGCAACCAAATCAAAGCATTTCGAAACCCTAAAACATGAACACATTTCAACCGCGATGAACAAACAGCTTTGACAGATTATAAGCACACAAAAGGGCGGTGTGCTTATGAAAGATTTTACAAAAGTAATTTGATCCACAAATAACTATAGCCATTGATTAAATATATTGCAAAGCTGGCCATAATAAGGTCCATGAAGCCTTTAATACATACATAATCTACCTAGAAGTCAGGAGTCACAAACTTATATATATTATATACATGAATGCAAATTAGCTAACTAATCTAATATAAGAAAAAACAAATCCCCATAAGATTTCCTTGATAAAGTAATCAATTGGCCTATAAATTATAGTTTGTATGATCCCACTCCGATTTTTTCATACTCACATTTAGAATTGAATTATAGTTTATTTACGACATTAAATTAATAATTTTACGATTGAACTCTTCCTCTTTTGATTAAAACTTACCTTTTTATCTAAACACGCCATTAGCTTTTAATAATTACTTTATATCGTATAATTTAGCAGGTGTATGATAGTGGTTGTTTTGGTGTATATTTACGACATTAAATTAATAAAGATATGATAGACTTGGCCGATCGTTAGTCTAGGGAATTGAATTTAGTATAATTTCATACAGTATTTATGTATGATCCCATAAGAAATTAACACTACTGGTTGTTGCCCCCATTCTTTGTTTCTCAGATTCTCTTCAGACTTGAAAAAAGAAAAAACACTCTTGAGATCTGACCTCTCTGTCTCTCACTTTGCTTCTTTCTTTCTTTCTATCTCTTTTGGGTCCTCCCCTGCCTGCCCTTCCTTTTATAGAAGTCTTATTTAGGCTTCTCCTTCGATCCTCTCTCACAAAAAGCTTGGTTCTTTTATGGACCACACTCACACCCACATCCTTATTTGATCCACAACTTCATCAGTAAGCTCTCTCTTTCTATCTCTCACTTGTTTTGACAGAAAGCTTTGAACTTTGCTGGATCTGACCAAACCTGCATTCTGGGTTTGCTTAACTTGGTGGGTTTGATGCTTTAATGATGTGAATTCGATACTTGGTTGAGTTTGAATTTTGCTACTTTATTTGTTTCTATGTGATAAATGGGTGAGTGGTTCTTGATGTTATTTCTGTTTATGCAAAAAAATGGGTGTAGATCTGTGTGTTTCAACTTTAGTAAGTGTTTTCTTGATTCAGTGTGTATGAACATTCATCCTCATCAGAAATAAACCCAGAAACCGAAAAATTAAAATGGCAAGAGCATCGATCATTCAAAGTCTCAAAAACAAAAGAGAGAAGTTTAGTGAGTGAAAGAGAAATATACCTCATAGTTTTGTTCTTGTTGATGATGATGACGAAACCAGAATTCCGATATTTTGACAAATCCACACCGTAGGAACCCAAAGGATGCAACAAAGATGGAAAGTAGATTGATCCCAAATTTCAGATCGAAAAGTGAGATTGGAACCGGTAGATGATGGGATCAGTGGAATCAGTGAGGAGATAAATTGATCTGTGGAATTGGTGACAAATCGATCAGTGGATGTCAGAGAAAGTGAGCTTGTTGCAGTTGCGATGAGGTTGGAGCTTGAGTGAGGATGCGATAAAGTGAGGCTGAGGCTGAAGTTTTTCCTTCTTCAAGCAATTCAGAAAGCTTAGTTGGAAGAGATTTTCAAGTAGAAGACTTTCGCCGGAGATGAGAGCTATGGTTGATTAGAAATCGGAAGATGAGGTTGAGGTCAGAAATATGTGGTGAGGGAGAGTGTTTTCGTGTTATGTGGTGAGGAAGAGATTTCTGGTCCAAAAAATTGGTCAAGAGAGGGTTGAAAGAAAGCTCACACAGCCCACGCACCTCGCACGCCGATGAATAGTGAACAGTATTCTTAGATACAGTTGTTTGAAGAATGTTATATAGGAAATATCAGATAATTTCTCGACTCTCGTATTCTATTCGACTTATTTGACTTATGCGAACAGGTTACCACAGGCTCTATATATTTTATCCACACTTCTGCTCCACTCTAACTCTCTTACTCTCTTAATCCAATCCCTGATTCCCGTCTGTCTCCTACTCTCTCATCGATCTTCCCTTTGCTCAGATCAATTTTAATCAGATTGTTTTAGTGCATGCTCCAAATATCAATAGCTTCATCCATTTCTGAATCGAATGGCTCCCAAGAAGCAAATGGCCCATAAATCAACCGGTGGTCGGGCTCCAAAGAAACACCTCGGCACCAAGGTAGGTTCTTGATTTGTTTTCATGACCATTATGAACGCTCATTGCTCATCGATCTGCTTATTAATTGAATTGTTTATATGACGACTATATATATATATAAATATATGAAGGCTCCAGTGGGGAACAGATGGGTTCCGCAGTTCAAATACGAAGCTGCTCTCGCTGAAAAGGAGACCGAGCTGGAGGAATGTCGGCTTGAATACGAAGCCGATTTGGCTGAAAAAGAGGCCGAGCAGGAAGCTGCTCTGGCTGCCAAGAGCCAAGAGGAATTGGAGGCTCTTGAGACAAAGATTGCTGAGCTGGAAGCAGTCTCGAAAGAGAAAGAGAACCTCCTCGTGACAGTCTCCAAAGGCTACCAATACATGCATTATGTACGTAGGAGAGGTGTTTGGATCGACTCCGCCAAACTCAAGATCGCAGATCTTAAAGAGGCCTGGAATAAGTCAGAACTCAGAAGACAAGAGTTAACGGATAAGCTTGAGGATTGCATCGCCTTCACCAAAAACTGTCTGCAGGATGTAAACCGGGGTAGAGAGGAGGCAAAGCGCATGAACCAGGATAGATGGGATCTAATGGCCACAGGGAAGAGTGGAACTTCATTGTATACAATTGAGCATTTTCTAATCGTTATTTCGGACTGTGGTCTGATATCGTCACATGACTCAAATCTAGTATATCCTAGATTAAGCTTTCCGTTTCTATTTTGGAATTATCTATCAATTTCATGCATATTTGTTGGTAAACCAAGTTTCTGTGGACGCAGCTGTGCCAATCAAGCTCAGAGTATAGGAACTTGTGCTAATGAAAGAAAAGAACTAACAAACTAAAGATTAGACATGCCTCATGGCCGACCAGAACCATATAGATCAAAAAAGTTTAGGTTGCATTAGGAGTTTCCAATTGTATGTTTATTTCTCTTTTTTGTTTTGGAACAAAAATTCCCTTTCCTAGAAAATAAAACAAAACTCTACATATTACATTTGAATTACAAAGATTAAAAGACTAACCCTTAAAATGGTTCGCTACAGCAGGAACAAGCTAGCCACCTTGAAGTACCCACAGGCCACAACCACACGGTGAAGTTTTCAGGAACCACCAATCAGTTGGAATGTCTGGCATGGTTAACCTGAGCTCTGAACCATATTCTTATATATTTAAATAGTTAGAGCATCTCCAATCATAAGAATCATATACTTATCTTAAAAATTACTATTCATTATAAGATTTTTTCATCTCCAACCATAAAGATCTTATACCTTAAAATGAGATAAACTCTCCTCATCTCCAACCATACCATACCTCATACCTCATACCTTAAAACTCATAATATTTATTATTTATTATTTTTTTATATAATATTTTATATTTATAAACTATATAATTTTGAGATATATATATTGAATTAATCATTTATCAATTAATTAATGTCAAATGTATTTATCTATATATCGAGGGAGATTTTTGCACCACGTGTCGATCGATGTGTGAGCATAATGAGATTACAAGTAGATATGAGATCTAACCGATAATTTAGCTGTGATTTTCTGTGCCACGTGTCAACCTATAATTGGTCGTCAGGATTACACCATAGCTCTTATCTGGCACGTGTCGTTTCCTGAACCTTCTTGATTTTCTTTATAAACGAAGCCCTCATTCCTTCATCCTCACCAATTCACAATCACTCCTCCTCCACAATCAAATTTGTGGTTTCTACTCATACTTTGAGTTTGTTTCAATTATGTTGAATAGGTTCAGGAAACTACTCAAGAAGGATGAAGAAGGTAGCAGCACGAGAAATCATGAGGATGATCTCATTATGACTGCAGCTGCCTCATACTTGCAGAGCACAGAAGAAGAAAACTCACAGTGGGGTGGTTCTTCCGATGGCCGAATGTACATTCAGAGAGATCGAGAGGAAATGGATCGACGATTGAAAGCTCTGTACTTTAATCCTGTGTGTAGGTTTCAACCAAACCATTTCCGTAGGCGCTTCCGCATGCGGCCGGAGCTGTTCGACAAAATGATGCATGGTGTGACCAACTACGATCCATATTTCGTCCAGACCATGGATGCTACTGGTAGAGTTGGCTTCTCAACTGAACAGAAGCTAACATGTGCCATGAGGATGCTCGCTTACGGTATGCCAGCCGACTTGTGTGATGAGTTCTTTGATATCGCTGAATCCACCGCTCTTGAGATTTTGGATCACTTTACAAAAGCTATCTGGAATGTCTATGGCAAGAAGTACCTTCGCCGACCAGAAAAGGCAGATCTCATCAGGCTGCTCAAGAAAGTTGATGACCGTGGATTTCCGGGTATGGTGGGTAGCCTTGATTGTATGCACTGGTAATGGAAAAATTGCCCTACTGCTTGGCACGGGCAATTTCAAGGCTACAAAGGTAAAACTGCCATACTGCTTGGCACGGGCAATTTCAAGGAAAAATTGCCCTACTGCTTGGTTTGTTGTTGTAAGCTTTTTAATTTGGTGTGTTGTTGTGTGATTTTAATTTCGCTAAGTGTTGTTGTGTGTTTTGATTTAAGTGTATTAATAAGAGTTGTATCAATTATGCTTTTAAAAGTTTATACTTTATAAAACTTTATTCTATCATTGAAACAACAAAATACTCTTTATTTAAAACTTAGAATAAGCAACAACATAGCTAAAATATGGATAGACAACATTTGAAAAAAAAAATTACAACATAAGCAATGACAACATTAATTAAAACTAACTAATGACTCCTCAAGATCACTTCATATCCATGGTGTATCTTGAACCGGAATGTAGAGGGACAACTTTGAGGCATCATCATTGCTTGAAGATGATTGAGGATGAAATTGTGGAGTGTTAGAACTTTCATTCTCCATTTTCTCCATGTCAAGAATTTTTTTTTGCCTCCTCTCCCAATAACCTCTCTTGTTAGGGGAGTATATAGAAGGATCCACCGCCATTGTGCGCTCATCGGCTTCTCGTTTCTCCGCCTTTTTAGCCTCTTCAATGAGTTGTTGCTTTTGTGCAAACTCACGCTCACGTAAGTCGTTCCATCTTTGCATTTGAGTTTGAATGCTCATTCCCACATCATCGCTCTTCTTTTTTTTGGCCGCCTTAGCCGCTTTAGTTCCCATGGGACGAGCTTCCTTGGGTGGTGCACTTGAATTTGATTCATTGACGGGTGTGTAGTCGTCATCATCCAAATCGATAGGCGGCTCAAAATCGGTACTAAAATCCATACCGGGAGGATTCATATATTTTTTTAAACGTCTTCAATGTCTCCAAACAATGGAAAAACGTGAAAACCTCTCCTTTTGACAATTTGTGATAATGATCTTTAGCATATAAAATCTACATAATCAAGCCATAAAAAAAACAATTAGAGGTTATATATTTCTAAGCATTTGATCCATATATTGTTCAATATCATGATATAATTAAATATAAACAATTGAAATATTTATATGCACAATAAAAATTAAATACTTACTTCATCGGCTTCATTTTGACCACTACCATGAGCCTTGATTGCGTGGTTGAGACTTTGACGCCATCTCATACATGCGAGACTAATCTTTTTCCAACGACCCAAGCAACTAGACCCGGTTCGTGAACATGCTCCGGGTGGCTTCGTGGTTTCATACACCTCACTAATACGCTCCCATAAAAGTTGGCTCTTTTGGTTAGTACCCGTGCAAGGATCCTCACTAATACTCATAGTGGCACGACATAACACTTCTTCTTCTTCATTTTTCCAATTTGTTTGCCTTGGCTCTCTTGGCTTTGGTGCCATGATGCTACAAAAAATAAAATTAAAAGTTAAAGGAGAAAGTTTGCTCTTGAGAGAAAATGGCAAATATTGGTGTAGAGACAATGAGTGTTGTAGTATTGGTATTTATAGAGATGAAGCAAGCTATTGTTTTCAACGGGCAACTTCTTTTTTTTTTTTTTTTCAACTTCTAATTGCATTTTTCAAGGGAAAAAAATAAGATTATTTGTATTTGGGATAAATAAGAGCCGTTGGGCTTGAGATAGCCGTTGGGCTCAAACAGCCACTTTCTCTGCTGATGCAAGCATGCATCATTTCACTGGAAAAAAAAACTCCACGCGCACAAGCGCACTTCTCTCTCCAACAAGCACTTCCCTCTCTTTAATTCTTTCTCTCTCCGCGTCTCTCTCTCTCAATTATGAAGGATCGGTTGACCAAGTGAGAAATCCTCTCTCTCCTGCTACTTTTTCTCTTCCCACATACCCCACCAAAAAGCTGAATCTTAAAACTTATAATGGTTTTCATTAGAGCATCTCCAACCATTAAAATCTCATACCTTATTATAAGATCATGAAATACTACTATTCATTTAAGATCTTCTCATCTCCAATCATCTAGATCTTATACCTTAAAATGAGGACTTATACCTCAAAATGATATGAACTCTATTCATCTTCAACCATACCATACCCCATACCTTATATCTTAAAACTCATAATACTATATTCTCTCTCTTCCTTTATGATTTTTGTATCCCACATGGCCCACAAATAAGTTGAATCTTATACCTTATAATGAGTCTTATTTTGAGATCTATTTTAAGGTATAGACTCTCCCATATGAGGTATAAGATCTCTATTTTGTACCATTGGAGATGAAATTATTCATCAAAGCTCATTTTAAGGTATAGAATCTCCCATGGTTGGAGATGGTCTTATAAGCTCTCGTTTGAGGTATAGGATCTCCAATATAAGGTATAGACTTCATATTTTACACCATTGGAGAGGAAAAAATGTATCAAAACTTATTATAGGGTATAGACTCTCTTATGGTTGGAGATGGTCTTAAAAGGCATCCCAAACACTTTCTAACTTTTCTAGTTGAATCTTGAGTACAATCTTTTCAGTATTTGACAGAATAACGAACAATGTGATGTCCCTGGTGGAATTTGCACCGGCCACTACAGCCTGTTGAGATTAAACTTGTCAGGTGGAAGAATAGTCTCTAGAATCTTTACCCACCAGTACTCATGAGGTATGCCACTATACATCCCAACACTGCACCTGCAAACACCTGCAACCATATGAAAGGAGATAGAAATTCAAGCTCGAAGCCAGTAGAGTGAAGAGATACATCTTATGACCATTCACGGTCGAGTCACGCTTCTGATAAGTTCTATTTAAGTTGATTTGTACGAATATACATGAACATGTATCAGCAAACCTGCAATGGAGTATGACCAAGTGAATCCCGCAGAGGTCTAACACTAGAAACTGGGTGTTCTGGAGGTAGCTCACACACTATTTGATTCAATAACTGTAACAAGATATATTACTACATTAGAATATATAACTTATAAGAAGGAAGCCACAAAAGATACATCATCAACATATGCAGACATGTTAGATAAACTAGTTCATTTTTACAACAAACATGAAAAAATTAGTCATCAAACAGAAAATAAGAAGAAAAAAAATTGAATAAACGGTGAAAATAAGTTGAACCACAGTGAGATATTACTGAAAAAGGGATATCCGGATATGAAAATTGGACATACATCCAGCATCTCCAGGGCCTGTCCAGAACTTAGCTTAGACTTCAATTAATCAGTGTCAGACTTATCATGGTATAGTGCAAATCCTAGTAGCGCTGATGGATACAGGTATGGAGATACACAGTCAATCTGGATACTTTGCGCATCCAAACCGTATCAGAAATTGGATACTTCAAACAGAAGTATCAGGGGTATCCGAGGAGTATTGTATCACTATCAGTATCCGATACAGAATACGGGTTGATTTAGGGGTATCCGTGCTACTTAGGTTCAAACTGAATGAATATGAACATCCCTCATGTACAAAATGAAACACAATGAAACTACTTCGGCCATCACAATTACACATGTCCTCATATCCAGGCAGCACTTGTCTATTAGTCATGCAGTTCGTCAGGTTGGAAAATAGCAACAGATTTAATTCTTTTTCACCTTTGTTTTCATTTCTTTCTTTTCAAAAAGCAATAGCAGATGTTGACAAAAGTCCATCTTGACGAGCTTTTTGTTGATAGACAACATTGCAAAAACCAATACACGGATACAAGATATGAATACAAGTGTCAGGTTCAACCATTCAAAAGTTTTGTTTGTATTATTAGTCGTACAGCTACATCATGTATCTTAGCTTCCAATAACATTGCAGTAGTGATAAAGGTGTTGCAACTATGCAACATATCACGTCAGAAATAGAAATAATCTCAAGGCAGACAACAATATTTATAACAATCAATAGCCCTGATATATGTTGAACCAAAGATTAAGCACACAGCATTTACGAAAAGATAAGAGAAGAAACTCTAGATTATATTATCTCAAAGGGCGAATTCCAGAAGTAGATCTCACTATCCACAACCTTATAACTTCATCATAAAATACCAGTACTTTAGAAACTGCATATATAGGCAATCTATCAATGGGTCGTCTTTAAGAGCAAGGAATGTAATCTTACTTCAGCTTGACGACCAGCATGGAGTCTTATACCGGTAGCGTCGTACATGACCTGTAAGAAAAGGTACTTCTGAGTACAGGATAGCAACTCCTCTAAAAACAGTGGAAGGCAATTAATATTATGGACAACGATAGAGACAAAGCTGAGATGAGGTGATACAACAACAAAATGACTTCTTCACATCTTGTTCGTGGAGTATCTTCTAAAGCTATAATAATAGAATTTTGTGGTTGCTACATTTCATCTTGTTTCAGATTACTTCACTCCTCCCTACGATTTTGTTAACTTCTCTGTGAAGGTGCAAGTCTACAAATAACTATTCAAGCATCACTCTACGAAGTAAAATCTTGTTTTTACAGTAAAAAAAAACAACAACCAAGAGTTATTTAACTTAAGACAGTCGGATACCAGAGTCTAAATGGTGAAGCTTTAGAATATATGAAATAAACTTTGCTTTCTTTGAACAAAGAAGATTTCTGGTCCTAGATACAAATGAAATATGACACCCTGAGTAGCAGCTGAATAGGGTTCACAAAACCACGAGAACTAATGACCTTCTACTTTATTCACAGAGAATTTGATCACAAACGGAAGGTTGATGATGGAAAACATATACTCATATTATAACACTAGCGAGATTAATCGATATTTGCTAATAGTGGAGTGAAAACAAACAGACAAAAGGAGCTTTGGGATTACATTGAGCATTTCACACACCAATGATCAATATATAAACACTGAACCGAGAATGCAAGCCCTAGGCAAACTTAAAAAAGAAATGCAACAAGACCTGGTTTGAGAGAGTTACATACAACACACGCCAAAACCACTGCAATGGCAAATGTGGATCCTCCCGTTCCATCCTGTAGACCAATCGCCACCGCAAGCGCTACCACAGTAGACGAATGCGACGAGGGCATTCCTCCCGAGCTAAGCATCCTTTTAGAGTCCCATCTTTTCTCTTTGTACCTGCAGGAAATTGAACATTACACCCGAGAAAACTAGAACCTCGAATCGAAATTGCACAAAATCAAAGGGGACCCATTATGACCCAACACCTGAACTGACTTGAATTGAACAATAGAAGCTGACCCAGAAATGAAATGAAGAGTTAGAGAGAAAGAGAGGGGGGGGGGTCTGTACCAGGTGGTGAAGAGCTTGAGAAACTGAGCGAGAGCGCAAGAGAGGAAGGCGGAGAGGAGAGGGAGATTATAGGGGATGAAGGCTGAGGAGGACTTGAATCCAATAACGGAGGCGTCAGCTGCCGTCATCACCTCGTCCATGAGTGCCGCCGTACCGGAGCAACAAACGAACACGGAGAGATTCAAAATTAATTGAAAAGGGTCAGAAGCAAAAACCGCGTGATTATCTTCTACCCATAAATGGCTAATCGGATTCGTATTCTCAAATGCTGACTGTATATATGTTTTCTTTATATAGTATATAGATGATCCGTTGGCCCGGCTCTATGGGCTTAGCCCGCTCCGGCCCATTGCTGACCTCTAGGCCATCCAATAACAAGGGCTATGAAAAGTAGTTTTGAGATTTCGCAAGACATTAGTAGGGATAATCAGGATAGAAAGTTTTGGATATTTGGCTTGAGATTGGTCTCGACACGTCATTTTCCCTATTTGATATCTATAAATATTATTCTTTAAGGGAAGTCATATTGATTCTCATATTGATTATTTTATTTCAATTATGCCATTTTCACCTTAGTTCGATATAATATAATTAAAGTTATTATAGTATTTAACAAAATATTTATCAGTAATAAATATTATTTAAATTATATTTTCTCTCAACTATTTCCTTCTTTCTCTCTGCAATAACTCTCTCTCACAAAACAAGTTTTACGTTATCTGCAATTACTATCTATTTTTAGATGAACTACCTTCTTCCTGACACACCCATTGAGTTTGCATATCTTCTCTACTCTAGCGTCTATCATCCCACAAATTGAACCAGCTGCTGCTGCTGCATGGTATAGGCCGTATAGCTAAGGGCATTTCCAATGGGAGGTGTTAAAAGCTATATATATAGCTTTGGGTGGAATTCATGCTCTCCAATGGTTGAAAATGAAGGATCTAAACCCTATGAAATATAGTTTGGGGTGCCAAAGGAAGTCTTAAACTAGATCCCCATTTAAAACACGATCTATAAATTAGAGGTGGAACCTAGCGTGACAGAGGAGAGGGAGGAGAAGGCTTGACGCGCTAGAGAGAGGAGAAAGTAAAGCAGTCGCGCAAGAGGACGAAACTGGATAAGCGGGAAGACGCGCGAGAGAGAGAGAAGAGTGTGCAACAGATAGTAGACGTGGGACCCATCCACGCGATCCATTTCCTCCCGTTGCAAACCCTCTTCCCGGTCAACGGCTCTAAAATCGGATGGCCTCAGTTGATTTCAAATTAAAATCAACGACTGATCCAAAGTTCAGTTAATTTTTTTTCATTACTGATTCTGATCTGACGGTAAATGATATATCTTGAAATCGATCTGACGATTATTACTCAATCCAACACTTATTTTTCATATAACAGTCAGAAAAAAAAATTAAAAAAAATATTTTTTTTGAATATTAATCATGTGAAACATCATGATATCCAAGTTGTGAAAAATGCATATGTCACTCTTTTTGAAAAAAATTAATATAATTATTGCTTATCATGTAAAATAATATTTTACAAAGTTTAAATTATTATTAAAAACAATATAAAATAAAGATATCTAAAATATATAAAATTAGAACTTTGAGATAGAACCTTAACCATTGGAGATGATTGAAGTTCTGAATAAATAGTGTCAAATTGAAGTCCTAAAAATAGGTTTAGGACCCCATATAGGGCTTTGCCATTGGAGATGCCCTAAGAGCAAGTTCATCGGGGGGTATTTTGCTTGGTTGCCATGTAGATGTAGCCCCAAAAAGAGAAAAAAGTAAAAAAAAAACAACACTCCAATAGTGTTTTCTTGCTTGGACAAAAACTCCCCTGAGGCACTTCTAACCTCTTAACCTGACCAACTTATCACATGGCGCTCTTAATCTCGATCGTATATATTTTCATGTTATCAGAATGATGTTTGATTATCGTATATACTTCTACATCATTTAAATTATTAATAAAATTAAATAAAAATAAAGTTCTGATTCAGACTAACGCAACGAGTGAAAAAAACTATAAAAAAAATAAATAACACGTCACTGATTTATTACTCTATTCTATTGCTCCAACAATCTTTATCGTGTGACCCATCGAAACTTGCCACAAGAATAATTCTTCCATAGATCCCGAATCCTTCTCCTCCGACCTTTTCAATCAATGTTTGCCCACTTCGTAGATCCCTGGCTTTAAACAAATCACTGTCGTCCATGTAACGACTCACGTGCTCATTTGCAGGAATTAGAATATAGATACTTTTTTGATGTGCGGGTCCCAGTTAAGCAACTTTGGGTTTGATCATTTAGTTTTTTTTTTTCAACAGTCCATCACTACAGCAGAAATTGTTGGGACAAGAAATAATAATAAAAAATTGAAAAGAGAAAATATATTGTTTCCTGACGATTGGAGGGAAGCTTCGTAGTCGTGGAGTTGAACGGTTACGAGAGCAAGACTTGGCAGATTTATTTTGTCCTGCGGTCGGGAAATTTCCCTATGGTGGACGTTGCATATTATGCTCCAAAACGTAAATATTTATAAATAAACGTAATTAATAAACGGGTTCTTGACCACGTACTTCTTTGTTAAGGGGCAGATGAGCTTTGGCCACATAGTTCATGCCTTCATAGCATCGAACTACGCTAATATCAATAGAATTATTAAGTCTTTGTTTTCTAATGTTAATAAGATTGTAATTTTGTTAAAAAATTCACTCGTTACAGATTTATGTGATAATAGTCCATTTCTTGAAAGATCAGAGAAATTGATGCACATGTATAGCATAGTATGCGAGACAAGATTACCTCTTTTTTCACTAATGTGCCTCATGGATGTCGGAAAACTGTAGATCCAACGATAAATAGCAAATAAGGTAGGTAGATAAATAACACGATTTTAAATAAATGAACACAACTGATTTTTGAATCAAAACATTAATAAGGTCAAACAAATAAAATAACATATGTGTTCCAAGAGTCTTGTGACCAGTCTAACACTAACACTCTAAAGAATAAGAATTAGTCTTACAATTCGATGAGTTCAAGATATGTTAAGCTCGTCCTCAACAAATTAGATATATAATTCTAAACTAAATATGTTAACAAAGTACTCTCTTTTTTTTGAACGGAAAGAGAGGCTTTTTTATTCAACAGAATCAAACAGTACAACTCACAGCCACAATGGCTTCTAAAATTGGAGGGACAACCCCGAACCAAACTACATTACACAGAGAAAATAAAGAGAACTTCGCCACACTATGAGCCAAGCCGTTTACCTCCCTATACACGTGAGATAGAGAACAATTAGGAATCGTTGCCATCCGTTCGAGCACATCATCAATAACCCGACCTATCTCAGAGTGATCCTCCACTCTTCTGTTAACATCCTCCACTAAAGAAAGACAACCTGTCTCGACTTTGAGGTGGTGATGATTTTGATTCGCAACATATCGAATGGCCTCTCTTATGGCTAGAGCTTCAACCATGACTGCCGAATGTACATGAGCCAGTGAGCAGGTCACACCACCAATAACTTCCCTCTTTCTAATCATTAGGACATATCTGATACCACATCTTCTAGCATCAACGTCGAAAGCCCCATCAACATTGATCGTAAAGAAGTTTAGCGGTGACAGAGTCCAGGCTCGAGTCACCCAAAGGCACTTGGGTCTCTTCTTCTTCTCAAAGGTCGACCAAACTGTAGCGAAGTGAACTTTTATTGCAAAACTGAGTTGTAGGGGGTCTTTATGTTTACCTGACTGAAGTCGGCTATTCCTCTCCTTCCATACCGAACAGAAGATCAGTAGTAGCATGACAGAATCAACAACTTGTAGTTTAGAGCAGCACAAGAATAACCATTCCAGTAGAGACATAAGAGAGAGTTGTGGCAATTTCCTAGTCAGATTAGGAAACTGTTGTAAAACTGTCGTTGTAAAAGGACACTGTTGCATTACATGGATCGCATCCTCATATGAGCTACTACAGAGCAAACAACCATTGGTTACTAGAACTCTACGTTGTAACAAGTTAGCAACTATAGGGACTACCTCGCAACAAGCTCGCACACATGTGTAGTTTCATTTTGCGCGGAGCAGGCAAGGACCAAATAGCTTTCTAACAGCTAGGAGTAGATGAGCTACTGGATGCTTCAAGAGAGGATCCCACAACGAGTTTGTAAGCCATTTTGGTAGAAAAGAAGCCATTTTTGTCGAAGTGCCAAACGTAGCGGTCATCATTGGCCTTTACGCTAAAAGGGATACTGAGAATCAAATCTCTATCTTCCTGATTAAACCACTGCTGTAAACAATCCACGTCCTAGTTTCTTGGCTCAAGGATTAAATCTGAAACCCTCGAATCTCTAGGGGCTTGGCATTCACAAGGCTTAAAAAGTATTCGGTCTCGGTAACCACGGGTCCTTGAGTATTCTAATTGATGTCCCGGAACCCACTTGTTTCTGTACTCCCTTCTGTAACACCTCCCTGGCCGAGGTAATAGCACACCAACAAGCAGAAATGAACCCTCTCACGTCTGCCTCAAGAAAGTTGCAAGTAGGATGATACCTAGCCTTGTAGAGACATGCCAGGATTGAGTCCGGATGTTTAAGGAGCCGCCATCCTTGTTTGGATAAGAGAGCTATATTGTGAGCTTTCAAGTCACGAAATCCCATACCTCCTTCTTCCTTTGGTATACAAAGGTTCTTCCAAGACAACTAATGGATTTTACGATTATCTGCTGAGCTTCCCCACCAAAAAAGAGCGCATATTTGGTGGAGAGTATCACATAGTGACTGGGGTAATAAGAATCAATTCATGCAATATGTCAACAACGCTTGGGCGATAACCCTAAACAAAATTTCTCTACCTCCGCCACCAAGCATCTTACCTTGCCAACCTTCCAGTTTTTTGCTTAATTTCTCCCGAATATAGGCAAAAGTTTCAACTCTCTGCCTCCCAACATAGGTAGGGAGTCCCATATACTTTTCAAGTTTTGCTTCAATTTTGACACCTAGAAACGCGGCAAGGCATTGTTTAAGATACTCCATAACTTTCTTGCTAAAGATAATGCTGCTCTTCTCGAAATTAATCATCTGCCCTGAGTAACTCATATTCCTTAAGAACCTCCTTGATGTGAGAACACTCCTCCAAGTTGGCTTTATCGAACAAGAGGCTATCATCGACAAAGAGAAGGTGGCAGATTGTAGGAGCCCCATTGCATACTGAGATACCTTGCAGCTCACCACTATTTACTTTCCTATCCAGAAGCGCAGTGAAGACTTCAGTACAAAGTAAATAAAATACGGTGATAGAGGATCTCTTTTACGGAGTCCTCGAGACGATGTTAGATGTCCTTTTGGTTGACCATTGAGTAAGAAGAAATGCTTGACCGTAGACACACATTGCATGATTACGTGCACCCACTGCTGTACAAAATCAAATTGGAGAACTTCCTCCAGAAAGCTCCATTTCATACGGTCATAAGTTTTACTCATGTCCAGCTTCAAAGAGAAAACACCATCAGTGCTAGATTGACAGTTATGAATAAAATGTGATACCTCAATAGCTATGTTTGTAGGTAGAAATAAAGGAGGAATCCGTAAAGGAGGCAGAAATGAGCTCAAAACCTACTAAGGAGGAAGTTCCTAAAATGAGGAGGAAAGATGAAGAAGAATGGGCCACGATTTATAAAGAATGGATCAAAGATCACTAAGATGGGTCAAGACCATGCTCATGTGTCCAAGAAGGTCCAAGATCATGTCAAGATTCACCCACAAAGAAGCCCAAAAGAAGAAAATGGATCAAAAGCTAGAAATCAGGAAATCTGCCTGTGCAGATCAGCCCACTTCAAAAGGCCACTGTGAACAGATACGAATGAATCTAGACGCAATTAGTATATGGTTGGAAAGATATAGAAGTCTAGTTTCCAACGCAACTGGAATTACACAATTTGGATTTCTAGAACGATAGATATTACTGTTTTCGTGGAGAAGGGTCAGGTTACCCGGGTGGACTAGTTAGAGTCCTAGAAGGAGTCGAACTAGGCTTTCCTTCTCCTATATAAAGAGGAGCTCGGCCTCAAAGCATGAAATCACTCATTCAAGACACCAAAAAGCTCTGCCAAGCATTCCTCTCCACCACTATACCAAATTTCTACAAGAAGCCGCCCCTCCGTCCATCAAGAAACTCCTCCACCGAGTCGACTAGAAGGCAAATTCCTTTAGAGGCTCTCCATCTCCTAGAAGGCCGGATTACATCCTCGACGTAGGGAAAATTCCCGAGCGAAGTGTATTTCGATCCCTTCTATTTTCTTTCTTGTAAACTTTTGATATTATGGTTGAAATAAAGTTTGTTTCGGTTCACTTCCTTGTCATCTTTGTGTTATTTTCGTGACTTACTCTTATCTTAGAATTTATTCAAGCATGTCGAACTTAATGAATCAATTGAGGCGAAGGCAAATTCCTTGTCAAGTTGGTATGTGTCGTAGGGCAAATTCCCGAGCACTAATGAAGATCATACATGTTAACTTGGTTAAAGACTTAGATATTAATAGGTTGCATATAACATGACTAGGTGAGTAAGACGTGGTGTATGGAATGAGTTGATCAATGTGTATATATGTAATTAGACTTTATTTTCGGTCTAGTGAGCATGTTTAAGATTTTATGTTCTTTAATTGTTTCTACTTGTCTATGAGTGAAACATGTTAGAACTTAGGATTTCTATGTGTGTTTACTTGCCATCTTTTGTCTTTTAATTTCATAGATTAGATAAACCAACTTTCAAACCCCCATACCTTTTATTTTCTGTTTACAAACGTTGTCATGCTTAGTACCCTCAATCCCCGGTTAAGAACGATACCCTATTTACCAATGCTACATCTACAACAAAGGGTTTTAATTGCTTATGCGTTTTTGTTGAGTGTTAAGTGTTAATTTAGTAGTTGCAAAAGCGTGTATCAGCATGTTGTAAAACATGCAACAGAATCGGAGTATGATCTCTGTGGATAGGAAGCAAATGCTCCACCTAAGAAGCACCGTATATATCACTCCAGCTCGGGGTAGCGACTGCCCTATCCAGCCTAGAGCGAGTGTCGTCTCGTTGCCAAGTATATTCAATACCGACAAACTCTAAGTCGATAAGATCGGCGTAGCGTAGTGCATCACAGAAACCCTACATTTGTGATTCCCTTCTGGTTCTTCCTCCATCTTGCTCCGACGCATTCAAAAATTGATTCAGGTCCTTGATTAGAACAACAGGCAACGAGGACTCCTTGCTAAGCTCTAGGATCAAGTTCCGAGTTTGGTATCGTGCTGAAGTGGTCGGATGCCTATAAAACCCTATCAGTCTCCACTGAAGCCCATAGTTTTTTGTACTTCATACTTCCACGTCAATATGATGCATGGATTTGTCTCAAAACTTGACCCATACACCATCGCTCCAGAACATAGCTAGACCGCCGGAGTTCCCGATGCTTGACACAGCCTTACAGTTGAGATACCCAATTTCTAGGCGGATAGATTTCATGTAATCCATGTCATTGGTTTTGGTTTCGCTCAAGAAGATGAAAGTTAGACGCTTTTGGCATAAGACACAAAGCAAGACCTGCCTTGCTGCATCATTGTTTAAACCCCGACAGTTCTAGGCTAAAATTTCCATTGAGGGAAGGTGCTGCACAGTCGGCCGTAAACCCTAGGTTCTTGGCGACGTGCTCTGTACTATACTTAAATATGAAAATATTTGAGATTCATCACGGGATGAACTTAAACTTGATCAACATGACTGTAATCAAGTTTTTCTTCTCCACAGCCTTGTGACTAGGATTCTTCACATAATAGGTCCACAGGAGGTGGTCACTAGATTGCCAACCTTAGGCTTCGTAGGTTCCTTATGCTTCGTAGTTCGTAGGTTCCTTTTCAGGTGCACCAAAATGCCGCCTGCTCTTCCTGCTCTTCTCCTCCTCCTCCTCCTCCTCCTCCTCATTCCAAGCTATTCATTTTTTTGGTTTTTTTGGTTTAACCATGATACTTTCCGAAATTTGGAGTCTCCGCCAAACCGAAAGATGCATCATGAACTCTGTCTAGAAATGACGATTTCTTGTGGTGTTTGCATTGGGCTAACAGTACCACAACGACCCTAGACCGGTTGTCAAACCTTTTTACTAATTAACGTGTTCTTCTTCTTCTTCTTCATTCCAAGCTATTCATTTTTTTGGTTTAACCATGACACTTTCCGAAATTTGGAGTCTCCGCCAACCCGAAAGACGCATCATGAACTCTGTCTAGAAATGACGATTTCTTGTGATGTTTGCATTGGGCTAACAGTACCACAACGACCCTAGACCGGTTGCCAAACCTTTTTACTAATTAACGTGTTCTTCTTCTTCTTCATTCCAAGCTATTCATTTTTTTGGTTTAACCATGATACTTTCCGAAATTTGGACTCTTCGCCAACCCGAAAGACGCATCATGAACTCTGTCTAGAAATGACGATTTCTTGTGGTGTTTGCATTGGGCTAACAGTACCACAACGGCCCTAGACCGGTTGTCAAACCTTTTTACTAATTAACGTGTTAACTAAGATCCCCATTATACAAACTTATTATACATAATCCCGTTTTTAATATCAATTGCATAATTCCTTTATAAAAAAAAACATATCGAAAGTGATATTTCTCCCATTTGCATAATTAGAAGATGATTTTAACCAACCAATATTGTATGTCAAACAATTAAGAAAAAGAAAGGTCATCATCATCGACTCATTTGTTGAGATTAGGGGTGGACTTTTAGGCATAAAAAAAATTGAAATCGGTCAAAATTGTACCAAACCGATACCGAATAACTGAAATTAAATATAATTGAGACACTCGATTTTGGAATTTGCACAAACTGACTAGTGCGGTTTTAGTTTTCGGTTTCGTGCTTCCTAAAAAATCGTTTAAACCGAACCAAACTAACATATATTGATTTACATATTAATACTTAATTTTACATTACATGTCATGTTCTTATTGAGTATGAGTTACAAATTGTAGGTTTCCACAAACATGATCATATTTTTAAGTGTTTAAGTCTAGCCTAATTCCCTCTCATGTACTCATGTAGTTTTCCGTTTTTTTATATATTAATATTAGAGATTTCAAATGAATGATGTATAAACTTTATTTTTTCTTTTCCTAACAATTACTTGTTTAAATTCATTCGATTAATTTATTTGAAGTGTTGATAGTTTCAACTTTGATATTTTTATTTTTTATGCTATTTGGTGAAATGTGAAATATATAAAGCATAGTCGGTTTTGTAACCAAAACCACACCGATGTTAGGTTAACCGATAAAAGCAATTTTTATATATTTTTATCAGTTTCGATTCTATTAAATAAAATACCCCATCTTCAATTTTAGTTATCCGTTAATGTCTAAAAACCAAATCGTTGGGACCGGCCGTGGTGGAGATCCTCAATTGTGGCCAATAACCTTTTATCAGGATTCCAATTTCCCCCCAATTAATTGGGAGCAACCGCCCTAATCTCTCTCTCTGGGGGTTTTATAAAAACAGAAATCGGAGGTCTAGGCGTCTAGCTTCTTCGCCCGTCCGTACTCCTCAAAAGTGGTTCTTCTCCTCCAAACCCAACGGGGCTAAAAATCGCCATCAATTCTAATCGTCTCTGTGTTACCATCTCATACTAGTTGGTTTCGGAGTTCACTTATCGTCTACAACTCTACACATACATAAATACACACGAAATTGTATTAGAGCAGAAAACCAAGACCACGAAACCCACAAGCGACCCCACGGCACATCCTCAACCACAACCACCATCTCAGGCCTCATCTATATAACAATCTCTCCATCTCATCTTGGGTCTCTCAAATTCACCACCACAAAACACACAAACGCAAGAAAACCCAGTTGAGCCAGCCCCAAATTCAAAACTCGAACTTAAAACCGATCCCAATCCCAATCCCATCTGGGGTTTTCTTTCGGTCCGTGATTTGTTGATTGTCTGTTGCGTCTTTGTGGGGGTAAAACCCAGGTTCGAGGAGTTGTAGACATCACGGCTATACACAGAGCTTCACGGCCAGTCATTCATGTCCGCCGGACTCTCCGACGTAAGGGTTGTGTAATTGAGAGCAACCCTTCGCCGCACGGCGGGCGTGGTGCTTTGCCGTCTGAAGGAGGAAGTCCTTCCGACCTTCTTTTCCTCGCCGGTGGTGGTTCTGCCTCCTCCAACCTCCTCCTTTTCTTTTAGGCTTTTCTTTTTTCTTAGCTTTCTTCTTCCTCTTCATCTCATCTTAAGTTAATTTATTAGCTCAAGAAGATTTCTTTAGTTCTAGTTCTAGTCTGTGAAGCACACCCAGTTTGATTTTACGATTCAAAGAAAAGAAAAGAAAGATGATGCTCAAGATCAAGAGGGTTTCTACTGTGGTTTCCAATTACCAGAAAGACGAGACCGACGAGAGCCGCCGAGTTGGGGGCTGCGGTCGCAACTGCCTCAACAAATGTTGCATTACTGGTATCTGCTGAATTCAACTCCTTACTTTTTCAATGTGCGCCTGGAATTCTGTTTGTATATTTGTTAAGAATTTGCTTAAGTATATTTGGGGTTTCATTGTTATCTGGGGATTGGTGAATATGGTTAGAGTAAGAGTAAAGATGATTTTTATAGTTTTTTAAACCTTCAAGTTAGATAATTGGTGTTCTGATGGGGTTATCGTTCGTATTTTCGTTTCTGTAGGGGCAAAACTTCCATTGTATGCTTTCAAGAAGCAAAACAACACCGTTAGTGAGAAGGGTTCTGATGAAGCCCTCGTTGCTTTTCTGGACTCATTAGTTCTTGGCGGGGTACATTATTCGTAGGACTTGAAGGCATAATCACAAGTGTTGTTAATAGTCAAGTGTTTTGATCTAAAATGGTTTTATTACTTCATTGCAGTGGGAGGATCGCATGCAGAGAGGGCTGTTTCGATATGATGTCACTGCCTGCGAGACCAAGGTCAGTATTTTCTCAGCTTTGATGCTTGTTACATACACTTTCTCATTCATTCGAGATATGGGTACCAACTTTTTTGTTTGATAATTTGGTGTAGGTGATCCCGGGCCAGTTTGGTTTCATTGCCCAGCTGAATGAGGGCCGCCACCTCAAGAAGAGACCAACTGAGTTTCGAGTTGATAAGGTTCTTCAACCCTTTGATGGCAGCAAGTTCAACTTCACCAAAGTTGGGCAAGAGGAAGTTCTGTTCCAGTTTGAAGCGAGTGAAGATGGTGAAGTTCAGTTTCACCCTAATGCACCTGTTGATGTGGAAAGCTCTCCAAGTGTTGTTGCCATCAATGTATGTTCTTTCTCGTGCTTTCTTCGTTTTTCAAAGTCTAATCAAGTGAGGATTTTCATCATTAACCATCTAACATTCAACAGGTGAGTCCAATTGAATATGGGCATGTGCTATTGATTCCTCGTATTCTTGAGTCATTGCCACAAAGGATTGATCGCGAAAGCTTCTTGCTTGCACTGCACATGGCAGTTGAAGCAGGTAATCCCTACTTCCGGTTGGGTTACAACAGCTTGGGTGCATTTGCTACCATCAATCACCTTCACTTCCAGGTATTTAGCTGCACACCTTTATAACTTCGACACAGCTTTTGATAGGGTGCACTATTTGTTTATAATTATTGGTCAACGATTTCAGTTTGCTGAATTTTATTTCATTTTCAGGCTTACTACATGGCTGTTACCTTTCCCATTGAGAAGGCTCCTACTAAGAAGATAACCACTCTGGAACTTGGGGTGAAGATTTCTGAGCTTCTGAACTATCCTGTCAGAGGTCTAGTTTTTGAAGGTGGAAATACTCTGGAAGATTTGTCCAACGCAGTCTCTGATGCCTGCATTTGCCTTCAAGAGAACAACATTCCTTACAATGTCCTCATATCCGACTGTGGAAAGCGAATCTTTCTCATGCCACAGGTATAAAATGACGAAGCTCAAATGTGTGATTATACTTGTGTTATGTTTTTTTTATTCATATGCTGTTTCACTCACCCTGGTATTTGCAAAATACAGTGTTATGCCGAGAAACAAGCTCTTGGGGAAGTTAGAGCAGAGCTTCTGGATACTCAGGTGAATCCAGCTGTGTGGGAAATCAGTGGACATATGGTCTTAAAGAGGAAGAAGGACTATGATGAGGCATCTGATGAAAATGCTTGGAAGCTCCTTGCTGAGGTCTCCCTGTCTGAAGAGAGATTCCAAGAAGTGAATGCTCTTATATTTGGAGCCCTTGCTTGTGGCGGTGATGATGGGAATGCAAATATTCTCGAGGATCCGGATGTGAAGCCTCACCCTAATGAAGAAGTCAATGCCATCAACAAAAGCTCCCGTCATGATGTGGTGCCTGGGACACAGGAATGTCTTGTTATGCAGTAATGAGCAGATTAAGGGCTCTCTATCTCTGTGAATCTAGTATTTCAGTTTGCCATTTGGGTTAATGTCTGTGCCTTATTGGATGTTAGCCGATGCCTAAATAAGCAAAACTGGTTTTGCATAGTCAGCTTTACGTTTGCAGTTTGTATGTTCTGCATAACGACTTTGATCTATTTGCTTAGGGTGCTTTATGGTACTGTGTAAAATACTCTAGTTGTTGCTGCTGTGGATGATCAATAAATATTTTGCTTAATTTTATGACGATCCGTTGTCGCAGCTTACTTTTAACTCTGCCTGATCAATAACTCTATCTTCAGGTTTAGTTTGTGCAGTTTTAATCTGCAACCGGGACTTGCCCTCCATCATATCACCTGGTTTATATAACGGGAGAGAATCTGGTGAATTTTTGAATCTTGAGATCGTGAAAAGTTAGATGTCGATAAACTAAGAAGACAATCCCGGAAATACAATTGGCAACAATTTTACCAACATCAACATCTTGACGTACCTAGGACAATCTTGATCACCTAAGACTCTTTAAGGGCATGGCAGCTCTCTCTAGTGCAGAAAACGCTCTGGAAACTATTGCATCGTTCCAATTTCCAAGTTAACAACTCTCACGGTGTGGTACCATTTGTTAAACAGAAACACATGTAGATGACCATTTGTCGAAAAGAAACACATGCAGAGGACCATTTGTTAAACAGCAACACATGTAGAGGATCATTTGTTAAAATATCCATAGAGTCAATATTTGTCGTTCTTTCGCAGCTAAAGCCCATGAAGCCCACCACACAGTAGTATTTTCTTTGTTGTCCTCCGACTTGATGACTCCCCATCTGCCAAGGATCTTTCTTCGGTTCTTCCCTCTGAAAACAAACACACCTCCATCTCAGATCTTAGGCTCGATTTCAACGTAGAAACAACAAAATCTGTCGTGGGAGTCTCCAAGTGTAAAAGAAAGCACTTCATTCAAGGTAAGCCGTTCTTGGCTCCACTGCTTTCTCTCAATCTATGATTTTGCTTTCTTTCAAAAACTTCTTCACAGTTTATAGGTCCTCTAAGATTCATGAAAATAATTGAGAGACTTGTATTTCGTTCACCTAATTTTAATTGTGTCTATTCAATGTCGTAACCTTCTTCCGCCCAATCCTGTAAAATTAAAAATAAATCAATCATAGGGTTAGGGTTTTCCCCGTTCCCATTCCTCCAAATCAAAAATCCCAGTCCTCGTATATTTTTGTTAATCAGTACTATGGGGAAGAACGACTTCTTGACTCCCAAGGCATTTGCGAGCCGAATCAAAGCGAAAGGTCTCCAGAAGCTTCGGTGGTACTGCCAGATGTGTCAGAAACAATGCCGCGACGAGAACAGCTTCAAGTGCCTCTGCGCCAGATGCTCATCTTTGGCGAAAACCCCCACTGCATCCTCGAGGGCTACTCGGAGGAGTTCGAGACCACATGGAGCGCTTCAGCCGCGTCGCCGCCACCGTCATCTACAACGAGTACATCAACGACCGCCACCACGTCCACATGAATTCCACCCAGTGGGCCACCCTCACCGAGTTCGTGAAGCACCTGGGACGCACTGGGAAGTGCAAGGTGGATGAGACCCCGAAAGGGTGGTTTATCACGTACATTGATTGAGACTCGGACGATGTTTAAAGAGGGGGAGAAACTGAAGGCGGATTTGGCAGAGGAGGAGAAGCAGGAGAGGGAGATTAAGAAGCAGATTGAGAGAGTTTATCAGACAATGCCGAATGCCAACCCTTCTGAAGAGGAGAAAGCAGCTAATTCAGAGCTCTATAGGGCGGAGCGCGGTTTGAAAATCAGATTTGCGATTGGGGGTTTGCCAAAAAAGGAGAGAGGGGAGAGTTCGAAATTGGCGTTTGAGGAGGTGGAGGATAAGGATGAGAGGAAGAGTAAGAAGGCGAAGACCGGGGGTGGTGGTGCGGAGAGCAATGCGTTGGAAGATTTGGTGAAGGAGGAGGAGAGAAAGAAAGAGACGGTTAATAGGAAGGACTATTGGGTGTGTGAGGGGATCATTGTGAAGGTTATGAGCAAAGCTTTGGCAGACAAAGGATACTATAAGCAGAAAGAGGTTGTGAAGAAGGTGATTGACAAGTATGTTGGGGAGATTGAGATGCTTGATAGCAAGCATGTGTTGAGAGTTGATCAGCAGGAGCTTGAGACGGTGATTCCGCAGATTGGCTGCCTTGTCAAGATAGTGAATGGGGCTTATAGAGGATCAAATGCAAGGTTGCTGGCCATGGACACAGAGAAGTTTTGTGCCAAGGTGCAGATAGAGAAAGGGGTGTATGATGGTAGAGTGCTTAAAGCCGTTGAGTATGAGGATATTTGTAAGCTTGCCTAATGTGTTCTGTGGTACTGTTGTCTCTGATGGGGATTGAGCCATAAAGTGGAATTGTGGATAATCTGCTTTTCAAAATTGTTACCCTGTTTTGAAAGTCCACTGTGATACCTGTGTTAATTTTTTTTTAATAATTTGAAAGCAGCAGCCTTAATAGCAAAGAAAAGAAAAATTATTTCTATTCAATAAAATGCCCCACAGAGGATGTGGGTATAGCCCTTAACAATGTCGAGCATTTCACGTTGTATTACATACAGTTCTCGAGAGCAAGAGTATAATGTCATTTTCTGTATTATTTCTGTGAAATTGTAGATTGTTTGGAGATGAAGAAAGGATTGCACCCTCAGATGCAATGGGTGTCCTATGTGACACAGAGTGGGAGATTGATGCATGTTATGATGACCAAGATACACCATGTTGGTAAGGTCTACCATTTGAAGGCGAAGCGCCAAATGGCTGAGAACCTTGGGCAGGTTGCCAAGTTCAGGCAACGTTATGAGAAGGCAGCCACTACACTGAAAGAGGAACTGTGATTTGCATCTTCCTTTGGAATTTTGATTTGGGGAAACTATTGTTCGTAGATTTTCGTTCAACTTCAATGAAGGTTCCATTTTGAACACCTTTTATTTCATGTTCATTGCCGAGTAAACTTGGGGAGTGTAGAGTTAGTACTTGGTGTTAATGTTGGTTCATGTCGAATTCTACCTTGATGGCAATGAGCGCTGGTTTATCAAGATTTGACTCGATATGAGATTTGCATATCCATCACACCTGATTGTATCCATTTATCTGAACACTTCATGATGGTTTCCATTGCTGTTATGATTCAAGAGGGGTCTGGCCAATAAGCACGGGTAAAATTGGAGTAATTATCTTCCACGATTAGTACTCTAATCAGTGTAACTTTACATGATCTATACATTGTGGATCTCCTAAAACAAAAAAGAACATCAGAAACATCGACTAGATGTGTAATAACAGCCGACGCGAGACCATAACAAAAATCAGATCCACTTGGGTTGCTACTTCTCTCAAGTTGCGTCAAATTCTTCTTCTATTGTCCACCCTTGGTTTCTTGGATGTATGTCCTTCTAACAGATGCTCAGCACTTGATTGAATCTAATGGAGAGAACATAATGCATTAGGATAGATGGGTAGAAGCTTCAGAGAGAATAAAATATATTCTATTGCAGTTCTCACCTTATCTAGCTTCTTCCTGACCATCTGGACAGTCTGGTTCATTGATGGTGAAGCAAAATACTCCTTCAATGAATTACAACAGGAGTATTCAATTCACAAGGTTTTTCAACTTATAACATCTTATCCCAAAACACATTCTTAATTTTGAGTCTAAAAGAATATATCCTTGGATTTTCTTTAACTTTCTGATCTTCATTCCAACCAAACCACATTGGAGGTTACTTATATGTCACCAATTTCTCTAGACATGGAAGGGTTTTATAGCAATAGCGTAAGACTTATTAACTTGAGAGCAACAACGGACCTTCTCAGAGGACACCCTTGTAATGGGGGGATTCTTGAAGCGTGCAGTATCTTGTAGTTGTCCATAGTCCCTAAAGCAAAAGGATAAGCAATATGTCGGCTAAGCTTCAGATAAGTTAAGTTGACAAGGTAGTGAACGTTTAACAAGCTTGTTAGTTAGTACCTTGGGTTACTGCTTATAAGTCGGGGATCACTGTAAGTCTGTGAAGGGGATCCACCCAAAGAAACTTCAGTCAAGGAATCCGACTTGTTAGCACTTGAGCCTTTAGATTTACAAGCTGATATCATAAATACACATCATATGTAAGAGATATACTATTTGCACCAAATGGTTAGGAGACATTAATATTGTTGTCACCCTGTACAAAACTTACAGTTCAGACGTCCTATAACTTCTCTTCTCCTGCCTTCTAGCTTGTCCTTTGTATCAGCAGGGGTCTCAAATTCGGGAGCATATGCAACCCCAAGTCGATTCCCGAGGAAAACATACTCGTCCAATTTCCTCTTTGCAAACCTAACTTGTAAAACCATTATAGTTTAGTACTGATATCTATTGTAAATGCTTTTGAATATGCTCATCTGACATTCACCTGGCATTGCTGACAAGACGAAACTTTATCCAGTAAACATCAGTGAATTGCTCACAATCTTCAGCATCCATTGGTTTACACCTGAACATGGCAAAGAGCCATTGATAAATTAACAAACGACAAAGAGTACGCTTATAAAAATTAGAATCTTCAAAAGAAAATAAAGTAAATTACTCTTCAATATCTCCGTAGGATGAGAAAAGTTTTAACAGCTCATCACCGCATCCCAAAGAAGGAACATTCCTCACTATCAAATACCTGCCACACATGTATAGATAAGATATTGAAAACTAGATTTTACAAAAGAGAACGGAAAACAAGCACTGTAAGAGACCTTGATTCGTCACAGACTGTATATACACGAACAGCAGGAGGCTCATCTTTGTATCGAGGCATTGTTCACCACTCAAACCAGATGAATATTTACCAATCGCTCAACACTATGAACCAAATGGAAGATAGCAAAGAGCTAGTGCTTCTGCAGGTTGTTATCGGTCCTGCTCAAGCAGACACAGAGAAGAGCAAATAGTTACATTTAAAGATCAGCATTATCAACGGTCGACACTTCAAAGTCTTAATCATGTGTTTGAGAACAAGGCAGCAACTCAAATTCTAAAATGTCAACACCAAGATACGCAATGTTTCTTTGCTGATTTTAAACACTCCAACAGAAAAAACTCATACAAGCTAAAATAATGCATTACAGCATGTTTCAAATCAATACTCTGCAACATTCCAATCGAATTTCAGTTTATAAAATCACAGTTCATACAAATTGAAGCAAAACCACACATTCCTCACTCCTCTTTCACATTCTTTCGAGAAAACACACCCGACTGGAAGACAACCACAAGATCAATACCGTAAAACATGCATTCTGAAGCAGATACATAATCAACGGATCATTCCTAAACTAAAAAATGAAGGACAAACCAACAGTTTGTATACCAGACAAGCGTTAATAACTCAAATAAATTCTACCGCACTTAAATCTTCATTCAATTGAGACCAAATTCGATTGCTTCATGCTTGTGAATCGGAAACTTGGAACAAAATCAATTTAAAACAAAGGAAAGAATAAGAGAAGCTCACCGCTTCAACTGTCTGTAATATTCGCATATTCTCCAGAAACCAACTCTAATCCTCCATAACGACCAAGCTTTTGGTTTCAAAGGAAACAAGAAACACTTGGTAAATGACGATATTGCCCTCATTCGAAGCATTGACATTTGACCCCAGAGGCGTTCGTTCGCGCTCTCGCGATCGTTGATTCTCAGTTTTTTTAGGGTTCTCAAAAACCTCAGCTTACCTTTTGAGCTGACTCACTCTCTCTCTATCTCTCTGCAAATCAATCAATGGACGCCGCCGACGGTGGAGAAGCGAGTCGGATTCTTCGGGACCTCGAGAGCTTGAAGGCGAGTAAGACCGAAATCGAACTCCGAATCACAGCTCTCGAAGCTCGGCTCCGTGAAATTGACCACGACCAGCAGCAGCCGCAGCCCAACGGCGTCGTTTCCGATGGCTCTTGTTCTCTTGTAACACCGACCGTTGATTCCGGCTACGGTCACGATTTGTCGCCGGAGATGATTTACCGCTACAGTCGCCAACTCTTGCTCCCGTCTTTCGGAGTCCCAGGTCTGTGTGTGTATATGTGTTTGAACTTATTTCTAATTATAATTGATGTATTATTTCGGTTTAGTATTGAGCTATAATCGAGAACTATATAAAGAAATTTGATGCTTTGTAATGCATCAAATGATTATTGATTTCTGAATTGGAGGCAAATCCTAATTTAAATGTTACTTTGTAATTGGTTTAGCTCAGTCGAAGTTGTTGAAGTCGTCCATTTTGGTGGTTGGAGCCGGAGGGCTGGGTTCGCCTGCGTTGCTGTATCTGGCGGCTTGTGGTGTTGGTAAGGGCTTCAACAAATTATGAATATTTGGAAAGCTAGCAGTGTTCATTATATATTTAATTGCTTAATAAGATTTGTTTTATTGTTTTGATCATAGGCCGCTTGGGAATCGTTGATCATGATGTGGTGGAGCTCAATAATATGCACAGGCAGGTACGAGTTTGAAAACAATATGCCACTCTGAATCTTCATATAGCTATGCATTGAATGTTTTATTAGCTAGCAAGGCTGATTGGTGAACTCAATGAAATGATTGCGTATAAGGTTT
The DNA here is from genome assembly GCA_946800695.1 of Geum urbanum. Taxonomy (NCBI): domain Eukaryota; kingdom Viridiplantae; phylum Streptophyta; class Magnoliopsida; order Rosales; family Rosaceae; genus Geum; species Geum urbanum. Next base: position 48,529,753 of record OX327001.1, on the reverse strand, counting down.
TCATAATGTTTTTGTTTTGTGCATGTTTATTCGATTCTAAATGATCATGTTACATTCTTTTGATTTCAGATTATCCACTCTGAAGGGTTTATTGGTCAGCCGAAAGTGAGATCTGCTGCAGAGGCGTGTCGATCGTACGTTTCTCTTTTGGAATGTTTAGAATTCGGTGTTATATATTAATGTATACTGCTCTTTCTAATATGAGTTTGTTTCCCTAGGATTAACTCCACTATCCAGGTTGTGGAGTACCAAGAAGCACTGCGCACATCCAATGCTTTGGAAGTCATGAGCTCGTATCCTTGAACTTGGCTTTTGATTTCCATTTACTTTAATGATAATAATGTAGTTCTAAAATCTTAAATCTTGTTCACATCTGCTTAAACACCAGTCTTCCTTGACTATCGATGTGTTTAAGATATGATATAATAGTAGATGCCACGGACAATGCTCCTAGCCGTTACATGATTAGCGATTGCTGTGTGGTGCTAGGGAAGGTAGTTTGGCCATTTCATTTATCTTGCAAAGTCACTCTGATACCTGAATTTCTCCATTATTTCCCTTATTCTCTTCATGCTGAAACTCGCCCTATCTTTACAAGCTGAGACTTCACATAGTGATTGCTATTTTTTTTTGGGTTACATTGGAGGTCTCAAACAGACCTAACAGAAAAGCAAAAAGCCGAAATTAAAACTAGCCAATAGCAGGCCCAATCACAGTTCTCCTCAATCGAACAGTGTTTCCTAAGTCATCCAGGAGATCAGGAACAACATACTGAGGAGCTCCTGGCAAAACAACCAACCCAATCTCATGGTCAAGGCTGTGCTTGGCAAGCAACTCAGCTACCATATTAACTTCCCTATAGACATGCTGCAATTGCACAACATCAAATTTCTCCATCAAACTCCAGCAACTTGTCAGCAAAGCACCAATAGGGTGGGTCTGACTGCTAGTATCACTCATCAGATGCACTAGAATAGCAGAATCAGATTCAATTTCTAAGTGAGTGATCCCATAATCAACAACAATCTTCAAACCATGATACAGACTCCACATTTCAGCGTCTAACACATTGCCAACACCAATGTTAATTTGGAATCCAACCATCCACTCTCCATTAGCATTTCTAATTACACCACCAGCACCAATAAGCCCAGCCTGAGTTCTTGTACCATCCGCATTCAATTTCATAACTCCATCAGGTGTCTTTTTCCAAGACAAGCCACTCATACAATATCTATTCCCAGCACGATTCTTAGCATGCATATTAGCCTTCAGCCACTCAGCAACCACTTTCTCTATAACATATCCAGGCCCCTGTGGATACTTAAAATTAGCCTAATAAATCATCTTGTTCCTCCACTTCCAAATATGCCAACATACCATTGTAAAAAATTCACATCATCTCAGGCCACTACCAGTCACTACAGAACAGTGTAACTGAGCATCAATCCAAGTGATTGCTATGTTTTCCAAGTGGCTTTATGTAAATATATGTTTATTTATTAGTTTACAAGCTGTGAGTGTACTTATAGCCTGGATAGAAAATTTCTTACCATCTGATCTGTTTTTATTTTATATATTTTTCATATTTGTAAGTGTTAATTGGTTCTATTTTTTTTCTTGCAGCCCCTTGTATCTGGTGCTGCTTTGGGATTTGAAGGGCAGGTACGTTATGCTACAAAAATTGGTAACTTGTCCTATCTTGAAGCATAAGAATATCTATTAGGTACAAATTGTAGTTTTCACTCATTCGTCATGTTAATAAGATTCCAAGTACTTGTTTGAACTTGTATGTAGCTCACGGTGTACAATTACAAAGGTGGTCCATGCTATCGATGTCTGTTTCCTACTCCGCCACCTACAACAGCATGCCAAAGGTGTTCTGATAGTGGTGTACTAGGTGTAGGTAAGTTAATAATTTATTATTATTAAGAAAACAGTGTGTATATATATTGCATGGTATTCCCAGTCTGAATGTTTGATGCTTTATGGGAATTATGGCATAGTAGTATACATACACAATCTCAGAATAATTGAAATGTGAATGGCAGTATTCTTCCAATAAGTTACTGTTTTACTTTTATCTATCCAATTTCAATATTCCTTGTCTGCAGACCAGCTTCTGTTTCTTATATTCTACTTTCTTATTTTCAGTTCCAGGAATAATTGGTTGTATCCAAGCCCTAGAAGCTATTAAGATTGCATGTGAAGTTGGCGAACCACTCTCAGAACGGATGCTATTACTTGATTCATTGTCAGGGCGGATTCGAATTGTATGTTCCATTCTGAAACCCAAAGAAATTACTTGCTAATTGCTAGACTGAAGTTTACTTTTGATATTATAAATACCTTGCATAATCTCTTTGTTGTTTTGTTTGGGATAGTCTTAAGGTGCAAATAATTGAAGTCAGTGCATTGGGTAGACATATCTAGCTTCACTAACTTTGTCTATAAAGTGACCTCAGTCTGGTATACCTTTATTTTATATTATGGAGTGGCCACCACGACCGTGAATAGCCTTTTCTTAAATACATTTCATTCTTTTGGAATATTTTAGTGCTGCATCTGTTGATTCCTAGGGAATTCTAGTATCCCTTTATGTTTTATGGACAGTTGAATTTTCATGTTAATCGTTTAGCCATTATGCAGCTCAGAAATGTTGTTGCCACTGCAGGTTAAGATCCGAGGAAGGTCATTGCAATGTGTAGCATGTGGTAAAAATACGACATTCTCTAAGCAGCAATTTCGGGAATTTGATTATGAAAATTTCACTCAGTCTCCATTATCTCCGGTACATATCGTCTCCTATAGATACATAATAGTTGACATTTCATTTCTACCGGCTATTTCTCATGCCGTCTTGCTTTTTAATGACATGCAGTCACCTCTGAAGTTAAACCTACTTCAGCCAGACTCCAGAATAAATACTAAAGAGTACAAGGAGAAAATTGTCAATGGGGAAGCACATGTATTGATTGATGTTCGTCCAGAACAACACTTCAAGATTGTTTCTCTTCCCAATTCGTTGAACATTCCACTCCCAAGTTTAGAGGCCCGGTTGCCAGAAATCTCTTTAGCATTAAAGAAAAAGGAGGAGAGTAGTAGCACTGATCCCAAATTATATGTAGTATGTAGAAGAGGTAATGATTCTCAGAGGGCTGTTCTGAGTCTATACAAACTGGGTTTCACCTCAGCCAGAGACATCATTGGAGGACTGGAGGCCTGGGCACATGATGTGGATCCAAACTTCCCTACTTACTAGCAACATCAATCTCAGACCGTCGTGTACCATTTAATATTTCCCTTTTGTTTTTGTTTAGCACGTTGGGTTATGTAACCTCTTCATTACTAAATATCTGTAATACATGTTTATGAATTTACAATAGTCGAAACAAAATGGCATTAGGGTCCAAGGAGAACCATATTACCATCTTGGATTTAATGTATTGCTTTCTGAGAAAATTTAACCTAGCGCTCCTTGCCAAACAGGGATGGAGGATTAATAACAATCCGGAATCGCTGCTGTCCAGGGTTCTTCGAGCTAGGTATTTCCCGCGTGGCGACTTCTTCAGTGTTGAGAAAGAGGCAGGGGCTTCCTTCACTTGGAAGAGTATTCTAGCAGGTCGAGAGCTTTTAAAACAAGGGGTGAGATATCAAGTAGGTAATGGCAGGGATATACATGTATGGAGAGAACCATGGCTACCAGTACCATTCACTTTTAAACCTATTTCGGCACCACTTGTTGGGACGGAGGACATGACAGTAGTTGAACTAATTGATACGGAGGAGAATGAATGGCTGGGGTGTATGCTAGAGGAGCTTTTTGACGTGGAAGAAAGGAGAATCATATCCAGCATACCACTTGGTCTGCGGGAGAGGAAAGACAAGCTGGTGTGGCATTTTGACAGGAAGGGGAGGTACACTGTGAAGAGTGTCTGTCGTGTTGCACGCCTATCACCACAAGAACGACTAGCGTCGAGTTCTGAGGGACTGGAGAGCAGTAGGGAGCTATGGGATGCGATATGGAATGCAAGGGTACCTCCTAAAGTGAGGTCGTTTGTTTGGAGATTGGCTCGGGACATGATACCTACGCGTGTGGCTCTAAGCAAGAAAGCTTACGATGGAGAGATGTTCTGTGTTTTGTGTCGAAGAGGTATGGAAGATGGCTTACACTTATTTTCTACATGTGTGGCTGTTTGTGAGTTGTGGAGGTTGAGCTCGTTGCATGTGCATGTAGGTCAAAGGCATCAGTTTAGTCATGTGAAGGAATGGCTAGCTTGGGTATCTTCCACCGTAGCTAAAGAAAGATTGGATCTATTTTTTATGTTACCATGGGATGTCTGGTATAAGAGGAATAATATTCTATGGAACCAGGGAGGCTTTAGTGCTAGCAACATGTTACAGTGGGTGGGACAATTGCTCATTCATTATCAGAATGCTCATACTCCTTGTGCGGGTAGGAGGAAGACTAACAGCCTGTATGGCAACGGGATTTCAAGGCGGAATATGTTGAAATGTAGGGATTTCAAAATTTCACTTCACAAATTCTTTGTTTGACAAAAATAGAACAGAAATTTCATAAAACCGAAATTTAGGAAGGAATTTTGGGACAAAACAAAAAACGAGATTTTGTGATTCCTTCACAATAGCGTCATTTGAAAATCCCAAAATCTTTGACGCGATCAGAGCAAGAACACGCGTTTTGCTCTCCGGCCATCGTCGATTTCAATGTTTGTTCTATATGTTGGGCTCTCTTCCATTGTGTAAGTCAAGGATTTTTTTTCCGATAAATCTGAGTTGATTGGATGCCTAATTTTGGACTCGTTTGTTATATGTGTTTCTTCCTTTGGTTATCAAATATGATACTTTTGGCTTTGTCTTCGAATTGGAATGGATTCATTGCTTGAATTGGGTTTGGGTTATTAATAGAGACTATTTTGAATCTGAATTGGGTTTTATGACAAGGGTTTGATTCATTCAAATGAAATATGTAAAAGTTTGACTACTCTGTTCTGGTTGTTGTAGTTGGTGTTGAGTTTTTTATTTGTAATTTATTTATGTCAATTTGGAATCAATATGAATATGGATACCGAGAAGAGTTCTTGTATGTTTGGATAACCAAATGCAGCTTTCGGAAGCAGAGAAGAGTTGGAAGAAGTGTCAAACTGAATTAGCTTGACTACGATCCCTTAACCTACAATCCCTTGGTAATACTTACTATCCGTTGTCTTAATTTAGCTCTTCTTCTCTTCCATCTTTGTTTGAGAGAAAGACAACCCTGGTATAAGATTAACTTGTGTCTTTTGTTGCTTATGGTCATTTGCTAGTGATAGTGTCTGAATCTGAGCCTCTACATTTTATTCTATAGCTAGCATATTCAATTCTCGAATTCCTGCATCCTTTCTTTTGCATCCAGCTACATTTTATAGTTCTAAGATGTAGTAGATCAGTAGTGCGGGGATCCAAATTTCCTCATTGACCCTTTTCTTTCCGGTGTGCTTGTATACACCTCACTTTGAGATACCTTTTCAGTTACTCTGAAAGAATTCCATCACTTTGCTGCATTTTAATGCCAATGGCAGTTTTCACATTCTTGCCGATACACTCTGAGCATATATTAGCAGTTGTATTAGCAGTTATACTGGGAAACTAATAGAGGCCGGAAAGATGGATCAGAATCAATAAAAAAGGGTAGGCAATTTTGAATGTGGTTATTGCTTTCTTTCTCTCTTTGCTGTGTTTGAATGATACAGAGCACAAAACATGTGAAACTATGCACAAGACATGTGTTTGAAAGATATATTATTTCCGTGTTTGTAGTTACACGGAACAAATTGCCCTGATAAATTACCTGGAAAAATTCATCTCCGAGCATAAAGATGTAGGTAGAATACTTCTGGGATGTATTTTTAAACTCCTATTTCATATGAGCACATGTATCTGTTCTTTATGTTCATCACTCAATCAATATAGTTGGTAGTCTCTTCTGAGTTCCCTTGTTTCATTTGGCATAGTTGAGCCGATGAGTTGTTAAATGTGATCAGGAACTGGCTTTCAATTAATTTACTATTGAATGTACTTTTCTTTTGTATTCATCCTGGAATTACTAATGTAACTCCTTTATCCCTTGCAGGTTAAGATTGTTATCATTGATAGTGTCACTTTTCACTTTCGCCAAGAATTTGAGGACTTGGCTCTCAGAACTCGGTTACTTGGTTTCATTTCTTGCAGGTTAAGAACTACATTGGTTTCATTTCTTGAGTAGACTTCTGAAGTAGTGAAGATTTCATATATTTGCGGTATCTGAAAAGTTAATGTGATTTGAATGCAGAGAAATTCTAATATGTTTTAACATATGTCATACATCAACTTTTAAATTAGTTCTCAAATTTGTAAAATGAGTAGTTTAACTAGTAATTTTGTCCAAAAAATTGTAAAAATATTTTTGATAAAGTGATTACTACTTTTGAACTAAAATTACTTGAAAAATACACATTTTACAATTTTTTGAATAAATTTACGAGTTGATGCATGACATGTGTTAACTCACTGTAGCCTTCCTCTTGAATGCAAGGGAACATTAATCAATAAGACTATTTTTGTCCTCTCGTAATGAATTGTCCATAACAAGCCAGCATCAGATACTAGTATGCTTGCAAGCTCTTAGCCAAATGTTGGTTTGTTTAGTATGATCAACCAGAACATGTTCGTGAGTTTCAAATTAGTTTGGTTTGTATTACCTTATTAGTGTGGCTTGTATTACCTAATATGCTAATCTCCTTTTGTCTTTATTGGTACAGGACAAGAATGAAATGCAAGATTAGATATTTATCTTGCTCTTTCTAGGATTGACGTCTGCCTTCATAGTGTTGTTATTTACAAAACTCTTCGGTTCATGGGCATCAACTTGTGAGATCACTACTTCTTTTGAATAGCTGCAAGCCAGATTGAGAGGAGCATGCACCATTAGTTTGGGACTCACCTTTTCTCGTGTCAAAAACCATCTCCAGGTATTACTATTCTATTTTATCAGTCTTTTGAGCTTAGCTATTAACTATGAGTTTTAGTTATAGATCGGAGAGTTGGAATAAAATTCAAAAGGAGCAAATTGAATATGATGGTGAAAAGAATTGACAGTAAAATAGGATCCATACCATGTCCTTTCCCAACCATCCTCAACTGAGTGACATTTTCAGCTATCTTCTTAATGGCTTCAACCTGTACGTTAGAAATTACTTGGTCGTTGTTCTCGTATAATAAGCAACTGTTTTACCCCATTTGAACAACATCGAGTTTCCAAAAGTGGTAAACAGAACAAATTAAATCAGTAGATCTAAAACCTAATGTACTGTATAAGGCTTTAGCTTGAATAGTTGGTTAAGGTAGCTCAATACTTGTGATATATTACACTATTACAGAGAAGGTGACATTTTTGTTCCGCTTATGTCTATTGGTGTTTATGTGGAAAAGTACTGCTTATGAATTATTTATTACTTCCTTGTCTGTGTAGATTTCCCCGTTCACTTTCTTGCATTGTTTTTCTCAATTGAGATGCTTACAATTATGGTTTAGAACCCGAGATTAGTTTGGTAAAAAATTCATATGCTTATCATGTTTAGACTATTAGAATGCTACTGTTTGCGATTTGCATTTCGTACTTTCAAAATAGATTTCTCCTTGTCTTTGGGCTTATGCCAGATTGCATGCAATAAGAATCTTGGTTGTTGAAATATATTGAAATCTTGGATGGGACACCTATCTCTGTGACTGTTGGATTAGCTGCTGTCCGTCTTAGATATCGAAATAGGAAATGAGATATTTCTACTAATTAATATCCTAGGAGTTTGCAATCAAAACATGAGATTTACCTATGTATTGCCTGGATGGGAATGATCGGCATAAGATTCTCGAGTTCTTAGAGATGCATTGATTAGAGGCAATCACTTGGTTATTCCTACTGGTATGTTTCTAAAATCTACCGTAATAACTATTCAATTTTCAGTAGATAACTAAGTTGATAATAATATAATCTTTTTATAGATAAATACAACCTTGTTGATACGGGATACATGAATGGACCTGACTTTTTAGCGCCTTATAGGGGAACTAGATATCACCTCAAAGAATGGGTCGGAAACCGCCTCGAAAATCATAGAGAGCTTTTCAATCTTCGTCACTCAAAAGCTCGGAATGTGATTGAATGAGTATTTGGGGTGTTGAAGAAAAGATGGAACATACTGAGAACAACTTCTTTTTTTGACATTAAAACATAAGTTAGAATCATTAGTGTTTGCTGTGTGTTGCACAACTTCATATGGGCTGAAAAACACAATGATCTTTTGTTAGAAGCCGAACAGTTACATCTTCTAGATTTGGTTGATAGGGAGTTGCTAATGATGTCATTGAAGTTAATGAACCCGAGATTCTTATAGTTGAAGCTATTAATGAGTGGACCGCATTTCGTGATCAATTGACGTTGGAAATGTTTGCCCAACTATCAAATATATCGTGCTCAACAAGCGCAACAAGAGCAAGCAATAGTGGAGCATAATGAATAAATCACGCATCCAAGATTTAGATCGTGATAGTGTATTTATATTATATATTTATGTTATGTATAACAGTAATGAGTAATGAGTATTGAGATTTAGAACTTTGAGATTTTGAAGTACTATTTTCTTGTAATATTATTCATGTAATATTATTTATGTCTTGTAAGATTTGTAACAAATGAGTATTTATATCTTGTAATATTATTAGTAAGTATTTACAATAAGTAATTTATTCTCCCAATGAAGATATAAAAAAAATTTCATGATATCACAAAAAGATTTTAAAAAAATGCACATTATAAAATAGATTGAGAAAACATGATTTGAAAAATCTTCTTTGAATTCTCAATTTATCCAAACAAGTCATTTTGAAAATCCCTTCATTAAATCCCACAATTTCATAATTCTGGTATTTACAAACCCTGAATTTCAAAATCCTTTGGGATTTCAAAATTCCATTGCTAAACAGTCCCTAAGAGACGTCTGAAGTGGAGTTGTCCACCATGGGGATGGCTCAAAATAAATGTCGACGATGCTTACTTTGTGGATAGTGGATTTGGCGGAGTGAGTGTGGTTGTACGAGATGAAACGGGGAGCATGTTGCTAGTTTAGTGAGACCTATGGAATATGCATGCTCGGCTTTACACACTGAGGCGAAGGCATATAGGGCTGGCTTACTCTTGACAGTGTTCTATGGATGGCAAGTGGTGGAGTTGGAGAGTGATGGTATGGTGATTGTTGCGGCGTTACAACAATCAGATGAGGATTTCTCTAAGGTAGGTCGTATCATTGAAGATTGTAAGTTTTATGTTGAGTCTTTACATTTTTGTAATGTGGGACATGTGCCTCATGAAGCAAATGGCGTTGCACATCGTGTTGCGCGTCTTGCTAGTAGTGGTGTTGATTCGTTGTGGGTAGAGGAGGCGGCTGTGATTATTCATGACACACTTTATGATGATTTACATTTTGTTGACCGAAATAAAGACCCTATGTCCCTCTCGAATATTTGTTCTAATTCTTCATCTTATTAATAAATCGAGGTAAAGCCTCCTTCAAAAAAAAAAAAACAAAAAAGAATTAGCCAAAAGAATTCAACCTTCATTTGGGCTCAACGGTTATATTTGTAACCAAAGTTTACCAAGATAACCAAGAAAAGAGTCAAAACTTCGAAATTGGAGAAATGCTTCACTCATCATCACCCTACAAAATCCGAAAATTTCAAAATTAAAAAGGACAGCAGATGCTTCCTTTACCAGCCTACAAGTAGGAGTTTCAACAAAGCCATCCTAATGTATAAGCCGTTCTTTGCTTGTCTGAAGTAGGCAGCTCTTGGATCTCCGTCAACATCAAGAGTAATCTGCATGACATTCAGAGATAACATGAATTTAAGCTGTCAATAAACACGAGGCGTGGTTAAAGGGACAAAAATTAGTAGACAAATCCTGACCTCATCTAGTCTAGGAAGAGGGTGCATGACCACAGCATGCTTCTGCATCACCTCTAACACTCGAGGGTCCACAATGTACTTGCCTCGAGCTTCTTCATAGAGGTCGATTCTCTCGCCAAACCTCTCAAGCTGAATGCGAGTTTGATAAAGAATGTCACACTTAGAAGCAACTTCCATCAAATCAGCACTTTCTTCCCACTCAACTTTCCTTGATGTCAAATAATCTTTTATATCATTCTGCACTCAAATGTGAAGATAGTGAAACTCCTAATGTCCTTATAACATATAATATTCAAGACTTCCGTCAATCACCATAATTTGATGAAAGCTGAGAGATGAGCAAATTAAAGTTATACCCTATTTCAATATTTACCTTCATTTTTACTGCATCAGGAGAGACAAAATAGATCTTCACATCATTATACCTAGCAAGCAAGTATGCAAGTGAGCGCACTGTCCTTCCATTGGCAAGATCTCCAACAAGGGCAACTTTTATGCCATCCAGCTTTCCTATTTCTCTTTCGATAGTATAGACATCCAATAGGGCCTATCGTGATAAACAAATAACTCATCATGTTATATGATTCAGATAACCAGATAAAAAGATACTGAAAACAACAGGATCTAAATGGTGATTATGAAATGCAACCATTATGCTCCTAGACCTGCATTTGTAGTGAGCAGAGGAGGATTCCTCTTTTATCCAAATCTGTTTTTCCCTACATTCTCTCTTATATACTAAACTAAAAATTGCTACACTCTAATAGAGATTTCTACATACAATAAGACATAGCATACTTTTTCTCACTTAATTGAAGCAACACATTCATTCATGATTGTATGAAAATATTTCTACATGCCATGAACTATTTCACCATGTCTAAGATGAATACAATAAGATGTTCTGCGCACCTGAGTTGGGTGTTGGCCAGGACCATCACCTGCATTGATTACAGGAATGCCAGCAGTAGCTGCCGCTCTTTTGGCTGCACCACTCTCAAAGTGGCGCATCACAATTATATCTGAGTAGCTTTCAACTGTTCTGATACTATCTGAAAATGAAGGGCCCATTTCACAACCAAAATGTTGCAAAACCATATTTAGAGATTTGATAAGTAGAAGAAGAACATACCTTCAAGTGTTTCTCCTTTAGCTGCAGAAGAAAACTCCCTTGCATTTTCAGTGGTCAAAACTTCTCCACCTAACCGTTTCATGGCAGACTCAAAAGAAAGTCTAGTTCTAGTGGAGGGTTCATAAAAAAGAGTAGCCATAAGACAACCCTTAAGAATTTGGCTTCCTGGTGATTTCTTTTCAATTTTCTCCATTTCACGGGCAACGTCAAATATAGCACCAAGAATATCTCCATCAAACTGTTGAGCTTCAATCACATCTTCAAGTTGAAACTTATTCCCCACTGAAAATGCAGGTGAATTCTCAATTTTCAATGCCTGGCAGAGAGGCTCACACTTCTGTGAGAATCTCTCACAGGGTAACCTTGGATGTGCCAGGTCCATCCAGTTGGAGTGACCAAATTGTTTACAGACAAGGTCTGAATATTTGCACTGGAAGTCTTTATAGCATGTCTTAGTTTTTTGAAACGACAATGCCCCTTGGATCGAACATGAATACAACGATGATGAAGCAGCCATTTATCTTGCAATAATTGACTCAATGAGATCAAGCACTTCAAAGTCTCTGCATACAACATTAAACTAAAATTGAATTGCTTATACTTTGCATATACATTGCTGCAAAGAACATTCAACAAAAATCGTCTAGTAATACTCGCATATATTTAACAGAGAAAACAATCTTTCCAAGAAGTCCCATTAAACTCCGAGGACATTCCACATATTAATTTTTCTACTGAATTTTTAGAGTCAAGCCGTGTAAATTTGCTTCAAAGAATCATCTCTTCCTATTTACGAGGAAAGCCAAATGAACATTGAAACTTCATTAGGCATTAAGAAGAGTCTTGTAAATAGGAAGAGACTAAAAGCTATACGATGATTAGAAATGTAAACACTACCGTAACAATGATAACAAAATCTTTCTCACCACTGAACACAAATAAAAAAGAGCCTCTCCACGACCAAATCCAAAATCAATTGTAAAAGACCAACTCAAATTACTCGTGTCTTTGCAACTATGAAACTAGCTCATAGCAGCTCATGGGTTTATCGGCAATTATGCCAACATTCAATCATACTACAGGGTCAGCACTCAGCAGAGGAAACAAGTTTCAGCAATAAACAAAAGAACCCATTTTCCTGAAGTCGAGAGTTGTAGCAGCTTTGTGGTAACATAAACAGTTCTCAAGTAAAACACGAAGTGAGGCACCTGGTTGGTAATGAGAAAGAGCACACGTATCCCAGATTGATGAAGCTGACAAAGACTGGTCCGCGGCGACGGTGAAAAAAATGAATCGAGGATGAAGACGCAGAGAGAGAGAGAGAGAAACTTGGATTTTGTAATTGGCTGAGAAACGGCACACTGAGAGACCCTAGTCTTTGTATGTTTCCTTTTTCTCTCATTTTGAATCCATGAGTCAACATAATGAACATATCCCCAAACCTTATTATTCGATTTTTCATTTCAAATACAGAAAATTCACTGATACCCTAACTTTTGCTTATTTACCCATCAGCGCAAATAACTTTGAGTCAATTCACTTTACGATCCAAGTCAATTCACTTTACAAAGCTTATGTCAAAGAAATGAACTAATAATTTGCTAATAGCATATGCGCGTGCAGAAGAAAGTCGCGTTGCACGTTCAATTTTTTGTTATTTCTTGACGGTATGCCTTACTATCGAATCTCTGTTTTCAATCCCTCCATTTATCAATGAATTTTACAAAACTTATGTCAAAGAAATGAACCCATAATTTGCTAGTAGCATGTTCTGTAGGTATAATATTTATTGAGGTATGCCTTATATAATTTTGCAACTACTACCAATTCTCTATTTTCAAGTCCTCCATTTTTTTATGAGTTTTAAGTCCTCCGTTTGTCGATAAACTTTACTAAGCTCACGGTGTTGTATTACTCTGTTTTCTAGTAGCACGTTGAATTTGTTATGTTGAATCTACCCCTAGAGATAAATTATATAAATTACATTGCAGGTCATTCAACTCTAACCAATTAGACACATATTGCTTCATTTATTCCTTCTATCTTCACATTTCTGTTGAACTTGTCATGGTACTTGTCATGGTCTCCGTTCTGCCCCCAAAAAATAACCAAAGCAGTTCATATTTATCACTACCAACAGCAAAGCCAATTAACAATTTCAGACATGCTCTTGCCACCTCTCTCATCATCATCATCATCATCATCATCATCACCCTCCTCCTTCACTTCCGACTTGGATTTGTTAGACTCATCCTCATCAAGATTTACAAATTTAACCATGAACCGAAACTCAGAAAAAGTAACACTCTACTTGTTTATTGTTGTTGATATCTATTTTGCAGTTGATTCCACCTTCCCCTTCTCTATGGCCGAGTATTGTGTTTTTTTCTGTATAATTTCTACACCAAAAAGAAAAAGAAAAAAATAAATCAATGCCTATTCCAGAAGATTTGCACAATTAACAACAAAATGAGCCAATTTATTCATCCCATGAGACAACTATTTCAACAAATCACCAAACACAAAATACAAACAACGAGTGAGTCTCACAGCTTATGATTTAACAATAAGCACCACAAAGCAACTAAGGTAGCTTCAGAAAAGGTAATGAAATTGTTATATGATTTATCTGTCGAAGAAAAAGAAACTGAAATAAAATAGATAAGATAATTGGGATTAGAACTTAAAGTTCCGGTTACGAAATAAAGAACTCAAACATTCCTACTAATCTCAAAGTTTATTTGCCGAGTACAAATTAAAGAAATTGGAATTGAAATGAAAAAACAAATATAATTGAGATTGAAACACTACCTCAGCCATTCATGACATTCACTTCAGTGGTGAAGAGGGCGGCCTTGGCTCTTAAATCAGCTAGCGAATTAACATGACCCAATCCAAGACACCCCAATATTTGGTCATATACTAAAGTCTACGAAATCTAAAGAGTTAATTAAGTCAATATGAATGATTAGCAAATGATAATACCTATTCGCCTAACTCAATTGAATGATCAAGGCCTCACACAATGGATAGCACCGTCTTGCTATTATCGGAACTATAATATTGTAAGAAGTGATTTTTACATAGTGAAAATGGGTGACAATCCCAACCGGAAATGATATGTTTATCGGCTTGATTTGCGGGTTTCGTGATTAGTCGCGATTTTGTCGTAATTGGTTGATATGACGGGCTTGTTAACGACTAAATTACCGGCCAAGAATTTGATTTGAGTTCCTTCACGAAAGTTGTAGAGAATTTAATTTCGAGCTCGTGGGAATTTTGGGAGGATTATTTCGAGTTACGAGGAATAAGTTATGAATATTTTCGGCCGTTGAATTTAGTCGTATTTATCCGTTTGGTTTCGATATGATTTGGATGATACGTGTACGGTATAAATATGGAAGAAATATGTGAAGAATTAGGAAACTTTCTAATTTTGGAAATCTGGCCCGTTGACCATGTTGACCCGTGGGTCAAAACTGACCCATTCCAGGCCGAGTTTTGTTTGCCTTCGTTGTGCTCGATTCCAACCTCTTTTGGCCGTGGTGTCTTCATGAAAGTTGTTGGGCTTGAGCTCTTATTTATTTTGATAGGTCATTCACTCAATTTGGTTGCCGGATGAAGAAGTTATGGCTTGTCAAATTTTGAGAATTTTGGTGGTATTCCGGCGAGTTTTGGCAACGATGGTGGCAGCGGTGGCGACCGAGATGGAGGTCGACTTGTTAGGGGTTTTGTAGCCCTTGGGGAGAGGAAACTTTTAGAAGTGGTCTTGCACCTTGCCATGGCCGGGCGGAGGAGATCGGAGGTGGAGAATTTCGACGATGATTTTCGACTTCAAGGTGAGATTTGGACCTTTTCCGGTCAAAATTGGGCTTAACTTTGAACTAGAAAGTCGTTGGAAATGTCGAGATCTTCAAATCTATGTATAGGTTACAATTTTCTGGACCGATGAGATTTTCCGGCGGCGGTTTTCTGGCCGAGGTGATTTTCGACAAGTTTTATGTCGTTTTGCTCGGAATCGCGCACCGATCGTAGTGGTGAGGTTTATATTTTGAATTGAGCATCGAAAATTATAGCGAGGTTTTATAGTGTGTTTATTGGATTTTTGACGATTTCGTCAATATTCGGGTTATATGTTTTCGGGAATGGTTGGTCCTCGAGATGTGGTTCAGGATTTTGAAATGTGATTTTGAACAGTGGTATTTGTGATTATTCAGGGGATCGTGATCGTTCGTTTGGCGAGGGATTTTCCGCCGGATCTCAGGATTAACGCGTTTTGCGTCGTGCAAGTCTGTGAGTGGACATTTATTTACACTGTCGTAGCGAGTTCTTGGTTTCAGTATTTATTTCCAGTACAGTATTGAGATTATTTATTGTTTTGGAGGTATTGTTTCATGTTTTATTGGTGATGGAATTTACTTAGCATCGATACATTGACTACTCGGCTGATCACCGGTAGTCCAGTTCCAGGGTTGAGAGATTCCCCTGATGTGCTCACTAGGCTTGAGAGATTCGCCTAGTCTATCGCCGTCGAGTTTGAGAGATTTGCCTGACCGTCGGGTTCGAGAGATTTGCCTGACACCTCCATTTATTTTAAGAACTCGCATTATTTTTATGTTATGTAAATGGTGAAAGGCATATGTTTATTTTCGTCCACTCACTCTAACGATTTTATTTGCCTTTCCCCTGGGCTTTTCGATTTCTGTGCCCAGTTTGCAGTTCGGATTCTGGTGTCGCACGTCGCAGTCGGACGGAGGCTTAGTATTCGAGCTACTTTTCTTTCTCAGTAGGTTTCTTATTTAGCCTACTGCTGTATATTTATGTATATGTATATACTAGAGGTCGCTCTGAATACTCTGATGTTTATATTTTCATATGATTTTCCCGGATTTCTGTAAAGTTACTGTTTTGCTTATTACTTTATATTATGATATGATTTTGAGAAATCCGTATGGGATTGGTGCCCACGATTTGGCTTTTGTGGCATAGGATGAAGTGTGTTTTCGGGTGCAGGTTAATGGTAATTCCGCGATATAGTAAAACTCTGCCGAAATTTCTATGGTTTTTGGAAGTTCTTGTTTTCAGAAGGGGTTTGATTCCGGTTTAGGAAACTAAATCGGGGTTGGATCCTTTCAAAATGTTTGACTTTCATGAGTAAAGGTCACGCAATTTTTTTCCTTGGTTGCAGGGTTTCTACGAATAAAAAAAGTTCTGGTATTATGTGTATGTTTACTTTCTTGCACATTTCCTTTACATCGTTATATATTTGTTATTCAGGATAGTTGCATATCATGCTATCCCTGATAACAAACTTTGACGAAAAAGTTGGTAAATGCCTATTCACCCCCCTCTAGGACCTTCAAATTGAATATTTCAACGTTTCTCACCACCTTCTGACCGATCAGCTGAGATTTCAGTACCAAATCCTTTTCATCAACATAACCCAAATCTTCGTATGTGAATTGAGATCACTCATTTAAATTTGCAATGCCCCATGTCACGTAGTCAAAGAGAAGAGTTGTATCATACTATACCCACCAGGGAGTCTGACATAGATGCAAAAGATAATCAACTAAGGAGGTAGCTTTAAGTTCATTACATGTAAAAGTTGACTTTCATGGGTGGGAATCACTCCCAATCATTCACAAAGTAACTTAGGGGGGGGGGGGTGTATTGTATTTAGATTTCTTACGTGTTTCATGTACTTCTAAAGATGTAAAAAGTTCAAGGGTATTCAATTAGGATTTATTGAGACTTTTAAAAAGTTCATGAAAGTGATGAAGTATTCAATTTGGATTTCTGGATAGAGATTTTAAGTCCACAAAAATCTTGCGGTATTCAAAAACTATATAAAATCTATGAAATTCTTAAATATTGGATTCTTGTGGATTTTAAGCTTCAAATATATATAACCACAAAATCCTAATACAAATCCACCATCCAAACCAAAGATTATCCGAATACTTTCATTTACTTTCTTTTTTTGTTGCAACTTGGATCTTCATCAAATTATTTTGTTTCTTCACTATCAAACATTATGAAATCAATTCATATAAAAAAAACTCTACTTTATATCATGCACCATAAATCTTTATACTTGCGAGCTCTTTTTTTGTTATTGGAAATCAATTTTCATTGTAAAAATTACATTCACCGATCATCGTTATTTTTTTTAATGTTATTGTCTTTTTTATTTTTACAAATAAAATTGTCATTTTTTTTGCCATAGCAGCACACATGCATAGTAAACTTACATATCTCGTTACCTACGTCATGCATTCGAACGTTAACGGCGTCAAATATATTTGCTGAATAATAAACATGGCTATGCACTTTGATGCAATGCATAGTTGAATTATTTTATACGGGTGAGATTTTTTCCTGAGCCTAGAGAATCCATGGGTTACCCTTAACACCTCAAAAAAAAAAAAACCTACAGAATAACATAAACATTTTTTTATAAATTTTTTGATTATCATTTTTTGATTATCATTTTGGGTTTTGGCATGTGTTGGCATAGGTTAATGACCTAATGATATAAAAATAAAGTGTATCAAAATCTAGCAAATATCATGAATTTTTTTTCAAAAATCTGTCAAATATTTTTCAAAAGCTAGCTCACAAAATCTGTAGATTTGTGAGGTTTTTAAAAAATCCTATACGATCCACAAATATTTTAGAAATGCATCACTTGAAAAAAGTCCATCCAAATTCAAGCAAAAAAAGTCCATCCAAGCAGCCAGAAATCCAAACTCCACTATTGAAAATGTCATATTGGAGTGCTATCCTTCCTGGGCTTCATGCGTTTGGGCCTAGTCATTGGCCTCTAACTGAGAGTTTGGACTAGTTTTGCTGAATTGTGCACGAGCTCAAATTTCTGGATGATAGTGGAGTTTGGATTTCTGGCTGCTTGGTTGGGTTGGTCTCTAGGGATACTATAGATTTGATTTTGGAATTTGGGTATTATGCCCGGTAACAAAAATGGCTGCCTTCTTGATTAACTTATTTTTTTTAGAAAAAATTCACCACTAGGGTTTGAACTTTTGTAAAGTCCTCAATGTGATGCCCAAACTTTGAAAACTATCAAAGTGATGTCCATAATTCTAAAACATTATTTTTGTGATGCCTAGAGTAATTTTCTGTCATGGCTCCGTTTTTGTTGATGGCGTGAAAAATTCTAATCATCACCACCAGGGTCTAAACTTTTGCAAAGTCGTTAATGTGATGCCCACACTTTGAAAACTATCAAAGTGATGCTTCCAGAGTCTCAAAACTATATCTACATGATGCCTACGCCCATTTTTCGTCACATAACTGTCTATGTCACTGACGTAGCAATTAATGGTGTAATTGTTTTGTCAATATTTTTTTTTCAAAAAATAGTGACACAGAGATTTTACGTCTAAATTAATCTCAGTAGCAATCCAAAAAATAAAATAGGAGTTGATATTTTGACATTGCAATTGAGAAATTCAAAACACTGCTAATAAAAAATACAACACTGTTACCGAAAAAATTCAAAAAAGTAAAGTTACTTTCTAACTTTCATGTGACTTCTAAAAACACTGCTACTAACAAATTTTCTATTTATCCTTATGAAATTAACATAAAAAATGACAAAATTGTAAAAGTATAAAACTACTACTAGAAAATTCAACGAATTAGCTATGAGAATGTGGAATCACAATACTTGTCATTATTCATGTGTGAATTCGAAATATAGGTCGATACTGAAAAATTCAAAAAAAAGAAGAACTGATCTATTCGATCAAACAAACAAATGTACCGCTGCTACTGTTAGTCACAAAAAATTCACAAACAAACTAGATCGCCCTACTCAACTCAACTCACAAAAATCCACAAATTCATTAAAAAAAGAGAGAGTAGCAACACGACTAGCTCGTGGCTAGCCTAGGCTGAGGCCGACGACGAGTGTGCTTGTGAATCAACCAAAACCAAATTAGTGGACATAAAAAACTATTCTCTTACTTAAAAAAAACAACTATTCTCTTTTCTAATCCGGATCAAACGAGATCTGCTTCGTCGTGATATTGAAGCTATACAACCATGTGAAGGCTGATGAGAAGTGATGCGCCATGATGCACAAGACTGAACACACTGAGATACGTCGACAAACCCTGGGAAGCTGCAAAGCTATAGTGGAGGTCGAGTTTAGAGAGAGGGGATAGTGGTGGAGGTCGAGTTTAGAGATAGGGGATAGTGGTGGAAGTCGCGAGGTGCGACATGGCAAGGTTGTGATGAGAGGCGGTGTGGGAGAGGCAACCAAGGAGAGTAAGGCCAAACCGGGCTGACGAGCTCAAGGCGGAGGCCAACGACAGCGCACGGCTGAGGTCGGCAGGGCCGAGATTGATGTTGGTGGAGGTGGTCGGAGGCCGACAGTGGCGGTGAACATGGATGTTACTATGTTTGCAGCAGAGGAGGGGGAGAGAGAGAGAGAGAGAGAGAGAGAGAGAGAGAGAGAGAGAGAGAGAGAGAGAGAGAGAGAGAGAGAGAGAGAGAGAGAGAGAGAGAGAGAGAGAGAGAGAGAGAGAGAGAGAGAGAGAGAGAGAGAGAGAGAGAGAGAGAGAGAGAGAGAGAGAGAGAGAGAGAGAGAGAGAGAGTACAAGAACTACAAGAAAAACTCACCTAGACCGCAGACCTTTTCTGTCGTCTAGGTGAGTTTTTCCATCGTGTAAGTACTTAGACTACGGAACCTCCGTGGAGTATGTTCCGTACTCCAAGTGCTGTCATACAGGCACTTGGACGACGGAGATGGAGTATTCCGTGGTCCAAGTGCGACTGGAACACACTTGGACCACTGAGATCAATTCTCCGTCGTCCAAGTGCGTTCGTGGACCGCGGAGTTTAAGGGCTTTCTCCGCGATGTAAGTGCTCACTTAGACCACGGAGAATTGATCTCCGTGGTCTAAGTGATTATTTAATTTTTTTAAATTAATTTATAGTAAAATATTAGTAATTTAATTAAAAGACTCCATTCTCATTTAAATAATTAAATATGTTAAAATTAATTAAATATAATAAATTGTTACTTAAATAATAAAAATTAATTTGTACATACATGAAATTAAATCGTTCAGAATCGAAAAAAAAACGATATAATAAACTACACAAACTACTAAAATACTGGAGGAGCAGATGCGCCGCCGAGTCCCCCGCCTCCAGCCGGGTCGTCGTCGGGGTATGGGTTTGGAGGAGGTTGACACTATCGTCGAGCCTGATTTTTCATGAGGGCGACGAGTTGGGCTATCTACGGTTCTTGCTGATTAAGTTTTTGACGCATAGATTGAATTTCCTCCCGTGCGAGTCGAGCCTCTTCAAAGGCTGCTTGGACGGCCGCAGCCTGAGTACTTTTCCTCGCCGAACCTCCCGTAGATGAGTCGGAGGACAAATCTCGCATCACCTTAGGTCCCATCCCCCCTCCCTTCCAACTCTACGACCGTATACCTCATCGCCGATTGCAATTTGGCTCTCCATCGATAGAGGAGGCAGGTCTTCGGGCGGCAAATCCAGTTGGGCACCGTTTCAAATGTCGACTTAGACGACGGAGATGGTAAGGCGGTACAATCAACCGCCATGGTTGTTGAACTTGGACGACGGAGAAGAACATCTCCGTCATCTAGGTTCAGTTGGACGACGGAAAAAGGCCATCTCCGTCGTCCAAGTGGCTACCTGGACGACGGAGATGGTCAATATCCGGGGTCCAGGTGAAATTTACATGAATTTAATTTTTAAAATTAATTCGCAAGGAAGTTGCCGATTTGTCATTCGAATGAAATAGTTGTAAAATATCGATTAATGCATCGTATATATAAACAATTGAATTTGAGACGACAAATAATTTTACGTCTTTAAACTTGTTAAGTATCTACTAATCTTTATGACTTAAGTGTTATTAAGTATAGGCTCATTTGCATATCGATATTAACGAAATTGAATTTTGACAAAAAAACTATTAGATACATTCACCGTAAGATAATATATAATTAGAATAATTTTCAAAAAATAGTAAGTTCGTGAAGGGTTTCATCGGCACAGTCAACTGCAAAACCGAGATTTTGACAAACCGGAAACGTGGATACTAGAAATTTTGTAACTCCTATTTTGGAACCGTCGAAGCTCACACACCAAGAATTTTTTACTCTATAGTCTTGACGAAAAGAATATGCATTGGGAGATGATCTAGATGGTCATTGTCTTATATAAAATTACGAAATCTGAACTTGGACGACGTAAATTAGCGTCTCCGTCGTCCAAGTACTCAATTAGACGACGGAGAATGTATGTTTCCGTCGTCCAAGTTAAAACCCCTGAATTTAGGGGTTAGGGCCTAACTGTTTAGGGTTTAGGGTTAGGCTTGACTTAGACGACGCAAAAATGGAGTCTCCGTCGTCCAAGTGTGTCCCTTCAATTCATCTGATTCAATTCGATTGAAAAAATT
The DNA here is from genome assembly GCA_946800695.1 of Geum urbanum. Lineage (NCBI taxonomy): Eukaryota > Viridiplantae > Streptophyta > Magnoliopsida > Rosales > Rosaceae > Geum > Geum urbanum. The sequence goes on along the minus strand of OX327001.1, from coordinate 48,508,163 downwards.
ATCGATCGATCCGATCCTCCTCCGATTCGGATCGATTAATTAATTAATTTTATTTTACGTACGTCGGTCGAACCGACCACGCTATATATGTAATTAATTAAGTACAAAATTAATAGTTGTACATACGTACGTACTCCTCCTCATAATATTTATATTAATTATTGATTGATGATGCATCATATATTACAATAATTAATTACCAATTAACACCCCTCGTCATTCTAAGATTGTACTCTTCGTCATAATCGTCATCATCATCATCATCCCCGTTATTCGATTGCTCCTTCTCCTCATCATACTCAACATCGTCTGACGAATAACCTGAGTCCTCGTCCTCGTCCTCATCCTGCACGTCTCCTTCATCTACCTCATTAATTGCATCAATAATCTCATCTTCAGTTAGATTTGTACAACCATTAGGCATGGGTAAGCGTTCACCATATTGAACCAGGTCCATTATATCAGAGCGAATGACAGAAATATTAGGCTCTTGATAGGCAGGAATGTCTCTTTTTGGTTCAGCAACATCTTCAGTCGCCGGGGTCCCTTCAATTGTCTCCGTATTCCATATTCCTTGATGAGAAATATGGTTCACTATTTTCCACCATTCACCAGCTTTCGGATCGTCGAGATAGAACACCTGCCTAACTAAAGTGGCGAGAGCGAAAGGCTCATCCTCATACCAGCTTGAGTTTGTATCGACTGATAAAAGTCCCAGGTCTTCTTTTGTACGCGTGAACCATCTGCACTTGAATAGGAAAACGTTGACATCATTCCTGTAACATAGCTGAACGACATATACAATAGCCCCGTAATATAGATCATTATCTTTCCCAACCGCTACCCCACTGTTTTGTGTTCTTCTTCCTTCATGTCGGGCCAATGAATGGAACTTTACACCGTTCACAAAACATCTGGGATAAATATAGTATTTAATCGGCTTCCCTGCTAGCAAGTGCTTTGGCTAGAACCACCACCCCCCATGGTTTTCGGATTTTTGTAGATCAATCATCTGCGAAAATGGGAAAATTTAAGGGTTTACTTTCTAAAAACATGATCGATATGTATATAAACTAAATATCAAGACATACGTACGTACGTACCCATTGGAAGAAATAATCAGGGAACTTCTTCTTAACCATTTTCTCAAACCACGCCGAACTCTTGTCCGGATTTAACGCCTGAAGCCTCTCCCTGTATGACATCATGTACGGCTCAACTTCATCACAGTCTCGCAACATTACCCAATGTGCCTCAATAAGTTCTTCCCGTGTTAACGATTCCTTTAATACTCCTCTAAACGGTCATACGACAATTTTGACGACAGAAAGATTGATGCGAGCATTGGGATCAGAGGCAGTGGGAGGTGGTGAATCTTTGAGGTACCTGTTGCAGTAAGTAACACACTCATACATTAGGTATGTCTCGGCTATGGAGCAATCCGGGGCTGACCTGGTTTTGACGAATCCTTTATACTGTCCAAGCTGTCTACAAAATCAAACGTTCAATTAATACATTGTATAATAAGAATAAGTACATATAGCTAGTAATCTCCAGTGGAACAAATTATGAATCAAAAAACCTGTATAATTAAGAAATTGTACGTACCTTTCTTGAGATACATCCAAGTGTATTGGACCGGACCAGAAATAAGCACCTGCTCGGACAGGTAGGTCATTAGGTGAATCATGATGTCAAAGAAAGTAGGGGGAAAAATCCTTTCTAGTTTGCAAATGATGTGCACAATTTGTTGTTGCAGTTCCACCACATCTGACTTCTTTAATTCTCTGGCGCATAACCTTTGCCACCATCTGCACAATGCCACTATTGGTTCTACGACGTCACAAGGCAAATATGGTCGAATTACCACTGGAATCAGACGTTGCAACATAACGTGATAGTCATGTGTCTTCAGACCAACAAACTTGTGTTGCACCTCGTCCACTGCTCCAATTATAGTAGCTGCATACGTAGCCGGATAACAAACGCCCTTAAACCAGTGAAATACAAAACATTTAAGTGTCAGCTTCACTGTGTAAGGTGTAGCTGACATCTTGTTGTACACTCTTCTCCTATCCCTCCTCAACCATAAGGGACGACGTAGATTCATTGATTCCAGATCTTTGTGCGCTTTGGGAGTATCTTTAGTCCTGAACTTAATACCGAGAATTGTTCCCACCATGCTGTTGCACACATTCTTTTCTATGTGCATCACGTCCAAGTTGTTCCTCAGCTTCAACTTCGACCAGTAAATGAGTTCAAAGAATATACTCTTGTGATGCCAATATGGGAGATCATGTGGAGGAATTGGATTGCATTTCTTTACATCCGCGTCATTGGTCAACACACCAAAGTCGAAATAGCTTAACCTCTCTAAAATATCTTCGCCCGACCAACTACGGGGTTTAGGATTGTTCTCTACCGTCCCGTTGAAATGAGTTTCATCCTGTCACTACGGGTGGTCGTGAGGAAGCCATCTACGGTGACCCAAGTAACACACCTTCCCCGCGTGCCAACAAGAGTTCACGTCGTCCAAACATATAGGACATCCATTATATCCTTTCGTCCTGCAGGCTGCCAACATCCCATACGTTGGAAAATTACTGATCGTCACATTACGACAGCCCTCATCGTGAACATCGTGTCAGTGAATTTGCTATAAGTTGGGACTCCATTTTGCCACAACAGTTTCAGCTCGTCGATCAAAGGTCTGAGGTAGACATCTAAGCACTTCCCTGGAGATTTAGGACTTGGAAGTAGTAGAGTAAGGAAATTAAATTCCTTGTTCATGCACATCCACGGAGGCAAGTTGTACGGCATCAGAATAACTGGCCAAGTGCTGACGGCGGAACTATTACTACCCCAAGGATTGAATCCGTCTGTAGATAGTCCGAGTCTAACATTTCTAACTTATGCAGCAAAGTCTCCAAATTCTCTGTCAAAATGTTTGAAACCTTCCCCATCCGCGGCGTGTCGCAGGACATCGTCATCTATTCGCTTTTTTGCGTAGCATCGCATCGCCTCTGCTGTGTGTAGAGACATGTCCAGGTGCTGCAATCTGGGAATCAAGGGAAAATATCGAACAACTTTCACATGAATTCTCTTTCTCGAACTCTTCCTATTCATCTCATATCTGCACTGGCCACATACGGGACAATAGTCCAAATCTTTATACTCTTTGTAAAACAGCACATAATCATTCAGACATGCGTCAATTATCCTGTACTTTAGGCCGAGGCTACTCAAGATATTTCTAACCTTATAATGAGATTTAGGAAGATTGTGATCATTAGGAAGCAACTTATATATTTGCTCCTGAATTTCGTCAAAAGCACCGACTGAGATTTTGTGCTTCACTTTTATCTTCATTTGCTCCATCACATATTGCAACACATTCTCTCGACATCCAGGGAACACCGAGGTCTGCGCTTTAAGTAGCATCCTGTTGTACTTGTCCATCTCACTAGTGTCAGTGACCAAGCTAGCAGCAAAAAATGTGTCATCATGCTCATGAGTTGTACTGTAACCTCCCTCTTGGTGTTGGTGTCCACCATGACTAAATCCTGGAAACGCATCATTAACCAAATCTGCAGTTGGGTTGCAAGCAGGGGGGCCGGCACCACTGCTGCTGGATGAGGCACCTTGGTAACTGTATCCTGAGCTGAAGTCTGCTGAGCTGAAGTCTACTGCTTTACCATGCTCGCTCCATCTAGTGTAACTCCACATCATACCATTTTCGTACAGGTGTTGTACCATAACATTAACCTCCACATACTGACAATTAAGACATTTTTGGCACGGACACCTGAAACGCTTCTTTCCCTGACTATGTTCTATTGCAAATTTCAGAAATTCACTAATTCTATCCATATACCGGACATCACATCTATTCCGCAACTTCATCCAACTCTTGTCCATACTTCTACAAAATTTTATAATTAATTAATTATTACATATTAGTCAATTAACTGTTAATTCTATATATATACAAATTTTCGAGTAATTATTAATTAAACTATTATATATATACACAAATTTTCAACTACCTTAATTAAAAGAAATTATTAATTCAATATCTTCAATATATAATTACATTCAACTAGCTACCTTTATTAATTATAGTCGTACATACGTAAGTACGTACTCTACATCAATTACTTTAAGATGTCTAGTTAACATGCATGTACGTACGTTTTAACTAAATATTAACCAAATTTTAAAACATCCATACATATATACGTAATACAGGTCTATAATTAACTAATATATATATCATCACTTTCCTAACTTAATATATTATATATACATATATATTAGACGTACTAATTAATTATTAACAATGCAATCAATCAAACGTACAATTAATTATATATAAACCTACGTTAATGGTGTTGGAAAATTAACTACGTACGTACTTAGTCTTCTCCGATATATGGCAAATTAATCGATGGTCGGAGCCGAAGATATATATAGTGCTATCTAGCTAGGTAGCTAGGTAGCTAGCTAGGACGTCGTTTGAATTGCATGCACGCGTGAGGCGCTGATCAAGACAGGAAGAGATCATGATCAGTTGAGAGACGAGTGAGCGGAGAGGAAGAGAGTTCGGCATGGGCCTTATATAATGCTTCACTTAGACGGCGGATGTGTCCGTCCGTCGTCTAAGTGGACACTTAGAGGACGAATTTGGAAATTCTCCGTCGTCCAAGTGATTATAAGGACGACGGAGAACTTCTCCGCGGACTGAGTGGGCACTCAGACCACGGCGTGTCAGTCTGTTGACCAAGTGTACACCTGGACGACGGAGAGTGACTATTCCGTCGTCCATGTGTATACTTGGACCACGGAGAATACTCAGTTGTCCAAGTTTGCACCTGGACGACGGAATAGTCACTCTCTGTCGTCCAAGTTCGCACCTGGACAACAGAGTATTCTCCGCGGTCCAAGTGTCACTCGGACGACGGAAATTATTGTCTCCGTCGTCCAAGTGTTACTTGGACCACAGAATTTACGGTTCCGTGGTCTAAGTGCAGTTTTCTTGTAGTAAGAGAGAGAGAGAGAGAGAGAGAGCTTAAATGGCTGCTACTCCATTTTGTGTTAGGGTTCTTATTCTATAAAGAAGAGTATTTTTGTCTTTCAATCTGTTTAATGGATTATGTTTATTAATACTACGTTTTAAGCTTCAGGCAATCTTTTATTGTGTAAATATTAGAGTAATTAGTTTATTTATATGATTGACATTTACCTTATCCTCGTATGTTTTTCTCTATTATACTTTTACGTTTATATTCCTTTTATGCCCCTGATCTCTTTCTACACCCCATGTACTTTCACCTTGTTTAAACCTGAGCCAAATGGTTAGATTGACAAAGGTTAAACCTTATATAAATCCGATCATTTGCATGATTGATTTTCTTGGTTCTTGTGTTGACGAAGTAATTAAACGAGTCCAAATTAATGGTTATTGCTGCTTTACCAATTCCTTCTCACCTAGTCACCTTTAGAAACTATACTCTCTGTGATTAGTGCAAACTTCTTCTTGGCATATTTAATAGGAGATACATAATCAGTCCTTAGTTTGTTTCTCTTGACATGAGAGTCCGCCAAGGAGTCTTGCGCTCCCCCATGGTAGCTGGATTACACATAAAGAGTGACGGTGGTAGACAGGTAGAGCAATCTTTATCGACAACAGTGAGAAAAAAGGGAAACCAAACTAGATATAAATGAGATTACAGTAGAGCGATGGACAAAGTGTAATTAAAGAAGGCCATGGCCACAACAATAGAGCAAAGGGTAGCTACAATGATAGAGGCGTAAAGCAATGGAGTCAAATGAGATTTAAGATTTGAGATTTGTCACCGAGAAAAATTCCCTATATAACAGAGTTGGCCAACTGTTCAAATGAATAGTACTATTTATTTGAACAGTCCCTCACGTGCCCTCCTTTCTTTGAAAAAATCACGGTTCAGCTCATTTTCTGCTTACTGTTCAAATGAATAGTCCTACTCATTTGGAGAGTGCCTCACGTGCCTTCGCTTTTGGAGTATTCTTTTGGTCCTTTGGTGTCGTCGGGTCTTCTTTGGATCAATCTGAATCACTTCCAGTTCAGTCTTCCTTTCTCTGATCAAAAGCCAAGAGTTTTCTTCTGATTTGCGATCCTCAGCCATTTTTCTTTCGATCTCCGATTCTTGGGTGCAGGGGTCGGTGGAGCACCAATTTGATTGGCCATTTACTTTCGATCTTGGATTGTTCGGTGCAGAGGTCGGCGGAGCACTGATCTTCTCCGGAATAATATCGGCGGTGGGTATGCAAATTTCTTCCTTATTGTTGGTTGTTTCTCTCTGCTTGCAATGGTGTGGGTCTTCTAAAACCCAAAAATCATATCCAATTATATGGCTGCTGAAACTTTTGGGTCTTTTTCAGTTATTCGATCAACCTGCTTCCACTTTTCTGTAATCTGTTGCTTTGTTCTCTTGACCTCCGTGCATGAGTTTGCGATTGCGATGTGGATGCCAGTCCTGTGTTTGATAATTTGGGTGTTGTGGGTATTTCTAGTTTATTGTTTTGGATGTTTTCGGTTTTGATGTCAGGGGGTGTGTACCGTTTGTGGAGTTGATTCAACAGGCAGAACCTCCTGTTTTCGATCGACCAGCTTTTGATTTTGAACCAACTGCCTCGAAATTTAGGTGATTTTCCTGTTTCTTTAGAAATCCCAACACATTATAAGTCTATTGAGGTATGCTATGATGCTCAAGTCGCTTGGTCATGCAATTATGGTTTTTGTTATTATGCCTCCCAGTTGAATCTCGGTTAAAAAGCTAAAGTTGTGTCCTGTTTCATGATGTACATAATTAAAAAATAACACAAATCAATCAGGTGTTTCCATCGCATCAACAGCTCTTAAAAATAATCAGTTTCATGAGTGCTGCGATGCAGGGGATCGATGGGTAGTGGATTAGCAATTTCCTGGCAATATGCACAATTGTCAGACTGTTCTTTACATTAAATAGACATGGAGGGAATACAATATTTCAATTTTTGCTTTCTAGAGTGTAATGACCTTTATTTCAATTTATGTTTTGTTTTTCATTTGATTCCTTTCAAAGTTATGTTGATCAACTGATGAGGATTAAGCAGGGTTCTCTGTGGCATGTCAAGGATTAGGTGTGGTTTTGTTCATTTGGTTTCAGGATTCCTGTGTTCTTGATAGCTTTTTTTTTTCCTGTCTCAATGCTGAGTCTGGGCTGAATTCAACTTTTTTTATTGTCAAATTAAGTCCTCTTTGAGATCAAATCTCTTCTGGGTCTTATTAGCACAGGTTTTTTTAAGGTTGAGTGTATGATGTTTGGTCATGTGGCTTCTTGGATCTTCTTTTCGGCGTCTGCTTTTAGCATTGACTTCTTTTGGTGTGGAATGCATGGACTGATACTGTTTGTTACAAATCGAATTGTGTTACTGTGTGCTAGATGAATGTTAACACGTACCACCGTATGATGTTTTAGTTTAAAGTTTGGAGAAAATGGCTGGGCATTATTGGAATTCAATATCCTAATTTGCCGATGAATTTTTAGGACTGAGAGTCAAAAACTTTTGTATCCTTACATCAATCTGATCCTTAAATTAAATTTTCATTTCTCTCCTTTTCTCCAGCTTTATTATCCTGATTGAATAGAGGGTGAGATTCCTGTTTTTCTTCGTGCTTTCAACCCGACTGCCTGTAATGCTTCTTCTCTCACCTGTTTTACCTCACCCACCATGATCACGCTGCTTTTGGTTCTCTGTTTCCCACCTGCTTCATTTTAATGTGCAGGTTCTCTTTCTTTCTTTATTTTCTTTTACCTTTCTTTGTGCAAAATCATATTGGTGTATATTTGTGCCGATGTATTCGTTTTTTTGTGATCTGAAATCTTGGTATGTTGAATGAAAGTGATATGCAGATAAAAACTGGACGCTTCCATGAGTATTGTCTTTGCTTGCATTTGTGATATAATTGAACATGTTGTATCCATTTGAACTTTTCCCTTTTACTGATGGGATGGACAATTGTGATAGGACTTATACCTCTGCATAGTGAACATTTCTGCCAATCTAAACTCTGATGGAATCTAAATAAGTCTATGTTGATTCAAAGTAGGTTGGAATTATTCGTACAAAAATATCGTTGGTTTTACTATGTGGTTTTTTTTACGATTCTCAAGGATTTGTGCCTACTTTCGGATGGTATGTAAGAGAAGTTGAGTTCATGTTATACAGTAGTTGCTGTAGATGCATTCATACATGCTGCATTTGGTATCGTTGCATCATATGGTCAAATTTTGTATTCTGTTGTGATGCTTCTGTGTGAAATTTTAGTTGCTTTGGATGATTCTGCTACAAAAGATCTGGCACTAAATTTCTTCTGGGCTATTTTCAGAATATATCTTTGCTTTGTGAGTGTTGTCGTATGGTTCATTGGTAGTTCTTGAATTGAAATCTCAGCGAACAAAAAGCAATTGCATGAATTGTATTGCATTATATTTTATGCAACGTTTGATCAGTTTGCCATATAGTTCATTGGTAGTTATTGAATTGATATATCGGCAAACAGAAAGCAATTGCATCAATTGTATTGTGTTCTATTTGATGCAACAATTGATCAGTTGGTAATCATCATATATAGAATCTGTGGTGGTGATGGTGATAATGAGGTTCAAATTGGATGACTAATGGATCCTATTATGTTTATGATTTTAGGTATGGCTGAAGAGAAAAACTTACTTTCCGTGGTTGAGAAAGATGAGAAGGTCAAATCATTGAGGTGCTTTGGAGAGACAACAAGTTCATCAACCATTTTTGATAATGTGAGCCCAGGTGTTGGAAATAAACGATTTCCAGGCAAGAGACAACGTTCCTTTCAAAGTGAGGGCATGAGCACACAATTCATGGTGTCGACGGGAACTAAAATTTCTGGTCAGGATCATGATCATGCAAATCTACCAAGAATATTTGAATCAAATAATGAAAAGATTTGTGACGATGGAGATCTTCATAAATTTTTATCAGGTGTTGTACACCAATTCTGTTTTTTGTTGAATTAGATGTTTCCTGGGTGATGTTTGATTTGAGATTTTTCTTTTCGAGTTTTCTTCTGGGATTTGGGTCATCTCTTTTAATTATATGGGATCTACTAAATGACAAAATTACATGTTTGGGGTGTTATGCTCTACATTTCCCACAAAATTTCTCGGGTCTTTAAGTTTGTGTGGTGGTTAACAATGTTGTGTGTGCTAAGTATATTGCATTTGCTAAGTTTCTATTATATTACTGTATCTGTTTAATCACACTGCAATATAATTTTGCTGATCAACATCGCTGCAGTTTTCTGTTGATTTCGTTCCCCTTTTTCCCAGTACCTTGCACGTTATCCATATTTTATTCTCATCGATTGTTGTGTCTGTCTAATCTGTGATTTACACTTTCATTTTGCTGTGATGTCAATGGTGCATGGGCTGTTGATGAGTTATTCTCTTTTGCTTTTGATTTGATCATTGCTTTTTTTTTAATTGTTTGTTTCAATATGTGATGTTTTTTAGTCATGGGGCAAAAGGAAAAAAGGTGCTGTAGAAAGCAGAAAATGTTCATGTGCCCTGACATGATAGCGCAATCGGAAAGAAGTGTTGGCAGAAGACGTCGTCTGTCTCCAATAAATATCATTAATGATCAAGTTCCTGAAAATACCTCCGGTAATTCCTTCCAAACTGTATATGTTTCGCTCAGCTTTCTTCCTTTTTGTGGGTGAGTTTTTCTGGAATAATGATGATATTTCTTTAATGCAATGTCATGACATAGATATTGTTGAGCAACTACTGAGCAAAAGACAGTGTCCATTTGAATCTGTGGTTGGAGAATCATTGATGCTTGACCATACAGTGCCATTGACCAGTGACCTAAGAATAGGTAAACCACACTGTTCCTTGAAATATATGCTGAAGCCATCAAATCTATTAGTAAAACACCATGTTTATTTTAACTCTTTGTTGATAATTTTGTTGTAGGGACAACAACAAGCACTCATGACAATGATCCTGATCTTCACGAGACTATTGCAGGTGGTGTCATAATTATTTTCTGGCATCTTTCCTATGACAACTTCTTTCTTCTTCTTGCCTACATTTCATTGGTGACTGTGATATATTTGGTGGCTGTCAAATGGGTGGGAATTTTAGGCTTAGTTTGGTGACTATGTTTTAATTTCGCCCTCTATTTCATGTGCTGGCTATGCTATGATATATTGGTTTCTGTTTTATGGTTGGTTGTTGAAATTTGTGATGTCTGCTTGACTTTCTTTTTTAAGTATGCAACGAAAGATAGTTATAGATTCTACAAATAAAGGCACTTCAATGTTGTTTGACATAGCAGTAGAACCAAAGAGAAATGTTGGCAGAAGACCACGTCTTGGAATGATTGAATCAGATGATGGAGCCATCAATTGTAATGAAGATCGTCGTTAACTATTTTCAGGTGTTCTGCAGCAACTTTGTTTTTCCTTTGGTTGGATGCTGATTTCTGGGTGCCTTTTCATTTAAATTGTTGATATAATAGACTGGTTGGTGGTTGTTTGTTTTCAAATTTGGGTTTGTCATTTGCATGCTCTTTTTGTTGGGGATTTAGCTCATCTGATTGAAGGAGCTGATGTCACGGAATATATATGAACAAATGTTCATCATGGATGGTGTGTTTTCAATTAATCTTAGTTTTTAAATACAGTAAATAGGGTCCGCATGATAACAGATGTACACATTTAGGGTGTTATGGTCTAACTTTTCATCAAATTTTGTTGGGTGTTGTAGTTTATCGACTGCTATAACAGTGCTATGTGCAGTGGGTATCTTGCCGATTGTGGGTATGTATGCAATTACTGTCTGTGTTTGATAATCCTGCAATCAAGTTTTGTTGTGGAAGATAATTACAGTTTTCTGTGTTTCTGCTCCTTACTTTTTGCGGTTTGCACATCATCCCTGAATTGTCCTCATGAATATTTGTGTCTGTCTAATGTGTAATTTCCAATTATATTTCGGTGTGATCTTAACGATGCAAGGGCTATTGATGGGTTATTATCTGTTGCTTTTCGTTTAACAATGGATTCTCAACATTGTCTATTTCAATGTGTACCATTTTGTAGACATGGGACGAAAGAAAAAATTACGCTGTGGGAGTAAGGATGCGTCCATGTCCCTTGGCATAACATCACAATCGGACATAACTGTTGGTCGAAGACATTGTCGGTCTACAGTAAATAGCATTGGTAGTCAAGTTGTTGCTGAAAATGCCTCAGGTACTTTCTTGCACACTGTATATGTTTCTTACATATTATTTCCGCTTGGGTGGGCGAATTTGGATGGAACAGCGATGCTATTATTTTTGGGCAATGCCATCATCGATGTAAATATTGGTCAACAATAATTGAGTTAGAGGTAACATGTTTTTGACCTTCTGGTTGGAAAGTTGTTGATGATTGACCATACAATTACATCAACCAGTGACCTACGAATAGGTTAACCAAATGGATGGAATGCTGGGGATCCTCAAGACATGGAATCCTTTAGTAAAGTCCAATGTTTTTGCTGAACTATTTTTTGACAAATAATTTGTAGGGACGATTACAAACAATCGCGACGATGATATTGATCTTCATAAGACAATTGCAGGTGATGGAATCATTATTCTATGTCATATTCACTGTAATTACTGTTTCGGTTTTTTTGCGTTTGGATTGTTTGATGGAATTGAAATTAGTTTTTCAGATTTCGTGAACAAGAGGACCCATCAATCTATGGATAGAGGGATGCCGGCGAACGAAGTAGGAGTTTTTTCGTCTGAAAGTTCATGCCTATTTGCCAGCACCTCTCAACAATGCCAACCTTCTCATCGGTTGGAAATTGATGCTGACAAAAGTGCTGAGGATGAAGTACAGGAGGGCACAGACGATGAAGAAATTCATGGAATTATATCAGGTCTTGCCACTTTTCCTGTGTCTTTTACAGTGCATTGTTTTCTCCTATCTGGTGACTATAGTGAGCTATTTTAATGATTTTCCTGTTGTGGTTGGGCAAAAGTTGTTTTCTGGATCATTGTTTTTATGAATGCCACTATGTTTTATTTGTGGGCTATCATTGATATAAGAGTTGTAGATTTGCTCTTCGATCAATTCTGCATCATTTGCATTTTTCGTGTTGTTTTTCGTTGTTTGGTCCAGAGGAATTATATGGTATTTCTATGCCTGGACGCCACGAAACTTCTTCGCTGTCATTGTTTTTTGCTGTTGTGTCCCTGTGTTTGTAAATTGGTGTGTCTGATGAAACACATAAATCATATCTGATGAGATCGCTTCTTTGTGGCATGACATGCATTGGTTTTTTGTGTGTGTCATTTTCTTATCCTTTTCAATTCTGTGGCTGTATGTCGAGTTTTTCATTTTTTCTTTTTGCCTGATTATTTTGGTGAATTTAACCAATCAAATCATACATATTGTGATGACATGTTGTCTAGGCTAAATTTCATAAACTGAAATGATGTATACTTTGACATTTTCTATCCTTCTAAAGCTGACAACAGACCATTTATGTGCGTCGTTGTTAAGGAAATAATAAACTGCTTTTATTTTCCATGAAATTCTATATGTTGTCCTAGAAAATAGTATCTATTGTTTGGTCTCTTATCATTTGTTGGTTCATTTAATCTCAATCATTATTTATGAATCATAGGTGTTCATCTTGGGTCTTTTGGACAGGCAATGTATCAACAAAATTGACCAGGTCAGGAGTAATCTTTTTATCAAATATTTGGTACAATATTAATCAACAATTATTGGTGACCAAACATGGTGTAATTGCTATTATTATGATTGAAATTGCAGGTGTGGTTGTGAATTATGAAGATTGTGGTGATGATGATTATACATGTAAACATTGTGCCGCTCATTTTTGGTTGAATGAATCGCTGCAAAAAAAAACAAAATAACCAACCAATGTATAGTCATTGTTGTGAAAAAGGCCGTGTTGAACTTCCGATATCACATTTAACACCTTCTTTTCTTGATGAATTGCTGGATGCAAAGAATGGCGGAAGGAGTATTTTGTTTCGTGATAATATTAGGGTCTATAATTCTATGTTTGCTTTTACGTCTATGGGAGCTAAGATTGATTATAACATTAACTATGGAGGAGCTCCTTATATTTTTAAGATATGTGGTCAAGTACATCATCTGATGGGTTCAATTTTGCCATCTGAGGGACAATCTCCTAAATATGCTCAATTATATGTCTATGACACTGAACATGAAATTCAAAATTGTATTACAGCAATTGATCCAAATGATGCCAATAATAAGATTGATACTGATATTGTCAAAAAATTGATAGAATTATTGGATGAATGTAATGAATTGACAAAAGAATATCGATCTGTGAGAGATAATTTTGAAAATTCTTTGTTGCCAAATTTTGATATGACCATGCTTGATCGGCAAATAAACGACAACAAAGAATATGAATTACCTTCTGGTTGTGAAATTGGTGGATTAATTGTTGGCGATATAGGTGAATTTAATTCAAATCGAGATATAATTGTGCAATCTAACGAAGGATATCTGAAGCGCATTTCCAAAATTCATCCAAAACTTATGGCATTACAATATCCGCTCCTTTTTCCCCACGGAGAAGATGGCTTTAAAATCAATATCAAGTTAAAATCTATGCCAAGTGATTCTAAAAACAAAGAAAAAAAATTATCCATGAGTAAATTTGTATGTTATCAAATTCATGATAGATCAAATCAATCCAGTACTTTATTAAAAGGTGGAAGATTATTTCAACAATACTTGGTTGATGCATATGCGACTGTTGAAGAAAATCGTCTAGAATATATAAGATATCATCAACCAGAACTAAGGTCTGAAACTTGGAATAATTTATCTGCATATAATTCTGAAGGAATTGTTCAGGGTCATGAGGTTGGAAAAAGAATTTTTCTCCCTGGTTCTCACACAGGTAGTCCAAGAGATATGATTAATAATTATCAAGATGCAATGACAATTTGTCGAGAATATGGGAATCCTGACTTATTTATCACTTTCACGTGCAATGTCAAATGGCCAGAAATTATTAGATATTTTGAAAAGAAACCTGGGTACAAAGCTGAAGATCGGCCTGATATTATTTGTCGCATATTCAAAATAAAATTGGATGATCTTATTGCCCATATTAAGAGTGGACAACCCTTTGGAGAAGTTCATGCCCATGTCTGTACAATTGAATTTCAAAAAAGAGGATTGCCTCATGCTCATTTGTTATTTTGGCTTAAGAACGAATACAAATGTCGTACATCAAATGATATCGATTCTATTATTTCAGCTGAATTGCCTGATAAAGAGACTGCTCCAAGATTATTTGAAATAGTTAGCCAATTTATGATTCATGGTCCTTGCGGTCAACTCAATCCATCTTCTCCGTGTTTGAGAGATAAATTATGCACAAAACATTTTCCAAAGGCATTCCAAACTGACACCATTTTTCAGACAACTAACTCTCCTCGATACAAACGTCGTGATATTGATTCACATTTTGTGACAAAAAAAGGCGTTGAAATTGGAAATAATTTTGTTGTGCCATATAATGAAAATTTATTATTAAGATATAATGCTCATATAAATGTAGAATCATGTTCTCAGTCAATGTTAATAAAATATTTATTCAAATACATAAACAAAGGACCTGATCGAGCAAAGATATTAATACGTGACAATGTAAATGATGAAATTCAAAATTATCTTAATTGTCGATATTTAACTCCTCATGAATCAGTGTGGCGGCTATTTGAATTTTCCATTCATTCCAGGTTTCCTGCTGTTCAATATCTAAAAATACATTTTCCTGATCAACAGACTGTCTGTTTTCATGAATCTACTTCTATTGAAAATGTCTTGCAAAATCCATCCATACAATCTACAATGCTAACTGCTTGGTTCATTGCTAATAAGACTTATAAAAAAGCTAAAAAATTGACATACGCTCAATTTCCCACTAAATTTGTTTGGAATAATGATCTAAGAGCATGGAGTCCAAGAAAACGATATCATGTTCTTGGAAGAATCGCACATGTCCCACCAAATGCTGGTGAATTATATTACCTGAGGATGCTTTTAAATATTCAAAAAGGATGCACTGATTATCAAACAATTAGAAAAGTTAATGGCATTACATATTCTACTTATCAAGAAGCATGCCGAGCTTTCGGATTGTTAGGTGATGATAAAGAATTGCTTGAAGCACTATTAGAATCAACATTTACCGCAATTTCTGCTCAGATTCGTTACCTATTCGTTACAATTATTTTGTTTTGCAATGTTTCTGATCCGGGAAGTTTATTTGATACATGTTGGATTAGCATGACTGATGATATATTGCACAAAATTAAATTAAATTTGGGTTTACAAAATATTAACATACCAGATGATCATCTAAAGAACGCTGTTTTGTAGGAACTTGAAAAATTATTTAATGTTTCCTCCAGTAGCCTCAAAAATCATCAATTGCCAATGCTGATAACACAACAAATACATGCACTAGACAATAGACAAATTAGAGAAGAATTAAATTTTGATTGCGAAGCATTGAAAGTACAACATTCTAACTTAATCACAAAATTAAATTGTAATCAAAAAATTATATATGATCAAGTGATCGGTGCTGTGAAAGAAAAAAACCCAAGATCATTCTTTGTCTATGGTAGTGAAGGTACAGGGAAAACTTTTTTGTGGAATACTATTATTTCAAAATTGAGATCCGAAGGAAAAATTGTTTTGGCTGTTGCTTCATCAGGTATTGCATCATTATTACTTCCAATGGGTAGAACAACTCATTCACGTTTTGCGATCAAACCTATCATAGATCAAAATTCAAGTTGTAATATAAACAAAAAAACCAATCTTTCTGGTTTAATTGAACAGGCTGAATTAATCGTTTGGGATGAAGCTCCCATGTGTAATAAATGGTGTATTGAATCAGTAGATCGAACACTCCGTGATATTTTGTCAAAGAAGGAAACACTATTTGGGGGAAAACAATTTTATTTGGAGGAGATTTTAGAAAAACATTACCAGTAATACAAGGTGGTAGTAAAGAACAGGTCATTCAACAATCTTTGAATAATTCTTACATATGGCCTGATATTACAGTGTTCCATCTTATTGAAAATATGAGATTGTCAACAATTGGTTTAAATCTTATCCAAAAACATGAAATTCAACAATTTGCTGAATGGATATTACAAATAGGTGAAGGTCGACTAGAATCAAATTTTCATACGGGTGATCAAGATGTTAATTGGATTGATATACCAAAAGAACTGCTTATTGATCCTACAATTGATCCTATAAAATCCATTTTTCAGGCAACGTATCCCAACTTTTTGAAAAAATATAATGATACAAATTATTTAAAAGAGCGTGCTATAGTAACTCCCAAAAATGTAACCGTTCAAGAAATAAATAATTACGCAATTAAATTATTGCCCGGTCAGGAAAATTCATATTTTAGTTCTGATTCAATTTCGTATAATTCTGGTAATAGTGATAACATCAATCTTTTATATCCTATGGAATTTTTAAACAAACTTGAATTTAATGGATTACCAACCCATCAACTTATTTTGAAAATTGGCATGCCAATTATGTTATTAAGAAATTTAGATCAAACACGTGGTTTATGTAATGGTACAAGATTGATTGTAACAAAATTATTTGAGAGATTAATTGAAGCCAAAATACTCACGGGAAATAATATGGGACAAAAAGTTCATATTCCGAGAATTGTGTTATATGCTACCGAAACAAAATGGCCATTTTTATTTAAGAGACGTCAATTTCCTGTTCGGTCATGTTATGCAATGACAATAAATAAAAGTCAAGGTCAGTCACTAAATCAAGTTGGAATATATTTATCAGAACCAGTCATTACTCATGGACAATTATATGTAGCATTATCAAGAGTTACGTCAAAGAATGGTCTGAAATTTTTTATAAATAATAATAACGAAATTTCTAATAATTTTACGAAAAATATTGTTTATAAAGATGTATTGCAGGGTATATAATTTGTTTATAATTATGATCGTGGTGATTGCGTATACATTTTTACTCATACAATTGTAGTTCATGTTAAATATACATGTTATTTTCGTTTGGACCAAATAATATGCAATTAATTTCCCTCAACAACAAGGTTCATCAAGCGTAAAATGCAAGTTTCTTCTATAGAAATCATTCTCCTCATGTCAACCTATGCATCAGGAATGAAATTGAAGAGATATTTTTTTCATCATTGCAAATTCCTCATTGTGTGGTGTCACTGTCCATTTGTTATTATAATCATTGCAACTTTATCGTTGTGTGGTGCATAATATCATTTCTACTTTAAAATTCGTTTTATGCTAATGGGAAAATTTCCCCTCTGTCATGTCATTCTGTTTACATGTCTTCTTATCTTTACTTAATCATTTCTAACCGACTGGATTACATTTCCGGTTTCATAGAATTTGATGTTTCTCTCCTCTCACACTCTATTCCTTACGACTAGCCCAGTTCGATCTGAATTCATCTTTCCCATTCCTCACCAGCTTTTCCTCCGAATGGATGTTGGATCGACAGCCAATTTTGGGGATACCCACAACAACTCAACAACACAACAGGGCTTGATTAAAATACCCCCCAAACCTCCACCAAAGAAAGAGGAGAGTGATGACGTCCACCATTGCGTATGATCGTTCACCGTCTCTGTTGCCGTGTCTCTTCCTTATAAATATCAATAATGGGTTGCGTGTCTGCTTCAAACTGTTCTTCCAAATCAAACGGAGAAATTGTCTTCCCAGTGAAGGTGTGAGCTTTTTTGTTTGTTCTTATTCATGCCTGTGATTTTATGTCTCTGTTCTGTTGCTACTGAGAATTATATGTTACAAATTTAGCAGTTTTCGTGCCATGGTGTGATGAGCATCATGCTCATCAGTTGTCATTGCTTCGGTGCTAATCAGTTCTTATACCTCATGTTCATGTCATTTTCAGCAAGTGAGCTACGGAGAAAACAGTTCCACCTATCGCATAAAAGGTGATCATGTGAATGCTTTTTACATTTTTCCCTTCATTCTTTCCATGCCATCTATAGAAAAGACATGTCCTCTGATGGTGTTAAATTCGGCTAACCCAATGTCATTGGTATATCTGTATCACTAACTTTTGCATTCATGTGTTCTTATCTCATGATATTGATTTCATTGTTTGAGCAAAAAAATTTGGATTCATCATGACAATGAATGAATGCAAAATATCAGAGTTCCCATTACATTTTCTGTGTTTGGGTAGCCAGAAAACAAGCATAGAAAATATATGTCTTGGAAACGTTCATATGAACATCTTAAAACCATACCTACTTTTGGAGCACAACAAACAAAATTTAAGCGTGAGATGGGGTTGGATTTGGAGTAACTTTTTTGCAGTTGATCTAAAAAAGCTGGAAGCAAGGCGAATGAGAGAGTGCTGATATCTGATATGAAATGAAATAGGCCTGAATATTCATGTTATAGGTTTTAAACAGCTCATTTGAAAAATGAACCATTCCAAGTGGTTCTCAATCAAAGTTGTGTGAAGTTTCTGTTGTAAGTTCATGACAGCGTACTTTGGTTCTGGAAATGCGTCCGCTGTCAGTTTTTTTTAGGTCCATTTAAATCTTTCGTGTTCTTCATCATGTGTGCCATTTTTCGGCTTTCTTCTTTGTGTGTTAATCATGCAACACTAGCTCAGGTCTTTTATCTTGACAGTTCAATTCCAAAATTCGCATCAAATTCAATTTGGAACAAAACCATATCATCTTTCTCTCTCATTTGTTTAACTCAGTTGAATCTTTATTCCAATGTCCAAATTGTGCATGATTTCCTATAGGTTGTTCAGAGATGACAAGATTGATTAGGGACATCAAGAAATTCACTGTTGGAATGAGTATCAGGGCACGAGTAGCTCTGGAATGGAGACCTCGAGGATTTGATAGTCTTGATTACGATGGACTCCACTATGTCTTGGTGGATGGAGAGGTAATCGCAGCTGCCAGTATTTATTTAAATGTCTTAGTTTTGGTGACTGGTTACAAATATTTATTCTGAAATGTGAAAGATAGGTGGAGTCACTATAAATCATATAGAGATCAAGTCCAGTTGAATTGAAATTAGTTATCTGACCAGAGACTGTGAAGAATCTATTCTGAACATTTGACATTCAACCAATGAGTTCACACCATATTGATTGGGTTATGTGCATTCTGCTCTTCCTTTTCCACATCATTGCCTCTATCCTTCTATAACTGCTTGCACATTCACACCATGCAATGAATGATATATGGCTGTGTGATTTCGTATAATTCACAATATATAACTCATTGGTTACAAATTTCCCAAATTCCTGCCTGTATCCTGAACATGCCCATTATTTAATCTCAGCACCAATCTTGATCTCCAGCAGCAATTTTTGGATCTTAATGGCTACTTTTCAAAATGCATCATCAAATATATTAATGATATATAGATCCATATGCATAAATACTGATAGGATGAGGCTTGAATGCATCATTTGAAAGGAACTAATTCAGATATGGTCTAGAATACAGCAGTATACAGCAATATTTATAGAAACCACTTCTAGCGGGTTGGTGAGGCTATATTTCTAATAGGAATACCATGTTCGGAATTTTGTGATCACTGCGGTGGGTGCTCATACCTTTTCAGGGTCTACCAGTAAATATTTCTTTTCCTTTGTCGGACGAATTTGACGTTCTAATTTGGCAGGTCAATTGCTTGCAAGTTTCCTGCAAATCTATTTCCTGAACTGTGTAACAGAGCTATGGTACAAAAACCTCATTATTGGTTTTCTTATGTTTGGTTGTCTTTAACATAAGTATTGGGTTTCATAATTGGCATAAGTGTATGCGATATAAATAGGAAATTGTGTTAACAGACAGAAATTTTAATATGCCCATCTCTTTGACGTGATCAGATACGAGCGATCCTTTTTTGCTTCGAAGAAAACGGTTTCAACAAATGTAATTTATATCAGAGGATATCATGCTTATCATTTCCTGGAATCACAGAACTTTGTATATTTATTGTTTGCGTTTGTGCAGTGTTCATCGATTCATGCTATGATTGAAGAATGCTATTATGGACATATGCCGAAACTTATGCAAGTGGGAGAAGTGTACGACATTTCTTGGTTTGGTTCAAAGATAGACACTGCCAGACAGAAGGTTTGTGATGCTGATATCATTTTGACATTCACTGCAAAGACCATTTTCAATGAGGTTGGACAGGATATGCCCAAGATACCAAGATATGCTTTCAGGTTTCTTGAATTTTCGCGGCTTGGTGATGTCGCAGAATTTCAATCCGTGCTTGCAGGTGATACATGAAACATATTCATCGCACTTTTTTTATCTCCATGGAAATATTGTGACTTTTTGAGTTTGATAACTGCAAGATTTCTACGGGTGCATCAAAGCTGTCAAAGAACCGCAAGAGATTGCTATGAAAAATTCAAAAAAAAAGGAGATTAGGACTGATCTTATATTAATGTTTGGGGGGTAAGTTGATGTACATCCTCTTGCACATGTACTTCCAGTCTGCAGTTATCTTTCCCTACACCATGCATCTTTCATCAATTACAATAATTTCCTTCATGTTACCTATACTTGGTGCATTAGTTCTCGGTTATGCTTTGTTCAAAAAAATTCATTACAAGGGGCTGGATGATTTTTCTACTTCCAAATTCCTGTGCCCATCAATACTATTCTCACTCTGCTTATTCAATTTTTCTGTAAAATGTGTATGAAATACATGACCCCATTAATGAAGAAAGGCGAATGCATCGAAATAGAATATCTGATTATCTCACCAGATTATCATACCAATCCCACTATACAATATTCATGTTTTCTTCTATCTTCCTCTCGATAAGTCCATTTTCTATGTTCATTAATAAAATGATATCGTGCGCTGCTGTGTGGTTAGATTTTAATCTCAGATCATCTTCCTCTCTCCTAAATCCGATAATTGACAGTTCAGATGCTGATTTTTAAAAATTGTGTTTTTCTTTCTGAGAGGCTTTATCATGGAATCCCTATATAAGATGTTCCAAATATTGTTGGTTTCGTGCATGTTTGACATTGGTTGCGCATGCGAGAAGAATTAAAGATTACATTATGGGGAGATATTGCCAGGTCATTTCCTCTGGAAAAAGTCCGTCACTGTGATGAACCAGTACTTGCAGCCTTCACCGCCATGAGGATCACCAAATACGAAGGTGTTGTTTTTTTTATCCTACCTGTCGGCAGTTATTGCCAAACAATTCTTTCATTGCTTTGTCCTGTTTGCTCTTCCAAGGACTTTTTGGTGATCTGATTACGTTCGGTTATGAACTTTCTGTTTGCAGGACGAGTGAGTGCATCTAGCACAAATCATACGTGCATCCTTCTCAATCCAGAAATTGAACAAACAGAGAAATTCAAGGCTGAGTGAGTGCAGCATACTACAATTCTCTGCTGCTTGCTTATTTAATGTTGTGAAGAAGATTTACATCTTCTTTTCCCGGCTTGATAACTCAGCATTGAAAATCATTTCTTATGTTCAGGAGTATTAGTATGGATACCACTTCAGGGACTGCTGTATGGTGTATATATATAACTATTGACTACATTGTTTACAGGTCTACAAATAACTAGCTTATCATAACATCGCATCTTCTGATTTAAATAGTATAACCACCTTATCATCCACTGCTAGATATAATTTAACTAGATCACTACAAATTTCATCTGTGATAACGTTGCCGATGTTTAGCAGATCATCTCACAAAGGCCCGTTTCAACTATTAAGAATAGTGTTAGATGTCATTTCAACGATTCCTGCCAATTATGATGAACCAGAACTACTCTTTACTGTGATCCATAATCTGCTTCATTCTGTTTATGCATGTTAATGATATACCTGCTCTTCTCACCTACAATGGCACTGCATATTCATCACGGAACAGAATGATGATATCCATCATTTCCTTTTGCTGTTTCTTGAACTGTCTGCATGTCAGGGAACAATAAAATCATCGCATCTGTTTTCTAGCTATTTTTATGATAATGAACCTTTCGATTTCAGGTTCTCAAGAGTGGGGGACAAGATCAGAGTCTCTGGTGCATACACAAATTTAACATTGTCCGGGGAAATCAACCAAGCAGACCGGAAAAATATTGCAGAACTGAAAGCACTGGATCCTGCGATACACACAGTCTGTGTTACTGCAACCTATCCATCCTAACTATTTTTACAAATTTAGAACTTTAGATCATTAAGTATGCTTATGAATTTATGATATTTGCATCACACGAATTGTTCAGATCTTTGGATTATGCATCCCAGGAAGATGGTTTTAGTTTGCCATTTCTTCATGATAGCAACCTTCTGCTAATCCTCATCACCAGACTTAGAATCAACCCTGCATATCCAGCTGCAAATTAAATTTTATCTGTCCCAATATTCATGCCCAAACAAAATTCAACTGACCTGGCCCTTTGGAATATGCTGAATATGAATTTAGTACATGTTAGTGTTTTCTCTGACCAAGTCTGTTTATTCAGGCTTTAAACAAACATACAATCCAATTGACCACATGACATTGATATCCTATAAAAAATATGAACATACTTTGAATGATCACACTATTCATAAATTCTGAATTGATTATGCTGTGTCACAGCTCTTATGCATAACTATCTCTTTCTCATATCTTAAATCACTGTTGCAGACAAAGTCCGTGTGGTGTACGGCGGTCGTGACAAGGTTTTTTGCAGAAAAGGGATGGTGGTACAATTGCTGCTCCCATGACAAGTGTTATAAAGTTATGCTGAAGAATGAAGAAGGTGAAGATAAATATTTCTGTTTCACGCATGGAGAAAACAAACCAAAAAAAAGGTTTGCTCTTTTATTCATTCCCGTGCATAATTTCCCAGATGCATGTTCTCTTTCACCGCAACTGTTATTGATCTGACACAAACATATGCATGTGCAACTTTATATCCAGTTATCGAGTCTCCATGATAATCGAAGATGAACATGACCAAGTGAATCTGACTTTGATGGGAAGATCGGCTGAAGAATTTTTCAATGCAACGTGCCAGGACCTGTTGGACAGAAGATTTTATGAAACAGAAGCAACCCTCCCAATTGAGATCAGTTCAAAAGTTGGACAGACTTTTATCTTCGAGATAAACATGAACAACCGAGGCCAGTTTTTCCTTAGGTCCACCCTTGAACATGATAATTCTAAGAAGAGAAAGTCAATAGATGAAGAACCTGCAAAAGAAAAGGAAAATGAACAACCCATCTTGGAGACTCCATCAAAACCATCAGCTGTAAAGAAGCGTGGGAACAAGGCTGTTGCGAAGAAATTATTTGTTAGTGAAATCAACAAAACCGGGAACAGGTATAAATATATTCCTTCCATACACTATTGTAGCAATCACACTATTTTTTAAAAGATAAATGAATGCTTACAAATATTTGTCTGTGTATTCAGGGACGAAGATGCTGACACTTCAATGGCATAGCTACAAGTTCCGAATAAAAAGTAGGTGCAACATTCTATGTTGAAAATTGATGACTGTGATTATTTGACAACTAATACGTGCCATTTTAAGTTTGCTTAGGTTCATAATATTAGTTGTGGTATCTAATTTAACAAGTAATCAATATCTTTTCAGCTGTCGTGGTAAAACTAAGTGATCCAAATCCAACCATAATATATCTCAAATCAAATCATAGTTTGTTTAATTTCAAGATACATCCAGCTATGAATACCTGTATGAATGGAACAGACCTGTTGACAATAAACAATATGCACTTAAGAGTATGGGGGTAAAAAATCGTGTGCCTATCAATTCATCATAGCAACTGGTCATACATGTATAATATGTGTATGATGGAATCTGTCACAGAGTGTCCCATTTTAGATCAATTGCATGTGTCCAAGTTACTATCAACAGCAGATCCAGATTTGCGTCTGATGATTAATTGTATGTTGACCTATTGTAATACGAATACGATTCCAAGTATCTCGCAAGAAGGAAATTTACTTATTTAGGAGCAAATACTCATGCAATGGACATTTCTCTTATGCCTATATTTATCGGTTGCATGTGCAAATATGATATTCATGTTCATGTCTCTCTCTTTTGGCATGCTCTCATTCTGACCACCACTATTCACAGCCTGCATCAAGTTGTGATTTAATTGACTGATCTAACATTATATCATGTCTCATTGTTTCAATTCTTGCATTGTTGTCGTTCATTTCAGGTAAATCACTTGACGAGAAGAGGCAACTTTTTGACAACAAGTGTGTATACATCACTTTTCTTGGTTGGCCAAAATAGTTTTTTTGCGGATGGCTTTCTGGGCTTGCCTTCGATACTTTTGCTGCAATCGTCTCTTTAATTATTAGTGTTTATGTTAGTTTCTATGGTTAGTACCTATCATGGGAAACATGAAGCAGCTAATGTTGTGATCAAGATTGATTTTTTGATCTGGGTGTTAGCAGCTGTATCATCTAGAAATGTCATGATATGTAATGAGACTATGTATATTGATGTGTTCATCCATGAATCTTCATGGTTTATTTCTCATGTACGCTGAAACTATGTAACAATACTATTATGCCAATATGTATGCCACGCTAGCTGCTATCTATGCTTCCAGCTTTTTTCACCGTAGCATGTCAAAGTTCACAGTTCCATGCGCATGGAATAACTCAGCTGGCTTCTAAGTGGGAAAAATAAATATATGGGAAAAATGGATGCATATGCCGGAAGAATGTTGTTGCTTAAATCTTTCAGTGCCACTGATGGATTGCAATCAGCATGTTTTTTTTGTTTACAGTTCGGATATTTTCTTCTGCCCGCTACCCCTAAACGAAGTTTGATTATTGACTTCATTCTATTCTTGGCTGGTTGCATCCAAAATAAAATTGTCTCAAGTCATGATTTTTAAGGAAATATATTTATGGAGGAAAGATAAGAGTGGATCGGTGCAATAGAACCTGAGCTTCTAGCACTGCACACATCTCAGGAACATATGAAAGAAAATACAACCTCCAGATGATTTCTGTCCGGAGCCCCGTGAGATTCATCTTGCCCCTTTTTTTTAAGGCACTATTACGTCAATAAGGTTTATGGGTCATAATATAGTGTACCATGCTTTTGTTCTTTATGCGTTATTTCTCTTACGATACTCAATGTTGAGTATTTTGCTTCTTTGTTTGTGCATAAATAGTTGTTAACATCTGACACATTTTTATTTCTCCACCATCTTTTGTTGTCCACAAAATTCTCACAGCTTTATTCTAGGCAACTACATTTCTCAGTATGCGTTCCGTTTTTGTGACACATTCTTAAATCAAAATAAGCTTCTGAGCTGACCACAATAAAAAACTCACCGGACCAGTTTCTAATCTTCTTACTCTCAATTCCTTTGTGCTTTTCTTGGAAACAATTCATCGAATCATAATCTAAACAATTCACCTTTAACATTGATATGCAAACATACATAATATGTTGTCCAAAATATGAAGTGGATGAAAAACCATTATGTGTATAAGTGCATTTCAAATTTATAGCAATTATTTATAAATTATTGCTCCTATCATGTATGCCTGTGTCTATATTCAAATATTTGATACAATTCAATTACCTGTTTGCGCTTACAATTATTTAATTTGGAAATTTATTCATTTGTACTTTATTTTTTTTATGTAATCCGCTCCAAACTAAGCTTTATTTTAGAAGTGACTGCTTTTGTTGTTTACAATTGTTGTCGGAGGGTCACGCTTAATACAATTTGATTTCAAACATTCAAATATCTTCGACCTATGTAACACGCCATTGAGAATTAAATATCAATGGCTTAATAATCATATCTTAACTATTGTTCTTGCTCTAAGAATTGTTCATGTCATTTTCCTCATCATATATAAAAAAACTATATATGCATGATCTTCATCCATTTCACAAATTAAACGAATCCAAATTTTTTATGTTACAAACCACAGCAATATTTTAGCTCTAAGTATACTTTACTTGGACCAATTCATGAAATCAGCTGTATCAATATCCTTTGTTGGACAAGAATCACGAATCTACAATAAAATACAGTTTGATACTACCTTTGAATGCCAAACCATTGCATCAATGATAAATGCTATTACACCCACCTCTCCAACGGAACTTATTTCTCTATTTCCATGTCTCTCACTCTATCTCCAGGTCTCTCTCCTCTTTCCCCAACTAAAACCAAATCCTGGCTGCAGATTCAAAGGAAACAAACCTCGCCCAATCCGTGGGATACAAGATATCTACGATCGATGAACTGATTTGCGCCCTGCCCAGGCAACAATCCTTGGTGATCTCTCAATCAACTGATTACCATGACCCACACAAAAGGTATGGACTATTCTCATTTCGCAATTAGGGATTTCATCCCATGTGTTAATCTATTTGAAATGGTCAATGGATATCTCAAATCAGCTGTGTTGGATTGCCAATGTGCTTTTCTGTCCAGAGTTGCATGTCTGCTTCCTTGAATCTGTGCTCTTCTGATAGCCGTTTTTCATTTTTCAGCATTTGTTTGCTTTTCCTTTCATCCTGTCAGATTATAATTTGTTTTTCTCTGCTGGTGATTTCCTTCTTCATTGCTGTGTTTGTTTCATGGTCTTTGATTCCGGTATGATATAGCTTGAATAACACATGAATTGACAGAATGTGGTTCATTTAGCTCAGACCTTTGATCAATTTGAATGTTCAAATAGATCAGGATATCACGATGCTTTTCTTTGTTCCATTCACTCATCATATGCGACTCAAGAATAACGTCATCTCCCCAAGAAATTGAACCTTGCAATCATTATTGACCAACAAACCCTCTTACCTAAATAACGGAGCAAACTTTAGACCATGTTTTCTGCTAGATTACGCAGAAATGTTGTGTGTTAACTTAGTTTCATCTGGATGGTTCAACATTTTCACACTTTCTTTGCATTATTTTCCTTCATACAAATTCCAGTTTGTTCCAATGTTTGCTGGTCGCTTTCTTCTTGCTTGCTGTGCCTATTCGATACTGTTTGATTCTAGCAGCTGTGGCAAACCTTGCTGTGCTAAATGCATGCAATTTAACCTTTTTGAATCTACAAGCCATAGGTCATTCGCCATCACTTTTTAATTGGCAGGGTATCAATATGCAGTTCTAGAATGTGCCTGTTATCTTTTGTTTGTGTGAAGTTACTTCCCATCTACATGCAATGTTTGTTGAAATGACACAGCCAAATAGAATAGATTATTATCTTACGGGATGAGCATACCCGTCCCATTAATTCTCGCTTAATCGCACATGGTCCAGCTCTTCTTTTATATGATTGCTTTCAGTTCATATGCATTATATGAAAGCACAATCTAAATTCAAACACAAAATTGAAGGACTGCATTCATTACATGTATGATATATATGATTCTCAATCTTCGATGACTGCATCATTATGTGCAGAACAATTCAAGGCAATGTGCGTACTCAAGAACCTGAATCCAAGACAACCGAACTCAGCTGTGGCACCCAAAAAATGCCCGCCTATGCGAAAATCAGCCAGGCCAATCACACGAACATGAAAAAAGAAAGTGGGAATATCTGTGGAGGATCCAGATTTTTCAAAAGACCCTGTCCCTAAGAAGCCAAGAGGACGGCCACCTAAAAGGTATATCTCTTAAGAAATTTTAATATTTCGTTATTTCCTATATGCTACTGTGTATTATACAATACTATCTTCACTGACTCACTCACTTGCTCACTGTCTTTCTTTCTCAAATTGTTTGTTTCCAAAATTGTATGTTCATGAGTCATGAAATAACTTTCAATCATTTTCATTCAATCGCCATAGTTCATTTAACATTTCCTGTTTTTGTCCCTTCAGACCACGCACGGCAGATGAATCCATCACAGAAGGGTTTGAAACAACAACACCTGCACCAGCAAAAAAAAGGGGCAACCCTAATTGGACTAAGAAGGCAGACAAGTGCCCAAAAAACACTGCACATCCATGGTACACCTTTTTAAATTTAATTTCATGTTGGACGTCCCAATCTAAAACACAACACCAGTTCCAGTTTTGACGCACAAACATTTTCAGACAAGAATATACGTTATGCATCTTTGCTGCTTCCATGGTTTATATTTACAGAATGAGCTTATTTAGCCATGAGCAACATAAATATCATATATTTGCAACTAGATCATATGTTATAGTTCTGGTGAAAGAAATAAGTGTGCTAGAACCATTCTTAAATAGGTGTCATGAGTAAAATAAACATCATTACGGTCTGGATAGGTGTGCAACAAAAGTTCTTTCAGTCACAAAACGTATGTGAGTACTTGATTACATATTAATAACTCCCCTGGGTACTTGCTTAAGTGTCGATGATCTATACAAGTATTGAACTACATATCAAGCTATAACCAACAAATTAAAACGCTAAATCTTTACTTTGTATGCTGCAATCACCATCTGCTGCTTTCAAAACTGTGGCATCATTGAATTCAAATTGTTGTTTCTGCATTCATAGCTATGTCTAATATGTTAAAATCTTCCTAAAAAGTTAACTTTTCAGTAGTAGACTGGAAAATAATTATCAAAGAATAACTTGCAATTTTCAGGACATGGGAAGAAGATATGCCTGTGAACGAAACTCCACAACCTACAAAAAAGATGAAACCAAAACAACAACAAGAGTTACGATTTTTCCCTCCCCATGATTTTTTTTTGCGCTTTTATTTAGGGAGGATGCAATCATCACATGTGTCTACTGTTTCACTAAATAATACTATTCTTACATCAATGTCAGCCGAAACCTTCAGCATAACAAAGATCAAAGCCCAAGAAAACAACCCAAACAAAGTTCAGCAAACATTCAAAATGAAACCCTGGAGAGTGTCATACAATTGTTGGAAAAACAGAATGAACAAATTGCACAACAAAACATGCTGATGTTGGATCAAATAAGCCAGATGAATGACATTAGAAAGCTTCTCATTGGATTTAAGCCATTTTTTGATCAACCAACAGAGGTTAACATCAGGTCAATCTCCATACCTATGTTCTTTTACACCAATACTTGCGTGTTTCAAATATCATTATTTTGTTTCACTCTTTTCTTTACTGCTCACAGGTACAGCAGACAGCCACCAACAAACACGACACATGGCATTAATCAACCCTCTGTAGGAACATCCATGGAACAGCCTGGAAACAACACTAATCATGGAATTGATCCAGGATTCCCTGAAAATATGTTCAATCAATCTTTCAACTGCAATATGTCAGGTACAGATTCTAATCATGCCAAGGAAACCACCACTCACTAATTTAGTTTCGCAGACCACTATATTTCCAGGTTCTGATTGTTCTCATGTATACATGATCTGTTCAAAATGCGCATTCATTCTGATATGCAACACAGACATGACTATTATATTATGTCGGCAGTTCTTTGGCCTCACATGGAACATCACTTCTCATTTTCAAAATAATTGGTTTTTGTATTGTTTTTCCCCGTATTGGGTGATGTCCTCAACTAAATTAACAACGTATGTGATATATGATCATGTTTCTTTGCGTTGACTATTTGTTGACTTTGGCCTCATGGTGATGTTCAGGATGAAATGATTTAGGTTGATGCGAAGAGAGATTGCATTGTTCCTGCAAAGAACCATGGACCTAATCTTGATGTATCTGATCTTAATTGCAACCACTGTCCCATGTTTGTAATATATTAATCATTTCTATATTCTAAGTAATCTGAACACGGTCTTCATAATCCCAACCCTGTGTAATATATTCTCTGTAGCACAGTTTATGTCCAAGGTCTGTAACATATCTCTATGCTATGCTATCTAAACTTTTGTCGGTGTGTGACTAATGCTATTTTGTTCTTAGAATGATTTCTGTGCATGTAATGGCCTGTACGTGCTTAATATTTCCCAACTTTCTTTGTATTACCTGCAGGCCACAAATTATTCTTAATATTGTAAGATTTTGATTGTCTAGAATATTTTTGGCAGTTTCATTTTTTCCCATGCTTGAATTGTCGTCTTTGGAATTGAGATGTTATTGTCTAAAAATAATAATTACTTTCTAGCCTGATTGTTCTTTTCAGTACCCAAACATATTAATGTACCACTATCTATATAATAAATCTAAACCATTGGATAGAATCATTGAGCAAGAAATTTTCCAAAAAAACTCAGATTTCCCACTGTTTAAGATATTGTTTTTTTGCTTCTGTGTCAGCTCTCTCCATACTTCTATTTTGACAAACATTGTTGCAAACTTTTAGATTCTGTGCATATCTAACAAAAATAACAAAACATGTGTTGTTCAATTGCTCAATGTCTTTTTCATTATATTCACAAATTCATAGGCAATAGAACTTATAATAAAAAACATTTTGGCAATAATTAGCTACTATATGTTTTCATTTGAAATTATTATACTATCGTTTTATTGTGCAACCGCGCACCGCGCGGGGTTCCACCTCGTAAAGAATAAAATTGGTAAATAAAAAATAAAATTAAAATGGGTGTGATGAATAAAATATGGGATATGAACAACCGCAGTCTAATCAAATTCACCTGTCACGACCAACGTAAAATATATTTGGACTACAACAATCTCAACTAATTTGAGGTAAAAACTAAACTTGGGCCGATTTATTTAAAGAGAGAAGGAAATAATCCTTGTTTGACCTACACTATAGCCTAATCTCCCTCTTCCTCTCTCGATCTCTCTCTTATCCAAAAACTTACTCTCATTTTGTTCCCCGGGTAAAAAGATTTCTGAATCAAACTCTTCTCCAAAACTTTTCCTTCAGGTACTTGTTCAAGTTTTGTTTTCCATGGCAAATTAAAAAGAAACAATTTGTTTTTATTTTGATTGCACAACAATGTAATTTAGTAATATCTAGTCTCATACATTTCTTCAATCTGCTTATCATATTGTATGTACGTTTAGGGTCTTCTTAATTGATTTGAATCCAAATTTGGGAGTACTCAACTTTACTACGACTCAATTTCTGGAACATATTTTGTATACTGATTAGCTAGCTGCAAGAAATGGGACAGATCTGAATTTGTGTGAGATGATCAAAGCAATTAACTGGGTCTCTTTTACCATTTTAGGTAGCACAACCATGGATTCTGCAAGAGGACAAGGAGGCATCCAGATGCTACTTACAGCAGAGCAGGAAGCTCAACACATTGTTAACAACGCTAGAAATTGTAAATACACTTGATCACATACAATTACTCGTGATATTTGAACAAGTTTTCATCATTATGTTTAAATGATTCCCATTGTGTTTTAGTTTGTATTTTTCTTATCATAATTTGCTGGTTCGATCTCTTTTTAACCATTTGTATGCGTATTGCATAAAAATCTTTCATTCTCTATAGCAAAGACGACACGCTTGAGACAAGCTAAAGAAGAATCCGAGAGGGAAATGCAACAATACCGCACACATATGGAGGCAGAGTACCAAA
Source organism: Geum urbanum (assembly GCA_946800695.1). Classification (NCBI taxonomy): domain Eukaryota; kingdom Viridiplantae; phylum Streptophyta; class Magnoliopsida; order Rosales; family Rosaceae; genus Geum; species Geum urbanum. Next base: position 48,476,474 of record OX327001.1, on the reverse strand, counting down.
ACAAACTTACGGAGGTAACAAGTGATCTTTTAACTATAACTAATCGAGCATTTCCAATAGATGATGGGTATAAAATCTCTATTATAATAGTAAAACACAAAATCTCTAAAATATTATGGTTCAACTCTGACAGTTATCTATTATATTATTTAAAATTAAATATTTTTCTCTATAATTTAATGAGTCTTAAAAATATTTCTTAAATCAAGTCAATAAATTTTTGAAGAGTCGAAAAAAGTGATTTTTTATTCATGTTTTGAGGAGAGAAAGAGAGAGAGTGAATTGTGTAGTTAAGCAATAAATTTTAGAGATTTATAGATTTATAAATTTTGAGTTTTCTATAAAGATATAAATTCTCTATTTTTTTTTCTTTTCATTTTCTGTAGAATATAAGAAGTTTTATAAAAGTTGTTGGAGCTGAAAATGATATTGTTTTCTCTAAAATAAATATTTGAGTTAGATTACAAGAGCTGTTAGAGATACTCTTAGTTGAGCACACTTTCTTTCTCTTCTCAAAAAATATGTCTACGTACTTGCGTACTTATAATATCCTCTAAATATCCATAGTATGATTTATTTGATTAGCCTTCATATCTTATATAACATATGTAGACGAGTGGGAGTTCTGGATCCAATGTAAAGAGACTTGAAGAAGAAACAGAAACGAAGATTAAGAGTTTGACGGAATCAGCCTCCAAAGTTCAATCAGATATTGTTGGCATGATTATGAAGCATATCACAAATGTGAAAATCTGAAGAATGGTCATCAGGTTTGGACACAACTGATTTGTTTATAATGATATTTTTTTTGGATTAGTCTCAACAACCAGATCTTACCATTAATTTGTTCTTTTGGTTTTGCTAGTTTTCAGTCAGACTATATGTGTAGTTGGTGCAGAACGAGCTTGGAATAAGCATGAAGTGCAAAACTATAGCTAGCAAACATAGTAGCTTGGCAGTTTCGATATGCATTTTCGTTTCCTTTAAAGAATGGTTTAGCACTTTAGAGAGAATACTCAGTTTATGTTTCGTTCTATGGCAAATATGCTTCCATATCATTTTGTTTCAAAATTAATCTATTTTGTTTCCTTTATTCTCATGACTTCTGTTGGATGTAGGGCCAGTTTGGCCCCGCGGTTTGAATGGATTTTGATCATAGTTGTACAATTAAGTTGGCCAGAGTGTTTGACAAGTTAGATTATACGAAATGAGTTGGTAATTAAGGGGAGTTATTTTGATAGACATCAAGAGGAGTCTACTTCACATGTAATCAAAGACGTATTTACATTTGGGCTAAGGTGGTTGTAGCTCACCCCAAAATTTTAAAAAATATTATTTTGTGCCTTAATTTTAGTTCAAAATTTTGAAAAATAAAAATTAGCCCATTCTAAATTTATATATCTATCCCACCCCAAAATTGACCCACTCTAAAATTAACCCACATTTTAATATTTAGCTATATTTTAATTTTATTTATTGACTAAAATTTGGAAAATTCTTATAAACTCATCCCAATTTTTTATTTATTTTAAAAATAGCTTGGGACTGTATATCTATACGCCTTATTTTTCTTTTTGGGTTACAACACCCACGTACCTGACATCTCTCTTATTTTTCTAATTTATAAAACTAACATTTTCTATTCAAGATGCTATTCACTATTAGAGTAGTATAATTTGAGTAGTACGTTATTCAATTCACTATTAGACTTATGTTGACGAATTTTCAACAAACATTATTGTTAATTCTTGTAGTTGGTCAATTACTTGGTTGTTTGGTATATATTCAGTTTAACATGTAGTTTGTAAGATAAAAAAATAAAACTAAAAATAAAAAATAAAACCATTTTTGGATAAAGAAAAATTTAGCCCACCCCAATTTAAAATCCTGGGTCCGTCATTGCATGTTATATCACATGTAGTTGATGAGTTGTAATATTTTTCCCTTCGACCAAGTTTTTATTTTTTCCATGAGGTTTTTTGTTTACTTGGAAAGATTTTTAATGAGACAACAAGTTATGTATCACATTAGGATCTCATCACAAGGGAAGTGTTTAAGAAAAGTATACTCCATTCTTTCGGTGTGTATCTTGTCCTAATTAGATTAGAATAGAGATTCTAGGAATCCCTGAATATTTGGGATATTGATTGTATTGATTGTAATGCATGTATTCAAGGCCTCCTTATCTATGAATAAAGACATAGTTGATTACAGTTTCAGTTATTATTCTCTTATCCTTCAACACGTTATCAGCAAACTCTGAGTTGATAGCCGACCATCACCACATAAAAGAAAAAAACCTAAAACCCTAAACCTTTACCGCCGATATCACCACCAACCATTGTCCCACCCCTGGTCATCATCAACCATCTGCGTCATCACTGTACCGCTGTGCGTGCTTCCTACACTTCCTACGCACACAACTTCTTCTCGAACACCAAGATTGCTCGACTTTTCAAATCTTGCTTTAGAAGAGAGTTACCACCTTGTCATCAACACAATACACCTGTACTTACACATATTATTGCACCAATCGAGGTAAAATTTTCTAACATTCTACTTTAGAGATTAGGTAGTCAAACTTAATTTTAGTAGCACCCTAGATATTGGGTTATTTATTGCTTTAATATTATTGTTATTATGAATCGAGGGAAGGGGATTTCATCACCCATTTGATCAAAAATTTTGATTAAGTAATAGTCCTGGGAGAGTCACGGTTATATGAAAACAAGAAGAAAGAAAAGTCGATTATAAGTGATTGTTTATAAATATCATGGTTTTTCGGGTGTGGTATGAAGCCATCGTTTATCGAACATCGATTTTTGTGACCATACATCTTGGATCTTGTTCTTATTCTCTAAACATGGGATTAGTAATCGCGATTTCGATACTAATTATCTCCCTTGTTTGTTTTGTAAATGACTAAGCCGACTAGGCCATAATTTGACATTCTTGATCCGAAAAGAACATAGTATCATTAGTGGGTATCTGATGTGGAAAATACATTCATCGGTAAAAGATACACTAGCACCATTATCCCACCTACATGTCCTAATGCGGTCGCCCCTTCTGACAAAGTAAAAACTCAAGCTCTCACGTTTTTGAGGCGTCATATTCATCCATCTCTGAAGAAGAAGTACTTAAAGAAAATTGTTTCCAAGGATTTTATGGGACGTTCTAAAGCAACAGTTCAATAACGTACATAATGCACAACTTCCTGAGTTGACAGAAAGATTGGAGACGATTCATCTTCTGGATTATCCAAATGTTGATGCATACGACCAGGCTATGTTGGACCTCCAATCTGAGCTTAGCTTCTACGGGGTTGAGAAGAACAACAATGACATGATTAAGAAGTCGTTGAACACTTTTCCTTCTTCCATGCGTATACTTACTCATCAGTACTGGCTTGAATACGAATAAGAAAGAATTAAATCTTTCAGTGATCCCATGAATATACTATCTAAAATGGAGATATATCATGAGATAATTCTCAACAACAATTTCAAGCCCGCTGGGACCAAGAAAACACCTGAGAATTACAACATTGGAGGAAAGTCTCATTCTTGTTGGAGTTGGCGGCCTAATTTTTATGCCAAGTCAAGTTTCGACTTTGGCCTCTACCATTGTCATGTTCTCCTCTCCCACCACGTGGTGCATACCCTTAATGGTTGTAAGGTTCTGAATGATTGTTCTTCTTTTCCATACTAGTCAGGTTCTAAGCATGAATGAAATTATTCACACTCTACTCCGTCTGAAAAGTATCTGTGTTTTAAATGTGGCTTTATTAAACACATGCACAAGAAAGGACATTTAAAATATATCTTCAAGAGACACAAACCATATTTGGCACAAGAGGTTAACTTTGGTGGGGGAGACTATTAGATGGAAAAAGACGTTGATGTCAATCTCACTGTAGTAGGCAACAAGAAAGCGAGTCTTGAGACTTTGGATTTTGATTAAGTCTATCTTTTAGGATGTTATCTTGCTATGTACACTACGAGAAAACACACTTAGGCGACAAAGCATTTTCGTCGCCTAAGTGGCATTTTTCGTCACATAAGTACTTAGGTGATGCAATGTTCGTCGCCCAGGTTTCATCGCCTAAGAATTGTCGCCCAGGTACCTAGACGACTAAACTAATTCATTTTGTCGCCTGAGTACCTTCTTAGGAGACAAAAAGTGGTGCGTCGTCTAAGTACTTGGGCGTAGAAAATTGTCCCTTTGAACGACAAAACGTGTCCGTCGTCTCAGAGATCTCTTAGACGATGAAACATGTTCGTCGTCTCAGAGACCACTTTGACGACGAAGACATTTCGTCGTCTTAGAGACCACTTCGACGACGACGTTGTTCTGTCGTCTAAGTGAATACACTTAAGCGACGAAATACACCTATTTCGTCGCCTAAGTTAATAATTATGTTTTTTTCTTCTGAATTAAATAAATAATTAATAATATTTTTAAAAATTAAAAATTAATATAAAATTAGTTATATTAATAAAATATTCATTAAAGTAAAGAAAATATAAATTAAAGAAAATACAAGTTTAGTTTTTACAAATTAAAGAAAATACAAAACTAAATTATGGGAGGGGTAAACAGGCCGCTTATTCCGCCGCCGCCGGTCTGATCGTCGTCGTTGGGCCCGTGAGGAGGGGGAGGACTACAAGAATCCTCGGGAACGAGGCCACCCCATGCGTGCGCACATCGCGAAGAAGTCGGCCATCTTTTGGTTTTGTGCATACAACTGCCCATGCATTGACCTGGTCTGCTCCCAGGTCCGATCGGCTGACTTTTGTGCTAATCGAGCTTTGCTCTTGTGCGGCTCGGACCGCCTCAGCATCGATCCCACCTCGCCTACTGGACGACGATCTAGAGGGCTAGGATGAAAAATCTCTATGGACCCTCCGTCCAAGTTTATGAACCTCCTTGCTAGCTCGGCGACCGTAAACAGCATCGACGATGGTGATCTGGCTCTTCACCGATAGAGGGGGCACCTCTTCAGGCGTCATACCCGAGTTTTTTTAACTAGGTGTTCGCCAACTGCTCCTGGGCCATTTGTATCAATCGTGCCTGAAATTAAAAATGAAATTACCGTAATAGTAAATTTTGATACATTTTGGAAGTACGATTAAATTGAATTGAGTTAGGCAAGATGAATCACTTACCCCTTATTGACTCGCTTCATCATCGACCCCGGGCCTGACATAAGCCGAGACGCGGGCATCCAGGAGAGATTACTTCGAACCCGCATCCTTGTGCTCCTTTGCGATGAACATGAAGCCTTTGGAGCCCGAAGTATGGTGTTTTTCCTTCTTCACACGGTTTGCCTTGTTGGCATCCGACCTAAGCTGTTGACAATTTTTTATATTAAATAGTACATAAATGGCTAAAAATAAGAAATTCTTTAATTTTCTCAATTTAATGGAAATGAAGACGAACCTTATACTTTTCGGACTAAAAGTGTCCGATCAACCATTCCCACTCTTATTCCCTTTTGTTCCGCAGCTCATATGGGATATGCGTGGCGCCGTGTCGAAGATAGTACTTGTGGTGGTCGTATTTCCTAAACTTGAAAATGTTCTTGGCCATGGTGTTTATGTGCTCCATCATCTCCGGCGTGCCGTCGATATCGAAATGTGTCTAGAAAAAAAATAAAAAAATTAGAACCTAAACATTATGCCTAGCTTCGTGGTCGGTAATTAATTATAAAAATATAAAAAAACTAAATAGTATTATTGAGAGTTTGCGGTACACCCTCAATCTCTCAGATTTAGGGAGCTTGTTCCACGAAGCAGCAACCATACGGATGTTCCGTATGATTGAGCCGATGGTGTGCGACGTGAGGCTGCCGAGTTGCGAGGATAGAGGGCCTCGGGTGAAATCATCGAATGGCACCGGGATCTTCTTCCCGGTCGACCTGACTATGTGTTCGGTTTTAGCGGCCTTCCCAAGTCCCCGACTCTATTTGGGGACCTCATCTGACGACTCCCTCCTCGCCGTGTGCTGTAGTGAACGGAGTCATCAACTGACTCCATGGGACCTTCAGACGTGGCCGTTGACGTTGCCGCTGAAGCGATAACGGGTAGGTCGTGATATGGGCAGTGACCGCCTCATTTGGAGCATGAGGGATTGGGCCAGTCGGAGTCGGCATACCCGAATGATTTGGAGGAGCCGAAACGGTCTCCTCTGACTCAGTATGGATTGGAGTTTGACTTCCCTCTCTTCTTGCGATCGCCTCTTCTTTGACGCCATCGATCATAATTAATGAAGTTGAAAAATTATTTATTAGCAATATATATCCAAATTAATTCATCCAAATTAATCCAAATTTTCACCAAATTTCATGAAATATAAATATATCTAATTTATCGAAATTTCACAAATTAATATATCTAATTTATCTTAATTTATAAAAAAATCGCATTTATCCAAAACCCACAATTATCATTAATATACGTATGGTTAAATTCAATTCGATATATATTACTAATTTATCATCCAAATTTTACAAAATTATCCAATTTATATACATTTTACAAATTTATCCAAATTTCACAAATATATCCAAATATATCTAATTTATTCAAATCTCACCAATTTAATTATCTAATTTTATTTTGTGGCATTTATATTACCAATTTACCAAATAAAATGTACCCAAATTAATTCACATCTAATATTAACATAACTATGTACAACATAACCACATTTCATTTAATTCACATAAAAATAATACAAAATATATTAATTAATCTAGCTAATTCATTTAATCTAATTCATATATAAATCCATAAATGCATATAATACATACACAAATACGTATGCAATACACAATACAATACCTACACAAATACAAGTACAAATACATACACAATACAAATATATATATATACATACATATATATATATATATATTTATTACTCGATTAATTAAGGATGAGGGAATCAGAGTTACCGGCCAACGACCGGGGTGGGAGAAACTCCGAGAGAGAGAGAGAGAGAGAGAGGAGGAGGACGCGTGCGTACGACGGCTGTGGGCAAGGAGGAGGAGGCCCAGTTTTTAGGGGAAAGAGATTGAGAGGATCGATTTTCGGGGGAGTGATCGATCGAGTGAATGGCTGGAAGAAGACGATCAGGATCTGGATATAATGGCCGACTTAGGCGACATAACCATTAGTTCATTAATTATCCACTTAGGAAACGAAAGTTTCATCGCCTAAGTGGTATTCAAATGGTCCCAGAAAAAAAAGGCGCAAAACTAAACCGCCCATAAATTGGACTTAGGTGACGACACCACATGCGTTCGTCGCCTAAGTGACATTTAAACTACTCCCAAAAAATTTGGCGGAGGTTTATTGAACTGCCACAATATTTGGACTTAGGCGATGATATCATGTGATTTCGTCGCCAAAGTCATCACTTAGACGACGAACAACATGATTTCGTCGGCTAACTACATTTAAAAAAAAAATATATGAAAATTAATGTTTGGTAGTTGCTTAAGAATTATAAAAAATCAATTGCCAAATGTAATCCCTAAACCTTCTTGTAGAAAAAAATTGAACCTAATTCGGATAAATTTAGAAATTAATCGATCGAATCAATTCAGTGATTATCGATAAATAGTTAAATGACGAAAACTACTGTGAAAAATAATTCCTAAACCCGTTTCCGAAGTTATGGGTGTTTTGTTGTGTTGTAAAAACCTAATTTATCAGCTAATTATAAATTAATTCAAATTTGAATTTTTTTTTTACTCAAGACTAAAAACTTGTTATATATCTACTAATATTGTATAACTTAAGTGTTCGTATGTGTATATTCACTCCACATCAATATTAACAAAATTAAATTTGGACAAAATAACCGTTGGATATATTTATCATCGCGTAATATGTAAGTGGATGATTTTTTTTTTAAAAATGAAGTAAGTTAAAGGTTTGATCAGAGTAGTCAAACATAAAACCAAAATTTGAACGAAACGGAAACGTTTATATGCGAATTTTGTAACTCCAATTTTTGAACCATCGACACTCATAATCCAAGAATTGGTTACTCTACGCCCTGAAGGAAAAAAATTTATATTTGAAGATGGTATGCATGGTCGTGCTCTTAGATGTCAGATTGTGAAACTATGACGTAGGCGACAAAAAACAATTACATTTCGTCGCCTAAGCTTCATCTGAAGCGACGAACACAATTGATTTTGTTGCCTACGTAATTCTGAGTTAGGGGAAAGGGTTTAAGGGTTAGGGAAAATGGTTTAGGGTTTAGAGGAAGGGTTTAAGTTTTTAGGGTATGTAGGGTATAACGTAGGCGACGAAAAGAGTTGTTTTCGTCGCTTAAGAAGTCACTTAGGCGACGAAAAGAGTTGGCTTCATCGTCTCAGTACCTTCTTAGGTGACAAAATCAACTCTGTTCGTCACCTAAGTCATACCCTACATAGATGCAAAGAAACATGATGTAAATATATATATATATATATATATTAGGGTTTAGGGCATGGTACGGTACGTACGGTAATTAATAATTAATTAATTAAGCATTAATTAATGCAAATTCGTGAGGCCGATCCAAACCAGTTCAATTCCGAATCCATCAGTTATGTCAGGAATGACAGAATAATTGTACTAGTACACCGATCCTTGTTCAAAAAAAATTCGAATTCAGAATATTAATTATATTGCATTCCTCATCGATCATAATATAATTAATCATCATTACCTCGAAAAAGTGAGATTACAATAATTAAGTACTAATTAATATCCCTAGTCGTTATATTGTACTCCTCGTCATAATCATGATTATCCTCCTCATTACTATTATCCGATTGCTCCTCCTCCTCATCATACTCAACGTCATCCGATGAATATCTTGAGCCCTTGTCGTCATCCTGTGCCTCATCTTTACTGCCATCATTCTCTAGATCATAACCTCATATTGAGTTAGATCCGAAGAGCCATCAAGCATGGATAAGTGTTCACCAGCTTGAACTATTTTCATTATATCGGAGTGGATGACAGAAATATTAGGCTCTTGATATGCAGGAATGTCTTTTTGCGGTTCATCAGCATCTTCAGCCGCCGACGTCCCTTTAGTTGTCGTAGTATTCCATATTCCTCGATGAGAGATATGGTTCACTATTTTTCACCCTTCACCAGCTTTTGGATCATCAAGATAGAACACATGCCTAACTAAGGTGGTAAGAGCGAAATGCTCATCCTCATACCAGTTTGAGTTTGTATCGAATGATAAAAGACACAGGTCTTCCTTTGTACACTTGAAGCATTTGCACTTGAATAGGAAAACATTGACATAATTCCTGTAACATAGCTGAACGCCATATACAAGAGCCCCATAATATATATCATTGTCATCCCCAACCGTGACCCCACTATTTTGTGTTCTTCTTCCTTCATCTCGGGCCAATGAATGAAATTTTACATCATTCACAAAACATTCAGGGTAAATATAGTGTCTAACCGGCTTCCCTGCTAGCAAGTGCTTTGGCCAAAACCACCACCCCCCGTAGTTATCGGATTTTTGTAGATCAATCATCTGTAATGATTCGGATTAAAATATAATTAATTAAAGTGTTTAATTTCTACACACATGTATATAATTAAATAAGTAAACATACGTACCCATTGGAGGAAATAATCGGGGAACTTCTTCTTAACCACTTTTTCAAACCAGGCTGAACTCTTGTTCGAGTAACGCCTGAAGGTTCTCCCTGTACGTCTTCATGTAAGGCTTGACTTCATCACAGTCTCGCAACACTACCCAATGCGCCTCGATAAGTTCTTTTCTTGTTAACGATTCCTTTAATACTTCTCTAAAGGGTCGCACGATATTTGTGAGGACAGAAGGATTGATGCTGCCACTGGGATCGGAGGTAGTGGGAGGTGTGGATCCTTGAGGTACCTTTTCCAGTAAGCTAAGTAACAAACTCATACATTAGGTATGTCTTTGCTATGGAGCCATCCGCCTATTTTTGACGAATCCTTTATACTGTCCAAGCTGTCTACAAAATCTAACGTTCAATTAATTAATTGTAGAATATGTACATATAGTAATCTCGAGTGGAACAAATAATTGATCGAAAAACCTGTATAATTAATTAGTTGTATGTAGCTTTCTTGAGTATACATGCGAGTGTACTAGACTGAACCAGAAATGAGCACCTGTTCGGGTAGGTGGATCATTAGGTGAATCATGATGTCAAAGAAAGTAGGGGAAAAAATCCTCTCTAGTTTGCAGATGATGTGCACAATTTGTTATTGCAGTTCCACAGCATCTAACTTCTTCAACTTTCTGGCACATAACTTCTGCCACCATCCTGCACAATGCCACTATTGGTTCTACGACGTCACGAGGCAAATATGGTTGAATTACCACTAGAATCAGACATTGTAGCATAATGTGATAGTCATGTGCCTTTAGACCAACAAATTTGTGTTGCACCTCGTCCACTGCTCTAATTATAGTAGCTGCATACGTAGCCGGATAACGAACACTCTTAAACTAGCGGAATACAAAATCTCTAAGTGCCGGCTTCACAGTATAAGGTGCATCTGGTATCTTGTTGTACACTCATCTTCTATCTCTCCTCAACCACAGGAGACGACGTAGATTCATAGATTCCAGATCTTTGCGCTCTTTGGGAGTATCTTTAGTCTTGAACTTAATACCGAGAATTGTTTCCATCACGCTGTCACACATATTCTTTTCTATGTGCATCACATCCAAGTTGTTCCTCTGCTTCAATTTCGACCAGTAAAGGAGTTCAAAGAATATACTCTTGTGATGCCAATAGCTGAGATCTTGTAGAGGTATTGGATTGTGTTTCTGTACATCCTTGTCATTGGTCACCACACCAAAGTCAAAGTAGCTCAACCTCTCTAAAATCTCTTCACCAGACCAACTACGGGGTTTGGGATTATCCTCTACCATCCCATCGAAATGAGCTTCATCCTGTTACCACGGATGATCGTGAGGAAGCCATCTATGGTGACTCAGATAACACACATTCCCCGCGTGCCAACTAGAGTTCACGTCGTCCAAACATATAGGACATCCGTTGTATCCTTTCATCCTGCAGGCTACCAACATCTCATACGCTGGAAAATCGCTGATTGTCCACATTATGGCTGCCCTTATCATGAACATTGTGTTAGTGAATTTGTCATAAGTTGGGAATCCATTTTTCCATAATAGTTTCAGCTCGTTGATCAAAGGTCTGAGGTAGACATCTAAGAACTTTCCCAGAGATTTAGGACCTCAAATTAGCAGAGTTAGAAAATTAAATTCCTTGTTCATGCACATCTACAGAGGTAGGTCGTACAACGACAGAATAACCGACCAAATACTGACGGTAGAGCTATTACTACCCTAAGGATTGGATCCATCTATAGAAAGTCCGAGCCTAACATTTCGAACCTCTGCTGCAAAGTCTCCAAATTCTCTGTCGAAATGTTTCAACGCCTCCCCATCCGCGACGTGTCTCAGCACATCGTCATCTATTCACTGTCCTGCGTACCATCGCATCACCTTTGCTGCGTATAGAGATATGTACAGACGCTACAATCTAGGAATCAATGAAAAATATCGAAGAACCTTCAAAGGAATTTAGTTTTTCGAACTCCTCTTATTCCCCCGGTTCTCATATCTGCATTAGCCACATACGGGACAATAGTTCAAATGTGTATACTCTTTATAAAACAACACACAATCATTTGGGCAGGCGTGAATTATCTTATACTTTAGGCTGAGGTTGCTCAAGATCTTTCTAACCGTATAATGCAATTTTAGAATTGAAGATTGTGATTATCGGGAAGAAACTTACATATTTGCTCCTGTATTTTGTCAAAAGCACTGTGTGACATTTTGTTCTTCACTTTTATCTGCATTTGCTGCATCATATATTGCAACACATTCTCTCGACATCCAGGGTATACCGGGGTCTGGGCTTCAAGTAGCATCCTGGTGTACTTATCCATCTCACTAGTGCCAGTGGCCAAGCGAGTAGCGGGGAATGTGTCATCATGCCTATGAATGGTATCGTAACCTCCCTCTTGGTGTTGGTGTCCACCGTGACTAAATCCCGGAAAGGCATTATGGACCAAATCCACAGTTGGGTTCCAAGAAGAGGCGCCACTATCGCTTGATGAGGGACCATGGTAACTGAAGTCTGGTCCTGAGCTTAAGTCTACTACTTCACCATGCTCGCTCCACGTATTGTAACTCCACACCATACCGTTCTCGTATAGGTGTTGCGACATAACATTAGCCGTCACAAACTGATGGTTAAGACATTTTCTACAAGGACACCTGAAATTCTTCTTTCCCTGCCCATGTTCCATCGCAAAAACCACAAAATCTGGTTCTGTCCATATACCGCACACCACTTCTATTCGCCAACTGTATCCAACTCTTATCCATATTTCTGCATGCATAATAAGTTAACAATTATATATCATATTAGTTATATTTTTTCAACCAATAACTAATTAATCTAATATACGTAATATATATATGCGCGCTATAATCTAGCTAGCTAACGTACTACGTACCTAGCTTAATTAAACTATATATATAGCTAGTTAACGTACTACGTACCTAACTTATATTAAACTATATATATATATACTATATATATGTATATATACTATTAATTAATTAACCTTAACATACCACCTATCTTAATTAAACCATTAATTAGCGCGCTTATAGATTACCAATTAACTTAATCTAGCTAGCTAACATGTTTTAACTAATTATATAATATAATATATATATATTATACTATTAATTATTAACTAATTAACCAATTACCTTAAAATTACATACATTAACAATACAATATATACTATACAATACAACAAGCTAGTAATTAAGCTATCTAAGATTGCCGAAAACTATGTATCCGTTGGAATATTCACTACAAGAAAACAGCACTCAGACCATGGAAACGTAATTGTTCCGTGGTCCAAGTGACACTTGGACGACGGAAAATAATCCGTGGTCCAAGTACCACCTGGACGACGGAGAATACAATCTCCGTCGTCCAGGCTATCACCTGGACCTCGGAGTCTTCCCCGTCCTCCAGGTGATCACCTGGACGACGGAGACGGTATTCTCCGTCGTCCAGGTGATCACCTGGAGGACGGAGAAGACTCCGAGGTCCGTGATCACCAGGACAACGGGGATTGTATTCTCCGTCGTCCAGGTGGTAACCTGGACCTCGGAGTCTTCTCCGTCCTCCAGGTGATCACCTGGATGACGGAGATTGTATTCTTCGTCGTCCAGGTGATCACCTGGACAACGGACCGACACGCCGTCGTCCGAGTACGTAACGTACTTCCACTTAGACGACGTACCGACACCTCCGTCGTCTAAGTGAAGCATTATATAAGCCCGATGCCAAACTGAATTCATTCCATCGATCTGATCCTCGATCTCTTCGTTCCATTTGAAGATGAATTGAAGGAGAAGGGAGAAGGAGAAGGGAGCTAGCTAGAAGGCCGAGAAGAATCAGGATCGATAAGGGATCTCCGCTGACTAGCTACCTAGCTTAATTAACGTACAGATATCGAGAAGGCCAGCAGGTACGTACGCAGTTAAAATTTGCTTAATTAATATATATTTAGTGAAAACGTACGTACATACATGCAAGGATGTTAGCTATATATATGTACAAATCGATTAAATTACGTACGTACGTAATTGATGGATCGATGTAGATCGAGTACGTATAATTAAGCGTAAATTAATGGACAAATATATATATGTAATAATTAATTAATTATAATATTTTGTAGCAGTATGGACAAGAGTTGGATGAAGTTGAAGAATAGATGTGATGTCCGGTATATGGATGGAATTAGCGAATTTGTGAATTTTGCGATAGAACATGGTCAGGGAAAGAAACGTTTCAGGTGTCCGTGTCAGAAATGTCTTAATTGTCAGTATGCGGAGGTTAATGTTATGGTGCAACACCTGTACGAAAATGGTATGATGTGGAGTTACACTACATGGAGCGAGCATGGTGAAGCAGTAGAGTTCAGCTCAGCAGACTTCAGCTCAGGGTACAGTTACCATGGTGCCTCATCCAGCGGCAGTGGTGCCGGACCCCCAGCTTGCATGAGTGTGTTACTTACTACAACATGTACCTCAAAGATCCACCACCTCCCACTGCCTCCGATCGCAGTGCCCGCATCAATCTTTCTGTCGTCACCAATGTCGCCCGACCATTTAGAGGAGTATTAAAGGAATCGTTAACACGGGAAGAACTTATTGAGGCACATTGGGTAGTGTTGCGAGACTGTGACGAAGTTGAGCCGTACATGATGTCATACAGGGAGAGGCTTCAGGCGTTAAATCAAAACAAGAGTTCGGCGTGGATTGAGAAAATGGTTAAGAAGAAGTTTCCAGATTATTTCTTCCAATGGGTACGTACGTACGTCTCGGGATTAATTATTTAAATACATATCGATCATGTTTGTAGAAAGTAAACCCTTATATTAATTTTCCCTTTTTCGCAGATGATTGATCTGCAAAAATCTGAAAACCACGGAGGGTGGTGGTCATGGCCAAAGCACTTGCTAGCAGGGAAGCCGGTTAAACACTATATTTATCCCGGATGTTTTGTGAACGGTGTAAAGTTCCATTCATTGGCCCGAGACGAAGGAAGAAGAACACAAAACAGTGGGGTAGCGGTTGGGAAAGACAATGATCTATATTACGGGGCTATTGTATATGTGGTTCCGCTATGTTACGGGAATGATGTCAACGTTTTCCTATTCAAGTGCAGATGGTTCAAGCGTACAAAGGAAGACCTGGGACTATTATCAGTCGATACAAACTCTAGCTGGTATGAGGATGAGCCTTTCGCTCTCGCCACCTTAGTTCGGCAGGTGTTCTATCTGGACGATCCGAAAGCCGGTGGAGGGTGGAAAATAGTGAACCATATCTCTCACCGAGGAATATGGAATATAGAGACAATTGAAGGGACACCGGCGACGACTGAAGATGCTGCTGAACCAGAAAGAGACATTCCTGCCTATCAAGAGCCTAATATTTCTGTCATCCGCTCCGATATAATGGACCTGGTTCAAGATGGTGAACGGTTACCCATGCCTGATGGTTGTACAGATCTAACTGAAGATGAGATTATCGATGAGGTAGATGAAGAAGACGAGCAGGAAGAGGACGCGAACGACGACTCAGGTTATTCGTCGGACGATGTTGAGTACGATGACGAGGATGAGCCGTCGTCTAACGGGGATGAGGACAATGATGATTATGACGAAGAGTACGGTCATACGACGAGGGAGATTAATTGGTAATTAATTATTGTAATTATTATAATATATATATGATCGATGCAGGTTAATTCACGGTAATTAATTAATCCGAATTATATATCCTGGACAACGGAGAAATTAATTGCAGGTTGTCGCCTTTGGGTATTTTGGCTATCTCCCTAAATCCTCGACCCTAAATCTTGCAAATCGGATCGATCGATCATTTATTTAATTTTTTTATGGTCATTCAAAATAATTGAACGGACACCTGAATTCCGTCCACGTTTATATTAGGTCCCCCGCCATTTTCACTTTTGGCGCCACGCCAAATCTCAATCTCATATAAAACCCTAAATCCTGAACCCTAAATCTAGCAGATCGGATCGATCGATCAATTTTTTAATTATATTTTTGAATCAGAATAATTGAACGGACACACAAATGACCGGGGACGACCTAAACCGTAAACCCTAAGGCCCTAACCCCTGAATTCGGGGTTTAGAACTTGGACGACGGAGAATGGTCATTATCCGTCGTCCAGGTACACACTAGGACGGCGGATATGGTAATTCTCCGTCGTCCAAGTTTACAAACCCTTAACCCTAAACAGTAAGGCCCTAACCCCTGAATTCAGGGTCTATACACCTGGACGACGGAGAACGTCATTCTCCGTCGTCCAGGTTAGCACCTGGACGACGGATAACTTCATATCCGTCGTCCAGGTGCAGATATCGTAATTTTTTCTAAGACAATGACCATCTAGACCTTCTTCCAATGCATATTCTTTTCATCAAGACTTTAGAGTAAACAATTCTTGGTGTGTGAGCTTCGACGGTTCGAAAATCGGAGTTGCGAAATGCCTTGTATCCACGTTTCCGGTTTGTGAAATTATCGGTTTTGCGGTTGACTGTGCCGATCAAACCCTTCCCGAACTTATTATTTTGTGGTCCTTTGAAGACAATTATATATTATGTTACGGCGAACATATCCAACGGTTGTTTTGTCCAAATTCAATTTCGTTAATACTCTGTTGCAAATGAGCCTCTACTCATGAACACTTAAGTCGTAAGGATTAGTCGATACTTAACAATTTTCAAAACGAAAAATTATTCGTCGGTTCAAATTTAACTGTTCATATATACGATGCGTTCATCGATATTGGACGACTATTTCACTCGAATGACAGATCGCTAAATTCCTAGCGAATTAATTTTAAAATTTTTTTTAACGTAAATTTCACCTGGACGACGGAGAATGCTGTTCTCCGTCGTCCAGGTGAAATTTACCATGGCGGTTCGTTTTTTTTATATTTTTTTTTCCAATGAATTTTTGACTTGGACGACGGAGATGTAGTTCTCCGTCGACCAAGTCGAAAATCATAGCGGTTCGATTTACCGCCTCAATTTTTGGCGCCGCTTGAATTTCCACTTAGACGACGGAGAATGACGTCTCCGTCGTCTAAGTCCAAATTTATGGCGGGTGAAACGTCCCGCCCATTAATTACGCGCCGCTTCGAAAAAATTTGACCCTTCACTTAGACGACGGAAAACACCGTTTCCGTCGTCCAAGTGAACTTAGACGACGGAGAATAGTGCTCCGTCGTCTAGGTGCAACTCTATAAATATAGTTGCACCCCCCCTCATTTTCTCATCGATCATTCCATCTCCTCCTCTCCTCTCCTCTCCTCCCCTCTCCTCTCCTCCGGCGATTCTCCTCCGGCGACGCTCCGACGACATTTTTTCCGGCGTGGTTCCTCCTCTCCGACGACTCAACTCCGGCGATATTCCCGAAAACTCCGATTCGGTAAATTTCTATTTTTCCCTTATTAAAATAATTTTCATTTAATTAATTAATTAAATTCTAAATATAATAAATTAGTAGAATTTAATTTATTAATTAGTTTAAATATTTAATAAATTATTAATTATTGTTATTAAATAATTAAATCATAATTATTGTTATTAATACTAATTAAATGAATAATTGTAAATTTATTAAATGAATAAATTCTTATTCAAAATTTATTAAATGAATCAATTTTTTATTAAATGCATGATAAATAAAAATAAATTATTGCATGTAATTAAAAATTATTAATTAATATTTACGTGTATTTTCTAGTAAATTAATTAGTAGTACGTGTTCGATTTAAATTTAGTATATAGGCTTGGTTTATTAAGTCGCACTCTTTGGAATAGATGGCGCCTCTTTTCCTAGCTTATCTCCTTAACCCCTCGTGATGTGTGGATTTCATCACCGCACACCATAACCTAAGTGAAGTTATGGACACGAGGTTGAGGGCGGAGTTTGCAAAGGACTTGAGGGAGTGTAAATTTTCAAAAAATTGGCCGAATGTCGGACATGGTGTCTAGAAACGGGTTATGACTGGTGACAGGATTTGGACTAAGAAAGACTTTTGTCGAAATTAGTCCTGCCTCTCGCATTATCTCTATCCCTAACCGGCCATGTTTTTCGATTTAACCAAGGCTGATTAATTGAAAATTTACACTTTATCGCGCGGGTCGCACGTCCATTGAACGACCGAAAAAGCCAAGCTAGTGTACTCTATTTAAATCTTAACCGTACTTAATTAGCGTATATTTTGCACTTGTAATTATTATGGTATGTACGTATTTTAACAACGTACTCGTAGGTTGAAATGGCTCCATCCGGCAAGAAGAAAGCCCAACAAGAGGCAGAAGATGCCATGCTCCGCCGCTTGGCGGAGCAAGTCGGTTGGGAATTACCGGAGGGCAACGACGCCCTCAATCCGGACGGTTCATCTGGTCCGTCCGTAGCGCCCTCTGGGGAAATTCCCGCTCCCCCATTCATCTCGAGCGGTGATGACGTCGACCCCTTCCAATCTCCGACGCCCGGTACCGGTTCAACGGGAAGTACTCAGGCGTCCTCGACCGCCGAATCAATCATGTACAACGCCCGCCGTAGGCAAAGGAGGGCCCCCACTGACCCGGAACCGAAAATGACTCGGGGTCTCGTTAAAGGGGGCAAAGCGGAGCGTATTTGCAAGGCGACCGGGAAAAAGATCGACTTGCCCTACGACGAATTCACCGGTGGCCCTCCCACAGCTCAGCTAGCAAGTCTCTCGGCGCATGGGATATGGTCAATCATCCGTAACCGGGTTCGTATCACTGCCCCTACTTGGAAGGAGGCGCCGGATCATGAGAATGCGAAAGTCTTCAAAGATCTTTCGGTACGTAATACGTCCAATTTAGTTATTATATAATATTGTTAATATTAGTTAAAATTTCATAATATATATGATTATAATTTTCTATTTATTTTTTATAGGAACTCCATCTACAAAGATTGGAAGTACAAGCTCCATAAGTACTTTCAAGATGTCGGTCCCGTGCCTCCCCCGGTAGAGCTGCAAGGGGATAAAGAAGATGAGTGGGAGTGGTTGTGTAACCACTTTGCCGATGAACAATTTAAGGTATTAATTTATTTATTTTATTTCAATTAAGATAATTGAATTATTTAAATTGTAGTTATTCATTTTTTAATGATTTAATTATGTTGTGTAACAGAAATTCTCTGGTGTCAACAAAGCCAACCGGGGGAAGAAGGAGAAACACCATACTACCGGCGCCAAGCAGTTCATTCAAATAGCCAAGGAGCACAAGGATAAGGGCTCCAAACACCCTTATCTTGATGCAAGCGTAAGCGCGTACGTGACGCCTGGGCTCGATAATGAAGCGAGTCAATGTGGCGTAAATGATATATTAATTATGTGCTTTTAATTATAGTAATTATTATTTAAATATGATTTCATTATAATAAATTACTTATTCTTTTTTAGGCAAGGGTGATAGAGCGTGCGCATGAAGAGTTGGCTAACACTCAGCTTGCGTTCCCAGATGTGCCGCCGGAAGACCTGCCTCCTCTATCCTTAGAGAGCCAAATTGCAATCGCGGATAAGGTCTACGGTCGTAGAGCTGGCAAGGAGGTTAGGCACTTTGGGCCTAGGGTGGTACGAGATTTGTCGACAACCTCCGGCTCATCATCTACTGGAGGTTCGGGGCAGCGGAGAAGGAGTCAGGCAGCGGCCGTCGAAGCAGCCATTCAAGAGGCTCGACTGGCACGAGAGGAGAATCGACGGACACAAGAGCAGAATGAGTCAATGCGGCAAAGACTTGACGAACAACAAGCACAAATAGCCCAACTCATCGCGCTCATGAACCAAAATCGAGAAGTATGTCAACCTCCTCCGAACCCACACCCCGACGACAACGACCCGGCTGGAGGCGGAGGACCCGGCGGCGCATCTGCTCCTCCAGTGTATTAGCTAGCTAGTTAATTATCGCGTTTCTTTATTTCCGAGTTCCGAACAATATTTTATTATTTTTATGGGTTTTTAATTTGGATGTGTACGTATGTACAAATTAATTAATTATTTAATTAATACATTGACTAATATTAAAATTTTAGTTTAATTAATTAATTTCGACTATTTTTCATTATTTAAATTAAATTAATAATAAATTAAATTAATAATATTTAATTTCAATTTATTTTTTTAAAAAATTAAATTGTCACTTGGACGATGGAGATTATGTTCTCCGTCGTCCAGGTGGACAAACCCTAAACCTAACCCTAAACCCTAACCCCTAAACCCTAAACCCTGCCAATCTCCGTCGTCCAGGTGAAGACGTAGGCCACGGAGAAATGAGCAATATTTGTGGCCCATGTATGCACCTGGACGACGGAAAGGCTAATTCTCCGTCGTCCAGGTGACTACATGGACCACGGATAATGTCCGCGGTCCAAGTTAACTTGGACGACGGAGAACTAATTCTCCGTCGTCCAGGTGCTTGGACGACAGCACTTGGAGCACGGACCTTGGACGACGGAGATTCCGTCGTCCAAGTACTTAGACGACGGAAAACTTCACTTAGACGACGGAAATTGTCCGTGGTCTAGGTGCAGTTTTCTTGTAATGATTTCACCGGATTTACGTACGTATGGTATTAAATTCAAATAAATAATTCGTAAAAAATGAGTTAATACGTACCTTCACCTAGTAGGAGAGCAGGCTAGGGGTTGATGAAATATTGCAATCAATATGTAATGATATCGATGATTTTTTTCTCGGCCGGGATCGGGTTGCTAGGTAGAGTGAGGAGAGAGAGAGAGAGAGAAGTTGAGAGGAGAGGGTGAGATAGCCCGAGGGAAAAAGAAACTGCTCATTGAGCTAATAATTGATCCATTTCGTTGCCTAAGTGGACAACTAGGCGACGACCACACTGTCGTCGCCTAAGTGACTAACATTATGTCATTTTAGGTTTCTTCTTAGGCGACGGAATCAGTGGTTCGTCGTCTAAGATGTCACTTAGGCGACCAAATAAGTTGGCAGTCGTCTAAGGTATACCTTAGGCAACCAAGTAAATGTTCGTCGCCTAAGTAAACTTTATGCGACGAAACCTTAAAGATTTCGTCGCCTAAGTAGACATTTCTGGTAGTGGTATTTTTTTTAAGTTTAGTTATGTTTTTTAGACTTTGTTTTTAGTCTTTTTGGAATAAGAAATTCTTGATGAGTTGATGTAATTCAGTTGACAAGTAATATAATTTCTTTAATTTTTGATTATATGAAAATGTTGAGAATTTTATTTAGAAACAAATAAGTAAGAACAAGATAAATATTAATAATACAAATAAATCACATAGCATAATATTTAGACAACCAAGGACAAGGCCTAAAACCCAAAACATAGTATCAATAACCTAACTCATTGATAAGAATGAAAAGACAATTATACCCTATTATATATAACTAAAACCTAAAATCCATACAATAACTCTCTCTCTCTCTCTCTCTCTCTCTCTCAGTAGCCAGCTTGTCACTGTTGTCTGTCGGTGTCGACCGCACAACGATTGGCGGCCCTTCCTCGTTGGCATTGGGTTGCTGCGGCCTTTAGCAGCAAATCTTCAATGTCGAAAACACATTCGATACAACGCGCAACCTCAACCTCAGCAACATCAGCTCTTCTCCTCCTTCCAGTCACAACTCTTTTTCGCCTCGAGCTCGCCGCCGTTCATTCTTTTGTCGATTGCAGTAGCAACCACACATTGTGTGTTTGAATTTTTTAATCTTTCTTTTTTGGCTTGTTGTTGAATTATCTTTGGCTCTTTAATTTTTTTTTTAAAAACCCAATGTTTAATCGGCACCATCAATTCAAAGTTGTTGCACTCGCTATTTAGCTTTCAAAAATGCATTGTCTTTATTTTCAAGGCTTGTTTATATACTAGACTAGTTACCTGTGTTTTGTTTGTTCTCGAAGTAGATTACATTACAAACATTGTAATACTTGATCATTATTGACCAAGCATCATAATACATGAGAAGTTCTAGACTATAATTTACATAAAGATTATACATCTTGAAAAAAAAAAGTCATCTAAGAAGTGGAGTTTGATTAGTGTTTTACAAAAATAAGTCAAACTTCTCCGTAAACTATTGAAACAAAAGAGTAACAGTTTGGCTGTCATTGTAGTTATTCACTCTCCAATACTTGTTCGAATAGTAATGTTGGAAAGTCTATATGTTTTTATTGTAGGAGCCTGCACATAAATGAAGCAGATGCTCAAAATTTTTCACACTATAGGAAGCTACACAAAAATAGATACGTTATAGCGAAATCTTACCTTCAAAGACATCGGAAAAGCAGCTCTTGAAGCATCAAAGGTACATTCTCCACAATTCTTAACAATCTAATTCTATATGAATTGCTAGAAATTTAATACCGATGTCATTCTTTGAGATAGCTAATAATACACCTTTATTAAATCTAATAGAAGAGAAGCTTGCAGAATTTTGAGACCATGATGATTAAACAGAAGAAAGATTGCTGAAAAATAAAATAAAAGAGCATACGTACTATAATGTATACCAGCAATCCAACATCTGCATCTTAAGAAAAGGTTGACATATCTCATGCGGTCATCCCCCAAAAGTTAACCATGAACTTATCATCAATAGCCAAGAACCGATTCTTGGTAGTATCAATCTGCACAACCCTAACTGTTAGCTTCCGACGACCATGTTAGGTAGACTTTATAGGTTTTCACTCTCATTCCATCCCGCGAAGTATGAATCCCCTTCGTTATTTGTCCCACATGAGAATAGCATGTGTTATTTAGAGAGATCATAAAAAGACATCCATAATTATCTTAATAGCAAGAAACATATATCACATGCATCATTGATGGGAGAAAGAGTTAATAAAGCATTCATAAAGTATAATTGTTACCGACGGTAAATCTGAACTAATTCGAGCCCCAAGTCATCAACCTTTGGCTGCATAGTGTTCTTATACAAAATATGTAGCCTTCTGGTGCTCTTTGTTCTTATTGAGGCATTCGTTCCTAATTTTGTTGACCTCCTCTTTCAAGCTCTGAAACGTGTTACTCCGTTCAAGCTGGTCAGCGGGCATACTTGGAAATTATGCTATAGACAAATTAGATTTAATCAAATAAAAAACTAAAATTGAACCATGAAACTATGTCCGAAATTGAACTGATCGATCACAAAAGTAATGAACAAATAAACTCCAATCACAACATATGATCTATAAAGATAATGTTGAACATCTTACACGTACATATTTTATATTGTTAGATCGTTGATTTAATTTATGTATATCTATATCCAATAGGGTTGAGAAACTTATCCAAAATCAAAACAGATTGCACATTCTCTAAACCGAAAAAACAACTTATCGGTAAATGGTAGTTCTGTAGTTAACATAAAAAAAATTCAAAATTGGAATTGACAGAGTCTCTGATCTTGCTTGAGATTTTTGCATGTGAATTTGAGAGCTTCTCGCCTATGGCTCGAGTTGCACGTGGCCTTCACCGATTGAATTTCCATTGCGCCATTCTCAAAGTCTTACATTTCATTCTGAATTGCTGTTGCTTACAAAAATAATACATTCAAATCACTAAAGTGACTATTCCAGCTTTCCATCACACCCACGTACTATAATCATATACACATTAATTACAATTTCAAACTATTCATTAAAAGAAAATTTTAGACACTATTGAAACTGTGATCCAATGGCATAGTCCATTCAAGAAGATATTAATCTTGTTAACTCATTACCAAAAAAAAAATCAGTACTCTAAAGTAACACACCAAATCAGTGAGTCTTTTCTTTTCCAACCGGAGGAACTCCGCATAATCTTCATTCCCTTTTCTAATTTATGAAGTTGCAACACCAACAACCTCTTAGTCTTAATCCCTAAAGAGCCAACCAACATAAACAAAAACTTCACCATTACCAATTTAATAACACATAGTAGAGCCAGAATCCAAAATGCAATCATAGTCCTACTAGAATCTAAAATGCAAATGGAAGAAGCAAATACGAAAATCAACATAATTTTGTTTGTTCGGAACCCACACTTTTATGTTTGTTCCTGATAACCCATTTAATTTCCCTCTTCTCAATGGAGCACAACCTGCAATTTCAATTTAATTTCGTAACTATTAGTTATAGCAATAAAAATAACATAGGAATAACCTGAAGAATAAATCTAATCAAGAACAGAAGTAATGTGTCGAGCAGACACCTGGAGTGGTGCAAACCTGTTTCAGGACGATTGCAGCTTTAGGAAAAGAAGAATACGACTACAACTTGGAAAAAAATGCAGTAGAAGACTGCAACTGAAGGAAGAAGACTATAGTAGAAGATTGCAGCTCAAGAAAGAAGAAGAAGAATGCAGTTGAAGGAAAAAGACTGCAACTCAAGAAAGAAGAAGAAGAATGCAGGTCAAGGAAGAAAAAGAATATGGCTGCAGCTAGATGAAGAAAAATAGGCTTGGATTACAAAAAAAGCAGAGAGAAAGATTTGTTGGTGAAAAAGAGGATAAAAAGAAGAAGATCAAGGAGAGAAATTTTTTTTTTGTATCATCTATATGCGTTGCTATTGCAGCGGTGAAAATAAGGAGGTATGGAGAAGTAAGAGCTATGAGAAAACAAAACTGTCCCTACACAATTCAGTTTTTTTTACCTATTTAACTAAAGAAAATTATATTTAACATGTAAAATTAATTAAATTATCAAAAAAATGTATGTATATGTTATCTAATCATGCATTATGTATATATTTGTCTTTAAGGTTTCATTAATGATACAATATTGAATTATATATTTTGTAAAACATCTTTGTACACTATTTTTTTTGTATAATTATTTGGTTTGTCACCATTGTTATTTATCATAATCTTAAGGCTTTTTTTCGACGTAATTTTTGATAAAGCAATATACAGTTGTCTGTGACTAAAGATCGGATTCTATAAATATATTCCACCTTGGTTTAACGATTGTTCTTGAATTTGGTTGATCGTTATTGCATAATTCATATCATGTGAGTATGATCAATCCTAAGAACCTAAGATAACAATACAATTAACGATATTCCAAACCCGGAGAACCCTAGCCTCTGTTGTCGGTGTTCCGCCACCATGGTGGACGTTGCCGCGACAACCCGTAAACAGCCTCCCCTTCCTAAACACTTTTCGTATGCCAAAATTCTTTCCACACAAAAATCTCTAAATTTCATCATCGCAGATCTCCCATCGCCTTTGGTGGAAGATGGCGTCACCAAGATTCGTATATCTCCAGATCCATACGTGCATCGTCTCGAGGCCAGTGGCGGAGCCACGTATAGACGAGCACAGGCAACTGCCTGGGCTCGAGTATGAGACTAGCTATACTGGATATTAGATTTGAAAGCTTTTGATCGGAAAAAATGGTGGTTTTGCCGGAAAAAATGGTGGCAATGCCTGGGCTCGACCTTGTTTAGGCTTTTAGTAGGAACTAGGAAAAGAAAAATAAAATAAAAGTGGGGTGTCAGTGACACACTTTGGTATATACTAGTCTATTATATATACTAGTCTTAGTCTCCCTACCCTCTATTATATATACTAGTCCAACGTACTCAATGGACATGTGATTGATGTGAACTGTCAAGAACCTCATGCACGATCAACTAAGGAGATCGTTTGCTCTTGGATTTGCAGAACTTAAACAAAGCCACTCATTCTTGTTTTCAAGATCTTGACTAGAAAATTAATTAGTAACATATTGTATTTGAGCTGACAGTTAGTTTTTCTATTTTAACGTGTTTCGCTTTAGTGGGCCTCTACGTAGCTCTCTCATTGTAATTAACCCCAAACAGGCTAGGCTGAAATTATATCTATATGTAATAAGATGACACTTGAGTACCCTGGCGGCCTGGCGTGACTTGACAGCGTATATATTTATGTAAACCCTACGTAGCCTACGTCCTTACCCTGGCTACCCAGTACCCTTTATTACTCTATATCCCCAAACGGCCAAACTCCAAATCGGCAAATCTCCAGACGACCAGTCCCTAATTATTCATCATCATCCTGTAATTCCTGTTCATCCATCTCATGAGTCGTGACTCTCAATCTCTCATTCATCAAATCATCGATCATAATCATTCTTCAACCACGTTAGTTCTCTTACTTCTCTCTAAACTCTATTATCAATTTATATTATATATTTTCTCTTAACTTTTCTTCTTTTTATTTCATTGGTTCTTTTTGTTTTCTTTCTCAAAGTTCTCCGATTCTTGTTTTTGTGGTGGTAGAGACTGTAGAGTTGCACAATTATATGCTCATTCTGTACGGTTGATAGTTGATAAAATAGTTATGTACTTTTTTTTATAGATACGTAAAATTGATACGTAAAATTTTATGATAAACAGTTATGAAGAGGTATTTTCAGAAAGTGTCGGGGTCAGGAGGAGAGGCTTCTAGTTCTTCTAAGAGAATCAATGTTGACTCTGAAATCTTTAAAGAAAAGGAACTTGAAACTGTATTGGGCAATCTTCCATCAGATCCCGCAAGGCGGAAGCGCATCGTGGAATATGATCCGAATATTCGTGAGCAAGTTCGACGACATTATTTGCTCAAGGGTCCTTGCCAGCCTCGAAATCACCAGTTTCCTCAAACCATAATAAGCGGAACAAAGCGGCGTTTTGTGACTTCTTGGTTTGATGATCATCCAGAATGGTTAGAGTATAGCATAGAAAAAGATGCTGTGTTTTGTCTATGCTGTTATCTCTTTAAGCAACATCATGGTGACCAAGGAGGTGGTGATGTATTTACTAGCAAAGGTTTCTCTAACTGGAAAACTAAAAAAGTACTTCAAGATCATGTAGGAGGAGTGGATAGCGTTCACAACAAAGCATTACAGAATTGTCATGCTCTTATGAATCAAAAACAACATCTGGAATCAGTTATTAGTCGTTAAGTGGAATCTGCTAAGAACAACTATTACATTCTCTTGAATGCTTCAATTGATTGTATTCGTTTCTTGTTGAGGCAGGATCTTGCTTTTCGTGGTCATGATGAATCTGAATCGTCCAGCAATAGAGGGAACTTTCTTGAACTATTAGAGTTTCTTGCTGAACATAATGAGAGTGTGAAGGCTGTTGCATTTGAAAATGCTCCTAGAAATCTACAGTTGACATCACCTGATATACAAAAAGATATTATAAATGCAATTGCCGTTGAAACAGTTAATGCAATAAGATTGGAGATCGGTGATGCGCCATTTTCTATTCTGGTTGATGAAGCACGGGATAATTCAGTGAAAGAGAATATGGCTGTTGTTCTTCGTTATGTTGACAATAAAGGTCAAGTGATTGAAAGATTTGTGGGCATTCAACATGTTAAAAGTACTGATGCACGGTCCTTGAAACTTGCAATAGATGAGTTGTTCTCTAGAATTGGATTGAGCATTACAAATCTTCGAGGACAAGGTTATGATGGAGCTAGTAATATGCAAGGTGAGTTCAACGGACTCAAGGCACTTATCTTGAAAGAAAATCAATGTGCTTTTTATGTTCATTGTTTTGCACATCAACTTCAACTTGCTCTCGTGTCTTTAGCTAAAAATCATGTTCCAGTTGCTTCCTTCTTTTTCTTAGTGACTCGAGTGGTTAATCTTGTTGGAGCATCATGTAAACGTCGTGATCTTCTTCGAGAACAACAACAGAAGAAAGTGATGGAAGCTCTTAATAATGATGAGCTTTTAAGTGGAAGAGGGTTGAATCAAGAAACTACTCTGAAACGTCCTGGTGATACACGTTGGGGTTCACATTATGGTACCTTATTGAGTATTATTTCTATGTTTGCTTCTACGATTGAGGTGATTGAAATTATTATTGAAGATGGAGTGAACTCTGATCAGAGAGGGGAATGTAATCTTGTGCTAGCACAAATGCAATCATTTGACTTTGTATTTTGCCTGTTTTTGATGAGACAAGTGTTGGGAGTTACGAATGAATTATCACAGACATTGCAGAGGAAGGATCAAGATATTGTCAATGCTATTGAATTAGTTAAGGCGTGCAAGGAACAACTACAAGCAATGAGGGATGAAGATTGTGAATGGGATAATTTACTTAGCAAAGTTTATTCTTTTTGTGGCCAGCATGGTATCAACATTCCCAATTTGAATGACAACTTTGTTGCTCAAGGGAAATCTCAACGCAGAGCTGAAAAAGTAACAATCATTCATCATTATCGGGTGGAGATCTTTTATACTGTGATTGACAGACAACTTTCAGAACTGAATGATCGTTTCAATGAGGTAAACTCTGAGCTTCTTCTTTGTGTTGCAAGTTTAAGTCCGGATAATTCATTCTCTAGGTTTGACAAGCAAAAATTGCTTTAACTTGCCAAATTCTACCCGAGAGATTTTTCTGACCGAGAAGTGTTATCACTTGAAGATAAACTTGGTATTTACATTAATGAGATGCGATCCAATAATAAATTCTCTCAGTTGAAAGGAATTGGGGACCTTGCAAAAAAATTTGTGGAGACAAGAAAGCATATAACACATGCATCAGTCTACAAGCTTCTAACATTGGCTTTAGTTCTGCCGGTTGCAACAGCTTCAGTGGAAAGGGTATTCTCAGCATTGAACATTGTGAAGAATCCACTTCGTAATAGAATGGGAGATCAATGGATGAATGATAGCTTGCTTGTTTACATTGAAAAAGATGTATTTAATATGATTACCAATGACTCTATCATGCAGCGTTTTCAAAATATGAAAAAGCGTCGAGGACAACTGCCGTCTCGTCATTAATTGAAAACTTGTAATATAATCTTTTATTATTGGAGGTATCATTTTTATTGACTTTAGTTTATTTTTTAAAGCTAAATTTTTGCCTTAGCTGAGATATTTTTCTGGCTCCGCCACTGGTTTAAAGCATTTGTTTGGAGTTCTTTAAAAGATTCGGCGACTCTTGCTTTTATTCCTTTATCACAAAGGGTCACAGACTCTTCTTTGTTTTCTAGGCTGGACTTATCTTCATTATGAGTCTCAGCTATGAGTTATAAGAGAGTGGTTTGGGTTGCTCCTCTTTCTGGTTAGGTTAAGTTTAACAATGATGGTTCTTTCTCCACACCTTTAAGAGCAGGTTTTGGTGGTGTCTTGCGTGATGTTAATGGTATATTTTTAGGAGCCTTTGCTTTCAAAATTGAGGTGCAATCGGCTCTAGATGCCGAGATTGAAACTTCCATGGAGGTTATTCGAGTTGCGGAAGTCTGTGGTTTTACTAAGGTGTGGCTTGAACTTGATTCAGCTCTTGTAGTCCATTACTTCAAAGCCCATAATCTTTGCAGAGACCAATGCATTTTGAATACAAATCAGACCTTAATATGCAAAGAGAGCAAAACGTATAGTAAAAATAGAAAACACATTTCAGTCTGAAACTCAGTGAGCTAGTGAAACATAATCGGATGATCGACTGAGACAAAGTATTGGGATTCAGTTTGGTTACCATGGTTGAGAAACTGTGCGACTGTGTAGCTTGGGGTTTGGTAACAGTTGTATGTTCGAGGTGCAAACTAGCGCCGCTGAGGTGGAGGCGGAGGCGGAGCAAGCTCGAGTGAGATCAATGTTGTGACGTTCCTGGTAATAACAGAGTAGTTAGAGCTGTTAGTTAACAGAAGCAGCTAGGTGAAGCTTGACATATGAGAGTTAACGGAAGACTGTTAATTCTGTTATGAATCTTCCAGATATCATTTGGCACATGCTTATGATTCCAGATGTATATTTGTTGTCTTTGTACTTATTACTCTGTACAAAACCGTATAAATAGCTAGAGCTAATCCTAGATTGTAAGCTAAGAAGTTTCTTGTTAATCAAGCATTACACAATTTTAATCTCAAACTCTCTCTAGGTAGTTCATCAAATATTGCTGTGTTCTTGTGATTGTGAGTGAATCTGACCACGTTAGCATGGTATCAGAGCTTACATAGCTCCTAAGACACTTCCGTATCTGTTTTTATCTCAAATTACATATGTGATTTGATCATTTTCGAAGCTAGGGTTTCATCAAGACTTGTTGAATTGCATATATGTTTTGCATCGAGCTCAAGGGTTTTGAACAACATCTCAGATCTACTTGCAGCACTCAATTTGGTTGTGTACTGCATCGTCTCTGATTTCAGGTGGTTTTTCTGAACATTACTGTTTGATTCTGAGAATTCAGTGTATAATTGTTTTGATGTCTGTTGTGATACTCTGCAAGCCTTAAATTTTGGAGATATGTGTGAAAGAATTGTGATTTGTTATGTACTGTGACAAAAGTGTGTAAAGAAATTGTGTTGAGAAATCTATGCTTTCTGAGTTTTGAGAGAGCAATTTGTGTGCTAAGAGTTGTAAATCGTGGAGTTAAGAAGAGTGTAGTGTTGAAATAGTGAATCTTCTGGATCAAATCTTATATGTGTATCGTCATAATATGTTATTTCATACCTGAGATCTAGCGGCTATCTACAATTTGTTGGATTCTTGATATTGTATAGCGTGGTTTCTGTGCTGTTATACTACGTTGAAGCAAAAGATGGCATCTTTATCAACTATGTCTTCACAATCAACTGGTGGTGATCAGCCTTCTCGTGCATTGACACAAGCTGATGTCAATGGTTTACTAAGCATGTTAAGTGTCAGACTAGGTGATTCAAACTTCATCAAATGGAGTTTTCAGTTTCAGTCACTGCTGGAGGGTAATGATTTGTTTGGATTCTTTGATGGCACTGAAGTCCAGCCTCCTAAATTTGCTCTAACTGAAGAGGGAGAAGTGACTAATGTGATCACTGAAGCATATAAACTCTGGAAGAAGACAGATAAAGCATTACTCAGTCTACTTATGGCAACTTTGAGTGATGATGTCTTGGAACTCATCATTGGATGCAGCACCTCACATGAGGCTTGGACTGTGTTACTACAGAGATATTCCACAGTGTCCAAATCAAATATTATGCAACTAAAGCTACAAAGCATTCAGAAAGGTGCTGACAGTATTGAGAGATATCTGTTACGCATCAAAGCTGCTAGAGATCAATTACTATCAGTTGGTGTTGCTATAGCTGATGAAGACCTTATCATTGTTACTCTGAATGGTTTATCAGATGGATATAATATAATCAGAATGGTACTGAGAGGTAGAGCTACTCCTCTTTCCTTGAGAGATTTGAGGTCTCAACTCCTTGCAGCTGAGAGAGATATTGAGGGAGCAGTCTTCAGAGCTCAGACTACAATGAGTGCCATGGTAGCCAGAGGAGATTCCAATGGTGATTCAAGGAGAAACTGGTCATCAAATGATGGTAAATCCAAGTTTACAGGAGGCAATAACAAGTCAAAAGGGAATGGTAGTACATCAAGTGAATGCTCTCACTGTGGCAAAAAGGGACACACTGCTGATACATGTTATCAAATTCATTCTTGTTCAATCTGTGGCAAACGTGGATACTTTGCAGATACATGCTTTCGAAATCCTAATTACAAAGGTGATGCTTCTCAGAACAGTAGATCAACAATCCCTTATCAGTCCAGTACTGGTCTAGCTCCAGAATGCCAAATTTGTAGCAAGAAAGGACATATTGCTGTCAACTGTTTCTACAGGAATGATGATGGAGCTAGTTCTGGCAATTTCTCCCGTTTAGTTTGTTAAATATGTGGAATCAGGGGTCATGTTGCTCTAAATTGTACTCAGAGATCAAACTATGCTTTTCAAGGGACAGAACCACCATCTACTCTGACTGCAATGACTGCTCATGCTAGAGCAATGGCTACTGGGAACACAGCTAGCTCTTCTCAAAGCTTTGACAGTGCTGGATCTGATGTGTGGATTGGAGACTCCGGTGCCGCTCACCACATGACATGACATCAAAACTGAGAAACTTCACTATTGCTTCTCCATACACCAATGAGAATCAAATCACCATTGGTAATGGCACTGGACTTCAAATTTCACATATTGGTACCTCATCAATTACACCTTCCTCACATACTTTTAAACTGCAGGATGTGTTGCCTATACCTAAATTAGCAGTGAATCTACTGTCTCTAACTAAATTGTGCAAGGACAACAAGTGTTTCATTACACTTGATGATGTTAATATCTGTGTGCAGGACAAGGCAACAAGAACTTTAATGTACCAAGGAAAGAGTAATGTTGATGGCTTGTTCTTGTTCAAAACTCCAAAGAAATTCTTCTCTACTTCTTCACAGTTTTCAGCTTACTTGGGTGGTGTTGTCAAATCCAATCTGTGGCATCAAAGATTTGGTCATCCATCTGCAGAAGTTACAGCAAAGATGATGTCTCTCTCAAATGTCCTGTCTAGTTCAGAGTTTCCTACTTCTATGTGTACTCATTGCTTGCAAGGCAAAATGCACAGATTACCTTTTATTGAGTCTGTTACTCATAGTGCTTTTCCTTTTACTAAGATCCATTCAGATGTACGAGGTCCTTCACCATGTCTTTCTCTAGAAGGTTCCAGGTACTATGTCACCTTCATAGATGATTGTACCAGATTCTGCTGGATTTTTCCATTGATCAATAAATCAGATGTGTTTGCTACATTTGTCAAGTTCCATGCCTTTGTACTTAATCAGTTTGGTAGTTCTATTAAGATCTTTCAATCAGATGGAGGTGGTGAATATATTAGCAAGGCATTTGCAAATTTCCTGGATTCTAAAGGAATACTACACTACATTTCATGTCCATACACACCCCAGCAGAATGGCTTAGCAGTAAGAAAACACAGACACTTAGTTAACACTGCAGTAACTCTTATGATAGCTGCATCCTTACCCAAAGCCTTTTGGTTTCATGCAGTGGCACATGCTGCTTATTTAATCAACAGAATGCCTTGTAAGACTCTCAAGTTCTCTTCTCCATATTCTCTCCTCTTCAATTGTATTCCTAAAGTTGCACATCTTAAATTTTTTGGATCCACTTGCTTTCCTTATCTTAAACCTTATGCTTCTGATAAACTTGCTCCCAAGTCTGTTCCTTGTGTTTTTCTGGGATTTTCTTTAGATTATAAAGGAGTATTCTGCTATAGCATTGATCTTAACAAATTGTGGATGTGCAGACTTGTTATTTTTGATGAATTCACTTTTTCATTTGCCTCCAAGTCCTCTACAGTACCATCTCTTCAATTCAAACCTATTTCTGCTTCTTTCTTTGATGTGTCTCTTCCTTCTTCTCTTGCTCCTCGTCTCATTTCCACCTCACCTTCATCCTCTTTCCCTGTCTTATCTCCCTCCCAACTTCATGTTCTCTCCCCCTCAACTTTTGCTCTTCCTCATGTTCATGAGTCTCATGATACTACTTCTCCTCCTTTAGATGAGACTCTCCCTGTTTCTACTACACATAGTCCTACTCCTCCTACAGTTGTTACACAGGATGTTCCCAGTGAGCCTGTTGCTCATATTTCTTCTCCTGCTGTTGATCCTTTGGTTCTTGATCCTGAGCTTTAGTTTATTGTTACTCAAAACTATAATGATCATTCTATGCTTACTAGAGCAAAGAATGGCATCGTGAAAAAGAAGACTTTTGCAGACTTCTGTGCCTTTTCTGCTATTAATCAGCATAAACTCTATCCTGATTATGTTGACTTTGCTGGTTTTACTGCTGTTACTGATATCCTAGATCCTCATGAGCCACAGTCTTTCAAATCTGCTTCTGGTAAGCCTGAGTGGGACACTGCTATGCAGGAAGAGCTTGATACATTGCATCAGCAAGGGACTTGGACTCTAGTACCATGTCCCTCTAATAAAAATGCAGTAGGTAGTAAATGGGTCTATAAGGTGAAGAAAAATCAGGATGGAACTGTTTCACGATACAAGGCTCGTTTGGTAGCTCAAGGTTTCTTTCAGGAACATGGTTTGGATTATGAGGAGACATTTAGCCCGGTAGTTAGACATAGTACAGTACGCTTAGTGCTTGCTCTTGCGGCTATGTATAAATGTGGTTTGCGACAACTGGACGTTAAAAATGCATTCTTGCATGGTGATCATAATGAAGAGGTTTATATGAAGCAGCCTCAAGGTTTTGTAGATTTTAGTCATTCTGATTATGTGTCTCCTCAAGAAATCATTGTATGGCCTTAAGCAAGCTCCTCGTGCTTGGCATGGGAAGTTTACAAGCTATCTACCTAGTTTGGGATTTAGCTTTTCCCATTCTGATCCTAGTTTGTTCATCAGATCCAGTTCTGCAGGTGTTGTTATTTTACTCCTTTATGTTGATGACATAGTCCTTACTGGTTCAGATGCTGCATGTGTGGATTTTGTTATTTCTGAGCTTAGTTCTATGTTTGATATGAAAGATCTTGGTGCTCTTACATTCTTTCTGGGATTGGAAGTTCACTACACCCCTCGTGGTCTTCTGCTTAACCAAAGGAAATATGCTACTGATCTCCTAGCTCGAGCAGGAATAAGTACATCTAAACCTTGTTCTACACCATGTCTACCTCATACTCAGCTTCTTAAAACTCAAGGCACTCCTTTACCTGATCCTACTATTTACAGGAGTCTTGTTGGTGCTCTTCAATATCTAACCTTTACTCATCCAGACATTGCTTACTCCGCTAATACTGTTTGTCAGTTTATGTCCTCCCCTACTAATGTTCACTTCACTAGCGTTAAACGGATTCTTCGATATGTTCAGGGTACCTTACATCAGGGACTCATTTATGGTTACAGTGATCCTCAATCTCTTCGTTATGGTGTGTTACTTCATGCCTACTGTGACACCGATTGGGCCAGTGATGTGAATAATCGACGGTCCACCACTGGCTTTGTTGTCTTCTTAGGTTCCAATCCAATTTCTTGGCAGTCTAAGAAACATGGAAGTGTTTCTCGTAGTTTTACTGAAGTTGAATATCGAGCTTTAGCCAACACTACAGCTGACATATCATGGGTGCGTCATGTGCTTTGTGATCTACATGTGCCTATTCCTCGCCCTCCTTTGCTGAAGTGTGACAATCTCTCTGCTCTTGCCTTAGCCTCTAATCCAGTCTTTCATTCTCGTATTAAACATCTAGATAATGACTTTCACTTCGTCCGGGAACGAGTTTAGAAACAAGATCTTTTGCTTCAATATGTTCCTACTTCTTCTCAGACTGCTGACATTTTCACCAAGGGGTTACATGGTCCCGTGTTTCGTTTTCACAGTGTCAATCTCAGCATGGTCTCCCTTGCTGAGCTTGAGGGGGCGTAATAACGGAGTAGTTAGAGCTGTTAGTTAACAGAAGCAGCTAGGTGAAACTTGACATATGAGAGTTAACGGAAGACTGTTAATTCTGTTATGAATCTTTCAGATATCATTTGACATGTGCTTATGATTCCAGCTGTATATTTGCTGGCTTTGTTCTTATTACTCTGTACAAAACCATATAAATAGCTAGAGCTAATCCTAGATTGTAAGCTAAGCAGTTTCTTGTTAATCAAGCATTACACAATTTTACTCTCAATCTCTCTAGGTAGTTCATCAAATATTGCTGTGTTCTAGTGATTGTGAGTGAATCTGACCATGTTAGCACCTGGGAGGCTGGGGTTGGCAGAGGCGGCACGATGAGATGCGGTGGATCCGAGCTCGATGCTAGCCCAGGCATGGCGGCGCGATGTGGAGTAGCAAAGATCTTGGTAGAGTTTACGATATGTTGTGCGGCAGCGCTGATGTTCGAAACGGCGTGGCGATGCGAGATGAAGACTAACTTTTGATGCTACTGAGTTCAATCTAAGAGAGAGAGAGAGAGAGAGAGAGAGAGAGAGAGAGAGAATGAGAGCTGATTTGGAAATAAAGAGAGAGGTGTTCGAAGATTTCAGTGGTATTTCGTGTAAATAAAGTTAAAAACTGTGGTCAGTTGTTTAGGACAAAAATTTATTGGGTTTTTCAAAAAAAAAAATTGAAAAGGTTTTGAATTTTTTAGGAAAGGAACTCCTTCAAATGAGTTTTTTTCTTTTCATTAGCCCTTATAAATAAGTCTGGGTTATCATATTATCTATAAATTATTATTGCATTGTGATATTTATTTATCATATCTCTAGAACTACCAGTATGTGAACCTAGAAGAAAAATTGTTTTTTCTACATCTAAAGTTTGAGTAATTTCATTTGAAACAAAAGTAGAAATTTGATTAAACTTTTCATATCTCAATTTTGGTTGATTATTTCTTAAATACTCTAAGAAATTTTCTTCAACAGTTGCATATGAATCTACTAAATATTGTTGAAATAATCTTCCACATTTTAAAAAAGTACTCGAATTATTTTTTCTATCATGAATCTGGTAACAAACAAATTTTATCATTGTTAGTTTTCTATCTTTATTTTCATTTTTTTCCATCAATGGATTGCAATAATGTATTTGGTTTAAATTCATACTTTCCATATGGACAATGGATACTGTAATGACATTAATTTCGGATATATTTTTGAAATACGTTTTAATTCTCTATTATTTGATTGAATAATTATATCTCTATTAGAATTAATTTCTCCAGTGTCACCGACAATTAAAGCACTAATTTCTAATGTAATTGATAATTCGTATTGTTTACTATTAGTTGGCTAGCGATCATGTATCGTCATACTACAATCAGATAATGAACCATTTTCAAAATTATTCCTAATAGTTCAGAATTTTTTAGTTAATTCATTAAATTCATCAAACATGTGCAATAACTTTTCCACAACATCAACTTTGATTTTTTGATTTGTATTATTTGGATCAATAACATTAATATGATTTGAAATTTCATTTGCAATGTCGTAGACATATAATTGAGTATATTTAGGACATTCACCTCCAGAAGGTAATACATAACCCATTTTATGATGCATTTGTCCACATAATTTAAATACATAGGGAGTTGTTTCATTATTTATAGTATAATCAATTTTTTGCACCTGTAGAAGTAAAAACAAACATTGAATTATAAATTTGGTTGTTTTCACGAAACAAACAAACAAACAAACTCTTGACAAGTATGTCGTCCACATATACCTCGAAGATGTCCCCTTTTACTTCTTCCATAATGAAATTCATGAACCTTTGAAATGTGGAGCCAACATTTTTTAATCTGAACGATATGACATTGTAACAATATAGCCCTTTGTTTGTGGTGGCCTCCTGGTCATCCCAGTGCATTTTAATATGGTTATATCCTGAGTACGCGTCCATCATCGACAGTAGCTCATAACCGGTTATAGCATCTACCAATTGATCGATGCGGGGTAGCGGAAATCTATCCATTGGGCATGCCTTATTTATGTTAGTGTAGTCTACACACATATGCCACGTCCCGTTACTCTTTTTGACCATCACTGTGTTTGAAATCAACTTAGGTTTATTCACCAGGTGGATAAAGTGAATTTCAAGTAAGCGATCTACTTTCGCTTGCATTGCAGTGTATCTCTCCTCGTCGTAAGTGCGTCTCTTCTTTTTGACTGGGCGGCCCCCTGGATTTATGCTTAGCTTATGATAGATAAGGTCGACAGAAATGCCCGGCATGTCAGCATAAGACCAAGCAAAAACCTCTTTGAATTCTTGGAGTAAGGTGGTAAGGTTCTGACAATATCTGGGTTTAGTTGGGGGCCAATCTTGATGGTCTGCTCAGGATGGTTAGGATCGACCTAGACATCGATCAAGCTGCTCTTATCGCAAACTGGGCGTACAGAATTTACCCCGTCCCTTGGGTTGTCCAGAGTTGCAGCGGCTGGGTCGTTATCTTTGAGTTCTAGAATTTCTTGTCTGATGACTTCACCTATGCGGGGGTTCACTGGGTGTTCCAAAAACTGGGCGCCTCGCACAAAGTCGATGCCGAAATCGCTGGGAAATTGATGATAAAGCATGTGCGGTGCTAAATTGACTTTGAGCTTTATCAGAGTGGGGCGTTTGAGTATAATGTTGTATGAAGACGGTAGGTCACAAATTATAAAGTCGGTAGTGATTTCTCTTTGGGGCGTTCCTGGTTCACTCAAAAATAGGCACATGGAGTCGCAACCCAGCGAATATACAATGTCACCTGAAAAACCCATCAAATTTTCACTATCTTGCATCAGTTTGCTTTTTGGGCAGCATATCTGTTTATAAGCAGGTAAGAACATGATGTTTGATGCAGCTCCAAAATAAATTAAAACATAATGAATTTTGAAGTGATCAACCATGGCGCCAATGACGAACAGGGCATCTGTTGGGCGTGTGCCACACTCGTCTAACTCTGAAAAGGTGACAGGATCCCATGAGCGCTTCTGAGATTTGATACCACTGTTTGTAGATAAGTTGAATACCTCTCGAGTCTCACATGATTTCCTTTTTCCTCCGAATATTGTGTTGATCATCCCTCGCGGCTCGATGAGCGAGATCTGTCACAGTGGTGGGCCGCCTGCTTTGTACTGGTCTAGCTTTCCCTTGTCAAATAGTTTCTAGATGACCTTTTTTTAAGTTAAAACACTCTTATGTGTTGTGCGATTCATTAGAGTGGTATTCGCACCATTTCTTGGTGTTGCATAGGGACAACATTCGTCACTTAGGCGGGGTTGGAACATCAATGAGTACCTTGCTATTGGCGAGGGTCTCAACGTACGTAGCATTGGCTACAATGAAAATTTTCTGGGCTGGGAGTTCTTTCCGCACCTTCCTGTTGTGATATGTAGTAGTGTTACACTTGTGATGAATATTTTCATATGGAATGGGCGGGGCATCCCGTTTTTCATCATGAGTAAACTTTTTCCTTTTGAACTAATGCGGGTGTAATCTTTTGTCATGCGCGGGGGTGGGGGTGGGGGTGGGTGGAATTGTTGCTTCACGCTCGAGATTAGCCACATTACAAAAATTTGCTTTGTGCCTTTTCTATGACCATGTCGACGAGCTCATCGTAGTCCAAAGAGTGATGACATTTGACGGTTTTTTTTCTTTGAATAGGGAAGGCGTTAGGCCTTGGATGAGCGCAACAACAACTATCTTTTAATCTAGATGGAGGCATGACTGAGCGTCCGTCCGAAATCAACCGATGAAGGACGACAAATATTTGTGCTCCACTTGTTTGACAAGAAACAAAGCGTCGGTGGTATCATATCTGCCCTACAATCTGTATCCCTTAAGAAAATCATCTATAAAATCTGTGAATGAGTCGATGGAGCCCTCGGGTAGCTCAAAGAACCACTTCAATGACTCGTTGGTTAGAGGTTCCAGAGAAAGGTAACATAGAGTGACATCATTGAGATGTCTTCCAGTGGTGGCCCAGAGAAACTCGTCTAGATGAACGCTCGGGTTGTCCCGCCCAGAATATTGTGGACCATTGGGTGCCTCGGCATGCATGTCACGGCTGACTCTGGTAATGGATACCGAAAAGGGAGTCGTGCGAGGTGTGTAGATTGTGTTCATGCCTTGCTGATGTTCGAAGTGTCCCTGAAAAACCTCAGTTTCTAACTCTGCTAGATAAACCAAGATCTAGGCAGCCGCATCAGGTGTAGTTGGCTCTAGGGGAGGGGGCAGACCAGGGAAAAATGGGTGGTGGAGCGGAGTCGGGATTTGGATGACTGGGGGATTCAGTCGAGTAGCCGTGAAATTTTGAGTTGAATCTCGCTCTAATCAGCCCTGTTGCAGGGCATCCAAGGTGTTCTGGGGTTCCTGCCTAGCCGAGCGCTTAGTGTCATGCTCTTGTCTGAGGAGCTCCAACTCCCAGATGAGCCAGACACATATGTCCTGGCCCACTTTCTCAGGGGAACGCTGCGTAGGGATGGCTGAGTTGGACGGGACCTCATTGTCAGGTTTGTCCGAAGGCTGAGGGGTTGGTGTAGTGAAGCCGAGCGCGGTAGTCTGCTCCATAGCTGGGAAAAGTTTGTGTGAGATTTTTTTGATGTGGGGGAGAAAGAACCCATAAACGGCACCAAATGTTTGTACCGTGATTCGAGTGGATACAGACAAAACACCTTGATGATGAATGATGAACGAGACGGTGTGATGACTTGTCCACCCTATGTTGTAGGCCCACTTATCACACTCTAGTGCTTGAGTTAGTAAGGCTAAGTGGAAAATGAAAGAGTATGAACTGAAGATGTCATTTTGGTAAGGGATCCAGATCCTCCTTTATTAATGACAATTAATGTATTATGTACTTACTTGGGAACGCGTTGTCTCCCCTTTCTTCGATGTGAGACTCGATATGCTTTTCTCTTTTTCCTTCACTTCTGGTTCTTTTCTTTTAGCAAGCGTGTACGAGATGAGGCAAAAAGCTATGCTTATGCCAACAATTTTGGTAATATATTAAACAACCAAAAATCACTAAAATCCATTACATATATAAAACTACCTGATATATCATCATCATTGTATGTATCGTCGCTCCTATCTTGAAGAGACACATTTCATGATGTACTTGCTCTTTCACATTCAAAGTGTTGCGATGACACTAACGCATTATGGGAAGTTTGCATATTCGAAAAAAAAATGGTTTCTTGCTTAACGATGTTGTTGTCTCATGGCATGCTGACGCTCGTTCACCAAATTGTTGTACATATAATTTCCTCTTACTTACACAAGTCTAATTTTTTTTGGCTCAATATCTTAAAAACATAAACTAATTTTGTTTAAACTTTTTACAAAATATATTTCATCCAAATAATACAAATAAGAGAAAATCAAGTTGGATTACAAATTTTAGCAATTAGGTTACAAAATCAAGCAATTAAAAAATTCTAAACCTAGAACACAGAGCCACAAAGAAATTCATAAATCCAAACACAGACCAACAAAGAAAATAATTCGTAACTCACATCAAACCCAAAGAGACTAACAGAAAATGTAGAATACGCAACCAAATTAATCTTAGCCAAAATCCCCACTGCAAATAATTTTGGTCTACTAATTATGCAGATTACATTCAAATTAACGTAAGAGACGTGTTGATCTAGCCGCCACTGAAACCACAAAGAAAATATAAAATAGGTGCACCATATATTATCACTTGGCCACCTCATACATTTAATTTTTCATGTATATCAATTGCCTTGCGAGTTAAAATGCGATAGTTACAAAATAAATAAATGAATAAAAAGTGACATACGCATACTATAATAGTATTTCATATTTTAAATGGAAATTAGTTTTATAATTTGCTTTGCATAATCAATAAAAACCATGAACTGATTTTAAGCCAGAGGAGGAAGAATGCAGACGAGAGGAGAGAGAATGATCGAGTGAAGGGTAAAATGAAGGAAATGTGGCAAAACAATTATTTGTTTCAATGTGTAATTTTACAATAAAAAATTAGGAGAGTTGGTCAAGTGTTTGAGTTTGAGCATATTACTCCCTATTATTCGTATTAAGCTCGTGAACATACGTCATTCTGTTTCATTATTTTAGCATAGATTGCATTTACGTGTGGCCAAAGAAACGATTGAGTGACTTCATTGGTTAAATGAGCTACGTGAAATTTTCATAAAATTAATAATATAATTTGCATCATGAAAGATAATAGTTAGATCGAATGTCTAGAACTTAGGCCAATTTGATAGAGTTATGTTGTGAAAATAATCGGTTATAGTTTATAACTTTTATGTACATTTTTTTAAATAAGTTATATCTATTTTAGTTTATCAAACATCTCGAAGAGCTTAAAGTTTAAATTAAGTTGCAAAAACTACTCTATAAACTATGTGATGGCCTTAGTCACCTCAACGTACAGAATTAATTTCATAAAGAAACTAGCAAAGATCGAATGAAAGACAGAAACGTAGTATGCCCGAGCATTCCCGGACCGCTTCTAGCTATATACATAATTGCCAATCATAGGCCTTTCTTTCCACAAAAGAAAAAAAATGCAAATGTATATCTCATATGTTAATTAGGGTATGGGTGATCGAGCTCGATCGATAGCCAGCATGTTTGCACGAAAGAGAACCCAGTAATGAGCTTCTCTGTCCCAACTCATTTGAAGGAGAAAGATCGAGTTCAGAAAAATAACAAAACAAAACCAGTAAACCAGACTTTGCCTATTTGAAGGCTTGAAGCTGCGCGCATGTAACATTTGGAAACACTCGTGCCTAGCTAGAATCCTAGATAGCAGACAATGAACTTACATTAAATTTATAATGTCGTTCCAGGCATTCGACTGATGATGAAAACAGACAATTCAGACAAGCTGCGAACAGCAAGACGCGAATCCACGGCACCATCTCCATTTCTACTCGACCTCTCTTCTTCAATCCCCGAAAGCTCTACCAGAGTACGTAGTAGTAGATAGCTCTCTCGATTGTTTCTATATATGTATTGCGGTATCGTTAGCTAGTTGCTATTGAACTAAGCCTGGGAAATGATCGAGGGAAACTTGGCCCGTTGTGTAGAGCATGTAACCTAATTTAAAATGCACAAACAAAACCATCAAATAACAATAGTACGTTCAAAAATAGAGTACGTGCAAAAACATGCACACCTACACTTAAATGTTCAAAAATAGTTTTATAGGATCACATACATGTACATCAATTTATCATCTGAATTGGAAGGGCATTCATTAATCTTACATGCACATGTCAATCTAACTTGCTTATTACATTCTTATCAAAACAAACTTTCTTATTATACCAATAACAGTATATCAATGAAGCCAACTCCTAAACAGAGAGTACATTGTTTATGACTTTCTCTGAGTTACACGTATTATTCATAATGACAGTAATTAAGCTTATAAGTTGACAACTCAAACCATAATACAGTAAAGCAACAACAAACTTTAAAACGTCTGTTTTAAGCTTGCGGACTTCTACTATCACTTTATATGGATAAGATAGCAGAAAAATAACAACCATGAAACACAACATCTCGATCCTTTTTATTACGAAAACACTAAACTTCCAAATATTCATACTTGAATAATGATGTAAAACTGAAATAAAGCAAGACAGCAGCCACAAAGACAATAATAAGTTAGCACCGTTAAAAACTCTTTGCATGAAACCTATAAATGTCACACAGAGAGAAAATTAATTATAAATGAAAAAGCAATTCTAACGTACACAAAACACAACAATAAATGGAATCAATAAAGGAGAACAACAAAATAGATAAGAAAAAAATGCAAAAGATCATTACCAGCATATGCAAATAGAAATGAAAAAAAAAACTGTAAATATATGTATATACATAAGCACTTAAAACTCACATGATAAAACACTATTAAACAAAACACCCACCTAAGGAGATAAAAAAATAGTAAAGATTTTTGATACACACTTCAAAGTAAGAGAGCAAACCAATTCAAACCCAATCAAAAGCTAAACCAGATCACGATAACCTCATGAAGTGCTTACAAAGAAACATTTACATATGAGATTGTTTTCTTATCTATAATCCAAACAGACATTTAGTTCACATGGTTTATCGTCCCTTTCTATAATCAAGCAGGTATCAAATTCAAACGAATCTAATATGAACACATACACCAATTGTTCTACAAACCAAAGAGGAATTGAAGATTATTGTAGAATTTTTTTAATGTGTTGTCCAAATTGCATCTACAATCACAATTCTATAAATATACAGCAAAAGAAATTCAGTACTCCTACAGATTTTGGACCTTAAGGCCTCGTTTTTGCAAAAATAAAATAAAATGCAAACTCATTCTAAAAGGTTAAGCAAAATTCTAAAGGCTCTACTGTTGTTAACATAAAAGATCTATTGTTATTGTTCGATGCAAAAATATCTTCCGTGAAGAGATCCTTCCGCGAAGCAGTCTCTTTTATTGGCTTCGGATAATTTGACCGCAGATATCGGTTTATCCTGTATGTGAATCGTATGCTGGTGTGCCACCGTTCTTCAACGGAATATGGAATGTAAAGCCGCCTGACTTCTTGATAAGCGATTAAGACAATGAGAGCACCAACCCTGTCTGAATAAGTCCTTCTCGCTTAGTAACCTAGGACTTTTGATATGTGTCTCTTGCAGAGCCTTCGAAATCGATATCTCACACTCCCTTATCAGTGCAAAGTAGAGCAATCTCTCTGACGATGTGTTGAGAACACTGCTTCATTTGGATATCCAAACTCTCACTCGATAGGTGACAAGCTCTTCAATCGTTCAATCGCAATTGCTTCCTTCTGATCGTAATACTCTCACTCGATAGGTGGCAATCACTTTGATCTGCTGGTTGCAAAGAAGATAAAATCTCTCGACGAGATGTCTGTCTAGGTTTACTTGCGTATAGCAAATGTATGTATTTGATTGGGGACCTTCTCCACAAAACTCTTACTGTCCTTATATAATGCTCGGTAATTGTCTTTCAATTCATTTGAACTTCTTTTGTTCTTGCTCTCTTTGAATCTCAATATAACTCTAACACCAGCATACGGGTTTTAATCCTTATAGAACTTCAATGTTATCATAACTTTCTAATAAAAGAAACCTATCTGAAACAGAAAAGGTATGATAGACAACCAAGCCGCATGGAATCAGCTAACTTATGAATCATAGTTCTAATCGAACTCTATCTCTCATACTTGGCCGCTCGCCAAGCTATTATAAAATATGGGCCGCTCGCCAAGACTTCAGCCATTCAAGCCCAATATGAAATATTTATTTCAGGCCCAAACAGTTATCCCCAAAACTAAAGCTGAAAGTAATATTTTTAGATATATTTTTTTTTGAGGTGCTAAGGATAACTCAAAGGGTTTCTAGCTAGGCTGAGGAAAAATTTCTTGATCCATGTGAAATGGTCCAACTGTGCATTGCAGCACAATGTCTAGCCACGTTTATAATTCAGCAAACACATTTTAAAGCCACCAGCATTCGAACACATGACGTGAGGGTTTCATATCAAACGTTCCTGTGGCGAGACCCGATGCTTCCACTAA
Organism: Geum urbanum; assembly: GCA_946800695.1. Classification (NCBI taxonomy): domain Eukaryota; kingdom Viridiplantae; phylum Streptophyta; class Magnoliopsida; order Rosales; family Rosaceae; genus Geum; species Geum urbanum. The sequence goes on along the minus strand of OX327001.1, from coordinate 48,431,954 downwards.
ACCACTTGCCGTGGTTAATATATTTAGATATTAAACCAAAATCATATTAAACCAAAATTATTCTAAAATCATAACAAAATTTTAATCCGAGGAAAAAATAAAAATCAAATCTTGAAATAAATGTCAAGCATTTCCACCAATATAGTGACAAAAAGATAGAATCAATATACCTCTCTTAAGTTATGGAAGCTAACTCGATGGTTCTGTTGGAGCAAAGTCGCGTACTTGAACCCTGTAATTAGAAACACACATGTTAGTACTATTTATAAAATACTTCAAATCTACAAATTGAATAAACTATTGATTCATAACAGCAATATTAGAAACCTCACGGTCTAATTATCCCCATTTCCAGTTTCAAACTTTTCAACCCACATTCACTACAATATACAAAACCTAATTTCAAAAATGCAAATCCATATTGACGTACATACTACAAAAACCATGAAATCGAAAACTTTAGTTAGATTGACGTACAAAAACTTCATTGCTCAAAACATAAACCCAAAACTCAAAAACCCACAAACCCAAATTTAGATGTCATCAGCTGAACTCCCGAACTCATATATACATTACTTAAAGCAAAACTCATAATCATTTAAGCAACATGTCTTTTGCTTGAAGAAAAAAAGAGAGGTGAGAAACAAACTTACAAATGAGAATAACAACGGTGTTGTGAACAGAAAGTGTAGATCCCGAGGATAATGAAAGAAGTGGTGTTCCGAGATCTAGTAAATCAAGAGAGATTCTTATAGATGTTATCAACTGAATTCCCAAACCCATATACACATTATTCAAAACAAAACCCATTATCATTTAAGCAACATATAATTAGATTGAAGGAAAAAAAAAACTTAACTTACAATTGAGGATAACAATGGTGTTGTGAGTAGAGAGTAATGTCAGAGAACACAACATATATATATCCTAAGACGACAAAGGAAGTGGTGTTTAGAGGCCTAGTAAATCAAGAGAGATTCATAATCAAGAGAGATTCATATACTAAACACAAAGGTTTCATCGCCTTTTTGTGTCGTCATTCGGTGCCTGCATGTAAGGATTCCAATACTGCAGACCCATGATTTTCGTTGATGCAAGTTTCCTCAAGAACAAATACAAAGGACAGATCATGGGGGCCTCTTCAAAATATGGAGATAAAGGTAATGTAGACAAATGAAAGATGTTTGGACCTCTTGGGTATCTGTCTGAATAAATGTTTGGGTAGTTGACTGAGTATCTGTCTGGGTACCTGTTATTCCTTTATAAACTCCATTTCAGTACTTACTTTAGAACTAGCTAGGAACCTTACCTTTTTGTTTCTTTTCGATTCATTTCAGGACTCTATCCAATTGCATTTGTGATAGTCGATGCCGAAAATGACAGCAACTGGAGGTGGTTCTTGATGAACCTAAGAGATGAGATAGACAGACACAGCATAAATCAGGAAACTAATACTCGGAGGAAAATAACATTCCTCTCTGATTTCCATAATGAAATTATGAGTTCTCTTCCAGAGGTGTTCCCCAATGATGAGCATGCCTACTGTTTTCGAAACTTGGTTGCTAAACTCAAAGACAACTATAGAGGACACTCCAAGGATATATATAATTTTTGAACTCTTCATGCAATGTGCATATACAAGAAGTGAGAGGCAATATGAGTTCATTTTTAACCAGCTTAAGCTAGAAGGCAGATATGCAGAGATAACAGAATTCTTCAAGGATCTCCCAAAAGAAAAATGGTGTGTTGCATTCTTTGCAAGAGATAGGTACAGAGAAATGACAAACAACATCTCAGAGTGCTTCAACAGCTGGATAGTACATCTCCGTGCACTGCCTGTTTCCTACCTTGCCGATAACATCAGGTCATCCATTACAACTTGATTTCCAGAATATTTGAAAATTGTTACATTATTTTTGAAAAATATCATGAGTATTTGTCTGAGTTCCTGACTGAGTAGTTGTCTAATCTATCTTTTGGTTACATTACAGCCATTTACAACCTGATTCATTATGTGATTTCTAGGATAATGCACCGTTTAATTCATTCTTTTCTTGTTTTTTTGTTACTATTCTCACAGGAGAAAGGTGATGGAAAGGATTGCAAATAAAATAGAAGAATCAGACCAAGGGCACACTATAATGAGACTGAGAATGGAAGGAAAGCTTAATGAAACACTTAAAAAAGGAAGGCATTGGAGAGTGATGCACTCTAGTGGTCTTGTCTACGAAGTTCAGGTTGACACATACAACAGTGCAGTCAACATGGAGACATGGAACTGCTCATGTGGACAGTGACAGTTGCTCCGATTTCCGTGCTCACATGCACTTGTTGTCATTCAAGAGAAATGACATAATCCTTACGATTACGTGGACAACTTATACAAAGTTCTATTTTACAGGCAGACCTACTCCTTCACACTCAATCCAATGCCAAACATTGAGAAATCCCTTCAGGACATGTCACAAAACAGACCGGACGTCAGACCTTAATTAACAAAGAAACAACTGGGAAGACCAAAGAAAAAGAGAATGAAGACAAATGCCGAAAAATAAACAATGCCGACAGTGTGCTCAAGATGTCACCACACTGGTCACAACAGAATAATCTGCAACAACCTTATCGATTGAAAATATATGTCTGTGTGGACCATTACAGATGTTGTCAGAATAATTTTCTAAGTTTGAATATTTGTTCAAGTTTTTGTCTGGATATTTTTCTAAGTATCTGTCTGAAAATCATGAATTATAGATCTACAACTTTTTACTTGCAAATAAAAACAAAAACTTGTGGTTTTTTTTGGGTCTCTTGTTTTTGTATTTTATATTGCATCGTAAAGAAGAGAAAAACAAAGATTTTAAGATTTTATTCCATAGGTTACTGCATTGATTCAATAAAATTCAAGGATAGTTGTCTGTGTATCTGTGTGTTTATCTGTCTGCATTACTGTTTGAGTTGCTATTTGGACCTGACTTATGTTTCAAACACTTGATACACACATTCATTCACCAAAATCCATTGCAAAAAAACATAAAATGAAGTACAGAAGATAAAGAAACATAAACTTCATTAATAATAAGATATTGATTCAAATTACAAACAACAAAAACACAATAACTAATAACAAATAATATAATTCACATCTTAGCCTTCTTGCTGCTTCCCCCTCCAAAACCTGGTGAAAGACGAGATGTGATGCGCATAAGAAAATCAAGCATATGGTCATGTTCAGCAAGGGCCAAGCCCATTTCCTCCTTCATTGTATCAATGCGTTGCTTCATACGACCCATCTTCTTCACCAAAGGTTGAAGATGGCCATCAGGAACAACACCTACAAGAGGTCGAGCAACACGAGGAGGAGGAGGGCCTGGTACAGAGTCTTCAGAGGAAGAGGAGGAGGAGGATTTGGACTTTGATAGATCAAAAGTGCCTAAATTGTGTGGGTTCTTCTTCCTTGGCTCCATAGTTTTTTTTTTCAGATGATAAAAAATTAGAGAGAAGAAGAAGAACTCAAGCAGAAGGAGTTGATAATGAAACACAAATACATTATGAAGAATGTGGGAAGCCAGTACTATTTATAGAGAACGAACCAAAATGTTTTTTATGGTTGAAGCGGTTTATTCCCGCCTCTTTTCCGAAGACGACGAACACGAAAATAGAAGACGACGAATGAAACGGCGAACACGACGATGGCGAAACAAAACGTGATAGGAGCGAGAGGGAGATACAGAGTATGAGATCTGAGAACGAAAGAGAGAGAGAGAGAGTGAAGAGTATATAGTTAGAACGCGGGAGTTAGAGAGTGACAAATAACGTAAAAATGACAAAAACACACGTATGTTACAAACTTAAAAACAAAATAAACTTTTTTAAGATGGAAAATATACGCTGAATTTAAAAAAAAAAGAAGTCTAAACTGACATTTCATTCTTTCATTGCTCCATAATTTAATTCTAACATTATATTATTTAGTCATGGGAGATCTTTAAATTTAGTGGGTTTATGTGTGAAAAAAAGTGTACTGGACCTTATCAATTGAAACTCGATCATCGTGCACATGGAATGGAACATTGAGATTGACGCAACTGTGATCCACACCAAGATAAGAGATGGGTTGTTTTTTTTTTGCTTCGCGGGCCCTTTCCGCTGCTCTTCCATCTCTTTCTTCTTTCTCGCTTCATTTCTCCTTTATTCTTTCTTTTGGCTAGTTCCCACAATTGTAGTATCTTGGCTATACGGATCATCATCTTCCCGAATTATATATTGCCACAAAAATGACGTAAAATACTCATCTCATGCATGTCCCAAATGAAATGGCAAATGCAGAGAGGACCACGTTAGTGTAGTGCCTATATGACCCATCAGACACGTGTACGGCATCGTTTGCAGCTTCGATCTCTTTGTCTGTTGGTAGTGAAACTAACTTATCAGTCATTACTACGTACTAGTCCACCACAACCAGCTCCTTTAAATTTCGACCAACAAAGTGATCCTTGCCTCCTACTCATTTTTCTGATCTGATCAATACATGTTCAAGATAACTAGCCAGCTGTCTTCAAAGTCGACACAGTAGGTAATGAAGAGCCATCTGATTCCCTTCTCACACTCAAGGTCCTTGCTTTTCAAGTCCTCAACGGCATCCTCGTCATGTTGCCGTCCTCACAAGTTTATTGGGAGGTGTTACGGCGGCAGCCATGACCAGGAGGAGCAGGAGATCCACAGAGCACCGTCGACGGCTGAAGTGTTCAAGAGCTTTGCCGAGGAGAAGCTTAAGCAGGCCGAGGAAGGCTTGGCTAGTCAGACCTTAGAGAAGACTACTTCCGATGGCACTGAAGAGGCTACTTTGGGAGACAGCAAAGTCGAGTCGGTCAAGGAAAGGTACAAAGAGCATGAACCGGGGTCGACTACCAGAGGAAGCTAGATGATGATGATGACTAATTAAGCTAGACGTGTGTACTTATTATGCTGCAAAAGTATAGAGACAACATGTATGTGTAGACGTGTAGTCTTCCAGAATTTCAATTTCTGTATTAAATTCCATCGATGTATCGAGAGAGATCTACTGATCAGCTTGTAATATTATGCACAACAAAGGTGGATGATCTTAATTGGCTTTGCTTTAATTTTCTCATGCTTTGAATTAGAAATTGACTATCTGTTTTTTGTGCAATAAATATACCAACATATATATGCTCAACATTATACAAAGCCAGCGATAGAATTAAGTTTACCTCTACAGAATAGACCTCGGCCACATACTCCTATAGTCCTATTCGATCTCAGATGTTCAGATTCAACGACACAGTGCCCGCCCTGAGAATTAGGAACCTCTGGGAATATCAAATTTGCGGGGCCCCGTCAAGATAAAATGCCAAGGAAAAAGTTCAAACTTAAATATTTACTTCCAAAGTTAAAGGATCGAATTTAAAAGAGATTTTGTTAATAAAAATATGAAAAACCCAGATGAAAATGACAAAGTAATTAGTTGCCTGTAGGAAAAAAAACTGAGAATTACAAAGCCAGCGATAGAATTAAGTTTGTCCCGAGGATTATAATGGGGTAACATATCGTCCTTACGATTCACAATCCCTTCCTTAGTGACATTCACTTACGGTGGGTTTGGGTTTGGATGGAGGATATATATATTATTGTTAAAAAATGAATGTACGAATGAAAGTAGTTTTAGCTTTAGTTGTCTAAATCAAAATTAGAGCTTAACGACTTTATTAACATATATAGTTGTTGGTCATATTCTTCAAAAATTAAAGTGAAGATCCAAAACTCATAAGTCAAATAAACTCTTCCTGATAACAACTCACAATTATAAATAGAAATAAAAAAATTATTTGTGACATAAAAGTAATTAGACATTCTACACTAATTATGTTGATTAAAATACTAACTTGTAGGATCAACCTCGGATCCTATGGTGGATGCCGTTATGCCTGAAACTGTATGCGCGTCCGACCTTAGCTGAAACTCTGAAACCTTGACATCAGAAAAAAAAGGCCCAGGGAAAGGTGCGCGTATAGAAAAACATGAAAACCGTTAGAGCGAGTGGAAACAAATCTAATCATACAGTATGTGAAGAGAAAAATATCCAATATGCCATTCTGCTGATAATTGCGTATTGATAAAAGATACTATATAAAAATAAATATAAAAGATACATGGAAGAGGACACCTGACCCTTCTCGAGTATCGTGTGCAAGTGGAGGCGGTGACCAGAGTCCTCGGACCTCTGGCCACCTAAAGTAGTCCGGTGACTTCTGACACAAAGACGACGTCAATGCCAGGGGGAAGTGCTTATCCTTCCCTAGAGCTACTCGGTGATCAGCCGAGTAACTAAAGCATCGATGCAATACTGAATCTATGTATATATCTAGCCTCCAAAACTGAAACTGATCCTGAAACTGAAAACTAAGCTTAGTATAAATAATGTAAAGACTCGCTATAACGACTGTGAAAAATGAAAGTGTCCACTCACCTGAATCGGAAGAAAAGTACTCGTCGATCCACTAACCCTAAACCCAGTGCTCCTAAGGCCAATATTCCCTTTTTGATAACCATACATCATTGTCGTGATTACTCATCGTATTTGACGAATCATGTATTCAATCCCAATACTCGTGTTGTACCACTCAAGCTCCACATAAAAGTAAGTCTCGACTCAACACACGATGATCGACCATGTCGATGTGTCGAGTCACCTCGAATCCTGTATATAAGCCAAAATGTTACACACATCTAACAAACTTCACAAAACTACTTGAAGACCAGTACAAATTGACTCAGAAATCGAAATCTCCTCATGAAAAGTAGTCTCTTTGGTCACTGGAGTCCGCTGTGCATGGTGGCGTGTGGGCTTACATGTCACCACAAGCGGCGGTCAAAATTGACTTGCTTCAATGCCTGTAAATAATAAATTATTTGAAAGTTTATTCCAAGCCCAACAACATCCATCAAACCAGCATAGTGTAATTCAGAAGGAATAAGTCAGAATTTACCTCGACAAGTCGGGAATTCTCATCAGAATCCGACGTCGGTCGTCTACCGTTTCTAGGCTGAGATGTACCACAAGGCTAGCGATTTTTGACTTCTAGGATGACAACCCTCCAAACCCCTCTAGTGCGATGGATTATCATCGCCTATAAAGTCACCGTTGACATCGACAGTAGTAGGCAAAACCCTAGACATCGTCGATTGCAATTCGAGCTTAACACAACTCAAATGGAGAAATCAATGGTAGAGAATTAATGAGGGAGCTGAGGCGAGTCAAACACGACTAAAATGGTGGTCGGCGTTGGTTTGATGGCGGTGATTCATCGCCGACAGTGAACGGAGAAAGAGAGAATTGGGGAGAGAGAAAAGGGACAGGGTTGACCACGTGTTGACCCTGTTTTGACTCCAACAAGGAAATTTCTGACTTCCCAAATTTGAGAAGTGGGTTTTTATACCTTGAAACTTATTGACAAGTAAAGTTCTTGACAAACTCCAATTAACTATAATTTTCTCGTCGCAACTTCAATTTTAAAATTTGACATGTCCACATACTCGGCTCAACGAGCTTGAAAATAATTTCTTTTACAACTTCAGTAAAGAAAGAAAGTCAAAAATCAAAAGTTATTAAATGTCGATTTCAATGTCGTGACAATTGGCGAATTTCGATAACCATACCGAAAATGATTAACTCGTTAATAAACTTGATGAACAAAGATTAGCTCGTTAATTTGGGTGCAGGTCTTACAATCTACCCCCCAATAAAAATTTCATCATCAAAATTTACACTCAGAGAATCAACGAGGTGAAGATGTGATGTCATAACCGCTGCAAAAATACCATTGTGCGACCACTGGTATGCCATACTTCCGAAACTACATTGATAGCAGTGCAATCGATTAAACGGATTTATCACCGATTTCCCGACAAAAAATAACTCATCATGCTAAGAATAGCTTTTAAAGTGTTAAAACATAAAAGTGATTCGATATGGGCTTCCGCCATCTGCTAACTCACAAACTCCAAAATTAGAATTGTTGAAGTGATATCTAAATTGCTTCAATACAATTCTCCTAAGCTCGAAAACATGAACATGCATCTATTTGCTTCCTAAAATCTTCTACTCACTTCCACAAATGCAAAATATTGAAACACCAAATCGTTAATGCTAAAAATATCTTCTATATGCACAGCTGCATAGTCAATAACAATGATCGTCGTAATGTAACTGATGATGACGAGCACTTCAGTAACCATCTCTATAAACTGAGAAATTTACGGAAAGTTCCGTCGTGCCCAAACACCGCTACTACCTGCACAAAAATTTAATCATTTGCCTTGATGTATTTTACTAATTTCCCACCAACAGTGTTCCACATCTAATCATACATTAGAAATGGAGTGATTTCAACCACCCTAAACCGCGTTGGTTTCTATCGAAAATTCGGCATTACCTATTCGTTTATAGTTGAATTCAAGACCTGCAATTTGAAGCATTTCACTTATCCAATACAACCAATCTTCACAAGTAACAAAATTTAATTGTCCATAATATGCCAAAAAAATTTCTGAGTACAACAAGTCTAATACAACACCTAACACTTATTATCAGACTTCTCGCTCATAAGTACATTCCTGAACCCAAAACTTGAGGATCAATCCATTTTCGTATTGAATAATCGAATTGCTGCTCATCAACAGAATTAACTAAAAGATAAAACATTGGCTAGACAAGACAAGTCTATAACAACCAAACTTGATGAGGTTAGGAAACGGTTGTGGTTAGGGACAACAACCTCGACAAAAGCGAATGATAAACATATACAAGTATGACTTTGCTATTACATGTACCTTCTGGTTTGAGAGAGACCCTGCTTGCTATGATAGCTAACTGAAATAGAATGATCAAGTTTGAACGAAACAAATAGATTCAAAATGCCATCACTGAATGAGTATGCGTTGCACACCCCAAGTAACTTAAGTCTCAATCAGTAGTACAGGCAACATAACTTTCATCGCGCAACTTTACACTCTATCATCTTAAAATCGACCGAATAATTCGGATTGTTCCTTGTCCAATAACCCTTTAATTTATTGAAATAATTGGACATGGTGTACGAACTTGGAAGTTAAACTTGACGTAGAAACTGGAAAGCTAGACACGATAGACAAAGCTTGCAACTGAACATAACTAAAGAAATTGCAAGATGGAACATAATGAAAAGAGGGCATTGGGCACAAGGAATTGCCCACATTGCTTTAAAAGTTCCTAGGGAATTCATTAGAGGAATGTTTCTGATAAAAATTGTTTGCTCTTGGATATCCCTACTTTTTTTTCGAATTAAAATTTCCGAGGATGATAAATTGATATTACGTGATCCTTACTGTCCATCTTTAAGATCACCAACTCAATGATGCATTTTGGCTTAATAAGGTGTTAGATCAATTGATATTATCATCAAAGTCGGTTGACGGTTGACATCAAGAGTCAACCTAAACACCTTGATTGATAGTGACTATAACTCCACTTTCTGACTCAACTCAAATCGGGAGTCAACTCATGGAAAAGAAAGCGTCACAAGAGTTTCTACGACTAAAACTGACATAAGTTTGAACTATAGCGTATCAATACCCACAAAAATCTACTAACCGCCTAACTGAACACTGTTTACCCCACGAGAACCATTACATATCTTACTCTTATCTATCAACGAGACGCAAACTCGCAACTCGTCACATACCTAACAAAGGTCTCAAGAACCAAAACATTCTCTCGTAGATGTCACATAGCTTACTGTGCTAAAACTTGGCGCTATAACCTAATACTTTAACATGAAATCCTATGTATGATAAGTACTTCAAACTTAAAATTACTACTAATGTTTTACCTTGGAATAATTATGAGTAGGCAAATTGAGGTAGGCACTCACGCGACTGGGCGAACTCACTAATAGATTGGGCTTGGTACTTGGTCACAAAAATGAAAGAAACCAAATACATTCTTTAGAACCTATAACATAATGCTCTGATACCAAGTAAAATGACCCGACTCTGATTTAGCTGCCTAGATATAAATTAGACCCTAATGACTTTAATAACATATTTGCTGCTCATATTATTCAAAAACAAAAGTGGAGATTCAAAACTCAAAAGCCATAAGCCAAATAAACTCTTCCAGATAATAACTCGCAACTATAAATAGAAATAAAAAACTGTTTGTGACATCAAAGTAGTTAGACATTCTAAACTAACTATGTTGATTAAAATACTAACTAATAGGATTAACCTTGGATCCTATGGTGAATGCTGTTATGCCTGAAACTGCATGCGCGCCCGACCTTACCTGAAACTCTGCAAGACCTGGGCATCGAAAAAAAATAGGGCCCATGGGAAGACATAAGAACATATGAAAACTATTAGAGTGAGTGGACAAAATCTGATCATCGAGTATGCAAAAAAAAATATATAGAATATGCCTTTCTGCTGATAATGGCATATTGATAAAAGATACTATATAAAAGATACATCGAGTGAGACACCTGACCCTTCTCGAGTATCATATGCAAAGTGGAGGTGGTCACTAGAGTCCTCGGACCACTGGTCATTTAAAGTCGTCAGGTGACTCCTGACACAAAGATGACATGAGTGCCAGGGGAAAGTGCTGATCCTTTCTTGGAGCTACTTGGGGATCAACCAAGTAACCAATGTATCGGTGTAATACTGAATGTATGTATATATCTAGCCACCAATCCAAAACTAAAATTGAAACTAAAACTAAAAAAAAAATAATGTAAAGACACACTATAACGACTATGAAAAATGAAAGTGTCCACTCACCTGGATTGCAAGAAAAGTACTCGTCGAACCACTAACTAGAAAATCATACTCAGTGCTCTTAAGGCCAAGATTCCCTTTTCGATAACCATACATCATTTACGTGACTCCTCATCGTATTTGATGAATCTTTTATTCGATCCCAATAGTCATGTTGTACCATTCAAGCTCCACAGAAAAGTGAGCCTCGATTCGACACACGACGATCGATCATGACGATGTGTGGAGTCACCTCAAATCCTGTACATAACCCGAAACGTTACACACATCTAACAAACTTCAGAAAACTACATGAATACCATTCCAAATCACTCAGGAATCTCCCCATGAAAAAGTATACTCTCTGGCCATCGGAGCTCCGCCGTGCACGACGGTGTGTGGGGCGCACACGCCACTATAGGCTGCAGTCAAAACTGACGTGCTCCGATGCATGCAAATAATACATCATTCGAAAGCTTATTCCAATCCCAACAACTTCCATTAAACTAGCACAGTCCAATAGGGAAGGAATAAGTCAGAATTTACCTCGACAAGTCGAAAATTCTTTTCAGAATCTGACATTGGCCATCCGCTATTTCTAGGCTGAGATGCACCACAAGACTGATGGTGTTCAACTTCTCAGATGACGCCCCTCCAAACACCTCTAGTGTGATGATGTATCATCACCGCCGATGTGGACAAATCCAGGAAAAACCCAAGAACTCGTCAACTATGATATCTTAAGCTCAACACGACCAAGATGGTGGTCGGAGGTGATTTGACGGCGGTCATCCTTTGCTGACGGTGAACGGAGAATGAGAAAGTTGGGGGGGGGGGGGAGAGAGAAAAGGGACAGAGTTGACCACGTGTTGACCCTATTTTGACTCCAACAAGGAAATTTCTGACTTCCCAAATTCGGAATGTGGGTTTTTATACCTTGAAACAAGGTCTAATTAAACATAACTTTCTCTTCGTAACTTCAATTTTAAAATTTGACGTGTCCACATAGTCGGCTCGACGAGCTTGAAAATAATTTCTTTTACAACTTTCGTATAGAAAGTAAGTCCAAAATCATAAATTATAAAATGTCAATTTTTTATGTTGTGACTATTTGCAAATTTCGATAACCATGACGAAAAGGATTAACTCATTAATAAACTCGACGAACAAAGATTAGCTGGGTAATCTGGGTGCGGGCTGGTTGTTATAATGAATGTATGATACTAGAAAAAATTTCGGTGTTTTAGGAAATTGTAAAATCGCAGCTACGCTTTGTTTATAAGCTTGACATGTTGCGTATGTAGAAGCTCTTTGTTTATAAGGGTGGTTGACTGCTGGTAGTGTAGTGGTTAGCCACCTTGATATTAGTCACATAGGTTGAGAGGTTAGAGGTTCTTTTTCACATAAAAATGATTTCCAAGCGAATTAATTTTTTTTAAAGCTCTTTTCCGATACGAGGAGAGAATTTATTTCATTGCTCTATCAGCGGAGGACGTTTATACGCCAATATTAGATTATTTTTGTCACTTGCAAAAAAATATGGTTGACGAGCTTGTTTGATGTGAGGTATAGGGAGAAAATAAAGCTGTTAGAGAGTTGGGACAACCTGTCATGAACTTTCATCGTACCATTAGATTAGTTTCACGTATCATTCATCTGTGCAATTAGTTATTCTTGTCCTAATAATATATTTCTTCTCTCTTTGTTTTATGTAAGCTCCGTCTTCAATGTACATGAAATACACCTTTTCTCTATAATTATATCTAACTTCTTCTTTAAGCTTAAGCTCTTTACCAGAGCTTTCATGGTATCATTGCCGAGGTTGCGATCTTAAGGCTTCTTCCATAACCAGAACTTCTGTTCTTCGTCGATTTCTAGTTTCGGGTTCAAGAGCTAAGTCATATTTCATCTCATATATGATTTTATGAGTCTGATCTTGTTATACTTTACTATCTTTGGTGGATTCTTGCAATCAAAGCTTAGGTTTTGCTTTATTTATGCTCGATTTGCTGTGTTTAGCTTGATTAAGTTGATTTGTGAGCTGTGTACTCAGATCTTTGTTGCTTAATCAAAACCCTAGTTTTTCAACTTTGCCTTAGAGAAATTATTCCCCTTCATCTTAACTATAAGAATTAGCTAAGATCAAGGTTGTAATTCTCTACGCACAAGTATACGAGGTGAAGTAATAGTATTTGTAAGGAAGTTGAGTGTCGAAGCCACGAGTATTGACCACCCTAATTCTCTAGCTTGATTCAATTAGTTCTTTAGATTACGTTAAAACAGAAATACACAATCCAACGAAAGCAAAACACACAATAAAGGTGAATCCTATAACACTAAGTCCTTTGGAGACTTAGCATCATAAGGGTGGTTTGATTACAATGGATAAGATCTGCTTAATTGATTAATGATTAATCTACACAAAGACAACAACCAATTAAAACTCAAATGCAAGGTGAAAGTATAATCGACTAGAGATATCGCCACTAGCAAACTTGATGCCCAAACAATACCCAATTTATGATGATGAGTTTGTTAGGTTTGGTTTACATATTTAAACGTCTTTTGGATCGTAAGAGCAATTATTTTCATTATCCAAATCATGCATTTTGTGTCACGTTTGGTTATAGGCGGACACTCCTAGGCCTCTTGGAATTCTAAAAGGTTTTGGCTAATCCACAAAGCACAAAGCAATCCAAGATTAGGGACTGGACTTGGTGCTAACCCTTAAACGTTTTTCATACGTAATAACTTCGATTAGTCAAACATGCTAGTGTTGTGGAAGGTTTTCTCTTTCCAAGCCTTTTTTGAAGGACTTGGAATAAGGTTCTTAAGGACTCTCCCAATCTGCATCTTTTGCAGTATGAACTAGAAGATTCGACCATTTGTCACAAAGCCTAGCTTTTGGATCAATGTAAACTTGACCGAAGCTCCGAGAGTCTTTTAGAACTCAAGGACGCTTCGGTCCATGCTTTAGGCCCTAGGAAATCAAACTTAAAAGCTCAACATTTTGAATTTAAACCTAGGTCATGTTACATGCTCTTCTTTACTTCAGTGAAGGAGTATTTCACCCAAGTTCCATTTTCTAGTCCTTTAAACACATTAAGGCTTAGTCAAGGTCACAACATGCACAACAGAACATATATCACTACAACAAAAAATGCAATTTGCGACAGCAGGAGAGTAAAATGCCGTAGAAAATGCTCTTTATGATGACAAAGCTAGTTTTTGCGACGACAACCTTTCTGTCGCAATTGGCGGCGCCGCAATTGATAATTGCGATGATTTTTACCATCGTCTGTAACTATTTGTGATGGAAAAATTTGTGGTAGTATTTGATAAATTTTTGCGACAGCAAATTGCTACACACATGCCGTCACAAAAGTCTGTTGGCTGTAGTGCTTTTTTTCTTTTCGCGACGGTAAATCGCTGTCGCAAGATTGCTTTTGCCGTCGTAAGGTTGGTTCAACCAAAAAAAATATAGCACCATTTTTTTACAACGGAAGCTTGACCATCGCAAATAAAATGGATCCAAATGATAAAACGTGCAAAATGTACAAATACATTGATGACAAAATTTGAATTACATAAAGACTAACGTTTATGCAAAGCAAAAGACTGCACTATTGAATATGAAAGAAAGATTATAGTAAATGAAACACACAATTTCAAGGTTAATGTAGCCTCCATTAGCCCATAAACTGTCATTATACGTAGTACCCTTTTCTTTATCTTCCATTTGGTACTTCCATGAGTTTTTCGAGCCTAATACAGAAAACAGGAAAACAAATTAGAGGTATCAAGAGCATAAACAGATAATGGAAAAACTTATGGATGTCTTGTTAAGAAAGAAGGTGGAGCACTAATACTTGAGACATGAATAGGTTTCATAGAGAAACTAGATGTAGTAGATCCTAAAGGATTTCAGACCTCAATTGTTATGTTTGTCGATCCATACTGTAAAACCAAAGAATTTATGCTTAAATAGAATTATTACTAATTTATAGTACACCACCAACCCACTTTGCTTATTTATAGTATGTGAGCAACTTATTTGAAGACTAAAAAGTTCTAGAGGAACTTACCAGCCACTTCAACGATATCCATAGGGACAATCTCTGTCGTCGGAAGTATAGAGAAGCAACCTAACAAAGTTTGTTCTACATGAGATTGATTCTATAGATAACATGATTTCGATATGGCAGAAGATTTTACTAGTTAACATAATAAGTATATATTTAGCATAGGTACTTGCTTTACCATTGCACATATATAATAGTTGCATTTTCAGCTTGGTATGCCTGTAGCTCCTACAAAGACAACCATTAAAGAAGGAACGAAAATTAGCTGGAACTACATTAATTTACTAAAGAATTCCCAACTACATGTAGTTTATGCATTCTTCCTCGACAATATAAATCAAGAAACGACTAAACAATCATGGTAAATCACAATAACCGTACGTACACTATAAAGTTACATCAAGAGCCTTTTCTTCATTAGTTTATGTAATCGGTCCTACAACATCGTTTGCAGCCAATATCGTCAGGATAACCTGTGAATGCCGTAACGTCAATATTGAAAGAATAATGAGACCAGATGAAGTTATTCTGTATCTAATCCAATAGGTAGAACTGTAGAAGCCAATCAATGGCAGATAGAAAAAAGTTAACATGAGATTATGAAACATTTGGAGCCTTAAAATGGAAAAAGTTTGTATTCATCAAACTTGCTCACAAATATTTTAACAGTTCATGAAAAGACATGCACCAAAACATAATAGTGCAAAATCCTCTAAGGTGTGCACAAAGACTTCATAACTAAACTTTCTGTTGACAAGCAATATAAAATATATTTTAATAAGAGCATCCATACTATGACTACTACTTACTTTGTTTCCCTACCCAATTCGATGTATGCATTACATTTTTGTGAGAATTTTGAGGATTAGTTTTGAA
Source organism: Geum urbanum (assembly GCA_946800695.1). NCBI lineage: Eukaryota > Viridiplantae > Streptophyta > Magnoliopsida > Rosales > Rosaceae > Geum > Geum urbanum. Next base: position 48,416,184 of record OX327001.1, on the reverse strand, counting down.
ATAATACCAATTAACTCTTACGAAAACAATCAATTCAGTAATTCATGTAAATAAAAATCACTTACAGATGGCTCCAAAAATATTGTTAAACCAGTATCTCCATTAACTAAAGTCAGTACAAATGAAATGACTGTTGCAACAACCAATATCTTAACAAGCAGATCATCAAACTATTTTAGGACAAATTTTCAGAACGATGCCCCTACATATGAGATATGGCTTAACTGAGTACATACGAAACAAAAAAAAAATATATTGATTTGCAAAAAGATCAGTGTTATCAAAACATTAGATGAATCACTAAAAGAAAATGGTTCCAGAAAAGTAACTAGATTGCAAGTAAAATCAGCCAATTCCTCTGAAATGACCACAATAGAAGTGTTCTAGGTTTCCATGGATATGTATCAACAATTATTAAGGGTACATTTCCCTCTAGAGAATCAGGAGTTATCAACTTTCACGTTTTCATTAAACTTGCTTCATGAGATTTAAGTGGAGATGTAAAATAACACGTGGTGTACTTACTTTTCTATTTCGGAAGCACTTTAGATTGCAACTAAAGCATGCAACCAAATAGGAAATCGTATTAGGATCAAAGCTATATAAAAAAATAGAACAACATTCTAATGTCTAACTCTGTGTCCCTATGAAGCTAAAAGTGACACTAAATTACCAAAGCATACGAGTATTTCATCAAAATATTACTTAGATAGCTAAATTGATGTCAGTGTAAAGTGAAAACTCACCGTTTTGACCATAAAGTCTAGCATGTTCCACAACCTGTACACAAAATGAGCAATTCAAACCTCTCAGCATGAGCAAACAAGCTCTCGATCTGAATTTTACACTAACCAAACATCAAAATTACAAGAAAATGTTTGAGTAAAGTAAACTCCACCATACTTACGAGTCACTGAGACCTCTTTTCTGGTCGACGCCAAAGAAATCTAACACCTAATCATGAGTTTGATGCATTACCAAACTGACATATGGTCTGCAATGAATTCTAATCTAAAAAAAAGTAGAAAGATCCATAAAATTCCATGTAAGAGAGGTTGTTGGGAAGAGTTACATAGTCACTTTGAGGCTGATGGTGAAGCGAAGACCAGAGCAGGCAGAGGAAGGCATTGAAGCTGTAAGGTGGTGGCTGCACAAGAAATCAAAATCAAATTAGGGCAAGAAGAAGAGATTAGGGAAAAACAATGGAGGTGACCAATTGCTAGGGTTTATATGAATTTACTGCATACATCCTCACGAAATTGGGTTGGGCCATAAACCTCTGTTAGTCGAGTCGGCTGTGAGCTTGGTTCACATCCTTAGAACCGAGACGTCGTTGAAGGGAATCATTGATGACGAGGGACGTGTAGAGCGAGCGGCTACAAACTGAGAGTCGGCGAGCCACGATAGGTCGTAGTGTCGGCAATGTGATCGAGGCCATGGTGAGCGACGCCGAGGGAGCTCGAATCAACAGTGAAAGAAAGAACAGAGAGAGATAGAGAGTTGAGAAAGAGGCTTGAGTGTTTATGTGTAAACCCTAAGAACATAAAATTGTTAGAGTGAGTGGACAAAAATCTTATTAATGTAAGAAAACATGTAAAAATAAGTTATGTCCTTCCACTGAAATTTCTGTGAAAAACTGTATTCAAGTGATGTACAACCCGAAGCTGTTCTCAACACGTAAACAAAAATCACGACGAGATTGAAGACGACAAAATTGACGCGAAAACTGAAATCCAATTGAAGAGTGCTAAATCAAAAAACTAACGATTTAAACTGAAATAAATCAATTAAGGCAAGGATCTAGGGACCTAACATCACGGATCGTCCAATATCAGTTAGGAGCCTAGCATCTGTGGCGACATGTGACTAACATGACACACTAAAACATCTAGAATAACTATGTGATCAAGTTGACATTCTAAGAGCTGATGACTCAAACATCATGGGTGTACCTAAGGGAGGTGGTGATCAAGTGGTTTAGCTAGCGCCTGTCAACTAATGACGTCTAGGGTCTAGCTAGACTAGATGACATAAGTCACTCGATGATAAGTAAAGTGACTCATATGCGCATACGTAAACTGATTAGAACTGAGCCTTCAGGGTATCAGCTATAAGAGCTATACACTGAAATACTACAAACTGAGATCCATATGAACTGGACCTTTAACTGATGGCATCATATACTGAGACACATCTGAACTTGAAGCTAATCTGAGAGCATCATATGCTAGAATAAACTAGATTAAGACATCCTATTGGCTGTCTGAAATCATAAACATAGGAACTGAACAGATTTTAGATTGCTAACTAAGCTGAACTGAAAACATAAATGTTAATAATTAAACATATGAGCTCAACTGAAAATATAAGCACATCATCGCAAAAGATATCTAGAATTCAAACTGAGATAAACTGAATACATAAAGCGTAAACACAAAATGAACTTAGAAGTCTAACAGAACAAAATTGAAAATATTATATCAGAAATGCAAATCGAAATGTAAATCATAACCAATAACCGGTTCCATAGCCAAAAGTATAAAAGCTTTGAAGCTTGGGAAGTTGAACTCCAAACTAGGTCAACTGAAAATCTCAACCGTAAAGTAACACCAAAAAGGTTTAGGATAATGAGAATCATAAGGCAAAACCAATTGAAAAACTATCTTCAATAACTATAAATAATATATAAAACTCGCATACGCGTTTGATTCAAAGAGAGGAGTCCACTTACTAATTACAACTAGGTTGATCCCTCGGCTAAATTCCTCGCCTGAAACCGCACTCATCACATTTTCCATGGTTGAATCAACTACGTGATGCTGCATAATTTTATTCTGATTTCCTATTTGAATGCCGAATGTTAAGTTATGAGTTTAACGTGAGAAAAGCTACAGAAAATGGACTATATTGGATTGTGAAACCTCACCCGTCGAAGGAGGAATTCTGGTTGAAATGGGACCACTGTGCACTGCGGCATGCTGGTCTCGCGTGCCCCCTTTAAAGCCTGGAATAAATATACCAATTTGAAGATTGTGTCAAGCCTAACAACTTCATTGAAGCAACCTATATCAAAAACAAGCCGGAACAAGTCTGAAACTAGTTCGAAAACTCGGAAAAACTCCTGGAGCGATATTTGCATGCCGTGCTCTTGGAGCAGCAATATTTAATAACCTCGAGATGTCGCCGCCCAACGCCCGCTGGAACATTGTCGTTGGCGACGGAGCCGAACCATGAAACCCACATAGTTTTCTCAGCCTCGAGTCGCCTTCGATTGGTGATGCATGGCTGGAATAAAGCTCTGGGAGGTCGTGGAGATTTTTGGACCCAAAAAATCTGACATGGTGGCCTTACGGCAAAGACCCGATTGGGTCAGAGATTTGGGTCGGATCCGGTCGTTGGGCTACTATTCGAGTTGCGCGAGATGGGTTTCTAGCCCGGTTTGAAATTTTTGAATTTTTATTATTAGGTTTAAATGAATCAACGGTTTAGATCAATCCTTTGATAGATCTCACGGTCCTACTAATTTGACCAACAGTAGATTTAATAATTAAATTTCTTTCTACCACAAACTTTCAAAATTCATATCAATTAGCTAGGATCTTCGAACAATCCAAAAAAAAATATGCAAGAGTTTGTAATAATTCTACAACTTTCGTGAAGGAAGTGCATCGAAGATGACAACTACTAAAATGCTGATTTTTAAAAGAGAGGTGAAATTGGCAGCCCCCTTTCTTCATCTATTCATCTAAAAGTGTATTCAAAATACACACAAAAACTAGCCAGGGGTGTGATTTGTAAAAAAGGGGGTGCCAGTTTCACCCCCCTTTTAAAATTACAACAAAATTAATAATCCTGATAAACGCATCAAAGATGGATCAATTTAATAGTAAGCTCGATGAATAAGGACTAACATTGTAATTTAGGTTCGGGCGGTTACATGTAACAAACAACAAATACCTAGCATAACGTATCAAATTCATCTAATAGCTTGTCAAACACATAGCATAACATACTCATATTATTTATCGAAATATCATTTGTTCTACATCATGTGACTAGGGTTTGATCCCAAGTATTCCATACAAAAACTACTCAAAACCCATATATAAAATAGTGTTTAGATATAAGATTAGAAGCAAAGATAGTGAGAAATAATCGAAAGGACCCCAAGCTAAGCTCCACCAAACTAGTAAGCTTCACCCAAAGTAATTTAAGCTTCTAACTTCACTCTTTGAGCTCCAAATTGCATCAGACACTTTAAAGATCAGATATAGTCAATTCCTTAGTGTTCTAAGAGGCCAAGGGGGAAGATGGATTACTTCCCACCTCTTGGATTCCTAAGAAATCAACCAAACCCTTAGAGGCAAAGGTAAGAAGATGAGAGGATAAATGACGGTGGTGATAGGGTGGGAGTTTAGAGGATTAGAAGATGATAGGGATTGATCGAGTAGAGCTATGATTAAGGAGAAATATAGCTTCTCTCTAGAGAACTAAGCTAAGAACTCTACAGAAAAGCTAGAGAGAGAAGGGCAAAAAACTGTGAACTTGTAAAAATGAAGGGTGTGTGGAATAAAGTGGGTAAGAAGAGAGAAAACTAATATTAAAATTTATCTAGGCTAAGGAGATATTTTCATATTTGATTTTTGAAATTAATGGGATAACGTGGTCCTAAAGCGACTCACCCACCCTCTCGTATGTGCCATGCATGTGACATGCGTCAAGCCCAAAATATCTTCATGTGTGACTTGAAGTCTTGATCCAAACTAGACCATGACCATAGTTGACTTCGTTTACCGCCAATGGTCGGAATCTCAGAATATTTCGGCGCGTCTTCGACGACCATTTTTCTTTTGTTTCTGAAAGTTTCCCCATCTTCTACCATGGTCCCGAAAATGTCCTCGCCTTCACCAGAAAGTACCTAATCATTGTCATTTAGCCCATTTTCTTGCCAAAAGATGATTTCTTAACATAAATAGGAAACACCATAAGAATGATGCTTTATTCATAAAAAATAAGCAATAAACGTGAAGTTAGGAACATAATAAGAATATAATTATGGATCTAACAAACTACCTCACACTTAAAATTTTCTTATTCTCAAGCAAACACAAAAGAAATAAAAACATACTAGGCTAGACTTAAAGAACAAAAGAAAAACAAGACCATACACAAATGCATGCATGTGTTCTGAATTGATAATCGATTTCTCTCAGAGAATTATGGCTAGATGGATTGATTTTATTTTGAGTAACACTTTTAAAGCATGAAATCAATGCATATGTAATAAGACGAAATAGTCATGCCACATGCTAAGCTAAATGCATCACAATAAAATGTATTCAAACAACCATGTTTTCTAACCATCAAACTCACAAGATATCACTTAATGTACACAAGTGTTTAATGGTTAGTGTTCGCACTATAAATTCGCATTAATCACATGTTCTCCATAAGCTTGATTTTCAACCAAATACTCAAACAATTCACAAACATAAGAATTTCAAGTCAATATGGCTTATTAAAGGTTGTAATGGGGCTATGCTAAGGCATTCAAAATTTGGACATGTGGTGCTAAAAATTGTTCCAAAGACTTAGTCAATATCATACGCCACTTCTTCTAAAGCATCACCATGGATATCCATTAGGAGTGAAGGCCGGATTTCATCTTGGTTGGTCCAATCTTCATTCTAAACTTCTTTGAGTTTTGTGGATAAGATAAAGACCATAATTCTTCAGTTTTATGTCTTCAATTAGTAGCAAACTCAATCCACAAGTATGGGAGACATTAATCCAAACATATTACATTTAAAAACTATTGCCAGAGAGCATCACACATTTTTATATTCTTTATCTAGCTCTCAAAATCTCTTTGTTCTTTTTCTTTTATTTTCGGCAATCCAATACATATAAAACTCGTTTGAAAAATCTATCCCCATACACACATAGTACCTTTGAAAACATCGCCTTCACTTTTTCTTCCTAATTACTAGCATTGAAATCTCCAATCAAGTCTTTAGAACAATGACACGGATTACTATATTAGGCTAAGTATTTAGATACATGCATGGTAATGAAAGAAAGGCTAAACGTGGGCTTAAAAGGGCAATTTAGAGGTCTCGCAACTCGTATGCACATATGGGATACATGACTATTTTGCAAAAGTGGTGGTAGTCCTAATGCCTCTATCATTTTTTAAAACATCTCATGATTTGGAAAAAAAAATGCTTTGCATGGTTTTAAGCAAGTTCTAGATTACACATGATGAACCAATATCACATGAAGAAAATGTGCATTATGTACGCTAAGCATGCACATTTAGGCTCAAATTCTCACATAGGGTATAGATAGCTTTAAAAATATATCAATCCTTATTTTTCCCACATGAAAACATTTTGAATGACATATGCTCCAAGTTCATGACCTCAATGTTCCATTCTTCATGCCCAATGTTTCTCGAGCTCCCACCTTACACTTATTCTTCTGACATATTAATAGTGTCCGGCTATCACGGGTTGTAGTTTAAGGACGTAAACATGGTCTGTATCTCCACTTTCTTGTCAAGGTGGATACTTCTTGAGTAGTATCACTCTATTACTTGAAGCTAGAGGGATTCTTGACTTATCATAGAGGCAAACATCGAAGTGATTTATGGTATACTAAAATAGAGGCGCTTTTGATGTCTTCCTCTTCTTCACGATAGCTCTTCCAAGTAGCATTCCAAACTCTTCCTTCACCGCTGATGTAGACTTGATGTGTGGGAAAGAAGTAGGTAGTTGTGGCATGTCAAAACAAGGTGGAGAGTCTGTAACATAGCTTCTTTTCAAATCCTTCACTTTATTATAGAAACATTGGTTGGTAAATTAAGGATCAAGAGGTAGGAATGCCTTGGTTTCAATCTTGTCATCATGATTATAACTCAATGTTTCTTGCTCCATGAGGAATTCTGGGTAGTACTAAAAGGACCCTATCCCAATTTAGTTGCCTAAACCAGAATTAGGCACTAAAGACAATAGAACCTACAAACATTTGCAATAGTCTCCCCTAATATTCAAGAAACCCAAAATCTGCAAGGAAACCACACTTCTAAAATAGTTCACAAAAACAAACCGTGGGGAACCGATTCCCATTCGGATTGCTAAAATCAACCAATTATTGTTAAAACATCACATGAATTGATGTCAAAAAGTTACAAGAAATCCGGTGATTATTTAGAGATACAACATAAAAGGAAGCAAACTAAACGTAGTATTTAGAGCGATTTCTAATTTATATAATATACAGAATTAGTAGGCTAAGCTAGAAACCTACTAGAAGAGAAGTATGACACGAACTCTAGGCCTCCGACGATAACGTGCAACCACATGATAGAAATTGCACACTAGGAAATAGGAAACCAAAAAACCCAGGGAAAGAAATATAAAACAATAAACTGTCAATGTGATTGGAAAAAAATAAATCAAATATATGTAAAATAAAATCTACAATATGCATTTCCACGAATAAAATTACGAAAATCCGTAGCGAGTCAAAGATATTGTAAAAAATAGTATAAAAGATACGTCGAGTAGGCACTTGACCCTTCTCGAGTATCCTGTGCTAGTGGAGGCGGTGACAAGAGTCTTAGAACTTCTAGCCACCTAAAGTCTTCTAGTGACTCATGACACAAAGACGACGTGAATGCCAGGGGGGAAGTGCCACTCAGGGATCAACCAAGTAACCAGTGCATCGATGCAAGACTAATTGAAAATGTCTTGAATCTAGCCTCCAAAATTATAAACTGAATACTGAAATTTCAAAATGAATTGAATATAAATAATAAATAGACTCGCTAATCAACTATAAAAATAAAAGTGTCAACTCATAGATTACTGCTAGCTTTGTGGTACAGCGGAAGTTCCCTAGCCAAAATCTCTGTCGCGGTCTCCTAAATAAATACCAAACTCATTGAATATCGTACGCAAATCATCTTAGAACCTACTCCGAAAACGCCTTAGTCAATTTTGTACTTTTGCCTCGCCGGAGCCCCAGCGTGGATGGCGGTGCATGACTCTCACGCACCTCCACAGGTAGCAGCGCGTGAGTCACATATGCCTCCGGTGGAAACAGCTCTGATGGGAGCGTTCGACCCATTGTTGGAAAGATCTCAACAACCCCTACAACTTTCTCAACTGAACCTATCCCTAACTCGTCGCCCTTTCGCCGAAAAATGGTCAAAAATCTCATGACCCGAAAATTGCCGAAAATTGTTTCAGGCCAAATTCAACTTTGTCGTTTCTCCTCGGTCTTCCAAACCATATGAGTTCGACCCCTGGGATGAAACCTAACTGATTGCACCCCACCCCATCGCTGAAAAACAGTCAGAGCACCGCCGTCGATTAAACCCAAAATTCGACTGGTTTACCTTGTTGATTAGTACCCTAAAACAACCCAAAATCCAGCAACACATACATGAATCAAAAGAGGGAGAGGAGAGCTTCAAAACCATACGAAGAATGCCGGCAACAGTGACATTTTCTTGCGGGTCGAGTCGGTAGCAAATCGGGTTGTCGCATGCGAAACGGGTTGAGCCCAAAAAGTTTTCTGTTTTAATTTTTCTTTCCTTTTTTTTTTTATAAAAAAATCCCATTATACCCCCAAGCAGCTGATCAGATCAAGATCTAACGGTCTAGATTAAACTGACCTAAAATAAATTTTTTTCTTATATTTTCCTCAAGCAGACTTCCAAAAATCATAAAAAATAGCTCACTTATCCGAAAATTTCCTTAAAAACCCCTACGAGCTCGAAATAAAATACTGTACAACTCTCGTGAAGAAAGTCAATTCAATTTCTCACTCGATGAAAAATTTGTTAATAACCTCCGTAGTGTGACTAATCCGGAATAAAGCTTAATATGATTTGATAAGTGCGTAAATCTGGTTCGGGTCATTACAATTTAACCCCCTAATAAAAAATTTGTCATCAAAATTTACATACTTGTTAATCGAAGAGATAGAGGTACTGCTCTCACATATGTTGTTCGGTTTCCTACGTGGCCTCTTCAACTTCATAGTTTCTCCATAAGACTTTCACCAGTGGAATAATTTTGTTGCCTAGCTCTTGCTCTCGACGATCAAGAATCTGAACTGGCTCCTCCACATATGATAAGTCTTCACATATCAGAATTTGATAAGCTGCAAGAACATGAGATGGATCAGAAATATATTTCCGCAGCATAGACACATGGAACACATCGTGCACTCTGACCATCTCAGAAGGTAGTGCTAACCTATACGCAACCGCATCCACTCGTCCAATAATATCATATGGGCCGATGTAGCATAACTCTTTTGTCACATTTTTTGAAAGGCACAACACATTTCCAAGTAGATAATTTCAAAAATACCCAATCACCTACCTCAAACTTGAGATCCATTCTCCTTAAGCCAGCATAACTCTTTTGTCGATCTTATGCAGCTTTCAACCTGTCTCGAATAATTTGAATGTCCTCTGCGGTTTCCCTTCACTATGTCAGGACCAATAAGCCACATTTCCTTTATTTCACTCCAACACAACGGAGTTCGACATTGTTTTCCATATAAAGTTTCATATGGAGCCATACAAATACTGGCATGATAATTATTATTATTGTAAGCAAACTCTGTCAAGTGAAGTTCTTGATCCCAATTCCTCTTAAATTGTAGTGCACAGAAATGCAACATATCCTTCAAAGATTGAATCGTCCTTTCTGATTGACCATCAGTTTGAGGGTGAAAAGCTGTACTAAAATGTAATATTATCCCAAATGCCATTTGCAATGCTTGCCAAAATTCCGACGTAAACTGAGTATCTTGATAAGAAACTATAGACACAGACACTCTGTGCAACCTTAGAATCTTCTCCATATATAACTTTACCAATTTACTCACAGGGTTTTCCTGGAAGAGCTAGAAACTGGGCAGATTTCGTAAGGTGGTCAACAATTACCGAAATACCAATATTACCATTGGATGTACGAGGTAACTGATATACAAAATCCATAGTAATATACTCCTACTTTCAAACCCGAATCTCTAATGGTGACAATTTTCCAGCAGGTTTCTGCCGCTTTGCCTTCACATGTTGACAAATAAGGCACTTGCTCACATAGATTGCTATTTCTCTCTTTATATTTTGCCACTAGTAATAAGATTTAAGTGTCCGAAACATTTTCATACTACCTGGATGCATGGCATGGGCTGAACAATGAGCTTCATTAAGTATTTTTTTTCTTTAGTTCATCAATCCTTGGAACACACAATCTTTCTCTGAACAATAAGGTACCATAATTTCTTAGTGGAAATTCTATTGGTTCACCATTCTGAATTATATTCTTTTTACTCAATATATAGGAATCTGTATCCTGGGTTCCATGTACTTGATCCAACAATACTGGTCAGACTTGAAAACTAGCTAACAGTGCTCCATCATCTCTCCATTCTAGTTCTACTCCCGTAGCTTGCAATTCAACTAAGGGTGATACTCTTGCGATACGTACATGAAATAGAGAGGCTCTAGATTTCCTACTAAGGGCATCAACGACAACATTAGATTTTCCCCGATGGCACTCGAAAGTATAGTCATAATCATTAATCAACTCCCTCCATCTTTGCTGCCTCATGTTAAGATCTGCTTGAGTACGCAGGTAAGTGAGACTCTTGTGATCAGTGTAAATCCTATATTGCACTCCATATAAGTAATGTCTCTAACTCTTCAGTTCCAACACAATGTCGCCTAGCTCAAGATCATGTGTGGGATAATTAACTTCTTGGGGCTTTAATTATCGAGAATCATATGCAACAACTTTTCCATGCTGCATCAAAACACAGCCTAGACCCAATTTCAAAGCATCATTATAAATGACATATTCTCCATTGTCGTCAGGTAATGTCAACACTAGTGCCGTGGTTAATCTCTCTTTCAACGTCAGATAACTCTCTTCACAAGCATCATACCACTCAAATTTGACCCCTTTCTTCGTCAAACGGGTAAGCTGAGTCGCAATTCGCAAAAAGTTTTGTACAAAATGGCGATAGTAATCCACTAAACCCAAGAAACTCCTTATCTCCGTTACTCTTATAGGTCTGCTCCAATTCAACACTGCCTCAATTTTTTCTAAATCAATACTAACTCCCTCAGCTAAAATTATATGACCCAGAAATTTCACACTATTCAGCCAAAATTCACACTCGCTAAACTTTCCATACAACTGAGAATCTCGCAAAGTTTGCAAAACAACGTAGATGTTTCCTGTAATGCTTCTCATCCTTGGAATATACTAAGATGTCATCGATAAATACAATGACAAACTTATCCAAGTATCGCCTAAAGACTTGATCCGTGAGGTCTATAAAAGCGGCTGGGAAATTTGTCAGGCCAAAAGGCATCACAAGAAACTCATAATGCTCATAGTGCGATCGAAAGGCTGTTTTAGAAACATCTGATCCTCTAATCCGAAGCTGATGGTATCCTGACCTTAGATCAATCTTCGAAGAAACTATAGCTCATTTTAGTTGATCGAACAAATCATCAATCTGCAGTAAAGAATACTTATTCTTCACTGTGACTTGATTCAATTCTCGATAGTCAATACACAACCTCATCGAACCATCCTTCTTTCTCACGAACAACACTGGAGCACCCTAGGATGAAACACTGGGTCGAATGAAACCCTTATCGATCAACTTATATAGTTGAACCTGCAACTTCTTCAACTTTCCTGGGGCCATTCGATATGGTTCCTGAGAAATAAGACCCGTACCTGGAAGTAATTCAATGGTGATGTCAATCTACCTCAAAGAAGCCAAACTAGGTAAGTCCTCTAGAAATAAATCTGAATACTCAAAAACTATTGGAATATCTCTGATACTTGGAGCATAAACTTTTGTATTGATCGCATGTGCCAAGTATGCTTCACAACCCTTCTTTAACATCTTCATTGCTTTCACAGTCAAAATCAAAGAAAGTGGAGAAGTATTCCCTTCGCCACGAAACAAGATTTCTGGCATACCTGGATTTCTAAAGAATACCTCATTCTTATGACAATTAAAGACTGCCCAGTGAGCCTCCAACGAGTCTATCCCCAGAATTACATCAAAATCTACAATGTTTAACAACATCAAATCCACGGCTAACCCATAACCTCCTATGAATATCCCGCAGTCCCTACACACCCATCCAACACTCACAACCTTATCGGATGGTATAATACTCACCATATTCCTGGATGAGGAGGGGCATGTATAGTGGCCAAAGATGTCAATCTATACAACATAAAAGAATGCATAGCTCCTGGGTATAATAAAGTAAAGACTGGATAACCAAAAGTATATAACGTACCGATAATAACCTCTGGAAAAGCTCTACCCTCTCGCAGGTTCATGACATGCACTCGGGCCCGTCCAGCTAGTCGTCCATGTTGATTACAGTTCTGCTGATTTGCTTGCCTTGTGGACTGCGCTACACGAACTCTGGGAGGCTGAACTAACGTAAGTGGCCCTTTGTGGACACTCCCTAGCAAAGTGACCATCCTGGCCACAAGTAAAACAACCCCTAATGCCCTGTGACATTAACCCAAATGATGTCGATTACATGTCCAACATAATGGAAACTCCCGCTACATATGAGGGTTGTAACGACGACCACTTTGACTAGAACCACTGGAACTAGCTTCATTACTCTGTCTCTGTGGTTAGTTTCTTCTCCAATATGATCTTCTACTCTGACCAGATGTGCCAATAGAAAATCTATAAGGTTTACTGCTAGAAGAAGAGGCTGAGCATGATGTACCTGAACTCAATCTGTTTGAAGGACCCTGGCTGAGTCTACCTTCCTCAAAGCGTTGAGACTGAAATGGTGACTGTCTCTCCCTTTCTACATCCTCACATCTGATTGTTGAACTAACAAACTCATCAAACTTATCCTGAGGCATAGTTGTCAAGGTCCCCTTGATGTTCAAATTCAGACCTAAATCGAACCTTTTGTATTTGGATTCTTCAATCGTAACCATATCACACGCAAATCAAGACAAACGAGTAAATTTGTCTTAATACTCAAGCACTAACATACTACCTTGCCTTAGGTTGGTAAACTCTTTATACTTCCTCTGTTGGGTAGCTTGGCTGAAATATCGGCGCATAAACAATTCTCTAAATATAAAACATGGGGTGTCAACAGGAATCCTCTCAGTATTATCCCAATAGAAGTAAGCATCTGACTCAAGTAATCCAACAGATGCTACAGTCCTCTGCTCTGGAGTGAAGTATAGACATTCACATACTCATTCAACCTAGACTATCCAAGCCTCACATGTTTCAGGATCTGTGGAACCATGAAATGTTATTGCTCCAATTGTCTTTGCCTTTGCTACAGGATCAAAATGCTCATCTTAACGCAAAACTCATGCTAGCAAGTCTCGCGTTCGCTAATCCTCATCACGATCCTCAGCCCTATTACCGTGGGCTCCACATCGAGGAGGCATCTCCTATGGATGAGAAAACACATTATTCAACAAAATACGAAGAATACAGTCGTGAAACCTTAAACATTTTAAAACACACAATACCTTAAGCATTGATGGTGATCCACCGGCCTGTCAGGTCATCGCTTAGGAAGTGTTGTGCATTCTCAAATGTCCTCAGTATCACAATTGCAGAACTTTATAGAACCTAAAACCTAATGCTTTGATACAAATTGAAAAGATCCGACCTCGATTTAGTTGCCTAAACCAGAATTAAGCCTTAACGACAACAGAACCTATAAAAAATTTGCCATAGTTTCCCCTAAAATTCAAGAAACTCAAAACCTGCAAGAAAACGACATTTCTAAAATAGACCACAAAAAATAAACCGTGGGGCACCGATTCCCATCCGGATTTCTCAAATCAACCAACTATTGTACAAACAACATATGTATTGATTTCTAAAGGTTACAAGGAATTCGGTGTTTATTTAGAAATACAATACAAACAGAAGCAAACAAAACATAGTATTCATAGCGACTTCTAATTTACATAATATACAGAACTAGTAGGCTAAGGTAGAAACCTACTAGAAGAGAATTGTGTCCCAAACTCTAGACCTCCGACGATGACGTGCAACCACAGGATAAAAACTGCAAACTGGGCAATAGAAAACCGAAAATTCCAAGGAAATGCATATAAAATAATAAAACTGTTAGAGTAAGTGGACAAAAATAAATCAAATATATGTAAAATAAAATTTACAATATGCCTTTCCACGAATAAAATTACTAAAAATCGGTAGTGAGTCAAAGATATTGTAAAAAATAGTATAAAAGATACGTCGAGGGGGACACCTGACCCTTTTCGAGTATCATGTGCTAGTGGAGGCGGTGACAAGAGTCTTAGAACCTCTAGCCACTTAAAGTCGTCTGGTAACTCCAAACACAAAGACGACGTGAATGGCAATGGGAAGTGCTAAAATTTCAAACTAAATTGAATATAAATAATAAATAGACTCGCCAATCAACTGTGAAAATAAAAGTATCCACTCACAGATTACTGCTAACTCTGTGGGCCGGCGGAAGTCTGCTGAATAAATAACAAACTCATTTAATATCGTAATTCGACAAAATGTGCGAAAAATCAACTTAGAAACTACCTTGGAAACTCCCCGATTAATTTTGAATTTTTGCCTCACCGAATCCCCATCGTGGACTGCCGAATGTGACCCTCACGTGCCTCCATAGACCGCGACGCGTTAGTCACATATGCCTCTAGCAGCAACAGCTCCAATGTGAGTGTTCGACCCATGGTTGGAAAGATCTCAACAAGCCCTACAACTTTCCCAATTGGACCTATCCCTAACTAGCCGCCGTTTGGCCGAAAAATGGCCCAAAACCTCACGACCTGAAATTCGTCGAAAATTGTTTCTGGCCAAATTCGACTCAGTTGTTGCTCTTCAGTCTTTCAAACCATAGGGGTTTGACCCCTGGGATGAAACCCATTTGATTCCACCCCACTCTGTCGCAGGAAAACAGTCGGAGCACCGCCGTAGATTAAACCGAAATCCGATTGGTTTACCTCGTCGATTCGTACCCTAAAACAACCAAAATCCAATAACATATACATGAATAGAAAGAGGGAGATGATAGCTTCAAAACCATAACAAGAACGCCGACAACAGTGGTGTTTTCCGGCGGGTCGAAGGCGGGTCGAGTCGGTACCTAATTGAGTCATCTCCTGCGAATCTGCTGAGGTTTGATCTGATCAAGATCAAATGGTCTATATTAAACCGACCTAAAATAAAATTTTTTTTTATATTTTTCTCATGCAGACTTCCAAATATCATAGAAAATAACTTGCTTATCTGAAAAATTCTCCAAAAATTTCTACGAGCTCAAAATAAAATACTCTACAACTCTCATGAAGAAAGTCAATTCAATTTCTCTCCCAATGAAAAAGTTGTTAATAACCTCGGCAGTACGATTAATCCACGATGTAAGTTAATACGATTCGATAAGTGTGTAAATTTGGTTTGGGTCTTTATAGGTACTCTCTTGGTGGTAGGGGAAGGAATGGTAATGCTTCTTCTTCTTGATCTTCAATGGGTGGCTCAGATACATCCTCTTCACTTTGGTCATCCTTTTAATCTAGCTCTTCATCAATTTCACGATAGTCCATAACTGGTCGTGTAGATGAGTCTGGAAGTAATTTTCCTCAACATTCCAATATTCATCATACACGATAGAGACTTCATCATTGGATGAGGACTCATAATCTATGGTATTTGGACAATGTCTCACCCAATATGGCATTGGCTTTTCATCGTTGGATGATGATGAATCATACTCGGTTCCTTAAGAGGTAGAATCTTCATGATTGAGGTGTCGGTTCTTCTTGAATAAACTATTGTGCTTTCTTGGCTAATAAACTCACTTGAGCTTCCAATCTTTGGATGTCCCTTTGAAACTCCTCTTAAGCACGTTGAGATTCCTTTAGAAAATATTGAAACGTGGATTGATTAGAGGGTAGAAAAGAATCTTCTTGGCTAGCATAAAGGTTGGCCAGAATTTCCTCCAAGTTTGGACTATGACTTTCTTCTTGAGGTGGAGGGTCTTCTTTAACTTGCTCCAATGCTTACCCAAATTGTGCACGTGACTCTTCTTGTTGGGCTAGGTACTACTCATGTCGGGTTAGGTTGGTGTGAAGGAGTGCTTCCAACTTTGAACTAAGGGCTTCTTCTTGAAGATGTACCAAATGTGCATGATGCATTCTCATGTTGTAGTCATACTCTTGAACATATTCTGGGTACTCAAATCTCAAGTTGCACTCAAGAGGTGAATGCAATCGATAACCACATAGAGCACAAGCTTCAACATAAGAGAACATCGACTCCTTGGGTTGACAATTCCAATCTTTATAGCCTCGATTGTATGGATCTTGTTACCCATAACATACCACTTGAATTTTTCCAACGATTATATCATCCATCCAGGTTCAAGGTACAAACTAACAAACAAAAACCAAGCTAAAGTGTTAAATGCTCAATGATTGTAGTGCCTCACAACTATGAGTCACCAACAACCTTTGAAGTAAGACTCTAAGACTCTTTAAAACACTACTTTATATATGCAGAAGATGACTCAAAGCGATAAACACAAACGGTACGTGACGAAGTAGTGATCATGTGCAATGGAGTCCCGAATAGATCCTGGACGCAGACATATGTCATCCGATATACCGATTGCAACCGTAACCAATACACTACTTTAGATATGCTCTTAAAGATACAGATAGGCTAAAACAAATAAACAAGCACCAAATCAAGCACTTCAAACAAAGCACACTTTGACGGGTCGAGAGATGCTCTCGACAGGGTGAAGTTAACCTTTTGTCTGAACAACCAACTAAATTTTGACGGGTCGAGATTTGGTCTCGACAGGTCGAAGACAATAATCCGTAAAGGGGCTCCAAATTTCGAACAATATGCTCCAACTAGTACATTTTCATGCTCAAGCTATCTACCAAAGTATTCAAGAGATCAAAGACAATCAAAACAAAGTCCTAAATGGAAAATTGAACAAAACCTACAAAGCTAAGAAATAAATGTCACACTCATGTCCTGATACTCTGCAAGTAAAGGCTAGCCGAAGCTAAGAAATGAAAGTGAAAAAAATTCCCCAGTAACGGTTTCAAAAACTAGTTAGTAGAAATATTTCCCTTTAATCTTAAGTATAGGAATTAGCTAAAATCAAGGTTGTAATTTCTTACCTGCAAGTATACAGGGTCAAGTAATAATATTTGTAAAGAAGTTGAGTGTCGAACCTCCCTAAATCCCTAGCTTGATTCAATTAGTTCTTTAGATTACATTATAACAAAAACACATAATGCAACAAAAGCAAAACACACAATAAAGGTGAATCCTATAACACTAAGTCCTTTGGAGACTTAGTATCATAAGGGTGATTTAATTACAATGGATAAGATCAGCTTGATTGATTAATGACTAATCTACACAAAGACAATAACTCTTAAATCTTTTTCATGCGAAATAAGTTCGATCAATTGATTAATGACTAATCATGCATTTTTTGTCACATTTGGTTATAGGCCCAAACTTCTAGGCCTCTTGGGATTCTAGAAGGTTTCGGCCCATCTACATGGCACAAAGTATAGAGATTAAGGACTAGACTTTTGGTGCTAACTCTTAAATCTTTTTCATGCAAAATAAGTTCGATTAGTCAAATATGCTAGTGTTGTGGAAGGTTTTCCCTTTCCAAGCCTTGTTTGGAAGACTTAGATGTAAATTCATAAAGACTCTCCCAGTCTGCATCTTTTGGAGTATGAACTAGTCTTTTGGATCCATGTAAATTTGACTGAAGCTCCAAGAGTCTTTTGGAACTCAAAGAGGCTTCTATCCATGATTTATGCCCTAGGAAACCAAACCTAAAAGCTCAAATTTTTGGATTTAAACCTAGGTCATGTTACATGCTCTTCTTTACTTAAGTAAGGAACTCGTTCACCCAAGTTCTATTTTTTAGTCATTTACACACATGAAGACTTATTAAAGGTCACAACATGCATAAGAGAACATATATGAAGATCAAAAATGTAAAAAGCCACA
This sequence comes from Geum urbanum, assembly GCA_946800695.1. Taxonomy (NCBI): domain Eukaryota; kingdom Viridiplantae; phylum Streptophyta; class Magnoliopsida; order Rosales; family Rosaceae; genus Geum; species Geum urbanum. The sequence continues at coordinate 48,398,082 of OX327001.1, read as the reverse complement.
AACACATAGCATAACATATCAAATTCTCCAATAGCATGTCAAACACAAATTATTTTCATATCATATATCGAAACATCATTTATTCTACATCATGTGGCTAGGGTTTGACCTCTAGCCTTTTATACAAAAACTACTCAAAACTCATATATACAATAGTGTTCAAATATAAGATTAGAATCTAAGAGAGTGAAAATAACTTAAGGGAACCCAAGCTAAGCTCCTCCAAACTAGTAAGCTTCTTCCAAAACACTTCAAGCTTCTAACTCCACTCCTTGAGCTCCAAATTGCATCCAACACTTTGAATATGAGATAAGACCAATTCCTTAGTGTTCCAAGAGACGAAGGGGCAAAAGAGATTACTTCCCACCTCTTGGAATCCTAAGAATTTAACCAAAACCTTGGAAACAAATGTGAGAAGAGAAGAGGAGAGAATAGATGATGGTGGTGATAGAGTGAGAGTTTAGTGGGTTGGAAGAGGATATGGATTGAGGATAGCTAAAACCAAGGAGAAATCTAGCTTCTATCTACAAAACTAAGCTGAGAACTCTATAGAGAAATTAGGGAGAAAACTAGCTAGAGAGGTAAGAGCCAAAAACTATGAACTTGTAAAAATGAAAGGTGTGTAGAAGTGGGTAAGGAGAGAGAAAACAAATCTGAAAATTTAGCTAGGCTAAGGAGATATTTTCATATTTGAATTTTGAAATTAATGGAATAATTTGGCCCAAAAGTGACTCACCCACCCTCTCACATGTGCCATGCATGTGACATGCTTCAAGCCCAAAATATCTTCATATGTTACTTGAAGTCTTGACCCTTGACCATGACCATAGTTGATCGCTAGAGTTGACCGTGTTTACTACCGATGACCAGAATCTCAAAATATTCCGGTAAGTCTCCGACGACCGTTTTTCATCTTTTTCTGTAATTTTCTCCTTCTTCTCCCACGGCCCAGAAAATGTACTCGGCTTCACTTGAAAACACCTAATCATCGTCTTTTAGCCCATTATCTTGCTAGACCATGATTTCCTAACATAAATAGGAAACGCCATAAGAATGATTCTTTTATTCATGAAAAATAAGCAATATGAGTGAAGTTAGGGATATAATAAAAATATAATTATAGACCTAACAAACTACATCACACTTAAACTTTGCTTGTCCTTAAGCAAACTCAAAAAAAAAAAAAACACACTAAGCTAGACTCAAAGCACAAAAGAAACACAAGACCATATACAAAAGCATGTAAGTGTCTTGAATTGATAATTGATTTCTCTTAGAGAACCATGGCTAGATGCAGTGGCGGATCCAAGAATTTTTCTATTTGGGGGGGGGGGGGGGGGGTAGCAGATAAAATCAATAGTACTCATAAACATAGAATAACGTAGTAATTCAAATAAGTACTCTGAAATAAAAATTACAACGAAATCTTAGCAAAAATAAGTAATTTTAAAGTAGAACTTTAAAGTTGTCCTCGACAAGTCTTCATGTTTTGGAAACGGTGAATAATAGGCTCATTGTCAGTAGTATTGAAGACATCATTTGGAAGATACACTGTCAACGAATCATTTAGCTATTGAACCCCATTTTGTTTCACATTTGATTTTTCACAATGTTCATAGCAGAGACTGCCCTTTATACTGAAGTTGTTACAACCGGAAGTGTCAATGTCAATTTAATGAGCAAATAGACTGATGGATTTATCTCATGCTTTCTTGTCTCCACTAGTCTTTTGGAAAGTCTAGCAATTCCATTCAATTCTGAAAACCTTACATTAGAACGCAGGTCATCAACATAAGTTTGAAGCTGACTTCTAGCATCAGTTGATCCATGGAAGAAAAATCCAGTGTGTAAAGCTGAGTAAGGCAAATAAACTTTGTCTGGTCAAAAGCAAAAAATATATCATTGGGAGACAAACATGCCAAACAAAGTAATAGCTCAGTGTTGGCCTCTTTGAAACGATTGTCGAACACTTGTAGTTGCATATCTATCACATCATTGAAAAAATCAACATGATAATAATGTATATTTGTGAGATTAGGAGCCTTGCGCCTGGACTTTCTTGGAGAATAAAACATATCATCTATATTAATGACATCATTATTTTGCTCAACACAAAAATTAGACACTTCCTCCATTAATGGATTTCATCCATTGTCCTGCATCATCTGTAATTGTTGCTTACACACTTTAACTAAATTCATGACATTCATAATATCTTGGTCCTCTCTCTGTAAGACTAGTGATAACTCATTTTTGATTCCAAGTATAGTCTTTATCAAATGCAAGCTAAACACAAAATCATATCATTGCACCAAACGTAAGGAAATGGATGCATCTTTTTTTCGGTCAGCATTCAATGCATCATCTACAATTTCCTAAAGAACATCAATGATTGATGAAAACATGGTTGTAAAGCTTACCATAATACTAAAGTATGTGTCCCCGTGTATCACATGGACGTTTCATTCCAATTTCTTAATTTAAGCCTTTTCCACTTGTAAGATCACCACTTTTTAAGGTTTCAATGACTTTTAAAGCATGTTTTTTTACGAAGAATGTCATGATTATGCTTAGCTGATGCTCAAACAATATTAATCACATTAGATACTATCACTACCAGAAAATTAAATAATTCACTGCCTAACCAAAAATTAGAAGAAAAAAAATTTATTCATCGCTTAAGTAAAATTTTCTTCGTTTAGGTAGCATTTTGACGACGAAACAAAATTTGGTCACCTAACTATTGACTTTAGATGATGAAATATAAATTCGTCACCATTTTCCTTGTCTAAGTCACCACTTAAACGACGAAATATATGTTTTATCATCTAAAAATTCATCTCAAACGACGAAACTAATCTTGGTCTCCTAAAAGTTGACTTAAGCAACGAAATACATAGTTCGTCATCTAAATAAGATATCTAAGATGACGAACAATCATTTCATCACTTAAATGATGACTTAGGAGACGAAGTCCATTTTATCATTTACGTTTTCACTTAGGTGATGAAACAATTCAATTTAGCTGACGAAACATTTCGTCGTCTAAGTGAAACTCAATTATTTAGAGCAGATTTTCTATCCAGATCATCGTCCTCTCTCTCTCATCACTTAAATGATGACTTAGGCGACAAAGTCCATTTTGTCATTTACGTTTTCACTTAGGTGATGAAACAATTCAATTTAGCTGACGAAACATTTCGTCATCTAAGTGAAACTCAATTATTTAGAGCAGATTTTCTATCCAGATCATCTCTCTCTCTCTCTCTCTCTCTCTCTCTCTCTCTCTCTCTCTCTCTTATAAAAGCCATCTCTTTGGCGAAAAAATAACTCTCAACACCCACCTTCGGCCAAAGAAAGTTTATATACGATTTTCCCATCTCCGGAGCTCAAGATACCCAAATATCTCTATATCGGTAAAGGTGTTAACTTGTTTCTCTTGATTAATTTTTTTAAATTTAATTACGTACATAATAACGTACGGTGATGGAGTTATCCGGCGAATAATTCTGGAAACCACAATATAGCATGCATTAGTTGTTAGCTAGCTATAAATTGTATGAATAGCATGCATGTGTTGATCAATTAAGCATATATTCATATGTGGACTAGTTGATAGTTAGTATATTAAATGTTAGATTAGTTAGTTGATAATTATGCATATATTCATATGTGGAGTAGTTGATAATTAGTTGATTAAATGTTGGAGTAATTAGTTGATAATTATGCATATATTCATATGTGGATTTATACGTGTACGTAAATGCATATATCAGTGCTATGCTATTTAATTATATATGATAAATATTAATTATTGTAAGTTAAGAATTATAAGAAGCTCGTTAGACTGACATTTTTTTGTAAATTATATATTTATGGCTTATTCGATTATTGAATTTATGTCTCGCTTAACTTACGCAGAAATATGAACAAGACTTGGATACATTTGGAAAATAGAAGTGATATGAGGTATATGGACGAAATCAGTCAGTTTATTTCGTTTTCCATACAACATGGTCAAGGAAAGAAATGTTACAGGTGTTCGTGCAGAAGATGTTTTCACAATTAGTTTGCGACGGTTACTATTAATTATGTCTCAACACTTGTATGACCACGGTATGATGTGGAGTTACACTATATGGAGTGAGTACAGTGAAGTAGTAAACTACAACTCAAAACCATTTTTAAGCTCAGGATATAGTTATTAGGGTGCCTCATCCAGTGGTACTGGCGCCTCTACTTGGAACCTCGCAATGGATTTGTTGGATGATGTTTTTCCAGCATTCAGTCATGTTACACACCACACGAAGAGGGAGGTTATGATAATCCTCATTAGGACACAATCCCTCCAGACTTTCTGGACACTGATACTACTGAGATGGATAAGTATAACAATGGAGTACAAAGTGAAGCACAAAATCTTGAATGCTGATTTTAATGATATCCAACAACATATATGTGATTTGCTTCCTAAGGGTCATAAGGTTCCCGATTCTTATTACAAGGTAAAAAAGTAATGAAACATAAAAAAATCCATAAATATAAAGTATAGGCATATGTTGAAATTGTAATTGGGTTAAGTAAAAAAATGGTAGGAAGGATGGGCAGCCAAGAAAACCATCATTTCCTTCCTTAACTTGGTTTTACATGTTCCTATGCTGATCCATCTTTATCTGTTCATATCTCTGAAACATACCGAGTATACCTTCTATTGTATGTTGATGATATCATTCTCACAGAAAATAGTGAGGTTCTAATTAGCAAAATCAGAGAAGCTCTTTAGAAGGAGTTTAGCATGAAAGATCTTGGCCCATTACACTTCTTCTTAGGTCTAGAAATCAAATATCACATTTCAGACATTTTTTTTGTCGCAACAAAAGTATGCCAGAGGGTTGATTCACAAAGTTGGTATGGATTCTAGTCACACTCACATCACTCATTGCTAGTTTGGAATCAAACTCTTTGAAGATGTTGGCAATCCTTTGGCTGCTATTGAACTCACTCATTTCAGAAGTTTACTTGGATGTTTGCAATACTTGACATTCACCAGACCAAACATAACCTACAGTGTCAATTTTGTGTCAATTTCTTCATAAACATACCGAGGATCGTTTCATTACTGCCAAAAGGATATTGAGGTACGTAAAAGGGACAATGCACTTTGGCATCTACTTACAAAGAGGGTTTGTGCAACCTTCTATTCAACTCAAAGTTTACTGTGATGCAGACTGGGCTGGAGATCCTACTGATAGAAAATCAACCATAGGGTTTGTGATTTTACTCAACACCAGTCACGTTTCTTGGTGTAGAAAGAAACAAAATGTAGTTTCAAGGTCCTCAACTGAGGTTGAGTATATAAGTATGGAAGATACTACATCAAAGTTAATGTGGATGAAAAATATGCTGAAAGATATGCATGTTGATCTATATTGTGATAATATTTCTATTTTAGCTCTTGCCACAAATCCAATCCATCATTCAAAACTCAAGCACATTGAAGTAGATGTTTATTTTACAAGAAATCAAGTCAATGCTGGATGTATCAAGCTCTAATTTGTGTCAACCAAACAACAACTTGCATATTTGTTCACAAAGACCTTTGTTCTCCTCTGCAAAAACTACTTATGCAATAGCTTGATGAACATCACCCCCATTAAGCTGAGGAGAAGTGTGAAGTAAAGGAAAAAAATGAAGCTATTAGAGAGTTAGGACAGCTCGTCTGAGCTGTCATTGTCACCATTAGACTAACTCTACTTGTCATTCATCTGTGCAATTAATTATTATTGTCCTAACTATAAATATAGTTCTTCTCTCTTTGTTTTCTATAAGCTTTGTCATCAATATACATAAAATACACATTTTCTCTATAATTCTATCTTGATTCTTCATCAAACTTAAGCTCTATACCAGAGCTTTCATTTGATACGGCTAGTAATCCCCGTAGTGGTCGAGATTAGAACATCTTAATTTACATCTACATATAACATGTGTCCTTATCGCTTTTAATTTCGACGGCGATAATCTTCTAGGTTATATTTGGAATACGTCCTGGACAACAAACCTTGCATTCATTCATTCGTCACCTCAACTGAGAACGCTGAAACTAATCTGAAGGCACGCTATAGAAGGCAAGCAAAATTCCAATACACTACCGACATAAACACTATACCTGACGACATGGCAAAAAACAGACTGACGAGAACCCTTGTCGTCGGGTATAGTCAACTATAACCGACGACTAGAGTACATCGTCGGTTATAGTTTTTTTTACCAACAATGTATTGTTGTCGTCGGTTATAGTAGCCGAAAAATCGTCGGGTATAGTTTTCCACTATTACCGACGACTTTTTTTTAACTATTACCAACGATTTTGTAGTATCGTCGGCTATAGTTTCTTATTTCAGATCCATTCTGGGCAGCAGCTCTGTCATTCAAAAAAAATCTCCCGCGAAAACTGAAAATGCTCTGAAATCATTGGGTGATGTCGAAAACTGTCAAGAATGAGTTCGTGATTCATTATACATAGGTACGTACGTACTTAATATTATATATATGTGTGTGCATGTGTGTTGATCGATTGTTGATGTTGATTTTGATTGAGTTAATTGATTGTTGAGTTTGAGTAATTGATGGTTGATTTTGAGTACGTGATTGATATATATATATATAGTTGAGTTGGAGTAGTACGTAATTGTTGTGTTGATTATTGTGAATATATATATATATAGCTAGGGTGATTAATTTATTTAATTGATTATATATTGTGATTATTATAGGGTTAATTGTGATTATTAATTATGGGTATAATATTGTGATGTTTCGGTTAATTGTGATTAATTATAGTGTGGTTATATATATTTAGATTTTTGTGATCGATTATAGTTAGGGTATATATATATATTAAAATTATGGGAATTATAATAATATATATTTATATTAATTGATTGATCGAATGTTGATTTTGATCGATTGAGTTAATTAAATTAGACGAAATTATATATATATGAATAATTATGGATCGAGTAGAATAATTAGACGACTATATATATATGTTCATTTGTAATTAATTAGCTAGTTAGGGATCGAGTAGAATAATTAAATTATGTAATTTATAGTTTGAATATCGATATATATAGATATAGATATATAGATATATATATATATATCTATGAAATTTTAATTAATAAGATCATGGGTATATATACATGCAGTTATAATTTTCAGGATGGACAAGAGTTGGATGTGTCTTCCAAGATAGGATGTAAGATATCACCGTGGAATTAGAAGTTTTGTGGAATATGTGAAGGTTAATTGTGGAGGGATGACAATTCATTATTGTCCGTGTATGAAATGTTAGTGTCGCAGTGAGTGATATCGTTTTCACATCGATAAAGTATTGGAGCACTTGAAGAAAAATGGGTTTTGGGATAAGTACACATGTTGGATTTATCACGGTGAGAGTTCATCAGTTGGTCAACATGATCACGAACAATTTTTTGAGAGTGGCAGTACATCCAATGATCCAACAACAAGGCTGATCAACGATATGTTTCCTCATGAGAGCGGTATATTTGCTCAAGCACCGGATATCCCTCCCGCCGTTGGAGACTTCCCTCATATTGAGCCAGTCCAGCAATTACCTACAGTTGTCAATACTGCTGGTATGGACAAGTACAACAACCTCATTGCCTTCCAACAAACCCCGTTGTACAACGGGTGTAGTAAGACTGTTCTTGAAAGTGTTATGGGAGTAATGAAGCTCAAAGTGGAGAACAAAATGAGTGTGAAGGCTGTTGATGATTGGCAGAAGTAGTCTGGTTCGTTGTTGCCCCCCGGTCATCGTCTTCCTACCATTCATCATAAGGTGCGACAGATCCTGAAACATCTTAGCCTTTTTTACATCAAAATCCATGCTTGTAGATATGATTGTGTTCTCTTCTGGGGTAAAGATGCTTATGGGAATGATCTTGAATCCCTTAATGAATGCCTGGTATGTGGTACAGATAGGTATAAGTTGACTCCTGCCGGAAACAAGAAAGCTGTGAAGATACTTCGGTATTTTCTGCTGATAGATAGGCTAGAACGGTTGTTCATGTGTGCACACACGGCTGAAGCTATGAGATGGTGGGCCGAGAGGAATTTGCCCGACGGTGATACACTTATACACCCTGCTGACGGAGAGGCTTGGAAGCACATGGTGAAGGAGTTTTCTTATTTTGCATCAGAGGTTCGAAATGTTTAGCTAGGGCTTTCATCTGACGGATTCAACCCTTTTGGCAACATGAGTCTTCAATACAGTATATGGCCAATTATTTTGGTACCGTACAACCTTCCTCCATGGATGTGCATGAAGAAAGAATACAATATGCTCACTATGATAATTCCAAGGCCGGGTTATCCAGGAAAGTGTCTCGATGTGTATTTGAGACCCTTGATTGCGGAGCTTAAGTACTTGAGTGAGCATGGTCATCCCACTTATGACAAGTTCAAAAATGAGATGTTCCAGAAGCATGCCATGCTTGTTGGCACCATTAGCGATTTTCCTACACGCGGGATGTTGTCGGGCAACGTTACCAGGGGATACAGGGTTTGTCCAGAGTGCATGACTGTTGAGTGTTACAGACCTCATTGCAGAAAAAACTGTACAGATGCGTCATCGTTGTTGGCTTCCACATGATCACCCATTTTGGGAGGATATGGAGGCATTTGATGGGACTGTGGAAACATGTGAGCAGCCGAGGAGATGGACGGGTGATGAAATATTGGAAGTGCTAAATGAATACAATTTTGGGCAGCTCAGCAATCATCTTGAGATAGTGGCGTACGTCAACACCTGACAAACCCGACAGGTATAAATTCTGCACACACAAAAGTATTTTTTGGGAACTTTCGTATTGGTCCAAGTTGTTGATCAGACACTACTTAGATGTCATGCACATAGAGAAAAATGTGTGCGAGAGTGTGGTCGGCACAATGTTGAATTGGGAGGGAAAAACTAAAGACGGCCCGAAGGCACGCATTGATCTTAAAAGAATGGGATTGCGAAAACATTTGTGGTTGAGAGATGGGAAGAAAAAAATGCCACAAGCTCCTTATACCGTCAATCCTGCCCAAAAGAATGAAATTTTTGGCTGGATGGGTAATGTCAGGTATTCTTCAGGTTATGCTGGAAATATAAGTCGATGTGTTAACTTCAAAGACAATAAGATGTACGGACTAAAGAGTCATGACTGTCATATACTGCTTCAACACCTCTTCCCTGTTTTCATTCAAGGTACCTGCCCAAGGAGGTGTTGGAGCCGTTAGTAGTTTTGTCAAGATTCTTTCAGAAGTTATGCACGGGCGAAGTGAAGAAATCGGACATGTTGGAAATGCAACAGGACATCATTTTTATCATGTGTAAATTTGAAAGGATATTTCCTCCAAACTTTTTCGACATCATGCCTCACCTGATGCTCCATCTTCCGGAACAATTGTTGCTTACTGGTCCAGTACACAACACATGGATGTATCCCATGGAAAGGTACGTAATGCATCTTTGAATCTGGCTATATATGTCTTTAATATTATTTATTCACTTATTTTACAATATTCATAACATGCTCTGTAATTACCAATTTTATAGACAATTAGGGGACTACAAAGACTATGTGATGAACAAATCTGCACCCGAAGGGTGTATCACTGAAGCATATATTGCGCACGAGTGCGTAATGTACACCAGACTATATTTGGGAGCGTTCGAGGACCCTCCACAACATTTGCTAGTAGATGGAGCACAGTTCAACCTTTCAATCATCTCTGATGATGTTGAAGTTTCCGGAAAGTTGCCCAACTCGTACAATTTGGAATCATATGAGCTAGTCATTGCCCACTGGTCGGTATTGATTAACTGTCTAGAAGTTCAATATTGGAAAAATATGCACCTTTACTGCCCTGCCATTTCCGGTGATGTTAACTACCACAACAAGACGTTCGCAAACTATTTTGGCAAATGGGTACGTATATAGATATATTGACTTGTATATGAATTTAATTGCATGTCTCATATCGTATTTATAGTTAAGTTAATAAATGATTATTTTCAGATGAACCATGTACAAGATGATGGTATCCCTCAGTGGTCACACGAATTGAGGCTCTTGGCGCAGAAACCGGTAACTTCCAGAGTTTATCCTATGTGTAAGGTAAATGGTGTGCTATTTATTTGTGAACATAGAGATGTCAGACGAAAAACACAGAATTCTGGAGTAATGGTGCATGGTGGGCAGAATGGAGTTGACTATTACGGTGTTCTCCATTCAGTTGTCGAATTAATATATGGGGAAGACATGACCGTGCACTTGTTTAAGTGTAGATGGTTTGATACCGACCCTCAGAACACAAGGACCGATCAATACGACATTTTTTTGGTGAATACTGCTACAAGCTGGTATGAAGATGATCCGTTTGTTTTGGCCACGGCGGTGAAACAATTGTTCTATCTTGATGATCTTGTGCATAAAGGCGCGTGGAAAGTGGTTAACCATGTTCTTCCAAGAAACATATACAGTCCTCCACCCTTGGTGTGACCTCGGATAATGAAGAAGTTAGTGCATACCAAGAGCCGAATGCAACTGGTATTCTTGAAACCTCAACAATTCGCCTTAATAATGTGATACAGGGCAGTGTGGTACGAATTCCTCAACCGAATCTTATTGATGTTAATCAAAATGAAGACAATGAAGACTCAAGTGACGAGGGCTTACACATCTTACCTGAAATTAACTCAAAAACCGAGTCAGACTCAAGCGATGATTCTGACTATGCGCCTTAGTGTATGTATATATATATATGTTAATTTGAGTTTGAACGTGCAATGTAAAATGATGTGTACGAAGATGATCGACTTTAACTTAATTAGATCGATGTAATTAAAGTAGATACTTTGTTTAAGGAGCATTTTTTTATAAGTTAGGAAAAAAAAACTCATAGCCTTTTTGTATAAATATATAATGCATATGAAAAAAAAAGGAAACAAACTATAACCGACGATATTCATATAATAAATATCGTCGGTTATACTATAGCCGACGATAATACTTATATCGTCGGCTATAGTTTTCGGGTTATAACCTCCAGCGCAGCCGTTTTGGGCGAACAAAACTGCCCAAAACATTTCTTCTCCTCTACCGATTCATTTCCGCCGCCGCCGTCCGTCAAGCAAGAGCAAGGTCGATCATTCTCAAGCCGTCGTCCATCATCAAGCCAACATACATCGATTCTACACCCAAAAAACAGGTTCTAAATCCCTAAATCCCCAATTTCGATTTTTTTATATTTATGTTAGATTTTAATTTGTTTAGTTTGTTTATCGATAATGTGGATGTTTGGATGAATTGTGTGAATATATATTGGATTATTGTTGAATTTTGTTGATTGTGAGAATTATTGTTAATTTTTTGGATTTATTGATTATATATATAGAGGAGCTTAATTAATTATTGGATTATATATTGGATATTATTGTTGAATTTTGTTGATTGTAGGAATAATAGTTAGTGATTTTTTTGGATTTATGGAATTATTGGATTATATATAGAGGATTTTAATTAATTTTTGAATTATATATATTTTTGGAGTTTAATTGTTGGAATTATTCGAATTTTTGGATTACGAATTCGAATTTTTGGAGGAATTATGAATTATTTTGAATTTTTGTAATTTAATGGAATTTTATATGAAGGAATATATAATGAAATTTGTTGAACAATTTGGAAATTTTATGTGAGTGGAAGGATTTTTAATGAATTTTTGTAATTTACTGAAATTTTTTTGAATTGTTGTAATTTGTGAATTATTATTATGAACATATATATATATGAATTCATTTGAATTTTTAGTAATTGATGGAATTATTGTGAGTTAAATATGGAAATATGTGAATTAATATATTCTGACATTTGGTAGATAAATGTGAATTAACTTTAATTTTATTGTTGATTTTAAAAAATGTATAAATTAAATTGAGTATGTTACGTAACTTTTATAGCAACGATGAATTGGTTGAATTGCGGTGCTTCACGAGGGGGGTCGAGGGGGAGGTCGAGAGGGAGAGGGAGATCGGGACGTGGGGATGAGGGCACCGGAAGTCGATCCACATCAGGATCCGCCAGTATCGGCAACACTTACAGCATTCCTCCCACCTCTCGGCACCGTACACTTCTAGGTGAGGGACAACATCAGCAGCAGCAGGTCGAGCCTCGTCGACCCTCAAGCGCGAGGAGGCTTTATGGGGACAGTCGAACGCCTTCAACAGATAGTGCGACTCAATCCTCGGTCCGAATGCCCGACATTCATAGCGAGGACCCTTCCCCATCCACCGACCAGACTCCTCATTCTTCCGAGGAGGCTGGTGGATCGACTCAGTCCTCGGCCAGGATACGACTATGCCCGCCGTCTACCCTATTCTTATCCTTGGAAATCCCGACGATACCTCTTGTCGATTCCACGGGGATGCCTGTTCCAGGACAGCTAGGGTTCATTACCCCGGACCAGGCATATGCGTATGTACCCTTCCCGCAACCTCTCTGGAGTGTGAGGATTCCGGGACAACGCACTGACGAATTAGGTAAATATTAATTAGTGATATCTTTTTACTTAGTAATATTTAAATTCAATTAGGTATTGATGTTTAAAAAATCGTCTACATATGTGATATGCGAGATCGTGCCCGGTGACAAACAAAAGAGAACCAGAGGCCCCGTCGTCGGCAAGTTACTGGACGACGCCATTCAGGCTAGCGGTGGTGGCCAAGTTATCATTCCGACCGGGGACAGAGGTCAGGTGATCGAGGGAAAGGTCACTCGAAAGTACGCAGGGATGGCGGGCAGCATCATATGGGATAAAGTCCCAATGTTTGGCCAGATTGAAATTCAGTGCCGCAATCCGTCAAATATGAGATGAATAATGCGCTGTCGGTGAGTAGAATTGTATATTCATTATGTATATTTTCTATATAAATTTTTAATATTATTGATATATATTTTCTCTATATATATATATGCATTGCAGAGGTGGTTCCGTGTGGACAACGACATTAAAGCCACGTGGGCGGATGAAGTGCAGGGGAGCAGGTTACTAGATTCATTTGTTTCGATTTTTTCGTTTCTTTTTATTATGTTCATAAAATGTTGTAAGTTACTAAAATTTGTATTTTATTAATATAGGTATAAGGAGTGGAAGGGCGAGCTGAAAAAACATTGGAAAAAGTACGGCGACGATCGTTCCGGTACCCCTAGCGAGTTTCATTATAGGGAGTACAAGTGGCGATGACTTGTGGTTCACTTCAACAACCCGAAATTGAAGGTACGTAACCTTCGATCGATTAAATTTTTGTTTTATCGTACTACCCCCAAATTATTTGGCTAATATTAGATGTTGGATTAATCGAGCAGGCTATTTCTGAAGTCAACACAAGGAACCGAGCCAAAAACACAAAAAATCATCATGCCGGTTCCAGATTATACTCGGGTTGGATCGAGGAGGCGGCCAACCACCCAGAAGTCCCTCCGCTTGTCTATACGATGCAACACGCGTATCCGCAGTCCCCCGAAGATGCTGTAAGTGTCCTTATAACAAAATAAACATATTTCTTATTTTTTTAGATTGTTTACGTTAATTAACATTTTATTTTTCTTTGTCAATTAGGCGAGACTTCAGGAGGTGATTCCGGAGGTGTTGACTCAAGTGGCGAGAGAGCGCTATCCCAACACCCCCGATGCGGAACTCCCGATTGATCAGATTGATCAATCTGATCTGATCGTAGCGGCCAGGATTATGTCAACTGCGATCCCTCCAGGGAAGAACGCTTTCTACTGCAGGGGTCTCGGAAAGTGGGGTCAAGGGCTGCTGAAGAAGACCCCTGAATTCTCTCGTGGATCGGGATCATCTTCGAAGGCTAATGAGCTACAGGAGCAGCTTCCTAGGCAAGCGATTGAGATGGAATCTCAACGGTGTCGGATGGAGGAGATGGAGCAGAGCAGAATCGGTTGGCTGAACAGCAGCAGATGATGGGGACATGGATGCAGCACTGTTATGCACAGTTGCATACATCTGGAATCCAGATAGCTCCCCCGCCCATTTTCGGTGCGCCACAGCCTCAGCCACAGCCTCAGCCGCAGCTGCCAGACCAGGACCAACTAAGTTAATTTTGACAATCCGTTTGACCACATAGACTTAGGAAACCCATAGTACGTAGTACGCATATGTATATAGATTTGAACGATTTTGTTTTTTTATTTTATTTACTACTATAGTTTCAATAGTTCTTGATTTTCAATGTGAACAATATTGGTGACTTTTTGGGAATGCAGGTTCTAGGATAAAACCCAGAACCTGCAAAAAAAATTAAAATCATACTGAAAGGACCCAACCCCGGTTTAATTGCCTAAACCGGAATCAAACCCCTTCGAAAACACGAACCAACAAAAACCGTAGAAATTTTGGCAGAGTTTCGCTACTAACGTGGAATTACCATTACCTGCATCCTGAAAATATACTTCATCCTATGCCACAAAAATCAAACCATGGGCACCAATCCCATCCAGATTTCTCAATATATCAACAACAATGTAAAGTAATAAATATATCTATACTTTACTGAAATCCGGAGTAAAATCGTATAAAATATACAACAGAATACTCAGAGCGACCTCTAATGTATAATCATATAAGTATACCACAGTAGGTAGAACAATAAACCTACTGGAAGAAACAAGGTAGCTCGAGCACTATGCCTCCAACCACGACATGCGACACCAGAGTCTGAACTGCAAACTGGGCACGGAAACCGAAAAGCCCAGGGGAAAGACATGAAAACTGTTAGAGTGAGTGGATGAAAATAAATGTCTTTCACCGAGTAATATATGTTATAAAAAAAATATGCGAGTCTAAATGCATAAATAAAGAAATAGTACACGAGGGAAACTCTAACTCCTCACGCGTACGTACACGAGGGAGACTCTAACTCCTCACGCGTACAGAGCATGCATCATAAAAATTGTGGAATCACTCATGGACTACCACGCGATAGCACAGTCTGAATCACGGGATCCCAGACCCACACGTGATTCCTAGCCAGAAAGGCCTCGTGTCAGGATATCTGTCCCCCCCCCCCCCCCCCGGAGCGTACTCGGGGATCAGCCGAGAAGCCAATGTGTATCGATACAACAACATATACTGAATGCACATGAGATTTTTATACATACATGATTATACATACATGAGATTGTACATACATGAGATTGTACTCTATGTAAACCAAATCATAAATCCTTTTCATGCACATGCATAAAACACAATATATATGTATGTATAATCGTATACGTATATTCGTATAGGCATAATCGTAAAACACATGCTCGTAAAATCATGATCAAACTGCATGCTCAAGTTCGTAAATCATATATGAAAGACTTGCAATCAATCCGTGAAAAGAAATTGTCCACTCACAGACTAGCGTAACGCAGTTCGCATTAACCCGTGATCCGGCGGAAAGTCCCTCGCCAAACGAACGATCACGAACCCCTGAATAATCACAAAGTTCATTACTCAAAGTCATAACTCGACAATTCAAGACAAATCACGAGAAACCACCGTTCTTGGAAACACGTAAATCAATTACGACGAACTGTCGGAAATCCGATATTTACACCTCAATACCTCACTGTAATTTCGGACGCTCAATTCGAAAAACGAACCTCCCCACTGCGATCGGGGCACGATTTCGAGTGAAACGACATGCAACTTGTCGAAAACCCCAAAAAGTCAAAGTTTGACCGTTGACCGTCGTTGACCACCGCCGGCGGCGGCGGCGCCACCCGAACGGGAAATTTCACGGCGGAGCAACCACTATTCCAGTCCAAATCACCCACTGAGCAACTTTCACAACTGCATCGAAGGCCAATTCTCACTCTAACCATGTCAATTTCATGATAAACCGAATTGTCACCAAAATTTCAAATCCAAAATTCTCCATGTACAAGATGAATTGGATCACCAAACTTACATGGTAGCTTCTAGGTGATGAGAGCTTCAAAGTCCACTCCAAATTGCAGCTCAATTCGGCCAGATTCATGCAACCCGAATTCACCACTTTTCTTCCAATTTCTTGCCGGAATTTCTCCCTCCTCCGGCGTCCCACGCCGTGAAAGGAGGCCAGGGATGAGTAGAGGACATTGAGACGAGTCGATAGGGACCAAAAGCAAGCTTGGGGGTGGCCGGAATGCCCCTCACTGCCGGCGAGCCGTGGCTCCGTCGTGAACTCTCTCTCCACCACGTGTTGACCGAGTCAACACAGTCAACTACCTAAATTGCAAGGTTTGACTTACCCAAACAGGAATCTTCCATATATATACTTTCCCAAAATGGAAACCAACAAGCACACTTTTCGGCAAACTTCAAATACCCGTAACTTCCTCATCGTAATTCCGATTCCAATAATTCTTGCGGTAACAAACTCGACTCGACTTGTTCTTCAATTATCACCCGAAGTCAAACACATTAACCAAACCGATAAAAAGTCAACAGTTCAACCCAAACACATACTTTAACCGACTAAATAATCAACAATCGGAAATATTCACAACATAATCCTCGTAACTCGGAATAATGCTCCGGAAGTTCCCACGAGCTCAAAATTAAATTCTCAACAACTTCCGTGAAGAAGCTGAAACCAAATTCTTGTCCGGTAATTTAGTCGTTAAGAGAGCCACTAATTTAACTCGATTATATCAAAACTTCAAATATTCATAATTTATTCCTCAGTCGTCCAAATAACGATCCGGAACCGCCCACGAAATTGAAATCACACGTACAACGACTCTCGAGAAGAGACTCAGCTCCAATTCTCGGCCAATGATTTAGTCGTTATCAAGCCTGGCGATTCAAACAACCGTTGGAAATCTGTGATTACGCAGTAACTCATGAAGTAAGCTGATCACACTGCTGATTCTGGTCCGGGTCGTCACACATACACACTATAACCGATGATATAGACTAATATCGTCGGCTATAGTTTCCTCCCATGGTCAACCAGTTTGACCTGGGGAGGAGGTATGGCCGACGATGAAGTCGTCGGTTATAGTATGGAACTATAATCGACGACTTAATATCGTTGGCTATAGATCCATACTATAACTGACGACAACCCTAACTTGTCGTCGGTTATAGTATCATCGACGATACTATAGTCGACGACTCATCGTCGGCTATAAACTATAGCCGACGATATATTGGGACAGACCGACGACATAGTATCGTCGGCTATAGTAAGACTTCCGGTAGTGATACTACGTACTATAGAATTCGAGCCAATCAATAAGCTGCAGCTAGGTCTTTGAACTCTCTTTAGTTCCGAAACAAAGCAATTTTATATGAGAAATACTCTAATCTGTCAAGTTTATAAAAATGGATTTACATTAGATTTGTTCTATATGGTGACCGAGAAATTTGAGAATCTGCTAGCTACATATGCATGGATATATATCCTACACTAGCTAGAAGCTATTAGAGAGGTTGATGAAGAGCAGCAATATCGCCATCACCCCTCTAGTCTATGAAATTTGGCAAAAACTCCAACCAACGTTGCAGTGTTGTAAGTACACGCCTCTGTCTGCATGTAATTCCACCTCTCATCTCTAAACCCATCATCCCCATCTAGTCCTCCGACTAATGCCCCGACGACCACATTCGGGTTCGGATCCTTCCTCCCATACCAGCTATCATACCCCTGCGTGCACCCAATGAATCCCTTCTTCTTCTTATACGAATCAATGGAAGCTCCTCTGTGGTGCAGCCTCAGAGGCTAGCTACTTGGGACCGTACCCTACCAAGTAGCTCATGGACATCGGATTCGTCCCCAAAATGTAATCAACCTGACTTAGAAAACCCTAACATTTCTTCAGGGGTCACCTGCCCTTTGTCACAAGTGAGATTCTGATGAGTGGCCTGGAGATAGTCGGAGTAGACTGTGAGGAGAAATGCAGCGTTTGAAACGTACTGCATGTTGTTCCATTGGCGGATGAACAATAAGCCTCCTGGGGTGCGTCGCACGTTGGCCTTGTTGTTCTTGTCAAGGCAAGCACACAAACAGTACTCTGCTTTTGAAAGGTACTGTTGCAGTATGGGCTCGTGCTGCTTGTGCTTTGCTTCCTTGAGCAACTGGGAAAAGAAAACGTACACGACAGTTTAGGAATTACCTAAATAGCTAAATCACCTCCAACAAAAGACTAAAGATCGAGTAACGTACGATAGAGGTGGATACAAACATTTCTTCCACAAGCTATTCAGCTCACAACAATTTGAGACAGTTTTAAAAACTTATGATGATGTTAATATAAATACTTGGTCGTCTCCAATAGATAGAACAATTGGTCGCATCAGAATCAGAATGTGTACCTGATGCGACTATTAGTAATTGGTAAATATATACGCTATGGTTAGCAATATGACACGGAATGTTTAAGGTTGATATTTTGATGGATGACATCACATACTTGTATAATAGTTTCATGGTTGAGTGTATTTACCATTGAAGCAATGATTTGAACACCAGCATACTTAACATCCAAGCTAAACTCTGTGATAGAGCAAGTGGTGCCTCCGAAGACCTCAGCATTGTTCATTGCATAATTCAAATAATAATCGTTGTTAGTAGCCTTGTACAACCACATAGCTGCCCACAGCAACTCATCCATGTATCCACTCCAAGATGTATAGTGCCCTTTCAGCACCTCAATGCTCTCATCATACTTCCCTCTATATTTGTCACCAAACTCGAACAACTGCCAACAAAAATTCCAATATCAGATATAACTATATATAAACAAAATGCAAATTTATGACTGATTAAGTGTATATTGACCAAGAGTCCATGACCATTATACTTTGGTAACCAGTATACCTGTTCGATGCAGAAATATCTCTCGGGAGAGACCTTTCCCGCGAAGCAGTCTCTTTTATCTCGGATGTCTTAACCGCGTGTGCCGGTCTATCCTGCTTGTGCTTCGTGTGCTGGCGTGCCACCGTTCTTCAACGGAATATGGACTGATTACAGCCGCCTGACTTCTTATATAAGCGATTAGAACAGGGAGAGCACCAACCCTGCTCGAATAGGTTCTTTTTGCCTAGAAACCTAGGACTTTGATATGTGTACCTCTCTGCTAAATCCAGAAATCGATACTCCCACGTCTCTCGTGCAGAGCAGAGCAATCTCTTGACGAAGTGTTTGAGAACACTCGCTTCCTTTGAGTATTCAAGCTCTCAGCATACAAGTGAGCCGCTCTTCAACCTTCAGGTTGCAGTTGCTTCCTTGGAGTCGTAAATACTTTCACTCGATAGGTGAACAGCACTCAGACCTTCTGGTTGCAAGACAGATAGAAATCTCGAGGACGAGATAACCTTCTAGGTTTGTTTGCGTATAGCAAGGATTGTTTGATTGATTGTGCAGGGGTCCCTACATAAGATCCTTGCATTCCTTATATACTCGCTTACTAATCAGTCATTGATTCTATCTCTAACTCATTTGCTCTTGTAATCTTGTCTGAATCTTCATACCAGCATACGTGTTATACCACTTATAGGCATTCTAATTCCACCATAATTCTCCTAAGAGTCCTGCAAATATCAATTAGTCATGACAGAAACTAAGCCGCGTGGAACCAGCTCGATAAGACATAGTTCTAATAGAACTCTAAGTCCTTCTCCAGCGAAGCTCGATACGAATCTCGCTAGATACTTTATACTTAACTTCCTCGATAGGAACTTATAACATGATTGGGCCGCTCGCTAGACCTCGGCCATCCAGGCCCAAAGTAAATATTTTATTTAGGCCCAAGCATTGCCCCTCAAGTCTTGAACTTGGAAACTTTCTGAACAAGTGAAAAGACTTGAATAAACCTTGAACGATGTACTTATTGACCTTGAAACGCTACACCACCACTCGAACGCCACGTTTAACCAACTCTTCGAACAAGTATGACGCTCGACTGACTCTTCTATAAAAACATCAGTCCAAATCCACAAATTCCATCTTTCATCAAAAACCCTTCAATTGCTCAGAAACCTGCAACTTTTAACTCTCACAGTCAAAAAGCCTAAACCTTTCCTTCTCACCGCCGTCAAAAACCCTAGCTCAGAAAAATGCCTCCTCGTAAAGACATTATTATTCCTTTTGACAGCGTTGATGCCAAGAAGTTTGTCAAACGGCTCAAAGAAGTCGCTGTTCGATCGAACCCAGACACCGTCTGCACCCTTACAGTAGATGCTGAAGAAAATACAGGTCTTCTCGGCCCATTTCTGGATTCTCCACTAGATCCAGAGCTCTTTACTTCCCTTCGCGAGCCCATCTGCAACTCTTCCCTTCTACTTCAAGCAAACCCCTCAGCAGACCCAAAGTCATGGACACAGAAAGACAGTCTCTGTTCCATCGGGAAATGGCCACATACCTCCTCAGACGACCTCGACTGGTACCATCAGCGCCGCAGGCAAGACAGAGAACGATGGGAAACAGCAGGAATCGCTGAACTTATCGATTTATGCTTCTCTCTTCCGTCTGGGGGTAACAAAGCCCCATTTGCTACAACAATGTGCTTCTGGGATTGCACAGTGAACTGCTTCAGACTCCCTTGTGGAGACGTGAGTATCACAATGCTCGACCTCTACACCATATTCGGAGTTCCTGCCACCGAAAACAGCTGGGTTCCTCAGGATTCCAGCCAAACTCCTCTCAAAGCCTCAGAAATGCAGCTTCCATCCTACTCCTCCTGGGTAAAACACTTCTCACAAAAGGACAAAGACACCGCACAAGGAGGAATAGCCTTCTTGGAGTACTGGCTATCAAAGTACTTATTCTGCACAACCTCAGCGAAGGTTATCAAGACGTGGACCAATCTCGCTGAACGTCTCTACAACGAAGAGCCACTGAGCTTGGCTGAATCTGTCCTCGCCTCCATCTACTATGGCCTCAAGCGAATTACTCTATCGAAGCTCGACTTGAACCAATCTGGGCCACTTTGGATGGTAGACCTCTGGCTGCAGGTCTATTTCCCTTTCTTATGTCCCCCTCCAAAACTCCTAGGTTTGAAGAACAGAAGTTGTTGGGTAGGTCGCTGGTTTCTACATCACCCAGGACTAAGCAATGGTCCTATCTCAACTGCTTCAAATATCTCTGCTACCATAAGGACTTTCCTTACACTGCAATTGAAACAATTATGGGTCGTCGTCATCCTGGCTTCCTCTCCAGTGGCTTCATGCCATCTCCTGGTCAAGACAATCAAGCGAGGAGCTTGTTTGTCAAGTCCAACACTTGCCAGGATCTACCACTCCCTGACTCCGGGTATGAGCTTTATGCTCCCAATCACTTCTGCAGACAACTTGGGCTCAGCCAAGATGCCCCTATGCCCCTTGCATGTTCTGTCAACAAATATACTCTCTGGCGAGCAGAAAATAAGCCCAATGTAGCAGAAGCCATCGATGAACAATTTGGCTTTCCAATGGTGATAATTCCTGAGATTACCAAGCCACTATCTCCATCAAGGTTGGTTACCCCATCATACCTCACCTGGTATTCCCAACTCTGGGTTGAGAAGCGATACCAAGGACCAGAACTGTGCTTTGCTAACATCTTTCATGGATTCGATGAGAAATTTTCGCTGAAGGTAGACTTAGATGCACTCATCAGTCCTCACCCTAACTCGAGCTCAACCCCATGGCCTCAGGTATGTTTTTAGTTCATAAATTTCCACTTGTGTTGGTAATCTTAGGATCAAACATGACCATCCTTCTTTTCCTCTCACAGTGTGATCCAGAGCCAGATGTAACCATGGCTATTCATTCTTTCAAGAAGAAAAGGACCAAGCATTCCAGATCATCTGTAAGTATTTCGAACTATTACCTATCCGGAAAAAACTTGTTTTCACCATTTTTCTTGATATCGACTCTTAACCCTCGCAACCCTCGAGATCTAAGAAACCCAAGCTGCAGACCCCAGAGGCAGAGAGTGGGGTTTGGCTAGACTTACGAATCAGGAGCAGAAACAATCAACTACATCTCTTCGCTCGAGTCTTCCTTGCCTCGTTTGATCAAAGGAGCAGCAAAGCCTCAGGTTCAAGTGCTTGTTCAGCCATCGCTTTTACTATTGCACACTGGTTTTATGCAAATCCGGGTAGCACTCCTACACTTTCCCAGTTCGATGACCTCCTTCTTCAAGGTTCAAAGGAATGGCAGGAGTTATGCAAGG
The DNA here is from genome assembly GCA_946800695.1 of Geum urbanum. Classification (NCBI taxonomy): domain Eukaryota; kingdom Viridiplantae; phylum Streptophyta; class Magnoliopsida; order Rosales; family Rosaceae; genus Geum; species Geum urbanum. The sequence goes on along the minus strand of OX327001.1, from coordinate 48,375,803 downwards.
ATGAATCCCTGGCCAGGAAGTATCCAAACCATCACTTCGATCTGGGCACTATCTTGAAGGCAAACATTAGGCCACTCTAGTTTTCGGCTGATGACTCCTTCATAGGATACTTTGACCCTGAAAAGTTTACTAATCTGAATGGTCATCCGTCCTTCGATGACTTATGGGAACACATTCAGAAAAGCCGGAAGCCCCGGGTTTACATAGTGAGTTGGAATGATCACTTCTTCGTCCTCAGGGCTGAAGACGACACCTTCTGCATAATTGACTCACTAGGAGAAAGGCTTCAAGAAGGACACCGCAAAGCCTTCATTCTGGAGTTCGATGAGTCCAGCACTATATCCACCATTACAGACAAGGCTATAGTTAACAGCCACAAAGAGTGTTGCAAGGATTTCATAGTTCAATTCTTGGCTAGAATCCATCGAGCAGAGCTTGAGGAAGAAGAGAAGAAACACCCTGTAGCCCTTGAGACTTTGTTCAATCGTCTTCAAATCGAAGTTCAAGGTTGCTACATTCCTTCCTCTTCTAGCGAAGAACCCAGTGCTCATGATGAACCAGTCATCTCAGAGGCTGAGCAAATTGTCTCCTCACCAGAACCCAGATCTGATCAATCACAAACCCTGGTCGAGACTAGCCCAGAGGTTGAAGCAGCAAGTCCTTCTCCAGAGCAACAAGTCCAAACTCATGAGGAAACACCAGTACTGTCTCCCCAACAAGTAAGCAAATGTAACCTCACTCTTTAGGTTAATGATCTTCTTATATAGTCCTAACACTTCCCGTTATTTCCATATTGAAGTCCAACATTGCTCCTGTGGTCCTGGATGTTCATCAAAGCCTTCCTAACAGTCCAAGGAAACAAGCGAGCTCATCAGGAGAGCTGATTTCGATGGCCACCGAAAATCAACCTGATCGTACTGCAAACATCGATGATGAAGGACCTCCCCCTTGAAACGAGGAAATCACTGTCCCCTTCTCATCATCAGGAAAGCAACTCCAACTGCTCAGTGTACAAGAGTCAACCAAGATTCAAGAACTTGCAGGTTCACTGAGCACTTTAAGCACTCCTCCTGAGCGTACCGACTTCACTTGTCAGCTCCGTAAAATTCTCTCTGGGCCCCTAGACTCTAATTCAGATGTTCAGGCCGTTTCGAGACAAGTGAAGGATTTGCGAGCCACTGCCCCTGCAGATTTTATTCCTCTCCTGAATAAGTTAGAAGACAATTTCCTTGAGTACCAGCGCCAATGCGAAGTCTTTCACGACTTAACACTCGGGACTGAACGTGAGAATGAAGCAGCGAGCACCATAGAGCAAATGACTCAAAGGGAAACAAAGGAAATCCAGAAACTTCTGCAGGAAAAAGAAACAAGGGAAGAGACTCTATTGACCAAACGTGCCCGAAGGCTTGCTCTCGAGGCTGATCTAGCCAAACTCAACTCTGAAATAAACACCTTGGAAAATGATATCCCCGGTTACCAGGATAAAATGCGTCATTTCTTGAATGAAGGCGAGGCTCGAGCTCAACTCCTACAAGAGGCACGTGCAAAAGCTAGCGAAGCTCGCTTAGCAGCTCAACAAGCCTGGGTGGCCTCGGAGTATACTAAAGTTTTGATAAAGAGCTTCGTCTTCCAATTGTAAATTTTTTTGGGCCTCCAGTATAGGCTTCTTGTAATGGTTAGCAAACAATCAAGATTTTCATATATCCACATTTTTTTGACAGCAAAGTATGTGTTGGGCTTAAAACCCGATTGAGCCTCTATGATAAGCCCTTTTCCAAACTCTGACCCAGCCTCTTATTAGGCTGTAATTAATTTTAACTCTTCGGTTGTCCAGCAATAAATAGAAATGAATTCTATACTTGGAATCCGTATCACGTCAAACCATCGAAATCTTTGAAATACGCTTTACCTGCCCCAAAGATCTCCTCATTTATCATGCATTTCTTGCGAGCAGATAAACCGCTTCCCAGGTCCACTGTTAATTGAACACGTACTCACTTTTATTGGGTGTAATTACTCACGCGAAACCAAACCGCTGTGATTTCTGGCTATAAAAAGTTTCCTCTTCTCTGTGTAAAATGAACCAAGTCGCTTGCAAGAATGAATCAAACCCAACTTTATTTGCCCTGGTCTTACTACCCAAAGAAACCTCCAGATAAATCCTTCAAAGTTATATTCCTTAGATAGCAATATCCATGCCCAAACCTGGACTAGATAGCAATATCTATCCCCAGGCGTTGCCTTGGCTCTCCCTGATTGAAGGAATCAATAAGGGAGAAACCACAACCCCGAGGTGGCAATCCCCTTCGTCTTCCGCCGTGCATTGGAGGAGAAAGCACTCTTCAACGCCTCCTGCAATAGATGGGGAAGGCCAGGGGTGTCACCCTGGGAAGAAGGCAACCAGCGTCAAGGCAGGTGTAACTCTTGTTGTGGTGCACCTTCCTTCGCCTTGACTCTCCTTCTCCATCACCGAGATTGATCTGCAGGCTTTAAATTTATCTTCTTGGGAGATGGAGAGCAACGCAGAGGATCTTGTGAAGAATAAATTTGTCTTTTAATTTCTTGAGTTTCTTTGTTGCAATTGTCCCAGATTCATCTTCACCATATGGTATCGGAGCCTGAGGCCGGAAAGCCTTTGTATTATTCCAAGTAATTGAATGTAATATTTATTTTGAAGTGTAAAAGTTCTTTATATTGATAAACTCATTTATAGTTTGCTCAAAAATTTAAGCCACAACGACTGGCCTGCATCGAACTTTTGACTTGGAATAAATAACTACTCTGATTACAAAAATTGGCCTCGACTATAGGCACTAACTATTCAACCCCATTAATAGGTTATTTGATGTTCATGATCCTCGATGTGTATATGTGTTGCCCCTGTAGTTTATTGATGCGAAGGCATGAATAAACTAGATTGAAGCAGTAGTAGGAGGATCATCATACTCCCAAACTGGGTGTATATACTTCTTTAGGTAACGACCGTTTATCGGGTTCGCGTGAATAGTCCCATCTCGATCTCGCAAGCGAACTGCTCCTTTTCCCAACAGTCGATCGATGATGTATGGTCCTTCCCATTTCGCTGACCATTTTCCTCGTCCTTCCGTTTTCTCACCGATAGGCAAAATCACCCTCCAGACGAGTTCTCCTTCTGCAAAACTCATGCCCCTGGTTCGTTGGTCATAGGCACGAGCCACATTTTGTTTCTCAGCACGTAGACTTTCATAAGCCTGTATTCGATGTTCATCGAGGTCTTCATGCTCTTGCCACATTGCTTGGACATAGTCTTCACCGATAAAGTTGTGTTGCTCCATCACCCGTAAAGACTGAACATTAATCTCCAAAGGCAAAACAGCATCGTGCCCAAACATCAGTGCATAAGGAGTTGTACTTGTGGGGTTTCTCTTACTAGTCCTGTAAGCCCACAAGGTATGAAAAAGTTCTTCATGCCACAGTCTGGCATTGCCAGCGAGCATCCGTTTGAGGATATGAATAATGATTTTATTGCTCGCTTCAGCTGGACCGTTGGATTGGGCATAGTATGGAGAAGAGTGGAGAAAATGTATCCCCAGATCCTCCATTAAAGTATCCACTTCACCTGACATAAAGGCTGCCCCTCGGTCTGAAACAAAACACTCAGGGATGCCAAACCGACAAATAATATCTTCAAACAAAAATTGACGGATGGCCTTTGCTGAAGATACCCTGAGGGGTCGAGCTTCGACCCACTTTGTGAAGAAATCAGTAGCCACTATAATGAACTTATGCCCTTCAGATGAATGAGGATGAATCATTCCAATTAAGTCCAAAGCCCATCCTCGAGCTGGCCAAGGCTTGATTATAGGCTGTAATGGTATTCTGGGCATATGGTTGACTGGACCATGTCTCTGGCATTCTTCACAACCCTTAGCGAACGTGATGCAGTCTCTGAGCATTCCTGGCCAGTAAAAGCCATGTCGTCTTAATAACCATCTCATCTTGGGACCAGCCTGGTGAGCCCCTGCAATCCCAAGATGGATTTCTCTCATTAACCGCTTAGTGTCACGTCCAAAGACACACCTTAATAGTATGCCTTCTTCTCCCCGTCTATATAACTCAGCATCTTTGAGCACATAATTGGGAGCTAAAAACCGAATCCGCTTGTAGACCGGATTATTGGGATCCTGGAGATAAGAGATGATTTCCTGTCTCCAGTCCTTGTCGATGTGATCAAGTGTAGCAACGTACCATTCGTTTTTGTCTTCTTGTCGTGCAAGGAAAGATGGAAGGGTTCTTCTTTCAACCTTAAGTATTCTTTCTCGTACTCCATCTTGCAAACTTACACCCATTGCTAGTTGAGCCAACTCATTAGCTGCATGGTTCTTTTCTCGAGGAACATGACTCAACTCTACCTCTGTAAACAACTTCAATAAGTCACAGGCCCTCCTCGCATAAGGTTCTAGTATTGGTCCTGCCTTGTATTTGGTCTCAAGTTGTCTGATCACCAGTTGGGAATCTCCAAGGACATGCACATCATTGATCTCCATATCTAATAGAAGTTCTAATCCAATGATTAAAGCTTCGTATTCTGCTTGATTATTTGTGCACTTGAAGTCCAACCTGAAAGAATAAGAATAAGTTTGGCCGCGTGGAGAGATCAAAGCTACCCCTGCCCCAGCCATAGTGCTCGTACTGGACCCATCGAAATACAAACACCAAGGGGCCAAATCAATACGAGCGAGATCCAGTTCTGGCCCGTCAACCACTTCTTCCATGGGATGATGGGCCAAAAAGTCAGCCAATGCCTGGCCTTTCACCGCCTTCTAAGGAACATATTATAAAGAAAATTCTGAGAGAGCCATAATCCACTTCCCAATACGACCACGGAGAATTGGTCCGGATAACATATACTTCACTAAATCTGTTTGTGCGATGACACACGTAGTGAAGGATAGCATATAGTGCCTCAACTTACACCCTGAAAAGTATAAGGCTAGGCATAACCTTTCCATTGGAGAGTATCTTGTTTCACAATCGTTCAAGGTACGACTTAGGTAGAAAATAGCACGCTCAACTCCTGCTGTGTCGTCCTGAGCCAGTAGACTACCAATGGAGAGCTCTGTGGCTGAAATATACAGCTTAAGAGGAACTCCAGGTCGTGGAGGAACCAAGACTGGTGGGTTCGTTAAGTATGCTTTGATGGTGTCGAAGGCCTCTTGATGTATAGGCTCCCATACAAAGTCTTTCTGATTTTGAAGCTTGAGGAGGGTAGATAATGATTGTGTCTTCCCAGCAGCATTGGCAATAAACCGTCGTAAGAAATTGATCTTTCCTAATAGACGTTGAAGTTCCTTCTTACTCTTAGGTTGGGCTGCACTGATAACTGCTTGTTTCTTATCATCCGGTATTTCGATCCCACGCTGATGAACCAAAAACCCCAGGAAGTCACCTGCCTGGACGCCAAACACACATTTGGCTGGGTTCATTTTTAGTCGATGCTGCCTCATTCTGAGAAACACCTGTCTCAAATCTTCAAAATGGTCACTTCTACGTTTCGTCTTGACTACCACGTCATCTATATATACCTCCATGGTCTTACCAATAAGATCATGAAAGATCAAATTCATTGCTCGTTGGTAGGTTGCCCCTGCATTTTTGAGTCCAAATGGCATATCGACGTACTCAAAAACTCCGGCAAAGCCTGGGCATCGAAACGCTGTCTTATGTCTATCCTCTTCAGCCACTGGGATTTGATGATACCCTGCAGTACCATCCATGAATGTCAGCATCTCATGGCGGGCAACCGAGTCAACCAACAAATCAGCTACTGGCATAGGATAAGCGTCCTTAGTGGTTGCATTGTTCAGGTCTCTGTAGTCGACACATACTCGCATCTTCCCATTCTTTTTCTTGACTGGAACTATATTAGACAGCCACTCATTATATTTGGCTACTCGTATAATCCCTGACTTGAGCATTTTCTCAACCTCCTCTTTGACTAGAATTGCTGTCTCCGTGTTCATGCGACGCATTTCTTGCTTTACAGGCCTTTTTCCCTCGATGATGGGCAAGTTATGACAAACCAGATCTGGTGAAAGACCAGGCATGTCCTCATATTTCTCTGCAAAACAATCTGCGTATTGTTTCAGCAATTCAATCATTTTGAGCCTCTCTTCAGGCTCCAAGAAAGTACTTATAGCCACAGACATTGGCTCTTCCTATGTCCCAATCTGAATGTGTTCGATGGGATCCTTGACTTTAGGAGGTATGTCATCTAAAGCTGCGGGAGCTAATTGAATCTCATCCTCCTCTTCTAAGTCTTGCAGAACGTTTTCATCCACATATTCCAGTGCTGCAATCATTGGAACCTTCTCAAAGGCTCGGCTTTCTAACATAAAGTTGTGAAAGCGTTCGTGCAATGAAAGACAAGCCTCAGTCTCTATTTCTGATAGAGACCCATTCATGGAGAACGTCTGGATGGTAGCTCGATGGTGTAGGGTCTTTGACTATCCTGATTTGCTTGAACAATCCCCCACTGAGCTAACTCAGAGGCCGTAACACCCATGGGGCGGCCTTTACTGTCAACGCCACATACCTCCAATGGCCTAAGGTCACTGTGGTAATACCTGGCTTCTAGCGCATTAGCAGAGACAGAATATGGGCGAGGGTCAGCGTTGACTATTTCTGCTTCGCCTGACTCCATGTTCCACAAGAGCATCTGCTGATGGAGCGAAGATGGTACACAGTAGCTTCGATGTATCCAGTCGCGTCCCAGGATTGCACTATATGGTGATGTACATTCTATCACAAAGAATGTGTAAGTGCCTGAAGCTATCCCGATGTGTACCTGTAGGAAGACGATTCCCAAGGTCTTCGTTATGCTACCCTGGAAGTTCCTGACACTCAGCGAGGTCTCTTGGATAACTGACTTGGGAACACCGATAAGGGCCAATGCCTTAAAGGTGATAATGTTCACCGCTGCCCCTGAGTCCACCAAAAGTTTATTTAATTGGACTCCTTGGACTTGTCCTGTGACATACAATGGCCGCATGTGCATGGCCATGTCAATGGTGGGCTTGGAGAACATCATTTATCCTCTTGTGTCTGGTGAATCCAGTTCTGGTGTGTCATCCAGCGTGGAGCTGTCTGGCATTTTCGATTCTTCATCGTGTAACATCACGCTACTGATGTTCCTGGATTCATCTCTTGTTGTAGGTGAGGGTAAAGCATATTTGGAGGATAAAACATACACCATGTTAATGGCTGTAGTGTCCTCCTCGATGCAATCTCGTACTTCTTCGACCTCATCCTCACCGTAGTCCAACAACTCCTCATCGTCGTTGTAGTTATCACCTTCAGCCGATGACTGTCCTCCCTCGATAGACACTGTAGTCAGTTCGAGATGAGCGACTTGTTGTACTCTATCCTCAGGAATAGGATCGATAGCTGCTGGTGGTGTTGGTGGTGTAGCTGCTTCCTTGGGAACTGGGACTATCTTTTTGGCTTTTGCTTGCTCTTCCACAACTAAGGGCCTTGGTTTCCACTGCAAGATTGGTGGCTTACTTGGAGCACTCTGTTTCTTTGTATCCTCGGTTCCCTTGGGAGGTGTCTTCAGCCCTACTTGTTTCACCGTGTCCTCTTCAAAGTTAAAGCGTCTCCTTACTGGTTGTCGTTTCTGAACTACACGATGAACCTCTTGAGTAGGCTCAAGCTCTTTTCCTTTGTTTGCTAGTTCTGGCTTTCTTTCGAAAACCCCTGGTCTTTGGGCTCGCACTTTGGGCTCGTGAGATTTCTTCCCAAAGACCACTAATGGATTTGCTGCGAGGGTGTTCAATCTCCTCTGCAACACTTCTGGAGGAAACTCCAGGTCTTCTTCCTTGATAAGACCAGCTTCGTAAGCATCCAATGCTCTCTTGGCCCTACCAAAGCGTCGCTGTAGGTTCCTCCTCTTACTTGGAGTCACCTCGACTGTTTTCCCCTTCTCCCGTATATACCATACATCTTCCTTCGTGATATTCCTTGAAGCTGGAGGAACATATGGTTTAGTGAGCGTATCAACAACCTTGGATTCAGGTGTTTTAACCACACTGGCTTGGTTTGTTGCTCTTGGGCGCTTGGGAGCGGGAGTGTCCCTTAGCCTTGATTGTTGGGGTTGATGATCTTTATTAGAGAATAATTTCGGGAAGGCTTTGGCTGCCTGAGCCAACTCTTCGAAAGAGATCTTCAACCCACTTCTCAATTTACAGTGTGCACAAAGGGCCACTGGCGAGTCTGCTTTAGGGTCCACCTTTTCTTTTCCTTTGTTCTTTGGTGTACGAGGTGGATTCTCGCCAGCAATTGGTTGGTCGTTGGACTGTTTCCTCTTGTTTGTTTTATTACCTGTTACGTCCAGCATTCCAACTATCATGGGGATAGGAGTTGTTAAATTGAGCGAAGGTTTTTGTTCAATCGCCATTACTCCTTCATCGATCAACTGCTGAATCTTATATTTCAGATCTCTACAGGCAGCTGTAGTGTGATTTCCCCATTTGTGATGATATTGACAATAGGGGAGACCCCTAACATCATCAGGATGTGGGTCTGGTGATCCCCAGTTGTCGGGTACCACTGTTATCCCTTCTAGGCATAGCTTTTCAAATATCTCTTCCCGCCAGAACGCGTCATATGTTACACGTGTCCGTTTGGGCCGGACAAAGGCTATGTTTCGCCTGGCTCTTCGCTTGGACTTCTCCTTCACCTGAATCACTATATCTTGATTACGTTCTGAAGAAGTACCGCTGTCGGGAGGTTCTGTGACCGGAGGAGATGGCGTTTTGTGAGGGTATTCGGGGTGAAAATCCATCTCTCCTTCTTCGTTGATCACAATCACTTGCCAATTAATCAGGCCCTGGATCTTATCTCTCAGGGTCGAACACATCGATGTTCGATGGCCGAAGTGATTGTGGAACCTACAAAAGTGTTGGGCTGGCCCCTCGTACCGTAGATGTCTAAGCTTATAGACCGGGTAGAAGAAGATCAGCCCCATATCCTTCAACCTATCCAAGTATTCATCCACCATGTCCGTCTTGAATGAATAGGTTAAGTAGGCTGGTTGATTCCAAGCCTCTTTGTCCCCAAGGATTCTACTAGGTGCTAGCCAATTTACGTCAACCATGTTCACCTGTTGAGCAGAGAATGGCTCAGAATCCACTAGTGCCGCTGTCTTGGACGAACCTTCCAACTCCAGTTTTCCCTCATTGATCCACTTCTGGATTTGGTCCTTCAGCTTGATACAGTCCTTGGTAAGATGGTTCCATGCTCCATGGAACTTGCAGTACTTTTTACCCTTTAACTGCTCAGCTATGGGAAGCGGCCCAAAGTCTGATTTGACAACACGCAGACCGTACAATTCGTCCAGTATCTCATGAGCCATGTCGGCATCATAAGTGTATTTCTCGAATTCTGGCTTAGTAAAGGCCACTGTCGAGAGCTTGATGGGACCCCTGTTCTTCTGAAGCTTGCGGGGTTTTAGTACTTTACTTGACATTAAATCCAGAGCCCCCACTCGTTCATCATCGGAATCTGTTTCCTGGTCGTCCATCTGTTCAACATAAGCCACTGTTTTTGGCTTTAACCTGTCATAGGTTTTATTGTTATACGTCCATTTGGACGCATTCTTCCTGTTATCTCTCTCTTGCATATTGCTGTAAGCCCTGGTCACCGCAGCGATGAACTCGTTCAGAGAGAAATACTTGCTATTTAAGAATAGCTGGTGATAAGTATCTTCCAGCCCATTCTTGGCCATTTCGACCACCTCTTCCTTGCTTAGAGGGGTCTTATATAGGTTATACTCTGAACGGAAACGATGTAGGAAAGTGACCGGACTCTCGGTGACCGACTGGCTAAGAGAGGCCAATTTTCCTACAGTAGTTTCTGGCCGTTCCGTTCCAAAGTGGTCTATGAACAAGGTCTCCATCTCCTTCCACGTACTGATCGAGCCTCTCTCGATGCCAGTGTACCACACGAGGGCTGATCCAGATAATGATGATCCGAAGACCCTTAGCTTGAGTCCCTCGTCCTCAGCAAATTGACCTAACTGCAAGGTAAAGTAAGCCAAATGTGTTGCCGCGTTTGCGTCATCATCACCAGAGAATGTCTGGAAGGTTTGGTGTTTATAGAACTTTGGCCAATGCCATTCATTAGGATCGTCTTTGGTTAGAGGAAACGGTGCTTCGTAAGATTCATGCATCTTGGATAACTTTACTTTACAATCATCCATGAGCTTATTTATACGTGCCTCCCACTCGTAAGCCAAATCATCTGATCGTCTGGTTTTCCTAGCCAAGTCCGATACGGTTTTGGTTAGAGAACCCAAATCCCTATCAACTCTTTGAGTGATAGCCGTCGCTGACCGGCGGTATTCTTCCAATCCTTTGTCTAAAAGGCTCTGGACATCAGCCCGTAGGCGTTCTTGGCCTTCTGCCAAACTAGCTACCTGAGCGTTTATGGATTCTTTATCCTCTTGTTCCTGAGTCAAATCTATCCGTATATTCCGGATACTACTAGCTATCTCCTTCATGGAGTCAGTCTGAGCAGCGAGATGATCTGTCTGTTGCCCAAGTCTATCTTCGAACAACCGAAAACTACTAGTGTGGTGTAAGTCCCGCCTTATTGCATAGGCCACGTATTCCTCATACGTGAGCGCCTTTATCTCCGCTTCACTTAGGGGTACGAAATCCATAGTGTTGAAGTTGCTGGCGAAGATAATCTCAACCGCCTGATTACTTAGTGAACGACACTGACTAGAAGTGTGTTCACGGTATACCGGTTGTGAATGTTTACGACACTGAGGATAAACCCTTCGATAAGGGTCTCCAATTGTCGCTTAGAGACGCAAAGAAGTATTGACAGTCCCACTGGGCGTGCCAAAATGTTCGATGCAGAAAATATCTCTCGGGAGAGACCTTTCCCGCGAAGCAGTCTCTTTTATCTCGGATGTCTTAACCGCATGTGCCGGTCTATCCTGCTTGTACTTCGTGTGCTGGCGTGCCACCGTTCTTCAACGGAATATGGACTGATTACAGCCGCCTGACTTCTTATGTAAGCGATTAGAACAGGGAGAGCACCAACCCTGCTCGAATAGGTTCTTTTTGCCTAGAAACCTAGGACTTTGATATGTGTACCTCTCTGCTAAATCCAGAAATCGATACTCCCACGTCTCTCGTGCAGAGCAGAGCAATCTCTTGACGAAGTGTTTGAGAACACTCGCTTCCTTTGAGTATTCAAGCTCTCAGCATACAAGTGAGCCACTCTTCAACCTTCAGGTTGCAGTTGCTTCCTTGGAGTCGTAAATACTTTCACTCGATAGGTGAACAGCACTCAGACATTCTGGTTGCAAGACAGATAGAAATCTCGAGGACGAGATAACCGCCTAGGTTTGTTTGCGTATAGCAAGGATTGTTTGATTGATTGTGCAGGGGTCCCTGCATAAGATCCTTGCATTCCTTATATACTCGCTTACTAATCAGTCATTGATTCTATCTCTAACTCATTTGCTCTTGTAATCTTGTCTGAATCTTCATACCAGCATACGTGTTATACCACTTATAGGCATTCTAATTCCACCATAATTCTCTTAAGAGTCCTGCAAATATCAATTAGTCATGACAGAAACTAAGCCGCGTGGAACCAGCTCGATAAGACATAGTTCTAATAGAACTCTAAGTCATTCTCCAGCGAAGCTCGATACGAATCTCGCTAGATACTTTATACTTAACTTCCTCGATAGGAACTTATAACATGATTGGGCCGCTCGCTAGACCTCGGCCATCCAGGCCCAAAGTAAATATTTTATTTAAACCCAAACAATACCAAACTTGTACATAATTCATATATATATATATATATATAATTTTGAAAACTTCACATTGAGTTAGTTACCTGTTTTGCATGGTCCAAAAGTAGGCCTGAGTAATCTGGGTTTGTTTTCCTAAACACAATAGCAGCGGCAGCCATTGCCGCGGCAGTCTCCACGGCAACATCTGATCCGGGATTTTTCTCGTTGACCTTGTAGGCTTGACGAGACGTCGTCATGTCTTCTGGCTCTGCCAGCAGTAATGATCTGTGGATCCATCACCCACCCGAAAAAAAAAACACAAGTGAGACATGGAACTTATGGGATTGTACTATATATACCAGAATGTTTTCATTGACCGAACTCGATCTCAACTAATTGAACTCAAACGTTACTACAAAACTGTTCACAAGTTTCACATTGAAGCTAGAATGAAGACCAAATTCAATTAATATATGCCACATGCACATTTGTATAGTGAATGTAAGAGTTTTGTCGATATGATTATTCCGGCTACCTTCTGATATTGAATAAAATATAATGTCATTACCTCCGCCCACAAAACATTCGGATGAGTATGAGCTTTGATGAAATAGTCTGTGCCCCATTTAATGGATTCAAGGGCATGATTGTACTCGCCGGAATCCGCTATTTCTTTGCCATATTCAATGACACCCCAAGACAGCATTGTTATGGTAAATGCCATCGGCAAACCAAACTTCACATTGTCACCAGCATCATAGTAACCTCCAACCAAGTCCACCTGAAAATGACATCAAATCGCACAGGTAACCAATCATGAATACGATTACACAATTGCGGTCGTCTTCAAATTTATGAAGGGACCAATATACGTACTCCTTGTTCTAGGCCGGAATGGTCACGCCAGACGATCCTCTAGTTGTACGGTAAGCGGCCGGAGCGCTGAGATTCGAAGTAGAGGAGGCTCTTGGAGAGAGCTTCGCCGTAGTCGAAAGACTGAGACAAAGGAAGGAGAGTAAAAATGGAGAGGAGCGCACACCATTTATGGAGGACAATATGTTGCTTCTTGTACTCCATTGTATTTTGGTCTCTCGCTAGCTCTTTTCTCGCATCCCTCGCAAGACATGGCCTATTTTGGCTATTTATATGTCGTGGAGATTTGGTGAGTTCGGGACCACGTGATATCAGATTTTCTGACCCCCAATTGGTTGACTTCAACAGTCGCCGCTGACTCGTTTGGACGTGATTTGGAAATCCTGCTGTGATTAATGTTTTGACCGGCTAATAAAAAAAAATTAAACTGGCGTAATTATTGCTATATTTCATGTAATTGATATGGAATTTGTTTCTACATTGAGCCATCGAGGGATGATTTACAAGGAAGTTGGTTACTTGGTATTTGTTAAACGTAAAAAGTAAATAGATACGCAATAGGCTGAAACTGTACTATAAATAGGTATTAAATATGCATTACAATCTGATCCAATAAATCTTCCAATAAATCAGGAATTAATTAAGAGAATCTTTAAAGCTACTCTAATTAGGACATGATACACACCGAGATATATACCAGGAAAATTATTTCCTTAAACACTCCCCCTTGTGTCGCGATCCTAATGTATGATGCATAACTTGTTGCTTCACTAAAAACCTTGTCAAGCAAACAAAAACCTCTTGGGTAAAACAAAATCTTGGTCGAAGGGAAAAAGAGTACAACGTGTCAACTACAAAAGTGACCACATTTGATGTATACTCTCCCTGATGTCTACGAAATGAACTTCCCCTGATCATTATTTCAATCTTTGAGTTCAGACATTCTTCGCATACCAATGCGTTTCACATGCTTGGCAAATGTAGATTTGGGTAACGGCGGGGTAAACAAATTAGCAGCATTATCTGCCGAACAAACCTGATTCACATGAATGTTCAATAGCTTCTGCTGTTGCAGATTGAAGAAAAACTTCGGCGATATGTGTTTGGTATGATCACCCTTTATATATCCCAACTTCATTTGTTCAATGCAAGCCGCATTGTCCTTAAAAATACAAGTTGGTGCTATAGTAGTAGAAGGTAATCCATTAGTTCCTCGAATGTGGTGTATAATTGATCTAAGCCAAAACACTCCTTAACCGATTCATGTAAAGCAATGATCTCAGAATGATTCGAGGAAGTAACAACCATGGTCTGCTTTGTTGATCTCCAAGAAATCTCTGTGTTCCCCATAGTAAACACATAACCGGTCTGGGAGCTTCCTTTGTATGGGTCAGAGAGATATCCAGCATTAGCAAAACCAACCAAGACATCATAATGTGTTTTTGAGTATAGGACTGAACTGAATAGAGGAACAATGTTTGCAGCCGAACCTGTATTCGACGGGTCAAAAAATTCCTTCGATGGGTCGAAGGTATGGCTCTGATTTGTCTAGGGTGCAACATTCAACTGGTCGAGAGACATCTTTGACGGGTCGAAAATCCTGGAATTAGCATGCTGCGATTCAACCATCCATTTTTCGAGAATTTCATGCTTCTCTATGTATTCTTTGTTGGGAAACAACAAGCCCAAGTCTATGGAACCCTTCAAGTACCTAAAGATGTGTTTTATACTATTTCAATGACATTGTGTAGGCGCAGAACTAAATTGAGCTAACAAGTTCACAGAGAATGCAATGTCTGGTCTTGTGCATTGAGCTAAATACAACAAATCTCCAATGACACTAAGGTATGGTACCTCAGCTCCCAATAGTTCCTTATCATCATCTTTCAGATGGTATGGATCTTTATTGGGTTCTAGACTACGTATGACCCCATTGGTGTGTTAAGAGGGTGTGCTTTGTCCATGTTAAATTGCATGTGCATCTTTTGGACATAAGCAAACTCGTGAATAAGTATTCCACCAACTCGATGTTCTAATTCCAAACCAAGACAAAATCGAGTCCTACCAAGGTCTTTCATCTCAAACTTGGATTTCAAGTAGCTAACCATCTGATTGATTGCATCAAGAGACCCAATGATATCCATATCATCAACATAGATAGCTACAATGACAAATCCTGAACTTGTTCTCTTAATGAACACACATGGGCATAAATCATCGTTCTTGTATCCCTTCCCAATCAAGTAGTCACTGAGACGTATGTACCACATTCAACCGGATTGTTTCAATCCATACAGCGAACGCTTCATTCTAATCACATGAGCATTCCGTGGTGTAGAGTTACTTGAATTGGGTTTAACCACGGCTTCCGGCACTTTCATGTATATCTCTAAATCAAGGTTCCCATAGAGATATGTGGTCGCCACATCCATCAGTTGCATATTCAGTTTTTCAGATACTACCAAACTGACAAGGTAGCGGAAAGTAATGATGTCCATATCTGGAGAGTATGTCTCCTCATAATTAATGCCAGGGCGTTGAGAGAATCCTTGTACCATAAGTCTAACTTTATACCACATGACTTCATTCTTCTCATTACGCTTTCGAACAAAGACTCATTTATGTTCAACCGGCTTCACATTTGGTAGGCATAGCATTGGCGGACCAAATATCTGTCTTTTCTTTAGAAAGTCTAGTTCAGCTTGCATTTCTTCTTTCCATTTTGTCCAATCCGCTCTCCGCTGACATTCAGCAACCAAGCGAGGTTCCACTTCATCGTCGTCAATGATATCCTCAGCGACGGAATAAGCAAAAGCACCATCAACTACCTTGAAAGTTCTATCCATTAAAATGTGTGCATCATTGTATTTTGGTGAGATTTCATTATTTTCTGACATCACATATGGATCTGAAGCATCCTCTAGAGATGCCATTTGTGATTCCAGGACAAAACTGTAGTCGGAAAAAATCTCATGTGTTGGATTCAAAATGTTGATGATAAAAGGATTATTTTGTGCCTGGATGACCTATCTTTTCGTCGACAGCTCATATGTGGATTTTCTTGGTCTCCTCCTCTTCGTAGTTGGAGCCGAGGCCGATGCTACTCTATCTACATGGGAAAGTAGGAAAGTAGTACATTATTCTACCCTGGAGTTACTTTAAACCGCCCTCTGGGGACTTCCAACATTGGAGGAAAAATTACAGTAGGAATGTGTGATCTCGTCACTTTAGCAATATCAGTAAAGGAGTCAGGCATCAAGTTTACTACCTTCTGAAGATCAAGTATATGTCGCACTTCAATCTTACTTTGAGATGTGTGTGGATCTTCTTGAAACATAGTGAAATGAGCTTTCTACGTCAATTCTTGATGTTTAACCAGAATGGAAGCATTCCTATCTCCTCCTAACGTCAGGAAGTATATTTCATCAAAGTGACAATCTGTAAATCTTGCAGTAAAGATATCTCCTGTCGAAGGTTCATAATAATAGACAATTGTAGGAGATTCATAACAAACATATATGCATAATCGACGCTGATGACCCATTTTAATGCATCGTGGCGGCTCAATTGGCACGTACACTGCACAACCAAATATGCGTAGAAAAGAATTTTCAGGCTCATATCCAGTTACAAACTGATGCGCACTGAATGGTTGGTATGTTACAGGTCTCAAGCGAAGAAGCATTGCTACATGTAATATTGCATATCCCCAAGCAGATACCGAAAAATTGGTGTGCATTACCATTGCTCTGGCCACAAGCTGTAACTACTTGATTTGTGCATCTGCTAAACCGTTATGAGTATGAACATGAGGGACGGGATGTTCAACATCTATCCCAATCGAGATATAGTAGTCATCAAAAGTCTTTGATGTGAATTCTCCTGCATTATCCAATCAAATTGACTTGATTGGATTGTCAGAGTAGTGTGCCCGTAGTTTAATAATATGTGCAAAGAGTTTTACAAATGCAGCATTCATTGTGAATAGCAAAGCAATGTGTGACCATCGCGTTGATGCATCTACCAAAACCATAATATATGTAAATGGTCCGTATTCCAGTTTGATAGGTCCACAAATATCACCATGGATTCTTTGTAAGAATTGTATATTTTCAGTGTTATCAACTGCAAATGAGGGTCTAGCATGCAACTTACCAAATGAGAAAGCTTTGCAAAAAGAGCGATGAGCATCAGAGATTGCCATAAAGGAATTTTGTGGAATAAAACTAGGTGTTGAAATAGGATTGAGATTGTTAGTCTCATCCACTCTATCAAATTCAATGGTTTTGGGAATTTCCACATGCTTCTTGCTTTTGAAAAATGAATGACCATGCGATTTTTTCAATATTTTGATCATCATGTTCTGACCTAGGTGTCCCAGTCAAAAATACCAAAGTTTATATGAGACCGTGTTACACACAGTAGCCAATGTGACAACATTGAATTCAATTATCCGAACTGTAGTAAGATATAATCCACTACGAATTGCCCATAATTTCTCCAAGGTGTGCTTTCTACCGTACTCCTCTGAAGTTATGCATAAAAATTATTTTCTATTTTCACTATGAGTTTCCAAGTGTAAACTAGTGGCTCTAATGTCCTTACAACTTAGCAAGGTTCAGTTGGCCTTAGATGCGTATAATGCATTAGTGATATGAATTTTAGTACCATGTGGTAGCAAGAATTATGCTGAACCATACCCTTGTATAATTGGCACGGAACAAATTATGGTTGTCACTGATAATGTATATGGAACAAGATCAATAAACAATTTCCTATTCCGCATGATAGTATGAGTAGTACCATTATCTGCTAGACACTCGATCTCGCCGTCAAATATCTACAAAAGAATTTGAATTAATTAGTCTTCAAGACTTATTGACCACTTTAAGTAAAGACTTAAAGATTTAACAAAGGGTTGTGACCCTTAAAGACTGTTGATATGATACAAGTAAACTAATGTAAATTACATCAAAACACCATTCTCGGGTAGCATATTCAGCAGGTCGTAAAAAGTGACTCGACGGGTCGAATAAACCCAAAATAAAATTTAATTTTCTGATAACTATTTCATTGACGGGTCGAGGATGATTTTCGACGTGTCGAAAGTTGGAAATTTTTGTCATAGAGGAAAATATTTGATAGATCGAGGGGTACCACTGACGGGTCGAATAAAACCTAAAACCAATATCGATTAACCGATATCTTTCTCGACGG
Source organism: Geum urbanum (assembly GCA_946800695.1). Lineage (NCBI taxonomy): Eukaryota > Viridiplantae > Streptophyta > Magnoliopsida > Rosales > Rosaceae > Geum > Geum urbanum. The sequence continues at coordinate 48,357,919 of OX327001.1, read as the reverse complement.
GTCGAACAAGATTTTTGACGGGTCGAATTTTGTGACAATTTCAGACAGATGCGTGCTTTCGATGGGTCAAGGGTTAGTTAGACGGGTCGAAGAATTCAAAAGAATATTCCAGAGTGATACCATCGATGGGTGGAAAAATCTCTAGAATCAAATCATCCTTTTTGTCATGTTTTTATGGATTTTTGGTGTCATAATGCCATAAAATTTTGTAGAATTTGAACCTTGTAAGAAATATGTATAAACATGACCATTCTTAATACTTTCAAATACCAAAAGAAAGAACTTTTATTACTTTTCCAACATCAAAACCTACATTAAAAGATTGTTCTTATTTAATTAAGCATGACTAAAAATAAAGTCAAATACAATGCTAAACTTGATTACATAATAGAGATATCATCTAAGTGAAATCTGTAGTCGCTAAGTTTATATTTAGGATATCTTCTATAACTAGATTCACTTCTCTGCCATCTCTTCATCCACAGTGTAGTTGGTCTCATAAGCCAAGTACTGCTTGTATCTTTTGTAGGCATTCTGAACATCTTTAGGTGTATGGACTTGCTTGTACATATGCTTCCGGCCTCGAACCACACCTATAGCAAGGTGCTGAGCTAGACTTTGAAGGAGTAGACCTTGAAGAGTTTTCATTGTTCTTGGAACCAGAACTTGATGGATTCTTGTTGTTTGAGTTGTCTTGGTGAGTCCAAGTCAAATTTCGACTATTTCCTCCTCTGTCACGACCTCTACCACGTCCTTCTTTACTACCACGAGTTTGATAAGGTTCTAAATGATTTTTCTGCTTATCTTTTTATGTCTTTCCTATATGATGCACCTCCTGGACTTTCTTTATACCGGATGGCCTGGCATTATTATGGAGAAGAACCTTCTAGTGCTGTTCTTTCCTGGCCGGCACACTCATAAGATCACTGAATGATCTCAATCTCCCTTGCTCATATTCGGTCTGATATTGGTGAGCAAGTGTGTCTATGGAGGTAGGAAAGGTAGTCAATGACTATTCGACCATATCCTTATCATTGTTTTCAAGGCCACAAATTGCAGCTCTAACATTTCCTGATAAAAACAATCTATTTTTATGTATCCAATACACAAATTTGGTTATATTTTTCATGTAACTTAGGAAGTTTTGCGTCATGCAAATTATTGAACCATTCTTGCAAGTCACCCACAAATCCGTGGGGTCTTCCTTTAGTAAGTACGGCTTCCTTAATGCATGATGAATATGTCTACGAAAAAACATGAGAGCTTGAGCTTTTCGAGCTACAATGTCGTCATTGGCTTGAGTGCCAGATGGTAGTGGTTTAATCGTATCTGTGAGTCTCTTACCAATGAGAGTATTCTTTACATCTGAGACCACCTGTGGTACTCTGTTCCTTGAAGATCAAGGATGTCAAATTCTGGCATTACTAGCTTAGTCATCTACAAAAGACAAGAGATGAATTAGTTTACCGATCGAAAAAACCACGATCACTAATCAAGTTTAGGGAATAAGAAACATGATCTATTGATGTATAGTCACAAATATCGATGCAATAACCGGTAGTTTCATACCACAACCCATAAAACTGTGACTGAGTCAAAGTCACAAATTATCGACTTCCCATTTTTTTATGTATACCGTGACTCTCTCAAGACCATCACTATTGTTTAAACTTTGAGGAGGAGGATTTAATCATTCACTCACTCATACCTACAATAATCCATAGGAACTAGAAATATATATAAAATTCACGGTATTGAAACCTAAATCTAGACCCAGATCTAGGCTATTGCAGTATTTAAGTTTTACAACCTAATTTTAAATTGAATAACTTTGAAAATTTACCTTGAGGGTATTCTGCTTGGTACAAAAACTTCTCTAGATTGAAGTTTGAAGTAAGAAGCAAAATCCGGCGACGAAAAGAATTTCGGCAATGGTGGAGGTGCTCCGACGACGTGAGAGAGTTCAGCGGTGGAGGATTTTCCAGCAAGGAGGAGGCCGACAATGGAGCTTGTAGTGTTTAGGGGTTAGGGTTTTTTTTTTCAAGTTTGGGTTAGTTATCAACTCTAGAGCTACTGATAACGTGTTCAAGGAGAAAAGTAAATAGATACGCAATAGACTGAAACTGTACTTTATTCATTGATGGATGACCTTTAAATAGGCATTACAATCTGATACAATAAATCTCTCGATAAATTAGGAATTGAGAGAATCTCTATATCTACTCTAATTAAGACAAGACACACATTGGGATACCAGAAAGATTATTCCCTTAAATAGTATTGAAATTTGAAATATACAATTTTTGATAGTATTTGTGGTTTGAGCAACTCCAACAACAGCTTCTCCATATTTTGCAAATTTTTATATTTATTACAACTACATTTTTATCTATTTTAAAAATAAAATATCTTTTTTATTATTATTAAGGCTCATGAAAAAGAGCTCGGAGGAGATTGGGAGACATTAAGGCTCGCGAAATATTAAAGATGGTCAATTATGTAAAATTTTCCAGGTTGCTATAAATTTGGGGAATGACTTGTTCTCTCTCATCCATTTCTCTATTTTGGAGAATAAGATGGGGAAACTGATTGAGTGAAAAATTGCCCTATATTCTCCAAAATATCTTTTTTCTTTAAAATATAAAATTTTTTGGTGTTGCTCTAGTTTTGTTTTTTCGTCTTTTCTTCTCAAAGTGTTTTGTTTCTACAAAAGTATCATAATATTGTGGGATGAAGCATGTTCTATCACTACATGGACTCATTGTTTACCAGAAGTGTAATTGAAAATAAAATGACTATATGGAAGTTAGTCATATATGAAGTACTTTTTTAAAGAAGGTTTTACTATAGTGTGAGAAGTGATTTTAGAAATAAAAGTGTTAGCAGGATAAACAAAGGCTTTCCCAAAAGTACACGACATTTGCATACGCTTAAATCCACATCATAGTTAAATTAGAGTGTAAAGTCTTGCTGTTTGTTATGACTATCTGACATAGGGTCATCATACGCTGGGCTACGTTGACCTCGACCCTAAATTTAAGGCTTTGGGCTGGCCTGGGCTTGGTTTGATCAAGAATCAAACATAAAGAGGTAGGGTCGGATTGGGCCGACTCTTGAATTTAAAAGTCCTTACCCGTCTATTAAGGCTATGTCAATGAGATTAAAGAGGTTAGGTCAAACCATGCCTACCTCTATATGGGTCGGGCTAAAATGAGTCTTAATTTGAATAAATGAAATTACTATATATATAATGTTTGATGTATTGCAATCACTAATATGGGAATATATTTGTAAGGACACAAGTGTGTGTTTAATGAAAGTATATTCATGATCTTCCGGTGCTTGTCTTATTCTAATTAGATTAGAAGTGAAGATTGTATCAATCCCTGATTTATAGGGATACTTATTGTAATTGATTGTAATGCATATATTTAATTAAGGCCATCTATTAATGAAAAAATATATAGTTTTAGTCTACATCTATTGCGCATATGTTTATCTTTCAACACGTTATCGACACGCTCTAAACTTATATATAGCCAAGCAATCACCACAAATAATAGAAAAACTCTAACCTTAAACATCTTCACCCATCACCGACTACCACCACCGGTTGTTGTCTTATATCGCTGGAACAAGCTCCTCCAAATTTCGTCAAAAAACTACAGTTGTGGTCAAACCGAGCATAACACTCATCAAGGTCAATTTTCTAACCCACTCAATTTAGAGATTATGTTGTAAAACTTAATTTTAACTACACACTAAATTTATGTTGATTGTTGCTTTGGATTATATTGTGATATAACCATGTCAAAAAAATGGGATTTCATCACCTCTTTACTTAAAAAGTTTGATTAGTGATGGTTCTGGGGAGTCACAATATTGAAAAAAAATAGGAAAGGAAAATCGATATAAGTGACTGATTTTGATTGTCACGGTTTCTGGGTGTGGTATGAAGCCACTGTTTATTGAGCATCTATTTTTGTGACCATACATCTTGGTTCTTATTCCCTAAACTTGATATTAGTGATAGTGGTTTTCGATCGTCACTAATTATCTCCCTTGTCTCTTTTGTAGATGACTACGACTGCCGAGCTGGCTAGGCCAAAGTTTGATATCCTTGATGCTAAAACATCAGAGTATCATTGTTGGCCCTCTGATGTAGAAAATACATTCGTCGAAAAGGGATTCACTAACACCATCTACCCACCAACTGATGTGAATGCACTTCAACCCACTCCAATAGTTAAAGCTCAAGCCATCATGTTTTTGAGGTGTGATATCCATCAAATTCTAATGAAGCAGTAATTAAAGAAAGATGATCCCAAGCATTTATGGGACGTTTCGAAGAAATGCTTCAACAATGTGCATGACACACAACTTTCAAAATTGACAGAGAGATGGGAAACTATCCGTAAAGATTAAACCCTACAGCTAAGCTATGTTAGAGCTACAGTCTGAGCTAAGTTTCTGTGGGGCTGACAAGACTGGTTAGGATATGATTGAGAAGTCTTTAAATGCCTTCCCATCTCGCATGAATATTTTGGCTCATCAATACCGGCTTGAGTACGAGCAAGGAAGAATCAAAACATTCAGTGATCTCATGAATATCCTAGCAAAGAAGGAAAAGCATCATGAGATTATTCTCAACAACAACTTTAGGCTCTTTGGCACCAAGAAAACACCTGAGAATTCAAGTAATGGAGGGAAGACATGGAAATGAAGAATAGTCGTTTTGAGCCTTACAATCATGGTGAGAGAGGAGGTCGTGGTAGAGAAAAAAGTCAAAATTTGAGTTTACATCGCCTAGAGATCGGCCATACTAACTCCTACGAGAACGAGTCAGGTTCCAGGAATGATAGTAATTCTTCACACTATGCTTCGTCTAGATATTACCCTTGTTTAAGTGTGGTTGTACTAAGCATATGCACAAGAAATGTCATGCAATCAAGTAAATCCAAAATATATACCAGAGGCACAAGCAATACTTGGTACAAGAGGCTAATTTTGCTTAGGGAGACCATGAGATGGAAGAAGATTATGATGTCAATCTCATTGTAGCAGATGACAAGAAAGAGAACCTCTAGACTCTAAATTTTAATTATTCTATGTATTAGGCTATTATTCTCTACTATGTAATCAAGTTTAGTTACTTTTGGCTTATTTTAGACATGTTTTGAGACTTTTGTTTTAGTCTATTTTGGAATAAGACATCTTTGATGTAATTGAGTTGGCAAAGTAATGAAATTTCTCTATTGTTGGTATATGAAAGTGTTGAGAATCTTATTTTACTTCATAATTCATGAACGGTTCGTCAAATACAATATTTTATAGCAATATGACACCAAAATACTAGAAACACGAGAGAAAAAAAAAGAGGACGTTTTGATCTCAGACGTCTCGACCCGTCGAGACATACATCTTGGATAGTTTTTGGCATGTTTTTGGGTTGTAAATTTTTTTCCCTTGTTTTCTTAAACTCATGTAAGATTGGTCCTCCATCCGGTTATGAGATATTAGACCCGTCGAGATGATCACTCTGGATCGTTTTAACATGTAATTTGTCTCGTCGAAAATTTTGTCATGTTTCCCTCAACCCGTCGAAGGTAGTTCTGAGATCGATTTTCAGCTCTCTTGACCCTTCGAGATAAAGCATCGATCCATCGAGACTGATACCCTGGACAAATTTTTTTACACTTATGACCCATCAAATTCATAGTTCCAAAAATAATTCAAATCCTCTTGTGTCATTCAAAAATGATGCAAGTTCGATGTTGTTTCACATCAATTTTTTGGGTATTACCATGATCATCACTCTAATCTAACCTTGTTAAGTTTTAAAAAAAAATTGCGCCAACAGTTTTTTCGTGAAAACATAATGTGGGAATGAAAAAAAAAATCTTATGTGTAATCTCTGTAGAATGTGGCAGAAAGCGCATTATAGAGAATTTTTTGAGTATCAGTAGTGGTTTATATCTTATTATAGTTTGAATCATTTAATCAAATACAGTCACTCATACTACTATATGTGTGACTCTGCATCATAAAAGCTTTGGCATTATGATGATCAAGATATTGAGAAATTCTCATGGTCATCCGTTCTTTAAAGCAAAGAAGAATGTGAGAATACTTAAAACCGTTTATTTAGGTGGAGGGACTGAGATTACTCCACTCGATCCTAGCTCGGTCTCCAAGACAAGTGCAGCACAATCCCGACGACATACTGTTGAGGCGTGCGTTATCCCACCGGATGCCTTTATGGAAATATCCAATGCACAATGCTCGTTTTGCAAAGCTTATTCATTACAAAAGTTACAGGTATGACTTTCTTTTGTTGTTGACAACACAGATAATATACCATTCTTACAGAGAATCCATGAAGATATTTATGAACCTATTAAACCTGAATGCATATTGTTTAAATATTTTATGGTTTTGGTAAATGCATCAACGCGTTGGTCACACGTCGCTTTGTTATCCGGAATGCTAAATGTGCAAAACTCCTAGCTCAAATTATCAAGCTCCGGGCTCAGCACCCGAACTACCCAATAAGGTCCAGATGATTGAATAATACAGGAGTTTTACATCACAGTTTTTTATTGCTATTGCATATGTTTGTTGGGATTGATGTTGAACATCCTGATGTTCATTTGTTGAATAGTCTTGCAGAAGCACATATCAAGCGGGTACAACTTGTGGCTCTGTATGAGGTTATGCAGGTTTGAATACAATTATATTTATTTGTTTCAAACCTACAACATGCCAACTATTCAATGCATACCAGTTGTTAACTGGATATGAGCATGAAATCTACGCATATTTAGTTGTGCGGTATATGTATCTATTATGCCTCCGCTGCATACAAAAATAGGTCTTTAGAGATGATGATTGTCCACTATTTAGAACGTCAGGAATTGGCGTGGTCTGTCTCCACTATGTCTCATCATGATCCCCGCACATCTCAGAGTGAGATTAAAGTCCAACTTATTCTCGATCTTTAAAAAGAAGTAGATATGATGCCTGACTCCTTTACTGATATCACAAAAGTTATGAGATCAGATATACTTACTGCAAAAATTTCTACATGGTTGGAAGTCCTTAAAATTGGGCAAGTTAACGCCACACCCGGGCAATGTAGTGTTTTTCCTGCCCAAAGTGGGGGTGTGGCGTCAGTCATTATCCACTAATGAGATGCCGGTGAGAAGGCAAGTCATCAAGACACAAAATGATATGTTCATCATCAACACATGCGATTGTTTCTTACTACAATTATACCCAAAGTCAACATTGACAACACTGAGGCCGCCTCAGAGTCAGTGGCATTGTCAGAGAACAAAGAAAACTCACAACGTTAAATACATTCTAGCGTTATTATGGATAGATCTTCCATGCTAGTTAATGATTCATTTGTGTATTCCATCGCTCAGAAAATAATTGTCGACGATAAAGTGGAACCCCGTTCTGTTATAGATTGTCAATGTAGACCAGATTTGCCGAAATGGAAAGTTGAAATCCAGGCTGAACTAGACTCTTACAAAAGGCAAATTTTCGGTCCGATAATGCTATGCCTACCAAATGTTAAGCCAGTTGGACATTAATGGGTCTTTGTTCAGAATCAAAGTGAGAAGAACTTGTGGCGCAAGGTTTACTCAATGCCCTAGTATTGATTATGAGGAGCATATTCTCCAGATATGGACATTATTACTTTCCGCTACCTGATTAGTTTGGTAGTGTCTGAAAATTGAGTATACAGCTAATGGATTTCTTTACATACATCTCTATGGGGATCTTAATTCAGAGATATACTTGAGAGTGCCAGATGGGATAGTTTTACCCAAATCAAGTAACTGTAAATCACAGAGTGCTATTTTGATAAGTATGAGACATTCACTATTCTAATTAACTAGTTGATTTGGAAGGGATACATGAATGATGATTTATGCGCTTGCGTGTTCATTAAACTAACAAGTTCTGAATTTTCCATTGTAGTAGTCTATGCAAATGATATGAACATCATGAGGTCTCTTGATGTGATTAGTGAGACAGTTTGCTACTTGAAATCCAAGTTTGAGATAAAAGAACTTGGTAGGACTCGATTTTATCTCGGTTTAGAGCTAGAACATCGAGTTTATGGAATTCTTATTCACCTGTGTACTTATGTCCAAAGGATACTCATGTAATTTAACATGGACAAAGCACACTCTTTTAGCACACCAATGGTTGATCAATGTCTGGAACCCAAAAAGGATTCATTTTGTCTGAAAGTTAATGATGAGGAACTTCTGGGAGATGAGATTCCATATCTTAGTGTTGTCGGAGTTTTGTTGTATTTAGCTTAGTGCACACGTCCAGACATTACTTTCTCAGTTTACACTTACGCAAAGTTATTGGAATGGAGTAGAACATATCTTCTTATACTTGAAGGGATCTATTAACTTGGGTTTATTCTTGCCCTACAAAGAAGCATGAGAGACATCTAAAAAAAATGGTTGAAATGCATCTTTCTTATTCAGCACGATTTGATCCATCAAATCAAGTATTTGGGACAGATTAACCTGGGTTCTTCGACTCATCGAACGATTCCCTTTACCCATCAAAGATAACACCCCAGAGAGATCAACATGATTCTCTTGACCCGTCGAGTGAAAGCTTCGATCCGTCGAGTGAAAGTTTCAACACATTGAAGGGTCTTTCGGTTGCAAGCACTAATCCACATTTCATTCTAGTCCCCTACTCTGAGACATCGAATGATATTTTAGTAGGATTTGTTGATGTTCGGTATCTCTCTGACCTACATAGAAGACGTTTCGAAATTGGTTATGTTTTCATCATTGGGAATATGACGATTTCTTGAAGATCTACAAAGCAATCCCTTGTTGCTACTTCCTCGAATCATTATGAGATCATAACTCTGCATGAACCTGTTAAAGAGTGTATCTGGCTTAGGTCAGTAATACACCATATTCGAGGGTCTGGTAGATTACCATCTATTAAGACATTACCAACTGCATCTTTAAGGATAATGCAACTTGCATTGAGCAGATTAAGTTGGGTTACATTAAGGGAGACAATAAACACATTTCACTAATTCTTCTTCAATAAGCAACAATAGCAGTTCCTGAATATCCATGTGAGCTAGATTGGCCGATCCAGCGAATAATGTTGCGGACTTGTTCATCAAGTCAATTCCAAAATATACATTTGTGAAATTTGTGAAGAACATTGGTATTCGAGGATTATCTATGTACTCTAAGATTGAGTTACCAATCAGGGAGAGTCACATTGGTAGATATCAGAGGGAGTCTACATCACATGGAGTATAATTCTTAGTCGATGTGTTATACTCTTTTTGTAGTCGACCAAGTCTTTGTTTTGCCCATGAGGTATTTTTTTACTTGGAAATGTTTTTAGTGAGGCAGCAAGTTATGCATCACATATTAGGAGCGTGACAGAAGGGAGAGTGTTTAAATAAAGTATATGAAAGGACCCAACCTCGATTTAGTTGTCTAAATCAAGATTACACTACAAGAAAACTGCACCTAAACCACTGAAACGTAATTGTTCCATGGTCCAAGTGACACTTGGACGACGGAAAAGACTCCGTGGTCCAAGTGACACTTGGACGACGGAAAAGACTCCGTGGTCCAAGTAACACCTGGACGACGGAGAATACCATCTACGTCGTCCAGGTTAACACCTGGACCTCGAAGCCTTTTCCGTGGTCCAGGTGATCACCTGGACCACGGAGACGGTATTTTCCGTCGTCCAGGTTACCACCTGGACCTCGGATAATACTCCGAGGTCCAGGTGATCACCTGGACGACGGAGATTGTATTCTCTATCGTCCAGGTTATAACCTGGACCTCGGAGTCTTCTCCGTCCTCCAGGTGATCACATGGACGACGGAGATGGTTTTCTCCGTCGTCCAGGTGATCACCTGGACAACGGACCGACACGCCGTCGGCCGAGTACGTAACGTACTTCCACTTAGACGACGTACCGACACCTCCGTCGTCTAAGTGAAGCATTATATATAAGCCCGATGCATGCCAAACTGATCATGAATTCATATCGATCGATCATTCCATTAATTTGAAGGAGAGATAGAAGGGAGAAGGCAGAAGGGAGCTAGCTAGAAAGCCGAGAAGAATCAGGATCGATAAGGGCCGGGATCTCCACTGACTAGCTAGCTAGCTAGCTTAATTAACGTACAGATATCGAGAAAGCCAACGTACAGGTACGTACGCAGTTAAAATTTGCTTAATTAATATATATTTAGTGAAAACGTACGTACATATATATGCAAGGATGTTAGCTAGCTATATATATATATGTACAGATCGATTAAATTATGTACGTACGTAATAGATGGATCGATGTAGATCGAGTACGTATAATGAAGCGTAAATTAATGGACTAATATATATATATATATGTAATAATTAATTAATTATAATATTTTGTAGCAGTATGGACAGAGTTGGATGAAGTTGAAGAATAGATGTGATGTCCGGTATATGGATGGAATTAGCGAATTTTTGAATTTTGCGATAGAACATGGTCAGGGAAAGAAACGTTTCAGGTGTCCGTGTCAGAAATGTCTTAATTGTCAGTATGCGGAGGTTAATGTTATGGTGCAACACCTGTACGAAAATGGTATGATGTGGAGTTACACTACATGGAGCGAGCATGGTGAAGCAGTAGAGTTCAGCGCAGCAGACTTCAGCTCAGGGTACAGTTACCATGGTGCCTCATCCAGCGGCAGTGGTGCCGGACCCCCAGCTTGCAACCCAACTGCAGATTTGGTCCATGATGCGTTTCCGGGATGTAGTCATGGTGGACACCAAGACGGAGGTTACAGTACCACTAATGAGCATGATGACACATTCCCCGCAGCTAGCTTGGCCACTGACACCAGTGAGATGGAAAAGTACAACCGGATGCTACTTGAAGCGCAGACCCCGGTGTTCCCTGGATGTCGAGAGAATGTGTTGCAATATGTGATGGAGCAAATGAAGATAAAAGTGAAGCACAAAATGTCAGTGAGTGCTTTTGACGAAATTCAGGAGCAAATATGTAAGTTGCTTCCTGATGATCACAATCTTCCTAAATCTCATTATAAGGTTAGAAATATCCTGAGCAGCCTCGGCCTAAAGTACAGGATAATTGACGCATGTCCGAATGATTGTGTGCTATTTTACAAAGAGTATAAAGAGTTGGAATATTGCCCCGTATGTGGCCAGTGCAGATTCCAGTTGAATAGGAAGAGTTCGAAAAAGAGAATTCCTGTGAAAGTTGTTAGATATTTTCCCTTGATTCCCAGATTGCAGCGCCTGTACATGTCTCTACACACAGCTGAGGCGATGCGATGGTACGCAGAAAAGCGAATAGATGACGATGTCCTGCGACACGCCGCGGATGGGGAGGGTTTCAAACATTTCGACAGAGAATTTGGAGACTTTGCTTCAGAGGTTAGAAATGTTAGACTCGGCCTATCTACAGACGGATTCAATCCTTGGGGAAGTAATAGCTCCGCCGTCAGCACTTGGCCAGTTATTTTGATGTCGTACAACTTGCCTCCGTGGATGTGCATGAACAAGGAATTTAATTTCCTTACCTTACTAATTCCAGGTCCTAAATCTCCATCGAAGTGCTTAGATGTCTACCTCAGACCTTTGATCGACGAGCTGAAACTGTTGTGGGAAAATGGAGTCCCAACTTATGACAAATTCACTGACACGATATTCACGATGAGGGCTGCCGTAATGTGGACGATCAGCGATTTTCCAGCTTATGGGATGTTGGCAGCCTGCAGGACAAAATGATATAATGGATGACCTATATGTTTGGACGACGTGAACTCTAGTTGGCACGCGGGGAAGGTGTGTTACTTGGGTCACCGTAGATGGCTTCCTCACCACCACCCGTGGCGACAGGATGAAGCTCATTTCGACGGCACGGTAGAGAACAATCCTAAACCCCGTAGTTGGTCGGGCGAAGAGATTTTAGAGAGGTTGAGCTATTTCGACTTTGGTGTGTTGAGCAATGGCGCGGATGTAAAGAAATGCAATCCAATTCCTCCACATGATCTGAGCTAATGGGATCACAAGAGTATATTCGTTGAACTCCCTAATTGGTCGAAGTTGAAGCTCAGGAACAACTTGGACGCGATACACATAGAAAAGAATGTGTGCGACATCGTGGTGGGAACAATTCTCGGTATTAAGTTCAAGACTAAAGATACTCCCAAAGCGCGCAAAGATTTGGAATCAATGAATCTACGCCGTCCCTTGTGGTTGAGGAGGGATAGGAAATGAGTGTACAACAAGATGCCAGATGCACCTTACACAGTGAAGCCGACGGTTAGACGTTCTGTATTTCACTGGTTTAAGGGCGTTCGTTATCCGGCTACGTATGCAGCTACTATAACTGGAGCAGTGGATGAGGTGCAACACAAGTTTATTGGTCTAAAGACACATGACTATCACGTTATGCTGCAACGTCTGATTCCAGTGGTAATTCGACCATACTTGCCTCGGGACGTCGTAGAACCAATAGTGACATTGTGCAGGTGGTGGCAGAGGTTATGCGCCAGAGAATTAAAGAAGTCAGATGTGGTGGAATTGCAACAACAAATTGTGCACATCATTTGCAAACTAGAGAGGATTTTCCCCCCTGCTTTCTTTGACATCATGATTCACCTAATGATCCACCTGCCCGAGCAGGTGCTCATTTCTGGTCCGGTCCAATACATTTGGATGTATCCTCAAGAAAGGTATGTACAACTAATTAATTAATTTGTTCCACTGGAGATTATATATATACTAGCTAGCTATATGTACTTATGTAATGTGTACGTTTGATTTTGTAGACAGCTTGGACAGTATAAGTCATTCGTCAAAAACAGGTCGGCCCCGGATGGCTCCATAGCAGAGACATACCTAATGCATGAGTGTGTTACTTACTGCAACAGGTACCTCAAAGATCCACCCCCTCCCACTGCCTCCGATCGCAGTGCCCGCATCAATCTTTCTGTCGTGAGAAATGTCGTCCGACCGTTTAGAGGAGTATTAAAGGAATCGTTAACATGGGAAGAACTTATTGAGGCACATTGGGTAGTGTTGCGAGACTGTGACGAAGTTGAGCCGTACATGTTGTCATATAGGGAGAGGCTTCAGGCGTTAAATCAAAACAAGAGTTCGGCGTGGATTGAGAAAATGGTTAAGAAGAAGTTTCCCGATTATTTCTTCCAATGGGTACATACGTACGTCTCGGTATTAATTATTTAAATACATATCGCTCATGTTTGTAGAAAGTAAACCCTTATATTAATTTGCCCTTTTTCGCAGATGATTGATTTGCAAAAATCTGATAACCACGGAGGGTGGTGGTCATGGCCAAAGCACTTGCTAGCAGGGAAGCCGGTTAAACACTATATTTATCCCAGATGTTTTGTGAACGGTGTAAAGTTCCATTCATTGGCCCGCGACGAAGGAAGAAGAACACAAAACAGTGGAGTAGCGATTGGGAAAGACAATGATCTATATTACGGGGCTATTGTATATGTGGTTCAACTATGTTACGGGAATGATGTCAACATTTTCCTATTCAAGTGCAGATGGTTCAAGCGTACAAAGGAAGACCTGTGACTATTATCAGTCGATACAAACTCGCACTGGTATGAGGATGAGCCTTTCGCTCTCGCCACCTTAGTTCGGCAGGTGTTCTATCTCGACGATCCGAAAGCCGGTGAAGGGTGGAAAATAGTGAACCATATCTTTCACCGAGGAATATGGAATACAGAGACAATTGAAGGGACACCGGCGACGACTGAAGATGCTGCTGAACCAGAAAGAGACATTCCTGCCTATCAAGAGCCTAATATTTCTATGGTCCGCTCCGATATAATGGACCTGGTTCAAGATGGTGAACGGTTACCCATGCCTGATGGTTGTACAGATCTAACTGAAGATGAGATTATCGATGAGGTAGATGAAGAAGACGAGCAGGAAGAGGACGCGGACGAGGACTCAGGTTATTCGTCGGACGATGTTGAGTACGATGACGAGGATGAGCCATCGTCTAACGGGGATGAGGACGATGATGATTATGACGAAGAGTACGGTCATACGACGAGGGAGATTAATTGGTAATTAATTACTGTAATTATTGTAATATATATATGATCGATGCCGGTTTACGGTAAGAAATTAATCCGAATTATATATATCCTGGACAACGGAGAAATTAATTGCAGGTTGTCGCAAAATCTCAATCTCATATAAAACCCTAGCTAAATCCTGGACCCTAAATCTAGCAGTTCGGATCGATCGATCAATTTTTTAATTATATTTTTGAATCAGAATAATTGAACGGACACACAAATGACCGGGGACGACCTAAATCGTAAACCCTAAGGCCCTAACCCCTGAAATCAGGGTTTAGAACTTGGACGACGGAGAATGGTCATTAACCGTCGTCCAGGTATACTAGGACGACGAATATGGTCATTATCCGTCGTCCAAGTTCACAAACCCTAAACCCTAAACAGTAAGGCCTTAACCCCTGAATTCAGGGTCTATACACCTGGACGACGGAGAACGTCATTCTCCGTCGTCCAGGTGATTACCTGAACGACGGAAACGCTCATTTCCGTCGTCCAGGTGCAGATATCGTAATTTTTTCTAAGACAACGACCATCTAGACCTTCTTCCAATGCAAAGTCTTTTCATCAAGACTTTAGAGTAAACAATTCTTGGTGTGTGTGCTTCGACGGTTCGAAAATCAGAGTTGCGAAATGCCTTGTATCCACGTTTCCGGTTTGTGAAATTATCGGTTTTGCGGTTGACTGTGCCGATCAAACCCTTCCCGAACTTATTATTTTATGGTCCTTTGAAGACAATTATATATTATGTTACGATGAACATATCCAACGGTTGTTTTGTCCAAATTCAATTTCGTTAATACTCTGCTGCAAATGAGTGTCTACTCATGAACACTTAAGTCGTAAAGATTAGTCGATACTTAACATGTTTCAATACGTAAAATTAATCGTCGGTTCAAATTTAACTGTTCATATATACGATGCGTTCATCGATATTGTACAACTATTTCACTCGAATGACAGATCGCTAAATTCCTAGCGAATTATTTTTAAAATTTTTTTTACGTAATTTTAACCTGGACGACGGAGATGGTCATTATCCGTCGTCCAGGTGTTCACCTGAACGACGGAGAATGACCATCTCCGTCGTCCAGGTTCAAAAAGTCAAGGCGGTTCAAATTTATTTTTGTTTATTTTTTTCATGTAATTTTCACTTGGACGACGGAGACTGACCATCTCCGTCGTCCAAGTCCAATTTTTATGGCGGTTCAATTTACCGCTTCCGTTTTTGGGACCGCTTGAATTTTCACTTAGACGACGGAGAATTCATTCTCCGTCGTCTAAGTCCAAAATAATGGCGGTTCAGAGCGTCCCGCCGATTAATTGGCGCCGCTTGAAATTTTTTGAAACCGGCACCTAGACGACGGAAAACACTGTTTCCGTCGTCCAAGTGGACTTAGACGACGGAGAATAGTGCTCCGTCGTCTAAGTGAAACTCTATAAATAGAGTGCGGCTCATCTTCTTTTCCTCATCCCTTACAATCCTATCTCTCCTCTCCTCTCTCTCTCTCTCTCAAATTCCGGCGATTCTCCTCCGGCGACGACGCTCCGACAACATAACTCCGGCGTGGTTCGATCCTCCTCTCTGACGACACAACTCCGGCGATATTCCCGAAAACTCCGATTCGGTAAATTTCTATTTTTCCCTTATTTAAATAATTTTCATTTAATTAATTAATTAAATTCTAAATATAATTAATTAGTAGAAATTAATTTAGTAATTAGTTTTAAATATTTAATAAATGATTAATTGTTGTTATTAATTAATTAAATCATAATTATTGTTATTTAATACTAATTAAATGAATAATTGTAAATTTATTGTTATTAATTAAATAAATGATTAATTATTCTTATTAATTAATTAAATAAATAATTATTGTTATTAATTAATTAAATGGTTAATTATTGCATGCTAAATGGAAAATAAATTATTGCATGTAATTACGTGTATTTTTTAGTAAATTAATTAGTAGTACGTGTTCGATTTAAATTTAGTACATAGGCTTGGTGTAATTAAGTCGCACTCCTTGGAATAGATGGCGCCTATTTTCCTAGCTTATCTCCTTAACCCCTCGTGATGTGTGGATTTCATCACCGCACACCATAACCTAAGTGAAGTTATGGACACGAGGTTGAGGGCGGAGTTTGCAAAGGACTTGAGGGAGTGTAAATTTTCGAAAAATTGGCCGAATGTTGGACATGGTGTCTAGAAACGGGTTATGACTGGTGACAGGATTTTGACTAAAAAAGACTTTTGTCGAAATTAGTCCTGCCTCTCGCGTTATCTCTATCCCTAACTGGCCATGTTTTTCGATTTAACCAAGGCTGATTAATTGAAAATTTACACTTTATCGCGCGGGTCGCACGTCCATTGAACGACCGAAAATGCCAAGCTAGTGTACTCTATTTAAATCTTAAACGTACTTAATTAATTAGCGTAAATTTTTATGTTGTAATTATTATGGTAAGTAGGTATTTTAACACCGTACTCTTAGGTTTAAATGGTTCCGCCAAAGACGACATCCGGCAAGAAGAAAGCCCAACAGGAGGCAGAAGATGCCATGCTCCGAATGTTGGCGGCCCAAGTCGGTTGGGTTCAACAGGAGGGCAACGACACTCTCAATCCGGACGGATCATCTGGTTCGTCTGTAGCGCCCTCTGGGGAAATTCCTGCTCCTCCATTCATCGAGAGCGGTGATGACGTCGACCCCTTCCAATCTCCGACGCCCGGTACCCATTCAACGGGTAGTACTCAGGCGTCCTCGACCGCCGAATCAATCATGTACAGCGCCCGCCGTAGGCAAAGGAGGGCCCCCACTGACCCGGAACCGAAAAGGACTCGGGGTCTCGTTAAAGGGGGCAAAGCGGAGCGTATTTGCAAGGCGACCGGTAAAAAGATCGACTTGCCGTACGACGAATTCACCGGTGGCCCTCCCACAGCTCAGCTAGCAAGTCTCTCGGCGCATGGGATAGGGTCAATCATCCGTAACCGGGTTCGTATCACTGCCCCTACTTGGAAGGAGGCGCCGGATCATGAGAAGGTGAAAGTCTTCAAAGATCTTTCGGTACGTAATACGTCCCATTTAGTTATTATATAATATTGTTAATATTAGTTAAAATTTTATAATATATACGATTATAATTTTCTATTTATTTTTTATAGGAACAATTTGACGTGGATCCGACACCGGCTATGTTGAGGCATATCAACCAAACCGCCAACTCCATCTACAAAGATTGGAAGTACAAGCTCCATAAGTACTTCCAAGATGTCGGTCCCGTGCCTCCCCCGGTAGAGCTGCAAGGGGAGAGAGAAGATGAGTGGGAGTGGTTGTGTAACCACTTTGCCGACGACTCCTTTAAGGTGTTAATTTATTTTTTTTATTTCAATTAAGATAATTGAATTATTTAAATTCGCCACATTAATTTTTTAATGATTTAATTATTTTGTGTAACAGAAATTCTCCGGTGTCAACAAGGCCAGCCGGGGGAAGAAGGAGAAACACCATACTACCGGCGCCAAGAAGTTCATTCAAATTGCCAAGGAGCACAAGGATAAGGGTTCCAAACACCCTTATCTTGATGCAAGCGTAAGCGCGTACGTGACGTCTGGGCTCGATAATGAAGCCAGTCAATGCGGCGTAAGTGATATAGTAATTATGTGCTTTTAATTATAGTAATTATTATTTAAATATTATTTCATTATAATAAATTAATTATTCTTTTGTAGGCAAGGGTGATAGAGCGGGCGCAAGAAGAGTTGGCTAACACTCAGCTTGCGTTCCCAGATGTGCCGCCGGAAGACCTGCCTCCTCTATTCTTAGAGAGCCAAATTGCAATCGCGGATGAGGTCTACGGTCGTAGAGCTGGCAAGGAGGTTAGGCATTTTGGGCCTAGGGTGGTACGAGATTTGTCGATGACCTCCGGCTCATCATCTACGGGAGGTTCGGGGCAGCGGAGAAGGAGTCAGGCAGCGGCCGTCGAAGTAGCCATTCAAGAGGCTCGACTGGCACGAGAGGAGAATCGACTGACACGAGAGGAGAATCAGCTTACACGAGCGGAGAATGAGGCAATGCGGCGAAGACTTGACGAACAACAAGCACAAATAGCCCAACTCAACGCGCTCATGAACCAAAATCGACAAGAATGTCAACCTCCTCCGAACCCATACCCCGACGACAACGACCCGGCTGGAGGCGGAGGACTCGGCGGCGCATCTGCTCCTCCAGTGTATTAGCTAGCTAGTTAATTATCGCGTTTCTTTATTTCCGAGTTCCGAACAATATTTTATAATTTTTATTGGTTTTTAATTTGGATGTGTATGTAATTAAATATTAATTAATTATTTATTTATTTAATACATTAATTAATATTAAAAATTTAGTTTAATTAATTAATTTCGACTATTTTCATTATTTAAATTAATTTAATAATAAATTAATTTAATAATATTTAATTTCGATTAATTTTTTTTTTAAATTAAATAGTCACTTGGACGACGGAGATTATGTTCTCCGTCGTCCAGGTGCACAAACCCTAACCCTAAACCCTAAACACCTAACCCCCAACCCCTAACCCCTAACCCCTAAACCCTAAACCCTAAACCCTGCCATTCTCCGTGGCCACGTGTTAACCTGGACGACGGAGAATTAGTGTTTCCGTCGTCCAGGTGAACACCTGGGCCACGGAGATTTCTAGCTTCTCCGTGGCCCATGTATGCACCTGGACGACGGAAACACTAATTCTCCGTCGTCCAGGTTAACACGTGGGCCACGGAGAAACGAGCAATGTCCGTGGCCCATGTTTTCACCTGGACGACGGAGAATTAGTGTTTCCGTCGTCCAGGTGCATACATGGGCCACGGAGAATGTCCGTGGTCCAAGTTAACTTGGACGACGGAGACATAATTCTCCGTCGTCTAGCTACTTGGACGACAGTACTTGGAGCCCGGACCTTGGAAGACGGAGATTCCGTCGTCTAAGTACTTAGACGACGGAAAACGTCACCTAGACGACGAAAATGGTCCGTGGTCTAGGTGCAGTTTTCTTGTAGTGTTAGACCCTAATGACCATTAGAACCTAAACATAGTAGTCCAAAAGAAAACTAAAAGGAAAATCAATAATCTGAAAATTATAAGTTAGAGAAACCATTTTCCAGAAACAACTCATAAGAGCCCATTACTAAGAACATAAAACCGCTTATGACATCAGGGCCTCTAGACTCGTAGGATCAACCCTGCATCTTACGACGGATACTGCTATGCCTTGATTGTACGCGTCCAACCTCAGCTTAAAATCAGAAACCTGGGCGATAGAAATCAAAGGGCCTAGGGGAAAGACATATAAAACATGAAAATCGTTGGAGTGAGTGGAAGAAAATAAAGTTTCGTAAGAAAAATCGTAAAACATATTTTATGCTTTTCACCGAAATCATATATTAAAAACATAGCGAGTCTAAGTATAACATATACATCATATGTGTGTGGAGGCAAGTGCCGCGTAATCTCGGGTCAAGTATTTGTCATGACCTTCTCGGTGTGTACTCGGTAATCTGCCGAGAAGTCAATGCATCGATGATAACGCTTAAACTAAATATCAAATAAACACTTAACATTCAATCAAAACGTCACAATTTAAAATCTTTTTCTATTAATGGAGCATTAATAATTAATGATCGTTCTTAACCGGGGATTGAGGGTCCATGCATGACTATGCTAGGTTTGTAAGGGGGGAGTTTAAAATTTGGTTTATTATCTATGAAATTAAAGACAGAAGATATCAAGCAAACATATTCAGAAACCTTAAATTCTATCATGTTTCAACCCATAGACAAGCAAAACAAACAAGAACATAGAATCTTAAACATGCTTACTAGGCCAAAAATAAAAATCTAAATTACTATATACAAGTAATCAAATCATTCTTTTACCTAACTCTTTATAACCTAACAGATTTTATGCAATATATTAGTTTCTAAGCCTTTAACCACTTTTTACATGCATATTTCACTATTAAGTGCTTTGAGATTGCCCTAACACATCATTTATATAAACCGGAATTGCCTGCATCTAAATCAAAGTATTAAACAGAAAATAAACTTTTATAGTAATCATACACTGGATACTAGTAATCCTGGTCATACTTGAACCATCTTATCTATATTCATTACTACTGGTCATACTAGAACTATTTCTGCACTGAGCTAAAACATACACTGGATACTAGTAATCCTGTATATATTTTTAATGTATTGTGAAATACACACCTAGTTCAATGTATATTGTACCACAAGATTTGCATCTTATGCAGGAGTACAATTTGAGATGTTAGTATAACGAGGCTGTGGGAGCATATGCATGAACTAAAGACAGAAACTTGCCGCTTATCTCAACAACCGAAAGAAGATTTCACGAAATAGTATGTCTTAAGAGTTAGTCCTAGTTACGTCTTAAGGGCAAACAATGCATAAGCATTACCATTAGCGTTGCAACCAAGTTTAACAAAAGAGCTAACACTACAGTTAGTCCTAGTGAAATATTGAATGTGAAATATGAACGTGCAATCTTGTGCTAAGACATACAAGAAACAATAAACATCATCCTTCCACACCATAGCAAGCATATATTGTACAACTACTATATTCTGGTATTGATAATACAAAACCAGCAATAAGTTCCGATATAACTAGAAGTACTCGAGATATTGCTTTCTAAATACAACAAATAGCATGTCTTAAATGTACTAGACTAGTCTTAAACAACCTTCCAGAGCAATTTACTATTCATATTGGTGCAGAATTGCATCTATTTCATCCCCATCTTCCATCTCCAACTGCAACATCAATTCATCAAAGACCAGGTCAGAAAAACAAAAAAACAGAGCAGTAAACTCTTCACCATCAGAAAAAGATACATGATTGCAGTGAAGGAAAAAAAGGGTACCTCATCTGGAGTGTGCTCATCCCTCAGACGACGGCCATCGAACCAGAATGCAATGGCGTCAATCTCCACTGACTTCCGATCACAGTAAGCATCCATAAGCTTCTTCAACTGTGTGTTTCGCTTCATCCTGAAAATCATTTTGTTCCCAGCCTACAGAAATTGCCCCACGAACAAAACATAGAAATCTCCGTTATGTCCTAAACCAGTCAGAAATCCCCATAAAATTTACTTAAACATTGGTTTGTCGTCGACAAACATCATGGTCATCTTGCCTTACCTTACCTTAAGCTGCCTCCACCCTTGAATATCACCAGACAAAGATGTAAAGTATCTTAGATTAAACAATCAAAGAGAAACCCCATGTTCTGGATTAGCTTCTCAAAAAAAAGAAAAACAAAAAAAAAAGTAACCTAATCCTAAGACGCTAGGAGCGTGCCAAACAAATGTACCTGGTCCAGGACTTTGATGTTAACATGGGCATAGGTGGGGTTGGACAAATCGTCATCATCCTGGTTTCTAACATCCTCTCGTTCTCCCTGTATTGCCTTAATTACATCCCCATTTTTCATTTTCAGCTGCATAAACTTACACTTATTAGATTCTGAAAAGTCCATCGCAAATACTGAATTCCCACATAATTTAGACTGTCACTTATATTAATATATATAGTTAGGGAGGGGACCTGATCTGGAGTCTCCTCAGGCAAAACATGACTACCTTCAAACAAGAAATCAGTGTCACTAAGCTTCAATGAAAGTCGATCACACGAAACAATCAGAACCCTCTTCAACTCGTTGTTTCTCAATACATTGAAGTACACTTCATCCCCTTCCTACCAAGTACCGAAAACAAACAAACCAAATTACACAGAGATGACACTTCATGGCCAACTCATATATGAATTCCTTAATTCCACATGTGCTGGAGATAAAAATCAGTAGTGGATCGAAAATGAAAAACACTTGAGAATGCAAAGCATCTTAGGATATACAGTACATTCTAATTCCCAGATCACAAGTGAGAAAGAATTAGAGAAAAATTAGCGTAAAACCCTGAGAGAGAGAGAGAGAGAGAGAGAGAGAATGGCGATGAGTACCAATGACTTGACAATGAGGTTCACGTAGGTGGGCTTCTTGTGTTCAGCAAACTCGTCCATTCTCTTTGATCCCAATGACTAAAGGTGTAAGAGAGAACTTCAACTTATTTGGAAATTGGAACGATGGAGCTGGAACACCAACTTCAAACTTCAAGTTTCCAACCATTTTTCTACGATGTACCAGGCCACAAATCACAAATGAGGAATTCGGTTGGCCTTTTCTTATCATTTCTCATTTATTACTCAATGATGTCACGTGTTTAATCTCATTAGATATTAATTATTAGTTAATTTAAAAAAAGTAAGTTTGTTTTAATAAATAAAATGTGTTTTGTAATGGGTGAAGCCATTTCCACCTTTCCACCTCACAATCCTTTAAGTTCACCCATTACAACTATTTTTAACAATCCTTAAAAAAATAATTTTATTTAAATTATATTTTCGCAGAGATCTCTTTGATCTTTATTCTTGTTCTTGAAAATGATTAAATGTTTGCTAGTATTCCTAACCAAGAGATCTCGCTATTAGTCAACAAATTAAAAAAGGACATATATATCGATCTCATGGTCATACCTATACGGTGGTGAAAGCAAATTTTGTTAAAGCAAAGAAGATTTCCATAGTCCTTGTGTTTAAGTTGAATTTAAAAACAAAATATTGAATTTCACTATTTTATTATGAAGGGTGAGTATGGAAATAACTAATTTGTAGGGGAACAGGGTGAACTTACAGAATTGTATGTGGGTTGAAAATAGGACAATAGTACTCCCAATAACCATGTTTGGGGTAGTTTGGGCCCACCGAAGATTTTAGTTTTTGTTTAAAATAAATTCAATGGGAGCTAGGATTAGTCTGTTCCCGGTTCTGTTTTAGAGAGAGAATGTTTCTCTCAAGACTCAAGTGAGTCAATTCTCAACCGAAGTGATACCCCACCACACGCCCTCCCTCCTCATTTCAAAATGTACGCATGCACAAACGGCTTTATGCAGGTCAAAGTCTGTATTCCAAATTTTGACAAAAAAGAAAACTAAAAACTTTGTAAGGCAACTAAGATTGAAAAATTATATCATGACTCCGATTTTTCCGTCAAAACAACCCAAGTAACCAATTTTTTTCTAAAGGGCGATAAATTCATATTCACTCGAAAACTTGTGATAAGAATACAGAACTCCACTAGATTACCTGACCCAACAAAAGAGAAGTTCTAAAGTACACGTATACTAAATAAACAATATGACACATAAATAAGTCCTGGTCTAACAAACCAAAGTAGCACGAGGCGCTGTCAAATTTTGAGGAGTACCACTCGTTAGTTAGCTAGACGCCCTTCCTACATGGCTACTTGAGCCCTTGGGTCCACGACATGCACCCTTTCTCTAGACATTGATTCTGCAACGTTCTCGACCTCTTGATGGAACCAACTAGCAAACATCGCTGACAAGTAGTAATGCCTTTCCAAGGTCTTGGTCCCTTGGCCATCTTACACCGCTTACTAGCTCTCTCTTGAGACTCCTTAACAGTTTCACTATACCAAGTATCCATCACCACCTCCTAATAGTCACCAGCACCTCCTTCAGTCCTAGTATATACCGGTATCTCATCCCTCAACCACCACATTCTCTCATCCGCCCGAAACTGGCCTTTAGCCTCTAACTCTGCCTCCAGCTTAGCACACTGGATTGGACAACCCTGCATGAGTTGATCATAAGTATCATATCCCATGCAAATATCCTTCAACGTCAAGTACTCCACCTGACATTCCAGCCAATCCCTAGCCCCCAACGGCACCCGAAAATGGGTAACCAACGTACTGACTACTGATCTCAGTGTCGTCTTCTAGGCGCACATGATCATAGTCCACATACGTACCTAGGTGACCTCCTAGGGTTTCAAGCCATTCAAAGGTCGGCACCTCACCATGTAAGGCACCGCTTCTGAAGTCAAACTTTGCCCAGACCTTTGCTTTGTCATCCATTATCGACTCCACGGGTTGGAAGTCATCGAACTCCTCGACGATAATCGTCGTATCCTCGAAAAACCAAGGACCACAATTTACCGCCCTCTTGAGCACTCCCACATCTCGAAACTTTGCAAGAAACTGATCCACGGTCTCCCACCGAATGGAGATGGCGCTTGATCCCTTGACCCCCTTCCACAAACAGATCATCATGTACCTGATAGAATCGGCCTTCTCGTCCAATATTACAGTCAGCGAGAACACTCTCAATATAGAAAAACGGTAATCATAAGCCTCATCCTCTACCCTGATTAATAGATCAAAGGAGAAAGGAGGACAGTGCAATGCAATGCGTTGGGTGCTACTATGGAAAACTTGCTCCCGAAACTGAAGAAGGGAAAGAAGGCAAAGATGAAAGAAAGAGATTGATCCAAAGATGGATCAGACGTAAGTAATGAAGAGAAGAGAGAAGGAAAGGTAACGACGTTGGTAGAGGAGGAGATTGGTGATCAAGTAACTACTAGGGTTTAATCGAAGGAAAGAAAAGTCTTTCAATTTGATTATCGTACACAAATTCTTACCAAATCATCTAGACGTTCATTTTACTTTCGAGTCTTCAAACATGAGAATTCTTTAAGTCAAATCTACCAAAAATATTTTTGACAAAGTGACATTTTAGTTGTAAGGGAAGTGACATTTTAGTTGTAACGGAACTAGAGTCGTAACAACCAGATGCACGGATCAAGATAAAAAAACAAGTCAAATATTCAAATTTTTTTACAACGTGTGTATATTATTCCAATTATCGCATCCAGCAGTCAAATTTCGAAATAATTATTCCTTTACCAATTAGTTTTACAAAGACTTGGATTCCCATATATCTAATTAATAAAGTATACAACATTAGTTGTCAATTTGGAGAAATTTAAGCAGTATGACAAATCAAAATGGTCAAAATAGAAAGAAAAAAACACAAATGTACACATGCGTCCATTTTGAAGTAATAAATCTCGTGCAAAAAATTTAAAGTCAACAAGTCAAACCTATTTCTAGACAAACTTATATATCCTTTTGATGAATTTTGCTCATTTTTCTATGCGGGAAGTAGATAAATCAATTTATTTTTGTTAATTTTTTTGACATAGTAAATAGATTTAAATCCCGTGAGAATGTGTGTGTGGAACTTGTTCTCAAATTTTGTTTGACGAAGTGGTAGATGATAATTTAGCCACAAGGGCATTAGGTCACAACGATCTCTGATGCACAGATCAAGATTCACTACAAAAACATGGACTATAGCCGACGGCCTAGAGTCGACAGCTATAATTAGACCAGTCGTCGGCTATAGTCATAGCCGATAACCGGCCGTCAGCCATACGGTCGACGGAAAAAGGCCATCGGCAAAACTATGGCTGACGACTAGGAGGTGGGTCATCGGGTATGGACAGAACTATACCCGACGATATTAAGTCGTCGAGTACAGTATTTAGTATAGCCGACGACCCAATTCCAAGTCGTTGGCTATGCTATAAAATTTCAGAAAAAATACATACCAAAAAAATGTACAATTCTAATCCCCGAACCTACAATTGCATAATATTCTTGATCGAAGTTGCAAAATACATTAGAAATTCACTAACAAATCACAAATTCACACATATTACACCATAACCTATGGATGATCCAAATTGATGTTATTGAAAACATCAACATTAATATCCTCGTCTTCGGGATCCTCCTAGCTGTGCAGTCCAATCCTAAAACCATGAAGCCATCGTAGACTACTCGGCTAATCTCGCCCGCTTCATTTCCTCCACCCGCCTTCAAGTCTCTTCCAGCACCCTCTGCTGCTCTGTCGTCTGCCTCTGGTGCTCTGCCGTCACCCTCTAGAGCTGTTCTTGTAGATGAGAAGACTTCGAACTCATCGACCTGCGTGAGAATCTGGGAGTGTTCTTCAAGACCCCGTCCCCCTTCTGTCCCAGACTCTTGCAGTAGTAGCCGATTCCCCGTGGTGAAAAAACCTCACCCATGATCATCGCCGCTACAAGCGGGTCAGATTAATCGATCTGAGAGATGGCCTGGGGGAGGTCCGCATCCTGGGTCTCAGGCCATTGCTCTCTCACGATCTGAGTCAATACCTCCGGAGTCACCTCTTGCACTCTCGCTTAATTGACAGTGAAAAAAAATACATAAATTAGAGCAGTAAACATTCGTAAAAAAAATTTAGAGATATATCATAGCAAATATGTTAATTAAGTTATAAGGGCATAAGACTTACACTATCTTCGGGGCACTGAGGATACGCTTTTTGTAACGTATACTCCAAAGGGGGACTTCAGGGTGTTGGGCGGCCTCCTCCATCCAACCCGTAAAGGATCTCGAACCGCCATGATGGTTCTTCGTGTTTAGAGATATATCTCTTGCACTCTCGCTTAATTGATAATGAAAAAAAATACATAAATTAGAGCAGTAAACATTCTTAAAAAAAATTTAGAGATATATCATAATAATATGTTAATTAAGTTATAAGGGCATAAGACTTACAATATCTTCGGGGCATTGAGGATACACTTTCTGTAACGTATACTTCAAAGGGGAGACTTCAGGGTGTTGGACGACCTACTTCATCCAACCCGCAAAG
The DNA here is from genome assembly GCA_946800695.1 of Geum urbanum. Taxonomy (NCBI): domain Eukaryota; kingdom Viridiplantae; phylum Streptophyta; class Magnoliopsida; order Rosales; family Rosaceae; genus Geum; species Geum urbanum. The sequence goes on along the minus strand of OX327001.1, from coordinate 48,331,118 downwards.
GATCTCGAACCGCCATGATGGTTCTTCGTGTTTAGAGATATATCACTTGCACTCTCGTTTAATTGACAATGAAAAAAAATACATAAATTTGAGCACTAAGCATTCATAATTTTTTTTTAGAGATATATCATAGCAAATATGTTAATTAAGTTATAAGGGCATAAGACTTACAATATCTTCGGGGCACTGAGGATACGCTTTATGTAACGTATACTCCAAATGGGGGACTTCAGGGTGTTGGGCGGCCTCCTCCATCCAACCCGCAAAGGATCTCGAACCGCCATGATGGTTCTTCGTGTTTTTTCCCTGGTTCGCTGTGTTTATTGCAGAAATAGCCTGATTGGATGAACATACGTGAAAAAAAAATGAATTAGAAAATTATTTTTGCCAAATATGATACAAGTAAGCACAAACGGATTACTATTGCATACCTCGACGTTTGGGGTGTTGAAGTGGACTACGAGCCACTGCCACTCATACTCCCTATACATAAATTCCATAGGGGTACCCCCACGGAGGTTCCCGTGCTTCTTTCAGTGCTTTTTGAGCTCACTCTTCCACTCCTTGTACCTATATATGGGAGGTATGGGTGAGTAAATTGACATATAAATGATCAACAAAATGTCTAAAATTTAATTTCATATCCCATCACCTTCTTCCTTGCACCTCATCAAGCCATGTGTATTTGAGCTCCTCCGGCACAATAAACCAGTGCTGCAATGTATATATAAATAAATATATAAATGGTAGACATACATAATGAATATATGAAGGATAATTATACATAATGAATATATAACTAACTTACCGACAACACATTGTGAACACAGTCCTTCACACATTGTGGCACGGATGACCACTCTCCCCATAGAACCGGCACTCTGTCTCGTATTATACTCCCTACCATGCCGGCGTACTTCCATGTATTCCTATTTACTATCACGTCTCCATTGGAATTGGTCTGTATGACCACTTTCCCACATTCCTTGACCAATTGGTCAAGTAGCTTACCGCTGACTGTCCCTCTAGTAGTCTTCTTTTCATTACCTCCAGCATCGGTGTCGGCTAACAGAAGGGAAAAAAATTAAGCATAACCACTTAAGCGGTATATTCATTATGTATTAACGAGTTCTTAATTAAATACTAAGTTTGTTCATATTTACCCGATTCGGACGTCGATGCATTTAATACCCTCGCATTATACAGAGGAGTATCAAACGACACATAGAAGTAAGCCTCTTCCGGGGAAGTGTAAACCAATTTGTCCTGGAATGGGCACTCCCTGATCATTGAGCGCAGGTATCGATGGTATCGTATTGGGCATGAAGAGGTACGGAGGCGGACAACCACGTGTCCTCATAGAGGAACTATTTGAAGGGCCTACATTACAGGCCGATGGCTGCGACGAGGGAGTAGGCGCCCTTGGCCGGGAGATGGGAGGCATACGGACACCTGAATGTCTGAGACCCGTAGAGGCGGTCGGGACTCATATTGGTCCCTGGTTCTCAGGTTCAGTATCAAACCATCTACACTTAAACAAGTGCACGGTCATGCTCTTCTCATAAATTAGTTCAACCACTGAATGGAGAACACCATAATAGTCAATGTTATTCTGCCCACCAGGCATCATTACCCCAGAATTTTGTGTTCTCCATTTGTCGTCTCTATGTTGACATAAAAATTGCATGTCATTAACCTTGCACATCGAATACACTCTTTAAGTTATCGGTTTCATCGCCAGAACCCTCAATTCGTGTGACCAGTGTGGGTCACCATCACATTGTACATGGTTCATTCGAAGATAAAGACAGCAGTCATTAACTCATAATCTTCATATTGATTTATGAATATATATATATATAACTTTATCAATTTGAAACACGTACCCAGCCGCCAAAATAGTTTGCAAACTCCCTATTGTGATACTCAAGATCACCGGCAACCGCAGGGCAGTTTTAGATTGATGTTTTTTCAGTATTGAACTTCTGGACAATTTATCAATACCCACCAGTGGGCAATGACTAGCTCATATGGTTCCAAATTGTATGAATTTTTCAACAAACCATATACTTCAACTTTATTCGAGAGGATAGAAAGATTGAACTGGGGTTCATCTACCAGCATATGTTGTGGAGGGTCCCCCAACGCTCCCAAATACATTTTAGTGTACGTTACGCACTCCTGCGCAAGATATGCTTCAGCTATACACACTTCAAGTGCGGATTTATTAGCCACATAACATTTGTAGTCCCCCAGTTGTCTATCAAATTGTAAAGTGCATGTGAGGATTATGGAAATACATAATTATATTAAAGAATTTATCATATGTTGAATCATAGATACCTTTCCATGGGATACATCCAAGTGTAGTGTACTAGACCAGTAAGCAACAATTGTTCAGGGAGATGGATCATAAAGGGAGACATGATGTCAAAAAATTTGGGGGAAATATCCTCTCGAATTTGCACATGATAAAAATGATATCCTGTTGCATTTCCCTCAAATCTGATTTTTTCACTTCTCTAGTGCATAACTTTTGCAAGAATCTTGACAACGCTACTAACGACTCCACCACCTGACGGGGCAGATATGATCGAATGAAAACAGGGAAAACACATTGAAGCAATATATGACAGTCATGACTCTTTAATCCGTACATCTTATTCTCCTGGAAGTTAACACACATCCCTATATTGCCTGCATAGCCTGAAGGATACCTAACATTACCCATCCACCTAAAAATGTAGTTCTTCTGGTCAGGCTTGACAGTGTAAGGAGCTTAAGGCATTTTTTTCTTCCTTTCTCTCAACCACAAATATTTTCGTATACACATTCTTTTCAGATCAATGCGTGCCTTCGGGCCATCTTTACTTTTTCCCTCCCAATTTAGCACTGTGCCCACCGCACTTTTGCAGACATTCTTCTCAATGTGCATGACATCTAGGTCACTCTGATGGGCAACTTAGACCAGTACGAAAGTTCCCATAATAGGCTTTTGTGCCTCCAGAATTTATACCGGTCAGATATGAAAGGTATTGCTACCACTACATCTGGATGATTGCTGAGCTGCCCAAAATCGTATTAATTTAGCACTTCTAAAATTTCATCCCCCGTCCATCTCCTGGGTTGCACACCTGTTTCTACAGTCCCATCAAATGCCTCATTATCCTCCTAAAATGGGTGATCATGTGGAAGCTAACAACGGTGACACATCTGGACAATCTTCCTGCAATAAGGGTTGCCGCAATCAACAATCATACACTCTGGGCAAGCCTTGTATCACCTAGTAACATTGCCCGACAACATCCCGCGGGCAGGAAAATCACTGATGGTGCCAACAATCATGGCATGCATCTGGAACATCTCGTTTTTGTACTTGTCATAAGTAGGATGACCAACATTACTCAAGTACTTAAGTTCCTCAATCAAGGGTCTTATATACACATCGAGACACTTTCCTGGATAACCCAGCCCTGGAATTAACATAGTCAACATATTGTATTCTTTCTTCATGCACATCCATGGAGGAAAGTTGTACGGTACCAGTATAACTGGCCATATACTATATTAAATACTCATATTGCCAAAATAGTTGAATCCGTCGGATGAGAGTCCGAGCCAAACATTTCGGACATTTGATGCAAAATAAGAAAACTCTCTAATCCTGTGCTTCCAAGCCTCTCCGTCTGCAGGGTATATGAGGGTATCATCATCAGGCAAATCCCCCTCTGCATGCCATCTCATAGCTTTGGCAGTGTGTGCAGACATGAACAACCGTTCCAGCCTATCAATCAACGGGAAATACTGAAGTACCTTTACAGCTTTCTTATTCCCTGCAGAAGTTAACTTATACCTATCGGTGTGACATACCAGATATGCATCAAGGTTTTCCAGATCATTCCCTTCAGCATCTTCACCCCAGAAGAGAACGCAATCATATCTGTATGCATGAATTTTGATGTAGGTAAGACCACGATGTTTTAGGATATATTGCACCTTACGATTAGTGGTAGGCAGACGATTACCAGAGGCAGCACCGAAGCTGTCAACTCGAGATAAGCATCAACAACCTTGACACTCAATTTTTCCTTCACTTTGATCTTCATTATTCCCATGACCATTTCAAGAACAGTCTTGTTACATCCGTTATACAACAACGTATGTTGGAAGGTAATCAGCTTGTTGTACTTGTCAATACCGGCAATGTTGACAGCTCTGGGTAATTGTTGGACTAGCTCAATAAAGGGAAGTCCTCAATGTCGGCAGGGATATCTTACACTTGAGCATATACACCGCTCTCATAAGAAAACACATAGTTGAGCAACCTCGTTGTTGGATTATTGGGTGTACTGCCCCTCTCAAAAAATTACCCATGGTCATGCTGACCCGCTGATGATGGTTCACCATGATAAATCCAACATGTGTACTTATCCCAAAACCCGTTTTTCTTCAGGTGCTTCCATACTAAAGCAATGGGAAAATGAACCAAATCGTTGAGACATTGACATTGCGTACACAGGCAATAATGAATTGTATTCTCCTTCGCATTACACTTCACATATTCCACAAAATTCCACATTCCAACGCCATATCTTCGATTCCATTTTGGAAGGAAAATCCAACTCTTGTCCATCCTCAAAATTCCTACTATATACACATAAATTAATATATACATGGACAAATTAAAAATTCAACATTATATCTATAAATCTCTTTAACCTACAAATTAATTACATTAATTCTTCTATTCTTAATTAATTACAAATTAACACACATACATATATTTATATACATAGTTTCGATCATTCAATTCGATCAACTCAAAATCGATCAACACAACTCAACTAAAAAACAGTTTAATTCAAAATCAACGTTAATCGATCACCTCAACATCAACAATATCAACACAAATTAACAACGTACTCAAATTAATTACATTAATTCTTCTACATATATATATATATTTTTAATTACAAATTAACACTCATATATACATATATATGTCAACAATTCACTCAAAATCGACTCAACTAAACTAAAACACAACAAACAACTCAAAATCTTCACATTCATTCATATCTATACATATAATCAACACTAAATCAACAATATTAATAACACGCACACATATATATACATACCTATATATATGTATAGCGGTAGAGTATCACGAACTCTTTTTGAAAAGGTTCCGACGACACCGACGATTTAAGAGCGTTTTGTGATTTTTTGGGCAATTGTTTTCAAATGGACGAGCTATTGCCCAGATCTGTATAAAAGGAACTATACCCGACGACTTCATTAAAGTCGTCGGGTATAGTATGGGCAAACTACATCCGACGACTTTATAGGTCGTTGGGTATAGTTTCATCACCATACCCAACGATTTCAATGGTGGTCATCGGTTATGGTATCATAACCGATGACTTTATCAGTCGTTGGGTATAGTTTTGACTATACCCGACAATATCATTGTGTCGTCGGTTATAGGTGACTATACCCAACGACTTGAATAGTCGTCGGCCTGTTTTTTTCAAAGTCGTCGGGTATAGTTCATATTCTGGTAGTGATTAAGTAGAGAACTTTTTTTTTACAGCATGCGTATGTAATTCCAATCATGCACAACATGCGTATATAATTCCAAGTATGTATCCCTAAATTGCAGAATAAAGTTTATGAACATGACCAACTGAAATAGATTGATTTTGTGCTTCTGGATATCAGGCAACTTTCAAAATCGGTGTTGTTTAATTACAAATCATGACACTTGTAGTGTTGTTTAAGGTTTTCTTTTTGTTGAATAAAATGGTGTTTAAGTTTTGTAGTGTCGTGTTTGTGTTGAAGAACTCCTATCACGTTCCAATCTTAATTATTATTTTGTTGCTATGAAGGAGTGAAATGTTAATTAGAATTACAAACTCCAGTGAATTAATACTTCTGAGTTGCGTAAATCCTCATTGCAATTTGAAAAGAACATAGAAGATGCCACAAATTAACTGTTGTGTTTGTGAGGACAAACAAAATTCAGGCTATTTGTAAAAAAGGAAATGAAGTAAAATCGGACTACAAGAATATGTAGGAGTAGTGTTTCAAAACCCAATTTAAATATTCACCTAAAAAAATCTTAAACATCTTAATCAAACAAATACCCAACCTCAAAATAGGGGAGGGAAATGAGAATAAAAAGGCGGGCAAGTGAAGTTAACCAGAAATCATTGCCGCCAATGACTTTCACAATGTCGTTTTACTATTTTGTCCACTTTAATTCAATTATTAGTTCCATTAGGTAATAGAGAATATCATATCAAGCCATAATGTGTTTTTTGACATGACTCACCCTAGATTACCATAGTAATTCAGAATAAGTCTTGCGAGACCCATATTTGAATATCTAACATCACCTATTCGGTACCAGCTACTCTAGCACGAGCAACTCTGACCTTAAACTAAGAACCTACTGAGAAAAAAGAAGCTGTGGATTAGCATGCTTCGTACTCTGAATGATCACGACTTCGGCCGACTAACCTAAAATCTGGGCAATTTAAAATAAAGGTCTGAGGGAAAGGCATTAAAACATAAAATGTTAGAACAAGTGGACAAGAATCATAATCGTACGATATACGTAAAACTGTAAAAGTATAACTGTATGTCTTTCCACAGTTTCTACTAAAATGATGCGAGTTTGAAATATAGTAAAACTAAAAGAAATTTGAGGTGGTCGCCCAGATATTTTCCTTAACCAGAGTCGACAATATCTGAAGAACAAAGGTAATGGGATCATCCCAAATGTTTGTCCTAACCTGAGTCGATTCAGGGTCAGATGAGGAGTTTGTCCTAACCTCCCTGACTGGACTATTTGGTGATCAGCCAAATAATCAGAGCATCGATTCACTAAATAAAACCATAAATAACTAAACCTTTAAAGGATAAAAGTTCATAAAGCGTAACATAAACGTAAAACATAATTAATGAACTAACAATACAATTGTGAAAATAAACGTCCACTCACAGTATTGTGTCGTGATTTCCACCAAGCCAAAGAATGCATGTTAGCGCATCTAAACATTTATCACTGGCTACTAACATGTCATCCTAAAATAATAATAATTATTTAATAACTAATCGTTGAAAGTCATATCGAATAACTAAGCTAATTCATCAACGAGCATTACCATCGAGAACATCGCATTCTCAAATATCGTGCTTCCAAACTTATGAAAATCTTTAATCTAATTCTATTTTTTAAATCTTGAATCCTTTTTAAAGTCGCAACACATTCCTTGAACATTACGCGACTCGAGGTCGAATCAATGTTCTACTCAACTATTCATTAATATCGTAAAATCGTTTAATTAAATATGATTAAACACACGTGTTAATCAACTATGTTCAAATCAAATAAATAACATCTTTATTACAATTGGTACATAATTACGAGCAAAACGGTATTAAAATTCTGCCAAAATTCCTCCGTTGGAGCGCTGTCGTGAACCACCGCCGGTAGTGGTGGTGCAGCGGCGCCGATGACTTTTTCTGACGGACCTCGTCCAGACCTGCTCAAAATCAAACAAACAACATAATTATCTTCTACCACAATGTCCAATTCTAATCATAAACAACCCAATTTTACCTTTAATATTTAGATTCCCAAAATTCTTCGAAAACTTCAATCCTTCAATTCTCCTAACTCGGGTAAAATTGAGATGTGTTCTTAGTGTCACTAGCTTCGTGGTGATGAAGGCTTCAAAGCCCAGTAGGTTCCATCTACTAATTCGAGCTCAAGAGTGACATCCCTAAAGCCTAGGGTTCAAAAGCAGTTCCACATCTTCCGATCAAAAACAATTTCATTCTTCCTTCTGCAAAAGAATAAAACACAAACCTAACATCAATCACATATTAACATAAAGAATATAAAAAATTTGATAAATTGGAAGACGGACTAACTAACAAATATGTGCTTAGTGTGATAGCATCGGAGCCCCTCACCCTAGAATCAAATTTGCGTATGGATTGACCGAATCTGAAATTAGCTTTTCTTTTCTAAGTTGTAAAAGCCTCCAATTTTTATTTGACTTCTTATTGGCTCATCACTTAATCTTCAATCTTGTATTATCCTTCGTAAAAATGTGAGAAATTAATGTACATGAAAAATAATGGTTCCTAGAACCTATATTCATTTTAGAATACTTCGAGTTTGACTAACGATAATAATAATGAGCATCAAAGAGGAGACATTGAGATTGACTACATACATAGAGATTTTACATTGAGTTTATACTCATTGGTTTTGTTTGCACTGAAGTTGTTCTTGACTTCCTATCCCAATGATTTGATATAGGAGTAGATAAGATTTCACTAACTAGACTCATGGTATCGATAGAGTACGCCGGGGAAAGCTATTCAAATTTGGGCCTAATATTCACTAACCACACAATATTGAAGGTCTAAAATAGTCATTCAAATTGGTGATCGAATAACAAATTAAGGTTATTAACTAAGTAGCGATTTGTTGCTTCACATCTAATGGTTCATGTCCATTCGGATCAATCTTATAGCATCACAATATTAATATCTTAATCATCATACAAACCTATGCTAGTATAGCTGATATCAAATTAGTCGGCGAAAGGAAAACAAAAACTATAATCCTACAAAGAGTCGGAAGATCACAGAATTTTCACTACTTCGATTTGTTTTTTATAAATGAAGAATACGCGTTCATATAACTTATAAGCCAAAACATACAAACTCAATAACTTTCCTTTTCTGAAACAACTTCAATAATTTAAATCAAACATAAACTCATATCCTAAAACACAAAATCTTCATCAATCTTGAATCAAACAGAAACCTGGATTTACAAACCACATAATCTTCATATATAACTAAAATAAAAAAGTAACCCATGAATGAAAATTCACTATCATGGGATTTGCTGACCAGGTTTGTGGCAATTTCAAAGTTTTTGGGTTTCATCCGGTTGTCCTTGGCTCAGCATGCAACGGTCTGGAGGAGGTTTTTTGTGATATTTTATAGGCAAAAAAATGATCTTTCAGAAGAGAAATACCTTTAATCAATTTGTAAATATTTGTAAATATATGTGACGACCTGACCCTTGTTGAAAATCGTCAAAATGAATAAATAAATAGGTGAATTGAGAAAGTACTTGATTAGAGAAATCAACATCGACATATCGAGTCGAAGAACATATCCAATAAACTTGTAACGACGAACAGTCGTAACAATAAAAGACAAATCTAGTTTCTCCATAGACTGCACCACCATTGGTGGAGATCCTTGCCACCACCGCCCACCCACTGGGTCGACGAAACCTAAATGACAAAAAAATCTTATCACTTTGTTCGTATGGTCGATACGAACCTTATGATATTCAACTCGACAAGTTTGTGGAAAAAATTTCTGGTCACGCGCTACCACCAGCAACCACCTCCGGTGGCGGAGATTAAGATATCAAAAGAAAGCTCTAAAAAAGCCCAACATATTCTCTCAAAGAACCTATGCCTAATTCCAACATGTTTGGCCGGAATCGAACCCGAAAACACACGGCCGGAAATCTCTCCAACTACAATTCTCCTTCCTCGAGCCATTTTGGAGCTTGAGACTAGCACCAATAGACTCGAGAAGATGAGAGGAGCAAAACCCCTCTATCCTCACCGGCCTAGACCACCAGCAACCGTTGTACACGGTGGAGGCTGAAACCGTACGAAATCAATTTTCATTTTGATGGTTTAACCCTGCAACCAAAATCATCAACAAGCACAATAAAACAATCACCATGAAAAACCTAGTCGATCGAGCCTCAAATCGTCGCCGGAAAACTCGCCGGCGACGACGTCGAATCAAACCCGAAAACCTAAAACTTTACCTCTTCAATTTTCACTTGATAGGTCTCCAATATCTAAATTAATCAATGGAAAATAAAGGGGGAGGAAGAGCTACCATTCCCAACCGGTTTGGTGACCGGAGGTGGTCGGACGACGCCGAACCGCCGGCCGATCTCCACTACATTTAAACGGACTCAAAGAGGGAGAGTTGACCAAAGTCAACCCCTCCAGACTCTCTACTGACCTTCCAAAAAGGGAAACCCCCTCTTATATATTTTCATTTACGGTAACTCGGTAGTTACTTTACGATAAATTTTTAATCGTCGTAACTTCATTTTTGGCATTTCTCCCATCTACGCACTCGTCTCGACAAATTCTATGATTTCTATTTGAAATCAACAAACTTCGACAATTCAATAAAAAGTTAAACTTTGACCTCTCAACATTTACCAACGGTAAAAATAATTTATCGCAACTACTAAATTAAACTCAAACAATTCATAAATATTAAGAATTATATAAAAGGGTCGGGGTATCACAATATAAAAATCTCCAAAACCAAACAAGATCGCGAAACCAAACAACACATCAATCAAAATAATGCAACAACAAAAAAGGAAAAAAAAATATTACATAATTGCATAATGAAGTGCCAGAGAGAGAAGATGAGCAAGTTGACCTTTGAGAACGTGAGAGACGGCGAAGGAAAAGCAATTGGTGACGTCTATAATCAGTGTCAATAGAGTTTGGTTGGCGGAGGAAAAGAACGGCTAGAACGAAATAATAAACGTGGCATATCTTGTATATAAATTAGAACTGAGGGCAACATAGTATTTTCCCAAAAATTTTGGGAGGCAGCCAAGGGCATTTATCATAAATAAATAAAAGTCTGGGGAAAAATAATATTTTCATAGAAATTACTGTTCATTTCTAGTTTGGCCTTTAGTTAAGGTATAATTTTACAGTCTCTTGAAAGTGAGGTTGATAATGGGTTAGCAAAAAAACCCTTAGGATTTGTCAAGCTTCAGTGACGATTTTTGGAGAGATAGTAATAAATTGACATTTATATTTGATTTACCATTTATTTTTGTTAGTGCATGTTATCAGTGTTATGACAGTGTTATGTAAAAGGTTCTCTCAAATTCACCAATAAGTTTTGTAATTTTTTATGCATACTTATAAGGGTGCGTCTATTCATACCTCCCAAAATATTATTTACACCTCCCTAATATTTTACCACTAATCTTACTATTCTACCCTTCATCATTTTTCTTTTCTCACCACGCCATCATCCATCTCTATTTTTTTTTCGTTGTAAATCACGAATCTAAACCTCCAACCAATGAAACACAAAACTATGGTACATAGTTTGGAATCTCATAGTCATGATCCATGTTGAAGAACATATAACGACAATGAGTTTAACAAAAATAATTAGATAATGACTTACAACCATGAAACTAAAATTGATTCACCAAACTTGAAAACTTCGAAGAAAAAAAAATCCACAAATATTGATTCAAACTAACTCTAATTTACAAAAAATTATTCTAGGTTTTAGTCATCAAACCCGACCTAAAATTTTCAAGAACAATTTGAATTGAAGAGAGGGGGGGGAGACTTTTATTTTGTGCAAAAAATCTCAAGAATCCAGATTCTAGCTATATGAGTAAAGAGCTTTTTTGAATTAGGGTTAAAAAATTGAATTATAAAAATTAAAAAATAATTGGAGGTGTAAATAGACACATCATACTAATAAATAGTTGCTTTTAAACATACAAAAATTAAAGAAAATTACCTTTTTCAAAATAAATACTTTTTAAATAAATGAATTTGCATCTTCAATACGTTACTATATCTAACTTACAAATATGGGTTATTTGAATATGTCATCATAATGAACTTGATGAAAATGATACTTTTCTATCCTAGGGTTTTGGGCAGCCGTTATCGTGGTTTTCCCTCTAATAGTGTTACCGGCCTATTTTGGCCAACAGCTCTGCTCTCTCCTTCGAAGGCAGATGATAGAAGTGCACCACTGTGTGTTGCTCGAACATTGCTTCCTTATTCTTTCATACGGGGATGGGGAGTGATACAGTATGTGACACTACAAGAAAAACTCACTTAGACCACGAAGCTATTCCGTCGTCTAGGTTTGAGTTTCCGTTGTCTAAGTACTTAGACTACAGAGATTCCGTAGTCTAAAGTTCGTCGTTCAAGTGTCGTAGTCTAAGCACTTAATTAGCCGACGGAAATACATCATTACGTTGTCCAAGTTACGTCTTAGACGACGCAAATGATCCAACGTCCAAGTAAAGTTAGACTACGCAAATAGCATGTGCGTCGTCCAAGTACAACTTAGACTATGAAATTATTGCGTGGTCTAAGTGACGACTTAGACCACGAAACTATTTCGTAGTCTAAGTGATGACTTAGACCAAGTATGTATATATGATTTTGTAGTCTAAGTCATCACTTAGACTACGAAAGCGTATATGCTTTCATAGTCTAAGTGAATAAAAAATTAAAAAAATAATAATTAAAATTTGAATTTAAGGTAAAATATTAATAAATTAATTAAAATAATAAATTTAGTTTAAATAATTAAAAATTGTACGTACATCGATATCGTTAGAAAAAAACAAAATATTAAAAACTACGTACAAACTACTAAAATACGGCAGGAGTAGACGCGCCGCCAAGTCCCCCGCCTCCAGACATGTCGTCGCCGTCAGGGTGTGGGGTCGGAGCAGGATGACAATCTTGTTGAACCTGGTTTTGTGAGGGCGAGGAGGTTGTCTATCTGCACTTGTTCCTCTGACGCATAGATAGTGTTTCCGCCCTTGCGATTCGAGCCTCCTCAAAGGGTTCTTGGACCGCCACATCCCGAGCACTTGTCCTCGCCCAGCCTGCCGTAGATGAGTCAGAAGATAAATCTTGCTGCACTTTACGTCTCAACCCCCTAACCTCATTGCCAGCTCGACGACCGTATATCTCATCAACGATTGCAATTTGGCTCTCCTTCGATAAAGGAGGCAGGTCTTCAGGCGGCAAATCCGGGTGTGCAAGCAGCGTGTTGGGCAATTCCTGCTGCGCCAGTTCTACCAACCTCGCCTGAAAATAATAATAAAAATTAAATAATTATAAATTTGTATGAGAGTTTAATAACTAATAATTACGTTAATTGAGAAGAAATATACACATTTTCCCACAACACTTTCAACTCGTCGATCAAAGGTCTGAAGTAGATATCTAAGCTCTTCCCCAGAGATTTAGGACCTGGAATTAGCAGAGTAAGAAAATTAAATTCCTTGTTCATGCCCATCCACAGAGGTAGGTTGTACGGCATCAGAATAACTGGCCAAGTGCTGACGGCAAAGCTATTACTACCCTAAGGATTGAATCCGTCTGTAGATAGTCTGAACCTAACATTCAAACCTCTGCGGGAAAGTCTCCAAATTCGCTGTCGAAATGTTTGAAAGCCTCCCCATCCGGGGCGTGTCTCAGCACATCGTCATCTATTCGCTTTTCTGCGTACCACTGCATCGCCTCTTCTATGTATATAGACATGTACAGACGCTGCAATCTGGGAATCAATGGAAAATATCTAAGAACCTTTCACATAAATTTTCTTTTTCGAACTCTTCCTATTCTACTCATATCTGCACTGGCCACATACGAGACAATAGTCCAAATCTGTATACTCTTTGTAAAATAGCACACAATCATTTGGACAGGCGTCAATTATCCTATACTTTAGGCCAAGGCTGCTCAAGATATTTCTAACCTTATAATGAGATTTAGAAAGATTGTGATCATCAGGAAGCAACTTACATATTTGCTCCTGAATTTCTTCAAAAGCACTGACTAACATTTTGTTCTTCACTTTTATATGCATTTGCTGCATCGCATATTGCAGCACATTCTCTCGACATCTAGGGTACACCGGGGTTTGGGCTTCAAGTAGCATCATGTTTTACTTATCCATCTCGCTAGTGTCAGTGGTCAAGCTAGCAGCGGGGAATGTATCATCATACCCATGAGTGGTATTGTAACCTCCCTCTTGGTGTTGGTGTCCACCATGACTAAATCCCGGAAACGCATCATGGACCAAATCCGTAGTTGCGTTCCAAGCAGAGGGGCCGACACCACTACCGCTAGATGAGGCACCATGGTAACTGTACCCCGAGCTGAAGTCTACTGCTTCACCATGCTCGCTCCATGTAGTGTAACTCCACATCATACCATTTTCGTAAAGGTGTTGCATCATAACATTAACTTCCACATACTAATAGTTAAGACATTTTTTGTACGAACACCTGAAACTCTTCTTTCCCTGACTATGTTTCATCGCAAAATTCACAAACTCTCTGATTCCATCTATACACCGGACATCACTTCTATTCCGCAACTTTATCCAACTCTTGTCCATACTTCTACGAAATTTAATAATTATCATATTAGTCAACTATTATATATACATATTTTCAAGTAATTATTAAACTATTATATAAACAAATTTTCGACTACCTTAATTATTAACGTATAATTAATTAAAATATTTATTAATTACCTTTATTAATTAATAGTGAATATACTATACATCAATTACTTTAATATATCTAACATGCATATACGTTTAAACTAAATATTAACCAAATTTTTAAACATCCATGCATATATACTAGTTAATTAATTAACTAATATATTTATCAATCAATTACCTAACTTAATTATAAATATTAGATGTACTAATAATGCAATCAATCAAACGTACAATTAATTATATATATAAACATTAAGATTGTCAGAAATTAACTACGTACGTACCTAACATTCTCCGATATATGGCAAATCGATGGTCGGAGCCGGAGATATATATATATATATAGTGGTAGTTGTACGTGTGAGGAGAGTCTGATCGAGAGAAAATGAGAATGAGAATGATATGATAATGAAAATGAGACGAGCGAGCGAAGAGGAAAAGAGTCTGGCACAATATATAATGCATCACTTAGACGACGAAAATAAGTATTTGTCGTCTAAGTGAATACTTAGGCGGCGTAGCATTGGTGTGTCGTCTAAGTAGTAATTTAGACGACAGACTATGCATAGTTTCTGGCATCCAAGTGATGAATGAGACGACGCACCGACACTGCATCGTTTAAGTAGTCAGATAGAAAACGGTGTGTCGGTGCGTCGTCTGATCTCTGACTTGGATGACACAGACTCTTTTTCGTCATCTAAGTGTTACTTAGACGATAAAAGATTTCTTAAGATGACACAATTTATTGGTGTCGTCTAAATTCTACTTAGACAATGAAACCTTTACTGTTTCGTCGTCTAAGAGAGTTTTTCTTGTAGTGTGATTGCTTTGATTGGTCAAGGTGTGGCTCGCAGGAGTTGTCAAACACAGTATTCCATTGGTAATGGGCGAGGGTTTTGGTCGTCTCTAGAGAGGTGTCATCGACCATGTCGGGCTCGACTAAAGGTAGTCTCTGAGAACAGAAGTTTGTGGAAAGGAGTTTCTTACTGGATGCCAACGTGGCTCTGTGTGGCGGCATCTGTGAAGCAGCAAGGTTTGGCGGCGTTATGGTTGCTGACGAGCCCATGGTGTTATTGACAAAGTTCTCTCTGGTTCTCATGGTAGGGAGGAGTGGTCATGTACTTCTCCGAGTGGCAGCGCCAGTCAGCTATGGAGTCGATGACCTTGATGATACCAGCATGCCAGAGGGTGGAGTCAAGCCATGGTAAGTGTTGTATGGCCAACCGATGAAGCCACTCAATCGAGCTGCTCAAACCCTAGACGTTGGGGTGCAGTTTGGATTACTGAATCCATTATGGCTGTCAGTGGAGCTTGGACTTCTGGCTGCTTGGCTAGGCTGGTCTTCAGGAATACTTTGGATTAGACTTTGGGACTCAGTCATTATATATCGGGGAAAAATGGGCTGCCCTTCTGAGGAATGTGTAGGTCTAATTTCACTTAAGAAAATTGATAGATTAGATATGTTGTTATGTGAGCTCCAAATGATTATGGATACATCACTGCCTAGTTTAGTTTGGCCTGGCCTAAAAACAAGGGTTATTCTAGGTGTTTTTCGTTGTATCCGTCAAGTTTGAAATATATGCCTCTTTTAGTAAAAAAAAAATATGGGTTATTTGATTCGTATTTCTTTCTATTGTTGAATTTGCAAGAGGGTCAGAGGTTTTTTTTGGGCCAGGGTCTTCGTCTTGGCCAGTTATAGCCTTGGTTGTTCTCAACTTCTAATCATATCCATCCTTTCGAAATTAAATGGTCCGGATTTCTCCACATCATCAGTATACACTTAGTTGTCCCTTGTGTGAGTTTTCGACGCTAATGTCTTCCATTCATCCCATTTTCCGTCAATTGATGTATCTCTCCCTCGAACACTTGAGCTTCTTGCTCAAAATTTCATCTGTTCATAGATTTCTCTCTTTGGGTTTTGGAAAACTGAAACCAAATACTTTACAGCATATGCATCCATGTAGCATCTTCTATTGGTCTTTGCACCTAGTATTTGAGGAGGTCCAGTCACTATTTATCGAATAGGAGGTGGAATTTATGTTTTTCCTGCAGCGGTGCAAAAAACACATCGATTTGATTTTTTTATTTTTTAATTCTTGGTAAGATATTTGATTAATAACTAGACGACACGTATTTGTTAGTTTCGTCGTTACATGATTACCGTTGATGACGAATTTATCGTAAATACGAGCTTTTAAAATTGACTATTTCTCATACACGAAGATAACTGTAGTTTCTTCATGAGAGTTGTAGAGTATTTGATTGCAAATTCGTAGGAATTTTCGTATATTTTTTCGGACACTCGAACTATTTATTATGAATTTTTTCATAAAGTTGTAGAGTATTTGATTGCAAATTCGTAGGAATTTTCGTATATTTTTTCGGACACTCGAACTATTTATTATGAATTTTAGATGTTTATTTGTCAATTTTAATTATTTTAGAAAAATAATATTTGCTTTAATCTGGGCCGTCAAATTGAATTTTTGAATCAAAATCAACGGCGCCCATCGAGATGCCCATTGGGATTGTTGTGGCAGATAGCCTCGCCACATAGTGAGCTGCCATTGGCGAGTTAAAAAAACTATTTTACTGACGCATGTATTAATAATAAAAATTAATGTCTTGCATCACCCACATGTGTGGACTCCATTAGGACTGCTCGTGCTGTATGCCGAATGATTCTTGTTCGCCAACGAGCTCATGCTCTCCGTAGCCGTCAACGAGCTGGATCTCCACCGCTGCACCATTTTCAAAAAAAATGCCCGTTGTCATAAAGCAATTATTCCAAAACCAGACTCATGTTTCAAAACGCCACATTTTTTGTAAAACGCTCACAATTTTAGTATCGCAATTTGTTTCATACTTTAAAACCATTACTCGAGAACCCTCTGTTAAACTATAAATTGTGGCCGATTGTGGCCGACCTCTGGTGCTTTACATGAGATAGATCATATACATCTACACCTTTATGCATCTACCAAAATAGGGGATCGAGACCTTTGAAGTCTTTAAATGTAAAAGACACATGGAAGGTGCTGATGCAATAAATACTTAATTGAATCAATGATTTATTAGATTTGAAGGTAGTAATATATATTTCGTTTTGTTTATCCGCATTTGTACTCGTAACACATATACAATAGATTTTTATTTTCTTTTTTTATGGAACAGAAATATAAGTTATATAATTTTCTTTTCCAATTGGTATAATTTATATAAGTTGGAGATGGTGATTCTTTCTAAGAGCTATTTTTGTTTATTATTTTTATTTAATTATACATGATAATTTAATCTCTAAACGCCAATTGCTACATATATAAGTAGCCTGGAAATCCAATCTAAAATTCTAAATGGAGTACTACTGGTTCTCAATTTACAAAAGTTGGCATAGTATTAGCCCTCTAGCTAAGTTGATTTGTAATAGGGCCAACTTGGTATTGAGTTTTGGGAGAAAAAATAGTTTAATGTTGCTATAGTGGGCTACCAATCTGTTTGGTTAATCTCAATTAACATAGAAATCAAAAAAAGCAATCAAGAAGTTGTTTTTTTTTAATTGTATTTTTTCCACTATTAATTTATTTCAGTGCTGATTTTATACTAAACTAAGCTTACGTTTTGTTTAGTAAACGTGATTATATGTAGGTTAATTGCGCACATCATAATCCAAAATGACAGGTGGGTGCACAGAGGCAAAAGTCATAGCAACTAAGCTCTCACTGTGATAATGTCGGGAGGAAATATTGCTTTCCCGA
The DNA here is from genome assembly GCA_946800695.1 of Geum urbanum. Lineage (NCBI taxonomy): Eukaryota > Viridiplantae > Streptophyta > Magnoliopsida > Rosales > Rosaceae > Geum > Geum urbanum. The sequence goes on along the minus strand of OX327001.1, from coordinate 48,312,972 downwards.
AGATAGAGCATCATCAGCTTGGAACTGGAAGGCCAAGAAGCCACTCACCATGTGAAAGCAATCCAAGCATGCTTTCTGTAAATCTGAAGCATTTCCTCCAGTGGTGTTCATCAACATCTTAAAAGAGTGTTACTTGAGCTAGATGGTACTTTTCCCCCTGTCAATTATTTTAGTGTCTCGAAGCACCATTCATCTCTGTTGTAATGCTGGAACTCAAGGGTGTGATCAAGGATTGTAGTGATATCTTGTATTGTGATTTTGCAGGAACTGTGCATCTCCATCAGCAGTCATGACTTTAGTAATTCCTAAAGACTAGAAAGGCCAAGGATATGACAGAACATCCTTGTGCAAAGCTAGAAAATGAGGAAGAGCCAGGCAAGTAAAGAGAGCAAAGTGATGGTTGGGATGCTCATAGGAAGAAGCTCAAAGCGGAGCTCACTGCAACAGGTTATGATGGATGCTGATAGGAAGAGGCTCAAAGCGGAGCTCCCTGCAGCAGACGCCAAATCACAGAAGGGAAATAGCTGATGCTAAAAAGTTGCTCGTGGGAATGAATATAAAAAGGGTATGAAATGTATGCGGACGAAGGCAGGCAAAGAGAATAAGAGAGTAAATGATTGGTTAGAACTTTGAAAGGAACAGGCTAATTGGCTTAAGGCTGAGTTAGTAGCTGTGGAGGTCACTTTAGAGGAAGAAATTAGCCTATTAATCCCTTCAAGCTCCAAACCATAGGAGTCGCGCTTTTAAATGTGTCCAGGACGCGAACCATCTTATGTACCTTCATTGCTACTGGTTATACTGTACTTGACTACTTCTGCACTGGAAGTCTAAAACATATACATAATTACAAATTGATAGTCCTGTATTTTTAATTTATTGTGCAATACACACCAAATTAATTGTATATTGCACCACAAGATTTACATCTTATGAAAGAATACAATTAGACTGAAACCGGCCCCTTACCTGAATAAACAAAAGAAAATATCACATAGTAGTTATAAGTCTCAATTCATTCCCAAATATTTGCGCAGATCATGCCTAAACATAACCACTAACACTGCAAGGTAAAACAGCTTTCACCAATAAAAGATTTCAACAATTTCAACAATTCTTGTGGGGTAAATGGTTGTGAAAGATGTAATCTAGTGCCAGAACAACCAAGAAGAAGCAGAAAACAAGAAAGGAAACATGAGACTAGACAATGCCAGGTACCATGCAAGATATCAGTTATATAGAAAGGGATGATAGAAACAGCTATTTCAAGAGATCAATCATAGTCTGCAACAATGATATCCTCTTTATTCAACAATCATACATATTACCACCTCAATCAATAATCTCAATCAGTCCCTCCTTCACTGCAATTGCTACCCTTTAGAAATTGCACTAACCACCAATCATGGCTGCTACATATCTTCGTTTACCACTAACGTACTAATGATAACGTTCGTTCTTGTACACACTGAAAGATTTTGCTGTGATCTCATCAGTATGACCTTAGTAAATGAAGTAGAAGAACATAAACTCATGCCCTCAGCAACACATTGAGCCCATCAGAAAGCATACTAAAAAGGGCATGAGCACAGGAAAATAATAAACCACAAACAATATAACCTGACAAGCCAACAGGGCCAGGATATATATTGTCCTGCTGGTAAAACTCTGACCTCGGACATACTGTGAAAAGCAAAAACAAATATTGCATGCAAGCAAAATATCACCAAGAAACACTAACAGCCATCCTTCCATACCATGCAAGCAAATATTGTACAAATACAACACTCTGGTATTGATAATACAAAACCAGCAATTAGTTCCGATATAACTAGCAGTACCGATAAATGTAAATTTTAGTCTTGAGATGGTTTTCCAGATAGTAAGTCTTTTATGTACTATACTAGCACTAAACAACCTTCCATAGCAATTTACTTGTAAAGAGCACCTCCTCCAGTTTGGTGTAGCATTGCATCAATTTCATCCCCATCTTCCATCTCCAACTGCAACATCAAACACCAGGTCAGAATTAACAAACATAGCGGCAATTTCTTCCCCTACAGAAACAGATAAATGAATGCAGAAACAAAAAAAGAGTACCTCATCTGGAGTCTGCTCAGCCCTGAGACGACGGCCATCGAACAAGAATGCAATGGCGTTGAAGTCCACTGACTGCCGATCACAATAAGCATTCATGAGCTTCTTCAACTGAGTGTTCCGCTTGATCCTGAAGAACACTTCATTCCCATCCTACAGCAAAAACACAACATACAAACCTAGCATATTAATTTCAATTATGCCCAAGACAAACAAAGAAAATCCGCATTAAAATTAACCCCTACAACATGGCTCACGAAGTATTCATGAAATTTGATAATGAAGAAAATAGAAATTAAAAAAATTACAAACTTTTGGGAGAAACAAAACCTAAAACCTGAGAGAGAGAGAGAGATACCTGACTCTTGACTTTGAGGTTAATGTGAGCAGTCTGGTCGGCGGGCTTCTTGTCCTCCTCCTGGTTTGTGACACCTGACATGTTTTTCTCTCTCTCTAGTTCTCTTCTCTTCTTGTCTCTCTGCGGCGGCGATCAGACTTCAACAAGTTTGAGAGCTGCCAACAACACTTGTCCTTCTACTTCTTCAAGTAGATGGTTCGCTTTCTCTCTCAACCGTCAAGGAGAGGATATGGACCGGCGTGTGCACATTTGTCAGTTGGCCCAATTAAATCAGTTGGACTCAGCCCATTACACAGCTGATAAATTTTTGCCCTTTAATTTCTAATGAATTTATTCCCTTCGAATTTAGGCCTAATTTAGGAATGCTGTAAATCTAAAGGAAAAATTGCTATAAAAAAAACCCGTAATTTTCAATTAAAACTGTTTATTTTTTCTAAACCAGCTGAATTTTTTAAGCAAAATAATCTCAAACTAGATTAAGAGTTCAAGTCATGTAAACCGGCAGATGCCAAAAACTCAAGAGTTCAAGTCATGTAAAATGTTAGACCATCTACAACTATTAGAGTTTTTATACCTTAAAATGAGCTTTGATAACAAATTTCTTCTCCAATTGTGAAAAATAGAGATATCATACCTCATGTGAGAGATTTTACACTTTAAACAAGATCTCAAAATGAGACTCAATATAAGGTATGAGATTAAGAGTTATTGGTGGGCGCCATGTAATAGAGAAAAATAAAGAGGAGAGAGAGGAGAGAGGCTGCTGGGTTCAGAGAGTGACATGAGAGGTGAGTCTCAGCGTGAGAAACGTGAGACGTGATCATATATTACGCATGGGTGAGATGGAAGTTCATATCGACCCACACGTGGTGAAAAACTATCACTCGAAATATGGATAAATACACATGGCATTAATTAATTTTTAAATGATTAATTCAATTAATATATCTCAAAATTATATAATTTATAAGCATAAATATTATATAATAAAATAAATAAATAATATTATAAGTTTTAAGGTCTGAGGTAGAGGTATGCTATGATTGGAGATGAAGAATTCATCTTATTTTGAGATATAAGATCTTGATGGTTGAAGATGAAAAAATCTTAAATGAATAATAATCTTTTAAGAGCTTATAATAAATGTATGAGATTTTAATAGTTGGAGATGGTCTAAAAGGTTTTACTGGACTTCTCGGGTTTTCATTTCAAAATTTGCATTTGATGATGGACTATGAAGTGAATCGCTTAGGTAATGCAAGTACATGAGTAAATTACTAACCTGATATATTGTTATAATGGAAGTTGTCCTGTCATAAATTATAGGAAAATTTTATGAAACAGTACCTCAATTTTTCGCATTCTAAATATTCGTACCTTAACTTTACAAAATATCAGAATCATACCCCAACTTTTTATCTCGACCCAAAAATCATACATATCGTTACTTATTCCGTTTAACACCGTTAATTCTTATGTCATTAAAATTATGCAATTTAAAACGGAATAAGACGAAAAAAGTAACGGCATGTATGATTTTTGGATCGGGGTTAAAAGTTAGAGTATGGTTATGATATTTTGTAAAATTGAGATATGAATATTTAGAATGAGCAAAAGTTGAGCTACTATTTCTTGAATTTTCCTTAACTTATATTTGATGCAAGCTAGATAATTGGATTCAAGATGCCAAATCTTTCGTATGTAGCTTATACTATTGCCCTTTAAGCGAGAACATGATAAATCGTACTACTAACACTATTTCATTGAATACGGAACAACACATGTTTTTCCGTCCTTCACCTCGCCCACAGAGCACAATGACAAACTTGATAAGTGGTTGCATCAATTGGCATTTCACCATCAACCTCTATTCTTGAAGCGACTAGCCTCCACAGCTAGTAAGACTTCACTTACAGCTGTGGAACTCACGCAACAATCTCCACCGTCTGTTATTATTAATCATGTCTTATTTGGACATTTCTTAGTTTTGTAAATTTGTGGTTTTCCCATTTTAACCCTGAACAAAATAACCAAAAATCAAGTCCTCTCGTCGTCGCATATATCGTCAAAGCTCAACTCATTGCCGCCCATTCCCATCCCATCCCCACCGCCGAAACCAACAACCCTTCCTCCCTCCCTCTACTTGAGATTGCAGTTGTTGAAGCGGGCCTAATGGAGGAGGAAGGTGAATACAAGAACGATATCGGAGACTTAGTATGTGAGAATTTCGTAGCACCTGTTGATAAGACGGAAGAGCTCTTGGGTGGAAAAGCCGGTGGAGATGACGAGAAAGTGAAAAGTGAATTTGAAATCGGAGAGAGGGAAAGAGACGATCGGAGTTTGGTGGGCGACGAGGGAATGTTGGCATTTCTTCCTTTGTGGTGGTGATGCGCTCGCGTGGCTTTCTGGTCTAGGTGGCGGCCGACTACAAATCAATACATTGGATTCCCAAGAGAGAGTGAGAGAGCTTGTGTGGGGCCATGGGGGGACGAATTTGGAGCGGTTGAAAGGCTTGAGGTTTGGTACAGAATTGTTTCTTGAAGAACAATCACAATCTATGTTGTATGGACACAAACACGGATACGTGGGACAAGGGACACAGCAAAATCTTAAAAAGTATGACACATATACGGCTGAGATACGGTAATTTAATTAAATTTAAATTTATATATTTAATAAATATAAAAAAATAATTGAGTAAAATAATCAAAATTATCCGTAAATATAAAGTTTATGTAACTTAAAAATTCATAACAAACTTAAATCCATATGTCATAAAAAAATATTTAAAATCCAAACAAGACGTAAAGATCATGTAACTTTATGGTGTGAGCATAAGTTGCACCCTCGTTGCCATCATTCTAAGGTTATAAATAATACGTCATCTATTGTTGGTTCATCTAGAGAAAGATTTTTATGCTCAAGAATATCTCCTAATCCTATAGTGAATAGGATTCTCATTTATATACCATAATATATATATAACATATATTATTTAATATGCTAAAGTGTCCCTAAGCGTCCATGGAGTGTCCCCGAGCGTCCCCAAGTGTCAAAAAAGGAATATTTTTAGACACGCCACGTGGTACTTTGGACACGACGCCCCCAAGTTTCCCCAAGCTTCAGAGTGTCCCCAAGTGTCGGACATGTTGGCAAGTATTGAAGTTGTAGATATTATAGATTCCTATTGTAATTAGAATTGATTTATTCTTTACTATAGATATCTCTTTCTATTAGGAATATATCTTGTAAAACTATATAAATACTCAATTCATGAATGAATAGAAGTATTGCACTCTACACTAAATACTTTTGTTTATACTTTTCTACTTGGCATCAGAGTCAACCCTGTGGGCCTATCGAAAAACACTACTTTTGTCAACCACTATATCTAAATTCCGCTGCAAAATGCTGATCTAGGAGAATAAATTCGACTCTACTGTGATTTTTTTTCTCCACGTACTTACACCTTCTTACCGTCTCCCTAGAAGAAAAATCCACCTCTACTGTGATTTTTCTTCTTCTACCTACACCTTGTCTCTACTGTGTGCAATTCTGAATATGATGATGTTGCATGGATCGACTGTTGTTTCAGAGAAAAAACACCTACCTAGCGTCTTCGCTACTACAGTTGCTTCAGGTATGGTAGGTCAGACATCACCCATCTCTACATTGCCTAGGTCTAATGCTTGGATAATTGACACAGGTGCATCTGATCATATGACAAATAACCCTAGCCTAGTGAAAACCATTAAACCATCTCTCAATCTAGTGTGTCTACTGCTGATGGATCTTCATCTTCTGTTATTGATGAAGGTTTTATCAAAGTCGTGCATAATTTAATTCTCAATTATGTTCTTGTCATTCCCTCTTTTGCCTATAATCTTCTATTTGTTAGCCAAATCATTTTGGCTCTTGCATGTTCTGTAACTTTCTATCTAGATTTTTGTGTCTTTCAGAACATTCTGACTCGTAGAATTCTCAGTTATGATGTACAACGGGGGAAATTGCACTATCTCGACTTGACAAGCAGTGGAGAACAACAGTTTGTTGCATATGATAGGTCGAGACAATACTACTACTAGTTTGGATAAAGATAAAGAAGATGTATGGTTATGGCATCATCGTCTTGGTCACGTAAATTTTCATTACATGCAGAAGCTTCAACCTTAGTTATTTTCCAGAGTGAATGCTTCAGATTTCCAGTGTGACACCTGTGAACTGGCCAAGAATCATCGGGTTCTATATCCGCCTAGTATGCACAAGAGTTCAGTGCCTTTTATGAAGGTTCATTATGATGTTTGGGGTCCTGCAAGAGTTTCTACGCCTACAGGAGCTTGATATTTTGTGACATTTATTGATGATTGTACCCGTATGACTTGGGTATGTTTGATGAAGTCTGAAAGTGATGTGTTCCATCGATTTACTGAATTTCATAAGTTGGTTACTACTCAATATCAACAACAAATTTGAGTTCTTCAGACTGACAATGTGGGTGATTATGTCAATAATTTCACGTTCGCCTACTTGACTTATCATGGAATCCGTCATCAAACTTCCATTTCTTATATGCCTCAACAAAATGGCATGGTTGAGTGCAAGAATCGACAATTGTTGGAGGTTATTTATGCTTCATTATTTGGCATGAATATGCCTCGATCTTATTGGGGTGCTGCAGTTACTTTTACAACCTATTTGATAAACCGTACTCCTTCTCGTGTCATTGAGTTCCGGAATTCGTACCAAAAGTTACATGAGATGTTGAATGTCTCTTCACTCCCTAATTTGGAACCTAGAGTTTTTGGGTGCACTGCACGTGTATGTTCACATCAATAGCAATTAAGTGGCAAGCTTGATCCATGTGCTTTGAAGTGTGTCTTCATTGGCTAGGCTGATTTTCAGAAAGGTTATTGGTGTTATGATCCTCTCATCAAGAAGACTCATGTTTCCCTTGATGTCTCTTTTCGATAGTATCTGTTCCTAGTAATATACATGATGCTTTGGCGGATCCAAAATGGAAGCAAGCTGTGAATGAAGAATTAGAAGCTTTACAGAAGAATGAAACTTGGGACATAGTTCCTATGCCACCTAGTAAGAAGACTGTTGGATGTCGCTAGGTGTTTACTGTGAAACTTAAAGCTGATGGAAGCATTGATCATTACAAAGCTTGATTGGTTGCCAAGGGTTATACTCAGAAGTATGGAGTTGATTACTAGGAGACTTTTATACATGTTGCTAAAATTAATACTGTAAAAATTCTTATTGCCCTTGTAGCTCGTTATGATTGGCCTCTACGCCAGTTTAATGTGAAGAATATTTTCTTAAATGGCGACTTAGAAGAAGAAGTATACATGGATGCTCCACCAGGTGTCAATTGTAAACCAAGTAATGAGAGAAATGTGTGTTATTTGATGAAATCTTTATATGGCTTGAAGCAATCATCTAGGGTGTGGTTTAGATGCTTCTCCAAGGCAATGAAGAAATTTGGGTATCGTCAGTGTAACTCTGATCACACCTTGTATGTTAAGCACAATAATGGTAAGGCTACAAATTTGATTGTGTATGTTGATGATATGGTGGTTACAGAAGATCCATGCAAAATGGCAAGTCTTCAGAAACAGTTGTCATTGGAATTTGACATGAAGGATCTTGGTGATTTGAAATACTTCTTGAGAATTGAAGTTGCAAGATCCAAGCAAGAGATTAGATTGTCCCAACGAAAGTATATCTTGGATCTTCTTACTGAGACAGGATTGTTGGACTATAAGCATGTTGCTACTCCTATTGAGCAGAACCACAGGTTGGAACTTCTCCTAGATCAGGTTCCAACAAACAAGAGCAGGTATCGGCGTTTAGTTGGAAGACTCATTTACTTATCATATACTAGACATGATATTGCATATGTTGTTAGTGTAGTGAGTCAATTCATGCATAATCCTGAAGTAGATCCTATGAGTGCGGTATTACGTATTCTTAGGCATCTAAAGGGCACACCTGGTAATGGTTTGTTATTTGCAAGAGACAGTGAGTTGTGTGTCTCTGGCTACACTAGTAAGGTGTGTGTTTCAGGCTATATTGATGCAAACTGAGCTGGTGATCATACTAACCGGGCATCTACTTCTGGCTACTTTATTTTTATTAGTGGAAGTCTGGTTACTTGGCGTAGTAAAAAGCAGAATGTGATTGCTCGTTGTAGTGCAGAAGCTGAATATTGTGGGATGGCTAATGAAGAATGTGAGTTACTGTAGATCAAGAATGTGCTGAAAGAGTTAGGTTTCAGGCTTTAGAAACCTATAGATTTGCATTGTGATAATACAATTGTTGTTGAGATTGCTCATAACCAAGTACAACATGATAGAACTAAACATGTGGAGGTGGACAGATATTTCTTGAGGGATAACCTTGACAAGAAGATTATTCGTTTTTCCTTTGTATCATCTAAGGAGCAGTTAGCTAATGTTCTTACTAAAGGATTGTCACATGAAGCTTTTAGTAAATAGATGGTCAAGTTGGGCATGATTGACATCTACACGCCAACTTGAGGGGGAGTGTTGGCAAGTATTGAAGTTGTTGATATTATAGATTCCTATTATAATTAGAATTGATTTATTTTTTATTGTATATATCTTTTTCTATTAAGAATATGTCTTGTAAAGCTGTATAAATACTCAATTCGGGAATTAATAAAGTATTGCACTCTACCCTAAACACTTTTATTTATACTTTTCTACTACGTGACACGGCACTACAATAAAATATCAGTGTTACAGAACATACAACTAATTTTAGAGGTCGAGGATGAAATCATGGTTGGATTCGAAAATGAAAGGTGTAGAAGGACATGAACGAACAAGGAGTGACTTCATCATCTGAAAATTTTGATAATACTTTCTCTTCAAGATTTGGTCTTTTTGTGCTTCTGGGTTTGGGTTTGGGGCCATGGTGGTTGTTGGAAGTTGGAACTCGTGGGGATGCCACAAATGTATTTCTTCTTGAGGGCACGTAAGGAAATTACACGCAGTGAAGCAATATAAGAGGTGGAGAGAAGTGTCTCCGCTCTATTCCGGCCTGCAACATAGCATCAGTCAAATAGTTGATCATATATCTACAAATGAATACTCGCGAACTCAAGAAGACATGGGAAAAAGGGAGGGAGAGAAGGTACCTCATCCCCGGTGTATGATCGTCTCTGAGACAACGACCATCTATAAACAAACAGAACAGCACAATGGTTTTCGTTGACAATAAGCAGTCTTAAGCATCTTTATTTTAGTGCTTTTCTGCATCCTGAAGGTTACTACGTCACAATTCTACAGAACATATCCAAGCTCTTCTCAGCTATTGTAGTAAACAAACGGCATTTCAATATTCTTTCCCAGAAAATCTTCATGATTGCCAAATGCGAACTCCAACTCATAAATTTCACAAGAAATAAAACTTGCTCTTGCACTTCAGAGAGGTGACAATAAAGACCGACATTGCAGATAGCAATTCCTTGATGTATCGAGTACATTAATATCATGTCATACACATCAAGCCAAAGCATCAAAAAGAAATCCGGTAAGAAAAATAAATACGCTATCTGTATTATGAATAGTTCGTTTCTTTCTATCAATACAGAAAGAGGCTTTGTTTCTCCAAATTTTCTAGTAAGATTTCTTGTACACAATCCCTCTGCCTGTCAACAGGCAAAGATGTAAAGCATCTTAGATTAAACATTCAAAGAGAAATCCTATATTCTAGATTGTTAGAGTGAGTCACACTCCTTGTATATTTAGGCGTATATTCTGTAAATTGGGTATGATCCTGTAACTAATTAGGTTTCCTTTTGTGATTGTAAATATGCTTGTATATATACCAAATTTGGATTTGATTAATATATCAGAAAATTCTTAAACACTTGTATTCTGTTTGACTTGGTATCAGAGCCAAGTTGATCCTGACAATCTAACCTGACCTGAATTCCGCTACCCGATCTGAACCTGAACCCTCTGTTTCACGCATCAAAATCTGCCCTCGACCTGTCAAAGTTTGACAACCTAAATTTTTTCTTGTTTCTTGACAAAATCATCTTACCCTGGCCTGTTTGAAATCTGTTATATGTATTTTTTTTCTGGTGATTACCTGAGTTTGTTTGAATATCTGCTCTTGTTTGCTTTTGAAGAATTTGACATGGCTTTGGATATTTTGCTGTCTGAGGAACTTGTTTTCTGTGGCATGAAGAGTCAAGACCCCTTGGAGAGTAATGTTTCTCTCACTGAGAAACATAAAGGTAAAATTGGTAATGCTTTAAAAGTTTCTAACTTTAGTGATAGTGATATATGGATAATTGATTCTAGTGCGTCTAATCATATGACATTTCATAAGTCCTGGTTTTTGAATCTATCACCTTCTCCTATATCTGAAGTGTCTAATGCAAATGGTGTATCTTTTTCAGTCTTAGGTATCGAGTCAATCCAAGTTACTCCATCTCTTATGTTACATAAAGTTCTTTATGTTCACTCTCTATCTCATCATCCATTGTCAGTATCTGAGCTGAATTGCCAAAATAATTGCTCTATTACTTTTATCCTATGTATGTAGTATTTCAGGATCTATGTACTCAAGAAATAATAGGCAAGGGAGATCGGAGGGGGAGGACATTTCACTTGGATTGCATGTATAGTGGGGAGACGCAAGCACCATCAAGACCTATTGCTTTGACATTGAATTCTGATTGAGTTAAAGAAATTTGGTTATGGCATCGCCGATTGGGTCATCTGTCCTTTGGTGTTATGAATAAGTCCATGCCATCCTTGTTTCTAGGAATAAAAGAATTTAGTCTCCATTGTGAGACTTATGTATTTGCTAAAAGTCATAAGTCCAGTAACTCTCCCAATACTCATTCTAGCTCAGCACCATTTGTATTAATCAATTCTGATGTTTGGGGGCCTTCAAAGAATCCAACCTTGACATGAATGAAATACTTTGTTTTGTTCATTGATGAATTTACAAGACTGACATGGGTTGTGTTGTTGAAAAAGAAGAATGTTGCATTTTCTGCCTTTACTACATTTCATAATCTGATTCGAACTCAGTATGATGTTTGTGTGAAAGTATTTTGGTCTGATAATGGAGTAGAGTTTGTCAATCATTCTATCCAAGATTATTTTCAACAGCATGGAATTATACACCAGACTACTTGTCCTCAAACACCGTAGCAAAATGAAGTTTCTGAGAGAAAAAATCGCCATCTTTTAGACGTGGGAAGAGCTCTCTTACTTAGTGCCAACATGCCAAAATATCTTTGGGGAGAAGCTGTACTGTGTGCCTCTCATCTTATCAATCGCATACCATTGGCTGTTCTTCAGAATAGGATTCCATTTGAGGTATTATCTAAACATGTTTTCATCTCATCTCTCAACAAACTTCATGCTCGTGCCTTTGGTTGTGTGGCATATGTTCATCTTCATAAGAATCAAAGATCTAAGTTGAAGGCTCGTGCTCTAAAGTGTGTGTTTGTTGGCTATGCACTCACTAGAAAGGATACAAGTGCTATCATCCTCCATCTCAGAGGTTTTATGGTACCATATATGTCACTTTTAGTGAAGACCTGTGTTATTTCTCTCCTTCAGCAATTCTTAGTGAGGAGGAGAAGAATGAGTTTTATGAGGACAAGTTTGGGGCACCAGAAGTTCGTATTCCAGTTGACAATATTTCACCTGGGAGTGACCTTTGACCCGTCGAGGAGGAGCCTCGACCCATCGAATATAATGCCCAGAACCAACCCGAAGCTGACCTTTGACCCGTCAAGGATGAGGCTCGACCTGTCAAAGGTAGTACGATGGATCATCCCGGAGTAGTGTCTCGACAAGTCGAAGATATGGCTCAACCTGTCAAGAATACCCAGGATAGTGGGTCTATTCCAAGCTCTGAAAGTGTTCAACATGTCGAACAAGTGTCTGATATATTGAAAGGAGGAGAATTAGTCAGTAATCAGCCAACAGTTATTGAAGATGTACATGCAAGTCCAGTCTCTCCCTCTCCATCAATGATCTCTCCGGACTTGTCATCACCTAAGGTATGCAATAGTCTTCTTTTATCAAGTTCTAGTATCCCTAAACTTGAGTCTAAAAGAGTCTTGCATGCTAGAACAACCTATGGTCAACCTTCAAAGAAATATGAACCCTTCTTTTCGGCTAACGCCAAGTACCTTGTAGCTAATATGTGTCAACCCATAGACTGTCTAAACCCTATGTAGCCTTTATGAATCAATTATCTGTTGGGTCTCTTTCTAGTAAAGTGTAGGATGCAATCAAGGAGGAGAAGTGGGCTAAGGTAATGGAGGTTGAGATGGATGCTCTCAACAAGAATGATACTTAAGATATGGTGCTTTTACCACCTGGAAAGAAGACTGTTGAGTGTATATGGATTTATATTGTGAAGCATAATGCAGATGGCTTAGTTGACAGGTACAAGGCAAGGTTGATTGCAAAAGGATACACTTAGAAATATGGAATGCATTATTATGAGACATTTGCACCAGTAGCAAAGATCAATATTGATACCATTCGAGTCCTTGTGTCTTTGGCAGCTAATCTGGATGGCCCTTGCAACCGTTTGATGTGAAGAATGCATTTCTTCATGGAGATTTGAATGAAGAAATTTACATGGATCTTCCTCCAGGTTATGGTACTTCTACAGGTGAAAACATGGCGTGTAGATTGAAGAAGTCCTTATATGGATTGAAACAACTCCCGAGAGCTTGGTTTGGAAGATGCACAACATTTATGAGAAATATTGGGTACAAACAGAGTAATTCAGACCACATATTGTTCCTGAAGCATCGGTAGGATAAGCTAACTGCTTTGATTATTTTTGTGGATGACATGGTGGTGACAGGTGATGATCTTGATGAAATCAAGAGGTTACAAATTCAGTTATCTTTTGAATTTGAAACGAAGGATCTTGGGAAGTTGAAGTACTTCTTGGGAATTGAGGTAGCCTGAGAAAAAAATTGTATTATGTTAAGTCAAAGGAAGTATGTGTTAGATCTGTAGGCAGAAATTGATGCGCTTGACTGTAAACCAGTTGGTACACCTATTAAACGGAATCATTGGATTGAAGAATATCATGATCAAGTTCCTACAGATAAGTCCCGGTATCAAAGGTTAGTTAGAAAATTAATTTACTTGTCAAACACTAGACTCAGTCTTGCTTATGCTGTAAGTGTGGTGAGCCAGTATATGCATAATCCTAGTGAAGATCATATGAATGCTATAATACGGATCTTGAGGTACTTGAAGTCTGCTTCTAGTAAAGTCATTGTGTTTAGCAAGCATAGAGATTTAGGAATTAGTGGTTATACTGATGCAGATTGGGCAGGGAACATCACCGACTGACTTTCTACTTTTAGTTACTTCACATTTGTTTTTGGAAATCTGGTTACTTTGAGAAGTAAGAAGCAGAATGTGGTGGCTCGTTCAAGTGCAGAAGTTGAGTATAGAGGTATAGTTCAAGAGGTTTGTGAGTTGTTGTGGCTTAAATATTTGTTAATGGATTTGGGTTTCAAGCAGAAATAGCCAATGCCTCTTTATTGTGACAATACTACTGCGGTTGAGATTGCACATAACTCTGTTCAACATGATCGGACGAAGCATGTAGAGATTGATAGATATTTCATCAAGGAGAAGCTAGCTGCTCGTATTATCTCATTCTCATTTATTCGTTCATAGGAGCGATTAGCTGACATCCTTACTAAAGTTATTTCATTTATGACTTTCAGTGACTCATTTGACAAGTTTTTCGAGACTTGTATGTTCTAACTTAAAGATGAGTGTTGGAGTGAGTCACACTCCTTATATAAATAGGTGTATATTCTGTAAATTGGGTAGGATCCTGTAATTGATTAAGTTTTATTTTGTGTGACTATAAGTATACTTGTATATATATCTAATTTATGTTTCATCAATATATCAAAAAATTCTCCGACAGTGACTTAGATTAGTTTTTCATGGAAATGACCAAAATCTTAAGACGCTAAGAGCGTGTCAAACAATTGTACCTCGTCCATGACTTTAATGTTGATCGAGGCACAGGTATAGGTGGGCTGATAGTTGTCAACCAGATTTATGACACCGTAATGCCTTAATTACATCCCCATTTTTCATTTTTAGCTGCAAAAAGTTACACTTATCGGATTCTGAAATGTCCACTGTAAACTCTGGTTTCTCACATAATTTACACTGTCACATATTTATAAAGCGAGTAGGGAAAGGACCTGATCTGGAGTCTCTTCAGGCAAAACACAACGACCATCAAACAAGAAATCAATATAACTCAGCTTTGACGAAAGTCGATCACACGAAACGATCAAAACACTCTTCAATTTACTACCAAAAAAATTTACTTAGGCGACGAAACAATTTCGCCATTTAAGTGGAGTTTTTTCGTTGCCTAACAACTTAGACGACGAAAGTTTCGTCATCTAAGGTTTGTCATCGTGTAAGCATTTCGATAGCGAAAAAAAAATATTGTCGCCTAAGTGACTGCTTAGACAACAAAACTTATTTCGTCGTCTAAATGTTTACAGGACGAAATTTGTCTGCCAAAGATGACGAAATGTTTGATCGTGTACCACGAAAAAAATTACATTGTCTAAGTGAACTCATTAATTTAGACGACGAAATCTTTTTCGTCATCTAAATGAGTTCACGTATACGACGAAATCTTCAATATTTCGACGTCTAAGTTATAATTTTTGTTTACTTTAAAAAAAATAGTTTTAGAAACATAAATTGAATTAAAAATTAAATAATAAATAATAAATAAATAAAATACTCATTGAATATATTTTAAAAAAAAGTGTACGTACATTGACCGAAATATATATATATAAGTTACGAAACTAAACCGGGAGTATGGATCCTGCCGATTCCCCCATCGACGCTCGGATCATCGCCGTCATCGTGCCCAGGATCCCGAGGCGTGGCATCTGGCTGACACTGGGGCCGAGATTGCATGCCCATCGACTGGAGGAACTGGATTATAAAGCTCATCTGAGTTTGGGTTAATTGAATCTGCTCGTCATCGTGCCCAGGATCCCGAGGCGTGGCATCTGGCTGACACTGGGGCCGAGATTGCATGCCCATCGACTGGAGGAACTGGATTATAAAGCTCATCTGAGTTTGGGTTAATTGAATCTGCTCTTGATTTGATTGAGCGTCCTCCTGGGTTGATTGAGCATGCTCGATCTCAAGCCGATTGAGCCTCTACTCAGGCTGATCAAGCCTTCTCTTGGGCTACTTGGACCCACTCCTCGGCAGATGACACACTCGAATGCCTACTCGCCAGCAATACGAATGACTGGGTCAAATCTCACTAAACTCTCTCCCCTCCCCGTCCAAGCCCACGAATTGAACCACCTTCCAAGGTCGGCAGCCGAAACTACATCGGCAATATTGATCTTAGTCTCCTTCGATAAAGGAGGTAGCTTTTCAGGCGTCATCTCTGGGTTTTACAAATGTGCGTGCGTCAATTCCTCCTGGGACATTTGTATCAACCTCTCATGAAATTAATCATGTGAACAATATATAAATGTTTATTTCTAAAGAAAATTTGGCATAGTTTCCCTTAAAAATAGAGCAAACAAAAAACCTGCACGAAAGAAATTAAAACACTTCCAATAACCAATTCCAACATAAGAAATTAACCGTGGGCACACATTCCCATCTGGATTTCTCAAGTTCAGAATCATAATTTAGCCAACTAAACCAAATTCCAAGAGCACCGCCTAATTAAATTTCCTAATCATAATTTAATTTCTTCAAACCAACCGTAAGATTAAATTCAATCAATTTTGGAAGTACGATTAAATTCAATTAATTTTAAAAGTACGATTAAATTCAATCAATTTCAGAAAAATGGTTACTTACGCCACGTTCACTCGGTTCATCGGCTTCCATGCGTTTGTCCTAA
Organism: Geum urbanum; assembly: GCA_946800695.1. Classification (NCBI taxonomy): domain Eukaryota; kingdom Viridiplantae; phylum Streptophyta; class Magnoliopsida; order Rosales; family Rosaceae; genus Geum; species Geum urbanum. The sequence goes on along the minus strand of OX327001.1, from coordinate 48,296,564 downwards.
CCCGGTCTGACCCCTAGTCAGTGATCAGTCGACAAATCAAAGCATCGATGCTGAAAATAAAACCATCACAAAAATACATCCAACTCGATTGTAATTAAATACAGAAAACTATAAATCTGCATAAACATGAACTCACAACAATTGTGAAAATAAATAAACGTCCACTCACCGTACAATGTCGGGATAATCATAAAGCCGTAACCTGCTAATTGACGTAATAATCATCTGACACGGCCAGCTAACTCGTAATCTTGAAACCATGATTATAATTAATATCTACTCGTCGATATTTATAATAAATAGCTGGACTCATAATCCGACGAGCAATAATGTCGAGAATTTCACATTCTCGAATAATGTTTTTTTCAACTAATTACAAAATTAATCTAATTCTGAATTCAATTCCTTGCATTCCTTCACTTTAAATCAATTTTAGAGTCACAACATAAATCTCAAACCTTAAGAGACTCAAATTTGAATCGATAGTCAGATCATCCATGAATATTATTGTAAAATCAATTAACTATTATCCGATTAAACACACGTCTAAATTAATCAAGTCCAGATCCATTCAATAATCTCACCATTGCGTTCGTCACAAAATTATGAGTGGAACGACGTAAAATTTTATCAAAAATTTCACCTCGTCGGAGCTCTGCCGCACACGGCAGCGCATGGCACCATGCACCACTGCCGACGGCAGTCGGAATCCCATCAAAACCAAATTGAAAAACATGTGCATCAAGTTTTTCATCTCAACAAACCCAACAACATTCAAGAAGAACACAACATCAAAATCAAACCGGAAAACCGAAATCCTGCCGGAAAATTCATCTCCTCCATCCGCCAGCTTTCGTCCACGGCAAGGGCCGAGACATGTCGCGTTCAACTCGTCTCCTCTTAGGCTTCAAAACCCCCTTAATCTCGACGTCTAAAACTATTGCAAACGCCAGTACCGTCGCCGTGAAAATCAACCTGGAAACTGTCACTTTCTCAACCTTAATTCTCCCTCCTTCGGCCACCAACGTCGGAGATATTGCCACCAAACAGTAGAGAGGCCCAAGCCCAACAAAACCTGACCAATTTCACGGCCAATGGTGGCCGGCCGGAGGCTCACAGCCAGTGAGAAACCAACGGCAAACACGGGTCGGGGGAAGCTAGTCAAACCCCGGTCAACCCATTCTTCCCAAAAAGGAAACTTCTGCCCTTTCTGTTTTAGAAACCTCTATTTATACCCGCGATTTTGTGATAAAACGTTTTCCGACATTTTCATAAAATTTCGCTGACCATAACTTCCTCATCATAACTCTGATTTCAACACTTGACGTGGCCACGAAGTCGTATCAACAAACTCTACAACCTTATCCTAGGAAATTTCTTGAAAAACATAATCGATAAAATCTTGATGAAATGCCAGCAAAAGTTACTGATGGTAAAAACTAATTACCATTAATTAACGACTAACTACATAAGTTCCGATTATCGTATAATGATGTTCTGGGTCGTAACAAAACGTACGTACACTTTTTATATTTAATGAATATTTTATTAATTTTATTAATCTTTTAAATTTAATTTATAATTCTGAAAAAAAAATTGAACTTAGACTTTTGTCGTCTATGTTTAATCGCTAAGACGTTGAATCATTCATCCACTACCACATTTATTCCCATTGCCCACGAAATGGGAAACGAAAGACCGACGATATCATATATTGTCGGCAATAATAAGCATTACCAACGAAATTTTTAATCGCCGGCAATTGTTTTTCCTCATCGCCGGCAATGACATTATTGCCGACGAGTCGTCGGCAATACCTTTCTCCTCGCCGGCAATAATGTGTAGTATGGCCGACAATGTTTTGGCAGGAATACCGACGAGATAATCTCCCTATAGCCGAAGATTTAATGAATCGTCGGCAATAACTCTTATATCAGATCTACTATGCAGCAGCTCATTCATTTTACAAAAATTCGGTGAGAAAGAAGGAAAACGCTCTCAAATCGTTGGGTATTGTCAAAAGGCGTCCAAAACCCGCTCGTGAAGCTATATAGCTAGGTACGTATATATATGTGGATCGATGTATATGTGTGTTGATTTAGATATATGTGTTGATTTAGAGCTGAGATTAATGGTTTGATATGCAAATATAGTTGATATATTGTTGATTTTGAGTGATTGACTGTTGATTTTGAGTTGATTTGAGATGATTTCGATGAAAATATGCTTGTGTATATATATATGTATATAAATTTATTTTGTGATTAATTGTTAATATGTATATATATATACATGTAAATTTGTAATTGGGAATTGTTGGTATATATATATTTTTTATATGCATGGGTCAACTTTTGTTTAGAGAGATATATATATAGACGAAGAATTAATTAAATTAGTGTAGCTAGTTTAATGATAGATATATCTATATAGATGCATGCATGTAATGATGATTTTTTAATTAATTAGTAGTGAATGTATATATATACATAAATATATAGTACTGTTAAAATTTTCAGGATGGACAAAGGTTGGATGAGCCTTAAAAGATGGGATGTGAGATATCACCATAGAATTAGGAGTTTTGTGGATTTTGTGAAGGCTAATTGTGGAGACACTACACTTCATTATTGCCCGTGTAAAGAATGTAAGTGTCGCAGCGATCGATTTCGTTTTCCCATTGATAAAGTCCAGAAGCACCTGAGTAAATACGGGTTTTGGGATAAGTACACTTGTTGGATTTATCACGGTGAAACATCGTTAGCGGGTCCGCATGATCATGGACAATTTGCTGAGAGGGCAAGTCCATCCTATGATCCAACAACGATGTTGATCAATGATATGTTTCCTCATGAGAGCGGTGTATTTGCTGATCAAGCACCAAATGTCCCTCCCGTTGTTGAGGGTTTCCCCCATATTACGCCAGTCGAGCCATTACCTGGAGCTCATGTCAACACAAGCGGTATAAACAAGTACAACAACCTGATTGCATTGCAACAGACTCCGTTGTATGACGGTTGTAGTAAGACTGTTCTTGGAAGTGTCATGGGAGTGATGCAGCTCAAAATGGAGAACAAAATGACTGTCAAAGCTGTTGATTCTTGGCTGAAGTGGACTGCTTCGCTACTGCCACCCGGTCATCGTCTTCCTACCACTCATCATAAGGTGCGACATATCCTGAAAGATCTTGGGCTTTCCTACATCAAAATCCATGCATGCAGATATGATTGTATTCTCTTCTTGGAGAAAGATCTTGAAGACATTGAAGCCTGCCCGGTATGTTTTACAGAAATGTATAAGTTGACTCCTGCAGGCAACAAGAAAGCTGTGAAGATACTTCGATAATTCCCGCTGATTGATAGGCTGGAGCGGTTGTTCATGTGTGCTTTCACGGTTGAAGCTATGAGATGGTGGGATGAGAGGAATTTGGCTGACGATGACACCCTTATACACCCTGCCGACGGAGAGGCTTGGAAGCACATGGTCAGGGAGTTTGATCATTTTGTAGCAGAGGTCCGAAATGTTTGGCTAGGGCTCTCATCTGACGGATTCAACCCTTTTGGCAACATGAGTCTTCAATACAGTATATGGCCAGTTATTTTGGTACCGCACAACCTTCCACCATGGATGTGCATGAAAAAGGAATACAATATGCTCACTCTGTTAATTTCAGGCCCGGGTTATCCAGGAAAGTGTCTCGATGTGTATTTGAGGCCTTTGATTGAGGAGCTTAAGTACCTGAGTGAGTGTGGCCACCCCACTTACGATAGGTTCAAAAATGAGATGTTCCAGATGCATGCCATGCTTGTTGGCACCATCAGTGATTTTCCTGCTCGCGGTATGTTGTCGGGCAACGTTACCAGGGGTTACAAGGCTTGTTCCGAGTGCATGACTGTTAATTGTTGCATTACTCATTGCAGTAAAATTGTTCGTATGCATCACCGTTGTTGGCTTCCAGATGATCACCCATTTAGGTAGGATCAAGACGCTTTTGATGGGACTGTGGAAACGGGTGTGGCACCCAGGAGATGGACAGGGGATGAAATTTTGGAAGTGCTGAATGAATATGATTTTGGCCAGCTGAGCAATCATCCTGTGATAGTATCGTCAATTTCAGACAAGCCCGAAAGGTATAAGTTTTGGACACACAAGAGCATATTCTAGGAACTCCCGTACTGGCCCAGGTTGCCTATCAGACACTACCTAGATGTCATGCACATAGAGAAGAATGTGTGTGAAAGTGTGGTGGGCACAGTTCTTAATTTGGAGGGGAAAACAAAAGACATCCCTAAGGCACGCATTGATCTGAAAGTTATGAGACTGCGGAAACATTTGTGGTTAAGAGATGGTAAGAAAAAAAATGCCTCAAGATCCTTATACCGTCAAGCCGAAGCAGAAGCATGAAATTTTTGGGTGGATGAGTAATGTCAGGTATATATTCTTATGGCTATGCAGGAAATTAATATAATTTTTACTTATATATGGTTATATGCAAGAAATATAATTGTTGCTTATGGCTATATATGCAGGTATCCTTATGGCTATGCAGAAAATATAAGCAGGTGTGTTAACTTCCGGGACAATAAGATGTACGGATTAAAGAGTCATGACTGCCATGTACTGCTTCAACACCTTTTCCCTATTTTCATTCGAGGGTACCTGCCCAAAGAGGTGGTGGAGCCGTTGGTGGCCTTATCAAGATTCTTTCAGAAGTCATGCACCAGGGAAGTTAAAAAATCAGATCTCAAGGAGATGCAAGATGACATCATTTTTATCATGTGCAAGCTTGAGAGGATATTTCCCCCAAATTTTTTCGACATCATGCCTCACCTGATGATCCATCTTCCTGAACAATTGTTGCTTACCGGTCCGGTACACTACACTTGGATGTATCCCATGGAAAGGTACAAATGATTCATACATTTGTGTTTGCCTCTGTTTTTATATGTAAATTCTTATTTTTTAAGTATCATAACATGCACTTGTTAACTTGTAGACAATTGGGAGCCTACAAGGACTATGTGAAGAATAAATCTGCACCTGAATGGTGTATCGCTGAAGCATATCTTGCGCACGAGTGTGTAACGTACACCAACTTGTATTTGGGAGCGCTGGAGGACCCCCAACAACATATGCCGATAGATGAACCCAAGTTCAACCTTTCTATCATCTCCAATGACGTGGTAGTACATGGAAGCTTGCCAAAGTCGTACAAGTTGGATGGAAATGAGGTAGCCATTGCCTACTGGTCGGTACTGATTAACTGTCCAGAAGTTCAATATTGGAAAAACTATCATCTTCACTGCCCTGCTATTGCCGGTGATGTTGACTACCACAACAGGACGTTTGCAAACTACTTTAGTCAATGTGTAAGGGTATATGTGTAAATATATTTTTTTTATATCCTTATATAGCATGTGTGTACGTGGTTTTCTTTTTCTATATTCAAAATTTCTTGTGTACGTGGTTTCTTATCTTTTTCAGATGAACCATGTAGCAAATGATGGATATCCAGAGTTGTCAAACGAATTGAGGCTCTTGGCGATGAAACCGATAGCTTCAAAAGTTTACTCGATGTGTCAGATCAATGGTGTGAAATTTATATGTGAAAATAGAGACGACTGACTGAAAACACAGAATTGTGGGGTGATGGTCCATAGTGGGCAGGATGGCGTTGACTATTATGGTGTCCTTCATTCAGTTGTTGAACAAATTTATGGGAACTGCATGAAAGTGCACTTGTTCAAGTGTAGATGGTTTGATACTAGCCTGGAGAACACAAGGACCGATCAGTACGGAATATTTTCGGTGAATACTGCTACAAGCTGGTATAAAGAAGACCCTTTCGTTCTTGCCACATCAGTAAAGCAAGTGTTTTACCTTGACGATCTTATGAACAAAGTCTTGTGGAAGGTGGTTAACCATGTTGCTCATAGAAACATATACAATGCTGCCACACTTAGTGAGACCGCAGATGATGAAGAAGTTACTGCATACCAAGAGCCGAACGCTTTTGACATTCCGGAATCATCTACGATTCGCCTTAATAATGTGACATCGGGGAGTGTGGTTCAAATTACTGGAGTAGAACTTCTTGATGTTAATCCAAATGAAGTAGATGATGATTTAGATGACAAGGAGTGGCACATATTGCCAGAGGTTACCTATGAAACCGAGTCAGACTCAAGTGATGAAGATGATTATGATTATCATTCTTAGTATGTTAATGATGTACGTATTTTAGTATATATAAATGTGCATGTATGTTTGTTATGACCGACGAGTCAGAAATACTATCACTGAAATATAAGAACTCTCACAACTTCGTAAATTACTAAAAGGTGGCCAACGTCATATCGATCAGCCACATCAGTATTTATACTACATTAGACATGAAATGGAAAATGAACACAGAGCCTTCGATAATGGCATTATTTGTTGAAAAAATTTGGGAATCACACTATCACCGACGAGTTGCTTATTAAACTCGTCGGTGATAGTATCACCGACGAGTTGATTATTAACTCATCGGTGATAGTCCTGTTTATATTCCAGCCCGACGGGGCAGGAGCCATTTCTTCAAACTTGACCTAAAACCTAAAATCGCCCCCCTCCGGCCCTCGCCGCCGACCGTGCCAAAATCAGCCCTATCCTCCTCCCCTCTTGCCTCTCCCCCAAAACAAACCCCAAATCTCCTCTCCCCTCTCCTCCTCCCCTCTCCTCCCCTACCCCCTCCCCTCCCTCCGGCCGCCGGAATTCGAGCACCGCCGCCGCCCTCTCTCTCAACCCGAAGAATGCAGGTCCCCTCCCCCTCTCTCTCTCTCTTTCTCAATTCGATTTTTCAATCTTCAATTTTAATTACATGATATTTTAATTAAGTTAGTGTATGCATTTTAATTAAGTTGGTGTAAATTTGTATAAGTTGGTGTTGGTATAATTAAGTTGGTGTTGGTAGAATTAAGTTGGTGTTGGTATAATTTTTTGTGTAGAAAAGATTTTGTGTAGAATATGATTTTGTGTAGGATATTTTTGTGTATATATGTAGAATATATGTAGAATATATGTAGGATATTTTGTGTACATATGTAGAATATATTTTGGTAAAATTATTTTTGTGTTGGTTAATTAAGATTTGGGTTAATTGATATTTTTGATAATTATATTGGTAATGATATTTTGGTTAATTGATATTTTTGATAATGATATTGATAATGATATTTTTGAGAATGATTTTGGTAATGATATTTTTGATTTTTTGGTTAATTGATATTTTAGTAATGATATGTAGGATATTTTGTGTATATATTTTTGTGTTGGTTATTTTTGGCATATAGAATATATTTTTGGCTGTTCTGTTTAATTGTTGGATGTGCAGGAGGTTTTGCGGCAAATTGGCTTGGGGCAAAAAACGGAAAGCGACTAGATCTAGTGGAGGGAGCAGTAGTCAAGCATCCTCATCCGCAATCAGCAGCACGCGCATCGGCCCTATTATGAATGCTCGCACACAAATTTTGCTACGTGCGCGAGAACAGGAGGAAGTTGCACGATCCGGATCCTTGCAACCCTCAGTCCAGCCTCGACTCTCAAGCAGCAGACACTCAGGCGAGCAACCCTCAACGGGCGCATCAGAAACTCCCTCCATCCGAATGCTCCCTATTGGCCCGGTGCCTACTCCCCTTTCCCGGGAATCATCTGAGGCAGATGGTGCAGGCGCCTCATCGTCCAGGCCTCGTCTATCTCCGTCGTCTGGTCTCTTCGTGCCCGACGAGATTCCTGTCATCCCTCAATTCGATGCTAGGGGGGAGGGTTATTTTTATTGAAGGACAGCCGGAGTTCCTGACCGTGGAGGAAGCGTACGTGTTCAAGCCTTTCGACCCCGTGTATTTTTGGAGTGCGAGGTGCATGAACTAGCAAACGGACGATGTAGGTAAATTTTATTTAACAAGATTGATTACTTTATTATTACTTAAGACTATAAATAGTGTCAATTAATAATTTTAATTTTTTAACATTGTATTATTAGGCAATCTCGTTAATGCCAATGAAAAATGAAAGACTAGAGACTCCTGCATCGGGAAGAATCTTGAGCAGGCCACCGGGGGAAGGAAAACGATCATTAAGGTTAATGAGCGTGGTGAGGTGATCGAGACAGAAAACACCACGCGAAAGTATGCCAGCATGTCCGGGGCCGTCGTGCGGGACAAGGTCCCAATGCTTTGGCCAGATTGGGGTGCTATGCCTCGCTACGTGAAATTGCAAGTGCATAATGCACTTACTGTGAGTTAAATCGTATTTTCATTACGTAAATTTTACATTTATTAATTAAGTCCGAAGAAATATATAATTTTACCATTTATATATTCATCTTGCAGCTGTGGTTTGATGTGGATGAATGCCTTATTGAGACGTGGGCAGAGCGTCAACTACATATCAGGTGATGTGATTCGAGTTATTTGAGTATATATCAAGTTAGATTTTTGTTTATCAAGTGTTTTAATATCTCTAACATTTGTTTCTGGTGTTAATATAGGTATAAAGAGTGGAAGAACGAGCTTTCAAAACATTACACAAAGTACAAGGATCTAGGCTGAGGTGCTACCCCTAGCGAACTCCGGTTTAGGGAGTATGAGTGGCTGTGGCTGGTAGCCCACTTCAAGCACCTCAAAGTGATGGTATGCATCCTAAATATATTTTACAACCCTAATGTATCATATCACATTGAAATAGTTAGTTACTAATTTTTTGACATATGTTTATCCAACAAGGCGATTTCCAAGACGAACAGCGAGAACAGATTGAAAAACACCAAGTCCCATCATGCAAGTTCACTCAACTATTTGGGTTGGTCGGGTAGGGCGCAGAAACAACAAGAAGTCAACCCGTTGGTGTTTGTTCATCAGAAGTTCTATCCGCAGTGCCCTGAAGAAGCAGTAAGTCTTTCGCCTCATTATTTTGTAGTTCACATATGCATGTGTTAATAAAACTATTTTTTTCTATTAATTTATTTTGTTTAATAATACGTTATTCATATTCGCTTTTCAATTAGGTGAGAGTGGAGGATGCAATCATAGAGGTCACCATGAATATAGCTCGAACCGACCATCCTGACTGCTCGGAGGAGGAAGTGACCTAGTATGCCTCTCAGATCGATACGCTTGATCGCCCAATAACGGCTCAGATCATGGCAAAAGCATGCGAGACTGGGAGGAATATCCACTACTTCAGGGTAATGGGCTCGGCGGGCGAAGGAGTATTGAAGGACACTTTGGAATACTCTAGCGGGTCAAGAACTTCTTCTAGGAACTCTAACCTAGCAGCGGAGCTCCAGAGAACGCAGAAGGAGTTGGAGGAGCAAAGAAGGGTGGTGGAGGAGATGCGGCAATTGGCCGAGCAGCAGGCAGCCAGAGAGGCCGAGCACTGGACGATGGTCGAGCAACACCGAGTTATGGTCGAGCAACACCGAGTTATGGTCGAGCAGTAGACACAAATGATGACATGGATGCAGACGATGTACGAGTGCCAGACTACCGGACACCCGCTCCCTACACCTCCACCGATGCCTGTGTTCCACAGTGTTCCACAACCGCAGCCGTCGCAGCAAGACCAGGATAGCCGCCGGAGTTCAAATGATTTCGTCAACATGGATTTCGTCGATTCTTAGTGTAGTTGTATTTTATTGTTGATGTTTGTACTGATGGACAATTATGTGTGTACTGTTGGATGTTTATTTGTACGGTTTGTGTTTTTCACTGCAGGTTCTGGAATTGGGCCCAATCCAGAACCTGTTTTTTTTTTGTAAAATGTCACTGGGTATTGCCGACGAGATGAACCTATCTCGTCGGCAATAACTTCCAATTTCCGGCGAGATTCTTGATTATCACCGACGACTTTATGAAGAATGTCGTCGGCACTAAATGTGGCGGTCAAACATGTTGATCCCGGCGGAGCTTCATCACCGACGACGTAACTCGTCGGTGATGCTCTTTTCCATTGCCGACGACGTTATCTCGTCGGTGATACCTTTGAAGTATCACCGACGACTTCTTGAATATCTCGTCGGTGATAGTATCACCGACGGGTTGCTTCCGGCAACCTTATAACCGGCGACATGTCGTCGGTTATAAGTATCACCGGCGATATATGGAGAAAGGCCGACGACTTAAAGTCGTCGGCAATGATAAGAAATGTGGTAGTGATCTTCTAGGTGTTATATCTTAGACGACAAAGATCAATTTTCATCGTCTAAGTGTTAATACTTAGACAACGAATATTAATATTCGTCGTTTAGATCAGAAATTTTTCGATGTCTAATTACAAAGGCAACAAAATATGTTTCATTAGACTTTGATTGTTAGACGACAAAATCTTAGCGACAAAAATTTTGTCGCCTAAGTACTTAGACGACGAAATTGTTCCGTCGCCCAAGTACATTTTCCGGCAGCGAAACATCATCGTTTTAATTCTCTAAACCCAATAGAGCTACACATATATGCATACCGATCGATCAGACTAGAACCTTATTGACACGTGTCAGCTTTAACAATGATTAGCTAGGGTAGGAGAGTCACAGCAGAATAATTCCAGAAGAGAATGAAACTGAAAGAAAACGGTCGTGTTATTCCGGCCGCGGGAAGCCGACCTCATGTGGCTCATCTTCCATTTTCACTTTACACTATTCACGCCCTGTTTGTCCCACCAACCCGTTAATTCTCGCTCTTCAAACGCGGCAGTTTTGTTCACTCTCTTGAATATAAAGTCGTTTATACCCTTACGTATCTTTCTATATTTGCAATATCATGTCTCAATTTTGCATACGCGTATCCAATCAGTATCTAAAATTCTAAATCAGGATTTTTACCCTAGCTCGGTGATGCACGATACGCTATATAGTTTCTTCACTCTATAAATTGACGTTCTCCTCGTACCCATCACCCGAATCTTAAAACCTCTCACAAGCTCTGCCCTTCTTTCATTTGATTTGATCGAACCAGAGCAATCCAAAATGATCATCCTCACGTTTCCAGTGTTAGCCTCATTGCTTCTCTCGTTCTTCTCCATCCTCGCTTTTGAAGGAGCTGGTACGTTTACAATCCTTTACATATTTGCATGCAAATAAAATTCTGGTCGTATGATGATGTGCTTGGTAAATTTTATTCACTACTCGGTATTCTTTGATTTGCAGAGAAGGGAACAACTATAGGAGTTAACTACGGCCGAATCGCAAACAACTTACCCGCACCGACTCAAGTGGTGGAACTACTCAAATCCCAAGGCATCACCAACGTCAAGCTCTTCGACACCGACTCCTCCGTACTCACCGCCTTGGCCGGCTCGAACACAAACGTCGTCGTTTGTCTCCCCAACGAGCTCCTCGCCTCCGCCGCAAACGACCAGTCGTTCGCCGACAAATGGGTCCAAATCAACATCTCCCCTTACTACCCCATAACCCAACTCACCGCCATCACCATTGGCAATGAAGTCTTCGACGACCAAAACAACACGACCAACTTCCTCGTTCTCGCCGTCAAAAACATCCATAATTCTCTCAAAATTACATGCAACCTCGACTCCGACATAAAACTCTCTTCCCCAATTGCCCTCAGCGCCTTACAAAACTCCTACCCGCCTTCATCCGGGTCGTTCAAACCCGACCTTGCCCGGCCCGTCATCAAGCCCTTACTGGACTTTCTCAAACAAACCGAGTCCTACCTCATGATCAACGTCACCTTGGATTACGCCTTGTTTAACCAAAACCAGGGCAACGTGGACTCGGGTAATGGGCTTCGTTACACAAACCTCTTCAAGGCCCAATTCGACGCTGTCTCCGCTGCCATGTCAGCACTCGGATACAAAGACGTGAAGATGGTCATGACGGAGACGGGATGGCCTTCTAACGGCGACGAGAACGAGGTCGGCGTAGGAAAAGACAATGCGGCGACTTATAATGGTAACTTGGTAAAGAGAGTGACAACGGGAGCCAGAAACCCGTTTAAGCCCCGTGACCCACTCAACATCTACTTGTTCGCACTCTTCAACGAGAACCAGAAACCAAGGCCCACGTCCGAGAGGAACTACCGTCTGTTTTACCCGGACCAGAAGAAAGTGTGCGACATAGTTTTGACGGCAAGTCGACGCCAGTCAATGAGAGCAAGGCCAAAGTGACGCCGTCGCCGCCCCAATAAGCGGAGAACACGTGGTGCATGGTGTTAATACCCGACATCAATATGGATATCGGATATTGAACAAGAAGATCGTGACTTAAAAATAATTATAAATGTACTGCTAATATCCTTTGGGACAATATCGTTGTCGCTCTACTTTCAATAGCGCTCCACCGGTTATCCGAATCCAACTCGCTCTCGCTGCTAAGATCAACAGCGGTTAAGGAGAGACGAGCGTGACCCGCCTTCAACCCTCTGATGCCTAAGTTAGAAAAGATATGTAAGTGTTATAGAATAACGGCGTGATGAAGTATTGAATGCGTACCATTTAATGTTGTGTTGACCGTTATATATTGGTAGTTAGGGCTCGGGTTCCTACTGTTTCTTCGATGTAGGGCTGGTGTGTGTACTCTTTTTGTTGAGGTGTTGTCTGATCAGTCTCTTGTTCGGCGCGTGGGCGTTATCCTTATCGAGGTGCTGATCGTGCTGATCATCGAAGTTGGGGCTATCCTGCCGGTGGTTCCTGTCACGGTAGCGGTGAGACATATTTGTAATTTATAATTAAGCCGTTAAGTACGTACTAAGAGGTGATAAGCTAGGTATATGTACAAGTCCCCCAACTCACTCAGCCAAGGAGATCAACCTTGGTTTATGATTTGAAAGAAGTGATACCGGCGAAATCATCGGTACGTACTTTAATGGCGATGTTACCTTTTTGGAGCCGGGTATCATGTCATGCAGTCCCCCAACTCGGCGACCTAGGTTGTGATGCTTGGCGATAAGTGTATCTGTACATGCGTATGCGATCGACATTTATTTAGTTGGTTAGGGGCAAGATCGGTGAGTAGCTAATTCACCGTTCCGCCGAGGTGGCATGGGTAATGATAACCAAGTTTCCTTTCGAATGAGCGGTTTATATTGTATCGACCGAGGGGGTCGCTCGATGGCGCCCAAACACTCGGCCCTGCCCAAGTCGGTAGTTGTTTTGCGCTGTTGCGGGTAGCTCAAACCGCTGGGGCGCTATGGTAGGGGGAGCTTGTTTGAATTGGTAACCCTTAAGTCCCTGAGTCCGTTCCTCCGAGCGGCTTTGAAGTGTATGGATCGGTATCGGGAATAAAGTATCTTAGTTTTGTAGCGTTCTCCCCGGTGAGCGGGATGGTTTGCCGATGTGGTAGGTGTATCCACTTCTGTGATCATTAAATGCTTGTCATACATCAAATTGCCACGTGTCTGTGTAGGGGGTCTCGGGGTGCCCAAATGTTCCGTTGTAGCCATAAAGCATGATTATTGCTATTTCTTCGAAGGTCGTGCTTTTTTGAAACGTACGGTGCATACACGTGTGACCATCTGCTGGACCGACGTGTCCTTTCTAATGGCCACGATCTTGCCGATTTGTTTTTATATAAACCCTCACTTCTGCTTCCTTTGTACACTTTTTCATTATCGTCTGAAATTTTTTTTTGTTTTCCACTCTGAGACAGAAGATTTCTCTTGCATTTTTCTTGTCTCCTTCGTGCGGTGGTTGTTTGTTGTTGTTGCGTCGTTGTCGTTGCTCGCCTTCATTTTGTGCTTTTTCAGGTAACACGCCGTCACTTGCTCCTCCTTACTTTCGGTTATCCTAGTTCTGTCGTTCCCCCCCCCCTTTTTTCTTTCTTTCTGGGTTTTCTAGGTTTTAGACTTGATGTTTGTTGCAATATGTTTCCATGGTGTTTGATATGCTGGTCTTGGTTTTTCTAAGTGATAGCCGATATTCCACCTTACTTAGTGTTTGTTTGATTGTCGTTTTCGCTTTTACCTTTTCTTTCTCGCTTTTATCTGTGTCGCGAGGGGGGTGGGGGGTATGTCGCCTGGGAAGCTGGTTGCGGACTGGTGACCCGATATCGGCGAACCACTAGGTTTGACCTTATTCGTGGCTATTTCGCAGGTGACATGTCTTCCTAATCTCGACCCGATACCGATACTCCTGCTAGTTCTGGAGCTCGCCGGCTAGGATTGGATGGGCTGCTGCTGTGGAACCTACGGGATGGCTAAGGGGTCGATAAGCCCTCCAAGGCGCTCTCGATGGCGGAGCTGGACAAGGTGAGGTCCGATTTTCAATTTGGCGGTAGCGTGGTCCTTAAGTCCCTTACGCCCGGCGAAGTTTTATCGAGGCTGCCCAAAGGCTTTATCACCCTCGACCGGGCTCAAATGTGTTATGGCGTGCGTCTCCCGCTCCATCCCTTCCACGAGTACATATTTGGGGAACTCGGCTGCGCTGTGGGTCAAGTCTCGTCGTTAATGTTCCAAGTCTTGAGTGCTATGTTTACGCTGTGGAAGCTTGCCGGTCTGGACTACCCTACGCGCAACGAAGTGTTGTTCTACTTCGACGTTGCGTACTCAACGAAGAAGGGGTGTGATGGTACGCTTTCACTGCATCAGCGGCGTAAGAGTTCTCTTGGCCTCTCCGACTTCGCGAGCTCATGCGCTGATTGGAGGAGTGAGCACTTCTTCGCTAGCAGGTGCTTATATTTTGCCAATAGCCGTGTGCCCACTCGCTTTCGGGCCCGAGGTGACCCTTCTATCTCGGCGTTCTTTCTCCCCGTTCTGTTATAGCGTTCTTTTGCTTATTCATCCTCCTTTTGTAGTAACACGTCAGTATGCTCTGTCTGCTATCGAGAAGCGGTGGTGCCATAGGATTGAGAAGGGTTTTAGCGAGAAGTTTGAGAGTGTATACCTCCTCGCTGATTACCGGATTATGGAAATGACCGGTCTTGCCAAGACGCCTAGTATGCCGCTTTGTTGTTGTGTTTTGTCGTTTGTGCTATTTGTGTGTTTCTGTATTCTTCTGTTTTGTCGTGATGTTTACCTCTTTGATTTTTCTTTGCAGTTGGTTATAAGAATCAGAAGCGAGCTCGAAAGATGTCTAGCTCATACGGCGACATTGACGAGATCATCGCCCAGCTTGCAGAGGAGGCTGCTGCGGCCAAGAAAGTCGATCTGGATGTCCTCTTTAGGAGGAGCCTTGGCCTTTCTGAGCCAACGGATATTCCTCCTCCACCCGAGTCCCAGACTAACCGGGTTGGAAGCAGCGTGCCCATGAGGGTCGTCACTGGCCCGCCCGAGACCTCTTCGCGCTCGCCCGTTCGTATCAAGAGGAAACCAGAGGACGAGGTTGCTCCTCTTAAGTGGTTGAGGTGGGCGGGTGCAACTCCTAGCGCTCCTATCAGTATTCCGGATGATGCTGATGCCTCCGGGGTAACCATTGTTGTGCCGTCCAGTGATGCCGGTGCCGCTGCCATCGAAACAGGTGATGCTGACAATCTTTGGTTTATTGATATGGAAGACTGCATTCCCACTCCTTCGGTTGCTGACCTTGATCCTCCCCCTTATACTTTGTTAGGCGGTGCTCCCTGTGGTGACCCCAATGTTGCCGTTGACGGCAGCATCGTTATTGCCCACTCCTGCAATTGGGAAGGGCCGCCGCCGTACTCGGCCGAGATCCTCTCTCTCCTTCCTCCTAATGTGGCCACTGTGGCCGATATTGCCAATGGTGTAGATCAGTGCCTACGGTCCTTTGTTGCCTCTCTCCAGCTGATGTGCCATCAGCGCCATACCTTGGTCTTGTCCTCCGAGGAACTGGCTCGCGTGAACGGGCTACTGGTGAAGAAGGATGATGAGCTAGTCAAGGCGAGCGAGGAGTGGCAGTCCTTCCAGCAAAAGTTTGAGGTGTTGGAGAGCGAGAAGAAGCTCTCTGATGAGTGCTTGGGTGCCTTCTTCCTTCGTGGTCGGCAGCTGGAGTTGGAAGTGAAGGAGGAGCGGCAGCGTGCTGAGGACTTAAAGGCACGGTTGGCTGCTGCTGAGGGCCAGGTCACCGCTCTTCGTGGCCAGGTGAAAGAGCTTGAGGACCGGCGAGAGCAGGAGTTGGCTGATGCCGTGGAGGATTTCAAGGTCGGCCCGGCCTTCGATGCGCTACAGAGTAAGGCCTTCAGCGATGGTCTGCAGCAGACTCAGGCTCGTTTCTTTGAGAACGGGTGGGTTAACGAGAAGTATCATGTTGACCTGCAACGTATCAATGAGGAATGCAGGCTGAGGTGCGAGGCCAGCCAGAAGGCTTTGGCCAAGGTCAAGCAAGAGGAGGCCGAGGAGGCAGACCGTCAGCGAAGTAACATCTCCAAAGGTATTACCCCTAACGGCTTTCATCCTTTAACGCCCAGTATGTCTCCATCAACCCCCTAATCCGTCATTTTCGTGATGTTGAATTTTTTCTCTCAGGCAAGGAGCGAGAGGTTGGCGGTCAAGTACCATGAGCGGTTTAGTTGGGCCGAGCGCGAGGTGACCCTACAAGATGTTGGCGCTGCTGACCCGGCGTGAAGCCTAGATTATTTTTGTAATAGCATTTAATGTTTTGTTATAGCAACAGATGTATAACATTTTAGTACTCTTGCCGTGATGGCTTTTTGAATGAAAAGAAGAGTTTTTTTTTGCTAAGTGTGGTTTGGTATCGCTGACCATTGAAAGATCCGAAAAAAATTCGTTTGTTTGTTGCAAGTGTAATTTTTAAGCGGCTAAGTGTGATATCAAGAATAAATAGTCTTCAGGATAAGAGCAATTTAAGTAACGATAAGTAATGACGATAAGCGATAAGAGATAAACGATAAGTAAAGACAAATATTTATAGTGGTTCACCAATTGCCTACTCCACTTGTGCCTCGTTGGGCTTCACTATGCTTTTCAAATTTTTTTAAGTATTGTGGCCCGAGAGCGTTTTGTTTTTTATAACAAAGGTCTGAAGAATTTTTGTTTCATTGGTAGCGATACCACTTGTTTGGGTGAGGCTAGTCCCCGGTATGATGTAGAAACTTTTTAACGTCGTAATTGCCATAATACTTAGAACCTTGTTTACTGGTGGAAATATCGGAGATGCTCGATGTTCCATGTGTGAGGTGTTTCGAGGCTGTTTTTGTCTTCGAGGATGAACATGGTTAGTGTGATGCTCTCGATGATTTTAAAAGGTCCTTCCCAAATCGGTGCTAGCCCTTTGGGTTTGGGAATAACCTCCCTCCAGACCATGTCGCCGACGTGGAGCTTTCGCGCCCTGACTCTTCTATTGTAGTGTCATGCGACTAGCTGCTTGTTTTCCATGAGTGTGATATTGGTTTCGTCCTGTCCCTCCTCCCGGAGTAAGTTGGCCATATTTAGCCCGTCCTCGTTTGTGTCTTCGTCATATCCCTCAAATCTCGGGCTTTGGTGCGTGATTTCTAATGGTAGGACTGCCTCCGCTCAGTAAACCAATGAGAATGGTGAGGCTCATGTTGCCTCGTTCGGCATTGTCAGTATTGACCATAGTACTTCATACTGCCCACTTGTGGTTGTAGTCTTCCATTCTTCTTTTGAGCCCGGCCTTTATCTTTTTGTTTGCCACTTCTACCTGCCCGTTTGTCTGAAGGTAGTATACCGATGCGAATACTAGTCGAGTCCCTAGATCGCTGGTGAATTTCTTCATTTCGTCGTTGTTGGATTGTTTTCCGTATTTGGTGATTATTGTGAGCGGGGCCCCATACCAGCAATATATGTCCTTCCAGAGAAAGTTGATTACTTTTTTTATTTTGATGAGCACGAGTGGCTTTGCTTCGATGTACTTTGTAGGGTAGTCTATGCAAACGATGATGTATTTGAACTGGCAGGATGATGCCTTTAGTGGCCCGATTAAGTCGAGTCCCCATTGTGCGAATGGTATGAGGCTGATGATGTTGGACATTGGTGCTGTTGGGGAGTGTATCCTGTGAGCGTATTGAGCACATGTTTGGCATTGATTTACGATATCCCTTGCGTCCTGCCTCATTCCCCTATAGTAGAAACCGTAGCAAAGGAGTTTGTGTATTATGTTGTTTGGCCCGCCATGGTTGCAATATCGGCAGCCGTGGACGTCTTTTATTATTTTGCGACCTTCTGTCTGTGTGACGCACTTGAGCATGGGGAAGCCCTTTTTGTTTATGTATAGTTGGCCGTTTTGTAGGATGTAGTATGCCGCTCGATTGGTACCGTTCCTTCTGTTAGATAGTTGATTATGCTCCTTCTCCAATCTTCCTCTGGTGCTGATGACGCCACTAATGTTAGTGCAAATACTTCTCAGAAATTTTTGGATATGCTAGGTTTTTCTAGCGTTTCTACCATTGTGTGTCCTCTTGCCGTGATCGATGGAGTTGTTGCTAGTCTTGCTAGGGCGTCAGCCCTTCTGTTTTGCTATCTGGGGATGTGTGTTATGTTGTAGAAAGAGAAATTGCTTAATAGTGCCTTTACATATCCCAGGTATGCTGACATTTGCGTTCCTCGTGCTTCAAAGTCCCCAGTTATGTGATTCACCGTTAGCTGGGAATCGCTAAATATGTTGACATCTTTGGCCCCGGTGTCGAGGGTGAGTTGCAATCCGGCAATCAAAGCTTTGTATTCGGCCTCGTTGTTTGACACTGGGAATGTGAATCGGGGGGCATATTCGGCGTAGGTTCTGCTGAGGCTGGTTAGGATTGCTCCTGCTCCTGCTCCTGCTGCGATCGCCGTTCTTGATCCGTCCACGTATAGGTTCCAGCGCGACGACTCTATCGGTAGAAGTGGAGGCGCTGGCGTTGTAAGGGGTGATGTGCAGGCTTCTCGATGCGACTGATCGTTTGACGCCGGTGTGAGTTCTGCTATGAAGTCCGCTATCGCCTGACCCTTTATTGCTCCTCTTAGTTGATACTTGATGTTGAACTCGCTTAGTTCTATTGCCCATTTGGTTAATGTCCCTGAGTGGTCGGGGCTTGCTAGTACTTGACGGAGTGACTAGTCTGTTAGAACATGGATAGTGTGTGATTGGAAGTATGGTCTTAAGCGCCTTGCCGATACTATGAGCGCTAAGGCCAGTTGTTCTAGCACCGGGTATTTTGTTTCTGCTTTGTCCAATCCCTTTCCTACAAAAAAGACTGGAAATTCCGTGTCCGCTTCCCGCCTGACCAGGGCGGAGCTGACGGCAGTTATCGAAATGGCCAAGTAAATGTATAAGATTTCACCTGGCACTGGGGCTGGGGCTGAGAGGAACGGCATGTGGGCGAGATACTGCTTGATGGTAGATAATGTTGTTTCGCACTCGTCAGTCCATTCGACCGCTTTCTTCTTCGTGTTGAAGAACGGGTTGCATTTGTCGGTATATCGTGAGATAAATCGAGCTAGTGAGGCTAGCTTCCCGGTTAGCGCCTGGAGTTCCTTCTTTGTTACCGACCGTGTTGTGTCTAGGATGGCCTTGACCTTTCCTGGGTTGGCCTCTATTCCCCTTTGGCTTACCATGTATCCCAAGAATTTGGCTGCCGTTACCCCAAAGATACACTTCGCCGGGTTGAGCCTCATCCCGCTGTCGATGAGCGTATCCAGTATTGCTTTTAGATTTTTAACGTGATCCTCCCGGTGTCTGCTTTTGACTATTAAGTCATCGACGTAAACTGCAACCGTGTCGCTGTCTAATGGGGCCAGTAGCTCTGTCGTGAATCTTTGGTATATTGCTCCCGCGTTCTTCATTCCAAACAGCATGACATTGTAACAATATAGTCCTCGATCGGTGATAAAACAAGTCACCTCGGCGTCTTCTGGGTGCATTTTGATTTGGTTGTATCCGGAGTAGCAGTCCATTGTTGACAGGAGTTCGTGGCCACTGGTGGCATCTGCGAGTTAGTCGACTCTTGGTAACGGGAATGATTCTTTTGGGCAGGCCTTGTTAACGTCGGTGTAGTCAACACACATTCTCCACTTGTTGTTGCTTTTCTTGACCATGACGACGTTTGAGACCCATACCGGGTAGTGGACCTTTTTGATGAATCCTATATCGAAAAGCTTGGTTACTTCTTCCTGTACTGCTCTTCATTGTAAGCTCTGCGCTTTTGTTTTTTGGGCATAATGTCTGGCGAGATTCCTATCTTGTGTGAGACGATGTCTGTTGATACTCCTGGCATGTCGGCGTAAGACCATGCGAATACAGCACCGTATTCTCTGAGAACGTTGATGAGGGAAGTTTCAGTTGTTGATTCCAAGTTGGTTCCTATCCTGATTGTTCGTTCAGGGTGCTCGTCCAATATTGGGACGAGTTTCATTGATTCCTCTCCGATGGGGCGGGCCGTGAGTGGTTCTCCCCTTCGGTCATCTGGAGCCTTTTCCGATCTGTTGCTTTTAAGTACTCACACTTCTCATGTCGGGTAGTTGGCGTTTGCTTGTGATCCTGGCAATGTGGGCGTCGTCCCCCTGATGGTGCATATACTGTTGGGCGTTGGGAATTTCATTGTTAACATCCGTTGTGATACGATAGCGTTGATTCTGTTTAGGGTATTGCACCCGATGATGGCGTTGTAGAATTATGGGGCATCGACTACTTGGAATTCGATGTGTATTTCCGCTCTGCAGTCTTCCTGCCCTAAGGCGAATATGAGGTAGTCACTTCCGAGAGGTTGGATCTGATATCCGGAGAAGCTTACTAATGGATGGTGGTCCTTCCTAAGTTTGGATGGAAGTCGTTCGAGTGCTTCGTATGCCGGCCGAAATATGACGTTGACTGATGATCCTATGTCTACGAGACATCGTCCGACGCTGCATAGGTCGATGACGGCGTCGATCAGAAAGGGGTAGTCTTCTGATACCGGTGGTCGCCCTTGTTTCTCGGATTCGTAGAACGTGATGGATCCCCACCCGGTTTTGGCGGTCTTGGCCGGTCCCTGCCGTAGGATGCATATTACTCGTTTGTTTCTTCGTTCCGTTTTGGACTTGCCGCCCATTATGGTGTTGATTCTCCTGATGCTGTCGATATTTGCTACCACCGTCATAGATGGGATGTGGTTCCTTGTCCTAAATGCTGGTAGGTTCCCTTTTTTTCCAGCTGTGCCTCTACCACCTTTTTTACGCCGTGGCACTTTTCCGTATCGTGTGACTCATTTTGGTGGAAACTACACCACTTCCCCGTGTCTCTGTACTCTGTTGCCCGATATGAGTTTTTTGGTAAGGTGAACAGTTCTGGGTGAGCTGTTAGGATGTCGGCGTACTTGGTGTTCAGTATACTGAAGACTGGTTGCGATAATGGTGCCACGTGGTTGGTCCTTTCGTCTCGTGGTCACTTCCCGTTGTTAGCGTAGTTGTGCCTGCCGCCGTTATGCCTCTGACTTCCTTCGATTCTTCGACTATTTTGCTTCCATCCCTGTTGGTCCTGGTCGCGTGGTCCACCTCTATGTCTAGGTGACGTCGCTCGTGTTGGTTCTTGTGCGAGGGGCGCACTCTGTACATTGGTTATTATGGTGTTAGCGAATGTGTTTACCTGTTGTGTTGGCGTCAGGTTGGAGCCAAAAGTTTGGCGCCAAATCCTGGTCCAATGTTGTTGGTTTTTTGTTGCTCTGTTTTCGGTCAATAACTTCTAGTTGCTAGGATCCAGTTCTTATCTTTCTGTTGTTGATTCATTCAAAGTAGTTAGTTTCCTTATTCTTAGGGATCAACTTCATGAGCTTATTTCTAACTTTTTTCAGTTGTAATTGGCTTATTTAAAGCCTCCAATATTGGTTAATAAACTAAAGCTTTAGAGCTCTCAATTCTGTGTGTGTGTGTTTTCATAAAGTTTACTTCTGTATCACAACAACTAACGCACCTCGTAAGTTCTTCTTTCTTTGCTCACGTTTGATTTTGTTTTTGATGCGATTACAAATAGATTGTAGTAGTCTAAATAGAAGGTGACTGGTTTTTGTTGCAGGTTATGGAGCCTGTGAGTTCCCGACAGGTTACTCTGATGGAAGCTAGATGGTGGATCGGACTTGATTATTTAAATTTGTATCAGGCTACATTGATTTGAATTCATTCTATTGCATTTGGATTTGGATTTTAGACATTTAGTATAGTATTGAACAGAGATTGGATATGGTGGTATTGACTTATTTGTTTGTACTCACAATTCTTTCCTATTTAAATAGATTTATTATTTTTAATTAAATCGAGTACTAGCTCCTGATTTGGTTAAACTATTGATTATAGTAGTAGAGGAGATCAAGATCAATTTCCCGTATCATATTGTGGAAGAGTAGTTGCGAATAGAATTTGTTTTACTCGTATCAGAAAGTTTTGGTGAGCAAATTGGTGGTGTTTGTTTGTTTTGTTTTAACTTATATCCCAAATTATTCTTTAAAGTCTTGGTTGCATATATACGTGAAGCAGCGAGGGATAATTTCTCATTACATGCGAGCCTAAATTTGAAAGAATTATATGACAGTTGGGTGACTTGGGTCAATCATCATAAATAGTTGAAAGAAAGTTAATTAATTAAGTGCATGTTGTTATCCAGAATCTTATTTGGCGTGAGAGACGAAAGTCCGTTTGAATTTTTTGGCGACGATGAACTGCTGTTTTCGGGTTTGGGTAGGTGATCCGGCTCATCACTCTTCAGAATAGTGAATCATTTAAGCGTTTAGGAAAGATGGACTTGGATAAAGATTTTAAGCGTTTCATACTGAGGATCTGCTCAACCAATTATAAGGTTTGATCCTCTCACTCGTGTTTCAAATTACGAATTTGTCATAGTCAAAGTATTGTGCATTCAACAGTTTAAGGATTTGATTATTTTACATCGTGGACTCTTGGGCCTTGACTTGAAAGCTTTTGGCATAATTTTGAAAGAGTAGAATAATAAGGTAATGTGGAATTAAGATACTTTAGAATTACTCAACAACTTCGCGGCTTGTAACCTGCTTGTGGCTATCTTTGCTACGTACCTATGTAGTTTACTAGAAGTTGTTCTTCTAGCTCAATTAAACTGGCTACGTACGAGCCATAACTAATTGAAATATTTGTGGGAAAATTGTCAAAACACTTCTCAAATTGGGTTATCATTCAATACCGAATATTTATTGCGCATCTTTACTGACGTCCATGGGCTTGTGGACAAACAAGACGGCAACTTCTTACTGGCTGAAGGAAGCAAATGAACTTCTCTCTGTCTTATTTTCTCATTGTCTAAAGTCGACAAGGTTAGCTATGAAGTGTGGAGACTTGAGAGCGAAAGGATTGAACACATATTACCAAGTGGAGGGACGAAGATTTCGATATTTTTTTCCGAGTGGTAGTTAAAGGACAAAAGCAGCAAAGAATAGCAATCGAATCAGAATTGAAAATCGTTACCACGTTACTGCAGATATATGGTACACATATTAATTGGATCGGTGTCTATCTCTTTATCTCAAGCTCGGACGAAATTTCAATTCAAGGGAAGAAGAAAAAAAGCGAAATTAACGAGTGGATGCTGGAGTGACCACTTAATTTGAGAGCTGGCTAGATAGATGCTTCTTACGTAGTGTATTTTTCTACTTGTTCAAGCTTAGTTAGCTTCTATAATTAATTGATACTCTGATATATCGCAACGTATCCAATACTCTCGATCCATAATTGAGACGATGGTGAGAGCAGTAGTAATACTGAAAGTGCTCATCTTTCTCTGTTCTAGCTTCATCCCCCTAAATCTTTCTTTAAACTTGGGAGCTGGTGATGATGAGTTTACGAGAGACGACTTCCCATCCCGGGCAGAATTCGTGTTTGGTGCTTCCTCCTCCGCTTATCAGGTACGCCCGCCTACTAAAGCAAGCTAGCTTACCCAATGAAGCTCGATCGCCAAGGATCGGAACGAAATGGAAGAAGAAAATAACTAATGGGCCGGGGCGGGGATTGTTTTGGTTCAACAGGTAGAAGGCGCTGCAGACGAAGACGGCAGAACTCCGAGCATCTTGGACACTTACACACATGCCGGTATATATATATATATATTAACCCCAATTCTTCTAGCCACCGTATCTCCATCACTTTGTTTTTTTCAATTGATGGCTAGTGTCAACATTCCAAACATATCAATCATTTTGCCAGTGGCATGATATGATATATGCCCAAAATGTATCATTTAATAAAATTCAGGACATCGATCATATCTCCAAATTAAATAAAATTCATCATTTCAGGACATCTAGATGGAGCCACCGGTGATGTAGCTTGCGATGAGTACCATAAATATAAGGTACGTACGTACATTAATTTGCATTTCCGTATAGAATGAATCGAGTTTTCACACAATTGTTATTGTCGTAATTCAAATCTTATATACAGTATTATTGTTTCTCGGTCAGTTGGAGTTGCACATTCTATGTGAACTTTATGTCTACATGAAAAACGTACCAAGCTAGAAGATGCATGGATGGATGATACTTAAAGCAAACCCTAATTAAGTATACATAGTAGTACTCTTCTTTCTTAGTTTGTAGGTTTGTGCATACATCGATCCTGTCATATGATGATGATCAAAATTGCAGGAAGACGTGCAAATAATGGTGAATACTGGTCTAGAGGCGTATAGATTTTCCATCTCATGGTCACGACTTATACCCAGTACGTTATCATGCATACATATATGATCAATCCATCTATATATTTTTATGTGTCTATAAGATTACATATGAATGTCAGAATGTGAGTATATGACAACGTGCGTGTGATTGTTTTAGATGGAAGAGGACCTGTAAATCCAAAAGGTGTACAGTATTACAACAATCTCATTAACGAACTTGTCAGCAAAGGTAACCAATGTATAGATAGATATATCATCGATCACTGGCAGTGTTGTAGACTTGTAGTTATTTTTGTATATGATCAAGCAAAAATAATTGAAGCATGCAAGCATGGATGCAGGAATCGAGCCTCATATTACTTTACACCACAGTGATCTCCCACAAGCACTTGACGACGAGTATGGAGGATGGGTTAGTCCAAAGGTTATGTACGTAAAATTATCTACAAAATTCACTGACTACCAGAAAATAGCTTATATAATCAAATTGTGAACGATTGGAGATTAATGATTCTGATATTGCAGAAAAGACTTCACGGCGTATGCGAATGTCTGCTTCGAACTTTTCGGGGATCGAGTTAAGCATTGGAGTACAATGAATGAGCCAAATGTATTTGTGCTTGGGGGTTATGACATTGGATTCCTTCCACCCTCACGATGTTCAGAGCCATTTGGTGTCAACTGCACGAGAGGTAATTCATCAACTGAGCCATACCTGGCAATTCATTATCTCTTGCTATCCCATGCATCAGCTGCAAGATTGTACAAGAAGACCTACCAGCACAAGCAGCGTGGCTTAATTGGCATCAATATTTTTGCCTATTGGTTTGTTCCTCTAACCCAAACCCATCAAGACCAAGTTGCTACTCAAAGAGCCATGGACTATTATTTTGGTTGGTATGTTCTCATATATAATCCAGTACTGAATTCATATTATGTAATAGTTGGTGGGTCTATATCGATCAGAACTCTAGCTAAACCCTTAACCATCTATCAGGGTTATGAATCCTTTGGCGTTTGGAGACTATCCTCAAGTAATGAAAGAGAATGCAGGCTCTAGAATTCCAACATTCACTAGTGCAGAATCTTCTGAGGTCAAGGGTTCCTTCGACTTCATTGGACTCAATTACTATACCACCTTGTATGCCAAGGACAACTCTGCGGCCCTAAGGAATCAAAACAGAGACTATAACGCTGACTCGGCAATCGGAATTGGTCGTATGTGATTTCTACATTCTGCTTCTTCTATGTACTTTTCGGTATTTTCTTCAATACTTTAGCATCAGTTTCTTATAGCTAATTAGATATGCATGCTTGAATGCACAGCTCTGGATAGTGATTCACCAACGTTTGAGGTACGTATGAACAATAATAAATAATTAGAAATATCAAGTAGCTAGTATCTCCCTAATCTCCAATTATCCATATATAATATGTACTGATGTACATGAGTTGATGCTTATAAAAGCTAAGCCAAGTTAATTGATGAATCAGTTTCCGATAACTCCTTGGGGAATGAAAGCACTATTGGATTATATCAGGGTCCACTACGTAAATCCTCCCTTATACATCCATGAAAATGGTAACTAATTAGTGACAAATTTTTCGATTTATATGTTCATATATATGTACAGATTATATATATAGCCCATTTTTCTCATATATCTTTTTTTTTCATTTTTAGGTATAGAGCATTACATCAATTTTTAGATCATATTTTGACATCTCCACCGTTCAAATTTTAGTTTCTAATGTTTAGATTACTTCTGCAAATTTTCAGTCAAATTGATTATCGTTAAGACATTCAAAAATGCAATTGAAATTTATAAGTATGAACGGTTTAGGTTTGACAGATTTGGTATGTTCCTTGATTTAATCTAGTTTGATACCTTAATGATCATCATTTTTGCTGAAAATTTATATGAATATATGATCTACTCATATAGTCTTAATAATTGGACGGTGTAGATGTTAGAATGTGATCGAAAAATTTGTGTAAGGCCATATACCTAAAAATGGACAAATAAAGAGATCACTGAGTGGAAGACCCTATATATATATATATATATATATATATATAAAGTATTTCATCGACGGTTCTGCAGGTCAAAGAACTCCTCGCAATTCATCTTTGGAGGATTGGTCCAGAATTAAATACTTGCATGGACACATTAACAGTTTGCTTTCTGCAATAAGGTATGTTCTTACCTACAACATTTTCCAATTAATGAGCTAATTCGCATGTTTCTGTTATGAGTTGTAACATGTTGGTTATTAATAAAACCAAATAGTGTGAATGTTATACATGAGTTGATCGGGTTCAGCTTTTCATTTTTATCTTAGACTTTTGGTTCACCATTAATCTCGATCACTAAATATACACTTTGATGTTCATACAACCAGGAATGGATCAAATGCCAGAGGCTATTTTACATGGTCTCTCTTGGACTCCATTGAGATATTGGATGGCTATAAATCAAGCTACGGACTTTACTACATTGATTTAGACGATCCAGACTTGAAAAGACAACCAAAACTTTCTGCTTATTGGTACTCAAGTTTTCTGAAAAACAAGAACTTCACTCCACATAATTCAGATGCCGAAGGATTTACTGCATCCATATGATTTGCTCTTCTTCCGTTAGATAATTTTGTTTTTAAGTAGAGCAATCTGTATTGTTGATAAATCAGTTGAAGCACTTTCATTCTACAAACTACATACGTACACAATGAATAAACCACTTTCATTCTAATGTTTTTACTCAAGTATCAACTATTTGACCAATGACCTCGAATGTGGAGGCCCCAAAATGATATGGCACGACACATAATTATGATGTCATTACGAAATTATATCTTTATATTACCATAATTTGATATCATTTTGTGAAAAGACGATCCAATCATTGTGCATCTAACGACTATCAATTATTCAATTAACTTATCAATTTAATTACCTAAAATCAAACTATAAAATTTATTGCAAAATAAAATAATAAATGTCCAAGTACAATTATAATAGCAAAACTAAATATAGAATCTTAGGGGGGTGTCTTCAATCTGAATTTTAAAGGATTTTTAAGGATTCTTTATAATCCATAGATTATTGTAGATTATTTTAAATCCATAGATTGTTTTAATTCCACATGGATTTGAAAGGATTTTTTTGTATTGTTTTATAACAATTTAGTTGGATTTCTAAGGATTGTTCAAATAATTAAAGTCTAATAAAAAGCTCAAATATGAAAATACACTATCACATATTCAAAAATGAATTGCACTATTCTTGATATCTTTCCAACATTATGATCACACTCTTGAGTCTTGAATTGGCACCATCATCGTATTTCTAATTCACGTTCTCATTATCTTGATTCTCTATAACATTCATTGTTCATTTATTAAGTAACACTACAAGAAAAGGAGACATTACCGGCGACGGGAGGTCGCCGGCCTTGTCTTTTTTTTTCGCCGGAAATGTCATTCCCGGCGACGAGTCGCCGGCAATGACGTCGCCGGAAATCTCCCGCCGCTGTTAACATTGCCGGCGACGGGAAACGGCGTCGCCGGTAATGTCGGAGACATCACCGGCGACTTGAGTCGCCGGCAATGTCAAGACATTACCGGCGACGCCGTCGCCGGCAATGGTTCCGCCGCCGTGGCCGGAATTTGTGACATTGCCGGCGACTGAGGTCCATGTCGCCGGCAATGTCTGAAAAAATTTTGAAAAAAAAACGCAGTTCTGGATTGGGCCCAATTCCAGAACCTGCATTGAAAGACATAAACCGTACAATCATACAAGTTCAACAGTACACATAAATGTCCAACGTACAGTACAAATAGCAACGACGATACGAAAATTAACTACAACTACAGGTCAGGGTCGAGGAACTTGCGGGTCAGGGTCGAAGTAATCCATGTACTCATTTGAATTCCGGTGGCTTCCTTGGTCTTGCTCTGGCGTTGACTGGTGCGGTGGTGGTGGTGGATAGCTAGGGAACGGAGGGACCGGGACCGGTGGAGGTGTGGGGAACGGTTGTCCGGTAGTGTGAGCCTCGTACATCGTCCGCATCCATGTGTACATCTGAGCCTGCACCTGTGTCTGCTGCATTTGGTACTCGGCCATCTGCCTCTTTTGCTCCTCCAACTCTCTCTGCGTCCTCTGAAGCTCCGATGCGAGGTTACGACTAGAATTTGAACTTCTTGACCCGGTAGAGTATTGTGAAGTGGTTTTCAATACTCCTTCGCCCGCCGAGCCCATTCCCCTACAGTAGTAGGTATTCTTTCCAGTCCCGCACGCTTTTTCCATGATCTGAGCCGCTATCGGGGGATCAAGCGGATCGATCTGAGAGGCATACTGGGTGACTTCTTCCTCGGAGCAGTCAGGATGGTTAGTCCGAGCTATACTCATGGTCACTTCTGCGGTCGCCTCCTCCACTCTCGCCTAATTGAAAAGCGAAAATGAACAACGTATTAACTAACAACATCTATTAATATCGAAAAATAGTTTTATTAACACATAGAGAGGCGAAAGACTTACCGCTTCGTCAGGGCACTGCGGATAGAACTTCTGATGAATATACACCAAGGGGTTCACTTCTTGTTGTTGATGCGCCTTAGTCGACCAACCCATGTAGTTGAGTGAACCTGCATGATGGGCCCTGGTGTTTTTCAATCTATTCGCCCGGTTCGTCTTCGAAATCGCCTTGTTTGATAAACATATGGAAAAAAATTAGATCTCACACTATTTCAATCTGATACGATACATTAGGCTTGTAAGATATATTAAGGATGCATACCTGAGCTTTGGGGTGCTCGAAGTGGGCTATCAGCCACAGCCACTCGTACTCCCTAAACCGGAATTCGCTAGGGGTAGAACCTCGGCCTAGCTCCTTGTATACAGTGTAATGGGAAGAAAGCTCGTTCTTCCACTCTTTATACCTATATTAAAACAAGGAAAAAAAGTTAGAGATATTAAAACAGTTGATAAACAAAAATCTAACTCGATATATATTCAAATAAGTCGAAGCACATCACCGATTATGTAGTTGACGCTCTACCCACGTGTGAATAAGAACTTCATCCACATCAAACCACACCTGCAATATGAATATATAAAAGGTAAAATTATATATTTAAGTGGACTTAATTAATAAATGTAAAATTTACGTAATGAAAATACGATTTTACTCACACTGAGTGCATTATGCACTTGCATCTTCACGTAGATAGGCACAGATTCCCAATCTGGCCAAAGCATTGGGACCTTGTCCCGCACGATCGCACCGGCCATGCTGACATATTTGCGCGTGGTGTCGAATGCCTCGATCACCTCGCCATCCCCATTGGCCCTTATGGGCGTTTTCCTTCCGCCGGTGGCCTGCTCAAGTCTCTTCCCGGTGCAGGTGCCTCTAGCCCCTTTCCGTTTTCCAGTCCCATTAACGAAATTGCCTAATAAAACAATGTCAACAAATTTATATCATTAATTGAACCAATCGCAAGTCTTAAGTAATAATTAAGTAATCAATCTGATGTTAAATAAAATTTACCTGCATCGTCCGTTTGTTGGTTGGTGCACCTCACACTCCAAAGATACACGGGGTCGAACGGGAGGAAGTTATACGCTTCCTCCACGGTCAGGAAATCCGGCCGTCCTTCAATATAAACAGGCATCCCCCTATCATCGAATTCAGGGATGACAGGAATCTCGTCGGGTAGGAAGAGACCGGACGGCGGAGATAGACGAGGCCTGGACGATGAGGCGCCAGCACCACCATGTGCCTCAGATGATTCCCGTGAAACGGGAGTAGGCACCATCCGAATATGGGGCATTCGGATTGAGGGAGTTTCTGATGCCCCCGTTGACTGTCGCTCGTCTGAGGCTCTGC
Source organism: Geum urbanum (assembly GCA_946800695.1). Lineage (NCBI taxonomy): Eukaryota > Viridiplantae > Streptophyta > Magnoliopsida > Rosales > Rosaceae > Geum > Geum urbanum. Next base: position 48,266,157 of record OX327001.1, on the reverse strand, counting down.
CACCGGAGGGACGTCTGCTGATTGAGCGTCTAGAGACTGAGGCTCGAGCCTCGAATTCCGGTTCCACGGCTCTTGATCGTGCAGCTTCCTCCTCAGCTCGCGCCTCTAGCAAGGCTCTCGTGCGAGCAGTCATCATTGGCCCACTGGGCGTGTTGCTAACTGCGGGCGAGGAGGAAGCTTGACTACTGTTCCCTCCACTATTTCGGGAACCTCTCCGAAGCCAATTAGCCGCAAAACCTCTTGGACATCGTAATAGTCATGGATTCGGTTCAATAACAAATCGGAACCGGAACGGTGTGGAACCAGAACCGTTTGAAACCGGAACTGTTTGTAACCGGAATCGTTTGTAACATAACGGTTCCGGTTACAAACAGTTCCGGTTCCAAACCGTTCCGGTTCCAAACCGTTTCGGTTCTATAACAAATCGGAACCGGAACCGTTTGAAACCGGAACTGTTTGGAACCGGAACCGTTTGTAACATAACGGTTCCAGTTACAATAAGTTCCGGTTCCAAACCGTTTCGGTTCTATAACAAATCGGAACCGGAACGGTTTGGAACCGGAACCGTTTGAAACCGGAACTGTTTGTAACCGGAACCGTTTGTAACATAACGGTTCCAGTTACAATAAGTTCCGGTTCCAAACCGTTCCGGTTCCAAACCGTCCCGATCCCGATTTCCACCTTCATATATACGATTAATTAACAACTATATCACCTAAATTAACGACTATACATATTCGATGTGTATATATATATACATCATGCATCTTAATTAAATTTATCCATCACATATTCATCCAAATCACAAACCCTAATTAATTTTCCACATTTTTCACACATATATATATATCATGCATCTTAATTAGGTTTAATTTCCACATATATATACATCACATATTCATCCAAACCACATTTATACATAATTTTCACATATATATATATACATCACTTCATATTCACATACCTAAATATATATATACATCACATATATACATACATGCTAATTTAGAACTTATCACCCTAATTTCCAACTTAGCACCCTAATTAATTTACACATACACATACACATACACATGCACATACACATACACATACACATACACATACACATACACATACACATACATATACACATGCAAAAAAATAATTAAAAATTGAGAGAGAGAGAGAGAGGGAGAGAGAGAGGATCGGACCTGCCATGAATTTCCACCTACAATGGTGAGGGGAGGAGAGGAGGGGAGGAGGGGAGGAGGGGAGGAGGAGATTTTCGGAGGAGGAGAGGAGAGGGGATCGGTGGAGAGGAGGAGAGGGAGAGGAGGAGTAGAGGATAAGGAGGAGGAGTGGGAGAGGAGGAGGAGGAGCACATACACTCACCGGACCGATTTGGGAGGAGGAGAGGGAGAGGAGAGGGAGAGGAGGAGGAGAAATGAAAGGCTCGGGATCGATATGGGGGAAACCAGAAAACATTACCGGCGAGTTGCTTATAACTCGTTGGTAATGTCATTACCAACGACTTCAACTCGTTGGTAATGACATTACCAACGACGAGTTAACTCGTGGGTAATGTCATTACCAACGAGTTGCTTATAACTCGTTGGTAATGTCATTACCAACGACTTCAACTCGTTGGTAATGTCATTATTTCCCGAAGAATATCCGACAACATTTTCCGTCTACGATTTCCGGCTACATTTTCCGACTACAATTTCGATTATCAATTTCCGTATCCGTACGATTAATGACTACATTTTCCGTCTACATTTTCGATTAATGATTTCCGTATACGTACGATTAACGACTACATTTTCCGTATACGTACGATTAACGACTACATTTTCCGTATACGTACGATTAACGACTACGATTAACGACTACGATTTCCGTATACGTACGATTAACGACTACGATTTCCGTATACGTACGATTAACGACTACATTTTCCGTCTACGATTTCCGGCTACATTTTCCGACTACAATTTCGATTATCAATTTCCGTATACGTACGATTAACGACTACATTTTCCGACTACATTTTCGATTATCAATTTTCGTATACGTACGATTAACGACTACATTTTCCGTATACGTACGTACCATTTCCAGCTATGCACATTTTCCGACTACAATTTCCATTATCAATTTCCATCTACGATTAACGACTACAATTTCCGTCTACGATTTCCGGCTACATTTTCCGACTAAAATTTCGATTATCAATTTCCGTATACGTACGATTAACGACTACAATTTTCGACTACAATTTCGACTACATTTTCCGACTACGTACGATTTCCGACTACAATTTCCGACTACAATTTCCAACGTACTAAGGATGATAATCGTAATCATCTTCATCACTTGAGTCTGACTCGGTTTCATAGGTAACCTCTGGCAATATGTGCCGCTCCTCGTCATCTGAATCAGCGTCAACTTCATATGGATTAACATCGAGAAGTTCTGCTCCAGTAATTCGAACCACACTCCCAGATCTCACATTATTAAGGCGAATCGTAGATGATTCCGGAATGACAAAAGCGTTCGGCTCTTGGTATGCAGTAACTTCCTCATCATCTGCGGTATCACCAAGTGTGGCAGCACTGTATATGTTTCTATGAGCAACATGGTTAACCACCTTCCACGGGACTTTGTTAAGAAGATCGTCCAGGTAAAACACTTGTTTTACTGATGAGGCAAGAACGAAAGGGTCATCTTCATACCAGGTAGTAGCAGTATTCACCGAAAATGTTCCGTACTGATCGGTCCTTGTGTTCTCCGGGCTAGTATCAAACCATCTACACTTGAACAAGTGCACTTTCATGCGGTTCCCATAAATTAGTTCAACAACTGAATGAAGGACACCGTAATAGTCAACGCCATCCTGCCCACCATGGACCATCACCCCACAATTCTGTGTTTTCAGTCGGTCGTCTCGATTTTCACATATAAATTTCACGCCATTGACCTGACACATCGAGTAAACTTTTGAAGCAATCGGTTTCATCGCCAGGACCCTCAATTCGTTTGACCACTCTGGGCAACCATCATCTGCTACATGGTTCATCTGAAAACGTCCATATATTAATACGTACAGAAGAAATTATGTCATCTTGAAACCACAAAAGCACGTACATACATACATGCTATGTAAGGATATATATATAAAAATAGACATATACACATATACTTACCCATTGACCAAAGTAGTTTGCAAACGTCTTGTTGTGGTAATCAACATTTCCGACAATAGCAGGGCAGTGAAGATGATAGTTTTTCCAATATTGTACTTCTTGACAGTTAATCAGTACCGACCAGTGGGCAATGGCTACCTCATTTCCATCCAACTTGTACGACTTTGGCAAGCTTCCATGTACTACCACGTCACTGGAGATGATAGAAAGGTTGAACTGGGGTTCATCTATCGGCATATGTTGTTGGGGGTCCTCTACATTTTCGAGGTACACTTTGGTGTACGTTACACACTCGTGCGCAAGATATGCTTCAGCGATACACCCTTCAGGTGCATATTTATTCTTCACATAGTCCTTGTAGGCTCCCAATTGTCTACAAGTTAACAAGTACATGTTAACTTACTTAACCAGAAGTCATTACATATAAAAACCATAGGCAAACCAAATTTATGAATCATTTGTACCTTTCCATGGGATACATCCAAGTGTAGTGTACGGGACCGGTAAGCAACAATTGTTCGGGAAGATGGATCATCAGGTGCGGCATTATGTCGAAAAAATTTGGGGGAAATATCCTCTCAAGCTTGCACATGATAAAAACGATGTCATCTTGCATCTCCCTCAGGTCTGCTTTTTTAACTTCCCTGGTGCATAACTTCTGAAAGAATCTTGACAAGGCCACCAACGGCTCCACCACCTCTTTGGGCATGTACCCTCGAATGAAAATAGGGAAAAGGCGTTGAAGCAGTACATGTCAGTCATAACTCTTTAATCCGTACATCTTATTGTCCCGGAAGTTAACACACCTGCTTATATTTCCTGCATAGCCATAAGGATACCTGCATATATATATAGATGAAGCCATATATATGGACCAATTATATTTCTCGCATATAACCATATATACTCCGCTAAAAATTTAAGGACAAATTCATACATAGCCATAAGAATATATACCTGACATTACTCAGCCATCGAAAAATTTCATGCTTATGCTTCGGCTTTACGGTGTACGGAGCTTGCGACATTTTTCTCTTACCATCTCTTAACCACAAATGTTTCCGCACACCCATTGCTTTAAGATCAATGCGTGCCTTAGGGATGTCTTTTGTTTTCCCCTCCAAGTTAAGAACTGTGCCCACCACACTTTCACACACATTCTTCTCTATGTGCATGACATCTAGGTAATGTCTGATAGGCAACCTGGGCCAGTAGGAGAGTTCCCAGAATATGCTCTTGTGTGTCCAAAACTTATACCTTTCGGGCTTTTCTGGAATTGACGCCACTATGTCAGGATGATTGCTCAGCTGGCCAAAATCGTATTCATTCAACACTTCCAAAATTTCGTCCCCTGTCCATCGCCTGGGTGCCACACCAGTTTCAACAGTCCAATCAAACGCGTCTGGATCCTGCCTAAATGGGTGATCATATGGAAGCCAACAACGGTGACGCATCGAGACAATTTTACTGCAATGAGGACTGCAACAATCAACCGTCATGCACTCTGAACAAGCCCTTTAACCCCTGGTAACGTTGCCCGACAACATACCGCGGGCAGGAAAATCACTGATGGTGCCAACAAGCATGGCATGCATCTGGAACATCTCCTTTTTGAACCTATCGTAAGTGGGGTGGCCACACTCACTCAGGTACTTAAGCTCCTCAATCAAAGGCCTCAAATACACATCGAGACACTTTCCTGGATAACCCGGGCCCGGAATTAACAGAGTGAGCATATTGTATTCCTTCTTCATGCACATCCATGGTGGAAGGTTGTACGGTACCAAAATAACTGGCCATATACTGTATTGAAGACTCATGTTGCCAAAAGGGTTGAATCTGTCAGATGAGAGCCCTAGCCAAACATTTCGGACCTCTGCTGCAAAATGATCAAACTCCCTGACCATGTGCTTCCAAGCCTCTCCGTCGGAAGGGTGTATAAGGGTGTCATCGTCAGGCAAGTTCCTCTCAGCCCACCATCTCATTGCCTCGGCCGTGAAAGCACACATGAACAACCGCTCCAGCCTATCAATAAGCGGGAAATATCGAAGTATCTTCACAGCTTTCTTGTTGCCTGCAGGAGTCAACTTATACCTTTCTGTAAAACATACCGGGCAGGCTTCAAGGTCTTCGAGATCTTTTCCCCAGAAGAGAATACAATCATATCTGCATGCATGGATTTTGATGTAGGAAAGCCCAAGATCTTTCAGGATATGTCGCACCTTATGATGAGTGGTAGGAAGACGATGACCGGGTGGCAGTAGCGAAGCAGTCCACTTCAACCAAGAATCAACAGCTTTGACAGACATTTTGTTCTCCATTTTTAGCTGCATCACTCCCATCAGACTTTCAAGAACAGTCTTACTACAACCGTCGTACAACGGAGTCTGTTGCAATGCAATCAGGTTGTTGTACTTGTCCATACCGCTTGTGTTGGCATGACCTCCAGGTAATGGTTCGACTGGCTCGATATGGGGGAAACCCTCAACGACGGGAGGGACATTTGGTGCTTCATCAGCAAATACACCGCTCTCATGAGGAAACATATCATTGATTAACATCGATGTTGGATCATAGGATGAACTGCCCCTCTCAGCAAAATCTCCATAATCATAGCGTGGACTGGCCCTCTCACCAAATTGTCCATGATCATGCAGACCCGCTACCGATGTTTCACCGTGATAAATCCAACAAGTGTACTTATCCCAAAACCCGTATTTACTCAGGTGCCTCTGCACTTTATCAATGGGAAATCGAAATCGATCGCTGAAACACTTACATTCTTTACACGGGCAATAATGAAGTGTAGTGTCTCCACAATTAGCCTTCACAAAATCCACAAAACTCCTAATTCCCTCGTGATATCTGACATCCCATCTTTCGAGGCTCATCCAACTCTTGTCCATCCTGAAAATTCTAACAATTTTACGTATTAATTATATATATATACACACATTCACTACTAATAATCGACGTGATCTCTCAATTCAACTCTAATTAAATCAACACATGCATGCATATGTATATATATCGATCTAATCTCTGAATTCGATTCAGTACTCGATGATAGTATTCTCCTTTTTTCAATTCAAAACGTATTTGACTGGGTATATAGGAGGAGGCTCTGTTAAGCCTGGCTCCGATAATAATACGATAATACCAGTCATTGATTCAGACACAAGATTAACTACAAGCTGTTTTCTCGTTTCGGTGACCGTACATCAACAACATTTCATATATATATATATATATATATATATCTCACGAATTGGATTTGATCAACACACACACACACATATATATATATACCACATATACGTATATATACACCTACGTACCTATATATATAGCTTCCCGAGTGATCGAGTTTTCGACGCCCGCCTTAATTTTGACAATATACCGAATGATCGATTTCAGAGCGTACGTTTTCCTTCTTTCGATTTCTCTGGATTTTTTTCGCTCAAAATGATTGAATGATCGAGCTGCCCGATCCGGCATCTAATATAAGACACATTGCCGGCGACGGAGTAAGTCGCCGGAAATGAAGACATTACCGGCGACTTTACGCCGGAATCTCGCCGGTAATGTTGCAAAACATTACCGGCGACTCCAACCGTCGCCGGCAATGTCTAGGGAGACATTTCCGGCGAAATTCCCGCCGGAAAATCGCCGGAAATGTCTCCCTAGACATTGCCGGCGACGGTTGGAGTCGCCGGTAATGTTTTGCAACATTACCGGCGAGATTCCGGCGACATTACCGGCGACGGGCTAAGTCGCCGGTAATGTTGAACATTACCGGCGACTTTTCCGGTCGCCGGCCTTGTCTCCGGTGATCTCGCCGGTAATGGGCAAAAATGTTGTAGTGTAATATTGTCATTTCCGAGGAAATTAAGTTTTTTATTATTTGAAAACAAAAAAATTATAAACATTTATATATGAGAAAATTTGTATGTACTATAATGGATCACTCAATATTTTAAATTAGAAGAGACTGATAAATGACGAAGACATCTCATTGCTATAAAGTAAGATTTTGAGAACTATTTTAATAATATTTATAAAGTCATAGTAATTAGACCAAAGTTTATACCCTATAGAAGTTAATTATTGAAAGTATAGTAGTTGAAGTCATTAATGAAATCAAACCATGAGAAAATGGTAATGAAAGCAAAGCTTAAGGACGTTATCTTTGTTGTGACAACAAGGTAAACGCTTTAAAGACATATGTAGAAAAAACAATTGAGGGAGGAAGGACGCTTTAAAGACGTTTGTATAAAAAAATTGAGGGAGAGAGAGAGGGAGGGAGAGAGAGAGATGTTCTATTTTGAAATCCATCAAAATCCGTGGAAATCTCTTGGATGGGAAGTTTGATTTCAAAATGTCATTTTGTGTGTAAACAATCCTTTAAAATCCTTCAAAATTGGTTATGTAATGAAATCCTTGAAAATCCGTAGATTGTTGAATACCACAAGATTTTTATGGATTGTTTAAAATCCATAATGAATATATCAAAATTTTTAAGGATTGTTTAAAATCCAGATTGAATACATTAAGATTTTAAAGGATTTCTAAAATACAAAACAATTCTACCAAATCCGTGATTGAATATACCTCCCTTAATTATAATAAATCAATCTTTTCCGTGCAAATTAAAAGATATAAATTAAATGTCCAACTATAACTATAGAATCCTATTTATTATATTCTATAGTTCTTTCTAATTATAATTATGATTGATATTTTAAAAAAAACAGAATTATGATTGTTATGAAAATTTGAAATCAAAATATCAAAATTTGAGATTCTATTAATTAGATTGATTAAATATAATTCTAATTATAGTACATCACAAAAGTTCTTAATTATTACACCTCCAATTAAGTGACATCAAATTTTATTGCCTAGCATGTAGTCCTTCAATGGTGATCCAAGTATGACCCTTGCTCTAGGTGAGCGGTGTTCTCCGCCTAAGAAAATAGCTGGTTCAGCAAACCTCCGAACTTGGCCTTCTGCATCGCGTCCTTTGTATTCGCAGCACCTTTGGCTGCGAAGAAGCGAGAGCAATGCATTCCAATCAAACCTCCACCTACTATACACCTAAAACAAAAACAAGTACCTACAAATCCAAACACACACCAGGACAATGGAATATCCTTGTACGGTCAAAAATATCTTGATGTAGCAGTGCCCAATATTTTGGTAAGCACTCGGACGGTCCCAGTAGAACAACACACGATGCAAATGCTGACGCACTGCCTCGCACGGTGGAAAGTGATACCTCACTGCAAAACAAAGACACAAGACAAATATCAACTTACACACAAAACCTGAAACAAATGAACAAAAATTAAAAGGCACATCAATAGCAAAACTAAGGTACGGCCATCACCATAAGCAACAACCTAGCCGCTGGAACGTCATTGGGACTCTTGGGAAATCCTCCATATCTGACCGATCACCAAACTCCCAATCGCCTCCCACCAAGAATGCCTTGCGATGCAAGACGCCCACTGACGACTGCATCTTTTGAAACCACCACCTCTTCTTCTCCTTCGGAGCCATGGTCACACTTATGTAGTCATACGCGCGTCTCGTGTAGGTGTTGTTACGAAAGTGAGTCACTTCAGTCATCGTCGGACACCCCAGATACGACAGTGTGAAAATGTTATATATTGTCGCCAGCACCCTCATCATCACGGGTCCACACTGACCCAACGACACGTTGTAGTGGGCTAGGGAAAACTGGAAGAACGGATGCAGGGGTAGGTTTATCCCGTTCTTGATTTGCAACTCAAGCACTCGGACGGTCCCAGTAGAGCAACACACATTGCAAACGCTGACACTCTGCCTCGCATGGCACAAAGTCATACCTCACTGCAAAACAAAGATACAAGACAAATATCAGCTTACACATAAAACCAGAAACAGATGAACAAAAATTCAAAGGCACATCCACAGCAAAACTAAGGTACGACGATCGCCCTAAGTAACAACCTAGCTGCTAGAATGTCGTTGGGACTCTGGGGAAATCCTCCATGTCTGGCTGATTACCAAACTCCCAATCGCCTCCTACCAAGAATGCCTTTCGATGCTAGACGCCCACCGATGACTGCATCTTCTGAAACCTCCACCTATTCTTCTCCTTTAGATCCATGGTCACAATTTCGTAATCGTACGTGCATCTGGCGTAGGTGGTGTTGCATAAGTGACTCACTTCAGTCATCTTCAGACACCCCAAACGCGACAACGTGAAAACATTATATATTGTCACTAGCACCCTCGTGATCATAGGCTCTCATTGACCTAATGACGCGTTGTAATGGACTAGGGAAAACTGGAAGAACGGATGCAGCAGTAGGTTTATCCCGTTCTTGATTTGTCACTCATACGCGAATGTGAAACCCTGGGGTAGGTCAATGAATGACTCACCTGGGCCCAACGACCTCAGTATGACGAAACGGGGAATCTCATACTTTTCATAGAAGCGCTCACACTCCTCGGCAGTGCACGACACTTCTGTCTCCTGAAAGGGCTCTCCAACAACAAAAGTCCTTAGCACGACACCGCCCTTAATAACAAGGAGTGGGATCTCCCTTCCTCTGACCGTTCAGGCACCACGGACGCAAAATTTCCACTCTGGCATCTTAAGGCATCCTCTACTGATGTACCATCCTCATTTCCACTAGATGAAGCCATCTCTGGTGCTACAAACAATAAGACGGGTGGAACATTAGTAGGGTAATAAACACTAATCGGGCAGGGACTCGACACGTCACTCAACGATGAACCTAAGATCATCTGACTCATGCTACACAAACTCAATGACATGCCGAGCTCTCGGACCAACTGATTTAATGACACATGTTTTGTTGGATGTCTTCGTCTACCATCTACAATCCTATATGACTCGTCGCTCGAAATCTCAACAAGTGATGACGGGTTCATGATATCAGCACAGACGACCTTAAAAAAAACATACATATCAAGACTAGGGTGTGCTGGGTACCACAAATCCATCACTACTTTCACGCTGCCCACCAAAACCACCCGAAAATAACATGTCATTTGGTCTTAGCAAAGGAAAAACCACTCGACAAATTCACAACTTCTCAAACGCTCAACATCAATATTACAATGCACAAACAATAACCAACACCTATGGCAGTCTACGAATACGTAAACGAAGTACACAGGAACCCAGGAAAACGCTTAGCATATGTATCAGGAAAACCGACCCGTAAAAACCCAAGGGAAAACAACCAACGTCAAGAATTATCAATAGAAGAAAACAATAACAGTCAAAGCAAAGAACCAGAATCTCACCTTTAAAACAAAGATGGAGATTTGAAGAAACTCGGACGCTGTAAAATCTCTCGATTCATTGTAGCTCAATCACTCTGAACACTATCAAAAGCTCTCAAAATGCAGAAATAACCTCCAAAGCACCAAATGGTCTTATGACCATGGCAAGGGAGACTATTTATACTAGTGAAACGGGATACCCTCGCTCATCCAGACCATCCACACATTTAGCTTACTCATCATCGATCTACAACAAGTGACCTACGTCGTTTCAAAATTGAAAAGAAAAGGTCTTTTCATGTACTGCAGTGATGGCGTCATTACGGCAAATGCTCTACCCTTAACCCTTATCTTCTTGAAACCGACACTGATCGACAAGTGTCACGCATGAAAATGCCTCCCCCAACGGCTGCCTTCTCACCTTAGCCACGCGTACGCACGAGTACATGATGTAACTCAATGACCGATCACTTACACCGCTCGAATGGCTTGATAAAAGACAACACCCAAGAACACAAAAACCCCTTAGATAAATCTCACTTGCGTCTGAATGGCCCCAGGGCGATGAACGTACTCGTATGCTTGCTCAATGCAGCATAAAGGCAAGAATACGACAGGCCTACAGATAACCCTCCAATCACCTAGCCCAATTCCCAAGCGCGACAGCCAATGGACGCCAAGAAAAAACCAATACGGACTCCCTCATCGGCCGGTCACACTGAGCGTGATGTCCCCTGACGTGACCCTCGACCTAGCGACATTGGCTACCTGGGGACTGAAGTTCCCCACCCCCACCCCCACCCCCCGAGCCCAAAAAATCCCTAGCCTCATTGACTGTTAGGAGGCCCCAAGTGGCTAGGACACGTGCTGCCGCATGCACGCCGCCGAAAGTACAGACCTCCCAAGCGACTGTCCTCCTAAGAGCGTCTCCTAATGTGGAAGTCCGACTTAATGACATTGGCTACCTGGGGACCTAAACTCCACTCGGGCCCAAAATAGCCTTAGCGCGATCAACTCTCATCGAGTGGCCTCAAATGGCCCAAATGAGTGCTACCGTGGCACACGCCATTCACACATGCGCGTACACACACTCTAACTCGAACACTTTCCAAATCTTCACAGTTTAACTCGAATGACTGATCCCCCATGTTCCCATTCATCCCCATGACGGATAATCATCCAAAGGGTTGGGCGATAGATGTACACGAGTCAAGAAATCATTGTCGATCTAGGAGTTGAAGGTACTTCGAGGTACATTGTATTACCCCCACAGAAAACAGGGCAGTGCACAGTTCCGAAAACAGAAAAATATAAACATATTGTACAAGCATAATCACACAATTCTTTACAATCTCCGGCAATGGCGCCAAAATTGATACTCACCATTACTAAGCACTAAATTAACATTTATCACTCAACAACAATGGGTCAATTAAAACCCTTTTTGATAGATGTATCATTGGTAAATAGGGATCGTTCTTAACCGGGGATTGAGGGTGCATGCATAACTATGCTAGGTTTAAATGGGGGTGCGAGTTTTTGGTTATTAAATTCCTACAAATTTTAAAGTAAAACATCCTAAACTAATATATTTATAAGGATCGACTCATCTTTCACCTAACTCTTTAGAACCTACCAAATTACATGCAACCTATTAGTTCTAAGTCTTTAGCTACTAATTTCATGCATATCTCTTGAAAGTAAAGTGTATGGATTGCCCTGACACTTCCATCGATTTAAGGTGGGATTTCCCTGCAATAAATCAAAGCGTTAAGCACAAAATATCACATGAAAGCCAAAGATCAAAACAGGGGAGATCACATGAACTTGATAAAATTACAAACCAAAAATACTTCAACAAATTCTTCCATACAAATTAAGAAATAATACAAGAAGTAAAGAGTAGAAGTCATGGTTACACTTTTTGATGTCGGGATTGCCCTAGTCTACTTGATTTAATCGTGCCTTCAAAGGATGTAGAGAAGCACTAAGGATTGCCTTGAATACTTCGGTGGAGGAAGGTAGTTGATGAGCTTTGGAGTGGACGGCTTCTTGGTATTCCTTGGAGAGATTTTTGGACGTGAGGAGGTGTTTTAGGGCAGAGCTTTGGCTATATGGTGAGTGATCCTGATGAATGAGTTGAGCTCCCCTTTATATAGGAGAAATGTAGGGTTTTTCCTACCAAAACAAGACCTTCCAAATTAAAATCGGGGAAATCTGATCATCTGTAGTAAAACGCGTTTTCCCGGAGTTCCAGGTCTTAAAATATTCTGATTCTTGTTTCATTGGAAAGCTTATTCAAAGGGCTATAAAATCCATATAAGGAACGATATATTTGGAATTTAATTGAATTTATTACGGATTTTAGAAGTTAAGTGACCTGGCTACCCTGTTTCCTTCTTCTTCAAGGAAAAGGAAATCTTCATATCTTCAAATCTTGCATTCCTTATTCCCTAATAATTCTTGGCCGAATTTAGAATATCCTTGCACATATTTTGACCCCTCAAATCAGGTATAAATCTTCATGGAATATCCTCCAAATTCGTCCATCATTTATGCTCCATATATTCCGCCATTTTTGCTCATTCCTGGATTGCGCAGGAGAAATGTCTTCAACTTTTTGTCCACCATTTCATTTGGCATTTGGTCTTCAATTCTTGACACCATGTGGGAAAGAATTTTAGTAACCATTTCTCAGACCATTTCTCAGACCATTTCTTCTCCGAAATTAGGAACTTCCTCCTTAGCACGCTTTTCACTCCAAGTCGCCTCCTTTATTATTTCCTCCTTTATTTCTACCTACAAACATAAAGTAAGTTAAAAACATATTTACTAAGAATAAAACAAAGATAAATATAGAGAGAAATACATTAATAATCAAGCATAAAATGCATAGATCAATTACCCCTACAGAACGGTGCTAAGTAAGAACGCTTTATGGATCTTAGTTTATTCAACTCCCCAATCAAGTTCAATGTCCTTGACTCGGGGACTTGGGAGACTTGTTTGTATGCTAGATACTAATCCCAAAAATCATGCCTTACTTAGCACGAAAAATAGCCATACAAAAAAGCTACACAAAGGAATAACCAGAATGGCACACTGGTAAAACTATACACGGTTGTAAGCCACACACGCCTAACTACACGGGACGTTGCGCGCATCACTCAGCCCGCGTATAGGAAAAAGTTGCCAAAGGCCTGAAACTCGCTCATTTACATAAAAGGGAAATGCTTGCATCAGTCCCATATCAAGGACCATAAAGTATTGTGAACCTCAACTACTCATAATAGGAAGGTATTCACTCTAAGACATATGTATCAAATCTCTGAACCATTGTTCACTTACACTTTCTGTCATTACATTCACTGACTTAAGCATCAAAGTGTTGAAAAAATCTATACAGAGGAATAACCAGAACGCAACACTGGTAAAACTATACAAGGGTGTGAGCCACACACGCCCAACCACACGGGACGTTGCACGCATCACTCGGTCTGCGTATAAGAAAAAGTTGCCAAAGGTCTAGAACTCCCTCCTTTACATAAAAGAGGAATGCTTGCATAAGTCCCATATCGAGGACCATAAAGTATTGTCAACCTCAACTACTCATAATAGGAAGGTATTCACTCTAAGACAAAGGTATCAAATCTTTGAACCATTGTTCACTTACACTTTCTGTCATTACATTCATTGACTTAAGCATCGGAGCGTTAAAGGCAGGCCAATCCTATCTCAACTTCCTAACGATTGTTGTTCATTTTACAGATAAGCAGGGCACTCGTGGATTTTTGCCCGAGCGCTCAGAAGTAATCCGCCTATAATATCTATTGCTCTTCTACCCAAGTACTCCTAGATTTTTGTAGAAACTGTTTGTTTTTGGAGTTTGGTTATTCAAAGTATTCTCTTTAACCAGGTTTTTGGGTTTCCTTGAGTTTTAGGGGAAACTATGCCAAATTTTATGTAGAATTTTCAGGAATAAGATAACTGAGTAGGGACAGAACTTTCCGTGAAATCGGTCAGATGTCCACTTATGTTATGGCTTTAGAAGGATCAGTTTGGGTCTTCATCTTGTTACCTTTGAGACCATGAGGGTCACTTTTATGTGAGAGTATCCATGGATGGACACCTCTAGTAGGCTTACGATGCAAGGTTCAAGTGGTAATCAAGAGCCACATCAAGAGTGAGAGCCACACCGCCATCTAGACAGCAGGCATATTTGGATCGCAATAGAAGGGAATGATAAACTGGACTGACTGGATAGTCTGACTTCATTAATAGAATTTTTCAATAATGTTGGCATATGTATCAGAAGATTTAAGGTGTTTATGTCATGGAGTTTGCATCAAGACATTTCTATGTACCAAGCTTATAGTATGTAGTTATTTGAGACTCTTGATCTGAAGTAAAGGATTTAGAAATAAGGCGATACATGGTGAAGGTATTACGGATAACCCCCTCTCAGTTGTAGATGTTACTTGAGAACCGAAAGAATTCATGCAGGAGTAGTACCCGTCGGTGCTTTCCTAGTATATGTGTAAATTTCAAGGACGGAATTTTCTTTAGGGGGGTAGATTGTGACATCCCATCTTGAGAATTCTCTTTTAATGATTTATTTAAGGTTAATCGAGAAAGGTAGTTAGTTTTTACCGTCAGTAATTATCGATGGACTTCCTATTAGAATCTTATTGGTTAAGTTTTTTTAAGACATTTATTTGAGGAAATTCGTTGATTTTATCTAGACAGTTTATAGCCACGTCAATTGTTAAAATTAGAGTTACGATGAAGAAATTATGGTCAGCAAAAGTTTTGGACGATTTTAAAAATTTAAATTAGTCACAACTTGCATGTATATTAGGACTTACGAAAAAGAAAAATCAAAACTTTCCGTTCTTGTCAACCACTCTTCTCTCCTCTCTCTCTCTCTCTCTCTCTCTCTCTCTCTCTCTCTCTCTCTCTCTCTCTCCTTCCTGTCGGCTTCGTCAGCGACATCCCTCTAGGGGTGGGATCGGTTTGAAATTTGGTCGTAACCTATACTGTAATAAAAAATTTCGGTTCGGGTCCTATTCGGTTCAGTTTTTTGGCAAGTCCGTCTCACAAGTTTCGGGACCAACGGATTTCGGATCAATTTTTCGATAAAAAGTTCTAGACCTAAACAATTATTTAAGTTAATTATTATTTGAGAAAGGAAAAAGCATAGAGAGATAGAAGAAATGTGAGAGAATGAGAGTATTTTTTGTAAGTATTTTCTATGTATATGTCAAAAAGATTCAAAATGGGTGAGTGTATATTCATTTATGTAAAAAAATAAGCAAAATTTTGACATGCATATATGGTTTGATTCGGTACCGTACCATAAAAAATCATTCGGTTCAAATTTAGTTCGGTTCGGTTTATTTCCGTTTTCGGTTCAGTTTTTTGGTAAAGCATCTCACCCCTACGTCATTCAGTCGACAACCAAAATGGTTAGTCTTGGTGTCAAAATGACCACCACGACCACCTATAACCTTTTCCCCAACACCTTTAACCCTTTTTCGTGGCGTAGCAACAGTGACGTTAAACAATCTGACATCAAAAGGCCAACCCTAGAATTTTGAGATCGTTTCTTTCTCGGCCAAATCAACCGACAAGAAGCAGTGGGATTTAAAGCTCTCATCACTACGAATCTAAGAATATGTAGATGGCTCTCCAATTCCAACTGAGGTGGAAGAATCGACGATTTAAAGATTTTGGTGTTCTTGGCTTGAAAATGAAATTCGGTGAGTTATAGTTAGAATTAGACTTTGGTGTAGTTGAGAAAGTTTCTATTAGGTTAATTTTGAACAAGTTGGTGTTTGGGTGCCGGAAAAAATCACCATCGTCGCCAGTGATTCACGTCGGCGCTCTGGCGAAAGAATTTTTGATGTAAATTTTAAACTATTTTGCTCATAATTACGTACCGATATTAAATTGATTTAGACATAGTTGATTAAGACATGTGGTTAATCAGATAGTAATTAAACGATTTTACAATAATATTGAACGGTTTAGTCGAACATCGATTCAACCTCGAGTCGTGTAACGTTCGAGGATTGTGTTGTGACTTTAAAAAGAATTCTAGATTTAGAAATTGGAATTAGATTACAGCTCGTCATTAATTCGAAAGCATGATATTCAAGAATAGGATGTTCTTGACGATAATGCTCGTTAGTATACAAGCTTAGCTATTAATTATGATTTTCAACGGTTAGTTATTAAATACTAATCGTTGTTTTAGGACGACGTATTAGCATCCTTTAATAGATGTTTAGAAATACCAACATACAGGGTTTGACTTGGTGATAATCACTGCACAGTACTGTAAGTGAAATTTTATTTTTCACAGTTGCTTGGGAGTTCGTATATTTTTATGCATTACGCTTTATAGTATATTTTAGAGATTTAAATTGGAGGTTTACTTTGTGATGATATTATTTAGTTGCATCGATGCTCTGACTATTCGACTATCACCGAATAGTTCAGTCAAGGGAAGTTAGGACAAACACTTCGTCTGACCTTGAATTGGCTCAGGTTAGGACAAACACCTAGAACGATCCCATCACCTCTGTTATTCAGATATTGTTGACTCAGGTTAGGGCAAACACCTAGGTAACCACCTCTACTTTCTTTTAGCATTACGCTATTTTGAACTCGCATCAGATTATTAGAAACTGTGGAAAGGAATATAGTTACATTTTCTTGTACAATTTACCCATATCGTACGATTATGATTTTTGTCCACTTACTCTAATATTTTATGTTTTAATGTATTTTCTAGTGCCCTTTTGATGCAAACCCAGATGATTATGGAAATGAACATGGGCATGGCGGCAATGCGGATCATGCACGTGGATATGGAGCTAAGGATGCCGTGGAATCTTTATCATTACCAAGTGGCCCAATTACAAGAGCTAGGGCCCGGATGTTCCAGGAAGCACTTAATGGGCTGATTCAAGAGAGTGGAGATAATTCTGAAATTATCAAAGAGGAAGCTAAATTTGTGCATGTCATGGAGGTCGTCATGAAGGGCAACAATTAAGGAGCACGAATTAAGGGAGAATAATTACGGAGAGAATAAAGGGAGCATTGATCTGATCTTTATTCTCAGATTTTATGATCAGTTTTATTTCTTATTTTATGATCAGTTTTATTTTTTAGCATTATGAGCCTTAATTAGCAATTAAAGGCCATAACTTCTAATTTTCTGTTTTGATTTTTGTTCTATCCTATATTTCTATATAAGGAGAGCTTTGCTTTGTTTGTAATCAGATTATGATAGATGAAAATTGTGAGAACTTGTGTTCTTCTTGGTTCTTATTAGAACTCTTTCTGAGCATATCAAGGTAAAACTTGTGGCGCTCAAACCCAAGCTTATCACTTAGAAATTAGTGGGTGCATTTCTCTGTGTGGCGCTTGTCCCTTTCGTAGTCTTAGGTTCCCATCTCTTTAGGTGTGGGGTCTAGACTCAACAAGCTTTGTCTTCGCGTTCTTGGTGTTTGGTCCACTTTTATCGGGTTTCATCACAGTTGTTGGTGAGGTTCGTATCAGTTTGGTATCAGAGCTTCGGCTCCAAGGCAAGTTTGACTATCCTTTATTTTCGAGTTTATTAGAAGAAAAAAACGCACAGAAAGAAAAAGAGGTGCGAAAAAAAAAGTGAAAGTTCCAAAGTTTCTTTTGTCGTTCCAGAAATTACAGAAATTCTCAATCAAAATAGTTATTCCATTTGAGAATTAGTATACATTTGATTCATACTAGAAAGTTTTGTTAAGTTTTGGGTGTTTACATACAATCTTGATTGCTGCTTGATTTTATTTCTTGAATGTTCATTGATTTTGATTAAGAACTGAAGAAAAACACAAAGAGTGGTAAAAGGCAAGAGTATGTGAGAATATCAGAGGGTAAAAGCCATTTAGAGAGAAACACAAGTGTGAGTGTATCATTGTTTGAGTGAAACACGTGAGGGAGTGTTTGCGAGGATTTCTAACTCCATTTTGCAGATTTAATCATGGCACATGATCCCAGAGATGAAGAAACTCCAATACAAATTTCAACGTTCCAACTAGATGGATTATTAGCAGAGATGAGGCGTATAATGCGGGCAGAGATGGAACATTTGCACGTAAGGTTGGATGAAGTGGAGCAAGCAGCGCCTAGGAGATGACCACGAAATAGACACGATGAGGAAGAAGGATCAGATCCAAAAGAGCAAGAAGGTGGAGGTAGGAATAGGAGGCCTAGACGTGATAACGACATGGGGAGCATAAAAGTGAAAATTCCATCATTCCAAGGAAAGAACGATCCATAAGCATTTTTGGAATGGGAGACTAAGATGGAAATGGTGTTTGATTGTCACAACTACTCCGAAGAGAATAAGGTAAAATTGGCTGCTATTGAATTTACTGATTATGCTATAATTTGGTGGGATCAGTTGATTATCAATAGGCGAAGGAATAGAGAGCTACCAGTAGGCACATGGGAGGAGATGAAGAGATAGATGAGGAAGTGATTTGTGCCCAGCCACTATTATCGAAGTTTATACCAGAAGCTACAACGATTGACTCAAGGGTAAAAAAGTGTGGATGAGTACCACAAGGAGATGGAGGTCGCAATGATCCGAGCTAATGTAGAGGAGGACGAAGAAGCCACCATGGAAAGATTCTTGCATGGCTTAAATAGCGATATTGCAGACGTTGTGGAGCTGCAACACTACGTGGAGTTATCTGATATGGTACATCAAGCCATAAAAGTGGAGGCACAACTAAGGCGGAAAAGTCTTGCAAGGAGAGGAACAACTACGAGTTCCACTAATCCTTGGAAACCAGCCCCAAGGAGAGATGAGCCACAACAAAACAAGCCAAAGTTTGAGGCTTCAAAAATTACTAAACCAGCAGCGGCAAACACATCTGGTAATAGCAATGTTTCTACTTCTAAATCTCGTGATATAAGGTGTTTTAAATGTCAGGGAAGAGGTCACATATCCAGCCAATGTCCAAACAAAAGGGTGATGGTGATAAACTCCCAAGGCGATTTAGAGTCAGAGGAGGAAGAAGAGGACGAGGTCATTCCAACTTATGAGGATGGCAGTGACGCATAAATTCCTATTGTTGGGGACTTGTTGGTAACAAGAAGAGCTCTCAATGCACAAGTCAAGCCGGATGAGAGTAACCAAAGGGAGAACCTATTCCATACTTGGTGCTTGGTGAATAAGAAAGTGTGCAACGTTATCATTGATGGAGGACGTTGCACGAATGTTGCGAGCAATTATATGGTGGAGAAGTTGGGACTAACAACCTTGAAGCATTCCAGACCCTACAGATTGCAATGGTTGAATGACTGTGGTGATATAAAGGTGACGAGACAAGTGGTGGTGTCATTGTGCATTGGCAAGTATGAAGATGAAGTACTTTGTGATGTGGTGCCGATGCAAGCATGCCACATACTGTTGGGGAGACAATGGCAGTATGATCAAAGAGTCACACATGATGGGTACACAAATAGGTATTCTTTCACCCTTAGAAAGCAACCTATTACTCTTGTTCCTTTAACTCCCAAGCAGGTCATGGAGGACCAACTTCATTTACAAAATTCCAGTGAGAAAATGAGAGAAAAAGAAAATAGTGAAAAAGAAATTGAAAGAAAAAAGAAAGAGAAGAGTGAAAAAGAAAAGGAGAGAAAAGAGAAAACAAAAGCTGAGAGTGAAAAAGAAAAAAATGCAGCCATGGTGAGAGAAAGAGAGAGAAAATATAGTTACATGGCAAGAAAAAGTGAGATTAAGAGAGCTTTAGTTTCACATCAGCCCCTGATTGTACTCATGTACAAAGAGGCTCTATATTGCACTAATGACCTTGTCAGATCTTTGCCGAGCAATATTGTTTCTCTTTTGCAGGAATTTGATGATGTCTTTCCCAAGGAAGTGCCATGTGGACTGCCACCAATTCGAGGGATTGAACATCAAATTGATTTCATACCCGGTGCATCAATTCCAAACAGACCTACTTATAGAACAAACCCCGAGGAGACAAAAGAGTTACAAAAGCAAGTGGGTCAACTGTTGGAGAAAGGGTATGTAAGGGAAAGCTTGAGTCCTTGTGCGGTCCCGGTAATATTGGTTCCTAAGAAGGATGGCACCTGGAGGATGTGTGTTGATTGTCGTGCAATCAACAACATAACGGTAAAGTATCGTCACCCTATTCCTAGGTTAGATGATATGCTTGATGAACTACATGGTGCTTATGTGTTTTCAAAAATTGATCTTAAAAGTGGATATCATCAGATTAGGATGAAAGAAGGAGATGAATGGAAAACTACTTTTAAAACTAAATATGGTCTTTATGAGTGGTTAGTAATGCCTTTCGGCTTAACTAATGCTCCGAGCACATTCATGAGATTAATGAACCATGTTTTACGAGCATTCATAGGCAGATTTGTTGTTGTGTATTTTGATGACATCTTAATCTATAGCAAAACCTTGGAAGAACATGTGATGCATCTTAAATTTGTTTTGGATTCTTTGAGAAAAGAAAAGTTGTTTGCTAACCTTAAGAAATGTACATTTTGCACGGATAAGCTTGTATTTCTTGGGTTTGTTGTTGGAAAGGCAGGAATTGAGGTGGATGAAGAAAAGGTGAGAGCAATCCAAGAGTGGCCAACACCTACAACAATCAGTCAAGTGAGGAGCTTCCATGGATTGGCGAGCTTCTATAGGTGGTTTGTGCGTGATTTCAGTAGCATTGCCGCCCCTCTCACAGAAGTCATCAAGAAAAATGCGCCTTTTAAGTGGGGAAAGGAACAAAAGAAGGCATTTGATTTAATAAAGGAGAAATTAACTAATGCGCATTTACTTGTTTTACCTAATTTTTCTAAGACTTGAAATTGAGTGTGATGCTTCAGGAATAGGAATTGGAGCTGTTTTGATGCAAGAAACCCGACCAGTTGCCTATTTCAGCGAGAAGTTAAGTGGAGCGGCCTTGAAATATCCAACGTATGACAAGGAGATGTATGCTTTGGTAAGAGCATTGGAGAATTGGCAGCATTATCTCTGGCCAAAGGAGTTGTGATCCATACGGATCATGAATCATTGAAGCATTTGAAAGGGCAGCAAAGGTTGAACAAACGTCATGCAAAATGGGTAGAGTTCATCGAAACATTTCCCTATGTGATCAAGTACAAGAAAGGTAAGGAAAATATTGTTGCTGATGCACTGTCCAGAAGGTATGTTTTACTCAACACCTTAGAAATAAAGTTGCTTGGTTTTGAATACATTAAAGATTTATATGCACAAGATCCTGATTTTGGTGAACTGTTCAATGCGTGTGAAAGAGTGACCTTTGGCAAGTTTTATAGGGACCATGGATACTTGTTTTGTGAAAATAAATTATGTGTTCCTGTTTGTTCTTTGAGAGAATTACTTGTGAGAGAAGCTCATGGAGGTGGATTGATGGGTTATTTTGGTATTGCTAAGACTTTAGGGATTTTACATGAGCATTTCTTTTGGCCTCATATGAAAAGAGATGTTGAGCGAATCTGTGAAAGGTGCATAACATGTAGGCAGGCTAAGTCTAAGTCGAACCCACATGGTCTATATACCCCTTTGCTCATACCTTGTGAACCCTGGACTCATATTTCTATGGATTTTGTTTTAGGTTTACCCAGGACCAAGAAGGGAAAAGATTCAATTTTTGTGGTTATGGATAGATTTTCAAAAATGGCACATTTCATTGCGTGCAATAAGACTGATGATGCATCTCATATAGCTGATTTGTTCTTTAGAGAAATTGTTAAGTTGCATGGCATGCCTAATACCATTGTTTCAGATCGTAATGCAAAGTTTTTGAGTTACTTTTGGAAAACTTTGTGGGGAAAATTGGGGACAAAGTTATTATTTTCTACTACTTGTCATCCTCAAACGGATGGGCAAACTGAAGTGGTGAATAGAACATTGTCAACTTTATTGCGTTCAATCATTAAGAAGAATTTGAAAACTTGGGAAGAATGTTTGCCACATGTAGAGTTTGCTTGCAATAGAAGCATGCATTCAGCAACTAAGTTTTCCCCATTTGACATTGTTTATGGCTTTAATCCATTATCACCTTTGGACCTTACTCCTTTACCTTTGCAGGAACGTGTGAATCTAGATGGTAAAAATAAGGCATAAATGGTGAGGAATATCCATGAGAAGGCACGGTTAAATATGGAGCGGAGGACAGAACAATATGCCCATCAAGCCAACAAAGGGCGCAAGAAGGTTGTTTTTGAACCCGGAGATTGGGTGTGGTTGCATTTTAGGAAGGAAAGATTTCCAGCAAAAAGGAGTTCAAAGCTGTTACCGCAGGGTGATGGACCATTCCAAGTGTTGGAGAGGATCAATGATAATCCTTACAAACTTGATCTACCAGGTGAGTATGGTGTAAGTGCTAGCTTTAATGTTACTGACCTATCTCCATTTGATGTAGGCGAAGATTTGAGGACAAATCCTTTTCAAGAAGGGGAGAATGATGCAAACCCAGATGATTATGGAAATGAACATGGGCATGGCGGCAATGCGGATCATGCACGTGGACATGGAGCTAAGGATGCCGTGGAATCTTTATCATTACCAAGTGGCCCAATTACAAGAGCTAGGGCCCGGAAGTTCCAGGAAGCACTTAATGGGCTAATTCAAGAGAGTGGAGATAATTCTGAAATTATCAAAGAGGAAGCTAAATTTGTGCATGTCATGGAGGTCATCATGAAGGGCAACAATTAAGGAGCACGAATTAAGGGAGAATAATTACGGAGAGAATAAAGGGAGCATTGATCTGACCTTTATTCTCAGATTTTATGATCAGTTTTATTTCTTATTTTATGATCAGTTTTATTTCTTAGCATTATGGGCCTTAATTAGCAATTAAAGGCCATAACTTCTAATTTTCTGTTTTGATTTTTGTTCTCTCCTATATTCCTATATAAGGAGAGCTTTGCTTTGTTTGTAATCAGATTATGATAGATGAAAATTGTGAGAACTTGTGTTCTTCTTGGTTCTTATTAGAACTCTTTCTAAGCATATCAAGGTAAAACTTGTGGCGCTCAAACCCAAGCTTATCACTTAGAAATTAGTGGGTGCATTTCTCTGTGTGGCGCTTGTCCCTTTCGTAGTCTTAGGTTCCCATCTCTTTAGGTGTGGGGTCTAGACTCAACAAGCTTTGTCTTCGCGTTCTTGGTGTTCGGTCCACTTTTATCGGGTTTCATCACAGTTGTTGGTGAGGTTCGTATCACCTTTGTTTTAAATTTCCCAGATTGCAGGTTAACCGGTTGGAGTTGTGATCGTCAAGAGTACGAGACATGACAGTCCACAGCTTCTGTTTTCTCATGATAGGTTTTCAGCTGAAGTTTAGGGTTGCTCGTGCTAGGGTAGCTGGTACTATATATGAGATGCTAGATACTCTAATATGGGTTCCGCAAGACATACCCTGGTTTATTGAGGTAACCTGAGACAGGTCTTGTCTGTTCGGGACCGTCTAGGTAGTGTGTAATGGGAGACACCAACGGAGATAATGAGATCGGTGGAGAAGTCTGGCGGACTAGTGAGAGTGGATTGGCAGATGAATGATATGATCTTGTGTATGAATGATTGTGCGCTCAAGAATTTGGGTTACACAGGAGGTCAATTCACTTGGCATGATTCAGACACCCAATGTCGTTTAGGCCGGAGAAAGAAATCCATTTTTCTAGGTGACAAAACTTATTCCGATTTGAGGCTATGTGGGCTGGTGAAGAGAGTTGTACGGAGACAATCAAGGATGGCAGTCAAAATTCTAGCCATTGGTATTTGCAGAGCCAACTAGTTACAAAGATTGCTAATACTTGGATAAGCCTGAAGAGTTGGTCCAAAGAGGTCTTTGAAAGTCGGAAATAAGAACTATTTTATCATAAATATTGGGATATTGTTGGTCCGGATATTATTGCTATTGTCAAAGAGTTTCTTGTTTCGGGGCAGATGTTGGGGAAGTTGAACCATACTCATTTTTGTTTACTGCCCACAGTTCCTCAGCCTATAAAAATTAAGGACTACAGACTCATTTCCTTGTGTAATGTCATACTTAAGATTTGCAAGAAGGTTCTAGCAAATAGACTCAAGCCATTATTGAATCACATCATTGACCCATGTCAGAGTGCTTTCATTCCATACCATCTAATCACGAATAACAAGTTTGTGGCTAATGAAGTGGCTACCTACCTCTAAACGAAGAAAAAATGAGACTTAAGGCAAATGGCATTGAAGCTCGATGTGAATAAAGCCTATGACATACTGGAGTAGTGGAGCTTTCTCAAAGTTGTTTTAGATCGCTTGGGGTTTCGATCCCAATGGACATCACTGGTGATGACTTGTGTCACTACTATATAGTACAATACTCAGAAGTAATAAATGGGTCACCTATAGGTAATCTGATACCAACACGGAGGTAACATCAATGGGATCTTATTTCTCCTTACATGTTTTTGCTATGTACATTAGGATTATCTGCCCTAATTAGAAGGGCTCATCAGGAAAATGAACTTCATGGCATCAAGGTTTGTACAATAGCTCATTCACTGCATTACCTCCTATTTGCATATGATAGTCTTCTTTTTGTCCAGGCATCAGGTAGATCATGTGATTCGGTAAAGGAGTTACTACAAACATATGTAGCATCTGGTCAGTCGATCAACTACAGTAAGAGCAGTGTCTATTTTAGTCAAAACTTGGATAAGGGTAGTCAGGAAGAGCTAGCCCGATTACTAGGTATGAAGTTGGTTCCTTATCATGATAAGTATGCAAGAAAGTAACCTTTGTGTATGTCAAGGATAAGGTCTGAGATAGATTGGCGGGCTGGAAAGGGTGGCTTCTGAGTGCAACAGAGAAATAGGTATTTATTAAGGCTGTGGTTCAGAATGAAAGATTAGAGAGGTCTGGGTTTTAGGAATTTGTATGGTTTTGACCTAGAAATGTTGGCAAAGCAGTTGTGGCATGTACTGAAAAATCTGGATTCATTGGTTAGCCAGATATATTGAGCTAGGTACTTTCATTCTTGCTCTTTTTGGGATGCTAAAGCGAGTGGTTTTCCTTCCTATATATGGTGTAGCTTTTTAGCTGCTAGGCCGGTATTGGATGGTAAGGCTCGTTGGCTGGTAGATGATGGTACTTCTATTATGATCTGGGAAGACATTTGGTTATCCCGCGCTGATTAGTTCAAACCAGAAACACCGTTGAGGTACCCTGCGCCTATCCGCTATGTTTCCCAATTCATTTTGCCTCACCGTCAATGGAATGTTCATCTTCTAGAATGATATCTTAGTTCGGCCAATGTAACGGCGGCCAGATCGCTGCCATTAAGTCGTTGTTCAAGACCAGATAGAACAATTTTACACTACATTGCTAAATAAGAGTATAAGGTCAACTCAGGTTATATTACTGCAACAGATCTGATAGTGCTACTCCAATTGAATGCCCCAGTACCACATTCCCATTTAGAATTCCATAAGAAGTTCTGGTTGGCAATAGTGGTCTCCACGGCTAAAGTTTGTGCTTGGAAGGTTTGGAAGGGCTTCCTTCTGGTCTGTCCATGTCTGCACTCCAGAATGGTAGGTGTAAGTCCAGATTGTGCCTTACACGGTGTGGCAGCAGAGAAAAAACTGCACCTATTCAGAGACTGCATGGGTGTACTAACCCCCTTATTCAATCTATCACCTCAAGAGTTGGGAATACCACCAATTCATTCACGGACTAGTTTCTAGCTTGTCATGTGGGACTTCTAGAAGCCCAATTTGCTAAACTTATTGGGCTAATTTGGTTTTTATGGAAAGCACATAATGACAAGGTCTAGAATCAGGTGGAGTTCGTAGGTGACACGGTACATTCAAACCCTGTCTTGGCATGAACACTATCTCTTTGTAAATCAGAAACCACCTAAACCGCTACAACAACCCCAATGTTGGAAGGTACCGCGGACATGTCGTTATTGTGTTAGTATGGATGAGGCTTTTGATCAAGCTTTCGCAAGAGGAGGGTAGGTATAATTGTCCGAGATTGGTTCGGCCGGTTCCTCTTGGCCCTTGCCCGGTGTATTGACTGGCAATATTCTCCCTTATCAGTAGAAGTGGAGGCTGCCTATGAAGCATGTCCATTTAGTAGGTTGCATAATCTTCATCCGGTCTGCTTCAGTTCGGATTCGCTTATAGTAGGAAAGGCAACCCAGGATGTTAGAGCATCCGCACCCATATAACACCTCTTATTGGCATGCACCTCCTATTTGAGGAGGTGGAGTCACTATTCCACGAATAGGAGGTGGAACACCTCTTTTTTTGTTCAACTATTCAAAAATAGCACATCCTATTACTATTCATTATTTTAATTTTTTTTAATTCTTTGTAAGATATTCGATCAATAACTAGACAACATGTGTTTTTTAGTTTCGTCATTACACAATTAGCTTTGATAACGAATTTGCCGTAAATACAAGCTTTTAAAATCGACTATTTTTTATACATAAAGATAACTATACTTTCTTCATGAGAGTTGTAGAGTATTTTATTGCAAGCTCGTAGGAATTTTCGTTTAATTTTTTGGACACTCGAACTATTTATTATAAATTTTAGATTTTTATTTGTCAATTTCAATTTAAAAAAAAATAATGTTCGGTTTAGTCTGGGTCATAGGATTGATTTTTTCAAAAAAAAAATCGATAGCCCAAATTGGTTTACCCGTTGGGGGAGTTTTGCCAGACAGCCTTGCCATGTGGCAAGCTGTCATTCGTTTGTTAAAAAAAAGTTACTCTTTATTGGCGTGTGTTTACATCAAAAAAAAAAAGATGCGTCTTGGTGTCACCCACATGTGTAGGCTCCACCAAGGTAGCTCATCCTCTCCAACGAGCAATTCTTGCTTGTGCTATTGCTCGCCGGCTTGGTCAACGAGCGGTCTCTCCTACTTGGAAACATTGTTGCACCTCACCAAGCCGAGCTCATGTTGTTTTCCGACAGAGGCCATGCCTTACTCCTGCCATTTGGGTCATCGCTGCAGATTCTCTTACAATAATTGCGATAGAGTTCAAGGATTCTATGGAGGATGTAAAAGAGCTACTCACACAACATCCAAATTCTGTCCTCATTCACCACCCAAGAAAATGTAATAAGGTAGCACATGTTTTAACTAGGTGGACGCTTCTGAATGCGGTAAATCTCATAATTTTCTTTGATGCACATACATTACTAGGAGTGTTGCTGGTTGATGCAACTTAATTTCCCTTTTAATAAAATTTGCGTTTCCCTAAAAAAAAAATCTCAACTATTCGTTACTTACAAGTTACAACCGAGATTGGCCCTAGTGTAAGAGCATCCGCATGGGTAAAATCGAATAGGAGGAGCAATTTGAGGAGGAGCAAGCACTGTTTGAGGTGGAGCAGTCACTTTTCATCGAATAGGAGGTGCAGAAGCTGTTTTTCGCGCAGCGGTGTCAAAAAATAGCACGTGCTATTACTGTTCATAAACAAAATTTGAATTTTTTTTTAATTTTTCAACCAATCCATAAATTTGTCGTGTATGAATAATTAAATTAAATTAAATTTTAAATTTTTTTAAATTTGACATAAATTGAATAAGATTTCGGGTAAGATTTCCGACGAATGACGAGTTGACACGTGTCACGCCGACAGAAGGTTATCGGGTAAATAATTGTACAAAATTTCCGATAAGATTTTCAACCAATCACGAGGCAACACGTGTCATGTCAGCTGTTCATGATCGGCTTTAATAATTGTATAAGATTCTCGGAGAGATTTCTGACCAATTGTAAGCCGACACGTGTCATCAGCTTATCTAATCACTTCATCTACACTCGGCTATATATTTGTTGATCGGTGCTCATCGTTCATTCACACCAAAACCAACCATATATTCCACATTCCGATAAGATGAATCCTTTTAGTTTTGAGAATTTTTTCCGGAGGAGGCGACAGCAACGTCGGCGAAATGCCGAAATTGCTAACAATTTCATCACTGAAGCGGTCGTGGTCGATGCAATGTTCGATGACGAACCACCTCGCCGCCGACCAAATGAAGAACGAATGAGGGAGTCAAGGGGACATAATCTGATGGAGGATTACTTCATCGAACGCCCCGTCTTCAACGAACAAGCTTTTCGTCGAAGGTATCGAATGAGTACCAATTTATTCAACCGTATAGTGACGGATCTCTGCAACCACGACCAATTTTGGCACCAAAGAGCTGACGCCGTCAGATTGGTTGGACTTCTTCCACAACAAAAGATGACAGGCGCTCTTCGTATGTTGGCGTACGGCGCAGC
The DNA here is from genome assembly GCA_946800695.1 of Geum urbanum. NCBI lineage: Eukaryota > Viridiplantae > Streptophyta > Magnoliopsida > Rosales > Rosaceae > Geum > Geum urbanum. The sequence continues at coordinate 48,237,333 of OX327001.1, read as the reverse complement.
CGCAGATCAGTGTGCTGAAATAACAAGGATGGGTGAATCCACAACACTACAATGCATGAAGAAGTGGTGTATGCATATCTACGAGCTTTACAGTGACCTCTATCTCCGCGCTCCAAATGCCGCAGACTTATCCCGACTTCTAAAGAGAGCAAGGCATCGCGGATTTCCTGGTATGATCGGAAGCATTGACTGTATGCACTGGGAGTGGAAGAACTGCCCCACAGCTTGGCAAGGAGCATTCTCGGGCCGAAAGAAGCGTCCAACTATTATTTTAGAGGCGGTGGCCTCATATGACACGTGGATATGGCACAGCTTCTTTGGGGTACCCGGATCACAAAATGACATCAACGTGCTCCACCAATCGGACATATTTGATTCGCTCCTTGCCGGAAACAGTCCGAGTGCAACCTATAAAGTCAACGGTATGACTTACCACAATACTTACTATCTAGCTGACGGTATATATCCCAGGTACTCCTCGTTTGTGAAAACAATCTCCAATCCCCAAGAGCTTCCACAGAAACTGTTTGCCAAGAAACAAGAGGCGTACCGCAAAGATGTAGAGAGGTGCTTTGGAATTTTGCAATCACGTTGGGGAATTATTCGGCATTCAGCTAGGTGTCATCACCAATTGACATTGAAGAGCATCATGTTGGCATGCATTATAATGCATAACATGATTGTCGAAGAAGAATTTGTGGAGGAGGAGTTCGAGGAGTTGGAAGAAGAAGATCTTCAAAACCCATCAACTGCTTTCAATGTTTATGATGGGCCAGTAGATGAACAAGGTAATCGTATTCCTTTTGAGCCTGTTGGAAGGGATGCACAAAATGAACAACGATTTGCCGACCGTGTTGTAGATCTCCAATCTGCGTACATCCATGGAGAGTTGCAAAAGGACTTAGTTAAGCACAACTGGTATTTAGAGACCGGCGAACGACTTTAAATGATGTGGGTGTGTAATTTTAATTAACCTGGTTTGCAACATGTTTGCTTTATTTGTTTTTCCTTTTAGTTGTTTGAGCTTTGTGTGTTTGATTTTAAGTCATTATGTGTTGTTGTACTGTGCGTGAGCTTTGATGGAATAAGAAAAGTGCGTTTTTATTACTTGGAAATTTAAAGTACATAATTTCAATCAAACCCTAGAATTATTGGAAATTTAAAGTACATAATTTCATAATGGAAAAACAAATACCAAACTACTGAAACAGTGGGCGATAACAATTTGAAAATGTTTCATCGCTACCATCTCCTTCCTCTTCATCCATTCTCTTTAGGATACTCTCTTTTTTCTTCGAAAAATACCTCTTCGATTTTGGGGTCATAGCATCCGTATCCATTGCCATTATCCTTGAATCCTCCGCTTCGGCCCTCAATTTGTAGTCCTTCTCCTTAAGGGCGAGTTGTTTTTGGTACAAAGCTAGTTCAGTGGCATCACTTTCTTTTTGCCCGGCGAGATGCATTCTTTGATTTTCCATCATGCTTTTCAAAACCTCATCTCTTACCTCATTTGAAGATGAGCATGCTCTTTTCCCCTTTCTTTTGGCTTCCTTGGCCGCCTTCACTCCGATTGGTCTAACCGGACTAGAGTACACTTCTTCTTCATTGCTTTGTGGTGTTGGAATGACTTCATCATCCTCCACGTCGACGGGGGGAGGCATTGAGGTAAAAGGAGGAGTAGAATAGGAGTTGGAATATGAAGGAGGTGGTATAGTAGGTTCAACGGCCCGAAAATTTGGATGGTTTTTCATCACTTCCCAATAATCAAACTTGGTAAACTGTTTCTTTTTTTGTGCAACGTACCATGATTGAGCTTTTCTTATCTAAGGTGCCAAAAATATGTATGTCAAAATAATATCTAGGAAATGAAGATGTCAACATTGATTAAAATAAATGTAATAGATGAGCTTTACGACAAAATTAGTAACACTTACCTCATCTTGCAAATTTTCCCCGGATTGTACATTCCTTCGTGCATATGCAAGAGCGGCACCCCAAGTTCTAAAACTCGGCTTCAACTTTGTAAAACGAGAAGAAACCGCGGTTTGGGTCCTAGGCTCCGGCCTTGATTCACCATGCGCAAGCTCCCAATTTTCCTTATAATCGGCATAGACTTTTTCCCACAATTTGTCGGACTTTTGCGAGTTGCCGGTAATTGGGCAAACGCTAATGCGACAATAAGAAATACAAAGTTGCAAATCTTCGGAAGCAAGCCAATTGGACATTTTGTGAGGAGGATGAAGGAGAAGAGGAAGGAGAGGATGAATTTGTGAGGAGGAAGAAGGAGAAGAGGAAGGAGAGGATAAATTTGTGTGAGATGTGAATGAAATTGATGTAGTATTTATAGAAAAATACTAGGGTGTTATTTGCAATTTTTTAGAATTTTTAGGGATTTTTTTGCAATTTTTTAGGGGTTATTTTGCAAAATGGCAGAAAAATCAGAAAAATCAGAAAAAAAAAAACAGGTTACCGTTTCGGTTGAATCTGGACCGTCCGATCAGATTTTTTGATTTGAAATGGACGGTCCAGATCAATCTGACCGTTACAATTTTTTTTTTACAGCGGGTAGCCACGTGTCGCGTTATAATTGGCTGGTAAGTTTTTTTTTTCTTTTACTCGGTAAAAAAAAAAAAAAAACTGAACCAGGCTGACGTCACCCACGCGCGTGGATGACGTCAGCACCAGCACGAACAACGTCGCGAGCAGCAGCTGCTCGAGCCTCCGGTCAACCAGCGGTCAACGTCGCTGCTTCCCCCCGCTGCACGTCCTCAACCACCTGCTCGTGCTACCGCCGCCTGGGGTCCACCGTCGGAGGGCTGCTCCACCTGCTCAAGCAGCTCGCGCTGCAGATGCTCTAAGAGTAGCCAAACTCCCCGAGCCCAAACCCTCAAAGTCATTTTTGTAATAGTACGTGTAGCTACCATGAGGATGGAATGTGAGTTTATTTGACCGTTTTATTCATTTAACAATAGTGTAACAGTAGATGGTCAGCTTCATTGTTTTTTAATTTCTTCGCTTTGTTCAAAAGGTCCATGCGCATCAAAAGGACACAATAGAAGCAAAAGAAAGCGTACTGTCACGAGCTTACTTTTCTGCTAGCACTCGTGCGGCCTTAGCACTCCCCTTATGCTAAGTCAGCCTAAATGTCGCCAACGCTTGGCTAGAGCAACCGAAAGATCGAAGGGAGAAGAGTTTTGCAAGTAAGAAACTTGTATTGCTAAAAGAAAGCTTTACAAGAGTTTGACAACTTGCTCCTAGAGTTCCTTTCTCTAGTCTCTCTAATCTTTCCAATCTCAAATGGGAGGGGAGGTTCCCTATTTATAGTCTCCACCTCCAAGCCTATGTGATTCTAGAATAATCTAGCACATATACAAGTGTATGGAGTTCTAGACCTATCTAGACAACTCCAAGATGTCCCTTGACACTTCTAGAGATCTCCGGAGTGACCTTGACCCATAAGCCTCTCTAAGGTTCTAGAGAGTTCAAGACCTCTCTTGATGCTTCCCAAGTCTTCCGGAGACTTCCGCAACCTTCCGCAACCTTCTAAGGCCTTCCACGGCCTTCCGGAACCTTCCGTAGTGTTCCGGGTGCCTCCGTACTATTCCGGACCCTTCCGGATGTTACCACGCTGTTCCGGACCTCTCCGGAACTGTCCCCGCTGTTCCGGACCCTTCCGGAACCTTCTAAGGCCTTCCACGGCCTTCCGGTACCTTCCGTAATGTTCCGGGTGCCCCCGTACCATTCCGGACCCCTCCGGATGCTACCACGCTGTTCCGGACTCCTCCGGAACTGACTCCGCTGTTCCGGACCTTTCCGGAACTGTCTCTGCTGTTCCGCAACTTTCCAGCACCTCCCAGGCCCTCCTGGGTGCTTCTGGCAGCCCCCTCGGGTGCCTCTGGCAGCCCCCGGGTGCTTCTGGCAGCCCCCTCGGGTGCTTCTGGCAGCCCCCGGGTGCTTCTGGCAGCCACCCTTGTGTGCACCCGGCTGCCTCCTATTGCGCCAGGCAGCCCCCTGGCTGGCACCCGGCTGCCTCTGGGTGCTTCGGACAGCCCCTACATGTCCCTGGCAGCCCCCTTTGGGTGCCTCTAGCTGCCTCCGGGTGCTTCTAGGGTGTTCCAACCCTATCCTTGAGCCATGCTTCCCTCGCGAATGCTCAAGGCAATCCTTGGAATGTTGGCGGGGCGTAACATTCTCCCCCACCCAATCTCGCGATGCCCTCATCGCGGCTTCCCCATTGTAGCGTCGGACCTCGTCCTTGAATCGCCACAAAACGTCCTCGGACTCCCAGCTGGCTTTCGTATCGGGTAGACCTCTCCACTTGATGAGGTACTCCTTGTGGCTTCGCCTCCCCAGGCGATAAGTGACTCTATCCGCGAGCACTTTTTCCACGACCTTCGTTATCACCCGATGCGTAGCCTCCCTAGCTGGCTCCTTCCTGAGTTGTAGTGCCGATAACACCTTCGCGTTTTGCTTGGTGACCTTGGTTGGCACTACACAAACCCTGTCGCCGTCCATGATAAACATGCTTTTGGCGAACGGTATCGGAATCGCCTTGACCCGATCATGGAACTCCATCCCCAAGACAACTTTGTAGTCATCCATGGGCACTATCGAGAAGTCTAATTTCCCATGCCAGGCCCCCATGCTTGTCTTGACTCCTCGAACTCTCCCTAGAGTTGGCTGAGCTGGTGAATTGATCGCCTTCATGAAGTGTCCTCCATCGTTGCCCTTAAGTCCTAACCTTTGGGCCTCCTCAATGGAAATGAAGTTGTGGGATGCACCTGTGTCGATCATCGCCACCGTTGGCTTTCCCTTTATAGTGATGTCGACAAAGTGTAAGCCTTTACCTTCATCCGTAGGAGTGGATTCGATCGCATTCAGCAGCTGTATAGCCCCCATACGTGCCTTGTCGTGGCCACCCTTGGCCTCCATCTCACTTTGACGGGTCCCTAGAATTGCGCTCAACGCATTCTTCTTTGGGCAGTCCCTCGCCCAATGAGGACCGTCGCAAAGGAAACACCGGTTGTCATTGAGCTTCCCCAAGCTCCTCGTGTCCCTTTGTTTGCCCTTGTCCAATCTCCGCCCCGAGTGGTTGTTTTGCCGGAACTCGTCCCTGCGTGGGCTTCCGTTCCTCTCACGTAGGCCTCTGTCTCCCCCACCCTTGACATGAATACTCTCTTTTTCCCTCGGCTGGCTGTTAGTCTCCTCTCGACTAGTGTAGTCGATTAGGCTTTCGGCCACAGCTATGGCGGTAGCAAGGTCTTGCACCCCACGTCGCCTTAACTCGGCCTTGGCCCATGCTTGGAGACCATCCATGAAATTAAAGAGAGCATCCTTGTCGGTCATATCGGGGATCTCAAGCACTAGATTGGTGAAATCCTTGACATACTCACCAATCGACCCCGAGTGCTTGAGCCTTCGCAATCGAGCTCTTGCCTCATCCTCGGCATTCTCGGGATAGAATTGCCTCTTAAGATCCTTCTTAAATTCATCAAAGGTAGAGATGGTGCACGTACCTTTTTCAATGTCTCCTCGCCTTCGCCTCCACCACAACATGGCTGTGTCGGTGAGGTAGAGAGCCGCTGCCCGAATCTTGGCATCCTCCTCGTTGATGCCCACGGCTCCAAAGTATTGATCTAGCCCCCATAAGAAGTTGTCCACTTCACGAGCGTTGCGCGAACCTCCGAAACTGTTTGGCTTTGGCACCTCCACGTGCCTAGCCTCCCCCATACCACTGGTGCTTGTCCCCGTCGATGCCAATGCGCGCTTGCATAGGGTCAAGTCCCCATGCATCTCCTCCATGCGTGCAAGCGTACTATTCGACTCCTTCTCGTGGACTTGACGCATCCTTGCGAGTTCCCCCATGAACTCCTCGCGAATCTTCCCCATCTCGCCACGCAAGGTCTCCTCCAATTGGACTAGCATCCCCTTGATCGCAGTGTGGATGGCGATATCCTCCGCCTCTAAGCCCTCCACTTGTTGGCTTAGGTCATCCACATGGGCCCCCATGCCACTCACGGCCTCCTCCACCTGAGCTAGGCGTGAGTCGAGAGAAGAAAGCATGTCCTTTGTAGACCTCTTTGGGTTGGCAAGCTCTTCGCGAACTCCCTCTTGCGTCACCACATCGGAAGGACTGGACCCCGACGCACCTTTGGTAAGCGATGCACCTTTGCTCGCTGTTTGCTTCACCATCGTTGAATGAGGCTCCGAAGGAACTTCGGCTCTGATACCAACTTCCACAGGTATCGACAAGCTCTGATACCAACTGTCACGAGCTTACTTTTCTGCTAGCACTCGTGCGGCCTTAGCACTCCCCTTATGCTAAGTCAGCCTAAATGTCGCCAACGCTTGGCTAGAGCAACCGAAAGATCGAAGGGAGAAGAGTTTTGCAAGTAAGAAACTTGTATTGCTAAAAGAAAGCTTTACAAGAGTTTGACAACTTGCTCCTAGAGTTCCTTTCTCTAGTCTCTCTAATCTTTCCAATCTCAAATGGGAGGGGAGGTTCCCTATTTATAGTCTCCACCTCCAAGCCTATGTGATTCTAGAATAATCTAGCACATATACAAGTGTATGGAGTTCTAGACCTATCTAGACAACTCCAAGATGTCCCTTGACACTTCTAGAGATCTCCGGAGTGACCTTGACCCATAAGCCTCTCTAAGGTTCTAGAGAGTTCAAGACCTCTCTTGATGCTTCCCAAGTCTTCCGGAGACTTCCGCAACCTTCCGCAACCTTCTAAGGCCTTCCACGGCCTTCCGGAACCTTCCGTAGTGTTCCGGGTGCCTCCGTACTATTCCGGACCCTTCCGGATGTTACCACGCTGTTCCGGACCTCTCCGGAACTGTCCCCGCTGTTCCGGACCCTTCCGGAACCTTCTAAGGCCTTCCACGGCCTTCCGGTACCTTCCGTAATGTTCCGGGTGCCCCCGTACCATTCCGGACCCCTCCGGATGCTACCACGCTGTTCCGGACTCCTCCGGAACTGACTCCGCTGTTCCGGACCTTTCCGGAACTGTCTCTGCTGTTCCGCAACTTTCCAGCACCTCCCAGGCCCTCCTGGGTGCTTCTGGCAGCCCCCTCGGGTGCCTCTGGCAGCCCCCGGGTGCTTCTGGCAGCCCCCTCGGGTGCTTCTGGCAGCCCCCGGGTGCTTCTGGCAGCCACCCTTGTGTGCACCCGGCTGCCTCCTATTGCGCCAGGCAGCCCCCTGGCTGGCACCCCGGCTGCCTCTGGGTGCTTCGGACAGCCCCTACATGTCCCTGGCAGCCCCCTTTGGGTGCCTCTAGCTGCCTCCGGGTGCTTCTAGGGTGTTCCAACCCTATCCTTGAGCCATGCTTCCCTCGCGAATGCTCAAGGCAATCCTTGGAATGTTGGCGGGGCGTAACAGTACACTGCAGTATGGTGTGTTCTATGTTTCCTTCCTAGAGCAGAGTTAGCGTGCGCATCCCCCAAGAAAAGAGACCAAACCATGGTTTATTTTCTGTACCAAATCATCAGTTTCTTTCACAATCTTCCTTCATTTTCTACTTTGCTATGCATCTACAAACATAATATGGAGTAGAGACTATAACACGACTGAAATACGCGGAGCTGTTCATGCAGGCTTGCAAGCCGGAAGAAATCGAATGAACCTAAAACTATAGCTAGTATCATCATCTTTTTCTTCGCCTTAAATACAAATCAATTTCAGGTTTTTCAGGTTCAACTTCATATTACATGCACGTACTAGAACTAGACGATTGAATTTCTTGGTCTCTTGATCAGGTCTCATTTTTTTGTATGTTATGGAGATTAATCATTGGTTAAATTTTTTTTTAAAGTAGCGACTCATCCAAAAGACACGTTTTAAAAACTCACTATATAAAACATCTTTAATTGAGATCTCAAACTATTATGTCAAATTTAAACTTGGACATATGAGTTGACAAAAATTTAAATTGACATTTTATCTCTCTAACCTATATGTTAAAAATAAATATTATTTTATTAAACAGAGTAAGTTCATCAAAGTGAAGAAAAGAGAGTTGAGAAAAGAAGAGAAAAAAAAAATAATAGTAAACAAAAGGATGACATATTAGTTTTGAGAGTCCTGATTTGGTGGTCAATAAATTATGTGGTAAGTTGTGGTTAACTGGCGTTAGATTTGCATCTAATAGTAGGTGATTAAAAAATAGTTGAAAGATAATTTATTATCAACCGTTAGATGAAGATCTAACGATAATTGACCACGACTGACCACAAAATTTATTGACCACTAAATCAGGACTCAACCAACAATCTTGATCTGGTAGTCAATAAATTATGTGGTCAGATGTGGTCTGTCGTTAGATCTACATCTAATAGTAGGTGATTAAAAACAGTTGAAAAATAATTTATTATCAACCGTTAGATGAAGATCTAACAATAATTAATCATGACTGACCACGAAATTTATTAACCACTAGATCAAGACTGTTAATTATGATATATCAAATGTGGCATATTGAATATAATATGACATCCATCATAGTTTTGACACAAAAATTGGAGACTCCAAAAACTTTTTTTTTCTAACCAAATATTTCATCAGAGCCCAACAAAATTTTTGGCATAACTATTCATGATGCTCCAAGTAATCAAAATCACCCATGAATGTTATACAAGCAAACACAAAAAGTTAAAGGTGAAACTCAAAATCACAAATCTCACATCCGCATTTGTTGTCTAAATTAGGTAAGGCACTTGAATCTAAGCTCAACTATCCAAGCACATATTTTGTTTGGACTCACATATTTGATCTAGCCTTCCACACAATCAAACAGCTTTAAAAGTGAGTAGCTAGCAGTTGATTGTTCAAAAGCCAGAAAAGGCCCAGGTGTGCGTTTAGGTGGATGATCATGGATTCATGGAAGCTGGTTGAGTTGAATTGAAATTGAACCGAGAAAAAGAAACGCAAAACGCGCAACTTTTTGTGGTGAGGTGCTCGCGAGCAAGACGAGAACATCCTATATTTTATTGTTTTGGTTTAGCAACAACATTATAATTTGTATCCACCTGTTTCATAATGGATATGGATTTGGATTATGTCTAATAATAATCAAGAGCATCTTCAACTTCTTCATTGGCCGCATGCAAGTGAAGCAAACCTCGGCATACAGTCCACTTCCCAATAGTTTATTGTTTTTTTGTTTTTTGTTGTTAATTTCATAAGCAAGATGTGCCTGAAATACCTCGATTGCTATCCCGCGTCTTAGTGAACAATTGATCTATATGATACAATTGAGTTCTAGCATGTAGACGTAACTGTGTAATGTTCTTCTTTCTTTGTGGTCGAAAACTATGTCGAAGAATATAGTTCTTTTGTAATAGGTTCAACTCTTTTTAAATGTGATAAGATTATATAAATATTTTTTTATTAAGACACAACTTTTAAAGTTATATTAACCCTAAAATTCTAATAAATAAAATTATTTGAATTCTCTCTAAATATTTTTTGACTTGGCATCAGAATCGAATTCGATGTAAAACCTTTAAATTAAATTTAATTGAATTGAAACCTTAAAATCTACAACCACCAAAAAAATTTCGCTGCACCTAAACCTTGATCGAAACTCTTAAATCTGAAATCCTAAAACATATTCTTGAAAATCCTGAATCTTGAATTCTTGACTACTTGAAACATAAAAATGTCAGCTTAGATCAACTGCTATTTATGAGAAAGAGCATTCATTAATTGCCTCCACTAATATAGTTGAATTAGATATGAAGAGTAAGACATAATTTATCTCTACATTATCTACGAATAATACCTGATTAATTGATACTGATGCACTTGATCATATGACGAATACTCCTAGTCTAGTACAAACCATTAAGCCATCCCTTCAACATGTTGTGTTTACTACTAATGGCTCTCAATCTTCTGTTATCCGTGAAGGTTCTGTCAAAATCTCTGATAATCCGTCAATTTATTCTGTTAATGTTGCTCCCTCTCTGGCCTATAACCTTCTATCTTTGAGTCAAATAACTTTGGCGGTTGCATGTTTTGTAACTTCTATCCATACTTTTGTGTTTTTTTTTCAGGACATTCTAATTAGAAAAATTCTCGGTTATGGTGTTAGAAGGGGAGAACTGCACTACCAAGATTTGACAAACAATGGAGAACAACAGTTGAAATTGTCAAGTGAAGCAAACACTACCACTAGTTTGGATAAAGCTAAGAAGATGTGTGGTTATGGCACCATCGTTTTAGACACTTGAATTTTCATTACTTGCAGAAGCTTGAATCTCGCTTGTTTTCTGGTGCGAATGCTTCAGAGTATCAGTATGATACATGTGAACCGGCCAAGAGCCATCGTATTACTTCTTCACCAAGCTTGAATAAATGTTTACTTCCCTTTATGGAAATATATTCTTATGTTTGGGGTCCTACACAAGACTCTACACGTTCTGGCTTCCGTTATTTTGTGACTTTCATTGATGAATGTATTAGGATGACTTGGGTATTCTTGATGGAGCGCAAGAATGAAGTGTATTCCAGATTTACTGAATTTCATAAGATGGTGGCAACTCATTATCAACAGCAAATACAGGTACTTCAAATCGACACCAAACTTATATTCTTAAGCTCTTATGGAATCTGACACCAAACTTCAATTGTGTATACTCCTTTAACAAAATTGATTAGTTGAAAGGAAGAATATACAATTGATGGAAGTTGTTTGTGCCTCTCTCTTTGGTATGAATGTGAATCAAAACTTGTGGGGTGATCTTGTATGTTATGCTAAATACTTGATCAATCGCACACCTTCCCGTGTAACTGAGTTTCAGAATTCTTATAAAAAAAAATTGCATCAGTTGCTCAATGTGTCATTTTTGCCTAACTTGGAGCCAAGATTTTTTGAGTGTATTGTGTATGTTCAAATCAACTTAGAGGTAAACTTGATTCATGTATTGTGAAGTGTGTATTTATTGGATATGCTGAGTTCCAGGAAGGATACCGCTGTTATGATCCAGTTTTTAACAAAATGTATGTTTTTTTGGATGTCTCCTTCTATGAATCTGAACCATATTACTCAGGAAGAGTTCCAGAGTCTTCCTTTCACGTGGAGAGCAGTATATGTGAAGGAAATCCTTTGAATTTGACTGAGTTTGAAGAATTAGAGAGTTTGGAAAGCCGTTTTGAAGCTGGAAGACCAGTAGAAAGTTCTGCAGTAATGCCATTCGATCCATCAGCTGGTCCAAGAATATCTATGGTCGACAGAATAATCAACCCGACGACAACTCCCGAAAGAGAAATCGACCTGCCAAAAATGGGACTCAGCTTATTGAATGGGGGTCTCGACTTAGAAAAGTATGTTGATTGAAGAAATCTTTGTATGGTTTGAAGAAATTTTTTAGAACTTGGTTTAAGGGGTTTTCTAAGGCTATGAATGTGTTTGGATATTGACAAAGCAACTATGAGCATACCTTGTTCATCAAATGCAATGATGGTAAAAAGCATTGCTTTGATTGTGTATGTGGATGATATGATTGTTACAGGTAACGATCCAATTGGACCAATTGAAGTATTTCTACTTAATGAAGTTGAAAGGTCTAAGCTTGGAGTCATTTTGTCACAACGAAAGTATATACTTGATCTTCTTGCTGAAACAAGGATGGTGGATTGTAAATTAGCTAACACCTCCATTGAGAAGAATCATAAGTTAGCATTATATCTTGATCAAGTTCCAACAAACAAGAGTTGATATCAACGGTTAGTAGGAATATTGATTTATTTGTCACATACTAGACTAATCTTTCATATATTGTAAGTGTTGTTAGTCAGTTTATGCATAATCCAAGTGAAGAGCATATGGATGATATGATCCACATTCTTAGATATTTGAAGTTTGCACATGATAAAGGCCAACTATTTTCAAATAATGGTGAATTTGAAGTTACTGGATATATAGATGCAGATTGCGCTAGCAATAAGACTGGTGAATTTTATTTCAACAATTGAGATTGCTCACAACCCAGTTCAGCATGAAAGGACCAAGCATATGGAGATTGATCATCATTTCATTGAGGAAAATCTAGATAGAAAGATTATCACATTTCCTTTGTAGTTTCTAAATAGCAAATAGCGGATGTACTTACCAAGGGAGTATCACACAAAGCGTATGAAGACTCAATTGGTAAGTTGGGCATGATTGATATCTAAGCTCCAGCTTGAGGGGAAGCATTGAAGAATATAGTCCTTTTGTATATAGTTTTAACTCTTTCTTTGTAAATGTGATAAGATTCTGTAGACATCTTTTCCTATTAGGACACCACACGTAAAGTTATATTAACTTCAAAATTGGGATGAATGAAATCATTTTAATTCTCCCTAAATACAATTTTACTAACCAATATATGACACTTTCCGTGATCTTAATATACTCTTAATCAACCCATAGTAAATGATGTAGTGGTTAAGTCTAACTTCAAGTGTGGAATACTCCTTCACTCGAATTTAAATCACGAAGCTATCAAAGATGCTGCATAATGTGCTGCAGAATTTGAACATTTCATATGCGTCAAGATATTTTTTTTAGGTCTGAGATGCATATGAGTTACTCTTAGGTTGCTGACTCGATAGTTCAATTCACAAGACAACTCGAATGAAGTAACTGTTCGACCTTTATCTGAACGATCAATCTCGAGACCTTGTTCAATGTGACATTGTTTAATGCAAGGAAATCCAATTGAACAACGCAATCAAGTTGAATATCTTCTAAAACTCTCAACGTTGTCCCCACTCCAGCTCCCAAATAGTTCGAGGATCCATTCATGTACCTCTCTCACTGAGGGCATCTCCAATGGGAGGTGCTAAACCCTAAATTATAGCTTAGTATGCCAATATTTGCTCTCCAATGGTTCATTTTGAGGATCTAAACCCTACACCCATCTAGCTACAAGTTCTAAATGAAGATCTAGAATAGAACTTCATTTAGATCCCATCTAAAATGAGAGGGAGAGAGGCAGTGGGCCAGGCAGAGGAAAGAGAGAGAAAAAGATCTAGTTTAGGACTTTAACCATTGGAGATGATTGAAGTCCTAAATGAATAGTGTCAAAATGAAGTCCTAAAAATAGGTTTAGGACTTCGTATAGGACTTCTCCATTGGAGATGCTCTGAAGATCTTCCAGAAGGAATTTATACTAGTTAATGGGAATTGAAATTCAACTAAGAAATCATTGTGTACCTAGATGGTCGCGGTCTATCGACAATATCAAACTCACTTACTTCAATCACTCAGGCAATAAGAACGATGTGTCTTAGATATCCTTCAAATCGAGAGGCTAGTATAGAATATTACCTCGTATGTTTCAACGTATTGTCGATATTTTATTTCACATGGATGAGTGCGAGAATTAAATTCTTAGCTAGTGAGTACCTGATTTCGGTATCGATGAAGCTATGCCTAGTAAATGATATTGAGCACTGGTGTTGTCCCTCTTCTTGAAATAATTTAACGTTTGTAGCGATGTTGGTTATTTCGAGATACATACACAACGGTCCTCGGTCATGGGTACCATGAAGGACTTGTTGGAAAAATCATGATTTCTACCATTTTATTGGAACAAATTAAACAAGAACAGTAAGTGAGATAACGCTTAATATTAATGGAAGAGAAATTAGTGATTCTTGATTGCAGTTTACCTTGTACTTGTAACAATCTCTTCTATTCGAATGAACATATTTGATCAAAAGATCTCTGAATCAAATCAGAAATTTGGAATGACTAGCTACCTTCTTCCTACCGCAAATTTAAACAAGTAAAGTTACGCAATAGCTCTTTCTCTCTATACATCATTGCTTCCGCGCCCACACCACCATACATAAATTGGTCCTCAAACCCGACCATGGTTCCTCAACACAAACAAAGCAGTGAAAGTGAAACAAACTTCGCCCACAAGCAAAGTAAACCAAAGCCAGGAAGCTAGAAAACTCTTGTATTTGTCCCCCTCGCGTTCTCACAATCTCACACTTCTAGTCAAGGACACTCGGCCTCGGAAATAAAAGAGACAACAAGGACAAAACTGTCTTTCCAAGTCCGACTTCATTGTTTTACCAGAATTTGAAAAATCCCGTGAGCACGATAAAGGAAGGAAGCAGAGAAGTCGAGTCGTCCTTGTGGGGGCAAGCGAAGAAGGTAGAGAAAATCGAGAAAAAAAAAAGGCAAAGGCCATTACATTTCAGCCAGGCAACCTCAGAAATAAATAAATCATTAAAATAAATTAAATCATTATAATAATCATTTTTAAATTTTTGTTTTTTTGTTTTGAATAAATTTTGTGTTAATATATTTCTGTGTAGAAGAGAAGGTGGTGCTGGTGCCATCCAGTTCTTCTCGCACCCATCTCTCTCTCTCTCTCTCTCTCTCTCTCTTTTTCTCTCTCAAAACCTCATCTTCATATCTCTCTCTATCTCTCATCTTCTTGAAACCCATTTCAAATTATCCGATTCTCTATCAGACCCAGTTCCTTTTCTTTTCCATGGCCTACGTTATCTGAAGGGGGCTTGAATATTGGCCTATGAGGAGGGGGCGCGGAGCCGCGAGGGCGATTGGGCCGGTGGTGGTGGCGGAGCCCAACAACGGATCCACCAGAGAAGTCAAGTATCGGGGCGTACGGAAGAGACCGTGGGGCAAATACGCGGCGGAGATCCGAGACCCGTATAAGAAGAGCCGGGTCTGGCTCGGTACCTTTGAGTCCGCCGAGGACGCGGCTCGGGCCTACGACGCCGCCGCCCGGGTCCTCCGCGGACCCAAAGCCAAGACCAATTTCCAGACCTTCTCATCCGCTCATTTCTGTTACAACAACCCTACCGATCCCAACAACTTTGATAACAAACTGTTCGGGTCAGGTTACGGTTTCCACGAAGAGATTGACCACCCGATGGGTCTGGGTCCGAACAGACCCGCGTCGAGCAGCTTGAGCTCCACTGTGGAGTCGTTCAGCGGGCCGAGGCATGCGCAGAGATCGTCCACCGTCGCCGCCGAGACGTCGCGGCGGAAACAGCCGCGGACGCCGCCGATGGCTCCGGAGGATTGCCACAGCGACTGCGATTCGTCGTCGTCTGTAGTTGAGGACGACGGTGATGATTTCGGAGCGTCGTCGTTTCGGAAGCCGCTGCTGCAGTTTGATCTTAACTTCCCACCTTCCGATGAAGTCGCCCCCGCCGCCGCGGTCGGAGATGGTCAAGATCTTAGCTGGACAGCTCTGTGCCTCTGATTAGCAGATGACCGATGATGATGACGATTAATTGATGAGGATGGTGATCAATGATTCAATACTTCCTTCTTCTTGTTAATCTTTGGCCTTTACTTTTTTTATATTTTTGTTTCCTTATTAGATAAGATGAAATGATCTTATTTTCTGTATCATGCCATGGTGTTTGATGAGAATGACCTTTTTATTTTTCTCATTTTTAGACTAGAGAAAAGAAAAACGTAAGGAGGGTCTCGTTGTTGTTGTCAATGTTTAGGGTTTGTAAAATGTGGGATCTGGGTTTTCTCCAGTCCCATGGTAGCTTTGTTTGTTCCACAATTTATCTAAACGCTTATCTAATGAGGAAATGAAGATTTGAGGTTTTTCCATTCTCATGTTTATGCTTAGCTACCAATCTACGATAGGGTTGGAAATCATTGTTGAGATACCCATTCATGCTCATGTTAAGTTTTCTCCTACTTTCATGTGCAACTTATGTGAATAATGTGATGGCAGCCACCTAGTTTAGGGGCTGTGGTTGCAAGAGGTTTTTTTTTGTTTATCGAAAGGCTTACAGGAGGTTTTTGTTTGGCTATAGATTGTAGTGAATGTAGTCTGGTTGTTATTTCTTTTCAAGTTCTCATGCTCTGTATCAAGAATAAGAAAATGATGGTAGCCTTGATTTTGGGTGCTAACAAGCAAGTAACAAGAGAAGTAAGAGGGTACCGAATTGAAGAAATATCGGTTGCATATTGTTTTAGGCATTAAATCGTGGTTCAATTTGTCATTTGATGTGAACCCACGTCCTGCTCGTGGCTTGGAAAGAGTTGAGAGCAATAGGAGCATGGAATGTGGTCAACAATTGCATGCAATGAATACAACACCTGGTTTATTTTAGGTTTGAAGTTGGACCAGAATAGGCAAGCCCCATTCCTCCATTGCCGTAGAAGGGGCAACGATGGTGGGTGGGTGGATGGGTGGGTGGGTCATTATTGGCACCACCGTTCGTTTCTTTTGGCTAATCTCATTCCCATTTACCCTAAACACTTCTCTTCATTTGAAAATGGTTTTTGTCTTGTTGGGTTGTGATGTGTGGGTGGGCATTGTGATGGTGCAAGTTCAAAGTGGAAGGAGACTCCCAAGAAGGTGTACTTGTCCTTGTGTGCATGTAAGATTTCATATTGGATTTCATTTTAGGGAGAGCATCTTCGAGAAATCAGGATGATCTGACTGGAGTGGAGTGGTGATTGAGGCAGCAGCAGCTATAGACAGCCGAGTAAGCAACGTAGATTTCGTGGCTGTGCTCATTACAATACAAGTAGTAGACGCCATCGTTCTTGTTGTTTTCGTTCTACTCCTTGTTTTCTTTGTAGGTCTTGCAATTTCAGTTCTTCGGCCTCTTTTTCTTCGGTTACAAATTTAGAATAGCAGAGGTTGTCATATACCTGATCTTGCCCGATTGGAAACTTATGGGTCTCTCGTGTATGGTGAGTTGTGGTCTTGAAACTCATAAATATGTGTAACCCAACATTCCCGTCTTCTACTATCTCCATTAATGCTCATAAGTTTTGATTAGTAGGTTGGTTGTGACGTCTGTCTTCATTCGATTTGGTTTCCCAGAATAACGCTGGGCCTATGAATGAATCTAATTAAGGCCAACTATGTAGACTGCAATGCTTACAGGGGCTGATGCCTGCCAAATATGACAATGCATTAACTTGTGTCCCCCTCTGCTGTAAAATGCTGAGCGAGTGCAGATTGCTCGTTGGGATCAGAGCATCCTCACTCATGAGCAGAGTAAGAAGTAAAGGAAGAGCGTATTTTGCTTCAAGCAAAATACATCCAAGATTTGCTCAAGCAAATCAAGTTTTGCACACATCCATTCACTATTTACTTCAAGCAAATCAGCTTTGTCATGTTGTGAAATGTATAAAAATGATTTAGCGGATAAATTTACCATAAATAATAATGTGACATGTATCTTTATCGGTAGTAATTATACAAGATTTCCGACTAATTAAAAATTGACACGTGTCACCACCATATGGCATTATCGGTAAAATAATTAGACTAGATTTCTGATGAGATTTTCGACCAATGACAATCCGACATGTGTCGCTACGAGATATCGTCGTTGACCAAATAATTCAATCAGATATCCGGTAAGATTTTTGACCAATTATGATGCGACACGTGTCACTGCCCAATAGCGTTGTCGACAAAATAATTTAACCAGATTTCCGATAAGATTTTTGACCAATTACGATGCGACACGTGTGTTCATCTTTAACGATCGGATTATCTACAATTGCCTATAAAATGTTTATCTTTCACTCATAATTGACTCACACCATCTACAAGAATCCGAGTACATAACTCATCTCTCTAAACACTTAGCAACATTTTCTTGTTCATCACTCTGATGGATCCTCTCAGCTTTCCCAATTTTTTCAGGCAGAAACAACGTCAACAAGAAGAGAATGACTATATGGAGCAATCATTCATCAATCAGGTGGTCATGTCGGAAGCACAAGACGACGATGAACCCTCACGACCGAGCGGTTCACGTCGCGGTCAAAAACTGAATCATCCACGACAGAGGCTATATAGGGGACACAATCTCATGGCTGATTACTTCATCGAACGTCCTAACTTCGAGGCGGCAGAATTTCGTCGGCGGTATAGGATGAGCAGAAACCGATTCAACATTATCATGACAGATCTCTACAACTTAGACCAATCTTGGCATCAAAGACCAGACGCGACTGGATTGCTAGGGCTTCTTCCCGAACAAAAGCTGACCGGTGCTCTGCAAATGTTGGCGTACGAGGCGGCCGCGGATCAATGCACAGAAATTACAAGGATGGGGAAATCAACTACCCTGGAATGCATGAAGGATTTTTGCAGCCAAGTGTATCAAATCTATGGTCCAAAATACCTCCCAGTCCAACACCGGCAGACCTCACGTAACTCCTAGCTAAAGGCCAACGCCGAGGCTTTCCAGGCATGATTGGAAGTATCGACTGCATGCACATGGAGTGGAAGAACTGCCCAACCGCCTATCAAGGGGCATACTCAGGACGAAAGGGTCGCCCAACTATTATTCTGGAGGCGGTGGCCTCGTATGATACTTGGATATGGCACAATTTCTTCGGGTGTCCTGGTGCCAAAAATGACATTAACGTGCTCCACTTATCGAATGTGTTTTCCGAGGTCCTTGCAGGAAGAGGCCCAACTTTCGTCTATGAAGTCCATGGAGAGAGGTACAACCACGCTTATTATTTGGCTGACGGAATATATCCAAGGTACTCTACATTCGTCAAAACTATTTCTAATCCCCAGACGTTGCAAGATAAACTTTTCGCAAAGAAACAAGAGGCATACCGGAAATATGTGGAGAGGGCCTTTGGCATCTTGCAATCTCGATGGGCAATTATTCGTCATAGCTATACATTGCACCACAAATCGGTAATGACTACCATCATGTTAGCTTGCATCATATTACATAACATGATTGTTGAGGAAGAGTACGTGGAGGATGAGGATGAGGATGAGGAAGAAGAAGACGTGCAAAATCCATCAAGGGCTTTCCGAGTTTATGATGGGCCGGTGGATGAACAAGGGAATCGAATTCCTTTTGAGCCAATTAGTGGAGATGGAGCCAATATACAACGGTTTCACGACCGTGGTGCCGATCTTGAATCTGGTTACATCTATAGAGAACTTCAGAAAGACTTGGTGAAGCACAAATGGAGGTTGGAAACTAGTGAGATTGAAAGACCCAACCCCGATTTAGTTTCCTAAACCGGAATCAAACCCCTTCTGAAAACATGAACCAACAAAAACCACAAATTTTTTGCCAGAGTAACGCTACTAACGTAGAATTGCCATTAACCTGCACCCGGAAAATACACTTCATCCTATGCCACAAAAGCCAAACCGTGGGCACCAATCCCATCCGGATTTCTCAATATCATAGCAATAACATAAAGCAGTAAACATAACTGTACTTTATAAAAAATCCGGGAAAAACCACATAAAAACATATATCAATATCGTATCAGAGCGACCTCTAGTGTAAATATACAAAATATACAACAGTAGGCAAAACAAGAAACCTACTGGAAAAAAAAGGTACCTCGAACGACTAGCCTCTGACCGCGACGTGAGACACCAGAATCCGAACTGCAAACTGGGCACGGAAACAGAAAAGCCTAGGGGAAAGGCAATAAAACGTTAGAGTGAGTGGACGAAAATAATCATATGCCTTTCACCAATTTCATATATGATAAACAATGCAAAGCAGTGCGAGTTCAGAAAATATATATGGAGGTGCTAGGCGAATCTCTCAAGCCAGACGTTCAGGCGAATCGCTCAAGCTTGACGGTGATAGGCTAGGGGAATCTCTCAACCCCAGCGGCATAACAAGGGAATCTCTCAACCCTGCTCAGAGGAATCTCTCAACTTTGGTCCAGAGGAATCTCTCAGCCGAGTATCCGAAGCATCGATGCAAGTAATGCCATCACCATAAAAATATAAAATAATACCTCCAAAAGTAATAAATAATCTCAACATCGTATAAAAATAAATACGAAAATCACGAACTCGCAACGACAGTGAAAATATAAAAGTCCACTCACTGGTGAGCAAAGCGCGCACTCGCGCTAATCACGTGGTCCAGCGGAAGATCCCTCGCCCAAAGCACGATCTCGATCCCCTTCCAAGGTCGTGGCCTGAAATGGCAGGTCCGCTGGAGAAATTAAAACGGTCCGAAAAATCCTCCACGGTCAACTCAACGGTCAACGCCGGTCAAACTTCCAAACAGTGTTTTCGACAATTTTTTGACTATTTCCGATATTTATACTCGCGGCTCGGGACGATCGACGGTCTAAAACGGATAACCATCACGATTCAGATAACTCAAAACGAACGGATAAAGTCGATGAGATTCTGAAATTTCAAATATTCATATTATATTCTTCGGTCGTCGAAATAATAATCTGGAACTGCCCACGAACTCGAAATCACGTGTACAACAACTCTCTAGAAGAGTCTCAACTCAAATTCTCGGCCGATAATTAAGTCGTAATCAAAACCGGCAAATCAATCAAATTACGGAAAACTGTGATTACGCGCTAACTCGTGAATTAAGCCAATTACTCGACTGATTCTGGTTCGGGTCGTCACAAATCTACCCCCCTTAAAAAAAATTTGACCTCGAAATTTAAGTACCTGTCAAGTGAACAGATGAGGATACTGCTCCCACATACGCTGCTCAGTCTCCCAGGTGGCCTCCTCAACCGAGTGATTCTGCCACAAGACCTTCACCAGCGGTATAACACGGTGCCTCAACTCCTGCTCACGTCGATCGAGAATCTGTACCGGCTCCTCCACATATGTCAAATCCTCTCAGATAGGTAGTTGTTGTGGCCCTAACACATGTGATGGATCGGGGATATACTTCTGCAGCATCGAAACATGGAAAACATCGTGTACACGAGCCATCTCGGACGGCAACTCAAGTCTGTAAGCCACGGCACCAACCCTCTTGGTAATCTCATACGGACCAATGTACCGTGGTCGAAGCTTGCCACGCTTCCCGAAACGCACAACTCCCCTCCACGGAGATAGTTTCAGGAAGACCCAATCGCCCACATCGAATTCGAGACTCTTTCTCCTCACGTCCGCATAACTCTTCTGGCGATCCTGGGCAATCTTCAATCTGTCCCGGATAACCTGGATGTTCTCCATGGTGCTCTTCACCAGATCAGGGCCAATAAGCCATCGCTCGCTCACCTCACTCCAACACAACGGAGTGCGACACTGCCTCCCATATAGGGCCTCGTACGGTGCCATCTCAATACTAGCATGATAGCTGTTGTTATAGGCGAACTCAATCAAATGCAGTTGCTGGTCCCAATTTCCTCGAAATTGCAAAACACAAGACCGCAACATATCCTCGAGAGTCTGAATAGTTCGCTCAGACTGCCCGTCAATCTGAGGATGAAAAGCTGTACTGAAATGCAACCTCGTACCCATGGCTTGCTGCAACGCCTGCCAGAACTCGGAAGTAAACTAACTGTCTCGGTCAGAAACAATAGATACAGGCACATCGTGCAGACGAACGATCTCTGACAAATACAGTTTTGCCAATCTGCCCACTGAAATCTCCCCCGGAAGCACGAGAAAATGAACGAATTTCGTCAGTTGATCCACGATAACCCAAATACCAGTATTGCCAGCCGAAGTACGCGGCAACTGATACACGAAATCTATGGTAATGTGCTCCCACTTCCAAACTGGAATTTCCAAGGGCTACAACTTTCCCGCAGATTTTGGCCTCTCCACTTTAACCTGCTGACAGATCAAACATCGGCTCACATATGCGGCAATCTCCCACTTCATATTACGCCACCAGTAATACGCTCGAAGTGTACCAAACATCTTCGTACCTCCGGGATGCATCGCATACGCCGAACTATGAGCTTCGTCTAAAATCTCTTTCTTCAGACTCTCGTCTCTGGGCACGCACAATCTGCCTCTGAACAGCAATGTACTATCATCACTCAACCGAAACTTTGTTGGCACGCCATTCTGTATCATGGTGTTCTTGTCCAACAGGTAGGAATCTGCCACCTGAGCTTCCCGAACCTGATCAACCAATACGGGTCGAACCTGAAAACTGGCCAACAAAGCTCCATCATCAACCCACTCAAACTCGGCTCCCGTAGCCCGAATAACGAAGACACTCTGGCTACACACACATGGAATAACGAAGCTCCGGATTTTCGACTGAGTGCATCGGCAACGACATTAGCCTTCCCTGGATGGTACTCGAAAGTGCAATCGTAGTCGTTGATCAACTCCATCCATCTGCGCTGCCTCATGTTCAAGTCTGGCTGCGCCCGCAACTAGGTGAGACTCTTGTGATCGGTGTATATCTTGCACTGAGCTCCGTACAAGGAATGTCTCCAACTCTTCAACGCCAACACAATAGCGGCCAACTCCAAATCATGCGTCGGATAGTTGACTAGATGTGGTTTCAGCTGCCTGGAACTGTAGGCCACATATCTGCGATGCTGCATCAGCACACAACCAAGTCCCAACTTCGATGCATCGCTGTAAATCACGAACTCACCGCTGTCGTTAGGTAGGGTCAAAACCGGTGCAGTAGTCAACTTTTCCTTCAAGAGCAAGTAACTCTCCTCACATGCATCGGATCACTCGAACTTGACGCCTTTCTTCGTCAATCGGGTAAGTGGGGTAGCAATCCGAGAAAAATCCTGCACAAATCGCCGATAGTAGCCTGCCAAACCCAAGAAACTTCGGATCTCCGGTACGGTAGTAGGTCTACTCCAATTCAGCACGACCTCGATCTTGTCAGGACCAACGCTGACTCTCTCAGCTGATATCACGTGGCCTAGAAACTTCACGTTGTCCAACCAGAACTCGCACTTGCTGAACTTCGCAAACAACTGATTATCCCGCAAAGTCCACAAAACCGCTCGCAAATGCTTCTTGTGTTGGCCCACACTCCTGGAATAAATCAAGATGTCGTCGATAAAGACGATCACGAACTTGTCCAGAAACCGCCTGAACACCCGATTCATCAAGTTCATAAAAGCTGTGGGGGTGTTGGTCAACCCAAACGGCATAACCAAAAACTCGTAATGCCCATATCGCGACCTAAAAGCTATCCTGGCCACATCCGACTCTCGGATCCTCAACTGATGATATCCAGACCTGAGATCAATCTTCGAAAAGACTGAAGCTCCCTTGAGCTGATCAAACAAGTCGTCAATCTGTGACAACGGATACTTGTTCTTCACAGTGACCTGATTTAGCTTCCGATAATCGATGCACAACCGCATGGATCCATCATTCTTCCGCACAAACAAAACCGGGGCACCCCATGGCGATACACTGGGTCGTATGAAAACCTTCTCCAGCAACTCTTGAAGTTGAATCTGTAACTCTTTCAAATCCGCTGGCGCCATAAGATATGGTGCCTGAGATATGGGTCCCGTGCCCAGTAATAGCTCAATGGTGAAATTAATCTCCCGAACTGAAGGTATACCGGGTAACTCCTCCGGAAAAACATCTGGAAACTCAGAAATTACCTTGATATCACCAATGTCCGGCACAACAGCCGTAGTATCTACCACATGAGCTAAATAGGCAATACAACCTTTCTTCATCATCCGATCCGCCTTCATCGCAGAAATCACACATGGCAATGAAGTACTATTCTCGCCGCGAAACAATATCTCCGGAAAGCCTGGTCGTCGAAATCCAACCTCCTTCTTGTGACAATAGAACATAGCCCAATGTGTCTCTAAGAAATCCATACCCAAGATCAAACCAAAATCGACGATATCCAGCAATAACAAATCTGCGGCTAAGTCATGGCCTCCAATAAAAATCTCACAGTCTCTATACACCCAACCAATACTCACCACCTCACCGGACGGATACAACACTCTCCACAACCCCGAAAGTGGAGACGCAGGTATAGTAGCTAAAGATGATAGTCTATATGACATGAATGAATGCGTAGCACCTGGATCTAACAATGTAAGTACTGGATAACCGAAAACATGCAACATACTGATAACAACCTCCGGTGAAGCTCTACCCTCGCGCAAAGTCATGGCATGAACCCTGGCCTGCCTGGCTGGTCGCCCACGCTGAGGGTGTCCCTGCTGTCCGCCCTGGCCAGAAAATTGTATTGGTCGAGCCCCAGAAGTGGTACCTCGCTCTCCTTCGGAACTCTGGGCCGCCTGTCCACTAGCACCATCAAGCTGGAAACACTATCTCGCATAGTGACCCACCTGGCCACAACGAAAACAAGTGACAGGGCCACACTGACATGGACCAACATGATGTCTGCTGCAGAGACTACACAATGGGTACTCCCTCAGTACGGTAAAAGTGCTACCGGTGCGCCGAGGATAACTGGAACCGCTAGAACCCCCACTAGACTGTGGTCACTGCGGTCGATCTCCCCTCCATCTCTGTCTCTATCTCAGTGCACTAGCTGGTGGTCGATATGGTCCACTGCTCAAGGATCATGTCGAACCAGAAGTATCAGAACTCAGCCTCTTGGAAGGCCCCTGACTCGGTCCACCCTCCTCAAACCGTCAAGACTGGTATCTCATCTGCCTTTCCTTCTCGATATCCTCAACTCGGAGTGCTGCACTGACAAACTCATCGAAGTTGTTCCAAGGCATCGTAGTTAGAGTCCCCTTGATGTTCAAGTTCAAACCCAGCTCAAATCTGTGGCACTTGGCTTCCTCAGTAGCCACCATATCACGAGTAAACCGAGATAAGTGGGTAAATCTGTCCCGATACTCAAGCACAGACAAACTCCTCATACTTTCGCTGCTGGGTAGCCTGGTTGAAGTATTTCCGCATAAACAAATCTTGGAACAAGGTCCATGGAGTATCAACCGGAACTCTATCAGTGCTAACCCACCAGAAGTATGAATCTGACTCAAGTAATGCGACTGCTGCCACTGTCATCTGCTCAGGGGTAAAACGCAGACGCTCACATACGCGTTCAACCTGAACCAACCATGCCTCACAAATCACTGGATCAGCTGAACCCAAAAAGACAGTCGCACCAGCAGTACGAGCTTTGACCACAGCATCAAAACGCTCCTCCAAACGCAACACTCGCATCAGCAAGTCGTGCGTCTGGCGATCCTCATCAGGATCCATTTCTCGATCAACATGGGGACCACGTCGAGGAGGCATCCTATTGATACAAGACAAGCATTAGGTACATGCAGAAAGAACGTAATCATGAGACCTCAGATATTTGAATATACACAACACCCGAAGCATTGATGAGTACCGCTGGCCAGTCGGGTCATCGCTCCAGACATGCTGTACGTACTCAAATACCCTAAGTGTCACAACTACAAGAGTCTAAAGAATCTGACAACCTAATGCTCTGATACCAAGCTGAAAGGACCCAACCCCGATTTAGTTTCCTAAACCGGAATCAAACCCCTTCTGAAAACAGACAAACAAAAATCACAAAATTTTTGGCAGAGTAACGCTACTAACGCGGAATTGCCATTAACCTGCACCCGGAAAATATACTTCATCCTAGGCCACAAAAGCCAAACCGTGGGCACCAATCCCATCCGGATTTCTCAATATCATAGCAATAACATAAAGCAGTAAACATAACTGTACTTTATAGAAAATCCGGGAAAAACCACATAAAAACATATATCAATATCGTATCAGAGTGACCTCTAGTGTAAATATACAAAATATACAACAGTAGCAAAACAAGAAACCTACTGAAAAAGAAAGGTAGCTCGAATGACTAGCCTCCGACCGCGACGTGAGACACCAGAATCTGAACTGCAAACTGGGCACGGAAACTGAAAAGCCCAGGGGAAAGGCAATAAAACGTTAGAGTGAGTGGACGAAAATAATCATATGACTTTCACCAATTTCATATACGATAAACAATGCAAAGCAGTGCGAGTTCGGAAAATATATATGGAGGTGCCAGGCGAATCTCTCAAGCCCGACGATCAGGCGAATCGCTCAAGCCCGATTGTGATAGGCTAGGGGAATCTCTCAACCCCAGTGGCATAACAGGGGAATCTCTCAACCTTGCCCAGAGGAATCTCTCAACTCTGGTCAGACTACCAGTGATCAGCTAAGTAGCCGAAGCATCGATGCAAGTAATGCCATCACCATAAAAATATAAAATAATACTTCCAAAAGTAATAAATAATCTCAACATCGTATAAAAATAAATACGAAAATCACGAACTCACAACGACAGTGAAAATATAAAAGTCCACCCACTGGTGAGCAAAGCGCGCACTCGCGCTAATCACGTGGTCCGGCGGAAGACCCCTCGCTTGAAGCATGATCTCGATCCCCTTCCAAGGTCGTGGCCTGAAACGGCCAGAAATGGCAGGTCCGCCGGAGAAATTCAAACGGCCCGAAAAATCCTCCACGGCCAACGGTCAACGCCGGTCAAACTTCCAAACAGTGTTTTCGACTATTTTCGATATTTATACTCGCGGCTTGGGACGATTGACGGTCCAAAACGGATAACCATCACAATTCAGATAACTCAAAACGAACGGATAAACTAGACGAGATTCCGAATTTCAAATATTCATATTATATTCCTCGGTCGTGGAAATAATAATCCGGAACTGCCCACGAACTCGAAATCACGTGTACAACAACTCTCGAGTAGAGTCTCAACTCAAATTCTCGGCCGATAATTAAGTCGTAATCAAAATTGGAAAATCAGTCCAATTATGGAAAACTGTGATTACGCGCTAACTCGTGAATTAAGCCAATTACTCTACAGATTCTGGTTCGGGTCGTCACAGAGATACTCTAAATATTATCCTAAAAATGTATGTTTAATTATTAAGCTTGTGTTTAATTTTTGTTTAATTTTTGTATGTGTGTTTAATTATTAAGCTTGTGTTTTAATTTAATGTGTATTTCAATTTCATCTTAATAAATAAATTGCATCTTTATTTCTTGAAAATTTAAATTACATAAAATGACTAGTCAAGCCCAGATTTATTCTTAGTACAAAACTATTTATATGGAAATAGCATGCGACTTGGGTGATAACAATCAAAATATGTTTCATCGGTAGGTTGATCTTGACTAGGTTCTCCTTCATTAAAGATGGCTAATTTCCTCTTTGTAAAATATCTTTTTGAGATTGGGGTCATTGCCTCCAAATCCATTGTCATGATCCTCGTTTCCTCCTCTTGTTTCTTCAATCGTAACTCTTTATCCGCCCTTGCTTCATTCCGCCTTTGAATTCGTAATAATTAAGCTCACTTTCATTATGCGCTATCCTCTTGGATTGTCACGATGCTTGGTCACTAGCAATTGTATGCAAAACCTCAAATCGTTGCTCAATAGGAGTCTTACCTTGTTTCTTTTGTCGCCTCGCTTCCTTTGTCGCCTTCGTTCCCATTGGTCTAGGTGGACTTAAGGGAGTGGCCACGTAGCTTTGAGGTGTCTCATTCACTTCTTCGTCATCTAAATTAATGGTTGGAGATGATTCAGCAGCGGAAGGAGTAGGTTGGTAATTACTTGTATATGGAGATGGAGTACTTGGTAGCACCGAAATGAAAGATGGATGATTCTTAATCACTTCCAAACTTTCAAAGTGTGTAAACACTTTCTTATTTTCCTTATAGTAACATGATTGAGCTTGCTTGACCTAATAAAATAATGATATTAGCTATTTCACCATGCTACATATTTTATTCAAATTACATATATAAATTATGCTACAAAAAAAAATAATGTATGATATAAAAAAATAATGTATGCTACCAAAAAATAATGTATGCTACATAATTTAATTCATCATTATGCTACAAAAAAATTTATATAATGTATGCTACAAAAAAATAAACTTCATCCATTAGTGAAGTGCCGCTAGCTATACGTTGTCGTGCCGCGTACAAACATACGCCCCATTTTTGCAAGAGTAGCTTGAACTTGTTGTAATGAGACACAAGCGCGATTCGGGTCCTCGGCTCTTTCAGAGGATTACCTTGTGTTGGCTTCCAATTTTTCACATAATCCCCATGAATTGTCTCCCACAATTTCTCCCTCTTTTGTTTGTTGCCGTCGTATTCATCAACGCTATGAAGCACAAAAGAGATACACATTTGTAAATCTTCGGAAGGAAGCCAATGTGTGCCCATTGTTTTGGAAGAAAAGCATACCGAAATGAGAGAGGAGATGGAAGGAAAAGTGCAATTTGTTGTGCACAAATTGGTGTGAGTTAAGCAAAAATTGAAGTAGTATTTATAGGCAAATATTTGGGAGAGTTTGAGAATTTTTGGGATTTTCTTACTTTTTTTTTGGAGATTTTACAGATTATTTCCGTTCTGATTTGTAAGTAGCCTTTTCATTCAAATATGAGCCGTTGGATTGCTTCTATCTGATTCAAAATGAATGGTGCAGATGGATCGGACCGTTGGGGTTTGATTTACCAGTGGTAAGCCACGTGTCAGCGTATGATTAGTCCGTTAATTTTTTTTTTAACTTTTTAATGCACGCGTCTGACCAAAAAAAACAACTCACTCGCCTGGTGTCACCCACATGTCATGGGATCCGCTAGGAACTCGAGCAAACACCGAAGCAACTCTTGCTCGACCGTTTGCCGGAGCATATCATCAACGCGACTGCTCGGCCTCGTGCTCGCCGATGCGCGCTCCAAAACCCAGCTGCTCGACCAATTTTGGCCGGCCCCACCTGAAGCTCGAGCAAAACCTCTCCAGGTGCTCGCCGATGCGGTTGCTCTTATATGAACCTTCAAGCTTATTCAACCGCGCAAAGAGGACTCGAAAATTCAATTCCAATCCGGACGGACAATAATGGGTAGCCTGAGCCTTTTCAACGTTAGAGTCACCATGCCCATGAGTCCAAAAAATTCGTGGGTGGTCAACGGTCCATTTAGTCAAAACCCGGCTCGACCCAAATTTAGTCCAAAAAGCCAGACCCTATAGGCATAAGAGCACCTCCACCAGTGAGATTTGTGGGAGGTGTATATGGTAGAGCCCGCCGGAAATAGCACGAGCAGTCGGCGAAATCGGTGCAGCGGGAGGGATTCAGGGGCACGACTACTCGTTGACGGAGAGCATGAGCTCACCGGCGAGCAGAAATTGCTCAGGTGATAGCACAAGTCGGCCTGGTGGAGCCCACACATATGGGTGACACCAGGCATGTTAATTTCTTTTATATCTTAGACGTGTGTATTACACGCGCTAGTGAAACACTCAATTTTTTTAACGCGCCAATGACAGTCAGCCACGTGACGAGGCTATCTGCCACTACTTTGATTCGAAATTCAATCAGATTGTCCAGATTCAATTGAAATGGCTATTTTTGTTATTAACTGGCATAAACCAAAAATTTACAAAAAAAATCCTTAAAAATTCTAAATGACACCCTACCAATTTCCTATAAATACTACATTCATTTTATTCACATCTCACACCAATTTGTGCATAAAAAAAAATTCATCTCCCTTCATCCCTCAATCCTTTGATTTTTTTTTTTTTTTTTTGCAAAAAATTGTCCAATTGGCTTCCTTTCGATGATTTACAATTGTGCATTTCGTATTGCCATCATAGTGTTTGTCCTATCACTGGGAACAAACAAAAGGTCAACAAATTGTGTGAAAAGTTTTATGCCGACTATAAGGAACATTAAGAGATAGCTCATGGTGAATCAAGGTCGGAGCATAGGACCCAAACACCAGTTTCTTCTCGTTTTACTAATTTGAAGCTAAATTTGAAAGCTTGGGGTGATGCTCTTAGTTTCTCACGAAGGAATGCTAAATCCGGCACAAATTTGCAAGATGTGGTAATCCTTATAATTTTGGCTTCTCCATTTTCTTTGATTTTTTGAAATAAATGTTGACATCTAGCTCCATTTTATTTGATATTATTGTGACATAGAAATTCGTTATTTTTTTAGTTAAGACAAACTTAATGGTATGTGTAAAAAAAAAAGTGTACGAAGTTTGAATGTTGGAAAGTGATTAAGAAGCATACTTATTTTATCTCCGTTAAAACTAGTACTTCACCTCCTTACCATGCCAACTCCGAAGTTACTTTTTCCTTTAGTGAAACACCTTTCATCGTCGATTTGGATAAGGATGAAGTGATTGCAACACCACAAAGCAACATTCAAGGTCCCTCGAGTCCAGTTAGACCAATGAGAGCAAAAACAACCAATGAAGGAAAAATAAGGGGGAAATAGTCACGACTCTTACAAATGAGGTACAAGATGAGACTTTGAAATGCATTGCGGCTAATTCAAAATTTTGGCAAGTTGGGCATAAAGCAAGTGATGATAGTGAGCTTACTTTATACAAAGATCACTGTTCATGAGATTTATCCGCCTCAACCTTTTGACTATTGATTAGTCTAAGGCTAATTGAATTTCTCTTACCCGCAATTATACGGGGTCAAGTTATAGTATTTGTAAAGAAGTCGAGTGTCAGTATCGAATTCACGAGGATTGACCACTTAAATTCCTTAGCTTGACTCGATTAGGCACTTGAAATCACGGATTAACTAGACACTAAACTCGACACTAAAGCTAAAGTAAAATATGGAAATGTATCTCACAAGATTAAGTCCTTTTGAGACTTAGCATTGCAACGGATGGTTAAACTGCAATGAGTGGTTAAATGAAAGGTTGATTGAATGTTTACTACTAACTAAATTAAGTGAAAACATAAAGTGAGAGCAAAATAAAATGTAAACATTTGGTCAGCTAGAGATATTGCCACTAGCCAACTCAATGTACTAAGAATATATGTTCAAGTTATGAGTTTAGTCTGATTCATACGTGATTGTCCAACTTGTGATCTTTTGTAGTCACCATTGATTGTGAACCAAATCTTCTAGGCCATTAAGGTACTAGAAGTGTTCCGATCTAACATTCAAATATAAAGAAAATCAAAACTAGAATGCAACTCTATTACGAATCGTATCCTAATCATACCACCTGCCTAATAAGTTTAATATGTGTTCACTTATGATGAATGTGAATGGATTTCCTTCCTAAGTCCCTATTAGAAGACACGAAAGTATGTTCTAATGACTTTTCTAATCCACACATTTTAGAACATAATTAGAAGAAGTAACGATTAGCTAGAAAGCCCCTTCAAGTCAATGTAAGCTTGACCAAAGCTCCTTGAGTCATTTGGACTTCAAGAAGGCTTCGGTCCATGCTCAAGCCCAATGAAAACCAAACCTTAAGCCCATCTTCTCAAAGGCAACCTAAGTCATGTTTACATGCTTATCTTCCTTAGGTGAGTGACTAATTCACTTGGGTTCATTTTTAGCTTCCTTAAACATATCTCAACTTAGTCATGGCTAAGAAATGAGTATGAAAACATTGAATCAAGCCCAAACATGCAAACTTACCACAATCACATTATAAGCTATCAAACTCATTCACAACATGTAGTAAACTAAACCAAATTCAAATCCATAACTCAAAACATAGTTGTATGTATATCAAATTGGCTAGAGGTTCCGAAAGGAAACTACTCACTAAGCATAATGAAATATAAGACTAGATACATGCTCAAAACAAGAAGAAGAAAGAAATAACCAAGAGTCCCCTAGCCACAGCTCCACCAAATGACTCCAAGACTTCTAGCTTAACTTCTTCACTCCAATCTAGCACCAAGTCTTCAAGAGAAGGTAAGGGTAGTCCTTAAATTTTTAAGGAGCCAAGGGGTAGAGGGATTACTTCCCACTCTTTTGAACTCTAAAGACCAAACCAAACCCTAAAGACAAAGATGAGAGGAAGAACACCCAAAATAGGCCAAAGTGATGGTGTGGTGGTGGAGAGGTTCGGCACTACCCAAGAGAGGGAAGAGTTAGGTCTCTAATGGTGGTGGTTATGGAGGTGTTTTGGCCTAGAAAAGAAGAAGAGGTAGAAGAGAGTGCTAGAGGGTTGGGATAAGGATAAGAGGTCTAGAGAGAGACTAAAACTATCAAAAATATGAAAATGAGGTGTGTTTTTTCCATGTGTGTGAGGGGGAGCTCGACCCTATAGTGTTGAAGGAGATATTTGGGTGCAAATAATTCAAAAATTCAAGTTTAGCACGGTCTACATTTTTAGGCTTTAAGTGGTGGTCCTAAGATGACTCATTCATGTCATGTGAGTTGCATGTGCATGTCTCCACACCAAAATATCTTCCCATTGAGCTTGGGCCTTGAAGTCTTGGGCCATCATGTGTTGACCATATCATATTCCGGCAAGAACTCGCCGGAGTTGACCATTGACCGGTGGAGTTGACTTTTTGTCATTCTCCCTGTTTTGCTCATTATTCTCCAATTGCTTGGAAAACTTGTTTGGCTTCTTCAAAAAGCGGTTATTCTCCATATTTAAGTTCGTTTCCACAAAAACTCACCATTTCCTAGCATGACAAGAAAACATATGAAAAATGATGCTTTATTCCAAGAAGGCAGACATTAAGCATAAGGTTAGGCACATAATTAGAACGTAATTATGGACCTAACAAACTACCTCACACTTAAACTTTGCTTATCCTCAAGCAAACTAAGAAGAGAAGAATGAAACTAAGCTAGACTCTAAGCACAAAAACACACAAGGCATGTAAGTGTCTCAAATGGATGATTGGTTCCCCTCAAAGACCCATGGCTAGATGGATTGAACTACTTTGGAGCAACACTTTAATACATGAAATCAATGCATATGTTATAAGTCGAAATAGTCATCTATATGCCAAGCCAAATGTATTACAATGAGATGTATTCAAATTAATATATTTCCTAACCATCGATCTTACTAGATATCACTCAATGTACACAAGTGTTTGAGGGTTAGTGTTTGCACTCATAAATCGCATCAACAACATGTACGTTCTCCATAAGCTCAATTTTCAACCAAATGCTCCAACAATTCAACAACACAAGTATTTCAAATCAAGAGGACTTTTATTCGGGTTGTAACATGGCTTAAGGAAAGAGTTTAATGAAAGAAGGGTGTAGGAATTCAAGAACCAAGCAACCTAGTAAGCAATTCACATGTCGAAGTTCCTTATCAAACATCTAGGTATCATTAACTTCCTTTTTTACACTAAATTACTTCCCAAAACTCTTATTCTTTACGTACAACTCGTACTGTTTTTATGAAACTCTTTTCTTCTTTCTATTTTTTTATACTCTTTTCTCATATATTTTTTATTTTCTTTTTGAACAAAACACAACACAAATAAACATCACAATGACCTCCTTCACTTCACACTTAAGCTTTTGCTAAACTTCAAGGTACAAGTTCTAAGCACATCCTAATAGGATTTCATTATCGCTTGCTCGATTGCCTAGTTAAGGGTAGGAGTAAGTGTTTAGGCTTAGTAAGGACTTGTGGTGTTCAAGAATTAAAAGACTAAATAATATAAGGGTCAAATTAGCTCACTAAAGGATATATGCATCATAGGGTTCAAAAACAATTTGGTCAAGGTGGTAATCCTAATGCTTCTATCATTTTCGAAAATAACTCATGATTTGGAAAACGTTTTCCACGGTTTAAAACAAGTTCTAGATTACACTATGATTGATCAATGTCACACATGAAGGAATAGGTGCATAATGTATCTATGAGTGCACAATAAGGCTCAAAAAACTCACATGGGCATGGATATCTTCGAAAACATATCAATCCTTCTTTTTCTTATATGAACTCATTTTGTATGACATATGCACTTTTCAAACCGATTAAACATACATTGTTTTATTTTTTTAAACATTCTCAAAATTATGCAATTTATTAGCCATTAGTTTAATCTCATCATTTAGAGTGGTTTTGGGACACAAAACATACCAAAACACACTTATTTTTGTATTACATTTTCTCACATTTTTCAATTTTTATGGATTTTCCGGATAAAGAGTGATAATGACTTAACCGCCTACCTCACACTTTAGAACCAAATTGTCCTCAATTTGCATAAAGCCACATACGAAACAAAAGTGTAGACAAGATAGCAAGGCATTATCATTTCACAAATTTATTCGCCCAACACATGTTCTCCTAGGCATAATAACTAGCAAGCAATCACACTTAAATGGTCATATAATCTCTTAGAAGTAATGAAGCTATTAGAGTCCTATAAAAAAAATGGGGGCATGCATACTAATCACATTTCAAATGAAAACAACATTGTCATCTAGCAAATAACATAAGGGGACCTCACACTTAGAACTTGAACACCCTAGCATGGAATGATCGGAAACCTATAAAGGCATTTAGTCCATAGTAATAAGTATCACAACATGTATCACACAAAGATTACCACTTTCTAAAACGACTCTAATATATACTAAGCATCATTCGTAAACACGTCCATACAAAGCAAGGAAGTAAAGAGAGTAGAGATAAAGAGGGTGCAAATGCTTTGAAGATCGGCTCCTAGCTCCAAATGTATGAATATGTAAACCAACGAATGGCAAGTTAGGCCCCAACATCCAAAGGCTACATGAGTGAAGTAAGAACCAGCAAACGACACCCTCGCATTGAAATTGGTAGCATTTGAAAGCTCAAATGGATCTATGGTCATGGCCATGGCATTCAGACTCTAGAATAGGCTTGAAAAGTGTGCATCAGGAATGGCTTTTGATGGGTCGAAGGAAACCCTTCAATCCATCGAGGCAGAGCCCCTGGATCGCAAGTGACAACAGGTTTCGATGGATAGAGGAAAACCTTCGATCCATCGAGGCAAGCGTCCTGGTTTGCACTACTTCAGTATTTTCAGAAGAAAAATTTTCCATTCTTCAAGTTCTTGACTTCCATGCCCATTCCATGATGTTCTACACTTCTCCAACCTCACACTTATTCTTCTAATATATCAATAGTGTCCGACCATCATGATTTGTAGTTTAAGGATGTAAATATGGTTCATGAAGGGATGAGAAGGTCAAGCCATCATTGTTTAGTCCTTAAAGTGATAGACCTCCACACTCCACTTTGTGTTTGGCTCGAAAGCCTCAATTTGTGTCTCATGGAGGTTGAAAGTTCTCCCATTCTTTAAATTCATCAAATTGAAGACTCCTTGAGGACATAGCTCAACCAACTTATAATTAGCACTTTTCAAGGGATTAAGGCTTTTCAAGGTGACCTTGCTATCAACTACCAATGCCAGTTTCTCAAGCTTGTTTGACTTCAATTTCTTTTTCTTTTCACCACTCGTGCCTCTATCCGATGCCTTGAATTCTTCAACATTATTGGCATTGCCTCCCACAACATCAACTCTATAGACTTGTACTACTAAAATCAATGGAGCTTCATTGAATAACTTAAAGGCTTTTGCGTGATGGCTCATGATAGCTTGTGTCCTTCCTTTAGCATTGGTTGGAGGAAAAGGTAAGAACCTAAGTTCATCCGGGTTCACCTTAGGTCTTGATACCCTTATGTTTCTGCTTGGCTTTATTATCAAATTCGGGAGGTATGCTAGGTGCACCCGATGTGCCTACATCTTCCTCATCATCACTTTCACAATCACTTTCTACTAAGGGAGCATCATTATAATCATCACATCTTCTTCCAATAGCCAACACTGCATTGATCACTTGACCTTGATGCTTTGATCCTTCTTAGAGCAAGACGGGAATTCATTAGTCCTTCCGCCATGCTGAACTCGATGTGCCTTTGCAAATTGACTTAATTGTTCCTCCATCTTCTGGAGTGCACATTTGTTCTCCTTCCAGATCTCCTTGTTCTATTCTATTAAGCTTTTGAAGATATCCAAGTACATCTTATTGTCTTCCACTCGTTGAGCTTTTAATTTGCTTTGAAAAAGCATCTCATGTTGTGAAAATAGCTTGGTCATCAACTCCTCCAAGTTAGACTTTGACAATTCCCCTCATGGTGGAGGTGCTTGTTACATCAGAGCTTGTTGTGGTATTGGAGAGAAAGATGTTTGTGGTTGCCAAGAGTTGCCTCCCATAGCATTAAAATACTCTCTACTAACATTTGCAACTCCGGTAGCTCCATGCTTAAAATCTTGACCATTTGCTTGACCATAATGGTTTGCTTGGCTAGGATCATCCAATGAGAAAATAGCATTGGTATGCCAACCTGGATTACTCATTTGTGCACCCCATGACATGTGTTTCCACTCATCAATAGTCTCCGAATGGTCTCCTTGATGTGGGTAACATGGAGCCTCATGCATCACACTCTTACAAATCATGCAAGGTGCCACACTAGTTTCCGCAATTTGATTAACATAGCCTCCATTCTGAGTTTTCTTCAACAAGAGGGCTAGTTTCTTGTTTATGGTCTCTTCAAGTCGCTTGATGGCATCCTATTGTACATACATAGCTCCCTTGACTTCATTCCTAATTTCCTGGTTGGCTTCTCATTGATATTGCCTGTTTTCGAACATTGGGCTTAACATCCCATAAGGAAGGACGTTCCGACATCTTTTTAAGTAGAACATATGCCTCCTCAGCACTTTTTTCCATGAAGTCTCCACTACTTGCATTATCGACCTTCTTTCTCGTCTCCATGCACAATCCTTGGTAGAAAAGAGACAATAAAATGTCTTGGGTTTGACCGTGGTTAGGGCACCCAAGCTCAAGCTCCTTGAAATGCTCCCATGTCTTATAGAACAACTCCTCATCTTTCTCACAAAATATCATCAACCTTGTTCTTCTCTCATTGATCTTCCCCGGTGAAAAATACTTGGTGATGAACTTGCGTTGCATCGCCTCCCATGAGTAAATCAAGTTAGAAGCAAGCTTGTTGAACCATATCTTTGTCTTACCTCGCAAACTTGAAGGAAATACTCGAAGCTTCAATTGTCTCTGATGCATGTTTTGGATGTTGAACCTTGTACATGCTTCCTCGAACTCTAACAAGTGAGAATAGGGATCGAAATGTGGATGTCCCATAAAGATTGGTAAGGTTTGGAGAAAACTAGATTTGATCTCAAAGAATTCGCCCGCTAATGGTTGAAGAACAATGCAACTAGTATGCTTTGATAAAGATGGTAAAGCACTATCCCTCAAAGGTCTTTCTTCAATGATGTCCTCGTCCATGATGAATTCTTCCTCGAAAAGAGGATTCAAAGGCATGACACCTAAAATCACACTAAGCAATTGATAGATATTAATCCTCTAAAATCTTAAAGTACTCAAAGTCTTGAGAGCCTTCCATGGTGCTTCTTTGACACCCCCCTCAAGGAAACATCAATGAGCACTCTAAGTGATCCAATATTTCAGAATCACCAAATAAAGTCCTAAGAATCTAGGGTGTAGCGAAAATTAAGTTTGCTAGATCTAGACTCTATAACTACTATGCTTGAAGTAAAGACACTACTTAGATATGCTCCCAAGAATATAAATTCTCAAATTAAAAAAGGTAGAGAGTAAGCGAAATAACCTTAAGCACAACACAACTTGTGATGGATTGAAACATAGGTTACAATGTATCGAAGCCAAGCCCCGGGTAGGAATGACAAAATACCCTTTGATGGATCGAGAAAACATCTTGATGGATTGAAGGAGGTACCCTGGTCCCCTCTATAAACAATTTTCGATGGGTCGAAGGTAATTTTTTATGGATCAAAAAAAATTCCTGCAAAAAAGTTAGAAGCACAAATTCTAACACAATTTTACCTCAATACACCTACCAAAGTATCTTATTGAACAAAGACAAGCAAAAAAAGAAGTTCTAAATGATAAATTAAAGAAAACTAAAAGCTACGAAACAAACATCAAGCCAAAATGTCCGGATAATCCACAATTAAAGGCTAACTGAATCTAAGAAATCAAAGTGAAATCAATCCCCGACAACAGCGCCAAAAACTTGTTCATGAGATGTATCCCTCCAACCTTTTGACTATTGTTTAGTCTAAGGCTAACAAAATTTCTCTTACCCGCAAGTATACGGGGTCAAGTTATAGTATTTGTAAAGAAGTCGAGTGTCAGTGTCGAACCCACGAGGATTGACCACTTAAACTCCTTAGCTTGACTCGATTAAGCACTTAAAGTCACGGATTAACTAGACACTAAACTCGACACTAAAACTTAAGTAAATTGTGGAAATGTATCTCACAAGACTAAGTCCTTTAGAGACTTAGCATTGCAAGGGATGTTTGAACTACAATCAGTGATTAAACGAAAGGTTGATTGAATGTTTACTACTAACTTGAAAGGACCCAACCCCGATTCAGTTGCCCAAATCGGAATCGAACCCCTTCTGAAAACACGAACCAACAAAAACCATTCAAAATTTCGGCAGAGTTTCGTTACTAACGTGGAATTGCATAAACCTGCACCCTGAAAAATAACACTTTGTCCTATGCCACAAAAGCCAAACCGTGGACACCAATCCCATCCGGATTTCTCAACATCATAACAATATCAAATAACAGAAAACGTATCTGTATAATATAATATAATATATCCGGGAAAATCTGCGTAAAACATGTATCAGAATGTATCAGAGCGACCTCTAGTAGTGTAAATATATACAATATACACATCAGTAGGTGAAACAAGAACCTACTGGAAAACACAGGTAACTCTGATCACTAGCCTCCAACCGCGACGTAAAACACCAAAACCTGAACTGCAAACTGGGCACGGAAACCGAAAAGCCCAGGGGAAAGACATGAAAATAGTTAGAGTGAGTAGACGAAAATAAATGTCTTTCACCAAATAATATATACATTATAAAAACATATGCGAGTCGAATGTATAAAAATCAAATGGTACACGAGTGAGACTCTAACTCCTCACGCGTACGGGTACACGAGGGAGACTCTAACTCCTCACGCATACAGAGCATGCATAAAAATCCCACGGGGTCACTCGTGGACACAACCGTGCTAGTACAGTTTGAATCACGGGATCCCATACCCACACGTGATTCTAGCCAGAAAGGCCTCAGGTCAGAGGTCTGCCTCCCCCTGGTAAAGACCTCGGGTCAGGAGTCACAGTCTTCCCCAGTATATATCCTCAGGGATCAGCCGGGATGCGAGTGTATCGATACAACAACATATATAAACTGTACTTTGTGTAAACCAAATCATAAATAGTTCGATGCAAATGCATGAAACAATATATAAGTGCGTATATGTAATATATACTGGTATAGGCATAATCGTAAAACACATGCTCATGTAAATCGAAATCTCGTATGCATGCTCAAATTCGAAAAACATGTATAAAGACTCGCAAAAAATCCGTGAAAAGAAATTGTCCACTCACAGACTCGCGTAACGCGCACTCGCGCTAATCCCGTGGCCCGGCGGAAGATCCCTCGCCAGAAGCACGATCACGATCTCGATCTAGATCTCCTGAACATTCATAAACATAACTGATCAAAAACACAATCCATAACTCTGTACTTAACCATGGAAACCAACTGTTCCCGGAAATATACAATGCAGTACAAAATGATTAACGGAATTCCCGAAATCTCCACTCGAAATCCTCGACTGAAAATCCGTTACCCAAATCAATTCAAAAACCTCTGGACGATAATCAGGGCGCGATTACGAGAAAAACGACATTAAAAACGTCGAAAACTAAAAAGTCAACCCCTCGCCGGAGCTTCGCCGTTGACCGCCGCCGCCGCCGGCGGCACGCCGTCAACGGTGGAATTCCATGGCGAGATTTTCCAGAATTCAAGACTTTTCCAAGCTAAACCACTTCTTAAACTACCACAAGAGCCAAAACAGACCGGAACCCCTCCAATTCCACCAAAATCCGAACGGAATTCTCCCCTCCGGCAACCAATTCGGGTTCTCCTCAAAACTCAACCAATCCTTAATTAAACTACATGGTGAGACTCACTAGGGCAAGGGGAGTCAAACCCCCCTAACCACCACCACCGTGGCTCGCTGGAAAACTGGAAACCGACACCGGCGACACCCACAAACTCGACCCGTTTCGGGTTACCACTAAACCTCATCAATTTCCATAAAATCAAGTACCAATCAACTCAAAATCACAAGGAGAAAAGAATCCTACCCTTCACGTGGCCGGAGGTGGCCGGAAAAAGCAAGTCGGCCGGCGAAGACCAAACTGGAAAGTTCTCCATCGGTCAACGGTCAACAGCTTCCCAATTTGGAAAGTCAACATCAGTCAAACCCAAACAGTGTTTTTCGACGATTTTACGACTATTTCCGATATTTATACTCACGCCTCGGGTCAATCGACGGTCTAAAATGAATATTCAAGTGATTCGGATAAACACGAAACAAACGGATAAACTTGTCGAAAACTGAAACTTCAAATAATCACAATATATTCCTCGATTATCGGAAAAATCATCTGGAACCGCCCTCGAGCTCGAACTCACGTACTCTACAACTTCCGTGAAGACACTCAATTCAAATTCTCGGCCGAAAATATAGTCGCGAATAGAATCGACAAATCACACATATATCGTAAAACTGCGACTATGACCAATCACGTGAATCGTGCAGAATACACAACTGATTCTGGTTCGGGTCGTCACATAACTAAATTAAATGAAAACATAAAGTGAGAGCAAACCAAAATGTAATGTTTGGTTGGCTAAAGATATCGCCACTAGCCAACTCAATGTACCAATAATATATGTCCAAGTTATGAGTTTAGTCTGATTCACACGTGATTGTCCAACTTATGATCTTTTAGAGTCACCATTGGTTGTGAACCAAATCTCCTAAGCCATTAGAGCATTAGAAGTGTTCCGGTCTAACATTCAAATTTAAAGCAAACCAAAACTAAAATGCAACTCAATTACGAAGCGTATCATAATCATACCACATGCCTAATGAGTTTAATATGAGTTCACTTATGATGAATGTAAATGGATTTCCTTCCTAAGTCCCTATTATAAGACATGAAAGTATGTTCTAATGACTTTCATAAACCACACATTTTAGAACATAATTAGAAGAAGTAACAATTAGCTAGAATTCTCCTTCAAGTCAATGTCAGCTTGACCGAAGCTCCTTGAGTCATTTGGACTTCAAGAAGGCTTCGGTCCATGCTCAAGCCCAATAAAAACTAAAGCTTAAGCCCATCTTCTCAAATGAAACCTAAATCATGTTTACATGCTTATCTCCCTTAGGTGAGTGACTAATTCACTTAGGTTCATTTTTAGCTTCCTTAAACATATCTCAACTACGTCATCGCTAAGACATGAATATGAAAAAACATTGAATCAAGCTCAAACATGCAAACATACCATAATCACATCACAAACTATCAAACTCATTCATAACATGTAGTAAACTAAATCAAATTCAAATCCATAACTCAAAACATAGTTGCATGTACATCAAATTGGCTAGGGCTCTTCCAAAAGGCAACTACTCACTAAACATAATGAAATACAAGACTAGATACATGCTCAAAACAAGAAGAGGAATGAAATAACCAAGAGTCCCCTAGCCAAAGCTCCACCAAATGACTCCAATACT
Organism: Geum urbanum; assembly: GCA_946800695.1. NCBI lineage: Eukaryota > Viridiplantae > Streptophyta > Magnoliopsida > Rosales > Rosaceae > Geum > Geum urbanum. The sequence continues at coordinate 48,196,125 of OX327001.1, read as the reverse complement.
TCTTGCTTCACTTCTTCACTCCCATCTAGCACTAAGTCTTCAAGAGGAGGTAATAGTAGTCCTTAGGATTCCAAGGAGACAATGAACCGTCGGCAAAGAAGACGAGAGGAGGATGACCAAAGGGAGGGCCTAGGAACAAACAGAAAAGATTCCATGAGAGGACCCGACCTTAGATTAACTAGTAATCTAGAATCAAGCCCTAACGACTGACCCTAATCTACAAGTTTCTGTGAAAATTTTGACATAAATTCCCTTATGAAAGAGACATCCAAAAAAACTTGAAGGGAAAACTGACACTCAGCAAATAAACCCACAAACAATACCGTGGACCACCGATGCCCATCCGGATTTCTCAACATAAAACTGGAATTAAATACGGATTTGAAAACATACTTCCAGTAAATACGGATTCACATACAAAGAAACTCAACTCGAAAACTATACGAGTGACAACCTATTCACAAGAGTCTCACTAAGACAATACTGCAGAACTAGTATCCAGAGTGACTTCAATAACACAAGAGACAAACAATCAGTGAGCTGAGACCTACTGCTGAAGGAATTGACTGGTGAAATGGTGAACTCTACGCCCTCGACAACATTCAGCATCCCCATGATACACACTACAACCTACGCATCGATAAACCAAAGGGCCCAGGAAAAGACAAATAAAACGTAAAAACGTTAGCGTGAGTGGACAAAATCTAATAATAATCTTTATAAATAGCTAAACTGTAATTTCATGTCTTTCCGATCTTTCCGCTATTTTCTGGAAATAATGGCAGTTCAAAATATATAATTGATATGCAATAAATAAATGTGATGGGATCGTTCCCAGGCCAGCTAACCTGAGTCGATCTGAGTCAGACAAGACCACTTAACCTCCCCTGACTAAACTATCCGGTGATCAGCCGAATAGTTAGAGCATCGATGCACCTAATCAAACAATCACAAATAAACCTCCAAAAATAACGCTTAAAAAAATATACTGGAAAGCGTAATAAAATAACTGAACTCGCTACGACTGTGAAAATAAATGTCCACTCACAGATTGCCGGGATAAACATAAAGCTGAAACCCTGTCGATCGCACAATTATTCATCTGACACGCCCGTTAACTCAACATCCTAAAACCACAATTAAAATTAATATCTGATCATCAGTGTTCACACTGCATAGCTAAGATCATAACCTGGTAAGTAATAACATCGAGAATCTCATATACTCGAATAGCATATTTTCTGTTAAATTACTGACTCAACCAAATTCTAAATTCAATTCCCTGTAATCCCTCCCTTTTAAAAGTCGCAAACCAATCTCGAATATCAAATGACTCGCAAATAAATGGATAATCAAAGTGTCCTTTAATATTGTCGTGAATTAAACTGATAATTGTCTGATTAAATACTCGCCCAAATTTAACAAAATCAAATCCGAATCCAAACCTCACCATTACATTCGTCACGTGAAAACAAGCGAAACGACATAAAACTTCATCGAAAATTCTGCATTGTCGGAGCTCCGCCGCGCATGGCGGCGCGTGGAGCCGCGGACCGCCGGCGCCGGAATTCCACCTGCCCAGAATTCTTCATCATATACATCAATTTGAAGATGTTAACATTTCCAACAACTTTGTAGTTCAATGCTAAGCTCAATTCTAACCAGAAAACGTCCAAAACTCAACGTTAAGTTCAAAAACCATCGCCAAAATTTCATACTCCGATCGGCCACCACTGGCCACGGCAAGGACCGAGACCGGTCCCAATCAGTTAATCTCTCCTTGGGCTTCAAAACCCCCATCAATTTGCTCCTCATCGCCGCCGTCTTGAGCCGCCACCAACGCCGCCAATTCCGGTTGGTTTTGGCCAGTATTCACCACGTTCCTCCGCCGTCATCCGATCACCAATGAAAGTGATCCACCACCCAAATTGAAGAGGAGGTTGAGCCTAAAATTTCTCATCAACAAATCACGGCCAACGGTGGCCAGAATAAGGAAGACCACCAGCGAGAAAATTCGGTGACAAAACGGGTCAAACCCAGTAATCCCAAAAATGGAAACTTTCCATTAATATCTCGTACTTATACCATATAAATACCCATACACATACATGCCTAAATCAACGGTTCAAAACAAATCTGATCAAGAACAGACGGTCACAATTAAATTAGTAATTAAATCAATACATTTTAAATACTTTCACCAATCGACTTCAAAATTCGATAAAACATAGTTCGCTTATCCAAAAAATTCCCCTAAAATTCACATGAGCTCGAAATTAAATTCTCTACAATTCTCATGAAGGAAGTCAACACAAATTCTCGCCTGGTGAAATAGTCGTTAATAACCTCAATTACGCGACTAATCTGCGATAATACGTAACACAAATCGATAAATGCATGATTACGGTTTGGGTTGTAACATTCCACATATATCATAAATATTGACTTTTATTCTTTGGAGCACTACTGATTTTTTATTTTACAGAAAATTGCAAGAAGAGGCTAATCAAGCATAGACAAAGAAGAAGAAGAAGAAAAGACAAAGAAGAAGAAATGAGGTTGGTCAAAAGGGAAGAAAAGGAAGGCATTGATGCCTAACTTCAATTGGCATCATTCTGCTGGAGAGACCTCGGTTCCGATGGGAGGAGAAGTAGCAACGGAGACTACACCAACGGTTTTAGACCACTAACAAAGTTGCCTCATTGCTGGTCTGAAGGATTTGTTGGTGCAAGTAAACAAGCTCAACAAAATATTGAGCAACTCTTGACCATTGCATAAGGTAACTTCAAACCAATGTATCTCTTTCCTTCCAACTAAACCAAAGATGAGATGGTGTCTACACTGCTTTCTTGATCAATTAAGTAACTTTTCTTCTTTTTATTTGTTCTGTTTATGGGGACCCTTTATCTATCCAGCTGCATACGAATTTTGTACATAGAAGATGAAGGAGGAGAGTTCTTTTTTCAATTTTCAGAATATAATTTCTTAGAATATCTAATTTAGCCTTCTATTTAGTTAAAAAAGTTCTAACCTTTTGGTATCACATATCTTAATCTCTGTACTGTACTGTATGTCTGTAACTACGACAATATTTATTCTGTACTGCTGTCTGTATTATAAGTGTCTTGTCTTATTGTTGTAATATTCATATGCAATCTGACATATTCCACAACAATCTTTACTCTGTTGTATTTTCTGCATGTATAAGTGTAATGATACAATTGTTTTATCTAATATATGTCGCAAACACTTGAAGCGCGGGAATCCCACCTAGTATACACTGATCACCGCACACGTAGCACAGTATTCACAGCTTGCTACTAATCTCACGCAACACTATGGTTATGATTCTCTTTCAATCCCATAGTAAACAAACAATTGGCGCTTACTTGCTTTGCTCAGTATCTTTATCAATCACATTAAATTACATATAGAATCCCAGAGAAGAAACAAAGCATAACATGAGAGAGCATTTCTTCATGTGGCAATCTTTGGCTGGCTAACTCCGTAAATGTTGGCTGTTTGGACACGTTGCATCAGCTCTATATAACCAGCTCTGCATATCATTACCATTTTTATATCAATGTTTGAATGGACAGATCGAGTGATCTCAAATAAACAATAACACATTTCTTGATTGATCGATCAATCGGGACTTTTATTTTATGAAAGCTTTTACAAAGAGGAGGTATAAATCAATTTCTGTAAATCACAGTCATTTACTTTCTGATAAATTATCACAATCAAATTATATTTTGATGAAATTGTTATGTATGATGTATTCAATGAATTTGGTGATTATTGTTTTGTCAGAATGAAAGTTGTATGTCAGAATGATTCATTTTTTTAGGGAAACACTAATTTTATTAAAATAAAATTAGGTACAAAAATGAGATAATAAATGTGTCAAAAATAATAGTACACATAAAAATTAAAAGGATCCTGATAATGATATACTAAAATTAGAATAAAAATTTCTTCATTCGTCGGGTAGATTGGTTGTGGACCGTGAATCACACAATGACGTGGGAATAGTCATGCTAAATTTGGTAGTTGGTCATTCACGGAGAGTCCATCTTCACAATGTACCTCCTCGGTCGCCAATCTCACATCATGTGCCGCTAAAAGTGGACATTGGACGGGACGGAAAATCTTTGCAACGAATGCATAGTTGGAATTAACCATTATCCAATTTCTAAAAAACATACCAAAATCAGCTAAACCAACGGTATTGACAAGGTCGCCTGGGGGGACTCACGAAACCCATGAGAGCTAGGAAGTTGGAATAGGTCCCAAAAGTTGCTTAAAACTTTGAGAAAAGCCCAAAATATCCACGGGGCCCAAGAGTTTGGTCTAGTCTGTGGGCCTTACAGCAGACCAAGCCTAAGCCCAAAAAGAGAATATGGTTTGTGGCTTGGAGGTTCAGACCTAGCAAAGTTCATGGGCACCCGATCATGGTATCCTTGTTGCGCTGCCGGCTAGCTGCATCCAAAGCAACCCACCGTCGCCACCCTTGACCACCAGGGTCGAATTCTGTCATTCGGATAATTGATCCATTTAACCTCACCATATGATGCCGAGAGGCCAATCACCAGGCACCTCAAAAAGAGAGTCAGGATCTCTTACGTCGCTTGATACCGAGCCGCCGCCAGGATCCAGCAGCAGTGTGGCACATCGACGCAGTCGGACTCGCAACCGCCATCGACACGACCCGTCTGCCATTCCAAACCGGATTGCAAGATGCCACTGCCCCTACCACCTTGAAAAACAGGACAAAAATCAGAAGAAACCGTAGGAACGGAAGGGGAAAAGGGGGGAAACGAGGAATCATTGTGACCAAGCACGCCAAAAACCCTAGCCGTACGGCGTTGAGCACAAATCTTTGGCCTCAGGGAGGCGGAGTACAAAGAAAAGAAAGAGATGGCGCCGACAGCACTAAACCCTAACCCGAGAGCCATTTCCTTTGATGTGCTTGAGCTTACCATTAATTAGAGAGAATCTATGAAAAACGGCTGCGATGAATAGAGTGATTAATTTGTCTTTATTTGACACCAAAAATATTTTGAGATTTAACTTCAATCACAGTCAAACTTGAACTCAAATAAAAAATTTCACATCTAAAATTCTTACTAACTCGAACACATGTGATTTATTACATTTTAATTAGTTTACCCTCAAAATACAAGGTTTAAAAGGTTATTAATTAACTCATTAATTAACCACAAGCGGATCTTCGTTCTTTTTTGTATTTCTCTCTACAACCTTCGCTCACCTTTTACGCGCAAATATGGCTACTGATTCCTTCTAAGACAAAGAAACACAGGGTCGACAAATATAGAAGTTTTACAAGGTTCCAGTCTCCCGATTTTCTCTTCAACTCATTTTCGTTAAAACCAACCTTAAATTCAACCAAACCAAAACAAAAACACCATCACACAAACATATAACGTCACCACCTCTGTAAAACAAAACCCCCAGAAAACCACCATGGGAGACGAAGGAGGCAGCAAGGAACCTCTGTTACCTCGTCAAAGAATTCAAACCCCTACAGTCTCGCTTCCCCCGCCCAAATCTGCCGACTAATGCGCCGCCACAAGCTCCGCGCGGCGGAACTACAAGTTCCAACGCCGCGTTTCGCACGCGCAGGACGAGCTTAAGAGCTTCCGCGCGCTACTACCTCCGCGTCGACCAATCCAACGTCTGGAAATCGTTGCTCTCTTGGTCCGTTCTCGTTATCTTTACGATCGTCATCCCTGCGGTCTCGCATTTCGTGTTCGCGTGCGCCAGCTGCGACGGGAATCACACGCGTTTCGCACGCGCAGGACGAGCTTAAGAGCTTCCGCGCGCTACTACCTCCGCGTCGACCAATCCAACGTCTGGAAATCGTTGCTCTCTTGGTCCGTTCTCGTTATCTTTACGATCGTCATCCCTGCGGTCTCGCATTTCGTGTTCGCGTGCGCCAGCTGCGACGGGAATCACACGCGGCCGTACGACAGCGTTGTCCAGCTTTCACTCAGCGGCGTCGCAACGCTGTCGTTCATGTGCTTGTCGACGTTTGTGAGGAGGTTCGGTTTGAGGAGATTTCTGTTTTTTGATAAGCTCTACGATGAGAGCGAGACCGTGAGAAAGGGATACACCGCACAGCTCAATGTAAGTTTTTTTTTTCTTTCCATCGTTCAATTATTTACCACCTCTTTCATCTTCATCTGCATTCAATTATCTTCCAAAACTTACACGAGTTAAATCATAATTTTGTTGTTGCATGTTTGCGTAAAATTTCGTGTTTACTGTCGGGAGTTAATAATTTTGCATTTTTTGTTTGTTTTTGTACTAGAGTATAAACTGGTGATAACAACTCGATCTTCTCATTAGGACCGTCGGGTAGATCAGTTAAAGATATTGGTTCGGGTTACACTTGATCAAATTAAATCATCAAATTGTCATGTAGGAAACTTATTCAAAACCACGGAAATAGAGAGTGAATTACTTGGTTCATCGTGATTTAGCCTCAAATTAATTTACGGACTACATCATATGCATAGTGGATAACTCATAACAGTTTTATTAAAATTTGTCTTAGTTGACGGTAAACTTAGTTCACTAAATGTACTTTCGAGTCCATTAAAAAAATTGTACTTTCGAGTAAGGAAAACAGATTTGTACCTAATGAAATATGCGAAGTACGTGGACCGATCTGGCTTGTCCACATTTAGGTGTATGTGATTTTTGGGTGTGTCTCATAAGCTAATCAGTTGATTTTTACTTGCAGAGATCATTGAAAGTTCTCTGCTGCTTTGCGATACCATGCTTTCTTGCTGAAAGTGTATATAAGATATGGTGGTATTCATCGGAAGCCTCAGAGATACCCTACATCGGGAATGTTTATGCAAGTGCTGCAGTAGCGTGCATAATGGAGCTTTTCTCCTGGCTCTTTCGCACCACCATAATTTTCCTCGTGTGTGTTCTCTTCTGCCTTATATGTTATCTTCAAATCCTCGGGTCTTTGTTGTCCGAGCATCTTAGGATCTGACGGCACCTGCGGATCATAAGCCACCGGTGTCGCGCTTTCATATTGTGGGAACTCATTTTGGTCACAGGGAGCCAGTTCGCTTTGTTGCTCAAAGTCCAGTGCCATTGCCAATCTTGATGTGTACGTATGTGGAGAACTTCTGGTATATATGCTTTCTAACCCATCTTGGCACATTCTCGAGGAAAATTCAGTGGCAATAGTGCAATATATACAAGTGAAACTAGTACAGTATGAAGTATTGGTAATAAACTAACAACGGTTCTGCTTTAGTACAGCTATGCTCCATAACATTAGTTACTGGACTCCTGATCTTGCTGCGAAGTGCAACCAAAATCACACACAAGGCGCAAGCAGTCGCATGTCTTGCAGCCAAGTGGCATGTTTGGGCCACATTAGATTCGTTTGATACTGCGACAGCTCAGATTGCAACCAACAGCCGAATGTTCCCTAACACTGATCAGCATAGCGAATCCGATAATGACGAGCCTGAGGATGAAGAAGATGAGTTGGACAACAGCAACCTGTGATCCCATCATATGCATACAGTACCATATCTTATCAGAAAAGACAAGCTCTAGGTAAGTAATCCATTTCTGAAATATTAGTACATATAAATTTCACATATTCAGTAATTTCTTCACTCAGTTGAGCCAAACTAATGATACATACCTAAAATATATTTGTTCTTGCAGTGACATATTTCGAGAACAATAGAGCCGGCATTACTATCTACGGGTTAACATATTGTGTGTGGGCTTCACACTTGCTCGTGTTCGCTTGCTCGCTTACTATTGCTTGCATGACCGTATGCTAGAAGATGTTGGTTGGTTTCGTAGCGTACGTAAGAAGTTTGGTTGGTCCTTGGCGAAAAACAGTGTCCTTGGCGTGTAAGTTGGATGTTGGTGAGAAAGTTCTATAAATACAGAATATTGAGTGTTTGTGAAATGTGTGTGTGTGTGTGGAAACAGTGGATAGTTTTTAGGGCTTTGTTTGTAACTCTATACTCTCTTTTTGTAACCTCCATTGATAGTGAAGTATCTCCCGCTGCTCCGTGGACGTAGGCTATTGCCGAACCAGATATATTTTGTGTTCTTGTACTTGTTCTTGTCTTCTCATTTTCTTTGTGTTGCTTGGGTTGTTTACGGCTTAGATCTAGTTCTCTAACTATCGTGTTATCTTTCTATTGTTAGTGGGTCATTCGGTGCTGTGGTGTTTTCCGGCACGACATTACATTGGATAGGACAACACTCCACACCATATTTATGGTTGAGTTTTCATTGATTCTTTGGTTGCTAGGTAAAACCATCAATGAAATATCTCAAGTAATTGTTGAAAGCAGTGCTGTGTTATCTTGATTACTCCATGAAAGCAGTATTGTGCCTTCTTGATTACTCCATCAACAAGTCAACGGCTAACTAGCTCGTCTGCTTTCTGCTCTTTCTGCCTCCATGTTTTCTGCTGCTGTTGCTGCTGCTTTCATCCTCTGTAACTCGTGCCTGCTTATCTTTCCTAGATAACTTTATGTTTCTTCTCTGGTTATTAACTAGAGGTTCCTTCTAGTATCTGTGTAATGAGTTGTATCTTACCTTTAGCCTTCTCCAATTTAATCTCTGTAATATTACTGATCAATTAAGCAAGACAAGAATATCTCTTCTTCTTCTTCCTACATTAGTCTAAGAATTTCTTCATGGTATCAGAGCGGTGCTCTTACTAGGACCTGCTTCTGTAATTTATCCTTCAAAGCCTAAAAATGGCTCCATCAACAGAGAAAGACAAGCCCTTCTCATCATCTAAATTTGAATCAATTGATTCCAATCCAGCTCTCCGTTTGAGTCCTGTTCTTCTAAACCAATTCAACTACCTATCATGGGCAAGATCTGTCTCTCTTGCACTTGGGGGAAGATGCAAACTCTACCTCATTCAGAAAGACAATCTCAAACCTGTTTCTACCTCTCCAGACTACTCACCGTGGATCTCTCAAGATCAACTTGTCATGTCCTGGCTTCTAAACTCCATGGAGCCCAAAATATCTACCATTTTCAACTATTCAGAGTCAAGTCTAGATCTCTGGAATAAGGTTGCTGCCATGTATGGAAACCTCAACAATGCATCAAGGGTTTTTCAACTTAAGAAAGACCTATCTGATCTTAAACAAGGTAACCTCTCTTTTGTTGAACATCTTGGTAATCTGACCACAAAATGGAATGAGCTTGATTTATACAGACCTCACACTGTTGATGCTGCAACGATTCTCAAAAGAGCTGAAGAAGACAAGATCTTCCTCCTTCTGTCTAGTCTTGGATTAGAATATGAGGACCTTAAGAGTCATCTTCTCATGTCAACAGAACTTCCTTCCTTCGAAACTGTGTGTAGTGCTGTTCAAAGAGAGGAAGTCAGGAGACATGTCATGAATCCAGATGATGCAAGCTTGGAACAGAAGCCCTCTGAAAGCAGAGCCTTTGCAACTATGAGACCTTACAAGGGAAGGAGACCAGATCTGGAATGCTCACACTGCAAAAATATTGGACGTACTGGGATTGGTCATGAAAAGGAACATTGTTGGATACTTCATCCAGAACTCAAGCCAAAATTCAACAATGATGCTCGAAACTTGAAGAAACCTCACCACATTCCAAAAGTCAATGTTGCAAGTACTGAGAGTTCCTCTAATGGAACTATGGACTTCACATCCAATCCTATCAATCTTATCAATGAATTTGCAAACTTCTTGAAGATGAAGAAAGAGGATTCAGACTCTGGAAACATGCATGTTTGCTATGCTTGGGAAGTTTGCTAGTTTTCTAGCAACAACTAACACGACTTCTTTGGATGAAATACCAGGTATTGTGATTGCTCTCTCCACTGCTTTAAATCTTAGCAATGACCATGATTTGTGGATCTGTGACTCTGGAGCCTCCAATCATATTACAAATGACTCTTCGTCTTTAAATGAATTTCAAAGTTTTTTGAAACCCCCTCTTGTGTCAATAGCAAATGGTTGCCAGGTTCCCATTGTAGGAAAAGGCAAACTTAAAATTCTGTCAAATCACAAAGAATCTGACATCATGTGTGTGCCTGAGTTTCCCTTCAAACTTCTTTCTGTGAGCATGCTGAATCGATTGCTAAATTGTTTAGCTATTTTTTCTGCTCATAATGTTATCTTTCAGGATCTTGTTACTCAGAGGACGATTGGTGAGGGATTTCATCTCAATGGCTTGTACTACATCTCAATTTCAGCAAGATCCTATAAAACTCTCATCACATACACTTTTTCTCCAAATGATCAGGACTTATGGCATAGACGTTTAGTACACCCCTCTAATCATGTTTTATCGTTCTTGTTTCCTGAATTTTGTAAGAACCATATTGACTGTGAAACATGTCACAAGTCTAAGTCTACTAGATTACCTTTTTCCTTGTCTCAATCCAAAGCTTCCAAACCTTTTGAAATTGTACACTCTGATATTTGGGGACCTTCCTCAGTTCAATCTATTGATGGATACAAGTATTTTGTCTCATATATTGATGATTTTTCAAGAAATACTATAATATATTTGCTCAAAACTAAACAAGAAGTGTTTCAAAGCTTTGTAAATCTGCATAACCTCGTAAAAAACCATTTCAATTCAAACATTAACACCTTACGATCGGATAATGGCTCCGAGTATACTTCACACATCATGTCTAGCTATTTAAGCCAACAGGGGATACTTCACCAAACTAGTTGTGTTGGAACTCCACAACAAAATGGAGTCTCAGAACGAAAAAATCGAGATCTACTTGAGAAGACAAGAGCCCTAATGATACAGGGAAAGGTTCATAAGCGCATGTGGTCATTTGCCATCCAGACTGCAGCTTACCTAATAAATCGCTTTCCAAGTAGGGTGCTTCAATTTAGGTCACCTCTTTAGGTTCTCAAGGATAGGAAAGTTGATATTAATCACCTTAGACTGTTTGGTTGTGTCTGTTACACACATATCCCATCCAAACAACGAGACAAATTTGATGCAAGGGCAACTCGATGTGTGTTTGTGGGCTACTCATCATCCCAGAAAGGCTACAAATGCTTCAATCCTAAATCTCGAAAAGTAATTGTAACTCGAGATGTTAGGTTTGAAGAAACCAAGTTCTACTTTGAGGAAGAACCACAAAACAGGGGATACTTCACCAAACTAGTTGTGTTGGAACTCCACAACAAAATGGAGTCTCAGAACGAAAAAATCGAGATCTACTTGAGAAGACAAGAGCCCTAATGATACAGGGAAAGGTTCCTAAGCGCATGTGGTCATTCGCCATCCAGACTGCAGCTTACCTAATAAATCGCCTTCCAAGTAGGGTGCTTCAATTCAGGTCACCTCTTCAGGTTCTCAAGTATAGGAAAGTTGATATCAATCACCTTAGACTGTTTGGTTGTGTCTGTTACACACATACCCCATCCAAACAACGAGACAATTTTGATGCAAGGGCAACTCGATGTGTGTTTGTGGGCTACTCATCATCCCAGAAAGGCTACAAATGCTTCAATCCTAAATCTCGAAAAGTAATTGTAACTCGAGATGTTAGGTTTGAAGAAACCAAGTTCTACTTTGAGGAAGAACCACAAGATGAGACTCAGGGAGAACAATATCAAGACCTATTCCCAAGTCACATGATCATCATGAACAATGTTGACAATGGTCCAAAAGATGACAGGGTTCCCGAAATCCCTCCATCACTTGAAGAAAGTAGTCCAGTTACTCATGAGTCAACTGACACCACCACTGACTACGAAGATGAAATCCTTGAAGCCCCCAATCTTACTCAAAATCAAGCTCCACCATTATTCAATATGAGATATCCTACTCGGACTAGGAAAACTTCTACCAGACTGGAAGGGTTCGATGCTTATACTCCTAGACATCCAACTTCACAACTAACATACCTTAATAAGGTATCTCTCTCTCACTCTGCTTTCATAACTAAACTTTCAAAAGGTGTGGATCCTTAATCCTTTGCAGAGGCAAATCAATCATCTGTGTGGAGAAAAGCTATGAGAGAAGAACTGAAAGCTCTTCATGAAAATCAAACGTGGAGCATTGTCCAACTTCCCAAAGGTAAAAAGGTTGTTGGTGCTAGGTGGATCTACAAAACTAAATTTCATTCGGATGGCAGCATTGAACGTCACAAAGCACGATTGGTTGCGCGTGGCTTCTCTCAAACATTTGGTGTAGATTACAAAGAAACCTTTGCTCCAGTAGCCAAAATGAGCACTGTTCGTGTTCTCCTATCTGTTGCAATCAACTCTGGGTGGTCCTTATGTCAAATGGACGTGAAAAACGCATTCCTACATAGAGATCTTGAGGAAGAAGTTTACATGTGCATTCCTCCAGGACATGAACAAGAAAATGAACCAGGTGTTGTTTGCAAATTACACAAGGCAATTTATGGACTCAAACAATCCCCTCGAGCATGGTACTCTAAACTAAGTTCAGTTCTGATGGATGTTGGATTTCAAAGGAGTATTGGAGATTCCTCAATGTTTGTTCGATGTGGAAGAAGTGGTAGATTGGTTGTCCTGGTTTATGATTTAATCATAACAGGTGACAATGTGGAGGAGATCAATACTCTTAAACAATCTTTGCATTCCAAATTTTCCATTAAAAATCTTGGACCCCTCAGGTATTTCCTTGGAATAGAAATGGATCAATCTCATCATGGCTTGTTTCTCAACCAACACAAATACATCCTGGATCTCCTAGCAGAATCAGATATGACCGACTGCAAACCTGCCAGAACTCCCCTTCCTAGCAATTTCAAAGAACAGGAAGCAAGCTCTCCTCTCCCTGAAGCTTCAGCTTATCAACACATAGTCGAGAATCTCATATATCTAACCATCACTAGACCAGACATCACCTATGCGGTGAGCTTTGTCGCACAATTCATGCATTCCCCTCTTCTTCATCACCTTCAACTTGTCAAAAGGATTCTACGATACCTCAAAAATACAAGTACTCTGGGGATCTACATGAGAAAGAATGGTCATTACAAACTTGAAGGCTATACAGATTCTGACTGGGCAGGATGCACCATTGATAGGAAGTCTACCACTGGCTTCTGCTCCTTCGTTGGTAGAAACCTTGTAACATGGAAAAGTAAGAAACAATCTGTTGTAGCAAGATCTAGCGCCAAGGCAGAATATCGAGCCATGGCATCCACTGCATGTGAGTTAATTTGGCGCAAAACCTTACTGTGTGATCTACAGATCCATATTTCATCTCCCATCACCCTATATTGTGACAATCAAGCTGCCATGAGCATTGCAGCCAATCCTGTCTTCCATGAACGTACCAAACATATCGAAGTCGACTGTCACTTTGTACGTAATCAAGTTCAAGCTAAAGTGATTCAAACGTGCTATGTGCGTTCTTCTGACCAGTTGGCTGACGTGTTCACAAAACTACTTCCCAGTGCCCAGTTTGATCGTCTGTTATTCAAGTTTGGATCTAGGAGCTCCCTCGATCCAGCTTGAGGGGGGGGGGGGGGGGGGGGGTGTTGAAAGCAGTGCTGTGTTATCTTGATTACTCCATAAAAGCAGTGCTGTGCCTTCTTGATTACTCCATTAACAAGTCAACGGCTAACTAGCTCGTCTGCTTTCTGCTCTTTCTGCCTCCATGTTTTCTGCTGCTGTTGCTGCTGCTTTCATCCTCTGTAACTCGTTCCTGCTTATCTTTCCTAGATAACTTTATGTTTCTTCTCTGGTTATTAACTAGAGGTTCCTTCTAGTATCTGTGTAATGAGTTGTATCTTACCTTTAGCCTTCTCCTATTTAATCTATGTAAGATTACTGATCAATTAAGCAAGACAAGAAAATCTCTTCTTCTTCTTCCTACATTAGTCTAAGAATTTCTTCAGTAATCCCCACATCTATTAACGGAATCGCTTTACTATAATTCTAGTGTTCATAGTGTGAGAAATTTTTTGGATTGCACTTCCGAGAATGTATGTCATTGTAAGTTTTTCTGAAGTATCTTTTATTGCTTGCATTTTCTCTTCACCCCCTCTAATTATCGTTGAAGATACCTTTACAAGCTGATGCTTGGCTTCAAGACTTCGAATTTTCCATCCGGCGAAACATGAAGATTTCGATCTTGGCAACGTATATTAACACCTCAGGCTGAAATGTTGAAAAATTGATCCACTATGTCATGTTGCATGTCAATGTTCTAAATAAGATGAATTCAGATTATAGTAGAACAACTAGATAAAGGCTATAAACATTAGTGACTCCCTTAATTTCATTCCACAAAGCCTTTCATTCAGATATTAAGGACTAGAGGTAAAATAATCTATGGCATGTTGTCTTTGCCCTCATGTAGATTATTGGTTTGTCCTTTTATGTCATGACAATTCTGTTATTTCCTAGCCGGGATAGGAATGTATTGCTTAAGACTTATGTTTTTCTGCTTTGTATTGCCATCCTACTCTTTGTGTTTTTAATAAAGGGAGGTGAAATTGACATTCTTTTTTTTACAAACCACACTCTCCTTCTATATATTTTGTATGTATTTTCTATTTACTTTTACTTGAAATTGTGAAGAATGGGGTGTGGTTTGTGAAAAAGAATATTAATTTCACCACCTTTAATAATAAAGTACTATTCACCCAACCCCCACCCCCAAAAAAAAAAAAATTAGTGATCCATCATCATCTTATCTGACAACTTACCCGGTTCCAAGTCTTGCTCAACACTACCCTCAAGTAATCTTACTTGTTTGAGACTATTAGATCTTGATATATATATATATATATATAATTTGTGTTTATATATATCATGTAAATGATGTAATAATTTGACAGAGTAATATTTAAATTCCAAATAGCAGATAGCAGGTTTTTCTAAACAGAAATGGCACATTTTAGTGATTTTACCTTCGTGGCTTCCCCTTTGATTTACCGCACGATGAGGAGCATATGCTTCACCATCTTTTTTCGTGAGGTCGGCACATGTCTTGTCCGTTGGATTAGATGTCACTCATCCACAACAGCTAGCCGTTTCCCCTTTCCCCTTTCCCCTTTCCCCCTAGCGCGTATAACCAAGTTGGAGTTACATTTTTCGGCGTCGTTTTGACTCTTGCGCGTATAATCAAAGCGAACGACGCCGTATCTACTAATATACTTCTCCAATTTCCTTTTCGTCGTCGGAGAAGAAACAAAGCCACCTCCCTCACTAGTGTTTTGTTTCTCTTTCACAATCACATTCATATTTCAAATCCAGAAGAGAAATTCAAAATCCGATTCTGATCGGAACTATGGAAATTTCCACAGTCCCGATCAGTTCGTGCTCCAAAGAGCACCAGAAAATCTACAAGGACTGGTTTCAATTCGCAGATTCAGGTACAGTACACACATTCTCTTCTGTTTTGTTTTCTTCATTCACTAATATTTTGGTTCCTCACTGTGGTTTTGTTTTTCAGATAATGATGGCCGCATTACTGGTGGCGATGCCATCAAGTTCTTCAGCATGTCCAATCTGTCTCGCCAAGAACTCAAGCAGGTTTGTTAATCTGAATTAGCTTCTACGCAATATTTGTTTTTCATTTTCTTTGCTGTTTGTGCTTTGTTGAATTTGTTGAAAATAAGCAATTAGAGCAGTTGAAATTGGTCTCACTTTATGCATTATATTGTAGTGCCACTGCTAAGTTTAAGTATAAGATTGATCTCCACGGTGCATAGTTTTTAATGTCGAGGATCTATCTCATTTTCGGTTGCACGTTGAAGTTTTTTTGTGTGATTGTGTGGTTTTAAGGTGTGGGCGATCACTGATTCAAAGAGGCAGGGTTTTCTTGGCTTCACCGAGTTCATTTCTGCTATGCAGGTTCTTTCTGTTCTTTTTGAATTTCGTAGTAATTTACTGTTGCTGATGTGTGGAATCTGACATCTTGTTACTTGTCCCATTCGTAGCTCGTTTCTCTTGCGCAAAATGGACATGAGATTACAATTGAGTTATTAAAAAGCGATAGTGAGTTGCTTTTGTTCATTCAAGTTTTGTGGTTTGTACAACTACATTTTATAGCTTCGTCGTTTATGTTCTTTTGTATAACCAATTAACCTAATCTTTAAAATGTTTTCTTCATTTCAGTAGACTTGGAAAATCTGAATCCTCCTGTTATGGAGGGGTTGGATGCACTATTAGCGGTATATATGCTATGCATTTATTATTTATTATTTATTCTAGTCTTATGCTCATGCATGTTTCTTTTTAAAACTGATTCATTCTCTTTAAATACTCATTCAGAAAAAGAAGCGGTCACAGAAGACGAATGATAACAAAGTAGATGGTGAGGACTTTCTCAATCTAAAAGTGAGATGTGTATTGGTACTTTTGGTGTATATTTTGGAGCTAATAGTAAGCAGTTATGCAGATACCCCTGTGGTGCAACCATCCCCATCAGCTCTTTGGTTTTCTTCAAAATCATCAAAAAAGGTACTACTAACTTGGAAAGATATGTTGACATCATCTATATTTTTTCTCTTTTCTGCTGCTTTATTTAATTTGTTCTAATTTCAAATCAAATTAAATTTCATGATGTGTGGAAATCTCTGATAGAATTCATCCCTGGTATCTTTATAAGTAGGGTTGCTAGTCTCTTTTCTGTATTTTTATTCGATCCCACTACAAATCAGTTTTTTGGGTAGACAATAACTACATGTCATCTATTTGGCATATTTGTAGGTTCCGCTCTCCGCTGTAACATCAATTGTTGATGGATTGAAGAGATTATATGTTCAGAAGCTGAAGCCGTTAGAAGTGACCTATCGGTTTGATGATTTTGTATCCCCGTTATTGGTGAGGAATCATTGTGCTTTTCTTTTAGGTCTTCCCCACCTTTATACTATGAATTGTTTCATCTGTGAATTCGGGCTATTATTATCATTTAGGCCGTACTAGAGATTGCATATCACAGACTTTATTATGATCTATATATGTTTATTTGCAGACAAACAGTGATTTTGATGCCAAACCCATGGTAATGCTTTTGGGTCAATACTCCACTGGGAAAACAACGTTTATTAAACATTTGCTCAAAACTAGTTATCCAGGCAAGTGTTGTGATATACAAGTCCGTGTTTGCATAAATGCTTGGGTTACTTGATCTTTTTTGTCTCTGATCTCGTGTGACCTTTAACAGGAGCTCATATTGGTCCTGAACCTACAACGGATAGATTTGTTGTTGTTATGGTAATCTCAGATTTATATCTCCTATTCTGTCATTAACTGTGTTGTATTACTACGAAGTGGTAAATTGTAGCTGTCATTTGGCTTTGTGCACGTTTAATAGCTCTCTAACACTTCAGCTCTATAAACTGTCAGTAACATTGTCAGAGACTAAGCTATAATCATTGCAATTCCAAGTTTTCTTACTAATAATATGAGATCTACGTTAGCAATAGATTCAAGTTATTATTCAAAATGCTTTGTTTATTGTTTAAAGTTTAGCTAGCTTTTACTGAGTAACTGTACGATTGTTAAGTTTAGTTGTTCAGAGGGTTTACTGTGATGTATGAGAATTGCAAATCTTTATTTCAAATATAGCACGATTTCATTCTTAGGCATTGAGTTTATCTGTGATACAGTTGTCAAGAACTCTCAGGGTTTATAATAAGTTCTAGATTTAATAACACAACTAATCTGCTAACCACACTTGGGTATACACTTTTTAGTGTTTTTTGTTGTTGTTGTTGTTGTTGTTGTTGGCCTTTGCTAGAAACAATCCTCAAAAGTCTTATTTGGTGACGGTTTGAGTTTATTTGCCCATTCTATATGTTTTCCTTTCTCTTTTCATTTTGTAATTGACCTCATTTGCTTGCTAATTATAATATATGTAGTCTGGACCTGATGAAAGAAGTGTTCCTGGGAATACCATTGCTGTCCAAGCTGACATGCCGTTTAGTGGTCTCACATCTTTTGGAACGTCATTCTTGTCAAAGTTTGAGTGCTCACAAATGCCACATCCCGTAAGTTGTCTTTCCACAGTCGCTGCAAATTAATTATTATTTCCCTTGAAAACAACAAACCTTACTCTCTTCCATATCAAAAGCTGCTGGAGCATATCACATTTGTGGATACCCCTGGCGTTTTATCTGGAGAAAAGCAACGGACCCAACGAGCCTATGATTTTACTGGAGTAACTTCATGGTTCGCTGCAAAGTGTGACCTCATTTTACTTTTGTTTGATCCTCACAAACTTGATGTGAGTGATGAGTTCAAGCGTGTGATTTCATCTTTGCATGGTCATGATGATAAGATCCGTGTTGTACTCAATAAGGCAGATCAAATTGATACTCAACAGGTAAGCATTCGCAAGACTTGGTTAGCTCATCGTTATATTTCTACAGCCATCCAGGGGTTTTTCTATTGGTCAATTTTTGCTGTAATGGGAGAACTCTTCATTCGTGGTGTGCAGTTGATGAGGGTATATGGAGCACTGATGTGGTCGCTTGGAAAGGTTCTGAATACTCCCGAGGTCATGCGAGTTTATATAGGGTAGCCTCTCTATCTATGCATGCTCATCCTAGTTTTGGCGAACTTTGTTGATCAAGGCTTTTTAACTTTATAAGTTTACATGTTTATATGATTCAAGTGATTTTCGCAGCATATAATATCTTTGCAAACTGTTTATTGTTTTGTAGATCATTCAATGACAAACCTGTAAATGAGGCTGCTTCTGGTCCAGTAGGGAAAGAACTTTTCGAAAGAGAACAAGAGGATCTTCTTGCAGACTTAAAGGATATTCCTAAGAAGTCTTGTGATCGTCGGGTGAGTTTGTTATCTTTATCTTTCATGCAGTTTCTCTACCAAAGTTGATTTCAGATTAACTGCACATGATAAGCATTGTGTGGAGGTGCTATGCCCATTTAGGTTATTGAAATGTCTGAAATTCCCATTTTTTTCCCTTCTAGCAATGCATATTTGCTCAAGATGCCTATTGAAGCAAATAAAAGTGCTCTTTAGAAGCACATATAGTAATTCTTTCAAATATATTAATTGTGTTATATAGACTACATAAAAGTCATTCAGGAAGTACAATCAAGCTCTTTTTGAAAATCCACCAGAAGTGCTTCTATATCACCTCTAATTTTGCTGAAAAATCGAGTTGATAGTCTCCCAAAGTGTTGCCATTTTCAGAAGCAATTCTCAATTGGTGCCTATAAATTACTTGTCATGCAGTGCTTTTACACGGTTGCATTCAGATTAACTTGTTTGCTGACTTTGAGAGCTTTATGTAACGTGCTGTATTATAACTGAAATGGCTCCAGATCGTGTCCCCATTATAGATATCTGTCCTATCAACATATCATTTTAGCAATATTTCTGTTGAAGTGAACTAAAAAACATTTATTTGCACAGATCAATGAGTTTGTCAAGCGTGCTAGAGCTGCCAAGATACATGCTTACATCATTAGCCATTTGAGAAAAGAGATGCCTGCTATGATCGGAAAAGCTAAGACTCAACAGAGACTTACTGACAATTTAGAAGATGAGTTTAAAAAGGTACTATAGATTCTCTCAATGAGTATCTGCATTCACTAGCATATGTGTGTTCACGCTTTACATACCATACAGGTTCAAAGGGAATTTCATCTACCTCCAGGGGATTTCCCGAATGTTGAGCAATTTAGGGAAACCTTAAGTGGTTACAGCTTTGACAGATTCGAGAAGTTGAAGCCTAGTATGATCAAAGCAGTTGACGACATGTTGGGTTATGATATCCCGGAACTTTTGAAGAATTTCAGAAATCCATACGACTGACTAATGTGTGTTAAATATCTGAGAACCATCCTGAACTATGGTTGTGTTTTGAAGTGTACATTATGAAGGAGAATTGCTCTTCTTGAGGCATCCTGGTTGCTGTAATTGGATAAGATTTCGGCCTGTATTGTAGTCTTTCTGGGTTTATATGGATATCCCCAGTCACTGTACAATATTCATAGGCTCATTAAATTGTAATGCCATTTTTTGTTGAGGGGAAATATTAGGAACAACGCTCGGAAATATGGTATTTGAAATCCCGTTGCATTGTATGCATTGTCCTCGAAGAATTATGTGAAGATGATAAGAAACAAAGCACATTATCATTGCTATTTTATTTAATCAATTTGTACTATGATAGTTGAATATTTGTCCACAGGATTCTATTTAGTTTTCATTCAAAAAAGATATTTGCATTTTTTCGACACCGACAGAAAATTATTCGAGTTATTAGTACCCACCTTTCGCTTTTGGTGGTGTCGATTGTTATTCATTAAACTAGCTTGCCTCTAATGAAATAACCAGGTACTGATCAAGCTTGTGTGCGACCTAGTGACACTAGGAGTCAGGTGCTGGGTGCAATGCACCGACAAATGTTGCTTGGGGGTTGTTACAAGAGAACATGAAGGAAATATGGTGAGTGAAACTTCAAGATCTAAGGCTATCGTTCATTTGTTCTTGGCCTGGAGACATTTAGCATTCCTCACAACATGTACATTAGCTGTGTTATAGTGGAGTTGAACTCCAAATAGGCGGTTGATGCTCTCGATGAGGTGAGAAAGGGGATCATGACTGGAGACATTTTCCAGTTCTTTGTGAGATTCAGCATCGAGGCAGATTCTTTGAGCCAATTGGAGCTGGATCCGTCGTGAAGGGAATCATGCTGCATTGCTGTTCACACTTCAGAAACGCTTTTGAGTGGGTCTGGGTCTCAACGGATGGACTATGCCCAGCCATCACCATCCTTAGTTCGAGTTTAGCGAATGCATGCCTGCTCCCACCCTCAACATTTGAGTATCAATCATCTTTGTGATCTGAATCCAATTCACGCTGTACCCACCAGCAATATCTCAATTTGATCGAAAAAGGAGAAAAATCGGAAGTTTGATCAGATCTAATAGGCTAATACCAACTCACCGAGCCTCGCGGACTCACGGTCCCTCATACTTCAATATTTCAGCAAACTACCATATCTCTCCACAATTGCAGCTACCATTGGAAAATATATGGTATCGATTTTTATCCCTCACAATGATCTCCCTGTCCAACAACTGACACAGATACTTGAAAGCCTCGTGACAATCTCTGCAAATCCTCAAATTCTTCACAATTCTAAATGGCTTCCCAGGTGGTGCAGCATGACTTACCACGCCAAATGCTATTGCTAGCTTTTCACTATGGTGCCATAGGGCTTCCTTTTTCTCCTCTTCCCCAACGTCATGCAGCATCTCATTCTGCAGCGCCACATAGCCTAATCTTCCTATTCCTTCCATCAACTCTGTCAACTTTGCATATATCTCATCTATTCTTCGATGACTTCTGTCCCCGGCCAAAAAGACATGAACTTTCCCCCGCACTTCAATCCAACTCCTTCCCCCTTCCTTCTTGACCCTCCTATCTTTCATCATCTTCCTCACTTGTGCAACTTCACCCCACCTTCCTGCGGACGATAACACATTTGCTACAATCACATAAGCCGAATCATCCTGTGGGTCGATTTCCAATAACCTTTTAGCCGCAGACACAGCCAAACTGGGTGATTTATGATACGCAGCACACGTTAGCAGTGTTCTCCACACTGCAGCATCCGGCACAAAAGGCATTGTCATAGCAACCCTCTCAGCATCTTCCAATCGACCCGCTCGTCCCATTGCACCAACCACACAAGTATAGTGCTCAACCGCCGGTTCCAACCCGTAATGCACCTTCATCCTCGTCAACCACAACTCAGTTTCGGAAACCAAACCTGCATTGCCAAAGCAAGTCAAAATCGCCAAGAAGCTATATTCATCCGGTACAAGCCCTTGACCCTCCATCGCATTAATAACCACAATAGCCGAACTCGTATCCCCTTGCTGTGCATACGCCGCCAACATCGCATTACATCCCACAAGATTCGACACCATAAAACTCTCGTCGAAAACCTGCCTAGCATCAAACACAAGTCCGGCCTTCCCATACGCATCCACCAACCCTGTACCCACAACTACATTGCCATCAAGCCCCACCACAACCGCATGAGCATGCAGTATCCTACACTGCTCCAGCGCTGCCAGCTCCGCAGCCGCCCTCAGCGCACCCGAAACAGTATACATGCTCGACCCAACACTGCGGGATTTCATGTCAGCGAAAGCCAGAAGGGAATCAATGGGCCTGGAGTTCTGCGCCAGCCCCACAATCACCGCGCCGTAACAGACCTCGTCTCTCTGGGGAATTTCGTCGAGCACCTTGCGTGCACTACACGGCATTTGGCATTTCGAGTAGAAATGAATCAATGCCGACCCTGAAAAGGGCTGCGAGGTGATTCCGAGCTTGACGGCGATCGAGTGGAGGCCGAGGCCGAAGGAGAGAGAATCAGAAGATAGAGAAGCGCAGGTTTTGAAGAGCGTGGCGACTGTGCTTTGATTGGGGAGAGTTGGGTGGCGGAGCATAGACACGAAATGAGAGAGAGCGGAGAAGGTGTTGGACTTTGATGAGATCAGAGCCGTCCATGAGACCACGTTTGGAGATGAGATTTGGTTGAAGAGGCGGAGAGAGTCGAAGAGCTGATTGAGATTGGATTTGGAGGAGAGAGTGATGAGGTAGTTGTGGAGGGACCGGTCCGCGTAGTGGCCTCGGATGGCTTGGCCGTAAACTGCGCGAGGGTCAAGCTGCGGCGACGACGGCGGCGTTTTGTAGAGAATGGTTGATGACCTCATCGTTTTGAAATCTGATATAATAAGAAGAAGGGCTTGTTTGTGCTTGTATTATGGGCTTTCTGCGTTTTTAATACGCGCCAATTCTTTTTTTTTCAAAAGGTCACATAGGCGAACCAGGACAACGCTCTTTGGGTAAAATTTACCGCGCAATTTTTCTTTGCTAATATTACTTATCTGGATTCTTACTCTCAACTCCATTCCCTTTCGCCTATGAATTTCTGAGTCTTGATGCTACTAGTTTTCTTTTTCGTACTTGTTGTTTTGTGCGAGTTGATGTTTATTGCACACAAGGTGTTCGATAAAATTCCCCCGAAGTATTTTTTTTTTTTTTGGATTTTTAGGACGAGATTTTCAGTCAAAAGATTTGTACAGTGTTGTACTTACCTTCTAATGAAATTTGAGGCAACTGGGTACTTGGCTTCGGGAAATAAGCTGACCGTGTGTGGTGTCCTTACTGTGCAGGGGTCAGTGGTATTTGTGTTGCAGAAACTAGTCGGTGAGAATGTTGCCGCAGGGAATTAAGAAAGCTGTTATGGATAATCCGAAGAAACTAGCTAACTTGATTGACCTGGTGAATCTTCCTTCGACGCTGCGAGAGTTTGTGGGTCAGTCTCAAATTTCTCGTCTTGGATGTTTTAAGCGGGTCTGGTCGTACATCAAGGATAACAATCTTCAGGTTATTTTTATTTTTTATTATTACTCATTTTCCCTTCACTTTGTGTAAAATGAAAATGCAAGCTGATTGTGTTCTGCGTTATTTGTTCCAAGGTGCTTTGCCTCTCAGAGCGCGTGTGGTTAATTGGACTTACAATTGGCTTGTTTCATGTGAACTATTAAGAATTGTATTTCTGCAACTGAATCTTGATACTTGTGCAGTGTAGAATTCTTTCTATTACTGAACAGAATATTTGGTGTGCTTTCGTAGGATCCAAACAACAAGAATGTGGTCTACTGTGATGAAAAGTTGAAGAGTATTTTGTTGGGCAAGCCTCAGGTTGAGTTAGCTGAGCTTCCTGCACTGATCAAGCTCCATTTCCCCAAAGAGGCTAAATAATTTGTGCAATCCAGGTAGTGTAAGTTGCTATACCTTTCGCGAGAAGCATGTCTACCGTTTGCGAGTACTTTAAGTGGTCATAAACTAGTTTACGAGTGCTTCAGTCAGTTACCAGTTTAAATTATGTTTCATTTCAAACCGTTTGTAGTTGCCGTTTGAGATGATTTGCCAGATAATTCTGGTGGGTTTTAAAAGTAATGTAATTAGTTTGAATTGTCCTACACCCCTTGTCTGTTTTTGCTTTCTCTTCTTGTGTTTGCTGCATACTGTGACTCTGAATTCTAATGTCTCATACTCCAGTTGTTGACAGATTCAGATTGGGAATATGAAATGATACGTACATTTTGGTTACAGACATTAACAAAATTTATTTGGTATATTGGATTAAGAACTTGTACATTCTTGGGGCTGTTTGGAAACTTTTTATCATTTTCGAAGTCTAAGTTTGCTGTGGGCTGATCGTTTTATATCCAATGGATCAAAAAATGAAAAGAATAATCAGACAATACAATGCGTGTGTGTAAGTTCATATAAAATTGAAAAGGGAAAATTCAACAAATAATACCTCAATTTTTGCTAATTCTAAATATTCATATCTCAATTTTACAAAATATTAGAACCATATCCTAACTTTTGACTCCGACCCAAAAATTATATCTACAGTTACTTATTCCGTTTCAAGTTATATAATTTTAATGACATAAGAATTAATGGTGTTAAACGGAATAAGTAACTAAATGTTTGGTTTTTGGGTTGTGATCAAAAGTTGGGATATGGTTATGATATTTTGTAAAGTTAATATATTTAGAATGGACAAAAATTGAGGTACTGTTTGATAAAATTTCCTAATTAAAAAAGAATGCATAAATCTGGCCAAATTTGCCAGAATCCGGTGGCAGATCAATGGTCAACGCTGTTGGAGTCTAGTCAACATTCAATGAATAGGTTATGAGAGAGTAATGATATTGAGTAATTTATTAATTAAAATGAGAGTAAATTAATTTTTTTTACTTAATTAATTAGCTATTGGGAATATTTGAATCTTTATAAATAGTAAAAATTAAAAATTTTATTCTTGGGTTTGGGACCCATTATAAAACATCAAAAACCTAAATTGATTACACCTCCTAAATAATGATTACATGCGTTGCATTATATACATTCGAAGTCTCAAAGAAATTGAGACAGACAAGTTTTAAATATATGATCTGCAACAATACCATTAGTCCTCTCTGTAGGGTGGAAGGCATCCCAAAAGACATATTGATCTGCATTTGAACACGTTAACGGGCTCATCCTAGAACACAGGTAACCCATCTCAAACAATCCTGTTCCACAGCAGGCCATTGCTGTTTCATCAAATCCTGTAAATTGGAGAAGTATCACATTATGTTCATTATTATCTAAACACAAACGATTAATGGCATTATAATTAGACTTCAAGTAAAAACCTGGAAAAATACTCACCAAAGGCTACTGGGTTTTGGATGATATCCAAAAGAACATAATAAGGGTTTGAGAACACCACATCAATACCAACTAGTTCCCCGTTCAGTTTCTCAACTAATTCCTCCAACTTGTAATTGAAACTCTTAGCCACATCATTGTACTTCTCAATGCAGTTACTCCCTGAAAGAAGATTACTAGTTCTCTCCAATGGCAGACACCCCATTGGGGGAAGTCCGCCTAGGGAAATCTTTCGAGAGCCAAGCTGGTAAAGTTCTGTGATGAAATCACTAGAAATTCCTGCTAGAAAACTCTGGTAGTCCTCAATGGAATACTCCGATGATCTGTGTGAAAATACATAGTAATTTTCGAGGAAATCATTAGTTCCTATACTGATCAAGTATAGTGCTTCTCCTAGAATTTTGTTTGCTTCATAGTATCCCATAAAGCCAATGAGATCCCTCTGGTATTGCTTGTAATACTCCATTTCCTTCCAAAGGGGTATCACACCCTGCAAGTCCAGCAAATTAGTTATGTATAAAACAATCCCTTTATTATCTTGATTTTAGTATATTGTTTCGAATCACAATTAATTCTGACTTGAGGAAATTACATGAGCAATATTGAATCTCCGAATAATTGATAAAGCTATGGCGTCTGAAGTGACAGTGGAACTTACTAGCACATCAGAAGTGGCATTATCGTAACCAGTTCCTGCGGAGGCAAAGCATACTCCGGTAGCAAAGTCCTTAATGTTATATGATGGATCCAAGAATGCGGGTATGGATGGCTTGATCCCAAAAGCTTCAGCAATGAAGTCTGTTGGAATCTTACCGTTGGAAAAACGCCCCGTAGGGTGGCCATCATCGAAATCACGACCATATGGTGGAAAATTGCTCTTTAGGACTGTTGGTATCTGGTTATTGTTCCCTGCATCAACAGAAGAGTCTCCAAACACAATAATTGCCGGAACTTTTGTATGCCCCGTAGAAATTTGCAGGAGGAGATAGGTTAGGAGGAACCAGTATATGGCCTTAAGTGCCATGGTCTCCTTGAGTTCTAACTCACAGATTTAGGGTACGAAATTTCTGCGGATGATTGGTAAGCTGTTAAGAATTTGTTTGCAATGTAGTGGGGAGGCAGCTGATGAAGTCTTTGTGCCTTCAGATGCTGGAAGAGCCAGATGCTTCAGATGCTTCTAGTATTAGATGGATTTCTTGTAGTGCCTGTATCTGACTGTGAGTAAATGTTGGAGGAGTTGGTTAAGAAAAATTACAGGCTTTCATTTTCGAGTGATCAATACCTAATTCCGAGCTGAACCTACATGCACCAAATTATCATGAGTACAACTGTACAAGTAACAAGAGTTATAATCAACAACAGAAGCTAAACCTCGGTTAATCCTGAGTAGCTGAACCAACTTTTTTCTTCATCTAAATTTAAATAATGGTTAATCACAAGCACAACATATCATATATGGAAAACACACAAATTAAACATACATGTAAAAAGGAATCGAAGAATAAAGGGAACCATGGTTAATTCCTTGATCGAAGGCCACCAATGATGCCTGTTTTGGAAGAAAAGATCGATCTTCTGCAGAATTTCGCCAAGGTGTTACTCATTGATGACATAGGAAAACTTGCCAATTATTGGAACATCCAATTCAAGCATGTTCTTCCGGAAGCAAATTTTGTTGTCCTTTTTTGCCCCTATTGCGGTTTAATTGGCTGTTGCTTTCAATCAGCTTGGTGCAAATTTCAAAATTGTTGCGACTATACATAATAGGAAGTTAGAAACATCGCTATACAATTTTTTTTCTTTTGATCTTTCTTTTTTACCGAATCGTTAGATAACTTATTTTGGTAAATGATAGGCCAATTTTCTCGATCAAACGACAAGAAACACGACGATAATTTGCTCGCTTTTCCTTTGGGTTAAAAACACCAACAAAAAGTAATACAAGAATCTCAAAGAAAATAGGCAGAGCCAGTACAATTAGGGGTGTGATCGGTTTGGAACGGTTCGGTATTAAGTCGGAATTCGTACCGTACCGTAATAAAATATTCGGTTCGGATCTTATTCGGTTCAGTTTTTTGGCAAGTCCGTGCTACGAGTTTCGGTCCCAATGGGTTTTGGATTGGTTTTTCGATAAATTTTTCTAGGCATAAACAATTGTTTAAGTTAATTATTATTTAAAAAAGCAATATTATAGAGAGATAGAAGAAATGTGAGATAATAAGAGTATTTTTGTAAGAATTTTCTATATATATGTCCTAAAAAGATTTAAAATGGGTGAATATATATTCATTTGTGTAAAGAAATAAGCACAATTTTGTCACATATATCATTTCGGAACGGTTCGGTTTTATTTGATACCGTATCATAAAAATTCATTCGGTTAGGATTTATTTCGATTCGGTTTCTAAATTAGTCCGTCCCACGAGTTTCGGCCCCAACGAGTTTTGGTTCGATTTATTTCGATTTTCGGTTCGATTTTTCGGTAAAACATCCCACCCCTAGGTACAACTAGGGGTGTGATCGGTTTGGTATTAGGTCGGAATTCGTACAGTACCGTAATAAAATATTCGGTTCGGATCTTATTCGATTCGGTTTTTTTGGAAGTTCGTGCCACGAGTTTCGGTCCCAATGGGTTTCGGATCGGTTTTTCGATAAAATTTTCTAGGCATAAATAATTGTTTAAGTTAATTATTATTTAAAAAAGCAATATCATAGAGAGATAGAAGAAATGTGAGATAATAAGAGTATTTTTGTAAGAATTTTCTATATATATGTCCTAAAAAGATTTAAAATGGGTGAATATATATATTCATTTGTGTAAAGAAATAAGTATAATTTTGTCACATATATCATTTCAGAACGGTTCAGTTTCATTCGATACCGTACCATAAAAAGTCATTCGGTTATGATTTATTTCGATTCGGTTTCTAAATTAGTCCGTCACACGAGTTTCGGATCCAACAAATTTTAGTTCGATTTATTTCGATTCGATTTTTCGGTAAAATATCCCACCCTAGGTATAACAGTCAACAAGCGCTCTTTGCTCAAGAGCTCGAAGCTCACTTTTCTCAATAGACATACTCTGAGATCACTAGAATCGTCCATGGGAAGGCAATCTCTATCTCTCTCTCTCTCTCTCTCTCTCTCTCTCTCATACTTTGCGATTTTGTTTGTGGTTTATAATTGAAGTCAGTATTTAGGGTTTAGTATCGGTACTACTAGCACAATGGTTGTAGTTTTGATTAAGTTTAGGGTTTATTATGATTGTTTTGGATTGTGGGTCTTCTGTTCAATACAGGAAATCAAATAAAGGCAAGCAGGAGCTGTTACTGTCCTGGAAATTTCCTCCCCAAGGATGGTACAAGCTCAATATAGATGGAAGTCGGCGTCACAAATCAGAGTCCATTGCAGGAGGTGGTGTGATCCGAGACGATAATGGCAAATGGGTAGCTGGGTTTGTAGCGAATTTAGGAACAGGCATAATTATTGAGGCTGAGCTGAAGGCCTTACATTTAGGCCTGGAGCTTGCATTGGAATCTGGATGGGTTCCTCTCGAGGTAGAAACCGACTCGTTGTTTGCTAAGAATCTTTTACGGAATGTAGGTGAATTGTACCAGGATCACCATCTGATTCAGTTGATTAAAAGCTGCAATGCACTTGTTGACGAAAAGTTGAAATGTACTGTGAGTCATGTGTATAGACAGCAGAACTGTGGCTGATTGTCTAGCCGATTTGAGGCATACTTTGGAGGAGGAAGGGCTTACCGCCTTTTAGGATGTACCCCCACCTCCATGTGAACCAATATTAGTTGAGGATAAGAGTAACCTTGCTCGTTCAAGGTTTCTTTCTCATCGTAAACTGAAGAATCTGAATGCTGGTATGTTTATTCCAAGGTCATATAGACTGAAGAATCATTATGTTCTTAGCATGAAGAAGCAGAAAGTCAAGAAAGTGGATTGTGATCTTGCATCTGTGATGTTCAGATGGAAGATTGACAACTTCTCTAAGTTGAATACCACCTCCAAATATTACTCTGATGTTTTCGCCGTCGGTGATGCTAAATGGTATTTTGGAGTATTTATCTCCCACCACTGACATGCTCTACAGTTTTAGAGTTTCTGATGTGTGTGTGTGTGTGTGTGTTATGGTTTTGGAATTTCCTGTTTGGCCAGGAGGATCCTTATGTATCTGAAGGGGAACGTTGTTGACTACTTGTCACCGTATTTGGAAGTTCCAGATGCTTCAAAATTGCCTCAGGGATGGTCTGGATGTGCCCAATTCAACCTAGCAAATCAATAACAAAGGGTAAATTAATTAATTTCCAGTTTTCTACAGCACATTTATGGTTGCGTTTTTTTTCCTGTTCTGTACTTCTATTGTCCCTATGCAGTACATAAGTCTAACTTATTGAATAGCACTAGAAATTCTTGCCTCCTGTTATGGAGCTTGAATTTCATTTAGTCTAACGCTGCATAAGAATGAGAACTTGTATGAATATACATCTGGAACTGCCATGGCTGTTATTTCATGCTTCGAGTAGTTGGGAGTGTCCTTTGATATGGATCAGGCATGTTCAATATCATTAATGAATCTTAGCTTTAAATGAGGGACAGTTAATGTTGCGTCTATTCTCCTTATTTGTTTCTCTGCTTCATACTTTTGTCTATTTAGACATTTGTTAAAAGCTATATAATGGGACATGAGTTTCATTTTATGTGGTAAGGACATAGCAAATGAGAAAGATATTACATGATTTCACTATTTCTGTTTCAGATTCATGCAGTGAGAGCATGTCAGAAAGAAAAGCAATAACTTTATTTTTTTTGTTTATAAAACTGCTAAGGTTGAATCTTAAGAAAGAACCTTAAGATACTGCCATCTGCAAGAAATGTGACCAATGTGTACCTTATTGTGTTACTTCATCTTGTATTTCATTGCATGACTTAAAGATATTGCTGACTTCCCGCACCCCCCCTCTCTATTGTACCACATCGCATAACTACCAACCATCACAAGAATTTTTGTATCTTTGTTCTGATTGTCTTTTTGATCTGACAATTAATCAAATCCAATTGATACGAGATCCCCAACAACAGTTAGAGATGGTGGGAGTCCCAGAAGAGCATTTGTCTGGTCATGCATTTCATATGTATCATCTGACTTCACCCGATCAAACGTAAGAAGAAATTTCCTCACGTTTCTCTCTCTCCAGAACTGTTGATGTAAGGTTTATTCCCTGAATTATTCTCTCCTTTGCAGAGTTTCTTTTGAGTTTCAGCATAATGTCTGTGGTAGATCAATATATGCCAAGGGGACAGTTGATGCTGTAATTTTCCTTGCTAAGAAGGTAAGTATTTTCACCCCGTTCCGCTCCACTGCTTATTGCAGCGCTTCAAGTTATGCCATGAAAGTTTATCGGTCGTTGCATAAGTTGTTATGGCATAATCAGAATTGTTGTACTGAAGAGCTATGTATGCAATATTAGTGATTGGGTAAACATGGACAGTCTACAATGTCAAGACTATGATTGAGATGCATTTGGTAATATATATGAAAACTATAAGGTTATGCAGTCCAACACTTACATGACACAAAATCATGCTTCATTGCAGGTTCATTCAAAGGCAGATAAGCGGGTTTACGATATGAGGGATGTCCTGCGAGAGGGTAGCATGCGATGATAGTTATATGTGTGCACAAGGTCTCATTCGGATAAGCATTAAATTTAGGATTCTATCTGAGGAAGGAAGGTGGAGGGGAACCAAGTTGGAATGAGCAGTTCAGACTTGAGAGGCTATGTCTCTTTTTCTTTTTTTCCCTTCCCAGTTTGTTTGTAAGAAAAGTTGAAACTACACTTTGTAATACCGTGTTGTTGTTATGCACACAATGTTATGTTTTGTGTGGAGTTTGGAAGGACATTTATTTTATGCTAATACACATATAGCAAGAGTAACTCATGACTCTCCCCAGGACTGAATTCACATCATGTCTAGTATGGAATGGTGTTCGATGACAATTATAGATACAAGGCATGAGAGGCGAAGCTCTCTGTTTGGTCTTATTTACCCAACAGCAGATCTATTCACGTATGAAACTAGTACTCACGGTGGAAGACACAAACTAACTAGAAAGTCTTCTGTTCCCTAAATAATTCTAAATTGAATTAAATGATAGAAATACATGGTAGTGTCATATACTGACACTGAACTGGTTTAAGGTCCAAAGTCCGTTTCTTTATTGGTTTCGTGTTAGACTAAAAAAGACAGGAACTCATGGAAGACATGGAGGAGGAGGTGAAGTCAATACTGCCATTTTTACCGGTGGTGGTGCGTAGTGGTAGTCTTTACTGGCCATCACAAGCGGTGGAGACACTGAGGCACTTGGCTAAAGGTCCCGAGCAGAGTCGGGTCAATTCCGGCCAAGCTTTATTCGAAGCCATGTCCGATCTCAGGCGCTGTTTTTCTCTCTCTCCTCTCACTCCTTATGCTGCTGAAGGATACGCCCTCTTCTTCGATGAGGTATAAAATACAATTTGAATTTGAATTTGAATTTGAATTTGATTGATCATTATGTCATCATGTCATGTGAATTTGATTGGATTGGATTGATGTTGCAGATTATGTCCAGGGAGGATTCTGAGAAATGGTTTGGAGGCGTACTCCCTGAATTAGCAAAGCTGCTTTTGCGGCTGCCCACATTGTTACAAGATCACTATCAAAATGCAAATAGTCTTATTCCTCCACTCAAAACTGGCCTTCGTCTGCTTCATTCACAACAACCAGGAATTGTTTTCCTCACTCAGGTAACTTTGCTTATATGCTTTACATGTTCTAGCAGCCTAGAATTATTGTACAGTGCTACTGCCTTGCAGAAAACTGGATGTGTATACTGTATAGTCACTATAGATAGTGTTAGCATAAATGTGTAACTTCACTTCTGAATATCTATAACATTCATTTTATGTTTTTATTCAAAGAAAAGCCTGAAAAGTTTTATCTTTACTATAGTATCCTTTTCGACAAGCTAATTGTCTGATGGTTTTGGAAGATTACGTGTATAGAATTGTCAAGTCTGTTCTATTCTGAAAGAACTTCCTTTCTTTTGGTTTAGTTTTGCTGATTTTCGTTTTATGTTACATTTCAGGAGCTAATTAGTGCTCTTTGTTGTGTTTGTTCCCAGTCAAGGATAGAAGTGCCAACCATCTCCCAACAATCAATTTTGATAACTTGTTCGAGTGCATAGCATTCTCTTTCTCTTGTTTTTCTCGTTTTAATCCACACATTTAGTGATACAGATGAGAAGGAGATATGCGATTTTCAATATTCTACAATTTCCATGTTATTTTAAGAGATTATGTCATCCGTGTGCGTACTTGTTTGAGATCATTAATACATACATTATCTGGATAAACTTACTGCATGATTTTCTTTTGCTTTTTTTCAGCACACTATATGACAGGTATAATCAAAAGCTGGAGAACAAGATATGGTGCATTATACACTATTTTGAAAAGATAACTTCACAAATGCCTATGGGTTTAGTCTTGTTTGAGCGTAAAGTACTTCCTCTACAACATAGTCCGCTGAGCATTTCTTATCCAACGATTAAGTTGTGGAGCAATTTGGTCACTCCTCTCTGCCGTTTTGAGGTAAACAGTGGACAGATGCATACCAAGCTACTAGTTATATGCAGATGAACATTTATAACTGCAGTTAACAAATTTCCCTTTTAACTTTAATTTCAGTTTAGGAAATCACAACTAATTTGTCAAGGCATCTTTTTCTTTGTGTGATTCTAGGTTCACAGGTCAGGCTTGATAGAAGATCAATCAAGTGGAGCTCTTGAAGTAGATTTTGCAAACAAGTATATAGGTGGTGGACCTCTCAATAGGGGATGTGTACAGGTCTGACTTTTGTTGTCCTCATATATGTCACCCTAATATGCCTGCACTATTATCGAATTGCAAAGCACCTAATATTTTTTGTTAAAATCGTGTCACGCAGGAAGAAATTCGTTTCATGATCAATCCAGAGTTACTTGCCAGCATGTTGTTCATGCCTTCCATGGCAGATAATGAGGCAATTGAAATTGTTGGTGCAGAAAGATTTTCAAATTACACAGGGTGTGTACTGTAAGCAAGCACACTTATATTTTTTTTAAGAATGTAGGGGTATTTATAAGAATGTGCAGATGCACTTGACTTTAGTTCTTATGCCTGTATGAGAATCTATGGCATGTCCTGATTCCTGACTATATGAATTCAATATATAAACTTGATCTCTGACTCTGATATCATTCTTAAAGTGGTGTGGTGTAGGTATGCTTCTTCGTTTCGTTTTGCTGGTGACTTTGTGGATGCAAAGGAAATAGACTCTCTTGGAAGACGTAAAACAAGGATCATTGCGTTAGATGCATTATGCAGCCCAGGGACGAGGCAGTATAAACCAGAGTTACTTCTCCGGTATGTATATTGGTTGATTTATAGCAAGTCCGCACAATTGTTTATCATTTTGTACCATAAGAAAATATCTTTTCATCCCTCAGATTTTGACTGATAATGAAACATCCACCCATAGGGTTCCCAGACTTAATATAGTATTTCATATCCCTCCATGACTTTTAGTATGCAGATTAAATGTTCACTATTATTTAGATTGTGTCACAGTGAAATATTATGCCTTTTTCTTTTATAAAATTGACTTGCAGCTTGTTGATATTAAGTCACAGGTTTAGAGAAATTAAATCATTTGCATGTCATGAAACATGATGTACTTTGAACATTGGCTATAGCATCTTTTTACTTTACATGTTGAATTTATTTGAATGCTTCCCCCAGAGGATGATAACTCAGTAGATTGCTTTCTATATTGCTAAGGCTGTGGTCAACTACCTTACAGTGTCTTTTTAGTCGCAAGTAACAGAGATATAGTGGAAAACATTAGAATTCCGCTGACAACTTGATTTTTGGTATATGAATTTGGTTATATCACTTGTATGAGAGTTCCTTTTAGGACTTCAGATGTAATATATGGTAATATGTTACCTTATTATTGTTATTGATATTTCTATACTCTTTAGATTAATGAGCTATGCCCTTTCATCATGTTCTTTGGGTGATATTTTATTTTAATTTACAGATGCTATACATGTGTTCAGTGCTTGCGAGTTGCAACAGTGACTGTGGCTTCAAATTCTTAGTTCCCTAAGTTAGCTTTCGGACCATGGAAATGAGATTTGACCAGGATACACCAAGTTTTGGATGAATTTGCCCAAAGTGCATACCTTTCATTGGTCAATGAACATGATGATGTGTATCAAAGTGCAAACTTTGTATAAGATCCAGAGCCTTGACATTTGAAAAGGCGGCAACTGGTCAACAGGTTCCAGCCTTGAGGGAATCGAGGATGTGAGCTCGAGGAAAATATTGAGAGAGAATGTAGATACTGGAAAAAGGTAGACTTAAAGCCAAGGTAACTCCTGCAAAGGTACATTTTGTGTAGAAAGAAAACTTTTGAAATGAGGCACTTGGACGACAAGGCTAGGAAATGAAGAATGTGCTGATCTATAGGCCGAAATTGGCCTCTTCAGTGAATACTTGATCATGTTTTAGGCTCGTGTATATTGTTTAAAGTACTTTGTCTATGCTGGATGAGGACCTTTACGAGCCTGAGCTGACTATAGTGCGGCCTCACATTAGTGATTAGCAGAATCTCGTCTCTAAAGTGTTTTACGTGTACATCTCCAAATTATTGCATGATTTTCGAGTAAAAAAAATTGCACAAATTGTATCTAGACTTTCATTGGTAGGACAGTTTGATATCTGAACTTTCAAAGTGAACAATATTGGATTTTGATTTCGTTGATATTGGGATACTTCCCATCACTTCTTCGTCTATTTTAATGACGTGGTGTGTTAGTTTGTCGATTTAGCATTAAAAGTGCCATAATGCCCTTTTATATTTGTCCTCAGCTTCGAATTCTTGCCAAGAAACATGCGTAAATTTTGTTGCAAATATTCTTTCCCACTCTTTTACTTTCTCTAATTTCTTGATTTTCTCCCCTTTATAAAATTTCAATGATGTATTAATTAGTTGCTTATCAAAACAGATGTGTCATGTCATCAATTAAACATAAAATTGACGGAGAAAAGGAGAAGTGATGAGTGGTATCCCAATATCAACAAAATCAAAGTCCAAATATCAAATTGTTAACTTTGAAAGTTCAGGTACCAAACTTTCCTGACAATGAAAGTCTAGACACCATTTGTGCATTTTTTTTCTTTTCGAGTGTTCCACCAAAGTGTTTTTGATACAAGAAAGCTTCGATTTGAGTGATATTATGAGCTTAGGCTGCGGTTATTCACACCCCAAATTTTGCTATCCTCACTCCATATCATTTGATTGATTGAATTACGATTTTATCCTTATTTAAATTTACATAAAAGTCCATATTTTAAATTTCCATTGCTTATACACCCCAATAAGTATTACACTCAAATCATATTGGTTAAATTGTGTGCGCGCATTAAAGGACTGGGGCGAGTTGTTCTTCAGTTTTTTTGAAGTCGTTATTATCGTCATTATCAACGAGGGATGTTTGAAATTTGAATTGTTGGCAAACCACATGATAATATTTGACACTGCATTGACAAAGGTTGATATGATATTTGTCCTAGTTTTGATAAACAATAGTACAATATTTGTCAAGGTCCTGATAAACGCGAATGTAGAGTCATTTGGTACGGTAGTGGATGTTTTGTTCGTCAGAATCTTAACAAACATGAGATCTTTTTTCATTTATATTCTGACAAATAGTAATATGTCATTTGTTGACCTCCTGATAAACAAGAGTAAGTTATTTATTAATATCCTAATGAACAATAGTAAATGCATTTGTTATTGCAGCTTTTTTGCCGAGTACGACATTTCTGCGTAGGGTTTGAATTTTTAATATTTTTTTTGTGACTGGTTATATGATAGAAGATGAGATGAGGATAAAAATTAGGGTGTAATTTAAATTTTGTCTCCTCTGCAATAAATACACCCCAAAACGGATATTTAGGTAAATAGATAAGTAATTGGGTGTATTTAGCATTTTATATTTTTTGAAAGATTCTTATGGGGGTGTAAAGAGTAATAGGGTGAGAATAGAAAAAATTGGGGTGTAAATAGTCATAACCATGAGCTTATTTGATAGGAAAAAAAATCAAAAATGGTCACTCAAGTGTAAAAAGTGTAATGAGCATTTGTGATATTTGGCCTATTTGATATTCGGATTGGAAGAATATTACCAAGAAACCTTAAAAGTTAGTTTTTTAAAAAAAGAAATAATTACCAATTTTGTCTTAATCTGACTAGAGTTGGTTAGTAGCTAAAATAATAGAATAGTATAACACTATAACGTACGATGAGAATTAATAATCAATTAAAACATTTCCAATAGTTCTTGTAAAATCACAATAATTGTTATTTTAGAGGAAAAACACATTTTTTTAGTTCCAATTGCTCTTGTAAACCATCTTGTATACTATAGAAAATGAAAGAAAAAAAATGGAGAATCTTTATATCTATACGATTATCAAAACTTGTATATTCATCACAAAACTTTTAAATTTTATTCGTCACCTACTATATTAACCCTCTCTCTCTTCAAAAAGAGCAGTTTTAACATAAGGTCATCTTCATTCCAGGGCCAAGGGCTTGATATAATCTCAAAATCATCAAAAAGTCATCTTCAACCTAGGGCAGGACTGTACCAAAAATGCTAAATGTAGCCCGATCAGGTCAAAACCTGCGCTATATATGGCCCTTGGCTATATTTTTGTAGGGACTACAATTGTACTTAAACACTAAAAATTTGATGTTTCTAATGGTTAATATTAATTTTAATTAGTGTTTATGTCAATTTAAACGTTATGATGTCATCATTTAATTATTAATCAATTTATTTTAATTTTTTAACTCCAATAATAATCAAAATATTTTTGTAAAATAATATAATCAAAATAATAAATTTATAAAGTGTAATACTTTAAAAACATTTGAAATATTTTTTTAAAAGTTTTAGTAAATATAGTATATGCAACTGTAATATAGTAAATAAATATAAATAATGTAATATTTTAAAATATTAATAATAATTTCTTTGTTAAATAATGTGACGACCCGGAACAGAATCAGTAGTATAATCAGCTTAATTCGTGAGTTAGCGCGTAATCGCAATTCTCCGATAATTGATTGAATCGCCGGTCTTGATCACGACTTAATTATTGACCGAGAATTTGAGTTGAGCATCTTCTCGAGAGTTGTTGTACGCGTGATTTCGAGTTCGTGGGCGGTTCCGGATTATTATTTCGACGACCGAGGAATATAATATGAATATTTGAAATTTCAGAATATCGTCGAGTTTATCCGTTCGTATTCGAGTCTATCTGAATCGTGATTGTGATCCGTTTTAGACCATTGATCGACCCGAACTGAAATTTGAATGGTTATTGACTTGATTTGCGAGTTTCGCGATCAGTCGCGATTTCGACGTAATCTGTTAATATGGCGGCTTCGTTAGCAACTAAATTATAGGGCGAGAAATTGATTTGGGATCCTTCGTGAAAGTTGTAGAGAATTTAATTTTGACCTCGTGGGATCTTCCGGAGGATTTTTCCGAGTTACGAGGAATAAGTTGTGAATATTTTCGTCCGTCGAATATTGTCGTATTTATCCGTTTGGGGTTCGATACGCGTACGGTATAAATACGGAAAAATACTTGCCGTTTTTGGAAACTTTCCAAAAGGTGAAACCTGGGTTGACCCGCGTTGACCGCAGGTCATGGGCGACCCGATTGGTTCCGTTTTGCCCGTGGATTTCGCGCCGCCGTGGAGGCCGATTCCGGTCACGGTTGGCCGGGGTCCCTTCACGGAATTTCTTGGGCTCGAGCTACTCTTCGGTTTGAGAGTTGGATCACCCTCTATGGTGACCGGAGGAAGAAGATATGGCTCGGCGAAAATGGGTGTTTTCCGGCGAAATTTCATTGGTTTCGGGTGACGGCTTGGAGGCCGAGATGGTGGTGCAACCTTGAGGGGTTTTGTTAGCCTCAAGGTAAGGAAGCTATTGCAAGTGGTCTTGAAGGTTGCCGTGGCCGGAGGAAGGAGATTGGTCGATTTGAAATTCCGGTAAGGGTTTGGAACTTTGAGTTGAAATTTGGAGGTTTTCCGATCAAAATTGACCTTAACTTTGAACTGGAAAGTTGTTGGAAATGTCGAGATCTTCAAATCCATATGTAGCGTGAAATTTTCTGGGCAGGTTGGAATTTCCGGCGGCCGGCAGCAGCGACGGCGACTTTTCCGGTGATGTGTTTTTCGACGAGTTATATGTCGTTTCGCTCGGAATCGCTCTCCGATCGCAGTGGTGAGGTTTGTTTTTCGAATTGAGCATCGGAAATTATAGCGAGATTTTGTAGTGTGATTATTGGATTTCGACGATTTCGTCGTTATTGAATTATATGTTTCCGGGAACGGTTGTTTCTCGTGATATGATTTGAGGTATCAAGTTATGATTTTGAGCAGTGGATTTTATGATTATCTAGGGGTTCGTTATCGTTCGTTTGGTGAGGGATTTTTCGCCGGATCACGGGATTAACACGTATCGTGTTACGCTCACCTGTGAGTGGACTTTTCTATTTTCACTGTCGTTGCGAGTTCATGATTTTTCGTGATTTTTCGTATTTATTTATATATGATGTTGAGATTATTTATTATTTTCGGAGGTGTTATTTTATATTTTATGGTGATGGCATTACTGCATCGATGCTTCGGCTACTCGGCTGATCACCAGTAGTCTGACCAGAGTTGAGAGATTCATCTGGACCAGAGTTGAGAGATTCCTCTGGACCAGAGTTGAGAGATTCCTTTGGGCAGGGTTGAGAGATTTCCCTGTTATGCCGCTGGGGTTGAGAGATTCCCCTAGCCTATCACCGTCGGGCTTGAGAGATTCGCCTGACCGTCGGGCTTGAGAGATTCGCCTGACCGTCGGGCTTGAGAGATTCGCTTGGCAACCTCCATATATGTTTTCCGAAT
The DNA here is from genome assembly GCA_946800695.1 of Geum urbanum. NCBI lineage: Eukaryota > Viridiplantae > Streptophyta > Magnoliopsida > Rosales > Rosaceae > Geum > Geum urbanum. The sequence goes on along the minus strand of OX327001.1, from coordinate 48,156,795 downwards.
TCGCTATACTTGTTTATTGTATATGAAATTGGTGAAAGACATATGTTTATTTTCGTCCACTCACTCTAACGTTTTATTTTCCTTTCCCCTGGGCTTTTCGGTTTCCATGCCCAGTTTGCAGTTTGGATTCTGGTATCTCACGTCGCAGTCAGAGGCATAGTGTTCGAGCTACCTTGTTTCTTCCAGTAGGTTTCTTGTTCTACTTGCTGTGGTATATTTATATAATTATACACTAGGGGTCGCTCTGAGCATTCTGATGTTGTATTTTTCATACGATTTTCCCTGGATTTCTGTAAAGTATAGCTTTATTAATTACTTTACATTACTGTTATGATATTGAGAAATCTGGATGGGATTGGTGCCCATGGTTTGATTTTTGTGGCATAGGATGAAGTGTTATTTTCCGGGTGCAAGTAAAGGCAATTCCGCGTTAGTAGCGTTACTCTGCCGAAATTTTTATGGTTTTTGTTGGTTCGTGTTTTCAGAAGGGGTTTGATTCCGGTTTAGGAAACTAAATCGGGGTTGGGTCCTTTCAAATAAATCATCAATGAATATAATAAATACAAAGAAATTAAATATTAGTATGCAGATCAATTAAAACATTGATTTTGAGTAAATATAGGTTTGAATGAATATATATAAGTTTAAAAGTTTGAATTAATAATATAATATAAAAATTAAAAATTATAGTCCTTACGGATTGGAGATGACATAAAAATATAGCCATCATTATTCATTATAATAGTATATTTGAGGGGTTAAATTATAGCCGAGGGCCAAATATATCCCCCTAGGACTGGATATGGCCTAAGATTTTGAGTTTGATATAAAATATTATATGGATCAATTAAATTATATAAGAAAACATTTAATTTTATATAGCAGAATAGAAAAGCTGTTGGAGTTAGGGTCATTTTATTTTACAAATTTTATGTTTTTATGTTTTATAATAGAGAATTTTTATAAGAACCGTTAAAGATGCTCTTACTTCTCTTAGTAGGTAATTTGTAATTCATTTACATGTATGTAAAGACGTATATAATATAATAGAGTGCTGAAAACCATACCATGCTTGGCATGAGTTCTTTTATATTTATAGAGTACAATATGACACTATCTCTATTTACAATTATGCAAGATTCAAATGAGAAGATAATTATGCAAGTCTCTCTCAATAATTAAGTTAGTAAATTTGAATTTTTTCTTTGTTTTAATTTCTATATCTTGAAATTGAAAGCATCTATCGAATTTAATTCATTGCTATTTAGATTCGTCAATTATTAGATACAATTTACGTCATATATATATATTTAATATTTGTTATTGTATCTATTCACACCTCCAAATATGCTTTTCACATCTTCTTTAATAATTTTACTCATCAAACTCTTAATTTTGCCCTTGCGTATTTTTCTTACTTCATCATCTTCACCATCTTCACCTCCAAATCTCCGATGATCTCTCACTGTTTTGGTTCAAAGAAGATATGGGCCTATGATGTTTTCTTGATCATTTAAATTTTTCTATTCATAGATTTCATCATATATATATATATATGTATATGTACCTAGTTAATTATACCAAGTCTGCAATGGATGAGATTGATTGCAGCCAGTGCACTTAGAACGAGTTTATTTAAATTTTTCTTCTTTCTATATGTATCAAATTACTCCTGATTCTGTATTGCATATCATCTAAAACTCGTAGGGTCTTGGAAAATTGGCAAGAGAAAATGTAGATAATCAACTAATTAGTATAAGAGTGGGATGATTGTGTAGAGGTCGTTTATTTAGATCTATAAAAAAATAATCAAAACTAAATTTGCAGAAATCCAAAGGAATAACAAATTGAACAATATGACAGAACTCATTAGCCACCGCACTCACCCTAGCAGGCCTAGCTTTGTACTTCAATTTTCTGAATTATTTTGAGGTGGGGTTGGAGGAAGATGGGATGCACATCGACTGGAAATTAGGGATTGATTAGAAATGAGTTTTTTTTTGTCAAATCATTGTACAAGCACATAAATAGAATTAAATTCTTCCAAAAATTAGAGGAGGTGTATATGTTAAAATGGGAAGTGTGAATAGACATATTCTTTCATAAATTTGATCCATACTTATAATACATATTTTCTAACATAATTCACATCCAATTCCTGCCGCACAACCTTCTCTCGTACGTAATGGTGATTGACCTCGAGATGGCGTGTCCGAGCATGAAAGATTTGATTTTTAACCTAGGGGTTTAAATTGAAATTATTTAGGCCGTCAGATCTAATGGTGGTTTACTCTGGGCCATTGATTCTTTTTAACTTAGGGGTTTAAATTGAAAACTTCTACCCGGATGGGTAAGAACAATTCTGGCGACCCAGATAGCCGACCCACAAATCAACCTGACCCAGAATTTTGACCCGGTCGGGCTTTCGCGGTCCGACCACTGCGAGATGCCTCACTACCCCAAAGAGAGAGCTCTTTCTCTCCCCCCAACCTACCCACACCCTCAAAACCAGCATACTTAGTCGTTATGAGAGGAATTGAGCCCGAATAGATTTTGGATTTTCCCGTTTTGGCTCCGTCGTCGGCGCCGACTTTCCGGTAGGATTTGGGTGACAAAACCTTGGGGGTATTGAACCCAACTATTCCAGGATTTGATTGTCACCAACCACGCAATCCAACTCGGCCTGAGCTCAGCAGACGATCGATGCTAGATTTAGGCGAGTTTTGAAACCTTTTGAGGTAATTTCCGGCACCTTCCCATCTGTTTTTGAGTTTGGGATGAACTTGAAAGTTGTTGTGCTTGCTGTGATCTTCACATTGATGTGTAGGTTAGTTTAATTGGAGTTTGTTAGCCTCGACCGCCGATAGTGTGTGACGCGTGGGCCCCACGTGTCGCCGTGCACAGCAGATCTTCGACGACCAGAAAACCCAAATTTTCACGGGAATTTTTCTATGCCATTTTGTAGTCATTTTCATGTAATGTTTCGTAGTATGACAGATTTCATAACGTTTCATCTCTCACAAGAATCGTGGCGTCTCGACACTTCAACGTGGGCGTTCGTCATATGTCGAGTTGAGAGGTCTTAACGAACGCATGTATCGACGACACTTCGAGGCTATCTTAGATGGCGAGGCACGTTTAGGAGAAATATTAAATGAGGGTTAAGTATGATTTACAAGTTAGTGGATCGATTATGATTCTTCTGGCGATCTAGGTGAGTGGACATTTTATTTTCACTGTCGTTAGCAAGTCAATACTATTTCATTTACTGCTATCCAAGTGTTTCATTTCCGGTGTTCAGTATTCCAGTGTTGAGACTTGTGTGCCTTTTTTACATTATTGCATCGATGCATAGTTATTCGTTTATGAGGTCCCCAGGATGGGTTAGAGGCCCTGACTTGACATTTATATTTTAGCTAGTTGGCTTCCTAGGGCCCCAGGATGGATTGGAGACCCTGACTTGGCACCACCTTGCACATATAGTATTGTCTTAGATGAGAGGTCCCTAAGCGACGCCTCCACACCACTTGCACATTAAGAGGTTACTCTCGACTCGCGTAGCGTTTTATTTTCACCTGTTTTGTGGAAATGCATAAACTATCTTTGTTTTTTCGCGTATACTCGATTATTATTTGTCCATTGACTAATGATTTTCTTAATTTTATATGCCTTTCCCTGGGTCTTTCAGTTTCAAATGCCCAAATTTGCAGATTTTCAGTGGAAGTAAGACTTGCACGCGGATCTAGGTATAGCGATACCCGTCTTAGAATATGATGTTGAACCTACGCGCTAGTAGTTTATTTATAATAATTAGTTTAGTATGTCTAGCTGCTCTGATGTCAAATAGAGTTAATTTATTCAGTGTTCAGAAAAAGTTCAAGTGATCTATAGTTATGTGATCATTGATCTTCACTTCGATCTTTGGTTTAGTATAAGGAGGCATTAATTGTCGTTAGGGCCTAATCTTGGTTTAGGCAGTTAAATGGGGTTTGGGGCTTCGCATTAAGACACTTCAAAATCCTTTTAACGGTTGTCCAATGAGTAGTGGTAGGAGCATGCATGAACTTACAAACTTGATTCACCGCAAAGGATATGTCTGGCCTTGTGATCGTAAGATATTGAAGGGCCTACCACACTACGATATCCACTTGGATTAGGAAGAGGAACACCTTCATGTTGGCTGAGACATTTACCACTTGTTGCAAGAGTAAGGACTGGTTTAGCATCAAGTAACTGTGCATGCTTTAACAAATCCAAAGCATACCTTGATTGACAAAGAGAGAGGTCAGTAGAACTCCGAGTAACTTCAATGCCAATAAATAATTTAGAGGACCAAGATATGTCATACAAAACTCGGTATTCGGTTGACGGATAAGAGCATGCATATGAGAGGAATTATTTCTAGTTAGCAAAATAACATCAACGTAGATGAGCAAGACAAGGAAAAAATCACCAACTCTGTACGTAAAAAGCGAATAGTTTGCTTTGGACTTAATGAAGACAGAGAATCGTTGAAATCATGCACGTGGTGCGTGTTTTAATCCATATTGTGATCATCGTAATTTGCAGACATTAGAGGGATATTGATTATCAACAAAGCCTGGAGGTTGTTTCATGTAGACTTCCTCATATAAAGAACCATTGTGAAAAGCATTATGTATGTCAAGTTGGTGAATGGGGCAGTTGATGATGAAGTGAATGGTGCTATGCTTTGTAATGAACAACAATAGCAATGATTAAAGGAATTTTGCTATGCTTAATGACAAGATTAAAAGTTTCAGAGTAGTCCACATCTTCTTGTTAATGAAAACTATTAGCAATAAGGCGAGATTTGTAGTGATCAATACTACCATTAGCCTTCCTTTCAATCCGAAAAGCCATTTACAAGGAAGAATATTCTTTGCCCTATTTGGTGGAACCAACTTCCATGTACCAATTTTTTGAAATGCATTAAATTCTGAACTCATAGCGCGCAGAAGATCTCATGATTTACTGCCTTACTATAACAAGTAGGTTCAATGTTAGTAGAAATTGAAGCAACCCATGCATATTTGGGGTTAGATTTTCGAACACCGGTTTAACTACAAGTAATCATTGGTTGGGAAGAAGATTAATTATTTTGAGAAGGTAACATAGGTAAAGGAGGAAGAGTATTATGTGAAGAAGATGGCAGTAACGAGGGAGATGTAGAAGAAGGAGAAGGGATAATATTTTGATTGGAGAGGAATTAGAATTAAAAGAAGAAGTAACAACCAAAGAAGGAGATGTACCTGAACATGAAGTGTACGAAGAAGCCTTTTGGGAAGATGTGAGACTGTAAGAAAAAGAGTTTGATAAGGGAAAGAATGCTTATTGAAAATAACATGTTTAGAAAGATAAACAGAACACGTGGATACATCTAGAAAACGATATCCTTGTCAGCAACAACATTGATATGATCCAAAAGGGAAGAAATGGACAGAGAATCTTTAACAGTTACCATCAGATCAACGCGGAGTTGAATAAGTCAATTTTGAGAGTGAGAAGCAAAACAATTCTCAAGAGAAACCCAAGTCAAACGGGAAAAAGTGGAACGTGCTACAGTGGATAGAACAGTAGGGGTAAGAGAAGTGTTGATCCACCCTAAAATTATTTGGTCTTTTTCAATCCAAGACTTATATTCGGGACTGATAATATTTGTAGGTTTACCATTATCATCAAAGAGAAAACATGGGAGGACAAGGGTATGATTCATCGACAATACCTATAAGTTTGCTGCCACGAAGGACCGGTATAAGTTGATCAAGCCAAAGAGAAAATTTAGAGTGACCAAGTTTGATTGTCATGAAACTAGTGACACTAGGAGAAGAGGAGGACGAACGAGTTGGAAAGCAGACCATTTGGAATAGGTCAGACATAAAGAAAAAGTTTGAGTCATAAGACAATGGGCTATGACACATAAAGACGTATAGAATTGTATAGAATAGAGATTCCTAAAAAACATATCATACTAGGCTTGAGTACTGTTATATTTATAGAGTACAATACATAACTATCTATATCTATATTTACAATTATACAAGATTCAAATGAGAAGATAATCAAGAAACAATAAATATATTACAACTGCTATAAAGAGCAAGTTCACTCGTTGGGTCATAGGGTCTGAGTCACTGGGCTTTAAGAGCATCAGCAGCGATGGAGGATTTCGCCCCAAATCGAACTTCCCCTGCATGGGTCCCGCCAACAATCGGACGTCCTAGGAAAAAAATCGATGCAGCAATGCTTTTAAGGGACGTCCCCTGCATGGGTCCCGCCAACGATCGTGGACTGAGAGGAATTTCTCGGTGTCGAAGAGAAATCGATTGAGAGAAAGATCGTCCGCTCTGGTGGAGCCCTCGCATATGGGTGATGCCAGAGCGTGTTATTTTTTTTAATTCAGGCGCATGTATTACACATGTTGTGCAACTATAACTTTTTTTTAACAAACCAATGACAGTCTGTCACGTGACGAGGTTGTTTGGTTGCTATTTCATAACAGGCAAATTGATTAGGGTCGTTAGTTTTGATTCGAAATTTCAATACGACTTCCCAGATTCAATTAAAATGGCATTTTTTGTATAACGGGCATAACTCAATTTTTGCATAAAAAACCACAAAATTATTTATAAAAAACCCTAAAAATTTGCAAGTAATCCCCTACCATTTTCCTATAAATACTACCTTCCTTTTATTCATTCCTCACACCAATTTGTGTACAAAATTTTTATCATTCTCCTCCACATCTTCTCTCAATCCTTTGAGATTTTGCAAAAAAATGACTACCAATTGCCTTATTTCCGAAAATGTACAATTGTGCATATCTTTTGGTCGTCAAAGCGTTGATCCTATCACCGGTAGCAAAAAAAAGGTCGACAAATTGTGGGAAAAAATGTATGCCTGTTATTGTGAAAATTGGGAGATGACTCGTGGTGAATCAAGGTTGGAGGTTAGGACCCAAAATGCACTTACTTCTCTTAGTTTTGCACGAAGTAATCCACAATCCAACAAAAAGTTGTAAGATGAGGAAAGGATTTAATTATTTTGGCCCTCTCCTTTTTATTTAATTTTATGAAATAAATGTTGTCAATTTCATTTTATTTGATATTATTGTGACATATCAATTCGTTATTTTTTTAGCTAAGACAAGTACAATCATGGTTTGTATCAAAAAAGAAGAAGGAGTTTACGTACTTTGAGTGTTGAGAAGTGCTGAAGAAGCATTCTTATTTTGTCCTCGTCGAAGCTAGTAATCTACCTTTTTACCATGCCAACTTCGAAGCTACTCCTCCTGTTAGCGAAGTGCCTCCCACAGTTGATTTGGATGAGGATGAAGTGATTGCAACACCACAAAGCAACATTCAAGGTCCCTTGAGTCTGTTAGACGAATGGGAGTGAGGCGGCCAAGGAAACAAGAAAAACGAGGAAAAAAGTCATGACTCCTACAAATAAGATACAAGATGAGGCTTTGAAAAACATTGTGGCTAATAAAAAAACATGGCTCGCAGGGAATAAAATAAGTGATGATAGTGAGCTTGCTTTATACCAAAAACAATTAACCCTTCAAGAGAAAACCTACAAATTGAGGGCCTTAGAGAAGAAAAAAAGATCATGACAATAAATAGGGAGGCTATGACTCCAATCTCAAAGAGGTATTTCACAAAGACCAAAGTGGAAATTCTTAAGCAAGTAGAAGACAATGAAGAAGAACTTAGCGATGCAACATTTTCAAATTGTTATCGCCCCTGCTCACTTGATTTTAGTGATTAGTTTAGTTTTTCTTTATAATAAATCTAGGTTTGGCTTGTCATTATGTAATTTAAATTTTAAGGAAATAAAAACGCACTTTGTTTATTTAGACAATATTGAAACACATTACATTAAAACATAGTAAATTGCACTCAAACAATATAAAATGCAAACACACAAAATGCAAACTCATAAAATTAAAGCAACATATTTAGAGTTGTTCGCCGGTTTCAATAAATTAGTTGTGCTTCACTAAGTCCTTTAGAAGCTCTCTATAGATATGAGTAGATTGGAGATCTACAACACAGTCATGAAACCATTGTTCATGTTGATCTTTTCCAACTGACTCAAAAGGAATTCGGTTACCAGATTGATCCATTGGCCCATCATAAACTATGAAAGCACTCGACGAGTTTTGTAGATCTTCTTCTTCTTCTTCTTCTTCTTCTTCTTCTTCTTCTTCTTCTTCTTCTTCTTCTTCTTCTTCTTCTTCTTCTTCTTCTTCTTCTTCTTCTCAAATTCGTCATCCATAAATTCTTTCGCAACAATCATGTTATGCATTATGATGCAAGCTAACATGATCATTTTTAATTTGCCTGTGTGGTGACACCGAGCTACATGACGAATAATTCCCCAACAAGATTGCAAGATGCCAAAGCACCTCTTCACATCTTTATAGTATGCCTCTTGTTTTTTTGCGAACAGCTTCTATGGTAAATCGTAGGGATTGAAAATTGTTTTGATAAATGAGGAGTACCTTGGATATATTCTGTCTGCTAGATAATAAGTGTTGTGGTACGTAATACCGTTGACTTTATAAGTTGAATGCGGGCTTAGTCAGGCAAGGAAAGCATTGAAGATATTCGGTTGGTAAATATTAATATCATTTTGCACTACAAGAAAATTGCACCTAGACCACGGACCATTTCCGTCGTCTAGGTGCAGTTTTCCGTCATCTAAGTACTTAGACGACGGAATCTCTGTCGTCCAAGGTCCGTGCTCCAAGTGCTGTCGTCCAAGCACCTGGACGACGGAGATTTAGTGATCCGTCGTCCAAGTTCACTTGGACCGCGGACATTATCCGTGGCCCAGGTAGACACCTGGACGACGGAAATTTAGTGATCCGTCGTCCAGGTTCACTTGGACCGCGGACATTATCCGTGGCCCAGGTAGATACCTGGACGACGGAAAATCTAATTCTCCGTCGTCCAGGTGTCTACCTGGGCCACGGATAATGCTAGCTTCTCCGTGGCCCAGGTGTTCACCTGGACGACGGAAAACTAATTCTCCGTCGTCCAGGTGAACACCTGGGCCACGGAGAACGACAGAGTTTAGGGTTTAGGGGTTAGGGGTTGGGGGTTTAGGGTTTGTGCACCTGGACGACGGAGAACATAATCTCCGTCGTCCAAGTGAATATTTAATTTAAAAAAAAATTGAAATTAAATATTATTAATTTAATTTATTATTAATTTAATTTAAATAATGAAAAATGATAAAATTAATTAAATAAACTAAATTTTGAATATTACTTAATTATTAAATAATTAAATTAAATTAATTTGTACATACATGAATAATCGAAAAAACCCATAAATTAAAAATTAAAATATTGTTCGGAATGCGGAAAGAAACGAGATAATAAACTACTAGCTAGCTAATACACTGGAGGAGCAGATGCGCCGCCGAGTCCTCCGCCTCCAGCCGGGTCGTTGTCGTCGGGGTGTGGGTTCGGAGGAGGTTGACATACTTCTCGATTTTGTTGCATGAGGGCGATGAGTTGGGCTATTTGTGCTTGTTGTTCGTCAAGTCTTTGCCCTTGCCTACAAAAGAATAATTAATTTATTATAATGAAATCATATTTAAATAATAATTACTATAATTAAAAGCACATATATATATCACTTACGCCGCATTGACTCGCTTCATTATCGAGCCCTGGCGTCACGTACGCGCTTACGCTTGCATCAAGATAAGGGTGTTTGGAGCCCTTATCCTTGTGCTCCTTGGCTATTTGAATGAACTGCTTGGCGCCGGTAGTATGGTGTTTCTCCTTCTTCCCCCGGTTGGCTTTGTTGACACCGGAGAATTTCTGTTACACAACATAATTAAATCATTAAAAAATGAATAACTAAAATTTAAATAATTCAATTATCTTAATTGAAATAAAAAAATTAAATTAATACCTTAAATTGTTCATCGGCAAAATGGTTACACAACCACTCCCACTCATCTTCTCTCTCCCCTTGTAGCTTTACCGGGGGAGGCACGGGACCGACATCTTTGAAGTACTTATGGAGCTTGTACTTCCAATCTTTGTAGATGGAGTTGGCGGTTTGGTTGATATGCCTCAACATTGCCGGTGTCGGATCCACGTCAAATTGTTCCTATAAAAAATAAATAGAAAATTATAATCGTATATATTATGAAATTTTAGGCCGAGATTAACAATATTATATAATAACTAAATTGGACGTATTACGTACCGAAAGATCTTTGAAGACTTTCGCCTTCTCATGATCCGGCGCCTCCTTCCAAGTAGGGGCAGTGATACGAACCCGGTTACAGATGATTGACCATATCCCATGCGCCGAGAGACTTGCTAGCTGAGCTGTGGGAGGGCCACCGGTAAATTCGTCGTACGACAAGTCGATCTTTTTACCGGTCGCCTTGCAAATACGCTCCGCTTTGCCCCCTTTAACGAGACCCCGAGTCCTTTTCGGTTCCGGATCAGTGGGGACCCTCCTTTGCCTACGGCGGGCGCTGTACATGATTGATTCGGCGGTCGAGGACGCCTGAGTACTTCCCGTTGAATGGGTACCGGGCGTCGGAGATTGGAAGGGGTCGACGTCATCACCGCTCGAGATGAATGGGGGAGCGGGAATTTCCCCAGAGGGCGCTACAGACGGACCAGATGATCCGTCCGGATTGAGAGCGTCGTTGCCCTCCTGTTGAACCCAACCGACTTGGGCCGCCAACATTCGGAGCATCTCATCTTCTGCCTCCTGTTGGGCTTTCTTCTTGCCGGATGTGGTCTTTGGCGGAGCCATTTAAACCTAAGAGTACGGTGTTAAAATACCTACCTATCATAATAATTACAACTTAAAAATTTACGTTAATTAATTAAGTACGTTTAAGATTTAAATAGAGTACACTAGCTTGGCATTTTCGGTCGTTCAATGGACGTGCGACCCGCGCGATAAAGTGTAAATTTTCAATTAATCAGCCTTGGTTAAATCGAAAAACATGGCCAGTTAGGGATAGAGATAACGCGAGAGGCAAGACTAATTTCGACAAAAGTCTTTCTTAATCCAAATCCTGTCACCAGTCATAACCTGTTTCTAGACACCATGTCCGACATTCGGCCAATTTTTCGAAAATTTACACTCCCTCAAGTCCTTTGCAAACTCCGCCCTCAACCTTGTGTCCATAACTTCACTTAGGTTATGGTGTGCGGTGATGAAATCCACACATCACGAGGGGTTAAGGAGATAAGCTAGGAAAAGAGGCGCCATCTATTCCAAAGAGTGCGACTTAATCAACCAAGCCTATGTACTAAATTTAAATCGAACACGTACTACCATGCAATTTACTCGAAAATACACGTAATTAATTATCAATTAATTAAAACAATACATAATTACAATAATAAATTATTATTTATCATGCATATAATAATAATTATTCATTTACCAATATAATTAATTATTATTAACAATAATAATTATTGCTATTATTTAATTTTAACTAACAAATATAAAATTATTACCAAATAATTAACAACTAATAATAATTATCCCAATATTAATAATAACAACTCATTAATGATTATAATTATAACTATTAATTATTTTAAACTAATTAATCAATTAAAACTATTTATTAATTAAATAATTAATTAATTAACAAAAATGTAAAAAAGGTAAAAAATAGAATTATTACCGAGTCGGAATGTCGCCGGAATATCGGAAGAGTTGAGTCGTCGGAGAGGAGGAACCACGCCGGAAAAAATGTCGTCGGAGCGTCGCCGGAGGAGGATCGCCGGAGGAGAGGAGAGGAGAGGAGAGGAGAGGGAGATGAGGAGATGGAATGATGAGAAAATGAGGGGGGGGGGGGGTGCAACTCTATTTATAGAGTTGCACCTAGACGACGGAGCACTATTTTCCGTCGTCTAAGTCCACCTGGACGACGGAAACAGTGTTTTCCGTCGTCTAAGTGGCGGTTTAAAAAAATTCAAGCGGCGCGTAATTAATCGGCGGGACGTTTTGAACCGCCATGATTTTGGACTTAGACGACGGAGAATGAATTCTCCGTCGTCTAAGTGAAAATTCAAGCGGTCCCAAAAACGGAAGCGGTAAATTGAACCGTCATAAAAATTGGACTTGGACGACGGAGAATGACCATCTCCGTCGTCCAAGTGAAAATTACATGAAAAAAATAAACAAAAATAAATTTGAACCGCCATGATTTTTGAACCTGGACGACGGAGAAGGTCATTTTCCGTCGTTCAGGTGAACACCTGGACGACGGAAAATGACCGTCTCCGTCGTCCAGGTTAAAATTACGTAAAAAATTTTTTTAAAAATAATTCGCTAGGAATTTAGCGATCTGTCATTCGAGTGAAATAGTTGTACAATATCGATGAACGCATCGTATATATGAACAGTTAAATTTGAACCGCCGATTAATTTTACGTATTGAAACATGTTAAGTATCGACTAATCTTTACGACTTAAGTGTTCATGAGTAGACGCTCATTTACAGCAGAGTATTAACGAAATTGAATTTGGACAAAACAACCGTTGGATATGTTCGTCGTAACATAATATATAATTGTCTTCAAAGGACCATAAAATAATAAGTTCGGGAAGGGTTTGATCGGCACAGTCAACCGCAAAACCGATAATTTCACAAACCGGAAACGTGGATACAAGGCATTTCGCAACTCCGATTTTCGAACCGTCGAAGCTCACACACCAAGAATTGTTTACTCTAAAGTCTTGATGAAAAGACTTTGCATTGGAAGAAGGTCTAGATGGTCGTTGTCTTAGAAAAAATTACGATATCTGCACCTGGACGACGGAAATGAGCGTTTCCGTCGTTCAGGTAATCACCTGGACGACAGATATCTAGTTATCCGTCGTCCAGGTGATAACCTGGACGACGTATAATGACTTTCGTCGTCTAGGTGCATAGACCCTGAATTCAGGGGTTAGGGCCTTACTGTTTAGGGTTTAGGGTTTGTGAACTTGGACGACGGAGAATGACCATATCCGTCGTCCTAGTGTGTACCTGGACGACGGATAATGACCATTCTCCGTCGTCCAAGTTCTAAACCCCGAATTCAGGGGTTAGGGCCTTAGGGTTTACGGTTTAGGTCGTCCCCGGTCATTTGTGTGTCCGTTCAATTATTCTGATTCAAAAATATAATTAAAAAATTGATCGATCGATCCGATCTGCTAGATTTATATTAGGGTCCAGGATTTAGGGTTTTATATGAGATTGAGATTTGGCGTGGCGCCAAAGGTGAAAATTACAATAATTACAATAATTAATTACCAATTAATCTCCCTCGTCGTATGACCGTACTCTTCGTCATAATCATCATCGTCCTCATCCCCGTTAGACGACGGCTCATCCTCGTCATCGTACTCAACATCGTCCGATGAATAACCTGAGTCCTCGTCCGCGTCCTCTTCCTGCTCGTCTTCTTCATCTACCTCATCGATAATCTCATCTTCAGTTAGATCTGTACAACCATCAGGCATGGGTAACCGTTCACTATCTTGAACCAGGTCCATTATATCGGAGCGGACCATAGAAATATTAGGCTCTTGATAGGCAGGAATGTCTCTTTCTGGTTCAGCAGCATCTTTAGTCGTCGCCGGTGTCCCTTCAATTGTCTCTGTATTCCATATTCCTCGGTGAGAGATATGGTTCACTATTTTCCACCATTCACCGGCTTTCGGATCGTTGAGATAGAACACCTGCCGAACTAAGGTGGCGAGAGCGAAAGGATCATCCTCATACCAGTGCGAGTTTGTATCGACTGATAATAGTCCCAAGTCTTCCTTTGTACGCTTGAACCATCTGCACTTGAATAGGAAAACGTTGACATCATTCCCGTAACATAGCTGAACCACGTATACAATAGCCCCGTAATATAGATCATTGTCTTTCCCAACCGCTACCCCACTGTTTTGTGTTCTTCTTCCTTCGTCTCGGGCCAATGAATGGAACTTTACACCGTTCACAAAACATCCGGGATAAATATAGTGTTTAACCGGCTTCCCTGCTAGCAAGTGCTTTGGCCATGACCACTACCCTCCGTGGTTATCAGATTTTTGCAGATCAATCATCTGCGAAAAAGGGCAAATTAATATAAGGGTTTACTTTCTACAAACATGAGCGATATGTATTTAAATAATTAATACCGAGTCGTACGTACGTACCCATTGGAAGAAATAATCAGGAAACTTCTTCTTAACCATTTTCTCAATCCACGCCGAACTCTTGTTTTGATTTAACGCCTGAAGCCTCTCCCTGTATGACAACATGTACGGCTCAACTTCGTCACAGTCTCGCAACACTACCCAATGTGCCTCAATAAGTTCTTCCCGTGTTAACGATTCCTTTAATACTCCTCTAAACGGTCAGACGACATTGGTGACGACAGAAAGATTGATGCGGGCACTGCGATCGGAGGCAGTGGGAGGGGGTGGATCTTTGAGGTACCTGTTGCAGTAAGTAACACACTCATGCATTAGGTATGTCTCTGCTATGGAGCCATCCGGGGCCGACCTGTTTTTGACGAATGACTTATACTGTCCAAGCTGTCTACAAAATCAAACGTACACATTACATAAGTACATATAGCTAGCTAGCTAGTATATATATAATCTCTAGTGGAACAAATTAATTAATTAGTTGTACGTACCTTTCTTGAGGATACATCCAAGTGTACTGGACCGGACCAGAAATAAGCACCTGCTCGAGCAGGTGGATCATTAGGTGAATCATGATGTCAAAGAAAGCAGGGGGGAAATCCTCTCTATTTTGCAAATGATGTGCACAATTTGTTGTTGCAATTCCACCACATCTGACTTCTTTAATTCTCTGGCGCATAACCTCTGCCACCACCTGCACAATGCCACTATTGGTTCTATGACGTCCCGAGGCAAGTATGGTCGAATTACCACTGGAATCAGACGTTGCAGCATAACGTGATAGTCATGTGTCTTTAGACCAACAAACTTGTGTTGCACCTCGTCCACTGCTCCAGTTATAGTAGCTGCATACGTAGCCGGATAACGAACGCCCTTAAACCAGTGAAATACAGAACGTCTAAGCGTCGGCTTCACTGTGTATGGTGCATCTGGCATCTTGTTGTACACTCCTTTCCTATCCCTCCTCAACCACAAGGGACGACGTAGATTCATTGATTCCAAATCTTTGCGTGCTTTGGGAGTATCTTTAGTCTTGAACTTAATACTGAGAATTGTTCCCACCACGCTGTCGCACACATTCTTTTCTATGTGCATCGCGTCCAAGTTGTTCCTCAGCTTCAACTTCGACCAGTAAGGGAGTTCAAAGAATATACTCTTGTGATCCCAATAGCTCAGATAATGTGGAGGAATTGGATTGCATTTCTTTACATCCGCGTCATTGGTCAACACACCAAAGTCGAAATAGCTCAACCTCTCTAAAATCTCTTCGCCCGACCAACTACGGGGTTTAGGATTGTTCTCTACCGTACCGTCGAAATGAACTTCATCCTGTCGCCACGGGTGGTCGTGAGGAAGCCATCTACGGTGACCCAAGTAACACACCTTCCCCGCGTGCCAACTAGAGTTCACGTCGTCCAAACATATAGGACATCCATTATATCCTTTTGTCCTGCAGGCTGCCAACATCCCATAAGCTGGAAAATCGCTGATCGTCCACATTACAGCAGCCCTCATCGTGAACATCGTGTCAGTGAATTTGTCATAAGTTGGGACTCCATTTTCCCACAACAGTTTCAGCTCGTCGATCAAAGTTCTGAGGTAGACATCTAAGCACTTCGATGGAGATTTAGGACCTGGAATTAGTACGGTAAGGAAATTAAATTCCTTGTTCATGCACATCCACGGAGGCAAGTTGTACGGCATCAGAATAACTGGCCAAGTGCTGACGGCGGAGCTATTACTTCCCCAAGGATTGAATCCGTCTGTAGATAGGCCGAGTCTAACATTTCTAACCTCTGAA
The DNA here is from genome assembly GCA_946800695.1 of Geum urbanum. Classification (NCBI taxonomy): domain Eukaryota; kingdom Viridiplantae; phylum Streptophyta; class Magnoliopsida; order Rosales; family Rosaceae; genus Geum; species Geum urbanum. The sequence goes on along the minus strand of OX327001.1, from coordinate 48,140,784 downwards.
GCAAAGTCTCCAAATTCTCTGTCGAAATGTTTGAAACCCTCCCCATCCGCGGCGTGTCGCAGGACATCGTCATCTATTCGCTTTTCTGCGTACCATCGCATCGCCTCTGCTGTGTGTAGAGACATGTACAGGCGCTGCAATCTGGGAATCAAGGGAAAATATCGAACAACTTTCACAGGAATTCTCTTTTTCGAACTCTTCCTATTCAACTGGAATCTGCACTGGCCACATACGGGACAATAGTCCAACTCTTTATACTCTTTGTAAAATAGCACACAATCATTCGGACATGCGTCAATTATCCTGTACTTTAGGCCGAGGCTGCTCAGGATATTTCTAACCTTATAATGAAATTTAGGAAGATTGTGATCATTAGGAAGCAACTTACACATTTGCTCCTGAATTTCGTCAAAAGCACTCACTGACATTTTGTGCTTCACTTTTATCTTCATTTGCTCCATCACATATTGCAACACATTCTCTCGACATCCAGGGAACACCGGGGTCTGCGCTTCAAGTAGTATCCGGTTGTACTTTTCCATCTCACTGGTGTCAGTGGCCAAGCTAGCTGCGGGGAATGTGTCATCATGCTCATTAGTGGTACTGTAACCTCCGTCTTGGTGTTGGTGTCCACTATGACTACATCCCGGAAACGCATCATGGACCAAATCTGCAGTTGGGTTGCAAGCTGGGGGTCCGGCACCACTGCCGCTGGATGAGGCGCCATGGTAACTGTACCCTGAGCTGAAGTCTGCTGCGCTGAACTCTACTGCTTCACCATGCTCGCTCCATGTAGTGTAACTCCACATCATAACATTTTCGTACAAGTGTTGCACCATAACATTAACCTCCGCATACTGACAATTAAGATATTTCTGACACGGACACCTGAAACGTTTCTTTCCCTGACCATGTTCTATCGCAAAATTCACAAATTCGCTAATTCCATCCATATACCGGACATCACATCTATTCTTCAACTTCATCCAACTCTTGTCCATACTGCTACAAAATATTATAATTAATTAATTATTACATATATATATATATATTTGTCCATAAATTTACGCTTAATTATACGTACTCGATCTACATATCGATCCATCAATTACGTACGTACGTACGTAATTTAATCGATCTGTACATATATATATAGCTAACATCAGCTAACATCCTTGCATGTATATATATATGTACGTACGTTTTCACTAAATATATATTAATTAAGCAAATTTTAACTGCGTACGTACGTACCTGCTGGCCTTCTCGATATCTTTACGTTAATTAAGCTAACTAGCTAGTCAGCGGAGATCCCTTATCGATCCTGATTCTTCTCGCCCTAGCTAGCTAGCTTCTAGCTACCTAGCTCCCTTCTCCTTCTCCCTTCTCCTTCAATTCTTCTTCAAATGGAATGAAGAGATCGAGGCTAGGAATGAATTCGATCAGTTTGGCATCGGACTTATATAATGCTTCACTTAGACGACGGAGGTGTCGGTACGTCGTCTAAGTGGAAGTACGTTTTGTATACTCGGACGACGGCGTGTCGGTCCGTCCTCCAGGTAATCACCTGGACGACGGAGAATACCATCTCCGTCGTCCAGGTGATCACCTGGAGGACGGAGAAGACTCCGAGGTCCAGGTGATCACCTGGACCTCGGAAAAGACTCCGTGGTCCAGGTGACCACCTGGACGACGGATATGATATTCTCCGTCGTCCAGGTGGTACTTGGACCATGGAGTATTTTCCGTGGTCTAGGTGTCACTTGGACCACGAAACAATTACGTTTCCGTGGTCTAAGTGCTGTTTTCTTGTAGTGTTGTGCTCCAGCCACCCGAAGAAGTTGTGTCATATCCACGTGTCGTATGAGGCCACCGCTTTTAACTTTACAGTGGGACGAGCCTTCCGTCCTGTATATGACCATTGCCAAGCTATTAAGCGGTTCTTTCATTCCCAGTGCATACAATCGATGCTTCTGATCATACTAGAAAATCACTGTTGCCTGGCCCTTCTTAGAAGTTGAGTGATCTCTGTTGCATCTGGAGCGCGGAGGTAACGTTTTTTATAATGTGTAGACTTGGATGAACCACTTCTTCATGCATTCCAATGTTAATTCCTCCATCTTTTTGATTTCTGCACACTGATCTGCGGTTGAGCCGTATACCTACATTCGTAGAGCACCGGTCATCTTTTGTTGGGGAAGAAGTCCTTGCAATCTAGTGGCATCTAATCTTTGATGCCAAAATGAATCGTGGTTGAGGAGTTTTTTCATGGTACAGTTGAACAAGTTCGTGCTCATTCGGAACCTCTGGCGAAAATCTTATTCATTAAAGATAGGGCATTCGATAAAGTAATCTTCTATCAGATTCTATCCCCACGACTCCCTCATCCTTTGTTCATTTGGACAGCAGTGAGGTGACTCATCAGACATCAAACGCAGCTACCATGACTGCGTCAGTGAAGAAGGCATTAGAGATTTCGGCATTTTGCCGGTGTTATTGTCGCCTCTTCCTGAAAAAATTGTCGAAATTGAAGGGATTCATCTTACTTGTGGGAATGTGCAGAGGTGTTTAAAGAAATCTGTTTATGGGTAGAATAGCAAGTGATTTTAAGATGGTGTAAGTATACAAGGAGCCATATATGATACTTTTATAGCCAACTTTAGATTATCTGATGTTTGAAGATGCATACATGTGTCACATCATGATTGGTTGGAAATCTTACCAGAAAATTTCATCAATAATTTAGACGATAAGGACACGTGGATCTTACACGTGGTGATTGGTAAGAAATCTTTATTAATAAGTTAGACAATAACGACATGTGTAAGTGACACGTGTCATAATAGGACTGGCGGAAATCTTATAAAAAATTGGTTAAATTATTTAGACGATAATGACATATGTCGCCTAGTTATTGAATGAAAATATTACCAAGAAATAAAAAATTAAATATTTAAATTAATGAATAGTAATAGAAAATCCTATTTTTTGTACCGCTGCAGGCAAAACATGAATAGAACCTTCTATTCGATGAATAGTAATTGCACCTCCTCAAATAGGAAGTTTTAGGCCAATAGAAATTCCTATATTGGTGCATATGCTCTAAAAGATTAGGTCAGTGACGCGTCATTCACTTTTTTATGGTTGCTTACACCGGTTTGGTCAGAATTCGGGTCAGAACTTTATTTTATATTAATTAATATCTCATTATTAATTTTAAATAAATTTTAATGATATATTTAATTAACTTTAATGATATTAAAATTTAATTAAATAATATTTTGATGATTAATTGAAGAAAAAAAATTAAAATAAGACATTATTTAAAAGTGTCACGTGGCAATCAGGTCAAGAGTTGTGTATACAGGTGTTGCAAATGGCCGGATTTTCAAGTGCCTTGGGAGCCAAAACGAATGAGTAAATTTTGCGACAACGTCCCTAACTAGGCCAAGGTGGTGCGACGACTCTACCAACAAAGACAATCAACCTATATGTGGTAGACCCCTCGGCCTTAAGTTCAACCTCGCCACATGCAAGCTTTACATAACCGATGACTACTTTGGCCTCTTGAAGGTGGACCCCAATGGTGGAGTAGCTCAAATACTTGTACGTTCGGCAGAAGCACTACAAGAAAAACGCATCTAGACCGCAGACCATTTCCGTCGTCTAGATGAGCATTTCCGTCGTCCAAGTACCTAGACGACGGAATCTTCGTGGTCTAAGGTACGTCTTCCAAGTACCGTCGTTCAGGTACTAGGACGATGGAATTGAATTTTTTCGTCGCCCAAGTGGAACTTAGACCACAGACTATTTTCGCTGTCTAAGTTCCACTTGGACGACGAAAACTTACTGTTGCATCGTTCAAGTTGCACTTAGACCGCGGAAATAGTCCGCAGTCTAAGTTCCACTTAGACAACGGAAAAATTCAATTCGTCGTCCAAGTGGTTACTTAGACTAGGGAGTTTTTGCGTAGTCTGAGTGAACACTTAGACCACGCATATGAATATGTCCGTAGTGTAAGTGATTATTTATTTATTTTTAATTAAAATTTGAATTTAAAGTAAAATATTAATAATTTAATAAAAATGCTAAATTCTCATTTAAATAATTAAAATACTAAGGAGAGCGGAGTCGTCGGAGGTAGAAAGTTGCCGGAGAGGGGGGAGTCGCCGGAGGGAGGAAGTGGCCGAAAAGTCGCCAGATTTTTGAAAGAGAGTGAGAGTGAGATAGAGGAGAGGAGGAATTGAGAATGGGATGAGGAAAAAGGATCGGATTGGTCCTTTATATAGAGTTTCACTTAGACCGCGGATGTGTTTTTTCCGTCATCTAAGTGAACTGTTTAAATTTTTGGAACCGGCGCCCAATTAATTTGGTGGGTGGGAGTTAACCGCCCTAATTTTGGGAAGCGTTTCAAATTCACTTAGATGACGAAAATAGGCATCTCTGTCGTCCAAGTGAAATTTGAACCGTTCCCCAAAAATTTGGCGGTGGAAATTGAACCGCCGTCTTTTTCAACCTAGACGATGGAGATAGACATCTCCATCATCCAGGTGACCATTTGGACGACGGAGATGGTCTGTTTCCGTCGTCAAAGTGGTCACCTGGACGACGGAGATGTCCATCTCCGTCGTCCAGGTGAAACTTCCGTAAATTAATTTTTAAAAATAATTCGCAAGGAAGTTTCCGATCTATCATTTGAATGAAATAGTCATAAAATATCGATTAACGAATTGTATATATAAACAATTGAATTTAAGACGACGAATAATCTTACATCTTTAAACTTGTTAAGTATCTACTAATGTATATAACTTAAGTGTTATTAAGTATAGGCTCATTGCATATCGATATTAACGAAATTGAATTTGGACAAAATTACCGTTTGATACATTCGCCATAAGACAATATATAAATAGAATAATTTTCACAAAATAGTAAGTTCGTTAAGGGTTTCATCGGCACAGTCAACCCAAAAACCGAAATTTTTACAAACCGGAAACGTGGATACATGAAAATCCGTAAGTCCTATTTTAGAACCGTCAATGGTCACACTCCGAGAATTGTTTACTCTATGGTCTCGACGAAAAGAATATGCATTGGGACATGGTCTAAATGGTTGTTGTCTTAGATGAAATTACAAAATTTTCACTTAGACGACGCAACTGCACATTTGCGACATCCAAGTAAGAACATAGACGACGCAAATACACGTTTGCAAACGTGCCTTTGCGTCGTCTAAGTGAAAATTTCGTAATTTAGGGTTAAGGCCTTAGGGTTTAAGGTTTAGGGTTAAAGTACTTAGACGACGGTGATGTCTTTTTCTATTGTCTAAGTGGCCACATGGACGACGGACCTAGACGCCGTCATCTAAGTGGCCACTTGGACGATGGAAAAAGACATCTCCGTGGTCTAAGTCATACTTGGACGACGGATAAATTTATGTCGTCTAAGTGTGTTTTTCTTGTAGTGAAAGAGTCCTTTTTAGTTCACTAACCTTTTGGATATTGATTCGGTGAAACGAAAATGTGTATTTCACGGACACAAGCACAGTTTAATAAAAAAGACACTGGGAGTCATCGTTTAACAATGAAGATAGAACTAGGAGATTAATGCGATATAATCCGTATACGAGAAAGGCGGACATATTTATTTGTGGCTTGGCTTTTGCCAATGGAGTGGCACTAAGTATAGACCAATCTTTCGTGTTAGTAACTCAAACAACAGCAAAGAACATTCTAAGACATTAGATTCGAGGCGTCCAGCTAATCAAGAATTTTTTGTGCCAACTCAAGGCTTCTTGAACATTATTAATAGAAACATAAGATGAGAGTTTTGGGTCGTTAAGAATAGTGACGGACAAAGTAAAGCAACCAAATTTGATGGAAGGGGACATTTCATGGGAATGTTGGATGGGGTTAATCCAATCAGTCACGCTCAACAATATCATAGAAATTTTTGAATTGGCTTTCTTGTGAACCCTTTCGTAGGCATTGTACGCAATATTTTTTGAATTTTTATTTCTAAAGCAGTGTAATGTTTTCTCTTTTCTTTTGAATTATTTAATCGAACTGTTTTGAGTTATATATATTTATAAAGTTCGTATTTCAGAATCAAATTTGTGCTTAATCACTACTTATATACCATGTCTCATATTCTGTACCAGTTCATGTGGAAACCGATTTTTCATCTACATCTATAACAGTATAACCTTTTCCCGCTGTCCTGGTGATAAATTACCGGAGTCATGATATGCTATACTTTCCACATTCGTAATCTACAGTGACATATCTAGATTTTGCGAGTAGCAAATTAGCACTAAGGTAACAAATTAACAATTAAAACTTTAAAAAAGGAAAGAGAAAAAACTTATAAAACATTGATAAAAATGCAGCCGAGGAAGAAAACATCATGAGTCCAACATCGGATTTAACCGTGTTTTTCTTGCCTTTTTAGGGTTTAGAAAAGACATAGACGAGCAGAAAGCGCTCCCCCCCCCCCCCCCCCCCCCCCCCCCCCCCAAATCAATGGAAAATTCAAGAAACCAAAAATCTAAAATTTAGCACTCTGCTCCGTCACTCATTCTCTTCACTATAAAGTAATCACACTACTATATTTTGTTGTTAGTGAGTCGGGCGATCAGAGAAGGCAGTCTCTCCGTCCGCAGTGTGTCTGGTTGTTAGCTGAGGACCAAAATGGGGTTGCTCGACCACGGTTTATTACTCATAAATCCATGACATACAGGTCTCTTGTATTGCTTCTCTGTGTAAAGAGTTGTCCGAAAAAGCTAGTTTCTATTGTGTAATTTTGGTATTGTGGCCACCTTTTGTTTTACTTGTCATGGTTCGGTTTTGAAGACGAATTCCAAATCAGAGCCAGAGTCAGATTCAGAGTCAGGAAACAGAGAGTCAGAAAATGGAGGAGAGTCTGGAGAGGGAAGATCTTGCATATGTGACTTTCAGATGGAAAGTTGACAACTTCTCCGAGTTGGACTTGAAGCATTACTCTCAGGTCTTCCACATTGGTGATTTTAAGTGGTATTTTTCGAGTATTTCCTGCCATTTCATATCCTTAGTTTTCGTTTCTTTTTTGTATTTTGTGACATCTTATACTTTCCCTTGGTTGGTTAGGCTAGGAGGATACTTATATATCCAAGGGGGAACAATACAAACCATTTATCTGGGTACTTAGATGTTCCAGATTCTTCAGAATTTCCTGATGGCTGGTCCAGATACGCACAATTCAGTTTGACCTTGCTCAATCAAGTTCATCACAGCAAGTCATTTACAAAAGGTACTTATTACTTTTTTTTTATCTTACATTTTTTCATTTCTCCCGTAGTTGTAGAATTAGCATATGGTGATGCATCCTATTAGAGACATCGTGCATTGTGCTTTCATTTCATGTCACTCGATCCGATTGAGTACGAATGATTATCTTCATGATTACAAAGAAGTTCGCGGCTGCTTTCTCCATCTTTATTTCTTCTAATTTATACTTTGTTATCAAATGGTGGTCTTTTGACTTTAAGATATGAGATTTGGTTGTAAACTTGTAATGGCAATGTTACTCGTTATTTTGATCAGAGTACTAGGTGGATGAATGATAAAAACATGGAATCTTTTTTCTCTCGTTTGAACATATGTTCTTGCATAAAGGGTTCGTCTTATGGAGAAAGTGCGCTTACGTCTTTGACATTGTCATATAAAAAATTTGCTGTGGTTTTATATGCACGAGGGAGATTTTATTACCTATGGAACAAATTCAGAAACCATTATTACTTTATTTTCATCAATTTTGCTTTAGTTTTATTTCATGTCTCCATCTAGGTAAAGCTCGTGGAATGACACTTTCTCAGCTTTTTGGACTTCTTGGGATATAGGTTTCCTAAGGGTTTCCATTTTTTCTCTCATATTAAGTAATACTGCACAAGAAAATAAAACAGCATTTTGTTTGTCTTCCTAAAATAAATGTAATGTAATCTACTATTAGTTGAATGATTATTTTTATTTTTATTTTAAAAAATAGGACTTACGGCTACACTTAAGTTTTGATTAATAAAATAATAGAATACGCGGGGGAGGAGAGGGACACAAAATCTATACCCCATAAGAAGATAAACACCTGAAATGCTATCAAGCGACTCGACTAATACAATGTATCATAAATTGCACAATTTTGTAAAAAGTGTCACTTTGGCTACTCCATTTGCTTAATTTATATTTGAGGCGACACAGTAACGAAAAAATGACGCGATAATGACAACGCATCAATTCACTATGAACAGCTTCCCAACTATGATGCCGAACAAAATATTCGTCGGCACTACATCTCATCCTGTCATTAGGAGGGTGCACCCACTTGATGAGCCAAAACCTACCTAGGACAAACAAGACACCAAATGTGCATGGCTATGTACAAAGTTCACATCTACCTACCCATACCAAGTGGGGTTTTATTTTAGATATGCACCATTCCAATGGTTAAAACTTGATAAAAATTTCATAGTATTGAACTGATAAATTGTTGGATGTCTCATTGCTTCTGCCAAGCTAGCTCGAGTATTTCATTATTTCTTCATTACCCCATGAAAGGATGTGCTTCTTTAATTTAATGGTATTGTGGTCTTTGATATCTTGGTTTGCAGGACCTGTACATGTATTCAGTACTCATGAGAGTGAGTTCGGGTTCAATTACTAGCCCCTTTAATTCTTCTATCTGACCAAAGAAATGGATATGTTGTGGATAAATACATGTATCATTGAAGCTGAGGTTGCAGTCCGTAAGGCTGAAGCAAAGGTTTTAGAAGAACAAAGTTCCGATATTCCAGCATCTGTGGAGTCATTCTCTTTATAGGAGAGGAGAACTGAAGAATATCAATGGAGAAAACGTAGGTTGATCATTACTTATTGCGAATTAGTTACTCTTTGTGACCGGATACTGAAGTACATATTTTTTTTCCTGTGATCACAATATATAAAGGTGGTTCATATAGTTGTAAAATATGGTGTTCAAAACTCATTAAAACAAAACTGTATATGTCATGAAAATTCTTTTGGTAAGAGCACCAAATGCGCGTCCTTTTTTTTTTGTTCTTTATTTCTTTATTTTGTGTATGTTCAACATGGGAAGTTGAATTTTTGGTGGTTCGTTGGACACCAAACCTAGTATATGGAGCGATAGAGAGTGAGCAACAGAGCCAGGAGTGAGAGTTATGCATTTGGCATTGGGGATAAAACCTACTAGGATAATGATCAAACCCCAATTTATTTTGCACCCAAACTACCACCAAGCACAAATGGCCGCTAGCAGAAATCATGGTCCTAATCCAAATTCAAAAGCAACACTAAGGTAACTGAAGAAGTCCATGTCTTTAGAGCAAGTAACCACTGTTCAGTGATCACCATGTAGTCGGCCCGAACACACACGTTGAGAGCAAAACGAGAAACCATAGGCAAAAGACCTAGATCATAAACATTTCTCTTCCCTTTGCACGAGAAATAATACAAGTGGATTTTTTTATTTTTAATTTTTGCTGAAAGAAAGAAAGTTTACAACACAGAAAGGCCCCTAGGGCAGCCGTTGACTGTAGTTTCAAAGAGCTGAACATGAATAGCAGTAGGTGAAAGAGAGCAAGTCCAAATCTTGATAGAGGGTAGTAGAGTGGCCAACGCTGGCAAACCGGTCTACAACGAAATTTGCTTCTTTAAGAACATGCGAGAAGGAGATAAAGTCAAAGGTAATAGCTATGTGCTTCATATCTTTGATGATCATATGCAACCACCCGGGAATATTACACTTATGGTTAATACAATTGATGACAAGTGGAACTTTTGCTTACCCCCTTTAGTGAGGGGTTGTGTTCACGTTCCCCTGTATTCAGACCACCTCATAAAATTCTTGGACTTTGAGAATTAGTGCCAAATGAGTTTGGATAAGCAAATAAAACAAATTACGAGGGGTGGGAGAGATCTTAAATTATTTCTCTTACCAAAAATGATCCTAATCTTTGTTTGGGATATCCAACTCTTCAAAAACTACTTACAATCCTATTACCTAATTCTTATGTTTATGCAGGTTTATCATAGACTCCCATACATTTATTCTTCTATGAACCCATAGTCATGGACCTCAAGGTTTACAAAGAAGAAAATATTAAGACCTAGAAAATATTGGAGAAACTACAAGGGTTTGCGTGTACACTTATGGTCATAGTAAAAGAATCAAAATATTCATGGAGTTGATACAAACAAGAAAGATGAAGAAGAAAGCTTTTGTCGTCAGTTCGACAGGTCGAGAGGAATATCTCGACGGGTCAAAATTGTCTGGCTGGAACTCTCTCACGCAGCTGCTCTCTCCTTGCTCGAGTGTGTGCTCTTAAAATTACTGATTAGCCTTTTCCAAAACCCTAAAGTGAGTTTATGTACTTCTTGATTTGATCTCTTATAATCATCATTGGTCCAGACTTCTTTATTTGCACATAACTCCTTCTTTTATTATTAATGCATAACTCCCTAAGGCAACCTATACTACATCGTGCTCTCAACAATGCTATCACATTACATAACTAAACGTGCTAAACATAGAAAAAAGACTAAAAAAATTCGGGCTCCTCATCCTATCTAGTTATGCACCCAAACTATAGCAACACATGGTGCTCTTCATCCATCTTTGCATCGACTAGTGTTAAAGCCACATTGTTCTGCGGGGGGATCTGCCCTTTAAAATAAGCCCAACACCAATAAACAGCAAATTCCAACAAAGGCCCAAAGCCCATAGCAGGCCAGGTTCCCAAGCCCAAGACCTAATAAAACAATAAACATAATTAAATTACTCAATTAATAGCAATAAACCAAGTATAGGAATTCAATTTAACACAATATAGACGCATAAATATGCGAATATCAGATGCCTATACCGATGAGAGTATTCCCTACATCAGACACCCATCTATGATATTCTATGCCTTTGGGGTAAATGATATCAAACTCATGCCTAGCCGGTTTTGTTGAAGACATCTACAAAAGAGATAAGAGATGTAATTAGTATCGATCAAAAGAAAACCATTATCACTAATATCAAATTTAAGGAATAAGAACCGTGATCACAAAATCGATGCAAAGTCGGTGGCTCCATCTTCGAGGGGTGGTGAAGGCAGGGCTGAGATTCAACCGATGGGAACGACGAACCTAGGTGACAACCTTGGTGAGAGACTTGTTTTTCTGGGTCTTGGCCACAACATTGTTCTTCTGGTTCTTGGCCACCATCTTGTTGACTCCGGCTATCGTTCCCCTCAATTGAATCTCAGCCCTTCCTCTACCACCCCTCGAAGATGAAGCCGTCTGAACCCGAATCGTTCCCTAATCCAGTCTGTCAGTCTATCTAATTACTCTAGAAACTCTAGTCAAAGGACCACTCCCCCACCGCGCCAAACTTAACACTCATTTCACTGGGTTTGTAATTTTTAGTCGGGTTCGATAGAGGAGAGATAGTTTTTAGTCAGGTTGGATGAAAATGGATTAAGGTTTAATGTAGGCGTGGGGTTAAGTGAGTGAAACTTTTTGAATGACGTTAATACCCCTCGATGTTGAAATTTGTCGTTGCCACGTCATGAACGTTAACAGTGCAGTTACAGAAAATAGGCTTAGACATCATGATATAGAGTTTATAATGTCTGGGAATCACATTGATAAGTTTTATAGCTAGAATATCAAATTGATACATTTAAAAAAGTTCAGGTATCATGAATGAACTTTTTCCTTAAAGGTATAATAGACTTCTCTCAAATTTGTCGTTGTCATGTCATCAACGTTAACAACGCGATTACATCACGAATATAGAGTTTATAATGTCTAGGCATTACATTGATAGAATTTAAAAGTCAATCATCAAATTGATACATTCGAAAGAGTTCAGCCATCGTGTGTGAATTTTTTCTTTTCCTTAAACACTTATAAAATAAGTTAAACAACAGAACGTGGTCTAAAGAAAAAGAACATCGAAACAACTTTTGAAAGAGTTTCTCCATTTCAAAACAACTTATAGAAAAAGCAGCTTAGGGAATCTCCAACAGATACCCTAAAGCTAAATATTTTTGAACTTTAACTACTTTTTAGCTAAAAACACCTCCAACAAATAGCCTAAGATATATTAAGTTTAGCTTTTTGTTAAAAGTTGTTGCTATACTTAACAATTTTGGAGAGAGAAAATGACTTGAAGTTAAACTCTCTCAACTCCCAATTTTTCAACTACAAACGTTTGCAAGTTTAAAAAAACCTTGAAAAAATTTAAAATGACTTAAAAATAACTATTAGTGTTAAAATACAGAGAAAATGGCTAAAAAGATCACTCAAGTATGACACGTTCTAAATTTTACTCATTTATATATGACAAATATCATTTTGATCACTCAAGTATTACATTTTTACTCACTTTGCTCACTCCGAATCGGAGAAATTGGCGGCGCCACTCCAATTTTTAGCGAACTGGAGCTCAGTCTGTACGAAATCAACCCAACAACAATTTTTTTCAACTACACTTAAGTCCAATTCATCATGGAAGTGGTCGAATTTGGCCTTTGAAGTCAAGAACACTCAAAACTTCAAATATTCGATTCTCCCTCCTCAAGTTGAATTGATGCTCGACCTTGGTATGAAAAGACTCACAAGGAAGAGATCTACAATACCCAATAGGTTTCCTTGGCCGATTATAACTCGAATTCAAAACCCCAAATTTTGTAGAATCCGAAGTGAGCAAAGTGAGTAAATGTGTAATACTAGAGTGAGTGAAGTGATATTTGTCATACATAAGTGAGCAAAATTTAGAATGTGTTATACTTGAGTGACATTTTTAGCCATTTTTTCTAAAATAAAAGATAAAAATACATTAGCTAGATTTAGCTATTCAATAAATTTAACTATTATATTTATCTATACTATTGAAGATGCTCTAGTATTGAAACAAAATTGCAACCAAACGGGGCCTTACCATCACCCCTTTTGGCTATTAAGATTTGTCTTAATTAAAACCCGAGTTAGCAGAAGCAAAGTTGACCTTGGTCATATCGTTTTCAGTTTCACTCCAGTCGCCTCCGCATTTCTCGTTTCCTCTGTCTGAGTTTTCAGTCTCATTTCCGACCTCAATCTCATGGAACCCGCACTGGAAATGTACTCCCTATACTCACCATTTTTTATATTTCAGATCTCTCCCTCAATTTTCTTACAAGCAATTATATCCCTCTTCATGAAAATGGAGCTTAATTTTATCTCCATTTCGTGGTCATATGTGTTTTGTGAGTTTGTGTTAATTTAGATTAGAGGGGTGATTCTTTGTTTACTGATTGATGATTGGTTTGTGTTGGTAGATGGAACAATCTAAGAGAGGAGGACATCGTGTCCATGACATTCCCATGGACAATTAAAAAATTCTCCAACTTGAGCAAAAAGAAGACTTACTCTAACATGTTCTACGCAGCTGATTACAAATGGTGTTTTTTTCTTTCTTTCAAGTTGTGATATTCATCTGCTCAAGGAATTTTGTCTATTTTGTTAGATGTTCACAATCTTGGACTTAAATTTGGTTTGTTTGTGTAGGCGCATTCTGATGTATCCGAAAGGGAATGGTGTAGAGCTGTTGTCAGTGTATTTGGACGTGGTCGGCGCTGCAAAGTTGCCGCTTGGGTGGACTAGACTTGCCAGGTTTAGCATGACAGTGGTGAATCAAGTCGATCCCAGCAAGTCAATAACAAAGGGTACATTGTTTTTGCACTTACTGCTGTCTCTTTCACTTTCATGCTTTTAATTTGTTTGTTGTATGTTGTAAATGTCATGTATAATAGCTAACAAGTGCTTGTTTAATCCTATTTTTGAGGTTTTGCTTTGATTTGGGCACTATTTGTGTAAACTATGATGGCCTTGTGATATATTTATTAGAGTAAATGATCTAATATAAGGGTTATATCTGATGACAAGAGCATAACTTTACGTAAAACCATTGTCTCTGCATGTATAGTTGCTTATGTTTCATCCATTCAAAAAATGTGCATGAGCCATAATTTCTCTCACTAGATATTTTGTTGTCTTCCAAGTTTAAACGGTTATTTATTGCAGTACGAGGTACGTTCAATAATTAATTCTTGTTGAAGTAAATGGTAACTGAACGTAGAAAAATGAGGGATATATCTTATCATAATGGAAGTTCATAATAATGATTTGTATAAGGGTAAAGAAACAGCAGTTCTGCACTCATATATGCTTGAATTTTATCCATTATAAATGAAAAAAGGACGTGTATTCCATATCGTTTGAATAAATGATGTGTAAGAGTTTTATGCCGTAAAGTAGTGTACTAGTTAATTTGGATCTACTTGAGGAAATTCAGAAATTGTTTGTTAGTGCATTTAATATCCATTGCAAGATGGGGATGGTTTATGCGTTATGTACTTGGGCATTTACCAAATACGACCTAGTAGGAGCCGTCTGGTCTATAGTTTGTTCCTGGTCTGTTTATCCAACGTTCGGTCAAACCCCAGTGTCTGGTTTGGGGGAGGTTTGGTATCACAATAAAAATGAAAATTAATGTAATTTATATTTCTATTCATATTATATGTATTTAGGGAAACCATCTACAATGATCTTGAGTATAGCCTACTAGCCTACTTTGTACCAGTCCCAATAGTCGTAGAGTTGTTACTTGTTAGTAACACTGCTTTGATGTGTTAAACGGCTTATACCATTTGAAGGAATCCGAACAGTACGTCAAGATGTGACAATAATACAAATAAAGCATCCATTCCTGGGTGTATTTGCTAGTCCATTTTTGGATACTATAGTTAATGCCTCCTTGGGATGACAATGAGGTAGTTGGGTTTTCTCACGAAACGAGTGGCTGAAAGAACTATTGTAATACCGTAATTATTTCTCATTGAAATGTGCAGGCTTATGACATGTTAAGCTTGAGTCTTCAGTTTTTATCTTCTATCTAGCAATCCACTAACTTTAGGTATTTATTTTAACTAATCAGCAGAACTGTATTTGGTACATGTGTTGTATGTGTTCATTACTTTAATTACAGTCTGTGAAATAATTTAATTGAGTTCACTATTATCGGTTCCAGAATTGCTTGCTCTATCACTTCATAAATTATAGTTGAGGAGAGCTATCTGCTTGATTATTCTTTTTGTGATTATTCATATTTCGATTTTGCAGAAACAGTGCACATCTTTGATAAAAAGGACAGTGACTGGGGCTTCACCTCATTGATTCCCCTCAGCTTGTTTCATGATTCTGGTAAAGGGTATCTTGTTGATGACACCTGTGTGATTCAAGCTACTGTTTTAGTCCCCAAGGCTGAAAATAGAAGTGCACAACAGGAATCTGTTGGTTCTGCACCTTTGCGGTCCTCAGACCTGCCTCATGAGGAGCAGACTGAACATTTGACTGTCCAGGCTGCATTCACTTCTGAGCAATTTGGCAGCCAGCCTATTGATAGACATGCTGACTCTGTCATAGTCAAGAAAGAGGATTTTTTGAGCTGCTTACCAACTGGTGAGATTGTGGATTTTAGGGGCTTTGGGAAAATTGACAAAGCTTTTGTTCCACTGCTAGATGAAGTTTGTTCCTGGTACCCTTCCCTCATTGAAAGCCAACGGAACATGGGTCAGGTGCTTACTGAATGGGCATTCATGACTTTAGGCCGACTTCTGTACTTCCTAAAGACTCGAATGCCTGAGGATATAACAGAACATGCACGTGCAGAACTACAAAAGTTGTGGAGGGAGCTTGAAGTTTTCAATTTTGATTTGAGTTGGCTGAACGAAGAGTTTAAGAGGGTCTTAGACACGCAGAAATATGTAGAAAGAGCGAGGCAGCTTAAGAGAACAAGTGATGATTGGGATGTTAAAAGAAAGAGGCTTAAGGATGAGCTCGCTGAAGCAGAGGCTAAATATCAAGAATCACAAAGGGAATTAGCCGATGTGAAGAAGTTGCTTGAGCCAGGGTATAGACGATTATAGAATGTCATTCTTTCTTGTTCTTTTGGTAGATTAGAGTCATTCAGTTTCTCTCTCAACTTGCTGAAAATTTTCAAGTCAAGGCAGGGTTTGACTAGGATATAATTTTACAATTGTTGTTATAAACTTATCAGATGGTTGGAATCCATATATGACCACATGTTTACTACGGTCACTTGTCTCGTGTCTAGTGGATTATGAAAGGATGTCTGCAGCGGGAGGAATTTCTGGGCAAATACACGGACGTCCGCTGTATGGGGCCGCTGGAAATCGAATGTCCTCGGTGGAAAAACTATCGGTGCAAAAATTGTATGACCGATCGTGGACCAAAAGGACGATCTCGACGCCGATCGAATCCAATCGCTTTGGTGGAGCCCAGGCACATGGGTGATGTCAGGGTGCGTTGTTTTTTTTTAATCTTGGCGCGTGTAAAACGGTGAATTATTTTATTTAACTAACCAATGACAACCCACCACGTGACGAGGTTGTCTGACAGCTGTTGGATAACGGGCAAATTGATCTAAGCCGTTGGTTTTGATTCAAATTTTCAATCTGAGGTCCAGATTCAATTTAAAAAAACTATTTTTTTGTGTAAATAATGGGCATAATTCAAATATTTGCATACAAATTCCTAAAAAATTGTAAAAAATTCTTAAAAATTACAAATAACCTCTTGTCTTTTTCTTATAAATACTACATTCATTTTATTCACATCTCACACCAATTTGTGCACAACAAATTTATTATTTCCCTCCATCTCTTCTCTCAATCCTTTTGAGTTTTTGCAAAAAATGGCTACCAATTAGCTTCTTTCCGAAGATGTACAATTGTGTATATCTTATGTCGCCATAGCGTTGATGTAACGACCCGAACTTTGAGTATATGATTATCGGCACGAATCGTGGTTATCGCGAGTTGTTTGTACACATGTGGTTTGTTAACGACTAAATTATCGGGCAAGAATTTAGTTTGAGTTCCTTCGCGGAAATTGTAGAGGATTTGATTTTGAGCACGGAGGTTTCAGAGGATTTTTTTGGGTAATCGGAGAATATAAAATGAATATTTAAAATTGTCGTCGAGTTAGTCGTACTTATCTGTTTGTGTTGGAGTTATCCGAGTCGTGGTTTTGGTCGGTTCGTGACGTATAAATATCGAATAGTCGTAAAAATCAGAAAATCACACATTTGGACCAAGTTTGACCGAGTTGGACCGAGTTAATTCGGGTTGACCCGTTTTACTCCACAGACTCGTTTTCTTGCCGCCGTCGGACCCGGCGATTCTGGCCACCTCCGGCCGTGTTCTTGGTATGGTTGGAAAGCTCTCTTGATTTCCTATCGTTTCATGTATTTATTTGTGAGATTTGGTTGAGTTTTAGGTGTGTTCGAACTCGTTGAAATTCATCGATTTCGCCGGAATTGGGTGGCGATTTCCGGCGAGTTTTGGTGTCGGGTTGGTGGGGGTTTTGGTTCCCCTCAACCCCTTGAAGCTTTCTGGGTTGTTTGATTGGGAATTGGTTGAGGTTTTAGGTGGTTCGTGGTGGTGACCGGAGAGGAAAATTCAGCGTGATTTTCGATCGGAAATCTGGCCGGTGTGGGGTGTTTTGGCCTTGGAGGTAGAAGGGAAAAGTATTGGGCTTGAGGAGAGGATCATTTTGAGGTATGGCTCACCGGGGAATGTAACCGTTGGCGGCAGCGGTCAACGACGGAGCTTCGGCGAGGGGTTGACTTTTGTGGTTTTCGGAGATTTTTATATCGTTTTGCTCGTAATCGCGCCCCGATGGTAGTCGTGAGGTTTTCAAGTTGAATTGAGTGTGTTAATTTGGGACGAGGGTTGTTTGGGTGTATTTTGAGAATTTTGTTATTCTCGTCGATATTTCGAGCGATACAATTTTCGAGAATGCGGGGTTCTTGATGTATTTGCTTCGTATGTCGAAATTCATTATGTATTGATCGTATCCCTGTTATTCAGGTGATCGTGATCAAGTGTTTGGCGATGGATCTTCCGCCGGGCCTCAGTGCTCGCTGTTATCTGTGAGTGGACATTTTATAACACGTTGATTTTCATACTTTGATTTTTATTGTGGATTTGTGAGTCTTTGAGTATGTTTTACGATTATGCATTTACGAGTATGCATTTGTGATTATGCATCTTATGAGTTTACATTTATTTAGAGGCACATGTGATTTGTTTTTACACTGAGTATGGATATATGACGCATCGATGCTATGGCCTCTCGGCTGATCCCCGAGATGCTCCAGGCAGGTTACGACTTGTGAGCACCTGAACCGTGATTCACAGTACCGGGCGAGTTACGACTTTTGAGCACTTGACCCGGGCGTATTGTAACTTGAGGGAAACGTACTCAAGTTATTGCCTCCACACACACAGTACCCAGGAGAGTTACGACTTGTGAGCACTCGACCTGGGCTTGTTTGTTTTGACTCGCATGATTTTATGTGCATTTATTGTGAAAAGCATGTTGGATTTATTTATGCTGCATATTATGAATTACGTCCACTCACTCTAACAGTTTTATTACTTATATGCTTTTCTCTGGGCTTTTCGGTTTTCACGCCCAGATTGCAGTATCTTTCCCGTGGTTGCACGTCATCGCAGGAGGCCTAGAGTTCAAATCACACTTTTCTTCTAGTAGGTTTCTGATATAACTTGCTAGTCTTGTATATTTTGTAATTAGAAGTCGCTCTGAATACTTGTATAGTGTTGTTCAGTTTGAGTTATACTCCTGAATATTTTCTGGATTTCTTGTAAACCTTGTGTTTTACTATATATGTGGATATTCAGAAATCCAGATGGACAATGGAGGTCCACGATATGTCTGGGAATTTATCTGTGAAGTGTAATCTTCTTGTAGGTTTTTGGTTTGTACGTTTTATAGAGTAAACTCTGGCTAAATTTTTGTAAGTCATAGTTTCGTTAGGACTTAATTTCGGTTTAGGAAATTAAATCGGGGTTGGGTCCTTTTAGTTGGTATCAGATGATTAGGTTTTAGGTTATGTAGACTCTTGTAGTTGTTTTACTAAGGGTATTTGAGAATGTACAACATATCAGGAGTGATGACCTGACTGGCCAGCGGATAATCATCAATACTCTAGAGTGTTGTATGCTTTCAAATGTCTGAAGTTTCATGATTACGTTCTGTGTGTTGTGTGACTAATGACCTTTCATCTTTAGGATGCCTCCCCGACGTGGAACCCGTGCTAACGGGGCTAGGGATCCTGTTGAGGATTAGCGTACGCACGACTTGCTTATGTGAGTGTTGCGTTTAGAGGAGCGTTTTGACCTTGTGGTTAACGCTAGGACAGCTGGAGCAACTACCTTTTCTGGCTCCTCTGATCCTGAAGTATGTGAGGCTTGGTTAGTCCAGGTGGAATTTATTTGTGAACGCCTACATTTTACTCCTGAGTAGAGGACTGTGGCTGCTGTTGGGTTACTGGACTTAGTTGCTTATTTCTGGTGGGTTAACACCGAGAGAGTTCCTATTGATACTCCATGGCTTACATTCAGAGATTTGTTTATGCATCGATATTTCAATCTGGCCACCCAGGAGAGGAAATATGAAGAGTTTACCAATCTGAGGCAGGGGAATATGTCAGTGCTTGAGTATCGAGATAAGTTCACCCGTTTGTCTCGTTTTGCACGTGATATAGTAGCGTCTGAGGAAGCAAAATGCAGGAGGTTTGAGTTGGGTCTGAATCTGAATATCAAGGGAACTTTGACCACTATATCTTGGGACAACTTTGATGACTTTGTTAGTGCTGCACTCAGAGGCGAGGACATTGAGAGGGAGAGACAGTTACGGTTTCAGTCTCGCCGATTTGAGGAGGGTGGACCCAGCCAAGGACCCGCAAAGAGGATGAGTTCTGGTACTTCGAGTTCAACGTCTTCTTCAGGTGGTAGCACTTTCAGATATCCACGTGGTTCGTTGAGCCAGACTGGAAGTCAGAGATGGAGGAGGAATCGACCTCAAAGGCAACCACAGAGTGGGAGTTCCAGTGGATCGAGTTATCCTCAACGTATATTTGATCTGTCAGCTGCACCCAGAGACTATCCAGTGTGCAATATTTGTAATAGGCAGCATTATGGTTCATGTTATCGAGGCACCACTAGTCGTTACCATTGTGGCCAAGAGGGTCACTTTGTGAGGGAATATCCGCAGGGTGGTACTTTTGGGGGTGTTGCAACTCAGGGTAGCGGTCATGGTCGGGGTACTGCTTCTGGTGATCGTGCGACACAGGATTTTGGACGTGATGGTCAGCAGAACCGTAGTCAGCGTGGACGACCAACAGGACAAGCTCGAGTTCATGCCATGCCTCTAGGAGAGGGCAGAGCTTCCCATGAGGTTATCATTGGTACATTGTACATTTTTGGTCATCCAGTTCTTACTTTACTAGATCCAGGAGCTACGCATTCATTCATGTCATATAGATTAGCATCATTGGTTACTGTGCCTGCATATCCACTCCCTAGTTTGTGGTGAGTGTTGTATCCATCCGGCGATGTAGTGTGTGTCGAGTGGGTGTATCGGGGTTGTGAGATTTTTATAGGAGGTTATGCGTTAGCCGCGGATTTGATGCTACTGAATATTGTGGTTTTGATGCGATTTTGGGTATGGATTTCTTGGAGAACCATTGGGCTGTTTTTGACTCTCATAAGAAGGAGGTTGTTTTCAGGAGTCCAGGTGTACTAAAATTTTTATTTCGTGGTGAAAAGAATAATTCTTTACCTTGTTTGATTTCAGAAATGAAGGCTGAGCAAATGTTGAAAAAGGGTTGTGTAACGTATCTAGCATATGTGATTGACACAGAGGTTCGTGCACCAGACATTGGGGATATATCGGTGGTTTGTGAGTATCCGGATGTATTTCCTGAGGATTTACCTGGTGTTCCTCCAGTCAGGGAGATTGACTTCACTATTGAGTTACTTCCAGGTACTGGACCTATTTCACAGACGCCCTATCGTATGGCACCAGCACAGTTGAAGGAGTTGCAGATTCAACTTCAAGAATTGATTGAAAAAGGCTTCGTTCGACCTAGTGTTTCATCTTAGGGTGCTCCAGTGTTGTTTGTGAGGAAGAAGGATGGTTCGATGAGGCTATGCATCGACTATCAGAAATTGAATCAGGTCACAATGAAGAACAAGTATCCGCTTCCACGGATTGATGATTTATTCGATCAGTTGAAGGAAGCTTCAGTCTTTTCGAAGATTGATCTCAGGTCTGGGTACCATCAGCTATGGATTCGGGAGTCTGATATTGATAAGATGGCGTTTTGGTCACGCTATGGGCATTATGAGTTCCTTGTTATGCCTTTTGGGTTGACCAATGCGCCAGCTACTTTCATGGACTTGATGAATCGGATTTTCAGGTGTTATCTAGACAAGTTCGTCATAGTATTCATCGATGATATCTTGATATATTCCAGGAGTGTGGGGCAACATAAGAATCATTTGCATGCTATTTTGCAGACTTTGCGAGATGCTCAGTTGTACACCAAGTTTAGCAAGTGTGAGGTTTGGCTGAATAGTGTGAAGTTTTTGGGTCACGTGATATCAACTGAGGGAGTCAGCGTGGATCCAGATAAGATTGAAGCAGTGTTGAATTGGAGCAGACCTACAAATGTGACAGAGATACGAAGTTTGTTGGGTTTAGCAGGTTAATATTGTCGATTTGTGCAAGATTTTTCACAAATTATGACACCGCTTACCCGTTTGACGAAGAAATGAGTCAAATTTGAGTGGTTTGATGCTTGTGAGGAAAGCTACTTGACTTTGAAGGAAAAGTTGACTACTGCACCAGTGTTGACTTTACCAGACGATAGTGGTGAGTATGATGTGTATAGTGATTCTTCGAAGTTAGATTTGGGTTGTGTCTTGATGCAACATGGTAAGGTGGTGGCATGTGGTTCTATACAGTTGAAACCTCATGAAGTTAACTATCCTACTCATGATCTGGAGTTAGCCGCCATTGTGTTAGCATTGAAGAGTTGGAGACACTACTTTTAAGGAGCGCAGTGCAAGATTTACACTGATCACAAGAGTCTTACCTACTTGCGTACATAACCAGATTTGAATATGAGACAACGGAGATGGATGTAGCTGATTAATGATTATGACTGCACTTTTGAGTATCATCCAGGAAAACCTAATGTGGTTGCTGATGCCCTTAGTCGGAAGCATGGTGTTTCTCTTTTCCATGTACGTGTTGCAAGGATATCACTTTTGACTGAATTGCATGCAATAGGAGCAGAGTTGGAATGGAATGAAGATGGAGCATTGTTAGCCAGTTTTCAAGTTCGTCCGGTATTACTTGATCAAGTTCGTGAAGCTCAAGATTCGGATGCCTATATGCTGAGCAAGAAGAATTTGATTCAGAATAGTGTACCAACAGAGTTTCGGTTGAGGAACGATGGCACTTTGATGTTTAGAGGAAGATTATGTGTACCTAAAGATGATGATTTGAAGAAGGAAATACTTGATGAAGCTCATTGTTTCACATATGCTATGCATCCTGGTAGTACGAAGATGTTTCGGACACTTAAAGCTCATTATTGGTGGCGTAACGTAAAGTGGGAAATAACAACGTATATGAGTAGATGCCTGATTTGTCAGCAAGTGAAGGCAGAACGTCAGAAACCTGCCAGTAAACTACAACGTTTGGAGATTCCAGTGTGGAAGTGGGAGTATATCACTATGGATTTTGTGTATCAGTTACCTCGTACGTCTAGTGGTAATACTGGTATTTAGGTGATTGTGGATCGTCTTACGAAGTCAGCTCATTTCCTTGCACTTCCAGGAAAGCTTTCGGTGAGTAGATTAGCGAAGCTGTACCTGAGAGAGGTTGTGAGAATACATGGTGTGCCTGTGTCTATAGTTTCTGATTGGGATAGCCAGTTTACTTCAGAATTTTCGTAGGCATTACAAAGAGCATTGGGGACTACACTACACTTCAACACAGCTTTTCATCCTCAGACAGATGGTCAGTCAGAGAGGACTATTCAAACTTTGGAGGATATGTTACGATCTTATGTGTTGCAATTTAAAGGGAATTGGGATTAACAACTTCATTTGATTGAGTTTGTGTACAATAACAGCTATTAGGCTAGCATTGATATGGCACCTTATGAAGCTTTGTATGGAAAATAGTGTAGGATTCCATTGTGTTAGAGTGAAGTTGGAGAGAAATGGCTTCTTGGTCCTGATTTGGTGAAAAGCACCACAGAAAATGTTCAAGGTATTCAGGACAGATTGAAGGCTGCACAGGATCAACAGATTAGTTATGCTGATGTGAGACGGAAAGATCTTGAGTTTGAGGTTGTTGATTGGGTTTTCCTAAAATTTTCTCCTTGGAAGGGTATTGTTCGTTTCGGGAAGCGCAGTAAACTTCGTATGCGTTATGTTGCCCATATGAGATCATTGAGCGAGTTGGTGCTGTGGCGTACAGGTTGGCATTACCTTCAAAGATGGCCAGAGTGCACGATGTATTCCATGTGTCCATGTTGCGGAAGTACATTTCCGATCCATCTCATGTGTTAGTATCGTATCAGCTTCTTGTTCGGGAGGACTTGACTTATGTGGAAGAACCAGTCTAGATTCTCGATTGGAAGGTCCAGGAATTACGGTACAGAACTATTCCTCTTGTGAAAGTTTTATGGCGGAACCATTCAGTTGAAGAGGCTACATGGGAGACCGAGCAGCACATGCGAGATCAGTATCCCTACCTCTTCAGTTAGCAGGTATGTAAATTTTGAGGACAAAGTTTTTGTTAGGGGGGTAGATTTGTAACGACCCGAACTTTGAGTATATGATTATCGACACGAATCGTGGTTATCGCGAGTTGTTTGTACACATGTGGTTTGTTAACGACTAAATTATCGGGCAAGAATTTGGTTTGAGTTCCTTCGTGGAAATTGTAGAGGATTTGATTTTGAGCACGTAGGAGGTTTCAGAGGATTTTTCGGGTAATCAGAGAATATAAAATGAATATTTGAAATTGTTGTCGAGTTAGTCGTATTTATCCGTTTGTGTCGGAGTTATCCGAGTCGTGGTTTTGGTAGGTCCGTGACGTATAAATATCGAATAGTCGTAAAAATCAGAAAATCACACATTTGGACCGAGTTGGACCGAGTTGATTCGGGTTGACCCGTTTTGCTCCACCGACCCATTTTCTTGCTGTCATCGGACCCAGCGATTCTGGCCACCTCTGGTCGTGTTCTTGATATGGTTGGAAAGCTCTCTTGTTTTCCTATTGTTTCATGTATTTATTTGTGAGATTTGGTTGAGTTTTGGGTGTGTTCGAACTCGTTGAAATTCATGGATTTCGCCGGAATAGGGTGGCGATTTCCGGCGAGTTTTGGTGTCGGGTTGGTGGGGGTTTTGGTTCCCCTCAACCCCTTGAAGCTTTCTGGGTTGTTTGATTGGGAATTGGTTGAGGTTTTAGGTGGTTCGTGGTGGTGACCGGAGAGGAAAATCTAGCGTGATTTTCGATCGGAATTCCGTCCGGTGTGGTGTGTTTTGGCCTTGGAGGTAGAAGGGAAAAGTATTGGGCTTGAGGAGAGGATCATTTTGAGGTGTGGCTCAACAGGGATTGTCAACGTTGGCGCCGTGCTGTCGCCGACGGTGGCGGTCAACGGTGGAGCTCCGGCGAGGGGTTGACTTTTGTGTTTTTCGGAGATTTTTATGTCGTTTTACTCGTAATCGTGCTCCGATCGTAGTTGTGAGGTTTTCAAGTTGAATTGAGTGTGTTAATTTGGGACAAGGGTTGTTTGGGTGTATTTTTGAGTGTGTTAATTTCGAGAACGCGGAGTTCTTGTCGTATTTGCTCCTTATGTCGAAATTCATTATGTATTGATCGTATCCCTGTTATTTAGGTGATCGTGATCGAGTGTTTGGCGAGGGATCTTCCGCCGGGCCTCATGGCTAGCTGTTATCTGTGAGTGGACATTTTATCACACGTTGATTTTCATACTTTGATTTTTACAGTGGATTTGCGAGTCTTTGAGTATGCTTTACGATTATGCATTTACGAGTATGCATTTGTGATTATTCATTTTATGAGCATACATTGATTTGGAGGCACATGTGATTTTTTTTTACACTAAGTATGGATATATAACACATCGATGCTATGGCCTCTCGGCTGATCCTCGAGATGCGCCGGGCAGGTTATGACTTGTGAGCACCTGACTCGTGATTCACAGTACCGGGCGAGTTACGACTTGTGAGCACTTGACCCCGGGCGTATTGTAACTTGAGGGAAACGTGAAGGCAGCCAAGGAAGCAAGAAAAAAGGGGAAAAAAGTCATGACTTCTACAAATGAGGTACGTGGTGAGGCTTTGAAAAATATTGTAGCTAATCAAAAAATGTGGCTCGCTGGACAAAAAGCAAGTGAGGATAGTTACTTTACACAAAGAGTATACTCGCCCTTCTAGAGAAAGACTAAATTGAGGGTCTTAGCAGAAGAAACAAGAATCATGACAATGGATATGGAGACTATGATCCCAAATTCAAAGAGATATTTCACGAAGAGGAAAACGAAAATTCTTAAGAAAGTAGATGACAATGAAGGAGAAGATAGCGATGCAACATTTTGAACTGTTATCGTCCGCACCCACTTAATTTTAGTGATTAGTTTAGTTTGTCTTTATAATAAATCTAGGCTTGGCTTGTCATTCAGTAATTTAAATTTCAAGAAATAGAAACGTTGGTTTCTTTATCTAGATAAAAACACATTACATAAAAACATAGTAAATTGAAATCAAATAAAAGATAATATAAACACACAAAATGCAAGCACACATAATGCAAACACGTAAAATAAAAACAACATATTTAGAGATGTTCACCAGTTTCAATAAACCAGTTGTGCTTCACTAAGTCCTTTCGAAGCTCTCCATGGATATAAGCAGATTGGAAATCCATAACACGATCTCTAAACCATTGTTCATTGAGTCCATCTCTTTCAACTAGCTCAAAAGGAATTCGATTACCTTGTTCATCCACTGACCCATCATAAACTGTGAAAGCACTCGATGGGTTTTGTAGATCTTCTTCTTCGTTCTCCTCAAATTCATCCTCCACAAATTCTTCCTTAACAATCATGTTTGCATTATGATGCAAGCCAACATGATCATTTTTAATGTCGATGTGTGGTGACACCGAGTTGCATGAAAAATAATTCCCTAACGAGATTGCAAGATGCCAAAGCACATCTCCACATCTTTGCGGTATGCCTCCTGTTTCTTTGCAAACAACTTTTATGGTACCTTCTAATGATTGGGAATTGTTTTGAAAAACGAGGAGTACCTCGAATATATTCCATCAACTAGATAATAAGTGTTGTGGTACGTCATCCCGTTGACTTTATAAGTTTGTTGCGGGCTTCTTCTGGCACAGAGTTGAAAGGACCCAACCCCGATTTAGTTTCCTAAACCGGAATCGAACCCCTTCCGAAAACACGAACCAACAAAAACCTTAAAATTTTTGGCAGAGTAACGCTACTAATGCGGAATTGCCATTAACTTGCACCCGGAAAATAACACTTAATCTTATGCCACAAAAGCCAAACCGTGGGCACCAATCCCATCCGGATTGCTCAATATCATAACAATAGCAATAAACAGTAAACAAAACTATATAATATAGAAAATCCAGGAAAAACCACATAAAACATGTAGCAGTATCGTATCAGAGCGACCTTTAGTGTATACATATACAAAATATACAACAGTAGGCAAAACAAGAAACCTACTGGAAAAGAAAGGTAGCTCAAACGACTAGTCTCCAACCACGACTTGAAACACCAGAATCTGAACTGCAAACTGGGCACGGAAACCGAAAAGCCCAGGGGAAAGACATGAAAACCGTTAGAGTGAGTGGACGAAAATAAATGTCTTTCGCCGAATAAGATATGTTATAAAAACATATGCGAGTCAAAATGAATGAATACGATATAGTACACGAGGTGAACTTAAACTCTTCCAGCGTATAGAGTATGCATGGAAAAATCCCACGGGGTCGCTCATGGACACATCCGTGCTAGTACAGTCCGAATCACGGGATCCCAGACCCACATGTGATTCTAGCCAGAAAGGCCTCAGGTCAGGGTATCTGTTCCCACCCGGAAATACATCGGCACAAGGAACAGAAATCTGTACCCACCCGGAAATACATCGGCACAAGGTACAGTTGCCCCCTGGTAGACATCCTCGGGGATCAGCCGAGATGCAAGTGTATCGATACAACCACATATACTAAGACTGTACTTTGTGTAAATCAAATCATAAATAGTTTCATGCATACGTTTAAAGCATAATCGTAAAACACATGCTCGTATAAGTCATAATCACAAATGTATGCTCATGCTCATAAAATGTAATGTAAAGACTCGCAATCGATCAGTGAAAAGAAAGGATCCACTCACAGACGAGCAAAGCGCGTACTCGCGCTAATCACGTGGTCCGGCGGAAGATCCCTCGCCCGAAGCACGATCACGATCCCCTGAATAATCACAAAATATATCAGATCAAAATCATATCTCATAACACTGAACCACACCTCGGAAATCAACCGTTCCTGGAAACATATAACACAGTGCGAAATAATTGACGAAATTCCCGAAATCTCCACTCAAAACCCTCGACTGAAAATCTGATACCCAAATCAATTCAAAAACCTCAAGGCGACGATCGGGGCGTGAATACGAGTAAAACGACATTAAAATCATCGAAAACGAAAAAGTCAACGCCCTCGCCGGAGCACCGCTGTTGACCGATGGCGGCGGGCCGTCAACGGAGAATTTCTCCGGCGAGGAAAGCCCAGTTCTCTAGCTTACCTCAAGCCCAAAATTATTTATAACTACCACAAGTCTCGATTCATACTTAATCAACCGGAAAACAGCTCGGCAAAACCGTCCAATTCCAACTCCGGCAACCACCATGGGTTCCACCGGAAACCCCTCCTCGTCCAAAATTAGTTACCCAGAAAGCATCAACGGGGCAAGGGTAGTCGAAACCCCATCACCCCTGTCACCACAGCTCGCCGGAGCACCTCCCCCCGTCACCGGCGAAAACCGGAATCTTCACCCGATTCAAAACCCCCAAAAACTCAATCAATTCTTACAAACTCAAACACAAATCGATAAAGGAACTCAAGAGGAGTCTAACTGTACCAAGGATATGGCCGGAAAGTCCGGGTCGGCCGGCGAGTCAAAATCCGAGTCGCGTTCTTCACGGGTCAACGGGTCAACAGTGAAAGTCAACGCCGGTCAAACATCCAACAGTGTTTTTCAACAATTTTCGACTATTTTCGATATTTATACTCGCGCCTCGGGACGATCGACGGTCCAAAACGGATAACCATTACGATTTGGATAAACTCGATACGAACGGATAAACCCGACGAATTCTAAAACTTCAAATATTCATATTATATTCCTCTGTCATCGGAAAAATCATCCGGAACCGCCCACGAACTTGAAATCACGTATACAACAACTCTTGAGAAGAAACTCAACTCAAATTCTCGGCCTCGGGTCAGGGGTCACAGCCTCCCCCGGTAAACATCCTCAGGGATCAGCCGGGATGCAAGTCTATCAATACAACCACATATACTAAGACTGTACTCTATGTAAACCAAATCATAAATAGTTTCATGCAAATGTATAAAGCGTAATGTGAATGCATATTCGTAATACGTAATTATATAAGCATATTCGTCGATGTATATTCGTAAATGAATAATCGTAAACACATGCTCGAATAACTCATAATCATATATGCATACTCATGCTCATAAAACATAATATAAAGACTCGTGACAAATCAGTGAAAAGAAAAGTCCACTCACAGACAAGCACAGCGCGTAAACGCGCTAATCCCGAGATCCAGCGGAAGATCCCTCGCCCAACGTACAATCTCGATCCCCTGAATAATCACAAAATATCACTGATCAAAATCACAATTCAATACTCTGAACCACACCTCGGAAATCAACCATTTCCGGAAACATATAACTCGAATAACAGAAAACCCGTCGAAAACCCCAAACACTCCACATAAACCCTCGACTTAAAATTCGGCATCCAAATCAACTGGAAAACCTCAAGACGATGATCGGGGCGCGATTACGAGTAAAACGGCATAAAACTTGTCAAAATCTAAAAAGTCAACCCTTAGCCGGAGCGCTGCCATTGACCACCGGCGGCGCGGGGTCAACAGTGGCGGATTCCGGCCAAATTTTTCAGATCACAAGTACTCCTCAAGCCCAAAAACTTTCTCTTCTACACCAAGCTCCAATTCCAAGCTCACCGGCCGGATTTGAGCCCGAAACCTCATGGAATCCATTGATAGATTTCGGCGAGCTTCAAACCTAAACCAAACCCAAAATTGTTTCACCCAAAAGCATCACAAGGATGAGGGGAACCTTTCCCCTCACCACCCCGGCCCCAAAAGTCGCCGGAGAAAACCCACGGCATACCCGAGCTCGAACTCCTCCTATACCTCATCAAATCACACCAAACCAAGTTCTAAACTATAGGAAATCAAGAGAGGAAGCTAGTCATACCAAAATCAAGGCCGGAGGTGGCCGAAAACGGAAAGTCCACTGTGAGTCAAATAGTGGTGCGAAATGGACTCGGTCAACGGTCAGTCAACGGTCAAACGTCCCAAAACAGTGATTTTCAACAATTTTATGACTATTTCGATATTTATACTCGCGGCTCGATATGATCGACGGTCCAAATCGAATCACATCCACGTTCGGATAACTCAAACTTAATCGGATAAATACGACTAAATCACGCGACTTCAAATATTTATAACATATTCCTCGGTTATCGAAACAATTATCCGAAACCGCCTACGAGCTCAAAATCACGCATACTACAATTCTCGTGAAGGGACTCATACCAAATTCTAGCCCAATAAATTAGTCGTGAATAAATCCCCTAATTCGATTAATTACGATAAATCTCGATTACTCGCAAAACTCGCGGATTAAGCCGATTACTATTCCAATTCTGGTTCGGGTTGTCACAACACATCCTCATTTCATTTTAGTTTAGCGTCAAGTTAGTGTCTAGTTTAATCGTAGTGTAAGCGCTTAATCAATTCAAACTAAGTAGTTCAAGTGGCTAATCCTCGTGGGTTTGATACTCGACTTTTATAAATACTATAATTTTACCCCGTATACTTGCGGGCAGAAATCACTCTTTATACTTATGGGCTAGATAATAGTGCATAAAGTGTGTGGGGATAACTTTTCCAACTGCCACCACCTCTAAGATAATAGTGGGATGCTTCTTCCGCCCTGAGAAACCCATTGCCAAGCTGTTGGGTAGTGCATGTAGTCGGTTCTTCCAATCATATCAGGAAATTCCTAATGCCTAGCCCTCCTTAGAAGTCGGGTGATGTCTGCTGCATTTAGAGCGTGGAGGTAAATGTCTTTGTACTGCATGTACACTTGGGTGCACCACTTCTTCATGTATTCTAGTGTTGTTGATTCCCTCATCCTTTTGATTTCTGCACACTGATCTACGATTGAGTCGTACGCTAACATTCATACAACAACGGTCATATTTTTTTGGGGAAGAAGTCCTTACATTTCAGTGGCATCTGCTCTTTGATGCCAAAATTGGTCGTGGTTTCAGAGTTTTGTCATGATATGGTTTCAAAAGTCCGTGCTCATTCGAAACCTCTGGAAAAAATCTTGCTCGTTGAAGATAAGACATTTGATGAAGTAATCTTCCATTAGATTTTGTCCCCTTGACTCCCTCAGCCTTGGTTGATTTAGATGGCGGTGAGGTGGCTCATCATCAAACACTGCATGACCGCGTCAATGACAAACGCATTAGCAATTTCGGTATTTTTGCATTATTGCCGCCTTCTTCTGAAAAAGTTGTCGAAATTGAAAGGATTCATCTTACTGATGTGGGAATGTGAAGAAGTGTTTAAAGAAATATGTTTACGGGTAGAATAACAAGTGATTTGTAGATGGCATGGTGTGAGTATACAATGAGCCATCAATGATACTTTTATAGTCAATTTCAGATTATCTAATTTTTGAAGATGAATATATGTGTCACATCAAGATTGATCGAAAATCTTACCAGAAATCTTCTACAGTTATTTAGACAATAATGACACGTGGATGTGATACGTGTCACATCAAAATTGATCGAAAATATTCTACAATTATTTAGACAACAAAGACACGTGGATGTGATACTCATGGATTGAGGTTAGATGAATAGTGCATGAGTGAAATTACACCGTAGATTACTCCCTTGCACATTTGTGTTCTGCGTGTTCCGCACATTGTAGAATTACTCTTGGATCTGTGCCAACTTCACTAGTATTGTTCTCGACTAAATGAAGATGAAGAAAATTATGGTAAAGTAAATACTTCGTATATTATCACTTTATTTTCTCTATCATCATGATGAAATACATTAGTCTTTTGAAAGCAATGTTACAAACATGATACGACAGCCAGAAGGTCAGAACATTACCAAGTCAAAGTCGATCTTATGCTCCATGGTTTTGTGCTCTCAAATATAGGTGTTGACGTAGTGTTCCAAACAAGAGATGCACAAAGCTCCATTCTTTACTTGATGTTGGTCATTATTTCCAGTGAGCCAATTTGGACTATCTTTGTTCGCTCTTTTGTGCTTCAAACGATTCCACTATACATATTACATTGAAACTCACCCAATACATAATTGCATATATTAAACATGATCAAAAACAAAAATCCTCAAGTAAAATCCAATATAGAGGTGAAAAGGTGCTGAAACAACACAAAAGCTCATACAGAAAATTGAAGAACAAAAAACAGTGACCGATAAACTAGGAGCGCACCTATAATGTACGAAACACAAGTATGCGAAACACTTGTTACAATGTTTGTTGCGTTGAATTTAGATGAATAGTGTATGAGATAAACTAGACTATAGATTACTCTCTTACACATTTGTGCTCTGCACATTGTAGAATTACTCCATAAACTAGTACATAGACACTCCTAACTTACTATTATTATGCTAACTTAAATGCTGATGAGGACTTGATCAAACAACTGTACAAACTATTTGATACTAAGAATTATGATCATGAGGCCTTGCCTATGGCTTTAAATATCTGTTGGAACATCTGGTATGCTAGAAACAACTTGGTGTTTCGACAAGTAGAGTTTAACCTCCGGGCTGTCTGTGCCATGGCAGCTTCAACCTGGAACAAATTCAAGATGCTAGGCCACTCTCCTAGTGCTCCTAGAAAAAGGCCTAGAGTTATTAAGTGGAGACCTCCTCATCAATATGCTGTTAAGATTAATTTTGATGGTTCTGTGACCTCCAAAAATGGATTTCATGTTGCAGGAGGATTTGTTTCGAGGGATAGTTATGGTGCAGTCCTTTCTGTTGGGGCAAAGTACTTCAGATCTACAAATGTTCCTTTTGCCGAAGCTTTAGCTCTCGGAAAAAGTTTACTCCATGCAAAAAAATGCTAATTACAAGAAGCTTTTGGTGGAGGGAGACTCTCCCCTGGTCATCAAATGTCTTAATCAGAAGTGCTCCATTCCTTGGCGTCTCCACATGATCATCAAAGACATCAAGAACATAGTTGCTACATTTGACTCGATATCCTTCTTTCATGTGCCAAGAGAAGCTAATTTTATTGCTGATAGACTTGCTAGAATTGGTCATTCCTCCCCCTCCACTTCAATCTGGTTGCGGTCTCTTCCTTCGTCTACTAGATTCTGAGGTATTTTTCTAGTCAAATGATTTCTCGAAAGGTTCAAAGAAACCAACCCAACGAGATAAGTGATTTCAGTTGGAATCTTCCAGAAAATTTTGTTGCTCGAGAGATCAATTCTCTTGAAAAGTCCTAAATTACTTCGAAATGAATACACTGCTCCCTTCCACATAAAGGTTGCATCATCATCGTAGTATGTAGAAGCTGTTCCATTCCGGATGTCATTGATATAATTTCTGATGGTTCGACTGGAATTTCCTTGAGCCAAAGAAGTCAAATTACTGAGACATTCAAGTATAGTCCCAGACATTTCATTCATGGAGAAATCCATAATCTGAAAGTGTGTTAGATGACATAGTTGTGTAGGCAAGTTTCCACCGAATTGATTAGATCCAAGCATCAAGATAACCAAGTTGGGAATCATAATCCCCAACCATTTTGGAACAGATCCTGAGAGCTTATTGTGTCCAAGATCAAGGACTTTCAAGCTTACACAATTTTCCAGTGATGAAGGAAGTTCTCCCTCAAGACCATTGCTTCTTATTTTCAACGACTCCATTCGAGATCTCTAACCAAGAGCTATTATTCTAAGAGAAAGTAATACGATTAAGAGGAATGCACTTCACGCATGCAGAAAAGAAAATCCTTAAAACTCTCTCTCGCATTTTTGTTTGGCGACCCAAGGCTCGACGATGGTTATGGCTTCGTCGGTGTCACATGGGTACGGGCAGATGGGAGACATGGCCTGTAATGGGCGGTGTTACTAGCAAGGGAAATATTGTGAATTTTTTCATTTTGGTGCGGAGATTTTGGTTGGTCTGCGACGGGTACAGTCTGTGGTGGTGCCGAAGCGCTTCTGTGTGGGGCAAAAACGTGGTGATTCTTGTCTTCCCTTCATCCCTTCCAGAGTT
Organism: Geum urbanum; assembly: GCA_946800695.1. Lineage (NCBI taxonomy): Eukaryota > Viridiplantae > Streptophyta > Magnoliopsida > Rosales > Rosaceae > Geum > Geum urbanum. The sequence continues at coordinate 48,107,103 of OX327001.1, read as the reverse complement.
TCCAGAGTATTTATGGTGAAGTTGGGTGGTGTTGACCTCTCTAGGATTCGGCGGATTTGGGATCCGAAGAACCAGACGCCTTGGGGGGTTTCACTTTGATGACGTCTTGTGGTGGATGATGGCGGGTTGTGGCACGGTAAAGAAATTGTCTGGACTGGTAGGTGCTGAAGAGCCGTGCTTGTGCGAAGGTGTTGGGTTGGCAGCAGGTACAACCTCAAATCTGGGCTGGACGACTGTCACAAGGTCTGGTTCTTGTTGTTAATGGGCATGGGAGTTTTCCCTATGCCTTCAATGTTTCTATTTCCATTATTTAGGTCAAATAATTCATTTGGTGATCTCTTGTATTGCCAAATTATCTACACCCTTTGTGGTGGCTTTGTTGGCCTGGTCCAGATCATACACCCTTGTGGTGCTCTACTGGCTATGTCCAGATTTAGGTTCTATTATAGCCACATTACCTCATACGTTTTCACAACAAAGATCAGTCAACCCCATATTGTTTCGTGCTCTTCTACCCCCAACCTCAATGAAAAGAGAGGATTGGCCGATGGTGTTTATGGTTGCCAACTATTAGTGCTAGTCACTCACCACGACGATTATGAGTGCTCACACATGAGTTTTTCACCCCCCCCCCATTTTTCATCTGTTTTGGTTCTGGTCTGGTTCCTTGTTGCACTCTTTGATTTGGATCCTAGATCTTAATCGACGATCGTGGTTTCTCCTTGGTCTCGGTGGTGGAGAGTGTGTTCATGTTGGTATTGGTGACCTGTTGATGTGTGTTTTTATCGACACAGATTGTATTCCCTAGATTTGACTTCTCTGTCGACATCATTAGTTCTCATTGCGCTACAGTTTATGGCAGTGCGACTAGGTGGTGGCTGCGATAGTCGTTTAGATGTAGGATATTTTTCTTTCATTTTTAGGGGTGCTCTCTTTGCCATGGCCTTAGTGGTTTATGTTTGAGATGCAATTTTCTTACTATGTTTATCTTGTTGTATTGTTCTTAGAGGTTATGACTTCTTTGTCATTTGTGGCCGTTAATGAAGTGATTCATTTGAAAAAAGAACGACTCTATTGGAGACAAAAAGCCAATTGTGGTCGGGATTTTTCCAAAAAATGAATTTGACACTCAAATCAACTAGTTGTAGATTGACAAAATGTCGCCAGCAATCTGGAATTTCTCCGGAAAGATGGTGGTTTCCAGAGAGGTTCAGAAATTGTATATTTTTCTCTTTTGCAGCACACAAGTATGAAGTCACGTCAGTCAATCTATTATTGGAGAGATCCAAATAAGATGCATCAGATAAAACTGAGAGTATTGGGCCTTCTAATTGGTTTGAACTGAAGTGAACTTCAGAGTTCCAGTCAAGTGATACGACCTCTGGTTTTGACTCGATGAATTTCCCACTAATTTGATTATGTGAGATATCTATAAACCTACTATGACTGAGAAACTCCCATAACCAATTAGGAAGGACGTCAGAAATTCTAGTATGAGAAATATCAAGACTGGTGCATCTTTTTTGAGTTCCAAGCCATTTTGGGAAATCCTTCCCCACATTGGTAAAGCTTAGATTTAGATACCCAAAATTGAAATGGAGGAATCCAACCAGAAGTCACATTGAAAACCAATGAGTTAGAAGATATGTCCATCACCTCTATGGCAGACAGGTTTGAGAAGTGAGCTTCTTGAATCACACCATTCAAAAAGTTCATAGTAAGATTTAGATAAAACAACCGGGCCAATTGACCAATAGTTTTTGGTATACTCTTTCTTAGTAGATTACGAGAGAGATCTAATGTACCCGAGAATCAGTGACGGAGGCAAATAGGGCCTGGGAATTTTTGTGAAAAAAAATAGTATATTATTATATAATATAAATATTATAATTTATTTGAAGTATATTTAAACTTCTATATTACTAATTCAAATCTGACGACTTTGTAAGAATATTATTATATATTATTTCAATAATGAAGTCTAAATATTAGGTCAATTAGGATTTAATCTCTTACCAGGTTTAGGATTTTATGATTTTTTTTAAATTTTTTATAAAAGCTCTACCGTTTATGAGATTAAAATACAATAATTTTTATTAAGTTTATTAGATATGGAGAGATACTTCAAAAAAAGAAATCTTCTTCTTCTACTCCAACATCAGATGAGCAACCACCTTCGAAAATTCAAAAGAAGAATAGTAACAATATGAAAAAGTCTCGTGCTGAAGATATTACAGAAAAGTATTCATCGGATCCCGCTAAATGTCCGCCAATTTCAAGTTATCATCCTAACATTCAAGAAGAAGTTCGAAGATATTATCTATAACAAGGCCCTTGTTGACCTAAACATCATATTTTTCCTTTCACGGAATTTAGAGAAAAACCCGAAGAAAATAAGGTTTATTCATGATTGGTTTAATTAATTTTCATATTGATTAGAGTACAGTATTAAAGAGGATGCTGTATTTTGTTTATGTACGTTGTTATCTTTTCAAACCAGCTATTGGAGAACAAGGCGGTGGTACGTGAAACTTTTGTTGATGCTGGTCATGGATTCAGTAATCGGATGAAGAAGCAAACGTTAATATCACATTTTAAAGGATAAAATATTACTCATAATCAGGCTGCGAGTAATTATGATGCTTTATCAAACCAAAAACAACACATTGAGACTGTTTTGGCAAAATATACAGATCAAGATCGAATTGATTATCCTAACCGAAACTATTTTTAAAATTTTTCATTTAGGCATCCTCTAACCGAAAATCATGGCTTCGTCTTTGCTGAGAATGACATGTTCCCAATTGTTTCTGGTATTATACCACTTAACTGATTCCCACTAGAGAGGTCTAAATTTCGCAAAGAAGACATTTGACCAATAGTTTCTGGTAATCTCCAGTAGTGAATTGTTGTTCATTAGGTTGAGCAATGTCCCATTAAGATTATTATAGGAGATCGAGATATAGATATGCAAGCGAGCACATGTTTCCGAAAACATCTGGAATAGGACCTCTTGATTCAATGGAAGATAGGTCATGATGATAGACAAGAGACCTCATGTTCCAGAAACCGTCTGGGATTGAACTACTTAAATCGGTTCATAGAGGTTGAGATAAGCAAGGGTGGGACTGTAGTTGAACAACCATTTATATATAGAAGTAGTATTGAAGGCAAAGTTGCAAGACAGATCAACACTAACAAGAGATTTGGAAGAATTGATAGGATGATGAGTGGAAAGAATTGGTGGAGGAAGACTACATTGGCACAAGATCAGGTGTCGCAAATTAGGGAGTTTGTTTACTGTTTCTGACCAATCAAGAGCATGACTGAGATCAATGCCACTCTATCAGGTCCAAGTAGTTCAAAGAAGAAAGATGATGCAGCCATGCAAGCTTTTCTACAGCATTATTTTAAGTGAAATCATTATAGCTGAGATCAAGATATTGCAAGTGAGAAAGGTTTCCAAGCTGCTGATACAGAATTTTACCACAAAAGCTGGAACCTTGGAGATCTAGATATCTTAAATTGGTTAGTTTTGTTGGATTGGGATTCCACATCGAAATAGGGTAAAATAAAATATTACTTAAATGAAAGTGAACTATTCTTAATTGTATTGAAATTTTTTATGAATAAAACCCAAAACATTAAAGGTGATTAAGTTGAGACAATATTGGTGTAAGATGAACCCCACGTATAAAAGACCTTGGAACTAATTTATAAGTTGCTGCATCTCATTATAACTAAAATTTTCCCATCTGCAACAGTTGTGCTTTTTGGCTTTTCTTCCCCATGAGGCGAGTCGGTTGAGATCATCCACCAGGTCATGTTTGATTGCAAGGAGTGCATGTCTCTCCTTCTCTATGCAACCAGTCACCACCACCTTACCGTGGTGGCTTCCGAGCTCGAGGGACAAGGAAGCGTTGATGTGCAGAAGCACCAGGATTGATATTGCATAAACATGATTCAAGAAATTTCCGAACTCCATCTTGATTAGATGATGATTGATGGAATGAGAAGCGTACAATTGCACTGCTAAGTGTTTATATGTATGGCTGTGTGATATCTCAAAGTAATATCTTTGCATGCAATGCCTCCCCTATTTATAATATCTTAATGCATTGTGAAATAGACCCACAAGTTCAAACAAGTAGACCTAGAGTATCTGCTACGTTTTGACGAAGTGTTTTTTTGGATGGATAAACATACAACTACAACTGAAATCCTCTATTACAACCAGTACCCATAAGGTCAAATAGATAAGTTTTGGAGCTTTGAGGAGGTAGACCGTGATGCCATGCTTGAGTGGAAGGGATGTTGTGGCCAATATCCACAATCGAATCTGTCAGAAAGTTGGCATGTATAGATCTCTCTATACATGAGTAATGGTGATGCTCTCAAAATGTTACATTAATTTATGAATGTCATCCACCAAAGTTTTGATTCGCCAGGGTGTTTGAATCTTTTTATTGACACTGTCAATAAGAATCTTGGAATCTCTCTCTACTTTCAGCTTGTGATGCTCATGAAGGCTTGTGGCAAGCCCTTCAAGCCTGAGCTTCTGCAAGTAAGACATCTGAAATTCCCAGGTTTTAGAAGAGGCCAAGATGGGAGTCCCTCTATCATTTCTTAAAATAAAACCTGCAGCTGCGTTATAGAGAGCATTAACCGAGCCATCAAAGTTCAATTTAGTAAAACTAGAAGGTGGAGGGAACCGGATAATTCTCTGACTAGAAGCAAGCTGTGGATTAGTTGTCATAGAGGTGTTGTATAAATCATAATATTGACCCTAATTAGAAGCAATATAAATAACTTGAGAAGGACTTTGTGTAATTTGTCAAAAACAGACTTTGTTTGTAGTATTCCAGAGTTGGTAAGTTACAATAAAAACTTGTTTTAAAATGGTACTAGAGTCTGTAGTAGTAGACAGACAAGTGATGTAGCCAATCTGAAAAAGATCCATCCCAAGTCTGAAAATTAATTAACTGTAGCCATAATAAGATTCCAAACTGTCTAGCATAAGCACAATTCATGAATATATGGTCATTGGTCTCCAAATCATGATGGCAAAAAGAACAAGATATATCAATCGAAGCATTGGTATAAATCTAATCTCTAGTGTGCATGTAAACGTTGTCTAATCAACTGCCAGGCAAATTGTAGAATGCTCTGTCTTATTCTTCATAAGTAAGTCTGAAGCACTTTTAATGGTGAAATTGTTGGAAAAATAGGTGTTTTAATACTATTTTAATTAACTATTTTGAGACAATTAAATTAAAATATTTACTTTTTCAAATGGTTAAATGGATGAATGAGAAATTATCACCTAAAACAAGGTAAAGACTTTCGAATTGCCAATTAAATTGTTTATGACGGCTAATAAACTTTAGTAATAGAATGCAATTGAATAACAAACTAAATGGTTTGTAACGGTTTTGTAACCGCTCATACACATTAGTTATAATATACAATTAAAGCCTACTAAATGGATTGTATCACTACAACAAAAAATTAGTTTTGCTTCGGTTTTTTGCTACGGCATCAATTGCCGTAGCTAAAGCCTAGCATTTACTACGGCAACGTTACCGTAGCAACAATTATGACTTTTAGCGATGGCATAGTGATGCCGTAGTAAAAACATTAGCCAATTGCCACGACAATTTGATTGCCGTAGTAATGCATAGATGCGTAGTTTCAGATGCCACAGCTTAATTTCTCGTCACAAGAATATCAATGGCGCCAAAACGAAATTTAACTTCCCTCTCTTTTTTTCACTCTCTTTTCATTTTCCCTTTCTCACTTTTCCTTTTCATCTCTTTTAATTTTCAATTGCTCCCGCAGAGAAGCTCAAATGAAGCTTCAATGGAGGTCCATACAATAAACTCTAACCACTCTATCTCTCTACTCCTTTAATGGTTGAAGTGGAGTCGATCCTCATCTAAGTTTTCCAGTAAGGTCAGGTGTAGATCTCACTCTCTTTTCTCTTTAATCTGTTCGTTGTCTGTGATTATCGTTTATATATGTTTAGCTCTCTGATTTGATGAAGTATGTTGATTGGGTATTTAGTTGTGGTGTGTTGGTTCGATGTTTCCAGGCTTCTTCTACTTGTGTTTGATTTTTGATTGGGTATTGATTGTGATTTGGTTTGGATTGCTGCTCTTTCTTTTCCTCCTCTTCTGGCTTTAACTATCTCATCTCTGCTCTTACTGTACCGGAAGATGAAACATTCCGGAGGTGGTACTGAGGCTCCCGGAGGTTTTGTTAAGGAAGTGTCATTGCATGATGTGAGGTTGGATCCAACTTCACAGCATGGGAAGGCACAAAAAAACAATCTAGAGTACCTCTTGATGTTGGATTTGGATAGTTTAGTATGGAGCTTTCGAAAGACAGCTGGTTTACCAACTCCCGGGACACCATATGATACCCCCGGTTCGTGGGAGAATCCAAATGGTGAACTTCGGGGACATTTTGTAGGTTAGTAGTCCTTCCTAGATCATTCCTTAGTTTTCTCTATTGACATTATAAATATTGCTGAGTATAGCTTTTGTGTAGTTTGCATTTATTCACCTGTTAAGAGACTTGTTTATAACCATTGTCATTTCGTTTTGTGTCAAGCTTCATTTGATTTCCATAAATGGAAGACCCTAAAAGAAAGAAATGCATTTCTAATATAAATGTTAGCTGGGAGAAATGTAAATGTAGTATGGAAAGGTTTAATGTCTGGCACTTACCTGATTAATAAGGAGGTATCCTTCAACTTGTAAATGTAGTTTGGAAATCATCTTGAGTTCTTGACTAGTGTTATATACCAATTACTGATTACCAAGTAACTTACTTTTGTATTTGAAGGGCATTATTTGAGTGCATCAGCAATGATGTGGGCTAGCACTCATGATGATATCATTAAAGATAAAATGTCTGGGATTGTGTCAAGTCTAGCTCTTTGTTAGAAGAAAATTGGCACAGGATATCTTTCGGCTTTTCCAACTGAGGAATTTGATCGGTTTGAAGCTTATAAACCTGTCTGGGCTCCTTATTATACCATTCACAAGGTAGATTCTATTCTCTCTCTCTCTCTCTCTCTCTCTCTCTCTCTCTCTCTCTCTCTCTCTCTCTCTCTCATCACAAAAGTAAATATTTCATAGAGATGTCTCTTACATTTGGATCAACTTGTCTACTTCAACAGATCTTGGCAGGCTTGTTGGATCAGTATGCATATGCTGGTAATGTTCAAGCTTTAGGTATGATGAAATGGATGGTTGAGTACTTTTACACACGTGTTCAGAATGTGATAAGGTACAGTGTAGAAAGACATTATCAGACACTCAATGAAGAAACCGGTGGAATGAATGACGTTCTTTATAAGTTATATGCTATCACAGTAAGTAATTAGGATAAACCATTTTACTTTTTGAGATCATTGGTTTACAGTTCTGTATTAAGTACTTGTAAATTGTAGTATAGAGAATGGGGTTATGACACTAACCTTTTGAATTGCTATGGTCAGGGTGATACAAAGCATTTATTGTTGGCTTATCTTTTCAACAAACCATGCTTTCTAGGAGTCTTGGCAGTGCAGGTAACCATGATTTGTTTGTTCAATATATCTAGGTGACCAGATAACAAAGACTAAGAAATTCTATTTTTTTAGCACCTGAGTCCTGGCATAGTTATATAGCAGATTAAACAATAAAATAAAAGACTACATCTACGGCAAGTGTTCTAGCTTTCTGACTCTTTCCATATCTAGAACAATCCATATTCTTATTCTTCAGCAATTCATCTCTTGTAAAGCTTCTCATCGATCAACCTCTATACTTGTAGGCTGATGACAGCTATCTTCTCGCTTGTAGTAGTGTGCCTGGTAGTATATATAGTTTTCTTTTCTAGAAATTTGAGCTTGTGTGCATACACGTGTCTCTGGTTCTTATTATTATAACTTCCCCAAACAGTTTAGCAGTTAAAACTGTTGTGTTGTATCAACAGAGATTCTTCTAACGGACAAGTACCTACAGCTGTATGGAATATTTAGTTCAGTTCTACTAGTGTTTTGCTTGCTAGATACATGTGTTATTTCTAGCTAGATGTTTTTGGGTTTGATACTATAAAACACTCACATTTCTGGAGTTTAGCCGTGGCATTGTGTGATGGTGATGAAGAAGGTTGTTTCTTTAGTTTTTTTTTGTTTTTGAAAAGTTGCATCCTTTTTCCAAAGCAGTCAAAGCCAAAAACACTAATGTTGCAGTACAATTACAACAACTACGTACCACAATAGCCACTTTTGGGAGATTACTTAAACACATTTCTATGAGCATGTCCACTACTGCCTCGTTGGTATTTATGGTTTGCTTTTTATAGTTTTACAGTGTTAGATTCATTGGGGGATGGAATTAAAGACATTAGCTATACAGCTATCTCCTCGAGTTGTTGTGGTGGATTGTTGGAGTTTACTGAAATAAAGTTCTGATACTTCTTGTTTATGGCCCTTCAAATATTGTTAATCTGTTGTGCTTTGATTATCTTAATGGATAATTTGTGGCAATCTATCCTAAGCAGAGTTCTGAAATATGAGGCTTCTTGTCTATTAATTCCAGGTATCGAAGCTTGCGGGTTTATGTTTGGTTCTCCCATTGTGTTGGCCATTGGAGCAAAGTTTGTTTATCTGAGAATACCACATAAATTACCTTGTAAGTTTATTTCATCACTACCTCTTAATTGTTTCGGTTATATGAACATGATGTCTTCATCGTAATTGTTGATCTTGGGATACAAATATTTGCCTTTCTGATTTACTGAAGGATCTAGATATTTTTTCCTTTTGAGATACAATGTGCTTTGAGCTTGAATAACTTATGTTATAGACTTGTAGATGATTGGTATTGTTTCAACGCTAGTTTGATGCTTTTCTGTTTAAGTAGTGGCTACAGTATAGTCTAGAGAGGCAGTGAGAACTACAATGACTTGTTATTGAGTTTCTTGCTCAGGTTAAGCTCGCAATTTTAAAGGTCTGACATAATATTCCTCAGACAACTGAGGAATGTTTTCAAATCTTACTCGATGGTTGTCTTCTCTAATGATTATTATTATTGATATACATAGAGAAAATGGGGGAATGATCGATGTTACATTTCACTGATATGATATGTGAAAAGAGACAATGTTACCTTCATACATGACACTTACCCTATAAGAAAGAAATTGTAAGAATCATATTGGAGCATAGCTTTTCCGTAAGTTCATTTTCCTCAGAAGTAGTTCTTCTAAGCCAAAGCGGACTTGTCTTTGACCATATCTAAAGTCGAATAAACACCGGGAAAGAACTAGTCAGGATTTCGAGGTGACATGACAAAACTCAATGGACAAAGTAATCAGTAGTTAAAGAAAAACCAACTCGGACAAAGACCCTTCTTCTTCTTCGTTGTCGTCTACACTCATCTGCAAATCGCAATTGGTATGTCATCAATCTCTAACTTGTTTGCTTTGAGCTGCATACTTTAGGCTTAGGATCTGTACATTTTGGTAGGATTATATTCATATTTGGTGCGTTACAGTATATATGTTAAGGGTCGCTCAGTCTTTGAATCATTTGGATACAATTTTTCTACATTTAGTTATAATTTTCTAAAGTTCAGGTCATTTGCAAATTTGCAATAAGTTCTGTTGCACTGTCATTAGGTTCTGAATTTCTTTCTTTGCACAATTCAACTGATGACAGTAGTTTCCCAACTAATGATTGTATGTTAAATGTAAAGCTTATTATGGCAAAAAAAGTAAAAGCAAGCAGAGGTATGAAGACTATTGAAGCAAGCAATAAGAAGAAGTGATGCATGCCAAGCACACAATATTTTGGTAGCTAGAGTACAGTCCAAACAGAGATGTTTCTATGCACTCATTGAACTTATTTATGTTTTGTTTTCCAAGCTAGAATGTTCTCCAAGAACACAATATTTTGTTGATGAGAATGGTACTTGGTGTAAAGTGAACATGTATGGATTTGTGAGCATTTGAACTGTAATGTAATGTGAGTTTTTATAAATTTTAGCACAAGAATATTGTGTTCATCAACTCTAGGTTTCAATTGTTTTGGCACAAAATTCTGAAACCTAAATGTATTAGAAAGTTTGCTATGGACAATGAACTAGTTAGCTATGGCAAAGTGCCTTTTTTGCTATTAAAATTATGCAGGCAAATTGCCACTTTTGCTACATCAAATTGCCCCATTTGCTATGGCAAATTGCTCCATTTGCTACGGAAAATTTGCCAGATTGCTACGGTGAATTTATATCAATTGCCAGGGCTAATTTCTGTCGCGAAAAGCCAAATAAAGTCAACAGTCAAACATGAATGTGCTACGGCATGGACTGTAGTCAAGTGCCATTGCTAATAATAAACCTAATACTACGGCGAAAAAGTGCCATAGTAATAGCTTTTAGCTACGGCAATGTCCGTAGTAAATATCAATTGCGACGCCTTCAAAAGCTATGGAAGAATTGCAGTCGCCAATGTAATTTTTGCCATGGCAATTGGCTTTTACTACGGCATTACAAGTATTTGCGACGGTAGATTTCCGTCGCAAAACTAATTTTTTGTTGTAGTGTATGTAACCAATCGTAAACATTAGTAACGAAAAATCAAATAGCTTGTAGCTGCCAATTAATTGCGAGTATAATGACCAGAAATGGTTTGAGTATTAACTCGACAATAAGTGGCTTGTTCCCCAATGAAGCCTATATAAAGCGATCATCTTCGTCTAATTTGGAAATCTTATTAGAAAGAAAACATCTCTTCTTCTGATCTCTTCTCTCTCTCTCTCTCAAATTCGGTGATAGATAAATGTATTTTTCGATTCGATGAGAAGTTTTTGTACTGCGGTACAAAAACTTATAGTTATTTTTTCCTGAGAGAACAATGTCATACAAGCCTATAGGCGGCTTGAAAGTTCTTAAGGAAAGTGTGTGGTATACGTGAATCAAATTTGTTCATTGTTCATCAACATCAACCACTTGTATAACAAATTCAAAGCTTCAGATTTTGTTCTTCCCAATTTTGTTAACAAATGGAGCAATTTTTTTTTGCTGGGAACCCATTTTGCGGTGGTAAATAGGCCGTTGCGAAAACCACTTTTGCGATGACTACACCCGTCACTAACAACAATACTAGCACTATGGTTAGTGGATTTTGCGACGGCAAAATTGTCGTCACAAACTGAAAATAAAGGCAACGGTTAATTTTTGTCGTTGTAATAAGTCAAGAAGACGATAAAAATCGTCGCCATAAGCAATTGCGTCGCCACCTCTTGCGACGGAAATGATGTCGTCGCAAATACTCATTTTGTCATTGTAAAAGAATATTTGCTACGACGTTTTCATCTTTTGCAACGGCAGCCTGCCGTCACAAAATGCTTTTTTTTGTTGTAGTGAAAGGAAGTAAACAATCTCTCCTATTAGGAAAATCTATCATAAAAGAAAATAAATAACTTAGTAAATATCCTAATACCACTAAATCCCATATTGGATTATGTAAACGTCATTTAATGACTTATATTCGTAGAGATCACTAAAGTGAGTCTTGCAGATCTCATCGTTCCCATTCTGAAAAGGTACGTATTATTCGTCCAAAACAGAGATTCTGGCCAAAAGTTGCTTCTACCCGACTGAACAGTCCAAACTCGAGTTTTGCTAGTACTACATAAAATGTATAAAACCTCAATATCTCATAAGTTAATAATCTCATGAATCGTGAATTACTAATTAACCAATAACTCTCCTTCAATTTTACTCTTTTACGGCTAAACCGACATATTTCTTGTCCTACGTACATCAAATATCGTGATGTCAGAGTGGAAATTCTATATATGTTTGTTTGAAAGATGCCGTTGTGATGAGATTTAGGGTAGGCATAGTTGAAATAGATAGTGGTAGACTCTGTATAGTGTTCGGGAAGGAGTAAAATTTTATTAGAATCTAGAACCAAGTGCTGGATAAACAATCAATATAGCATATTTCAGAAAAAGATTATACAAGTGAAACCAAGACAGTAACCATTGCCCCATAAACAGACCCAATTCCCACTCTCGCTAGAGTTCATATATTACCACTCCGCCGAAGTTTTTTTTGATACGCAGTAAGTTCACAAACCTGCATTGCAGACCTGGACTCCAAGTTATGTTAGAAAATAATTGGACTTAAACACATCTGTGATGAACACTGGTTATGCAGCAAGAGCTTTTTCAATATGACTCTAATTCTGGTTACCTATCTAGCTGTATATTGCTGATAGGAGTAGGATTCTCACTTCGTTAATACACCTGATTAATACAAGATGTTGTGATGAGTTTAGGTCTCTACAATGGACAGAATACAGTATGTATAGACTCCTTATGGGATTAGTACATATCTGATTCTAGTCCCTATATAAGGAGGAGAAGTCCCTGGCCACAAACACGTTTTTTACACATTGAGTTTCTGCCCAATTACAGAAGTGTTTGTGTGTGTGCAACCAGAAGACATTCTCTTGGCATTACAGCAGCTGCTATTCAAGTTCAGAAGTGATGGCCAACATGACACTAGGAAGTGAAGGAGTTCTAGGTTCTGCATCAGGTACACTTTCTAATCTGACTAAGAAATCCTTTCATATTGATCCTGATTTGTGTTTTGTTTGATTCATTGTATTGATTGTGAGTCTTAATGTGTTGAGTTTCATTCTGCAACAATTTGTATCAGAGCTTTGGTACTCACAAATACAAATCAATTCACTTAAAGTTTTTCCCTTAAGCATCAGTAACTGGCTTGAAGATTTATCCGCTTTCTGAATGAAAAACCAAGCCATATAAAACATAATCATGCTATGTTGATGTCTGTAAACTAACCTTTTCATTCAGCGCTGTAGCAGAGGCAAAGGTTAGTAAACCTTGAAATGGTTTTATGTCTGATCACACCTAAATCTACAAACAAAATTATTATAACGAAAAATCAAGATCCCGGTATGGTATGACTATTCTGTGTTTTGTTTGTTTTGATTGAAATCATTCTGTGTCATTGTGATAATATCATCACTCACTGTGTCACTTGCTTCAGTACAACATATATCTCCCATATATTCTACAGTAAGCTTAAAAATTATAGTTCTGAAGTATGTTTTGACATTATCATCAGGAAATATATGACACCAATCTAGTTTTGTGAAATTCATGAAAAGTAGTGTTGATTATGTTGCACAAAGCAACTGTCCTTACTATTTTTGAAAACATTCAGCATAAAACTAAAACTTGTGTTGTTTCTTAAAATTGCACTTATATTGTGTTCTTCCAAAGAAGATGTTTACTGTGTAATCTTGAGACTCAAACAGCATCACACATTCAGTAGATATCCATTGTGATTTCTGAAACTTTTAATCCAAAGATTAGATTGTTTTCACCAATAAAGGATTTTCTATCTTGACATGGTTTGATGATTAAGAACTTAAGCTGGTAAGTTTTATGTCACAAAGACATTACTTATCATGACTACAGCTGGGGAATTTTCAGATCATTAGCAAAATACTGTTATGATTAAATTAAACAATTTCATCTCTGTTTTGATAGTATCATTGCCTATCTGATATGAGTATACACACAATTTTATAGCATCAGCTCATACTTTTGTATTTTTATTTTTTCTTTTAGGAACTGTCTTTGTTAATCTAGGACAGATTGAGATGTTGAATGGGAACAATTTTAAGAGATGGAGGAACCAGGTGGAATTTTATTTATCTATGCAAAACAATAACTTAGATATGTGTCTAATGGAGGAGCAACCTGCTGAGTTACATGAAGGCTCCACCACTAAGGAGAGGACTTATTTCCGGGACTGGTACAACAGCAATAGGAAAGCCAAGAGTGTAATCAGAACCACCATATCAGAAACTATTAGAGGGTCTATTGAGGAACCTGAACTAGCCTGGGATTATTTGGAGGCAATCTCAGAAAAATTCATAGAGAGTGACAAGGCTGAGGTAGCTAGGCTGTCCAGAAAATTTAATGAGATGAGTTTTTCAGGAAAAGGTTCAGCCAGAGAGCATATTCTGGGTATGATTGACATCAACTCCAGACTTAGGGATCTCAGTGTAGGAGTTAAGGATGAACAAGTTGTGCACATGGCACTTGAGTCATTGCCAAGCACATATAGTACCCTGAGAACTTCCTATAACACCTTAGATACTAAGTGGAACCTGAACAAGCTCATTTCTGTGTGTGTTGATGAGGAAGAGAGGATAAAAAAGGAGTCAGTGCCTACCCCTACAGTAAATCTGGTTGGAAAATCAGAAGGAAAAAAGCACATTAAGAAGCTCCAAGTTAAGAAAACCACCTCTACCAAGCATACTGGAAAACCTTCAGACAACAAGAATGGGAAAACCTTCAAGTATAAATGTTTCTTTTGCAAGAAAACTGGACACATGAAGAAAGACTGTGCAGGCTTTAAAGCCTGGATGATCAAAAAGGGTGAGTGTTCTAAAAATTCAGTATTTTCTCTCGAAGTTAATTTCTTAAATGCTGATAGTCACACATATTGGTTAGATTCAGGCTCACCTATTCATATTACCACTTCATTACAGGGTATAACAAATAGGAGAGTGCCAAGGAAGAGTGAGCAGCATGTCTGCGTAGCCAATGGAACCAGGGTAGCAGTTAGATCAATTGGGACCCTGGAGCTTGATTTAGGACTAGGGAAATCTATTTTTTTGGACAATGTTTTCTTCATTCCTTCTCTAAAAAGGAATCTTATTTCTGTAGGTCTTTTGGTCAGTATTGGATGCAAACTTGTTATTAATTCTAATGGAATAAAGTTATTTAAGGATTCTCAGTACATTGGTTATGGTATGTTTTCAAATAAATACTTGAGATTGGATTGTTCTGTAATAAAGCAGGATGTACTAATGATTGAGAATTCTGAAAACATTGATTCAGATACCAACAGTTTGAATAAAATCTCAGGAACTAAAAGAACCTTACTCAATAACAAATCTGCTAATCTATGGCATAGGAGACTAGGCCATATCTCCAGAGAAAGACTTAAAACACTTGAAAAGAACAAAATTCTACCTGCATTGGATTATACAGATTTGAATGAATGCATAGAATGCTATAAAGGAAAGTTGACTCAATTCAGAAAGAAAACTGCAGAAAGAAGTCAGGAACTTTTACAGCTGATTCATACTGATATATGTGGTCCATTCAATCACAAAACACTTTGTGGAAATTTTTATTTCATCACCTTCATCGATGATTACTCAAGGTACTGTTACATCTATCTCCTATCTGAAAAATCACAAGCCTTGGAAGCATTCAAAATTTATAAAACTGAAGTTGAATTGCAGCTTGAAAGAAAAATTAAAATGATAAGATCAGATAGAGGTGGGGAGTTCTATGGAAAACATACTGAGCATGGCCAACAAAAGGGACCTTTTGCAAAGTACCTACAGGATTGTGGCATTAAGGCTCAATACACAACTCCCTACAACCCACAACAAAATGAGGTTGCTGAGAGAAAGAACAGAACCTTACTAAACATGGTGAGGAGCATGATGTGCACTACAGGGTTGCCAAGATTTTTATGGGGTGAAGCTCTTAAGATAGCAAATTATATTTGCAACAGATCACCAAGTAAATCTGTTGAGAAACCACCATTTGAATTATGGTGTGGAAGAAAACCAAGCCTTCATCACTGTCATGTATGGGGATGTAAGGCTGAGGCAAAAATACTAAATAAACTCACAAAGAAGCTAGATCCAAAAACAGTAAGCTGCCATTTCATAGGATATTGTGAAAGATCTAAAGGTTATAAATTTTATTCACCATATCACACTTCCAGAACTTTTGAAACAAATCAGGCAAAATTTCAGGATGAAGAAAACTGTAATACAAGACCTGAGGACTTGTCTACAGCTCTCAATGAGGTTACAGAAAGTGTGAATGCAGAATATGCCTTAGTTCCTATACCTCAGGATGAAATGGGAAGGGAAAATGCAGGAACTACATTACCAAATCAAGCTCCAGAAGAACAAATACCTCTAGCTGATTTAGACCATATTCCAGCTCCCTTAGAACAGCTAGAAAATGCAGAAGAACCTATTATAGATGAAGTTCAGCCAAGAAGATCACAAAGGACCAGAAAACCAACTTTTGGACCAGAAAGTGATTATGAGGTATATCTGCAGGAATTAGATGTCCTCACTGAAGATACTGACCCTCTAAGCTATAAACAGGCCATTGAGAGTGATGAAGCTCATCACTGGCAAGTTGCAATGGAAGAAGAAGTTTTATCCATGGATACCAACAAAGTATGGGAATTAGTTCAACCTGATCCTAACCAGAAAGCTATAGGATGTAAATGGATATTTAAGACTAAAAGGGATGAAAATGGTGATATAGAGAGGTATAAAGCCAGGTTAGTAGCCAAGGGTTTTACACAAAAGGAGGGCATTGACTATACTGAAACCTTTTCTCCAGTGTCAACAAAGGATTCATTCAGGATTATCATGGCACTAGTTGCTCATTATAACATGGAGTTACACCAAATGGATGTAAAAACAGCCTTTTTGAATGGAGAATTAGATGAAGTCATATACATGAAACAACCAGAAGGTTTTGTGGAAACTGGAAAAGAAAACCTTGTATGCAGACTTAAGAAATCCATATATGGATTAAAACAAGCTTCTAGACAATGGTATAAGAAGTTTAACTCTGTGATATCTACATTTGGGTTTACTGAAAACATTGTTGATGAGTGTGTATATGTCAAGACAGTAGGAAAAAACTTCATTTTTCTTATACTGTATGTAGATGACATACTTTTGGCCAGCAGCAATGTCAGACTACTTAAAGACACCAAAACCTTTTTATCAAGCAATTTTGATATGAAAGACTTAGGTGAAGCCTCTTATATATTAGGAATTGAAATCAAAAGGGACAGAGCACAGAGATTATTAGGTCTATCCCAACAGAACTATATCTTGAAAATTTTGAAAAGATTTGGGATGGAAAACTGTGCTGGAAGTGATACTCCTATGTCTAAAGGAGATAAACTATCCAAGAACAAAGATAAGAATTCCAAAAATGGGGGGAAGATGAGTGATATGGACAGCAAACCCTATGCTCAACTCATTGGAAGCCTAATGTATGCTCAGGTCTATACCAGACCTGATCTTGCATTTGCAGTAGGGATCTTATCCAGATTTCAAGCAAATCCCACCCTGGAACATTGGATAGCAGGAAAAAAGGTACTCAGATACTTACAAAAAACTAAATCTCACATGTTGGCCTATAAACATGTGAAAGAATTAGAATTACTTGGATTTACTGATTCAGATTTTGCTGGACACTATCCGGATTCAAAGAAATCAACATCTGGATATGTGTTCATGTTAGCTAGTGGGGCTGTAGCATGGAAAACCATGAAACAAAAATTAATTTCAACCTCAACTATGCAGGCATAATTCATAGCTGTTTATGAAGGAGTTTGTGAAGGTTTATGGATTAAAAACTTTCTGTCACAAACTAAAGTGTTAAATTCAGTATTTTCAGCTGCACTTAGGATACATTGTGATAATGAAGCTGCAATATTTTTTGGAAAAAACAGTAAGACACTACAACATTTTTACCCATTGCCGGCGACTTTTATGTCGCCGGCAATGTTTTTGGACATTACCGGCGATTTTTGCCGGAAAAATCGCCGGTAATGTCTTCTTTTTTTTTAACATTACCGGCGACATAAATGTAAGTCGCCGGTAATGTCTTGCCGGAAAAGACATTGCCGGCGACTTACATTTATGTCGCCGGTAATGTAAAAAAAAAAAAAAAAAAAAAACATTACCGGCGACATAAATGAAGTCGCCGGTAATGTCTTTTTTTTTTTTTTTTACATTACCATCGAGACATTGCCGGCGACGGACATTACCAGCGACAAAAATCGCCGGTAATGTAAAAAAAAAAAAAAAGACATTACCGGCGATTTTTCCGGCAAAAATCGCCGGTAATGTGCAAAAACATTGCCGGCGACTTGTAAGTCGCCGGCAATGAGTCAATTTCCAGTAGAGGTCCAACAATTCTAAACATATAGATCTTAAGTACTACAGTGTAAGGCAAAGAGTAAAGCTTGGTGAATTGGATGTTTTGAACATTGATACTGAATCACAACTTGCAGATCCATTTATTAAAGCTCTCCCTGTGGCAGTCTTTAAAAGACATATAGAAAGTATGGGGATTTTACCTGAACTTAGTTCTTGAGTTCAGTGGGAGTGTTAGTCATTTTTAGATTTCTTACTTTTGATGTAAAGTTTATCTCTAAGTAGTTCTGTTTAGGAAATGTAATTCAATTTGACAAGTTAAATAAAGAGATGAGTTCGTGAAATTTATTTCTGCAGTGTTTATGATGTTCTTCATTATATTTTTGTGTATTACAGGTGAGTAGCTATCATATACATAGGATCAAGTTCAGTAAGATAGTACCTTTACTCACAGGTCTTTTAGTTACTGTCATTTAGGATTCTGAGGTTTTCAGGATCATTAAGAGGACTATGGAAATGGATTGCAGGTAATATACTGTCCTTTATATTTCCATACTTATCACTAAGTAGCTTATGTGAATGCAGTGATCTTGTAGTGATTCCTAATCGGCTTATTCATCAAGAATTGGTTTGATTCTGAGTTCTACATGGTTGCTGTGATTTGACCAAGCTAAGTGAGACATGAGTTTTGCAAAAGTTCAGTGCACACTACATTTGCTGTTTCAGTAATCATTTCAGTCTGTTATAGTCACATTCTGTGTTTAGTCCAAGTGGGAGATTGTTAGAAAATAATTGGACTTAAACACATCTGTGATGAACACTGGTTATGCAGCAAGAGCTTTTTCAATATGACTATAATTCTGGTTACCTATCTAGCTGTATATTGCTGATAGGAGTAGGATTCTCACTTCGTTAATACACCTGATTAATACAAGATGTTGTGATGAGTTTAGGTCTCTACAATGGACAGAATACAGCAGGTATAGACTCCTTATGGGATTAGTACATATCTGATTCTAGTCCCTATATAAGGAGAAGTCCCTGGCCACAAACACGTTTTTTACACATTGAGTTTCTGCCCCATTACAGAAGTGTTTGTGTGTGTGCAACCAGAAGACGTTCTCTTGGCATTACAGCAGCTGCTATTCAAGTTCAGAAGTGATGGCCAACATGACACTAGGAAGTGAAGGAGTTCTAGGTTCTGCATCAGGTACACTTTCTAATCTGACTAAGAAATCCTTTCATATTGATCCTGATTTGTGTTTTGTTTGATTCATTGTATTGATTGTGAGTCTTAATGTGTTGAGTTTCATTCTGCAACAAGTTAGGCTTCCTGCCAAATCCTAAAAAGAAACTCTAGCAAATATCTAAATTTTGAACTTGCAACCAATGAGTTTATCTTCCTACTACCTCCTCATTGGTATGCACTTGAATCTGCACAGCCTGGAAGAAGCATCCCCTGCCAGTAAATTCTGAAATTGGCTCCACTTTGTTCTGTATGTAACTTTCTATGATTGCTGCACAGTAAACACCGAAAAATATCATGCTATCAGTCAATCTGATTGTTCGATTCTTGCGTCCCATTTCCGTGTACCTAAGCCCATTTTCAAGAGCTCTGGTTTGAAAAGGCGATTGTATGATCAGACACAGCTGTTCTGGATTTTATCTACCTACAAATATTAGATAAGTAGAAGCCATGGCTATTGTCTTCTTCAAGTCTCAAAGGAAAGGGACAGCTCCTTACAAGTTGATTGGAAAGGGTTAACACTTAAATTATTTGCTTTTTAGACTTTAAGTCTGCAAATATTTCCGAAAAGGTGGGAGTAGATTGTAAAAAGGGAGGCAAGAAGGGTGGTAAGAAGCGTCACTGAATACATAAAGACGGTTAAACATGAAAAGATTTTGTTTCTATCTATTTGGACGTGTTAGCATTTGAAGTGGAACAATCCTACAGAATTGAGCCCTGAAGTAGATCTACTGAGATTCGTCATTACTCATTAGCACATTATAGGAGCCTCTTATATGTTAATTACTTTATTCTTCCTTTAACATTTTATACTATGTTGTAAGCTTAAGATTCTAACATTACTTACATTCCTCTTGGTTGTACACCAACAGGGATCATGGTGAAGAATTGATCTTCTAAGTTCTAAGAATACAGATCGACAAACTGTATTTTTTGACTTTGAACCAGTCTTTCGAGAAAGAAACCATGTTATAGAACAAGAACGCTTTAGAGCAGTTGGTTGAAGTAACTCAACTGTAATGAACACGGACATTAACCTATCTTTCCCTCCAACATCCAAATGATGCTGTGTCCTAGTCATTTCATTTCGTTTTTGATTGGTCAGTAACACAAACATTTCATAGAACCCTCATTAATTGAGTGATCGATCAAACTAAAACGTCCATCTAAAAAAGTAAGCTCGAGAAAGATCTGCAGTACGTACTGGAGATAATGATAATTTTCATATGGCTTAATAGAGGAGGCTAATATTTCATTGATGACTTTTTTATAAGTGATTACCTTGAATCCTAGATCTTTATTTAGAAGAGAATAACAGAAAAACTGGGACGTCGCATAGAGTTAGTCTCTGTTCCATGGATAACAATAGTAAGTTATTTTGTTCACCAGTGACGGCCAGACGAATGAGCAGAAGAACAGAGTTGTCCCCCAAATGTTTGGTATGAACTGAAACTGGAAAGAGTCGAAAGTAGAGAGTGCATGGAAGCCGAGGTCATCGTCCGCCGATTTACAATGGACAGTGAGTTGCATGCTGTTCGGTAAATGGTTTGAGGTACGAACATGTGTGGTTTGCCACATTGTTAGCAACATGGACGCAAACATCATCATCATCATCAGCAGGAAAACACCTTCATATTTGGCCATGGGAAGCGTGCAGTTTGAAGAAGGTGAAGGTGAAGATGCAGCTAGCACAGCCAGTACTACTGCTGCTGCTGCTGCAACAATTTTCGTAGAAAGTTTAGGCCTCACATGAAAAGTGCCTGCGGATATAGCTCAAGGAAATGCCAATTTCATACGTACATTAGTACATAGATCACTCTCTTTGTTCAATGTAAGTGCATGCATGCTTTTCTGCTCAACTCTTTTTCTGCTTCTTCTGCGTTAGGTGAAGGAGACGCTGTGTCATTCAAAAAACTAAATTGAAGTCATTAATTAGCAACATGATACAGGATACTTGCTAATGTACTACTTTGAATTCCTTCATCAATATGATGTTTACAGTTAATATGCAGGATGATGTATATAATACAAGTCAAATATGCAATTACTATACATACATGTTTCACAGACTAAATTACGTACTGTCCAAGTGCATATGTCGTCGGATCAATATATGGACCCTTTAAAGTGCACCGAGACTGAGCGAGCACATAAATCTACGATTTACAAAACATAAAAATGTAAACTTTCAATAAAACTTCATCAGTGTCATGGCATTGAAAGAGGCTTTGATAGATATTGGAGCCACTGTTCTGGAGTACCCTCTCTCATTTTCAGCATTTTTATTGCTGCAGTTGTTAGGGGTATAGCAAGTATGTCAGTCTTTTGGAGCCTGCAAAATCAAGGGTATGTCCTCTGGTCAATATTGATTGCGAGTATAATTATTCATTTGTTGTAGGATATTTGATGTTCCTAGTTATGGTGGAGATTACAGGATATGGCAGTATAACTTATCCAGTATTGTAATAGGATTACTTTCCTAATTGTACCTCTTGTACTCTCCTATATATAGGAGTTGCTCCTTCATTAATAAAGTTACAGAATTCATTGCTTCAAACTATTCTCTCTACTTTTATATTTTCCTAAAACACGTTATCAACACGAAGCCCTAAAATTGAGCACCGCCGCCGACTGCAATAGCTGTTGTGATCCCGAAGAGAAAAAAAGAAGAAAAAGAATTGTTCTGTAATAAAACAACAAGTAAGTTTTATGTACTCAGCTTTGTATTTTTCTTTTTCAAAATAACCTACTCTTTTGGGAAATTTGGATTTTTCCATAGGGATTTCAGGATAACATCTCGTCCCTCATTTCTACACCGCACCTTTCTTGAAGGTGGGCATTTTTGGAACTAAGAGCGTTCCCACATGAACTAAGAGCATTCATGAGTGAATTAAGAGCGTTCACAAAATCGATTGAACAAAGAGTGTTCATAAAGGCATCGATTAAAACGAACAAAAGAGAATTCGTAAAACTATATACATCAAAGTAAAGGTCTAATCCAAATATTATATTGGAAAACAAATTAGTTGTCGAGGAAGTCTCTTACGACTACGAAACTAATACATCTTCTGTTTTCTCATGGTGTTTGATATGCAAAAGTGCATTGACACCATGCTCCCGGATCTAAAAGAGAAGTGGAATAGCATGTGGTTTTCCGACTTCAAGAAAATTGCATCAATCAAATATGAGATGCTTAAGCTTTGATCCATGCTCCAATTATGCGGAAAGCAATTGAAGAGCAAAATTTGATTGAGAAAATCCTCTACATAATCATAATTCAAGGCAAGTTGGAACTAAGAGTGTTCACTATGCGAATTATGAAAGTGCATCAAAAGAATGGCGCAAGGAGCGGAACCCTTAAGTTAAGAGAATTTTGATGAGACCGTTTTTTGTCTCTACCACCGCCCACACAAGGAAGGACTCCACAAGTTAGCGCATGAAGGTCATGATCAATGACCATGATAAAGGAAGCGTCGGCCATAGAGGCCGTGGTGACCAAGGAAGCCATGGAGGCTGAGGTACCGATGCCAAGAGAGGCCAAGATAAGACGCATGATGTTTCTTGAATCAAATGAGTTGTTTATTCTCAAAATGTTTGAGAAGATAGATTTCGGAAGTTTTGGGTCAATAGGTATTGATTACCATTGATAAGCAATAGATGTGAGGTATCTATGGATTTCCAAGATCATCATCGTTATATTGAAACCATCCAATCCAAATCTACTTGATCCTTGAACACATCAGTTTTCAGAACTGTTTTCTGCATACTATTGTACAAATTATCCGACCTATCTACAGGTCTCGAAAAATTATGAAAATTTTCAGAAGTGTTCATGTACGTGTCTAGTTCGGGTATGAAAAATTTCGTTGCATTCCGACACACCAATAATTTGGCAGAAAATCAACAAGCAAGTGTGATCAGGTTTTGCGAATTTTAAGGATCAAAGAAACAACGAAGCAGAAGCTAGAGATGGAGCATAGGCTAATCTCATTAAGGCAAACTTCAAAATTGGCAGAGACTCAATTGCTGAGATACCGGATTTTAATTAGAGTTTTATGTTTTCCAAGTAAAATGGCGTGTGTGCCCAAGTATTATGTTTGACAATGTTGGTCAATTACTTTGGATTAACAAACTTTGATGTATGATGTTGGCATTATTAATAAAGGCATTATTTTGGCTTATTAATAACAGGCTTGTCTACATTTTCTGTGTAATGTACATGCTTTGCGGTTGCTACAAACCTATCTTCTACTAGGGCTCACCTTAGTAACTTGTGATGTCTAGAACAAGAGATTTTCGATAAAGGTATTTGAGCGAACTTTATGTCCCACCTACATTAATCTCTCTCCACCTAGTCATAAGTAAAAAAGAGCTGCCTAAACGACTTTAGATGTCCTGGAAAACTTGCAAATTCGTCCATGTATCAATTGGGATAGTTAAGAGTGCTATAAGTCCCCGAAAACACAGAAAATAAAATCTGCTGCACTATCAACCAGCTTCGACAACGAACTGGGAATTTCTCAGAAATAATCAACATATGAGTGGCATATGGCTGAAAAGATACGGATGTCTAGTTTTCAGAACTACTTCCGGATTGTCGATAGCTAATTTCTAGAAAAATTTATACCTATTTTACTGGACAAAGGTCAGAAACAGGGCATAACAGAATCTGCTCTACAGATCAGTCGACTTCGATGACAAATTGGGATTTTTTCAGAATAAACCAATATATGGATGGCATATGGTTGAAAGATACGGACCTCTAGTTTTCAAAACTACGTCCGGCTCATCGATATCTATTTTCTAGAAAAAGTTATGCTTGTTTTACTAGACAGAGGTCTGAAACCGACATAACACATTTGGCTGTGCAGGTTGCTTAGTTTTGACATGAATCTGATATTAATTCAGAATGATTCAGCATATGAGTAATATATGCTCGGAAAGCTACGGATGTCTAGTTTCTATAACTTCATTCAGAACGTCAAAAGCTATTTTGCAGACAAAGTTATGCCTATTTAAGTACTCGGAGGTCAGTTTGCCCGAGGAAGGCCAAAACCTGAGGAAAACCAGAGGAGGCCCTTCGATGGATCGAAGGGATCCTTTATGCATCGAAACATTTCCTGAGGAAGCCCTTCGATGGATCGAAAGGATCCTCGACGGATCGAAAAATTTCCTGAGGACATCCTTCGATGGATCGAAGGTATCCTCAATGGATCAAGGGGTTGCCCAAGGGGGTGCTTCGATGGGTCGAAGGCATATCCCCTGAAAACTAAACTTTCGAGTTATTTTTCAATTTTTCCTCACGTAAGACTTGTGTCTTTGCAAGTATTTCCCCCGAGAACTTTGAATGTCTCATTGAAGTGGGAATTACATATACTATCACTACAACATTTTTGCTCATTACCGACGATTTGGAAACTAAGGTCGACGATTTAAAAAATGAGGGCATAACAGATTCTGAAAAGAATCTGCTCATCGATACGGATGGCAGATTTCAGAAACAGGGCATAACAGATTGTCGATAGCTAATTTCTAGAAAAAGTTATACCTATTTTACTGGACAAGGTCAGAAACAGGGCATAACAGAATCTGCTCTACAGATCAGTCGACTTCGACGACAAACTGGGATTTTTCAGAATAAACCAATATATGGATGGCATATGGTTGAAAAGATACGGACCTCTAGTTTTCAAAACTACATCCGGCTCATCGATATCTATTTTCTAGAAAAAGTTATGCTTATTTACTAGACAGCGGTCTGAAACCGACATAACACATTTGGCTGTGCAGGTTGCTTAGTTTTGACATGAATCTGAGATTAATTCATAATGATTCAGCATATGAGTAATATATGCTCGGAAAGCTACGGATGTCTAGTTTCTATAACTTCATTCAGAACGTCAAAAGCTATTTTGCAGACAAAATTATGCCTATTTAAGTACTCGGAGGTCAGTTTGCCCGAGGAAGGCCAAAACCTGAGGAAAACCAGATGAGGCCCTTCGATGGATCGAAGGGATCCTTTATGCATCGAAACATTTCCTGAGGAAGCCTTTCGATGGATCCAAAGGATCCTCAACGGATCGAAAAATTTCCTGAGGACATCCTTCGATGGATCGAAGGTATCCTCAATGGATCAAGGGGTTGCCCAAGGGGGGTGCTTCGATGGGTCGAAGGCATATCCCCTGAAAACTAAACTTTCGAGTTATTTTTCAATTTTTCCTCACGCAAGACTTGTGTCTTTGCAAGTATTTCCCCCGAAAACTTTGAATGTCTCATTGAAGTGGGAATTACATATACTATCACTACAACATTTTTGCTCATTACCGACGATTTGGAAACTTTGAATGTATTATTGCCGGCGATTTGGGGGAAAAATCGCCGGAAATAGTATTATTGTCGGCGATTTTTCCTCCAAATCGCCGGCAATACTTTTTATTTTTATTTTTTATTACCGGCAATAATGGAAAACTATAAAAATCGCCGGTAATGAGCAAAAATGTTGTAGTGTATGTTATGACATAGACAACTTACATCGACTTTGTGCCTTGTCGATTATGTTTCTATATTATGAGAATGGACATGGGTCTTCTCATCATCTATGCCAACAATTTTCAAGTGAGAATAAACATGAGTTCCTTTGCATTATCTCTAACGTTTGCGGTATGATCCGAATATTAGAGAAACTTATGTGTCAGCCAGATGGGCTATGTAAGACAACTAAAAGAGAGTTGTAGAATCAAATAATGTCATGTGAGATGACTTAAGGGATTCAGACACATATAGGCTTTGATACGACAAATTGGGATACCCAAGTCGTGATATGATGATCCGGATTTTGAGAAAGTCAATCGGACATCCCTTCTTTTGAGTGAAAGGAAGCAAGAATCAGAAATGGTTCATAAGAGATTGGAGTTGGGCACCATTCAGTGGTGGCTCCATCGCCCAAACGTCGATTAGTAATCGACGCCTCGATTAGTAATCGACGCCTCTTCCCTCAAGAGGAGAAAACTAAACACCGAGGATGGCGTGCTAGTCTCCTATCTTGCTTCCCGAGTTCATGGAAACTCCAAGCCTCAACCAAAATCCTCATTGGTTATTTTCAAAGGCTCATCACTCGTTATTGTAAAAGCCCACTCATTCAAGAGATTATGATTAAGACCATCATATGCAAAGGACACATAAGTTCTCACTATATAGAATCTAAGGTGATTATATGGAACGATTCAACCAACTAGCGGACAACTACGATGTTTTGTGGTGTTGGTTTATAATGCAGACACACTGGTCACGTGTCGTGCCATCTTTCACTTGTAATGTTGCTTAAACTTCTAGCTCAGATCATATGAATGCAGGCTCACTACCTGAATCATCTCATTCATAGTCAGTTCGACTTAATAATGCTAGAAAGTTTACATCGAATAGTTTCGATGACTTATATTGCATATTATTGAGATTTGATATTGGTATCATAGTCTCATGAACAAACCCAAATGGTCTCGCAGAAAACTACTGTTTAGCGACTA
Source organism: Geum urbanum (assembly GCA_946800695.1). Taxonomy (NCBI): domain Eukaryota; kingdom Viridiplantae; phylum Streptophyta; class Magnoliopsida; order Rosales; family Rosaceae; genus Geum; species Geum urbanum. The sequence continues at coordinate 48,080,295 of OX327001.1, read as the reverse complement.
CGATAGTAGTCTGAGCATTGGTAATGTACAGTAATATTTTCTGCTTAGGGTTATGCAATATCGCATGAAGCTATACTTTATTGTCTACGATCCACCATCAATCTTATTTTGTGCAGCTAGTGACTGTGTGCGAAGATAATATCCCGCACTTACGCAAATATGTGCCAAAAACATTGCTCTGCCACAGCACATTATGATGGGTCAATCGAGACAGATGAATACATATGTTAGACATGAGTCTTCAACAAGAATCCGCTTTAAGAACCTTGACAGACGATCTCTTTACCGCTAGTTTTGCGGATGTCACTTTGATGAGACAGTCTTCCCGTCATTAGGGGGAGATAAGAACAAACATGTTCAAATAGGAATGACATGAAGGGTCATGTCCTCACTATGTCTCATCATGATCCCCAAACTATAGAACGTAACAGATTCGATGCCTGATACGATTTCTTGTATCGTGAAATTGACGAGATCACATATACTTGCTACAAACATGCCTGTAAGGATTCATGTCCCTTTGAGAGGACATGGCGCCACCAAAAGGAGTTGGTTATGGCGTTGCCACCGTAGAATGTGGCATAGTGACGTCACAAAGTGGCATAGTGTCATCATAGTGTCATCACAGGCCATGGGTTCCGCTGGAGAGCGTAGGATACCCAAATGTTCGATAAATACTCGTCCAAGGAAAGGAGCGAGTTTGGCACAATATGATCAAATGATCATTTATACTTTATTCCATCTCATGAGAATATATTTGGATTATGGTTATCATTGAGGGACGCCTTAATGCTAAAACCAATTCCTCAAAATATAGAGATCTCTACATACTACACTAGTGTACATGAGATTATGGAATTTTGAGACTTATCGAACATATCTATGTTGAAACTCCCGAACGTAGTAGCAGTTGGCCTACATGGAAAGAAGCGATCCAGATTGAATTATGTTCACTAACAAAGAGAAAGGTCCTTGGGTTGGTGATGCCGACACACACAAGTGTAAAGCCTATCGAAATGGGTCTTTGTTAGAAAGCGTGGTGAGAATAAAAAGATTATACTCGCCTCATGGCGCAAGGCTTCTCACAACGCTCTGGAATCGACTACGATGAGATAAATTCTCTCATAATGGATGCACTCCACTACTATGTCAGTTTGGTAGTTTCCGAAAAACTTGACATGCAGCTTATAAACTTGGTCATGACTTATCTCTATGGGGATCTAGAATAAGAGATAGATATGAATGTCTCAGATGGACTTCATTTACCAAATCAAGTGGTTCTAGACCACATAGCACGTTTGCAATGAGATTGAAACGTTCACCAAGTGACTACTTGATTGGAAATGGATATACCCATGCGTGTTCATTTATAGAACAAGCTCAGGATTTGCAAAGTGCTTGAAATCCGAGTTTGAGATGAAGGACATTGGGAAGACACGGTTTTGTCTAGGCCTTGAGCTAGAACACCGTAGTAGTGGAATATTAGTCTACCAGGCTACTTATGTCTGCAAGATGTTGAGAAGGTTCAACATGGACAAGGCACATCCTACTAGCATCCCATGGTAGTCCACAGCCTAGATCCAAAAAAGGATCCATTCCGTCCAAGGGATGAGAACGAGGAACTGATAGAGGCTGAAGTGCCTTATCTAAGTGCAGTAGGTGCATTACTGTACTTAGCTCAATGCATAAGACCAGACATCTCATTTACTATGAACTTGTTAGCTAGATTTAGCTCAGCGCCCACGGAACGTCATTGGACAGGCATTAAGAATATCTTCAGGTACATGAAGGGTACGATAGATATGGACTTGTTTTATCCTTACAGAGAGACAAGACGGAAAGCTACCGTATCAAAAGGACGTGCCATTGAAGATGGTGACGCCATTCCCTTTATCCATATACCAACAATCCTTGTGATGTGTTGACGAGTTTTGCTGATGCTGGATTTCTCTCTGATCCACATAAAGGTCGTTCCCAGACAGGATATGTCTTTACTATGGGAAACACCGCAATATTTTGGAGGTCTACAAAAAGGTCATTTCCAGACAGGATATGTCTTTACTATGGGAAACACCGCAATATCTTGGATTTCTCTCTAATCCACATAAAAGTCGTTCCTAGACAGGATATGTCTTTACTATGGGAAACACCGTAATATCTTGGAGGTCTACAAAACATATCCTAGTCGCTACATCCACGAATCATTCTGAAATTATTTCTCTTCATGAGGCAATTAAGGAATGTATATGGTTGAGGTCCATCATTACACATATTCGTGAGACTTGTGGATTGGGATCCACTACTGATGAACCTACATGCATTTATGAGGATAATGCTTCCTGCATTGAGCAGATGAAGCAAGGTTACATCAAAGGCGACAACACCAAGCATATATTGCCCAAGCATTTTTACAATCAGCAACAAGAGTTTCTCAAGATCCAGATTAACCATGTTCGATCTGAGAACAATGTGGCAGATTTATTTACTGTCATTGCCCAAATCCACATTCCAGAAGTATGTGAAGAGCATAAGGTTGCTCAGCTTGTCTAAGCTGCCTTGATTATTGGTATCAAGGATAGATGCAGACATCAGGGGGAATCTAGCATACACATGAGCGTTTCTGAATGTGAATGACACGTTGTACTCTTTTTCCTTGCCTAAGGTTGTTTTTATCCCACTGGGTTTTTATTACTTTGCAAGGTTTTAATGAGACAACATAGTTATGTGTCACATCATCATCTATAACGATCTGCACTCTTTTTACTTGGTGAGACCGATTTTTCTCCTGCAAAAGTTTTTGGCTCGACAAAATTTTTTGATGAGGCATCAATGAAGCAAATGAAGAGGCATCACCACCATAGGATTACTTTCTAGCACAAGAGGGAGTGTTGTAGGATATTTGATGTTCCTAGTTATGGTGGAGATTACAGGATATGGCAGTATAACTTATCCAGTATTGTAATAGGATTACTTTCTTGATTGTACCTCTTGTACTGTCCTATATATAGGAGTTACTCATTTATTAATAAAGTTACAAAATTCATTGCTTCAAACTATTTTCTCTACTTTTATATTTTCCCAAAACATCCTTTCTGTAGTTGTTAGAATAAATAGTCATTTTCTTTCTACTGAGACAATCAGGGGCGTAGCTAGTTATAAGGCAGCAGCGTCATTTTTCTTTCTACTGAGACAAATCAGGCAATTGCTCTGTGGGAGAGATATAGTATTCATAGTAGTAGTAGTGACTAAACCACAAAACTTTAGAGAAGATACCTTGGGAATTTTATTTAGCTTCATACTTGCTTCCTCTAGTGTTTTCTGCCGCTTCTTTGAGTTACATTTTGCACATGCAGTAACCTGTTCATCATTAAAAGGAGAACTGCATCATCAAAAATCATCAAGCAAGTGTTCGTAATGATAACCATAAATTCATAGAAACCAAAACTATTAGACAGGGTTTACCAATATTTCAGATCCTAAATTTCACAAGTACCTAGTGCAGGGAATTTAAATATAATGGATGTTTAGATTCCAGTATCGAACACTAATATCTTTCATGTCAATTGCCCCATCAAAATTCAGAAATTGAGAAAAGTTACCATATTCTGACTTTTAACTGAACGATGCTCAGTTGAAATGATGATTAAACTGAATTTATAAATGTTCTTCAGAACTAATTATGCAATGAGTATTGTTAGCGCCAATCTCTCATCCTCACAATCAGCTCCAACATCAACTCAGTCATTACAGTGATCCTCATTCATAGCCACAAATCTCTAGTTGATTTGTAAATCTCTTTATCAGTAACCTTACCATATCAGTAGCTGTCATACTATAGATATAGCATAGTCTTTAATACTCACTGTAACAGGATCTCTATATATATTGTACAAAGTGTTATCAATAGAAACATGAGGGAATTCAGTTTCAATAAGTATCTTGAGTGCACAACCCCTGTATATGTCACAGTTTCACCTGTTTCCAAATTTAGGGGTTCTAGAGCAATCAGCTGGGGAAAGAAATAAAGGAGGGAACAACTGAACAGCCCAGAGCATAAAGGAACTTCGCGATATAAGATTATGCAAACAATAATCCCTCTTAGATTGCTTTTCGATCTTAAGGACAATGGGAAATTCAGAATACAAGTTAATAGAAAGAAATGTGGCGAGCAATATGAGGCATATAAAAAAATAGAAGATAGAAAATATTAATACCTCAAAGATTAATCTGAAATGCAACTGGTAGTTGTCTTAAACTCTTACCAGATTTTCCCATTTCCATTCTCCTCCACGTGCAATTGGTATAACATGATCAATAGTCAAGTTTTCGCGTGCAGAACAGTACCTGATCAAAAAAGATGCATCAAGTATCCAATCTTTAAATGTTCAAGTCTTACTGCAAATAACACATTCATTCAGAGTTCATTGCTAACACATTTTCTTTGTTAGTGATGCCTATTGAATTGATCAATGAAATCCAAGCTAAATCTGGTCCCAGAAAACCATACACAAGGTGACAGTATGAAGCTTATCTGGCAATGATATGCTATACTTTTCAATCCATTTGATAATCAATTTGATGTGAACAATGCATGGAGCATGGATATATGGAATTTCCAATAGTGTTTTTGTTTTGCTCATCTACTAGTGCAATGGCCATGAGATTTGTTATAGCACAAGGGCTATTGGGAGTCCAATACTGTTTCATTCAAAAATGTACCTAATATTTATAAAGAACTAAAACATATATTCCCATTATTCTAATACACATCAACTGCCTAATTTGATTCCACTTTCAAAGTTCTTTTGAAAAGAATTTCTCTATTGATAAAAAAAACTGATGAAATAACACAAGTTGCACTAAAGGTTCACAAAACATCAAAACAAAATGTACTATCAAAAGCAGTTAGACTAGAACATACACATCTAAGCCTAATACTGCTGTCTCCCAGTCTAGTAAAACACAAGAAAACCTAGTATTTGAAGATTCGGGAAACAGAAGACCATAGATCTGACCAGAATCATACACTATTCCACAGTTCATCCACCTCCGCACCTGTGAGGTCTAAAAAAATCCTTCAATTAACAGCAGAACACAGGCCCAAGAAATAGTCCATTTTAGTCCCTCTGTAGGATACCTAAGGCCTATCTCTCACGTCCCATAAACACTGCCTTAGTAACAGTGAAGTTCAAATCTTGTTACTTAGTAAAGATGACAAGAGACTTTACTTACTTAGTGGCCCCTGAGACGAGACGCAACTTCATCTATTCTCACCTTATAAGAAGCAGATACATTATGAAACTAAGAAAAACATAGTGTAAAAGACTAATCTACTTACTGACAAGTGAAACTGTCCCGACAAAGTATATTCTTCCAACTAAAATTGCACTTAACTCTTCTTCTCTTCACGACCTGCAGTAAATGTGGAATCTGGAACAAAAAAGCAAAATGCAATCAGTATAGTTCTAACAACCAATGTGCAATCCGATGCGAAAACATGGTAAAAAAAGATCATCAGACAACATACCCTTAAAACAGCTGGGATGTAAAATGATCCACTTGGGGAATTAACAATCTGATCATAGTATTCAAGGACATCCGCCTTACGCACAACATAAAGAATGAAACCAAACTAAAAAACTTTAATTAGTACAGATAGACTACTATGCACATAAAGTCATCGTTTTAAAATGTTTTACATACCAACCACCTTATCCATGAACTCCAAACAAATAGCACGCTTCCAGCACACAACATTAATCGGCCTGCCGCCACAGTTTAAAAATCAAAACTTTATATGAAACTTATGAACCAAAAGTAGAAAAACAAAACACAAAGTAGTGAAACCTTCAAGTGGGTCATGACTTACCTGTATGAGATGTCCAAAACAAGACCTGTGAAACAGGAAAGGTCATCCCTTAGCTACTACATGGATTCTCCCAGGGTATCCTGGACGATGACACCATTCCAAATTTTATCATTACTAGCTTGGGTAGCTTGGGCGAATGGTGAATATAATGCACCATGTATTTTCTTGTCTTAGAATATCAAGTATATGAAACACTCGGCAGTCATGAATCAGCACATATCGTTGACAGCTAAACTAAAATCTGAAAAATTGGATTCATATAAGACTACAAAGTTTTCTGTCTTATCATATCCATATATATATCATCATCAAACATACCAATATCTACTACAATCTTGGGAGATACAAAGAAATATGAATAGCTGAGTGGTTGCAATGTTTGAAATGGTCCTTAACATAACCATCTTAGGCTTTTAAGCTGACTGTTCATTTATTCTTTCCCTTAGGATGCAGTTGCTGGTTACCTTAGGATGCAGCTGCTGGTTACCCACATCACATTTTATCCAAGTTCTCCATCTTCTCTGATTTGTGCGCAGCTGTGCTCTGTCTTCTTCTTCACACTTCTTTCCTATGCAAGTTGCGTTGTCTGACCATACAAACCCACACAATTTGCAACTGCATGCATAGTGTAAAAGTCAAAGATCTAGCAATACTATCTCAAAAATCAAACTTGTAGCAATTTAACTGCAGCAACTCCAAGCAACACACACAAAGTCTAGTCCAGATCATGATACATTACATGTACAAACAGGATATATGGGTGAAAACAACAAAGAATCAACATATATGCTGCTAGAAGTTTTATGCTAACAACCAAGTCAGATGATGACTTTAAACTATTAAATTTGCAGTCAGGATGAGTTCTAAGTCCACAAGAGTGCACAACTCGATAATAAATTGATCATCATTATTTTCAAACTAAATTCACAGAGGTGACTAGGTAAGTAATAATTATCAAATCAAACAAAATTTATCAACAACAAAGTCGCACCCTCCAAACTTTACATGAGAAAGTCAAGAAACTATGTGAAATTAAATCCTGGTAGAGCGAGATCAAAACCATTGGGGCAACATGGTGTGATCCAATAATGTAATGTCCTCTTACTCATGGTTAATTCCGATTCTAGCTTTTTATTGTTTGATTCTTTCATTAAGAAAGTATCCTCACGGTTCCTAACATGTCTCTCAGCATACAATGCCCATAATAGTTGTAATAAAATGTATCACTTACCAAGCGCTTTGGAGACATCTAAACCCTTAGATTTACTTACATGCAATCCCTTAGAAAAAGCAACACACATCCAGTAACATCCCTTGTTTTCCAGAAATAATTTGACAAATAATGAATTTCAGATGCATATAGATGAATGAGAAAAAACTCCATTACGTTGATTAAAGCTCAAAATCATCAGAACGATGCAATGACAACAATGATTGTCTAAATCACCATGTTTAGGATAAAAACAGATGTCAGGAAATAGATGAACTAATGATTTACTTGGAAATCTTGTACACGGTATTTCAAAGATTAATAAAGCTCAGGGAACGGTGCTGATATAAGTTAAGATTTTCGGGAAAATTTTACTCACCCTTCCAGAGATTTAGAACGAATCAGACGAGTCTCCTGGAGTGGCCACTAACAATTGGGACCAAGCGGTACTGAGCCTGAACTTGGACTGTGTAGCATACTAGACAGAAGAAGCTAATCTTCTTCATTCCTCTAGTGGACTGAAAAAGAACGTGAATATGCTTTATGATACTTTGTACAATCAATTAATTAATGGATACAATAAAGTCAATGTATAAGCTATTGAGAATGTCCAAAAGTATTTGTCACTAGTTAACAAAACACCATACTTAGACATCTGTACAAATCAAAAGCATAAAGAAAGCGAATGGTTAGAAGTCATACCAGCATCCATAGTCTTCTATAGGAGTTGACTCAGATAGGCCGATAGGATGCACAATCACAGGAAAATGAAGTGATTTTAGATGTGCCTCGACAAGACTTCTTTTTGGATAACCTCTACAACAGTGTTTACCAGTATTCTTTACAAGAACAAACTCCATCCTTGAAATGATGAAAAGGATAAGCATCTCGTACTATGATAGTTCTTTTTGAGATCTTTGATGCGTACTTAATCCAATTATGACAATCATTACAGACACGAAGATTCTTAATTACACGAATAGGAATCGTGTTGGATAAGCTATTCAGGCCAAAAGTAATTGCCAACTTCTTACTGTGAATATAAACTGTTGGATCTTTTTGCTGTTGTTCAATTTTGTTCCAAAGGTTACAACGATCCTCAACATAACCATTTCAGCTGCCCGCTCATTCAAAATCCCTAAAAATTCATATATCTTATTGGCAAGTGGATGCAGCCGGTTGCCAACATAGAATGCATGAACCAAATTCTTTACCTCAATCCAACTGCGGCCAGGCTCTTTCTTGACACCCTTCTCCTTCATTAATTGCCTTGCCTGATCCCTATAATCCCACATTCCTGCCACTGCATACATATTTGATATCAGAACATAAGTTGCTGAGTCTTCAGGTTCCAGTACTAGAAGATGGCGGGCAGCAAACTTCCCAATTTCTGAGTTCTTCTTAATTATACAAGCACTTAAGAGTGTCCGCCAGATCATCGAAACTGGTTTTATTGGCATCTCTGTTATAAATTTTCTTGCACAGCTCAGAGAACCAGCTCGACTAAGAAGATCAACAACACAAGCATAATGAGATAAGGCTTAGGCACTAGTCCATGCTCTTTGCTCATAGATTCAAAGTACGCAAGCCCTTCCAGAAGATGGCTGAGTCTTCAGGTTCCAGTTCTAGAAGATGGCGGGCAGCAAACTCCCCAATTTCTGAGTTCTTCTTAATTATACAAGCACTTAAGAGTGTCCGCCAGATCATCGAAACTGGTTTTATTGGCATCTCTGTTATAAATTTTCTTGCACAGCTCAGAGAACCAGCTCGACTAAGAAGATCAACAACACAAGCATAATGCTATAAGGCTTAGGCACTAGTCCATGCTCTTTGCTCATAGATTCAAAGTATGCAAGCCCTTCGTTTACCAAGCCTACATGACTACAAGCAGAGAGTACTCCTACGAACATGACATGGGTTGGCACCACACCAAGTTGATTCATCTACTCAAACAACTGTAGTGCTTCAATACCAAGCCTACATGACTACAAGCAGAGAGTACTCCTACGAACATGACATGGGTTGGCACCACACCAAGTTGATTCATCTACTCAAACAACTGTAGTGCTTCAATACCATTCCCATGCTGAGAATAGCCAGTGATCATGGCATTCCAAGAAATCTCATTTTTTTCAGGCATTTCAATAAACTCTCTCTTAGCATCATCAATGCTACCGCATTTTGAGTGCAATGTGATTAAAGCATTAGAAACCTCAGCTTCTGAACTGTTCCCAGTTTTTATCACCATGGCATGAATCAGTTGTCCTTGTTTTATATTTGCTAAATTAGCAGCAACACTGAATGCAGAACCAAATGAGAACATATTAGCTTCTATGCCAGCTTGATGCATTTGAGAAAATACCTGCAGCGCCTCCTCACAATACCCACTCTGTGGAAACCCTGATATACCGCATTCCATGATACATTATCTTTTGCATCAATTATCTCAAATGCTTGGTATGCTTCCCATATTTTACCACATCGAGCATAAAGGGTAACAAGTGCATTGCCAACAGAAAGATCATTTGAATAACCAGAGACACATGACTGGGCATGAATCTGTCTTCCTTGATGAAGTGCTTGAATACCAGCACATGAACTAATTGCACTTGATAATCCGATGTTGTCGGATCGAACCCCTAGATTTTGCAGTTCTTCAAAAAGTAAGAGAGCTTCGGAAAACATATTATGTTGTGCATACCCTGCAATCATAGCTGTCCAAGAGACAACATCATGATCAGTAAGTCTTCTGAGTATTCCACGGGCAGTATCCAATTTTCCATGCTTAGCATATATATCAATAAGCACGCTACACACATAAACATTAAACTGAAAACCAGTTTTTATGGCTTGAGTATGAACCTGCTCTCCTATATTGAGAGCTCCAACAGAAGTACAGGTTCTCAAAATACTCGGGTAGGTATATTGATTAGGAATCATTCCCTCGACTTGCATTTGCTTAAAAATACAAAATGATTCGTTCAGGTTATCTAGCTATCCATAAGAAACTAGCATCACATTCCACAGGACCACATTTTCCATCTCTGTTGTAAGGAAAAATTCATACACAGGCACTCAAAAGACTAGCAATTGTCTGTTCTGTTTTCTAAGAGCATTTGGAATGCTCTTAAGTTCAGGGAGAGCATACAATCAAATCTGTCTCAGACCCATTATAGGTTCAAATAATTCATGGAGGCATCCAACCGGTTTATAAGTAGAATTGAAGATTGAATTCGAAGCAGAAGATTGAATTCAAAGGAAACCAAATCTTGGTAACCCTACATCACAGAAAAAATCCCAAAAATATGCAGAAGATTGAATCCGGGAAGGGGCAATAAGGCAACCAATTCCTTTTTACAGACTACTCAATGAATCAAGAACATTGTGACAATCCAAATTCATCCAAGGTTTCTAATAAAACCATAAAAGCATCAAATGCAACTGATTGATCGAAGCATCCAATCCATCCAGGACCATTATAGGTTTCAAATGAAACCATATATTCGAGGGGCAGTAAGGCAACCGATTTCTTTTCAAAGCCAACTCAATCCATCGAAGATATTGTAGCAATCCAAATTTATTTAAGGTTTCAAATGAAACCATAAAAGCATCAAGTGCAACCGATTTGTCGAAGCAACCAAACTATCCATAATCATTATAGGTTTCAAATGAAACCATATATAGAGGGGCAGTAAGGCAAACCGATTTCTTTTCAAAGCCAACTCAATGTATCGAAAACATTGTGACAATCCAGATTCATCCAAGGTTTCAAATGAAACTAGAATCATAAAGGTAACCGATTCATCAAAGGCAACTCAATTCCAACAAGACCATCCAGATTCATCAAAGGTTTTAAATGAAACCGAAATCAGAAAGGCATCAAAGTCAACCGATTAATCAAAGGCAACTCAATTCCATCAAAACCATCCATATTCATCAAAGGTTTCAAATGAAACCAGTATCAGAAAGGCATCCAAGTCAACCGATATTCATCAAAGGCAACTCCATTGTATCAAAATCACTGGAACGATCCAGAATTTCAGATTCATTAAAAGGTTTCGAATGAAACCAGAGAATCATAAAAGCCAACCGATTTATCCAAGGGGGCAACTCAATTCTATCAAGTAAACCAACAATCATCAATGAAATCAAAGGGAACCAGAATCATCAAAAGGGACCAAAGGAAACTCGACTCATCAAAAAGCATTCACAGATCAAACGACAACTCAACGATATGCAGAAGATTGAATTCTATCAAAACCATCCATATTCATCAAAGGTTTCAAATGAAACCAGTATCAGAAAGGCATCAAAGTCAACCGATATTCATCGAAAGCACAAATTGAAACGATCCAGATTTTCATAAAAGGTTTCTCAAATTGAAACCAGAAAACCATGAAAGCCAACTCAATTTTATCAAGTAAACCAACAATCATCATCAACGGCATCAAAGGGAACCACAATTATCATCAAAGGGACCAAAAGCCAACTGAACATATATAACTCATCAATGACCAAAAGGCAACTCGAGGATAATGCAGAAAATTGAATTTTCAGTAGCCCCAAAAATATCGAATTCGAAAACCCTAAATCATCAGAATTTTGGGAAGGAGAATCGAGAAATATACCGTTGCTAAAGAAGAGAGAACTCGACATCGAGAGAGTTTGGGAATGAAATTCGAGAGAGAGAGAAAGAGAGAGATACCGTTTGCAAACGTTAAGAGCTTTGAAACCAAATCTCGGTTTCGTTTCATGATCGATCTTCGGATTAATCCCACACATAACGCTCGCCCCGCTTTGCCTCTCATCTCCTCTCCTCTCCTCTCCTCTCCTCTCCTCTCCTTTGTAGTAGCCAAGCCTTTCGATTCAAAATTCAAAACTCCCTTTGTGCCGTTGCGGGCAAACAAGAGAGAGAGAGAGAGAGAGAAAGAGAGAGAGAGAGAGAGAGAGAGAGAGAGAGAGAGAGAGAAAGAATGAGAAGAGAGAGAAGCTGCTGGTTCCTTTTGTGCCGTTGTGTTGATTTGAAATGGAAAGTCGGTGAATTTCAAATTTGAACCGTTTGGTTTTCGTTGCTTCTGGTTTACCTTACCAGCATGAGAATGAAGAAATAAACTATTAAGCTTGCTTGATGGGTTCGACCATTTTGATTTTGTTTATCGATTCTTTTGTTGGACATTCAAAAGTGAATTTGGGCCTGTTGGCCTCAAACTCTGAAAACAAAACCCATAAAAATAAAATTAAATTAAATTAAAACAAGGAAGGAAGGGAAGGAAGGAGAGACGAGAAGGCAGATGCCCAATTTTTTCAGCTCCACTCTCCGATCTCCTTCAACAGGTATCTAATTCACCGACCTCCACTCTCTCTCTCTCTCTCTCTCTCTCTCTCTCTCTCTCTCTCTCTCATGATAACAAAACAGAAAGAGATCATATTTGTTGTTTTACACTGTGCAGGTGCATTCGTCAATAGTTTCCAGTGCTAATTTAATTCTTGATGATGAACTTTCAGCGTGGTTTAGTACCAAATCTGATGGGAACCGCATATCAATCTCGATCCCTCCAAATATGAGACGTGATAACAAGTGGCATGGAGTTGCCGTGTGTGCTGTTTTGTCACAAAACAGACGTAATATGAGTGACATCTCCCTTGCTGATGCAGGCCCTGAAATTTCTCAACAAATATTTCAATGCACACTGGGAACTCATCTCTTCTGTATGAAACCAGATTCTGTTGACTTGGATGAAGAAGAATTGAGCCTTTTCAGATCATATTCTCATCTTCTTTATATCATCTATATACATAAGTGGCAGTTTCCAAAGTTGTTAGACCAATCAACTATGATGTGGGGTAGACTTGAAACATGCAACCTATCCAGCTGGGAGATCCAGATGTGTGGGATGCGTTTAGTTTATGAGGAAAATGATGGATGGTTAGCCAAACTATACCCCCGCGATAGCTATATTCTTCTGCATTTTTACTTACAGGCATAAGACAATGTACGTTGCTCGTTTAATGTTTAACGTGAAAGGATGCATAGGGTGGTGTATGTACATGATAACACGATGATTTGCGGTTTTGAAACGTTAAAGTGTCTAAGTAATCGAGTCTTTGATTTTCGTAGAATTTTCAACTTTGACTTTTATGTGTGTTTTCTTTATTTTTTAGTCTTTCTTGTTTTATATTTGCTAAATTAGCAGCAGGACTAACTGCAGAACCAAATGTGAACATCTAAGTTTCTACACCCGCTTGATGCATTTGAGACAATACATGCAGCGCTTCCTCATAATACCTACTCTGTGCAAACCCTGATATCAACCCATTCCATGATACATTATCTTTTGCCTCAATTTTCACAATTGCTTGGTATGCTTCCCATATTTTACCACATGGAGCATAAAGGGTAACAAATTCATTGCCAACAGAAAGATCATTTGAATAACCAGAGACACATGACTGGGCATGAATCTGTCTTCCTTAATGAAGTGCTCTTGAATAACTAGAGACACATGAACTAATTGCACTTGATAATCCCATGTTGTCAGATCGAATCCCTAGATTTTTCATTTCTTCAAAAAGGAAGAGAGCTTCAGAAAACACTTATTACTCACTTTGCAAAATATGTTTTTTAGCCAAGGTAATATTGAGATCATCTTATGCAAAAGACACCAAAGAAAATATTCCATTCTTGCAACGAATTCAAAGGGATTCTCTAGAATGATTCAACCAACTAGAGGACTACTTTGATGATTTACTGTGTTGGTTTACAAGAAAACACACTGGCCATGTGTTGTGAAATTGTTAACTAGTAATACTGATTATGATAACTCTTAGCTCAGATTAAATAATTACAGGCTCACTACTCGGATCATCCCATTTGCAGCCTGGATACATGATTCACGATCGAGTTATTAGGCCATCTGAAGTAGGTGTAACTCCAGAAGGAGAAAACAATCCAAGTGGGGAAGATGCTGGCAACTGAAGGTTTTGCTGCTAACAATATTTCCTACGGCATTGCAGTGTACTGAATTACATGAAGAAAGTTTTGCATGTGTTCGAGATAGTTAAATGGGATTCAATGTTATTCCATGGCTTCCTGTTCACCAACTTTATTTGCGGCAAAATTAGTTTTCCATGCTTCTGCATGGCTTTTAAGTTTGGTGGCTTGTAAGTACTTGTTTTCGGGACTGATTACATGGAGCAAAGTTGGTGCTTTGTTACAGAGATTAGGTCTTACTCCACATCTGTAGAGCATTTTATGTTTTATGCCATTATCACTATTTCTCTATTTTAACTTTTACATAGATGTGGCTTCATTGTTCTTGATGAATCCATCTGCTAAACAGCGGCCAATTTAAAGTATTTATCAGCTGTCATTGTGGTTCTGGTTCTAAAATAAATTGATCAAAGAGCCACCTCATCTCATAGTGCAAAGGCGCTCAATCTTTTCCCCTTGTTCATCAATTCACAAGTAAACAACTTTAGTCAGGGTCGGCCAAGCTTGATTCACGTCCGAGCAGGTGAAGAAACCTTTATATTGCAACACCAGAAAAGAAGGAAAGAACATTCAGGTTTGAGCAACTGCTGTTTCAATTGTTAATGTCATGTCAACAATTCAACATGATCCGGATGTTCTATACCCGTCTTCGGACACCACAGAAACAGTAAGTTGTGAGATTCAGACAAGTATGCATAGCTTGACTCACGAATCATTACACAAGCAGTCAAACATTATATGCTAGTTCATTATGTACTACTAGTGTAGTACTCGGTCCTTGCTAAACCTAGAGATTCCACAAACTAATTCTACAGCTTAGTTACAGACAACACCATAGGTATCGGACTAATATAGAAAATACACAACATCCACAGAAGATCACTACATCTTGACTTCATGTTACTATCTTACTTCTACATCCTAGCTTTGCCTGCACAAAGGGTACGCATCAACGCAACCAAAACCCACCCAAGCTTGCCGCTTTCATCTGAGCATCTTTCATTTTGTTCATTAACTCATTATTTGCACTGTGACCTTGCAAGCCCAGATCTAGGTTGAGATTGTTTATGCTTGATGTCTGTGAGCCACTCTGACCCATTTCCTGCAATCCAAACAAATCTTGTCAATAACATCCAGCATGTTAGATGATATCATATAATCCAATCTATTATCGAGCACCAAAGAATTTATGCTGGAATTTTTAGATGTTTCACGTTTCTCTAAGTGAGTAAATGTATTAGAGATCATTGTTAATTTCTTTTAAGTTCCTTATAACTTCACATACTTGCTCCTATGATAGATTACAAACTACAAACATATCAAATCTTCTAATACTGCAAGTGTATGTTCCAGAGATATGAAAGATTGCAAACTACAAACATATCAAATCTTCTAATACCGCAAGTGTACATTCCAGAGAAACTGATACTATGAACTATCTGAACTTCATTTTCTCTCAGAACAGTTAAAAAACAAAACATGATCAGTGTGCAAGGTGATGGGTGCAAAATTCATAGGTGCATGATTACGAGCAGGGAACTTTGACATGATAGAATGGTAAGCTTCAGCTGGGACTGGCGAGAACAAGTTCCTCTGATTCTGTTCAACTACGAACATCTTTCAGAAACAAAGATTACTGACTTCTGTCATGAGCAGAAAAATACAGAGCATTATCTAGTTTCATTGAGGAGTTGCTCATTTGTCCCCTATATAAGTAAATGTTTAAGAGCCGGACAATTCAATGCAGGTGATGCAGAGCTAATACCATATCAAATGATCATAAACACTTGGTTGAAGCACCAGATGTACCCTAGGTTGCAGGTCCATTCCCATGCTTGGTTTAATTTTCAACATTTTGTAATATGTTCACAGTGACGAAATAAAAATCTTGCAGGAACTGAGGACTCACATACAAGTAAACAAATAACAAGTATGGGCTATAAACCTATAAGAAGGTATGTATGTGGCAGCCACACCGCCACCTCCAATGAAGAGGCCTTAAGTTTTTGGCCACAGTTGAGGATATATGAACGCAGAATCTACACCATGAACAAAAAGCACAAACGCAAACGAGTGAAATGATACTTGAGTAAGACTTCAAAGATCTTACCTCAGTGTCGTGCTTGTTGACTTGATCAGTGTTCGACTTCCCATACACCTTATCACTCAGCGCGTTAGATTCCTCTCCCTCACTAGTGTCCTCCATATCCTCAACCTTTTTCTGAACCTCCTTCTTCTGCTCCTCTAGCACAGCAACCTACACAACACAACATAACCAGTTAAACCCCAGCCATACTTGCAGCACACAGCAATTTGTTACGAAATCAACCGAAATCTTGCAAAACACAGCAATTTGTTACGAAATCAACAACACTTTTCATCCTTCAACACAAAATCAATATCTCAAGCTCTCTTCAACTCTCCACATCAGTGACATCACTCCCAGTCAGATTAATAATATAATAAATAAAATTTACCTAACAGAGCTTACGTACTGGCGACTTTATTATTAAGACAATTATTACTACTGAATTAATTTTAAACCAAAGCCCTCAATTTCCATAAACCCCAAGTACGCTAAGCACTCAAATACAGTGATACGAAGACACAGAACAATATGTATGTACTTACAGGCGTGTACCGGAATTTCCGGCGCGGTGGCTCCTCCGGCGGTCCTCCGGTGGAGTTAGCGGTGGTGGAAATTGGCGTCCAGCGGCAGAGCATGAGGCGAGAGGCGTTGTCGTTGTTGCGGCCGTTGGATTGCGAGCGAGAGCTAAAGGACGAAGGTGATGGTGGCACGTGTACCCACTTCTTCTTCCACCTCCTCACTGGGCCACTGAAGACGGTGGTTGTTGGGCCGTACCTCGACGACGCCCGGCTCAGTCTCGACCCGGCTCCCTCCATATTCTCTCTCTCTCTCTCTCTCTCTCAGCTTTTTGAGTGAGTGACTCTACTGGTACTGAGGTTGAAACTTGAAAAGCAGAGAGAGTCTTCAAACGACGCCGTTTTAGTCTCGCTCACAAGAATAAAAAGGTAATTACGTGTCGGCTTTGTTTTGGATAATTCCTGTTTTGCCCTCTATCTTTTAACAGCTGAGCTGACGCTCTCAGCGCTCCCTGCCAACTGAAACCACTAGAAGCAAATGGAGCTCTGTATCAGTGGCGTCAATGGTGCCTCCAGACCTGTTCTCAACTTCAACTCGTCTCGCTCTACGTCGTCTCTCCTTATTACTAAGAACCCTAGCTCCGTCCAATTCAACAACGCTCGTCGAAAACCGGCCTCTCTTTCCCGCCAATTTCAACCTCTCCGACTCGCCGTTTCAGCTGCTTCTGCTTCTTCTTCTTCTTCCATGGCCATCAGCGCCGAGAAGGATCAACTTCCGGCTGAAGTCAGCGTCACTGAAACCCAACTTCCGAACTCCAGAGTAATTTTGCTCGATTGTTCATACTCTTGATTTTTTATTTTATTTTAATTTAGTTGTTAACACGGCACCTGTGTGTAATGTAGGTCAAGTTGAGCATACAAGTACCGCCGGAGGTTTGCGATGACTGTTACAAGAAGATTATAGTCGAGTTCATGAAGCAAGCAAAGGTTTTCTTCTAGTTTATATTGCATTTCTCCTCGTTTTAAATTATTAGCTTGAATTGGTAGGAATCAGAGTTGAATTGTGAGGTTTTTTAAAAATTGATTTGGGGTTTTATTGTGCTCAGGTTCCAGGGTTTCGGCCGGGAAAGAGGGTGCCGGAGGATATTCTTGTGAATTGGGTTGGGAAGAAAAGTGTAGACAAGGCTACAATTGAGTCGATTTTGAGGAGGACCCTTCCACATGGCATGTCTGCGGTACATATTCAATCTTAACACTAATATTATCACATTTAAATTACTATATTGTTATGTAAGTTATTGTAATTGAGAGTTAGTGTCTTGGCTTTGTAGTGTTGTCATGTAAGGTTAAATAATCTTTGACTTATTAGCAATAAATTACGAGCTGAATTTTGCAACATTGAACTCCCTTTAGGATTCAAATTTCGCAATTGAAGGTCGATATGGTTTGATTTACAGATGAGCATGCCGGCTTTGACAGACTCAGTCAGCATCCTAACCAAATTTTCTGAGATGGAGCAGTCCTATTCTTCTGGCAAGCCTTTCAGGTTCTTAAAGTAGACCAATTTTAAGTTACTTTACTTATACTTAGTTCTATGGTTTTAGGCTTTTAGCTCAATATATCATGATAAATACATCATATCCCATCACAATTTAGAAGTATATGTCTTCTTGTCTGGTTAGATGGATCTTACTCACTAGTTCAACTTGTGCACCAGATATGATGTGGTCGTTGATGTAGCACCAGAAATTAAATGGACTCCTGAGAATGGATACAAGAATTTGAAGATTGTTGTTGAGATAGACAGTGATATAGATGCACAAAAGGCTTCTGAAAAAGAATTAAGACGCCGTCATAAGTCCCTAGGGACATTGAGGATTGTAACTGATAGAGGACTACAGGTAACTAATGCTTAAGTTAATGTAGTCTGATTCTGTTGCGCCCTCTTTTTTTCTTTGGCTTCTTTTTGTGATTAGGATATATCACTTGTTTGCACATTCATTAAATATAAACTTTAAAGGGACTACTTCTGCACTAAATTTTGTCCAAGACAACATGAGTTCTTAAGTTTCTTTGTGGAATCATGTCATACTCTAAGAGATACTCATGCTTGGAAGGTGATCATACAATATACCTATGTTGTTGAGTCACATATTATTTTACAGTTGAAGATTTGTAATGATGTGTTTGGGTAGTCCTTAGCATTTTTCACTGATACTTTTCTTGATTGTCTGAATTATGTAAGCTTTATTCCTCTAAGAAAAGGTGCATTGGAAGTGCTACTTTAAATATGTAGCATTCTTGCTTGCATTAATGAATCAATTTGTAGAGTTTTCAATAGGTTTTCATGGCGTTTCATTAGGTCTTCTCCTACATTTTGATACTTAAGACTCCTTCAGGTTGGCGATCTTGTGGTCCTTGATATATCTGCAACAACTATAGATCAGGATGAATCTAATGTTCAAAATATTCCATCTGCAGAGAGCAAAGGTTTGTGAAGATTCTTATGTTTCACCCCTTCTGTTATTAATGAATTGCTCTTGTGGAGGATCTATCAACTCTCTTTATTTTCTGCAGGTTATCATTTTGATACAGAAGATGGTGATAAACTGATTCCCGGATTCCTTGATTCGATAATTGGAATTCAAAGAGGTGAAACAAAGTCCTTTCCACTTGTATTCCCTGAATCATGGGCACAGGAAAATCTACGAGGAATTCATGCTCAGTTCAATGTGAGTGTTTTTCTGTATTGAGGATCTCCAATTTTTTTAGAAAAAGAACATCATAAGAAACCAATAAAAACTTGATGAATCTCTATAAGAAAGAAATCACCTCTGCTGTCCCTTTTACTGGTTTTTTTTTTCGAGAACATTTATTTTAACTGGGCATAAACTGCATAATTAGTTAGTGGAAATTCGGTACAAGTTGTTGTAGAGTATCATAACTAAGCATTCATTACTTATGTTATTTTGTATATTTTTCATCTGGATTTTCCACCCATGAATAAGATATAGAAATTCTTCTGAAACTGTGATGAGTTTGGACAAGGTCTGGTAATATCTTATACTCTTTTTATACTTAAATTCAAATGTCAGTTCATATGCAACTCTTCAAAGCTGTTGCAGGCTACAGATCTATCTTGACAGAAATCTGTCTTTAGCATCAATTATACTGAACAATACAACTTTATGCATTTTCTCTTCTTCTTTTGGGTCTCTTAGGTCGAGTGCAAAGAATTGTTTTACAGAGAATTACCTGAATTGGATGACTCCCTGGCATCTAAGCTTCTTCCTGGATGCACCACCCTCGAGCAGGTGGATTCTATGAACTTTTGAATACTCTATGCTTCTTCTAGTTGTACCATGTTCAAATATAAAATGAAATGTACCGTATATCTGAAGGTCAAGGAGACATTGTTGCAAAACTGCCAGGAAGTAGAGCAAACAGCCAGAGAGCAAGCAGCAGATAATGCTATTCTAGATCAGCTTTGCAAGGTGCTTTTGATTTCTAAAATGCCATTACTAAGGTTACTTTCAAGCTGCAACCTTTATAAACAACACAGTGCATGATTACCCTGTTGCATGAACATTTCAATCAAGTTTTTGTTGGTTGTGCTTCAGTACAACGTTTGGACTTTGCAATTCTACCTTTTATTGCTAGTGTTTGATTTATACATATCTGCTGTAGTTGACTGGATTAGGTCCCCAAAGCTTTGGCAGTAGACTGTAGAACTGTACAACTATGAAGGTGTATTGGTGTGAAGACATCTTTTATGTAGACAAGAATTACTTTCCGTTTCCTCCCCCCCCCCCCCCCCCTTTTATTTATTTTTTATCAAGAAGGATATACTGTACAACTATGTAGGTGTATTGTTATGAAGACATTTTTGAGTGTCAGCCCCTGTTGGCTTGCCTCTAGACATAGCTGCTGTTGAAGTTCCATCTATCGATGGATAAGACTTCGGGGTCTTAGTATTTAAGAGTTCTTTAAAGTTTTAAAAGGAAAGTAGGGCAATAATTCAAAGTGTCTGCCTGTTCGAGAATAACTTCAACCATAGCATTAATTATGTCTTGTTATTTTCAGATGGTAGAGATTGATATTCCTCGATCTTTGTTTGAGGAACAAGGTAGGCAGCTTTATGGAGCCAGACTTTTAGAGATACAGGTAATAGTCACAATTAATATATATTTGATTGTGTGTATGTGTGTGCTTTTATCTGTTGCAACCTGCAACTAATAATCTTCTGGTTGATATGTGTGCGCAGGCAAACATAAAATTAACCGAAGAGCAATTGGCTACGTTATCAAGTAAGAAAGCGGTAGATGAGTACCTTCTAAACCAGAAAGACAATATAAACAACATGATAAAACAGAGTATGGCCGTCGGAGACATATTTAAACGCGAAAATCTGCAGGTATTTATATCTCTAAAGATTAATCATCATAAGATGTCCTCTAGTTTAATGTTTTTCTGTTTAGAAGCGCGAGCTCTCAAAAATAACTGTTGCATAGCGTAGTACTCATTTAGCAATTAAATGTACTTTGTTGCTTTTGCAGTTTTCAACTGATGATCTTGTGAAAGAGGTTGAAAATTCCGTTGCTGAGTTCAAACGTCAAAAGCAGGATTATGATGAGGAACGTGTTAAGGGACAGGTTAGCATATTCAACTTTTAGTTTCAATTGCATAAAAGGTGAGTTCTCTGTAATTATAGTTTAGCTTATACATTATATTCAAATACTTTCTTCAATGTATTCACTCTTGTCATCATACTTTTACCGTGAACGGTTTTCCATTGTTTGTTTTGTTTACTAGTGGAAATCATATTGTCTGTTTCAAATTTGGGCAGGTTCAAGAAATATTAGAAGGAGCCAAGGTGCTTGAATGGTTAAGAGAGCATGCAGAAATTCAGTACATAACTAGATGATGGAGAGGAGATTCCATGTCAGCATTGGCGTGGTAGGTTCCACAAGTTTTGGGGACTCTAGTGCTGGAAGCTACTCATATGTTAAGTGAGGTTTCTTAAGAGCTGGCGTGGTTTGAAGCATGCGTAAATTTTCCTGATTTCTTTTGTTTAGAGCCTTCTGATAATCTGATTGAAGGATTTTTGATTGTTTGATAGACATGTCTAGTGTATGATTCAACATCATGAAATTACATTGTAAATTCGATCATATATCCAGTATATTGCCTGGCTTTGAAAGTCACAACTGCCAAGAATATATCAGAATAAGGAACAGCAGAAAGTAGTGTGTGATATCGGAATGTTGCAGAGACCGATCCATTTCTGCCATCGAATCCCCAGCAACTCTTGAGCAAAGTGATCAAGGCCGATTGTCGTGCACCTAGGGAAACTCACCTGGACGGTGATATCGGAATGTACATATTACCGACGAAACCTTTTGGCTTGAGGTCAAAATCATCACAACTTGCAAGTCACATTTTCCTAGTATGGTCATACAGGCAATGATAAACTTGTACCTTGGCATAGCAGCATGTGGATGACAGCAATGTGTTTTTACTTATTGAGAGCTTCTGTGGAGCTTTTGTTTTGGACCTACTAGGCTACTACTATTCAATTATACACGCTAGTTAATGAAGTTATCCGATGAAATATATGTACAAGCTAGCTTGTAGCAATAATAAATATGATTACCAATTGTTGAAGATCAAACCGATCGAGTTCCACCATCCCCAACCGTAGGGTGGACGGCCATTACTTCCATGAATGAGGCTCTCAAGTCTCAACAACTGTCTTTCTAGAACGAAATGAGGCAGATTGGATTGGTTGAACCGATTAACTAACTTTGTTTACCAACTTTTGTGCATCATGAATCGATGATATAAAATTTAGAGTTGGCTGATTAGGAATGTGAGCATCCCAAACAGATTTTTTTATTTTGGGAAAACAAAAAAACATAATTTACGATATATTTTCTGTTCCAACTTCAACAGATTCCTCATTTTGTAGATTTTATTATTCTTTCTCATTTTTTTCTGAAAAATATAGAAATTGCTGTAAATATAGAGAACTTTGTTTTCTCTCTCATCACATTCCGTATTTTAAGAAATGTGATTAGGGAATCTGCTGGAGCAAAACAACTAAAATATTTCTTAAAATGGAGAAAAACTCATATATATATATATATATATGGAAGCTCTTGGAGTTAGTAAATTTTGGAACTCGCGCTCAAAGTCATGTAAGTTGAAAGCCTACTAAGGAAGTAGGGGTGGATTCCTGACCATGATCTGGTGATAACCGAAATTGAACGAACTGAATGATGTTTAACTATTTCAAGGTTTTTGAGCAAACAAATCAGGTAAAAAACCTCAATTGGCCACTCAAGTTTGGTGAAATAGACACTTTGATCACTTAACTTTTGAAACCATAATTTTGGTCTCAAGTTTGGCTAAATGGACACTTTGGTCACTCAAATATAACTTTGGTCACTCAATTTTATGGCATGAGAAAAGTGACCAAAGCTATATTTTTTAAAAGTTGAGTGACCAAAGTTATAATTTTAAAAATTTAATGACTAAAATATCTATTTCACTAAACTTAAGTGACTATTTAAAGTTTTTTGCTAACAAATCATGAAGCAGAAGTTCCAGTGATCACTAAAACTGTATTGTCTTATTACTCTAGGCCTCGTTTTGGTTTGGAGGAAAAGAAAAGGAAAATCAAGCAATCATTAGAGTTTCTTGTGTTTGGAATGCAGCAGGAAAGGAAAATTTTTCTTGATAAAATGGAAGGAAAAATATGGGAACCTCCTGAACTTCTTATGATTTTGATTCTTTTTTTTTATCATTATTTATTCTCCATTTTCTTAAATTATGTGTCAAACTCATAATCTATGTTAAATATAATTTTTTTTCCTTAACATCATATAGGAAATTTGATGAAAAATTATTGTTTTCCTTCCATAGAAAAGGAAAGAGAAAAAAGCGTTCATGCTGTTCAATCTGGCTTCCCGCCGCTGTTTTTACTATGGTAGTAGTATAGGACTATAGGTGGCCACGAAGTAGGTTATGATGATGGCCAATATATGTTGTAGATTGCTTGGTAATCCGGTAGGAAAACATGTAATGGTCCAAAGAACATATAAGCTGTCATGTACGATTCACATCAAACAACTAAAACGAGTCTCATTCAATACCCTGACGGAGCAGTCTAGGTCACATGAAGCAAACCCCACAAAGCTCTTGTTCTTTTATTAATTGGCCCAATCATCACTCATCGTCATCTTCATGCATCAAAGATTGATCACCTAATTAATCAACAATAATAGAAGGAACCCTATGAAAAGAAGCCGCCACAGAGAGAAACTATAGAAAACAAAACAAAGACAGAAGTGAGGTCTCGTCTAGCGGCCCGTCCTCGTGGTGGTGTCATTGAGCGGACTAGGGTGATCTAGGGTCGTCGAAAATAACTCAGGTGGAGTATAGAGCAGTGGCTTGGAGTCGTACTGTAAGGTTTTGTCATGCTAGTGTGGTAGTCGGTGACCCTAGATCGGAGGCCGAGCGATTGTAGGTGTGATCGCAACGCATCGGGGATGACGACAGTTGGGGTGGCTGCCTCTGATGTAAACAAATCGAAAGCCTTTGTATTGATCTTGTTGACGGATTTGGATGTCGCTATACGGAAATGGAAGCAGGGCTGGTGGATCACTAGTTATGCCAAAGGAAAAGCGAAGGTTCGGAAGGGTAGCGACGCTAATTTGGGGTCGAGACGGGACGCGCGGCAGGCTAGGCTTTTTGGTGCGGGACGCGCTGTTGTTCCTTGCATGAGGTCGAGATGTGGGTTATAGGCTTGGGCTCATGAACCATGTCTTTTAGGTTTATTTAGCATTTGTTTTTTATGTGTGTTTTTCATGTTGCAAATAAATCATCCAGTAGCAAGATATGTCAGACGATTGTTAGAGACAATTATTTCTCCTCAATCTTAAATAAACGAATTAGCTTAGACAAATGTTGTAATTTCATACCGGCAAGTATATGTGATCAAGTAATAGTATTTGTAAGGAAGTTGAGTGTCGAACCCACGAGAATTGACAACCCTAATTCCCTAGCTTGATTCAATTAGTTCTTTAGATTACGTTATAACACAACACACAATGCAATGAAAAAAAAACACACAATGGAGGTGAATCTCACAACACTAACACTACCAGCGTAATCACTATAGTCGACGAATTTTTAAAAACTACAGCCGACGAGTTTTTTTCGTCGGCTATAGTACTATAGCCGACGAAAAAGAATCCTTTTTTTGCCGAAATAAAAAAGTCGTCGGCTATAGTACTATAGCCGACGAGAAAAAAAAACTCGTCGGTTATAGTGATTACACTGGTAGTGTAAGCCCTTTGGAGACTTGGCATCATAATGGTCGTTTGATTACGATGGATGTGATTAGGTTTAGATGATTAATGATTGAGCTACACAAAGAGAACAACTAATTAAGACTCAAATGCAAGGCAAAAGTATGGTCGACTAGAGATATCGCCATTAGCCAACTTGATGCACAAACAATGTCCAATTTATGATGGTGAGTTGTTAAGTCGGTTTACATATTCAAACGTATTTTGGATTGCAAGAACAAATCATTTCATTGTCCAAATAATGCATTTTGGGTCACGTTTGGTTATAGGCCAAAATTCCTAGGACTTTTGGGATTCTAGAAGGTTTTGGCTCATCCAAAAAGCACAAACCAAACTGAAATTAGGTGCTAACCCCTAAACATTTTTCATGCATAATAAGTTCGATTAGTCAAACATGTTAGTGTTGTGGAAGGTTTTCCCTTTCCAAGCCTCATTTAGAGAACTTAGAAATAAGTTCTTAAGAACTCTCCCAGTCCACATCTTTTAGAGTACGTATATACTAGAAGGGTCAACCATTCACCACAAAGTATTTTGGATCGATGTAAGTTTGAACGAAGCTCCAAGAGTCATTTGGAACTCAAGGAGTCATCATTTGTTCTACATCAAGTGGCAAGGGTTTGGCCCCTAACATTCCATACAAAGACTACTCAAAACCTATGTATATATACAATAGTGTTCAAATATAATATTAGAAGCTAAGAGAGTGAGAAATAACGGAAGGGTCCCCAAGCTAAACTCCACCAAATTAGTAAGCTTCACCCAAAGTACTTCAAGCTTCTAACTTCACTCCTTGAGCTCTAAATTGCATCTAACACTTTGAAGAGGAGATAAGGCCAATTCCTTAATATTCTAAGAGGCCAAGGGGGAAGAACTTCTCACCTCTTGGAATCTTCAGAAATCAACCAAACCCTTGGAGGAAAAGGTGAGAAGAGGAAATGATAGATGATGGTGGTGATAGGTGAGAGTTTAGAGGGTTGGAAGATGATAAGGATTGAGGAGAGCTAAGACTAAGGAGAAATCTAGCTTCTCTCTAAAGAACTAAGCTAAGAACTCTAAAGACAAAACAAGAGAGAGAAGGACCAAAAACTATGAACTTGTAAAAATGAAAGGTGTGGTATGAAGTGGGTAAGGAGAGAGAAAGTAAATCTGAAAATTGGCTAAGCTTGAAGAATTTTTGAGATTTGAGTTTTGAAATTAAAATGGGAGATATGGTCCTAAGGTCTCACCCTCTCACATGTGCCATGCATGTGGCATGCATCAAGCCCAAAATATCTTCATGTGTGACTTGAAGTCTTTACCTAACCTTAACCATGACCATAGTTGATCACCAGAGTTGACCGCTGGTGGTCAGAATCTTGGAATATTTCGGCGAGCTATGATTGCACCCATTAGTGTATGCACATTCAATTCATATAAGACTTTCATCTTTCGCTAATTTTAGTGTCCCAACTAATTAAATATCGATCATTCCTGAATCAATTAGTCGGAACCAAAGACAACGCAATATGCAAAAATATTGGAAGAAAGAGGACAAAATGGGTGCAACACGAGGACTTCCTAGGAGGCCACCCATCCTAGTACTACTCTCGCTCAATCAAGCTTAACTTTAGTCTATAATACATAGACTAATCGAAATCCGGAGTCTCAAGACTCTCTTTCTTGTTTTCCGCTACCATAAGATTGACATCAATGTCTTCTTTCATCTCATAGTCTCCCCCAGCAAAGTTAACATTTTGTACCAAGTATTGCTTGTCCCTCTTGTAAACATTTTGAATTTCCTTGCTTGCACGAAATTGCTTGTGTATATTGTAAAGACCCAAACTTTGATTAGCAAGTTAATCTCATTAATCGTGATAATTAACGAGTTAAGCATCACACATCACATTTATCGAGATTCGTCGCAACTAAAAATCGACTTTTTACAAGTTATGATTTTGAACTCATTTTCTTCATGGAAGTTGTGGAGAATTTTATTGCAAGTTCGTGCATATTTCTGGTTTATTTTTCAGAGGTCTGAGCAATTAGTTATGAATTTTTGAAGATTAGGAGTAGGAAATTAAATTTGAAATCAATTATTGATGAAATCATTTGGGCCATCAGATCTGATGGTTGTTTGATCTGGACCGTTGATCATTTTGTTCACCATGGGTATAAATTTGAGTTTTCTACCCAGATGGGTAGAACCCAATCAGCTCAACCCGAATACTAACCCGGAGATCTGGCCCGACCCAACTTCTAACCCGAATTGTGACCCGACCAGAATTTCTCTGGCCAGCCACCTCTGACCGTCGGACCATTTATGATCGATTCTTCTCCTCTCTCTTGACCTTTCTGAGCCATCAGTGGAGCCATGCATATACTTGTGGCTATAAATCGAAGTCGAAAAATCCAAGGGGATTTCCGTTTTGGCTTCGTGGCCGGCGACGATGTTCTGGCCGGCGTTGGGCGGCGTAGCCAGAGGGATTTTACCCCTTGCACCTCCAGCAATCATTTGGGATCGATCCTGAGGTGCATCATGGTCGGACCTCATTGATCGGCCGACGAGTTTTTCAAGCTGTCGAGGTAATTTTCGGCGTCTTCCGGTCATTTTCTATGGTAGATATAGTTATGAAGTTTTTTTAGATTGATAAGAGCTTTCGAATGATGTATGAATTGCAAGTATTAGGGGAAGCTAAATTTCGGCGGCCCATGCCACCGGTAAAGGCGCGTGGGGCCCACGCTCTGCTGTGTGCGGCAGAGCTCCAGGGACCAGAATACATTTTTCTTCATGGGAAGTTTTCTGCGATGATTTGTGATAGTTTTCGAATAGTTTTGTGTCGTTCGATCAATTTCATAACGTTTTGGCTATGCACAGGAATCAGTGCATCTCAGCACGCGACTCTTTCACTCTTTGCATGATGAGTCGAAACATATTCTTGGTAGAGGACAAACCTTGGAGCATGAATAATTGGAATCGAGAAACGGCCATTAAGTATGGATGAGGCACGAATGTGAGTTTCCGATAATCGTGTTGACTCGAGTTTCTCCGTTTACGTTAGTTGTATGATAGTAACATATATTAATTAACTTAGGGCATCTCCAATGGGGGGATCCAAACCCTAAAAATCTAGACCCTAAACTCAAAAGGGCTCTCTAATGGTGCATTTTTGGGGTTCTAAACCCTAAAAATATAGGGTAAGGTCTTATGGGGGGGATCTAAGATAGAACCTGAGATAGATCCCGTCCTAAAATCCAGCCCAGCACGTTCGTGGGCCCCAGCTGACGCAGACAGAGGAGAGAGGGGATGGAGTGACGCGCCTTGGATGGCGATGGGAGACCACGCGAGCAACTGGAGGATGGTGAGCTGCAGGTGACGCGCCACGCTCCTGACATGGAGCGAGAGTAGCCGACAAGTCGCTCAGCACTGGGACCCGCCTGCTGCTCCACGCCAGTTACCGTTGCCCTCCAACGTTCGAAATTTGAACGGCCTGATTTCAATGCAATTTGAAATCAACGGCCAGATCTGCATATCTCAGTTTTTTTTTTGTTTTTTAATTTCTGATTCTGATCCAACGGCCAAGAATATATTCCGAAATCAATCCAACGATTAATATTTAATCAAACTCTAATTTTCCACACAATAGTCAGAAACAAATAAAAAAAAAATTTAATTTTTGGGAATATTAATTAGTCCTTTGGAACAGTAACTTTCAATTTTTTCTATAAATACAACCACAAATTTTCATTCATTTCACACCATTTCTTACATTCTCTCACACCATTTCCACACCCTCACAAACTTTCCTCTTTCTCCTCTTTTCCTATAGCAATTTCAGTTTTTTTGTTCAACAACATGGGTCCAAAGAGAGCTTCATCAACCACAAGGGCACCACGATTGGAAAATTGGAAAGAAGCGGAAGATAGAGCTTTGTGCGTTGCCGTGTTGAGTATTGGTGGAGATGCCGCCGTCGGTACTAATCAATCCGGGGGAACTTTGTGGGATCGTATATATGGGTATTTTGAAAGTATCAAGCCAACCAATGCACCTAAGCGAACCCAAACAAGCGTCGAATCTCGATGGAAGAAGATCAATCCCGCAAGTATGAGATGGGCTCACGCAATGAACAAAGCCATCAAAAATCATGCGAGTGGCGAAAATGATCAAGACGATGTAAGTATTTTTCATATAGAAATTATTCATGTAGTTAGAATAATTAAGTCGTATAATAATTGGTTTGTTCCGATTGTTTGTAGTTAAGGAATGCGAAGGGGTTTTATTTCGATGAATCTCATGGAGAGCATTTCGCATATATGCATTGTTGGGATATCTTGAAAGAGTCACCAAAATTCTCCCTTCCACCATCAATGGATGCAAATATGGGTAATTATGAGGTGCCTACCAACTTGGATGATATCAATTCATCCGGAGATCAAGCAACTCCAAGCATGACATCAAAGCCCGGACGAGAGCGTCCAACGGGACAAAAAGCGGCCAAGACGGTGAAGAAAAAAGGTAACCAAGAGTTAACTTTAAGTATTCATGCTCAAATGAAAAGGCTTGCCGATAAAAACGATAGAGAGTTTGAACGAAGGGAAAAACTCTATGAAGAGGCTATGGCGGCTCAACAAAGGGAGGAAGATGCTCGCACAATGGCGGTGGATCCTAATATATATTCACCTTGTAAAAGAGGGTATTGAGAGAGGAAGCAAAAAAAGATAATTGAGCGAGAGGAAATGGAGGCACAAAATGCATCATCATTCCATACCCCTACCCCTCGTGGTGGATCAACTTCTTCTCCCTATCTTCAGCTCAATCAAACGGAGTGGATGCGTAATGATGGTGAAGAGTGATTAAGTTGTATTATTTGTTGGTTTTAAGTCTTTAATTTCCTACATATTAAGTGTATTTTTCATTACTGTTTTTAAGTCTTTAATTTCCTACGTATTAAGTGTATTTTTCATTACTGTTTTTAAGTCTTTAATTTCCTACGTATTACATTGTACTATTTTTAATCATTTGAATTAACTACGTATTAAGTGTATTTTTCTAAATTTTAATGGTAATTCGAAATTTCTTATTCATTACGGTAATGCAAAATTATTACAAAACACAAAATGTTTAAATGCATAAATACACTCAAGTACATATAACCACACAACGGATTAAAGACATACAACCACACAAAATTAAAGACATACAACCACACAAATTTAAGGCTTACAACAACATGATGACAAAGTAATGTCATTTATTGACACATGAAAACAAAACTAATTAATCATTGTTGCGCTCTCGGTACTTCTTCAAAGCCCAACAGTGTTGAACTAAATCTTATCTTAGTTCCGCACATATCACCGGACATCGGATCCTCTTGTAACGAGCTCGCACAAATTCGTGCATTAGTTGAGGATTACGATGGACCTCATCATCATAGCTCGGTTTATCATAGATCTCAGCTTTTCTTGGACGAGTCGGGATTTCATCCATGTCAAACTCGCACTGCTCATCTTCATCGCGCTCATCTTCTACAATCATGTTGTGCAAAATAATGCACGTCATCATGATGTATTGAAGGCTTTCCCTACTCCATAAACGAGCTGGACCCCTCACAATTGCGAAACGCGCTTGGAGAATTCCAAATGCTCTCTCGACGTCTTTTCTGAACGCATCTTGCATCATTGTAAAGTGTCTTGTCTCGGGAGTAGTAGGATTTTTTATTGCCTTCACAAGAGTCGCCCAATTGGGATAGATGCCATCCACCAAATAATAACCTTGATGGTATGTACTGTTTGCCACTTTGAATTTCACTTGAGGAGCTTCACCTCTGCATACCTCATTAAACAATGGTGACATTCCCAGGACGTTGATATCGTTGAGAGAACTTGGAAGACCAAAATATGCATGCCAAATCCAAGTATCATAGGAGGCTAACGCCTCTAAGATAATTTTAGGTTTTCCTTTATGGCTTTGGAATTGTCTGGCATGAGCAGTAGGACAATTTTTCCATTGCCAATGCATACAATCAAGGCTACCCAACATACCTGGAAATCCACGATCTGCAGCTTTGTTTGTCAACCTCACGAGATCTGCCTTTGTTGGTGTGCGTAGATAGTCTTTGCGGTACACAGCCCATATCGCTCTTGTAAAATGATCTAACACTTCTAGAGCAGTGGATTCAGCAATATCAAGGAACTCATCGCACAAGTCTGCTGGTAGACCGTATGCAAGCATCCTCATAGCACATGTTAGCTTCTGTTCGGTGGAAATGCCGAGTCTTCCGGTGGCATCCATCGTCTGTACAAAGTAAGGGTCGTGGTTGGTCACTTGACGCATCATATTGTCGAAGAGATGGGGTCTCATATGGAAGCGCCTTCGAAAGATGTCGCCGTCAAACCTACAAGGTGAGGTGAAGTATAAAGCTTTCAATCGTTGATCCATCATTTCTCGGTCCCTTAAGATGTACCTCCGCCCTTCCGAGGAACCACCCCGTTGTGAGCTTTCATCTTCTTCCATCCTCTCCACTTGTAGGGCTGCCGCAGACATTAAGAGAGCTTGTTGTTGCCTTCTCGGAACATCTTCTGCCTCCTCCTTCTTCAGTAATTTCCACAACCTATTCATAACGGAACACAAAATTAAAGGTATGAAACAATACGAAAACCACAATTTGTTCGTGGGAGGAGAAGTGTTTGTGAATTGGTGAGAGATGAAGGAGTGAATGATTCCGATTTTATAGAAGATCAAAACGTTGAATAATTTTGAAATTTGAAATTTCGAAATTTCGAAATTTTCAAATTTTCAAATTTTCAAATTTTGAAATTTTGAAAATTTGACAACTTGAAATTTTGAAATTTTGAAATTTTGAAATTGATATTTAAAGATAAGATCATGATATACCATTTTGAAATTTTGAAATTATCCTTGAAAAATGCATATATCGGTGTCAAATTAAAATGGAGAGTCGTTGAATAATCCATGTATTGGTCAAAAAGTATCATAATTAATATTTATTAAACATAATAATATTGTACGAACAGTAAATCACTACAAGAAAACTGCACTTAGACCACGGACCATTTCCGTCGTCTAAGTGCAGTTTTCCGTCGTCTAAGTACTTGGACGACGGAAACTCCGTCGTCCAAGGTCCGTGCTCCAAGTGCTGTCGTCCAAGCACCTGGACGACGGAGATTTAGTGATCCGTCGTCCAAGTTCACTTGGACCTCGGACATTATCCGTGGCCCATGTACACACTTGGACGACGGAAACACTAAGTCTCCGTCGTCCAGGTGAACATCTGGGCCACGGACAGACGAGCATGTCCGTGGCCCAGGTTTTCACCTGGACGACGGAGACTTAGTATTTCCGTCGTCCAAGTGTATACATGGGCCACGGATAATGGTAGCTTATCCGTGGCCCAGGTACACACTTGGACGACGGAAATACTAAGTCTCCGTCGTCCAGGTGAAAACCTGGGCCACGGAGAACGACAGGGTTTAGGGGTTAGGGGTTAGGGGTTAGGGGTTTAGGGTTCTGCACCTGGACGACGGAGAACATAATCTCCGTCGTCCAAGTGAATATTTAATTTTTTTAAAAAAATAAATTGAAATTAAAAATTATTAATTTAATTTATTATTATTTTAATTTAAATAATGAAAAATGCTAAAATTAAATAAATAAACTAAATTTTGAATATTAAAATTAATAACGTAATTATTAAATAATCAAAGTAAATTAATTTGTACATACGAAAAAACCCATAAATTAAAAATTAAAATATTGTTCGGAATGCGGAAAGAAACGAGATAATATACTACGTGCTAGCTAATACACCGGAGGAGCAGATGCGGGGCCGAGTCCTCCGCCTCCAGCCGGGTCGTTGTCGTCGGAGTGTGGGTTCGGAGGAGGTTGACATACTTCTCGATTTTGTTCCATAAGGGCGATGAGTTGGGCTATTTGTGCTTGTTGTTGGTCAAGTCTTTGCCGCATTGCCTCATTCTGCTCTTGTGTCAGTCGATTCTCCTCTCGTGCCAGTCGAGCCTCTTGAATGGCTGCTTCGACGGCCGCAGCTTGACTCATTCTCCGCTGCCTCGAACCTCCCGTAGATGATGAGCCGGAGGTCGTCGACAAATCTCGTACCACCCTAGGCCCAAAGTGCCTAACCTCCTTGCCAGCTCTACGACCGTAGACCTCATCCGCGATTGCAATTTGGCTCTCTAAGGATAGAGGAGGCAGGTCTTCCGGCGGCACATCTGGGAACGCAAGCTGAGTGTTGGCCAACTCTTCATGCGCACGCTCTATCGCCCTTGCCTACAAAATTATAATTAATTTATTATAATTTTGTAATCATATTTAAATAATAATTACTATAATTAAAAGCACATATATATATATATATCACTTACCCCGCATTGACTCGCTTCATTATCGAGCCCTGGCGTCACGTACGCGCTTACGCTTGCATCAATAAAAGGGTGTTTGGAACCCGTATCCTTATGCTCCTTGGCAATTTGAATGAACTGCTTGGCGCCGGTAGTATGGTGTTTCTCCTTCTTCCCCCGGTTGGCTTTGTTGACACCGGAGAATTTCTGTTACACAAGATAATTAAATCATTAAAAAATGAATAACTACAATTTAAATAATTCAATTATTTTAATTGAAATAAAAAAATTAAATTAATACCTTAAATTGTTCATCGGCAAAGTGGTTACACAACCACTCCCACTCATCTTCTCTCTCCCCTTGCAGCTCTACCGGGGGAGGCACGGGATCGACATCTTTGAAGTACTTATGGAGCCTGTACTTCCAATCTTTGTAGATGGAGTTGGCTGTTTGATTGATATGCCTCAACATAGCCGGTGTCAGATCCACGTCAAATTGTTCCTATGAAAAATAAATAGAAAATTATAATAGTATATATTATGAAATTTTAGGCCGAGATTAACAATATTATATAATAACTAAATTGAACGTATTACGTACCGAAAGATCTTTGAAGACTTTCGCCTTCTCATGATCCGGCGCCTCCTTCCAAGTAGGGGCAGTGATACGAACCCGGTTACGGATGATTGACCCTATCCCATGCGCCGAGAGACTTGCTAGTTGAGCTGTGGGAGGGCCACCGGTGAATTCGTCGTACGGCAAGTCGATCTTTTTACCGGTCGCCTTGCAAATACGCTCCGCTTTCCCCCCTTTAACGAGACCCCGAGTCCTTTTCGGTTCCGGGTCAGTGGGGGCCCTCCTTTGCCTACGGCGGGCGCTGTACATGATTGATTCGGCGGTGGAGGACGCCTGAGTACTTCCCGTTGAATGGGTACCGGGCGTCGGAGATTGGAAGGGGTCGACGTCATCACCGCTCGAGATGAATGGGGGAGCGGGAATTTCCCCAGAGGGCGCTACGGACGGACCAGATGATCCGTCCGGATTGAGAGTGTCGTTGCCCTCCGGTGGTAATTCCCAACCGACTTGGTCCGCCAAGCGGCGGAGCATGGCATCTTCTGCCTCTTGTTGGGCTTTCTTCTTGCCGGATGTCGTCTTTGGCGGAGCCATTTAAACCTAAGAGTACGGGGTTAAAATACCTACTTACCATAATAATTACAACTTAAAAATTGACGCTAATTAATTAAGTACGTTTAAGATTTAAATAGAGTACACTAGCTTGGCATTTTCGGTCGTTCAATGGACGTGCGACCCGCGCGATAAAGTGTAAATTTTCAATTAATCAGCCTTGGTTAGATCGAAAAACATGGCCAGTTAGGGATAGAGATAACGCGAGAGGCAGGACTAATTTCGACAAAAGTCTTTCTTAGTCCAAATCCTGTCACCAGTCATAACCCGTTTCTAGACACCATGTCCGACATTCGGCCAATTTTTCGAAAATTTACACTCCCTCAAGTCCTTTGCAAACTCCGCCCTCAACCTCGTGTCCATAACTTCACTTAGGTTATGGTGTGCGGTGATGAAATCCACACATCATGAGGGGTTAAGGAGATAAGCAAGGAAAAGAGGCGCCATCTATTCCAAAGAGTGCGACTTAATAATTACCAAGCCTATGTACTAAATTTAAATCGAACACGTACTACTAATTAATTTACTAGAAAATAAACGTAAATATTAATTAATAATTCCTTTAATTAGATGCAATAATTTATATTTATTTATCATGCAACTAATAATAAATAATTTAATAGTCAATTCATTTAATCATGCAACTAATAATATATAAATAATTACAATAATTATGATTTAATTAATTAATAACAATAATTAATCATTTATTAAATATTTAAAATAATTAATCAATTAAATTCTACGAATTAATTATATTTAGAATTAAATAAATAAAATTATTTTAATAAGAGAAAAATAGAAATTTACCGAACCGGAGTTTGCGGGAATATCGGCGGAGTTGAGTCGTCGGAGAAGAGGAACCACGGCGGAAATAATGTCGTCGGAGCGTCGCCGGAGGAGGATCGCCGGAGGAGAGGAGAGGAGAGGAGAGGGAGAGGAGGAGATGGAATGATGAGAAAATGAGGGGGGGGGGGGGGTGCTGTTCTATTTATAGAGTTTGACTTAGACGACGGAGCACTATTCTCCGTCGTCTAAGTGCACCTGGACGACGGAAACAGTGTTTTCCGTCGTCCAGGTGGCGGTTTAAAAATTTTCAATCGGCGCGTAATTAATCGGCGGGACGTTTTGAACCGCCATGGAATTGGACTTAGACGACGGAGAATGAATTCTCCGTCGTCTAAGTGAAAATTCAAGCGGTGCCGAAAACGGAAGCGGTAAATTGAACCGCCATAATTTTGGACTTGGACGACGGAGATGGTAAGTTTCCGTCGTCCAGGTGAAAATTACATGAAAAAAAATAAACAAAAATAAATTTGAACCGCCATGATTTTTGAACCTGGACGACGGAGATAATCATTCTCCGTCGTCCAGGTGAACACCTAGACGACGGAAAATGACCATCTCCGTCGTCCAGGTTCAAATTACGTAAAAAAAATTTTAAAAAATAATTCCCTAGGAATTTAGCGATCTGTCATTCAAGTGAAATAGTCGTATAATATCGATGAACGCATCGTATATATTAACAGTTAAATTTGAACCGACGATTAATTTTACGTATTGAAACATGTTAAGTATCGACTAATCTTTATGACTTAAGTGTTCATGAGTAGACGCTCATTTGCAGCAGAGTATTAACGAAATTGAATTTGGACAAAACAACCGTTGGATATGTTCGTCGTAACATAATATATAATTGTCTTCAAAGGACCATAAAATAATAAGTTCGGGAAGGGTTTGATCGGCACAGTCAACCGCAAAACCGATAATTTCACAAACCGGAAACGTGGATACAAGGCATTTCGCAACTCCGATTTTCGAACCGTCGAAGCTCACACACCAAGAATTGTTTACTCTAAAGTCTTGATGAAAAGAAAATGCATTGGAAGAAGGTCTAGAGGATCGTTGTCTTAGAAAAAATTACGATATCTGCACCTGGACGACGGATATGAGCGTTTCCGTCGTCCAGG
This sequence comes from Geum urbanum, assembly GCA_946800695.1. Taxonomy (NCBI): domain Eukaryota; kingdom Viridiplantae; phylum Streptophyta; class Magnoliopsida; order Rosales; family Rosaceae; genus Geum; species Geum urbanum. Next base: position 48,043,738 of record OX327001.1, on the reverse strand, counting down.
TAATCACCTGGACGACGGAGAATGACGTTCTCCGTCGTCCAGGTGTATAGACCCTGAATTCAGGGGTTAGGGCCTTACTGTTTAGGGTTTAGGGTTTGTGAACTTGGACGACGGAAAATTACCATCTCCGTCGTCCTAGTGTGCACCGGGACGACGGATAATGACCATTTTCCGTCGTCCAGGTGCATAGACCTCGATTTCAGGGGTTAGGGCCTTAGGGATTACGGTTTAGGTCGTCCCCGGTCATTTGTGTACGTGTCCGTTCAATTATTCTGATTCAAAAATATAATTAAAAAATTGATCGATCGATCCGATCGAACTGCTAGATTTAGGGTCAAGGATTTAGCTAGGGTACGTTTTATATGAGATTGAGATTTGGCGCCAATATTTATTAATTTCTCCGTTGGCCAGGATATATAATTCAGATTAATTTCTTACCGTAAACCGGCATCGATCATATATATATATATTACAATAATTACAGTAATTAATTACCAATTAATCTCCCTCGTCGTATGACCGTACTCTTCGTCATAATCATCATCGTCCTCATCCCCGTTAGTCGACGGCTCATCCTCGTCATCGTACTCAACATCGTCCGACGAATAACCTGAGTCCTCGTCCGCGTCCTCTTCCTGCTCGTCTTCTTCATCTACCTCATCGATAATCTCATCTTTAGTTAGATCTGTACAACCATCAGGCATGGGTAACCGTTCACCATCTTGAACCAGGTCCATTATATCGGAGCGGACCATAGAAATATTAGGCTCTTGATAGGCAGGAATGTCTCTTTCTGGTTCAGCAGCATCTTCAGTCGTCGCCGGTGTCCCTTCAATTGTCTCTGTATTCCATATTCCTCGGTGAGAGATATGGTTCACTATTTTCCACCCTTCACCGCCTTTCGGATCGTCGAGATAGAACACCTGCCGAACTAAGGTGGCGAGAGCGAAAGGCTCATCCTCATACCAGTGCGAGTTTGTATCGACTGATAATAGTCCCAGGTCTTCCTTTGTATGCTTAAACCATCTGCACTTGAATAGGAAAACGTTGACATCATTCCCGTAACATAGCTGAACCACGTATACAATAGCCCCGTAATATAGATCATTGTCTTTCCCAACGGCTACCCCACTGTTTTGTGTTCTTCTTCCTTCGTCTCGGGCCAATGAATGGAACTTTACACCGTTCACAAAACATCCGGGATAAATATAGTGTTTAACCGGCTTCCCTGCTAGCAAGTGCTTTGGCCATGACCACCACCCTCCGTGGTTATCAGTTTTTTGCAGATCAATCATCTGCGAAAAAGGGCAAATTAATATAAGGGTTTACTTTCTACAAACATGAGCGATATGTATTTAAATAATCTCATCCGAGTCGTATGTACGTACGTACCCATTGGAAGAAATAATCAGGAAACTTCTTCTTAACCATTTTCTCAATCCACGCCGAACTCTTGTTTTGATTTAATGCCTGAAGCCTCTCCATGTATGACATCATGTACGGCTCAACTTCATCACAGTCTCGCAACACTACCCAATGTGCCTCAATAAGTTCTTCCCGTGTTAACGATTCCTTTAATACTCCTCTAAACGGTCGGACGACATTGGTGCCGACAGAAAGATTGATGCGGGCACTGCGATCGAAGGCAATGGGAGGGGGTGGATCTTTGAGGTACCTGTTGCAGTAAGTAACACACTCATGCATTAGGTATGTCTCTGCTATGGAGCCATCCGGGGCCGACCTATTTTTGACGAATGACTTATACTGTCCAAGCTGTCTACAAAATCAAACGTACACATTACATAAGTACATATAGCTAGCTAGCTAGTATATATATATTCTCCAGTGGAACAAATTAATTAATTAGTTGTACGTACCTTTCTTGAGGATACATCCAAGTGTACTGGACCGGACCAGAAATGAGCACCTGCTCGGGCAGGTGGATCATTAGGTGAATCATGATGTCAAAGAAAGCAAGGGGGAAAATCCTCTCTAGTTTGCAAATGATGTGCACAATTTGTTGTTGCAATTCCACCACATCTGACTTCTTTAATTCTCTGGCGCATAAGCTCTGCCACCACATGCACAATGCCACTATTGGTTCTACGACGTCCCGAGGCAAGTATGGTCGAATTACCACTGGAATCAGACGTTGCAGCATAACGTGATAGTCATGTGTCTTTAGACCAACAAACTTGTGTTGCACCTCGTCCACTGCTCCAGTTATAGTAGCTGCATACGTAGCCGGATAACGAATGCCCTTAAACCAGTGAAATACAGAACGTCTAAGCGTCGGCTTCACTGTGTAAGGTGCATCTGGCATCTTATTGTACACTCCTTTCCTATCCCTCCTCAACCACAAGGGACGACTTAGATTCATTGATTCCAAATCTTTGCGCGCTTTGGGAGTATCTTTAGTCTTGAACTTAATACCGAGAATTGTTCCCACCACGCTGTCGCACACATTCTTTTCTATGTGCATCGCGTCCAAGTTGTTCCTCAGCTTCAACTTCGACCAGTAAGGGAGTTCAAAGAATATACTCTTGTGATCCCAATAGCTCAGATCATGTGGAGGAATTGGATTGCATTTCTTTACATCCGCGTCATTGCTCAACACACCAAAGTCGAAATAGCTCAACCTCTCTAAAATCTCTTCGCCAGACCAACTACGGGGTTTAGGATTGTTCTCTACCGTACCGTCGAAATGAGCTTCATCCTGTCGCCACGGGTGGTCGTGAGGAAGCCATCTACGGTGACCCAAGTAACACACCTTCCCCGCGTGCCAACTAGAGTTCACGTCGTCCAAACATATAGGACATCCATTATATCCTTTTGTCCTGCAGGCTGCCAACATCCCATAAGCTGGAAAATCGCTGATCGTCTACATTACGGCAGCCCTCATCGTGAACATCGTGTCAGTGAATTTGTCATAAGTTGGGACTCAATTTTCCCACAACAGTTTCAGCTCGTCGATCAAAGGTCTGAGGTAGACATCTAAGCACTTCGATGGAGATTTAGGACCTGGAATTAATACGGTAAGGAAATTAAATTCCTTGTTCATGCACATCCATGGAGGCAAGTTGTACGGCATCAGAATAACTGGCCAAGTGCTGACGGCGAAGCTATTACTTCCCCAAGGATTGAATCCGTCTGTAGATAGGCCGAGTCTAACATTTCTAACCTCTGAAGCAAAGTCTCCAAATTCTCTGTCGAAATGTTTGAAACCCTCCCCATCCGCGGCGTGTCGCAGGACATCGTCATCTATTCGCTTTTCTGCGTACCATCGCATCGCCTCTGCTGTGTGTAGAGACATGTACAGGCGCTGCAATCTGGGAATCAAGGGAAAATATCGAACAACTTTCACAGGAATTCTCTTTTTCGAACTCTTCCTATTCAACTGGAATCTGCACTGGCCACATACGGGACAATAGTCCAACTCTTTATACTCTTTGTAAAATAGCACACAATCATTCGGACATGCGTCAATTATCCTGTACTTTAGGCCGAGGCTGCTCAGGATATTTCTAACCTTATAATGAGATTTAGGAAGACTGTGATCATCAGGAAGCAACTTACATATTTGCTCCTGAATTTCGTCAAAAGCACTCACTGACATTTTGTGCTTCACTTTTATCTTCATTTGCTCCATCACATATTGCAACACATTCTCTCGACATCCAGGGAACACCGGGGTCTGCGCTTCAAGTAGCATCCGGTTGTACTTTTCCATCTCACTGGTGTCAGTGGCCAAGCTAGCTGCGGGGAATGCGTCATCATGCTCATTGGTGGTACTATAACCTCCGTCTTGGTGTTGGTGTCCACCATGACTACATCCCGGAAACGCATCATGGACCAAATCTGCAGTTGGGTTGCAAGCTGGGGGTCCGGCACCACTGCCGCTGGATGAGGCACCATGGTAACTGTACCCTGAGCTGAAGTCTGCTGCGCTGAACTCTACTGCTTCACCATGCTCGCTCCATGTAGTGTAACTCCACATCATACCATTTTCGTACAGGTGTTGCACCATAACATTAACCTCCGCATACTGACAATTAAGACATTTCTGACACGGACACCTGAAACGTTTCTTTCCCTGACCATGTTCTATCGCAAAATTCACAAATTCGCTAATTCCATCCATATACCGGACATCACATCTATTCTTCAACTTCATCCAACTCTTGTCCATACTGCTACAAAATATTTTAATTAATTAATTATTACATATATATATATTAGTCCATTATTTTACTCTTAATTATACGTACTCGATCTACATCGATCCATCAATTACGTACGTACGTAATTTAATCGATCTGTACATATATATATATATAGCGCGCTAACATCCTTGCATGTATGTACGTACGTTTTCACTAATTAAATATATATTAATTAAGCAAATTTTAACTGCGTACGTACCTGTTGCCTTCTCGATATCTGTACGTTAATTAAGCTAGCTAGCTAGTCAGCGGAGATCCCGGCCCTAGCCTTAATTATCCGGCGCGCCATCCTGGTTCTTCTCGGATTTAATTTCTAGTTAGCTCCCTTCTCCTTCTCCGATCCCTAGCTTCTATCTCTTCTTCAAATTAATGGATCGAATGAATTCAGTTTGAATTGGCATCGATCGGGCTTATATATATAATGCTTCACTTAGACGACGGAGGTGTCGGTACGTCGTCTAAGTAGAAGTATGTTACGCACTCGGACGACGGCGTGTCGGTCCGTTGTCCAGGTGACCACCTGGACCTCGGATAATTTTCCGTCGTCCAGGTGACCACCTGGACGACGAATAAGGTATTCTCCGTCGTCCAGGTGTTCACCTGGACGACGGAAAATTATCCGAGGTCCAGGTGGTGACCTGGACGACGGAGAATGTAGTCTCCGTCGTCCAGGTGGTACTTGGACCACGGAGCCTTTTTCCGTCGTCCAAGTGGCACTTGGACCACGGAACAATTACGTTTCCGTGGTCTAAGTGATATTTTCTTGTAGTGAATTAATCATTAACAATAACATAAAATAAAGATATTTACAATATAGGACTTCACCATTGGAGATAGTGAAGTCCTAAATCATAAGTCCTAAATTGAGGTCCTAAATTTAGATCTAGGACCCCATTTTAGGACTTGCCATTGGAGATGCCCTTAGATTTTCGATTCGCTTTAGGAGCACCTCTTATGAATTTTGAATTAGTGGATCAACGAATTACTTTAGCTGACGATCCAGGTGAGTGGACATTTGTTTTACACTGTCGATTAGCGAGTCTAGACTTTTATGTTCATGATTTCTTTCACTCGTATGATTTTCTTATGCATTTACAATATAATTTATGATAGGATATGATATGATTTACAATATGCTTACGATTTATGCAAGGAGGCCTATGATATGATTTTACAATTTCACACACACTACAAGAAAAACACTCTTAGACGACGGAATAGTAAATGTTTCATCGTCTAAGTAGAATTTAGACGACGCCAATAAATTATGTCGTCTTAAGTATTTTTCCGTCATTTAAGTGACACTTAGATGACAGAAATAAGTTTGTGTTGTCCAAGTTAGAGATCAGACGATGTACCGACACGCAGTCGTCTATGCAGTCGTCTATGTACCGACACGCAGTTGTCTAATTCATCACTTAGATGACGGAAAATACATACGGTCCGTCGTCTAAGTGACTACTTAGATAATGCACGTCGCTACGTCGTCTATGTATGAGTCATTTAAGTAGACACATAGACGACAAATACTCATTTTCATCATCTAAGTGATGCATTATATATTGTCCGTACCAGACTCTTTTCCTCTCCGCTCGCTCGTCTCATTTTCATTCTCATTCTGATTCTCTCTCAATCAAACTCTCCTCACACATACAACTAGCACTATATATATATATCAGGCTCCAACCATCGATTCGCCATATATTGTCGTCGGCTAGGTACGTACGTAGTTAATTTTTGACAATCTTAACATTTATATATAATTAATTGTACGTTTGATTGATTGCATTGTTAATACGTCTAATATTTATAATTAAGTTAGGTAATTGATTGATATATATATTAGTTAATTAATTAACTAGTATATATGCATGGATGTTTAAAAATTTGGTTAATTTTTAGTTAAATGGTACATGCATGTTAGATATATTAATTAAAGTAATTGATGTATAGTATATTCACCATTAATTAATAAAGATAATTAATAAATATTTTAATTAATTATATGTTAATAATTAAGGTAGTTAAAAATTTGTATATAATAGTTTAATAATTACTTGAAAATATGTATATATAATAGTTGACTAATATTATAATTATTAAATTTCGTAGAAGTAAGAGTTGGATAAAGTTGTGGAATAGAATTGATGTCTGGTATATGGATGAAATTAGAGAATTTGTGAATTTTGCGATAGAACATGGTCATGTGTCCGTGCAAAAAATGTCTTAACTATCAGTATGTGGATGTTAATATTATGATGCAACACATGTACGAAAATGGTAGATGTGGAGTTACACTACGTGGAGCGAGCGTGGTGAAGCAGTAGACTTCAGCTCAACAGACTTCAGCGCAGGGTACAGTTACTATGGTGCCTCATCCAGCGGCAGTGGTGCCGGCCCCCCTGCTTAAAACCCAACTGCGGATTTGGTCCATGATGCGTTTCCGAGATTTAGACATGGTGGACACCAACACCAAGAGGGAGGTTACAATACCACTCACTGGCATGATGACACATTCTCCGCTGCTAGCTTGACCACTGACCCTAATGAGATGGATAAGTACAGCAGAATGCTACTTGAAGCTCAGACTCCGGTATACCCTGGATGTTGAGAGAATGTGTTGCAATATGTGATGCAATAAATGCAGATAAAAGTGAAGCACAAAATGTCAATCAGTGCTTTTGATGAAATTCAGGAGAAAATATGTAAGTTGCTTTCCAATGATCACAATCTTCCTAAATCTCATTATAAAGTCAGAAATATCTTGAGCAGCCTCGGCCTAAAGTACAGGATAATTGACGCTTATCCAAATGATTGTGTGCTGTTTTACAAAGAGTATGCAGATTTGGACTATTGTCTCATATGTGGCCAGTGCAGATATGAGCTGAATATGAAGAGTTCAAAAAAGAAAATTCCTGTGAAGGTTCTTCAATATTTTCCATTGATTCCCAAATTGCAGCGTCTGTACATATCTCTATACACAGCAGAGGCAATGCAATGGTACGTAGAAAAGCGAATAGATGATGATGTACTGGGACATGCCGTGGATGGGGAGGCTTTCAAACATTTCGATAGTGGATTTGGAGACTTTGTCGCATAGGTTCGAAATGTTAGACTCGAACTATCTACAGACAGATTCAATCGTTGGGTAGTAATAGCTCTGCTGTCAACACTTGGCCAGTTATTCTGATGACGTACAATCTGCCTCTGTGGATGTAGATGAACAAGGAATTTAATTTCCTTACTCTGCTAATTCCAGGTCCTAAATCTTCGAGGAAGTGCTTAGATGTCTCCCTCAGAACTTAGATCGACGAGCTAAAACTGTTGTGGGAAAATGGAATCCCAACTTATAACAAATTCACTGACACGATGTTCATGATGAGGGCAGCCGTAATGTGGAGGATCAGTGATTTTCCAGCGTATGGGATGTTGGAAGCCTGCAGGACAAAATGATACAATGGATGTCCTATATGTTTGGATGACATGAACTCTAGTTGTCATGCAGTGAAGGTGTGTTACCTGGGTCATCGTAGATGGCTTCCTGACGATCACCCATGGCGACAGGATGAAACTTATTTCGACGGGACGGTAGAGAATAATCATAAACCCCGTAGTTGGTCTGCAAAGAGATTTTAGAAAAGTTGAGCTATTTTGACTTTGGTGTGTTGACCAATGACAAGGATGTACAGAAATGCAATCTAATACCTCTACATGATCTTAGCTATTGGCATCACAAAAGTATATTCTTTGAACTCTCTTACTGGTCGAAGTTGAAGCTGAGGAACAACTTGGATGCGATGCACATAGAAAAGAATGTGTGCAATAGCATGGTGGAAACAATTCTTGGTATTAAGTTCAAGACTAAAGATACTCACAAAGCGCGCAAAGATCTGGAATCTATGAATCTACGTCGTCCCTTATGGTTGAGGAGAGATAGAAGAAGAGTGTACAACAAGATGCCAGCTGCACCTTACACAGTAAAGCCGACACTTAGAGGTTCTGTATTCCACTAGTTTAAGAGCGTTCGTTATCCGACTACGTATGCAGCTACTATAATTGAAGCAGTGGACGAGGTGCAACACAAGTTTGTTGGTCTATAGACATATAACTATCACGTTATGCTGCAACGTTTGATTCCAGTGGTAATTCGGCCATATTTGCCTCGTGACGTCGTAGAACCAATAGTGGTATTGTGCAGATGGTGGCAGAGGTTATGCGCCAAAGAGTTAAAGAAGTCAGATGTGGTGGAACTGCAACAACAAATTGTGCACATTATTTACAAACTAGAGAGGATTCCCCCCCCCTCCCCCCTCATTTCTTTGATATCATGATTCACCTAATAATCCACCTACCCGAGCAGGTGTTCATTTCAGGTATGATCAAGTACACTTGGATGTATCCTTAAGAAAGGTACGTACAACTAATTAATTATATAATTTTTTCGATCCATTATTTGTTCCACTTGAGATTTCTAGCTATATGTACTTATTCTACAATTAATTAATTGAACATTTTATTTTGTAGACAACTTGGACAATATAAAGGATTCATTAAAAATAGGTCAGCTCCGGATGACTCCATAGTAGAGACATACATAATGCATGAGTGTGTTACTTACTGCAATAGGTACCTCAAGGATCCACCACCTCCCACCGCCTCTGATCCCAGTGCCCGCATCAATCTTTCTGTCGTCGCAAATATCGTACGACAGTTTAGAGGGGTATTTAAGGAATCATTAACACGAGAAGAACTTATTAAGACACATTGGGTAGTGTTGCGAGACTATGATGAAGTTGAGCCTTACATGATTGGGTACAGGGAGAAGCATCAGGCGTTAAATCCGAACAAGAGTTCGGCGTGGTTTGAGAAAGTGGTTAAGAAGAAGTTCCCCGATTATTTCTTCCAATAGGTACGTATGTTTACTTATTTAATTTATATACATGTTTGTAGAAATTCAACCCTTTAATTATATATATTTCCCATTTTCACAGATGATTGATCTACAAAAATCCGATAACCACGGGGAGTGGTGGTCCTGGCCAAAGCACTTGCTAGCAGGGAAGCCGATTAAATACTATATTTACCCCGGATGTTTTGTGAACACAGTAACATTTCATTCATTGGCTAAAGATGAAGGAAGAAGAACAAAAAACAGTGGGGTGGCGGTTGGGAAAAACAATGATATATATTACGAGGTTCTTGTATATGTCATTCAGCTATGTTACGGGAATGATGTCAACGTTTTTTTATTCAAGTGTAAATGGTTCAAGTGTACAAAGGAAGACCTGGACCTTTTATCAGTCGATACAAACTCAAGTTGGTATGAGGATGAGTCTTTCGCTCTTGCCACCTTAGTTAGGCAGGTGTTCTATCTTCATGATCCAAAAGCTGGTGAAGGGTGGAAGATAGTGAACCATATCTCTCATCGAGGAATATGGAATACCACGATAGCTGAAGGGACGCCGGCGACTGAAGATGCTGAACCGCAAAGAGACATTACTGCATATCAAGAGCCTAATATTTCTGTCATCTGCTCCGACATAATGGACCTGGTTCAAGCTGGTAAACGCTTACCCATGCCTCATGGTTGTACGGATCTAACTGAAGATGAGATTATAGATGTAATTAATGAGGTCAATGAAGAAGAGGCGCAGGATGACAATGAGGACGAGGACTCAGGATATTCGTCAGACGATGTTGAGTATGATGAGGAGGAGGAGCAATCGGATAAAAGTGGTGAGGAGGATGATGACGATTATGACGAATAGTACAATATAACGACGAGAAATATTAATTGGTAATTAATTATTATAATTAAAAAATTTTGACGTAATGATGCATGATTAATTATATTATGAGGAGAAGTAGGTACAATTATTAATTTTGTACTCAATTTAATAATTAATTAATTATAACTTTGAACTTTTTTGCATAATTAACTTCAAATTAATTAAAGAGCGAGATCACTTCGTCGGACGGAAATACAATAAAAATTAAAATTAATCTGTACAACCAAAAATCACAATTTCCCTAAACCCTAAAACCTAGACGATGGAACGACTTTTCGTAGTCCATGCCAAGGTAAACACAATATTAATTATATAACCCTATATCCTAAAACTTTATCTCAGACGACGCAAACGGATCATACCGTCATCTAAGTAAACCCTAAACCCTAAGCCTTAACCCTAAACCCTAAAATTTTAACTTAAACGACGCAAACGTGTCATTGCGTCGTCTAAGTCATGATATCGTAATTTCACATCTAAGACAACAACCATGTAGACCATGTCCCAATGCATATTATTTTCATCAAGACCATAGAGTAAAAAATTCTTGGAATGTGAGCGTCGACGGTTCCAAAATTGGAGTTACGGATTTTCGTGTATCCACATTTCCGGTTTGTAAAAATTTTGGTTTTGCAGTTGACTGTACCGATGAAACCCTTAACAAGCTTACTATTTACTAAAAATTATTCTAATTATATATTGTCTTATGGTGAATGTATCCAATGATTGTTTTGTCCAAATTCAATTTCGTTAATATTGATGTGCAGTGAGCCTATACTTAATAACACTTAAGTTATACACATTAGTAGATACTCAACAAGTTTAAAGACGTAAATTAATTTGTCGTCTTAAATCCCACTTTTTATATATAGGATTCTTTAATTGATATTTTACGATAATTCCATTCGAATGAAAGATCGAAAACTTCCTTACGAATTATTTTTAAATATTATTTTTATGAGAAATCGTACTTAGACAACGGAGTAGGAGGACTCTCTGTCGTCCAGGTGAGCACTTGAACGACAGAGATAGCCATTTCCATCGTTTAGGTTCAAAATTTTGGCGGTCCAAATTGCACTATCATTTATTTTAGAAACCGCTCAAAATTTGACATGGACGACTGAGATGGCCATCTCCGTCGTCTTAGATAAATATTATTGTAATTTATTATAAATTAGTAAAAAATATAAATTAATAATTATTGTAAATTGGTAATTATTGTAAATTAGTAAATATTAAAAAAATTGCTAAATGTATTATAAATTAAGAAAATATTAAAAATGGGTAAATTTTGTAAATTGGTAAAAGTTATAAATTGGTAATTATTGTAAATTGATGAATATTTTAAATAGTGTAAAAATAATAAATCGATAAAAATTGTGAAAATATACAAATTGAAGGTAAATATTGAAAATGATAAAATTTAAAAATACTAAATATGAAATAGTAAATATTATAAATTGGTTAATATTAAAAAATACCAAATAGTAAATTTACCTAAATTGTGAATTGTTAAAAATGATAAAAATGATAAATAGTAAATATTATAAATTGGTTAATATTAAAAAATAATAAATATCAAAAATGGTAAATTTTACAAATGAAAAATACTAAAAGTAGTAAATATTGTGGTAAATATGAAAAATATAGAATAAATATATAGAAAAAATTGTTAAAAATTGTAAATAGTAAAGTAGTTATAATTAATGGTAAAATAGATTTAGTAGTTGATTTTTACAACTTCTAGGTTAAAATGGTCTCGTGGAGTAAAAAGAAAGCACAAAAAGAAGCGGAAGATGCTCAACTCCGACGCTGCGCAGAGCAAGTTGGTTGGCAGAGTCAGGAAGACAACGTCGCGCCTCCTTCGGGCTCTTCACCAGGTCCCTCGATTGCGGTGACTGGGAAAATTCCTAATGCTCCCGTTATATAGACAGATGGCGATAACACCCCTTCCGCCCGATCATCGATGTCATAAAATACCCAGAAGTCGGCTTCCGAGTCTATTCTCTACAGAGCGCGGCGCAAGGTCAGGAGGGTCCCGTCAAACCCTCAACCGAAAAGGACCCAAGGACTTGGAAAGGGCGGAAAATCCAAAAAGTTGTTCAAGGCGACGATCCAAAAGATCCATTGTCGTACGACGATTTCACCGATGACCCTCCCACCTCGCAGCTAGCTAGTCTCTCACGACATAGCATCGGGGTAATTATTCGCAACAAGATTCGTATGGTTGCGCCTAGCTGGAAGGAGCTGCCAGACTTAGAGAAGGGGAAAGTGTTTAAAGAACTCTCGGTACATAATACAATTTTAAATTCATTTTTTAATAACCAATAATATATATGATTATAATTTTTTATTCTTTTCTTGTAGGAACAATATGTGGTGGATGACACACCGAAGATGCTTAGGCACATCAACACCACCGCCAACACCATCTACTGTGATTGGAAGTACAGACTTCACAAATATTACCTCCAATTCGGCCGCTCGCCTACCCCTGTAGAGCTGCGTGGGGATAGGGAGGATGAGTGGGAGTGGTTGGTCAACCATTTCGAAGAAATTTTTTATCAAATTGTATTTTTTATTATTTAAATTGACGAAATCAAATATATTTTTTAGCCATTTATTAGTTTTTAATGATTTATGTTGTCGAACAGACGCAATCAAACGTAAACAAGATCAATCGGGAGAAGAAGGTCAAACATCATACCTCCGGCTCTAAACAGATAATACAAATCGCTAAGAAGCACAGAGATAAGGGCTCCAAACACCCTTATCTGGATGCTAGCGTCACCGCTTACGTGACGCCTGAGCTCGACAATGAAGCGAGTCAAAGCGGCTTAAGTGCTATATATATTTCTTCTCAATTATGGTAATTATTATTTATTATTTATTAAACTCTCGTACAAATTTATAATTATGTAATTTTTATTATTATTTTCAAGCGAGGTTGGTATACGGTCGTCGAGCTGGCAAAAAGGTTAAGGGGTTGGAATGCAAGGTGCAACGAGATTTATCTTCTGACTCATCTACAGCACGCTCGACGAGGACAAGTGCTCGGGATGCAGCGGTCTGAGCAGCTTTTGAGAAGGCTCAACTTGCACGGGCGGAAACGCTATCTATGCGTCAGAGGCTTGATGAGCAACAAGTGCAGATAGCCCACCTCATTGCCCTCATGCAAAATCAGGTTCAAAAGGTTGTCGTCCTGCTCCTATTCTACACCCTGACGACGACGACATGGCTGGAGGCAGGGGACTCGGCGACGCGTCTACTCCTGCCGTATTTTAGTAGTTTGTACAGAGTTTTTAATATTTTATTTTTTTCGAATGATATCGATGTACGTACAACATAGTTTTTAATATTTTATTTTTTTTCGAATGATATCGATGTATGTACAATTTTCAATTATTTAAATTAAATTTAGTATTTTAATTAATTTATTAATATTTTACTTTAAATTCAAATTTTAATTAAAAAAATAAAAGAAAATATAGATTCACTTAGACTACGAAAACATATACGTTTTGTAGTGTAAGTCTTCACTTAGACTACGAAATCATATGTGCTTTCGTAGTCTAAGTGATGATTTAGACTACAAAACATATATGCGTACGTGGTCTAAGTGATCACTTAGACTACAGAATAGTTTTGTGGTCTTTGTCATCACTTAGACCACGCAATAATTCTGTAGTCTAAGTTGTACTTGGACGACGCAATAATTCTGTAGTCTAAGTTGTACTTGGATGATGCAAATGTTATTTGCGTCGTCTTATCCTCACTTGGATGACGGACCATTTGCGTCATCTAAGACGTCACTTGGACGACGAAACGAACCATTTCCGTCGTCTAGGTGCTTAGACTATGGCACTTGAATGACGGACTTTAGACGACACAGATTCCGTAGTCTAAGTACTTAGACGACGGAAACTCTAACATAGATGACGGAAATGGTCCGTGGTCTAAGTGAGTTTTTCTGGTAGTGACACGCACGTTTATGTATGAAGGCATCGATGCATATGGCACGTCGGCTGATCACCGAGGTTCTCCGGGAAGGTTAGGACAAACACTCGACCTGTGATTATAATATATGTTCACACCTCCCACTACAAGAAAACTGCACTTAGACCACGGACCATTTCCGTCGTCTAAGTGCAGTTTTCCGTCGTCTAAGTACTTGGACGACGGAAACTCCGTCGTCCAAGGTCCGTGCTCCAAGTGCTGTCGTCCAAGCACCTGGACGACGGAGATTTAGTGATCCGTCGTCCATGTTCACTTGGACCTCGGACATTATCCGTGGCCCATGTACACACTTGGACGACGGAAACACTAAGTCTCCGTCGTCCAGGTGAACATCTGGGCCACGGACAGACGAGCATGTCCGTGGCCCAGGTTTTCACCTGGACGACGGAGACTTAGTATTTCCGTCGTCCAAGTGTGTACATGGGCCACGGATAATGGTAGCTTATCTGTGGCCCAGGTACACACTTGGACGACGGAAATACTAAGTCTCCGTCGTCCAGGTGAAAACCTGGGCCACGGAGAACGACAGGGTTTAGGGGTTAGGGGTTAGGGGTTTAGGGTTCTGCACCTGGACGACAGAGAACATAATCTCTGTCTTCCAAGTGAATATTTAATTTTTTAAAAAAAATAAATTGAAATTAAAAATTATTAATTTAATTTATTATTATTTTAATTTAAATAATGAAAAATGCTAAAATTAAATAAATAAACTAAATTTTGAATATTAAAATTAATAACGTAATTATTAAATAATCAAAGTAAATTAATTTGTACATACGAAAAAACCCATAAATTAAAAATTAAAATATTGTTCGGAATGCGGAAAGAAACGAGATAATATACTACGTGCTAGCTAATACACCGGAGGAGCAGATGCGGGGCCGAGTCCTCCGCCTCCAGCCGGGTCGTTGTCGTCGGGGTGTGGGTTCGGAGGAGGTTGACATACTTCTCGATTTTGTTCCATAAGGGCGATGAGTTGGGCTATTTGTGCTTGTTGTTGGTCAAGTCTTTGCCGCATTGCCTCATTCTGATCTTGTGTCAGTCGATTCTCCTCTCGTGCCAGTCGAGCCTCTTGAATGGCTGCTTCGACGGCCGCAGCTTGACTCATTCTCCGCTGCCTCGAACCTCCCGTAGATGATGAGCCGGAGGTCGTCGACAAATCTCGTACCACCCTAGGCCCAAAGTGCCTAACCTCCTTGCCAGCTCTACGACCGTAGACCTCATCCGCGATTGCAATTTGGCTCTCTAAGGATAGAGGAGGCAGGTCTTCCGGCGGCACATCTGGGAACGCAAGCTGAGTGTTGGCCAACTCTTCATGCGCACGCTCTATCGCCCTTGCCTACAAAATTATAATTAATTTATTATAATTTTGTAATCATATTTAAATAATAATTACTATAATTAAAAGCACATATATATATATATATCACTTACCCCGCATTGACTCGCTTTATTATCGAGCCCTGGCGTCACGTACGCGCTTACGCTTGCATCAATAAAAGGGTGTTTGGAACCCTTATCCTTATGCTCCTTGGCAATTTGAATGAACTGTTTGGCGCCGGTAGTATGGTGTTTCTCCTTCTTCCCCCGGTTGGCTTTGTTGACACCGGAGAATTTCTGTTACACAACATAATTAAATCATTAAAAAATGAATAACTACAATTTAAATAATTCAATTATTTTAATTGAAATAAAAAAATTAAATTAATACCTTAAATTGTTCATCGGCAAAGTGGTTACACAACCACTCCCACTCATCTTCTCTCTCCCCTTGCAGCTCTACCGGGGGAGGCACGGGACCGACATCTTTGAAGTACTTATGGAGCCTGTACTTCCAATCTTTGTAGATGGAGTTGGCGGTTTGATTGATATGCCTCAACATAGCCGGTGTCGGATCCACGTCAAATTGTTCCTATGAAAAATAAATAGAAAATTATAATCGTATATATTATGAAATTTTAGGCCGAGATTAACAATATTATATAATAACTAAATTGAACGTATTACGTACCGAAAGATCTTTGAAGACTTTCGCCTTCTCATGATCCGGCGCCTCCTTCCAAGTAGGGGCAGTGATACGAACCCGGTTACGAATGATTGACCCTATCCCATGCGCCGAGAGACTTGCTAGTTGAGCTGTGGGAGGGCCACCGGTGAATTCGTCGTACGACAAGTCGATCTTTTTACCGGTCGCCTTGCAAATACGCTCCGCTTTCCCCCCTTTAACGAGACCCCGAGTCCTTTTCGGTTCCGGGTCAGTGGGGGCCCTCCTTTGCCTACGGCGGGCGCTGTACATGATTGATTCGGCGGTGGAGGACGCCTGAGTACTTCCCGTTGAATGGGTACCGGGCGTCGGAGATTGGAAGGGGTCGACGTCATCACCGCTCGAGATGAATGGGGGAGCGGGAATTTCCCCAGAGGGCGCTACGGACGGACCAGATGATCCGTCCGGATTGAGAGCGTCGTTGCCCTCCGGTGGTAATTCCCAACCGACTTGGTCCGCCAAGCGGCGGAGTATGGCATCTTCTGCCTCTTGTTGGGCTTTCTTCTTGCCGGATGTCGTCTTTGGCGGAGCCATTTAAACCTAAGAGTACGGGGTTAAAATACCTACTTACCATAATAATTACAACTTAAAAATTTACGCTAATTAATTAAGTACGTTTAAGATTTAAATAGAGTACACTAGCTTGGCATTTTCGGTCGTTCAATGGACGTGCGACCCGCGCGATAAAGTGTAAATTTTCAATTAATCAGCCTTGGTTAAATCGAAAAACATGGCCAGTTAGGGATAGAGATAACGCGAGAGGCAGGACTAATTTCGACAAAAGTCTTTCTTAGTCCAAATCCTGTCACCAGTCATAACCCGTTTCTAGACACCATGTCCGACATTCGGCCAATTTTTCGAAAATTTACACTCCCTCAAGTCCTTTGCAAACTCCGCCCTCAACCTCGTGTCCATAACTTCACTTAGGTTATGGTGTGCGGTGATGAAATCCACACATCACGAGGGGTTAAGGAGATAAGCAAGGAAAAGAGGCGCCATCTATTCCAAAGAGTGCGACTTAATAATTACCAAGCCTATGTACTAAATTTAAATCGAACACGTACTACTAATTAATTTACTAGAAAATAAACGTAAATATTAATTAATAATTCCTTTAATTAGATGCAATAATTTATATTTATTTATCATGCAACTAATAATAAATAATTTAATAGTCAATTCATTTAATCATGCAACTAATAATATATAAATAATTACAATAATTACAATAATTATGATTTAATTAATTAATAACAATAATTAATCATTTATTAAATATTTAAACTAATTAATCAATTAAATTCTTCGAATTAATTATATTTAGAATTAAATAAATAAAATTATT
Organism: Geum urbanum; assembly: GCA_946800695.1. Lineage (NCBI taxonomy): Eukaryota > Viridiplantae > Streptophyta > Magnoliopsida > Rosales > Rosaceae > Geum > Geum urbanum. The sequence continues at coordinate 48,026,320 of OX327001.1, read as the reverse complement.
TTAATAAGAGAAAAATAGAAATTTACCGAACCGGAGTTTGCGGGAATATCGGCGGAGTTGAGTCGTCGGAGAAGAGGAACCACGGCGGAAATAATGTCGTCGGAGCGTCGCCGGAGGAGGATCGCCGGAGGAGAGGAGAGGAGAGGAGAGGGAGAGGAGGAGATGGAATGATGAGAAAATGAGGGGGGGGTGCTGTTCTATTTATAGAGTTTGACTTAGACGACGGAGCACTATTCTCCGTCGTCTAAGTGCACCTGGACGACGGAAACAGTGTTTTCCGTCGTCCAGGTGGCGGTTTAAAAATTTTCAATCGGCGCGTAATTAATCGGCGGGACGTTTTGAACCGCCATGGAATTGGACTTAGACGACGGAGAATGAATTCTCCGTCGTCTAAGTGAAAATTCAAGCGGTGCCGAAAACGGAAGCGGTAAATTGAACCGCCATAATTTTGGACTTGGACGACGGAGATGGTAAGTTTCCGTCGTCCAGGTGAAAATTACATGAAAAAAAATAAACAAAAATAAATTTGAACCGCCATGATTTTTGAACCTGGACGACGGAGATAATCATTCTCCGTCGTCCAGGTGAACACCTAGACGACGGAAAATGACCATCTCCGTCGTCCAGGTTCAAATTACGTAAAAAAAATTTTAAAAAATAATTCCCTAGGAATTTAGCGATCTGTCATTCAAGTGAAATAGTCGTATAATATCGATGAACGCATCGTATATATTAACAGTTAAATTTGAACCGACGATTAATTTTACGTATTGAAACATGTTAAGTATCGACTAATCTTTATGACTTAAGTGTTCATGAGTAGACGCTCATTTGCAGCAGAGTATTAACGAAATTGAATTTGGACAAAACAACCGTTGGATATGTTCGTCGTAACATAATATATAATTGTCTTCAAAGGACCATAAAATAATAAGTTCGGGAAGGGTTTGATCGGCACAGTCAACCGCAAAACCGATAATTTCACAAACCGGAAACGTGGATACAAGGCATTTCGCAACTCCGATTTTCGAACCGTCGAAGCTCACACACCAAGAATTGTTTACTCTAAAGTCTTGATGAAAAGAAAATGCATTGGAAGAAGGTCTAGAGGATCGTTGTCTTAGAAAAAATTACGATATCTGCACCTGGACGACGGATATGAGCGTTTCCGTCGTCCAGGTAATCACCTGGACGACGGAGAATGACGTTCTCCGTCGTCCAGGTGTATAGACCCTGAATTCAGGGGTTAGGGCCTTACTGTTTAGGGTTTAGGGTTTGTGAACTTGGACGACGGAAAATTACCATCTCCGTCGTCCTAGTGTGCACCGGGACGACGGATAATGACCATTTTCCGTCGTCCAGGTGCATAGACCCCGATTTCAGGGGTTAGGGCCTTAGGGATTACGGTTTAGGTCGTCCCCGGTCATTTGTGTACGTGTCCGTTCAATTATTCTGATTCAAAAATATAATTAAAAAATTGATCGATCGATCCGATCGAACTGCTAGATTTAGGGTCAAGGATTTAGCTAGGGTACGTTTTATATGAGATTGAGATTTGGCGCCAATATTTATTAATTTCTCCGTTGGCCAGGATATATAATTCAGATTAATTTCTTACCGTAAACCGGCATCGATCATATATATATATATATATATTACAATAATTACAGTAATTAATTACCAATTAATCTCCCTCGTCGTATGACCGTACTCTTCGTCATAATCATCATCGTCCTCATCCCCGTTAGTCGACGGCTCATCCTCGTCATCGTACTCAACATCGTCCGACGAATAACCTGAGTCCTCGTCCGCGTCCTCTTCCTGCTCGTCTTCTTCATCTACCTCATCGATAATCTCATCTTCAGTTAGATCTGTACAACCATCAGGCATGGGTAACCGTTCACCATCTTGAACCAGGTCCATTATATCGGAGCGGACCATAGAAATATTAGGCTCTTGATAGGCAGGAATGTCTCTTTCTGGTTCAGCAGCATCTTCAGTCGTCGCCGGTGTCCCTTCAATTGTCTCTGTATTCCATATTCCTCGGTGAGAGATATGGTTCACTATTTTCCACCATTCACCGCCTTTCGGATCGTCGAGATAGAACACCTGCCGAACTAAGGTGGCGAGAGCGAAATGCTCATCCTCATACCAGTGCGAGTTTGTATCGACTGATAATAGTCCCAGGTCTTCCTTTGTACGCTTGAACCATCTGCACTTGAATAGGAAAACGTTGACATCATTCCCGTAACATAGCTGAACCACGTATACAATAGCCCCGTAATATAGATCATTGTCTTTCCCAACGGCTACCCCACTGTTTTGTGTTCTTCTTCCTTCGTCTCGGGCCAATGAATGGAACTTTACACCGTTCACAAAACATCCGGGATAAATATAGTGTTTAACCGGCTTCCCTGCTAGCAAGTGCTTTGGCCATGACCACCACCCTCCGTGGTTATCAGTTTTTTGCAGATCAATCATCTGCGAAAAAGGGCAAATTAATATAAGGGTTTACTTTCTACAAACATGAGCGATATGTATTTAAATAATCTCATCCGAGTCGTATGTACGTACGTACCCATTGGAAGAAATAATCAGGAAACTTCTTCTTAACCATTTTCTCAATCCACGCCGAACTCTTGTTTTGATTTAATGCCTGAAGCCTCTCCATGTATGACATCATGTACGGCTCAACTTCATCACAGTCTCGCAACACTACCCAATGTGCCTCAATAAGTTCTTCCCGTGTTAACGATTCCTTTAATACTCCTCTAAACGGTCGGACGACATTGGTGACGACAGAAAGATTGATGCGGGCACTGCGATCGAAGGCAATGGGAGGGGGTGGATCTTTGAGGTACCTGTTGCAGTAAGTAACACACTCATGCATTAGGTATGTCTCTGCTATGGAGCCATCCGGGGCCGACCTATTTTTGACGAATGACTTATACTTTCCAAGCTGTCTACAAAATCAAACGTACACATTACATAAGTACATATAGCTAGCTAGCTAGTATATATATATTCTCCAGTAGAACAAATTAATTAATTAGTTGTACGTACCTTTCTTGAGGATACATCCAAGTGTACTGGACCGGACCAGAAATGAGCACCTGCTCGGGCAGGTGGATCATTAGGTGAATCATGATGTCAAAGAAAGCAGGGGGGAAAATCCTCTCTAGTTTGCAAATGATGTGCACAATTTGTTGTTGCAATTCCACCACATCTGACTTCTTTAATTCTCTGGCGCATAACCTCTGCCACCACCTGCACAATGCCACTATTGGTTCTACGACGTCCCGAGGCAAGTATGGTCGAATTACCACTGGAATCAGACGTTGCAGCATAACGTGATAGTCATGTGTCTTTAGACCAACAAACTTGTGTTGCACCTCGTCCACTGCTCCAGTTATAGTAGCTGCATACGTAGCCGGATAACGAATGCCCTTAAACCAGTGAAATACAGAACGTCTAAGCGTCGGCTTCACTGTGTAAGGTGCATCTGGCATCTTATTGTACACTCATTTCCTATCCCTCCTCAACCACAAGGGACGACGTAGATTCATTGATTCCAAATCTTTGCGCGCTTTGGGAGTATCTTTAGTCTTGAACTTAATACCGAGAATTTTTCCCACCACGCTGTCGCACACATTCTTTTCTATGTGCATCGCGTCCAAGTTGTTCCTCAGCTTCAACTTCGACCAGTAAGGGAGTTCAAAGAATATACTCTTGTGATCCCAATAGCTCAGATCATGTGGAGGAATTGGATTGCATTTCTTTACATCCGCGTCATTGCTCAACACACCAAAGTCGAAATAGCTCAACCTCTCTAAAATCTCTTCGCCAGACCAACTACGGGGTTTAGGATTGTTCTCTACCGTACCGTCGAAATGAGCTTCATCCTGTCGCCACGGGTGGTCGTGAGGAAGCCATCTACGGTGACCCAAGTAACACACCTTCCCCGCGTGCCAACTAGAGTTCACGTCGTCCAAACATATAGGACATCCATTATATCCTTTTGTCCTGCAGGCTGCCAACATCCCATAAGCTGGAAAATCGCTGATCGTCCACATTACGGCAGCCCTCATCGTGAACATCGTGTCAGTGAATTTGTCATAAGTTGGGACTCCATTTTCCCACAACAGTTTCAGCTCGTCGATCAAAGGTCTGAGGTAGACATCTAAGCACTTCGATGGAGATTTAGGACCTGGAATTAATACGGTAAGGAAATTAAATTCCTTGTTCATGCACATCCACGGAGGCAAGTTGTACGGCATCAGAATAACTGGCCAAGTGCTGACGGCGAAGCTATTACTTCCCCAAGGATTGAATCCGTCTGTAGATAGGCCGAGTCTAACATTTCTAACCTCTGAAGCAAAGTCTCCAAATTCTCTGTCGAAATGTTTGAAACCCTCCCCATCCGCGGCGTGTCGCAGGACATCGTCATCTATTCGCTTTTCTGCGTACCATCGCATCGCCTCTGCTGTGTGTAGAGACATGTACAGGCGCTGCAATCTGGGAATCAAGGGAAAATATCGAACAACTTTCACAGGAATTCTCTTTTTCGAACTCTTCCTATTCAACTGGAATCTGCACTGGCCACATACGGGACAATAGTCCAACTCTTTATACTCTTTGTAAAATAGCACACAATCATTCGGACATGCGTCAATTATCCTGTACTTTAGGCCGAGGCTGCTCAGGATATTTCTAACCTTATAATGAGATTTAGGAAGACTGTGATCATCAGGAAGCAACTTACATATTTGCTCCTGAATTTCGTCAAAAGCACTCACTGACATTTTGTGCTTCACTTTTATCTTCATTTGCTCCATCACATATTGCAACACATTCTCTCGACATCCAGGGAACACCGGGGTCTGCGCTTCAAGTAGCATCCGGTTGTACTTTTCCATCTCACTGGTGTCAGTGGCCAAGCTAGCTACGGGGAATGCGTCATCATGCTCATTGGTGGTACTATAACCTCCGTCTTGGTGTTGGTGTCCACCATGACTACATCCCGAAAACGCATCATGGACCAAATCTGCAGTTGGGTTGCAAGCTGGGGGTCCGGCACCACTGCCGCTGGATGAGGCACCATGGTAACTATACCCTGAGCTGAAGTCTGCTGCGCTGAACTCTACTGCTTCACCATGCTCGCTCCATGTAGTGTAACTCCACATCATACCATTTTCGTACAGGTGTTTCACCATAACATTAACCTCCGCATACTGACAATTAAGACATTTCTGACACGGACACCTGAAACGTTTCTTTCCCTGACCATGTTCTATCGCAAAATTCACAAATTCGCTAATTCCATCCATATACCGGACATCACATCTATTCTTCAACTTCATCCAACTCTTGTCCATACTGCTACAAAATATTTTAATTAATTAATTATTACATATATATATATATATATATTAGTCCATTATTTTACTCTTAATTATACGTACTCGATCTACATCGATCCATCAATTACGTACGTACGTAATTTAATCGATCTGTACATATATATATAGCGCGCTAACATCCTTGCATGTATGTACGTACGTTTTCACTAATTAAATATATATTAATTAAGCAAATTTTAACTGCGTACGTACCTGTTGCCTTCTCGATATATGTACGTTAATTAAGCTAGCTAGCTAGTCAGCGGAGATCCCGGCCCTAGCCTTAATTATCCGGCGCGCCATCCTGATTCTTCTCGGCTTTAATTTCTAGCTAGCTCCCTTCTCCTTCTCCGATCCCTAGCTTCTATCTCTTCTTCAAATTAATGGATCGAATGAATTCAGTTTGAATTGGCATCGATATGGCTTATATATATAATGTTTCACTTAGACGACGGAGGTGTCGGTACGTCGTCTAAGTGGAAGTATGTTACGCACTCGGACGACGGCGTGTCGGTCCGTTGTCCAGGTGATCACCTGGACGACGGAGACTACATTCTCCGTCGTCCAGGTGACCACCTGGACCTCGGATAATTTTCCGTCGTCCAGGTCACCACCTAGACGACGGATAAGGTATTCTCCGTCGTCCAGGTGATCACCTGGACGACGGAAAATTATCCGAGGTCCAGGTGGTCACCTGGACGACGGAGAATGTAGTCTCCGTCGTCCAGGTGGTACTTGGACCACGGAGCCTTTTTCCGTCGTCCAAGTGGCACTTGGACCACGGAACAATTACGTTTCCGTGGTCTAAGTGATGTTTTCTTATAGTGTCCACACAGTACTATATGTTTTACGGTTTTACCTAGACTCGCTCGTTTTTAATATATGATATCTGTGAAAGGAATATATATATATATATATGTTTTACGATTTTTCTTTCTAGATTTTATTTTTCGTCCACTCACTCTAACGATTTTCATTATTTATATGTCTTTCCCTGGGCCCTTTAGTTTTCGATACCCAGGTTGCAAAGTCTCTGATAAGGTCGTGCGCACACACAAATTGAGGCATAGCGGTAATCCACCATAGGATTCAGGGTTGATCCTACGGGTTAGTTAGTTTGAATAGGTACGTAGTTAGAGAGTCTAGTGACTCTAGTGTCATAAATGTTTTAAAAGTTTGTTATATGAATGATTTCTGGAAAAGTAGACCTCTAAATTTTTTCTTTTCCGTTTATCAAATTTTCTTTCAGTTTGCTTTTCAACCTGTTTATTTAAGTTCTAATGGTCGTTGGGGACCTAATCCTGGTTAAGGCATCTAAATCGGGGTCATGTTCACACACATATGCTTAGTAGAGCCATATTTAAAACATGGATACTTTCCAGATGGAGTAGAGTGTGAAGAAGATCCTTCATTCTTGGAACTTGACTTGATCTTGTTGAAGTTGGCATTCTAATTTCGTGCCAGGTCAGGTTTTTTCTTTTTCCTCTACCATTGCCACACCTTCCTCTCCCCCTACGTGGAGTATGCTCTTCATGGTTGTAAGGCTTTGAACTTTTATTCTTCTTGTCCTTACAAGTCTTCCCTCTAGTGTTGTAAAATTTATAATTCTCAGCTGTTTTCTTGGTCCCAGCGGGTCTTGAGTTGTTGTTGAGAATTATCTCATGATGTCTCTCTTTTTTGGCCAGAATATTCATGAGATTAGTGAAATTCTTTATTCTTTCTTGTTCATATTCAAGCCAGTACTTATGAGCAAGTATACTCATGAAAGAAGGAAAGGTGTTCAAAGACTTCTCAATCATATCTAGATTAGTCTTTTTAACCCCATAGAAACTTAGCTTAGATTGTAATTCCAACATAGCTTGGTTGTATGCATCCACCTTTGGACAATCTAATAAACTGATGGTTTCCCATCTCTTAGTCAACTTTAGAAGTTGTGCATCATGCACGTTGTTGAAGTGTTGCTATAAGTTCAAAGATTTTGTACTCCTTACACTTATGAACTATTTACTAATTCATAAATGCAAAGAATTCTTCACCCACAAGTATACGGGGCAAGTTATAGTATTTATAGGAAGTCGAGTGTCGAACCCACGAGGATTAGCTACTATAACTCTCTAGCTCGAATGATTAACGCTTAGACTACGGACACAACTAGACACTAACTTGACACTAAATGGAAAGTAAAATGTGAAAATGTGTATCTCACACCACTAAGTCCTTTGGAGACTTGGCATTGTGAGGGGTGATTGAATTACAATGAGTGGTTATACGAGTTGATTGATTTGATGATTACACTACAATGCACAAATGAAAATAGCAAACACGTTCAAGATAAGGAAAGATGGTCGACTAGAGAAATACTCACTAACAATTTGATGCATCAAACAATGTCCCGGTTTATGTAATGGATTAAAGTCTGTTCACACAAGTTAATGTCCAAATCTTGACCTTTTGGGTCACATTTGGTTTTGAACCCAAGTTCCTAGTGTTTCTACCAAACTCCGTGAGGATTTCTAGTAGAAGTGCGGGTGGGGCTATTTCGGGTGATCTGAGCTATCGCGCGTATATCGTCATTTACCTGATGTTAAGAGTAATACACCAAATGGGCGTTAGGAATCTTGACGGGGTGTTCCCGCCTTCGACTCTCCAACGCTCTAGTTAGTGTATGAAGTGTAACAGTAGTATTGGTAGAGTAACGGGCGAACCTTTTATCTGTCATAAATGTGTTACTTATATTGGTGGTTGAGTATAGAGTCTTTTGTTGTTCTTCGATGTGGGATCTTGTTTGTCTGCACATAACATGTCCTGGTACCTTCCGTTTGTTGTTCCGAACGCATAGACTTTCGAATGGTGTTGTTTCCTTGTTTAAGTTTGGAGCCTGTGTTGCTGTCTTGCGTTTAGTCTGAGCTGTGTTGACCTATTTGTAGTGACTAAGTGTGCGATAATTGTTTGTTTACGGGATCACACACTAACAAGTCCCCCAAGTCAAGGGAATCAGCTCTTGATTGGGGAGTTACAAAGCTTTTCTTGGTTCACAAACGTTTGTTGCTGTTCCGCTATCGGGGAGGACTTCGAAACTTGATGTTGCTGTTTGGATCCGCTTATGTGGCGACAAGTGATGTTGTTACTCGTCCCACGATAGCGCAAGCATAATTGCTACTTGCCTATCTGTATTGATCTATTGGGATGATGCGTAACGGGAGGTCCCAGACCTAAGTCCGTTAGCCCCGATTAATGGCGCAGGTCATGATGGTATCAACCATGCCCCTGATAGCGCAAGCATAATTGGCACTTGCCTATCGGTATTGCTCTATCGGGATGATGCGTAACGGGAGGTCCCAGACCTCAGTCCGTTAGCCCCGATCAATGGCGCAGGTCATGATGGTATCAACCGTGCCCGTGATAGCGCAAGCATAATTGTCACTTGCCTATTGGTATTGCTCTATCGGAATGATACATAACGAGAGGTCCCAGACCTCAGTCTGTTAGCCCCAATCAATGGCGCAGGTCATGATGGTATCAACTGTGCCCGTGATAGCGCAAGCATAATTGCCACTTGCCTATTGGTATTGCTCCATCGGGATGATGCGTAACGGGAGGTCCCAGACTTCAGTCTGTTAGCCCGGATCAATGGCGCAGATTATGATGGTATCAACTGTGCCCATGATAGCGCAAACATAATTTCCACTTGCCTATCGAGTGGACTCCGAAACGATGTTGCTGTTTTTCGAAGTGGGCCCCTCTTGTCTTTTCGTATTCCAACCTTTTTCGGCTTCGTAACGATTATCTGTCGCTTGACATGCTCGCGTGTCAGATGGTTTTTTTCAGTTGGTAGCTGCATGCCTGACGCGTGGCGCGCTGAATTCGAAGCTGTAGGGTAATTAATTTTGGCGGGAGCGCGTGAGGTGCGTGAGACACATGTCATAATCCTGCGGTCAGAAGCGCTGAAAATAAACGGTAGGCTGAATGCCTAGGGTTAGTTTCGCTGCCTATAAATAGTTTGGTATTTTCTGTGTCGACCCGGACCAGAATCAGCAGTATGATCAGCTTGATTGATGAGTTACTGCGTAGTCGCAGTTGTTCGACAGTTATTTGAATCGCCAAGCTCGTTAACGACTAAATTATTGGACGAGAATTAGAGCTGAGTCTCTTCTCGAGAGTTGTTGTACGTGTGATTACGAGTTCGTGGGCGGTTCCGGATCGTTATTTGGACGACCGAGGAATTAGTTATGAATATTTGAAGTTTCGACGGAAATGAATTTAAATGGCAGGTTTGTTCGCGACTAAGTTATCGGACGAGAATTTGGCTTCGGATCCTTCACGGAAGTTGTTTAGAATTTAATTTCGAGTTCGTAGGAACTTCCGGAGCATGATTTTGAGTTACAGAGTTTAAGTTGTGATTATTTCCGTTTGTTGATCAATTAGTCGATTTAAATGTGTGTTTGGTTGAACAATTGAATTTTTATCTGTTTGGCCGATGTGTTTGACTTCGGGTAATATTGGAAGAGTACGTCGAGACGAGTTTGTGACCACGAGAATTATCGGAATCGGAGTTACGACGCGAGAGTTATGGATATTTGAAGTTTGTCGTAATTAATTGGGAAAGTTTCCCTTTTTGGCAGGTATATAAATAGAAGGTTACTAAAAAGGGAAAGTCAAAAGGATGTATTGTTGAGTTGACTTGGTCAACTTGGTTTGACCGAGCTGTGGAAGTGGAGGCCGACGCCGTACGGTGCTCACCGGCGGTGGGATTTTTCCGGCCACCCCACGGCATGTCTCCGGTCCCATTCGAAGCGCCTTGATGTCCTCGACCCCGTGCCGGCCTCCTCTCGTGGTGGAGCTCACGGTGGAGAGAGAAATTTGGAACCAAAGTTTGGGATTTTTGGGTTTAATGGTGGTTTGTGATTTTGGCCGAATTGAGCTAAATCAAGCACTGGGTTTTGTAGCCCTCATCTCCATGATTCTAACCATATAGGATTTTGAGTGGAATAGGTGCAGCTCCGCCGTGAAATTTCACGTCCGGCAGCGGCGCCGCCGTGGACGGCGGTCAACGGTCAAAGTTTGACTTTTTGGATTTTCGGCAAGTTGCATGTCATTTGACTCAAAATCGCGCTCCGATCGCAGTGGGGAGGTTCATTTTTCGAGTTGAGTGTCCGAACGTAAAGCGAGGTATTGTGGTGTACATATACGGATTTTCGACGATTCGTCGACTTTGAGTTATGTGTTTCCGGGAACGGTGGTTTCTCGTGATTTGTCTTGCATTGTCGAGATATGATTTTGAGATATGGATTTTGTGAATATTCAGGTGTTCGTGATCGTTCGTTTGGCGAGGGACTTTCCGCCGGATCACGGGTTAACGCGTATCGCGTTACGCCAGTCTGTGAGTGGACAATTTATTTTCACGGATTGATTGCGAGTCTTTTATTTATGATTTATGAACTTGAGCATGCAGCATGATTATGGTTTTACAAGCATGAGATTTCATATGAGATTATGTTTATTATGAGCATGTGTTTTACGATCATACGGATATACTTATACGAATATACGTATACGAGTATACATATACTTATATGTTGTTTCATGCATTTGCATCAAACTGTTTATGATTTGATTTACACAGAGTACAGTCTCAGTTACGTTGTTGTATCGATACACTTGCCTCTCGGCTGATCCCCGATGGTAGGCCACCAGGAGGGGCAGTACCCCTACCTGACCGGCGAGGGGCAGTACCCCGGAACCGAGGCCTTTCTGGCTATGGATCACGTGGTAGTCAAGGACTCCGTGATTCTGACTGTACTAGCACGGATGTGTCCATGAGTGACCCCGTGAGATTTTCCTTGCATGCTCTGTACGTGAGTGGTAGTCAGCGTCTCCTCACGTACTATTTAATTTTCATGTATTTGACTCGCATATGATTTTATATGTATATATTATCTGGTGAAAGACATTTATTTTCGTCCACTCACTCTAACGTGTTATTGTCTTTCCCCTGGGCTTTTCGGTTTCCGTGCCCAGTTTGCAGTTCAGGCTCTGGTGTCGCACGTCGTGGTCGGAGGCATAGTGCTCGAGCTACCTTATTTTTTCCAGTAGGTTTATTGTTCTACCTACTGTGGTATACTTATATGTTTATACGATAGAGGTCGCTCTGAGAAATCTGTTGTTATGTTATACGATTTTACTTCGGATTTCAGTAAAGTAAGTATATATTTATTGTTTTACTTTACTGTTGAGATATTGAGAAATCCGGATGGGATTGGTGCCCACGGTTTGATTTTTGTGGCATAGGATGAAGTGTATTTTCCGCGTGCAGGTAATGGTAATTCCATGCTAGTAACGAAACTCTGCCCAAATTTCGAAAAGTTTTTGTTGGTTCGTGTTTTCGGAAGGGTTTGATTCCGATTTAGGAAGCTAAATCGGGGTTTGGTCCTTTCATTTTCACTTTCACCTTTTACACTTTTGCTGCTCAAACTGAAACTCTGCGAAAACTTTCTCTCGAATCTGCTTGTTATCAATTTAGAGTGTGTTTGCCTGCTATCTCGTGAATCTTCCTCTTATCTCTTTAAAGGTAATTTCCTTGTTCTTGTTGCTTTTGAAAATTGTTTGTGGTGATTTCTGTAGTTTGTGGTTTTGCTATTTTGGCTGGGTAAGGTATGGCATTCCTTTGTGTTGGTGCTTTAAAAGAATTTCTATGCTTTTCTGGGTGTGTTGCGTAGAACAGCCTCTTGTTCTTGAGGTTTTTGTTGTTTTTTTTGTGATCAGCTTTTTGGGTGTTGCGAAAAGTGGGTGCCTATTTTTGCTGGGGGATTGGGGTCGCGGCACTCTACGCGTTCGCCGTTTGGCTTATGCCCCATTTGCTTTTCTCTTAGGACCATGGAATTGGTAGCTGTATCCAGCGATGAGTCCCCCCCCCCCCCCCCCCCCACAAACCCCTAGGTTCCGTATCGGGTCTCGTGGTTCATCCTATAGTGTTTTGGACTCTTCGTCCGATAGTGTACTGAGCATCTCCCCATTATCCGTTAACGCTAGTGGTGCTTTGCGTAGGTCGTCAATGTCGAATATGGAGCGAAGTGGATCGATGGTTGGGCGGTCCGAGCGGCCAGGTGCCTCGATGGTTCCGAGTGGTGAGGCATCCTCTTCTTCCGGGGGGTCAGACGGTTACGTTGTTCTCCTACGCGGTGAACGGGCGTCTGGGGCTGCTCTTCCCGTGCTTCACCAGGGCGGGCCCGTGCTGTGGCGAACTGCGTATGGCCAAGTTGTGCAGGAGCTAGAGGGGTCCCCGTCTATACGCGAGATCGAGCGGTGGTACCGGGAGTACCATATTCCCCGTACGGTGAAGCTAAGAGCCCTCTGTCAAGGTGAGTCGTTCACATACCCTCCGCGCAGCTACGTGTGTGTGAGCGAGTTTCAGCTCAAGCCAGGGTTGAAGCTTCCCCTCCACCCATTCTTTCAGTATGCGCTCGCCCTCTTCAATATCACGTTAGGCCAATGTGGGCCGACGTTGACGCGCGTGCTAATCGCCTTCCACAACATTTGGAAGCTTAGTGGGCTACAGTTCCCCACACGTGCGGAGATCGGGCATTTCTTCCATTTGAAGTATTCTCCCCGTATGAAGGATAAGGGTACGATAACAGTGGAGCCCCGAACGAAATGGTGGTTAATGGAGCCCCCTTCCTCTTCCACTGCCTGGCGTAGGTATCATTGTCTTGTCGGAGGCGAATGGGAGTTCGACAAGCCGGATGGTACACTATTGCGTGGGCGCGATCAGATACATCGAGTCCCCAAGTCTTTTCAACCGATAGGTGTGGTGTTGTAGTGTCGGCTAACAGCATTTGCTTTCTTTGAAGTTTGTATTCATGCTTGCTAATGCGTTTGTGTTTTTGTAAAACAAAGTTCGTACCCTCTCACCTGTTTGGAGGAAAAGCGGTTGGCGCGGATTAAATTTGCGTTTGACCCCCACCCGGACGCGCTAAATTTCTGGGCGGCCAATCACTGGGAGCTTGTCGAGCATTGCGGTCTCTCACACCCCCCCCCCCCCCGGTATGTTTCTTTCTTGTTTCCTATGTTTGTTCATTCCGTTTGTGTTGGTTGTCGGGCTTACCCTTGTATTTTTCTTGTTGCATCAAAGATGAAGAAGTCTAGATCCTCCACTAAGCAGGATGCCGCCCACCAACGTATGTTGGTGTTCATGGAGAGGGCCCGGCAGGCCCACATGGTCGTTGAAAATGCGAACGGCCGTCTTATGCAGAGCGATACTCCCCAGGGCGTGCTGCACTCTTCGGACTGCAATCAGTACCTCGATCTGGTAGCGGAGGTGGACGAGGAAGTTCAAGCCGTGGGCACGGCTGTCGGGGTCCCTGCCGCTACTACCAAGGTGTGGGGTGAAGAAGTGTCCCCTGACACTCGAAGAGGGGAGGAAGGTGAGCAAGCCCAGAAGGATCGCCTCTGCCAAGAGAAGGAGACGCGCAGTAAGGAGCACTACGAGTGTCGCGTTGAGCGTGGGGATAGGCGCACGAGCCAAGGCAAGTCTCTCTCCACCAATACGAGCTCCTCCAGGAGTTTGTTCGAGCTCTCCCCCGTCCGCCAACCTAAAGAAGCGAATGCGCGCCGGTCTGCGCCCTCGGCGAAGAGGCCGGATGGTCAAGGCACCTTGAGCCATCCACTGAAGCGCTCCCGTGGTCCATCCACCGAGGCCACCCCGACCGTCACTGTCGCGGTGGCGGGTGAAACGGCGCTCTCCTCGGAGTTTATTGCCCCTATGCAGAGCTCCATGGGTGCGGGTATCGAATCCCTCCAGAAGTGGTGTCAGCTGGGCGCCGATCCGAGCGAGTCCCTCAATGTTGCGTTTGACACCTGCACGCAGCTCCAACACCAGCTCTTCCTCATCAAATGGCTCGAAGGGTTGATGCTGCAGACCACAATGCTATCCAAAGCGAAGGCCGAGAACAGGAATTTGTAAGCCGACGTTGGCAAGCTGCAGCAGGCTCTGACGAAGTCCATCGACATAGCCAATCGGAAGATCGCTGGAGTGAACGAGCTTGCTCGCGAGGCGGATGAGCTAAGGAAGGATCTGGGGGAGGCACAATCCTGGAGACTGACCTGGCCACCCTCCGGTCGTCCAGCGGTGTGCGCATTGCGGAGCTAGAGCGCGAGCTTGCCGAGGCCCGGGCCCATGCAGTAACGAAGGAAGTTTGCATGAGGATTGTGGAGGAGGCGGTGGCCGAGTTCAAGGCATCTTCCGAGTTTGAGAAGGTCAGGGCTGATGCGGTCCAGGCTTTCAAGGATTCGGACGAATTCGAGGACTTGGTTGCTGCTGAGCCCAACGTCCAATGTGAGGACTTCTCCTTGCTCGTGCTACTGTTCGTGAAGGTGAACGAGTTCGAGGCGTGGCAAACCGCTGAGGATGAAAAGCTGAAGCGTTTGCTCGAGGAGCCTGAGGTCGCTACGCCTACTGATGGGGTGACGGAGCAGGATGGGGCTGATGCAGTGGATGATGGGGCCAACTGACTGTACTTTTGTTTTCTTGCTTTGTAGTTTTTTTTGCTTTTGCGCCTACGTGTGTTTTGCTAGACATGTAAACTTTTTGGAATATATCTAAGTACCTTTGTTTCGTTTACATTGCTTGTCTGAATGCGTTTGTTGTATGCTTATATTGTTATCACAAAACAAAATGTGCGATCATGCACATACAAGAGGTTACAATCACTGGATGTATGCATGTTATGGCCATTCAAACGCAACCAGATGAACACTTAGTGGAAATATTTCCTCAAGTACTGCGTGTTCCAGGGGTTGCCTATCCTCTTGAAAGGACCCAATCCCGATTCAGTTACTTAAACCGGAATCAAACCCTCTCGAAAATACGAACCAACAAAAATTTCTCGAAATTTCGGCAGAGTTTCGTTACTAACGTGGAATTACCATAACCTGTACCCAGAAAATAACACTTCATCCTATGCCACAAAAGCCAAACCGTGGGCACCAATCCCATCCGGATTTCTCAACATCAATATATTCAATAACAAAAACAAACTGTACTATATATATATATGTATATCCGAGAAAATCCGTATAAACATGTATCAGAATGTATCAGAGCGACCTCTAAAGTAAAACATATACAATATACACATCAGTAGGCGAAACAAGAACCTACTGGAAAGCACAGGTAACTCTGATCACTAGCCTCCAAACCGCGACGTGAAAACACCAAAACCTGAACTGCAACTGGGCACGGAAACCGAAAAGCCCAGGGGAAAGACATAAAACACGTTATAGTGAGTGGACGAAAATAAATGTCTTTCACCAAGTAATATATACGTATAAAATCATGTGCGAGTCAAATGCATGAAAATCATATGTTACGTGAGGAGACATCAGCTACCACTCACGTACAGAGCATGCAACGTAAATGTATCGCGGAATCTCTCATGGACTACCACGCGATAGCACAGTCTGAATCACGGGATCCCAGACCCACACGTGATTCCTAGCCAGAAAGGCCTTGGGTCAGGATATCTGTCCCCCCCAGAGCGTACTCGGGGATCAGCCGAGAAACCAATGTGTATCGATACCACAACATATACTGAGACTGTACTCTGTGTAAACCAAATCATAAATCCTTTCCATGCACATGCATAAAACATAATATGTACATATATATATTCGTATACGTATAATCGTAAAACACATGCTCGTAAAATCATAATCAATCCGCATGCTCAAGTTCGTAAATCATTTATAAAAGACTCGCAATCAATCCGTGAAAAGAAATGTCCACTCACAGACTCGCGTAACGTGCACTCGCGCTAAACTCGTGGTCCGGCGGAAGATCCTTCGCCCGAAGCACGATCACGATCCAGATCTCGATCTCGATCTCGATCTCCTGAACATTCACAAAATATAACTGATCAAAAACATAGTTCACAACCCTATACTGAATCACGGAAACCAACCGTTCCCGGAAATATGCAATGCGGTACAAAATGAATAACGGAAATTCCGAAATTCCCACTCGAAACCTCGACTGAAAATCGGCTAACCAATTCAACCCGAAAACCTCTTGACGATAACCAGGGCGCAATTATGAGAAAAAAGACATTAAAAACGTCAAAATCTGAAAAGTTGACTTTTCTCGCCAGAGCGCCATCGTTGACCGTCGCCGCCGCCGCCGGCGCGCCGTCAACGGTGGAATTTCACCGCCAAAATTTCCAGAATTATAGCCCATCACGGTCCGAGTCTCTTCCTTAACTACACCCAACCTCAATTCGAAGTCCAACTCTGTCAATTCCGTCCAAAATCACATCGGAATTCCACATCAAAACCTAATTGGGTTCGACCTCAAACTCAACCTTGTTCCAAACTATTAACCTAGGGAGTATCACCGAGGGGTGGGGAGCAAAATCCCCAACAACCCAACCATAGAAACTCACCGGAACCCTACCACCCATCACTGTCGACCAAACCAAAACGGCCCTTAATCGAACTCATTATAAACATAATCAATTCCAGTAAACTCAAGTGCAAAATGAAAGAGGAACTCAAGAGGATTCGAATGATACCCTCAGGCTGGTCGGAGGTGGCCGGAAAAGTCGGGTCGCCGATGAACTGAACCGGGTCGTTCGCTCACCGTACGGGTCAACGGTCACTTTCCAATTTTGGAAAGTCAACAGATGGTCAAAGTTCAGTCAAAGCCCAATTTGCAATTTTCGACGATTTTACGACTATTTTCGATATTTATACTCGCGCATCGGGTCGATCGACGGTCCAAAATGAATATACGAAATGATTCGGATAAACACGAAACAACCGGATAAACTCGTCGGATACTGAAACTTTAAATAATCATAAAATATTCCTCGGTTATCGAAAAAAATTTCTGAAACTGCCCACGAGCTCGAAATCACGTACTCTACAATTTCTGTGAAGACACCCAACTCAAATTCTCGACCGAAAATAAAGTCGCGAATCGAATCAACAACTCACAAATACGACGAAAAACCGCGACTAAACTCAATCTCGAGAATCGTGCCGAATACACAACAGATTCTGGTTCGGGTCGTCACAAATCTACCCCCCTTAAAGAAATTTCGACCTCGAAATTTACATACCTGTCAAGTGAACAGATGAGGATACTGCTCCCGCATACGCTGCTCGGTCTCCCAGGTGGCCTCCTCAACCGAGTGGTTCTACCACAAGACCTTCACCAGCGGAATCACACGGTGCCTCAACTCCTGCTCACGACGATCGAGAATCTGCATTGGCTCCTCAACATACGATAAATCCTCTCTGATCGGCAACCGCTGTAAAGCTAACACATGTGAAGGATCTGAGATGTACTTCCGCAACATCGAAACATGGAAGACATCATGAACACGAGCCATCTCAGCCGGTAACTCAAGTCGGTATGCAACAGCTCCAACCCTCTCCGTAATCTCATACGGACCAATGTACCGTGGTCGAAGCTTGCCACGCTTCCCGAAACGCATAACTCCCCTCCATGGAGATAGTTTCAGGAAGACCCAATCACCAACCTCGAACTCTAAACTCTTCCTCCTCACATCTGCGTAACTCCTCTGCCGATCATGGGCGATCTTCAACCGATCCAGGATAACCTGTATGTCCTCCATCGTGGTTTTCACCAAATCAGGACCAATAAGCCAACGCTCGCCCACCTCACTCCAACACAACAGAGTGCGACACTGCTTCCCGTACAAAGCCTCGTACGGTGCCATCTCAATACTAGCCTGATAACTGTTGTTGTAGGCGAACTCGATCAAGTGTAACTGCTGATCCCAGTTTCCGCGAAACTGCAACACACATGATCTTAGCATATCCTCAAGAGTCTGAATGGTCTGCTCGGACTGCCCGTCAGTCTGAGGATGAAAAGCTGTACTAAACCTCAACCTCGTGCCTAACTCTCGCTGCAACGCCTGCCAGAACTCAGAAGTGAACTGACTATCTCGGTAAGAAACAATCGACACAGGCACACCATGCAAGCAAACAATCTCGGATAAGTACAACTTGGCCAATCTGCCCACTGAAATCTTTCCCGGAAGTACAAGAAAATGTGCGGATTTCGTCAGTCGGTCAACAATAACCCAAATGCCAGTGTTACCCGCCGAAGTACGCGGTAACTGATAGACGAAATCCATCGTAATGTGCTCACACTTCCAAACCGGAATCTCAAGTGGCTGTAATTTTCCTGCAGGTTTCTGCCTCTCCGCCTTCATCTGCTGACAAATCAGACATCGACTCACGTACGCGGCAATCTCCCGCTTCCTGTTGCGCCACCAATAATACGCTCGAAGTGTACGTAACATCTTCGTACCCCCGGGATGCATCGCATAGGCTGAACTGTGGGCCTCGTCCAGAATCTCCTTCTTCAAGTCCTCGTCTCTGGGTACACATAATCTGCCCCTGAACAACAACGTACCGTCGTCGCTCAATCGAAACTCTGTAGGCACACCATTCCGAATCATAGTCTTCTTACCCAATAAGTAAGGATCTGAATCCTGAGCCTCTCGTACCTGATCAACTAATACAGGTCGAACCTGAAAACTGGCCAACAAAGCTCCATCATCATCATACCCAAACACAGCACCTATAGCTCGAAGCTCGGCTAACATCGATACTCTGGCCACACACATGTGAAACAACGAGGCTTCGGATTTCCAGCTAAGTGCATCTACTACAACATTGGCTTTCCCTGGATGATACTCAAACGTGCAATCGTAGTCGTTGGTCAACTCCATCCATCGACGCTGCCTCATGTTCAGATCCGGCTGTGTCCGCAAGTAGGTGAGACTCTTGTGGTCAGTGAAAATCTTACACTGAGCACCATACAGGTAATGTCTCCAACTCTTCAACGCTAACACAATAGCGGCTAACTCCAAATCATGCGTTGGATAGTTGACCTTGTGCGGTTTCAGCTGTCTGGAATCATATGCCACAACTCTACCATGTTGCATCAACACACAGCCAAGGCCCAACTTCGACGCATCACTGTACACAACAAACTCACCACTGTCGTCTGGCAACGTCAGAACCAGTGCGGTAGTCAATCTCTCTTTCAGGAGCAAGTAACTCTCCTCGCACGCATCAGACCAATCAAACTTGACGCTCTTCTTCGTCAATCTGGTCAGTGGTGTAGCAATCCGGGAAAAATCATGTACAAACCGTCGATAATAGCCTGCTAAACCCAAGAAACTCTGAATCTCTGGCACAGTAGTGGGTCTACTCCAATTTAGCACGGCCTCGATCTTGTCAGAATCAACACTAACTCCCTCGGCCGAAATCACGTGGCCCAGAAACTTCACACTATCCAACCAGAACTCACACTTGCTAAACTTCGCGAACAACTGATGGTCCCGCAAGGTCCGCAACACTGCCCGCAAATGCTTCTTGTGCTGGCCCACACTCCTGGAATATATCAGGATATCGTCAATGAATACAATCATGAACTTGTCCAGAAACCGTCGAAACACCCGATTCATCAAGTCCATGAAAGCTGCGGGGGCATTGGTCAACCCAAATGGCATAACCAAAAACTCATAGTGCCCATACCGCGTCCTGAATGCTGTCCTGGCTACATCAGAGTCTCGGATCCTCAACTGGTGATATCCGGATCGAAGGGTCAATCTTCGAAAAGACTGCTGCTCCCTTCAGCTGATCAAAAAAGTCATCAATCCGCTGCAACGGATACTTGTTCCTCACTGTAATCTGATTCAGTTTCTGGTAGTCGATGCACAACCGCATCGACCCGTCCTTCTTCCGCACAAACAACACTGGGGCACCACACGGAGAAACACTCGGTCGAATGAATTCTTTCTCTAACAACTCCTGGAGCGGAATCTGCAACTCCCTCAACTCCGTAGGTGCCATCCGATACGGTGTCTGGGAAATCAGTCCAGTACCCGGCAATAACTCAATGGTAAAATCAATCTCCCGCACAGGGGGTATACCAGGTAACTCTGCTGGAAACACATCCGGAAACTCAGACACAACCTCGATACTACCAAGATCCGGCACTGCAGCTGTAGTGTCCACAACATGGGCTAAATAAGCAACACAACCCTTCTTCATCAACCGATCCGCCCTCATCGCGGAAATCAAACACGGTAGTGAAGTGTTCTTCTCGCCTCGGAACAGTATCCTGGTCGTCGAAACGCGACCTCCTTCCTGTGGCAGTCAAACATAGCCCAGTGCGACTCCAGGAAGTCCATACCCAATATCAAATCAAAATCAACAATATCAAGCAATAACAGATCAGCAGCTAATCCATGGCTATCAATAAACACCTCACAATCTCGGTAAACCCAACCGATGCTCACAACCTCACCTGACGGATACAACACTCTCCACAACCCCGGAAGTGGAGATGCAGGTACCGTAGCCAATGATGACAGTCTAAATGATATGAATGAATGTGTGGCACCCGGATCTAACAATGCAAGTACAGGAATACCAAAGACATGTAACGTACCGATAACGACCTCCGGTGATGCTCTGCCCTCACGTAGAGTCATAGCATGAACCCTCGCTTGTCCGGCTAGTCGTCCTCGCTGGGGCTGTCCATGTTGCCTACCCTGGCCTGCAAACTATGCTGGTCGCGCTTCCAAAGTGGCACCTCGCTCTCCTCCGGAACTCTGAGCTGCCTGACTTCCAGCACCAACCAACTGAGGACACGCCCTCGCATAGTGACCTACCTGGCCACAATGATAACAGTTGAGAGTGCCTCGCTGACACGAACCAAAATGATACCTATTGCACAAATTGCACAACGGAGACTCCCCCGGTGTAGTAGGAGTGCCAAAAGGTCGTCGAGGATAACTGGAACCGCTAGAATCCCCACTAGCCTGTGGTCGCTGCGGTCGATCCCTCCTCCATCTCTGCCTCCACCTGGGTACACTAGCTGGTGGTCGATATGACCCACCGCCTGAAGATGAAGCCGAACCGGAAGTATCAGAACTCTGCCTCTTTGAAGGCCCCTGACTCGGTCCACCTTCCTCAAATCGTCTCGGCTGGTACCTCTGCTGTCTCTCATGCTCAATATCCTCGCCTCGGAGAGCTGCACTGACAAACTCATCAAAGTTGTTCCTAGGCATCGTAGTCAGTGTCGCCTTGATGTTCAGATTCAATCCCAGCTCAAATCTACGACACTTGGCTTCCTCTGTAGCCACTATATCCCGCGCAAAACGAGACAAACGGGTAAACCGATCCCGATACTCAAGTACAGACAAACTGCCCTGCCTCAAGTTTGTAAACTCCTCATACTTGCGTTGTTGGGTAGCCGGATTAAAATACCTCCGCATAAATAGATCACGAAACAATGTCCACGGAGTATCGACCGGAACTCTGTCAGTGCTAACCCACTAAAAGTATGCATCACCCTCAAGTAAACCAACTGCGGCTACTGACATCTGCTCAGGAGTAAACTGCAGACGCTCACAAACACGTTCAATCTGAACCAACCATGCCTCGCATATCTCTGGATCAACTGAACCCGAAAACACAGTAGCACCCGCAGTGCGAGCCTTGACCACAGGGTCAAAACGCTCTTCCAAACGCAGCACTCGCATCAGCAAGTCGCGCGTTCGGCGATCCTCATCAGGATCCTCGTCCCGATCAACACGGGGACCACGTCGAGGAGGCATCCTACTGATACAAGACAAGCATTAGGTACAAGCAGAAAGAACGTAATCATGAAACCGTAGATATTTGAGGACATACAACATCCGAAGTATTGATGAGTACCGCTGGCCAGTCGGGTCATCACTCCAGTCATGCTATACTAACTCAAATACCCTAAGCGTCACAACTACAAGAGTCTACAGAATCTGACAACCTAATGCTCTGATACCAAGCTGAAATGACCCAATCCCGATTCAGTTACCTAAACCGGAATCAAACCCTCTCGAAAATACGAACCAACAAAAATTTCTCGAAATTTCGGCAGAGTTTCGTTACTAACATGGAATTACCATAACCTGCACCCAGAAAATAACACTTCATCCTATGCCACAAAAGCCAAACCGTGGGCACCAATCCCATCCGGATTTCTCAACATCAATATATTCAATAACAGAAACAAACTGTACTATATATATATATGTATATCCGAGAAAATCCATATAAACATGTATCAGAATGTATCAGAGCGACCTCTAAAGTAAAACATATACAATATACACATCAGTGGGCGAAACAAGAACCCACTGGAAAGCACAGGTAACTCTGATCACTAGCCTCCAAACCGCGACGTGAAAACACCAAAACCTGAACTGCAACTGGGCACGAAAACCGAAAAGCCCAGGGGAAAGACATAAAACACGTTAGAGTGAGTGGACGAAAATAAATGTCTTTCACCAAGTAATATATACGTATAAAATCATGTGCGAGTCAAATGCATGAAAATCATATGGTACGTGAGGAGACATCAGCTACCACTCACGTACAGAGCATGCAACGTAAATGTATCGCGGAATCTCTCATGGACTACCACGCGATAGCACAGTCTGAATCACGGGATCCCAGACCCACACGTGATTTCTAGCCAGAAAGGCCTCGGGTCAGGATATCTGTCCCCCCCGGAGCGTACTCGGGGATCAGCCGAGAAGCCAGTGTGTATCGATACCACAACATATACTGAGACTGTACTCTGTGTAAACCAAATCATAATCCTTTCTATGCACATGCATAAAACATAATATGTACATATATATATATATATATTCGTATACGTATAATCGTAAAACACATGCTCGTAAAATCATAATCAATCCGCATGCTCAAGTTCGTAAATCATTTATAAAAGACTCGCAATCAATCCGTGAAAAGAAATGTCCACTCACAGACTCGCGTAACGCGCACTCGCGCTAAACTCGTGGTCCGGCGGAAGATCCCTCGCCCGAAGCACGATCACGATCCAGATCTCGATCTTGATCTCCTGAACATTCACAAAATATAACTGATCAAAAACATAGTTAACAACCCTGTACTGAATCACGGAAACCAACCGTTCCCCGGAAATATGCAATGCGGTACAAAATGAATAACGGAAATTCCGAAATTCCCACTCGAAACCTCGACTGAAAATCGGCTAACCAATTCAACCCGAAAACCTCTGGACGATAACCAAGGCGCGATTACGAGAAAAAAGACATTAAAAACGTCAAAATCTGAAAAGTTGACTTTTCTCGCCGGAGCGCCGCCGTTGACCACCGTTGACCGCCGCCGCCACCGGCGACGCGCCGTCAACGGTGGAATTTCACGGCCAAAATTTCCAGAATTAAAGCCCATCACGGCCCGAGTCTCTTCCTTAACTACACCCAACCTCAATTCGAAGTCCAACTCTGTTAATTCCGTCCAAAATCACATCGGAATTCCACATCAAAACCTAATCGGGTTCGACCTCAAACTCAACCTCGTTCCAAACTATTAACCTAGGGAGTATCACCGAGGGGTGGGGAGCAAAATCCCCAACAACCCAACCCCAGAAACTCACCGGAACCCTACCACCCATCACCGCCGACCAAACCAAAACGGCCCTTAATCGAACTCATTATAAACATAATCAATTCCAGTAAACTCAAGTGCAAAATGAAAGAGGAACTCAAGAGGATTCGAATGATACCCTCAGGCTGGTCGGGTCACCGAGGAACCGAACCGGGTCGTTCGCTCACCGTACGGGTCAACGGTCACTTTCCAATTTTAGAAAGTCAACAGATGGTCAAAGTTCAGTCAAAGCCCAATTTGCAACTTTTGACGATTTTACGACTATTTTTTATATTTATACTCGCGCCTCGGGTCGATCGACGGTCCAAAATGAATATACGAAATGATTCGGATAAACACGAAACAACCGGATAAACTCGTCGGATACCAAAACTTCAAATAATCATAAAATATTCCTCGGTTATCAGAAAAATCTTCCGGAACCGCCCACGAGCTCGAAATCACGTACTCTACAATTTCTGTGAAGACACCCAACTCAAATTCTCGACCGAAAATAAAGTCGAGAATCGAATCAACAACTCACAAATACGACGAAAAACCGCGACTAAAATCAATCTCGAGAATCGTGCCGAATACACAACAGATTCTGGTTCGGGTCGTCACACCTCTTTCCAAACATATCCATGATGTAAAATGTACCCGGGCTTACAACCGCATCGATGACGTAGGGACCTTCCCATGACAGGCGTAAGCCTTTTGGCTTTGTTTGGATTGCTTAATGACCCAGTCCCCCAGTTGAAGCGGGCGCTCCTTTACATGTTGGTTGAATAGTCGGGCGACTCGGTACTTGTTTGCGGTGTTGTGAAGATGTGTTGTGTCTCGTCTTTCCTCTAGGAGATCGTTGTCGAGTCTAAGTCCTTTGCCATCAGTGGTAGGGTCGTAGCTTTCAATTCTTGGGCTCCTGTATGTGAGCTCGTGTAGTAGTACGGCCTCCATTTCGAATGTGAGGATGAACGAGGTTTCTCCTGTTGCTGCCGTTGCGGTCGTTCGGATTGACCATAATATTTCATGGAGTAACGTTCGCCATCATCCGTACCAAACATCTCTTTTTTCGATGAGTTCGATCTTCTTCTTGATTCCGTCCTTGATGATTTTGTTTGCTGCTTCTACCTGCCCGTTTGTCTGAGGGTGTACTGGCGATGCAAATATTAGATTGGTGCCTTGCCTCTTGCAGAATGCCTTGAGCTCGTCGTTGTGGAATTGTGGCCGGTTATCGGTGATGATGTTGAGTGGAGTGCCATAGCGACAGTAGAGAAAACACCACAGGAATCTCTTCACCTTTTTGGTCGTGATTTTGACCATCGGTTCCGTCTCGATAAACTTGGTGTGGTAGTCAATGATCACGATGATGTATCGATATTGGCTCTTGGATTTCAGAAGTTCTCCGATGAGATCGAGTCCCCATTGTGCAAACGGAACAAGAAAAGTGAGGATCGATAGGGAAACTGCGAGTGTGTGATTTTTGTGTGCGTATAGTTGGCACTGGTGGAAGGTCATAGTGATCGCGGTTGCATCTGCATGGATGGTGAGCCACCAGAATCCACTTCGGAGTGCTTATGAAGAATATATTCTTCATAGTGATGGTTATGAAGAATATATTATGAAAAACCCCAAGTATAACGGAGTCAGGGTAATCAGTGGGAGTAATCTTCTCCACTTTATTGCTAGGTTTAGCCTCCCTTGGATTTGGCAATGGACTTATTCAGTCTGTCACTTAGAAATATGGGTTTTATTCCTTAACCGCCAATTCCATTATAAATGGTGGTCAAGATTCGATTATAATCATCCTTTAATCATAATAAAGGAATGTATTGTTGCCTTTAAGAAGGTAGAAAATGAATATTCTCCTCAAGAGCCTAAAAGGAATTTTTTGATTCCCTCCTTGGCGGATTGAAATGCCGTTTTCCCTCTAGCTTCTCCTAGAGAGCTTAAGGAAAAATTGTTGCAGTACCTCTCATCTCAAATTGATGACAATGTAGCTGCCTTATTCAAGGAAACTTCTTCTAAAGCTTCCTCAACTCCCGCATCTATGATGGATGAAAACGAGGAAGAAGAAGATGGTGAAGGAGATGAAGATGAAGAAGACTTCACCCAAGAAAATGAAGACATGGAAGATTATTTGGGCAAAAGTCCCCTTCGCAGATCCTTCTAAAGAATTCTTGAAATCATTAAGTGATGATTTGCCTCAGAGCTCTAAAAAGAAGAAGAGTAAGACCAAGGTGAAAATAAAGTGAAGCTTCTGGCCACCTTCCCTAGGATATTTTCCCATTATAATTTTGTAATAGCTCAAGGGATCTTTCTCTTTCTTCTGTTTTTCACGTGTTCGATGGGGCCATTTGAGCACCTGGCGTGATTCTCAGTAAAGTTGAGATTCCTTTTACTTTTCTTTGTCGGCCATCTAGTAAAGGCCTTTTGTCTTTTCTTTTTACCGAATCTTCGAGTAGCCTCAAGTAGCTGGTTGCCCTCATTTTCAGGTCTTTTTAAGTCGAGTTCTCCTTCAGAGTTCCACAAGTTTTAGTTTTCAGATACATTAGCTCCATCTTCTCTCTACCCTCTCTCTATCCACTGTAACTAGAGCTTGTATTGTGATCATATTTTAAACACTCTTCAAATAAATAAATTTTTAAAGATTTGAGTTGGTCCTATTGTTTTGGTCTGAGTTCGCCAAGAAGGCCGACATTATTAGAAATGGAATCCACCATTCAAAATGAATGAATGTTTGTTAAAAGCACAAGAAGCTTGAAACCCACGTAACCGTGAAATTTTCATTTTTTTTTTCAGTTACCAATTATCAACCCTAAGTAATCATCTAAGAGAAAGAAATTTGTATGAAAATAATATCCTTCTTGAGGGAAAAAGAAAGACCGAGAGACTCAATGAGTATTGTCGATTCTCGTCCGGCGGCCGGGGACAAGTTAGCCTTGCCAACATGCTCGATGCTGCTGAACGGGACTACAAGATTCTGAGGCAGCAGTGGTGGGGAAGGTGTTTTGCATCCGTGTTATTGGTTTTCCTTGGTATCGAGAGGTCACTACCAGCATTTTCACTATAGCCGACGACATAAAAAAAAATAGGCCAACGAGATTTTTTTTCGTAAGCTATAGTACTATAGCAGACGAAATTGTGTATGTCGTCTACTATAGTCGACGAAAAAAAATCTCGTCGGCCTTTTTTTTTACGTCGTCGGCTATAGTGAAAATGTTGGTAGTGGGTGGTGTGCCCTGGGCTGGGTTTTTAGTCTGGAACGTGTTGGATTGACGGTGATTGGTTTTGGGTTTCCGAGCTCAGTGGTGGTCGACCCTTGGTGGTATCAAGGAAGTTTGGGGCAGCGCGGGGGCTCGTTGATCCTACCCCTTCCTCTCTGATTTTTTAAGAATTGGAATAGGTAGGGGTGGGCACGAGTCGTGTCAGACTAAGTTTTGGACGTCCCTATTCCTATCTAGAACGGGACATGATGAGTTCAATTTCGGCTCTAATTTAAGATAAACATTTAATAGAGTATTAAACAACAAAAATCCGAATGGGATGGAACAAACCAAATTTTGGACTCAATATAAAATAATCATACTTTGATAAGTCCTAAAAGTTTACAATTACACGAAGTAATACCGTTTTACTTAATGTTTAATTAAAAGAAATAAAACTACAAACAATTTTATTTTATTTATATTTGATACATTTAGTTCATTTTACAAGTAATGTAATACTTTGATCATTGTAGAGTAATTTTATTTTTTTGGTTGAATATTGCTAATTGTTTGATAATTCAATATGTCAACTCTCAATAAAACAAATGATAAAATAGACAAAATATATTATGCGGGATGAGACCGGTCTATCGGGATTTCGAAATCAAAACTCTATCCTGTCCCTAGAAAATGGGACGGGTTGAGACGGGATGAAATAGTGATAATTTTATTTTTAGTCCTGTCTCATCCCTTGCGGGATCAGGACGAGATCAGGTAGGTGAAAGGACCCGACCCCAATTTAGTTGTCTAAACTTGAATTAAGCCCTAACGACAACAGAACCTACAAAAAAAAATTCAAATTTTCCTCTAAAAAATCAAGACATCCAAAATCTGTAATAAAACCACACTTCTAAATAGTCCAAAAAAATAAACCGTGGGGCACCGTGTGAGAACCCGACCCCGATTTAGTTTTCTAAACCAGGATTAGGTCCCAAAAGACCGTTAGAACCAAAACATACTAGTCTTTGTTGTAATAACTCCTTTTACCTTATGGAGACCGATACACATATAAAATCTACTTATCGAAAAGCGGCAATGCACCCATAATTCACATAACAAACTAGGTCTTGCTTATCTATACACATTCGTTTATCTGACAAATGCTCCGTAGCTTGAAAACTTGACGTCAAATCTCTATAATTTATCATAGTGAAGCAAGGGCGTAGAAATTCAAGAGGTGGCAAATATGTAAGACCATTGTACTACAAACTTGCTTAAAGAAACATTTTACCTTGGACTTACCAGAAAGAAGAGATCGAGGTCCGTGCACACAAGGCATAGCAACAGAGGTAGGCTGCCTCACAGGCTGGAATTTATACTCGGTCAGATTCGCCACGTATTCGACGATGTTCAACACCGTGAGTATTCGATTGGGATCTACTGGCAGGTCGGGCCATCACTCCGGAAGTGTTGAGCGTAATCGAACACGAAAATGAAAGTGGCCTAATACGGTCTACAGAACCTATAACCTAAAGCTCTGATACCAACTGGGAGAATCCAACCTCAAATTAGTTGCCTAAACTAGGATTAGGTCCCCAAAGACCGTTAGAACCTAAACAACTAGTCTAAAAGACACCAGAATAGGAATTCGAAAACTGAAAATCATAAATTTAGAGGTATACTTCTGGAAATCATTCATACAACAAAATTTAAAAACATTTATGACCCAGAGCTGCTAGACTCTCCAAACTAACTAAACTGACTAATGTACTAATTAACTCTTAGGATCGACCCTAGATCCTACGGTGGATTATTGCTATGCCTCGATCTGCATGTGCACCCAACCTTAGCTAAGACTCTGCAACCTGGGCATTGGAAACTAAAGGGCCCAGGGGAAAGGCATATAAAACAAGAAAACCGTTAGAGTGAGTGGACGAAAAATAAATTTAGAAACAAAAATCATAAAACATATATACACGCCTTTCACCGATATCATATATTAAAAACAAGCGAGTCTAGGTAAAACCGTAAAACATATAGTAGTGTGTAGAGGCATGAACATATATATTAATCACAGGTCAGGTATTTTTCCTAGCCTTCCCGCAGCACCTCGGTGATCAGTCGACGCGCCATATGCATCGATGCATTCATACATAAACGTGCGTGTGTGAAATTGTAAAATCATATCATAGGCCTCCGTGCATAAATGGTAAGCATATCATATCATAAATCATATCGTAAATGCATAAGAAAATCATAAGCGTAAAAGAAATCATGAACATAAAAATCTAGACTCGCTAATCGACAGTGTAAAACAAATGTCCACTCACCTGGATCGCCAGCTAAAGTAATTCGTTGATCCACTAATTCGAAATTCGTAAGTGGTACTCCTAAACACTACAAGAAAACAGCACTTAGACCACAGAAACGTAATTGTTCCGTGGTCCAAGTAACACTTAAACGACGGAGACTTCTCCGTCGTCCAAGTACCACCTGGACGAAGGAGATAGTATTCTTCGTCGTCCAGGTGACCACCTGGAGGACGGAGAAGTCTCCGAGGTCCAGGTGGTCACCTGGACAACGGACCGACACGCCGTGGTCCGAGTAACTTCCACTTAGACGACGTACCGACACCTCTGTCGTCTAAGTGAAGCATTATATGTATAAGCCCGATGCCAAACTCTCTTCATTCCATCCGATCCTCTGTCCCGCGGGAAATTTTAAAGATCGAAGAAGAAGGAGAAGGGAGAAGGAGAAGGAGAAGGATTAGGATCAGGGATCTCCGCTGACTAGCTAGCTAGTTTAATTAACTGATATCGAGAAGGCCAGCAGGTACGTACGCAGTTAAAATTTGCTTAATATATATTTAGTGAAAACGTACATACATGCATGGATGTTAGCTATATATACAGATTAAATTACATACGTAATTGATGGATCGATGTAGATCGAGTACATATAATTAAGCATAAATTAATGGACTAATATATATATATGTAATAATTAATTAATTATAATATTTTGTAGCAGTATGGACAAGAGTTGGATGAAGTTGAAGAATAGATGTGATGTCCGGTATATGGATGGAATTAGCGAATTTGTGAATTTTGCGATAGAACATGGTCAGGGAAAGAAGCGTTTCAGGTGTCCGTGCCAGAAATGTCTTAATTGTCATTATGTGGAGGTTAATGTTATGGTGCAACACCTGTATGAAAATGGTATGATGTGGAGTTACACTACATGGAGCGAGCATGGTGAAGCAGTAGAGTTCAGCGCAGCAGACTTCAGCTCAGGGTACAGTTACCATGGTGCCTCATCCAGCGGCAGTGGTGCCGGACCCCCAGCTTGCAACCCAACTGCAGATTTGGTCCATGATGCGTTTCCGGGATGTAGTCATGGTGGACACCAACACCAAGACGGAGGTTACAGTACCACTAATGAGCATGATGACACATTCCCCGCTACTAGCTTGGCCACTGACACCAGTGAGATGGATAAGTACAACCGGATGCTACTTGAAGCGCAGACCCCGGTGTTCCCTGGATGTCGAGAGAATGTGTTGCAATATGTGATGGAGCAAATGAAGATAAAAGTGAAGCACAAAATGTCAGTGAGTGCTTTTGACGAAATTCAGGAGCAAATATGTAAGTTGCTTCCTGATGATCACAATCTTCCTAAATCTCATTATAAGGTTAGAAATATCTTGAGCAGCCTCGGCCTAAAGTACAGGATAATTGACGCATGTCCGAATGATTGTGTGCTATTTTACAAAGAGAATAAAGATTTGGACTATTGTCCCGTATGTGGCTAGTGCAGATTCCAGGTGAATAGGAAGAGTTCGAAAAAGAGAATTCCTGTGAAAGTTGTTCGATATTTTCCCTTGATTCCCAGATTGCAGCGCCTGTACATGTCTCTACACACAGCACAGGCGATGCGATGGTACGCAGAAAAGAGAATAGATGACGATGTCCTGCGACACGCCGCAGATGGGGAGGGTTTCAAACATTTCGACAGAGAATTTGGAGACTTTGCTGCAGAGGTTAGAAATGTTAGACTCGGCCTATCTACAGACGGATTCAATCCTTGGGGAAGTAATAGCTCCGCCGTCAGCACTTGGCCAGTTATTCTGATGCCATACAACATGCCTCCGTGGATGTGCATGAACAAAGAATTTAATTTCCTTACTGTACTAATTCCAGGTCCTAAATCTCCAGGGAAGTGCTTAGATGTCTACCTCAGACCTTTGATCGACGAGCTGAAACTGTTGTGGGAAAATGGAGTCCCAACTTATGACAAATTCACTGACACGATGTTCACGATGAGGGCTGCCGTAATGTGGACGATCAGCGATTTTCTAGCGTATGGGATGTTGGCAGCCTGTAGGACAAAAGGATATAATGGATGTCCTATATGTTTGGACGACGTGAACTCTAGTTGGCACGCGGGGAAGGTGTGTTACTTGGGTCACCGTAGATGGCTTCCTCACGACCACCCGTGGCGACAGGATGAAGCTCATTTCGATGGGACGGTAGAGAACAATCCTAAACCCCGTAGTTGGTCGGGTGAAGAGATTTTAGAGAGGTTGAGCTATTTCGACTTTGGTGTGTTGACCAATGACGCGGATGTAAAGAAATGCAATCCAATTCCTCCACATGATCTCAGCTATTGGGATCACAAGAGTATATTCTTTGAACTCCCTTACTGGTCGAAGTTGAAGCTGAGGAACAACTTGGACGCGATGCACATAGAAAAGAATGTGTGCGACAGCGTGGTGGGAACAATTTTGGTATTAAGTTCAAGACTAAAGATACTCCCAAAGCGCGCAAAGATTTGGAATCAATGAATCTACATCGTCCCTTGTGGTTGAGGAGGGATAGGAAATGAGTGTACAACAAGATGCCAGCTGCACCTTACACAGTGAAGCCGACACTTAGACGTTGTATTTCACTGGTTTAAGGGCGTTCGTTATCCGGCTACGTATGCAGCTACTATAACTGGAGCACTGGACGAGGTGCAACACAAGTTTGTTGGTCTAAAGACACATGACTATCACGTTATGCTGCAACGTCTGATTCCAGTGGTAATTCGACCATACTTGCCTCGTGACGTCGTAGAACCAATAGTGGCATTGTGCAGGTAGTGGCAGAGGTTATGCGCCAGAGAATTAAAGAAGTCAGATGTGGTGGAATTGCAACAACAAATTATGCACATCATTTGCAAACTAGAGAGGATTTTTCCTCCTGCTTTCTTTAACATCATGATTCACCTAATGATCCACTTGCCCGAGCAGGTGCTCATTTCTGGTCCGGTCCAGTACACTTGGATGTATCCTCAAGAAATGTACGTACAACTAATTCATTATACAGGTTTTTCGATTCATAATTTGTTCCACTGGAGATTACTAGCTAGCTATATGTACTTATTCTTATTGTACGTTTGATTTTGTAGACAGCTTGGACAGTATAAGTCATTCGTCAAAAACAGGTCGGCCCCGGATGGCTCCATAGCAGAGACATACCTAATGCATGAGTGTGTTACTTACTGCAACAGGTACCTCAAAGATCCACCACCTCCCACTGCCTCCGATCCCAGTGCCCGCATCAATCTTTCTGTCGTCACCAATGTCGTCTGACCGTTTAGAGGAGTATTAAAGGAATCGTTAACACGGGAAGAACTTATTGAGGCACATTGGGTAGTGTTGCGAGACTGTGACGAAGTTGAGCCGTACATGATGTCATACAGGGAGAGGCTTCAGACGTTAAATCAAAACAAGAGTTCGGCGTGGATTGAGAAAATGGTTAAGAAGAAGTTTCCCGATTATTTCTTCCAATGGGTCCGTACGTACGTCTCGGTATTTAATTAGTAATTTATATACAAATCGATCATGTTTGTAGAAAGTAAACCCTTATATTAATTTTCCCTTTTTCGCAGATGATTGATCTACAAAAATCTGAAAACCACGGGGGGTGGTGGTCATGGCCAAAGCACTTGCTAGCAGGGAAGCCGATTAAACCCTATATTTATCCCGGATGTTTTGTGAACGGTGTAAAGTTCCATTCATTGGCCCGAGACGAAAGAAGAAGAACACAAAATAGTGGGGTAGCGGTTGGGAAAGACAATGATCTATATTACGGGGCTATTGTATATGTGGTTCAGCTATGTTACGGGAATGATGTCAACGTTTTCCTATTCAAGTGCAGATGGTTCAAGCGTACAAAGGAAGACCTGGGACTATTATCAATTGATACAAACTCAAGCTGGTATGAGGATGAGCCTTTCGCTCTCGCCACCTTAGTTTGGCAGGTGTTCTATCTCGACGATCCGAAAGCCGGTGAAGGGTGGAAAATAGTGAACCATATCTCTCACCGAGGAATATGGAATACAGAGACAATTGAAGGGACATCGGCGACGACTGAAGATGCTGCTGAACTAGAAAGAGACATTCCTGCCTATCAAGAGCCTAATATTTCTGTCATCCGCTCCGATATAATGGACCTAGTTCAAGATGGTGAACGGTTACCCATGCCTGATGGTTGTACAGATTTAACTGAAGATGAGATTATCAATGCCATTAATGAAGATGAAAAAGACGAGCAGGATGAGGACGCGGACGAGGACTCAGGTTATTCGTCGGACGATGTTGAGTACGATGAGGAGGATGAGCAATCAGATACCGGGGACGAGGATGATGACGATTATGATGATGACTACTTAACTAAGACGAGAAAAATTAATTGGTAATTAATTTATGTAATTATTGTAATATATGATCGATGCATCATCGATCAATAATTAATATAAATATTATAAGGAGGAGAATGTATGTATATATATGTACGTATATCTTCGACTTTTTGTACTTAATTAATTAAATACACGCGTCCATGCTCGATCAGATCGGATCGACCGACGTACGTAAACTAAATTAAATTAATTAATTAATCCGAATTATATATCCTGGATAACGGAGAAATTAATTGCAGACTGTCGCCTTTTGGGTATTTTGGCTATCTCCCTAAATCCTCGACCTTAAATCTAGCAAATCGGATCGATCGATCATTTTTTTAATTATATTCTTGAATCAGAATAATTGAACGGACACACAAATGACCGGGGACGCCCTAACCCCTGAATTCAGGGTTTGTACACTTGGACGACGGAGATGGTCATTCTCCGTCGTCCAGGTACTCACTAGGACGACGGAGACCATCATATCCGTCGTCCAAGTTCACAAACCCTATACCCTAAACCCTAAGGCCCCCTAACCCCTGAATTCAGGGTCTCTGTACCTGGACGACGGAGATGAGCTTCTCCATCGTTCAGGTACTAACCTGGACGACGGAGAAGCTCATCTCCGTCGTCTAGGTGCAGAGACCCTATGCCCTAAACAGTAAGGCCCTAACCCCTGAATTCAGGGTCTCTTCACCTGGACGACGGAGATTCTCATCTCCGTCGTCCAGGTGCAGATTTCGTAATTTTTTCTAAGACAATGACCATCTAGACCTTCTTCCAATGCATATTCTTTTCGTCAAGACTTTAGAGTAAACAATTCTTGGTGTGTGAGCTTCGACGGTTCAAAAATCGGAGTTGTGAAATGTCTTGTATCCACGTTTCCGGTTTGTGAAATTCTCAGTTTTGCGGTTGACTGTGCCGATGAAACCCTTCCCGAACTTATTATTTTCTGGTCCTTTATTGTAATTATATATTATGTTACGACGAACATATCCAACGGTTGTTTTGTTCAAATTCAATTTCGTTAATACTCTGCTGCAAATGAGCCTCTACTCATAAACACTTAAGTCGTAAAGATTAGTCGATACTTAACAACTTTCAAGACGTAAAATTATTCGTCGGTTCAAATTTAATTGTTCATATATACGATGCGTTCATCAATATTGTACGATTATTTCACTCTAATGACAGATCGCTAAATTTCTAGCGAATTAATTTTTAAATTTTTTTTTACGTAATTTGAACCGACGAATAATTTTACCTGGGCCACGGAGAATGTCCGCGGTCCAAGTAAACTTGGACGACGGAGAATAAATTCTCCGTCGTTTAAGTGCTTGGATGACAGCACTTGGAGCACGGAGCTTGGACGACGGAGGTTCCGTCGTCTAAGTACTTAGACGACGGGAAAACTCACTTAGACGATGAAAACACTCCGTCGTCTAGGTGCGTTTTTCTTGTAGTGAAAGCGAATTGAAAATCTAAGTTAATTAATGTAGGTTACTATTGTATAAGTAACGTAAATGGAGAAACTCGAGCCAACACTTATCAGAAACTCACATTCATTTTCAATAATAACCTCACGCTACAGTGCCTCATCCGTACTTGATTTTCGTGTCTCGATTCCAATTATCATGCTCCAAGGTTTGTCCTCTACCAAGAATATGTTTCGACTCAACACGCAAAGAATGATTGAGTCGCGTGCCGAGTCGCACCGATTCCTGTGCATAGCCAAAACGTTATAAAATTGATCAAACGATGCAAAACTACTTGAAAACTACCGTAAATCATCGTAGAAAACTTCCAGTGAAGAAAAGTGCATTCTGGTCGCCGAAGCTCCGCCACGTACGGCGGCGGCCAAAATCTGACCAGCCTAGAATGCATCAACCTACATATAAAAAGCTTCATCTCATCAAGGCCTACAACATTATAGTACAAAACAACCTCAAAATCACACTGAAAAATGTCCAATTTCACCTCAAAAGATTTCGGATCCCGCTATAAATCGTCGTCGTGCGTCCGGCCACCTCCGACCGAATGGAGGCGCGAGATAAGTCCCAAACGACTCCTGGGCCAGCGGGCTACAAAACCTCTCACGATATACGGTGGTTCGACGCTGATGACGTTGCCGACGAACGAGGCCAGAAAACCAAGGTTTTCCGGTCGAATTATTGCGTCGGTGGAGGAGAATTGGAAGCTATGGTGTTTGGGAAAGGGAAGAGGGGATTAGGGTGAACGTTTTGAGACCAGTCTCGATGGCTATAGTGGTCGGCCGGTGGTGAGTCACCCGCAGCAGGTCGGCGGAGACAGAGAGAGTGAAAGGGGATTGGGGAGAGAGAGAGAGAGAAAGGAAAGTTGGGTTAGGCCAAACATAACCAACTCGAATAAAAATACCCATATCCAATAACATAAACGAACTATCCACAATCCAAAATTTGTAGAAAATTACTCGTACCCCAAAAATTACAAACAAAGTATCCACAGGCCTGATATAAAATCCTCAACAACTTCGATGAAGAGAACAATTCAAAATTCATACTTTATGAAAATGTCAAAATTTAATCGAGACGAATATCGATAAACCTCCGATAATCATAACTTATTCATCGCAACTCCAATTTCTACGCTTGAAGTGGCCTCGAACTCAACTTGGCAAACTCTATGATTTCAAGGAAAAGCTGGAGCCAAAGACGTAACTAATAAAATATCAATTTTTTAATTCACAACTATCAAAAAATCTCGATAAACGTGACGTGTGATGTTTAGCTCATTAATTAATGCAACTAACGACGATTAATTCAATAATTTTGGTTCGGGTCATTACACACCAATTCGCATCCGGATTTCTCAAATAAACCAAATACTGTACAAACAATAAATGTACTGATTTCAAAAGGTTACAAGGAATTTGGTTATTATTTAGAAATACAACAAATGGAAGCAAACTAAACATGGTATTCAGAGCGACTTCCAATTATATAATAAACAAGACTAACAGGTTAAGCTAGGAACCTTCTAGATGAGTATAGTAACACGAACTCTACACCTGCGTTGATGATGTGCTACCTCAGGACAAAAAATTGTAAACTGGGCAAAGGAAACTGAAAATCCCAGGGAAAGGTGTATAAAAAAATAAAACTGTTAGAGTGAATGGATGAAAATAATGTTTTGTTTTAAATTGAAAGATATCTCTATCATGCACTTCTCCAAAGAGTGTATAAAAAAATGATGTGAGTCTAAAAAATGTACTTGCCAAGGTCAGGTGTTTGTCCTAACCCTCCTGGGTACTATGTGATATGTGAAGGCAGTGACTTGAGTTAATCATCCTTAAACCATAAGAACGCCCAGGTCAGGTGTTTAAACCTAATCCTCCTGGGTGCTAAGTAAATTACGGGTCAGGTCCCTGACCCTCCCGGAGCGTCTCGGAGATCAGACGAGAAGCCACTGCATCGATGCAATAACTGTGACTATGCTTTGTGTAAAACAATATGCTGTATGCCTCCAAGCTAATGCATAACTGTAATAATGCATAACTGTAAAATGCATAGCTGTTAATGAATAACTGTAAATGCATAACTGTAGACTCACAAAATAACAGTGAAAATAAAGTATCCACTCACAGTACACAACTAGCTCTGTGGTCCGTCGGAAGTTCTCTCGCCAAAATCTGGATCATGGTCTCCTGAATAAATAACAAATTCATTTAATACTGTAATTCGATAAAATGTGTGAAAATCAACTCAGAAACTACCCTGAAGACCCCCCTGTTAATTTTGGATTCTTGCTTCACCGGAGCCCTGCCATAGACGGCGGTACGTGAGTCACACATGCCTCTAGTGGAAAAATCTCTGATGGGAGCATTCGACCTATGGTTGGAAAGATTTCTTCAAGACCTACAACTTTACAAACTGGTCATAATCCTAATTCATCGCCGTTTGGCCAGATTACGGCTTAAAACCTCACGGCCCGAAAATCGCCAGAAAAGGTTTTTGGCCAAATTCGTCGTCGCTCCTCAGTCCTCCAAACCTTAGAGGTTTGACCCCTGGGGTGAAACCCAATCGTTTCTTGCCCACCCCGTCGCTGGAAAACAACCGGAGCACCTGCGACGAATCAACTCGAAACCTAACAGTTTTAGCTCGTCGATTCGAACCGTAAAACCACCTAAAATTCAACAATACACACATATGAATCGATAGAGGGAAGAAATAGCTTCAAAATCATACCAAGAACGCAGACAACTGTGATGTATTTTGAGGGGTCAGATAACGGGTCGGGTCGTCGCATGAAAACGGGTCAACCGGGTTTTTTCTGAATTTTTGAATTTCTGAATCTTCTGAATTAATTTCAAAAAATACCCCAATTTATACCCCTAAGCTCTCGATCAGATCAACGGTTCAAATTTGATCTGATAAGGAACCAACGGTTCAAATTAAACCGACCAAAAAAAATACTTTTTAATATTTTCTTCAAGTAGACTTCCAAAAATCATAAAAAATAGGTTGCTTATCCAAAAAATTCCCCCAAAATTTTTACGAGCTTGAAATAGAATACTCTATGACTTCCGTGAAGAAAATAAAGTCTAATTCTTTTTCTATGAAAAAATCGTTAACAAATCACACGATATGACTAATTCGCGATAAACCTAATTCGTGTCGATTTATGCCTAAATTCGGTTCGGGTCGTTACAGTAAGGTTCAGGATTTGCGGGGTTTGTGCCCATCTCTAGAACTAGGGTCTCTAACCTAGGTCCATTTTAGTTTATTGTTTTGGTCTTTATTTCTATTGGGCTTGAGTGCGTACAAGTCCCACAGAGCTATTCTTCTGAGGGTCGGGATAGCTTTTGAGGGATAAAAAGGGATGAACTCATCTTAGCCATCGGATCTAAATTGATCAAATCTAACGGCACATCAATAACAAAACCCAAGAAATTTCTCCCACCCAATCAATCGAAGAGCAGGCCATGATGGAGATGAAGATCATACTCCTCGCCAAAAATAGTCAGTAAATCGCCCCAAAATCGTGAAATATGGCGTAATAAGGCTAATGATTTTGTTCTTGTCATTTTCCACATACTCTTCTCTCTTATCTCAACCCATCTCAAGCTCATCACTTTCTCAAGAAACCTCAAGAAGTCTGTCTCTATACTGTCGGCAAGGCTTAACAGCGCAACGTGGTTTAGATGGAGGACAAGAAGGTCGACCTCGACGACGCGTGGAATAGAGCCGAGGTCGGAAACGAGAAGCATGACGTGATGGCTCTTCTTATACCATCAAAGTGGTTTATTAATTTTATATTC
Source organism: Geum urbanum (assembly GCA_946800695.1). Taxonomy (NCBI): domain Eukaryota; kingdom Viridiplantae; phylum Streptophyta; class Magnoliopsida; order Rosales; family Rosaceae; genus Geum; species Geum urbanum. Next base: position 47,987,192 of record OX327001.1, on the reverse strand, counting down.
TTAACCATTAGATTTATTCGATTAAAGATTCAAATGCTGAGATGAGCTCATCCCTTTTTATCTCTCAAAAGTTGTCCCTCTGGAGAACAACTTTGACATGTCTTATCTTGATAGTTTTATTTCTTTCTAGATTTAGTTTGACCTGATATTAGTTTATTTCTAGTATTTCTATGCAAGTAAGTATCACTATCGGCATTTTTACTATAGCTGACGATATTAAAAAAAAAAATAGGCCAACATACAAAATTTCGTACTATAGCCGACAAAAAAGTAACAAAAAAATCGTCGGCTATACTTTGGCCGACGCACTATAGCCTACGGGACTATAGCTGACGAGTGTTTAGTATAGCCGACGACTTCGTAAAAAACTCATCGGCTATAGTCCCGTAAGCTATAGTGCATCGACCAAAGTATAGCTGACAATTTTTTTGTTGTTTTTTCATCGGCTATTATGTTAGAAATGCTCTTAATACTATATATTTAACTTTTATTTTAGAATAGCTACAATTACAAAAATTTAAGTCAAAAAATAATGAACCCCGTTTAAGTTTTTAATTAAAAATAATTATAATTATAATTTTACTGGTAGACTAGGGAGGCATCTGATTGACCAAAGACCATGGACAACCAGTCTAATAACCCACGTGTCATCTCCGTAAATAACCAGTAAAGCATAGGTAAATCCGAAACAATAGATTTTCGAACAACGTACAATGACTCCGAATTAAGAGGGTCCCTCAGTGTAGCACAGTGTCATTTTTATAATCATCTTCACTGTCCTTGCCTTGCCTCTCTCGCTCGCTCTCTCTCTCTCTCTCGGTTGTTTTGATTGCACTCTCAGTGGAAGACGCACAGTCACGCCACTCTACTCTACTCTCTCTCTCTCTCTCTCTCTCTCTCTCTCTCTCTCTCAGATCTGAAAGTCTAAGCGCGCACAACGTTCTGGTGAGCATTTTCTCTCAGCTCAGATTCTGTATTATTGCTTAATATCTGTTTTGTTTTTGAGGGATCTGGTTGGTATGAAATCCTCAGATCGAGTGTTTAGGGTTTGTGGAATTGGGGGCTATGTAATGTGTTATTCGTTTTTGTTTACTGTCAAGTGTTGAGCCTTGACTTCAATGCTAGGTGGGTTTTAGTGTTGTACGTTTGATTCTTTAGTGTTATCATTTGGTATTAGTAGTCGGTTATGTGATTCATTTGAGTGGTTTCTTTCGCCAATCATTAAGATAAAAATTTAACATTATTGAAAAAAAGGCGAATGTAGTTCTGGATTGCATCTATGTATTAGTGTTTAGGCACAAAGTATTTGCATTGCTCTTTTGGTTCTGTTTGTGGCATTTGGTTTCGAATCGTCTGTTTGATCATTTTTTTAGGTCTTCTGATGTATTCGAGTATTTTTGGTGATGACTTGTCTGGGTTCTTATATGATTGATGTTGACAGGTGTTTACGCACTGCTTGTTTGTCTTGCTGTTTGATAAGGTGTTTTTTCTTCTTCTTCATGCTTATAGCTTATGAATTCTGCAGTTCATCGTATGAATAACTATTACTTGTACATTGACATCTGTTCACAATTACTGAATCGGTTTGATAAATTTCTATGCAGCAGTGTAGACGTTGACAAAAATGGTCACGGATGTTAAAAATCCTCTTGCTGGAGAGACCACCTGTGGGTCTTTGCTGCAGAAACTTCAGGTGACTTATAGTTTTATACCTTTGTTAGGGTAGGGTGTCTTTTTTCCTTCCACATAATTTATTTTGTACTTTGGAAGTTGGCCTGAACCAATCTATTATTTAATGCAGGAAATTTGGGATGAAGTTGGCGAGAGTGATGATCAACGAGACAGAATGCTTCTTCAGTTAGAGCAGGAGTGTCTGGATGTATACAAAAGAAAGGTGGAGCTGGCAGCAAAGTCAAGGGCACAACTTCTTCAGGCATTGTCCAATGGAAAACTTGAACTTTCCAGTCTTCTCTCTGCTCTCGGAGACAAAAGTTCTATTGGAGTTGTGAGTATATTTTCTTCATATGAACTCTTGATTGTTGATAAATATTGGTGCATGTCAAATATGCACTATGTGAGAGGTAATTATTAACTGCTGCTACTTTTACAGCCCGAGAAGACTAATGGGACAATCAAGGAACAGCTTGCGGCTATAGCACCAGCTCTGGAAGAGCTGTGGAAACAGAAAGAAGAGAGAGTAACGGAGTTTGCTGATGTACAATCACAGATTCAAAAGATTTGCGGAGAAATTGCGGGGAACCTTTCTCTCAATGACACCCCTGCTGTTGATGAGTCTGATCTGTCCCTGAAAAAGTTGGATGAATATAAGTCTCAACTTCAAAATCTTCAAAATGAAAAGGTAAATAAATTCATCTTAAACTATAGTGGTTACCTAAAGACAAATTAGATGACAGATTATCTTTCTGAAGTTTTGGGTATTAATTGCTTATTGTATCTGGCAGAGTGAAAGGCTGCACAAGGTGCTTGACTTTGTGAGCACAGTGCATGATCTTTGTGCTGTACTTGGAATAGACTTCTACAGTACTGTTACAGAGGTTCATCCGAGCTTAGATGACTCAACTGGTGTGCAATCAAAAAGCATTAGCAATGATACTCTGTCCAGGCTTGCTAAGACTGTCTTAGCACTAGAGGAAGATAAGAAGCAGAGGTTGCATAAGGTATTCTTATTTCTGCATGGCAATCTCTGCTATAGGGGGAAGAAAAAATTGCGTTCCAATCCATGAATTAAATTTTGCATTTTTGCTCTGCAGCTTCAAGAGTCGGCAGCACAGCTGATTGATCTATGGAATCTGATGGATACTCCTGAAGAGGAAAGGAAACTATTTGATCATGTAACCTGTAACATTTCAGCTTCAGTTGATGAAGTGACCGTTCCAGGGGCTCTTGCATCGGATCTGATTGAGCAGGTATGTGAAGCATTCAATAGAATTTAGCACAAATCATGATGGCCCTGTACTCATTTTCTCTATTTCTGTTTTGAAGACTGAGGTTGAAGTTGAGAGGCTTGATCAGCTGAAATCAAGCAGGATGAAGGAGATTGCGTTTAAGAAACAAGGGGAGCTTGAAGAGATTTTTGTTCGAGCACACATAGAAATAGATAGAGAAGCTGCTAGAGAAAAGATAATGGAACTCATTGATTCTGGGAGTGTTGAGCCTACTGAGTTATTGGCTGACATGGATGATCAGATAGCAAAAGCAAAAGATGAAGCTCTCAGCAGGAAGGACATATTGGACAAAGTTGAGAAATGGATGTCAGCCTGTGAAGAGGAGAGTTGGCTTGAAGACTACAATCGCGTAAGTAAATGATCAAATAATTTAAATTTACCTGTGTGCAGAACCAACATGATAGGAAATCCGACTAATGCTGCTTGATTACTATTGTCCCCCGTCATTACTTCTCGATACCTGACCCCCCACATTGGTGCAATATACCAATTTATATTGTTTGAGAGTGGTTTGATAGTTTCTGTATTTGGACATAGTTGATCTGATTTGTGTTGTTCTGGGCATCTATTCATATATTGCCTTAACAAATCAGGCATTAATAAGTGGAGTAGACTTCTGCTCCCCCTCCTGCCTCCTTGGCAGAGTAGTTTCACAAAACATTTGCTAGAAACAAAGTGACTCGGTATAAGGATTTGCTAAAAGTCTGTTCTACCCATCAAACCACCTGCCAAAAATATTCCTGAGCAGGAAAAAGTAATTTTCCCACTGCTGGAAATAAAAGCAACCTTATAAGCCTGTTGGACTAGTAATTTACGGTCCTTTTAGGATGGGTTGCAAACTTACAGTGCATACAACCTTACTTCTGTGCAACACATAACTTTGCCTGTTTTATAATTAACCTTTCTTGCTTTGGGTTTCATCTAACAGTGTCATACTGAAACAGGATGAAAACAGATATAATGCAAGTAGAGGCGCGCACCTAAATCTCAAGCGTGCAGAGAAAGCACGTATTCTGGTTAACAAAATTCCTGGTATGTGTAGAGTATTAAAAGAGTAGATATGTCAATTGTGTATCATACAGATTCGAAGTTGATAGGAAGTACATTTCTTATTCTTTCATTTTCTTGTCAATGCAGCTCTGGTTGACACATTAGTAGTCAAAACTCGTGTGTGGGAGGAAGAACGTGGAATATCATTTATTTATGATGGTGTTCCCCTTCTCGCTATGCTAGATGAATATGCGATGCTCAGGCAAGAAAGAGAAGAAGAGAAGCGAAGATTGAGGGTAAGTTTAATTGAATAGATTAGTTGCTTGACATAACCTGAATTTGTTTCACCCCATTTCATTTTTAGCTTTTATGTAATCTAACTCATTGTTCCTCTTGCATTAAAGTGTTCCTTTTTTAATTTTTCAAGTAACATCAAATAATGTTATGATAAACTGATTTGACAGGATCACAAGAAGTTCCAAGAGCTACAACACACAGATCAAGAAAGCGTATTTGGATCGAAGCCGAGCCCAAGCCCTGCTCGACCAGTTGGCACAAAGAAGGTAGTAGGTCCTCGTGCAAATGGTGGCCCCAATGGAACTCCCAGACGGCTATCACTTAATGCTCATCAAAATGGAAGCAGATCTGCAGTGAAAGATGCAAAGAGGGATCCTAAGCCTGTGGCTCCTACAAACTACGTTGATGTGTCGAAGGAGGATGCTGCATCCCATGTTTCGGGCACTGGTTCTGGCAGTGACCCAGTTCCGGCTTCACCATAATAATAACAGATATCATGTTTGTAGGTTAAATCTCTGTCAAATTTAGTGTCGTGACTAGTTACTGTAGGGGATATAATGTATGAAACAGTGAGGGTAAATTGGAGAGTGAACTATCAGTACCTGTGTATGTTGTATTGGCATTTGGAGGCTTTCTAAATACATCTTGCTTTCTCTATTCAAGTTTTGATGTAGTGCAGCAAGCATAAGGTAGACTGTGTAACTGTTGGCAATAGAATTCCTTCCTATCTATACTGTTTGAGTGCAGACTCTGTTTGGACCCGAGATAAAATATCTCATATTGGGGTTGAAGGGTTGAGTTTGGCGAGCGGTCTGAGTAGGATAACAAGGTCTATTTCCGTGTTGGATTAAGACTATAGGTTAAGATGACTGATTCGTACGGCCTGAGTAGGATAACAAGGTCTATTTCCGTGTTGGATTAAGACTATAGGTCAAGATGGCTGATCCGTACGGCTTAATGATTATCAAGCCTTTCTTACATCGGTTAGGATTCCTTTGTGAAAGAAATTGAGATAGTATTAGACTATATAAAGATAAGATCGTGTGCTGGTGAACATTAGAGTTATATTGAGAATCAAAGAGTTGAAGACGTACAAGTAAACTGAAATACGACTACTGTGCATTATATAAGGAGAACGATAGCGATAGTGAAAGGGTCCTCGATCAAATACAACTTTGCTATATGCAAACACATCTCCTTAGAGAAACCCTGCAACCAGACGATCAAAGTACTTGTCACATATAGAGTGAGAGTATCGATATCAAAGAAAACAACGCAACTGGAAGATTGAAGAGCTTGTCACATATCGAGTGAGAGTTTGGAAATCCAAGGAAGCAATATCCCAGTGTTCTCAACACATCATCAAGAAAGTTGCTTTGCTTTGCACTTACAGAGAGAGTGTTGAGTATCGATTTCTGTGGCTCTGCTAGAGACACGAAAAACCTAAAGTCCTAGGACACTAGGCAAGAGGGACCCATTTAGGCGAGGTTGGTGCTGTCCTCGTCAAAATCGCTTAATCAAGAAGTCATGCAACGCAGCTATACATTCACATTCCGTCGTGAGACGGTGGCACGCCAGCACACGAAGCACATTAGGATAAAGCCGACACCTGCGGTTATACTATCCGAAATCTATAAAAGAGACAGTTTGTAAGAGGCTCTCTACGCGTTCCTCGCTAGAGAGATTTTGGAGTCAAACATTTTGGCACGCCCAGTGGGACTATCTTTTTGTGTCTCTAAGCGACGATAGGGGATCCTTACAAAAGGGATACCTTCAGTGTCGTAAACATCCACAACCGGTATATCGTGAACACACCTCCACTAAGTGTCGTTTATCGAGCAATCAAGCGGTAGAAATCATCTTCGCTAAAGAATACCACTCAACAATGTTGTTCAAATATTTGAGCGAAGCAGAGATTCTGGAGTTCACACTCCAGGAGTACCTAGCCTAAGCGGCTAGGCGTGATGAGCATCAAACTAACTACTATACGGCTCTTGGTCAACGAACCGAACAACAAGCAGAGCTCCTCGCTACTCAGGGAGAGAAAGTAGACTCGACATTGGCCAAAATCCAAGCTCTAAGGGTAGAACTCCGCATGGATCAGGAAGAGCGAGAAGCAATCGGAGCCCAAGTAGCGAGCCAGGACAAATTACGGACTGATATCATGCAAACCTTGGAAACAAGTTAAGTTGGATACCGCCAACAAGCGGTGACACTGTCTCAAAGGACAGACAGAGACATGATGTCTTTAACAAGATCCATTTCTGACCTTACTAGAAAGACCAGGAAAGCAAAGTCTTTTTCGCCAGCATGGGAGCAGAGACTAAACAGGTTTATGAATGACTGTGACATACACATTGCTAAGATGTATGAATCATATGAAATTCAGTTCCCTCCCATGCAGAAAGACGACCCAGAAGCTTGGCAATGGCCAAGATACTACCGACATCAGACCTTCCAGACTTTCTCTGGCAATGATGATTCTAATGTGGCAACTCACTTAGCATACTTTATTCTGCAACTGTGGTAGTTTGCCGATAATGAAGGACTCAAATTGAGAGTCTTTGGATCATCTCTGTCAGGATTAGCCCTCGTTTGGTATACGAGATTAGAAAAGGGCTCGATCACAGAGTGGAAGGATATGGAGGCCTTGTTTATCGAACACTTCGGAACGGCAAGACCAGAAACCAGTGTTGGAAAGCTGGCTTCCTTGAGTCAATCGGCTACAGAAAGCCCATTTACCTTCCTACACCATTTCTGGTCAGAGTATAATCTGTGCAAGACCCCATTAGGCAAAGAAGAGGTCGTTCAAATGGCCAAGAATGGCTTGGAGGAGACGTGCCACAAACTATTCCTTAATAGCAAATACTTCTCCTTGAATGAGCTTATAACGGCTGTAATTAGAGCCTACAATACCATGCAGGAACAAGATAACCGGAGAAATGTGTCCAAGGGAACATATACTGCTAGGTCCTACGACAAACCAAAGCCAAGAACCGTGGCTTATATAGAAGAGGTGGAAAACAACCAGGATTCAGATTCTGAAGAAGAACAAGTAGGGGCAGTAGACTTGTCAACAAACAAGGTCTTGAAACTCCGTAAACTTCAGAAGAGTAAATGTCCAATTAAGCTTTCAACAGTGGCTTTCACTAAGCCAGAGTTCGATGCATATACATATGATGCTAATATGGCTCATGAGATCCTGGACGAGCTCTACAATATGCGAGTCGTCAAAGCAGACTTCAGACCTCTCCCCACAGCCGAGCAGTTGAAAGGAAAAAAGTATTGTAAGTTCCATTGGGCATGGAACCATATCACGAAGGACTGCATCAAGCTAAAGGATCAAATCCAGAAGTGGATCAATGAAGGTAAGCTAGAGGTAGAGGGAGCATCCAAAACAGTGGCATTAGTAGACTTTCAACCTTTCCCAACACCTCAAGTCAATATGATCGATATCGGTTGGTCGCCAGCCGTTAGTTGTGCCATGGGAGTTGAGGAAGAAAACTCACTAGTCCTGCCACGTTATACTTTTATGCAGAACAAGTTGGAAGAGATTGTGGACAAATTGTAGGAAATGAAGCTTATTGTTTATTGGCCAGTATTCAAACTGAAACATCTAAATTATAAACGGCCAGACGAACATTTCTGTAGGTTCCACAACGTGTTCGGACATCGAACAACAACGTGTTCTACCCTAAAAGATAAAATTCAGGGTTTGATTAACTGGGAACCAGGAAGGAGTGGTAGCATCCTCAAACACCACCACCTTCCATGACCATCCCAAAAACATTCCTATCGCGCAATGCATCTGGGCCCATACAAAGGAGAAAAAGATCGAAGCGAAGGCCTAAACACAATATCGCATTCGTTCAACCCAGGCGAGCTGAAATCACATATGATGCATCTAAGCGAGAAGAGATTTTCTAAGAACTACTCCGAGCAGGGATAGTAGTGGTTCCCATTAATTGGGGAACTCCAGATCCAAATCCTGAAGATGTAAATGGTCTACCTTATTGCCAATACCATAATAAATGGGGGCGCCATTCCACTAATGAATGCATTAACTTAATGTATAGAATTCGGCAGTGGATTGATAAGGGGGAAGTGCAGATAGAAACGCCCTTGCCAACTCTGGCGATCAAAGAAGCATTGACGATTGGGATGCTAGAACTGACTAAGGGGAACCCAGGCAAGAGAAAAAAGACTGTCGATATCCATTGCACTGGCGAGAGTCCGCCAAAGAAGCTACCAATGAGATTAGCTAAAGAAAAGAGAAGATCGACCCAAAGGCAGAGTCGCCGGTGGCATTTTGTGCTCATTGCAAGTTCAAGTGTAGGTTGAAGATCTCCTACGAGGAATTGGCAGAAGCAGCCAAGGTCTTCCCAGAATTGTTTTCGAGTCTAGAACATTATCAACTGCATAGCCTAAGGGAGTTAAATCAAAGGGATTCCCAAGCATTCAAGCGAGTGCGAGCGACAACGAAGGTCAGTGAAGCAAAGAAGTCCGAATCAAGGATAGCTGATACGCTCGCCAAGCCATATGTCCCACCAGCTTCATGAAACATTACTAAAGAGAATGTATGGTATGTGAAGGAGAAAGGAAAGACCATTGAGGTAACCTCAAGCAGGAGACGTAATCAGAAACGACGATTTGGAGAAGCTAAGAGGGTATTAAAGGCTTATGAGATGGGCATCATCAAGGAAGAACAATTGATCCTTTCCCCAGAAAAGCTACAAAGGTGGTTGAATGCACTTGCAATAAACCTTTTGGTGGTCTTTGGGAAGAAGTCTTGTGAACCCCAAGTATGAGTAGAAAGACCAAGTGTCTTTGATCGTAACCCAGAACTATGGCCCAGAGACAAGACACCAGAACCTGTACCTGAGGTTCATCATGACATAGGCAAGCATAGATCAGCAAAACAACGTCTTAGGTTCGACGATGAAGCAATGCAAATGGTGGGGTTAAATAGTCCAGAGGGAAAGAGAGAACAAGTCGGGGGGCATGTCACTGTGAGCAAGACCAAAGGCCTACTATGGAGACCAAAGCCCTTGATCGAAGAAGAACAGAAGAAGGCCAGTTTGAATAAAACTTTTCCCCCACTTCAGAAGCAAAGCTCTGGCTTATTTATGCCAACAACCGTAGAACCTACATTTGAGGTTCAGATACAGCAGGTCGCTTCCTTAGAAGTCATAGTAGACATAGATGTAGAAGTTCGGAAGCCGGAAAATGATATCAATAAGGACGATGAAGAGCTACTGGACTACGGTGAAGATGAAGTAGATGACATACAAGAGTATGCAGACGAGGTAGATGCTAACATTAATATGGTGTTTGTCTTATCCTCTAAATATGCGATACCTTCGCAGAAGACAATAGTGGTTGAACCAGTCCTGAGAAGAGATGTCAATAATTTGGCAATGCCAGAAGATGAAACAAAACCTTTGGAACAGCAGGTGCTTGCCAAACAGTTAGAGGTTGATTTACCATTAACAAAGGGACACATGATGTTCGCGAAGCCCACTCTAAACATGGCCATGCATATGTGACTATTGTACGTGACATGGATGGTCCAGGGGATTCAAATTAACAAGCTATTAGTGGATTTTTGGGCAGCAGTGAACATCATCACCGTCAAAGCGATGGAACTACTAGGCATTCCCAAGTCTACCATCCAAGAGACAACCTTCAATGTCTGAAACTTTCAAGGCAGCATATCTAAGACTCTGGGGATCATCTTTCTACAGGTGCACATAGGACCCGCCACCGGCACATACACATTCTTTATAGCAGAATGCACAACTCCATACAGTGTAATTCTTGAACGTGATTGGATCCACATGAGTTATTGTATGCCTTCATCCCTCCCCCAGCATATGGTGCTATGGAACATGGAGTCTGGCGAGGCAGTAATTGTTGATGTAGACCCTCGTCCATACTCCGTGTCTGCCAATTCTTTGGAGGCTAGTTATTACAATAGTGACCTCAGGCCACTCGAAGTATGTGGCTTAGATAACAAAGGCCGCCCAATTGGTGTAACGACCTCTGAACTAGCTCAATGGGGTTTTATTCAAGCAGACCACGATAGTAGTATACCCTATACCATTGAGCTATCATCCAAACAGTCTCAATGATAGAGCCTCTATCGAGTATAGAGGTCGAGGCTTGTTACTCTCTATACGAACGCTTCCACAATTTTTTAATGGAGAGTCAAGCCCACGAGAAGGTTCCAATGATGGGGGCATTAGAATATGTGGATAAAGATGTAATGAATGAATCAGGCGAGGAGGATGAGATCAGATTAGCACCAGCAGCCGTAGACGATATACCTCATAAAGTTAAAGATCCTATTGAAAAGGTTAATCTTGGGAGTTCGGAAGAGCCAATATTTGTGACTATTAGTACCTTCCTAGAGCCTGAAGAACGATTGAGGCTTATTGAATTATTAAAGGAATACACTGATTATTTTGCAGAAAAATATGACGACATGCCAGGACTGTCAACAGAATTGGTTTGTCATAGCTTGCCTATTATAGAAGAAAAGAAGTCGGTAAGACAAGAGATGCGTCAAATGAATACAGAAATAACAATCCTAGTAAAAGAAGAAGTTGAAAAAATGCTCAAGTCAGTGATAATACGAGTGGCCAAATAAAATGAGTGGCTATCAAACATAGTCCCAGTAAGGAAGAAGAATGGAAAGATGCGAGTCTATGTTGACTATAGAGACTTGAATAATGCAACCCCAAATGATGCATATCCAATGCCAGTTGCAAATTTATTGGTGGACTCAGTGGCTCGTCACGAAATGTTATCATTTATAGATGGGACGGCTGGCTATCATCAAATACCAGTGGCAAAAGCAAATAGACATAAGACTTCATTTCGGTACCCAGGTTTTGCAGGAGTATTTGAGTACGTGGACATGCCGTTTGGACTCAAAAATACAGGGACAACCTACCAACGAGCGATGAACTTGATCTTTAATGACCTCATTGGCAAATCCATGGAGGTGTACATTGACGTGTTGTAGAGGAATAATTTATAGACTATAAACTGTAACTCTTTCATTGATAGAATGCTTATATATAGGCTGATACAATTTGTTACAATAAATGTCCTGATATTATAGAGATTCTCTATATCTCTATCTATACTAATCTCTATCTAATTAGGACAAGACACACACTGAAAGTTACGGAGAATAAATCTCCTTAAACAAATTTAACCTATAAGTCTACTTTTTTTTATTCTTCATTTTTTTTATTTTTTAGCTATTTCGAAAGTAGATTTGGTTAGATATTTTGATTTAATTGGATACATTGAATATCTCACACAACGACAATATAACTACACACATTAATTAAAAATTGACACAAATAGAATTTCGTATGTGTAAGCGCGATACTCTTCCGCACACGCGTATGTGAGGTCTTTAGTAACTAGGTAAGGAAAAGAAGGTTGGTGTATGTGATCCAAAATAGCTTAAACTTCCAAAAGATACAAACAAATCTTTCAGGTTTCAGCATTCATAGGGAGAAGAATTAACCTGATGTATACATGGGCAAACCTACAGCAAGGGTTGTGTAGGCTGCAACCTAGGGAGTTTTATGATAAAGTCCAAAAAGAAATTAATCTCCAGCCCAAATTAATTTTGTTTTCTCTCTTCGCCTACTTCATGTCCTCACAGTTGTGACTCTGCACTCTAACCCTCAAAATCTCTTGCAAATCCCCGCTCTCGAGTCCACAATCTCTCGGCAATCTCAAGTCTCGAGTCCTTATCACTCTGGGTATCTGCATAATTGATAGTAGAGAAACACCTAAACACAGATGATGTAAGTAAAAGTGAAATTGTTCTTCTTGGTTTGTCAACAATTTGGGTACATGATTTTCTGGGTTTAATATGAAACTAATTAGCTTGATTTTGTTGTATTCAATTTAATTTGGTTTTTGGAATGAAACTTACTAGAATAGTATAATGAAATCAGAGATGTTGGATTCAATTTGTTGTATTCAACTCGCTGTATTTGATTTTAGTGTGATGTTGGAATTTGCAAATTGGTCATTGATATATTGATCATTATCATGTATATACATCCTAATCTAGTAACATGTGTATGTCATCCGCCCCTGATTATCTTTATGTTGATTATGTGCTTCATTGATGATGGAGTGGCTTCACCAACTGTGTAATGTTTTTAGACTGTTATACAAATGACTAAAAATGATATTATTTTATTTTTTAGCCGATAAACATCTTGGTCTTTTATTTAGTACAATGACTGATCGTGGTAAACCTAAGCGGTACAAAATTCTATTTTCATGGTTTACAAATGACAATCCATAAAAAATGTGGGAATATGAATGTGACTGAAAATTTTGTGAATGACAACATTGTTGATCCCTACTGGGGTTATAAGCCTAAAAAAAATTAAAAAATTGCGCTGCACAGTACAGCCCATGGAGTTTCAAAATCCTAGATTCGCCCCCTAAATGTATATAGATGTAACCAAGGAAACAATATGAAAATTTTTTATGGAGCTGATGGCTTAAATAAAAAAATGCACGTACATTGAGGTGGAGCTATCTTCTTTGAGCATCAAAAATATTCCAAACTATCAATATATATGCTTAACAATGTTGTCAAAGTGTTATTAATGTACGCTTTCCTTGTCTTTGATAAGCAGATGGTTTGTCCTTTTGTCTCTGCTATAATTAATTAGCAACCCTATTTGCTAGTAATGAATTTGGATCTATCAACGAAGTCGATCACTATGTAAATGTTGTTTCGGTTGATAGGTGGATAATCCTAGAGAGGAGTCTCTAACTAGTTCAGACATTTACTAATTACAGTAATCGAATAATGAAAGTTCTAGTGCATGCATGTATGTCCACATATATATGACATTTGTCATATTGTAATTTTTGTTTATGTTGTGAAAAACATAAGTTCGTCTAATCGTCTCGTATGTACGAAATCAAGATTATATTAGAAGTAACTAATCCGGTTATGACCTTGTAAAATCATGAATGTTATGATCTTACAATTAACTTTGTTTTCATTACATCAACTCATAGCAAGTGGGATGTTGAAAAAAATGAACTCGATGAAGTTACCTTGCAAAGAACTAATATGTCAATATCCTTGGAGAATCTGAGGAATCCAAGCATGAAGCATCAAGGATATACATACGTGCATGTGCTGATGAGCTCATAGCATATTATGTTCGAATTACTTATATATATATATATATATATATATATATATATATATATGCTTGAATCCCATCATAGAAACCTCTTCCATCCATGACTCTCGTTTCTACTCCTAGCTAGGTTTTTTCAAAGAAATGGGTTGGAGTTTCTTGTGCTTTCGCCCATCTTCAAGCCCTCGGAGATCTCCTAAGAGATACTTCGAGCATCATCGAAATTTTAGCTTGACAACATCGATTGTGGAGTTCATGAAGCCCAAAAAGAAGAAGAAGAAGCAGCACAAGGTGAAGATGATGAAGGAGCTCACCCTAGAGCAGTGGTTCTCAATATCGTCGCCATGCAGAAATGACGATAGTAGTCTTTGCATCAATAATGAATCAGCATGAACACAACAACTGGGTTTTCCCATCTTCAGAAGACGACGACGAAGATGATCTTATGTTCAATTCTAGGCACAGTTTTTCTCAACTGAGGCTGTTAATTGAAGTTGTTGACTGTGGGAGAAGAAGTGATGCGTCGTGTTTGAGTTCAAGGAGGAATGGAAAGGTGAAGAAAAGGGTTAGCTTCAAGTTACCAGAAGCCGCTGATATATTCATTTTTTGCTCACCAAAAGCAGATCCTGAAAAATGAGTTGATTTTGTGGTAATCAATGTACGCATTTGTGGACTGTTAATTTACATAATGGAAGTTACTAAATAAAGATGACGTTAAATTTTTTATGAACGAACAAGTTTACAAATTTTGAAAAGAAAGCATGCACCAAAACTTTGTCTAAATTAATAATTGAGCTAGGTTAAACTTTACAACTGAATTAACTATCCTTTGCCACTTTCCTTTAGCAAAATTAAACTAAAGTTTGGATCCGCAATAAAGAATATATAGAAGAGGCAACACTATTATTCGAATTATGGGATCAAGAGCTCTCGTTTGGTAAAACACAAGTTAGAGGAACCAAAGCAGTGGCGGAGGCAGCACTAACCTAAGGAAGTTCAGTACCACTCTTGAAATTTTACGAAAGATAAAAAACTTATATATATATTACATTAGGTTATTACATATTTATCATATATCCAATTAAGATATTCTTCATTAAGACTTTCTAGCTACATTTTCCTTGAAAACGTACAACCTATTTCTCTCTCAGCCTTCACTTTTTTGATAGTTATATAAATATGCCATTCTTTTGTGCTTAATTATTCTAAAAATTCTTAGTTTATTTGTTTAGCTCTCGGCAATTAATTATGTTTATGTTTATTTAGGTTATTTGGAGAAAAATACAAAAAGGAGCAATAAAAAGGGAATTCTATTCCAAGAAGGATTGGTGATATGGCAAGTCTGTGTGGCGATGACTCAACCCTATGTTGATAAGGAGATGACCCAAGATCATACCTATATAAGCATGTTTTGAAGAACAAATTAGGGTTGTTGATTTTCAGAGAAGGAGCATAAGAGGAGAAGAGAAGCCACACCGAACGATCACCAGCTGCACGATTTCGATCGGTCGAGCCAATTCTTTAACCCGTCGAAATTCCCCTGCCAAGAGTTCTAGGGTTTTTGGTTTACTCCTCCTTCTCCATCATGTTTTGCTATTGTATTCCTATGACTATGAGTAACTAAACTCTTTTGGTTGATCGAAGGTCTAGACATGCTTACGATTTCGAACCCCTTTTGATCTTAATAATTATTTGGATTAGTTTTGTTTCACTACTTTTACAGTGATGATTTCTATGTTCATGTTACTTTGGTTGCAAACTTAGTTACATGGCTTAAGATCTAAAGTCTAGGATGTGTGATTGACCGCTATATCAATGCATGTTCAATAGAGACAGAGCAGGCTCCTGTGTGAAATAACTTCTTAGTGATGTTAAGGCGACCGCTATATCGAGCTTAGAAGCTTTGTTGGCTTTCAAACACTCTTAGAACTTAATCACTTTAATTAACTAGGTTATGACGCTGACATGTACCAACCTATTAGTTAAAGATCAAGTTAAGACAATACCGACATTCTGTTTAGTACAACCAGTAAGAGAGTGTAATACAATCGATGTCCTACTGACATTGGCTTGATTGTGGGAGTCAATCATCCATGGTTATCTATATTAGAGTTGGGATAAATCATAGGTTGTTTAGGGTGGAGAGAAGTTCATAACATTCATCTATATCTGATCTTCATCAGCATTTACTTTTCTGAAATTTATATTTTTCTGCATTAGCTGTAGATTCTCGATCCAAATTATTTTGGCAACCAAATAATCTCAAAACCCAACCAGAGTCTAGTACTTTGTATTAAATTTTCGTAGCTTTTAGAGTAATCTAGCTTAGGTTTGTAGTGCCATTGTGCACTATAGTCGAGTATGTCAGTATTTTAGCCTAGTGTTTGGATTTAGTTTTACTAACTCTCTGTGTTATTACAATGATATATCTTAATTGAGGATAATGTATCTTTGAGAGGTAGTTTTCCACTCATCAAATTTTGGCGCCATTGTAGGCGAGTTGCTTAATTCTAAGTCCTAATAGAGTCTTTAATTTCCAGTTTTGTTTTGTTTTTCTTTTGAGTCTTATCGCTTCATCTGTGTGCAGGAGCATTATGTATCCGTACTAGGCACACTAAAAGCGCTGAGCCATTATTACTTGATCTAGACATTGAACGCTTAGTGAAACAAAATAGAAAGCAGCAAAGACAACGATCCGTGAGCGTGAATAGTGGTGGTGAACCATCTGAGCAAGAAAGACATTCAAGTTTCGAGTCTGAGTTTAAGGAAGAGCAGCACATTTCAACACCACCACCATTACCACGAAGAATGGCTAACGTCACAGCCAAGTTAAGAGAGTCCTTTATACTGGGCACATGTGTAGCAGATTCACCGATCGTTCTACCAGAGAATTTGGGGGCTTATTCTATTCCTCCATCACTTATATGGAATCGGCCACACTTCAGAGGAACACCTTCTGAAGTCCCTCAAGATCATCTCAATGAGTTTACAGCTTTGTGCAAAATTCAGAAATCAACAAATGTAGAGGAAGACACTGTGAAACTCATCTTATTTTTATTTTCTCTGAAGGAGCAAGCAAAGACATGGTACAATTCTTTAGCTTCTTTATCTATTGACACATGAGAGAAGATGTGTGTCGCATTCATGAAAGAATTCTATTCTTCTTCCCGTACAAAGAACTTGAAGAAGCAAATTAGCACATTCAGGCAGAAAGATGAAGATGAATTACATGAAGCCTGTAGCCAGTTTAAGGATCTTCTTCGACAATTCCCTTATCACAAGTTTGATATCAACACCTAAATGAAGTTCTTCTATTATGAAGGACTTGATTCTTTCAATAGGTAAAAGGTTGATTTAGCTTGTGGTGGAAATTTGTGGAATATGACTGGAACAGAAGCTAAGTCATTGAGAACCAAGCCAAAAACTCAAGGCAATGTCAGTCAAGAGATAGATCCATAGGAGCAAGTTGAAGATCTTTCAATGCGGTCACAATCGATGGAGGCATAGAAAAAAGACTAAATTCAATGGAAAATGATATTGTTGTGATTGCTAGTAGCTTGAAAGCAGCCAAGAAGATAACAATTGCTGCAGCTCAAGCTGTGTGCACCATATGTTTTGCTTTAAATCATCTAGATGAAGACTGTCCTAAATTTACAGCTGAAGCATAAACAGAAGAAAAAGATTTGAATTTTGCTGAGAGATAGTTCAATACTTATGAAGGAAACAGGGATCACCCACTTCTGAGTTAGAGGAGCAACAATGTGCTTAACCCTCCAACCAATCCACCTGGCTTCCCAGCAAGACAACCTAGAGAAGATGGACAGTATGGTCAGAGACAACAACAACAATATCAAGCTCCACCACTCCAATCACCTCAAGCACCAACAAGTACCTCTGGATTGGAAGCCTTGATACAACAAATGATGTTTGATAATAAGAAAGAGCGAGAATAGAGTAGTGCTTTCCGCCAAGAAAGTAGTGCTTTTTGCCAAGATATCAAAGCCACTACTCAGCAACTTGGGAAGTCCATTGAGCTTCTTAAGCATCAGATGAGTCATGTACAACAACTCTTGACTCAATAGAACGTTGGAGCACTTCTTAGCAAAACTGAGCCTAATCCAAAGAATGAGCGTGATGTGCATGCCATGGAGTTGAGGAGTGGAAAGGTTGTGAAACAAGTGTCAGAGCCTAAGAAGGTCACAAGCGTTCGAGGAACCGGTCCTTGAGCAAATTGTGTTTCAAAATTCGGCAGACCAATTTCAGCAGCTCCAGTTCGACCCGTCGAAAAATTCCTTAATGAATTTTTGACCCATCGAAAAAGTGCAAAACTTGGACAGTGGCAAAACATCGACCTGTCGAGAAAATCCTTGAAGAAATTTTCAACCCGTCGAAAATGCTCCTAGAGCGACAGTTTCAAAGAACAGGCAGGTATCTTTTAAACCTTATTCCTCCACTAATATTCCTGTTCCTTTTCCTAACAAATTGAAGAAGTAAGAGAAGGAAGACAAGACCAATGACATATTGGAGATCTTTAGAAATGTTCAAGTCAACATCCCTCTTCTTAAAGCATTTAAGCAATTTTCGTAGTATGCAAAGTTTCTCAAGGAACTTTGTACCGCTAAGAGGAAGTATAGGCCAACCGAGACGGTAGCTTTGAGTGAGAAAGTGTTTGTTGTGCTGCAAAGAAAGCTACCTCCCAAGCTGGAGGATCCCAGTCGTTTTATAGTTCCATGTATTGTTGGCGATAACAGGTTTTCTGGTGCTTTATTAGATTTATGTGCCTCTATTAATTTGATGCCCTATTCTGTTTATAACAAATTGAACCTGGCTCAACAGTTGCAACCCACATTAGTAACTATTAAATTGGCTGACAGATCTAGTTGTTACCCATTAGGTGTTGTTGAGGATGTTTTAGTGCAGCTAAGTGACTTGATCTTTCCAGCAGATTTCTTCATCTTGGAGATGGAAAGAGAGTCAATGCCCTCAGAGCTTCCATTGATTCTAGGTCGTCCATTCTTGAGGACAGCCCAGACAAAGATTAACTATTATGAGAGAACTCTAACAATGAAAGTAGATGAGAGAAAGATTCGCTTCTACATCTTTGAAGCCATGATTATTCTTATTATTCAATTGATGTGTTTGATAGTTTCATGCAGAAATACATACAATACTCTATGGAAGAAGATGCTCTGAAGAGAGCACAAGAAGTTGGTGGAGGATTCGTTCCATCTGTCCCAGTTTGACAGGTCGAGAGAAACCCTCGACCCGTTGAAAATGACTAGATCAGAGAAGATTTGGACAAAATTGAGGCAAAACTAGGATGCAAACCCTCAAGTGTGGGGTAGGATGATGATGATGAGTGTTTGAGGATTGAGTCATTCCAAGACTTGGCCATGCAAGAGGCATTCTATGAAGAAATAGCTGAACTTGAGTCGAAACAATTTGTGTCGAAATGTAAGGTTTCAAAACCCATTCCATTACCGGTCTCTGATAAAGCTCTTCGTCCTTCCATTGAGATAGCCCTTGAACTTGAACTTAAACCACTACTTGAGCATTTGAAGTATGCATTCTTGGAATCTGGTGAAACTTTGCCAGTTATTATTTATTCAAAGCTAACCCAATTGCGGGAAGAGAAATTGTTGACTGTTCTCAGGGAATACAAACTAGCCATTGGATGGACTATAATAGATATTAAGGGCATATGTCCTACTCTGTGCACTCATAGGATATATCTTGAGGAGGGAGCTAAGCCCACAAGGGAAACTCAACGCCTGCTTAACCCTCTAATGATGGATGTGGTGAAGAAGGAAATCATAAAGCTTCGAGATGCAGGTATTATATATGCTATTTCTGACAGTAAATGGGTGAGTCATATGCAGGTTGTTCCAAAGCGATCTGGCATCACAGTTGTGAAGAATGATGAAAATGTGATGGTACCTTAAAGAACACAAACTGGATAGAGAGTTTGCATTGATTACCGCAAACTAAATTCAACCACACGCAGGGATAATTTTTCCTTACCCTTTATTGATCAGATGTTGGAGCGTCTTGTAGGTCATGCTTTCTACTGCTTCTTGGATGGTTATTCTGGCTATAATGAGATTGCCATTTATAGAGATGATCAGAAGAAGACCACTTTCACATGCTCGTTTGGCACGTTTGCCTATAAACAGGTGCCTTTTGGTTTGTCCAATGCTCCAACAACGTTTCAGAGATGCATAAAGAGCATATTTTCAGACATGGGTGAGAAAATCATTGAGGTATTTATGGATAATTTTTCAGTTTTTAGTGATTCTTTTGATATGTGTCTGCACCATTTATCCATGGTTTTGAAATGTTGTATTGAGACTAACCTTGTTTTGAATTAGGAAAAATGTCACTTTATAGTGGAACAAGGTATAGTTTTGGGACATGTAGTATCTGTTAGAGGTATTGAGGTTGATAAAGCTACGGTAGATATTATGCGTACCTTACCCTCTCCATTAACTGTGAAGGAGGTGAGATCTTTTCTTGGACATGCAGGATTTTATCGCAGGTTTATCAAAGACTTTTCCAAGATATTCAGACCGTTGTGTGCATTTCTCCAGAAATATGTATCTTTCAATTTCACGGATAAGTGCTTGAAGGCATTCCACAAAGTCACGGAGCTTCTGACAACTGGTCCCATCATACAGGCACCTGATTGAAATTTACCTTTTGAATTGATGTGTAATATGTCTGATTATGCACTTGGTGTAGTTTTGGGTCAACGCCCAGCTAAGTTGCCTCATGTCATCTATTATGCTTCCAGGACATTAAATAATGCATAGTTGAATTATTCAACTATTGAAAAGGAACTCTTAGCTGTGGTCTTTGCTTTGGAAAAATTTAGGTCTTATTTGCTAGGAACTAAGATAATTATTTTCTCTGACCATGCTGCTTTGAGATACTTGATGACTAAACAGGATGCCAAACCGAGGTTTATTCGTTGGATGCTACTACTTCAGGAGTTTGATATTGAAATCAAAGATAATAAATTCACTGAGAATGTGGTGGTAGATCACTTGAGCCGGATTACTCATGCATTCAACGCAGATGAGGACTCACTACCTGTACGTGATAGCTTCCCAGATGTGCAATTGTTTGCTCTCAATGTTTTTGAGCCTTGGTATGCGGATATTGTCATCTATCTTGTGTCAAAAAGAATACCAAGTAACTACAGTCGAGCTCAGAAGGACAAGTTGGTGAAGACAGCAAAGTACTACATGTGGGATGAGCCATATCTATGGAAACATTGCCCATATTCTTTGATAAGAAGGTACGTTCCTGAAACTGAATTTCAATCGATATTATCTTTTTGTCACTCACATATAGAAGGAGGTCACTTTGTTGGTAAAAAGACTACATTAAAGGTACTTGACAGTGGTTTCTTCTGACCAACTTTGTTCAAAGATGCACATGACTTCCATAAATCCTATGCTAGATGTGAGCTCACAGGTAACTTAGGTCCTAGAGATCAAATGCTCCAACATCCAATTTTGGTTGTAGAGATTTTTGATATGTGGGTTATTGATTTCATGGGTCCTTTTTCTAGCTCCCAATAGAATGTCTATATTCTACTTGCAGTTGATTATGTTTCAAAGTGGGTGGAGGTAGTGGCCACTCGAACTAACGATGTTGCTGTTATTTTGAAGTTTTTAAAATCATTGTTTGTGAGATTTGACACTCCTATGTACATCATCAGTGATGACGGTTCCCACTTTTGTAACAAGTCTTTTACAGCTCTGCTCAAAAAATATAATGTTCATCATAAGGTGGCAACACCTTATCATCCGCAGACAAGTGGGCAAGTAGAAGTCTCCAACAGGGAAATCAAGCAAATTTTGGAAAAGACTGTTGGACCAACCTAGAAAGATTGGAGTCAACAGTTGGATGAGGCATTATGGGCATATAGAACAGCATACAAGATACCGATTGGGATGTCTCCTTATCGGATGGTCTATAGGAAATGATTCCATCTTCTGGTGAAGCTTGAACACGAGGCATATTAGGCTATTAAGCAATTTAACTTTGATATTGATACTGTAGGTGTTCATAGGAAATTACAGTTGAATGAGCTAGATGAGATTCAGAACAATGCATATGAGTCTAGTCGGATTTACAAAGAAAAAACAAAGACTTTTCATGATAAGATGATGAAGGGCAAGTATTTTGTTGTAGGACAAAGATTTTGCTATTCAATTCATGTCTGAAGTTGTTTCCAGGTAAGCTTCGATCTAGGTGGAGTTGACCTTTTGTTATCCTTAACGTGTTTGCTCATGGTGCAGTTGAGGTACGAAATCCAAGAACCGAAAATACGTTCAAAGTGAACGGACATAGGCTCCAGCCATTCTATGAGCCATCTCAAATAAGGGATGTGGAGGAAGTACCTCTCCAAGATCCTTCTACAATGGAGTGAATTTGAAGCGTACCGTCTGGCTGAAGACGTTTAAACTTAACACTACTTGGGAGGCAACCCGGGTTGATGGAGAAGCTTGGAAACCAGATTTTGACTCTTAACCCTTCTCCTTTGTTATTTTTCTCCATGTTTAATGTGTTTTATGATGGGTTATGTGTTCTATTCCATGCTTGTTTGATGTATTGCATATTTTAGTTTTGTTTTACATTGAGGAAAATGAAACTTTCAAGTGTGGGATGGGGTTTATATCATATCATTACCGTCTATGTATAAATTTTTCATTTTTGAGTCATATTTTTCAATTTTTTGTGTTAGTTTTGGTTTCCCACGAGCTCCAGTTTCGACCCGCCGAAAGTTCTTTTTGGTTTTTGGGGAATTATCGATATCGTTTTCGACCGGTTGAGGAAAATTCTCGACCCGGCGAAATTGTGTACTTTTCTGGACAGGGGCATAGCATCGATCGGTCGAGAATTTCCTATAGGAAATTTTCGACCTGTTGAATGTGGGACTTTTTCCGATGACCAGTTCATCGTGGAAGGGTTCTGCGCCCAATTTTGGTGTTTTTGAGTTTTTTTTTGTGTGTGTTAATGTCTTATATAAAAAATAAAATTCAAAAAATAAAAAGTGTCAAGAAAAACAACACAAAAAGTGTCTTTTGATTTATGTTTTATGTCTTAGGAGCCCTTAACTAGTCTATAATGTGATTATATCTTCCGAAATTGTGACTAAGAGTGAAACATGTGACTATGTAGTTGAATTTCTTTGATTAATCTTGATAGATGGTGCATATGAGAATGTGTAGTGGATGTAGAAACAAGTTAACATGGTACAGACTATTAGCATGTATAGACATTGTTGAGATTCATTTAGCCTAAGAGCGATTTAGCCTAAATGTTATATACATATTTTCAATGTTGAGTGTCCATTACTTGCCCCAGATTAAGTTAATGGACTCTAGAGATTACTAGAACTTGCTCTTGTGCTTTTTAAAACTTATAGTCATTACATGTCTTGATTGTGGAAGTGATAAAGGCACTTAGGATCTACCACCATTGCCATATGTAGCCTGTGTCCCAAATCTTTGTATACACAAGATGTGCACCTCTTAGTTAACCACTTTGAGCCTACATGTTTAAACTATTTGTCATCACCCTGTAATCCTAACCTTGAACCTTAGAATAGTTCTATCTTTACCTCTGTTTTAGGACTTAGTAGAGCTATACATGAGACAGGTACATGAAGACCAAGGTGAAAGTTATGAAAGTGATGCAAAGGAACAAGTGTTGGATTAAAAAAAATCGGCAAAAAAAAGAAAAAAAAATGTTCTTTAGTGTTGTCTAACTTGATACCCAAAGTTAGCTGTTGATGGAAAGAATGACATGAAGGCCCAATAAGATGAAATCCGGCCACAATGGTGATGCATTTGAAAGAATTCAATACTGAAGATGCTTTAATGGTTGTAAAGTTTGAGAAAAGTCTCCTCTTATTGATGCTCTACTAGGTTTTAGAACTTTTGTTTAAATTTAATATCCTTTTTTTCTATAAACCCATGAGCCTAGCCCCATTACAACCTTTGAAAGTCCTTTTTGATCCTCAAGATAGGTAGCCTTTGATCTGTAGAGATAAGTCACAATAGTTGAGCATATGGTTCGGTCCATTTGGCAAGTAATTGAGTTAAGTGAATACCTTAGACATAGTATGAGAGAAACACTTTTGAGAGCATATCTATGTGAGGTTGAATCTTGACTTAATTATTTCATGTTATAGCTTTATACTGACCATGATTATGTCTTCGTTCTACATATTACATGTATACCATGCATTGACATTAGCCTTCGAAATTCTATGGATTGAATTGAAATAACATGCGAACTTGGTGTTACAATGCAAGAAGATTGCTGAGGCGATGTGTTAAGCGCATTAGAGTTTTGTAGTCTATTTGTTTGTTGAATTTTTTAAGAGTCTTAGTTTAGTGTTTTGCTCGAGGACTAGAAAATGCTAAGTGTGGAGTATTTTGATAGTTGCATAAATATACAACTCTTTTGTGCTTAATATTCTAAAAATACTTGGTTTATTGGTTTAGCTCTGGGTAATTAATTATGTTTATGTTTATTTAGGTTATTTGGAGAAAAATACAAAAATGAGCAATAAAAAGGGAAATCTATTCCAAGAAGGATTGGTGATATGGCATGTCCGTGTGGCGATGACTCAACCCTATGTTGATAAGGAGATGACCCAAGATCATACCTATATAAGCATCTTTTGAAGAAAAAATTGGGGTTGTTGATTTTCAAAGAAGGAGCCTAATGGGAAGAAGAGAAGCCACACCGAACGATCACCAGCCGCATGATTTCAACCGGTCGAGCCCAAAATTCCTCGACTCGTCGAAATTCCCCTGCCGAGAATTCTAGGGTTTTTGATTTACTCCTTCTTCTCCATCATATTTTTCTATTGTATTCCTACGACTATGATTAACTAAACTCTTTTGGTTAGAGGTTGATCGAAGCCCTAGACATGCTTACGATTTCGAACCCCTTTTGATCTTAATAACTATTTGGATTAATTTTATTTCACTACTTTTATAGTTATAATTTCTATGTTCATGTTACTTTGGTTACAAACTTAGTTACATGGCTTAGGATCTAAAGTCTAGGATGTGTGATTGACCGCTATATCAATGCATTTTCAATAGAGACAGAAGTTAAGGCGACCGCTATATTGACCTTAGAAGTTTTGTTGGCTTTCAAACACGTACTCTTAGAACTTAATGACTTTGATTAACTAGGTTAGGATGCCGACATGTACCAATCTATTAGTTAAATATCAAGCTAAAACAGTACAGACATTCTGCTTAGTACGACCAGTAAGAGAGTGTAATACAATCGATGCCTATCGACATTGGCTCGATTGTGGGAGTCAGTCATCCATGGTTATCTAGATTAGAGTTGGGGTAAATCATAGGTTGTCTAGGGTGGAGAGAAGTTCATAACATTCATCTCTATCTAATCTTCATCAATATTTACTTTTCTGAAATTTATATTACCTGCATTAGCTATAGATTTTCTGAATTATTTCGGCAAACAAATCATCTCGAAACCCAACCAAATTTTGTGGGGTACTCCGCCACTGAGTCTAATACTTTGTTTTAAATTGTCGTAGCTTTTAGAGTAATCTAGATTAGGTTTGTAGTGTCATTAGTGTGCTAAAGTCGAGTCTGTCAGCATTTTAGCCTAGTATTAGGATTTAGTTTCACTAACTCCCTGTATTCGATAACCCTTATAATTGATTATTACAATGATATATCTTAATTGAGGATAAGGTATCTTTGAGAGGTGGTTTTCCACTCATCATTTTCTCCCCTCAATGCTTCCCTCAACCCCTCAGTTTTTCTTTACAATTTTTTCCTCGATCACCTCTCTCTCAATTAGTCTGTATACCCTTATCTTTTACATAATGATCATTCTTTAAAAAGAATGAATTATTGAATTACAACTAAAATTATATATTATGAAACTCTTATTTTCTTCAAAAAAATTTCGACTCCGCTGATTAGAAGTAAAAACGAACAATAAAAATAGTTCGCCATACCGAATGCAATTCCTAGCTCCGCCACTTGATCAAAGTGAATGTAGATGTAGACTCTGATTCAAACAACTAGCTATGCTGCTATCGAGGGAGAGAGAGAATTATAAAGCTAAAACAGCCAAAGTGAAAAGGATCACCAACTTTATTTAAACCCACCCAATTGTTTCTTCAAAGGAACACAAAGTGTTAAAGCCCATCAAGTCTATTCAAATAATGACTACAAGAGTAGTCGGATAATATCACAAACAAATTAAACACACAAAAGATGGAGACAAAGAAAAGGGATTGAGACAACTCTTTCTCTTTCCTTTTCTATCTTTTGTGTTTCCTACTTCTTCTCCAACTACTACGAAACGATAACAGCTTAAAAAACTATTTGTACCACATTCGTCGTAAACGGTAAAAACTATGTAATCCCTCTAACATTACTCATGAAAATGAAAGCGACGCTACTATGTGATAGAATTGTAGCTTCTCTAGCAGCTCTTTGGCATGTGTCGTTCCCCTTTTCTCCACTCGCAAAAATAGTTCGTCGCTGAGTTTCTCTCCGATGTGTGCATCGACCAGGACTCCGGCCACACTCCGGCAGCTGTTGGCTAGGGCTCGACCTACTTCGGCTGCATCATCGGGCCGGTTCACCACAAGAGGACTCCCTCCTTTAAAGATCTCAAGCTTGTTAATGGTGAATGAGCCATCGGCTTCCACTACCTCCCTGAAGTCTTGTAAACTTGATGCATACACCGGAATGTTGAAAGTGTCCCTTTTCTCACTAGTGATAAGACCCTGCAATTAGAAGCAGCATGATACATGAGTTACACATGTACAACAAAAACTATATATTGTTTATAATTTTGATTGTACAATTGTGATTACGGTATTTATAGTACATGCATGATTGATCTGAACTGACTTCAAGCTAATCGGAAGCAGATATACTTGTGCGTATGTTTTTACCATGATGAGTATCGATCATTCGGTTCTGTGTTGGATTCAATGTATATAAAGCTATATATGTATCCAACTTGATCGATCGATTTATATAGTGTGTGTATATATGGGCCATCCACGAGACAATTAATTGTTGTTATAATTCTATTTGCCGACACAAGTAATGAACAAACTGAGGGCACTCGATTAACTTTAAGAGGGCTTTCAACGACTAGAATCCGTGTAACTCAATCATGACCAGTGAAAATTCATAATTTGGTCTTGCGAACCTACTCGGCAATGCATGATGCATCTCTATCCTATCTACCTCTTTTGTAATATATGATGTCCCGCCATGACAAAACACCCAATTGACATGGCCACCCTCAACTCCTCAAATTAATAACCTCTCATCCTTTTCCTTCATTCTAAGGAGTAAGCTAAGATGAGGTGAATTCGTGTTATTTAAAACACTATATCGCATTCTAATTGTTTTATTATCAGTTAAAACAAATATAAATCTAAACGTTCAATCGAAAAGATAAAAAAACGCGGAACATTCCAAAGTCTGATAAATATGGGGCACGCTAAAAGTGTATAATCATCTCGCAAGATTAGGGTTTGGTACCCAATGAGTGTTGTTGGTGTGTGGTTGTTTTTTGGTCTGCCAAGAAGAACAAGGTAATGACAACTACCTATTTATAGACTTATAGGGCTATAATCCAGAGTGTGTGTTAGTTAGACAGTGATATATGAATCCCTTATCTAAAAGTACAGTTATGAAATTAAGTTAGGCATGCATACCTCTTGGAGAAGATCATCCCAGGCATCCTGAAAATGGGTCCCAAAGAGAATGCCGGGGCCGCCCTGGTCGGTGGGGTCGACGGAGTTTCTGCCGAGGCAGACAAGGAACATGGAGCCACCTGTCTTCATCTCCTTGGATCTTGCTCGAAGGAAGCTCGCAAGGTCAGTCTGGTACTGCTTCTTGTACTCCTTAGCCGTGCTCTCCTCCGCCCCGTGGATGAACACCCTCCCTTTGTTGTAAGCCGGAGATCTCTTGTCCACCACACTCTCCGGCACCTATTTATAAGTATACGTATACGTATACATATTTATATAATCAGCTTTTGGAACAACGTAGACAATACACAAATTCACATGCACCAGCTGGCAGAAAATAAAGCATGCATTTGCGTAGAGATGGCTCTCGTGAGCTATGCTGTCTAAATTCTTCAACAAATTTGGACCAGGCACGATAATATTCACTGCTTTTGTTTGATCATTTTTGGTCCAACCCACTTGACTTTATTGCCTCGATAAAATGCATCCAGTCTATTTCACGATGACCAGCCAGTCATGAAAGTAAAATTTCTTTTTGACATACTTGAATCTAAAAGAATGATAGATTATGTGATATACAAACCTAATTCACTTTTATTTATATTTTACCCCAACTCAAGAGAATTAGAGGTCAAAGTTGAAATGTTACATGATATGGTAAACAAATTAGAGATTATCATCAATCGTTTTAGTCTTAGTTTCTTGCTTCGCCACACTAATTAAAGGAAGAGATATTTGTTTTGATTTCCAGAAAACACCAAATTGACAATATCATTTTCTTGTCTCGTTGCTTTTCTGTCGATCTTTGTATCAAGGATGACATTTTAAAAAACAAGCATAAATCGTCATTTGTCTTGTACGAACTTAATTAGCTACTTTCTCAGCACCCGAAGACCATATTCTTCTTTTGGACGTTTAACTTTTGAATTAGTCAAAGCCGGCATACAGATATAGATAGATGTTGAATATTGAAATGTGTCTAATATTATTAATAAACTTTTTATTTTGGAGAAAATTGTCTTTCCACTCTAGCTAGCTTAGCTTCGCTCCAACTGTGGCATTATTCATTTATTTTTATCCTCGGAAACAAACGATCGAGTATTAATTAATCTTTCATATATGTCATCGATCACCAGCATAGAATTTTGTAGTTATTCAGGCTATTGTATATACCATGAAAAATATATAGCTAACGGAGTAAACGAACAAATAAAATATCAACATTATTTACCTGAGAGAGCCAGTGCAACGAAAAAGCCGAGTGGATGAGGTCAATGGACCTTGACGGGAACAACCTCCGGTAAAAGGATCCCGGAACGCCCGCTGCAAAGTAAGAACGGTGGTTATCAGCGGCGAGGCACTCCTCCATGCTGCCGCCGCCGTAGTTGGCCAGAGGTGGGAGGAGCTGGAAGAGGGTGTTGAAGTCATTGCTAGGGAGGTCGGAGAAGAACGCGGAGAACTCCGGCGGGTCGATCCCCGAGGCCTCGTAGCGCTCAGCGATGTGCTTGATGATCACATCGACGATGTAGATGGTGTTGCTTCCGCTGGAGCAACCCAAGTCCACCACCACAAAGGGAACGTCCGGAGAGCTCAGCTGAACACTGTCTAGGGTTTCCTTGAGAAGGTGGAGCATAGATCTTGCATGTATGGCCTGAAGATCGATCAGTCAAGAAAACCGGTTTAACATAAACTCATTAGAGACAATAAACTACGTAAGTACACTTGATACTGTTGTTGACATCGAACCAAACCTGAGCTTGGGAATTGTTGGCGTAGCTAGCCTCTCCTTTGCCTCCTTTCATGCTAAAGATCCTCTCCAGCTTTATGTTAGAGACTACAACATTGTCTCCCTTTGGGGCCATTTTAATAAATATTATGATCAGTGAGAAGGGAACTTGGGTGAGAGAATAATATTGGCACTGAGAGGTTTGAAGGTGGAAGTGAGAAAATGTTGAGTATATATAGAGGGAAAGGAGTGAGAGAAAAGACTATGTTCAAAACAGTGACAATATAATTATGATATACTGCATATATTTTTAGGAATGGCATGATGGGGAGCTAGCTCTTTAATTGTGTTCCCTAAAGAATTTTCCCTGTGCACCAACTTGGGGCTCATATGACAATAATCCCTCTTCCGACTTTATTAGGAGGATTTGATTTAACAGAAACATATTGTTGATTAGTTATTAAGTGATCCACAAAATATGTGATGATTTTTTTTGGAATATACAAAAGTAAATTCATCTTCTAGGGAAAGCTTAAGCACATCCATATATAATTTTACCCCACAACTATTTAAAAACTTATTATTATCGAAAAAAAAATATTTTGTGAATTTATTTTAATGACAAAAAAGTAATAAAAATAGCTAAAATAGATCTCTTTTATGTAAAATTTTCATTTTTTTAAGGAGATTTATTCTCCATAATTCCTGGTGTGTGTCTTGTCTTACTTAGATATGGATTCGATTAGATGAATACAGAGAATTTCTATTTTATAAGAACAGTTATTCTAACATGCAAATCGATTGTATCAGCCTATATTTAAAGCATTCTGTCAATGAGAAAAGTGACAATTTTCAGTTATCATAATATTCTCCTATAAAACGTTATCAACAGCTCTCTGGGTTGATAGCTATCACCACCACAGGAAAAAAAAACCACTAACTTTCACCAAAGGTCTCCACCGTCGGCGATCATCTCCACAGTTGGTCTTCTCTTGTGTACTTCAAGTGATCCTCTTACAAGCACAAGTTTCATCTCATCTTCCTACGTCGTCAAGATTGTGCGATTTTCAAGGAATCATTTCAGAAGAGTTTCCACTTCAAATCGTTCACCCAGTGTGTCATTGTAGTGGTTTATGTTGATGATATAAGTATCATTGGGTCTCTTGATGAAATCAGTGAGACGGTTATCCATTTGAAATTCGAGTTTGAGATAAAAGACCTTAGTATGACTCAATTTTGTCTTGGATTGGAATTAGAACATTAAGTTGGTGGAATACTTATTCACCAGTCTGCTTATGTCCAAAAGATGCCTTAGCGATTTAACATAGACAAAGCACACCCTCTTAGCACACCAATGGTCGTACGCAGTGTGGAACTCAATAATGATCTGTACCGTCCAAAAGATGATGATGATAAACTATTGAGAGTTGATGTACCATACCTTAGTGCTATTGGAGCTTTGTCGTATTTAGCACAATGTACAAGACCAGATATTGCATTCTCTGTGAACTTGTTAGCTCGGTTTAGTTCTGCGCCTACATAACGTCATTGAAATGTTATAAAGCACATCTTCAGGTACTTGAAGAGTTCCATAGACTTGGGCTTGATCTTTCCCTACAAAGAATACAGAGAGCTTAAAATTCTAGGAAAAATGATGGTTGAATTGCAGCATACAGGATCCAGAGCCTTCAATCCATCGAGAATAATTCTCGATCCATCAAAAGATACTCCATGGGCAGACTCGAAGGTATCCTTCGATCCATCGAGAGGAATTCTTGATCTATCAAAGGCTGCACCATGGAAGGACCTGAGCCATGGCTTTGATCCATCGAAGGTTGATCCGGCTGCAAGCATTATTCCTCAATTTAGTGCAGTCCCCTATTCAGAGACACCTTGTGATGTCTTGGTTATTTTTTCTGATGTTGGGTATCTCTCTAACCCACACAAAAGACGTTCCCAGATAGGTCATGTATTTACCATGGGGGAACACAACGATTTCTTGGAGATCAACTAAGCAGACCCTCATTGCTACTTTCTCAAATCATTCTGAGATCATTGCTTTACATGAAGCACTTAAGGAGTGTGTTTGACTTAGGTCAATCATACTCCACATTTGTGGAACTAGTGGATTACCATCCACTACTTTAACACCAACTTGTATTTTTGAGAACGATGCGTATTTTCATTGAAAATGAAGTTGGGATACATTAAGGTTGATCATACCAAGCACATATCACCAAAAAATTTCATCAATCAACAACAACAACAGTTATTAAACATTCATGTGAATCAGGTATGTTCGGCTAATAATGCAACAGATTTGTTCACCAAGTTGTTGCCAAAATCTACATTTGCAAAGCATATGAGATGCATTGGTATGCAAAGATTGTCTGAACTCCAAGATTAAGTTACTAATCAGGGGGAGTTTATTTCTTAGACATTATGGGGAGTCTACATCACATGTGATCGCTTTTGTAGTTGATGTGTTGTACTATTTTTCCCTTAGACTAAGCTTTTATTTTTACCCAAGAGATTTTTTATTTGCTTGGAAAAGTTTTTAGTGAGGTAACAAGTTATGCATCATATATTTGGATTACGACACAAGGGGGGAAGTGTTTAAAAAAAATTATACTCCTTGTATCTAGATGTATGTCTTGTCTTAATTAGTATAGATATAGAGATTATCCCAATCCCTAATTTATCAGGATATTTATTGTATTAGATTGTAATGCCTATTTAAAGGTCATCTATCAATGAATAAAATACAGATTCAGATCTATCTACTTGCGTACGTATTTACTTTTCTCATTTAACAAATATTTCATATTTATAATTGATAAATTATGATTATTAAGAGTGTGTATCCATGTTTAATTTTGTTTAAAAGATTGCATAAATAATCTACTTATTTAAGAAGACTTATTCTCCGTAACTTTTGGTGTGTGTGTTGTCCTAGTCATAAACGATTTAATCTAGATAGAGATAGAGAGAATCTCAATTTTATAAGCACAATTATTGTAGCATATTGTATCAGTATATATATATAAGACATTCTATCAATGAAAGAGTTAAAGTTTTTAGTTTATCATATATTTTCCTTCAACACGCTATCAAGAACGCTCTGAGTTGATAGTTTATCATCACCACAGGAAAAAAAACCTAACCTTAAAATACACTCCAGTGCCGGAAACCATCTCCCACAACCGATCTCCACCGTCGGTCCCTCCTCCTTCTTCCGACGATCATCCTTATGAAGCATATGTTCCAACAAATCTCTCAATTCGACAAGATTGCTGGACTTTCAAAGAACCACTTCAGATGAGCTCTTCCTAAACGTCGTCCAAACTTTGTACCGGTCATACCAAACATAACACCAAATGAGGTAAATTTTCTAAACCATAAATCTCGAGATTCAGGAATAAAACTTACTTCTTGTAAAACCCTAGATCTTAGGAATGTGGCCCTAATGCATGTGGACCTATATCCTTAGAGTATAAGTGACGGTCCTGAGGGAGTCACGGATTAGAAAAAGAAAAGAAAGAAATGGAAATCGATACTATGTGATAGTTAATCATAGTTTGTGGGTGTGGTTTTTTGTGCCACCGTTTATTGATGATCGATTTTGTGACCATATATAATGAATCATGTTCTTATTTATTAAAACTTGATGTTAGGGATCGTGGTTTTTTGATCAATACTAGTTAAATCTCTTTGTATTTTGTAGAGTTTGAATGAGCCAGTTAGACCAAAATTTGACATCCTTGATCTCTAAGGAAAGGAATTTCATTATTGGGTCTCCGATGTGGCTAATACATTCATCAGAAAGAGACTCAGCAGCACCATCCAACCTGTTGGGCCAAATACTATTCCACCATAAGATGAAGCGAAAGCTCAAGCCCTCATGTTTTTGAGGAGTCATATTCATCCAACTCTCAAGAAGTAGTATTTATAGAAAACTGATCCCCTAGTTTTTTGGGATGCTCTGAAGCAACACTTCGACAATGTGCATGATGCATATCGTCCTGAGTTGACTGTGAGATGGGAATCCCTTAGGCTTCTGGATTTTCCAAAGATCCAAGATTACAATCAAGCGATGTTGGATCTGCAGTCTGAGTTGAGTTTCTGTCGGTGGAAAAGTTTGAGAACGACATGATTGAAAAGTCATTGAATACCTTCCCAACATCCATGAGCATTCTTGCTCATCAGTACTGGCTCGAGTACGAACAGAGGAAGATTCTTACCTTTAGTGATCTCATCAATAGCCTAGCCAAAAAGGAAAGGCATCATGAGATCATCCTCAATAAAAACTCAAAACTGATTGGTACTAAAAAGCCTGAGAGTTACCAAATTGGAAGAAAGGCCCATGAGGATAAAAAGAACGTCCGTTCAGAACCTTATAATCGTGGCGAACAAGCTCCACATGGATGGAAAGTAGGGCGTGGGAATGGACAAGGCCGCAACCAAAATTTGACTTGGCATAAATATCTGAACGCTGACTTCAATAAGAACCTATCTTGTTTGGCAAATGATGGGCAAAAGCATTCCATTCTGGAAAATTCACATGTTACCCGTGTAATTCAACAAAGCATATGCACACATAGTGCCATGCTAGCAAAGAAATCCAGAACATCTACAAGAGGCACAAGCAGTACTTGGCTCAAGAGTCCAACTTTGCTAGAGTTTTTGAGATGGATGTTGACACCAATCTTATTATTGTAGAGGACAATGAGAAAGACGTAGTTACTCCAAATTTTGAATAGCCTATGTAATACATTCAAGTTATTGGTTTGTTTTTTGGCTTGTGTTTAGTCATTTTTATTAGACTTTTGTCTTGGTTTTTTTTTTGGGATAAGAACATCTATGGTGTGATTTTTCTATTTGGCAAGTAATAGAATTTTTCTCTATTTTTTAGTATATGAAAGTATTCAGAATGTTATTTCACAACCCATTCAGTGTCTTGTTCGATGTGTACAATTATATGGCATAATGAAACAATTATATAGTAAAAATGAGACACGAAAAAGAGGATGTTTTGATCTCAAGTATTCTTCGACCCATCGAGAATTTTTTTTTCTTCTTTCGATCCATCGAAGGTGATCCTCGGTTATCTATGATTGCACCTTCGACTCATCAAAGATATCCTTAACCAGTTGAAGGAGTGCCTTTGTCTCCATGTTTGTCCCACATCGACCAATCGAGAATACTCCTCAACCCGTCGAGGATAAATATTGGAAAATCGTTATCGGTTTTAGGTTTTCTTCGACCCGTCGACACATTTTCTCGACCCATCGAAGGGGTGCTTTTGGACATATTTTTCGACCCGTCGAACATTTACATCGACCCGTCGAGACTTGGTATCGGAAAATCAAATTCTATTTTGGGTTTCTTCGACCTTTCGAGAGATTTACTTGACCCGTCGAATGATGTATCTGGATGTGGTGTTTTTCATACGTGTTCTACATCACTTTTTATCGAAAGATAATGGTTCAGAACAATGTTAGCATGTCATATCAACACTCAGCAAGGGTCACATCTCTATTCAAATCTTTAAGTATTTAGTTAAAGTGTCTGCCTGGTATTTCTTTTAAAGACTCACTTATTTACATTGCTCTTGTAGGTGTCTCAAGGCGAGATTGAGTGTCTTGTAGATAGTGGTACTACCCACACCATTTTGTAGAATAGGTAAGTGTTTGTGGATCTTTTTCCATACAAATCCTCAGTGACTATCATGATAGGTGCAGCGCTGATTATTTAAGGGCATAGTTTAGCAGAATTTCTGCTGCCTCATGATATTAGATTGTTTATCACTGATGCCTTATATGTGCCAAAGGCCGATCGAACCTTGCTAAGTTTCAAAGATATTTGCGCCAACAATTTCTACATGGAAATATATTGTGACAATGGACAAGAATTATTGTGTATTACCTATGTTGAATGTGGCCTCAAGCGCATTCTAGAGAAGTTTTCGGCTATTCGTAGTGCTCTATATCTAACTATGGTTCAGATTATTGAATCTAATGCCATGGCTCACACGACTTCATGTGATTCAGACTCATACAAGCTTTGGCATTTTCCACTGGGACACGCATGTGTGATATGATGATAAAAAAATTGAAAAACTCTCATGGTCATCTATTCTTCAGAGCGAAGATGCATGTGGGAATACCTACATCCATCGATTTAGATGGGGCCGATGAGACTAGTACTCTCATTC
Organism: Geum urbanum; assembly: GCA_946800695.1. Lineage (NCBI taxonomy): Eukaryota > Viridiplantae > Streptophyta > Magnoliopsida > Rosales > Rosaceae > Geum > Geum urbanum. The sequence continues at coordinate 47,952,010 of OX327001.1, read as the reverse complement.
CTGGCTTGGTCTCCAAGATGAGTGCAGCAAAATCCTAGCAAATTACGGTTGTGGCATCATGCATTATCCACCCAAATTTATATGTTGCAATCTCTGATGCACATCGCTCGTTTTGCATAGCTTGTTCCTTAGCAAAGTTACAGACTCTTCCTGCTTTTGTTGTTGACAACACCAACAATATTCCATTCTTACAAAGTATCTAAGGTGATATTTGTGAACCTCTTAAACTGGAACGCGGACGATTTAAATATTTCGGATGCAAATAGAGGACAAAAACTTTAATTTATCAAATCTCAAGGGGGGATATCCCCACCCTGGTCTTCAAGTGGCTCTGCCATTACTTGCTGGTCAAGACCATCCTCATATTCAACGAATTTAAGAAGGTGAATGTACTGGAATTTCTCCCTAAGGTTAATCAACGTCTTTGAGTTTGTGAAAATAAGTAGACTAGCTTATTATTCAAAAAAATATATATTGACTTCTCTAGACTATACTACATATTTTAAAAAACTCGTGCTGTCAACCATAACAAATTTTTTTTCCTTATGCTTTTTTAGCCTTTAGAGTTAAGTATTGGATAATCATTTGAGGATAATTTAGTAAACAGAAAATATATAAATAGAAAAAGAAAAAAGCTAGTAAAACAGTTATTGCTGTAGAAGTTATCTGCCTTTAAGGAAAAACTGACATGAAAAAAAAACCTCCATTAACCACCTTTTATCGATAACTATCATCGTCCTCCTTATTCCTCTCTAATCAAAACGGAAAAAGAAAATTATTATTATTTACAAGACTAATTATCAGTTTTTTGAAAATTATTATTATTTACAAAACTAATTACCAGTTTTTTAATTTAAAACTAGTCACAACATACACGCGGTGCGCACTATCAGAAAAATGCATTTAGACGACGAAATATTTTTTTTGTCTCCCAAAAATATTTTTTGTCGTCTAAGTCAAACTTAGACGACGAATAACATAACTCGCCGTCTAAGTGTGTACTTAGACGAAGATTACATAATTCGTTGTCTAAGTTTTACACTAAGGCGACGATTTACATATTTCATCGTCTAAATTTGACATACCTAGACAACGAAACTGTTTTTGTCGTCGTAAATTTAACAACCTAGACAATGAAAACACTCTCTGTCGTCTAGGTACATACTTAGACGACGAATAATATCATTTGTCGTCTAAGTAATCACTTAGATGACAAAAATAGTTTTGTCGTCTTGGTATATACCTAGACGACGAAACTTTACACTTAGACGACGAATGATTTCGTTGTCTAAGAAAACTCAATTATTTAGATTAGATTTCCTATTCAGATCGCGTCCTCTCTCTCTCTCTCTCTCATCTCTCTCAACATCCTCTTCGCCAAAAAAAACTCTCCACACCACCTCCGGCCAAAAATCGCTTAAATATATGATTTTCCCACCTCTGGAGCCCAAGTTTACTCATTTATCTCGTTGTCAGTGAAGATATTAACTCGTTTCTCTTGATTAATTTTTTGAATTTAATTTCGTAAATAATTACGTACGGTGATTGAGTTTTCTGGTGAAATATTCCGGCGAATATATATATAGTTTCCGACGACATTTTTTGTATATATATTGCATTAATTACGTATTTTATTATTAAGCTAATTGTATAGGCCTGTTAAGCTAATTGTATATTTAATTATTAAGCTAATGGTTTAAGCTAATTGTTAAGCTTAATTGTTTGTTAATTAAGCTAATTGTTAAACTAATTGTTTAATTAAAGTAATTGTATGTGTTTAATTAATTGTAAAGCTAGCTAATATACTGTAAAACCTCTATAAATGAATAACCTCAGAACCTGAGAAAATTATTACTTTAACGAGATTATTATTTTATCGATAAATGAATAATTTATTAATTTATCGATAAATAAATAATTTATTAATTTATCGATAAATAAATAATTTATTAATTTATCGATAAATAAATAATTTATTAATTTATCGATAATTTATCGAAACTTTAGTGAGGTTATTACTTTTAAATTATCCTAATGAAAACGATATGCGATGGAATCGCTTAATTATGAAGTGATCATTGAAGAAATAATGAATCCACATGCTGAAGATGATCATGAATTAAATAACAGTTCTGTTTTAATTATGAAGAGACATTTGAGGCACAATTTACATTGAACAACTGTTTACTACAAAATGAAAAGAATTTATCAACTTTGGTGCATGCATTGCGAAAGATCAAAGACAAAGTTAAATTTGGTCTAGATGCAAAAAAGAAACAGGTTGCATTAAAGTCTTTTTTCAAGAAACAGCTAAAGTGCTCAAGAAAATATAAATTCACAGCTGAAAATTTAATTTTTATATATTTTTATTAAAATTATCATTTTATATATTCATATAGACCTTAAAGAATTAGAGAAAAGTTATTATCTTATGTATTTGGCGAGGTTGCCAGTAATATGAATTAATCCCGAGCCGGGACCAGAAGAAAATATTACTTTAGTGAGGTTATTAATTTATCGAATATTCATTTATTGAGGTTTTACTGTATGTATAATTAGTTAATATATATATGTAATATGTAATTAAATGCTTTTGAATAAAATAATATATGTAATATATTAGCTAGATTAATTATAGTACATATATTAGATTATAGCATATTAACTTAATGGTGTTAAGTAATTTGATAGTATATTAGATTAATTAATTATTAGTTGAAAAATTATATAATATTATAATTAACTTGAATTGTGCAGAAATATGGACAAGAGTTGGATACAGTTGGTGAATAGAAGTGATGTGAGGTATATGGACGAAATCAGAGAGTTTATGTTGTTTGCGATGGAACATGGTTAATGAAAGAAGCGTTACCGGTGTCCATGCAGAAAATGTCTTAACCATCAGTTTGTCGAGATTAATGTTATGTCTCAACACTTGTATGACCACGGTATGATGTGGAGTTACACTACATGGAGTGAGCACAGTGAAGTAGTAGACTTCAGTTCAAGGTACAGTTACAATGATGCCTTATCCAGCAGTAGTGGTGCCCTTTCTTGGAACCCCACTATGGATTTGGTCCATGATGCTTTTCTGAGATTTAGTCATGCATGGTAGAAACTAACACGGAGATGGAGGTAATGATACTCCTCATTATGACATAGTCCCTACTGCCTTGGCCACTAACACTATTGAGATGGATAAGTACAACAAGATGTTACTTGAAACCCAGATCTCGGTATACCCTGGATGTCGGGAGAATGTGTTGCGATATGTAATGGAGGAAATTCAAATAAAAGTGAAGAACAAAATTTTAGACTGTATTTTTGACGAAATGTTGGAGCATATATGTATGTTACTTCCTGATCATCATAAACTTATGGAAACCCATTATAAGGTTAGAAAGATCTTGAACAACATCGACCTTAAGTACAAGAAAATTTACGCGTGCATAAATGATTGTGTGTTGTTTTACAAAGAGTATGCACATCTGGAATACTGTCCTGTATGTAACCAGTGCAGATATTTGAACTAGGGGAATATGAGGAGATCGAAGAAGCAAATTCATGTGAGGGTGCTTCAATATTGTTCGTTGATTCCCAGATTGCAATGTCTGTACATGACTCTATACATAACTGAGGCGATGAGATGGTACGCGGAACAGAGAATAGATGACGATGTGCTCAGACACGTGGTAGATAGGAACGCTTTTAAACATTTCGATAGGGAATTTCAAGACAGTGCAGCAAAGGTTCCAAATGTTAGACTTGGACTTTATATAGATGCATTCAATCCTTGGGGTAATAATAGCGCTGCCATTAGCACTTGGCCAATTATTTTGATGTCGTACAACCTGCCTCCGTAGATGTGTATGAACAAGGAATTAATTTCCTCACTTTGTTAATTTCAGGTCATAAATCTCTTGGAAAGTGTTTAGATGTGTACCTTACACCATTGATTGACGAGCTGAAACTGTTATGGAAAAATAGAGTACGACTTATGACAAGTTCACTGATACAATGTCCATGATGAGAGCAACCGCAATGTGGACTATCAGTGATTTTTCTGTATATAGGATGTTGGCATCTTACACAACCCAAGGTTACAGTAGTTGTCCTATCTTCTTAGACGACGTCCACTCTAGTTGACATGCAGGGAAAGTGTGTTACATGGGTCACCGTAGAGGGTTTCCTCACGATTACCCGTGGTGACATGATAAGGATCATTTCAATAGGACGGTAGAGAAAAATCATAAACCCTAACAGTGGTTTGGCAAGAGATTTTTGAGAGGTTAAACAGCTTCTATTTCGATGTGTTGACCAATGACGCTGATGTGAAGAAACTCAATCCACACCCTCCACACGATCTTAGCCATTGTCATCACATGAGTATTTTGTTTGAACTGCCTTACTGGTCAAAGTTGAAACTCAGGAACAACCTATATGTCATGCATAAAGAAAAGAATGTGTGTAATAGCATGGTGGGAACAGTTCTTGGTATTAAGTTGAAGACTAAAGATACTCCCAAAGAGCGAAAAGATCTGGAATATATCAATTTATGTCATCCCTTGTGGTTAAAGAAGGATAGAAGATGAGTGTACAACAATATGTCAGATGCACCTTACACAGTGAAGCCGACACTGAGGGGTTCTGTATTCAACTGGTTTAAAAATGTTCGTTATCCGTCTACTTATGCAGAGAATATATTTGGAGCAGTCAAAGTTGAGGAACAAAAGTTCATTGGTCTAAAAACTCATGACTATCACGTTATGCTGTAATGTCTGATTCCAGTGGTAATTCAACCATATTTACCTCGTGAAGTCCTCGAACCAATAGTAACATTATGTACATGGTGATAGGGTTATATGCTAGAGAGTTGAAGCCATCAGATGTGGTCGAACTACAATACGAAATTATACACATAATTTGTAAATTAGAGAGGATTTTTCCTCCTGCTTTCTTTGACATCATGATTCACCTCAGGATCTACCTTTCCGAACAAGTATTACTTTAATTTTTATTTCGGTCCACTACACTTGGATGTATCGTCAAGAAATGTACAATTATTTATACCTGTTTTTCATCATTTACATATCTTTTTGTGTTTTTACTGTTCTCAAATAATTAATTGTATAATTTTGTAGACAACCCGGACAATATAAAGGATTCGTGAAAAATAATTCTACCCCGGATGGCTCCATAGCAGAGACATAGCTAATGCGTGAGTGTGTGACCTACTACAACAACACTACCACATAACTTCTCATTGCCGACTACTTAGAGAAACAAAGGCCGACGATTTTTGAAGTCATCGGCCGACGATTTGTTGCAAAAATCGTCGGTAATAGTATTATTGTCGACAATTTTTGCAACAAATCGTTGGCAATAGTACTATTGCTGACGCTTTATAGCCTACAGGGATTTTATACTATGGCCGACGACTTAGTAAAAATCGTCGGCTATAGTCCTGTAGGCTATAAAGCGACGGCAATAGTACTATTGCCGACGATTTGGTGCAAAAATCGTCGGCCTTTGTTTCTCTAAGTCGTCGGCAATGAGAAGTTATGTGGTAGTGCAGGTATCTCAAAGATCCAGTCCAGACCACCGTCTCCAATCCAAATGCCTGCAACAATCTTTCAGTCGTCACAGATGTTATACGATCGTTTAGAGGAGTATTAAATGAAAGATTAACTAAAGAAGAACTTATTGAAGCGCATTAGGTAGTGTTGCGAGACTGTGACGAGGTCGACCCTTACATGCAAGCTTACATGGAGAAAATTCAGAGAGCCAAACCAGATAAGAGTCATAACTGGGTTGAAAAAGTGCTTAAGAAAATATGTTTAATTAATTTAAAGTATGCATGCTATAGGTTTGTGATTATTTTTTTTATTAAATTGAGAAATTCGGATGGGAATAGGTGTCCACGATAAATTTGAATGACATTTTATGTTTACTTATGCGAAATGTTTTGCCTTAGTTTGTGCATGTAGGTTTTTGGTTTCTTTTATTCTTCTCATTTTTGCAGATGATTGATCTAGAAAAATTCAATAACCACGAGGGGTAGTGGTCATAAGAAAAGCACTTGTTGCCCCATAAACCAGTTCAACACTATATTTTCCCCGGATGTTTTGTCAACAGTATAAAGTTTCATTCATTGCCCGAGATGAAGGAAGAAGAACACAAAACAGTGAAATCGCTGTTCGGGAAGGCGTCGATGGCTATTACGGGGTTCTTATTAATGTTGTTCAGCTACTTTACGAGAATCATATTAACGTTTTTCTATTCAAGTGTAAATAAAAAAGCGTACGAAGGAAGATTTGGACCTTTTATTAGTCGATATAAACTCAAGCTGGTATGAGGATGACCCATTCGCTCTTGCCACCTTAGTTAGACAGGTGTTCTATCCGGATGATCCAAAAGCTGGTGAATCTTGGAAAATAGTAAACCATATGTCTCACCAAGGAATATAGAGTGTCACAACACTGGAAGGGACGTCAGTGACTGACATTGAAGTGTATAGTGACAATGCATATCAAGAGCCTAATACTTCTATCATCTCCGACATAAGGAAACTGATTCGGTCTAACTAACATTTACCCATGCTCGATTGCGCCACAGATCTTACTCAAGATGAGATTAATGAGTCAAAGAAGAATGCCCCTGAAGAGGAGTTAGAGGATGATGACGAAGACGTCAGATACGAATCATAGGATATAGATTATGATGGTGAGGAGCATTTAGTTGATAGTGAAGATGTTGATTTAAACCGATGATGATTATGAGGACGACGAATGATATGATTTTATAAATTAAATATACTAAATACTAAATCGTAATTAGTTAATTATTTATTTAATTAAATATATGTAATTAATTAATTAAGGCATTCGATATCAAAATATATTAAAAGAGGTTTATTAATTAAGAGAGTGTGTAGGTATGTTTGTATTAGTTATGTCTAATAAGAATAATTTAGAATCGACAAATGCAAGATCATTTTTTGGTATAAAGATGACATCTTAGACAACGAAATTACATAAAATTTTCATCTAAGGGGTACACCTCGACGACAAAAATATAGTGATTTGTCGTCTAAGTAAATGTGCAAACCCTAAACCCTAATCCCTTTTTTCTAAACCCTAAAAAAAACTTAGACCATGAAATTATTATCTTTCATCATCTACGTCTCACTAAGACGACGAAAGTGGTAGAATTTTGTTGTCTAAGTATATTTTCACAATCTAACCTCCATGAGTACGATCATGCATACCATATTAGATTGTGGATTATATTCATTGGGGGCATAGAGTAAACAATTCTTGGACTATGAGTGTCGACGGTTTGAAAATTGGAGTTACAAAGATTCGTATATCAATGTTTCCGTTTCGTTGAAATTTTGGTTTTATGGTTGACTATACTAATCAAACCCTTAACGAACTTCGTATTGAATGAAAATTCATCTACTTACATTTTAAATGGCGATGAATATATCTAATAGTTTTTTTGTCCAAATTCAATTTCATTAATATGGATGTAGACTATAGACAGATTAGTAGAAGGATAACAAGTATTAACTCGTCAATCTAGTTTTTATGACAAATTTTAATTAATTTATATGTAATTGATACCCACCGGGATTTAATCTAGCCACGTCGCCTCCATCGTCCCCTCCACCATCCCCATCGGTTTCAGTTTTGCTCGTCATCCCTCTCACGTGTATATATATATATATGAAATTAGATGAATTTAATTTGGATATGATCTGAATTTATATATATAAGTATATAGGAGTATATACATAGGAGTATATATAATTTGTTAAATGAATTAATATTGCTTGAATTTGTGATTTTATGATTTTGTAATTTTGTTGAATATGCCGATGAACGTATGGATATGAATTTGCGAAATGACGTAATTTGTGATTTTGCTGAAAATGTGAAATGAATATGCCGATGAATATATTGGATGATTTTTTTGATTTTTTATAGCTTAATCAAGATACTTGACAATAGGAAAAGGCACATGGCAGCAGAGAAGACTACTGAATCCCAATCCATTGGACGACAAATGGGTTGGGGTCAAACCTTAGAGGAGACCATTACGACTCCTCCAAATCCTTCGACTCCGGCAGATGGCCAAGAAATCCCGAATGCTCCAAATGAGGTGGCTACAACCTATACAAATAAGCCAAATATATCTGCTTCGGCGACGGCGTCACAAGGTCTGCAATAATCTATCAACAATTCTATTCACTATAGCGCCCAACGTACGACCAGGAGGCAATCTTCAGACCCGGTCCCCTAACACACTCGGGGACTTGGGAAGGGTGCTAAAACCTAGCACATACTCAAATCAACAGGGAAGAAGATCGAGGTGTAATTTGAGGAGTTTACTCAAGGGCCTACATCCAAGGAGCTTAGCAGTCTGTGCTTACACAACATCGACTCAATCATATGGAACAACATACGTATGAATGCCCCTTCGTGGAACAAGCTGTCCGAACTCTCGGTAATAGGGTCTATTTAATTTAATTTTATTTCATAATTAATTAAAAATCTTAAAGGCATAATGTCTAGGATTTTAATTTTTTATTTATTTTTTCCTAAGTACATTTTGACTATGACACGTAGAAGACATGGCTACACGTAGATGTGGGAATATGTAGAGGACATGGCTACCCGCATTTCAAGGATTTGTGAAGTACGACATCTACAAGTACTATTAGTAACACGGCGCCTCGCCTACCCCACAAGAACTGCGGATGAAAAAGGAAGACGAGTGACAATGGTTGGTCGAACACTTTGAGTCCGAAAAGTATAAGATTCGTCTTTATTTTCTTTAATGTACTAAAAATGAATAATTTCTTATTTTTAATCATTTATTTAATAATTAATATTCTTTGTTGTGATACAAACAAGGTCGCACGCTAATAAGGCAAATCATGAGAAGAAGACCACCTACTGTGTTTCGGGCATCTACATGGCAAAGGAGCACAAAGATGTGGGTTCGAAGCATTGTTTCCTGGATGCCAACATCTCCGCTTATGTCAAGCTAGAGAAAGTCAATGCCGCGAGTGAACGTGGCGTAAGTAACTATTTTTTTGAAATTAATTGAATTCAATCGTACTTCCAAAATTTATCGAAATTTAATCTAACAGTAATTGGTTTGAAGAAATTGAATTATAATAAGACATTTAATTAAGTTGTGCTTTTGGAATTTGCTTTAGTTGGTTAAATTAGGATTCTGAACATGAGAAATCCAGATGGGAATCGGTGTCCACGGTGAATTTGTTATGTTGGAATTGGTTATTCGAAGTATTTTTTTTCCTTTAGGTTTTTGGTTTCTTCCAATTTTAGGGGACACTATGGAATTTTTTAGAAATAAATAATTATGTATTTTTTTCATGATTAATTTCAGGAGAGGTTGATACAAAAGGCCCAGGAGGAATTGGCGAACGCACTGTTGGAAAACCCGGAGATGACGCCTGAACAGCTGCCTCCTCTATCGAATGAGAGTCAGATAAGTATTATCAATGCTATTTTCATCTGCCGAGTTGGCAAGGAGGTTCATGGGCTTGGACGGGTAGTCTAGAGAGATTTGACCCAGTCATCCGCATTGACGAGTAGGCGCACTGCGGCAGATGCTGAGGCAGTCCTAGCCGCTCAAGAGGAGGTATACCCAGAATCAGCTTAACACGACTAACACTCAGATGAGCGCCCTCCTCAAGTACCTCGCATCGATGGGGTGACAACCTCCGTTGGAGTGTCATCCCCCCTCCTCTTCTGGGAACGATGACGACGACGATGCGAGCGACAACGGAGAAATCGACAGGATGTCTACTTCCGGTTTCGGTTTAGTTTCGTAGTTTCATTTATGTATATTTCGATTGATATACTTACACTTTTTATATTTAATGAATATTTTATTAATTTAATTAATATTTAATTTAATATTTTAAATTTTATTTATAATTCAAAAACAAAAAAAAATTAAAAATTGAACTTAGACGACGAAACAAGGATAATTCGTCGTCTAGGTCAATCACTAAGACGAAGAATGATTCATCGTCTAGGTTTTGTACCTTAGATGATGAACATTGATCTTCATTGTCTAAGTGATTCACTTAAACGACAAATGGTTGTTCGTCGTTTAAGGGATACTTAAACGACATATTGTTGTTTGTCGTCTAAGTGTTACTACTTAGACGACGAATATCTTTCGTCATCTAAGTGTTAATACTTAGACGAAGAATACCATTATTCGTTGTCTAACATGCATCTAAGACGAAAAATACTTTCATTGTTTAGAGGTACAATTTTTCGACGTCTAAGGACAAAGGCGACAAAATATGTTTTGTCACCTAAGTAGCACCTAAGACGACGAAACAAAAATATTTCTTCATCTAAATACTTAGACTATGATTGTTAGACGATGAAAGTTTTGTCGCCTAAGTACTTAAATAATAAACAACACTACTTAGGCGACGAAATTGTTTCGTCGCCTAAGTGTATTTTTCGATCTGATAGTGGCGTGTAGGATTGTAGGTAGAAAATGGTGATTAAAATATACTTTATTTTTTTCTATTTTTTTCAAGAAAAATGAGAGTTTGCTTGATAAACCTTCAGGCCAGAAGCAGTACATATATCACATTACAAATGTAACCCCCTCCGCAGAAGTGAGGCAACAAAGATGAGACAATTACTACCATTTAAAATATTGTTAAGCTCGACTTATTGTCAACCTGACTAAGACCTTATGAAAAGTAACAAGGAAGAAAGTAGAGAGTCCGAAAGCACCAAGGTACACAATTGTGGTATGTTATTCAAACTCCTCAACACAAGCACCTAACTAAAGGTCAAAAGTAAACAAGAGACGTAAAAGATAAACTACTACTTATTATTGGGCATAGAATAAGCACCCAAACTGATAGTCGCATATTTATGCGTCTATTTGGTATTTAATTTGTTCCCTATATTTAGTTTATTGATATTAATTGAGTGAATTAATTAAGTTTATTTGTTTTTAGGTACTTTGGAGATTAATGAAGAAAATGAGATTAAAGAATATATTTTAAGAGTTATTGTGGAAGATGAGGACTTACGGAGTGAAGGAATCCTAATTTGAGAAGAATTCTAGTTGCCCAAGTGATATATATACGGATTGGCCTTGGCGAGGAGCTTATATATATACAATTAAGAGATGTCTTGCGAACATGTGATTTATTTTGCTGTTTGGCGAGCAAGGTTGGTGAGAGACAGAAGTGGAGTTTAATTAGGATTGGAAAGCTTGGCGAGAGGCATATATAGTGCTTTGGCAAGAGGGGAGATTAATAAAGAAGTGGTGTTTGACTTAGTACAAAGAAAAGAAGAATTAGAGTTTGAGTGGGAATTAAGGTCCTGCATGCACGTGGGCTAGCTTGATAGCCTAGTTGCATGCTTATATATATATATATATATATAGCTATTTACAAGAATGAGGATGACGGTTTTTGGGGGCTAGAATTCTTGGGAGGAGAAAGAAAGAAACAAGAAGAAACAAAAACAAAGGGAAGATCTCATGCAAGAAACCTAACCATATTCCGTCGTCGTCAAGAGTTTATTCTTTTTCCTTTATTTAATTTATTTTTCATGAACTCTTTGATGTTATTATTTATGACTTTTAGTAGCTAAACTCATTGTTGAGGGGTTGCTTGAAGCCCCGTACATGAAGTCTTTTTAATACATACACTTTAATCTAGTTTTGCATATTTTTTGAATGAGATTTCTTTCTCTGAATGATTCACCGTATGAATTCTTGTATGTTTGATTTGGTGGCCAACTTAGTATGCATGCTAGGGTTCTAGTTTCATGAGATACGAGCGACTGAAGATAATTTCTTCCACCGGATTCTATATAGTGATACACCAATTTTACCGCCGGGAGATTGAAATCCATAGGTCTAGCGAGACACGCCCATAGTATATTTGTGAACCCTTGTAGCTTCTCAAACCTTTTCTACAACTTAATGTTTTCTTCTTTGTAAACCTTGGGGTCCATGACTATGGGTTCAATAGAGGGATAGATGTAGGGGAGGTCAATGACAAATTTGCATAGGCATAAGGATTAGGTAATAGGATGTGGTTGTAACGATCAACTCTTCCTGGGAACTTTCATTCATTGAATATGTGCATTAGATTAAGTATGTGTTAGATAGATGGAATGACGGTGGTGGATTGCATTCCTCTTAACTCTTTAATCATATAGTTTAAACCCATTTGCATTCATTAGCATATTTACCTTCAGCATTTACTTCTGCATTAGCTGTAGCTTAGCCGATTTATTTAGGTAACCAAATCAACTCCGAATACCCTCAAATTTTGTGTGGTAGTCCGCCACTGTGTCTAGTTCATTGTGTCAAAATTTCGTAGAATTTGAGTCTGTCTAGCTTAGGTTCGCATATCATTAGTATTCTGTAGTCGAGTCTGTCAGCATAGTAGTGTGTTAGGATTTAGTTTCACCAATTCCTTGTGTTCGATAACCCCTATTTATCTTACTACATTGATATATCCAGGTTGTGAATAGGGTATCTTTGAGAGGTGTTTATCCGCCTTGTCACTATCCTGAAAAAACATCTTGACTAATGCCTAGAGGAAAGATGCCACACTGCATGCCCCAAACAAGATTTGCGACCAAAACCAGCGACCAGCAATTGCCCGTCCATCCATAGCATCCTCCCTGCCATCCTCTATGTCATCATCACATCCATACCACCACGAGGTCGTCAGCTAACCCCGTCGTCGCACCGATCTGGAAAAGAATACAACACCTTTACATACTAGTCCCCAAACGAAAGCCCAATTAACAGCAACCGAATCAAAATCGCTGCTGGCAATCAAGAAGCTCCGAATGACGTACGACCTTCTAGTGACGCTATAAAACTAGAGCAACACCACACCACTAGAAACAAACAGAGGAACTTGTAAACGATTGAAACGGGGACACACACCTCAATTAGCAAAAGTTAGATTTGGATTCCCAGCCCGGCAGCAGACCACAACGATAAGGCCAGGCCAAAAGGCCAGCTGAACCAGGGCCACCGCCGGTGAGATTAGATACCTTTTAGAGAGAAAAGTTTGGTTTAGGAAGAAATTCCTTTTATATTCTTTTTCCTATATTCTTTTATATTCTTTTTCTATGATTGCACATGAAATTAAAAATTTAAATACAATAAATTTAAAGTAACTCTATATATTTTTTCCAATAAAAAAGATAGGAAATGATCATATTTTCTTGAGAACCATGTTAGGTCCATAATTGTGTTCTAATTATGTTCCTAACTTCATGCTTATTGTTTGTCTTCTATGAATAAAGCATCGTTCTTATAACATTACATGATCATGCTAGGAAATTAGGAGTTGGCACCAAAAATCTCTTAAAGATGAAAATTAATCACCTTTTTAGAGAAGCTGAGCACATTTCCAAAGTCACAAGATCATTTGGAGAAACTTTGAGAAAATGACAAAAAGTGGTCGTCGGAAGTTATCGGAAGCTGTCAAAAAATCGCCGGATTTATCCATGGCCGTCCGGACTATCAAGTATAGATCAAACACTTCAAGCTAGGCCCAAGGGAATGCCAAAACCACCTAGATAGGAATCCTAACCGATTTGGTTAGGTTGTCATACAATTTGAATTTTGGATTTATTAGGCATGGTTTGGACTTTAGTCTAGAAGCCAAGAAAATGGGATCACAAGTTTTGGCCCTTGGATCAAACTTCATGGCCACTCTAACACATCCAAGAGGTCACAAAACACCCCATTTTCTCTCTCATTACCTCCCTTGGTCGAGCTCCCTAGGGATGACTATCACAACACATCTCATTTATCAAGTTTTGCTTAGTTTTAGTCTCTCTCTTAGCTCTCACTCATCCCATAACCCTCTAGCTCTCTCCTCCGCCTCAAACACCCTCTCCATCACCACCAAATCATCCCCTTAAGGTGGAGCTTCCTTGCTTCTGTTAAGATTTTTCTCCCTTTCCTTCTCCTCCTCACTTGATTATACACCCTTCTTTGTGCAATTATGTTTTTTCTCCTCTCACCTTTACCTCAAGTTGGATACATTTGGGAGCCTAAAAAATGAAACTTGAAGACTAGGAATGACTTAGCTTTCTTGGGAGTTCTTGGGTTATCTCTACATCTCTCTATCTCTTAAATTATGTATCATTAAAACCCACTCTCATATGCTCTAATAAGGACTTAGGAAAGAAAGTCATTCACATTCATTATAAGTGAATACACATTGAACTCATCAGGCATGTAGTATGATTAGTATACGATTCGTAATTGAGTTGCATTCTAATTTTTGTTTGCTTTATATTGGACCGGAACACTTCTAATGCCCTAATGGCTTAGGAGATTCGGTTCATAACCAATGGTGACTCGAAAAGATCACGAGTTGGACAAGCACGTGTGAATCGGACTAATCTCATAACTTGGACATTGTTAGTACATTGAGTTTGCTAGTGGCAACATCTCTAGCCGACCAACGTTAACATTTACATTTTGATTTTCTCTTACCTTTTGTTTTCCCTTAATTTAGTTAGTTAAATAATCATCAATCAAACAATCATTCATTGTAGTTACACCACCCCTTACATAGTTAGGTTACTAAAGGACTTAGCTAGATAAGATGCATTTCACCTTTTCATTAATTAGTGTTAAGTCACATTGCATGTTTAGGTAATGTTGTAATCTAGGACCTAATTGGTTTAAGCTAAGGAGTTTAAGTGGTCAATCATCGTTGGTTCGACACTCGACTCTTATAAATACTATAACTTCACCCCGTATACTTGCGGGTAAGAGAAGTTCACTTAGCTTTAGATTAATTCATAATCAAAAGGTTAGGGGAATAAATCTTTTGAACACACGATTGATTGAATTCTTCAATTTTTGGTGAAAGTTACTTCGTAGAATATAGGTTTTTTTATTTTCTTTTTTCTTTTATTTGTGTTTTTGTTAATTACTATTGTACCCTCAACTTATTATCTAGTTAATACCTATGTTTAAAGGTTAAAATTGTAAAAAAAAAGTAGTTATGGTTCACGACAGGTGTTTGTTTAAATATATTGGTGTGTTTGAGAATGCTTTAGAATGACAAAAAGTATTCTTGAATTAATAAGAATAATTAATTATAAATAGAAAAAACAATCAAAAAATGAAAAAGTGAACTAGTTCCGTTTTGGAAGCACTTGAAACTATGTAAGAAATGCAAAATAAGTGCTTCCAAATTTTAAAAATATTTTTGAAAATTTTCAAAAGCGCTTTAAAACTGCAGCAAACAATCCCAAACAGGTCCAATATAAATTTTAAAAATTAATTTAAGCACCGACGGACCTACATGGAAACAAGAGGGAATGGATCAACTCACAAGTACGTATATTTAAGTTTATAACTGTTCAATACATCAACGTATGCATCTTAATTGTTAACTAAGGTAGACAAAAAAAAATAGCCACTTTTAGCTTGAAACCTATCTTCTGGGCCAAGTTAACTAATGCAGATTGACAACGTCTAAGATTTTAAATTCTTTTGACCAAAGTTAGAACCAAAAACTTACATTAATTCTAATAACAATAAATCCTAATTTCTTTTCCTGGCCTTCTATAACAAATTCAGATCCCTGTAAAGTAAAATTCTGATTCTGCCTCTAATTTTAAGGATGAAATTTTATCAACTAATAATTTTTGGGTAACTAATTAACACTTTCATTTTTTTAAACCAACTTCTTTAATTAAAAAGTGATACACATGCATAGCATAGCATGTGTGCAATGGCTTAGTGTGAGTTATGTACGTCATCTGAGTTAAATGTGATCAGACAGATATATATATATATATATATATATATATATATATGCACGTAAGTACGTGGTACCATGCAGTTAGATAGATCCATAAAACAAAATCCATTTCGAACTTCAAAAATTATCCGTTAATGGAAATGAAATAATTACTGCAGATCGAAGTTATCCCTACATTTCTTGAGAGCGCGCAGTCCATATGTATATCATATCTAGCTAGCAAGTCATCGACCTCCGATCCATAAGTGACGATCGATCATAACATGAACGGTAAGTAAATATCTACGTATGGACTTGAATAATTGATCACCAAATGTTACTTACAAAGAATATGTCAGAGATTGAATCATCGATCATAATATAGACTTCTAGGACTTACCTTTAGGGAATCAAATCACAGAGGCTTGTCAAGAAAACACACTAAGTTCAATACAATTTTATCATATTGATGTCTCTAATGTCCAGCTCGATTTAAAAGTACACGAAGAGCATGAAGTGGAGGAGGAAGATGAAGTCGATGACGAATTCGATGAGGAAGAGGAAGATGAAGTCGATGATGGCAGAGAAGACGAAGAGGAAGACTATTAGTTATTATGTTGTTATTTATGTTATTATTTTGAACAATATTTACAATACTGATATTTTATGTTGTTATTTTGAACAATTTTTACATATCCAAATAGGCGTAACTAATCTGTTAAGTTCAAACCAATCCAAGCGGAAAAGATGAACCAATATTTGTCGCTTTAAAGTCCAAGCGACGAAGATTTCACAAATTCGTCGCTTCACATCATATGAAGCGACGAATATTGAGTTCACTAGGTTACCTAGTGAGTCCAACTTCGTTGCTTCAGATGATGTAAAGCGACGACTTTTGTGAAATCTTCGTCGCTTCAGATGACATGAAGCGACGACTTTTGTGAGATCTTCGTCGCTAACTTAAGGGATGTTTGAAGCGACAGACAATGGCAAAGTTTGTCGCTTCAGATTAGGTGATTATAACAGGATATTTTTTCTTCTTCTTCCCCATTTCGCGTTCTACAAACTGTTCTTCCTCTCTCTTCGTCTGCAAACTGTGTTTCAAGCTTAGAATAACTCCTCTCTCTCCCTAAATTCAATCCTAAACCCCCAAATTCACCCTAAACCCCCAAATCCACCCCAAACCCAATTCAATTTTCTAGGTTATCTAGTGGGTCTCCCTCTCTCTCCGATTTTCAAGGTCATTACCAACCAAAGAGGTAAACTTTTTGCTCGTCTGTTTTCATACTCTGCTGGATTTGTATGATTCGTATGCTGGATTCGTATAATTCATATATTAGAATGAAGTGTACAGTTTGTGTAGCAATAGAAGCTTGCTGTTCGATCATTACATAGCTCTGAATAAATATGTTTAAAAATAGATGAATATATTTGTTTGAGCACCAAATTATGTGCCTTTATGATAGTTTTACACAATCAGATATTACACATATGGAGTAAGATATTTTCCATTCAATAAACATGGTACTAATTGGTATATACTAAGTGAATACAGACGACACTTTTGACATGGTACTAATTGGTATATACTAAGTGAATACAGACGACACTTTTGACTTTTGAGAAGACTGAATATGCTTGTTTATCTAAGTTATTCTAATTTCATATATCCCGTTGAAGAAGAGAACTTAATTTGGCATTTTCAGCCATCGGTGATGAAAGCGTCTGAATCCATTGATTTTAATTCGGGATCGGATTCTCTTGATCGTCCTGCTGAATTGTTTATATTTTCGTCTAAGAACAGTAGGCTTTGGTAAATTGGCTATCCTTATTTTACACTTGAATCCTGCATTCGTGTGAACAAATCAAGAAAATGAATGAGCCATTTTGAAATTGGAATGTTGTTTACTATTTCCTAGTTCTGTGACAGAACCTAATAAGAAAGATTTAGTTCTTGATCTAGCTAGCTTCATTCCGACTTTAATTAAGTTCGAAACAGAAAATATGTAGTCATTCTTATCCTTTTTAATTCATATTTTGATCTGGTTACTTTGATTAGTTTTACGGAATTAAGTTAAATGTACATACCTCGACTCTAGCTATATTACTATGTTTATTTTGATTGTAGTTGTATCATAATTAAGCTCCACTACCTATAATGATGTCCAGTTATAGGAGACATGGAGACATGCATCCCAATCTTGTTTCGATCTGTTGTTTGTAACTATGTTGCTGTATCACCATGTTGTTTGTAATGGTATCTAGCTATATGTTCTAGAGTAATGGCACCAAGTTCTAGTGCTCAGAAGAAGAAGAAGAAGCTCGAGGCGAGAAAAGAGAGGAAGGTAGCTGAAGCATTAAGGGTGGCCGCAACGGCAACGACGATGACGACACCAGAGGCAGTGAGGGATAAGCTGGTACCCATCCTGTCGTTGGAAGATACCAACTCTTCGGGACTGGGGGATGCTGGAGGTGGCGCTGACAGTGGCTCAGGAGAAGGCGATGATGGTCCTCCGATAAGTATTAGGACTAAGAGGGATCCTATGAAGACGGGTAACCTTTATGAGAATGTTATGTGACCATAAATTTTTTGGTCTGCTAATATGTTTGCTTTATCTTACAACCCGGAATGTGTTTTCATATGGAAGTGGTGGTTGATATGAGAACAGGGAAGAAGGTGACAGGGCGGAACCTTGAGAAGCGCAGCATCGTAACGGGCACAAAGACGACATATCTGAAGAGCATGAACAACAACCAGCCTCTGAAAGTTGAGTACGCCGAAGAACACAAGGGTCCTAGAGAATTGAAGTGGAGGACTTTGATGTCCCGAGACATCGGGAGCGCCGTCCGGAGCAAAGTTCCGATGCTTGCGCCTACCTTTACTGAGCTGGATGAGGAGCACCAAGATGTATTGACCACTTATATGGAGGTAAAACATTGTTTTAGAATAATTTCGATAAACTATTTTTCAGTCACATTATATGCACAAATATGATAATCAAAGGGTCGTTTGATTTTGTTTGAATTGTTTTGTACTAGATGTTATATGACCTCCCTCCCACCGACACAGGTATGTGGAAATATATCGACAAGACCGCCGCAAAGATTTACAAGGATTGGGAAACACGACTGCCATACTCATTACGTTGATGTATCAAAGGCGACGCTCGAAGAGTTCATCCACCGACCTGAGCAGTGGGAGTACCTCAAAGCTCACTTTGAGGAAGACAGTTATAAGGTAATGAAAATTAATTATCGATTCCTGCATTGGATACAATTTCTTAATTCTCATATGAAATATGATAATATATATTCGAAATGGTTTTTGCAGGGGATGTGTGCTCGGAACGCCGCTAACCGGAACAAGGGAAAGGAAAAGAAGTATGCAATCAACCATCATTCCGGCACCACTCCCTACAGCTACCGGGTCGCTGCAAATGAGGAGAAATGGCATCTAACACCTTTACTCCAGATAGTCTGCAATGTTTATCAATCATCTCAGAATGCGCAGGAGAAAGTGGTGAGTGACATTGTTTTATGTGAATATGTTTTTGACTTGGAATTAAAAAGTATAATAAGACAAATCTATTGGACAATAATTTTTTTGCAGGCAGCGGTGAAGAGGAAGATGGATGAGCTGTGTGCTAGTCGAGTCAGTAATGAAGCGGGCGAGAGTCACGTGACTAACTCCGTCACCATCGACGAGCAGATTGCTGTAATCGAGCAGGAGCTGGGTGGGAAGCCGGGGACGAGGGTCCGAGCTATATTTTTTTTATGATTTATCTTTTAACAAACCACTTGACTTTTTCTGTTGTGTTATTATTTTTAGATACCACATGATTTTTAATTTGATTTTTTTTTGTTTTTACCAATTGTCAAGGTCTAGGGGGTGCATTAAGACGCCTATCGAAACCAAGAAGCGGTGCACGCGTGCCTCGCAACGATGGGGAGGTTGAGAAATTGAAGAGGCAACTAGCAGAAATTTCTGAGCGGTGCAAACCTCAGAAATGGAAAAAGAAGAGATGAAGCAACGTATGACAAGGTTGGAGGCCTCCCTCAATGATGTCATCTCGGCCCAAGGCAATGCGAGTGACACTACCGCCACAGCCGTAACAACTCCCTTTGTCGCCGATAAATCTTCATGTGCTTCAGTAGGTATTCCCGAGGAAGACCAAGACTAGGACCCTTCATTTTCCTTGTATTTAGATTAATGGACAATGTTTTTATGAAACATATTGTAACTTTAGATGAAAACTACGTGTGTGAAATGTAGTGTGTTTATATTATGTTGGATGTATGTATTATGTTATTTGAATGTCTTGCGGATTGTGTTATTAGGATGCGAAGAAATTTGGTTCAAACCAGACCCACAAACCTGTTTTTCTGCTCTGTAACACATAATGAAGGGACAAATATTGATCAAAATTTGTCGCTTGAACAATGAAGCGACAACCAATCTTCGTCGCTTTAATGAATCAATGTTTGTCGCTTGAACTTTCAAGTGACAAAGATTATATTCGTTGCTTGAAATAACGAAACAACGAAGTTGTGCTCAAAGTTCATTGCTTCAATTCGAAGTGACAAGAATGAAGCGACGGCGTTAGAGCGACGACTTCTCGTCACTTCGATATTGAAGCGACGATAATAGTGCTGAAGCGACAACATTTTGAAATGTCGTCGCTTTAATCGAATTCCGGAGCGGTGACACAAATATTATTACGTTGAAGTTCTCTATGAAAAAGACGTGGTTTGAATCTCCATTAACGGAAAAGAAAAACATCTACGTCATAACTTACCGCGCAGTCTAACACACAAAGATGATTAGAAGGTCTCCATTAAAACGACGTTTATAATCGGAGGATTTTTCTCCAAGACTCAACTTTACTGTCGGCTAAACTTGTGAGGGAGGACTTTGATCAGGATAATGGGATGAAAGAGATCTATGAAAAAGCCAAATGAATGAAATGATGAATAATTATATTCCTATTAATTTAACCATCACCCAGAAATCAAGGTTCAATTTGTACCTAACCCTTTTAAACTACTAATTAGGGCTTCTAGCTTTTGTTGGATTAGTTTACGCAGTACTTAGGTAATTAATTACACAAGAAAGCAAAGGGATGGATCCTCCTCACCCTCACGTTAGCATGCATGTAGGTTGTGCTAAGAAAATATATTTTATCTTTACCTGCTAACAAATGTATTTCAGGAGCATCATACTTTTCTTACATGGTTAGATTTTAGCTACTTTTTGTCAAAATTTTTATGAAAATATAGGGAGCACCATACTTGTCGAGTCTAAAGCTTCAGGTACTCCAAGGAAGTCAAGAGAATTAAGTTTTCTATGAGATTAGTTTGTACGTTAACCGAACTGACCAAAGTCTTTCCAAGTTTTCTATGAAATTAGGCTCTAATTATAACGTACTCAACTACTTTGCTAACCGAATGATCAAAAAGCATTGTTTAATTAGTTGATTCTTTGACTTATTTCAAGTTTTCGTTCAAAATTTAGATTTTCATTCTTTTGGATTCTCTCATCCTCACTTTTACTTACTTTTCAAGAACTTTGATTTTCTTTGTTCACCATATCTTCCTTCTTTTAAAATAATGTAGTAAACCAAGAACATGGACTAGCTCGTTATATATATCTTTCTCTACTATATTGCCAACTTTGAGTTATCTTATTGTTGTTGGTGAACAAAGAGCTAGAGATCGAAGATCCATTCCTTAGCTAGGGTAAATTATCTTGGCTAGAGTGTGTTCTTAATTAGAGTGCATGTGAGTAGCTTTGGATATCGGGCTAAATCCTAAGCAAAGGAATAAATTCTTCCAACATACTTCCAAATTGTACGTTCTAGATCGATCATGTCCAACATAATTCACAAATAAAAGAAAAAGAGAAAAGAAGAAAGAAGAAGAAGGGCACACCATATATGAAGGGGAGTTGCAATTTCGATTTGTTTTTCTATTAATTCTGACCTAGATCCGGAATCTTGGTAGCTCTCTTATTGTTCTGCAGTGCACTTTTTCAATGGTGTCATGTGTGTATTATTTGAGACTAAGACCCCCTTTTTGCAGCTTCATTCTGATTCTGTGTCGACTCGAATACCACCGCCGTGATAGTCGCCGGTTCACATGAAACACAGCCGGACAACTTTCTTCTTCTTTGTCACTTCCTTTATCTTTTAGTCGATCTTTAACCTCCTCCTTCCTCAATTAAACTAACGTTCCCTTTAATCAATAGACACAAACAGAGCTTTTGCTTTTATGTAATCGTTATTATTCAAACCTAGGTCCTCCATACAAAAGGTCCATATAAAAGTCATTTATTTGTTCATTATAATAGCTCTGCTTTGCAGTCAAGGCGGTCGCTGGATTGAGGGTGACCTCGATGATCAGTTAGCTGGCTGTGGTGGCTGGCTTTAGGCACTATTACACATGATGCATCAAATAACCGAAAAATATCGTTATAATTTGGGATAAAAAATTGTTGTATTACTATACGTTGTTTAATGATATTATCGGTAATTTAAATATTGTATGAAAAAACTCATACAACAATTTTTATACAAAATTCGTTGTGTATTTAGGCATGTCAGTTCGCTTGCGACGCAATGCGAGCTTGGCATTCGACATGACATTTAGCACTCGTGCATGGCATTCAACATGACATTGCAATCAGACGACAAAGTTTAATGAAGAAAATGACATCACACAATGTTTTTAGATTTTATACCATTGTAGAACTTTGTTTGTTGACTATTCAGACATCATTATATTCATTATAGCTGTTGTGTTATATGTTTTTATTTATGTTGCTTTGGTTCGAACATACAATGAATGTTTTATGAAACCATTGTGTAATTATGTCCAACATACAACAAAATATTTTACGAAAGAATTGTGTGAGTTTAGTTGAGGACAACAGTTATTTGATTGTGTAGCTCCATTATGCCTATCCTTAGACAACATTTTATAAAAGTGTTGTGTTGTACGGTTGAAAGTCCAAATCAATAGTAATGAATTATAATGGCTGTGAAATTGACCAAATGAACAGTACCATTCACTAAGCAATACCAAATAAAAAGTAAAACATATATATCAATATTCATTCTAAAATTCTGAAAATTCCAAAATACATTTCCGACAATTTCAAAATTAAGAATCAAAATAGAAGTAGCTACCTAGTTATAATGCATTAAACCTAAAGCCTAGCTACTGTACTGTCGTCTCTTAAGCATAGATTTCTCATGCCACCATGTCATCTTGGCTATAAGATAAAGATGTCTTATTTCTCTTTGCTCCAATTAGAACCCAAGACATAGCCTTTGCAATCTCAAACACCTACATAACAATTCCAAGAGTCAAACCCACTTCACTTTACCAAGAAGAATTCAAACAAAAAATAACCTCAATCATCGATCATTTCGATTAAGGAACTACTCAAATGTGTGTCATTTTGCTGAAGTTGAGACATCAAAATATAAGCCACCTATTATCCAAATCACTTACGTTAACAACACTCATATTCACAATTTCCTAGTTCACAATGCTCTAAACATAAACTAAAGATTAAATGATAAAAAATTAGTTGAATCTCACGAAAACCACCTACAATTCACGCTCGCGATTAATAACATAATCGGTGTTAAGTCCATACAATCTGATGGTCATCGACACCTCATTCCCATCCTCTTCCTTCACAGTAGCCTTCAGCACTGCACATCATAAAAAAAACAAAAAACACAACTCAATTTCTCTTTTCTTTTCTCCATAATTCTTCCAACTCTAAGCTAATTAAATCCTACACTAAATTCAGACCAAAAAAAAAAAACACAGCAGATTATAATGAACCTACTCACACAAATTCGTGATGCCGCCGGACACCGTATCGACGAAGAACTGAGGCTCGTCCAAATCAGACCATTTCCGAAACAGATGCTTCCAAATCTCCCTGCGATTTGAATCAAATTAACTTGGGTGGCGACCTACAAACAACAGTTTAACTGAGGTTAATTATTTTGAACCAATAAAACCAAGACTATCACATCCACACCCGAGAAACAAAGCCATCAATGACATACTTGTTAATGAACTTTAGCGCATTTGACCATAAGAACAATCCTGCTATCCCAACAATCAATCAATGAGCAACCAAAGTCAGCAGGTGGTACTCAAGCACCTCAAACAGAAGCCACATCAATGTCACTCCATCAAGAATAGCTCCTGATAACTTCTTATCCCTCCACATAAATACATCAGCCACTGCATCATAACACTCTCATCATTAAACAATGAAAAGTTGTTATACATTAGTTTCTGTTAAGGAACTACTAGCTCCATAGAATTAATATTTTGAACAAGAAAAAGAAAAAAACGAAAAAAGCTTATGAGTGAACCAGTCAAATCAAATCAAAGCTCAAAGAAACTTCTATACTTTTCTAATTGATAACTAATCAATACCACAAGCTTTATCACCGGTTTAACTAAATCACTTCAAGCCAAAACGAACATGAACGAGAGAGAGAGAGAGAGAGAGAGAGAGAGAGCAAATCGGTACCGTTCTTCATGTCGTCACACTACAAGAAAAATGCACTTAGACCACGGAACCTTTAAGGTTCCACGGTCTAAGTGACACTTAGACGACGGAGACTTTCTCCGCGGTCTAGGTGACACTTAGACCGCGGAAAAAGATATCTCCGTTGTATAAGTGGCCACTTGGACCGCTGAGAAAGTCTCCGCGGTCTAGGTGACACTTAGACCACGGAAAAAGACATCTCCGTAATCTAAATGGCCACTTGGACCGCAGAGAAAGTCTCCGCTGTCTAGGTGACACTTGGACCGCGGAAAAAAACATCTCCGTTGTCTAAGTACTTTAACCCTAAACCCTAAGGCCCTTAACCCTAAATCCTGCCTTTTCACTTAGACGACGCAAATGCACGTTTGCGTCGTCTAAGTGAGTACTTGGAAGACACAAACGTGTCTTTGCATCGTCTAAGTGCTTACTTGGACGACACAAACGTGCATTTGCGTCGTCTAAGTGAAAGTTTCATAATTTCATCAAAGACGACAACCATCTAGACCATGTCCCATAGCATATTCTTTTCATCGAGACCATAGAGTAAATAATTCTCGGAGTGTGAGCATCGACGGTTCCAAAATAGAACTTACGATTTTCGTGTATCCACGTTTCTAGTTTGTAAAAATTTCAGTTTTGCGGTTGACTGTGCCGATGAAACCCTTAACGAACTTACTATTTTGTGAAAATTATTCTATTTATATATTGTCTTATGGCGAACGTATCCAACGGTTATTTTGTCCAAATTCATTTTTGTTAATATCGATATGCAATGAGTCTATACTTAATAACACTTAAGTTATACACATTAGTAGATATTTAACAAGTTTAAAGACGTAAAATTATTCGTCGTGTTAAATTCAATTGTTTATATATATGATTCGTTAATCGATATTTTACGACTATTTCATTTAAATGACAGATCAGAAACTTCCTTGCGAATTATTTTAAAAAATTAATTTTACGGAAATTTCGCCTAGACCACGGAGATGGACATTTCCGTCGTCCAGGTGACCACTTGGACGACGGAAACAGACCGTCTCCATCGTCCAGGTTCCACTTGGATGACGGAGACGAACCATCTCCGTCGTCTAGGTTGAAAAGATGGCGGTTAGATTTCCACCGTCAAATTTTTTGGGAATGGTTCAAATTTCACTTAGACGACAGAAATGGGTGTTTTCGTCGTCTAAGTGAAATTTGAACCGTTCCCCAAAAGTTTGGCGGTGGAAATTGAACCGCCAAATTAATTGGGCGCCGGTTCGAAAAATTTAAAATGTTCACTTAGATGACAGAAACACCCATTTCCGTCGTCTAAGTGCACTTAGACGATGGAAACACCCATCTCTGCGGTCTAAGTGAAACTCTATATAAAGGACCTATCCGATCCTTTTTCCTCATCCCATTCTCAATTCCTCCTCTCCTCTCTCTCACTCTCACTCTCTCTCAAAAATCCGGCAACTTTCCGGCGACCCAAAATTCGGCGACTTCCTCCCTCCGGTGACTCCCCTCTTCGGCGACTCCGCTCTCCAGCGAGTTTAAATTAATTTATTATTTTACGGCGACCCAAAATCTAGCAATCCCCCCTCTTCGGCGGCTCCCTTCTCCAGCGACTTCCTCCCTCCAGCGACTCCCCTCTCCAACGACTTCCTCCCTCCGGCGACTCCCCTCTCCTTAGTATTTTAATTCCTCCTCTCCTCTCCTCTCTCTCACTTTCACTCTCTCTCAAAAATCTGACAACTTTCCGGCAACCCAAAATCCGGCGATCCCCTCCCTCCGGCAATTCCGCTCTCCTTAGTATTTTAATTAATTAATAATATTTAAATGAGCATTTGGTATTTTAATCAAATTATTAATATTTTACTTTAAATTAAAATTTTAATTAAAAAAATTTAAATAATCACTTTGACCACGGAGAAAGTCATATGCGTGGTCTAAGTGACCACTTAGACCACGCATATGACTTTCTCTGTGGTCTAAGTGACTACTTAGACCGTGGACTTTTTCCGCTGTCTAAGTGGGGACTTAGACCGCGCAAAAGTCCGCGGTCTAAGTAATCACTTAGACGACGGAGACCGTATTTTCCATCGTCTAAATGATAACTTAGACCACAGAGACGACGGAAAATATGGTCTCCGCGATCTAAGTGGGGACTTAGACCGCGCAAAAAGTCCACGATCTAAGTAATCACTTAGACAACGGAGACTGTATTTTCCGTGGTCCAAGTGATCACTTAGGCCGCGGAAAAAGTCTGCAGTCTAAGTCTCACTTGGTCCACGCAGACCTCCATTTCTGTCGTCTAAGTACTCAGACAACAGTACTTGGAGGACGTAACCTGGACCACGAAGGTTCCGTCGTCTAAGAACTTAAGTGACAGAAATTTGCACTTAGACGACGGAAACGATCCGCGGTCTAGGTGCATTTTTCTTGTAGTGTCATCTCCATTGTGGCTCAAAATGAGGCTGTTTTGGTCGGCGGCGAATGTGCTAATCTATCTTCTCATAAACGACCCTCACCAATCTGGACTGGCTCGTCAGATCGTGCAACAATGCCAATCTAGTTGGTCGAGAATGATGGCAAACTAAGACCGATGAAGTGAGCAGGAGCGGAGATGCCAAGCTCGCGAATCTTGTGGTAGAGCTAGAGGAGTTCGACTAGATCAAGGAGAAAGCAAAAAGAACAAGTGAAGATGGAGGTGAGGCTGGGCGTCAGCGAAGCTGAATAAAGGTAGAGGCTAGGCGCCGGAGGTAGAGAGGGTTGATGCGGCAGCGGCGGTGGCGCTAGGTTAGGAGGTGTGGTGGCTTGGTCTATCTTCCACTACTTTTTTTTGGTCTGAGAGAGAGAAAGCAAAAGAGTTTTGTGAGAGATGAAGCTAGGCACATAAGAGTTTTGTGAGAGATTGTGGGGAAGTGTTTAAGTTTACCTAAGGTTTTTTTTCTTTATGTCTTGATTTTTGAATATTCAAGATTATAAAAAAAAATGTTAATTCGAAATGCAATCTTTTGGAAAAATAATTATTTTGCAAAACTGACCCTCGATTAGTGTGTCTAACAATTATAGCCATAGTACCCTTACGACTAAAACGTAATTTTCCACTCCATAAAAAATAATTTGAGGCCAAAAAATTGACAGAAAATCTCGTGGGTTTCATTTCTATCTCATAATGTAAAAGAATTTGACAAAAAAAAAATTATTTAGATACTCTTCCCATAGGAAAATGAGCAAAATATAATAGAAGAGTATTTTAGTTTTTTGACACGCATGGTTTGACTTATTGACTGGGGTCTAAACGTATTCTGACGAGCTTAAATTTTTCGTACGATGTTTATTACTACAAGGTGGATCCTTCTATATGTCCTCGTTTATCGTTAGAAGAGTTTTAATTCTGATATTCCTTGAATTCTTCATATATATACTAATGTCGTTAACTTTGCTCATTGACAAACCAAGTTGCATCGTTTCCCACAAAGTCATAATGGTTCATGCCATCATGATGAAGGTACGCGACGCTATGCTTCTTCTGTCTAGGTCACCATAACTTTAGTACACGTGTCCAATGCATTTCAAGGGACACAAAATTCTTCTGAGATGAACAAATCCACTCCTTATTTGCTTAACCTTAGCAGTGTTTGCCCAAATGTAAGTCCCATTTTCTTTTGGGCGGCAGATTATTTCTCATTCAAAATGGCAACACCATCTTATTCTTGGGCTCTTAACAAATGCACCGTTTGAGCGGACCCCATGACAGATCATCATATGCGACGTCCCTCACTGCGCTACTATATGAAGTGCGGTATGACACTACATAATCACCAGCAAGTGACACTCCTTGTTAGGTTCGAGTAGTTCATATCTCTACTTTTGAGCAGCCCACTCAGATAAAACCAAAATGGTACTCTACAGCGCGCGTCCATACAAAGTGGTGCACGTTCACAAAGTGATGCGCCTACTTATATTCACACATTCATTCTTTTGTTTATATGATGTTCAATTCCCTTCATATTGTGAGCGGATAATTCTCTTTTGTGGAGTTAAAGGGGACTGTGGGGTATGCCCAACAATTTGGTAGATAAAATCAAATGTGTACTAAGTGGGAAAATCTATTCAAATCCCCATTCAAGAATGATCTTGATAATGGGGACTTGGGGGACTTGTTGGCATAAGCATAGTTTCTTGCCCCAGTTCGTACATTGTGCTAAAAATAAGAGCCAGGGCAGCGCATAGGAAGGAAGGAAAATATGGAAAAGCATGTCAAATCCCACATCGAAGAAATAGGAGACAACGTGTTTTCAGATAAGTATATAATACATTAATTGTCATTAATAAAGGGTAATCTGGATCGTTTACTAAAGTTGCATCTTCAAGTGATAGCCTTTCACTTTCCACTTAGCCTTACTTACTTAAGTATCGGAGTGTGATAGGCGGGCCTCCCCGCCTACACTTCTAACACCCGTCTTTCATCTTAGCAACTCAACATAAAGAAAGCAAAACAACTCTCAATCCCGCTCATCATTCATCATTAAGTTGTTTTTCCATATATCCGCTCGAATCCCGGTACAAACAGATTTAACAACATTTTAATGTACTAACTAATACAAATAAAGATACTATGGTCACATTGAAAGATACTATCTTCCTTTATCAAAGATGTTGTCAAACAAAAAACTTGAAAAAAAAGAAAGAAGCAAAGCGCGCTACTATGGGCATCCAATCTGGGCACCAAAATCTGAAATGATTGAGTGAGGATGATGTCGGGCGAGGTGGACAATTGATGGTGTGGCGAGGTTGGCGACGAGGATATCTCGGCAAGTCGAGAGAAGGTTTGCAATGTCAAGACCTCGACAGATGGGGTTGCAATGTTGGCGAGCAAATTAAGCAACGCCGTATCGCATCGAGGTAAATCAGCGAGGCGGCGCGGAGATGCGTGGGGAGTGTGGCATGGCGAGGCATGGGAGCACGGATCGGCATTGGGGATGGACAGACGACGGCGTCGTCCTCTGGTTCGCGAAGAAAAGTGGCATGAAACATAATTTTCATCAAGTTTGGCTTAATGGCACGGTGTAATTTATTGAAACTTGAGGGATATTTTTCACGTGTTTGTAAATAAAGTAGCTGTTGAGTCAATTTATAAATTTGGGTGACTTTTTGGTTAATTTTTTCATTTTAAGTGACCTATATATATTGAGAACCCATTTCTATTTGAGTATAGCTATTTTTTTTTGTCATTTTCAGGTATAGGTTATTATACAAACTTTTCAATCATATTTTAATATTTTCACCGTCTAATTATTAAGTTTATATGAGTAGATCATTTATGTAAATTTTTAACTAAAATAGTGATCATTAAGGTATTGAACTAGATTAGATCAAAGGACGGATCAAATCTATTGAACTTGAAAAGCCGGACTAAATCTATCTATATATATGGAGCTACTATATAATGAGCGGTCAGTTTGTAAATACCAATGCATGTATAATTCGGTTCTGCCGAACACCTAAGATTGTAAAATGTAAGACCTGCAAGGATTTATTACTACTACAGTGAGATATATGATCAACCCACTGTACATACATATGTGGCATTACTGGACACAGATCTCTCTTTCTGGGACAAATTTCATGGCCTAATTTAAAGGCAGACTACGATAGAAATCCACGACAGTTGTTATCTATGTCGATCAAGAAGCATATGATTCTGTAAGTCACTGAAGGAACAGCCATCCTTAAATCATTCAAACACAGTAACGTACACCTTGGTACTAAATTTATGGGGCAAAATCAAACCTAGGGTTGGGTTATGCGACGACAAAAGACTATATATGTGGCATAGATAGCCGTGCAAAAAAAAAAACTAGGTTTTAGCTTCTTTTATATTTTGGAATCCTACATATCTATGGATAGTACGTAGCTAGTTTTTATGTCTAATTTGGAGGAAGTCTTCTTCCGATGCTTGACTGATTTTCAAGTTTCAATAATTAATTTTACATATCCCTATACGCACACAGAGATTTCGTCTTGATTAGGCCATGTTCCAAATGATTTCTTATCGATGAGGATAAGTGATGGACATGATCAGAGACATGTACTCTAACTTGTTCCCGTCGTGTTTTGTGCTTCTTGAAAGAGAGTAAGAGAAAATGATTTGCATAATGGAATAGTGCATGCATGAAACATAAATTAAGTAGACTAATTAATGTACGTAATGTCCGATAATTTTTAATGGTTGTCGGAAATTTGGCTTTATGTAGTATTGACTGCCCTTGACTCAATATTGCATGCAATTCATAGTGTTGTAGATTGTAATAACTTATCTATCATTACCAAATTTAGTGTATTCAAGTACCAATTAATGAGGAAAACAGTGAAGAACAATTTCGACTTTGTACGTGATTAAAGCGCCTGCATAGAATAATTAACTACATGCATAGATTTTGTCGAGCAATGAGTGTAACACTCTACAATACGCGCGACTTCTAATGGTTATATATATATATATATATATATATATGTGTATATGTTTCCTGATTGTGATCAATTATCTTTGGATTTGAATTCAACAATAGATAACTATAAAAACAGTTCATCGAGATACAGTTTGATCTTACCTCAAAAATATCGATCTAATGATAACTAGCAACAACTGATCATGAATCAAGTGATCTCAAAACATGACCCTTTTTTAAAAAAAAGAAGAAGAAGAAGGGAAAACATGACTGTTTATACATTAACAGTAGGTCAATACTGTGGAGTGAGATTTACGTTGCAGACAGAATAAAAATGGTATAGGTTGGAGGCTGTTATCTTGCTATAGCCATAGCAAATAATTCAACTGTATTGGAAATTGAAGGTCTCTGCATGAATTTTAGGGTCTGCTTAAAAAAAACTAGAGAATTTTTCAATGGATAAGGTTCGGATATATAACGAGCATCATCCAATTAATTTTTAGTTAACTACATTTTGAGGCCAGGATACTTACATGCATGTGCTCGTTCAAGGGTCTGTTTCATAATGAACTTTTATCTCGAACCAATGGAGTCGAGTAAGGCTTAGTTATTTTGGTAAAAAATATTATGAAAAATGTCTTTTAAAAGCTATAAACTAAAACTAAAGTATTTGTTGTAAATATTATATTTGTGGATGTTTATGTAGTTATTTATTATTCGTATATTAACCATGTAAATTTTACCTATATATAGGCCTAAGGAGATGAATAAGATATGACTCACTACCAGAAGAATGCCTATGGCCGACGATTTGGTGTCATCGGTCTGTCCCATTTTTTCGTCGGGTATAGTCTATATCCGACGACTCATCGTCGGTGATACTATAACCGACGATGAGTTAGGTTATTCGTTGGAAAAAAAAGGTGACTAAAGGCAACGAGATAATATCGTCGGTTATAGTTTCAAACTATAACCGACGATTTCATCATCGGCTATAGTTTTCTCTATGGTCAAAATGGTTGACCATGGAGGAAACTATAGTCGACGATGTTGACAAATATCGTCGGTTATAGTGATTATTAATTAATTTTTTTTTGCAGGTTCTGGGTTTTATCCCAGAACCTGCATTCCCAAAAAGTCACCAATTCAATATTGTTCAAATTGAAAATCAACAACTATTGAAACTATAGTAGTAAATAATTAAAATAAAAAATCGAAATCGTTCAAATCTACGGGTTTCCTAAGTCTATGTTGTCAAACGGATCGTCAAAACTTGGTTGGTACTGGTCTGGCTGAGGCTGTGGTTGAGGCTGAGGCTGAGGCTGAGGCTGTGGCTGTGGCTGTGGCGCACCGAAAATGGGCGGGGGAGCTATCTGGATTCTAGATGCATGCAACTGTGCATAACAGTGCTGTATCCATGTCCCCATCATCCGCTGCTGTTCGGCCAACCGATTCTGCTCTGCGGCTCGCGCCTGCTCCATCTCCTCTATCCGACGCCGTTGAGCTTCCATCTCAATCGCTTGCCTATGAAGCTGCTCCTGTAGCTCATTAGCCTTCGAACCGCGAGAGAATTCAGGGGTCTTCTTCAGCAGCCCTTGACCCCACTTTCCGGAACCCCTACAGTAAAAAGTGTTCTTCCCTGGAGGGATCGCAGTTGACATAATCCTGGCCGCTACGATCAGATCAGATTGATCAATCTGATCAATCGGGAGTTCCGCATCGGGGGTGTTGGGATAGCGCTCTCTCGCCACTTGAGTCAACACCTCCGGAATCACCTCCTGAACTCTCGCCTAATTGACAAAGAAAAATAAAATATTAATTAATGTAAACAATCTAAAAAAATAATAAATATGTTTATTTTGTTATAAGGACACTTACAACATATTCGGGGGACTGCGGATACGCGTGCTGCATCGTATAGACAAGCGGAGGGACTTCTGGGTGATTGGCCGCCTCCTCGATCCAACCCGAGTATGATCTGGAACCGGCATGATGATTTTTTGTGTTTTTGGCCCGGTTCCTTGTGTTGACTTCAGAAATAGCCTACTCGATTAATCCAACATCAAAAAAATATTAGTCAAATAATTTGGGGGAAGTACGATAAAACAAAAATTTAATCGATCGAAGGTTGCGTACCTTCAATTTCGGGTTGTTGAAGTGAACCACAAGCCATCGTCACTCGTACTCCCTATAACGAAACTCGCTAGGGGTACCGGAACGATCGTCGCCGTACTTTTTCCAATGTTTTTTCAGCTCGCCCTTCCACTCCTTATACCTATATTAATAAAATCAATCGTTAGTAACTTACAACATTTTATGAACATAATCAAAAGAAACGAAAAAATCGAAACAAATGAATCTAGTAACCTGCTCCCCTGCACTTCATCCGCCCACGTGGGTCTAATGTCATCGTCCACGCGGAACCACCTCTGCAATGCATATATATATATATATATCAATAATATTAAAAATTTATATAGAAAATATACATGATGAATATACAATTCTACTCACCGATAACGCATTATTCAGCTCATATTTGACGGATTGCGGCACTGAATTCCAATCTGGCCACAACATTGGGACTCTATCCCATATGATGCTGCCCGCCATCCCTGCGTACCTTCGAGTGACCTTTCCCTCGATCACATGCCCTCTATCCCCGGTCTGAATGATAACTTGGCCACCACCGCTAGCCTGAATCGCGTCGTCCAGTAACTTGTCGACGACGGGACCTCTGGTTCTCTTTTGTTTGTCACCGGGCACGATCTCGCCTATCACATATATATGTAGATGATTTTTTAAACATCAACACCTAATTGAATTTAAATATTACTAAGTATAAAGATATCACTAATTAATATTTACCTGATTCGTCGGTGCGTTGTCCCGGAATCCTCACACTCCAGAGAGGTTCCGGGAAGGGTACATACGCATATGCCTGGTCCGGGGTAATGAACCCTAGCTGTTCTGGAACAGGCATCCCCGTGGAATCGACGAGAGGTATCGTCGGGATTTCCAACGGTAAGAATAGGGTAGACGGCGGGCATAGTCGCATCCTGGCCGAGGACTGAGTCGATCCACCAGCCTCCTCGGAAGAATGAGGAGTCTGGTGGGTGAATGGGGAAGGGTCCTCGCGATGAATCTCCGGCATTCGGACCGAGGATTGAGTCGCACTATCCGTTGAAGGCGTGCGACTGACCTCACAAAGCCTCCTTGCGCCTGAGGATCGAGCAGGCTCGACCTACTGCTGCTGAGGTTGTCCCTCACCCAGAAGTGTACGGTGCCAAGAGGTGGGAGGAATGCTGTAAGTGTTGCCGACGCTGGTGGATCCTGATGCGGACCGACTTCCGGTGCCCTCATCCCCACGTCCCGATCTCCCTCTCCCTCTCGACCTCCCCCTCGACCCCCCTCGGGAAGCACCGCAATTCAACCAATTCATCGTTGCTATAAAAGTTACGTAACATACTCAATTTTATACAGTTTTTAAAATCAACAATAAAATTAAAGTTAATTCACATTCATCTACCAAATGTCAGAATATATTAATTCACATATTTCCATATTTAACTCACAATAATTCCATCAATTACTAAAAATTCAAATGAATTCATATATATATATATATGTTCATAATAATAATCCACAAATTACAACAATTCAAAAAAATTTCAGTAAATTACAAAAATTTATTAAAAATCCTTCCACTCATATAAACTTTCCAAATTGTTCAACAAATTTCATTATATATTCCTTCATATAAAATTCCATTAAATTACAAAAATTCAAAATAATTCCTAATTAATTCATCCAAAAATTTGAATTCGTAATCCAAAAATTCCAATAATTCCAATAATTAAACTCCAAATATATATAATCCAAAAAATAATTAAACTCCTCTATATATATATAATCCAATAATTCCATAAATCCAAAATATAATACAATAATTCCATTAATCCAATATATATAAATCCAATATATAATCCAATAATTCCTAATTCATCCAAAAATTCGAATTCGTAATCCTAAAATTCCAATAATTAAACTCCAAATATATATATATAATCCAAAAATTAATTAAACTCCTCTATATATATAATCCAATAATTCCATAAATCCAAAATATAATCCAATAAGTCCAATAATTCCATAAATCCAATATATATATATATATATATAATCCAATATATAAATCCAATATATATATAATCCAATAATTCCAATAATTCCATCATTCCAATATATAATCCAATAATTAATTAACCTCCTCTCTCTATATATATAATCCAATAAATCCAAAAAATTAACAATAATTCCCACAATCAACAAAATTCAAGAATAATCCAATATATATTCACACAATTCATCCAAACATCCACATTATCGATAACAAACTAAACAAATTAAAATCTAACCTAAATAAAAAAAAATCAAAATTGGGGATTTAGGGATTTAGAACCTGTTTTTGGTTTTAGAATCTTCCTATGTTGATGATAGACGACGGCTTGATCGAGGATGATCGACCTTCCTCTTGCTTGACAGATGGCGGCGGCTGAATTCCAGAGAGTGGAGGAGTTTTTGGTTTTGGGCAGTTTCGTTTCTGCCCAAAACGGCTACAGTTCTGGGATATAACCCGAAACTATAGCCGACGATATAAGTATTATCGTCGGCTATAGTATAACCGACGATATTTATTATGAATATCGTCGGTTATAGTTTGTTTTATTTTTTTTTCATATTATTAGAAAGAAATGGCATTTAAAAGCCTAAATTATTAGAAAGAAAAAAACGGAAATTATTTAAAAGCCTAAATTAAAATGGCATTTAATTATTTTTTTTAAATCTAACTTATTATACCATGGTAAAAAATGTTCAATTTATGATCTCTATTTTTCCAAAAAAAAACTTAATTGACCTGATTTTATCTAAAAAAAAACTTAAAAACTTATAAAACATATTGCTGAACTACCGATTAATTAAAATCTCTCTCTCTCTCGATCTCTCTCTCGATCTCTCTCTCTCATGATCGCTATTTAGCAATTTAATCGACACAATGGATGATTTTAATTGATGTTGCATAAAATTGTTTCCGTTCGTAGTTGTAGTACTCGATTTGATGAAAGTATTGTTTAGCTTAATCAATTTGTTCCTCACACTATAAACAATTGCGTTTGGACTCTAGTTATATATCTATACAAAAAGGCTATGAGTATTTTTTCCTAACTTATAAAAAATGCCCCTTACACGAAGTATCTACTTTAATTAATTACATCGATCCAATTAAGTTAAAGTCGATCATCTTCATACACATCATTTTACATTGCACGTTCAAACTCAAATTAACACATACATACACTAAGGCGCATAGTCAGAATCATCTCTTGAGTCTGACTCGGTTTCCGAGTTAATTTCAGGTAAGATGTGTAAGCCCTCGTCACTTGAGTCTTCATTGTCTTCATTTTGATTAACATCAATAAGATTCGGTTGAGGAATTCGTACCACACTGCCCTGTATCACATTATTAAGGCGAATTGTTGAGGTTTCAGGAATACCAGTTGCGTTCGGCTCTTGGTATGCACTAACTTCTTCATTATCCGAGGTCACACCAAGGGTGGAGGCACTGTATATGTTTCTTGGAAGAGCATGGTTAACCACTTTCCACGCGCCTTTATGCACAAGATCATCAAGATAGAACAATTGTTTCACCGCCGTGGCCAAAACAAACGGATCATCTTCATACCAGCTTGTAGCAGTATTCACCGAAAAAATGCCGTATTGATTGGTCCTTGTGTTCTGAGGGTCGGTATCAAACCATCTACACTTAAACAAGTGCACGGTCATGCCTTCCCCATATATTAATTCGACAACTGAATGGAGAACACCGTAATAGTCAACTTCATTCTGCCCACCATGCACCATTACCCCAGAATTCTGTGTTTTTCGTCTGACATCTTTATGTTCGCAAATAAATAGCACGCCATTTACCTTACACATAGGATAAACTCTGGAAGTTACCGGTTTCTGCGCCAAGAGCCTCAATTCGTGTGACCACTGAGGGATACCATCATCTTGTACATGGTTCATCTGAAAATAATCATTTATTAACTTAACTATAAATATGATATGAGACATGCAATTAAATTAATATACAAGTCAATATATCTATATACGCACCCATTTGCCAAAATAGTTTGCGAACGTCTTGTTGTGGTAGTTAACATCACCGGAAATGGCAGGGCAGTAAAGGTGCATATTTTTCCAATATTGAACTTCTGAACAGTTAATCAATACCAACCAGTGGGAAATGACTAGCTCATATGGTTCCAAATTGTACGAGTTGGGCAACTTTCCGGAAACTTCAACATCATCGTAGATGATTGAAAGGGTGAACTGTGCTCCATCTACTGGCATATGTTGTGGAGGGTCCTGGAACGCTCCCAAATACAGTCTGGTGTACGTTACGCACTCGTGCACAATATATGCTTCAGCGATACACCCTTCGGGTGCAGATTTGTTCATCACATAGTCTTTGTAGTCCCCTAATTGTCTATAAAATTGGTAATTACAGAGCATGTTATGAATATTGTAAAATAAGTGAATAAATAATATTAAAGATCGACATATATAGCCAGATTCAGAGATGCATTACGTACCTTTCCATAAGATACATCCATGTGTAGTGTACTGGACCAGTAACCAACAATTGTTCCGGAAGATGGAGCATCAGGTGAGACATGATGTCGAAAAAGTTTGGAGGAAATATCCTTTCAAATTTGCACATGATAAAAATGATGTCCTATTGCATTTCCAACAAGTCCGATTTCTTCACTTCTCTCGTGCATAACTTCTGAAAGAATCTTGACAAAGCCACTAACGGCTCCAGCCCCTCTTTGGGCAGGTACCCTCGAATGAAAACAGGGAAGAGGCGTTGAAGCAGTATATGACAGTCATGACTCTTTAGTCCGTACATCTTATTGTCTTTGAAGTTAACACATCGACTTATATTTCCAACATAGCCTGAAGGATACCTGACATTACCCATCCAGCCAAAAATTTTATTCTTCTGGGCAGGCTTGACGGTATAAGGAGCTTGTGGCATTTTTTTCTTCCCATCTCTCAACCACAAATGTTTTCGCTGTCCCATCCTTTTAAGATCAATGCGTGCCTTCGGGCCGTCTTTAGTTTTTCCCTTCCAATTCAACACTGTGCCGACCACACTCTCGCACACATTTTTCTCTATGTGCATAACATCTAAGTAGTGTCTGATCAGCAACTTGGACCAATACGGAAATTCCCAAAAAATACTTTTGTGTGTCCAGAATTTATACCTGTTGGGTTTGTCAGGTATTGACGCCACTATCTCAGGATGATTGCTGAGCTGCCTAAAATCGTATTCATTTAGCACTTCCAATATTCCATCCCCCGTCCATCTCCTCGGTTGCTCACCTATTTCCACAGTCCCATCAAATGCCTCCATATCCTCCCAAAATGGGTGATCATGTGGAAGCCAACAACGATGACGCATCTGTACAATCTTCCTGCAATGAGGTCTGCAACACTCAACAGTCATGCACTCTGCACAAGCCCTGTATCCCCTGGTAACGTTGCCCGACAACATCCTGCGTGCAGGAAAATCGCTAATGGTGCCAACAAGCATGGCATGCATCTGGAACATCTCACTTTTGAACTTGTCATAAGTGGGATGACAATGCTCACTCAAGTACTTAAGCTCCGCAATCAAGGGTCTCAAATACACACCGAGACACTTTCATGGATAACCCTGCCCTGGAATTATCATAGTGAGCATATTATATTCTTTCTTTATGCACATCCATGGAGGAAGGTTGTATGGTACCAAAATAACTGGCCATATACTGTATTGAAGACTCATGTTGCCAAAAGGGTTGAATCCGTCAGATGAAAGCCCCAGCCAAACATTTCGAACCTCTGATGTAAAATAAGAAAACTCCTTCACCATGTACTTCCAAGCCTCTCCGTCAGCAGGGTGTATAAGCGTATCACCGTCGGGCAAATTCCTCTCGGCCCACCATCTCTTAGCTTCAGCCGTGTGTGCACACATGAACAACCGTTCTATCCTATCTATCAGCAGAAAATACCGAAGTATCTTCACAGCTTTCTTGTTTCCGGCAGGAGTCAACTTATACCTATCTGTACCACATATCGGGCATTCATCAAGGGATTCAAGATCATTCCCATAAGCATCTTCACCCCAGAAGAGAACACAATCATATCTACAAGCATGAATTTTAATGTAGGAAAGGCCAAGATGTTTCAGGATTTGTCGCACCTTACGATGAGTGGTAGGAAGACGATGACCGAGGGGCAACAATGAACCAGACCACTTCAGCCAATCATCAATAGCCTTCACGCTCATTTTGTTCTCCACTTTGAGCTTCATTACTCCCATAGCACTTTCAAGAACAGTCTTATTACACCCGTTGTACAACGGGGTCTGTTGGAAGGCAATGAGGTTGTTGTACTTATCCATACCAGCAGTGTTGACAACTGTAGGTAATTGCTGGACTGGCTCAATATGAGGGAAGTCTCCAACGGCGGGAGGGATATCCGGTGCTTGAGCAAATATACCGCTCTCATGAGGAAACATATCGTTGATCAACCTTGTTGTTGGATCATTGGATGTACTGCCACTCTCAAAAAATTATCCGTGATCATGTTGACCAACTGATGAGCTCTCACTGTGATAAATCCAACATGTGTACTTATCCTAAAACCTGTTTTTCTTCAAGTGCTCCAATACTTTATCGATGTGAAAACGATATCGCTCGCTGCGACACGGACATTTTATACACGGACAATAATGAATTGTCATCCCTCCACAATTAACCTTCACATATTCCACAAAACTTCTAATTCCACGGTGATATCTTACATCCCATCTTGGACGACACATCCAACTCTTGTCCATCCTGAAAATTATAACTGCATGTATATATACCCATGATCTTATTAATTAAAATTTCATAGCTAGATATATATATATATATATATCGATCTATATATATATCGATATTCAAACTATAAATTACATAATTTATTTATTCGATCTACTCGATCCCTAACTAGCTAGCTAGCTAATTAATTACAAATGAACATATCACTGCCGGAATAAGCAACATTACTGGCGACAAGGCCGGCGACCGGAAAAGT
Source organism: Geum urbanum (assembly GCA_946800695.1). Lineage (NCBI taxonomy): Eukaryota > Viridiplantae > Streptophyta > Magnoliopsida > Rosales > Rosaceae > Geum > Geum urbanum. The sequence continues at coordinate 47,911,986 of OX327001.1, read as the reverse complement.
CACCGGTAATGTTCATCATTACCGGTGACTTACTCCGTCGCCGGTAATGTCGCCGGAATTTCGCCGGTAATGTCTCCATTTCCGGCGATTTAATGAATCGCCGGCAATGCCTCTTATATTAGATGCCGATCGCAGCAGGTTATTCATTTAGATCGAAAAAAATCCGGTGAAATCGAAAGAAGGAAAACGCTCTGAAATCGATCCTTCGGTATTGTCAAAATTAAGGCGCGCGTCAAAAACTCGATCACTCGGGAAGCTATATATATATAGGTACGTGTATATATACATATATGTGTATGTATATATATGTGTGTGTTGATCAAATCCAATTCGTGAGATATGAAATGTTGTTGATGTCACCGAAACGAGAAAACTGCTTGTAGTTAATCTTATCTTGTGTCTGAATCAACGACTGGTATTATCATAGTGCTATCGGAGCCAGGCTTAAGAGAGCCTCCTACCTAGTCAAATACATTTTGAACTGAAAAAAGAAGAATACCATCATCGAGTACTGAATCGAATTCAGAGATTAGATCGATATATATATATATGCATGCATGTGTTGATTTAATTAGAGTTGAATTGAGATATCGCGTCGATTATTAGTAGTGAATGTACGTGTGTATATATAATACATAAAATTGTTAGAATTTTCAGGATGGACAAGAGTTGGATGAGCCTCGAAAGATGGGATGTCAGATATCACCAGGGAATTAGGAGTTTTGTGAATTTTGTGAAGGCTAATTGTGGAGACACTACACTTCATTATTGCCCGTGTAAAGAATGTAAGTGTTTCAGCGATCGATTTCGTTTTCCCATTGATAAAGTCCAGAAGCACCTGAGTAAATACGGGTTTTGGGATAAGTACACTTGTTGGATTTATCACGGTGAAACATCGTTAGCGGGTCCGCATGATCATGGATAATTTGGTGAGAGGGCCAGTCCACGCTATGATCATGGAGATTTTGCTGAGAGGGGCAGTTCATCCTATGATCCAACATCGATGTTAATCAATGATATATTTCCTCATGAGAGCGGTGTATTTGCTGATGAAGCACCAAATGTCCCTCCCGTCGTTGAGGGTTTCCCCCATATTTAGCCAGTTGAAAGGACCCAATCCCGATTCAGTTACCTAAATCGGAATCAAACCCTTCCGGAAATACAAACCAACAAAATTTTTCAAAATTTCGGCAGAGTTTCGTTACTAACGTGGAATTACCATAACCTGCACGCAGAAATTAACACTTCGTCCTATGCCACAAAAAGCAAACCGTGGGCACCAATTCCATCCGGATTTCTCAACATCAATATATTCAACAACAGTAAATAAACTGTACTATGTATATATGTATATCCGTGAAAATCCGCATAACATGTATCAGAATGTATCAGAGCGACCTCTAGAGCAAAACATATACAACATGTACATCAGTAAGTGGAACAAGAACCTACTGGAAAACACAGGTGACTCTGATCACTAGCCTCCAAACCGCGACGTGAAACGGTGGAATCCGAACTGCAAACTGGGCACGGAAACCGAAAAGCCCAGGGGAAAGGCAAATAAAAACGTTAGAGTGAGTGGACGAAAATAAACATATGCCTTTCACCAGTTATACGCATTCTCATATAAAACAATACGAGTTCGGAAGAAACATAACACATATAAATATATATACACGGAGGTTGTCGGGCGACCTCTCAAACCCGACGTCAGGTGAATCGCTCAAACCTGACGGTGATAGGGGGGACCACTCAACCCTGGCGGCACGCAGGGGACCACTCAACCCCGCCCAGAGGAATCTCTCAACTCTGGTACATCGATGTATTAAATGCCATCACAAATAAACACATATAACAATACCTCCGGAAACAACATATATCACAACATCGTATAATTAAATACGGAAATCATAAAATCCACGAACTCGCAAATCAACAGTGAAAACATAAACTTGTCCACTCACAGATCAGCTAGCGCGAACTCGCGCTAAACTCGTGGTCCGGCGGAAGTTCCCTCGCCTGAAGCACGATCACGATCCAGATCTCGATCTCGATCTCCTGAATATATATATAAACATAACTGATCAATATCGTAATCCACAACACTGTACTGATGCACGGAAACCAACCGTTCCCGGAAATATGCAATGCGGTACAAAATGTATAACGGAAATCCCGAAATCCCAACTCGAAACCTCGACTGAAAATCGGCTACCCAAATCAACCCGAAAACCTCCGTACGATAACCAGGGTGTGATTACGAGAAAAATGACACTAATTACATCGAAATCTGAAAAGTTGACTTTTTGACCGCCGCCGCTGCGCCGTCAACGGTGGAATCACACGGCGGGAAGCTCCAGATTTCACCGCCTCGATCTCACGAACCATTTCCTCAACTACTACGAAGACCAATTTTGCCTCTAACCCTTCCAAAATTCAACAAACCCGAATGGAAACCCAAACCGAATCCCAAATCGGGTTCCTCCCAAAACGCCTCCTCATCCAAAACCAAGCCACTAGGAAGCACCACCGAGGTGTGGGGAGCAAAACCCCCAACCTCATGACCCTCAACAGTCGCCGGAACCACCTCCACCGTCACCGGCGATTCCTCCCATCTCGACCTTAACCGAACTCCTTCCAAACCTCACCAAATCCCATAAATCCAAACACAAATCAACTCAATATCATGCAAGGAAGCTATACATACCCTTAACGATGTCTGAGATGGCCGGAATTTGGTCGCCGGACGGTCACCGCTCAAAGAGGAAACTTTCCTCTTCGGTCAAACTGGTCAGCTTTCCAAAATAGGAAAGTCAACGACTGGTCAACTCCCACAATGAATTCTCGACTATTTCTCGACTATTTTTCGACTTTTCGATATTTATACTCGTCCCTCGGGTCGATCAACGGTCCAAAATGAAAATACGAAATGATTCGGATAAGCTCGAAACATTCGGATAAACTCGTCGGAACCAAAAACTTCAAATAATCATAAAATATTCCTCGGTTATCGGAAAAATCTTCCGAAACCACCCACGAACTCGAAATCACGTACTCTACGATTTCCGTGAAAACACTCAACCCAAATTCTCAACCGAAAATATAGTCGCGAACCGAATCGGCGAACCACACAATATCGTAAAACTGCGACTATAACCAAATCTCGAGAATCAAGCCAAACACACATCTGATTCTGGTTCGGGTCGTCACAAATCTACCCCCCTTAAAGAAATTTCGACCTCGAAATTTACATACCTGTCATGTGAACAGATGAGGATACTGCTCCCGCATACGCTGTTCGGTCTCCCAGGTGGCCTCCTCAATCGAATGGTTCTGCCACAAGACCTTCACCAGCGGAATCACACGGTGTCTCAACTCCTGCTCACGTCGATCGAGAATCTGTACTGGCTTCTCAACATACGATAAATCCTCCCTGATCGGCAACTGCTGTGGGGCTATCACATGTGAAGGATCTGAGATGTACTTCCGCAACATCGAAACATGGAAGACATCATGCACATGAGCCATCTCAGCCGGTAACTCAAGTCTATAAGCAACAGCTCCAACCCTCTCCGTAATCTCATACGGACCAATGTATCGCGGTCGAAGCTTGCCACACTTCCCGAAACACACTACTCCCCTCCACGGAGATAGTTTCAGGAAGACCCAATCACCAACCTCGAACTCTAAACTCTTCCTCCTTACATCCGCGTAACTCTTCTGCCGATCTTGGGCGACCTTCAGTCGATCTCGGATAACCTGTATGTCCTCCATCGTGGTTTTCACCAAATCCGGACCAATGAGCCAACGCTCGCCCACCTCACTCCAACACAAAGGAGTGCGACACTGCTTCCCGTACAGAGCCTCGTACGGTGCCATCTCAATACTGGCCTGATAGCTGTTGTTGTAGGCGAACTCAATCAAGTGTAACTGCTAATCCCAGTTACCACGAAACTGTAACACACATGATCTCAGCATATCCTCAAGTGTCTGAATGGTCCGCTCGGACTGCCCGTCAGTCTGAGGATGAAAAGCTGTACTAAACCGCAACTTCGTGCCCAACGCTCGCTGTAAAGCCTGCCAAAACTCAGAAGTGAACTGACTATCTCGGTCAGAAACAATCGACACAGGTACACCATACAAGCGAACAATCTCGGATAAGTACAACTTGGCCAATCTGCCCACTGAAATCTTCCCTGGAAGTGCAAGAAAATGTGCGGATTTCGTCAATCGATCAATGATAACCCAAATGCCAGTGTTGCCCGCCGAAGTACGCGGCAACTGATAGACAAAATCCATCGTGATATGCTCCCACTTCCAAACTGGAATCTCAAGTGGCTGTAGTTTCCCTGCAGGTTTCTGCCTCTCCGCCTTCACCTGCTGACAAATCAAACACCTGCTCACGTACGCGGCAATCTCTCGCTTCATGTTGCGCCACCAATAGTATGCTCGAAGTGTACGAAACATCTTCGTACCTCCGGGATGCATCGCATACGCCGAACTGTGGGCCTCATCCAGAATCTCCTTCTTCAAGTCCTCGTCCCTGGGTACACATAATCTGCCCCTGAACAACAACGTACCGTCGTTGCTCAATCGAAACTCTGTAGGCACACCATTCCGAATCATGGTTTTCTTGCTCAGCAAGTAAGGATCTGAATCCTGTGCCTCCCGTACCTGATCAACCAGTACCGGTCGAACCTGAAAGCTGGCCAACAAAGCTCCATCATCATCATATCCAAACACAGCACCTGTAGCTCGAAGCTCAGCTAACATTGATACTCTGGCCACACACATGTGAAACAATGAAGCTCCAGATTTCCGGCTAAGTGCATCTGCCACAACATTGGCCTTCCCCGGATGGTACTCGAAAGTGCAATCGTAGTCGTTGATCAACTCTATCCATCGGCGCTGCCTCATGTTCAAATCCGGCTGTGTCCGCAAGTAAGTGAGACTCTTGTGGTCAGTGAAAATCTTACACTGAGCACCATACAGGTAATGTCTCCAACTCTTCAACGCTAATACAATAGCGGCTAACTCCAAATCATGCGTCGGATAGTTGACCTCGTGCGGTTTCAGCTGTCTGGAACCATACGCCACGACTCTACCATGCTGCATCAACACACAGCCAAGGCCCAACTTCGACGCATCACTGTATACAACAAACTCACCACTATCATCTGGCAACGTCAGAACCGGTGCGGTAGTCAATCTCTCCTTCAGGAGCAAATAACTCTCCTCGCACGCATCAGACCACTCAAACTTGACGCCTTTCTTCGTCAATCTGGTCAATGGTGTAGCTATCCGGGAGAAATCTTGTACAAACCGTCGATAATAGCCTGCTAATCCCAAGAAACTCCGGATCTCCGGCACAGTAGTGGGTCGACTCCAATTCAGCACGGCCTCGATCTTGTCAGGATCAACACTAACTCCCTCAGCCGAAATCACGTGGCCCAGAAACTTCACACTATCCAACCAGAACTCACACTTGCTAAACTTCGCGAACAACTGATGGTCCCGCAAAGTCCGCAACACCACTCGCAAGTGCTTCTTATGCTGGCCCACACTCCTCGAATATATCAAAATATCATCAATGAATACTATCACGAACTTGTCCAGGAACCGTCGAAACACCCGATTCATCAAGTCCATGAAAGCTGCGGGGGCGTTGGTCAACCCAAACGGCATAACCAGAAAGTCATAGTGCCCATACCGCGTCCTGAATGCTGTCCTGGCAACATCTGAATCCCGGATCCTCAACTGATGATATCCGGATCGAAGGTCAATCTTCGAAAAGACTGCCGCTCCCTTCAGTTGATCGAACAAGTCGTCAATCCGTGGCAACGGATACTTGTTCCTCACTGTAATCTGATTCAGCTTCCGATAATCAATGCACAAACGCATGGACCCGTCCTTCTTCCGCACAAACAACACTGGAGCACCCCACGGAGAAACACTCGGTCGAATGAATCCCTTCTCCAACAACTCCTGAAGCTGAATCTGCAACTCCTTCAACTCTGCAGGCGCCATCCGGTACGGTGTCTGGGAAATCGGTCCAGTACCCGGCAACAACTCAATGGTAAAATCAATCTCCCGCACAGGGGGTATACCAGGTAACTCCGCTGGAAACACATCCGGAAACTCAGACACAACCTCAATACTACCAAGGTCCGGCACTGCAGCTGTAGTGTCCACAACATGGGCTAAATATGCAACACAACCCTTCTTCATCAATCGATCCGCCCTCATCGCGGAAATCAAGCACGGTAGGGAAGTGTTCTTCTCGCCACGAAATAGTATCTCAGGTAATCCTGGTTGTCGAAATGTGACCTCCTTCCTGTGGCAATCAAACATAGCCCGGTACGACTCCAGAAAGTCCATACCTAATATCAAATCAAAATCCACAATATCAAGCAGTAACAGATCAACAGCTAAACCATGACCATCAACAAATACCTCACAATCTCGGTAAACCCAACCGATACTCACAACCTCACCTGACGGATACAACACTCTCCACAACCCCGGAAGTGGAGATGCAGGTACCGTAGTCAATGATGACAGTCTAAATGATATGAATGAATGTGTGGCGCCCGGATCTAACAATGCAACTACTGGAATACCAAAAACATGTAACGTATCGATAACGACCTCCGGTGATGCTCTGCCTTCACGCATAGTCATAGCATGAACTCTCGCCTGTCCGGCTGGTCGTCCTCGTTGGGGCTGTCCCTGCTGCCTACCCTGGCCTGCAAACCGTACTGGTCGCGCTCCCGAAGTGGCATCTCGCTCTCCTCCGGAACTCTGAGCCGCCTGACCATCGGTACCAAACAACTGGGGACACTCCCTCAAGTAGTGACCCACCTGGCCACAATGATAACAAGTAACAGGACCTCACCGAAATGGACCCACATGATGTCGACTGCAGAGACTACACAACGGGTACTCCCTCGGTACGGCAAAAGTGCCACCAGTACGCCGAGGATAACTAGAACCGCTGGAACTCCCACTAGCCTGTGGTCGCTGTGGACGATCTCTCCTCCATCTAGATCTCTGCCTCGGTACACCAGCTGGTGGTCGATATGACCCACCACCTGAAGATGAAGCTGAACCGGAAGTATCAGAACTCAGCCTCTTTGAAGGCCCCTGACTCGGTCCACCTTCCTCAAATCGTCTCGGCTGATACCTCTGCTGTCTCTCCTGCTCAATATCCTCGCCTCGGAGTGCAGCACTAACAAACTCATCAAAGTTGTTCCTCGGCATCGTAGTCAACGTCGCCTTGATGTTCAGATTCAATCCCAGCTCAAACCTGCGACACTTGGCTTCCTCTGTAGCCACCATATCCCACGCAAAACGAGACAAACGAGTAAACCGATCCCGATACTCAAGTACAGACAAACTGCCCTGCCTCAAGTTCGTGAACTCCTCGTACTTGCGCTGCTGGGTAGCCTGATTAAAATATCTCCGCATAAACAGATCACGAAACAATGTCCACGGAGTATCCACAGGAACTCTGTCAGTGCTGACCCACCAAAAGTATGCATCACCCTCAAGTAAACCAACTGCGGCTACCGTCATCTGCTCAGGTGTAAACTGCAGACGCTCAAAAACACGCTCAATCTGAACCAACCATGCCTCGCATATCTCTGGATCAACTGAACCCGAAAACACAGTAGCACCCGCAGTGCGAGCCTTGACCACAGGGTCAAAACGCTCTTCCAAACGCAGCACTCGCATAAGCAAGTCGCGCGTTCGGCGATCCTCATCAGGATCATCATCCCGATCAACACGGGGACCACGTCGAGGAGGCATCCTACTGATACAAGACAAGCATTAGGCACAAGCAGAAAGAACGTAATCATGAAACCGCAGATATTTGAGGACATACAACACCCGAAGTATTGATGAGTACCGCTGGCCAGTCGGGTCATCACTCCAGTCATGCTGTATCAACTCAAATACCCTAAGCGTCACAACTACAAGAGTCTACAGAATTTGACAACCTAATGCTCTGATACCAAGCTGAAAGGACCCAATCCCGATTCAGTTACCTAAATCGGAATCAAACCCTTCCGGAAATACAAACCAACAAAAATTTTTCAAAATTTCGGCAGAGTTTCGTTACTAACGTGGAATTACCATAACCTGCACGCGGAAATTAACACTTCGTCCTATGCCACAAAAAGCAAACCGTGGGCACCAATCCCATCCGGATTTCTCAACATCAATATATTCAACAACAGTAAATAAACTGTACTATGTATATATGTATATCCGTGAAAATCCGCATAACATGTATCAGAATGTATCAGAGCGACCTCTAGAGCAAAACATATACAACATGTACATCAGTAGGTGGAACAAGAACCTACTGGAAAACACAGGTGACTCTGATCACTAGCCTCCAAACCGCGACGTGAAACAGTGGAATCCGAACTGCAAACTGGGCACGGAAACCGAAAAGCCCAGGGGAAAGGCAAATAAAAACGTTAGAGTGAGTGGACGAAAATAAACATATGCCTTTCACCAGTTATACACATTCTCATATAAAACAATGCGAGTTCGGAAGAAACATAACACATATAAATATATATACACGGAGGTTGTCGGGCGACCTCTCAAACCCGACGTCAGGTGAATCGCTCAAACCTGACGGTGATAGGCCAGGGGACCACTCAACCCTGGCGGCACGCAGGGGACCACTCAACCCCGCCCAGAGGAATCTCTCAACTCTGGTACATCGATGTATTAAATGCCATCACAAATAAAAACATATAAAAATACCTCCGGAAACAACATATATCACAATATCGTATAATTAAATACAGAAATCATAAAATCCACGAACTCGCAAATCAACAGTGAAAACATAAACTTGTCAACTCACAGATCAGCTAGCGCGAACTCGCGCTAAACTCGTGGTCCGGCGGAAGTTCCCTCGCCTGAAGCACGATCACGATCCAGATCTCGATCTCGATCTCCTGAATATATATATAAACATAACTGATCAATATCGTAATCCACAACACTGTACTGATGCACGGAAACCAACCGTTCCCGGAAATATGCAATGCGGTACAAAATGTATAACGGAAATCCCGAAATCCCAACTCGAAACCTCGACTGAAAATCGGCTACCCAAATCAACCCGAAAACCTCCGTACGATAACCAGGGTGTGATTACGAGAAAAATGACACTAATTACATCGAAATCTGAAAAGTTGACTTTTTGACCGCCGCCGCTGCGCCGTCAACGGTGGAATCACACGGCGGGAAGCTCCAGATTTCACCGCCTCGATCTCACGAACCATTTCCTCAACTACTACGAAGACCAATTTTGCCTCTAACCCTTCCAAAATTCAACAAACCCGAATGGAAACCCAAACCGAATCCCAAATCGGGTTCCTCCCAAAACGCCTCCTCATCCAAAACCAAGCCACTAGGAAGCACCACCGAGGTGTGGGGAGCAAAACCCCCAACCTCACGACACTCAACAGTCGCCGGAACCACCTCCACCGTCACCGGCGATTCCTCCCATCTCGGCCTTAACCGAACTCCTTCCAAACCTCACCAAATCCCATAAATCCAAACACAAATCAACTCAATATTATGCAAGGAAGCTATACATACCCTTAACGATGTCTGAGATGGCCGGAATTTGGTCGCCGGACGGTCACCGCTCAAAGAGGAAACTTTCCTCTTCGGTCAAACTGGTCAGCTTTCCAAAATAGGAAAGTCAACGACTGGTCAACTCCCACATTGAATTCTCGACTATTTCTCGACTATTTTTCGACTTTTCGATATTTATACTCGTCCCTCGGGTCGATCAACGGTCCAAAATGAAAATACGAAATGATTCGGATAAGCTCGAAACATTCGGATAAACTCGTCGGAACCCAAAACTTCAAATAATCATAAAATATTCCTCGGTTATCGGAAAAATCTTCCGAAACCACCCACGAACTCGAAATCACGTACTCTACGATTTCCGTGAAAACACTCAACCCAAATTCTCAACCGAAAATATAGTCGCGAACCGAATCGGCGAACCACACAATATCGTAAAACTGCGACTATAACCAAATCTCGAGAATCAAGCCAAACACACATCTGATTCTGGTTCGGGTCGTCACACCAGTCGAGCCATTACCTGGAGCTCATGTCAACACAAGCGGTATGGACAAGTACAACAACTTGATTGCAATGCAACAGACTCCGTTGTACGACAGTTGTAGTAAGACTGTTCTTGAAAGTGTGATGGGAGTGATGCAGCTCAAAATGGAGAACAAAATGTCTGTCAAAGCTGTTGATTCTTGGTTGAAGTGGACTGCTTCGCTACTGCCACCCGGTCATCGTCTTCCTATCACTCATCATAAGGTGCGACATATCCTGAAAGATCTTAGGCTTTCCTACATCAAAATCCATGCATGCAGATATGATTGTATTCTCTTCTGGGGAAAAGATCTTGAAGACCTTGAAGCCTGCCCGGTATGTTTTACAGAAAGGTATAAGTTGACTCCTGCAGGCAACAAGAAAGCTGTGAAGATACTTCGATATTTCCCGCTTATGGATAGGCTGGAGCGGTTGTTCATGTGTGCTTTCACGGCCGAAGCAATGAGATGGTGGGCTGAGAGGAATTTGCCTGACGATGACACCCTTATACACCCTTCCGACGGAGAGGCTTAGAAGCACATGGTCAGGGAGTTTGATCATTTTGCAGCAGAGGTCCGAAATGTTTGGCTAGGGCTCTCATCTGACGGATCCAACCCTTTTGGCAACATGAGTCTTCAATACAGTATATGACCAGTTATTTTGGTACCGTACAACCTTCCACCATGGATGTGCATGAAGAAGGAATACAATATGCTCACTCTGTTAATTCCGGGCCCGGGTTATCCAGGAAAGTGTCTCGATGTGTATTTGAGGCCTTTGATTGAGGAGCTTAAGTACCTGAGTGAGTGTGGCCACCCCACTTACGATAGGTTCAAAAATGAGATGTTCCAGATGCATACCATGCTTGTTGGCACCATCAGTGATTTTCCTGCCCGCGGTATGTTGTCGGGTAACGTTACCAGGGGTTACAGGGCTTGTTCAGAGTGCATGACGGTTGATTGTTGCAGTCCTCATTGTAGTAAAATTGTTCAGATGCGTCACCATTGTTGGCTTCCATGTGATCACCCATTTAGGCAGGATCCAGACGCGTTTGATGGGACTGTGGAAACATGTGTGGCACCCAGGCGATGGACAGGGGAAGAAATTTTGGAAGTGTTGAATGAATATGATTTTGGCCAGCTGAGCAATCATCCTGACATAGTGGCGTCAATTCCAGACAAGCCCGAAAGATATAAGTTTTGGACACACAAGAGCATATTCTGGGAACTCCCCTACTGGCCCAGGTTGCCTATCAGACACTACCTAGATGTCATGCACATAGAGAAGAATGTGTGTGAAAGTGTGGTGGGCACAGTTCTTAACTTGGAGGGGAAAACAAAAGACATCCCTAAGGCACGCATTGATCTGAAAGCTATGGGACTGCGGAAACATTTGTGGTTAAGAGATGGTAAGAGAAAAATGCCGCAAGCTCTTTACACCGTCAAGCCGAAGCATAAGCATGAAATTTTTCGGTGGCTGAGTAATGTCAGGTATATATTCTTATATATGACTATGCAGAAAATTGGTTTGCCTTAAATTTTTACCGGATTATGGTTATATGCGAGAAATATAATTGTTGCCTATGGCTATATATACATATGCAGGTATCCTTATGGCTATGTAGGAAATATAAGCAGGTGTGTTAACTTCCGGGACAATAAGATGTGCGGATTAAAGAGTCATGACTGCCATGTACTTCTTCAACGCCTTTTCCCTATTTTCATTCGAGGGTACCTGCCCAAAGTGGTGGTGGAGCTGTTGGTGGCCTTGTCATGATTCTTTCAGAAGTTATGCACCAGGGAAGTTAAAAAATCAGGTCTCAGGGAGATGCAAGATGACATCATTTTTATCATGTGCAAGCTTGAGAGGATATTTCTGCCAAATTTTTTCGACATCATGCCTCACCTAATGATCCATCTTCCCGAACAATTGTTGCTTACCGGTTCCGTACACTACACTTGGATGTATCCCATGGAAAGGTACAAATGATTCATACATTTGGGAAGCCTTTGTTTTTATATGTAAATTCTTATTTTTACCTTAGTTAACATGCACTTGTTAACTTGTAGACAATTGGGAGCCTACAAGGACTATGTGAAGAATAAATATGCACCTGAAGGGTGTATCGCTGAAGCATATGTTGCGCACGAGTGTGTAACGTACACCAAAGTGTATTTGGGAGCGCTTGAGGACCCCCAACAACAGATGTCGATAGATGAACCTCAGTTCAACCTTTCTATCATCTCCAAAGACGTGGTAGTACAGGGAAGCTTGCCAAAGTCGTACAAGTTGGATGGAAATGAGGTAGCCATTGCCCACTGGTCGGTACTGATTAACTGTGAAGAAGTGCAATATTGGAAAAACTATCATCTTCACTGCCCTGCTATTGCCGGAAATGTTGATTACCACAACAGGACGTTTGCAAACTACTTTGGTCAATGGGTAAGGGTATATGTCTATTTTTTATTGCCATTTTCCTTATATAGCATGTGTGTACGTACGTGGTTTTGTGGTTTCTATGTTCATAATTTCTTGTGTGGTTTCTTATCGTTTTTAGATGAACCATGTAGCAAATGATGGTTGCCCAGAGTGGTCAAACGAATTGAGGGTCCTGGCGATGAAACCGATAGCTTCAAAAGTTTACTCGATGTGTCAGGTCAATGGCGTGAAATTTATATGTGAAAATCGAGACGACCGACTGAAAATATAGAATTGTGGGGTGATGGTCCATGGTGGGCAGGATGGCGTTGACTATTACGGTGTCCTTCATTCAGTAGTTGAACTAATTTATGGGAACCGCATGAAAGTGCACTTGTTCAAGTCTAGATGGTTTGATACTAGCCCGGAGAACACAAGGACCGATCAGTACGGAACATTTTCGATGAATACTACTACTAGCTGGTATGAAAATGACCCTTTCGTTCTTGCCTCATCAGTAAAACAAGTGTTTTACCTTGACGATCTTCTTAACAAAGTCCCGTGGAAGGTGGTTAACCATGTTGCTCATAGAAACATATACAGTGCTGCCACACTTGGTGATACCGCAGATGATGAGGAAGTTACTGCATACCAAGAGCCGAACGCTTTTGACATTCCGGAATCATCTACGATTCACCTTAATAATGTGAGATCTGGGAGTGTGGTTCGAATTACTGGAGCAGAACTTCTCGATGTTAATCCAAATGAAGTAGACGCTGATTCAGATGACGAGGAGCGGCACATATTGCCAGAGGTTACCTATGAAACCGTGTCAGACTCAAGTGATGAAGATGATTACAATTATCATCCTTAGTACGTTAATGATGTAGTCGGAAATTGTTGTCGAAAATTGTTGTCGAAAATCGTGTCGGAAATCGTTGTCGGAAATTGTACGTAGTCGGAAATCATGTTGGAAATTGTAGTTAGAAAATGTAGTCGGAAATTGTACGTAGTCGGAAATCGTGTTGGAAATCGTAGTCGGAAATTGTAGTCGGAAATCGTAGACGGAAATTGTTGTCGGAAATTGTAGTCGGAAATCGTGTTGGAAATTGTAGTCGGAAATTGTTGTCAGATATTCTTCGGGAAATGTCAACATTACCAACGAGTTGATAAGCAACTCGTTGGTAATGACATTACCAACGAGTTAAACTAACTCGTTGGCAATGTTTAATGGATATGCAAGAACCCAGCTCGAGCCCGAGCTTCATTTCTCACAATCCTCTCCTCCTCCTCTCCTCCCCTCCTCCTCCCAACTCGTTCCGGCCGCCTCCCTCTCCTCAAAACTCTCTTCCTCTCCTCCCCTCTCCCCTCCCCTCACCTCATCTCCCTTCTCCTCTCTCCTCACTAAATATTCCGATTTCAAATTGAATTTCCTCTCCTCCCCTCCTCCTCCCCTCCTCCCCTCCTCCTCTACCTCCTCCCACTACAAGAAAAAGTGACTTAGACGACGGAGAATTTCCGTCGTCTAAGTGCCTATATCCGTCGTCTAAGTACTTGGACGACGGAAAATCCGTCGTCCAAGGTACGTGCTCCAAGTGCTGTCGTCTAAGTACTTAGACGACGGAGAATTTAATCTCCGTCGTCCAAGTTCACTTGGACCACGGAGAATCTCCGTGGCCCATGTGGGGACTTAGACGACGGAGACATTAATCTCCGTCGTCTAAGTCACCACCTGGGCCACAGAGATTGTTAGCTTCTCCGTGGCCCAGGTGGTGACTTAGACGACGGAGATTAATGTCTCCGTCGTTTAGGTTACGACCTGGGCCACGGAGAAGCTAACAATCTCCGTGGCCCATGTAGGGACTTAGACGACGGAGACATTAATCTCCGTCGTCTAAGTCCCTACATGGGCCACGGAGATTGTTAGCTTCTCCGTGGCCCAGGTCGTAACCTAGACGACGGAGACATTAATCTCCGTCGTCTAAGTCACCACCTGGGCCACGGAGAAGCTAACAATCTCCGTGGCCCATGTGGGGACTTAGACGACGGAGATTAATGTCTCCGTCGTCTAAGTGAAAAATTAATTTAAAAAAAAAATTAAATTCAAAAATATTATTAATATTAATTGAAAAAAAATTAATTAAATTAATTAAATACACTAAATTAATAAAATAATTAAAATTAATTTGTACATACATAATCGAAAAAACCCATAATTAAAAATGAAAATATTGTTCGTAATGCGGAAATTAAGAAACGAAATAATGAACTACTAGCTAGCTAAAACACTGGAGGAGCAGATGCGCCGCCTCGTCCTCCGCCTCCAGCCGGGTCGTCGTCGTCGGGGAATGGGTTCGGAGGAGGTTGACATTGTCTTTGAGCTTGTTGCATAAGGGCGATGAGTTGGGCTATTCGCTCGTCTTGCTGGTCCATTCTTTGGCGCATGGCAATATTCTCCTCCCGTGCGATTCGAGCCTCTTCATAGGCTGCCGCAGCTTGAGAACTTCTCCGCCGCCCCGAACCTCCCGTAGATGATGACTCAGAGGTCGACAAATCTCGAACCACCTTAGGCCCGAAGTGCCTAACCTCCTTGCCAGCTCTACGACCGTAGACCTCATCCGCAATTGCTATTTGGCTCTCCACAGATAGAGGAGGCAGGTCTTCTAGCGGCACATCTGGGAACGCAAGCTGAGTGTTAGCCAATTCTTCCTGCGCACGCTCTATCACTCTTGCCTACAAAAGAATAATAAATTTATTATAATGAAATAATATTTAAATAATAATTACTATAATTATTAGCGCACACATATATATATATATATGACTTACGCCGCGTTGACTCGCTTCATTATCGAGCCCAGGCGTCACGTACGCGCTTACGCTTGCATCGAGATAAGGGTGTTTGGAGCCCTTATCCCTGTGCTCCTTGGCAATTTGAATGAGTTGCTTGGCGCCGGAAGTATGGTGCTTGTCCTTCTTCCCCCGGTTGGCTTTGTTGACACCGGAGAATTTCTGTTAGACAACATAATGAAATCATTAAAAAATTTATAAGTAACTAAAATTTAGAGTATTCAATTATCTTAATTGAAATAAAAAAAGTAAATTAACACCTGAAATTGCTCATCGGCAAAGTGGTTACACAACCACTCCCACTCATCTTCTCTATCCCCACGCAGCTCTTCGGGGGGAGGCACGGGACCGTTAGTTCGGAAGTACTGATGGAGCCTGTACTTCCAATCTTTGAAGATGTTGTTGGCGGTTTGGTTGATATGCCTCAACATCGCCGGATCCGGATCCACCGCAAATTGTTCCTATCAGAAATAAATTGGAAATTATAATCGTATATATTATAAAATTATATATAACTAATATTAAAAATAGTATATAATAACTAAAATTGTACGTATTACGTACCGAAAGATCCTTAAAGACTTTCGCCTTCTCCGAATCCGGCACATCCCTCCAAGTAGGGGCAGTGATACGAACCCGGTTACGAACAATCGACCCAATGCTATGAGCCGAGAGACTTGCTAGCTGAGGTGTGGGAGGGCCACCGGTGAATTCGTCGTAAGGCAAGGCGATCTTGCTCCCGGTCGCCTTGCAAATTTTCTCCGCCTTTCCACCTTTAACGAGACCCCGAGTCTTTTTCGGTTGGGGGTCAGTGGGGGCCCTCCTTTGCTTACGGCGGGCGCTGTACATGATAGACTCGGCCGTCGAAGACGCCTGAGTACTTCCCGTTGAAGCGGTACCGGGCGTCGGAGTTGAAAAGGGGTCGACGTCATCACCGCTTGAGAGAAATGGGGCAGAGGGAATTTCCCCAGAAGGCCCCGGATTGAGGGCGTCTACCTGCGGTTGAACCCAACCGACTTGGGCCGCCAACATTTGGAGCATCTCATCTTCTGACTCCTGTTGGGCTTTCTTCTTCCCGGATGTGATCTTTGGCGGAGCCATTTAAACCTAAGAGTACGTACGGTGTTAAAATACCTACTTACCATAATAATTACAACGACGGAGAATTTACGCTAATTAATTAAGTACGTTTAAGATTTAAATAGAGTACACTAGCTTGGCATTTTCGGTCGTTCAATGGACGTGCGACCCGCGCGATAAAGTGTAAATTTTCAATTAATCAGCCTTGGTTAAATCGAAAAACATGGCCAGTTAGGGATAGAGATAACGCGAGAGGCAGGACTAATTTCGACAAAAGTCTTTCTTAGTCCAAATCCTGTCACCAGTCATAACCCGTTTCTAGACACCATGTCCGACATTCGGCCAATTTTTCGAAAATTTACACTCCCTCAAGTCCTTTGCAAACTCCGCCCTCAACCTCGTGTCCATAACTTCACTTAGGTTATGGTGTGCGGTGATGAAATCCACACATCACGAGGGGTTAAGGAGATAAGCAAGGAAAAGAGGCGCCATCTATTCCAAAGAGTGCGACTTAATTACACCAAGCCTATGTACTAAATTTAAATCGAACACGTACTACCATGCAATTTACTAGAAAATACATATAATTATCAATTAATTATTATTTATCATGCATTTAATAATAATTATTCATTTACCAATATAATCAATTATTATTATTACTATTATTTAATTTTAACTAATAATTATTCATTACCAAATAATTAACAACTAATAATGATTACTAAATAATAATAATAACAAGAAAATAATTATTATAATTACAACAATTTATTATTTAAAACTAATAAATTAAAAGTATTTAGAATTTAAATAATTAAACAAATAAAAAAATTGTTAAAGAGTTAAAATTTCGAATTATTACCTCGTCGGAATTTCGCCGGAATATTGGAAGAGTAGAGTCGTCGGAGAGGGGGAACCACGCCGGAAAATTGGTCGTCGGAGCGTCGCCGGAGGAGGATCGCCGGAGTGAGAGAGAGAGGAGAGGAGAGTATAGAGGAGGAGATGGAATGATGAGAAAATGAGGGGGGGTGCTCCTCCTTATATACAGTTTCACTTAGACGACGGAGCACTATTCTCCGTCGTCTAAGTGCACTTAGACGACGGAAACAGTGTTTTCCGTCGTCTAAGTGAAGGGTCAAATTTTTTCGAACCGGCGCCAAATAAATGGGCGGGCCGTTTCACCGCCATAAATGTTGACTTAGACGACGGAAACAGTGTTTTCCGTCGTCTAAGTGGAATTTCAAGCGGCGCCGAAAATTGAGGCGGCAAATCGAACCGCCATGTAAATATTGACTTGGACGACGGATATGTCATTTTCCGTCGTCCAAGTGTTCACTTGCACGACGGAAAACGACATATCCGTCGTCCAAGTCAATATTTACATCGAAAAATAATAAAAATTTTATTCGAACCGCCATGGTAATTTGAACCTAGACGACGGATACGGTAATTGTCCGTCGTCCAGGTGAACACTTGGACGACGGAAAATGACCGTATCCGTCGTCTAGGTTCAAATTATGCAAAAAAAAATATTTAAATTAATTCGCTAGGAATTTAGCGATCTGTCATTCGAGTGAAATAGTCGTACAATATCGATGAACGCATCGTATATATAAACAGATAAATTTGAACCGCCGAATAATTTTACGTTTTGAAAGTTGTTAAGTATCGACTAATCTTTAAGACTTTAGTGTTCACTTGTAGTTGCTGATTTGCAGCAGAGTACTAACGAAATTGAATTTGGACAAAACAACCGTTGGATATGTTCGTCGTAACATAATATATAATTACTATAAAGGACCAGGAAATAATAAGTTCGGGAAGGGTTTCATCGGCACAGTCAACCGCAAAACCGAGAATTTCACAAACCGGAAACGTGGATACAGGACATTTCGCAACTCCGATTTTCGAACCGTCGAAGCTCACACACCAAGAATATACTACTCTAAAGTCTTGACGAAAAGAATACGCATTCGAAGATGGTCTAGATGGTCGTTGTCTTAGAAAAAATTACGAAATTTACACCTGGACGACGGATACGACATTCTCCGTCGGCCAAGTAGACACTTGGACGACGGAGACGCTAATATCCGTCGTCCAAGTACACACCTGGACGACGGATAAGGTTATTCCCGTCGTCCAAGTACAAACCTGGACGACGGATACGGTTATTTCCGTCGTCCAGGTGAATATACCCTGAATTCAGGGGTTAGGGGTCCTTAGGGTTTAGGGTATAGGATTTGTCACTTGGACGACGGAGCAGGACTGTCTCCGTCGTCCAAGTGTGTACCTAGACGACGGATAATGCCTGTCTCCGTCGTCCAAGTGTAAAAACCCCGAATTCAGGGGTTAGGGCCTTAGGGTTTACGGTTTAGGTCGTCCCCGGTCATTTGTGTGTGCGTTCAATTATTCTGATTCAAAAATATAATTAAAAAATTGATCGATCGATCCGAACTGCTAGATTTAGGGTCCAAGATTTAGCTAGGGTTTTATATGAGATTGAGATTTGGCGCCAAAGGTGAATCTGCAATTAATTTCTCCGTTCTCGGTTAGGGCCGGGGTCCTTAGGTTTAGGGTATAGGGTTTAGGGTGAATATACCCTGAATTCAGGGGTTAGGGGTCCTTAGGTTTAGGGTATACGACTGTCTCCGTCGTCCAGGTGAATATACCCTGAATTCAGGGGTTAGGGGTCCTTAGGGTTTAGGGTATCGGGTTTGTCATCTGGACGACGGAGACGACATTCTCCGTCGTCCTAGTGTGTACCTAGACGACGGAGAATGACTGTCTCCGTCGGCCAAGTGTAAAAACCCTGAATTCAGGGGTTAGGGCCGTATGGTTTAGGGTTTAGGTCGTCCCCGGTCATTTGTATGTTCGTTCAATTATTCTCATTCAAGAATATAACTAAAAAAATGATCGATCGATCCGATCTGCTACATTTAGGGTCTAGGATTTAGGGTTTGAAGGGCTGCGTGAGCGAAATGTAGAGCAGCTTCAGCTTACTTTTAATAAGATCAGAGAATACACCGATGAAGTTGAAAGCAAAGAGAGGGGCCGGGACTAGAAAAACAGTCCAAAGACATTCAATTGAAACAGAGAGAAGTCGACTTAAAATCTGAGGAAGTTAAGCTGGCGGAGATCGATGTTAGTCCAGGTACAAACAACTTTTATATATATATACTACAATATTTGTGCTCTCAATAATACTATCACAAGTCAATATATATAATCATATATAGGGACCCATAATTAATCCAATTTATACATAAATAGTATTTAAAAACAATAAAACCAACCAAAGCTGGACGAGGAATCTTAAAGTCTCGACATAATAGAAATCTTTCACCTTTTTACGATGCATCGATCGATCATATATATATATTACAATAATAAATTAGGGTTTACCAAGTAATGATCCTCGTCGTGTGACCGTACTCTTCGTCATAATCGTCATCATCATCATCACCGTTATCCGATTGCTCATCCTCCTCATCGTACTCAACATCGTCCGAGGAATAACCAGAGTCGTCGTCATCGTCCTCATCCTGCACGTCTTCTTCATCTACCTCAATGATCTCTTCTTCAGTTAGATCTGTACAACCATCAGGCATGGGTAACCGTTCACCGTCTTGAACCAGGTCCATTATGTCGGAGCGGATGACAGAAATATTAGGCTCTTGATAGGCAGGAATGTCTCTGTCTGGTTCAGCAGCATCTTCAGTCGTCGCCGGTGTCCCTTCAATTGTCTCTGTATTCCAAACTCCTCGATGAGAGATCTGGTTCACTATTTTCCACCCGTCACCAGCTTTCGGATCGTCGAGATAGAACACCTGCCTAACTAAGGTGGCGAGAGCGAAAGGCTCATCCTCATACCAGCTTGAGTTTGTATCGACTGATAAAAGTCCCAGGTCTTCCTTTGTACGCTTGAACCATCTGCACTTGAATAGGAAAACGTTGACATCATTCCCGTAACATAGCTGAACCACATATACGATCATTCCGTAATATAGATCAGGGTCTTTCCCAACCGCTATCCCACTGTTTTGTGTTCTTCTTCCTTCATCTCGCGCCAATGAATGGAACTTCACACCGTTCACAAAACATCCCGGATAAATATAGTGTTTAATCGGCTTCCCTGCTAGCAAGTGCTTTGGCCAAGACCACCACCCCCCGTGGTTTTCGGATTTTTGCAGATCAATCATCTGCGAAAATGGAAAAATGTAAGGGTTTACTTTCTACAAATTAAACATGCATGATCTCAATATGTATATAAATCACTAAATACGTACCCATTGGAAGAAATAATCGGGGAACTTTTTCTTAACCATTTTCTCAATCCACGCCGAACTCTTGTCTGGATATAACGCCTGAAGCCTCTCCCTGTATGACATCATGTACGGCTCAACTTCGTCACAGTCTCGTAACACTACCCAATGTGCCTCAATAAGTTCTTCCTGTGTTAACGTTTCCTTTAATACTCCTCTAAACGGTCGGACGACATTGGTGACGACAGAAAGATTGATGCGGGCACTGGGATCGGAGGCAGTTGGAGGTGGTGGATCTTTGAGGTACCTGTTGCAGTAAGTAACGCACTCATGCATTAGGTATGTCTCTGCTATGGAGCCATCCGGAGCCGACCTGTTTTTGACGAATGACTTATACTGTCCAAGCTGTCTACAAAATTAATCAAACGTACAATAAAAATAAGTACATGCATATAGCTAGCTAGTAATCTCCAGTGGAACAAATTATGAATCGAAAAACCTGTATAATTAATTAGTTGTACGTACCTTTCTTGAGGATACATCCAAGTGTACTGGACCGGACCAGAAATGAGAACCTGCTCGGGCAGGTGGATCATTAGGTGAATCATTATGTCGAAGAAAGCAGGAGGAAAAATCCTCTCTAGTTTGCAAATGATGTGCACAATTTGTTGTTGCAATTCCACGACATCTGACTTCTTTAATTCTCTGGCGCATAACCTCTGCCACCATCTGCACAATGCCACTATTGGTTCTACGACGTCGCGAGGCAAATATGGTCGAATTACCACTGGAATCAGACGTTGCAGCATAACGTGATAGTCATGTGTCTTTAGACCAACAAACTTGTGTTGCACCTCGTCCACTGCTCCAGTTATAGTAGCTGCATACGTGGCCGGATAACGAACGCCCTTAAACCAGTGAAATACAGAACGTCTAAGTGTCGGCTTCACTGTGTACGGTGCAGCTGGCATCTTGTTGTACACTCCTTTCCTATCCCTCCTCAACCACAAGGGACGACGTAGATTCATTGATTCCAAATCTTTGCGCGCTTTGGGAGTATCTTTAGTCTTGAACTTAATACCGAGAATTGTTCCCACCACGCTGTCGCACACATTCTTTTCTATGTGCATCGCGTCCAAGTTGTTCCTCAGCTTCAACTTCGACCAGTAAGGGAGTTCAAAGAATATACTCTTGTGATCCCAATAGCTCAGATCATGTGGAGGAATTGGATTGCATTTCTTTACATCCGCGTCGTTAGTCAACACACCAAAGTCGAAATAGCTCAACCTCTCTAAAATCTCTTCGCCCGACCAACTACGGGGTTTAGGATTGTTCTCTACCGTCCCGTCGAAATGAGCTTCATCCTGTCGCCAAGGGTGGTCGTGAGGGAGCCATCTACGGTGACCCAAGTAACACACCTTCCCTGCGTGCCAACTAGAGTTCACGTCGTCCAAACATATAGGACATCCATTATATCCTTTTGTCCTGCACGCTGCCAACATCCCATACGCTGGAAAATCGCTGATCGTCCACATTACGGCAGCCCTCATCGTGAACATCGTGTCAGTGAATTTGTCATAAGTTGGGACTCCATTTTCCCACAACAGTTTCAGCTCGTCGATCAAAGGTCTGAGGTAGACATCTAAGCACTTCCCTGGAGATTTAGGACCTGGAATTAGTACAGTAAGGAAATTAAATTCCTTGTTCATGCACATCCACGGAGGCAGGTTGTACGGCATCAGAATTACTGGCCAAGTGCTTACGGCGGAGCTATTACTTCCCCAAGGATTGAATCCGTCTGTAGATAGGCCGAGTCTAACATTTCTAACCTCTGCAGCAAAGTTTCCGAATTCTCTGTCGAAATGTTTGAAACCCTCCCCATCCGCGGCGTGTCGCAGGACATCGTCATCTATTCGCTTTTCTGCGTACCATCGCATCGCCTCTGCTGTGTGTAGAGACATGTACAGGCGCTGCAATCTGGGAATCAAGGGAAAATATCGAACAACTTTCACAGGAATTCTCTTTTTCGAACTCTTCCTATTCACCTGGAATCTGCACTGGCCACATACGGGACAATAGTCCAAATCTTTATACTCTTTGTAAAATAGCACACAATCATTCGGACATGCGTCAATTATCCTGTACTTTAGGCCGAGGCTGCTCAAGATATTTCTAACCTTATAATGAGATTTAGGAAGATTGTGATCATCAGGAAGCAACTTACATATTTGCTCCTGAATTTCGTCAAAAGCACTGACTGACATTTTGTGCTTCACTTTTATCTTCATTTGCTCCATCACATATTGCAACACATTCTCTCGACATCCAGGGAACACCGGGGTCTGCGCTTCAAGTAGCATCCGGTTGTACTTATCCATCTCACTGGTGTCAGTGGCCAAGCTAGCAGCGGGGAATGTGTCATCATGCTCATGAGTGGTACTGTAACCTCCGTCTTGGTGTTGGTGTCCACTATGACTAAATCCCGGAAACGCATCATGGACCAAATCTACAGTTGGATTGCAAGCTGGGGGTCCGGCACCACTGCCGCTGGATGAGGCACCATGGTAACTGTACCCTGAGCTGAAGTCTGCTGCGCTGAACTCTACTGCTTCACCATGCTCGCTCCATGTAGTGTAACTCCACATCATACCATTTTCGTACAGGTGTTGCACCATAACATTAACCTCCGCATACTGACAATTAAGACATTTCTGGCACGGACACCTGAAACGCTTCTTTCCATGACCATGTTCTATCGCAAAATTCACAAATTCGCTAATTCCATCCATATACCGGACATCACATCTATTCTTTAACTTCATCCAACTCTTGTCCATACTGCTACAAAATATTATAATTAAATAATTATTACATATATATATATTAGTCCATTAATTTACCATTAATTATACGTACTCGATCTACATCGATCCATCAAATTACGTACGTAATTTAATCTGTATATATAGCTAATTAACATTCATGCATGTATGTACGCACGTACGGTTTCCCTAAATATATATATATTTAATCATGCAAATTTTAACTGCCTACGTACGTACCTGCTGGCCTTCTCGATATCTGCAGTTAATTAAGCTAGCTAGTGATCGAACACCGGAGATCCGATCCTTTAATTAATTTCTAGCCCCGGCCTAGCCTAATCCGGCCTTCTCCTTCTCCTTCGATCTCAAAAATTCCCCACGGGAGAAAATATAATGGAATGATCGAAGCTAAGAGAGTTTGGCATGGCCTATATATATATATAATGCTTCACTTAGACGACGGAGGTGTCGGTACGTCGTTTAAGTGGAACTTACACCACGACGTGTCGGTCCGTTGTCCAGGTGATCACTTCTCCGTGGTCCAAGTCACACTTAGACGACGGAGATGTAATTCTCCGTCGTCTAAGTGTTACTTGGACCACGGAGATTTCTCCGAGGTCCAAGTAACACTTAGACGACGGAGATGTAATTCTCCGTCGTCCAGGTGATAACCTGGACCACGGAGAAGTCTCCGAGGTCCAGGTGCTTACCTAGACGACGGAGAAACTTCACATCCGTCGTCTAAGTGTTACTTAGACCTCGGAGATTTCTCCGTGGTCCAAGTAACACTTAGACGACGGAGAATTACATCTCCGTCGTCTAAGTGTTACTTGGACCACGGAGAAATCTCCGAGGTCTAAGTAACACTTAGACGACGGAACTAATACTGTTCCGTCGTCTAAGTCCTCTTTTCTTGTAGTGTCCCCTCACCTCCGTCGCCGGAAAAGCAGCTTGAGCTCCACCATGGCAGGTGCTCTCTCTCTCTCCCTCTCTCTCGCTCTCAATTTTTATTTATTTTTGTGCATAAATATATATAC
The DNA here is from genome assembly GCA_946800695.1 of Geum urbanum. Taxonomy (NCBI): domain Eukaryota; kingdom Viridiplantae; phylum Streptophyta; class Magnoliopsida; order Rosales; family Rosaceae; genus Geum; species Geum urbanum. The sequence goes on along the minus strand of OX327001.1, from coordinate 47,887,365 downwards.
GTATGTACGTATGTACGTATGTGGGAATGTATATATATATGTATGTATGTGGAAATTAAATTTAATTAGGGTGATAAGCATGAAATTTAGATGCAATGTATATATATATCGGTAATGTTTGAAAAATGTGGAAAATTAATTAGGGTGTGTGATTTGGATGAATATGTGATGTATATATATATATATATATGAAAATTTAATTTAATTAAGATGCATGATGTATATATATGTGTGAAAAATGCCGGAAAATTAATTAGGGTGTGTGGTTTGGATGAATATGTGATGTATATATATATGTGAAAATTAGATTTAATTAAGATGCATGATGTATATATATATACATCGAAAATGTATATATGTTAATTTAGGTGATATAGTTGTTAATTAATCGTATAAATTAAGGTGGAAAATCGGAATCGGAACAGTGCAGAACCAGAACGGTTTTAAACCGGAACCGCGTGGAATCGGAACCGTTTGGAACCGGAACTGTTTGTAACCGGAACTGTTTGAAACCGAACGGTTCCAGCTCCAAACGGTTCCGGGTTCAAACGGTTCCAGTTCCACCCGGTTCCGGTTACATTTGGTTCCAGTTCCGATTTGTTATAGAACCGAATCCATGACTATTACGGTGTCCAGGAGGTTTTGCGGCAAATTGGCTTCGGATAGGTTCCCAAAATAGTGGAGGGAGCAGTAGTCAAGCTTCCTCCTCAGCCGCAGTTAGCAACACGCGCAGTGGGCCAATGATGAATGCTCGCACGAGAGCCTTGCTAGATGCGCGAGCTGAGGAGGAAGCTGCACGATCAAGAGCCGTGCAACCGGAAGTCGAGCCTCGAGCCTCAGTCAGCAGACGCTCAGTCAGCAGACCCTCAGCCGAGTGACAATCAACAGGGGCATAAGAAACTCCCTCAATCCGAATGCCCCCTATTCGCCCGGTGCCTACTCCCGTTTCACGGGAATCATCTGAGGCAGATGGTGGTGCTGGCGCCTCATCGTCCAGGCCTCGTCTATCTCCTCCGTCCGGTCTCTTCCTACCCGACGAGATTCCTGTGATCCCTGAATTCGATGATAGGGGGATGCCTGTTTATGTTGAAGGACGGCCGGAGTTCCTGAGCGTGGAGGAAGCGTACAACTTCATCCCGTTCGACCCCGTGTATCTTTTGAGTGTGAGGTGCACCAACCAACAAACGGACGATGCAGGTAAATTTTATTTAACATCAGATTGATTACTTAATTATTACTAAAGACTTACGATAGGTTCAATTAATGATATCAATTTGTTGACATTGTATTATTAGGCAATTTCGTTAATGGGACTGGAAAACGAAAAGGGACTAGAGGCACCTGCACCGGGAAGAGACTTGAGCAGGCCACCGGGGGAAGGAAAACGCCCATAAGGGCCAATGAGGATGGCGAGGTGATAGAGGCATTTGACACCACGCGAAAATATGTCAGCATGGTCGGGGCGATCGTGCGGGACAAGGTCCCAATGCTTTGGCCAGATTGGGAATCTGTGCCTATCTATGTGAAGATGCAAGTGCATAATGCACTGAGTGTGAGTCAAATCGTATTTTCATTACGTAAATTTTACATTTATTAATTAAGTCCGAATAAATATATAATTTTACCTTTTATATATTCATATTGCAGGTGTGGTTTGACGTGGATGAAGTTCTTATTCACACGTGGGTAGAGCGTCAACTACATATGAGGTGATGTGCTTCGAGTTATTTGAGTATATATCGAGTTAGATTTTTGTTTATCAAGTGTTTTAATATCTCTAACTTTTTTTTCCTGGTGTTAATATAGGTATAAAGAGTGGAAGAACGAGCTTTCTTCCCATTACACTGTATACAAGGAGCTAGGCCGAGGTTCTACCCCTAGCGAATTCCGGTTTAGGGAGTACGAGTGGCTGTGGCTGATAGCCCACTTCGAGCACCCCAAAGCTCAGGTATGCATCCTGAATATATCTTACAAGCCTAATGTATCTTATCACAATGAAATAGTTAGTTACTAATTTTTTTTCATATGTTTATCAAACAAGGCAATTTCGAAGACGAACCGGGCGAATAGATTGAAAAACACCAGGGCCCATCATGCAGGTTCACTCAACTATTTGGGTTGGTCGACTAAGCCCAACAACAACAAGAAGTGAACCCGTTGGTGTATATTCATCAGAAGTTCTATCCGCAGTGCCCTGAAGAAGCGGTAACTCTTTCGCCTCTCCATGTGTTAATATAACTATTTTTCGATATTAATTTATTTTGTTAGCTAATACGTTATTCATTTTCGCTTTTCAATTAGGCGAGAGTGGAGGAGGCAACCGTAGAAGTGACCATGAATATAGCTCGGACTAACCATCCTGACTGCTCCGAGGAAGAAGTCACCTAGTATGCCTCTCAGATCGATCCGCTTGATCGGCCTATAGCGGCTCAGATCATGGCAAAAGCGTGCGGGACTGGAAAGAATACCTACTACTGTAGGGGAATGGGCTCGGCGGGCGAAGGAGTATTGAAGAACACTTCAGAATACTCTACCGAGTCAAGAAGTTCAGCTTCTAGTCGTAACCTCGCAGCGGAGCTTCAGAGGACGTGGAGGGAGTTGGAGGAGCAAAAAAGGCAGATAGCCGAGCAGCAGGCAATCAAAGATGCCGAGTACCAACACATGGTCCAGCAGCAGACACAGATGTTCACATAGATGCAGACCATGTACAAGGCTCAGACTACCGGACGCCCGTTCCCCACACCTTCCCCGCACCCTGTGTTCCCTAGTTATCCACCACCACCACCGCACCAGTCATCGCCACAGCAAGACCAGGGTAGCCACCGGAGTTCAAATGAGTACATGGATTACTTCGACCCTGACCCGCAAGTTCCTCGACGTGTAGTTGTAGTTAATTTTCGTATCGTCGTTGCTATTTGTACTGTACGTTGGACATTTATGTGTACTGTTGAACTTGTATGATTGTACGGTTTATGTCTTTTAATGCAGGTTCTGGAATTGGGCCCAATCCAGAACCGTGTTTTTTTTTCAAAATTTTTCCAAGCATTGCCGGGGACATGGACCTAAGTCGCCGGCAATGTCTTCAAATTTCGGCCACGGCAGCGCTGACATTGCCGGCGACTTGAGTCGCCGGTGATGTTTAGGACATTACCGGCGACGGCATTTCCCGTCGCCGGCAATGCTATCTCCGGCGAGCAATTTCTGGCGACGGCATTGCCGGCGACTTGTCGCCGGTAATGACAATTCCGGCGGAAAAAAAAAATAAGGCCGGCGACTTTAAGTCGCCGGCAATGTCTCTTAATCCGGTAGTGTATATATATATAGTCGTCTAATTATTCTACTCGATATGATCCATAATTATTCATATATATATATATAATTTCGTCTAATTTAACTCGATCAAAATCAAAACATTCGATCAATCAATTAATATAAATATATATTATTATAATTCCCATAAATTTAATATATATATACACGTACACCCTAACTATATATAATCGATCACAAAAATCTAAATATATATATAACCACACTATAATTAATCACAATTAACCGAAACATCACAATAATCACAATATATATTATACCCATAATTAATAATCACAATTAATCCTATAATAATCACAATATATAATCAATTAAATTAATTAATTAATCACCCTAGCTATATATATATATTCACAATAATCAACACAACAATTACGTACTACTTCAACTCAACTATCAATCACGTACTCGATCAAAATCAACCATCAATTACTCAAACTCAACAATCAATTAACTCGATCGATTAATATATTCAAAATCAACAATTGATCAACACACACATGCATATATATATATAATATTAAGTACGTACCTATATATAATGAATCATGAACTCATTCTTGACAGTTTTCGACATCACCCAAAGATTTCCGAGAATTTTCAGTTTTCGCGGGAGATTTTTTTTGAATGACAGAGCTGCTGCCCAGAATGGATCTGAAATAAGAAATTATAGCTGACGATACCAAAATATCGTCGGTAATAGTTAAAAAAAAGTCGTCGGTAATAGTGGAAAAATATACCCGACGATTTTCCGGCCACTATAACCGACGACAATAATTTCTAGTCGGTAAAACAACTATAACCGACGAGGTAATCCTGTCGTCGGTTATAGTTCACTATAACCGACGAGGAGGGTTCTCGTCGGCCGTTTTTTGGGCATATCGTCGGGTATAGTTATTCTTCTGGTAGTGACTCTATACTTTCTCCCTCATCTCTCTATGTTCTAATTTATCTCTATGTCTCTCTTTTCCCTAGTTTATCACACATTATCAGCATTTTAATTTGCTCTATATTTTCTAACTTGATGATGATCAAAGAGTTTTTGGTGCAACATCGATTGATCTTTGCTTTGATCAATACTTTGATCTATGAGTTCGTTTATTTTAGGTGATGAGGAGATATTTTGTTTTTACTACCATTCATGATCTATGTGATCTAAAGTGAGCATAAAGTTTCACTTGAATCTCAAATAAGGGATTTTGAGTATAATAGGTATTCGAATCAGAAATTCATTTTACTAACAATATTAGAACCAAAAGTTTCAACTTTAAAATCTAGAAGTTGAACAATCAAGTACTATTGATCTCCCGCAAGTTCTGTCTATATGCTAAGTTGCATATGATAAATTATTGACCAAATTTTTGGTTGAACAAATGATTGTCAACTATAGTGATCGCTCAGGCATAACATAAGACTTTGAGGTTGGATTGTTTTGCTTCACTACAAATAGAAGATTAAATCTATAGCCAGACTGAATTAAGAAGCTTTTGGAATGCATTGGGCCATGAAATTCCTAATTATCAATAAAAAAATCTAGACCCGAGGGGATCCAAGTTCTGCTACAATTAGTAGTGATATAAGTCATACTCACTACAACAAAAAAATTAATTTGCTACGCCTTTTTGCGACAACATTCATTGTAGTCGCAAATGCTTACCAATGGCGACGGCAAATTCGCCATCGTGAATGGGGAGATCTTTTTGCGACGGCAAACTGATGTCATCGCAAAAGGATTCATCAATTGTGACGGCATTTTTCACCGATGCAAAATGAAACATCAATTGCGACTACACTTTTATGCCGTCGCAAAAAGTTTCATCAATTGCGACGGAAAACAAACGCCGTCGCAAAATCATTTTAGCCGACAAACAATTTTTTTCACAAAAATGACCGTTGGATGAGATGATTAGAATGCTCTAAGTATGGTATTAAAAGATTATAATTGTTTGACTTCAATTTGTTGTCGATCCCTGCATTAAATCGTTGTGTTCCTAAGACATTTTAGACTAAAACTCGATTTGTCACTATGTAAAAAAAAATTGAGACCAATTTCTGCACATGCATTATCGGGGAGCTCATTTTTATCTTATTATGTGAAAAATGACCCAAAAATATCATTTTAGGTACTCCTCCTATAGGAGAATGAGAAAAATACTTGAAAAAGACTATTTTAGTCTTTTGGTAAGATTTGATCTCATTGACCGACCGCTAAACGAACTTCAATGAGGGTAAATTTTTTGAAAAATCTATGTTATTACGGTGTTGACGCATATGTATGGACACATTTCTCATTACACCATTTCGGTTTTCATATGTTGATAATTGCATGTATGACTACTAATATTACTTACAATGTTTATTGGTTATATGAAAACAAAACCTTTATGAAGCTAAACTACTAACAATTCATCATTTTACAAATGTGACCATTGGATGAGACAGCGAGACTAATCTATACACGCTATAAAAAATTTAAAACTTTCCGAATTGAATTCGATCTTGATCCGAGTGTTATACTATTATGACCAGATTGTCCTTTAGAATAAAACGCAATTTTCTGCTTCGTCAAAAATAATTTGAGACCAAATACGTACGTCACTCTAATTCTCGTAGGACTCACATCTATCTTGCCATGTAAAAACAAACAAATTTCTAAGTTTTAAACCCTAGACCTAAATCAAAACCCTAACCCTAAACCCTAAATGAAAAGTTAAAAAATAAAAAAATTCTAAACATCTATCTGCACCTCTCTCTCTCTCTCTCTCTCTCTCTCTCTCTCTCTCTCTCTCTCTCTCTCTCTCTCTCTCTCTCTCTCTCTCTCTCTCGCGATCAACCGACCGACAAGTCGACCTCCAACCACGACGCCTCTCCGCCGACCACGACGCCACTAGTTTAGCTCGGCTTTGTGAAAACCTCTCACCGCGCCTCTAGGTCTTCTCTCACCCCCGCCGAGTCCACTCCGCCATCTCCTTGTGCCCACACCGCCGTCGCGCTCGACTTTGATTCCTCAAAAGCTAGGGTTTCCAAGCATGAGGAGCTTGGATCAGATAAAACCCCTCTCTAAATCTATCTCAGAACCTCCAAAGAGTTTCTCCTACGTGTCGATTTCCTCGAGCCACCTTAGCCTCTGCGCACTGTCTCAAAACCTCGCAGTCGACCTCGGCTATCTCTTCCTTTCCCTCCGTGCTTGCAGTGGCGCAGTCACGGTAGTTAGTGAGATCGGCCTCTATTTGCAGCCTGAGCTCGGCCTTGAGCTCCAGAAGAATTAACGAGAGATTCAGAAGAATTCATTTCTCCATCGACAAGGAACCTGAATTTAAAAATGTATGTATAGTTTTCTGTTTCATATCATTCTTCCCAAGGAAAAATCAAACTGAATTAGCTAAACTTCTTATATCTCAAATTCATATAGCAACGAGGAGTGAAGAAATGGTTGATATTGTGGCCAATGGTGGGGATGATGATGGTGGCTATGCGCCCAGGCATTCGAATATTAAGTTTGAGCGTAGAGATATGCCCGGGCTTGGTCAGTTACTCATTTGACCTACTTGTATTGTCTTGTTTATAGTTTTTCATAAATTCTGAAGTGGTGCAATGTTGATATGATGTTGGGTTTTGTTGCTACAATGTGTTTCAGTACCCATTGGCTTATATAAATCTCAGCATTATCTATCGATATTGGGTTCGATAATACTAATCCCGCTCGTCTTAGTTTCAGCAATGGGTGGTACTTATGTGAGTAGTATTTTTTTTTACACCAGCTTAACAATAGCTTCTCTTACTTGAAAATGTATAGATCTTTCTACTTTTTTTTAGATTAGAATTCAATTGCAGACCATATGTCAGTTTGGTAATGCATCGAATTCATGATTAGGTGTTGGATTTCTTTGGCTTGGGTATTGTGGTTACAGCCGAGGAAGGATGAAAGTCAAAATCTTGCGTATCCTTTTTACTGTTTCTATCTTGTTTTGTACTTGTGTTGTTTTACTTATTGATGTTAACATCATTGCATTTAATCATAGTAGAATATTTTTTTGCATGGTGATATTAGATTGGTGTCAGTTGGCTTTGTCAAGAATTATAGTAACTGATAAACATTGTTGTCTAATTGAAAGGCACAAACGTGGCAAGAAAAATATAGAATCTCATGTATGTTCTTAGAGCTAATCAATATCAGAATCCGACATGTCAGTCACTGAAGTGTCAAGCATACTTTCATTTTGCTATTTTTTGGCTTGAAGTGGTTTGGTCTTAATATTAGATGAGCTATATGCTTTAGTTTAATCTTTTTTCTTACTGTTTTTCCTTAATGTTAAAGTATGAGTCTTGTGATTTGTGGTATTTTCTTGTTGTAAACATTTTGAATTAGTAGTTTTCTCTTGACCTGCTCCCCAATGATATTGGCTGGGATATTAAACAGAGTACGCCTCCTTATCCCTTACTCATCTCTCAAGGAATTGTTGTAGTATATATTCAAGATTTGGTATGTTATTCCAGAGATGTGGTATACTACTAAGCTTTGAACATAAACCCTATGTTCTCTTTTACCTATAGGTGGCATGTTGTTGCTTCATTGACATGGGATGGCGCAGGACGAAACTTGTGGCATTTGTAGGATGGCATTTGATGGTTGTTGTTCTGATTGGAAGCTCCCCGTGGATGATTTCCCATTAAGCAAGTGAAAATATTTGGTTTTATTTTTATTTTTTTTATCATTTCTAATAGTTCTTCGAACACATTCCATTTTTGACTTTTCTGTTTGAGAGGTGACTTGCTTGGTATCTGTATCTGCATATGGAAAACTTTACTACTGTAGCTTCTCAGGTCCTTGCACTTGTCTGTGTTAAAATTGGAAGATATGATATAGTTATAGCATATACAGTAAACTTTTATGTTAGTAGCATCAACCTTAGGTTTTTTTTCTCTTCCCCTACTCGATACATATATATGATACAAATATGTGACATACACTATGTCAATGTATAATAGAATTCCAGCTATCTTGTGATGTCCCAACCAGCTGGGAATGTTTATACTTTGGGACTGGAAGAGTAGGTTTAGGTTGAAGATGGCCTACCATATTTCTTATACTTGAGAAGTTTGCGCTTCTCTAATTTTATATTTTGGGATTACTCTGATGTTGACCTGAAGAGCAGGGGAAATATGGATCTATGTTCATGCTTCATTGGCAACATTTATGGATATTACAAAAATAAAAATAAAACCAGTTGCTAGCTTTCTAATCCTATGATTAACTATAGTATGATGTAATGACAAAGAAAGGAGGGTGTAACCATGAAAGTATATTTATGGTCGATAGTTAGAGATATACTAGTTTTAGAATTAACGAGAAGTCATATATATATATATATAGCTGCTGTAGTTTCACAGAACCTTGGGAATGGACAAAAAGGAGTAGAGCAGATAACAATGGTCCCTATGACTTATTTTTTTAATGGCATAAGTTCATTGCAATGGTCTGTCTGATAATCACTGTGTAACTAGATTGCTGAAAGGCAAGGCTAAACTGATGAAGGCATGAATGAGAGAGTATCAAAACCAAAGAAGATCAAGGATTCAAGGATGCTGATGCTCAGAAGTGTCCTACTAGAGTCTTCTTCATATTCATGTGAGCTAATACTCTTGTACTTCACTGTTAGATTTGTATTAAACTTCTGTCAATGTTTTCTTTGCTTTTATTTGTAATGTTATAATATTTGTGGTGAATTAGCGGGAGGGTTTCCGTAAGAGCTTCAAAATGGAGTTTTCTAATGTCAACTTTGGTCCAGCTATAAACTTATGATATTGATCATTCCTTTACTTTTTTTAAATAGTTGCTAACAAAGTAAATTTGATATTTCATAACAAGGATATATCTATTACATAATATGTGATTACAAAATCTCATTCCATATATGCAAATCTTCATTACACATCTGATTGTAGTTTTTTTCTTGTTGTGATTGTGTGTTTAGTTGAAAAGATAGACTAATTAAGAATTTTGCAAATCTCTATGTATGTCATTGCTGCTTGGTCTTATTGCATGATTGTGTTTAATTGTGAATCTCGTCCTATATGTGCTAAATCTATAATTCTAGGCGATCTCATTGCAGTTTTTCTTTTTTGTTGTTTGGGTGCTTAGAGAATAACACTGTGACTTCAAATCAAAGCAATGAGAAACTAGTTCATGATCTGTGTTTAAATATACATCTTAGTCTTGTTGGTCTATCTGTGCTTCACTAGAAGTAGCTACGCAGGACCATGTCTTGGTGATGGATGATTTGTTGTTAATTATGTATGTTCTAATTGCAGGTTCGAAAAGTTGGAGGGGGAAATTGGCTGGTATCTTCTAATCTTTATCATTTTCTTTGTCTTTTCTTTTCAGGTGACATATACTAATAAGATCTATTGAGTATATACTGTTAATGATTACTCAACGTGAACTTTTGATGAACTCTATCAATATCTCCAGGCACTCTACTGATCATGAAGTTGCACTGATGAGTCTAATGGCTTATCTTTCATATATGATGGTAGAAATAAGATTTATACCGAGCATATTAGATTGGAGGCTTATGAATGGCTGCATAAGAGCTTTATCTTTTTGTATAGTTAACTCTATGAACTTGAATGGCTATGTAGACTTTATGAATGATAAAAGTGTCTAATGCACTAGTAAATTTGCAAATTTGCACAGCATTGATCAGCTCCATTTCTTTGTGATGGTTGTGTTGCCATTGCTAATTAGCATATTTGCACATTTTGATTATCTCCATTTATTTGCGATGGATAAGTTGTCGTCACAAAAAAATGGATATTTTTTTTGTCGCGAGAACATGTATTTGCGACGGCAAAAGCGTCGTTGCAACAGTGGTTTTACGACGTTAATTTACTGTCACAAATACAAAAATAGCACTACGGTAAACAAATTTTGCGACGACATTCTTACTGTCGCAAAAGGACTATATTTGCAATGGCAGCGTTTTGCCATTGCAATAAGTTCAGACGACGGTGAAAAACCGTCGAAATTAGCACTTGCGTCGCCACCAATTGTGACGAAAGCGTTGCCATCACAAATACTCTTTCTGCCGTCGCAAAACAGCAAATTGTATTTTTTGTTGTAGTGCTTAGTGCACCACTAATGTGATTGTTGTAACTCCCGCTATATATTATATGTTACTTTGTAACTGACGTAACGACTTTGTAATTGATGTAACGGTCATCTACCATCATTTTTGTAATCATTATAGGTTCATCACATCCTTCTATAAAAGAGATGTGAAACCTAGTAATAAAATATAGGTCTTAAATATATGTTATATGCAAAGGAGGACCTGAACTATCTCAAATTAAAATTGGTTACTCGAACCCGAAGTTTTGAGTGTAAAATTGTTGTAAATCTGAAAATTCCAAATACCAACTCATAAAACCTGTAGTTCTAACAGTGAAACTCGAACTTGAAGATTTGAGTGAATGGTTATACAATAACTAAAGATTGAGACCTAAAGTTCTCGCAATTAATTTGATTACAAGGACCATAATTAAGATCCTCCAAATTATGAAATTGAAAATATGAAACCTATGTTTCTCAATCCCACAAGGACTTGAAGTTTCTCGATATTACTTGGGATTTCTCGTTAGAAAAATGGTATAGTAGTCGAAACCGAAGTTTTTTGACTATATGTTCGAGGGTAATTTAAATTTATCATGTAATTTGAAGTTGAGCAGACCTGAAGTTCTGCCAATTTTCTTTATTAGCGGAACCAAAAGTTCCATATTTATTTCTTTGCATTTCTCTTATTGCGGTACATGTATTTATTTATTTTCAATGAGATTAAAGTAATTTTGTTCATATGGATCAGCAGTCCTGAAACTTAAAACTCGAATCCCAAGTGAATTTTGGCCAAAAGTTCAAAATGAGCTTGGAGTTTATCTATAAATTGGATCTATTTCTCAAGCCTATTTCCAATCCCGAAGTTTTGGATATATTTCTAATTAAGCATGACTAGGTTTTATATTACCCATGATCCAAGACGATCATCGACATTCTTCAAAAATGGTGTTTATGAAAGCCAAAGTAATCATTATCTCAAGAATTTTACATCTTGATTTATGACTCCGGAAGAGCTAGTAATGTGTTACATATTTTATTTTTCCCCTTCATGGGTATATAATAGCAAAATTGATTCTACCACATCCAATTCAAACATGAACAAAAAGTTCACTGAATAATTTTCAGTATATATGAGAAACTATGGATCTATCCAACCAATTTGTAGGCCACTCAGATTATGGGATTGGTTGATGTGTCGACAAGTCGATCACATGTCACTCTCTTGTTCACTCGAAAAAGTGCAGCTAAAACTCGAGTACGAAATATTATGGGCTCACCAGTCAATTAAACACAAAGGAGTTTACATCAATATATTTGATGAGGTTTGTAGTCGTTTTTTGTTTTGAATATAAGTTTACCACGTTCAATTTCAGAAAAAGTTATACTGAACCACTCATATCTTTTGAATTCTGGGGTGTAGGTAATGTGCACCAACATGCCTCAATCCGTCAAAGACTATGAAACTTTGTAAGTAGCCGTATCGTTTTTGAGGTTTATTGCCACCATAATCGCGTGATAGCTTGCGACTAGATATGAGTGAGTTACCTTGTATTTCACATATATGGTGGAGCATTTTATGTGCCAAAGGCAGTTGTCGCAACATACCATGTGATCACCTCAAAATGAAGGATACGTATACGAAAGGACCCAACTCCGATTTAGTTGCCTAAACTGGAATTAAGCCCTAACGACTCTGCTAACCTTAGTTACTACTCATTAATTAACAGCCAATGTGGAGATACAAAATTCGAAACTCACGAAATAAAGAAATTTTTCACATATAGGTTCACTACTAAAATTAACAATATTTACAATTGTTTTCGACATCAGAGCAGCTAGACAAATTATACAAAGTATGTAAAGTAAAATACTACCTCACAGTATCAACTTTCGATCCTACGGTAGATACTGCTATGCCATGAACTGCATGCACGCTCGACCCTAAACGAACTTTGCAAACTGGTCAAATAAACCGAAAAACTCAGGGAAATGCACATAAAATAACAAAATGTTAGAATGAGTGGACGAAAATAAAGTTTCACTTTATACTGAAAACTATAAATAATATGCCTTTCACGATAAATGTACATAAAAATAATGCGAGTCTAAAAATATGATCATCCAGGTACTCCCAAGTACTATAAAATATGTGGAGGCTACGACTCGGGTCATCCGACCTCAAGTCCTAATACTGCCCAGGTCAGGTTCCTGGCCCTCCTGGGTCCTCAATAAATCTTCGGGTTAGGTCCCTGGCCCTCCCGGAGCATCTCGGGGATCAGCCGAGAAGCAGTGCATCGATGCAACAACTGTGACAATGCTCTGTGTAAAACAATATGATGTATGCCTCCAACTTAATGCATAACTATAATAATACATAATTGAAAGGTGCATAACTGTAAACTCACAAAACAACAGTAAAAATAAAGTGTCCACTCACAGTACTATATCGTGATTTTCTCTAAACTGAAGCTTGTCAGTCGGCGTTACTATACATTTTCTACTAGCTGCTAATACGTCGTTCTGAAATAACGATTCATAATTACAGACTAATCGTTGAGAATAATATTGAATAATTAAGCTCGTTCATCTAATGAGAAATATCGTCGAGAACATCGCATTCTCGAATTACGTGATTCCTGAACTCCCGACGAGTTAATAATTTGAACATAATTAAAATGTATGAACTCATTCCTAAATCGCAACACGACTCGCGTTGAATCAATGCCTGTCTCGAAAATCGTAAAACGTATAATTAAATCCAATTAAATCCAATCCCAACAATAAACTAAAATCGATTGATTCAAAAACCTCAACATTAAACTCAGTGCGTTATTACGATCAAAACGACATATAATTTCTGCCCGAAAACACCTCCGTCATGAACTGCCGCCGCCGCCGCCGGCAGTGCCACCCTCTTTTTCCGGCAACTCGAGGCTCATCTTGTACACAATCAACCCAACCCAACAACAACTTTCATAACTACATCAAAGTCCAATTCTCAATATAACTCACCAAATTTCGGTTTGAAACCAAGAACATCAAAAATTCCACAAATCTTCAAATCGTCAATTCGGGCTCCTCCGATTGAATTGGGAAGCAACCAAGATATGGTTAGCTTTGTGGTGGCAAGGGCTACAAAGCTCAAAAGATCTTCTTGGTCGATTTAAGCTCGAACACAAACACCCATAATTTCTAGGCTTCTTAAGAATCCGTTTGGATTTGTCAATTTCTGGGCTCCATTGATAAGAATTAGCTTCTTTGGTGTATTGGAGGTTGTAGGGGGGACCAAGACGAAACTTTTGACACCTCACTTGCTCCGATTGGTGACCGGCCGGCGCACCACCACTAATAACAGTGAGAGGGTGACGGAGAGGATCGCAGGAGAAAGGAGAGAGTGCGTGAGGGAGAGAGGAAAACGTTCCAGAAATGGTAACTTGTCTCTTTCTAAAATCGGAAACTCTATTTATACTTGTATAATTACCGTAACGTAAATTTCCCGACAAATTTCATCTTAACATAATTTCTTCGTCGTAACTCCGATTTTAACATTTGACGTGGCTATGAACTCATCTCAATAAACTCAACTAATTTCCACAATATAATTTCTCGAAACAGAAATTCCTATTTATACTTCTCCATTCACGACTATTATATTTTCAATGAACTTCTGCTGATCATAACTTTCTTGTCATAACTCCGTTTTCGACATTCTTGGCATCCACGGACTCGGCTTGATGATTTCTATGAATTCCACCAAAAGTCAACCAACTTTGACAAACTTAAAAAGTTAACTAAAAATCTCACAATAATTACCGACGGCGAAAAAACTAGTTACCATCATTGATTAACACTTAATCAGAATATAAGAAGTTAATTTCGAGTCAGGATGTAGCAGTATGTATTGGGAATATGATACTTCATCAATAAAATCGGCAAGAGTGAAACACTTGCCAGGTGATCTCATTACACAAATTTTGTGAATAATCACTTAGATGAGACAGTCTTCCTGTCGTTATGGGGAGATAAAAATGCACTCATTCACGAAAATGACTAGGAATTATTACTCCCGAGAAGAGGAAGTTCTGGATTTACGCATTCATGCTTACATAAGATATGGAATTTGAAAAAGAGAATACCATCGATGATAAATTAACTTATAAGGTCGTGTGCGCTAAAGTATATCTTGCGATGATTATCAAACCCTACTACATTTAAAAGTTTCAAACGTAGAAATAACTGGCTAAAATAAAATAACGATTCAGAACTTAATGAAAGGGGTGGTATATGGCTCAGTAGTGCCGACTGATCCAAATTAAATAACTAGCTCATAAATCAAAGAACTCATTAGAAAGCATTCTTAGAAATTCGAAGGTACCGATTTACATCTTGTCTCAAGGCGCAAATTTCTCTCAATCTCCTAGAATCAAGTACGAGGATTTTATTTTTCCCGTAATGAACATGATACCCTTCTACTGCCTTGTCAGTTCGGTAGTTTCTAAAGAGCTGAATATGCAGCACATGAAAGTGGTTATCATGTATCTATATGGGATCTAGAGACGAAATGTACAAATGAGCCTAATGGACTCCATATGGCTGAATCAAGTAGCTCCAAAACCATAGAGTTTGTTTCAGTTAGACTAAATGCTCATTTTACGGATTATGGAATTTCGGGCGGGCGGATTAAGGACTAAATATATACTTTATCATAACATAATATGTAAACGATAAGTTAAACATATTTGTGTTTAGACAATGTTCAAGGATTTCTATGAGTGCCTAAAGTCATAGTTCATAGTGTTCGAAAGTTGGATCTAAGGAAAGATCAATTCCGCTCCAAGAATTATGGATGCAGGAATGCTAGAGGCAGTATGTGCCTTAGCTAAGTTTCAATAGTGCATTCTTGTACTTAGAACCTGAACAACTCACTTGACATGTAATTGTCTGTGCCTGGCATGAGCACTACGCCAACATGACACCAAACATATTTACTATTTATTTATGTTTCTACATTTTGCTAATATCCCAATGTTTTCAGATTACAGCAACACTTATAGTAAGTGGTTGACGAAAATTTTTGTAGTTTCATCGTGAAACTTTTAACTTGTTTATTTTTGCAGGATTCAAAGTTAACAATGATTAAGGGGAGATTCTCATAATTTTTTTTTTTTTGCAGAACTCCTTAAAATTTATGCTAAAATTCCCTTCGCCGGAGCACCGTCGTGGACTGCCGGTGACTTTTTTCGGCGACCCAAACATCAACCTATGGAAAATCAACCCAACAATAACTTTCATAACTACAACAAAGTCCAACTCTATCTCTAACTCACAGAATTTGGTTTTCAAACCAAGAACACCAAAATCTTCGATTCTTCCTCCACACATGGAATTATGACTTGATATTAGTGTCATTAGCTTCGTGGTGAAGAGAGTTTCAAAACTCAGTAGATCACAACTATCAATTGGAGCTCAAAACCATCACCCCTAAATCTTAGGGTTTGTGGTTTGGTTTCCCCCATCTCACCTTTGCTACATCCCGAAACAAGGTTGAAAATGTTGGGGAAAAGTTAGAGGAGGTCATGGTGGTCATTTTGACACCAAGACTGACCATTTGGTGGTCGGCTGAGGGACATCGCCGGCAAAGCCAACGGGAAAGGAGGAGAGGCGTGTGAAAGGAGAGAGAGAAAAGAGAAGAAAAATTGACCAAAAATGGAAAGCTTTGACTTTCTATTTCTATTAAGTTCTTTATATATGTGCGAGTTGCGACTAACTGATTCTATAAAATTGTGCCAAATTTTCGTTGACCATAATTTCTTCATCTTAACTCCAATTTTAACTCTTGACATGGCTACGAACTCATCTTGACGAACTCTGGTACTTTCCCAAAGAACATTCTCAAAAGACTTAATCAATAAAATTATGATAGAAAGGTCATCAATAATTATCGATAGTAAAAACTAACTATATTTCTCGATTAACCTTAATCAAATCTTAAAAAGAAAAATTCTCGTCACGGGATATTACATCCCTAGTTTATAACAATCTTTGTTTTTCTTTTCTTTTCAAATGTAGGCTTCCTATAGATTTCCAAAAAAAATGAAAGTTATATAAATTGTACCTTTGGACAGAAGCATTATATTGGACTTATTTTCAAGTAGATAATTCTTGGCTGCCCAGCCATGTGCAGCTCCTCCTACCCACATCCACTAAGATCATGAATGTCTCTTTTGTTTTCCTCGTGAAGTCCTTAACTCTTGTCGGCACCACCTGACGCTTGCTTTCTTACCGGAGAACGAGCTCTCCGACGAGACTAACGTCTTGTTCTTCTGTGCCTTCTAGTGAGGATCGAAGGTCATCCCTATTATGTTTTGTTTTGATGAGACCAATGTTGTGTTCTTCCACGCCTTCCGGCGGTGATCAAAGGTCATCCCCGTGGCATTCATTTCCAGTGTCGTTCAACTCCAATACATCAAGATCGAGTTCTACATCAGCAAACAGAGTGAAGGCAGCCCTTCGATGGTAGCTTGAGAATACTAGTGCACGCGTTCGATCTCGCCATCGTTGAACAACATGGAGTATTCTGCGTCATTGTTGTATTCAAGGGCAGAGAGAATCTCGACCACTCGGCCAAGCCGACAGAGATGGTGGTGGGGATGGAGTGGTCCAATACAAAAGAGTTGGATGAGGGTGGAGACACTGAGAGGAAGAAGACTACGGCGTAGATGCTATGAAACTTGTAGGTTGAAGCAAAAAAACACTAAAACCAGGAAAGAAGAAATACGGGATCACGTGCCACATTTTTAGAGAATGAAAGTAGGGAGGACTGCCCATGGCTGGCAGCCAAGAATCATCCCTTTCCAGATATGTACATCGCAAGTGATTCTAATTCTCTCTCTGTTTGGGATTGATATTAAAATAATTTTTAGTGTAGTAGTGCACTCAAAAAGAGCATTTTCAAGAGAAAGCACATAAGAGGTACTTCTAAAAAAACTACTTTTAAACTTACATGTGATTTCTTAGATTTTCTTAAAAATATTTTTTCATTATAACAAAACACTCAATTTGAAATCGAAATACTTTTTCATTTTAAGAGTGCTTCTACCATCATGGCATCTTCAAAACTCAAAAGCCATGCTAGATACGCATTAGGGGTGGGCACTTGGGCCTGATCCGTTCGGCCTGTCCTCGTATCGTCCCGGCCCGTAACAGACTTGACAGGTTTAAATTTTGAAAATAGAGGCTTGAACCATCTCGAACCGTTTGATTAAAATAGAACGCGCTATGGGATACTAAAATGATATGGTGCAAGGCCCAAGTCGGCCCGTGTAAAAAAACCCATGCCAATAAGTAAAAAAAAAAAACCTAGCTACCTAAGAGCATCTGCAACGGCAAGCAATTTGTTGGAAGTAGGACGTCCTCTACCTGGGTCCCGCCACTGATAGAAAGTCATCGGGTTAAAATCGGTGCAGTGGTGATTTTGGGGTGCCTTGACCGATGGTTGATGTTGAGGAATTCCTCTAGGGCTTTCAGAAATCGATCAATCGCGAGCGAGAACGTCTGCCTTAGTGGAGCCCATGCACGTGGGTGACGCCAGGGTGTGTCTGTTTATTTTTTCTGGTGTGTGACACACACTGTAAAATAATGATTATTTTAACCAGGGAGTTACTAGCCAATGACAGCCCACCACGTGGCGAGGCTGTCTCCCACCTACTGTCCAATGGTCATCTCTATCTGGGTCGTCCATTTTGATTCAAAATTTCAATCCGACTGCCCAGATTTGAATAAGACGGCTTTTTTTTTATTAACGGGCAGAACTCAAATATTTCCTTGAAACCCTATAAATTACAAAAATAATTCTAAAAAATTACAAATAACCCCCTACAAGTTTTTTATAAATATTACCTTCATTTTATTCACACCTCACACCAATTTGTGTACAACAAATTTATCATCCTCCTCCTCCTCTTCTCTCAATACTTTTAGTGTTTGCAAAAAATGTCTACCAAGGCAAAAAATTAAATTTTAATAATTAATAAACAGTAATAGTAAGTCCTATTTTTTGCACCGCTGCAAGAAAAACATGAATAGATCCTCTTATTTTATGAATAGTAAATGCACATCCTAAAATAGGAATTTCTAGACTAATACGACTGCGATGCTCTAAGAGCATCTAGAGTGGTTGGGAAATTGGAAAAGTCCTGGTGGGTCCCGCCAGCGAAAGGAATTCCTCTCAGGAAAAATGGTGCAGCGGAACAAAAAGGGGAGGAGGACCGATCGTTGAAGGAAGGTCAGCCGATCAGAAATCGATTGATTAAAAGTGGGTGACGCCAGGGTGCGTTGATCTTCTCTTTTCCAACCAATGCACGCGCTAATAAAAGTGAAAAATGTGACGACTCGAAACAGAATCAGAAGTGTAGTCAGCTTAATTCGTGAGTTAATGCGTAATCGCAGTTCTCCGATAATTGATTGAATCACCAGACTTGATCACGACTTAATTATTGGCCGAGAATTTGAGTTGAGTCTCTTCTCGAGAGTTGTTGTACGCGTGATTTCGAGTTCGTGGGCGGTTCCGGATTATTATTTCGATGACCGAGGAATATAATATGAATATTTGAAATTTCAGAATATTGTCGAGTTTATCTGTTCGTGTTCGAGTCTATCCGAATTGTGATTGTGATCCGTTTTGGACCATTGATCGACCTGAACTGTAAATGGAATGAGTATCGACTTGATTTGCGAGTTTCGCGATTAGTCGTGATTTCGACGTAATCTGTTAATATGGCGGCTTCGTTAGCGACTAAATTATCGGGCGAGAATTTGATTTGGGATCCTTCGTGGAAGTTGTAGAGAATTTAATTTCGAGCTCGTGGGAACTTCCGGAGGATTATTCCAAGTTACGAGGATTAAGTTATGAATATTTTCGTCCGTCGAATATTGTCGTATTTATCCGTTTGGGGTTCGATACACGTACGGTATAAATACGGGAAAATACTTGCCGAAATTGGAAACTTTCCAAAAGGAGAAACCTGGGTTGACCCGCGTTGACCGTGGGTCATGGGCGACCCGTTTTGCTCACTTTGTCACCGTTCGGTTTTTGCTGGATTTGGACCGTTTTCCGGCCACAATTGGCCGGAGTCCCTTCACAAAAATTATTGGGCTCGTACTCTTCTTCGGATTGGTAGTTGGATCCCCTCCTATGGTGGCCGGAGGAGGAAGTTATGGCTCGGCGAAATTGGATGATTTCCGGCGAGTATTCATGGTGTTCGGAGGTGGCTTTTCCGGCGGTGTTGAAGCTCGGGGTTTGGGGGATTTTGTTAGCCTCAAGCTAAGGAAGCTATTGCAAGTGGTCTTGAGGGTTTCCGTGGCCGAAGGAGAGAGATCCGTCGATTTGAAATTCCGGTAAGGGTTTGGAACTTTGAGTTGATTTTTGGAGGTTTTCCGATCAAAATTGGCCTTAACTTTGAACTGGAAAGTTGTTGGAAATGTCGAGATCTTCAAAACCATGTGTAGCATGAAATTTTCTGGGTAGGTCTGAAATTCCGGCGACGTGTTTTTCGACGAGTTATATGTTATTTCGCTCAGAATCGCGCTTCGATCGCAGTGGTGAGGTTTGTTTTTCGAATTGAGCATCGAAAATTATAGCGAGGTTTTGTGGTGTGATTATTGGATTTTCACGATTTCATCGTTATTGAATTATATGTTTCCGGAAACGGTTGTTCTCGTGATATGATTTGAGGTGTCGAATTATGAATTTGAGCAGTGGATTTTATGATTATCCAGGGGTTCGTGATCGTTCGTTTGGCGAGGGATTTTTCGCCGGATCACGGGATTAACGCGTATCGTATTACGCTCACCTGTGAGTGGACATTTTTTTATATTTTCACAGTTGTTGCGAGTTCGTGATTTTTCGTGATTTTCCGTATTTATTTATATGCGATGTTGAGATTATTTGTTATTTTCGGAGGTATTATTTTATATTTTATGGTGATGGAATTACTGCATCGATGCTTCAACTACTCGGCTGATCACCGGTAGTCTGCCAGAGTTGAGAGATTCATCTGGACTAGAGTTGAGAGATTCCTCTGGGCAGGGTTGAGAGATTCCCCTGTTATGCCGCTGGGGTTGAGAGATTCCCCTGGCCTATCACCGTCGGGCTTGAGAGATTCGCCTGACCGTCGGGCTTGAGAGATTCGTCTGGCAACCTCCATATATGTTTTCCGAACTTGCTATACTTTTTTATTGTATATGAAATTGGTGAAAGGCATATGTTTATTTTCGTCCACTCACTCTAACGTTTTATTTGCCTTTCCCCTGGGCTTTTCGGTTTCAGTGCCCAGTTTGCAGTTCGGACTCTGGTGTCGCACGTCGCAGTCGGAGGCATAGTGTTCGAGCTACCTTGTTTCTTCCAGTAGGTTTTTCGTTCTGCTTGCTGAGATATATTTACATAATTATACACTTGAGGTCGCTCTGAGTATTCTGATGTATACTTTTATACAATTTTTCCCCGGATTTCTGTAAAGTATAGTTATATTTATTACTTTACATTACTGTTATGATATTGAGAAATCCATATGGGATTGGTGCCCACGGTTTGATTTTTGTGGCATAGGATGAAGTGTATTTTCCGGGTGCAAGTAAAGGCAATTCCGCGTTAGTAGCGTTACTCTGCCGAAATTTTTATGGTTTTTCTTGGTTCGTGTTTTCAGAAGGGGTTTGATTCCGGTTTAGGAAACTAAATCGGAGTTGGGTCCTTTCAAAAAAAAATTAACCGGGTGTAATGCACCAATGACAGTCTATCTCCGGCCCATCTGCACAACCAAAGGCTCTCTCCATCTAGGCCGTCCATTTTGAATCTAAAATTTAATCTGACGGCCCAGATTCATTCAGAACGGGTCATTTTAAGATAATAACGGGCTAATCTCAATTTTTACTTAAAAAACCCTACAAAATTGCAAAAAAAAAATCCCAAAAATATTTCAAATAACCCCTTACTATTTTTCTATAAATATTACCAAAAAATAAAAAATCAAATTTTAAAATTAATGAATAGTAATAGGAAATATATTTTGCACCGCTGCAGGAAAAACATGAATAGAATTCTTATTCGATCAATAGTGATTACAATTCCTCCAATAGAAATTCCTAAACGGATGCGGACGCTCTAATGAACCTATTCTGCTCAGGCAATCTTGGCAGCCTCAGTGCCTCACCCTCACAAATTAACCTTAATTCCCTAAATCCCCATTACAGCTGCGCCTCTCTCTCTCTCTCTCTCTCTCTCAAACTTTTGCATGAGTCACGTCAATTTTTGTTTCTCACTTACTCCCTTGGTCGCTCTTGGAGTCTCGGCATCTCGGCCTCATAGCTCTTGCCTCTCGACAACTTATATCCTACTGCATCTTCTATACGGTACAATTTTTTCTCAATTCTTATGTTCTTGTATTTCTTGGTACATTTTGTAAGAAAATGGAATCTTTTAAAACTGATTATTGTGGGAATATGATAAGCTAATTTGTTTGGTAGAAATACCTTATAGGACTAGCTCCTACTGAATCTACGACTGCTGAATGACCAAATCAATTGCAAATAATAATATCTCTGAGTTTGCATCGATAACTTGGTATATCTACTATACGACCATTAACTAAAATATGCCTAGGGTTAACTAATTGGTGGACTTGAGGAATAGTCGAAGCCATACCCAATCGAAAAATAATGTTATCCAAATGCATTTCAAGTAATTGTAGTAAAATTTGACCTTTTGACCCTTTAGCTTTTCTGGTGATACGAACGTATTTACGCAATTGTTGTTCTGCTTGCTCATGATCGGGGTTTAAATGGATCCATTTTATTGGATAATGTAGGTTATTATAAGAAATCTAGTTTACTAACTATAAAACGTTTAATTAGTCGAATGTATCAAAAGAATCATTTTATTACTTCCGTTAATGATTCGAATCAAAAATATTAGGGGGTACAAAAAAAATTTGTATTCAAAAATAATATCGGAAGGATTTGCAGTCATTGTGCAAATTCCATTTTCCCTACAATTAATATCTTCCTTAGAGGAGACAGAAGTCGTAAAATCTTATAATTTATGATCGGTCCCCCCGAAATTCCTTCGAGAGCCTGTTAGATAACTTTTATGGGTTCTATCATTTCATCAATTCTGACTAGATAACGAGCTAATGAATCCCCTTCGTTTCGCCACTGTACTTCCCAATCCAATTCGTCGTAACATTCATAATGATCAACTTTACGAAGATCCCATTGTATTCTGGACGCTCGCATCATTGGTCCTGATAAACCCCAATTCATTACTTCCTCTCGACCAATAATGCATATCCCCTCTATTTGTTCTAAAAAAATGAGGTTGCATGTAATAAGTTGTTGATATTCAAAAACCCTTATTAAAAAATAATCGCAGAAATCTAAACATTTATCTATCCAGCCATGAGGTAGATCAGCCGCTACTCCCCTGATCCGAAAATAATTATGCATCATTCTCATACCGGTGGTAGCTTCAAATAGATCATATACTAACTCCCTTTCTCTGAAAATATAGAAAAGAGAGGTATGTGCACCAATATCCGCCATAAAAGGACCTAGCCATAATAGATGAGAAGCTATATGACTCAACTCCAACATAATTATTCTGATATAGCTGCCTCTTTTAGGGACATGAATATTTCTCAGTTGTTCCGGTCCATTTACCGTTATTGCTTCTGTAAACATAGTAGCTAAATAATCCCAACGTGTTACATAAGGAAAATATTGTATAATTGTTCGGTTTCCCGCAATTTTTTCCATCCCTCGATGTAAATAACCCAATATTGGTTCACAATCAATAACATCTTCACCATCTAACGTAATGATAAGTCAGAGAACACTGTGCATTGATGGATGGTGGGGACCCATACTCACTGCCATGAGGTATTTTCTTGTAGCTGGTATATTCATAAGTTTTTCCTTACTATTTGATTGTATCGAAAGGCCCAATGAATTGGGATTTTCCTATTGGGTCAGGTCATTTCGGGGCAAGCTGATCATTTATGATGAAGAGGATGGGCTTCAAGAGAAGGATTCGAAGTTCTTGCAAAGTCAGTACCAGACATGAGATAGATCTTCCAAAGAACAAGGCTTCTTTCGAATAAGCCAATTCATTTAGGACCCTACGGATCCACTCTTTTTCCTATTCAATGATCCATTTTATTTCTATCTTTCCATACATAACCGAAGAATGGAAAAGATTTTTCAAGAGAGTCTCGGGTCCCAGAAGGGCATGATAAATACCGCCAAAGTCCAATAATGCAGAGGAAATTAAGTGAAGTACTCTAGATACAAAGTATGGAAAGGTGTCTAGAACTTCCCCACCCAGACCTACCCCTCATTCTAGAGTAGGTAGGTGGGGAAGTAAAATTAATCCTTGTTCATACATAGGCTGCTCTGGTACGAAATGAGCCACCTCAAATAGATTCATTCCTTCGGCCCAGAATACAATTAATCCAGCATGGGCAAAAAATCCCAATTATTTCGAACTTTCACTTTTTGGAATGAAATTTTTACGAAATCCCCATGAATAGGATAAAACCCTATTCCATGGTATTTACATGAGGTTCCTCTTTCTTATGTTTAAACAAATCTCTAAGAGGGCTTAGTTGATCCACGATTTATGTCTTGTCTTTCGTTTCCTTTTCGTTTGTTTCGAGAAATATATTTATCAATTCCGATTCTTTCTTTTCTATTGATTCTTTTTCGATCAAGATGTATGGATACATGGGTCTATATGTCTATATGCATCTTGTTCATGGATTAACGAAAATGTGCAAAAGCTATATTTGTCTCTGCCATTCTATGAGTCTCTTACTTTTTGCGTATGGCATCGCCACTCCTGTTCGCGGCATCCACTAATTCAAAACTTAATTTGAAAACCATATTTCGACCTAGACGTTTTCGAGATGCCCCTAATAACAAAACAAAAGCATCGCTGGAAATAAAAAAATAATAATCTCTTGAATTAAAAGAACGAAATAAAGGGAAAAAAGAATCCGCTAACCAAGCAACCCTTGAACCCGTACTTTCAAACCAAGAAAAAGGTATTTAAGAAGATTATATGGGCTCAGACATAAATAAAAAATAATACAAGAATAATACAAAAGCGGAGTTTGATTTCTTACTAAAAAGACATGTTCATTTTCAATTACGCTGGGATGATCTTTTAAATAAAAAAATAATAAATAACATCAAAGTATATTGTCTCCTGCTTAGACTGATCAATCTCTTGTTCCTGTTTAGTCAGAGAAGTTTTTTCTATTTCTACATCTCTTTCTTCCATTTCTGAAGTTTCTTTCAGTTTCTTAGTAACAATGGGCGACGATATTCTTCCTAAATAGTAGACACATGTAATAAATAAGAGAATACTAAAGATTTGAGCCATATAATTTCTCAATTCTGACACAAGGTACTTATTCGATCTAATAAGTACATTAGATCTAATAGAATTTTTTTTCTTTATCCAGTTTAATACCAATCCAACCCATTTCATAAATAAAATGTGACCAATTAACCAACCAACAAAACTACTTGTTACAAATAACATCTTGTTGTTGCATTGAAACATATAAATGTTGACTAATCTTACTAATATTGAACTTGGTAAAATGAAATGGTTGAATAATTGAAAAATGAGATTATTCAGGAATAAACATTGAATGCTAAGATTACGCATTGAATTTCTGGTAGTAGATCCATAATAAAAAAAAATTGTTTGTGATTGTTCAAGAAGAA
This sequence comes from Geum urbanum, assembly GCA_946800695.1. Lineage (NCBI taxonomy): Eukaryota > Viridiplantae > Streptophyta > Magnoliopsida > Rosales > Rosaceae > Geum > Geum urbanum. Next base: position 47,862,137 of record OX327001.1, on the reverse strand, counting down.
ATGAAACAAAAGATATGGTAAAGCTAGGATAGTTATTGTATGAGGTCTACCCAATACTAGATACATATGCGCATAATAGATAGATATGAACATCATGAGTTGTCCCGTAATAAAATTGGTTATTGCTGATACTTTGTTATCGGCTCCTTCTTCTCCTTCTTCCATAACCCGAGCTCGGAGAAGGAAGAGATAAAAGGGCCCTATGAAGAATGTGGTCTGAAATCCATAGTAGAGTTCGACCACAACGACCGAATTAATTATCTTCATGCATAAGGATACTAGATTCCCTTGCATAAAAGATTTAAAAATCATCACAAACCTCCCTTTTTTTTCTTTTCTATTGCAATATCTGGATTATTATATAATAATTTTTAAACTTTACATACATATCTAGAAATAGAAAGAGATAGACTAGAAACGACATCTCTTATCTCAATGACACCAAAGGGATATTAAATGAATGGAATTGGGATATGGATGGAATATAATGATGAAATAGAGCCGCTTTGAGGTTCCCTATGAAATGAGGCATGGAGTGGAGCTACTACGAAGAAGTTCGGGGGGTTACAAAGGAAACTTCGAGCTCATATTGGTCATGGGTTAAGAACGGGAATTGAACTCTATGAGATCTAATCTCCTGTTGTTCCTCAGTAGCTCAGTGGTGGAGCAGTCGGTTGTTAACTGACTGGTCATAGGTTCGAATCCTACTTCAGGAGATTTGATTCATTCTGAATTCTTTAACTTAAATTCGGAATGCTTAATTCCACTAAAAAAATAGGTAAAAATATCTGCCTCTCAACGCATTTTTTTAAACAAAGAACCGATGAATCCACGAAAAAGTTTCTAAAATTTTTGTCTATATTGTTTCTGATTATTATGTCTTTGTCTCATTATCTTATTGAACAAGCCAAATCCCAAATACTTTTAGGCTATCTAACCGGAGCGGAATACGGAATATCATAATAATGGTAGAAATTGAATCACTTTACGTTTTGATATTCTATATAAAAAATTCATAAGTCTAATCTAAGTATAATTTATCAATTACTTTCTATGTGTTGAAAATTTCAATTTGAGTAAAATAAAAATTTCTTTATTCCCTTGTTCATACATACTGCTTAGCTTTCAATTTGTCTCTTACCATCAAATCAAATGTGAATAACCCGTCCTCCTCTCTTTGAAACAAGGGGCACTTGTATAGGTACTTGAAACAATTTTGTTTTCTCCATATTACTATATCTCTAGAGTCAATAATTTTATATGAAGAACTACTAAACTCAATCACTTGTTGTCGTTACTCTTCAAATTTCTGTTGAGGTCAATCTTGTAGAGGTACTCAAATTGGATCAGTGATCAATTTCTAAGTTTCGTCGTAAACCTAATTGGTTACTTCCAATTACGTAAATCAATAGTTCAAACCGCACTCAAAGGTAAGGCAGTTCCCATTTGAATAATTAATTTAGGTTTCGTCGTAAACCTAAATTAATTTGCATAATTAATTAATCATTAGCATTTGAATAGCTTGTAATTCATTATGTTAGTAAGTTCGTTATGATTTGAATTCCAGTAGTTAGTTCTTAAGTTTTAATGATTTGAATAGGCATAATAGCTTCTAATGTTCAACCAGCTCTATGCTTTCTTGTTACATATTTGGTGTCTTGAGATAATAATTAACTTGTATTTTGTAGAGCATGAAAGTGATGCAAGCAGTGCATGTAGCACCTCTTGTCCATCTCCACTTCCATATGTAAGAAGAAACGGGAAAGATCATGTTGTTATTGATGATTGACGTTTATGAACAATGAAGTGAGGGACTAAGAGGACTTTTGGTTGTATTGAATATTGGTTTGTAACTTGTTTAGAATGATGTGCTGCTTGCTGGTTTCCTGATTTACAGTTACGTTAACTAGATATGACACTTTATATTTTTGGTTTGTAAATGAGCGGCCTTTTTGACAGATTTTGTAATTGGGCAGTTTATTTGACAGATTTTGTAATTGAGCAGCTTAATTGACAGATTTTAATCATGCTTATTTGGCATGTTTATTGTGAATTTGTGATTGAGGCATTGAGCAGCAGCTTTTTTCAGTTATTTGACAAATTTTTTACTCATTTTACAGTTTTGGGCATTTTGGCCTTAAGCAAAAAAAATTGAAATTTGTATCCCGTGCTAGACTCGTACCATCCCGAATCCAAACGGTATAGGCCTCTACAGATTTGAGTTTTCTAACTATGAATCTCGTCCCGTCTCATAATAATTTATCGAGACGGAACGGACCAGATTTTGATTAGACCCATCCTGTCCTATCCCGTGCCAAAACCTGACCCGTCCCGTCCTATCCGGTGCACACCCCAAATAGCCACACAGTAATGGAGTCCAAAAGGGTCTGAGCCCATTGAAAATGGGTCTGAAAAATATTCACAAATAGACCCATCTCAATTCGTACTCTTCCAAACTTTTTTTTGAATAAATTGGTGCTTTTCTTAAAACTGATTGCTGAGTTTAGTCAGTTCCCATGTACTTCTCCAGAAACTAGTTCCCTTTCTGGTACAGTCCATGAACTTAGAAGACCATCAGTGAGGCAAAAGAAATGTTGCCGGATTAATAAAGAAAACACTGCAAGGATATTTGTTTTGTAATTCAATTGGTAACTAATATAATGGAACAAATACCAGAAAAGGGGCATGAACAGCCTCAATTCCTATTGAGCCTAACACTCGGAGTTATAAGTTTAGGTACATAAGTAACAGAACAAAGTTAACCTAGTTTACATACAGGAGATGAATATAGAACTCCCTTTCCAGACTAGCCAAGCATGCCCCTTTTGCAAAAGGCTACCTGAATTAACACAGAAACTTAGTAAGCCACTCTAGCAAAAGAAGAAGATATGGTAGTTCCCAATTTCAGATATCACACGAGGTCATAGGTTCCAAGCATCACAAGTTCAAACATCTTAAAAACCCGACTGTAACAGAAGTGATGGTATGTAGATAAAAAAGATACTTGAAACTCTCAAATTTTTCAACATCATCTGTTGACTACAGCTATCAACCCGGTAAGAGATACCAATCATTAAATAAAATTATTACTGAAAATTATCCATGTTACCCCCCAAAAAAGGAGAAAATGATTAACAAATCAAACAAAGGAATAAATGGAGCTAAATTATCTAAATATATATACTATATAACATGAAATGGTATATCAACATCTCAGATACCTGATCAAAGAGAGCATGATCGAGTTGCCATAACGAAAAAGAATACGAAACCACCAAATATACATGCATAACTGGATCACTGGGAAACAGGCTTCAATAACCCCTTGACCTCGTCATAATTCCATCTGCAGAAAAAAGAAAAAAAAAAGATACATAAACACATCTTCATAAAAAAATTGGGGTTAGCATAATACCCCAATAAGACCGGAAAACATAAGAAAATGAAGACATAATATGGCCATTCTCAGATAACTTGGTATATGTGCACCTTCACACACAAGTATACAGAGCAGCAGATCCATGCAGAATGCATGGAATTTTCTTACAAATTGAAAAGTGCAGATTATCCCACATGCAATCCCTCGACTTGACAATTTGAGGGATCTGTGTTAAGAAAGCTCACAGCCATAGGAACTTTCCATAAAACACAAAAGGATAATCTCTACTCTTTCTTTAAAGGCATGTACAGATTTTTTATGTGGATGAGAGAAGGATTGAAGGACTCATACTTGCAAAGGAAAACTGGCCGCCGTAGTTCATTATTTGTCTCGTGTCCTAGTTGGCTCCGTCTTTCATTTTCTTCACCAAACTTGGCAAGAGGAAGAACTTCACATGGACCTTGAATCAAGCCCGCCATTACAGTGATCTCATGATTAGACTCGTAGACCTGTTATGGATACACAATGAGTTTCATATGAACTTCCATGAAGAGTATATATTCTATTCTACAAGTCAATAAAAAATGAAAGATTTGATTTGATTAACATAGGATGGTAACTGGAATTAGACTCCAGGAGTATATCTGTGTAAGTGTATATATATTCACATCAAGAATCAGTAGACCAGTCTTGAAGTCATCATTTAAGCGAACCAGGCAACCACTCTACTTTGACAATGGTATAAAAATTTGCAAAGCATAGATGATTGATGCACATCTATTAAAAACAAGTGTACCTCATTACTTTCAAATGTAGATGGGCGACCAACATTTTCTGGCAAGTCACTAGGAAAGTAGCAACTATTGACAATAACCCACTTTGACCCATCTTTTAAATCCTCCCACATCGACTGCAAAAAGATGAGACATCAATATAACTCCACTAAATAAAAGAAAACATAAACTTGAGCAAAAACAATCTACTACATTAAGCAATCAGTGATAGCTTTGTAACACAAATGTTGGGTGATTTGCCAGACAATACTCATTTTAGCTACGATACAGGTATCAAAGGATGGTTTAAAGATTACTTGCCTGAAGCTTTGAGGGTACCAATTTACCATGACTAGACTCGAAGAGAGCATGATCTTGTAGCTCATATGTTACTCCATGAACACGACAAGAACCATAAAAGGTTTTTTCATTGACAAGTTGAATTGAATCACCAATCCATTCAACAGGTTGAAAGCCTTCAGAAGAAAATCCAGTATGCTCTTCTGCACCTACACTAACATCAGAGCTTTCACAAGTATTTTCTGGTGCAATGTCATTGTCATCTTTTTTTATGGTGTATCTTACAGAACAGCCAGAATCTTCTCCTCGATGCGCATTATCTGGGCCAATCACAGTATCACTATTGCCAAGGCTCACTGATGGAACTTCTCCGCAGTTTGGAAGCCCTGCTTGATCAAGAACTTCTGAGTTGGAAACGAGCTTTGAATAAACAGACTTATCAGTGTCTTCATTGGCTAAATAAGCAGGAGGCACTGTTGTTGATTCAGGTATCTTATCAGACATAGATAACTCAGACTTGTCAATTTGTTGACATACTCTTTCACTGGACAGTAACCTTCCCGAAAGTGGTTTCTCATCCATACTTCCACTGTTTTTCAAAAACTCATTCGCTTCTGCGTCACTTGCATTTGAAATATTAGAATCAGCATCTTTGTTTAATAAATCAGTAGGAGGCCCTACACTTGATTCAGAATTATCAATTTCTTGAGAGGATCTTTCACTAGATAAAAACCGTCCATTAGGACTGCTTGACTGGAGATTATTCCCTTGCGTATCTCTTGCAATTGAAAGATTTGGAGCAGAATCTTTGGTCGCTAAGTCAGCAGGATGCTCTCCCCTTTGCTGAGATGACCTTTCACCAAATGGAGAACTTCCGGAAAGAGTTTCCTCAGCTGTATTTTCACTGCTTTTTGGGAAAATATTTTCTTGAGTTTCACTTGCGATTGAAATCTTGGGATCAGCCTCTTTGTTTGTTAAATCAGATGATTCTGCTCTTGATTCAGAAGGTCTCTTATCAGATGTAGATGATTCAGAATTACCTGTTTGTTGAAATGATATTTTACTTGACGGAATGCCAGAAAGAAGTTTCTCATCCATATTCACACCGCATGATGGGAAATCATTTCCTTGCATTGTTGCTGACTGAAAATTGTCCGTGCTCGGACCAGCTGAATGAGCAGGATTTTGTAATACAGAGCTCACATGTGCACTTATCTTCTGCTCATAGACATTTGGATCTAAAGCTCCGACTTTATTCTCAGAGGACATCTGAACCCCAATGGTGCTGGAAGGGGCCAAGCTGGAAGGGATCATGCTGGAAGGGACTTTTAATTGTATATTACTTCTCATAACACGTCCGTACTTAGGCGGCAGTGGTTTTCCATTGCTTAGCGACAGACATCTTGTGCAGTGCCATTCACCTCTAGGAATTCCTCTCTGGTTAGGTGATTGTGCACATGAGATGTGGTATCCTTTCTCACATGCATCACAAATGAGAACATTATCTACTTCAGTCATGCTGATCTGGCAAGTTTGGCAAAACAAAGCCTTACTCATGTAATCCCTTGATGGAGGGATCCATGTGGGATTATCAGGAAGCTTTGGTTGCAATAGTTTCTGAATAATTTTTGCAATTTCATTGTGGTTATTAGGGACCGAAGGAGCTTGAACAAACCGAATCTTTTGTGGAGACTGATGTACAGCAGACAAATTTCCAGATGGTTGAGAGACAAACGACCTAGAATTCTGATCTCTTGGTGCTAGAGGAGTCATCAGTGGCTTATTCATACCAGCAGTTCCGTCAACCTTGACAGCAGTATGATTTGGCACCTTATGTTCAGGTCCACTTTGAGTTTGTGCTGGCCAAGTTGGAGAATTCACCGGTGGATGATTTGCAGAAGAATTTTCTGCATATGGGTTTATATAAATACGTAAGTACTTCAGAGTTTCACAAATGGCACCTTTCTACAAAATAAATATAGAAGATACTTAGTTACCTTGTACTTGAAAGGCATAAGAAGACCCGTTTGATGCTCCAGGTACTCTTTCAACTCTAGGCAATGCTGGGGAAGAAGAATCCCTTCCTAGATGACTACCAGGAGCACTACTAGAAACCATTGATGATCTAACTTCACTGGTAGGCAACTGATATTGTGCAGATGTAGGAGTTACTGTCGATACATGAACGAGAGGAGAAGCTCCGAGACCACTAGTAGAATTAGGTGCATGGCTGGGTTTATCTGCTGGAATATGAACCGTATATGGCATCCCATGGGTTTCAGCTGTTGCATTGATGCTTGATTTCAATGGTGGGGATTGATAAGAAGCATTTTGTGCTGCATATTTCTTTGATTCATCCATCTACAAAGAGAACAAGTTTTTTAAACCAAAAATAAATAAATACATCCCTTTTGCACATTCCAACATTATCCTAAAGAGAGATTTAATGGCTCAGAAGAACCTAAATGCGATACCAAAATTCATTCAGTACCAAACATAATTCTAGCCAGACTCTTAAGCTCCCATCCAGCTGCTAGCTTAATCTATATACAAACTGCTAACAAATCCTAACTATGTAAACAATGATAAAACCCAATTACGCAGTTAATTACAAGTCTACGACCTCCCATACACACACTAAACACTAAGCCCAATTCCCAAATATACTCATCCAAATAGTAACCCTAAATCATTAATCGAATGACCAAGATGCCTTCTTTTCAATTTCTCATCAACACCACACATATATTCATACAGAACTATCAGCTCATTGAACTACTTACCATATAAGAAAACAATGAATTTTAACCCTAACAAAAAAATCAACCTAAAACCCAATCATAGGCAATTAAAAATTCGTCGGCTACTTACCTTCCTCTTAGTAAGTGCAAACTTCTCGGCAACGGACAACTTGGGACCCCGAAACCCTAATCTCTGTTCTTTGAGCTTAGCATTAAGCCCCAAATCCTCAATGACCGCCGCAATCGTATCCCTCCCAACAATATCCTTAGGCGGCAATTCTTCACAGAGCTCCACAAGCTTGGACCGGGCCTCCTCCATAAGCCCAATTTCAATCTCCGTGGGATTCTTCCCGCCCCGAATCTTGGCCATGGTCGACAGCGCCAGCACAATCTCCGCCACCCTCCTCAGGTCGCTGTCCGGGCCCAATTTCGGCTTCTTGTTCCCGATGATTTCGCCGTCGGATCCTCCGCTCTGAATCGGGCGCTTAGTCGAACCCGGATCCATGATTGAAACCAGCGGCGGGAGACGACGTCGTATTGAAGGGGTTGTGGGAAAGGAGAGGGGGCAGTGTGGCTTAGCCGTAGAAGGACTTGAAAAGAAGAGGTATTTGGCGGGTAAAATTGGAGGGGCGGTGTGTGCGCGTTAAAAAGTGATTATATGAAGTGAAGTTTGAGAGAGAGGGAGATACGAATGGGGAATTTTGATGGGGGTTCAAATTCGATTCGGGGGACGACCGAGTTAGCGAGAGAGCAGAAGCAAAAGAGGAGGCGATTTTTAGAGAGAGAGAGACAATAGAAACTAGAGGGCTATTTCGTCTTTCCGTTCATATATAAACAGACCCGGCTTGCACTTGTTGAACATATGGACCACCGGGGGGTGGCCGCGAAGGGAGATTTGATTAAGAGCAAGTTCACCCCTTGGGTTACGGAGTCGATCAGGGTCATTGGAGTAATAGGATAATAAGTCACTGACGTGTCATTCACTTCTTGATAATCATTTTCATCCATTGTGTCAAGGTTTGAGTCATAACTTTAATTCTATTTAATTTTTATTAATCATTTAAAATGACATGAAAGTATATACAGTAGAGATTAAGAGCGTCATGTGGCAATTGGGTCAAGTCAAGAGGCTAGAAGTGCCCCAGGAATTGACCCAGGGGAGTTCATGCCCATGCAAGAAAACACCATTGAAGCGTTGATTTTTTACTTTTTCTCATATTTGGGACTAAATCTACATGGCAGCCAAATAAAATAACCTCCAGTGAACTTGCTCTAAGAATATGAAAGATTGAAAATGAAAAATACGAATAAGGAGTAAAAGAGATAGTTCATATTCCATAATATTTTGACTAAATTTTAAATTACTATTACATGATGTAAAGTGAAAGTTAAAAAAATACTATATTCTTATTTGCATGTACAAAGGACGGTTCACCGTGGTAATATTGGAATAAATAAACTACTAAAATAATAGAGGAGTAACACCTTAATTTTATATTAAATTGCATTACAATTGGATGGGTAGAAAAGATTTAAAAGAAAACACTCCATTCTCAATTTTCATATACAAAAGATAGTTTGTCGTACTAACGATGTAGTAAAGAAGTTATTGCAATAGAGGAAAACACTAATGTTAAACAGCAGTTATAATATTTAATGATAAAACGATATATATATATATATATATACACACACACTCATATTTGGACATAACATAACTAAATAGAGACAAAAAACTATGGAAAGAAGAAGCAGATTAAAGGCAGTCAGTTTGAGTAAAACATCAAACATTTCGGCAAAAATAGAATCCTTATGTAATGCATGCTAAACATTTCATAATATCCCATCATATATATGAAACCAAATGAATTTGGAAATCCAAATCGCTTATGTAATGCATGTTTAACAATTTACATTGCACTTATAATTCACACAAAGAGTACCACTAAAATTTTTAGTTAAGCATCTGATGGTGTTATCATGATTAACCGGATACCTGATTTTTAAGCTTGTGGTCCACGAAACGTCCCTTGATTGAGCTTGTTCTTCCCTTCCATTGCATCCTTGATTGAGGTAAGTATCTCATTTTGTTTTTCAAAAGGTGGTTGGAGATATGTTCTGGAAAATAGCTTGGTGGTTGTATATTACATCAGGATGGGAGGAATTTGTCTACTCTTGGGATTCTTTGCTTGTCCACCACTAAACTGTTCAACCAACAATCACAATGTAAGCAAGAAAAAAAGAAACATAAACACAAACTTCATCACTAAACTGTTAAGCCATTACTGTACTACTTTTTCTTGGTCAGATTAGATTAAAATTCAGTTTAGAGAACATGTTATAACCATCATATATAAGAATATCATGATCAGACAATTTGCTTTGATAAATGAGAACACTATAAAGAACACACTCTGTTAAAAGTAGAGAGAAAATAGATATCTTACAGTGAAAAATTTGCTAAGCATGGACGTTTTGTGAGCTTGAGGCTTTGAAAGTGAATCTCATATTTGTGACATGTACAATCTAATTAGAGGCAAGAACTAGCAGATTAGAGAAAACATCGGAGATAGACTTAAGCAGTAAGTTAGAATTAACAAACTAATTTAAGAACTAACCATCTTCTTCCTCGCATCTAAACTCAGCTAAAGTTTTTCTGTAGTACACAATATGCTATCAACACTTTCAACTTCTTGTAAAGCATATTTCTCTTGTTCTTTGACCAGGTACGTTAACTAAAAGAATAGTAAAAATAAAGTTATCAATATCAATATCGAAAAGATTAATATTTAAAAATTAGAAGTAATACAGACTAAATAAACCTCTCCTACTATATGTGTTTAATCAGATCACAAAACCCAAAAACAAATTGGGTGAAATTAAGTAGAAGAAGAGAGAAGAAAGAACCTGTAGTTACTGGAAAGTCTTGAGGGCTGAGAGAGGCGGTTTTTGATTTTTAAAGAGAGGCTGAGAGATATTACACGAAAAAGATGCACCACAATCTCAAAGGTACAAAACGTCATGCTAGCCTTATCACTCTCTGAACTCAAAAAAAAATGAGCATTGATCATCTTACTAAATTATCATTATAAAAATATAGGTGATGAATCAAATACTACAGTATGTAAGATATTATAGAGGAGAAAATGAGGAAACATTAAAATTGAGTATATTATAAGATTATGTTGTAGAGAGAAATTATTATCTCCATGGTCAAGAAGAATGACAGTAGCCGAGACATCTTAGACTTGAAAGACTTATCACCCTAGTGAACCTACAAGAAAACTAGTCAAAGACATTTCACATATTTACCTAGAATCCAATATTGATTTAGAAAAAACTAGCAAGACCATTCACTCTTTTACGGCCCATCAAAGTGTAAGGCCTAGCCACCCACATGTTGATGTACATACCTCTTCCCCCTTTTACCTTTTCATTTCAATTTTATAATTTTGTGCCAAGCCCACATCACTAAAATTACTCAGAAATTGTGATTGGCCAGTGGCATCAGTATATACTGACTCTAAATGTAAGTATATGAAAGAAGCCGACCTCGATTTAATTGCCTAAACTGAAATTAGGCTCTAACGACAACAAAACCTACAAAAAATTTGTCATAGTTTCCTCTACAATTCAAGAAATCCAAAACCTTCAAGGAAACCATACATCTAAAATAGTCCACAAAAATAAACCGTGGGCACCGATTTCCATCCGGATTTCTCAAATCAACCAACTACTATACATAATACAAATGTACTGATTCAAAATATTACAAGGAATCTGATGATTATTTAGAAATACAACTCAAACGAAAGCAAACTAAACATAGTATTCAGAGCGACTTCTAATTTATATAATATACAGAACTAGTAGGCTAAGCTAGAAACCTACTAGAAGAGAAGTGTGATTCGAACTCTAAGCCTCCGACGATGACGTGCAACCCCAGGATAGAAACTACAAATTGGGCAATAAGAAAACGAAAAGCCCAGGGAAAGACATATAAAATAATAAAACTGTTAGAGTGAGTAGATGAAAGAAAACTATAATTATTATGTCTTTCACTAAAAAAAATATACGAAAAATGATGCCAATCTAATAATGTAAACATCCAGGTCGGATTCCTGGGACTCCTGAGTACTATGTAATGTATGGAGGCTGTGACTTGGGTCAAACGACCACAAGCCCTCAGACTTCCCAGGTCAGGTTCTTGGCCCTCCTGGGAACTATGTAAATCCTCGGGTCAGGTCGCTGGCCCTCCCGAAGCATCTCGGGGATTAGCCGAGAAGCTAGTGCATCAATGCATCAACTTGACTATGCTATATGTAAACCAAAATTATATGTGCCTCCATGCAAATGCATAATCGTAGAATGTATAAAATAGATTCACAAATCAACAGTGAAAATAAAAGTGTCCACTCACAGTACAAATATAGCTCTGTGGTCCGGCAGAAGTTCCCTCGCCAAAATCTCAATCAGGGTCTCCTAAATAAATAACATATTTATTTAATACTGCTATTGTGTGACGACCCGAACCAGAATCAGTAGTGTAATCGGCACGATTCACGAGTTTGCGTAAAATCGCGATTAATCGTTAATAGAGTGGTTTGCTGGATTAGCTCGCGACTTAAATATCGGCTGAGAATTTGAATTGAGTTTCTTCACGGAAGTTGTATAGCACGTGATTTCGAGCTCGTGGGCGGTTCCGGATGATTTATCCGATAACCGAGGAATATAATACGATTATTTGAAGTTTCGGTTTATCGACGAGTTTATCCGTTTGTTTCGTGTTTATCCGAATCGTTTTGGTTATTCGTTTTGAACCGTTGATCGTCCCGAGACGCGAGTATAAATATCGAAAATACTCGTAAAATTGTCGAAAACACTGTTTGAAGTTTGACCAGGGCGTTGACTTTCTGTTTTGGGGTTGTTGACCGTTGACCGAAGAGGAAATTTTCCCGTTTGGTTTTCGCCGGCCGACTTGGATTTCCGGCCACCTCCGGCCACATGAAGGGTATAATTCTCTTCCTCTTGAGTTTTTAAGTTGTTTTGCAATTGAAATCGTGTAAATTGATGGAGATTTGGATGAGAACGAATCGAATCGGTTTGCCGGAATTTGCCGGTAACGGGGGGTGGCTTTCCGGTGAGCTACGGTGGCGGGGGAGTGGGGGTTTCAACTCCCCTTGCCCTGGTGAAGCTTCCCCTGTGTTTAATTTGGGCTGAGGATGGGGTTTTTGGTGAACCCGATATGGTTGCCGGAGTTTAGCTCCGTTTGGGTTTCGAGCTGTTTTGAGGTGATTCCGATGAGAATTGGGTTGTATGGTAGTTGAGGAAAATGTTAAGCTTGATGTGATCTTGAAATCTGGAGCTTCCTCACCGGAGGAACTCTCCGTTGACGGCGCGCCGCCGCCGCCGGCGGCGGTCAACGGCGGCACTCCGGCGAGAGGGTTGACTTTTCAGATTTCGATGATTTTAATGTCATTTTTCTCGTAATCGCGCCCTGATTATCATCTTGAGGTTTTCGTATTGATTTGGATATCGGATTTTCAGTCGAAGGTTTCGAGTGGAGATTTCGGAAATTCAGTCGATTGTTTTATACAGTTTAATATGTTTTCGGGAACGGATGGTTTCCGTGGTTAAGTACAGAGTTGTGGGCTATGATTTTGATCAGATGTGTTTTATGATTATTCAGGGGATCGAGATCGAGATCGTGCTTCGGGCGAGGGATCTTCCGCCGGGCCACGAGCTTAGCGCGAGTGCGCGCTTGCTGATCTGTGAGTGGACAATTTTATATTTTCACAGTTGTTTGCGAGTTCGTGATTTATCGTGATTTTCCGTATTTACTTTATACGATGTTGAGATATGTGTTATTTTCGGAGATATTATTTTATATTTATTGGTGATGGCATTACTGCATCGATGTTTCGGCTACTCGGCTGATCACTGGAGGCCATGGATTAGCCGCAGATTTGTTGTTGCTTGATATTGTGGACTTTGATCTGATTTTGGGTATGGATTTCTTGGAAACTCACTGGGCCATGTTTGATTGTCACAAGAAGGAGGTCGCATTTCGACGACCAGGCTTTCCCGAGATACTGTTTCGTGGCGAGAAGAACACTTCACTACCGTGTTTGATTTCCGCGATGAGGGCTAATCGGTTGATGAAGAAGAGTTGTGTTGCTTACTTAGCCCATGTTGTGGACACTACAGCAGCTGTGCCGGATCTTGGCAGTATTGAGGTTGTTTCTGAGTTGTTTGCGAAGTTCAACAAGTGCGAGTTTTGGCTGGATAGTGTGAAGTTTCTGGGCCACGTGATATCGGTGGAGGGAGTCAGTGTTGATCCTAACAAGATCGAGGCCGTGCTGAACTGGAGTAGACCTACTACTGTACCGAAGATCCGGAGTTTCTTAGGGTTAGCAGGCTATTACCGGCGGTTTGTACAAGATTTCTCTTGGATTGCTACACCACTGACCAGATTGACGAAGAAGGGCGTCAAGTTTGAGTGGTTCGATGCATGTGAGGAGAGTTATTTACTCCTGAAGGAGAGGTTGACTACTGCACCAGTTCTGACATTGCCAGACGACAGCGGTGAGTTCGTAGTGTACAGTGATGCGTCGAAATTGGGGCTTGGCTGTGTGTTAATGCAGTATGGTAGAGTCGTAGCCTATGGTTCCAGGCAGCTGAAACGACATGAGGTCAACTATCCGACGCATGATTTGGAGTTAGCCGCTATTGTGTTAGCGTTGAAGAGTTGGAGACATTACCTATATAGAGCTCAGTGTAAGATCTACACCGACCACAAAAGTCTTACCTATTTGCGGACGCAGCCGGATCTGAACATGAGGCAACGCCGGTGGATGGAGTTGATCAACGACTACGATTGCACTTTCGAGTACCATCCAGGGAAGGCCAATGTTGTAGCTGATGCATTTAGCCGGAAATCTGGAGCTTCGTTGTTTCATGTGTGTGTGGCCAGAGTATCGATGTTAGCCGAGCTTTGGGGTACGGGTGCCGAGTTCGAGTGGGATGATGAGGGAGCTTTGTTGTCCAGTTTTCAGGTTCGACCCGTATTGGTTGATCAGGTACGGGAGGCTCAGGATTCAGATTCCTATTTGTTGGGCAAAAAGACCATGATACGAAATGGTGTGCCTACAGAGTTTTGATTGAGCGACGATGGTACGTTGTTGTTCAGAGGCAGGTTATGTGTACCCAGAGATGAGAGCCTGAAGAAGGAGATTCTGGATGAGGCCCATAGTTCAGCATATGCGATGCATCCCGGAGGTACGAAGATTTTTCGTACACTTCGAGCGTATTACTGGTGACGCAACATGAAGCGAGAGATTGCCGCATACGTGAGTCGATGTTTGATCTGCCAGCAGGTTAAAGCGGAGAGGCAGAAACCTGCAGGGAAGCTACAGCCACTAGAGATTCCGGTTTGGAAGTGGGAGCACATTACGATGGATTTCGTCTATCAGTTGCCGCGTACTTCGGCTGGCAACACTGGTATTTGGGTTATTGTGGATCGACTGACGAAATCCGCTCATTTTCTCGCACTTCCGGGGAAGGTATCAGTGGGCAGATTAGCCAAGTTGTACTTATCAGAGATTGTTCGCTTGCACGGTGTGCCAGTGTCTATTGTTTCTGACCGAGACAGTCAGTTTACCTCTGAGTTTTGGCAGGCATTACAATGAGCCTTGGGCACGAAGTTACGATTCAGTACAGCTTTTCATCCTCAGACCGATGGGCAGTCCGAGCGGACTATACAGACACTTGAGGAAATGTTGCGGTCATGTGTGTTGCAGTTCCGCGGGAATTGGGACCAGCAGCTACATTTGATAGAGTTCGCCTACAACAACTATCAGGCCAGTATTGAGATGGCACCGTACGAGGCCCTATACGGGAAGTAGTGTCGCACTCCGTTGTGTTGGAGTGAGGTGGGCGAGCGATGGCTTATTGGCCCTGATCTGGTAAAGAGCACTATGGAGGACGTCCAGATTATCCGAGACAGATTAAAGATTGCCCAGGATCGGCAGAAGAGTTATGCAGATGTGAGGAGAAAGAGCCTCGAGTTTGATGTAGGTGATTGGGTCTTCCTGAAACTATCTCCATGGAGGGGTGTTATGCGTTTCGGGAAGCGTGGCAAGCTTTGACCACGATATATTGGTCCGTACGAGATCACAGAGAGGGTTGGAGCTGTTGCTTACAGACTGGAGTTGCCAACTGAGATGGCTCGTGTTCATGATGTTTTCCACGTTTCAATGTTGCGGTAGTACATCTCAGATCCTTCTCATGTGTTAGCCCCACAACAGTTACCGATCCGAGAGGATTTGACGTACGTGGAGGAGCCAGTACAGATTCTCGATCGTCATGAGCAGGAGTTGAGACACCGTGTGATCCCGCTAGTGAATGTCTTGTGGCAGAATCACTCGGTTGAGGAGGCCACTTGGGAGACTGAGCAGCGTATGCTGGAGCAGTATCCTCATCTGTTCACTTGACTGATACGTAAATTTCGAGGTCGAAAGTTTTTAAGGGGGGTAGATTTGTGACGACCCGAACTGGAATCAGTAGTGTAATCGGCACGTTTCACAAGTTTGCGTAAAATCACGATTAATTGTTAATAGAGTGGTTTGCTGGATTAGCTCGCGACTTAAATATCGGCCGAGAATTTGAATTGATTTTCTTCACGAAAGTTGTAGAGCACGTGATTTCGAGCTCGTGGGCGGTTCCGGATGATTTTTTCGATAACCGAGGAATATAATACGATTATTTGAAGTTTCGGTTTATCGACGAGTTTATCCGTTTGTTTCGTGTTTATCCAAATCGTTTTGGTTATTCGTTTTGAACCGTTGATCGTCCCGAGACGCGAGTATAAATATCGAAATTACTCGTAAAATTATCGAAAACACTGTTTGAAGTTTGACCAGGGCGTTGACTTTCTGTTTTGGGGCTGTTGATCGTTGACCGAAGAGGAAACTTTCCCGTTTGGTTTTCGCCGGCCGACTTGGATTTCCGGCCACCTCCGGCCACGTGAAGGGTATAATTCTCTTCCTCTTGAGTTTTTAAGTTGTTTTGCAATTGAAATCATGTAAATTGATGGAGATTTGGATGAGAACGAATCGGGTCGGTTTGCCGGAATTCGCCGGTGACGGGGGGTGGCTTTCCGGCGAGCTACGGTGGCGGGGGAGTGGGGGTTTCGACTCCCCTTGCCCTGGTGAAGCTTCCCCTATGTTTAATTTGGGCTGAGGATGGGGTTTTTGGTGAACCCGATATGGTTGCCGGAGTTTAGCTCCGTTTGGGTTTCGAGCTGTTTTGAGGTGATTCCGGTGAGAATTCGGTTGTATGGTAGTTGAGGAAAAGGTTAGACTTGATGTGATCTTGAAATCTGGAGCTTCCTCACCGGTGGAACTCTCCGTTGACGGCGCGCCGCCGCCGCCGCCAGCGGTCAACGGCGGCGAGAGGGTTGACTTTTCAGATTTCGATGATTTTAATGTCATTTTTCTCGTAATCGCGCCCTGATTATCATCTTGAGGTTTTCGTATTGATTTGGATATTGGATTTTCAGTCAAAGGTTTCGAGTGGAGATTTCAGAAATTCAGTCGATTGTTTTATACAGTTTAATATGTTTTCGGGAACGGATGGTTTCCGTGGTTAAGTACAGAGTTGTAGGCTATGATTTTGATCATATGTGTTTTATGATTATTCAGGGGATCGGGATCGAGATCGAGATCGTGCTTCGGGCGAGGGATCTTCCGTCGGGCCACGAGATTAGCGCGAGTGTGCGCTTGTTGATCTGTGAGTGGACAATTTTATATTTTCACAGTTGTTTGCGAGTTCGTGAGTTATCGTGATTTTCCGTATTTACTTTATACGATGTTGAGATATGTCTTATTTTCGAAGGTATTATTTTATATTTTTTGGTGATGGCATTACTGCATCGATGCTTCGGCTACTCGGCTGATCACCGGTAGTCCGCCAGAGTTGAGAGATTCCTCTGGACCAGAGTTGAGAGATTCCTCTGGGCAGGGTTGAGAGATTCCCCTGTATGTCGTCGGGGTTGAGAGATTCCCCTGGCCTATCACCGTCGGGTTTGAGCGATTCACCTGACTGTCGGGTTTGAGAGATTCGCCTGGCAACCTCCATATATATACTTTCCGAACTCGTATTGTTTTACATTGATTATGTATATAACTGGTAAAAGGCATATGTTTATTTTCGTCCACTCACTCTAACGTCTTTATTTTCCTTTCCCCTGGGCTTTTCGGTTTCCGTGCCCAGTTTGCAGTTTGGATTCTGGTGTCTCACGTCGCGGTTGGAGGCTAGTTATTCGAGCTACCTATGTTTTCCAGTAGGTTCTTGTTTCGCCTACTGATGTATATATTGTATATATTTACACTAGAGGTCGCTCTGATACATTCTGATACATGTTTTATATGGTTTTTCCCGGATTTACTATATATTACAGTATGTTTACTGTTTATTGATTATGATATGATATTTGAGAAATCTGGATGGGATTGGTGCCCACGGTTTGGCTTTTGTGGCATAGGATGAAGTGTTATTTTCCGGGTGCAGGTAATGGCAATTCCGCGTTAGTAGCGTTACTCTGCCGAAATTTTAGTGGTTTTTGTTGGTTCACGTTTTCAGAAGGGGTTTGATTCCGGTTTAGGAAACTAAATCGGGGTTGAATCCTTTCAACTTCGTATCAGAGCATTAGGTTGTCAGATCCTGTAGACTCTTGTAGTTGTGACGCTTAGGGTATTTGAGTTTATACAGCATGGCCGGAGTGATGACCCGACTGGCCAGCGGTACTCCTCAATACTTCGGGTGTTGCGTGTTCTCAAATATCTGCAGTCTCATGATTACGTTCTTTCTGCTTGTACCTAATGCTTGTCTTGTACAGTAGGATGCCTCCTCGACGTGGTCCCCGTGTTGATGCTTGTCTTGGTGCCCACGGTTTGGCTTTTGTGGCATAGGATGAAGTGTTATTTTCCGGGTGCAGGTAATAGAAATTCCGGTTTGATTCCGGTTTAGGAAACTAAATCGGGGTTGAATCCTTTCATCTTGGTATCAGAGCATTAGGTTGTCAGATTCTGTAGACTCTTGTAGTTAAGACGCTTAGGGTATTTGAGTTTTGAAAGGACCCAACCCCGATTTAGCTCCCTAAATTGGAATCAAACCCTTTCGAAAACACGAACCAACAAAAACTTTTCAAAATTTGGGCAGAGTTTCGTTACTAACGTTGAATTACCATTACCTGCACCCAGAAATTAACACTTCGTCCTATGCCACAAAAAGCAAACCGTGGGCACCAATCCCATCCGGATTTCTCAACATCAATATAATCAACAATAGTAAATAAACTGTACTATGTATATATGTATATCCGTGAAAATCCGCACAAACATGTATCAGAACGTATCAGAGCGACCTCTAGAGTAAAACATATACAATATGTACATCAGTAGGCAAAATAAGAACCTACTGGAAAACACAGGTGACTCTGATCACTAGCCTCCAAACCGCGACGTGAAACACCAAACCTGAACTGCAAACTGGGCACGGAAACCGAAAAGCCCAGGGGAAAGACAATAAACACGTTAGAGTGAGTGGACAAAATTAAATGTCTTTCACCAAGTAATATATACGTATAAAATCATATGCGAGTCAAATGCATAAGTAAAGAAAAGGTACACGAGGGAGACTCCAACTCCTCACGCGTCCGGGTACACGAGGGAGACTCCAACTCCTCACGCGTACAGAGCATGCAATATAAAATCGCGGAATCACTCATGGACTACCACGCGATAGCACAGTCTGAATCACGGGATCCCAGACCCACACGTGATTCCTAGCCAGAAAGGCCTCGGGTCAGGATATCTGTCCCCCCCCGGAGCGTACTCGGGGATCAGCCGAGAAGCCAATGTGTATCGATACAACAACATATACTGAGACTGTACTCTGTGTAAACCAAACCATAAATCTTTTCTATGCACATGCTTTAAACATAATATGTACGTATAAATATATTCGTATACGTATATTCGTATATGCATAATCGTAAAACACATGCTAGTAAAATCATAATCAATCTGCATGCTCAAGTTCGTAAATCATAAATAAGGACTCGCAATCAATCCGTGAAAATAAAGTGTCCACTCACAGACTCTCGAAACGCGCACACGCGCTACACTCGTGCTCCAGCGGAAGATCCCTCGCCTGAAGCACGATCACGATCCAGATCTCGATCACGATCTCCTGAATATTCACAAAACACAACTGATCAAAATCGTAGTCCACAACACTGTACTGATGCACGGAAACCAACCGTTCCCGGAAATACGAAATGCAGTACAAAATGTATAACGGTAATCCCGAAATCCCCACTCGAAATCTCGACTGACAATCGGCTAACCAAATCGACCCAAAAACCTCCGGACGACGATCAGGGCGCGATTACGAGAAAAATGACACTAATTACATCGAAATCTGAAAAGTTGACTTTTTCCCCTCGCCGTTGACCGCCGCCGCCGACGGCGGCGCGCCATCAACGGTGGAATCACGCGGCGAAACTCTCCAGGTCAGACCATCTCGACCACACGAATCACTTTCCCTTCTAACACGAAGACCAATTCAGCCCGGAACTACCTCAACCGACAAAAATCCGATCGGAATTCAACTCCGGCAACCCATTCGGGTTCACCGGAAAACTCTACCAAACAACAATCAAACCACATAGGAAGCTTCCTTGGGGCAAGGCGAGTCAAAGCCCTCACCCCTCGGCCACCAAGGGTCACCGGAAAGCCTCCCCCCATCAAGGCCGAATTCCGGCAGAATAACCCACATCGGGTTCCCTTAAAATCTCACCAATTCTCATCAACACATACACCAAACAACTCGAAATTGAACAAGGAATCGAACCATACCCTTGCCCACGTCGGAGGTGGCCGAAATCAAGGTCGTCGGACGGTGAAGACCAAAACGGAAACTTTCCCCTTTTTGTCCAAAAAGTCAACTTACCAAAAACAGAAAGTCAACGATGGTCAATGCAAATTCTTGTTTTTACGACTATTTTCCGACTTTTCGATATTTATACTCGTCCCTCGGGTCGATCAACGGTCCAAAATGAAAATACGAAATGATTCGGATAAGTTCGAAACATTCGGATAAACTCGTCGAAACCCAAAACTTCAAATAATCATAAAATAGTCCTCGGTTATCGGAAAAATCTTCCGAAACCGCCCACGAGCTCAAAATCACGTACTCTACAATTTCCGTGAAGACACCCAACTCAAATTCTCGACTGAAAACATAGTCGCGAATCGAATCGACAAACCACACAATATCGTAAAACTGCGACTATAACCAAATCTCGAGAATCGTGCCAAACACACATCTGATTCTGGCTCGGGTCGTCACAAGTTTATACAACATGGCTGGAGTGATGACCCGACTGGCCAGTGGTACTCATCAATACTTCGGGTGTTGTGTGTTCTCAAATATCTGCAGTCTCATGATTATGTTCTTTCTGCTTATACCTAATGCTTATCTTGTATCAGTAGGATGCCTCCTATTTGGGTATTACCATATCATCTTACTGTAATGACCCGAACCCAATTTGGGTATTAAACATCATTACTGAGCTAATTGTCGATCTTGGCTTCTCGTGGCTCATTTTCTGAGATTTGATGTGGGCTAATTATTGACATTTTATAAGTGACAAGTTTGGAGTTATGTTTCTTCACGAAGCTATAGATTTCGTTGAGATGAGTTTGTGGCCATGTCAAACGTCAAAATTGGAGTTACGAGGAAAAGGTTATGGATATTTGAAGTGCATCGAAAATTGTCGCTATTTTTGTTGACCATTTTCTAAATCGTGAATTTGTGAAAGGATCCGACTCCAATTTAGTTTCCTAAACCGAAATCAAACCTTTCGAAAAGACGACCTTAAAATTTGTTTGCCAGAGTTTACTTTGAAATACGTGAACCAATCTTAGAACCTACAAAGAAATACACTTCGAATATTCCACAAAAGCCAAACCGTGGGGCTCCGTTCCCCATCCGGATTTCTCAATAACATATATATAATAAACTCAAAGGTTTACAAGAAATCTAGAATCATTCAGGAGTATACTCAACTGAAACACAGTATAAGTACTCAGAGCGACGCCTATAAACAACATTTACAACAAGTAGGTCAAACAAGAAACCTACAGAAACTGAAGAGTAATCCGAACTTTATGTCCCTACAGTCAACGCACAACACTAGATCCCAAATTGCAAACTAGGCAACAGAAACCGAAAAGCCCAGGGGAAAGGCAAATAAAATCGTTAGAGTGAGTGGACGAAAATAAACATATGCCTTTCACCGTTTATATAATCATAAAATGATGCGAGTTCATAAGTACATAAAAGTCGCCACTCCGGTGGATTTCCCTGCCAGAGTAGCAAGTCAGGTGAATCTCTCAAACCCGATGGTGATAAACTAGGCGAATCTCTCAAGCCTAGTCGGCATATTAAGCGAATCTCTCAAGCCTGATAGATGGACTACCAGTGATCAGCCGCGTAGCCAATGCATCGATGCTAAATAAATAAATAAATGCTATCACCGATAAAATAAAAAATACTTTTCAAACGATAAATAATATTAACATTGTACTGGAAACAAATACTGCAATCAAGAACTCACAACAATAGCGTAAATAAATGTCCACTCACAGTGCAAAGCTAGCCCTGAGGTTTGACGGAAGATCCCTCACCAAACGCTCAATCTCGATCACCTGAATAACAGGGATACGATCAATACATAAAGAATCATAACATACAGAGCTAATACGTCGAGAACCCCGCGTTCTCGGAAGACGTACCACTCGAAATATCGATGAGAATTACAAAATTCACAAAATATACCCAATTAACCCTCGTCCCAAAATATAATACTCAAATCAACCCAAAAACCTCAAGACTACGCTCGGGACGCGATTACGAGCAAAACGGTATAAAACTACCCAAAATTCCAAAAAGTCAACCCTTCGCCGGAGCTCTGCCATTGACTGTCGCCGCCGTCGGCGGCGCGGCATCAACATTGAGATTTTCTGGCGGGGAAAACACAGAATTCATCTTCTCCCCGAGCCCAACACATTTCTCTTTTTCACCTTCCTCCAATTCCGGCGTAATCCGCCGGAAAACGGCTCGAAACCCACGCCAAAATTCTCTCTCCGGTCACCGTCCCAAACCAGTACAAACCTCAACTAATTTCAAAACCAAGTACCCAGAAATCATCATGGGGTTGAGGGGAACCTTTCCCCCAACCACCCCGACACCGAATCTTGCCGAAAACCTCCACCCGATTTCGGCGAAATTCCCCAATTTCATCGACTTCGTTCTCCCTCAATTCTCAATCAATTCCACTCACATCAAGTTCTAATCAATAGGAAATCACAAGGAGAGCTAACCATACCAAAACCGTGGTCGGAGGTGTCCGGAAACACCGAGTCCGACACCGGAATCAATCCAGGTCAACTCCACCCAACTCGGTCAACGCGGTCAACTTTGGTCAACGCTGGTCAAACGGCCCAAATGTGAATTTTCGATAATTTTACGACTATTCCGATATATATATATGCGCGTCCCAAGACAATCAACGTTCCAAAAAGAATCGAAACCAAAACGGATAAACACGACTAAATCTAACGGTCGGAAATATTAATAACTTATTCCTCGTAATTCGAAATAATCCTCCGGAAACTCTTACGAGCTCGAAATCACCTACACTACAACTCTCATGAAGGAACTCATCTCAAATTCTCGTACAATAATTTAGTCGTAAACAAGTCTTCCATTTCGACTAATTACGATAAACTGCGATTATTCGTGAATCTCGCAAATCAAGCCAATTTACATACCATTTCCGGTTCGGGTCGTTACAATTTAGACATGTTCCCTTCATGAATGTTGTAGAGCATTTAATTTTGAATGCATAGGAACTTTTGGGGAACTTTTCCGATAATCGGCGTGTTACTTACGAAGTGTTGAATTGTTTTTAGTGGATAATGTTGTGTTGGGTTGGGCCATTGACCCTTTTATTGGATTTGTCAAAGTTGGTTGACTTTGGGTGGAAATTGATGAATTTGTCGAGATAACTTCATAGACGTGAGAATCATTGAAAACGGAGTTACGATCAACCGAAGTTTATCGTAAAATAAATACCGAAGTTACTGAAAATGGAAAGTATAAATAGGAGATTTCCCAAAATGCTAAGTCAGATTTTGACTGGGCTATTGACCGAGTCAACTCGGGGAGGAGGACAACAACGGCGAGGTGTTAGGCTCGCCGGGAGTGGGTCGTCGTCCGGCCACCTCTGGCCTCAGGGTATAAAGCTTCCCGCTCGTCTCAATGTTCTTAATGTATTTCCGGCCATCATCGATGGCAAGAACGCCGGAAAAGAGAGGATTTTTTCGGCCAAAAGTTGGAGAATTTTGGGGGTTTCGGGTCGTCCATTTTCTGGCCAAATTGACCGGCGTGAAGCACTGGGCTTTAAAGCCCTCATCACCACGAAGCTAACCATGTAAGTATGGCACTTCAATTTCACTTGTGTGTGAAGAATCGATGGATTGAAGTTTTTGTGATATTTCAGTTTTGCATGAAATTGGACTAGTTAGAGTTGGAATTGGACTTTCGTGTAGTTATGGAAGTTGTTTGTTGGGTAATTTTGAGTGGAATGGTTTTCGGTTCGCCGGAAAAGGGGGTTCCGCCGCCGCGCTTGTGACAACCCGAACCGAAAATGGTGTGTTTATCGACTTAATTTGCGAGTTTCGCGATTAGTCGCGATTTTGTCGTAATTGGTTTATATGGAGGCCTCGTTAACGACTAAATTATCAGGCAAGAATTTGATTTGAGATCCTGCACGAAAGTTGTAGAGAATTTAATTTCGAGCTCGTGGGAACTTCCGGAGGATTATTTCGAGTTACGAGGAATAAGTTATGAATATTTTCGGCCGTGAGATTTTGTCGTATTTATCTGTTTGAGTTTCAATACGTGTACGGTATAAATATCGGCGAATACGTGACGATTTTGAAAAATTTCCAAATTGGGAAACTGGGCCGTTGACCCACGTTGACCACGGGTCAAGGGCGACCCGTTTTGGAGCCGTGGGTCTTTGCCGTCGTTGGGCCATTTTCCGGCCACGGTTGGCCGATGTCTCTTGATGGAAATTGTTAGGCTCATGCCTCTCTTCAATTTGGTAGGTGGATGGCCTTGTATGTCGGCCGGAGAAGGGAGAATCGGCGCGGCAAAGATCGTGGTTTTCCGGCAAGAAATCGGTGACGACGGAGGCGGCGTTTCCGGCGGTGATGGAGCTCGGGGTTTGAGGGGTTTTGTTAGCCTTGGAGAGAGAAAGATTTTAGAAGTGGTTTCAAGCCTTGCCGTGGCCGGACCGAGGAGATCAGAGGTGGTGAAATTCCGGCGAGGGTTTTGATTTTCAAGGTGAGATTTAGACCTTTTCCGGTCAAAACTAGGCTTAACTTTTAACTAGAAAATTGTTGGAAATGTCGATATCTTCAAATCCATGTGTAGGTTGAATTTTTCTAGGCCGACGAGGTTTTCCGGCGGCGGCGATTTTCCGGCCAAGGTGTTTTCCGACAAGTTTTATGTCGTTTTGCTCGGAATCGCGCACCGATCGTAGTGGTGAGGTTTATATTTTGAATTGAGCATCGGAAATTATAGCGAGGTTTTATGGTGTGTTTATTAGATTTTTGACGATTTCGTCAATATTGAGTTATATGTTTCCGGGAAAGGTTGGTTCTCGAAATATGGTTCAAGGTTTTGAATTATGATTTTGAGCAGTGGAATTTATGATTATTCAGGGGATCGTGATCGTTCGTTTGGCTAGAGATTTTCCGCCGGATCACTGGATTAACGCGTTTTGCGTTATGCTTATCTGTGAGTGGACGTTTTATTTACACTGTTGTAGCGAGTTCTTGATTTCAGTATTTATTTTCAGTACGATGTTGAGATTATTTATTGTTTTGGAGGTATTATTTTATATTTTATATGGTGATGGCATTTACTTCGCATCAATGCATTGGCTACTCGGCTGATCACCGGTAGTTTAGATCCAGGGTTGAGAGATTCCCCTGATGTGCCCACTAGGCTTGAGAGATTCGCCTAGTCTATCACCGTCGGGTTTGAGAGATTCGCCTGACCGTTGGGCTTGAGAGATTTGCCTGACACCTCCATTCATTTTATGAACTCGCTTTGTTTTATGATATATATATATACACATAAATGGTGAAAGGCATATGATTATTTTCGTCCACTCACTCTAATGATTTTATTTGTTTTTCCCCTGGGCTTTTTGGTTTCCGTGCCCAGTTTGCAGTTCAGATTCTGGTGTCGCACGTCACAATCGGAGGCTTAGTATTCGAGCTATATTTCTTTTATGGTAGGTTCTTAGTTTGGCCTACTATTTGTATATATGTATATACACTAGAAGTCGCTCTGATTATTTCTACGGTTATACTTTCATATGATTTTTCCCCGGATTTCTGTAAAGTACAGTTTTACTTATTACTTTACATTATTGTTATGATATTGAGAAATCTGGATGAGATTGGTGCCAAAAGTTTGGCTTTTGTGGCATAGGATGAAATGTGTTTTCAGGTGCAGGTTAATGGCAATTCCACATTATAGTGAAACTCTGCCGAAATTCTTTTGGTTTTTACAAGTTCGTATTTTCAGAAGGGGTTTGATTCCGGTTTAGGAAACTAAATCGGGGTTGGGTCCTTTCAGCGCCGCTGGCGGTGGTCCACGGTGGAGCTCCGGCGAGGTTGGTTTCGACGTAATTTTTATGTCGTTTTACTCGTAATTGCTCACCGATTCTAATGATGAAGTTATTGTATTGAATTGGATGCAATAGGATAATTCAAGTGGTTAATCGGAAATTAAATAAATGTATTTATAATTTTATTAATCGTTTCGACCACGAGTCACGTAACAATTAAGAATATTAGATACGAACTAAATAGAGGATTTAAAAATTGGGAATTGGAAATCGTAACTTATTTTGGGAGTCCGCTATTATTTTTGGAAGCACGTGTGTCGAGAATGCAATTTTCTCGACGATATTGCTTGTGAGTTACGAGCTTAGCTATTCGATATGATTTTCGACGAGTAATTTTTAAATGATGATCGTTGTTTCAGGACGACGTGTTAGTAGCCAGTATCATACATATAAAACGCCGACTAATAGGCTTCGGCTGGTGAAAAATCACGGCATAGTACTGTGAGTGGACACTTTATTTTTACAGTTGATTAGCGAGTCTATTTATTATTATATTCAGTTCAATTTTCAGTTCCAGTTCAGTTTGTGCTTTCAGTATTCAGTATATATTTTTGGAGGCTTGTTTCAGTTAGTTGTGCATCGATGCATTGGTTACTCGACTGATCCCCGAGTGGCTCCAGGGAAGTAGCAGAACTTACCCCCTGGCATTCACGTCGTCTTTGTGTCAGGAATCACTGGATGACTTTAGTGGCTTGGGGTTAGAGAACCCTAGCCACTGCCTCCACTTGAGCACAATACTCGAGAAGGGTCAGGATTTCCTCCTCGACGTATCCTTTATACTGTATTTTCAGTATTTTAGACTCGCTACCAGATTTAGTAATTCTATTGACGGAAAGCTATCTTGTAGATTTTATATTATATATCTTGGATTATTTTTTTCCACTCACTCTAACAGTTTTTATTATTTTATGTGCCTTTTTCCTGGGTTTTTCGGTTTTAATTGCCCAGTTTGCAGAGTTTGTTTTGAGATCGAGTGCGCACGTAGATCGAGGTATAGAAATATCTACCGTAGGATCCAAGGTTGATTCTGCGAGTTAGTATTTTACTTTACAATGTCAGCTTAATTTATCTAGCAGCTCTGATGTCGAAAATAGTTGTATATTTTGTATATTTTAGTAAGGAACCTGGAAGTGCGAGTTTTCATTATTTTGTGACTCTTGAATTTTAATTCTCCACTTTAGCTGTCAAATAGAGAGTAGAAAATAAGGTTAGCAGAGTCGTTAGGGCTTAATTCCGGTTTAGGCAACTAAATCGGGGTCGGGTCTTTTCATCTGACACTTTCATGTATATCTCTGAATTAAGATCCCAATACAGATATATTGTAACCACATCTATAAGTTGTATACTCAGTCTTTTGGATACTACTGAACTGATCAAGTAGCGAAAAGTAATGATGTCCATGACTGGAGAATGCATCTCCTCATAATCAATACCAGGGTGTTGAGAAAACCTTGCGCCACAAGTTCTTCTCATTGTGTTTTCGAACAAAGACTCATTTATGTCCAACCGGCTCAACATTTGGTTAGCATAGCACTACCAGACCAAAAATTTGCCATTTGTAAGAGAGTCTAATTCATCCTGGATTGCTAGTTTTCATTTCGGCCAATCTGCTATACATTGACAATCCACAACTGAGTAAGGTTTCACTTCATCATCGTCAATGATTTCCTGAGCGATTGAATAATCAAATGCATTGTCAACTAACATGAAAGATCTATCCATAATAATGCTAGCTTTTGTTTAACTTGGTGAGATTTTATTATTGGCAGACATCATCATTAACTCTGACGTGTCCCTCAGTGTTTTCCAATATTGACATTTAGGACATAATTGTAGTTAGAAACAATCACATATGTTGATGATGGAAATATCACTTTGTGCCTTAATGTCTTGCCTTTTCACCGGCAACTCATCAGTGAATTTTGACTAACGCTACACCCCCACTATGGATAGGAGAAACACTACCATGATCGTGTTTAGCCGTTAACTTGCCCAATTTTTAGGAACTTCCAACCTTGCAGGATTGTTTGTAGCAGGTATATCCAATCTCATCACTTTCACAATATTAGTAAAGGAAAAGTCAGGCATCGAATCTGATTCTTTCTGAAGATCGAGAATACATTGCACTTCAGTCTCACTCTGAGATGTGCGAGGATCATGATGAGACATAGTGTGGTTTGACCACATAAATTCCTAACGTTTTAACTGGAATAAAATCATTCATATGTCCCTCTAACGACAGGAAGTATTTCTCATCAAAGTGATAATCTCCAAATCTAGTAATAAAGAGATCTCTTGTTAAAGGTTCTAAATAGCGAAAAATCATTGGTGATTTATAACCAACATAAATGCCTAAACATCGTTGAAGACCTATTTTTGTATGCGGCAAATGGGTGATAGGCATATATACAGCACAACCAAATATGTGTAGATGTGAAATGTCTACGCATTTAATGGTTGGCATACTAGGGGTCTGTAACGAATAAGCATTACTGCAATTAACACTGCATATCTTAAATTACATACAGGTAAATTTGTGTGCATTACCAAAGCTCTGGCCACAAGATGTAACCACTTGAATTGTGTCTGCAATACCGTTCTGTGAATGAATATGGGTAACGGGATGTTCAACTCTACTCCCAACTGACATACAGTAATCATTAAAAAAATTTGATGTTAACTCTCGAGCATTATCCAATCTTAATAAACCTAATTGGATTGTTCGAACAGTAAGACTAAAGTTTAATAATCTGTGTTAGGAGTTTTGCAAATGCAACATTCTTTGTGGATAGTAAAGCACCGTGTGACCAACATATTGATGCATCTACCAAAATCATAAAGTATTTAAATGGTCCGAATTTAGGTTTGATAGGTCCAAAAAAATATATCCTTGGAATCTGTGGAGGAATAAAAGTTGTGTCTATAACAAAAGAAGGTCGTGCCTGTAACTTTGCTAATGAACAAGTTTTGCAAAATGAGTGATATGCATTGGATATTGCCATAAAAGCAAAACGAGTGATATGCAACTTCCCATTTCGGCCAATCTACTCTATGTCTACAATCCGTAACACATGGAGGTTCTACTTCATCGTCGTCAATGATTTCTTGAGCAATGAAATAAGCAAATGCATTGTCAACTTACATAGAAGATTTATCTATAATAATGCACGCATCATTGTTACCTAGTGAGATTTCATTGTTCTATGACATCACAAATTACTTTGAAGCATTCCCTAGAGATTCTAATTGTGATTCTAAGACATAACTATAGTTACGAATAATCTCATATAAAGGATTCACAGTGTTGATGATGAACAGATTATTTTGTGCCTGGATGGCCTGCCTTTTAATTGGCGGCTTATCTATAGATTTTCTTAGTCTCCCATATTCCTGGTCGGAGCTGAGGCCGATGCCACACCCTCCACGTAGGCATCAGGGATGATGCCCTACCCTGGTGTGATGTTTACTCCGCCCTTCCTAGGTACTTCCAACCTTGCAGCAGTATTTGCATCAAGTATATCTGATCTCATCACTTTTGCAATATCAATAAAGAAGCCAGACATCAAATCTGCTACTTTCTGAAGATAGAGAATACGTCAACTTTTATCTCACTTTGAGATGTAAGGGGATCATGATGAGACATATTGGGGTTTGACCACATCAATTTCTAACATTCAACTAGAATATAACTATTCCTCTCTCCCTCTAAGGGTGGGAAGTATGTCTAATCAAAGTGATAATCTGCAAACCTAGTAATAAAGAGATCTCCTGCCAAAGGTTCTAAATAGAAGAAAATTGTTGGTGCTTTATAATCAACATAGATTCCTAATTGTCTCTCTGGACCCATTTTTGTACACAGTGGATGCGTAATAGGCATATATATTACACAACCAAAGATGCGTAGATGTGAAATGTCAGGCTCATATCTAGTTACCAATTGGTGAGCACTGAAAAGGTCTGAAACGAATAAGCATAAATATATGTAACATTACATAGCCCCATGTAGATAAGGGTAAATTGGTGTACATAACCAAATCCCGAACCATAAGTTGTAATCGCTTAATATGTGCTTCTACAAGACCGTCATGTGAATGAACATAGAGAATGATTTGTTTAACATTAATCACAATAGAAATGCAGTAATCATCAAAAGACTTTGATGTAAACTCTCTTGCATTATCCAATCGTATATACTTGATTGGGTCGGCGTATGAGTGGTGAACCTGGAGCTTAATTATCTAAGCTAGAAGTTTTGCAAATGCAGCATTCCTTATGGATAGTAAAGTTATGTGTAACCAGAACATCGATGCACCTACCAAAATCATAAAATATTTTAATGGCCCACATTCAGGTTTGATAGGTCCACAAATATCTCCTTAGATTCTTTGTAAGAATGGAATATTCTCAGTTGTGTCTATAGCAAAAGAAGGTCGTGCCAGTAACTTTGCTAATGAACAAGCTTTACAAAACCAGCGGTGGGCATCAAATATTGCTATGAAGAAATCCAATGCGATAACGCACAACACCTCAGCACTAGATGGTTGGGAGGGTGCTACACTTTTCTGGGAGACCGAGCCATGGGTGAGAGGAATAATCTTAGCCCCTTAACCTAAACTGATGGTTTTAGGTATTCCCACATGCTTCTTTTCTCTAAAGAATGGATGATTATGTAAATTTTTCAATATCCTGATCATCATATCTCGACCTGGGTGATCCAGACGATAATGCAAAATATTATATATGAGGCAAAGTCACACACAGTAGTATGAATGACTACATTAGATTCAATGATCTGAACTAAACTGTAGTAAGATATAAACAACTACAAATGCTCATAAATGTCTCAATAATGAGCTTTTTGCCGCATTCTACGAAGGTTATATACAAAAATTCTTTTCCATTCTCACAATATGTTTCCAAGTGAAAACCACTGGTGCAAATATCCTTAAAACTTAACAAGGTTTGATTGGCCTTTAACACATATAAGGCGTCCGTGTCATAAAGTCTAGTGACATGTGGCATAAAGAATTGTGCTGAACCACGCCCTTGTATAACTGGTGATGAACCAATCATGGTTGACATTGAAAAACTATATGACATAAGATCCATAAATAATTGCTTATTCTGTTGAATAGCAAGGGTAGTATCACTATCTTCTAAACACTCAATCTCGCCTTTAGACATCTACAAAAGAATGTAAATCAATCATTATTTGAACTCAAGACATGGCAAACACTTTAAGTGAACACTTCAAAATTTTCAAAGGGTTGTGACCCTTATAGAGTGCTTGACGTGGCAAGGAAAAACTGATGTAAAGATAACATCAAAGCAACGCTATTTCTAACTACAAACCAAGATGGGTCAAAGAAATTTTTGACGAGTCGAAATGATTCGAGTTCAAGTCCAGGAGGCCAATCTCAACAGGTCGAGATAGCTCGAGGTCGAGTCTAGGAGATAATCTTCGACAGGTCGAAGAAAACATGGCAAAAAATTTCATTGGGTCAAAAATATGCCAAAACCGTTCCAGGGTGAAGGGTTCGACGGGTCGAAGAGAATCATCGACGAATTGAAACCTACAGAAACTCGAATTGTCCTATCTCCTTTTTCATTTTTCTAGTATTTTGGTCTCATAGTGTCATGGAATATTGTATATTATGAACCATTCATGCATTATGTAGTAAAATAACAGTCTCAAAATTTTCATATAATTGAAAATGGAGAAATTTTATTACTTACCAACATAACTGCATCAAAAATGTCTTATTCCACAACAACTAAAAACAAAGTCTCAAAAACATGACTTAAACAAGCTAAAAACAATTAAAATTTATTACATAGCAGAAATAATAGCCTAATACACAAACTAATCAAAATTAGGAGTCTCAAGGTTATCCTTCTTGTTGTTTGCTACAATGAGATTGACATAACAATCTTCTTCCATCTCAAAGTCTCCCCCAGCAAAGTTAGCCTCTTATACCAAGAATTGTTTGTGCCACTTGTAGATATTTTGGGTTTCTTTGCTTGTACGACATTGCTTGTCCATATGCTTAGTATAGCCGTACTTGAAGCATGGATACTTTCCTGATAGAGTAGAGTGTGAAGAAATTTCTTCATGCTTGGAACTGGAACCTGACTGAGGTCGGCATCCTAATGATGCTAAGTCAAATTTTGACTTTGGCCTCTACCACGTCCTCTGCCACGGCTTCCTCTCCCACCACAGTTGTAAGGCTCATAACGGTTGTTCTTCTTGTCTTCACATGTCTTCCCTCCAATGTTGTAATTTTTAGGTGTTTTCTTAATCCCGGTGAGCCTTGAGTTATTTTTAAGAATTATCTCATGATGTCTCTCCTTTTTTGCTAGGATATTCATGCATACACCGAAGGTTTTAATTCTTTCTTACTCGTACTAATGAGCCAATATACTCATGGAAGAAGGAAAGATGTTCAAAGACTTCTCGATCATATCTTGATCAGTCTTTTCTACCTTGAAAAAACTAAGCTTAGAAAGTAGCTCTAACATAGCTTGGTTATATGAGTCAACCTTGGGATAATCCAATTACCAGATGGTTTCTCATCTCTCTATCAATTCTAGAAGTTGTGCGTCATGCACTATGACGACCCAACATACTAAAATATTGTTTAAATCAATAAAATATTTAATATATCCAGTAATTAATCGACGCATATTAAACTCTTTCAAATCGAGTTGAAATTCTTTCTGATCAACCCATTTCGACAATACAGTCGCAACAATATAAGACACACTAAATTATTACGTCGACCGCACCGCCATTAACAACAACACGTGACCTCACGTGTCACCACCGCCTTTCTACTGGGTTGACGAAATCTAAACATAAATTAAACCTCATGACTATACTTGTGACATCATTATGAACCTAACGGAATATTATACGACTAATTTTGGAAAGTTTTTGAAAAGTTTTCCTGCTAAACGCGCCGCCACAAACGGCAGCGAGTGGACCCCACGTGCTTCTTCCGGCGACCACCAATGAAGGTGAATGATTTCAATCTCTTCCTCTCGTCAAGCCTAATATTCTATTTAACTACACCAACTTCTAATTCCCACCGATGTGGCCAGAATCAAGGCTGAAACCTAATCGGCCAGAAAATCAATTAACATTGAATCGACACCGGCGATCCACCATGGGACTCGACACTGGTCTCGTTCGACTCATTGTGATGAAAGGAGTAAAATTCCCCAACCCTCGCCGGCCAAAACCACCAAGACCACCGACCACGGCAACACCTGATTCTAATTCAACTGAGATCAATCGATCTCCTTGCATCAACCTGCAAACATGAAATTGTATAACTCAACACACATCAACACATAGAGGAAAGAGAGAGGAACCAAACATTATCCAAATTGGCTGACAACCCATCAGTCCAAAACCAAGGGCGGTTCTCTTCAAAAATTTGACTTCCTCCATCAAAATCAAAGTCGAAGATGTTAGGGTAAAAATAGAGGAGACTGAGATGATTATTTTGGTACAAAGATTGTCCGGGATGGTGGCCGGACAGCGAAGCCTCGCCGAAGCTGAACTCGATGACGATTTTGGTTGCCAAAGCCGATCAACGCATGTCAACAAGCCCAATTGCCCAAAATGGCAAGTCTCCCCTTTCCAAATATGGCAACTCGTATATATATACTCGTGTGTTTCGCGTATTTTGGTTTTCGTAATTCAAGACAAAATTTTGTTGACCATAACTTTCTCATCATAACTTTGATTACGGCATTCCGCGAGTCGAAGAATTCATCTCGACAAATTCTACGACATCCTTCTGAAGTCAACCAATATAATCAATTCGTTTAAAAGTCAGCTATAATTTTTGTGACCTTTACTGTCGGTAAATATTATTTATTGCACTCGATAAATCGAAATATAAATATCACTAAATACCAATAACCATATGAAAAATTTGAAATATCACATGCACGTTGTTGAAGCTTTACTTCAGAACATCCCATAAATCCTTGTTATCAGCTTTCTTTAAATACCGCTTATTAAGAACTTGATGGATATGATGCCTCAAAAACACGAGTGCTTAAGCTTTAATTTCAGCAATTAGGGAGGCCACACGGGGCTCGATTGGTGGGTGGATCGATGGTGCTGGTGAATTTCTATTTTATGAAAGTATTCTACATCAGAAACACAGCGATGATACTCTTTTTCATTGGAATCAAGGATGTCAAGCTCTAGCCTAGCCGGCTCAATTATCGTAATCATTTACAAAATAGACAAAGGATATAATTAGTAACAATCGAAACCATGATCACTAATATCAAGTTTAGGAAATAAGAATGTGATCCAAGATGTGTGGTCACAAAAATTGAAGCTCGATAAATAGTGGCTTCATACCACACCCAGAAACTGTGACAATCAAAATCAGTCACTCATATCGATTTCTCTTTTTTTCCCTCTTTATACTGTGACTCCCACGGGACTCTCACTAGCTAATTGAACTTTTTGATCAAAGGGGTGATGAAATTCTCTTTGCTCAACTTATAATTTTACAATATAATTCAAAGCAGTAAATAACCTAAGATCTAGGATGTTGTAAAAAGTGAGTTTTAATCCTAGATCTAGGGTGTTGCAGAAATTAAGTTTTTCAACCTAATGTCTAAATTGAGGATGTTAGAAAAATTACCTCGATTGGTGTTATGCTCGGTATAGGTAAAGATGGATGACAAGGAGGTAACGCTCGTCTGACTCAGGATTTGGGCAGTTGAGCAATCTTAACGATATGAAGAAGATACTTGCAGGGAATGAACTTCGGCGATCGGAAGTCAACGACGACGTCAATGGTGGTGGTGAAGGTTTAGTTATTTATTCATTGATATATGACCTTAAATACAAACATTACAATCAATTACAATAAATGTCTCCTGAATAATTAGGGATTGCTAGAATCTATATCTAATCTAATTAGGACAAGATGCATACCAAAAAATTAGGAATACACTTCTCTTAAATAAATACAAAACTATTTAAGGAGATTTATTTCCATTAATCCTGGTGTGTGTCTTGTCCTAGTTAGATACGGTTATTGATTAGATAGATACAGAGAATCTCTGTTATATCGAGATAGTGATTGTAACTGATTGTATCAGCCTATATTTAAGGCATTCTATCAATCAGAAGAACATAACTTTCTATCTATTTTACTTTCTCCTGCAACACGTTATCATCACGACTCTCAGAGTTAATAGAAAAATCATAAACTAGGAAAAACCACTGCCGCCGCCGCCGACTACTGCCGCCGTCGTCAGCTGCTGCCGCCAATCATCGTCAGTCTCTCGTTTTCGTCATCAACAAATTCTAAGAAAATTCAAGAAGTTGTTAAGATTGCACGACTTCCAAGAAATTGTTTCAGAAGAACTTCTTCTTCATCAAGAGTAGCGGTCATACCGAGCATAACACCCATCGAGGTAAACTTTTCTAAACCGTCAATCTTTAAATCTAGCGAACTTACTTACCGCAAAACCCTAGATCTAAGTTGATGATAACTGCAATATGAGTTGTGATTATTACATGTTTATTCCCTAGCTCCTATGGACATATATCCATAGAGTATACGTGACGGTCCTAGGGGAGTCACGGTTTGGAAAAGAAAAATAAAATAAAATAAAAGGGAAATCGATTCTATGTGACTGTTGTGTCACGGTCGCTGAGTGTGGTTTTTACCACCGTTTTACAATTGATTTTGTGACCATGCATCATGGATCACGTTCTTATTCAATTAAACTTGAAAGTTTTGTGATCGTAGTACTCGATCGTTTTTAATAAAACATCTCTGTGTGTTTTTGTAGATGAGTTTGAACAAGTCTACAAGGCCGAAATTCGAGATCCTTGACCTTGAAGGCAAGGAGTACCATTGTTGGGTCTCTGATGTAGAGAACACATTCATCGGAAAGAGACTGACCAACACCATCAAACCCACTGGGCCTGGAACAAACCTCCCCCCATCTACTGAAGAGACAAAAGGTCAAGCTCTCATATTTTTGAGGCGTCATATTCAATAATGTGCATAATACACAGCTTCCTGAGTTGACTGCAAAATGGAACAATACCAGAATTGTGGGTTTCCCAAAGATCAACGCTTTTAACCAAGCTATGCTCGATCTGCAGTCTGAAATAAGCTTTTGTGGTGTGGAAAAATTTAAGGAAGACATGATTGAGAAGGCGTTACAAACCTTTCCCACATCTATGAGTCTTCTAGCTGATCAGTACCAGATTGAGTACGAGCAAGGGAGGATTACCGAATTCAGTGATCTCATTAACAGTCTTGCGACTAAAGAAAAGTTTCATGAGATCATCTTGAATAATAACTCAAGACCGGCTGGTACCAAAAAACCTGAGAGTTATAATACGAGAGGAAAGACTCAAAAAGATAAGAAGGTTGCTCATATAGAACCTTATAATCGTGGTGGACATGCTCCACGTGGGGGAAGAGGAGGGCGTGGGCGTGGCCAAGGCCGCAGCCAAAACATGACTTGGCATAGAGATCAAAACGCCCCTCCTCCAAAGAACCAGTCTGGTTCGGTTCCTGATGGTCAACGGTATCAACAGTCTGGTAAACTTGGTTATTTCAAGTGTGACTCTACTAGACATATGCACAAACAGTGCCATGCTAGTAGAGAAATCCAGAATATCTACAAGAAGCACAAACAGTATTTGGCTCAAGAGTCGAATTACACTGGAGAATATGAGATGGAGGTTGACACCAACCTAGTTCTAGCAATTGACAAAGGGAAAGAACTTGCTACCCCGGATTTTGATTAAGCCTATGTAAAAGGCAGTTGTCACTGTAATCTTTCAAGTTTTAGTTTTTTTTTTGACTTACTTTTCGGTCAAGAATTTTTAAGACATTTGTCTTTGTTTTATGAATAAGAACACATCTATGATGTAATTTTTGTTGGCAAGCAATGAATGTTTATCTATTTTCGGTATATGAAAATGTTTGAGAATGTTCTATTCTATATGACTCTTATGTATGGTTCGATATTTACACATATGGCAAAAGGCAAAGCCAAGATACCACTTTCAAACAAAAAGAAAACGTCGAAAATTTTATTTGAAGCAGTGCACAGAGTAGCTTTGACCCGTCGAAAAATTGAACTAAACAATTTTCGACCGGTCGATGCCATGCTTTTGTTCGACTTTGGTCCAAATTCGACCCGTCGAGAAATTGAACTGAACAATTTTCGACCAATCGATGCGACGACACTGTCCCAGATTTGGTCCATTTTCGACCCGTCAAAAGTTTTCTCGACCGGTCGAAATTCGATATCGAAAAATCACAAGTTATTTTGGGTTTTCTCGACCGGTCGAGGCCTTTCCTCGACCCCTCGAAAATCCAATCTGAATGTGATGTTTTTAGATGAGTTTTTCATCTGTTTCATTGGCTTATGATGTTAGTTATACATCGGTTTTATTGGAAAAACCGACCAACTTGGATGTCAACATCAGATGTTGTCATTACATCGGTTTATGCCATGCCATATCAACACTCAATAAGGGTCACACCCTTCTCAAATCTTTGAGTAAATACTTAAAGTGTGTGCCTCATCTTTGCTACAAAGACTCACTTGCTTACATTGATTTTGTAGATGTATCAAGGCGAAATTGAGTGTCTAGCAGATAGTGGTACTACTCATACCATTCTGCGGAATAGGCAATTGTATGTGGATCTTTTCCCTTACAAATCTTCAGTGACAACCATGATTGGTGCAGCTCCCGTTATTCAGGGGTGTGGTAGTGCAGAGTTTTTGCTTGGGGCTATGCAGTGTTACACGCAGTAATGCTCCTTCGTTTTAGACATGTTGCCCGTCAACCATTCAGTGCATACTAGTTGGTAACTGGATATGAGCCTGACATTTCACATTTATGCATTTTTGGTTGCGAGGTCTATGTGCCTATTGCGCCTCCATAGCGTACTAAGATGGGTCATCAACGAAGATTAGACATTTATGTTGGTTTCGAATCACCCAAGATATCCGCTATCTTGAACCTTCGACATGAGATCTTTTTACTACTTGATTTGCAGATTGTCAATATGATGAGACATATTTCCCGCCGTTAGGGGGAGATATGAATAGTTCTATTCCAGTTCAACGTCAGGAATTGGCATGGTTTGATCCCATTGTGTCTCATCATGATCCGTGCACATCTCAGAGTGAGATGGAAGTGCGTAGGATACTCGATCTTCAGCAAGTGGCAGACTCCATGCCTGATTCATTTGCTGATATCGCTAAAGTGACAAGATCAGATATACCTGCTGTTAATGTTCCTGCAAGGTTGGAAATCACGGAAAATGAATTTGTTAATAGCAACACTGGGCAAGGAGGCGTTCCTCCTGCTCATGTGGATGGTGTTGCTTCGGCCTCGGCTCCCACCAGAAAAAGGAGGAGACCAAGAAAATCCACAGATGAGCCGCCGGTTAAAAGAAAGGCCATCAAAGCACCAAAAGATTCACTTATCATCAACGTTGTGAATCATTCACATGAGATTGTCTCTGATTATAGTTATGTCCTTGAATCACAATTGGCATCTCTGGGGGACGCTTCAGAACCTTTTGTGATATCAGAGAACTCAGAAATCTCACTTAGAACAAATAATGCGCATGTTCTTATGGATAGATCTTTCATGTTAGTTGATGATATGTTTGCTTATTCTGTCGCTCAGGAGATTATTGACGACGATGAAGTGAAACCCCGCTCAATTGATGAATGTCAACGTAGAGCACATTGGCCGAAATGGAAGGAAGCAATTTATGCTGAACTAGACTCTCTGAATAAAAGGCAAGTTTTCGGTCAGATTTTGCTATGCCCACCGAATGTTAAGCCAGTTGGACATAAATAGGTATTTGATCAGAAGCATAATGAGAAGAATGAGATCTTGCGTTATAAAGCTAGACTTGTAGCGCAGGGTTTCTCTCAACGCCCTGGAATTGATTATGAGGAGACGTATTCTCCAGTTATGGACATCATCACCTTCCGCTACCTGATAAGCTTAGTAATGTCCGAAAAGCTTAGTATACAGTTGATGGATGTGGTTACTGCATATCTCTATGGGGTTCTTGATTCAGAGATATACATGAGAGTGCCAGATGGCATTGCTATACTCAAATCAAGTAACTCTAGACCATGGAGTGCTCATGTTATAAAATTGAGACGTTTACTGTATGGATTGAAGCAATCCGGTAGGATGTGGTATACACGCCTCAGTGACTACTTGATTGGGAAGGGATATAGGAATGATGATTTATGCCCTTGCATGTTCATTAAAAGAACAAGTTCAGGATTTGTGATAGTAGCTGTCTATGTTGATGATATGAATATCATCGGAACTCTTGAAGAGATCAATGAGACTGTTTGCTACTTGAAATCTGAATTTGAGATGAAAGACCTTGGTAGGACTCGATTTTGCCTCGGATTAGAGCTAGAACATCGAGTTGGTGGAACTCTTATTCACCAGTCTGCTTATGTCCAAAAGATGCTCAGGCGATTCAATATGGACAAAGCACACCATATTAGCACACCAATGGTTGTACGCATTCTGGACCCCAAGAAAGATCTGTTTCGTCCGTTAGATGATGGTGAGGAGATCTTGGGAGTTGAAATTCCATATCTTAGTGATATTGGAGCTTTGTTGTATTTAGCTCAGTGCACATGTCCAGATATTGCATTCTCAGTGAACTTGTTGGCAAGATTTAGCTCTGCACCAACGCAATATCATTGGAACAGAGTGAAACAAGTCTTTAGATACTTGAAAGGTTCCATTGACATGGGTTTATTCTTCCCTTACAAAGAATACAGAGAAAAGCATGAGATTCTCGGAAAAGAGAAAGTTGAGACAAATTCTGGGGATTTCGACCCGTCGAAGGATTTCCTCGACCCGTCGAAACCTGCGCCCTGGATCGGCCAGAGTCACTTCATCGACCGGTCGAGGGATTCTCTCGACCCGTCGAAAATTGATCCTGTTTCAAAAGGTTTTTATGCTGTCCCCTATTCCAAAACACCGGTTGATGTGTTGGTTAGATTTGCTGATGTTGGGTACCTCTCTTACCCACACAAAGGTCGTTCACAAACCGGTTATGTTTTCACCATGGGAAACACGGCGATCTCTTGGAGATCAACAAAGCAAACCCTTGTTGCTACTTCCTCGAATCATTCTGAGATAATTGTTTTGCATGAAGCAGTTAGGGAATGTGTTTGGCTTAGGTCAATCATTGGTCACATTTGAGGCTCTAGTGGATTGAAATATACTATTATTGATCCTACTTGCATAATTGAGGATAATGCTGCATGCATTGAACAGATGAAGTTGGGTTTCATTAAGAGTGACAATACAAAACATATATCGCCGAAGTTTTTCTTTAATCAGCAACAACAGCAGCTGTTGAATATTCATGTGAGCCAGATAGGTTCTGTTGATAATGCTGCGGACTTGTTTACCAAGTCACTTCCTAAATCTACTTTTGTGAAACATGTGAGAAGCATTGGTATGCGCAGGTTATTAGAACTTCTAGACTGAGTTTACAGTCAGGGGAAGTTACATTTATGTAGACATCAGGGGGAGTCTACCTTACATGTAGTAGTTTTAGTAATTAGTGCGTTGTACTTTTTTTCCCTTAGATCAAGCTTTTGTTTTACCCATGAGGTTTTTGTTTGCTTGGCGAGGTTTTTAATGAGACAACAAGTCATGCATCATTCTTATGGCCATCGACACAAGGGGGAGTGTTTAAGGAGATTTATTCTCATTAATCCCGGTATGTATCTTGTCCTAGTTAGATACGGTTATTGATTAGATAGATACAAAGAATCTCTGTTATATCGGGATAGTGATTGTAACTGATTGTATCAGCCTATATTTAAGGCATTCTATCAATCAGAAGAACATAAGTTTCTGTCTATTTTACTTTCTCCTGCAACAAAAACTTTATTACAAACTTACAGGAGACTAGCTAGTATATATTATTTTTAATATGAAATATTCCATCGATATTGTTTATGTTTCAACTTGGACGTTGGATTTTAGGCAAACATGCTTTGGCTCAACTCACATTTATATGATATTGATACACGTACGTACTTCGCTGGCCTCTTTATGATCGATCATGAGGATCTTCTACCTCGTGTCCATTATTGTTCTTCTTCTCCCCCTTTTCCGTTTGCTTTTTTGTGTTCTGGAACGCCGACGACGAACACGTCGCGCTGCTGAGTCGTCGGCAGCGGACTCCACCAACGTCCAAATAAGCGTCCAGACACCACCATCTTCACCGGAGGAGAATGATGCGGATTTCGCCTACCCTTTGTCGTCTCCGGACTCTAAGTTTGATTATGATGTCTTCCTCAGTTTTAGGGGCGGCGACACCCGCAAAACATTTACCGACCATTTATACTATGCTTTGAACCAGAAAGGAATCAATGCCTATCGTGATGCTGAAAATCTAAGGAGAGGAGAAGACATAAGTGCGGAACTCCTGAAAGCAATTGAGAATTCGAGGTTTGCGGTGGTCGTTCTTTCAAAAGATTATGCTTCATCGAAGTGGTGTTTGGCTGAACTCGAGCATATTGTTCACTGCCAGAGCATGAAGAAACTGATAGTTTATCCGGTTTTCTACGACGTCCAAGCATCAGATGTAAGAAGACAAACTGGAGTATTTGGTGCCAAGTTAGCTATACATGAAGTGGAGAAACACGAGCGGAGGAAGATGAGTAGGTGGATGAAAGCTTTAACGACGATAGCCAACATCTCCGGTTGGGATTTGAACGGAAGGTACGCAAATCGATCTATTTCCTTAGCTTGAACAGTGGCTGGAACAATAACATTAAGGTTACTTGTGGTCTTTAGCTGGCAAGAAGAGTACGTTTGTTTGTATCGATCGAGTAGTTGATGCATATATAGTTGACGATATATCTTAAGCTCATTGACAAAGAAAATCCTTAGTTTAACTTAAATTTTATCTAAATTCGAAAAGGGTTAATTCGAACGGTTATATATGCATGTCTGCGTCGAAAAGTTCGAATGCTACAAGTGTCAAAATGAATTAGTTGAATTATAATCATGGCCAGACGAATAATTGAACTGCGTGTTATCAACTTATCGATCCTAGCAAAATGATTCTCTCTACTGTCTCTAGACTCTAGGTTATATAACATTTGAGATGACACGTTCACTAACAAAAATGGTTAATTTGAAGATTATACTCAACATTACGGACTCGAAAACATTGCATAAATATGGGGTACAGAGAAAATTAATAGTTGTATTGTTTTTCGCAGGCATGAATCCTTAGTTATTCATGAAATAACTCGTGAGATTTCGAATATATTGAACTATTACACTTTCTTAATTGAAAACAAGGATTTAGTAGGAATGAACGGCCGTGTGAATAGAGTGATTTCATACATGAATCTCGGATCGCACTCAGATGATACTCGCATGGTAGGAATATGGGGGATGGGGGGCATAGGCAAGACAACTCTTGCACAAGAAGTTTTCAAAAGAGTTCGTGACCAATTTGAGTCTAGCGCCTTCCTTGCCAATGTTAGAGAGGAATGCAGAAAAGTAAATGGTCTAATTTACTTGCAGAGACTACTCTGTGGATTCCTGCTGAACTGTAATGAAGAAAATATACAAAATGTTGATATGGGGATCAATCTATTACGTAGAAGACTGCTTAACAAAAAAGTGCTTATCATTCTCGACGATGTCAGTGAATTGAAACAGATACAATCTTTAGCATCTGATAGGGGAGAAGAACATGATTTTGTTTCTTGTTTAGGGCGTGGGAGTAGAGTGATAATAACAACCAGAGATGAGCATTTGTTGAAGGCATCAGGAGCACATAACATATATGAGGTTGAGATATTACAAGAATATGAAGAAGCTTCCGAGCTTTTTTATCAAAAGGCCTTCAAACAAAAGCATGCTCCAGTCGAATATAGATTGCTTTCCAGAAAATTTGTGAGATATTCCAGCGGCCTTCCTTTAGCTCTCGAAGTACTTGGTTCCAACTTGTGTGGGAAAAGTATAAGCGAATGGAGAGCGGCATACGCTAGACTTGAAGGAGGTCCCGGGAAAGATATTCTGAGTGTGCTTCAAACGAGTTATGATGGGTTAGAGGACACCGAGAAGAAAATCTTTCTAGACATAGCATGTTTCTTCAAAGGAGAAGATCAAGATCGAGTGAAAAGAATACTCGAAAGTTGTGGCTTTTATCCAGAAATGGGTATACGCGTACTCATTGACAAGTCTCTAATCAAAACCGAAAGAAATAAACTGTGGATGCATGACTTACTGCAGCAACTTGGTTGGTATATCGTTCATCGAGAGTCTCCGAGAGAGCCGGGAAAACGCAGCAGGTTGTGCATCAACGAGAACTATGCCTACACTCGTAGGTTGTCATGGCTCGATGAGGTATTCTCAGAGAATAAGGTACGTAAAACATTCCTAAACCCTAAACCCTAACTTTCTAGAGCTTCTACGTACATACACTGGTAGTAAGTAGTAACTACTCATGAATTTGGTTTAGGGAACAGATGCTGTCGAAAGTATATATGTAAGCTTGCCCGAAAGAGAAGCAATTCACTTCAATGCTGACCCATTCCAAAACATGTGCAACCTGAGATTGTTGAAGATTTGTAATGCTGACATTTCTGGAAGCCTTAACTTCCTCCCAAGAAAGTTGAGGGTTTTGGAATGGCATGAATCTCATTTGGAATCTCTGCCGGCTAGTTTTCAACCAGACCAACTTATGGAGCATGAACTAGTTGAGCTCAAGATGCCTAACAGCTGTTTAAAACGTCTATGGAATGAAAGGGTAAAGATCTTTTCATGCACGTTAGGAATATACTTTTCTTCCACTTTTTTACTTGAGTGTGTTATAAACTGTTCTTTCTCATTGGCAGCTCTCTTTGAACATGCTCTTATTGATAGATCTTTCCTACTGCCGATGGCTGACAAAGACGCCAGACTTCAGTAATGTCCCAAATCTTGAGCAGTTAATCCTTGAAGGTTGTGAAAAATTATCACAACTTCATCCAACAGTTTGGTGTCTGCAGCATCTGATTGTACTGAATTTGAAACAATGCACAAGTCTAGAGAAGCTTCCCAACTCCCTCAGTTTGGTTACTCTCAAGGCTTTTATTCTATCTGGATGTTCAAAACTCGAAGTGTTTCCAGAGATCGTGACGAATATGGAAGCCCTCTCAGAACTACATATAGATGAGACAGGTATAACAGAGCTGCCTGAAGCAATTCAACATTTTAGTGGCCTCGTTGTGTTGAATCTAAGGGGCTGCGAGAACCTTTCGAATCTTCCAAACGCCCTTTGTAGTTTGACATCTCTCAAACATCTCTATCTGTCGGGGTGTCCACGGATTGACAGATTGCCACAGAATCTAGGGAGCCTGCAGCACTTGGAGGAGCTCGATTTCAGTGAAACCTCCATAAAAGAACTCCCTCCCTCATTCTCATCTCTGAAGAATCTGAAACGGTTCCGCGGATGTAAAAATCTGCTCACAGATTTTCCTAGGGAAGATGCAACAGGAAGTTCTGAATCCTTCTTTTACCAAAACAATGTTCTCCCTCTTCCTTTCTGAAGCTAATTGTATATTGCTAAAATGTTCTTTTGAACCTACTTTCAAAAGTTACACACAACCTAACAAGCAGCTTATTATATAAGTGGATAAGAGACTTGAAAAGAATGTT
This sequence comes from Geum urbanum, assembly GCA_946800695.1. Taxonomy (NCBI): domain Eukaryota; kingdom Viridiplantae; phylum Streptophyta; class Magnoliopsida; order Rosales; family Rosaceae; genus Geum; species Geum urbanum. Next base: position 47,817,367 of record OX327001.1, on the reverse strand, counting down.
GCACAGATTTACACTCTAAATCAAAAGGAGGAAGTCAGGCAGAACACTTAAAAGTCTCGCCCCTCCCCGACAAGTACTAGTGAAAGAAAATAACCAGCTCATACTTCGTATTCCAGAGATAGAAAAACCGTAGCTCTCCTAGTAACACCGTGCGCGCCGCTGCTGGGACGAGACGACCTTCCCCTTTGCTCCACCGCCGGTGGAGACGACGAAGCTGTTTTCCTCTCTCTCTCTCTCTCTCTCTCTCTCTCTCTCTCTCTCTCTCTCTCTCTCTCTCTGGCCTCGCACCACGTCCATCTCCTCTCCTAGTCTCGATCTCTCCTTCTCGGGTGGTGTTCGATCCAAAGTATGGCAGCTTCTTATGATATCCTATCCTGGAACATGCGTGGCTCTAGATATGACAACAAGATAAGTGCTCTATGATCCCTCATATTTGAAAAAAAAAAAAAAGCCAAGGATCGTCTTCCTCATTGAGACAAAGTGTCATAGCCGAACCAGGCTTGATACTATCCGATCTCAATTAGGGTTTCGTAATGGTAAGTTTGTTCCTTGCTCAAATAACTCGACAAGGGATTTGATGATGTTATGGGCAGATGACATAGATCTCCATCTCCGGGATCACTCACCATGGTTCATAGATGCAAACGTTCAGATGGCGGTGGGTCACGAACCGACTTGGGAACTTACCGGTATTTATGGAAATCCATATATTTCTCTCTGTTACCAGACTTGGGATATGATTCATATTTTGGCACAATAGTTTGGGTCAGATTGGTGGTGCATTGTGGATGACATCAATGACATTATGCAGCAATTGGAAAAATCAGGGGGAGAACTCCGGGAAGATTGGCAGATGACGAATATGATTCAGTGTATGGATGACTGTGCCTTAGAGGACTTAGGATATAATAGGGTGACGTATACTTGGCATGACTCCACAACTCAATGTCGTTTGAATAGAGGATTGGCCACTGCGGCTTGGTGGCTTCAATTTCCAGCTTGTCAGCTATACAATTTACTTCCTATTGGTTTGGATCATGTACCAATTTTGGTGGAAGTACGACAGGCAAAGGAAATTAGGTTTGATGGTCATCACAATTTCTTCCGTTTTGAGGCAATATAGGTGGATGATGAATGCTGCTTTGGGGCTCACTACCACATTTTTGTCCATTAATTATCGACGAAATGGAAAACTAAGGCCGACGATTTTTAATCGTCGGCAATAATGCTTCGGTAATAGGCAAAAAACTATTGCCGACGACTTTTATGAGAATCGTCAGCAATAATATATATTATTACCAACGATTCTCATAAAAGTCGTCGGCAATAGTTTTTTGCCTATTACCGACGCATTATTGCCGACGATTTGGGGGGAAAATCATTGGCAATAGTATTATTACCGACGATTTTTCCCCCAAATCGTCGGCAATAGGGAAAACTATTGTTGACGATTTTTTAAATCGTCGGCCTTAGTTTTCCATTTCATCGATAATGGACAAAAATGTGGTAGTGGCTATTGTGTCCAGTTATTACTGATAGCATAGTCGAGGTTCTCTTGGCGGACTATAATGATGAGGAGATTAAAGTGGCTCTATTTCAAATAGGGCGAAATACGACACCGGGACTTGATGGCATACGTCCTTTCTTCTACTAGAAGTATTTGGAAGTGGTGGGCCCTGATGTGATTGCTACTATGAGGGAGTTCCTCAGCACGGGTAAGCTCCTTCAGCGTCTTAATTGCATTCATATTAGCCTATTGCCTAAAGTCACAAACCCTAAGAAGATATTGGATTATCGCCTGATTGCCCTCTATAATGTTATCTTCAAGATCAGTACAAAAGTGATTGCAAATAGACTGAAGCTTATTATTAGTCAAATTATTGACCCTTGCCAGAGTGTTTTTGTCCCAGGACAGCTTATTACAAATAACAAGATGATAGCAAATGAGGTCGCTCACTACTTGTAGAACAAAACTCAAGGCGATTCCAGACAAATGGCCCTCAGATTATATGCCAGTAAAGCTTATGACCGGGTAGAATGGAGTTATTTAGAGGCGATTATGAAGAGGATGGGATTTCTCGAGCATTTCATCTCCCTGATCATGATATGCATCAAGATTGTTAGGTACAGTGTGTTGGTCAACTGTTCACTTAGGGGACAGATTACACCTTCACGCGGACTACGTCAAGGTGACCATTTATCTCCTTATCTTTTTCTCCTGTATACTTCTGACCTTTCGGCATATATTCGTAGAGCTCATAATGTAAAGAAACTTAGCGGCATTAAAGTTTGCACTAGAGCTCCAGAATTGCATCACTTATTGTTCGCAGATGATAACCTCTTGTACTCAGTTGCTACGGGGCTGGCTTGTCAAAAAATCAAAGAGATCATACAAGTGTATGAATCTGCATCGAGACAGGCTATCAGCTATTCTAAGAGCAATATTTATTTTAGTCGAAATCTGTCTGACAGAGATCAATGAGACTTGGCAAGGATTCTGGGGATGGAATTAGTCCCACAGCATAAAAAATATTTAGGGATGCCCACTCGAGTTGGTCGTAGCAAGAAGAAGGCTTTTGCTTATATCAACGATAAGTTGCGAGATAAGTTGGCTCGTTGGAAAGGTTCATTACTCAGTGCAGTGGGCCGTGAGATTTTGTTGAAGGTTGTTATCCAGGTATTGCCTAACTATGCTATGAATTGTCACTTACTACAAAAAGAGTTTTGTGATGAGCTCCAACAGATGTGTGCCAACTTTTATTGAGGCGATAAGGTAGATAAACGGCGCATTCACTGGGGTACTTGGAACCATATGTGTAAATCGAAAGACCAAGAGGGTCTAGGTGTTCGGAATCTGTATGCTTATAATCTAGCTATGTTAGCGAAGCAATTCTGGCGTATTGTATAGAACACAAACTCACTGGTAAGTCAGATTTACCATGCTCGATACTTCCACTCATGTTTGATTTGGGATGCAACTACGACTGGTGCTCCTTCCTATACTTGGCGTAGCCTTTTAGCAGATATGCCTGTTGTGGACAGAGGGTCTTGTTGGCTGGTAGGGGATGGCACCTCTATAGCAGTTTGGGAAGACAACTGGATATCCCACCCGAGTCAATTTCAGCATATTACACCGTTAAGGATCCCATCACCTCTATGCTTTGTATCTCAATTCATCCAAGAAGACAAATCTTGGAATCTACAGCTACTAAATCAATATCTGGACAAGGAGGATGCGGATCTAATTCAAAGGATCCCATTAAGCCACTGTCGGAGCCGTGATCGTTTGATTTGGCATTATAATGACAAAGGCCTTTTCAGAGTGAGTAGTACCTATATCATTGGTAAAGATGAATTGGTTCTGCCTACTTAGGTTGGTCGTCTTCTGTCAGCTCAGTCAGATGCATAGAAAACTCTATGGGGTCAGCGGACTGCACCGGCAGCTAAATTTTGTGTCTGGAAGCCGCCAAAGGATATCAACAAGTCAATACGCGTTTGCGGGCCAAAATGGTTGATGTGCAAGCTGAATGCTCCCTGTGTCAATAAGTTCTGAACGAGGACTGACTTCTTAATAAGAGATTTAGACGAGGAGAGCACCAACCTCGCCTGATGGATCCTTCTTGCTTAGTGACCTAGGACTTGCTGTTTTTGTGTCTTTAGCTGAGCCACGAAAATCGATACTCTACACTACTCCTAGTGTAAAGCAGAGCAATCTTCTTAGTTCGGTGTTAAGAACACAAGGGTGTTGCTTCCTTGAAAAACTCTCACTCTTCCTGGTGACAAGCCTCTTGATCGCCAGTTGCAAGTTTTTGCGTCATTGAATCAGAAGAATCTCACGCTCTTCGGGTGACAACTCTCTTGATTGCTGGTTGCAAGGATTTTCTCGTATAGAGAATGATAGTTTGCTGGGAGCAAAATATGTATTTGATCGAAGATCCTCTCTAAATCGCACTTCAACTCTTTATATAGAATACCGTAGCCGTATTCCACTTCACTTGGAACTCTTTGATATCAGTATTAGATTCACAACACAACTCTAAGTACTCAATAGAGTTCATCCGAAATTTATACATAACTCTTGTAACAGAGTCCTAACCACTATAGGAAATATTAGATAAAAACAAGCCGCATGGATAAGCTTTTAATATTGTTTCCTTCAAGGCCACTCCAATCCGGATTTGTACACATCACTCGAGTTGGTTGTAGCAAGAAGAAGGCTTTTGCTTATATCAAAGATAAGTTGCAGAATAAGTTGACTCGTTGGAAAGGTTCGTTACTCGATGCAGCGGGCCGCTAGATTTTGCTGAAGGTTGTTGCCCAAGTATTGCCTAACTATGCTATGAATTGTTACTTACTGCAAAAAGAGTTTTGTGATGAGCTCCAACAAATGTGTGCCAACTTTTATAGGGGTGATAAGGTAGATAAACGACGCATTCACTGGGGTACTTGGAACCATATGTGTAAATCGAAAGACCAAGGGGGTCTGGGTGTTCGGAATCTGTAAGCTTATAATCTTGCTATGCTGGCGAAGCAATTCTGGCATATTGTACAGAACCCAGACTCATTGGTAAGTCAGATTTACCATGCTCGATACTTCCACTCATGTTTGATTTGGGATGCAACGATACTGGCGCTCCTTCCTATATTTGGAGTACCCTTTTAGCAGCTAGGCATGTTGTGGACAGATGGTCTAGTTGGTTGGTGGGGGATGGCACCTCTATAGCAGTTTGGGAAGACAACTGGATATCCCACCCGGGTTAATTTCAGCATATTACACCGTTAAGGATCCCATCACCTCTAAGCTTTGTATCTCAATTCATCTAGGAAGATAGATCTTGGAATTTACTGCTACTAAATCAGTATCTGGACAAGGAGGATGTGGATATGATTCAAAGGATCCCATTAAGCTACTGCCGAAGCCGTGATCGTTTGATATGGCATTATAATGACAAAAGCCTTTTCAAGCTGAGTAGTGCCTATATCATTGGTAAAGATGAATTGGTCCTGCCTACTCAGGTTGGTCGTCTTCCGCCAGCTCAGCCGGATGCATAGAAAACTCTGTGGGGTCAGCGAACTGCACTGCAGCTAAATTTTGTGTCTAGAAGGCCGCCAAAGGATATCTACCGGTCAATACGCGTTTTTGGGCCAAAATGGTTTATGTGCAAGATGAATGCTCCCTGTGTCAACAAGCTCCGGAAACGGAATAACACCTGTTTCGTGACTGTAGCCAGGTAAGGCCCATAACCCAATCTGTTACAGCTAGGGTGGGAGCACGGGCGCCTTCTTTTCTTGACTGGCTTGAAGATTGTTTCACTCCTCTCTCGTCTGAAGCAACCAGGCACCTCTTTGCTCTTATCTGGTTTATTTGGAAAGGTCGTAATAATAGAGTTTTCAACCAGATCGAGTTTGTTGGGGAGACTATTAAGCTGCAGAACCTGGCTTGGCAAGAACATTTTCTTTTGGTTAACCGGTCGTCCCCTAAACCGCGCAGCACACTTGTTCCGTTGGTCGGTCGCTTCTGTATTTATATGGATGGTGCTTATGATAAGAGTACCCATAAGGGAGGTGTTGGTATGGTTGTCAGAGATTGGATGGGTAACTTCATAATGGGATATGGCCGACAAGTCGAGGGGCAATATTCTCCATTGTCGGTTGAGATAGCGGCAGCATTCGAGGCCTGTCAATATGGTCTTGGTCAGGGCTTCGCCCCGGCCCGCTTTAGCTCTGACTCGTTGGTCCTGATCAAAGCCATTGCAGACCTTGGCTCCTGCCTTGTGGGTTTTGCAGATATGGTAGACATCTACATTCTGTTGAAGCATATGCCAAATTCGGCCTTTGCACATATTTCACGGGAAGCAAATACTGTAGCTCATTAGCTAGCTAAGTGGGCGTTACTTCATGCACCACACCCTACATCCTTCAACTCACTCACTCTAATGCCTTCGATCTTATGTGAAGTGCTAAGAAAAGATTGTACTTGATTTCCTTGGAATGAATTTTTCGACCTTTCAAAAAAAAAACTTCATATTCCAGGCAAGTTCGTTAGTCATCCGTGTATGCAGAGGGGCAGTAACCACATTAGAGACGAACAGAATCACAAGAGCTTTGTATTGCCTGGAAGAACAATAAAAAATAAATCAGATACAGAACTGTTCATAGATGATCCCTTTTCTCCATCCCCGATCCAATCATTCTATTCAGATCCTTACAAATATTAGACGCTTCCCTTCCCAGTAGATGATGTCTCGCTATGACAATCACATGGCAAAGATTCTATATTTCACATGCGGGCAATGCACACTACTCTTACATGTAAATATGAAAGACGGTAGAAGCTTTTGGCATACAAGAAAAGCAAAACCAACAATCTTAACTATCGACGAACATGAAGATACAATTCGTGCTGGTTGCTGGAAGAGCTGATCAGTGAGACGCCCACCCATAAAATTCCGTGTGCGTACACCATGAAGACCCATTCTCCATCCACCTTCTGTATATCTTGTGCATGAATTCCCCTATTGGATAATGGCAAAACTTCATCATTCTCATAAAAAGTAGTCTGGTGCAGGTTTTTTGGCGGGCGTACCTCTTGATTCCTGCATTCATAATCTCTAAGTGTCAAATACAAGGGACCAGGACAAGAAGTATCTTTTTCAGAATGAGACAAAAAGAACGGAAAGAATGAGGAACAAAAAGAATCAAATTTTGTATTCAGTCGATCAATGCAATTGTTAATCACTGGTGTAAATCTGAATAGTTTCTAATGTCTGTGTGAATTAAACATATATCCACAAGAACCAGTTTACTGTTTCCAGACTCTATTCATTCACAATTATATTGGACTGAGTCACTCTGTAAAAGAAACCTAGGCCCGCAATAAGTGTAGCATTTAGACAAGATAGTTGAAGTTTCACACTGCTGCTCGAATAGCTCAGTCTCAATTTACAGAAAAAACGTGATTGGTTACAAGCTAATTTGATGTACAAACCTGTGGGGCAGCATCAAATACACGGAACTGCTTATTAAGATTTTCGTCCAGTTCAAGGATTGCAGCTACATTACCACACCTGTAACAAACCAGTAGTTAATATAACTTTCAAGCTACAAAATGAGGATAATAAAAAAGTAACTGTTGATTGCTAATACCTGTAACAGTAATTTGGAGCTGACCATACAGTAACTATCTGACTATTAAACATCCACTTATACCCTTCCATCACCAACTGGTGGGCACGACATATATAGTCAATGTTGTTTGCATGGTTAAATGAGGAAACAACACTGCCACCAAAGAGGAAACCAGCACCACGTGGACTCAAACCCCAACCATCCACAATATCTTCAGGATCTGACCATAGTAGATCACACATGGCACCATCATGGGGTACTTCTTGCTTCCGGTCAATTGTTCGTATCTACCGAACAAAAGGGGTTAGTTGCATACAGTATAGAAGCCTTTTGCAGATCAGAAAAATCAGAAAATAAAGGATACAGATAATAAGAACTAAGATGGCTGCTCAGACCTGATCCAAAGTTGAAATGGCAGGAGAAAGACCACCATGGACACTGAAAATCTTATTCTCAATGAGAGCTGACAGACTGCAATAAATCACCATTCAAATTCAATAGCTGTAAGGAATAACAGACATAGTACAGCACAATTGAGTTGAGTTCGGAGAGAGTGTTCTAAGAAAAAAAGGAAACTCGAACATTTGATATCTCACAAGAATTCAAGCAATCTCAGACATTAATATAAGGAGGCTTCTAATATAAGAATCCTAATCAATAATTTCATACCCAAGATTATGCCAGTGTCCTGTCTATGATCCCACCATCTAATAGGCTGAACTTTATAAGAGTTTTCTTTTTAAACAGGTAAAGTAAGAGTGATCTACCACTGTTCCCTTCCACTATCTGCTTGTCTGCTATCTGAGCCAAGGCCAAGGGACTTAACTTTCATTTGTAAACAAAAAAAAAGGATGGTGTATAAATTATATACCACTGCATTCCATTGGATAAAGTTTACCGTTCATACACTTTCTAACTGTCAACAAACAGATTTGAAGGGAATTATGTGATGAAAAGTGGCAAACCTTAGGTAATCGAATATATCAGTGCAGTATCTCCAAACATTGACAGATCCATATTTTCGTAGACACTCGTCATAGAATCCATATACCTGTCTAGAAAGGATGACCAGTAAATATACGGAATAGGTAAGAACCGAAAAACAAGATGGACAGTTGTTTAAGAAACTTAACCTGTGTTATCTGTCGACTCTCATGGTTCCCTCTTATAAGTGTTATCCGATCAGGATATCTGACCTGGTTGCGGAAAAAAATTTAGCTTAACCAGTCTAGTAATTTTCCAAAAATAAATGAATAAATACGACATACAAGAGTAGATCAAAAGTACAACATCCACTATACAAAGTCTATGCCCAATAAACATAAGGAAAGCAGATACATGTAAAAAGTACAAGACAGATAACTTTCTAGTATTTGGAAGACTTGAAAAGAACTGAAGCCATGCCCAGATGACTCAAATGTCTCTCCAATGGACAATTAATAAACCATTTCCAATTCAAAAGGCCAACATAAATCCTTCCTCTTCATATTGTTTCGCAAGGGGATAAACCATAGTTTTTGCTACTGTATCTGCTAGTCATAGAAGTGTCTCAGATCTTTGAAACAACTAAGTCATACTCAAACAGGAAATTCAGTAGCCCTTGAGGCCTTTCCACATTCTGGATAATTGTTTGTGCTTTTCTAGGACAAGCAGGTGGCTCAAAATGTGTCACATATCAAACATAATTTACTATACCGCTTAGAGTACAATATGACCAAAACCTTATATGTTTTACCTCACAAAGGCAACTAGTATTTTTCTCTACTTTCTATATTAATTGTTTTCCTTAAAAATAGCGAACAAACAAAATAGAACAAAACTGGAATGAAATGGAACCAAACGATCAACTAATCAGATAGCACTAGTAAAATCTAATCAGATTGTTTCCTAGGCTTTGCTACAAGTCAATGTATGCATCAGCACTAGTACAAGGGGCTACCACATAACTTTTGCAAGAGGCCACTGGGTCAAATACCTAATCCGAAAATTTACTGTGATTTCTAGAGTACAATATTTGCATCCGCACAGCTACAACAGACAACTTTTGCCGAGGATGTAGAATACATCAATGTACTCAATTCAGTTTCCACAAAAACTATCAACCGATCACAAACAAATCATGCAATTTGGAACCAGACGGTTAAATTTATCAAACAATAGAAACAACGCTTGTACTAAAACAAAGATAAATACAGCAGAGAATTTCAAAACAGTATAGATAAAATGCTCTACATAAGAGCAAGTTTAAGTATTGCATGAAGGCCCAACAGAACAGGTAAAATAGAGACTGTGTCACCTTGAGGGCAAGTAGGAGTAGAAATGTCTCCACTGAATAAAATCCTCTATCGACGAAATCTCCAAGAAACAAATAGTTAGTCTTCGGGCAATCACCTCCGACTTTGAAAAGCTCCTTCATGTCATAAAACTGACCGTGGATGTCACCACATATCTATTTCACAAAAACACAGTGTAACGACATCAATCACTTATCCATAAGACATAAACTGCAACTTTCAACTTCGAAGCACTAAATTCACAGCTCCAAAGTAGATTATTCGAACTTCGCTACTAATGCTGATAGTATAGTTCGTTTCGAATCCCTAATCTACTAAGACCTACATATACTTCATCTAGAGACAAATTTTTCACAGCGGAGAAATAAAAACCCTAACGAGTTTTTGTTCAAAACAAACCAAATCTGTAGCTAACTGAAACCACAGGTCGGGAATCAATAAGCTCAAGATTAGTGTAGAGAGTAAAGGAGAATAGTGACGTACAGTGACGGGAGCATCGACTCTCTGGACGTTGCTCTCTTCGACGAGAATCTCCATGGCTTTGAGGCAGAGGGCCTTGACTTCGGACTCTTTGAGAGGCTCGCACTTCTTGAGCTGCTCTATTTGCCTGTCTAGGTCAGACATGGCTACTCTCCTCCTCTGCCTCCTCGGTCCTCAGACCCGATTCTGAATCTCTGAATCTCACTCTCCTCCTCCTCTCTCTCTCTCTCACTCTATCTCTCGCCGACCTTTGTTTGTCTGTCCCTTTCGATTTGTTTTTCTATTTAAATTTGTTTTACTGTTTTTATTTGTGCGGGCTCTCAAATCTCTAGTCTCAGTCGAGGTTTTTGCTTTACTTTGTATTTGCATTGACAGCCCGGAACTTTGCCTTATTATATCTTTGGGTTCTGGACTCTTTTTTACTTTTTTTTTGTTTAACTTATAAACTAATTCGGATAATCATTCACAATTTCGGTTATATTATTTAGTAAAAACACAACAAAAGACATAGATTAAACCTCATGAAATATTACAATCATCTTCTAAAAACACGTCGGTAGTGTACACTGACTTCTTTTTTCAAAACCCTAGTTTACGCCGTTATCATCTTTCTCGTCCAATCTCTTCTATACTGACACTGTTCCTAAATTGGCCAGCACCATTACCTTCCTCATATTTTTCCGATTACCATATACCCCTTTGCATGTTACTTTCGTGATTCTCTTCCCACTTGAATAGATTTATCAGAAAAAGCTCCTTTACAGATCTCATATTCGATCGGTATTCCAAAACCGATCTTTTTCGGGTCGTCAGCCTTCCTTTGGTCATTGATCCTTATGTTCTCTCTTTTACCAGTTCTTGTGTTATTTGTGTTGGGATTTCATGTCGACTTTGCTGAACAGTGAGGAAGATCCCCCACTGCCAGTAGATGATGCTTTTTCCTAAGAGGATCCATAAGCCCTCATGACGGCTCAGGGGACAGTTGACTTCGATGTGTCTAATGATGAGGAGGTGGAGGAATGGTACCATGTCATTGTTTGTTGTTTCTCTTTATCTCCCTTTGAACTTGAAGAGACCTAAGGGTTCAAGATGAAGATGATTGGTTTGTGGCGTCATCTGTTAGGCTCGAGAAACATCGGGTTCGAGCAGGTAGTCGTTGATCGCTTCATGTGTAAGTTTAAGTCTAAGGTTGATCGAAAGAGGGCGGTGGAACATAGCCTCTGCTTTCACAATGAAAGCACCATAGTAGTGGAGAGTTTTGACGGTTTTGCTTATCCACGTTCAATTCCGACATCCAGGTGTTCGGGTTGGATCTACATTCGTCTCGCCTTAAGTCACTTTGCTCATGCAGCCATGCAGGTCAAGTGGCTCAAACGCATGGGGAATGTGTTAGGTGGTTATAGATCTCGATCCGCTTTTGGCCAATCATCGCTCCGTGATTAAGCTTCAGGTGGATATGGATCTTCGTCGGCCATTAGTGGTTATACTACTTTTCATATTGGTAGTACCTATTTTGTAGATGTGATTATGGAATACAATCGCTTGAAGGGTTATTGTGCAATTTGTGGTGCCTTCAAGCATGGAGGTGTGGGTTGTATTGGTTTCCCTATGGCTGCCTCTCCTAAGTCGTCTGTTTATATGGAGGTATAGGAGAAGACGGTTGCATCTTCAGGTCAACACTAGGAAGGGGGGCTGATCCATAGGGTCCCTCAATAGGTTCTTGGAGGTTTTGCGGCACCTGTTCCAACGAGTGGTCTGAAACTCTCACTGAATGGGGTTCCAGCCTCTAATCTGAATAGGCTGCCTAACATGGATGTTGTTTTGAAGGTCCCAATTTCAGAGTCACCTTCCCTAGGTGTTACCAATGAAGTTCTACAATCTCATTTTGATGCTCCGCCAGGGGGTGCAAGGTTGGTTCCGGGTGCTTCTCTCACACCTGTTGGGGATGTAGGGGCTAGTGGAAGTTCCACATTCTCATTTCATGTCCACAGTTTGGATGTGATGCTGACTAGTCCGAAGAGCCAAAAAATTTCTACCAAGGAGATGGGTCGTCCAAATAACAAAAGGAATAGAGCTTGTCTAGGTCCTTAGAAGAGCAGCATGAAGAAGGTGTCGCCTAAGAAGTCTATAGTCCTTCTACTGGCAGACATGGATGCAGAGACGTTGTGTCACATCGCGCAGCAATAGAGGGGTTCCTAGATAATTAAAGAGTGGTGCGCCCAAATGTTTGATAGTTACTTAGTGCTACTCCCGTTTGATAGTCTAGAGTCTGTTTGTCATATTGTATTCAGGCGTAGTGATACCATAGAATTTCTCATTTGATCGTGCCGAGTAATCCAGTGGAATTCTATACTATTACCAACTTTGATCCTATAGTGGATAATTTTTGCGCCCCCTCGAAAAAGAAAACTTCTAAAAACACGTTCAAATTAATGTCAGGAGACTTCTCTATTACAAGCTAATTCGAATATTTATCCACACTCTCGATTAAAAGGCGTTATGTGTTATGTGCTTTGTACTACAATTATTAGTTATGTCACACCATTCATGGGTTTGGTGTTGCATGTTTTATTCATTGGAGTAAAAAGGGGGATCATTAGAAAGTTTAGTCAATTAAAAATAAAAATATTTAAAAAAGACTAGGATTGTTTGGTTTGGGAATGTTTGTGAAGATGATATGGACGCAGTCAAATTAGATAAAAGACAAAAAAGTATGTTCTAACTAAACTTGGATGTATGATGATTCTCTAAAAGCTGTTATGTAGAAATAAAAGACATTGAGAAGTATTTGTGAAACAATTGTCATGTGTTTTCTCTCTGAAGAGTTATAACTAGAAACGTTAGTAATGAAAGTCATTTCCAAAGAAGAAATTCAAAAAACAAATAATTTTTTAGCACTTTTTTTTAAAAAAAAGAAAAAGAAAAATGACTACAAATTAAAACCTCTTGAGTAGCCTAGACATTGCTAATCAAACAAAAGAGCATGACTGGCGCAACTAGGGACAACATGAACCCATATATAGAGATTGCAAGCATTGTGACATTTCTTTGCCAGCTTGTCAGCAACAAAGTTTGCGATCCCTGTAGACATGACTGAAATTTATAACTTCGAAAGAAACAACCATGACTTTTATGTCTTCAGTGATTGTCTTGAGCTTCCAAAGAACATAGCATTTTCTCTTGATGCAATTGATGATGAATAGAGAGTCTCTTCCACCATGTTCTTCTGAAGGTTCATTCTTTTAGCTTGAAGAAGACTATCTCGAAGAGTAAGCGCCTCAGCAGTAGGAACATTATTTTTTTCAAACTTTCTAGCACCAGATAAGATAGGAATGCCACTAGAATTTCTAAAGATAAAACCTCCAGCAGTATTTCCTGTTTCAAATCTTGTCACTGAGCTATCAAAATTAATCTTGAAATTATTTAGAGGAGGTGGCTTCTAGATGATGGTTGGGGGGGGGGGGGGGGGGGGGTGGGAACATGAACTTTGCTTGGTCCAAATTATGTTCAATGTACGAGTTGAAGATAGCAGCTGCTGCGGAGACAATGGATTGAGGAGATGTCTTTTCATTCTTGAAAATAACATGATTTAAGCCTTTCCAAACCTGCCAAAGAATTATGAGAATTTTTTCAAACATGTGATTCTCATTTTTCCTATTCATAAACGACTCATTCAATCTTGGGATCAGATCATCATTTTGTTGAAAACAATCTAGATTTGTCAAACTCCAAATTTCCTTTACCTAATGGCAATGATAGAAAAGATGTGAAGCTGATTCCTCGACACTACTCATTGGGCAAACATTAGTAGGAATTAAACCAAATATATAAAGTCTATCTCTGGTTTTTGTTAGAATATGACTCAACAATATCGTGTATCTTGTACTTTAAGCAACTAGTTAATAGTTAAATTATTTAGTAAGAATTGTATAAGGATTGTTTATTTAGTACATGTATATCCATATATCAAATACATTAATAAAATCCAACTATAATATGATATGAATCTCATCATTTAATGTAAACCTAATGGAATTAGATTTGAACTCTGTTATGGGTAAAGACACAAGTCTATTCTTATAAGTATGAGAGTTTGGTCCATGTTCTTGTGTACGAAGCATTCAGATGCTACTCCATTGAAGGTGCTTAACGACATAAGAGAATAGAAGATCATACTCATAATATCAACTATCACGATATATGTATTTAGTGATCTAATTTATATCTTTGATCTTCGTCTATTATTGATCTTGTGTTTATGATGACTTGAACATATTCAGTTTGTGTGTTTCAATTTTTATCAAACCTTTGGTTCGTTCATGATTCATAAACCAATTAAGAAAATCAATGTATACTAAGATTGGGGTACTTGCAGATCGTAACAAATCGAAATCAAAACTTTAGAATTAAGAACCGGCTTAGAACACACAACCTTATGGTTTGTTTAATGAAGTATACTGGGACTGCAAGATTGCAACCCAAGTTCAAGACCTAGTTTTAGTAACCCAAAAAGGATTATGCTTTGATTGTTGATTGGGGAAAACAACGACAAAAACTTTTCTTGGTTTTAGGCTTCTAGCAATGGGATTTGGGGAAAACATCTGCTCGATTCTGATCTCAATTTTAACCCAATTTTGATATATTTTAGCGATGGGTTATGAGCTTCTGCTTGGGATCAAACTAAGATGAAGCTAGATTGGCTTTAACGGTGTCTGCGCAATAGAATTTGGAAACGAACATCTGTATTCAGACTAGGCTTTTGGGTCTACAAGCAATGTGACAACCTATGTACCCATTTTCAGATTATTCTCGACTATCCAAATGGAAGCTTGGGAGATTTTGGTTGGAACCTATAGATTTTGGTTGGAGCATTTGATTTCAAATCAATCTGGTGCAAATGGGAAATAGTTTTCCAAGCCTAGCGTCTCAACCTATAGTTCAGAGTTTTTGATTTGGTACACCAATTCAAGGATCAACTTAAGGAAAAGACTCATAGCTTCTATTCATTTTCGCAATTCTGCGAACATCCTTTAGAATGTGTCTAAGTCAATCGGTACTCGACTAAGGCCGCACTTAAATTCATCCTCAATGAAGCTATTGTCAACTTTCTTGCTTTCGTAATCAGAATAAGGAATGTGTCTGAGGTCAAAGTTGACCTAATGGGAACTCAGCATGCAACTAAAGGTCAGATTACTGTACGTGTGCTATGATTTTTGCTTCCACTAATTTGAAATGCAACGCTGTAGTAGAGGCTAAGGTATGTTCGTGCTAGATTTTTTTATAGTTCAGGTATGGGAAATTCAATATTAAAGCATGTGTTTCGTGTTTTATGTTATGGTTAATCATATTCAACTTAGGATTCAATTGTTTATATTTGGCTGTAATAATTGATTAATGGTTACAGAAGTAAGAAACGTAACAAACAGGCATGCGTATAGTCTGTTGCATTACATAGATTAACTTAATCACATACTTGGCATTATTTTGGCTTATCCTTGCTTTAGATAATCGAATTGCATGCACGCCTAAACTTATATGACTAATTGGAAAGTTAATGTAGAAATCGTTGAGCATATGGATATAGATATTTGCTTGTGATTATATAAGTGAACATGCATAATGTGATTGATTGCATATCTGCAAGTTTTCTATTGAATGATTATTAGTTTTTCAAAGAAAATTTGCAGGTTTTGAAGAATTTATTTTTTTGATTAAGCTTCAATATAACTTTATATTCATAACATAAAATAAATTCTTTCAAATCAAATTTGGGTTTACTGATTTTATGAACTTGTATATTGCACAAAGTAAAATTTGTTCATACTTTCAGGAAATCAATAAAGTTTATAACAGATTAAACATTTGTGTAGTTGGTTTTAAATCCATGTCTATTTTGGCTTCCAAAGAAGTATTTCAGCATGGTTTTGAGAACTAAAATAACATTAAATATGCTAATTAATGTCATATTTGGGTATTTTGAAGCTTTTCTACTACCAGAAAGGTGTTGATTGCTTCTCTATATAATTTGAATTAACTTAGTGTGGGTTGTTGATACAGATCCTTCAGAATGCTTAGTCTACTGCCACAAAGGTGTTGTTAATCATTATTTTTAGTTTAGGGTTATTTGTTATATATACTTAGTTATCTATTTATATATATGATATCCTCGTTAAACTTATGTTTTGTTGTTGTTATCAGTATATAGTTTGTTTTGATTTTAAGTTAGTTATAAACATAAAACACTGAAGTCTGAAGTCTGAAAACAAAACTTGGTCTTTAACAAATTTTAGTAATAAGAACTACTTAAAAAATTTCTTGTTTGCTCCTTAGGAACTGTCTTTTTCAATCTATATCTATGACTATTAAGTTAGACATTTATCTAATTCAGGAATTAAGAATATCATATTGATACTTATAATGGTATAAGACAAACACTATTACTAAGACGGTCATCTAATACCGAAAATCCAACAAAACTTAGAGGTTTTAGAAACCACTTACATCACCACTTGCCTCTCATAGTGCTATTGTAAACCTCATCCATTAAATTTAAGCCTAAGAAACTATCTCAAATGCACATGTGTCTAAGAGAACACTTAAAGCTAACAAGCCATTTAGATTCAAATCCTACTTTTATAAGAAAGTAGGACAATTAAAGGACTGTAGAGACTTTAAAGTCTGGTTAGCTAGGGTAACTTTTACAATCTCTATGTCTTTTAAAAGGTGGATTTAATTAATGTAGTCATACATACTTGGTGGCTTGATTATGGAAATCCCCTATATATTTATTGCAAGAACTCGTGAGAAAGAAGATCCCAATAAGTCTACATTTGAATAAATTTAGATTTTAGATATTGTTTTTATGTTCGTTCCATGTAAAGTGAACATATTTTTTGCTGATCTTTTGATTTTAACTTTTTAAGTAGTTTTAATCTTCTTCTTGATTTCAAATGGAATATAAATTACTTTTCATAAATTCCCTTCAGCTTGGTTTAACTTTGTTTTGAGAATGATTATATACGTTTAAATTGTTCTCTGCCTCAACAAGAATTTTTCTTGGTGTAGTGATCAAAACACTTTAAGAACAGACATCATTATTGGTATTTGTATAACCATATTCAGCAAAAAAATAAGCATATTTTGGCACTGAAGAGTAAGATAATATCAATAGAGAGATTACAGACTTTGGTCAAAAACTAAATTCTTTTAGAATTAAAATTTCAATCTTAATCAAATGTGAAACAAAATGACTGACAAATCGATAAAGAGTGCTTTTAGAAATCAAAACTATTAATTCATACAGATATTCGATCACGTGGTTCATCTAGACATCAAATAAATATTTTCTGCAAATATCTATTTTATTACATTTAAAGGGTGGTTTGTAAACACTTTCTCACATTAGGCTTTTATTTGATATCGCAGTCACCTATAGCTTTTAAGATTTCGAACCAGAAGTTTATTTTCGTTTAGAATTTGAAATCTAGATTGTAAAATCTAATAGAAGGGGGGAAAGTGTTATGAAAATTATACTGAGGATGAACAAGGAAGAGTCTATTTGTATTGTTTTTGGCATATAGGCTCATGATATAGCTCTTTGTGAATGCTTTAGTGACAATATAATGTGATGGAAACAAAAGAATTGAACACTCTTAGTTTTAATAAGAAGCACAATATGTATGTACTTTTTGTTTACCTTATTTTTCTATGGGATGAGGGTTTAAGAAAATAATTATATTTGCAAGTTTGAGTCCCTAGAAAATCAATCCATAAAACACCATTAAGTTATGTGTTTAATAGGAAACCAACTCTACACCACAGTTGAGACAATGATATATTACTACAAGCCTGATTTGGTAAAAACTCAATGTTAGTCTATTTGTTGTCATTTTATAAGTTTCTACTAGAAGTAAAAGGTTTTAAACTATATTAAGCATGGCACTCACCTTTAACGAGTAATTTCTTGAGTGAGTCATAGTGTAATACGATTTTGAAGACTTGTCTTCAGTTTTGGAAGAAATTACATAAATTCAGAAAGAGTAACTTCTTAAACAGTAACTTAACTACAATAGAATTTAAGTGATCATTACAAGATAGAAAACTAACTTGAGAAACATGGTAATTGAGTTCTGTATGCTTAATAAGTGTGGGAGTTAGGCTGAGTTATTAATTAAGACAAAGAGAAATGCATATGAGAATATAGTAAGGTTGAGGCTAATTTAGTTAATAAGATTTTTTCACTCAAATAAGATTGACTTTACAGAACCTAAACACTAGTATCAATTGAAGGTTTATAATGATTCTTAGAGCTATTTTGACATGCAGTAGCAACACATAGATGTGAAGACAATTTTCTTGGATAGAAAGCTGGATGAACCATCCATGTGAAGCACTAACTTGATACATTAAGAATAAAATTTAGAAAACATGATCTGTAAGATAATATGTCAACATATGGTTAAAACAAGTGTTTAATTAGTGGTATAAGTGTTTTGACTCAGTTTTATCAACTTCGGTATTTATGGTTGATGAAAATATTTATCTCAAAACTTTGGAAATAATTTTTTTAATTGTCAATTTGGTTGATAATCTCCTAGTTAGTAGTAATATCGAATTACTTAAAGATACTTCAAATCTTTCTACCAAAGCTTTTTGACATGGAAGATTTGGGAGAAGAATTATTTGTTTTGGGAATTGAGATAAAAAAGAATTAAGTTGCATACTACCTCAACACGATTACATTTCAAGCATTTAATTAGTTTAGCTTGGAATCCTAATTTGTATTAGAGGTGAAATTTCTATATCTAAAGTGATAAAGTGAGCAATACATAGTTCTCAATTCTATTATGGAGAAAGCACACATGATTTCTAAGCCTTATGTTAGACTAATAGGTTGTCACATGATTGTACTTTCATATCTAAAGTGTTCTAGCACCTCTTTTTTTGGTTACTGGAAAAGAATATGCAGTGAACTACTTAAGCATCACACATACTTGTTTTAAGAAGAGTGAGGATTCTAAATTAGAGGGTTACAACATTTTCTGACTTTGTAGATAACTATCCTGTTTTAGTTATGTCTGTATGTGAATGTCTTTAGGCTTGCTGTAGCTTTAAGAACTAATGCAAGCAACACTTACAGTTATCTCTGTTATGCAGGCTGAAATAACCATTTAAGAGAGTGTTTGTAGAGAACTTTGGATCACTTAGTTTTTGTTGAACACCAAAGTCTTAAGAGACATTGTTTCAGGTAAGCTCGTTGCTATGTCTACTGATGTTCTTGGAAAATAGTTTTAGAGTTCAAATCATATAGATCTCCAAATCTACAATGTGTTAGTCGCAAAGTGGTTAATGGAAGATATAGTTGTTTTAGTTGTTGAATTCAGTGGGAGAAAATTTCTTATTTAGTTTTATGTTCTTAATTCAGTTTTGTTTTGAGAAGTTATTCTCTTATTCTGTAAACATGACATTTGGATATTAATGATAAGAGAAGATTTTCAGATATAAAGTCCAATTGTAATATGATATGAATCTCATCATTTAATGTAAAACTAAATGAATTAGATTTGGAATCTGTCATGGGTAAAGACACAAGTCTATTCCTATAAGTATGAGAGTTTGGTCCATGTTCTCGTGTTACGAAGCATTCAAATACTACTCCATTGAAGGTGCTTAACGACATAAGAGAAGAGAAGATCATACTCATAATATCAATTATCATGATATATGTATTTAGTGATCTAATGTATATCTTTGATTTTTGTCTATAATTGATCTTGTATTTCTGATGACTTGAACATATTCAGTTCGTGTGTTTCAGTCTTCAACTAGGTGCATTCTCGCGCTTCGTACGGGTTATGCAATGTAGTTGCATACTTAGTGGTTGCATATTACAATTAATGTATTTGTTCATATTACAAAATAATGTAGTTGCCAAAATGAAAGTTAGCAATGCAGAAATGATTTGTTGTGACCAAATGCAGGAAATAATTCATGAAAACTACACAAACCACTAACAAAAGAAAATGAAACAAAAAAAATTAGAAAAATAAAATAAAAGACAGATATAGAAACCCAACAAACCCAATCAAGCTTTTAGTTAAATGAATAAAATTTTCTTAAATCCAAATCAGCACTAAAGATGAATAATTTGAAATGAGATCAAGCCAGCTGCTTCAATTCTGGTTTGGCATTGCTTCACATTATACTGGTTTGTTTACTGCTAAGAGCAAAGAACCTTTGGAATTGGAACTTCCAAAGTGAACTCGTGCTTGTTCTTTTCAAGTCATTAAGGTGTAAACAGTAGGTTAATCCTGAACTAATTATTGTAAATCCGCTTTTAAAAGACTTATACTTTTATGAGCCTTCAGGAGTTCAGGTATATCATATATGATCAATATATATAAATCTTAAAACAAAGAATAAACTATAGCTAGCATATGAGGCAGATTCATATTTCAAAATGGGACGCTTCACTTTGCCTGGAAACCAAGAAACACAAAGTTGAGTTATAAATGGAAAATTCAATGGTGAAAGCTTGTGTGTGTATATATATATATTGTCCTCAAAGTTTGATTAGGTTAATAAACTATCAATAACATTGAAAAAGAGAATACATAAAGAAGATTGAGTTACTCGGGTCTTAATTTATTGAATCAAACGTGAGTGCATGAACTGAATCTTAAAACATAATCAACATGAAAGGAAAATAACCAACCCGCTCTATCAAAGTACAAATTCTAATTAACCTAGAATATGAAGATATAGAAAACAAAGATCTCTGAATTCACACAAAGTTTGTATGTTGACCGCCTCTTTGTATATACCGTTGTATTCTCTTGACATTCTTCACAAGACAATTCTCTAATCAGTTTCGCCTGTGTGGTAGTAGAACATGTAGATCGAAGGATTTGAGTAGTCCAATTAATGATAGTCATCCGGTTAGAGCATGAGGACATTCAGGAATTATAAGCTTTGTTGTTATCGAAAAAGACACTGAAAACAATTTAATAAGCTTTCTTTGGGATAGATCAGAGGTTACATGAGGCAAATTTCATAGCAAGCCACTAAGTTGTGAGTATCCACCATTTCAAAATCTATACGAAATAATACATCAAATCAGCTTCATCTTTTGCATGAATTTTTTGATAAGTATTAAGATTGAGGAGGTTGAATAGCAGATTCGTACACATGTATATATTATGACAACCTAATAATCTGAGATGCACATCCATTTACCTCCAAGAAATTTCAAAAAGTTCTAAGAGAATTCCAGTCATAATCTTAATCATAATCCGATCGAAGTTCTAAACATACAATAATGATAATCTTCTCTATATCAAAATTGGACATACAGTTATCATATTGAACATGTAAAGCAGACACTGGAATTTATTCCAAAAACGATGTCAAAATCATCTTGGACCAAAACACACATGCTACAAGTCATGCCCAAAGATTACGAACCACTCAACAGACTCAAGCATTCTGAAACTCAAAGCATTACAAACTAAGATCTAGGACTGCAAAATTACTCATAAAATAAATCATCAAGTACCAACTTACCAAACCAAAAATAGGTCAGTTCAAATCGATCCTCCAACAAAACAAACATGCAATTAATTGTTTGACCGGTCTCCGATCATTGGACACCTGATACGCTATCCCTAGTGATTGCTATCCTTTGCTGCAATTCAAAGTGAAGTGCCACTATCGAAAGCATGATGGAGTGAGAGAAAAATAATGAAAAAATTGATACACCCTGCTACTTAATGCAATTGATACACCCTGTTACTTCTCCATTGCATTAAATAACACTCTCCATGTATGTCAAACAACATTGCATTAAATGAAACTCTCCATTAAATTCCTCAGCTTTCTGTCTCTATTCTACCATGTATCTATCTATCTCTGACCCAAGTAAAATCCCTAAAATTTATATTGTTCATGAAGAGCAAGGCTCAAAAAATCAAGATATAGCCCTTTGCCTCATCCATTTGTCACTGATCACTTTTCCCCTGCTAGCACCTGGCACCCTCCACTGTTCCCCTGCTACCAAAATGAACTTGAGAACTTGAAATTGAGCTTGCTGAGTTGTTGTCGAACAAAGGCTACCAAATCATGTTAGTAACAAATATTTGGATCAACAAATATTGTCTAAAGCCACTTTTTCTGCTAAGCCATTTTAAGGAATTTTGCTTCTATATTCATTTTTCAGAGATCCAATAAGTCTTTAAATACTCTGGTCTAGGTTATGGGATTTAAAATGTCCTGACCTCTTTTGCAAACAAACATCGACGTTGAAGTCGAGCCTCGGATTAACAGCAGCTAGTTTCATGGACAGGAACTATTAATTGTGAAAGAGATCTAAATTAAGAATACATAAATATAACACATAAAAGTAATTCATCAAGGATGACAGAAAGACCAAAATCTCTGTCACCTCTACTTGTTGTTGAAGAGACTGAACATAGTTGATGATTTCATCTAGCATGCCATCCTTGCCAGTGATCTTGTTGCAGCCTGGCACTAAATCTAGGAGATACTTCATTCTTTCACTACTATTTTTCCTCTTACTTGCATGATCAAAAACAAACATAACATGAATAATCAAAACTCCCAACAACAATGATCTCTTACAAAAAAATATAGATATATATATATATATATGGCAATACTTCCTAATAGTCTAATACTAATTACTCACCCTCTCAGCCAAGCTACGACTATCAGTCGCCTAACCTCGTAAATCATGGAACCTGTCAAATCATGGAAATTCGACGAATCAAGCAACTATAATCATGAAATCAATTACCCAATCACGAAAAGAGAGAGAGAGCACACATGAAGGTCAAAAAAATATATTATCACTAAATTGCAGTACACCTATGGGATGAACAAATCTATTAACAATAATATTTTGAATTGTTAATATGTGTTAGTTCAAGCAATTCAAATTGTTGTATAATAAAGTAAACAAATGAATTGTTAGTATTCATTAATTTACTTATCCTGATATACATCATATTTAATATTGTGGCGTAGTACAGCAAATGATATTCATATCTAAGACCCATAAATATACAGCAAAATGTTATGCTGGTATCATACATAAACCATTAAATACTCCATAACCCAAATCATTTATACAATCAAACCTTTCTGTTATACTGCAACATTTAAACAACAAATTTGTACCAAACAAATAAAATATGTAAAGCATTGAAAATGAAAAGTAAACTTATGATGAAAAAAGAAAAGGGCCTGGACTTGTGAGTTGAACCAACAAAACCCAAAAGAAAAAAAAAACAAAGTAAACGGTTTAGTGGGTAATAGGAGATTTTACCAGTGAGATGTTGCTAGTCTGAGCAAGGGGTCCGCTAAACTATCGCGCCGTCGAGAGAAAATGGGTCGCCAGTAATGACGCTTGGCTGAGCGGACGCGGAAGATTGAAAGAAAGTGAGAGATCGAGAATTTGGTTGAGAGTTGAGAAAGATTTCGTAGTGAGAGGCTGAGACGACTCCCATTAAAAAGAGAATAAAACTTAGGAAGGTTACAGACCCAATCCGATCGGCGGTCGGAGAGCGGTAGAGAGAATGATCAGTGCAGACCGTGATCAGAGTATGCAAAGAGATAAAGAGAGAGGAGAGAAGATCAGATGAGGAACAAATGAGAGGCTGGCATAGGACAAGGTTAAGGAAGTCGCACCCTTTTCACGGTCGTAATAAACATACCAAAATGCCCCCGTGAACAGTAATAATGAATAGTAAAAACAAGCATATGCACAGTAGAAACCCATGCTTGTACTATAGAAAATTTGCCTCAAACAAAATCGAAGAGAAATTTTTTATTTTTGGAGGAAGCTTAAGCTTCTATATCTTACTAAGAAAATCTACATTGACATGTTTTTAAGACTCGTCATATTGTATCAATATGACTGATTACATAGAAAAAGTACCACTAGAGTTAAGCCCCCAAACAAAAATATATCTTTGGTGATTGATATGTAAATGAATATTGCAAATCATATTGACAATCTCATTATTTTTTAGCACTTTGATATATCTAGAGACAAACATTTTTTTAACCAAGAGGTCCTTACCAAAATCATATGACTATTTGATTAGCTATTTTCTTATTTTCTTATGTCATTATCCATCATTTTATATTTGTTTGCAAAATTTCAATATTTTAGATAACTAAAGAATTCAAAGCTAATAATCAATGAGTCTCTCTCTCTTGAGCGAAGCACATAGCCCTCTTATTTCGTTTGCTCATAGTCGTCCATTTTGGATTGCATGGCTGATCAAATGGACCCGATCAGATGATCGGCCACCAAATCTCACTTCTTCTTTCTCTGTTCTTTCTTCTATCACTTATTTCAACTTTTCCCATAAATCTATTCTGTCAATCACTCTTGTGGTAGTGGTGCGTCTTTCTGAAAGAGCTACACCTTATGTGAAATTTTTGCAGGTTTCATGCCCAATTATCTTACTGCTTCTTGATAATCATGGTTCCAATCTAAGTCAGTGGATTCTAGCCATGAGGATTTGCCTGCTCTGAATTGGTGAGGTTGACAAAGTTGTTATCTTGGGATATGTATGCTTCTTTAGGTACACTGTTCGGTGAGTCTATCTTGCATTTCTCATCTAATATCATAATCAGGTCTCTCTCCTTTCTTTTATTGATAATTGTTCCTCCCTAAATTTGGGTTGCTACTAAAGTGTTTAAAGGCATCACATTTCAAGCCTTACTCATTTGCATTCTTCTAATTCTTATTTGGAACTTAATGATGAACTTTTTAAACTTTACTTAATGGTTTGTTTCTTAAGGTTCAGATGTATCCGGAACTCTTGGAATTATGAGCTACTAATACTGCTTATACTAAATTTTTTTACTAAGATCTTAGTTTGGGTTACACAAACTGAGCTTGTTTCTCAAGTTTTAAACATGATGCATTTGGTTCTTCATGCTATTAATATTGTTGCCGAACTTGAATTTGATCTTGGATTTACTATGTTCTTTCAGAGGGATTCACAGAGCTTTATATATCCAGTTTAATGATGATCATTACTCTCTGTCTATTTTGCAGACATAATTGATTGAAGATATTAGTGTTTATGCCATAGTTGATACCCTACTATCTAAGCCTTATGCTAATAAGAAATCTTTTGTGATTACATGTGCTACTGCGAAAGTTACCATTATATTGGTGAATTATAAGCATTGGTTTGCGAAATATTTTTAGAAAATCTTTTAGTTTACTAGAAATCTTCGAAACCCTTAAAAGGGGTTATGAAAATCTCTATGAGATTAATCTTTTTAATCTAAGGAATATAATTGACCTTACTCCTTCCTTATGACGATGGTCTCTTGGAATTATCCTGGTTGTTCACGGTCTAGTTTTTTGGCTCAGGCCACTTTCAATCTAGATCTTCTTAAGATGGATGTTTTATGCCTTCTCGATACCATAATAGATTTTGAATAGGCTACAAACTTAGTATCTCAATTTCCTTTTGCTCATTCCTTTGTTGTTCCTGCCATTGGACAATGTAGAGGTTTGATTAAGCTGTGGCATCATAACAATCTTCGTATCAATGTTGTTACTTCTCATGTTCATTTTATTCACTGCTTTTGCACTAATTTAGTTACCAATACAAAGTGGTTTTTAACTTTCTTATATATGGTTCCTCAGAAATGTGAGCAAGTTGCTATTTGGCAACATCTTTTACTCCTTAAACCGGCTCTTAATGTGCCTTGGTCTATACAAAGAGACTTTAATAATCTTCTTACTATCCATGAAAAGTTTGGAGGAAGTTTCAGACCTAATATTTACATGACACACTTCATGAATTTTCTTAATAATGCAGCCCTTATTTCTCTTCCTTGCTCAGGAAGTATTTACACCTGGTGTAATAACCAGGAGGGTGATTGTCGCATCTATGAAATGTTAGATAGAGAAGTTGTCAATGCTGCTTGGTTACATTTATTTCCTAATGCTAATTTGAATAACCTTGCAATGCATGGTTTAGATCATGGACCAATAAGCTTATCATTTGATATTGCTACTAATACTAAAAAGAAGGCTTTTAGATTTGAAGCAATGTGGCTTCAAGATCCTTCTTTATTTTAGGTTCTTCATTCTGCCTGGGGCACTCCAATTTTAGGAAATCCTATTCATTCTTTTGTTGCTCATACTGCACGACTTTAGTATTTAATGAAAAGGTGGAATAAGAACTCCTTTGGAAATCTATTCACTACCATACAAAATGTTTATGTTAACTTAAGTACGTTACAAAAGGAACTTAAAAAATATTTTTCTCCTGAGCTTTTGCAAGAGGAACAAGCCCTTAGTTCCCATCTTGCCAAGCTTTATGAGACTGAAGAGCTCTTTTGGTCCCAATGATCTTTAAACTGGCTAAAGCTCGGCGACAAGAATACTAAATTCTTTCAAACTCAAGTGCTAATTCACAAAAAGAAAAGGTGTTTAGCTCTATTAATGATGATAATGGCTTTGTGTTTAATGAGCATGATGATATTTTCTTGTAAGATTTTTTCAAAAATGATTTACATAGGCTATGCTTGTAGCAGAAACTGATATCTCTAATTTTCTTGTTCATCTTACGACATGTATTTCAGCTGTTGATAATGATATACTTCTTTAACCTCTCTCTATGGATGAAGTTAAAAATTCCCTCTTTAATATTGGGCCTCTTAAAGCCCCCAGCCCTGATGGTTTGCATGCTATCTTTTTTCAGCAAAATTGGGAATTCTTAAAGGACCTCATTTTTAACCTAGTCAATCACTTTTTTCTAACAGGAGCGGATTTTAGCTCTTTAAACCATACTAATATAGCTTTTATCCCTAAAATAGATCATCCCGATTCTGTTAATCATTATAGACCTATAAGTCTTTGTAATGTGGCTTACAAAGTTATCACAAAGGTAATTGTTCAAAGATTGCGACCTCTACTTACAAAATGTATTTCTCCTAATCAATGAGCTTTTTCTCCTGGAAAATATATATTTGATAATATTTTAATTGCTCGCGAGCTATTCTCTAACCTTAATCGAAAAAAAAGGTAAGAAATGCTCAATGACCCTTAAACTTGATCTTGAAAAAGTCTATGATTTCCTCGATTGGGATTATATTACCTGTTGCCTTACCAAATTTGGGTTCCATGCTCAATGGGTTTTCTTAAACCTCAAGTGCCTTTCCTCTACCTCCTTTTCCATTTTAGTTAATGGCTCAACTAAAGTTTGGTTCCGCCCCATTAGAGAAATCAGACGAGAGGATCCTCTGTCACAGTACATTTTTATTTTATGTATGAAACATTTAATCCGGATGCTTAATTGGTCGGCCTCTAAGCCTAAATCTCATATTGGAATTGTTTCTTCTCCCTTTGGGTTTAGAATTTCCAATCTAGTGTTTCCAGATGACTGCTTAATTTTTGGTAAAGCTAACGATTCTGCTGCACGGCAATTAAAGCTTATTCTGAACAATTTCTCAAAAGCTTCGGGCCATCAAATTAATTTTTATAAATCTATCTGCTACTTTTCTAATAATGTTCACCGCACTATTAAGAATGACATTTGCTCTTTAATTGGGGTTCCCCATAAAGCTAATATTGGAAAATATCTTGGGGTTCATAACATAGTCTTTTGGAAGGATCTGATCAACGCTTCTGAGCTTATTCTTAAAATGCAAAAAAGTTAGCTGGTTAGAAAGCCAATACTCTCTCTCGTGCCGGTAAGTTCACCTTGTTTAAAGCAAATCTTTCAAGCATGCCTAATCATGTTCTCTCTTGTTTTCGTTGTCCCCCTAAAATTACTAATAGATTTGATGTTGAATGTCATAAGTTTTTTTGGGGCAGTAAAAGCTCAGCTATCTCTTGGAAGCAAGTTTGTACCCCTAAAGATTTTGGGGGACTTGGTGTTCGGTTAGCTGCCTGCTTTAATCAAGCTGCTTTAACTAAACTTAGTTGGAAAGTTTTAACTGATCCCAATAGCTGGTATTGTTTCCCAGAAATACTTACGTAGAGATGCTTTTCTTAATTATCGAGTTAAGGCCTCCTATTCCAGTGCTTGAAAAGGGATTCTTGAAGCCGTAAAATTCCTTTACCATGGAATCCGTTGGATTGTCGATGATGGGACCCAAATGAATTTATGGCTTTTTAACTGGGTCTTTCCCTACCCTCTGCTTCATTTAGTGTTGGAGCATCTAAGAATTAATTTAGATCTTTCAACCACGGAAGATAAGATCCATTTCTAATAATTGCTGGGATCTTTCTTCTATAATTCAGTTTCTAGATGTGGATACTTTAAATACTATCAAGGCAATGCCTTTGCCTCTCTTCCCTGAACCAAATTCTTTTTTTTGGGGACCTACTGAAAATGGTAAATTTTCTATTAAATTAGCTTCTGATTTACAATCTATAGTTACTAATACACATGAGTTTGGGGCTTTGCTCAAAGTCATGTGGAGATTAAATATTCCTAACAAAATCAAAAAGTTTAGTTGGCTCCTAATTTGTCAAAGACTCAAGAAGCGAGATCGTCTTAGTTCCTATTTACCTAATATTCATCCTACTTGTGTTTTATGTGGTAATTCTAATGAATCTCTTGATCACCTTTTTAGCCATTGTCATGTTGCTCAATCGGCTCGGAATTTGTCTAATTTGCATATTAATCCTCATACTTTATAAAATAATTTCGTTCATTGGTTGTCTAATCTTTATTCATCCTGTAAGGATAAGGCCCTGTTAGAGCGAGTATTTGTTCTCTCTTACCACATTTGGAAAGCTCTCAATAATTTAATTTTTCATAATATTACTACTCCCCCTGCTACATTATTTTTGAGGCTGCTAATTGTTTATGTTGTAAATCATCCTCGAGCTCCTACAAGAAACATTAAGTGGCATCCTCCGCCTCATCCGTGCCTCAAGCTTAATTTTGATGGCTCAGTTCTTCCGAATTCTCAAGCAGCCTCAGGATAAGTTATTCGTAACTCCTATGAATTCTTTGTTGGCTTGTGCTTACCAACTTGGTTGTACTGATATCTTGGTCGCCGAAGCCATGGCTCTCCGTGATGATCTTCACCAAATGAACCTTTCGAATAACATTGAAGACACTCTAAAAAGACCCAACCCCGATTTAATTTCCTAAACCGGAATCAAACCCCTTCTGAAAACACGAACTTGAAAAAACCTTAGAAATTTCGGCAGAGTTTCACTATATCGTAGAATTTCCATTAACCTACACCCGAAAACACACTTCATCCTATGCCACAAAAGCCAAATTGTGGGCACCAATCCCATCCGGATTTCTCAAAATCATATCATAATGTAAAGCAATAAGCAAAAACTGTAATCTTTACAGAAATCCGGGAAAAATCATATGAAAATATAACATCAGAGTATTCAGAGCGACCTCTAGTATATATATATATACATAAATACACAACAGTAGGCTAAACAAGAAACCTACTAGAAAAGAAAGGTAGCTCGAATACTAAGCCTCGGACAGCGACGTGCAACACCAGAATCTGAACTGCAAACTGGACACGGAAACCGAAAAGCCCAGGGAAAGACATATAAACAGTTAGAGTGAGTGGATGAAAATAAATGTCTTTTGCCGAATAATATATATGTTATAAAAACATATGAGAGTCTAAATGAATGAATATGATATAGTACACGAGGGAGACTCTAACTCCTCACTCGTACAGAGCATGCATCGTAAAACTCCGTGGGGTCACTCATGGACAAGTCCGCGCTAGTACAGTCCGAATCACGGGATCCCAGACCTACACATGATTCTAGCCAGAAAGGTCTCAGGTCAGAGGTCTGCCCCACCCTCCCCCAGTAAAGGCCTCGGGTCAGGGGTCACAGCCTCCCCAGGTAAACATCCTCGGGGATCAGCCGAGATGCAAGTGTATCGATACAACAATATATACTGTGACTGTACTCTGTGTAAACCAGATCATAAATAGTTCTATGCAAGTGTATAAAGCATAATGTAAATGCATATACGTAATACATAATTGTATAAGCATATTCGTTGATGTGTATTCGCAAATGCATAATCGTAAAACACATGCTCGTATAAATCATAATCTCATATGCATGCTCATGCTTGTAAAACGTGTAATAAGGACTCGTAACCAATCAGTGAAAAGAAATGTGTCCACTCACAGACAAGCACAGCGCGCAAACGCGCTAATCACGAGATCCGGCGAAAGATCCTTCGCCCAACGTACGATCTCGATCCCCTGAATAATCACAAAATATAATTGATCAAAATCACAATTCATTACTTTGTACCACACCTCGGAAACCAACCATTTCTGGAAACATATAACTCAGATACAAAATAATAGACGAAAACCCCCAAATTCTCCACATAAATCCTCGACTTAAAATTCGGTATCCAAATCATCCCAAAAACCTCACGGCGATGATCGGAGCGCAATTACGAGCAAAACGGAATAAAACTTGTCAAAATCCAAAAAAGTCAACTCTCCGCCGGAGCGCCGCCGTTGACCGCTAGCGGCGCGGCGTCAACGGTGATGGATTCCCGCCAAAATCTCCAGATCACAAGTATTCTGCAAGCCCACCAACTTCCTCTTCTACACAAAGACCCAATTTCAAGCCCACCGGCCGGAATTGAGCCCGAAACTCACGGAATCTATTGATTCCGGCGAGCCTCAAACCTCAACCAAACCAAAATCCCTTCACCCAAAAGCTTCACAAGGAGGAGGGGAACCTTTCCCCCTACACCCCCAACCCCAAACATCGCTGGAGCACCACACCCGATTTCGGCTAAATCCCTAGATTTCCACGAATCAAGTTCTAAACCATAGGAAATCAAGAGAGGATTCTAACCATACCAAAATTGTAGCCGGAGGCGGCCGGAAACGGAAAGTCGTCGGTGAGTCAAACGGCCCATTTTTGGTCAAACGAAGGTCAAACTTCCCGAAACAGTGATTTTCGACATTTTTTTGACTATTCCGATATTTATACTCGCGGCTCGATACGATCGACAGTCCAAATTGAATCACATCCACGTTTCGGATAACTCAAACTCAAACGGATAAACATGACGAAACTACGCGATTTTAAATATTCATAACATATTCCTCGATTATCGAAACAATTATCCGAAACCGCCCACGAATTCAAAATCATGCATACTACAATTCTCGTGAAGAGACTCAATTCAAATTCTCATCCGATAATTAAGTGGTGAACCAAACCGCCAATTTTATTAATTACGATAAACTATGATTACTCGTAAACTCGCAGATTAAGCCGGTTAACGTGCTAATTCTGTTTCGGGTCGTCACACACTCACCCCCTCTTATTATTGAAGGTAACTCAAAGATTCTGATTGACTTTATAAACAAAATAGTTTATATGCCTTAGAAAATCACCCCTATTGTTTGGGACATTTGATGTTTGGCTATTTTGTTTCCGGGAACTGTCTTCCGGCATGTTCATCGTGAAGCAAATTTCTTGGCCAATAGTCTAGAAAAAAAAGGGTACTCGTTGTCCTCCTTAACCCTTTGGTGTCCTAGTCTTCCCTCAACCTCAACTTTTGCTTTTCAGTTTGACCTAAGAGGTGGAGGGTGCGGGCGAGGGTTTGTTTTGTAGTTTTTTGTTTTATGTTTTTGTTGTATCGAAAAAAAAATGTTTTAGATAACTATTTGACTGGAGTTTTGAATACTTCATGCGGTGGCGGATCCAAAAAAAAAAAAAATTCAAGTTGGGCAAGATTAAATTTATGCGAGAAAAAAAAAATCAAAGTAATAAATACAAAGTAAGGTTATTTTTTCTTTCATAAAAAAAAAGTAAAATTACTTTTAGAAACTTACATCGATCAAACTATAAGTAATACATATTCACAATCATAAAAAATCAAGTATTCAAAATTCATTGTAATCCAAATTTTGTTTTTCGGCAGAACAAAGTAAGAACATTTTTTTAAAGACTTTGTAGTTAGTCTTCAAATTTCAACTATTCTTAAAAGGTTAGATCTTGTAATCTAGAAAATAATAAAAAGAAGTATTCTTGAAAAAAACCATCCATAAAATAAAGAACTAAACCAACATTTAACAGATGTAGGACGGTAGGACTTGGTCCACAATTGTAATTGGTTATTATAATTACACTAATTAGTGGACTGTAGACACTTCTCTTATACCCAACGACATTGTTTGGTTCAATTTTGAAGTGAGAAACGACATCGACCCCATCTTCTTCAATCTGAAAATCCTATTGATCATCATCTTCTTCCTAATGCATTGAAATTATGGCATTTTGTCCATTTTTCTGTCTTTTCTTTTGCCACAACTAGTAATACCAAACCTATATAATCAAAGGGAAAGTCAAAAACTCAGGTTTGACAACTACCCAACCTCACCCATATATGGATCTGCCGCTGACTTCATGTATCACCATTGACAATACCACATCAGCTTCCTCATTGAGCTAAATCACATCATCAACAACCATCATAATCTCTATATGACTTGCAACATCACCTACATCAATTTCGATGCCAACACCAACAACATTATTTGTGTCCTCTTCTTGTACTTTCAGTGGATGTTAACGAGTATGACCATAATCAAAATCCACTCCATCAATTTTTAGAATTCATTATCTTCTGCTTCCAGGTCGATTTTCTTTCCTCGACGCTTGATGATTGTTGCAACATTCTCCTTAAAACTCCCCACATTCATGTCAAGTTTCTTCTACACCACCATCAATAGAATGCTTACCTAATATAATAGGATATTTAGACCTATGATAAGTCACAGTTGAAGCCTCCATTCATAGAAGTGACAATTTGGGATGGTTGAGGCGAAAGACCAAGTTAAAGTTTATAACGAGAGCACCAATCTCAAGAGGTGGTCCATGATGCGACCACTACTAGAACTTCCCACCATTATAGTTGATGCTACTTGTGGCATCCGAAAATATGACTTCAAAAGTGGTAGATTCTCCAACATGATCTGCACCTACTTGTTAGATAATCATAATGAAATCCCAAGTCGGGTTCAATATCCACATCCAATTGGAACTTTTGGGCTTTGTAGATCAACGCACCTAAGGCACGCAAAACCCTAACCCTAATAAATTCTCGAACAAACTCATCCTTGCCCATCTCTTAGAACTCTCCTAGCATCAAATCAATCTTCAGCACATTCTTCTCTGTGTGATACCTTAGTGGAACACCTGTCACCTTCACCCAAAGGCCAATCAAGCGCTCTGAACTTCCGAAACTGGCAATATCTCACCATACTTCATCATTTGAATTAGGGTCTTAGTCAAAATCCCAAGAGCAACCTTTGTACACTCAGTTGCAGTCTTTTTCTTTGTTAAAGAATAAGAGGTACTTGTCTTTCACATTCTGCACTTTAACGGCTTGAAACACGCTAGAGCCCATAGATCTTTCGAATCAGAGCATCACGATCATATGCTTTCAACGTCAGCAAACGAGCAATGAGGAAGCTATTTACCGACTACTTTGTTATCGACCACCCTGAAGATCACAAATGCACCACCTCGCCATCATCTTCAAAAGAAAGAGCAGCAATGAACTTCACAATAATAATATATGTGGAGTTCATTTTCTCGACCCACACACAAAATCAAAATCTGATCGATGTTTGGCCAACTATGTAGGCACACTAGATTTATGGGATTTTCATCTCTAGGGTTTAAAGAGAAACTAGGTTTCTCACGTATTCGAAAATAAAAATCCTTTAGAAACAATGGGTATGTTTGTATTGCTTTCAAAATGCATAAAAGGGTTTTTGGATTAATAAAAATAATTCATTATAAATAGAAAGGAAAAAAGTAAAAAAGTGATTTTGTTGAGTTTTTGAAACACCTGGAAGTATTTGAGAAGTACATAATAGGTGCTTCTTGATTATAATGCACTTTTAAAAATTTTTTTAAGTGCTTCCAGAGTTGTAGGAAGCAATCTCGAACAGGTTCAACCCACTGTGGTCTCTCATAAACATTATCTTGAGCAGGTTCAGCCCATTATAAGTGCTTGAAAAATAAAGTTTTTTTCTTAATTAAGCTAAATACAAGCTCTTCAACATTTTATAACCCTAGCTAAAGAATGCAGCCGACTAGGGGTGGGAGAAAAATTAATTTTTTTCTCAAAAATCTCGGTCATCTATGGCGAAGAAAATGCCAGGTAACCTTATAACGGCTTCAGCGAAAATCGATGAGATCATGGTGGTGGTGATTGGAATTAGAAACTCTAGTGAGGGTGAAGGTTGGTCGGGGATTATGTTCTCAGCAAGTGCAAAAGGTCATCAACCACAAATTGGTGGTTGATCTGGTCGCCGTCGAATGTTTGTAGTGGTTGGTGCTAGACCTCTACGGGTTCGGAGCCATAGAAAGTGGCATCCAAGATGGAATTGTGTTGGGCAGTGATGACTTCATGGTTTGACTGAATGTGACAGTGAGATGCAAGTGTCATTCGAGCTAACTGGTTGTCACATCCTGACCTGGAAAATATAATGATTTTGAGCGGTTTGATTCGCGAGTCCGGATGTGAGGTTTGAAAAGTAAAAATAAATAAACAAAGCAACCAACACTCCAATCAAATTATAATTACAAATTCATTATAATGAATAACAACGATAAGAGTATATATTTTTTTCTAATTACAAATATTTGTGTTGTTTCTTTCCTCCGTAACTTTGTCACCTGAATAAATAATTATAAGGGTTTTCAACCTTTTAATTAAAGTAATATCCATTTATGTGACAATATTCTATAAATGAATTACAATGCATATGGGACGTTGACTCGATCATCATCTCTTGATCACCCATACTCGGTATTTCTCATCCGTTAGTACTCTTGAACTATTTTCGGTCGCCAGTGTCATCTGCCTTAATAAAATCATTTTATCAACATGTAGTTAAAATGGCTAGCTTCTCTCCCTATTCGTATATATTTTTAGGCTGGCAAAGCTGGTCCCTTACGAGCATAATTTCAACTACACAAATAAAATTCATTTATCTCACACTCACCCTCTTTCCAAATCTAGATACTCTCATTTCCTTACATTGCATGAGTATGATAATTCAATATAACTAAGACATATATTTGATAACAATATTATAGAATACGATAAATGCTAATACACAAACAATATAAAGGTTTCCCGTGAAATCCTACCATAAATTCTTGACGTACATTCCATATTATTTACTAAAACATCCCCACCTTAGTTCATAACTTTCCGTATGAAGTATGAACTTCTTGTAGCCTTCAATTCAACCAACTCCGGTGAATATACTATTTCCAGAACAAAACCTCTCTACTTAGGTATATAGATATATCTCATTTTCTCTATCTTTTCCCTTTCTCTTTTGCTTAATTACCTATCTTCCACGTTTCTCCTTCACTCTTTTCTTTCTATTATGTTTCTTTTGCTAAGAGCACTAGCTCTATAATTATAATCTCTCTACTACTACTTTCGTCTTTCTCTCATCTCTACTCTTTCTACCTTTTCATTTGTGAGAACCATACCCTCTATTTATAATAGAGGCAAACTTGGTCGACGCTAAGACTTACTAGCACCTTAGAGTGTTTGGTCTTTGAGACTTGCTGACTAGCTAACTAAATACATTAGCATTATATTATTATATAAAATGTAGGACAAACTTCTGTTTACCCCCCTTAACTTTGGCTCAGACATCAAGTAGTCCATTTTATTTTATAATTGAATGTTTTACCCTTAATCTTTACAATTCAAATCAACCTTACCCCTCCGTTAGTTTTCATCTAATTTTACTGTTAAATGATGACATGACAACTACTATGTCAGCAAATGAGTCCCACTATGGAAGGTCAATCTTTAACCGGAATTGATGCAATTGTTTTCTCAGCTCAAACAAAATTTTAGAATTCCCAATCTATGGTTCAATCACTTAAACCATCGAAGGGATTAGTGAGAAATTTTGTTGTTTAAGTATTTAATATAATACATTCCTATAGAGAAAGATACAGAGAAAATCAAAGAAAATCGTTGAAGATGGAGGAAGATGGTGTAAGCAACCAGTAAAAAAGAGCATGATGAATATCGTTTTCAATAGTTGAATAAAGAGAGAAATAATAAATATTTAATAGTAACCAGTAAGTATTGAATGTTAACCCATGGTTAACCTTAATGATGGTTTCCAACATGTGGCAACCAAAGATAAGGGGAGTGAATATAACCTCCCTAGGGAGGAGTGAGCAAAAATGCTAACTTAACTTACAATTATCATAGAAAATAGTTTGGTACCTTGAAAGTTATAACGAAAAAATGTTACAAAGTTACCATGACGTCTATCTTTTAATCTCTACCTCAAAACTCAATTTTGGTCAATTTCAAAGTACGAGATCTTACACTGGTTCTGTGGTTAGTGAAAGTGATGGCATCAAGGTGGTCAGCGGGGATGAGTCGACTGATGATGATAGGGACGTCGGGGGGAGAGCTGGTTCCACTTCAGTCTACAGTGGAATGTCGTTGCCAAATTCTGTTTGTGGCAGTGGGCCAATATAGGTGCTGGGCTAAATTTGTTATCTTGGACTTTAGGGTTGGGAATGGCTAATCAAGGTCTACGAGTTTGGAGGGTTGTTGTGGGCCTAATGTCACCTCTGGAGGATCCTGTCCTAGAGAAGGATATGACTATTCCAGAGAATCCTTATCCGGAGAAAGATATCAAAGCTTGAGCTTCATCACCTTCCCTAGTTTTCAGTCTTATACCGGCCTAGTTTGGTGACGTTTTACGAAACAATTTTTCATTTTCTGAATACAAAAATGTAGTGAAAATATGTCCGGCAGACTATTTTCAAAAAATGAATCTCAAAAATGAAAAACATTGAAAACAGAAAATATACTACGTTTTGTAAAACGTCGAAATGAAGTTTTCAATGTATCTGAAAATTAAACCTAAACAAAATTAGGAAAAAAATATATTAAATTTACATTGAATTTTACCCTTTAAATACACATATATAATCCATTTCAATTGAAATTTAAAATCAAACAAATATTAATTTGTGTTTTGTAAACCATGTAAAAATATACCATACACGTTTTATTGTTTTTATATTAAAAATAATGTTTTGTAATTTAACTTACCAGACACGATTCCGAATATTAAAAATACGAAATTTAATTCATTGTTTTTTCGTTTTACAAAAAAAATTTAATTTTTTTTTAAAATCGATACGATACGAGGCTTTAGTATTTGTGATAGTGAATTTTTGCTTTATTAAGTAGTGGTATATGATTAAAAAAGATAGCCTTGTTTAATGAGATCTATTCTCTATAACTTTCGGTGTGTGTCTTATCCTAATTAGATACGATTAAGTATAGATAAAGATACAGAGAATCTATATTCTATTGGGATAGTTATTGTAATAGATTGTGTCAGCCTATACATAAGGCATTCTATCAATGAAAGAGTAAAAGTTTTCAGTTATCATATATTCTCCTTCAACACATTCTGAGTTGATAGCCAGCAATCACCATAGAAAAAAAAACCCTGAAACCCTTAAAACACCAAAGCCTCTACCGCCGGCCTCCCTACCTTGACGGAATATTCATCACTGCCGATTCTCATCGCCGGATTTCTTCCAACGCCGGAGTTCAAGGATGTTTTGTTTTAAACTTTTCCATTAAAGTTTTCATACTGAGCATAACACCCTCGAGGTTAATTGACTAACCTTCTTCGATTTAGAAATTAGGTTGCCAGACTTAATTACCGTATACCCTAGATCTAGGTCTTGATTTGGGTTGAATTCTTCATACCGTGCAATTTATTTTCAATTTTATGCCCTAGTTCCTATGGACATATATCGTTTTGTTTGTGTATAAAGTTAAGTATAAGTGATGGTTCTGGTGTAACGACCCGAACTGTGGAATGTGCACATATTAGTCTGAGCCGTGATTATTGTGAATTAATCGTACTCGTGGGTTTGTTCACGACTAAATTATCGGGTAAGAATTTGGTTTGAGTTCCTTCGCGAGAATTGTAGAGGATTTAATTTCGAGATCGTAGGAATTTTCGGAGAATTTTTCGGATAAGCGAGCAATGTTTTATCGAGTTTTGAAGTCGGTTGGTGAAAATATATAAAAGTGTTATTTTTATTGTTGATTTAATTGTGACCGTCCGATCTTGATCAGATTTGTTTTGAACCGTTGATTTGGGCATGTATGTGTACGGTATATATACGGTATAAATATGAGATATAAAGGGAAAGTTTCTATTTTGGGATGGTGGGTGGTTGACCCGCGTTGACCCACAGGTCAAAACTGACCCGTTTGAGCCGTGAGCTTCTCGGTGTCGGTGTGCTTTATTCCAACAACATTTGGCCGTGGTTCCTCTTCATGGAAGTTTTTGGGCTTTGTCTTCTCTTCGATTTGGTAGGTGGATCATCGAATTTGGTACCTGGAGGAGGAAGTTACGACGTGTTAAAGTTGGGGATTTTTCGACGAATTTCGCCGGCAACGGAGGTGGCGGAGACGGTGGCGATGAGGCTTGAGGTTATGGGGGTTTTTTAGCCCAGGGAGACTTGATTTGAACCTAAGTGGTTTCAGCCCTTGCCGTACCCGGTGGTGGCCGATCAGAGAAATTGAATTCCAGAGAGGTTTTCAAACTTCACGGTGAGTTTTGGACATTTTCCGGTTAAAATTGGGCTCAGCTTTGAACTGAAAAGTTGTTGGAAATTTCGAGATCTTCAA
This sequence comes from Geum urbanum, assembly GCA_946800695.1. Classification (NCBI taxonomy): domain Eukaryota; kingdom Viridiplantae; phylum Streptophyta; class Magnoliopsida; order Rosales; family Rosaceae; genus Geum; species Geum urbanum. The sequence continues at coordinate 47,778,705 of OX327001.1, read as the reverse complement.
ACAGATATATAGGTCGAAGATTTCTGGGTTGGTGAATTTTCTGGCGACCGGCGGCGGCGGCGGCCCCACGCGCTGCCATGCGCGGCCGATCTCCGGCGAGATGGAATTTTTTAAAAGTTTTATGTCGTTTCGCTCTTTTTCGCGTGCTGAATGCAATGGTGAGGTTTTTGAGTTGATTTAAGTGTTCTAATTTGGGACGAGGGTTATTTGGGTGTATTTTGGGAATTTTGCTATCCTCGTCGATATTTCGAGCGATACGTCTTTTGAGAACGCGGGGTTCTTGACGTATTAGCTCCGTATGTTGTGATTCTATATGTATTGATCGTATCCCTATTATTCAAGTGATCGTGATCGAGTGTTTGGCGAGGGATCTTCCGCCGGACCTCAGAGTTAGCTTCGTACTGTGAGTGGACACTTTGATTTTCACTGTCGATTTGCGAGTCTTGATTATGCATTTTATGTTATGCATTTTACGAGTATGAAATTATGATTATGTATTTTTACTTGGAGGTACATATATGATTTGTTTTACATGGATTATGGATATATGGATGCATCGATGCATGGCTTCTCAGCTGATCCCCGAGATACTCCGTGAAGGTTATGACAAACGCCTGACCCGTGATTATATGGCTCCCAGGAATGTTATGACAAGCCCATTACCTGGTTGAGCATGATTGTAACTTTGAGGAAAATGTACTTAAGTTATAGCCTCCACATTTTATTTGGTATCCAGGAAGGTTATGACAACCACCTTACCTGTGTTTGATGATTTTAGACTCGCATCATGATTTCATATTTATATTGATGAAAGACATATTATTATTTTCGTCCACTCACTCTAACGATTTTATTTGCCTTCCCCTAGGCTTTTTGGTTTCTTTTGCCCAGTTTGTAGTTTGAATTCCGGGGTTGCACGTCGATGGTGGAGGCGTAGAGTTCAAGTCACACTTCAATTCGTGTAGGTTCTCAGTTCGACCTACTGGTTGTATAGGCGTTGCTCTGAATACTTATGTTATATTTTCTATTGAGTTTACTCCTAAATGTTTTCTAAATTTCTTATAAACCTTGTGGTTTATTATATATATGATGTTGAGAAATCCGGATGGGGAACGGAGCCCCACGGTTTGGCTTTTGTGGAATATTCGAAGTGTGATTCTCTTTGCAGGTTCTAATTTTGGCTCACGTATTTCAAAGTAAACTCTGGAATTTTTTTTAAGGTCATGTTTTCGAAGGGGTTTGATTTCGGTTTAGGCAACTAAATCGAGGTCGGGTCCTTTCATCTAGGGGAGTAACGGTATATGAAAAGAGGGGAAGTCGATCTTTTATGACTCTGCATTAGTCACGGTTTTATGGGGACTGATATGAAGCCACCAATTTTTGCATCAATTTTAGTGACCATACATTATTGATCACGGTTCTTATTCCCCAAACTTGATATTAGTGATCATAGTTTTTCGATCAGTAAACTAATTACATCTCTTGTCACTATTGTAGATGACATCGATTGAGCTGGAATGGCCTGAATTTGATATCTTTGATCCTCAGGGAGCAAAATACCATTGTTGGTGTTAGATGTTGAGAACGCGCTTATCGGTATAAATCTGACAGATGCAATCCAACCACCACCACCACCACCTGGTACTGAGCCACCAACTCCAACTCTCAAAGCTTAATCCTTCATATGTTTGAGGCGACATATACATTCAGTTCCACAGAAACAATATTTACTAAAGAATAACCCCGCACTTTTATAGGTGACTCTACAAGATAGGTTCAAAAATATACATAATGCACAACTTCCTCAACTGCAAGAAAGATGATCAATCTGCTTATTGGATTATCCAAGTATTAATGCTTTTAATCAAGCTATGTTAGAGCTTCAATCAGAGTTGAGTGTTTCTGGCATTGTAAAGACCGATCAGGCTATGATTGAGAAGTCTTTAAGCACGTTTTATACCTCCATGAACACACTTGCTAATCAATATTGCTCAGATTAAGAGGAAGGAAAACTAAGATCCTTTAGTGATTTCATGAATGTGCTGGCCAAGAAGGAGAGATATCGAGAGATACTTCTTAACAAAAATGCTAGGCCAGCCAGTTTAACGCATGTCCATGAAACTTACAATACTAGTGGGAAATCACAAAAGGATAAAATGAACAATCATTCAAAACCTTATCAAAATCATGGTGGTAAAGGAGGTCATGGTTACGAAGGACAAAGTCAAAATTTGACTTGGACTCGCCAAGACAATAGCAATAACTCCAACAAGAATCAATCTAATTTTGGTCCTAGGAATGGTGGAAATTATTCTCATTCTGCTTCTCCCTTGTCACCTTGCTATAGGTATGGTTCTACCGAGTACATGTACAAGCAATGTCTGTGCACCTAAAGATATTCAAAATGCCTACAAAAAGTACACACTATACTTGACACATGAGACTAACTTCACTAAATACTATGAGATGGAAGATTGCGGTGAAGCCAATCTTATAATAGCAGGCAATACCAAACCAAGTCTAGAGACTACGGTTTTTGAGTAGTCTATGTATTAGGCTCATGATTATGGTTATGTCATCAAGTTTAGCTTTATTTTTTGTCTTGGTTTAGTCATGCTTTGTTATTGACTTAGTTTTTAAGTCATGGTTTTTTAATAAGAAAATCTTTGATGTAAGTTTGATGTTGGCAAAGTAATGAAAATTTCTTCATTTTGGTATATGAAAGTGTTAAAAATGGTTATTTTACTTCACAAAGCATGAATGGTTTGATTTTTACAATAGCATATGGCATTATGACACCACGATACAGTTAAAATGAGACACAAAAAGAGGATGGTTTTCATCTAAGGATATTTTCAACCCGTCGAGATTTCTCATGACCCGTCGAAGACCACTTTCTAGATCAATTTTTGCACCTTTTGACCCATCGGGATTATTCTTGACCTATCGAAGGTGATGCTCGATTACCTATGATGCACCTTCGACCCGGAAAGAATATTCTCAACTCATCGAAAGAGCTCTTCTATCTTTATCTCTATTCGACTTCGACCTATCGTGAATACTACTCGATCTGTCGAGAATAGATATATAAAAATCGATATCGGTTTTAGGTTCTCTTCGGCCTGTCAAGACATTCGTTCAACCCGTCGAAGATGTGCTTTTGAATAGGTTTTCGACCCGTTAACCCATCTATTCGACCCGTCGAGAATTAGTATCAGAAAATTAAATTCTATTTTGGGTTTCCTCAATCCGTGGAGAGATTTACTCAACCCATCGAAGGATGTACCTAGATGTGGTGTTTTCATGTGTTTTATATCGATTTTATCGAAAAATAAATGTTTAGAAAATTTTCGCACCAGATGTGCTTTTACATCGATTTTTGTCATGCCATAGAACTTAATCTACAAGGGTCATTTCGACCGATCAGATATTGTTATACATTGGTTGTTTTTAGGTATATCATATCATATTAGCACTCTATAAGGGTTACACTCTTTGAAATCTTTAAGTATTCACTTAAAGTGTTTGCTATGTCTTGGTTTCAAAGATGGATTGATTGAAAATATTTTATTGATATATGATGGCGAGATTAAGTGTTATACGCTCCTAATGCCCATTCAAACCTTGCTAACTTTTGACAACATTTGTGCCAACAGTTTTTCATTTGGAGTAATCTTGTGAGAATGAAAAAGAATTTTGTGTCCAATCTTTGTAGAATGCTGCCAACGGTGTAATCTGGAGAGGTTTATGAGAATTTATAGTGTTTATATCTTCCTATGGTTAGGATCATTGAACCCAATACTGTCACTGAGATTACTGTGTGACTTGGCCTCATATGCGCTTTTGGATTATGATGATCAAAATATTGAGTAATTCTCATGGACATCGGTTTTTCAGAGCGAATAAGCATGTGGGAATACCTAAATCCATGAGTTTAGATGGGGAGGATGAGGCTACTCATTTCATTCTTGGCTCGGTCTCCAAGACGAGTGTAGCACAATCCCGAAAAAACATCGTTGTGGCGTCATGTGTTATCCCACCAGATTCACATGTTGCAATCTCTGATGCACATCGCTCGTTTTGCAAAGCTTGTTCATTAGCAAAGTTGCAGGCACATCCTTCTTTTGCTGTTGACAACACCGACAATATTTCATTCTTACAAAGGATCAAAGGTGATATTTATAGATCAATCAAACCGATATGCAAACTGTTTATATATGTATTTGATTGCTACATCAACGCATATGTCATACTTCTTTACAATCCACATGGTACGCTGCATTTGCATAACTCCTAGCACAGATTATTAAGCTTCGGGCTCGCCACCCGGATAACCCAATCAGGTTAATTAGATTGGATAATGCAGGAGAGTTTATATCACAATATTTTGTTGATTATTGCATGTGATTGAGATTGAAGTTGAACATCCTGATTCCCCATGTTCATTCATCGAACAGTTTAGCAGAGCACAAATCAAGCGGTTATAATTTTTGGCCAGAGCAGTGTTTATGCATACTAATTTGCCGGTATCTACTTAGGAATATGCAATATTGCATGCAACTATGTTTATTCACTTGATACACATAAAACGTCAACCATTTAGTGCGTACTAATTGGTAACTTGATATGAGCCTGATATCTCACACCTACGAATCTCTGGTTGTGTGATATAGGTGCCTACTACGCTTCCACTACGTACAAAAATGGGTCATCAATGATGATTATACATTTATGTTAGTTATGATTCTCCAACGAATGTCTGGTATTTAAAACCTTTGACATGCGATCTCTTTACTGTTTGTTTTGCAGAATGTCACGTTGATGAGACATATTTCCCGCCAATAGGGGAGATAGGAATGGTTTCATTCTGATTAAATGTCAGAAATTGACGTGGTATGTCCCCACTATATATCATCATGATCCCTGCACATCTCAGTGTGAGATTGAAGTGCAATGTATTCTTGATCTTTAGAAGTAGCAGTTCAATGCCTGAATCCTTTACTGATATCATGAAAGTGACGAGTTCGGTTATACATTCAGCAATTCCTGCAAGGTTGAAAGTCCCTGGAATTGGACAAGTTAACGCAACACCCAAGCACAGTGGTGTTTCTCCTACTCATAATGGGGGTGTAGCGTCGGTCAAAATCCACTGATGAGTTGCCGGTGAAAAGGCAAGCCATCAAGACACAACTGTTCATCATCAACACATGATATTTTTTTTGACTGTAAATGTGTCTAAAAGTTGATATTGACAAACATTGAGGGACGCCTCGGAGTCAATGACGATGTCAGTAAACAAAGAAATCTCACCAAGTTAAACAAATGCTAGCGATATTATGGATGGTTCTTCCAGGTTCGTTGATGATGCATTTACTTATTCTGCCGCTCAGGAATTGACAAAGATAAAGTGGAACGTTGCTCTATTGCAGATTGTCAACGCTTAACGTATAGCATATTGATCAATGTAGAATGTTACAATCTAGGTTGATCTAGATTCTCTGAAAAATGGCAAGTTTTCGGTATAGTAGTGTTATGACCACCGAATGGCAAGCCGGTTAGACACAAATGAGTCTTTGTTCGAAAGCGTAATGAGAATAATGAAGTTATGCGGTATAAAGCTAGACTCGTGGCACAAAGATTTTCTCAGGGCCCTAGTATTGATTATGAGGAGATAGATTCTTTGGTTATGGACATCATTACTTTCCGCTACCTTATCAGTCTGGTAGTGTCCAAAATACTGAGTATGCAGCTTATAGATATGGTTATAGTATATCTCTATGGGGATCTTGATTCAGAGATATACATGAGTGCCGGTTGGCATGGTTCTACCCAATACATGAGCACAGAGTACTCATGTAATTGGATTGAGACAATCCAGTAGGATGTGGTATACACATCTTAGTGACTACTTGATTGGGAAGAAATATAAAAATGAAAAGTTATGGCCATACGTGTTTTGTAGATGAACAAGTTGTTTAAGATGATAGACCTTGGTAGGACTTGATTTTGTCTTGGTTTAGAGACAGTACATCGAGTTGGTTGAATTCTTATTCACTAGTCTTCTTATATCTAAATCAGGCAATGGACAAAATACACCCTATTAGCACATAATGGTTATTTGCAGTCTGGAACTCAAAATGATCAATTTTCATCGAAATGATGATGGTAAAGATCTTTTGGAGCTAAGATTCTATATCTTAGTGCAGTTAGAACTTGATTAAATATAGCTTGGTGCACATATCCAGACATTGCTCCCTCGTATGTTCCAATACAAAGTCATTAAAATAGAGTATAGTACACCTTTTGGTACTTGAACATAACCATTAAATTGGGCTTGTTATTTCCCTACAAAGAATACAGAGAGAAGTCTGAAATTCCCGAAAAATGGATGGTTGAATCGCAGCATGCAGTTTTGGGCTCTTTGACTTTTCGAGTAGATCTTTCAACCCATCAGTGAACTGTGATAACCTGAAGGTGTCTTTCGACCCATCGAGGAATGGTTTTGACCAATCGAAACTAGTACCCTGGATCAACCATAAGCATTTGTTCGACCCGTTAAGCGAGGACTTTGGCCCGTCGAATCCCTCCCTTGTTGGGAGTACTTTTATTGCAGTCCCCTATTCTGAAACACTAGTTGATATGTTGGTCAGATTTGCTAATGCTGGGTACCTCTCTGATCCACATAAAAGACATTCCCAAACAGGTTATGTATTGACCATAGGAAACATGACAATTTCTTGGAGAACAACAAAGTAAACTCTTGTTCCTACTTCCTCAAACTATTCTAAAATTAAATTTTTGTATGAAGCGGTTGCACTACCGGATTAAGAGACATTGCCGGCGACTTTAAGTCGCCGGCCTTGTTTTTTTTTTTCGCCGGAATTGTCATTACCGGCGACAAGTCGCCGGCAATGCCGTCGCCGGAAATTGTCCGCCGGAGATAGCATTGCCGGCGACGGGAAACGCCGTCACCGGTAATGTCCTAAACATCACCGGCGACTCAAGTCGCCGGCAATGTCAGCGCCGCCGTGGCCGGAATTTGAAGACATTGCCGGCGACTTAGGTCCATGTCGCCGGCAATGCTTGGAAAAATTTTGAAAAAAAAACACGGTTCTGGATTGGGCCCAATTCCAGAACCTTCATTAAAAGACATAAACCGTACAATCATACAAGTTCAACAGTACACATAAATGTCCAACGTACAGTACAAATAGCAACGACGATACAAAAATTAACTACAACTACACGTCAGGGTCGAGGAACTTGCGGGTCAGGGTCGAAGTAATCCATGTACTCATTTGAACTCTTGTGGCTACCCCGGTCTTGCTGTGGCGGTGACTGGTGCGGTGGTGGTGGTGGATAACTAGGGAACACAGGGTGTGGGGGAGGTGTGGGGAACGGGCGTCCGGTAGTCTGAGCCTCGTACATGGTCTGCATCCATGTGAACATCTGTGTCTGCTGCTGGACCATGTGTTGGTACTCGGCATCTCTGATTGCCTGTTGCTCGGCTATCTGCCTCTTTTGCTCCTCCAACTCCCTCCGCGTCCTCTGAAGCTCCGTTGCGAGGTTACGACTAGAAGCTGAACTTCTTGACCCCGTAGAGTATTCTGAAGTGTTCTTCAATACTCCTTCGCCCGCCGAGCCCATTCCCCTACAGTAGTAGGTATTCTTTCCAGTCACGCACGCTTTTGCCATGATCTGAGCCGCTATAGGGCGATCAAGCGGATCGATTTGAGAGGCATATCGGGTGACTTCTTCCTCGAAGCAGTCAGGATGGTTAGTCCGAGCTATATTCATGGTCACTTCTGCGGTCGCCTCCTCCACTCTCGCCTAATTGAAAAGTGAAAATGAATAACGTATTAGCTAACAAAATAAATTAATATCGAAAAATAGTTTTATTAACACATGGAGAGGCGAAAGACTTACCGCTTCTTCAGGGCACTGCGGATAGAATTTCTGATGAATATACACCAACGAGTTCACTTCTTGTTGTTGTTGGGCCTTAGTCGACCAACCCAAATAGTTGAGTGAACCTGCATGATGGGCCCTGGTGTTTTTCAATCTATTCGCCCGGTTCGTCTTCGAAATCGCCATGCTTGATAAACATATGAAAAAAAATTAGTAACTGACTATTTCAATGTGATACGATACATTAGGCTTGTAAGATATATTCAGGATGCATACCTGAGCTTTGGGCTGCTCGAAGTGGGCTATCAGCCACTTCCACTCATACTCCCTAAACCGAAATTCGCTAGGGGTAGAACCTCGGCCTAGCTCCTTGTATACAGTGTAATGGGAAGAAAGCTCGTTCTTCCACTCTTTATACCTATATTAACACCAGGAAAAAAAAGATAGAGATATTAAAACACTTGATAAACAAAAATCTAACTCGATATATACTCAAATAACTCGAAGCACATCACCTCATATGTAGTTGACGCTCTACCCACGTGTGAATAAGAACTTCATCCACGGCAAACCACACCTGCAATATGAATATATAAAAGGTAAAATTATATATTTATTCGGACTTAATTAATAAATGTAAAATTTACGTAATGAAAATACGATTTAACTCACACTCAGTGCATTATGCACTTGCATCTTCACGTAGATAGGCACAGATTCCCAATCTGGCCAAAGCATTGGGACCTTGTCCCGCACGATCGCCCTGGCCATGCTGACATATTTTCGCGTGGTGTCAAATGCCTCGATCACCTCGCCATCCTCATTGGCCCTTATGGGCGTTTTCCTTCCCCCGGTGGCCTGCTCAAGTCTCTTCCCGGTGCAGGTGCCTCTAGCCCCTTTCCGTTTTCCAATCCCATTAACGAAATTGCCTAATAATACAATGTCAACAAATTGATATCATTAATTGAACCTATCGTAAGTCTTTAGTAATAATTAAGTAATCAATCTGATGTTAAATACAATTTACCTGCATCGTCCGTTTGTTGGTTGGTGCACCTCACACTCCAAAGATACACGGGGTCGAACGGGATGAAGTTGTACGCTTCCTCCACGCTCAGGAACTCCGGCCGTCCTTCAACATAAACAGGCATCCCCCTATCATCGAATTCAGGGATCACAGGAATCTCGTCGGGTAGGAAGAGACCGGACGGCGGAGATAGACGAGGCCTGGACGATGAGGCGCCAGCACCACCATCTGCCTCAGATGATTCCCCTGAAACGGGAGTAGGCACCGGGCGAATAGGGGGCATTCGGATTGAGGGAGTTTCTGATGCCCCCGTTGACTGTCGCTCGTCTGAGGGTCTGCTGACGGAGGGACGTCTGCTGACTGAGCGTCTGCTGACTTGATCGTGCAGCTTCCTCCTCAGCTCGCGCATCTAGCAAGGCTCTCGTGCGAGCATTCATCATTGGCCCACTGCGCGTGTTGCTAACTGCGGCTGAGGAGGAAGCTTGACTACTGCTCCCTCCACTATTTCGGGAACCTCTCCGAAGCCAATTTGCCGCAAAACCTCCTGGACACCGTAATAGTCATGGATTCGGTTCTATAACAAATCGGAACCGGAACCAAATGTAACCGAAACCGGGCGGAACCGGAACCGTTTGAACCCGAAACCATTTGGAACTGGAACCGTTCGGTTTCAAACGGTTCCGGTTACAAACAGTTCCGGTTCCAAACGGTTCCGGTTCCACGCGGTTCCGGTTTAAAACCATTCTGGTTCTGCACCGTTCCGATTCCGATTTTCCACCTTAATTTATATGATTAATTAACAACTATATCACCTAAATTAACATATATACATTTTCGATGTATATATATATATACATCATGCATCTTAATTAAATTTAATTTTCACATATATATATACATCACATATTCATCCAAACCACACACCCTAATTAATTTTCCACATATATATATATACACATATATATACATCATGCATCTTAATTAAATTTAATTTTCATATATATATATATACATCACATATTCATCCAAATCACACACCCTAATTAATTTTCCACATTTTTCAAACATTACCGGTATATATATACATTGCATCTAAATTTCATGCTTATCACCCTAATTAAATTTAATTTCCACATACATATATATATATATACACATTCCCACATACGTACATACGTATATATATTTATGCACAAAAATAAATAAAAATTGAGAGAGAGAGAGAGCACCTGCCATGGTGGAGCTCAAGCTGCTTTTCCGGCGACGGAGGTGAGGGGAGGAGGTAGAGGAGGAGGGGAGGAGGAGAGGAGGAGGGGAGGAGAGGAAATTCAATTTGAATTCGGGATATTTAGTGAGGAGAGAGGAGAAGGGAGAGGAGGTGAGGGGAGGGGAGAGGGGAGGAGAGGAAGAGAGTTTTGAGGAGAGGGAGGCGGCCGGAACAAGTTGGGAGGAGGAGAGGAGGAGGAGAGGATTGTGAGAAATGAAGCTCGGGCTCGAGCTGGGTTCTTGCATATCCATTAAACATTGCCGGTGAGTTAGTTTAACTCGTTGGTAATGTTGACATTTCCCGAAGAATATCCGACAACAATTTCCGACTACAATTTCCAACACGATTTCCGACTACAATTTCCGACAACAATTTCCCTCTACGATTTCCGACTACAATTTCCGACAACAATTTCCGACTACAATTTCCAACATGATTTCCGACTACGTACAATTTCCAACATGATTTCCGACTACGTACAATTTCCGACTACGTACAATTTCTGACAACGATTTTCGACACGATTTTCGACAAGAATTTCCGACTACAATTTCCGACTACATCATTAATGTACTAAGGATGATAATCGTAATCATCTTCATCACTTGAGTCTGACTCGGTTTCATAGGTAACCTCTGGCAATATGTGCCGCTCCTCGTCATCTGAATCAGCGTCTACTTCATTTGGATTAACATCGAGAATTTCTGCTCCAGTAATTCGAACCACACTCCCAGATCTCACATTATTAAGGCGAATCGTAGATGATTCCGGAATGTCAAAAGCGTTCGGCTCTTGGTATGCAGTAACTTCCTCATCATCTGCGGTATCACCAAGTGTGGCAGCACTGTATATGTTTCTATGAGCAACATGGTTAACCACCTTCCACGGGACTTTGTTAAGAAGATCGTCAAGGTAAAACACTTGTTTTACTGATGAGGCAAGAACGAAAGGGTCATCTTCATACCAGCTAGTAGCAGTATTCACCGAAAATGTTCCGTACTGATCGGTCCTTGTGTTCTCCGGGCTAGTATCAAACCATCTACACTTGAACAAGTGCACTTTCATGCGGTTCCCATAAATTAGTTCAACTACTAAATGAAGGACACCGTAATAGTCAACGCCATCCTGCCCACCATGGACCATCACCCCACAATTCTGTGTTTTCAGTCGATCGTCTCGATTTTCACATATAAATTTCACTCAATTGACCTGACACATCGAGTAAAATTTTGAAGCTATCGGTTTCATCGCCAGGACCCTTAATTCGTTTGACCACTTTGGGCAACCATCATTTGCTACATGGTTCATCTGAAAATGATAAGAAACCACACAAGAAATTATGAACATAGAAACCACAAAACCACGTACGTACACACATGCTATATAAAGAAAATGGGCAGTGAAGATGATAGTTTATCCAATATTGTACTTCTGGACAGTTAATCAGTACCGACCGGTGGGCAATGGCTACCTCATTTCCATCCAACTTGTACGACTTTGGCAAGCTTCCCTGTACTACCACGTCATTGGAGATGATAGAAAGGTTGAACTGGGGTTCATCTATCGACATCTGTTGTTGGGGGTCCTCAAGCGCTCCCAAATACACTTTGGTGTACGTTACACACTCATGCGCAACATATGCTTCAGCGATACACCCTTCAGGTGCATATTTATTCTTCACATAGTCCTTGTAGGCTCCCAATTGTCTACAAGTTAACAAGTGCATGTTAACTAAGGTAGAAATAAGAATTTACATATAAAAATAGAGGCAAACCAAATGTATGAATCATTTGTACCTTTCCATGGGATACATCCAAGTGTAGTGTACATGACCGGTAAGCAACAATTGTTCGGGAAGATGGATCATTAGGTGAGGCATGATGTCGAAAAAATTTAGCGGAAATATCCTCTCAAGCTTGCACATGATAAAAATGATGTCATCTTGCATCTCCCTGAGATCTGATTTTTTAACTTCCCTGGTGCATAACTTCTGAAAGAATCTTGACAAGGCCACCAACGGCTCCACCACCTCTTTGGGCAGGTACCCGCGAATGAAAATAGGGAAAAGGCGTTGAAGCAGTACATGGCAGTCATGACTCTTTAATCCGTACATCTTATTGTCCTGGAAGTTAACACACCTGCTTATATTTCCTACATAGCCATAAGGATACCTGCATATATATATATATAGCCATATGCAACAATTATATTTCTCGCATATAACCATAATCCGGTAAAAATTTAAGGCAAACCAATTTCCTGCATAGTCATATATAAGAATATATACCTGACATTACTCAGCCACCGAAAAATTTCATGCTTATGCTTCGGCTTGACGGTGTAAGGAGCTTGCGGCATTTTTCTCTTACCATCTCTTAACCACAAATGTTTCCGCAGTCCTATAGCTTTCAGATCAATGCGTGCCTTAGGGATGTCTTTTGTTTTCCCCTCCAAGTTAAGAACTGTGCCCACCACACTTTCACACACATTCTTCTCTATGTGCATGACATCTAGGTAGTGTCTGATAGGCAACCTGGGCCAGTAGGGGAGTTCCCAGAATATGCTCTTGTGTGTCCAAAACTTATACCTTTCGGGCTTGTCTGGAATTGACGCCACTATGTCAGGATGATTGCTTAGCTGGCCAAAATCATATTCATTCAACACTTCCAAAATTTCTTCCCCTGTCCATCGCCTGGGTGCCACACCTGTTTCCACAGTCCCATCAAACGCGTCTGGATCCTGCCTAAATGGGTGATCATATGGAAGCCAACAACGGTGATGTATCTGAACAATTTTACTACAATGAGGACTGCAACAATCAACCGTCATGCACTCTGAACAAGCCCTGTAACCCCTGGTAACGTTGCCCGACAACATACCGCGGGCAGGAAAATCACTGATGGTGCCAACAAGCATGGCATGCATCTGGAACATCTCATTTTTGAACCTATCGTAAGTGGGGTGGCCACACTCACTCAGGTACTTAAGCTCCTCAATCAAAGGCCTCAAATACACATCGAGACACTTTTCTGGATAACCCGGGCCCGGAATTAACAAAGTCAGCATATTGTATTCCTTTTTCATGCACATCCATGGTGGAAGGTCGTACGGTACCAAAATAACTGGCCATATACTGTATTGAAGACTCATGTTGCCAAAAGGGTTGAATCCGTCAGATGAGAGCCCTAGCCAAACATTTCGGACCTCTGCTGCAAAATGATCAAACTCCCTGACCATGTGCTTCCAAGCCTCTCCGTCGGAAGGGTGTATAAGGGTGTCATCGTCAGGCAAATTCCTCTCAGCCCACCATCTCATTGCTTCGGCCGTGAAAGCACACATGAACAACCGCTCCAGCCTATCCATAAGCGGGAAATATCGAAGTATCTTCACAGCTTTCTTGTTGCCTGTAGGAGTCAACTTATACCTTTCTGTAAAACATACCGGGCAGGCTTCAAGGTCTTCAAGATCTTTTCCCCAGAAGAGAATACAATCATATATGCATGCATGGATTTTGATGTAGGAAAGCCCAAGATCTTTCAGGATATGTCGCACCTTATGATGAGTGGTAGGAAGACGATGACCGGGTGGCAGTAGCGAAGCAGTCCACTTCAACCAAGAATCAACAGCTTTGACAGACATTTTGTTCTCCATTTTGAGCTGCATCACTCCCATCACACTTTCAAGAACAGTCTTACTACAACCGTCGTACAACGGAGTCTGTTGCAATGCAATCAAGTTGTTGTACTTGTCCATACCGCTTGTGTTGACATGAGCTCCAGGTAATGGCTCGACTGGCTCAATATGGGGGAAACCCTCAACGACAAGAGGGACATTTGGTGCTTCATCAGCAAATACACCGCTCTCATGAGGAAACATATCATTGATTAACATCGATGTTGGATCATAGGATGAACTGCCCCTCTCAGCAAAATCTCCATGATCATAACGTGGACTGGCCCTCTCACCAAATTGTCCATGATCATGCGGACCCGCTAACGATGTTTCACCGTGATAAATCCAACAAGTGTACTTATCCCAAAACCCGTATTTACTCAGGTGTTTCTGGACTTTATCAATGGGAAAACGAAATCTATCGTTGAAACACTTACATTCTTTACACGGGCAATAATGAAGTGTAGTGTCTCCACAATTAGCCTTCACAAAATTCACAAAACTCCTAATTCCCTGGTGATATCTGACATCCCATCTTTCGAGGCTCATCCAACTCTTGTCCATCCTGAAAATTCTAACAATTTTACGTATTATATATACACACATTCACTACTAATAATCGACGCGATATCTCAATTCAACTCTAATTAAATCAACACATGCATGGATATATATATATATATCGATCTAATCTCTGAATTCGATTCAGTACTCGATGATGGTATTCTTCTTTTTTCAGTTCAAAATGTATTTGAGTAGGTAGGAGGCTCTCTTAAGCCTGGCTCCGATAGCACTACGATAATACCAGTCGTTGCTTCAGACACAAGATAAGATTAACTACAAGCAGTTTTCTTGTTTCGGTGACATCAACAACATTTCATATCTCACGAATTGGATTTGATCAACACACACACATATATATACATACACATATACGTATATATACACGTACCTATATATATATAGCTTCCCGAGTGATCAAGTTTTCGACGCGCGCCTTAATTTTGACAATACCGAAGGATCGATTTCAGAGCGTTTTCCTTCTTTCGATTTCATCGGATTTTTTTCGATCCAAATGAATAACCTGCTGCGATCGGCATCTAATATAAGAGGCATTGCCGGCAATTCATTAAATCGCCGGAAATGGAGACATTACCGGCGACTTTTCGCTGGAATTTCGCCGGTAATGTTTCAAAACATTACCGGCGACCTCCTCCGTCGCCGACAATGTCAAGCCAAACATTGCCGGCGAAATTCCGGCCAGAAAATCGTCGGCAATGATTGGCTTGACATTGCCGGCGATGGAGGAGGTCGCCGGTAATGTTTTGAAACATTACCGGCGAAATTCCGGCGACATTACCGGCGACGGAGTAAGTCGCCGGTAATGATGAACATTACCGGCGACTTTTCCGGTCGCCGGCCTTGTTGCCGGTAATCTCGCCGGTAATGTTGCTTATTCCGGTAGTGTTGATAAGTGTGTCTGCTTTAGGACGGTAATACAACATATTCGAGGGGATAGTGGATTGTCATCTATTACGACAATGCCAACATACATCTTTGGGGATAATGCGGTTTGCATTAAACAAATGAAGTTGGGTCACATTAAGAGTGTCATACTTAACTCATTTCGCCAAAGTACTCTTACAATCAGCAATAGCAACGGTTATTGATTATTCATGTGAACCAGGTTGATTCGGCGGATAATGCTGTGGACTT
This sequence comes from Geum urbanum, assembly GCA_946800695.1. Lineage (NCBI taxonomy): Eukaryota > Viridiplantae > Streptophyta > Magnoliopsida > Rosales > Rosaceae > Geum > Geum urbanum. The sequence goes on along the minus strand of OX327001.1, from coordinate 47,763,115 downwards.
GTTTACTAAGTCATTCCCCAAATCTACATTTGTGAAACATGTGAGATGCATTGGAATGCGTAGATTATCCGAACTTCAAGATTGAGTTACTGATCAGGGGGAGTCACATTTTGATAGACATTATGAGGAGTCTACATCGCATGTATTAGCTTTTGTAGTTGATGCGTTATACTCTTTTTCTTTTAGACCAATCTTTTGTTTTACCCATGAAGTTTTTGTTTGTTTGGCAAGATTTTAGTGAGGTAACATGTTATGCACCATTCATTAGGCAATCGACATAAGGGGGAGTATATAAGAAGATTTATTCTCCGTAACTTCTGGTGTATGTCTTATCCTAATTGGATACGATTTAGTATAGATAAAGATACAGAGAATCCATGTTCTATCGGAACAATTATTGTAATAGATTGTATCAGCATATATATAAGATATTCTATCAATAAAAAAATTACAGTTTTCAGTTATCATATATTCTTCTTCAAACGAGCCTCAATTTAAGTAATATTTATTTTGTTAGCTATTCGACGGATTTTACTGATCAACAGAGTTGGATAATTAGGGGGGGGGGGAGGGAACTCACCAGTGTTCAACTGATCGTCAAAGGAAACAAAAAAGGTTTTGGAAAAAATGAAATAAAGAAAAAATCATGTCGTTTATAGATACGACTTGTCGTCTAACCCAAAAAGTCACCGAAAGCTTTAAAACCTGAGCACAGCCCGAATTGTTGAGCAGAGAGACCAAAAGAGAGCGAGTCCGAGTCCGAAGAAAGAAGAGAATGGCATGGAGAGGAAATCTATCTCGGAACTTAAAGGAGCTAAGGATCCTACTCTGCCAGTCTTCTCCTTCAAGCGCAACCACCAGGTCTCTCTTTTCGTATTCTCTTCCCTTCTCAATTTTTGGTCCTCTAATTTACTCGTAACATCCAATAGCAATATCGTTCGCATTTGCAGAACGTTTGTGGAGAAGAACTACAAGGATCTCAAGAGTTTGAATCCCAAATTGCCCATCTTGATTCGTGAAGCCTCTGGGATTGAACCTCAGTTGTGGGCTAGATATGGTATTCTTCCCTAAATCATCTTCTTCTTCTCTTTTCATTTGGGTCTTCAAATTCGGAATGCTTTAAAAATGATTCGACAAAGTAAGTTACATGATGCTCGCTCTTTCATGATGAAGTCACATTAATCTTTAAATTTGGGAGTTCTAGTATTCTAGCCTTCTAGGAGTTGATTAAAAAATATATTTAAGTTTAAGATGCCTTAATTACAACGAGACATATGTTCATGTGATGTACTGTTTCTGATTTACTCTAATCAACTGCGTGTGTGTCGAACAGTTCAGGATTAATTAGTGAAAAGCTTTGGTCATTTTTGTTGAGGTCGGTGGGAACATTAGTTATTTTTTTTGAAAGGTGGGAACATGAGTTTTAGTAGTAAATGGTATAGGAGCTTTTAACATTTGGTATATCAACATGCTTTATTCTCTCCGCATGAGTCGTTTCTTCACATTATTGTATGTTAAAGTTTAGGGTCTTATTATCAGATGTTGAATCTTTCACAAGCCATATTGTTGGTTTTAGTAAATAAAACTGAAAAGAGAAAATACTGATAATGATGGTATGCTTGGATAAAACCTATATTAACCAAGTAACTATGTTTCTAAGATGTACTTGTTATTCGGTTACAGCTAATTTATGCGAACATTTGCTCAGTTTTTTTTATAACTCACAGTAATTTCTCCTTGGAACTTATGAAAATGAGCAGGTAAAAAAAAAAAACATCAAAACTTGCATTACCTGAAAGGTAAGGAAACCTACCATTTCATTCGGCACGTGACTCTTTGTTAAGAGAAACCTCCAGAATCCCACATATACGTTTAAAGGAGAAGTGAGCTTATAATCGAGGAAACACAGTAGCGGACTTAAAAAAATTATGGAGTAGGAAAGAAAAATAGGTCCCTACTATTCCCATTAACAAATACAGAAAATAGCTGCTTGGATATTTATCTTTTAGTTATTACCAGGAGAATCTTGAAGAGTGTGATTACAACCTTGATACTGATTATGAGATATTCAACCAAAGGCAAACTGCAGTGAGCACCAAATGCTGCAACCTCCAAATCATTTTATATGAAGAGCAAAAGGCCAAGACAAAACTTTAGAAAGTTCGTAGCAGCCCTTGAATTGCTAATAGTTATCATATGTTGAGAATGCACCAGATGAGAGGAGCATGCTTGGCTAATTGCTTACACAGGAAGATGTCGTTATTGGAACTTGCAACGCCAAACTATGATATTGTAGTAATCTCCAATAAGTGGTTCTAGGATCATTTTAGGAACAAGTTTTTTTTTCTTGTTGTTTCTTTTCTACAGGACAAGAAAATCATTAGGGATCCTGAACTTGGACCTTGCTTTCTGTTTTAAAGTACCCTGCATGCTATGAGTTTTGATGTATGATATGCATTTAACCTGCATTATGAAGGGTCTTGGTCTGCCATCGTTCACCCTAGTGGAGCAGTGGCTAACTCATTTTACCTCTTCAGAAACAGAAAGTGTTAACAACTTCATTTTTATTCACATATGATGATCTGATAGTCTAATATGCTAAAATAGTGAACATATTCAAGCTATTCAATTCTTTGGTTGGTTCCTGACCTTCCCCTTTGATTATGCAACAGACTTGGGTGTCGAAAGAGGTGTCCGCCTGGAAGGTTTGTCTGAGCAACGGATTTCAAAAGCACTAGAGGACCTTGCCAAAGTGGGGGAGTCTCTCAAAGTCTGATGGAACATTGGCTTGAAAAGAAAATAAGAGACTTATAATCATGGGAATTTTTTTCCAATGACTGCGTGTTGTTTCTTCATAGTTTATATCAGTTGTGTATCTGTAAGATGATTGTTTGGGTACTGAGCGCTGCTTCTGTATGAATAAGCCAGTATTTTTATTGCCCAAAGAGGAAGTTTCTTTTGTTATTCGTCATCGAAATGTTGACCTAAATGTCAAGATGCAAACTAAGACATAGGGTCATGCACGCTGTGCTTAACAGGACTCAGATTTGCTCTTATTTTCTATTTCTTTTATGTCCCCTGTTTTACTGAGATTTCCGTCATCCTTTCATTCACAAGTTTGTATGACATCAAAATCTGAGGGATGTTCTTGAATTGTGGTCCTTTCGCTTTCGGTTTGGAAAACCAAATCTGGTGCATTTCCTCAGGTATGGAGAGCTAGAGAGGAATCTATCCGATCTGATTCTGAGCCAAAGTTAAATACAAGAAACAAGAGAATGAAGCTGTCACTGCTATATTCCTACTTGTCGTGGCATCCCAAGCACCTCATCTGATTAGTTTAGTGTTCCTTTTTGTTTCATGCTCTTGGGATTTTGCTCTAAAATGGGGTTTTACTCGTTCTCAATTTTTTGCAAAACAGAAACTAATGTGTGTGTTTAAGGGTTTTATCCAGGCGCAGTACTACGAGGTCAAAAATTTAAAAGCACAATCTCATAGACATGTCACATGTAAATATCCTAATGAAAGTGAATTTAAGAGCTCAACCATATTTTCCGTTGCTTGAAAAAAAGAGACGGGAGGCTTTATACAGCTGGACTTGTTTTTGTAGTTGAATAATTCGAGAATAGAAAAACACGTACCGCTGGAGAAGCATTCATTTATAGACGAAGAAACGTTGCCGTCGTCTTCCCCTCTTCCGATCCTTCCTTCCAATTCGCAATCCCTAATTCAGGTAATTGATCTCGCCGATCCTCTACATCGCGATCTTGTGATTTCGCTTCAGCTTCTCTGCAAACATTTCGGATTGGATTCTGTAGGAGATGCAATTTCGTTGGGGTTTCCGTAGCTGATTATGTTCTGTTTAGGTTTCTTAACTCATCCGTTTTGTAATTGTTGTATATAGTTACGCTGAGCTTTTTGTGAGTTTTTAACATTCTCTTGAATTGGTTGCAATTGCTTTGCTTTGCTTGAGTAAGGAGGCTACGTAAAATTTGAGTATCAAAGGAGCTTAATTCTAGGCTTTCGGCTTTCATAAACTGGTACAGTGATTTTCTTTGCTTGCTTAACTCAGAATTAAGGAAACTGGGAGCTTAGTTTAGGGTGTTGTGGCCGAATATGAATGGAAGAGACAAGCGGGCTTGTTATGATCAGCCAATGCAATATAATTTACAGCTGTTTTATGAGTGTTAGTGCGATACATGGACAGCTTCAAGCTTTCCGGTTGAAGGGAATTGTTGTTGATATCAAGTGTATTTACTTGTGTGTTGTGGTTTTCATATTTGATCAGATTTAGAATGCATCGAAATCTTGTTAAATTCATGTAATGTTTGATTTACATCTAAGTAATCTCTGATTATGCTATTGCTGAGTCAATCTGCACTATTTACTTCAGGTCGATGGCTTCTTCTTCGGACTCATGGATGAAAGAATATAATGAGGCAGTAAAACTTGCTGATGATATCAGTGGTATGATATCTGAAAGGATTTCATTGCCTACATCAGGTCCAGAAAGTCAACGTCATGCCTCTGCTATTCGGAGGAAAATTACAATATTGGGGACTAGACTTGATAGCTTACAGTCTCTTTTGTCAAAACTTCCGGGAAAGCAGCCCATGTAAGTCATCATGGTTGAGATTTGGTTTAGTGTTCTTACTTTACGTTGCATGTGAGGGACCAATCCTTATGTATTGAGCATGCGTTTTCTAAGATGATGTATAGTATCAATTCTCTTTATCATCATCTGAATTTTTTTATATTGCTTTTTGTGGCATTCAGAACAGACAAAGAGATGAATCGTCGGAAGGACATGATTGCAAATTTGAGATCAAAAGTCAACCAGATGTCTTCAACATTGACATCAAACTCTGGTAACAGAGACAGCTTGCTTGGACCTGAAATAAGTAAAGCTGATGCCATGGGCCGAACAAAGGGCCTAGACAACAATGGTCTTGTTAGTCTTCAGCGACAGGTTATGAGAGGCAAGTTTTTAATGCTATTCAGATAAAATTTCTGCTCCTTTTTTCTTTCTTTCATGGAATGGCTTTCAAGAAATGAATCCTTAGTTTGTTTCTCACTTTCTCGGTGTACCTTCAGAGCAAGATGAAGGGCTTGACAAATTGGAGGAGACGGTAGTAAGCACAAAACATATTGCATTGGCTGTCAATGAGGAACTGACTCTGCACACTAGACTTATTGTAAGTCATTGCATTTGAATTATTCTGTCTTTGAATCTGCCAATGTAAAATGTAAATACTTATTCTCTCAAGTGTATTTGTCATCTGGATTACTTATTATCTCTTCCCCATTGTGCAGGATGACTTGGACGAACATGTGGATGTTACTGACTCTCGTCTAAGGGTAACGCTCTCATCTTTGTATTTTATAATCAGCATGTTGCCTATTAAACAACTAAATAGGGACGAACTACTGGTTTCGAAATGTACTGTGAATCATAGTTAGTTAATGCTAGGAATAAATAGTTCATTGACATAGAGAAAACAGTAGATATTGTGGGGGAACAAAAAAATTGTATCTCGTTTTTCAATCTAGAATGTTCGAGATATGAAGGAAAGAGTTATATTGCATATGGTTATTTCTTGGAAATAATTGAAAGGATAAGCAATTTGGTTCGAGTGATTGATTTCCATTGTTCTCATCAGCAGCCTTAATGTGGAGTAGCATTTGGATAGCTTTTAAGTTTACATATTACAAAAATGAAACTGGTGCTTTAAGAACGAAATCATTCTACTCAAACTTACAAGAATTTTCAAGTTTGCATTTACAACTTGGGCAGAAATTGCATAAATTACAATTTGGGTCGAATAAAAAAAAGTGAACATGCAAATAGAAAATGATCAGTTAAAGTGTTTATGTTATGTCGATTTGTTTGGATTTAGAGTTTTGCCGACTAGAATCAGTAGGAGATTTTCTTTTGTTTGCTTGTATGCATATGGTGCAAGCCAGCAAGGTACTGGATGTAGTGATGTACCCTTAGTTTCTCAATATATTTTCGTTGATTCTGTATTGCCATTACTTTGGTTGGTGCTTGGTGTATAACTTTATTGATCAGTTGCCAACATTGATAAAGATTGTTTTCATTTCCTTGTTGTCTTTAAATATGATTACATCTTTGAGTGTGGTGAAATTTTTTATGATCACTCACTATTTTGTCTGTCTCGATGTTGTCAAAACAGCGAGTGCAGAAGAACCTGGCAGTTTTGAACAAGCGTACAAAGGGTGGTTGCTCCTGCATGTGTATGCTTTTAGCTGTTATTGGCATAGTGGCCCTGGTTGCTGTGATATTTTTGCTGATCAAATACTTGTAGTTACACCAACTGTTAAGTGCATAGTGAACGAGAAACTCATGTTTGTTACCATTTGTGTGTGTTGATGTGGATATGGCCCTGGTTGTGATATTATGTTCGGCTCTCTTGATGTTTTGTTTGTGAATTTATGAGGTGTTTAAATAATTGTAAATTGTTATTCCTTGTTACCAGTGTTTGAGCACTGTCCTTTATAAATTTTGCTTCTCTATTTATCAAGGCGAAATTTTGGTTTACTTATGGCTCCGATGAATAGATTGGCCTGTATTTCCTTCTGTTGAACTCTGAAACTGGAAACCAGTTCAAGGTCAACGTCCAGTTTGGAAATATTTATAGAGACAACTCGGATAAGTAACCGGGCCTATTGTTTTTAGTTTATGGAAGAGGTGTCATATTAACACCTTCTGATGCTTAGTCTTTGCTCCGTAATTTACCTGTCAAGTAAATCCTCTAGATGTAATCCACTCCAAACTGGACATTGGTGCTCAAGTCCTTGAAGGATGAATTATTAACGTGGGCTGAATTGTCTGGTATCGACTGCCGGCGAAATGATCCTCTGGCCTAGATAGTCTTCGGGATGACGTGTTTCACCTCAAAACAAAAAAAAAGTCCTCGAAGGATGAACAAATTCCGAAGGGGCTTGAACGACTTTATTTTTTTGCTCAAACAACTTACCTTGTCTGTTGATTTTCGGGTTGGGGAGTTTAGCTTCGGACCTCAGTCAACCACTCAACGGTGCTCGTGAGATTATTACATCAGGATTAATGTGTAAATTGCACAAGTCAGGTAGTAAAAACACAAACTTTACAAAATCATTTCAAATAATCTATAAACGTCACATATGGCCGAGCTCGTAAGACTTTTCGGTGTGAAAGTCTACTTGGGTTCAAATACTCTGTCACCATGGTGGAGGAAGCATTTTGACATGATCCATCACCCCGCCGACGATCGTTTCTAGGTGATCTCCCTATATTGTCAATTGAAGCCATACTTATGTTGGTTATTCCTTGTATTGGACAAAACACAATAGGTAAAGGATCATCATTGAAGATGTTGAAGATGTTGACATTGCCTATCTATCTCAATGGAAAACAGGTTGATCATTCATATTGCATAACATGTTTTCATTTAGGATAGTACTCTAAGCATGCATCCCTGTTAATCTGGAACGGTTTCATGCGTGATATTCAGCAGCTTAGGTAGTCTCTAATTCAGAATACATGTGCTTAGTTTGTACGAAAGTTGGCCTTGCAAAAGTTGTTTTTGAATTATGGAAGATTTATAGGAGAAAATTATTTTTGGTTCATATGTGATTTCTTGGGTTTAGTGTGCTGAAAATCTGTTTTGCTTTACAGCTGGGATTGCTTTATGCCTTCCCCAAAATTTATCTTTGTAAACAAAACGTGCTTACCTGCTGATTCTGTTTGGCTATTTCTGGTATAATAGTTGAAAAACTTTTCTCTCCTTTAACACATTTTGCCTAAAATGGAAACCCTAGGGTTGACTTTGTGTATTGTCTTTTGAGCATGCTTTTATCCTTCAAACTTCTAACCGTTGGTATAGGTCTACTATAACTCAGTTAGGGGTCATCATTTGACCCGTGGGCCGGTGGAGGCCCTCAAGCCCGTGGGCTAAAAGCCCGGCCCAGCCCTCCAAAAAGCCCGCAAAAGCCCGCCAAGGTGGTTGGTGGGCCGACCATGGTTTAGAGAGCTAAAGCCCGGCCCGCCAAAAGCCCGTCAAGGCCCGTTAGGCCCGGCCCGTCAAAGCCCGTTAGGCCCGGCCCGTCAAAGCCCGTTAGGCCCGGCCCGTCAAAGCCCACACACATATTGACATATATCAATATATCATTAAATCATTTAATTAATGATTTTAATCATTATACAATTTATACCTAGTTAAAGTTTACCTACACACATATTGACATATATATATATATATATTAATATATTACATATAGTCATATACATGTATTTATTGTATTATGTATAGATTGAATATTTGAATTCCATATATAATTAAATTTGTGTATCTATTTTACTATTAAGTCATTATTTAAAGTTTAGCACTTTAGCATAAGTTAGGGTTTAGGTTTAGGGTAAGTAAGGGTTTAGGAGATTAAGATTTATGGTAAGTTAAGGTTTAGGAATTTGAAGGTTTAGGGTTTGGGGTTTGGGGTTTAGGGTTTAGGGTTTAGGGTTTAGGTCTAAAATTCATAAAAATTAGGGACGGCCTACTTAGAATATTATGAACAACCAATCCGACAGTCAATTTTGTAAAATGATGACACATGATCGATTACGTTTCACAAAAATCTTTCATCGATTCCATATAACTAAGGAATAAATGTAAGAACTAATAGTGTGGATATAGAGAATTCAAACAATATAAGAATTTAAAATGTTTTCACAATAAAGAAGGACATATATAATAGTTCACTTTGTAATAAAAGATACTTTACGTAAAAATTAGACTAATCGAAGTAAGTTTAGACGTCGATCAATATAGTTAAACAAAATTTGTGAAATAACTAAAATACACTCATTTTATTTTCCTTATTTTCCTATGGGGGGAGTATGTAAATTGTTTCTTTATGTAAATTTTTTTGACACTATGAGATAGATATGTAATCCATAAGAATATGTGTCCAAAATTTGATGTCAAAAATTATTTTCTGGAGGGGAAATTTACGTTTCAGTCGTAAGTGTACTACCGTCACATTTGACGAAATGCATAGATCGAGGTCTAAATCAAGTCCAAAATTTATAAAAGTTTAAAGACATTGTAAGAATATTCTAACCAATCAATCTGACGGTCAATTTTATAAAATAATTAAACATGACTGATTAAGTTTCACAAAGATATTTCATTAAGCACTAAGGTGTGAGTCCCCAATAATATATGACATAACTCAATAATATAATCTTCCTCATCATTTATCCAAATAAAAAGTATAGATTTAATTATAATCGTAAAATATGATTTTTTTTTGAATTTATTTTTGTGTATAATTAAATAGAAACATGTAGAGTATAGATTATATATAAATGATATAATTAAATAAACTAATATACGATCTAACGGTTCAGATTTATTTTTTAATAAATATTCAACGGTCTATATTAACCCTAACATTCTAACCTAACCCTAGCTCTCACACAGTCATGTATATAACCTTATAACTTAGAGCCGTTAAGGACACATTCTCACTCTCACAGCCTCTCGGCCCTCTCAGCTCTCTCTCCCTCTCCCTCAGTCTCGATCTCATCTCACAGTCTCGACCTCGCCAGCTCGCCTCACCCTCTCGATCTCGACCTCAGCTCACTGCTCACCTCACCTCCCTCTCCCTCAGTCTCGAAACTCTCGATCTCATAATCTCAGCTCACAGTCTCGATCTCATCTCACCTCACCCCCTCGCCTCACCCTCTCCCTCAGTCTCGATCTCACAATCTCGATCTCATCTCACCTCACCCCCTCACCTCACCCCCTCATCTCACCTCACCCCCTCCACTCACCCTCACGGATTCACCATCTCACGATTCTCACCGAGAGCAGTGAAGCAGTCACAGAGAAGGCTATTGGAACAGTCACCGAGAGCAGTCACCGAGAGCAGTTACCCTCAGGGTTAGGTAATAAACACTAGCATACCTTATCAGCTTATCTGTATTTGTAGTCTTTGTAGTCTTTGTAGTCTTTGTAGTTGCTTTGTAGAACATGGTTGGCTGTTTTAAGCTTCTTTCTCTAGTCCTTTATTTGATAGCCAGCTGTCTGTAATGATTACTATGTTGAAACATGGTTACTTTATATGTTGTTATGCCCTTGAAGGCCTCGAGATTTCCATTCTATGTTGTTGGTATGTGCTTGAAGGCGAAGTTATTGGATCATTCGATGCTGCTATCTTATCATTCAAAGAGTAGTGGCGCATTCTGTTACTTATGAATTATTGGACTAATCTGTTGGTATTAAGTAATTCTTGGGTTTGATTGGATATATTACTTGATTCGTGTCATTTAGTGTCGCAAGGGTAGATCTACTTGAATTTTTCCAACAGAGGGTGCTAGATTATAGTGTAATCTGTATGGTGTGGAAGAGATAGTCATCAACTGTGTTTAATTGATGTTAAGTTTTCTAAAGACATAAGCATCACGAGTTAGTTTTCACGACATGTTTTCAATTGATTCATGGTATACTGACTATATAAGTATATATACTAAAAGAAACAGATTGTGAATGGGAATGAAACAGATTGTGAATGGGAATGAAACAGATTGTGAATGGGAATGAAACAGATTCATTTTTCATAGCTGTAGTTGAGTTATTGTTGTCATTTTTCTTAGCTGTTGATGAATACTAAATGTTAATCATTTCCATACATCATGATGCAGGAGCAATGAGGAAATGATATTGATGCACTAGCAGTCTAGCACTAAGAAGAGGAAAGGAAAGCTTGCAACTTAAGTATCATTATTGATGTAATTTTGATTTTTGGATTTATAAGATGTAATTTTGGACTTTGAACTATGGACTTTTAAGCATTCTTGATTTGGATTTATATCATTCGATTTGGATTTATAGTATTCTGTATTTGAATTTTAAGTATTTTGTGGATTTGAATGTTTAGCATTTTGAATTTTTGCAACCAATATTTGAAGCATTGTAGATTTGTAAATTTGAAATTTTGATTTGAAGATGCAATTTAGATGTAAAGGGGTATTTTAGATTTGGATGTGTATTGTTTTTAAATTTTTGATTTTAATCATTTCAATAAGCTCGGCCCGTTAAAGCCCAAGTGGTCCGGCCCGTAAAAGCCTGCGAAGCCCGCGTGGATGGGCCGGGCCTGGATCTCACTATAAATTGAAAAAACCAGCCCGGCCCGGCCCGCGAACATTTCTCCACTGTTGAAGCCCGGCCCGGGCCGGCCCGGGCCCGATGCTGACCCCTAAACTCAGTTTAGGTCTGCTGTTAGGCTAGCTTTTGAGCTATTCAGCACGTTCTCTTTGCTGTCAAAGAGTACTGGGTTGTTCTGTCTATAAAAGGATCTCAAGGCAGCTTTGGCTCCTTGGTTGAGTGATATTATTTTTGGGTAATTCTTTGAGAGCACAAAGTTGTGTAGTTTTCTCTCTTCTCTTCTCTTCCCCTTCTGTGTCTTTACTTGCTTTTTGTTGTGCATACAAGTCATGGATTCTCAATCATAAAAACTATTTTCAAAACTCATATGCATCATTTCATAAGTGCATTCCATTGAGATAGGTATGAAGATGTTCAACCAGAAGAAGTAGATCAAGAAGATTTAACTTACAAATAGTTAAGATCTGAGTTGATGCTTCTAGATACTTTCCAAGGTGTAAACACATGAGTCAAGTAGTGTAGCTCTGTTTAGAACTGGTAGTCAGACTAGTTAGGATAGCATACGAGCTATGTATCCCCAGAGTACAAGAGTCTTGTAATTGTCACTACAAGAAAAGGAGACATTACCGGCGACGGGAGGTCGCCGGCCTTGTATTTTTTTTTCGCCGGAAATGTCATTCCCGGCGACGAGTCGCCGGCAATGACGTTGCCGGAAATCTCCCGCCGGTGTTAACATTGCCGGCGACGGGAAACGGCGTCGCCGGCAATGGTTCCGCCGCCGTGGCCGGAATTTGTGACATTGCCGGCGACTGAGGTCCATGTCGCCGGCAATGTCAGAAAAAATTTTGAAAAAAAAACGCGGTTCTGGATTGGGCCCAATTCCAGAACCTGCATTGAAAGACATAAACCGTACAATCATACAAGTTCAACAGTACACATAAATGTCCAACGTACAGTACAAATAGCAACGACGATACGAAAATTAACTACAACTACAGGTCAGGGTCGAGGAACTTGCGGGTCAGGGTCGAAGTAATCAAAGTACTCATTTGAATTCCGGTGGCTACCTTGGTCTTGCTCTGGCGTTGACTGGTGCGGTGGTGGTGGTGGATAGCTAGGGAACGGAGGGACCGGGACCGGGGGAGGTGTGGGGAACGGTTGTCCGGTAGTCTGAGCCTCGTACATCGTCCGCATCCATGTGTACATCTGAGCCTGCACCTGTGTCTGCTGCATTTGGTACTCGGCCATCTGCCTCTTTTGCTCCTCCAACTCCCTCTGCGTCCTATGAAGCTCCGCTGCGAGGTTACGACTAGAAGTTGAACTTCTTGACCCGGTAGAGTATTGTGAAGTGGTTTTCAATACTCCTTCGCCCGCCGAGCCCATTCCCCTACAGTAGTAGGTATTCTTTCCAGTCCCGCACGCTTTTGCCATGATCTGAGCCGCTATCGGGGGATCAAGCGGATCGATCTGAGAGGCATACTGGGTGACTTCTTCCTCGGAGCAGTCAGGATGGTTAGTCCGAGCTATACTCATGGTCACTTCTGTCGTCGCCTCCTCCACTCTCGCCTAATTGAAAAGCGAAAATGAACAACGTATTAACTAACAACATCTATTAATATCGAAAAATAGTTTTATTAACACATGGAGAGGCGAAAGACTTACCGCTTCATCAGGGCATTGCGGATAGAACTTCTGATGAATATACACCAAGGGGTTCACTTCTTGTTGTTGCTGCGCCTTAGTCGACCAACCCATGTAGTTGAGTGAACCTGCATGATGGGCCCTGGTGTTTTTCAATCTATTCGCCCGGTTCGTCTTCGAAATCGCCTTGTTTGATAAACATATGGAAAAAAATTAGTAACTAACTATTTCAATCTGATACGATACATTAGGCTTGTAAGATATATTAAGGATGCATACCTGAGCTTTGGGGTGCTCGAAGTGGGCTATCAGCCACAGCCACTCGTACTCCCTAAACCGGAATTCGCTAGGAGTAGAACCTCGGCCTAGCTCCTTGTATACAGTGTAATGGGAAGAAAGCTCGTTCTTCCACTCTTTATACCTATATTAAAACAAGGAAAAAAAGTTAGAGATATTAAAACAGTTGATAAACAAAAATCTAACTCGATATATATTCAAATAAGTGGAAGCACATCACCGATTATGTAGTTGACGCTCTACCCACGTGTGAATAAGAACTTCATCCACGTCAAACCACACCTGCAATATGAATATATAAAAGGTAAAATTATATATTTAAGTGGACTTAATTAATAAATGTAAAATTTACGTAATGAAAATACGATTTTACTCACACTGAGTGCATTATGCACTTGCATCTTCACGTAGATAGGCACAGATTCCCAATCTGGCCAAAGCATTGGGACCTTGTCCCGCACGATCGCACCGGCCATGCTGACATATTTGCGCGTGGTGTCGAATGCCTCGATCACCTCGCCATCCTCATTGGCCCTTATGGGCGTTTTCCTTCCGCCGGTGGCCTGCTCAAGTCTCTTCCCGGTGCAGGTGCCTCTAGCCCCTTTCCGTTTTCCAGTCCCATTAACGAAATTGCCTAATAAAACAATGTCAACAAATTGATATCATTAAATGAACCAATCGCAAGTCTTAAGTAATAATTAAGTAATCAATCTGATGTTAAATAAAATTTACCTGCATCGTTCGTTTGTTGGTTGGTGCACCTCACACTCCAAAGATACACGGGGTCGAACGGGAGGAAGTTATACGCTTCCTCCACGGTCAGGAAATCCGGCCGTCCTTCAATATAAACAGGCATCCCCCTATCATCGAATTCAGGGATGACAGGAATCTCGTCGGGTAGGAAGAGACCGGACGGCGGAGATAGACGAGGCCTGGACGATGAGGCGCCAGCACCACCATGTGCCTCAGACGATTCCCGTGAAACGGGAGTAGGCACCATCCGAATATGGGGCATTCGGATTGAGGGAGTTTCTGATGCCCCCGTTGACTGTCGCTCGTCTGAGGCTCTGCCACCGGAGGGACGTCTGCTGATTGAGCGTCTAGAGACTGAGGCTCGAGCCTCGAATTCCGGTTCCACGGCTCTTGATCGTGCAGCTTCCTCCTCAGCTCGCGCCTCTAGCAAGGCTCTCGTGCGAGCAGTCATCATTGGCCCACTGGGCGTGTTGCTAACTGCGGCCGAGGAGGAAGCTTGACTACTGTTCCCTCCACTATTTCGGGAACCTCTCCGAAGCTAATTAGCCGCAAAACCTCCTGGACATCGTAATAGTCATGGATTCCGTTCAATAACAAATCGGAACCGGAACGGTGTGGAACCGGAACCGTTTGAAACCGGAACTGTTTGTAACCGGAACCGTTTGTAACATAACGGTTCCGGTTACAAACAGTTCCGGTTCCAAACCGTTCCGGTTCTATAACAAATCGGAACCGGAACGGTGTGGAACCGGAACCGTTTGAAACCGGAACTGTTTGTAACCGGAACCGTTTGTAACATAACGGTTCCAGTTACAATAAGTTCCGGTTCCAAACCGTCCCGATCCCGATTTCCACCTTCATTTATACGATTAATTAACAACTATATCACCTAAATTAACGACTATACATATTCGATGTGTATATATATATACATCATGCATCTTAATTAAATTTATCCATCACATATTCATCCAAATCACAAACCCTAATTAATTTTCCACATTTTTCACACATATATATATCATGCATCTTAATTAGGTTTAATTTCCGTATATATATACATCACATATTCATCAAAACCACATTTATACATAATTTTCACATATATATATACATCACTTCATATTCACATACCTAAATATATATATACATCACATATATACATACATGCTAGTTTAGAACTTATCACCCTAATTTCCAACTTAGCACCCTAATTAATTTACACATACACATACACATACACATACACATACACATACACATACACATACACATGCAAAAAAATAATTAAAAATTGAGAGAGAGAGAGAGAGGGAGAGAGAGAGGATCGGACCTGCCATTTTCTTCCACCTACAATGGTGAGGGGAGGAGAGGAGGGGAGGAGGGGAGGAGGGGAGGAGGAGATTTTCGGAGGAGGAGAGGAGAGGGGATCGGTGGAGAGGAGGAGAGGGAGAGGAGGAGTAGGGAGAGGAGAGGGAGAGGAGGAGGAGAGGGAGAGGAGAGGCTCACCGGACCGATTTGGGAGGAGGAGAGGGAGAGGAGAGGGAGAGGAGGAGGAGAGGGAGAGGAGAGGGAGAGGAGAGGCTCGGGCTCGATATGGGGGAAACCAGAAAACATTACCGGCGAGTTGCTTATAACTCGTTGGTAATGTCATTACCAACGAGTTAACTCGTTGGTAATGACATTACCAACGAGTTATAAGCAACTCGCTGGTAATGACATTACCAACGACGAGTTAACTCGTGGGTAATGTCATTACCAACGAGTTGCTTATAACTCGTTGGTAATGTCATTACCAACGAGTTCAACTCGTTGGTAATGTCATTATTTCCCGAAGAATATCCGACAACATTTTCCGTCTACGATTTCTGGCTAGATTTTCCGACTACATTTTCGATTATCAATTTCCGTATCCGTACGATTAATGACTACATTTTCCGTCTACATTTTCGATTAATGATTTCCGTATACGTACGATTAACGACTACATTTTCCGTATACGTCCGATTAACGACTACATTTTCCGTATACGTACGATTAACGACTACGATTTCCGTATACGTACGATTAACGACTACGATTTCCGTATACGTACGATTTCCGACTACATTTTCCGTCTACGATATCCGGCTACATTTTCCGACTACAATTTCGATTATCAATTTCCGTATACGTACGATTAACGACTACATTTTCCGACTACATTTTCGATTATCAATTTTCGTATACGTACGATTAACGACTACATTTTCCGTATACGTACGTACCATTTCCAGCTATGCACATTTTCCGACTACAATTTCGATTATCAATTTCCGTCTACGATTAACGACTACAATTTCCGTATAGGAATTCAATGAGGATCTGTCATAGACCAATCTATGTTTTCGAATACATAGTTATATCTGTGTATATATTGCAGTAACTTCAAAAGGCACATCAGTTCAACAGAACTGATGCCGTTCCGGTTCACATTGGTTCACATTGGTTCACATTGGTTCACATTGATTCAGTCCCTGAACTGATGCATTGGTTCACATTGTTCAGATCAGTTTCTGAACACAGATGCATTGGTTCACATTGGTTCACACTGATGCATTGGTTCACATTGGTTCACATTGGTTCACATTGGTTCACATTGGTTCACACTGATGCATTGGTTCACATTGGTTCACATTGGTTCACATTGATTCAGTCCCTGTAAGTTCTATTTGTTTTCATTCTATAAACACAGATGTTCTTAACATGAGTTTTGCAGAATTCATATCACTAGAAACTAAGTTATCTAACATTAGTACCCAGTCTTAAGTGTCTAACAATCAATGCTTCAACAGATTTGTAATCAATGCTTCAAAATAAATTAATAAGATAGCATTAAAGTGACTAAACCACAAACAATCAAGTAATCAACAATTCAAAATGAATTCCCGCTGTGAGAAGATATAATGCAGAAGTTGATTATCCTCTTATGCATTTCTCAGCCCTACAATTTTCGACTACAATTTCGACTACATTTTCCTCCTACGTACGATTTCCGACTACAATTTCCGACTACAATTTCCAACGTACTAAGGATGATAATCGTAATCATCTTCATCACTTGAGTCTGACTCGGTTTCATAGGTAACCTCTGGCAATATGTGCCGCTCCTCGTCATCTGAATCAGCGTCAACTTCATATGGATTAACATCGAGAAGTTCTGCTCCAGTAATTCGAACCACACTCCCAGTTCTCACATTATTAAGGCGAATCGTAGATGATTCCGGAATGTCAAAAGCGTTCGGCTCTTGGTATGCAGTAACTTCCTCATCATCTGCGGTATCACCAAGTGTGGCAGCACTGTATATGTTTCTATGAGCAACATGGTTAACCACCTTCCACGGGACTTTGTTAAGAAGATCGTCCAGGTAAAACACTTGTTTTACTGATGAGGCAAGAACGAAAGGGTCATCTTCATACCAGGTAGTAGCAGTATTCACCGAAAATGTTCCGTACTGATCGGTCCTTGTGTTCTCCGGGCTAGTATCAAACCATCTACACTTGAACAAGTGCACTTTCATGCGGTTCCCATAAATTAGTTCAACAACTGAATGAAGGACACCGTAATAGTCAACGCCATCCTGCCCACCATGGACCATCACCCCACAATTCTGTGTTTTCAGTCGGTCGTCTCGATTTTCACATATAAATTTCACGCCATTGACCTGACACATCGAGTAAACTTTTGAAGCAATCGGTTTCATCGCCAGGACCCTCAATTCGTTTGACCACTCTGGGCAACCATCATCTGCTACATGGTTCATCTGAAAACGTCCATATATTAATACGTACAGAAGAAATTATGTCATCTTGAAACCACAAAAGCACGTACATACATACATGCTATGTAAGGATATATATATAAAAATAGACATATACACATATACTTACCCATTGACCAAAGTAGTTTGCAAACGTCTTGTTGTGGTAATCAACATTTCCGGCAATAGCAGGGCAGTGAAGATGATAGTTTTTCCAATATTGTACTTCTTGACAGTTAATCAGTACCGACCAGTGGGCAATGGCTACCTCATTTCCATCCAACTTGTACGACTTTGGCAAGCTTCCCTGTACTACCACGTCACTGGAGATGATAGAAAGGTTGAACTGGGGTTCATCTATCGGCATATGTTGTTGGGGGTCCTCTACATTTTCGAGGTACACTTTGGTGTACGTTACACACTCGTGCGCAAGATATGCTTCAGCGATACACCCTTCAGGTGCATATTTATTCTTCACATAGTCCTTGTAGGCTCCCAATTGTCTACAAGTTAACAAGTACATGTTAACTTACTTAACCAGAAGTCATTACATATAAAAACCATAGGCAAACCAAATTTATGAATCATTTGTACTTTTCCATGGGATACATCCAAGTGTAGTGTACGGGACCGGTAAGCAACAATTGTTCGGGAAGATGGATCATCAGGTGCGGCATTATGTCGAAAAAATTTGGGGGAAATATCCTCTCAAGCTTGCACATGATAAAAATGATGTCATCTTGCATCTCCCTCAGGTCTGCTTTTTTAACTTCCCTGGTGCATAACTTCTGAAAGAATCTTGACAAGGCCACCAACGGCTCCACCACCTCTTTGGGCATGTACCCTCGAATGAAAATAGGGAAAAGGCGTTGAAGCAGTACATGGCAGTCATGACTCTTTAATCCGTACATCTTATTGTCCCGGAAGTTAACACACCTGCTTATATTTCCTGCATAGCCATAAGGATACCTGCATATATATATATAGATGAAGCCATATATATGGACCAATTATATTTCTCGCATATAACCATATATACTCCGCTAAAAATTTAAGGACAAATTCATACATAGCCATAAGATCGAATATATACCTGACATTACTCAGCCACCGAAAAATTTCATGCTTATGCTTCGGCTTTACGGTGTACGGAGCTTGCGGCATTTTTCTCTTACCATCTCTTAACCACAAATGTTTCCGCACACCCATTGCTTTAAGATCAATGCGTGCCTTAGGGATGTCTTTTGTTTTCCCCTCCAAGTTAAGAACTGTGCCCACCACACTTTCACACACATTCTTCTCTATGTGCATGACATCTAGGTAATGTCTGATAGGCAACCTGGGCCAGTAGGAGAGTTCCCAGAATATGCTCTTGTGTGTCCAAAACTTATACCTTTCGGGCTTTTCTGGAATTGACGCCACTATGTCAGGATGATTGCTCAGCTGGCCAAAATCGTATTCATTCAACACTTCCAAAATTTCGTCCCCTGTCCATCGCCTGGGTGCCACACCAGTTTCAACAGTCCCATCAAACGCGTCTGGATCCTGCCTAAATGGGTGATCATATGGAAGCCAACAACGGTGACGCATCGAGACAATTTTACTGCAATGAGGACTGCAACAATCAACCGTCATACACTCTGAACAAGCCCTGTAACCCCTGGTAACGTTGCCCGACAACATACCGCGGGCAGGAAAATCACTGATGGTGCCAACAAGCATGGCATGCATCTGGAACATCTCCTTTTTGAACCTATCATAAGTGGGGTGGCCACACTCACTCAGGTACTTAAGCTCCTCAATCAAAGGCCTCAAATACACATCGAGACACTTTCCTGGATAACCCGGGCCCGGAATTAACAGAGTGATCATATTGTATTCCTTCTTCATGCACATCCATGGTGGAAGGTTGTACGGTACCAAAATAACTGGCCATATACTGTATTGAAGACTCATGTTGCCAAAAGGGTTGAATCCATCAGATGAGAGCCCTAGCCAAACATTTCGGACCTCTGCTGCAAAATGATCAAACTCCCTGACCATGTGCTTCCAAGCCTCTCCGTCGGAAGGGTGTATAAGGGTGTCATCGTCAGGCAAGTTCCTCTCAGCCCACCATCTCATTGCCTCGGCCGTGAAAGCACACATGAACAACCGCTCCAGCCTATCAATAAGCGGGAAATATCGAAGTATCTTCACAGCTTTCTTGTTGCCTGCAGGAGTCAACTTATACCTTTCTGTAAAACATACCGGGCATGCTTCAAGGTCTTCGAGATCTTTTCCCCAGAAGAGAATACAATCATATCTGCATGCATGGATTTTGATGTAGGAAAGCCCAAGATCTTTCAGGATATGTCGCACCTTATGATGAGTGGTAGGAAGACGATGACCGGGTGGCAGTAGCGAAGCAGTCCACTTCAACCAAGAATCAACAGCTTTGACAGACATTTTGTTCTCCATTTTTAGCTGCATCACTCCCATCACACTTTCAAGAACAGTCTTACTACAACCGTCGTACAACGGAGTCTGTTGCAATGCAATCAGGTTGTTGTACTTGTCCATACCGCTTGTGTTGGCATGACCTCCAGGTAATGGTTCGACTGGCTCGATATGGGGGAAACCCTCAACGACGGGAGGGAGATTTGGTGCTTCATCAGCAAATACACCGCTCTCATGAGGAAACATATCATTGATTAACATCGATGTTGGATCATAGGATGAACTGCCCCTCTCAGCAAAATGTCCATAATCATAGCGTGGACTGGCCCTCTCACCAAATTGTCCATGATCATGCGGACCCGCTACCGATGTTTCACCGTGATAAATCCAACAAGTGTACTTATCCCAAAACCCGTATTTACTCAGGTGCCTCTGCACTTTATCAATGGGAAATCGAAATCGATCGCTGAAACACTTACATTCTTTACACGGGCAATAATGAAGTGTAGTGTCTCCACAATTAGCCTTCACAAAATCCACAAAACTCCTAATTCCCTCGTGATATCTGACATCCCATCTTTCGAGGCTCATCCAACTCTTGTCCATCCTGAAAATTCTAACAATTTTACGTATTAATTATATATATATACACACATTCACTACTAATAATCGACGTAATCTCTCAATTCAACTCTAATTAAATCAACACATGCATGCATATGTATATATATCGATCTAATCTCTGAATTCGATTCAGTACTCGATGATAGTACGTATTCAGTACTCGATGATAGCACTCAATGATATATCGATCTAATCTCTGTTAAGCCTGGCTCCGATAACAATACGATAATACCAGTCATTGATTCAGACACAAGATTAACTACAAGCTGTTTTCTCGTTTCGGTGACCGTACATCAACAACATTTCATATATATATATATATATATATATCTCACGAATTGGATTTGATCAACACACACACACACACATATATATATATACCACATATACGTATATATATATACACCTACGTACCTATATAAATAACTTCCCGAGTGATCGAGTTTTCGACGCCCGCCTTAATTTTGACAATATACCGAATGATCGATTTCAGAGCGTACGTTTTCCTTCTTTCGATTTCTCTGGATTTTTTTCGCTCAAAATGATTGAATGATCGAGCTGCCCGATCCGGCATCTAATATAAGACACATTGCCGGCGACGGAGTAAGTCGCCGGAAATGAAGACATTACCGGCGACTTTACGCCGGAATCTCGCCGGTAATGTTGCAAAACATTACCGGCGACTCCAACCGTCGCCGGCAATGTCTAGGGAGACATTTCCGGCGAAATTCCCGCCGGAAAATCGCCGGTAATGTCTTCCTAGACATTGCCGGCGACGGTTGGAGTCGCCGGTAATGTTTTGCAACATTACCGGCGAGATTCCGGCGACATTGCCGGCGACGGGCTAAGTCGCCGGTAATGTTGAACATTACCGGCGACTTTTCCGGTCGCCGGCCTTGTCTCCGGTGATCTCGCCGGTAATGGGCAAAAATGTTGTAGTGTGTGTGTGTTACTTGATAGTAGAAATGTTTGTCTCTCAAGAGTTAGGGGCACGCAGTTTTAACCCTGGTTGTAGGGTTTCTGCGTTAACAAAAACATCCTCATGTTATTCTTTACTTACTGCTTTTATAGTTCATCACTCATATCCTGTAATTCGGGATATGTTGTAATTATGCTATCCCCGAGTACAGTTTAAGCGAAAAAGTTGTAAAAGACCTATTCACCCCCCTAGGACCTTTATCAATGATCTTTTCTTGGTGGCTAGAAGGAGGAAGTGTATTGACATGATCCTCTTACTCGGATTTATATCTGTATCTAAAAGACATTTACAAAAAGAGAGTTGATATCGGGACTCACATTTCTTCTCAAAATTACTAATGACACTCCATTTTGAATCTTATTATTTTTCATATCATAGAATCTTTGTTATTCCTCTTATACCCATTCCTCATTCTTTTTCTTTCCCTTTCTTAATTTCTCAATTACTCTTTTGAAAAGAAAATAATAATAATACAAATCAATTAAACGCAATATAATTGTTTTGTTTTTTGCCTGGTTGCTGTGGTGTGTGTTTCCCTAGCTTCTATATATTTTCTATAATTTTTTAAAATAAATCTTGTGAATATATAGAAGCTAGCTAGGGAAACACACACCTGTGGTATAGAAAATTTATAGAAGCTAGTTAGGGAAATTAGGATCAAATTTATCTGTAGTACCTAAACTCTTGATATTATATTAAAAATGATCTCGAACTTTAAAATCTATCTAAATTCTTAAAAGTTATTAACGAGATACATGAGTCAATTTTTTTTGTATATTTTTTGTATGAAAATAGAGTTAAAAAGACAAAAATGCACTCTTTTTTTTCTCTCTCTCCTCGACCTGGTCACGACGGAGGAGTCGGCGAAGCCTCACTCGTTCTTCCAAGACAGCGAATCCAGAGAGCGAGGTATATATGTTACACTCATCTGGTGCTAACAATATATATACACATATACATATAATCGCTCTCTTTATCAATTTCAAATCTCAATCTCAAATCTCAATTTCAGTTTCGAAGAAGCGGTCTACGTCGATGCGATGACGTTGGAATTCGTCGAAATCGGAGCTATTTAGGCGGAGCACAATGGTCCTCCGATGGCGATTTCGTTCGGCAAGGTAAGGAAAATCGGTTTCAGTATTTTCGATGCTTTTCAAATTGCGGTGGCTCTCAATTGTTGTTGATCTAGTTGTTTTGAGTGTTGTACGGTTTGAATAGACGAGTAGAAGCCCTCACATTGTGGCTGTGTCTGATGAGGACGGGTACTTGAGCTTGTTCGACTCGCGCCGCAAGTTCTCGGCGTCTGCATCTCACCCAGAAAATGCAGGTAAAAAATGCCGGTTATACTATTATAAATACTTGTCGATTTTGCGAATGTTTTGATTTGCATTGTGTTGATGTATTGTGGGTGTTGTTGATTTTTCAGCTCCGAGAGTTGTTGCAGCTAGAGGAATCGCGGAGGCTCGGAGCATAGGCGGAGCCAGGAAAATATTTCGATGCCGGAAAAAATATATTATATTTTATAATAATAAAGTAACAAAAAAATTCAAAATAATAAGACAATACAACAAAAAATTGTAACAACGCATAAATTGTAAACTATGGGAAGTGTATTGTATTTGAACTCGGGATGATTTTTTTTAAGTAATGAATTTTTAAAATATTTGTGGATTGTATAGGATTTTCAAAAACATTACAAATTTATGAATTTTGTGAGCTAGTTTTTTAGAACATTTGACAGATTTTTAAAAAGTTTTTCATGAATTTTGATAAACTTTTATAGACTTTATTTTTATATTATCAGGACATAAACCTGTAACATCCTTTCCCGAGAATTTCCTTTTAAGATTTGATTAAGATTAATCAAGAGAGATAGTTAATTTTTATCGTCGGTAATTATCGATGACCTTTCTATTAGAATTTTATTCATTAAGTTTTTCGAAAAATTTTATTGAGAAAAATTGTAAAGTTTGTAGTCACGTCAAGTGTTTAAATTAGAGTTACGGTCAACAAAAGTTCTCTACGATTTTTTGGAGTCAGTTAATCGCAAGTATAAATGCAACTTTCCGAAAATGGAAAGTCAAAACCTTCCATTTCAACTCAGACATTTCTTTCTCCTCCATGCGTTTCTCTCTCTCCTCCTTCCCGACTCTCCCGTGGCAGAAATTTCCGGCGATGTCGAGCCGTGCTCTGGCCACGAAATCCCGAATGCTTGGTGTCAAAAGAAGCGTCTCGACCTCCTCTTTCAAACCATCAATGCCTCAGCCTCTATTTCTCAGTAAGTAGGTCGTCGTGTCCACGAGAAGGGGCGCTGGTGTTGTTAACCCTAGATTTTGGGGTCGTTCCGTTGCTGGCCAAATCAACCGACAAGAAGCACTGGGCTTTGAAGCTCTCATCACCACGAAGCTAACTATATGTAGGTGGCTCTCCAATTCCAACTGAGGAGGAAGAATCGATGATTTGAAGATTTTGGGAATTTTAGGTGTTCTTGAGTTCAAAGGTAAATTCGGTGAGTTATAGTTGGAATTGGAATTTGGTGTAGTTATGAAAGTTGTTATTGGGTTGATTTTGAATAGGTTGAGCTTCAGTTCGTCGAAAAAAGTTATCGCCGCAGGTGGTTTACTGCGAAAGATTTTTGATGTAAATTTTATATCGTTTCGCTCGTAATTACGAATTGATTGTAATGAAGAGGTTATTGAATTGATTTGGACATAGTTATTTAAGTCGTATGTTTAATCGAATATTAATTAATCGATTTTACGATAGTAATGAGTTGAACATCGATTCGACCTCGAGTCGCGTAACGTTCAAGGAATATGTTACAACCTTTAAAAGAATTCAAGATTTAGAAATTGGAATTAGATTAAAGCTTGTCTTTAGTTTGAGAAAGTACGATATTCGAGAATGCGATGTTCCCGACGGTAATGCTTGTTGGTGAACAAGTTTAGTTATACGATATGACTTTCAGGTATTATTTATTAAATAACAATCGTTGTTTCAGGACGACATGTTAGCAGTCAGTGACAAATGTATAAAAATGCTGACAGTCAAGCTTTGACTTGGTAGAAATCACGGCACAATACTGTGAGTGAACCTTTTATTTTCACAGTCGCTTGCAAGATCGTATATTTTATGTATTAAGTTTTATGGTATATTTCAGTGATTTTAAATTTGGAGGTTTACTTTGTGATGGTCATATTTAGTTGTATCAATGCTCTGACTATTCGGCTGGTCACCAAATAGTCCGGTCAGGGGAGGTTAGGACAAATACCCCGTTTGACCTTGAATCATCTAAGGTTAGGACAAACATCTTGGACGATCCCATCACCTTTTTTATTTTATTTATTGTCGACTCAGGTTAGAACACTTGGGTGACCACCTCTATATTTTGTTAGTTTTACGATATTTCGAACTCGTATCAGTTTTATCATAAACGGTGGAAAAACATAAAGGTATAGTTTTCTACAGTTTTACACATATCATACGTTTATGATTTAGTTTTTCCACTCACTCTAACGTTTTATGTTTTTATGCCTTTCCCTGAGACTTTTGTCTTAAATTGCCCATATTGCAGGTTAGCCGGTTGAAGTCGTGACCGTCCAGAGTATGAAGCATGACAGTCCACAACTTCTGTTTTCTAAGTGTAGGTTCTCAGTTGAAGTTCAGGGTTGCTTATGCTAGGGTAGCTGGTACCAAATAGGCGGTGCTAGACACTCTAATACGGATCCCACAAGACTTATCTTGGATTACTACAATAATCTAAGGTGGGTTTTGTCAATTGGCATCTGAGCATTTGGTTTCATTATCCTTGTGATTATCTTATATTTTTAGTGATCTTAGTGTGCGATGGTCTGACTGCAGCTGATCTCATCGTATACCTTCGGGCATTTGGATCACTAATGGTATAAGATAATTTTCTTGGTGTGTCTCAGGCGATAAAAATATATATTATATTATTCTATAGGGTTCCTTATTATTTATTTACGAATGTCAAATATGTGAGGAGAAATGAGTAGCTAAATAGTGATAGTGGCGATATATGTTTGCTATGCTTGTGTGTTGCTATGGCTAAAAAAATTACGATTTTATTTTGTACAAAAAAAAAACAACAACATAAGAAAACAATGATGATCGGTGAATGTAGTTTTTACAAGGTTAATTGGTTTTTCAATAACAAAATAAGATCTCACAAGTATATAGCAGAATTATAATAGATACATGATATAAACCCATGTCTAAACATACCAACAACCAAAGTCCAAATGAATAAGCTATAAAAAAATTATATTGTATTATTCTATAAGGTTCCTTATTCTATATTTGTGAAGGTTGAATATGTGAGGAGAAATGAGAAGCTAAATAGTGATAGTTACGATATATGTTTGCTATGCTTGTGTGCTGATATGACTAAAAATGACAATTTTATTTTATACAAAAAAAATAGACAACAACATAAAAAAACACTAACAATTGATGAATGTCACTTACAAGGTCAATTAATTTCCCAATAAAAAAATAAGAGCTCGCAAGTATAGAGCTTATTATGATCGATGTATGATATAAAGTAGAGTTTGTTGGAAATTTCATAATGTTTATGGTGAAGAAGAAAAATAATTTGATGAAGATCCAAGTTGTGACAAAAGAAGATGAGAGAAAATGAAAGTATTATGAAAATCTATGGTTTAGAGGTTGGATTTGTATTAAGATTTTGTAGTTATAGTTGAAGCTTAAAATCCACAAGAATCCAGTATTTAAGAATTTCAAAGACTTTGTAGAGTTTTTGAATATCCTAGAATTTTCGTGGACTTAACATCTCTATCTAGAAATCCAAATTGAATACCTCGTGAACTTTTTAAAAGTTTTTGATAAATACTGATTGAATACCCTTAGACTTTTGTTACCCTTAAAAGTACCTAACAAATCTAAATACAATACACCACTTACATCTTCAAAATGGTACTCGTCTTTCTCGCATGTCACAAAAATTATCTATGTTTTTTTTAAGGGTGGACGAGGGATGTCAATTCCATTGAGAAAAAAAAAGAAGATACGAATACAAACTTGACTGCCAATTTAAGGGCGGCGATAGACAAAAAAAGTCAAAGCTTATGTAAACTAAGCAACTAAGTCACCTAATCTACACAAATATTTGTATCCTAGCAATAAGCAATATAACAAGTAACCAGTGACGCTGCTAAATATGAAACGATAAGAAACACCTACCCCAAATTCAACTTATGTTTGCAAAAACTAAATTGCTAAAATAAAAATTAAAACTATATATGATTGTGTTGATGCTAACTCTGGATATTTTTTCATGTAAATTCTGGATATTCTTTATATTAAGAAATCCATCAAAAGTACTATATTTTTTCATCTTTGTAAAATTAACCAAAATGTACATATCTCTCTCTCACTATTTTATTTTGATATTAAACCGAAGTTGTATATAGACATTTTTAATTTTTATCGCATCCTAATCAATAAGAAATATGATTTGAGTTCAATTGAGTTTAGATATTTAAATTGAAAGCTACCATACGTTTTGATGTACAATAATTTAGAATAAATTAAATATTATTATAAGCTCTAAAATGGACATTTGGCTAAATATGATCGGTGATAATTAGAACAATGGGGGCCATTGAAGCTTGACTTCTCAACTATTTTATAATCAAACTGGATTGCATATATACTTTGCCGTTCTCATTAAAAGATGACTGGGTGCCATGGCCCCTATTGGTCCGTACCTACCTTCGACATTGGCTCGGAGGCAGCACGACGGAAATCGGTGATGGAGGTGAGGAGAGAGAGAGAGGGAGAGGGAGAGGGAGAGAGAGAAGATAGAGATTGAGATTGAGATAGGAATAAAAAAAATTAAAATACAAAAGAAAATAAAAATAAGGACATTAAAGTCTTTTTTCCTAAAAAAATTTAAATTTTTTGCCATCCCACGGTAAAAGTGAAGCCTCATTAACGAAAAATTGCTACAGGTACTACAATAATATGATTTGAGAGTTTGAGTACCACACTAATAATTTTTAAAGTTAAGGATCCTTTTTGGTCTAGCACCAAAAGTCTGGATACCACGGATAAATTTAATTCACAACTATGAAATCTCTTATTTAAAAAAAAAACTATGAAATATCCAAAAAAAGAGAAAGAAATTGAAATCGTGTACGGCCAGTAAATCTATTTTCACCATTAGATGGGATTAGAGCCCCATGTAAAGTGAAAAAGTGAAATACAGGGAAGCTGGGTCGTTTAGTTCCCAAAAGACTAATTTACCTCTATGGTGTCTGAACTTTACTCATTAGGTCAATGTGATACCTGAATTTACAAAGTCATCAATGTGGTACCTGAACTTATTTTTTGTGATGAGAATGGTACCTCCGTCGTTTTTTTGTCTCCGTAATGTGAAAGCGCTGACATGTTTCAAAATTGAAGGGTGTAATTGCCATTTTTGCCCTTAAGACGCGATTATACATACCTTAATGAAATAAAAGAACAATTATAGCACGATTCGAATCCCATTGCCCTCTCCGCAACCTAAAAATTTCCAAACCCAGAAGTTAGATTTGTACTCTTCCATTTGTTGATATAGAGATCATCTGTGGCGTCTGTTCAGACTTACTGGTCATAAACCACACAGTAAGTAGTCGACAACTCTTACATATCTCTATGTCTGCACATGGAGTTTTTTTGGAATCGAATCTTCTTGTTTGGAATCATCTATGGTTCAAATTCTTTTTTGTTGTTTAACACATTAGTTTACTTTATCATCTTGGACCGTAGTGATTAGTTTATGGCTTTGAGATCATGATTATGCTATGTTCATGCCTTGTTTATGGGTTTCTTTTGGGTTTGTAGTGGAAGTTGATATGTATACCATGGAGATTTGTTATGGTGGTTACTTTGATAAGCAGCTCGATGAGAGTCAGAAGTATAAGATAGCTCCTTTTATGAGGAAAAGTGGGAAGGGTGGGAAGGTGTACTAGATGGTTTAGATCCTGATCACATTCAATAGTGGACATGAATAACATTGCTTAGGATTTAGGGTTTAGAGAAAAGCCCATTTCTTATTGGTTCAAGCTGCATAAGACTACTTGCAATGATGGCTAAATTCCTTTAAAGGCTGACAAAGATCGTAAGGCACTAATTGATGTTATTCCCCCTAAGAAGAGGCAGGTCAGTGTCTATATTACTAGTGGTGGGGGGAGAAACAAAGCAGAGGCTGAGCTAGAAGATGAACCACCAGTGATAGGGAAACCACCAGGATGGATGAACCCTCTCCATGATGTCTCTGAAAATGAGAGGGAAACCATGTTTGAAGATTCAAATGTCTTGACATGCCAGTTTAATGCAAGAGAAGAAGTGGGTGGAAGAGTGAATGAGGGTGGCCCAAATGAACCAAATAAGTCTGTACATCCAAGACTAAGTCAAAACACTTTGGGTGGTCTTGAGGACATAGTCAATGACTTTGAGGAGTTGGGTAGAGGAAGAGAGATGCGTTAGAATATAGATATGGGTCAAGGAAGGGAGATGGGACAACATAGAGAAAGTGGTGATGACCAAAATCTAGGATCTTCTATTAGGATTGACACTGTGCCAGGAACCATTTTGGAAAAAATGCAGCAGCTATTAGTACGCCATGCGCTAACTTATAAAACATGTTATACTTAGCACCAAAAATGAATTACCCAAGGAAGCTGGAAGGATACAAAGGGTAAATCATGTATGGGGGTGCACCACACGCGCTTGGCATCACAGCGCGCTGCGCGCGTCAGCCAGTTGAGATGGGATGCGACCCGCCAAAGGTCCAAGCTACCCTTTTTTACACCCAAATTGGAATGCTCACATCAGTCCCACATTGAGGATAACATTGAGTTGTCACTCTCAACTACCCTTATAAGGTATGTATTTATGATAAAACAAAAAGGTTTAACTATTCTAATCATTCTCTGTTCACCAGCGCTTACTGTCATTACATCATCTGACTTAAGTATCAGAGCGTTGAAGGCGGGACAACCTCGTCTCAACTCCCTAACACTAGTCTATTATTTTTGCAGTTAAGAAGAGCCTGAGAGGTCATCAACCTGAGTGCTCAAGAGCGATCCACCATCAATATCCATTGCTCTTCTAGGAGAATCTTTCACGGATTTCGGTAGAAACATCAGCTGTTAGATGTCAAAAGCCTGTATCAGATTCTCAGCAAGTACTAGAGAGTGACCCTATACCAACAAAGAAGGCCTCTGCAGCTGAAAAAGGAAAGAAGAAGATATCTTTGGAGAAGAAGAATGCCAAGAAAGTGAAGAAGGTGAAGCAAACCAGAACACCAAGGTATAATACCAGAGTAGGTTCTTCAAAGAATAATGAAGTGAAAGAGGGTGATTCAAAATTGGAGTATAACGATGGTAGTCAAGACACTGAGTATAGTGACAGTGATGAAGGGAATGATTTATGGGAGGATGAAGATTATGACCAACATGATGAAGGGACTAATAACATAAACATATTCCTCTCTTTTCTTCTAGTCGACTTCAATTCATCTTCAAACCCTTTAATCCTCTTCATCCTGAACCTACCCCCAACAACCATTTCTATATTTACCATAGCCAAATCTCTCAATTCCCCTTCAGATCTCATTAGTTGCATCTACAACACTACCAGAATGGCCCAGATACGCATCTGCCTTTCTTTCTCTTTTCAATTTCATTATGCAAACTCTGCAATCTATGAACCAGTTGGTGAACAACAACTCTCCCTCTTTCACAATAGGGAGGATCTATCCAGAAGACAAAAACCACACTTTCTCTGCAAAATTCATCACAAAAAATCACAACATAGCATCTCAATTTTCGTGACTACATATTTCAAACTAAGGGAAGCCATACCTCATTTCGATTCGCACCACATCCCCAATATTGTCGGCCATAGTTCTCATCGAAATAGGAACACACATACATTTTCACCCTTCTCCTCTGATAGAGGCAAGTATTTCCTAAATTCATAGGTATTGCAATCACTTTCCCCCTCTCCATCTGTCTAATTTCAATTATGAAATTCTTCCGTGAATAATAGGGTTAATTGACTGAAATGACGAACACTGTAGATGTGAATAGTGTTCCATGGAAATTTTTGGCGAGACTTAAGAGGAGGGCCAGGTCTTAATAAGAGGGAAAACCCCATTAGGGATCATAATGTCTTTTACCCATTACATGACCGAAACACCCGTGCCACGTTAGCACTTTAACGATTCGGAGATGGAAAAATGACGGAGGTACCATTCTCATCACAAAAAATAAGTCCAGGTACCACATTTAGGCCTGTAAATAGAGTGGAGCTGGACCATATCGACCTATATCCGGATCTGTTTAAGTAAAGGAAAAGCTAGATCCAATCTGCCCCATTTATCTGGCGGATCTTTAATACCCAAATCCAGATTCGGATTTGGCGGATCAACGGAGTGGATCCGAACTCATTTATTAATATGTTAATTACTAAACTTATTTCTTTTATCAATATATTATTACCAATATGTCACATGACTCCGTGACACAACCAATATATTTCATTAAAGCAAACTAGATATACCAAAATAATAAATTTTCAATTTATATTGAAGAAATTGATAAGAAATAAATCGTTTTGGTTGCAATCATTTAATTGATTAATATTTTTATATAATATTGATAAAGACATTTAGATTATTATTTTTTAAACGGATCGAGTCACAGACAGATCAACGAGTCAAAAAATTATATTCAAATTCATTTAATAGGTACAAGTCTGGAATAAGTCCGAATCAAAACCTGCTCTGTTTAGGTACCACATTGACGTGGCGAATAAAGTTCAGAGGGGTAAATTAGTCTTCCCAAAACAATCTGAACCCAGTTATTCCGGTTATTTCAGTGAGAAGGTCACGACAAGGAGACGACCACCGTTTCCCTTGTTCTCTAAAAGCGACTGACTCCATCACCGGAACTCGTCTTCCTCACAATTACAACTCCATTCTCAGCTCCGATTTCGCCTCCCAATCTCAGGTAATCATCTTCGCAATCAGTTCCTCTATGTAACTAAATTATTTGTGCCTACTATACCTGCAAATTTGAATGCTCGAACACTTTTGTAATCAAGTAGGTTCATGCTGTTGAGTTAATTAAGGAATTAAAGATGAGCAACGTGCCTAAAGAAGCAATTGAGGTGGTAGCACAGAGCATTGGCATTACTAATTTGTCCCCTGATGTTGCACTTGCTCTCACCCCAGATGTCGAATATCGAGTCCGAGAGATCATGCAGGTAATCATATTGAAACACTATCTTATTATTGAAGCAGTATTATCTATTTAGGGTATTTAGCTAAGGGTTTGATGTTGCTGAGGCTGTTATGGTTATATGATTTCTGATTGTGGAGAGTTTTCGTACAAATGTATCACCGTTAATTCGATAGAGTAACAAGTGTTGGAGGTACTTTGAATTTAAAAAGAGAATAAAATGGGTTTATCGATTAAAAATGCAGGAGGCAATTAAATGCATGCGACATTCACGGCGGACTATTCTGACGACAGATGATGTGGATAGCGCGCTTAAATTAAGAAATGTGGAGGTGAGCCATATTATCATTCAGATGTGACTCACGTTGTACTGTCAGTATAGTTCTGCAGTTTTCTTTTACTTTTGAAGGAAAGAGCTTTTGTTGTTGTTGTTGTTGTAGTAAAAGCACAACAAACTTTTGCTGTTGTCTGTTTTCGTTTTGGGATTTGTTGACGTCTCATACAGTGCTTTGGGCATCTGGATTGCAAGCTCATGATGCATTCTGTTAGTTCATAGCACCGTTTTATTAAAAAAGAAAAGTGTTTTTCTCTTGGGTGGTGAGGTTCATTTTTTCGTTCTCTGATCTTATCTATATTAGCTAATGTAAGTCCTTCTTATGCAAAATAATAAAGTGATAGTTTGATTGTCTTCTACCTGCCTCAGCCAATATATGGCTTTGCTTCTGGAGATTCACTGAAATTCAAGAGAGCTGCCGGACATAGGGATTTGTTCTACGTAGATGACAAGGATGTTGAATTTAAAGATGTAAGATCTCATTGATAACTTTATAAACAAGATAACATGATTTCTGTTATATACTTCTGAACTGCCCTCATGCTATACATTTTACATGATACATACAGGTTATTGATGTACCTTTGCCAAAAGCACCACTTGATGTATCAGTTACTGCTCACTGGCTCGCAATTGAAGGCGTTCAACCTGCAATTCCAGAAAATGCTTCAGCTGAAGGTATTCTGCGTTCCAATTTCCTATTCTAGCCACGCTGAGGCAGGCATCATACTGTGAAATATCGTTTCTATAGTTCTAAAAGACTGTCTTAACACATACTTTTGTCATCAGTGATGATATGATCCCTTTCAAGTAATTTACTTACTGAAAGCAGTAATCTTTGTGTTGCATTCTGAAGTTCTGAGTTCTATATATTTCAACTTTACAGTAATTTGCTACAATTGTGTTCTTTTTGTAGCCCTTGCTGTATACTCTGATGTCAAGAAATTTGAATACAAGGAAGATGGACTTCCGGTAGACATAAAATTGCCTGTAAAGCATGTACTGTCAAGGGAACTTCGGGTATTCTCTTTTCCATGTTCTTTATGCCCTTAACATGAAATGATATACATATTGCCGTAATTTCTCTGTTGTTGTCTGTGCAGCTTTACTTTGAAAAGATTACAGGGCTTACTCAAAGATCTAGCTCCTCGCTTTTCAAAGAAGCATTAGTGAGCTTGGCAACAGATTCAGGGCTGCACCCATTGGTCCCCTACTTTACATTTTTTGTTGCGGATGAGGTAATTATCCGATAATATTTCCAACTGGAACTCATTACTATATGTTATCTGTTGTGACATTTTCCTGTAATCATCTCAGGTTACACGGAATTTGAATAACTTTCTCCTCTTATTTGCATTGATGCGTCTTGTCCGGAGCCTTCTTCAAAATCCTCACATACATTTCGAACCTTATGTAAGCATTCCTTCCATCAACTGTGGATGAACATAGAATTTTTACCACATTTGCATTGATAACGATGAGTACTTCCTTTCATGCATCGGACTTCTACATATTTTATTCAAGCAAATTTTTATCTCTCTAATTTTGTAATTTTTTTCCAGCTACACCAATTGATGCCTTCTGTTATTACCTGCCTCGTTGCAAAAAGAATAGGGAATAAATATACTGACAATCACTGGGAACTTAGAAACTTTACTGCAAACCTGCTTTCTTCTATCTGCAGAAGGTGAAGATTCTCTCTGTGTTAAATGTGTTTCTTTAAGGCAAAGGCATATACAATGTTGTACAATCAATGCATGTAAATATTATTGAGCAAGATATGTGTGCACCAGTACAAAGAAGGAAGTTTGGTTTATCACGTGTCAATCTTTTTCAAAGTAAAGCTCTGTATGACATAAATTTTGTCCGTATTACCTGAAGACATTAGTAATTTACAACTACTCGTACTGATATAAAGGTGGGT
Organism: Geum urbanum; assembly: GCA_946800695.1. Taxonomy (NCBI): domain Eukaryota; kingdom Viridiplantae; phylum Streptophyta; class Magnoliopsida; order Rosales; family Rosaceae; genus Geum; species Geum urbanum. Next base: position 47,728,888 of record OX327001.1, on the reverse strand, counting down.
ATGTGTGTGCAAGCTTTAGGTGAACTTTGATGTAAACAAATTACAATTGAACATTTTTGTTAGCTCATTTCAATAAACCAGACGTCTGGGGCAGACAAATCTGGTCTGGAACCTCAAAGTTCTAATAAGCAGATTCTAGTATTCTGTCCATGATTCCTTTTATATTAATAGAGATTTGGTTACCTGGAAAGAGATCAGGACTCAGTAAACTAATGAGGAACTGAGCCTCAGGTATTATGATATCCAGATACTTTTGTATGTGTCGAATGACTAGAATCCCAACGGTGTGGCCTGATGAGCTATATTGTACTGAAAATGTGGAATCACACATTGAGTTGAATAATAAGATACATATCATGGGCCTCTCTGTCCATTATCTTTTTGCTGGTTGGATGCTTGTACTCTGACGTAATATCAGAGCACGCTCTTCATTCCAACCATGCGTAGCCTGATCAAGCTTCCAGATGTAAGAGTTTCATGTACTCGGCCCTATGAATTTCCAGTGTAGGAATTCGTAGCACGTGCGTGGGGGCAGGATAGGGAGTGTTGGAAAATGTAGAATCCACCTTGGAAACTTTAAGCATTGCATAATATATATGATCTTGGGCCTCTACCCATATCAAATTCATTTGTGGTTTAATGTCTTGAAAGTTAACCATTAGCAATGTATCTTTTGCAGATTTGGACATGTTTATCACAACCTTCAGTCACGTTTGACAAGGACTTTGCTTCACGCTTTCTTAGACCCAACAAAAGCATTACCTCAACATTATGGCGCAATTCAAGGCCTAGCAGCTCTTGGTCCTGATGTGGTATGCTCTCGTAAATACTTCTGTATCGTATAGGTCTTCAACTAAGGCTGCATTCTTAATGTATTAGCACATTCTCATGTGTTCTTGGTTGCAGCTGCCTTCATTATCTGTGAATGTTTCTGCTTTTATAAATACCTTTCAAGTTGTTTAAGCAATTTCTGATCATCAGGTTCGCTTACTTATACTACCAAATCTTGATTCATACATGCAACTTCTTGAGCCAGAAATGACACCTGAGAAGCAAAAGAATGAGATAAAGAGGCGTGAAGCTTGGCGTGTCTATGGGGCCTTGCTGGTGAGTTCATATTTCAGTCTGAACTTTTCTCTTTATCAAATGACAAATACATAGGACTGACACAGCTGCTTCCAGCGTGCGGCTGGCCAGTGTATGCATGACCGACTGAAGATGTTTCACAGTTTGCTGTCTCCTCCAGCTCATGCCATTTGGAAGAACAATGTAAAGGTTGCAACAATGATGACAAGTATGTCCTCTTTTAACTTCTTTACTTTTGTTGGCACATGGCTGGAGAAGTGGAGATGCATTCATCTAATATAAGTTTATAACGCTCTGTTTTGGTGTTTAATATGTCTCCAGAATTGAGATTTATGTGTATGCATGCCCTTGGATTATAAAGATCTAATGTAAGGTTGTACTAAAAAATGACTAAAAGTTGACCATCTAATAGAGGGGATTGTAATTGTTTTTCTTTGGACAATGATTGAAGCGGGGTAAGGGGATGCATGCCTGCATTAGGGTTTTCGATATTTATACCATGCAGATGATGAAGCCGCGACATGTTAAGACAGAAAATGTGATGGTCATGTTTTCAGAATACTTGCCTGCCAGTAGGTATGTGTATGTAGGTTGTGTGCTTTGTAAAATTGAGAGAAAATCTTCAAAATTGTAGAATTATAGTTATCTGCTCAAGGATTTTGGTACCAGTGTTCAGCTTAGTCTGTTTCAAGAGGCATGTTAAATGCTTGATTTTCCTCATTTGCCTTCTTAATTTCTTGGAAGCTTTGCTTCTGAGCCGCCTGACCACATGCATACTGGTCTTTAGGTGTGCATTTGGGCTTCTGACATGATAAGATCTTTCGTGCTGATTCCTTTTGCCCAATGCTTAGAGATGTAACAGATAATACTAAACGTTTGTTCAGCACTTGGCTAATGAGGCTAACAGCGTTGGTCACGTCATATAAGTGATATAACAACTTAAATATCTACTGTTTCCCATATCACCCTTGTGCTCAACTTTTTTTTTGTTAATGCAAGATAAACGCAAAGCAAGCACCGACAACTTGATGCTGCAACCACCACTTAAAAAAGTAGCAAGCGATGGTATGGTTGGAGCAATGCCAAAGAACATCATGCAAGTGGACATGCAAGGTGCATCAGGTGGATTTTCCGCATCTGTTGGGAGTTTGAATGTTGGTATACCATCTATATCCCACCAGTTAATGAAGGAAAACATATCAGGGCGGGATCCCAGTGGCCAAGGGGTGAAGGGATCCACTGTACCTTTTCAGGCACGGAAAGAAGATGTCGATGTTGACAACGTAGTAGCATCATTGTTTGAACATTTTGGTGAAAGTGTATTCCCCTTTTTTCACAAATCAGAATTATCTTTTTTCTTGTGATTAGTCTGTACCTTTTGTTCTCAAGAATGTGCAAGTCGTTTGGTTAGCTTTGATCCTTTTCTTGTAGAGAAGTTGAACATTAATTTGAAAGCTACTTGTTTTGTTTTTACGTTCACCACGTTGCTTGTTTGAAGTGATTGTGACTCAAGATTCCAATATAATATTTACCCATAAAACCGATTTCTGTTGAGCTTTCATTTATTTTTCCTTTCAGTAATTGACATGAATTCTTATCTGCACAATTCATTAAACTTACTCGAGTTCAATACACAAAGTTGAACCGATATGATAGAGAAAACTAATAACATAAATGGGTGCTTCAATATCATTACAAGGCAAAATGCACAAGCGGCTAAAACTGCAGAGCTAAATTAAAAGAAAAGCTTTCTTGTAGCTGGTCTTGATGGAACAGTAGAGGACTTGAGGGGTCTGGTTTCTTGACCAGCTGCTACTTTGTCAACCAGCCTTGCTGCCTTAGGGTCTGATAGTAGTGTCTTCTGAAATGACTGTGAAAAGCCTGTTGCAATAATAGTCACATGAATCTCCCCAGTGTAGCGGTCATCCACAACAGCTCCAAATATTATGTTAGCAGAAGGATCTGCCAAACTCGTTACCACCTGAGATGTACATTATATGTCGTCAGGCTTTTGAAAATGATTGCACCAAGCTAATTTAGGAAACTTCTACTGAGCTTACTCCGTAGAAGTTGTGACAGAAGAGGATTGAGCTACTCGATTAAAATTAGGGCATAAAATTATTATCTGAGAAATCTGGGACACCTAAGAGCAAGAGCAGAGTATCTAAGAAGCCATGTGAACTTTACTCACCAAAGTCCATATGTTGGGAAGGTAGAGAAGGAGAAGAATTAATGAATTATAAGAAACTTTAAAAGGACATGGACAAGAGATTGGTGGAATTTCCTAAGGGTTGCTAGTTGAGAGGCTTGTTACTATAAACTGATAACAGGCATTTGATTATGAAAATCAACAGCAGAAATGCACTTGTGAGCATATATAACATCATATTAGTACAATTGTACAAAGAGACATTGTCAAGTGTCTCTTTCTTCCTTTTTCAGACATTTTAGGACTAATGAAAACATAAAAACCTTGAAGTACCTGAGACACTCTGTTCACTTCCTGCAGAGTTATGTCTTTTCCTCCAGTGATATTATACACTACTCCAGTGGCTGATTGTATTGAAGACCCAATCAGAGGAGCCAAAGTTGCCTGTTCAGCTGCTTCTTCTGCACGATTTTTGCTGGAGGAAACCCCTACTCCAAGCATTGCGGTTCCGGAGTCTTTCATGACTGCCCTTACATCGGCAAAATCCACATTTACCAGACCGGGTATCTGCAAATTGCGGGGACACATCAATTGATATGGGATGAGCAGAAAGAAACATGTACTAGTAGTGTGAGATGATTGAAATCCAAATACCACTACCTGTAAGACCGTATTATGTTTTACTGAATGAAATAATGCATATGGATTAGCAAAAATATGGTAATTGTCCTATGACTCCCATCCTAACCTATTCACAAATGTCAGTTATTTGCTACTTTATAATAGAATTAATTCTCGAACAAGATCATGTAAAATTATAATGATGGTGAATGACATTCTAATATGTTTTGGCATTCGCATTAGTACTGTAGTACTCACTGTGATTATATCAGAAATTCCTTGCACTCCTTGACGCAAAACATCATCAGCAAGTAAGAAAGCATCTTGAAGGGGTGTTTGTTCATCAGCTATATCAAGCAGGCGGTCATTAGGTATTACTATAAGAGTGTCAACATTTTTCTGCAACTTTTCAATAGCCTCCAATGCCTGAAAAAAAAAAAGTAAAATGAGAAAATGAAAATGCAGCCTAATAAAGAATACATAGATACAAATACTTTCTCATAAAGAATCAATAGAAATTCAACATTTAAAATCCATAATAGTTAGCTAATAATACATTTTTTCCCACATGAGAAAGACCTTAGTTAACATCCAGTTCATTACGTAACAATGAATAGTATGCTAACTGATCAAACAATCATCGACTTCAAGTGTCCCAGCATATTTGGATAGGAAATAGTTGCATAAACCAACAAAGCATCGTACATACATAGGAAAATTTGTCAATTATATAACCATCAAGCATTAAAGGACCAAACTGACACCTGCCTGCACTGATCTTTTACGCCCTTCAAAGCTGAAAGGATAGGTAACCACACCAACTGTCAAATAGCCTGCCTCTCTAGATATTTGTGCAACTACAGGGGCAGCACCAGACCCTGTGCCTCCTCCCATACCGGCTGTTATAAAGACAAGATCCGAGCCCTTTAGAGCAGAAGCAATGGCCTCTTTTGACTCCTCAGCAGCTTGTTCCCCCAATAGTGGATTCCCACCCGTACCTGCATTTCTGTCAAATGATTATGCTCACAAAGCTCCCAGAAACAATACTCATATATAATGATAGCACAAAATAGTGTGAAAATACTACATTACCATATAGCATAAGCATATATAACATCATGAATCATTTCATATCCACAGAAAGTATAGATTTCCCAAGATTAAAAGAAGAGTGGTCGACCTAGTCCGCGAGTCAAAAGCTCTCCAATTTGAAGTGGGTTCTCTGCAGCAGACTGTAGCAGAGCTTGAGCATCCGTGTTAATTGCATAGAAATCAACCCCCTAATGTCACAACAAGCAAACACACCATCAGAATAGAACATCAAAGCACTGTGATTCATACTTTCAACATTGAAAGGTCCTAAAGCCAATTCAGTACACCAATTCAATTGGGTATGTAAAGCAAGCACACTTACACACAATGTTACAACAATTCAAAGCGTAATTCATGTAAACTTGCCTACATTTTCTGAACCCAGTTAAAGTAAGAAACTTTTAAAGAGTAAAAACTCACATGTAAACCGCTGCCAATCATGCGATTAACGGCATTGTTGCCACCGCCGCCGACCCCAACGACCTTAATCTTGGCCGACTCCATGGGCGCGAAGGAACAGCTGACAGAGACCAAACGGTGTCGTTTCGCTGGACATTTTCGTTTGGTGCCCAGAGAAATGCTGGTTCTGAATGATGATGATGATGATGACTTGAGCGGGTGATATGGCATGGGAATTGAGGACGACGTCGTCGAGATGAACTCGTTTGGGTGTGTCCAAGAAGCCATGGCTTTCAGTCTCAGTCCTCAGATGAGGGAAATGGTTTTGGGTGTTTTAGGGTTTTACAGAAACAAAAGAAAATAGATGATTGAAGCCTTCAATTTGAAGGGGTTCGATTTCCCTTTCCTCTTATACTTTTTATTTTATTTTATTTGGTCACACAAAGGAAGCCAAACAGGGTAGCAAACTAGCAAATGAGAACGATGAGATCCACTAAGGCTCCCGTAATTGAAGATTCAAAGGTTGTTGAAGAAGACTATAGATTCAGATCTTGGGAATTCTTTTCCATTCAACAATTACGGAAAATAAGAAGAGATCAAACTCCTTCAGATATTGAGAGGCAAGATCTAAAGAAACTAGAGGTTGTGAATTTATTAGATGGAAATGGGGATTCTCTAATATTTGTTTAAATGCTTTGGCACACACGATTTGGTGTCCGTACGAGTATCGCATCTCAAACGTCTCTCAAGTGTCATGTTTTCCCCAAATATCAGAAACGTGATACGATGTACTATTAAATAGAGTGTTGGTGCTATATTTGTATTGAGATTGCTCATGCATTAGTTTGTATTAAATATTTTTTTTATCTTAATTTGTGTTTTAGTAAAGATTTATCTCTTAAAAAAAAGTAGAAAGCTGCGTTGTTCTGATGTAGCTAGTGAGAGTCATTTCCAAATGACTCATGATCCAAATTGTAATAGCTCCACAAGCTCTAACCACAAGTATCGAAATTTTAATCTTGTGATCTCATTCAAAGTCTTTGTTAGCATAAGTGTTGAATCTTACTGCTTACCACTTCGTACACACTCGACCACAAGGGAGCACACAAAAGAGTTTCCAACGTGGGAACATCGAGTCCCACATCGAATGATGAACATGAAATGTCATTAAGAGTATGTATAAAGGTAATTAATCATTATTGCATTAAATTAAGTAACTTCCTTTACCTAACTTCATTCATCACTTCCCTTTATTCAAATACTCTTAAAACCCCTACTTATTTAGGCATCAGAGTGTGTTAGACGGGCCACCCCGTCTTCACTTCTATCGCCCTACTCTTTCTTAGCAGTCAGATCTAAAGCAAGCGGAGAGCAGTCTCATCTCGAAGCCGCTCATATCATCTCTTATTTCATCGAGATCCCACCCGGATTTCGACCGAAACATTTGACGCCGTCTACAAGTTCTTTCTCACCCGTATAAAAAAAAGTGTGTTCGCTTTCCCCAAAGCTATGGAGCCGGCCACTATTCTTAGCTTTACTACTCCAGCTACCAAATACCTAGGGGTTCCAAATGGCGATATCTCGTCCAATTCATCTTCGCCAACTCCAGCCGCCCCTGAAAAAGCAAGCATGGACATCTCCGTCCGTCTGCTCAAAGAGATTGAGCTCATATGACATGAGCGCGATGCAAAACGTTTATAGTCAGACAAGAGTTTTAGAGCACCTTGAACGCCCTATGACGGGATCGCTCCGAGCAAGGCTCAGCTGAGTACATCACCCAGACTCTTCGCGATTCCCTGATCATCCAGATAGCGACCCAGCTTCGCAACCCGCATTTTCATGGTCCATCTCCCCTCCTAGAGCATGCAACACAGAATGCGGCAGCTCAAATTCTCTCTCGCTTAGCCGAATTGGAGGCTGAGGTTTGGCAAGGGCGCCTGGCACACCAGCAAGGAACGAACGCGGACTACACACCCTACAACACACTTTTTTCTACTTCCATCACACACATTGGCGAGACCCTCACGCAAAAGCTCCCAAAGATTCTCGATACTCTGGGCAGAACAATCCAAGTGTCCATTTGGACAAGTTTCTATCTGCCACAGCTAGACGTCACATCAATAACGCAACCCTATGTTTATTGTTCCTCGAAACCCTGACGAGCGAATCATGGAAGTGGTTCTTGGAGTTACCTGAAGATTCCATTGATTCATTTGCCGACTTTGCATATGCCTTTCTTAAACGATACAAGTTACAGGACATATATGATACTACTGACATCTTATTTGCTATATGGCAGATAGAGCATGAACCCATATCCACCTTCATTGACAGATTTAGATCGGCCGCTCAACATTGCCCTCATTTCGACAAGAAAATGGCTATTGCTGCCTTGATCCAAGGATTAGTGCCCACACCGTTCAAGAAAAAAATTTGTCAAGCGCCAACATTTGCTGGATTACGAAGACCTTATTGATATGGTTGTCGAGAAGTGTTTAGTGTCTCCTGCGAAGGCGGTGCCACAGCCCAAAGAAAGTCATGAGTCCATATCACTTTCTTAGAAGTGGATGAATGCAATGCTCATCCAATTGACGCATCGTTTGTCATTGATGTCCTGGTCGACCACTTCAATATTCAATGCAGCTTAATTGATTCTGGCACTACTACAAATATTATGTTTCTTCCCACCTACAAACAACTTCACCGCCGCAGAGTAAATTAATACAGGACAACAAAAATCTAATGGGTTTCTTGAGCGACGTCGTATACCCTTTGGGTAGTGACTCCATGCGCCTGGGTTTGGGAATGTCGGGGATGCCCCAACGAGAAGTTACTATACATATTTCATCATTGTTGATCTGCCTTCTTCCTATAACATCCAATTCCCAACTGACTTTGGAACAGGTTTTGTGCGGGGCTATCAATTTGTGGAATGCCGAGTTAATCCTTATACACGGGAAGTCATTTGCCAAGAGATTTTGGCCCTTAAGGAAAAGGGCGATGATGCGAAAGTTCTGGATGATCGGCGTTAACTCAATCCGCCCAGCTGGAAACAAGGGAAGTTTGATCAAAGTGCAAATCGACCCAGACCATCTTATGTGAACAGTCAAGATAGGCGTCCAACTAAACCTAGAAGTCACCAAGGATCCCTCCTCATCGAATACTGAGACGTCTTCACCTGGTTATACGCCGACATGCCTGGCATTTCCGTAGATTTTGTTTCTCACAAGCTCAGCAGAAATTCAGGCACATGCCCTGTAAAACAAAAAAGGCGCGTCTATGATGAGGAAATATATGCAATCAGAGGTAAAGTGCTTGCTCAAGATCAGATTCATCCCCCCAGTGAATCCAAAGTTGATATCAAATATAGTGATGGTCAAGAAAAGCAATGGTACCTAGCGCATGTGTGTAGACTATACAAATCTAAACAAGGCGTGTCCAAAAGATAGCTTCCCTTTACCGTACATCGATCAACTAGTGGACGCAACGACTGACTATGAGTTGCTATCTATGATGGATATATATTCGGGGTATAACCAGTTCAAAATGCACCTAGCTAGATGACCAAGAAGCCACCATGTTCACAACATACAAGGGTTTATACTGTTACAATGTTATTCCATTTGGATTAAAATACACCGGCTCCACATATCAGACGTTTATGAACTTCATTACGGAAGAGGTAAACAAGGTCATCGTTGAAGTTTATGTTGATGACATGCTGGTCAAAAAGTAAGTCTCGCCAGGGTTATTTGGCCAATCTGCGCATCATGTTCCAAATATTGTTGGAACGAGGCGTCCGTTTAAACTAGGTGAAGTGTACATTGGAACTTACTACCAGTAAATTTCTGGGCTATGTTGTAAGATAACGGGGAATCGACGCAAATCCCGATAAAATCAAGGCAATAATGCACATGATGCCCCGTCCACCAAAAAAGAGTTGCAGAGTTTAACTAGAAAGTTGGCGCCCCTCACCATTTTATTTCTCGATACTCGGACAAGTGTGAACCCTTATTCAAATCTCTCTACCTCACCAATAAGCGTGAACTTAAATGGATTCCGGAGTACGAAACAGCCTTTGTAAAATTAAAGGACTACCTCGCTTCTATCCCTACTCTATCCCACGCGGTAAAAGGGAAAGTTCTGTACTTATACCTTGCTACCTCGATGACCGCTGCAAATTCTGCTTTGGTTCGACAGGAGAACTACAAAGAGCTCCTAGTTTTTTACACCGGCAAAGAAATGACAGACGCTGAGACTAGTTATCCCGCTTTAGAGAAGGTGGCATTAGCCCTGGTTACCACCACTCGGAGACTCCGCTTATATTTGTAGGTGTACAACATACACATCCTACCTATGAGGCAAATCCTTTAGTTTCCTGACCAAAGTGGACGCCTCAGCAAATGAGCTATTGAACTCAGTATAAGCCCTGCACCTCCCTCAAGGGTCAAGCAGCAGCCAACTTTATAGTCAAGTGCATAGATCTTAAATCTATGGAACCCACCCCAATTCCGTCCAGTGATATCACCCCCACTCCCGCTCAAGTTGCCTAGCATTCTAAGTGGAACTTATAAGTGGATGGCTCCAGAAATTGGACTGCAAGTGGCGCATGAGTCATGCTGAGTATGCTATCTGCTTCTGTTTAAAAGCTTCAAACAATGAAGCGGAGTACGAGGCCTTCATAGTTGGATTTCAGCTGGCCCACCAATCAGATGCCAGAGATATCAACATATTTAGTGATTCACAGTTAGTAGTAAACCAAATCAAGGGGGACTTCGAGGCAAAACATGGACACATGGCCGCTTATCTCACCCTTGCAAAGTTCTTGTTGGGTAAATCCAGATTCTATAACATTACTCAGGTGCCTCGCACCCATAATTCAAAAGCAAACGCACTCACCCTAGTCATTGCGCTAGTTGAGTCCACCCAAACGGACAAGCGGGTTGAGATCCTAGATTAGCCTAACACCGCACAAATTTTTTTCGACCTTCTGCATATCACAACCGCCGAACCAAGTTGGATGGATCCAATCTTTCTCCACAAAACCAAGAGAATGCTCCCTGCCAACAAGACTAAGACACGCATTATCATCGCTCGGGTAACAAACTTCAACGTCCAAAGTGAGCATTTGTACAAGCATGTGTGTATATGGCCAAACCTAAAATGTGTCACTCTAGAAACCAGGCACAACATTTTGTTAGAGATTCACAAAGGAATATGGGGCCATCATATCGGCGCCCGGTCTCTCGCACACAAGGTACTTTGTAGCGGGTTTTGGTGGGCAAAAATTCATGCAGATGCCACAAATATCGTGGAGAAATGTCACGAGTGGCGGCTACATGCCCATAAAAACCACATGCCCACCATCCCATTTTCTATCATTGTGATGCCTATTTCCTTCGCCCAGTGGGACTGGACCTCATTAGAGAATTTCCCAAAACACAAGGCCAGTATAAATTTATTATGGTCATTACTGAGTATTATACAAAATTCGTCGAAGCTGAGCCATTGGTAAAGGTCACCATTGAGAAAATCATCAAGTTCCTATGGTGCACAATTCACTGTTGCTACGGCGCCATGATCAAGATCATTACTGATAACGGACCTCAGCTCAATAACACTCATTTGTCCAATTCTGCAAAAAATTGGGGACTACAGTCTTATTCTCTTCTCCCACCCATCCTCAGTGCAACGCCTAAGTCGAAGTAGCAAATAATTTGAAACTGTATTTTCGTGTAAGTCCAGAGAATAATCAGGTTCTTCCAAACGGAAATATGAGACCACTGTGGAAGGTGACCAGAACCAAGAATCAGAGTCTAAGGTAGAGCCTAGACAAAGTAAAAGAGCAAGGATTGAAAAATCCTTCGATAGATTTAATGACATACGTACTTGAAGGTGAACCTCAAACCTTTAAAGAGGATGTGAACTCCACCAATGGTTCTTTGTGGAAAGATGCCATTATTAGTGAGATTGATTCCATACTTCAAAACTATACTTGTGAACTAGTGGATCTTCCACCTGGTTGCAAACTTTTGAGTTCCAAGTGGATTTTTAAGAAGAAAATGAAGGCAAATGTGTCAATAGTCAAATACAAGGCAATGCTTGCAATAAAAGGCTATAGACAAAAAAAATGGCCTGGATTATTTTGACACCTGCTCTCCAGTGACGAGAATAATTTTCATCATAATGGTACTTGCCATTTCTACCCTGGAAATCTTGAGGTACATCAAGCTACAAGCCTGTAACTTCAAAGGAGCACCAAGATTGATTCCAAAGTCCAAACATAGTCATATGATACTTCTCTATAAAGATCTTGAAGTTCTATTTCCAACAAGCTCAAGATAATAATTTTTGGAGGTTTACAACTCCGGGAAAGTTTGATTCATTGAAGGTTGCCAGGTTTACCCTAGTGGACTAGGAATACCTTATTTTGGGAGGAAAAACCCTATTCTTCATCTATATAAGCAAGGGCTCGACCTCTCATTCACCATCTCTCATCTTAGTAGCCTATGATCTTCCAAAATATCTCTCCATCACAAACAAACTAATCCTCCTCTCCAAAGCCAAAGTGTTCATCCTCCACAGCCTCGGATCACACATAATACGCTAAGTCCCTTGTGAGTGAGAATCATCCTCCATAGAAGTCATCTAATACTTGGAGTTGCAGTGCTATTCATGGAAAAAAAAAAGTGTAACCATGACCTTTTTCCTTCATTGTTTGGCTTTGTATTGGATTCTTTTGGATAATTTGATGAAGAATAAGTTTGGTATTCGGCTAGGTGTTTTGAATTATTTTCATAGCTTCCATGTATTTATGATTCTAGGTCTTTTTCATGTGTTTAGTTTGAGTCTAATGCTTCGTTTCTATGTTTTAGATGATACAGTAACTCCCTCTCTTTTGCATGTTTCGATGAATTTACTAAATGTGAAATTGTTTAGGGTGTTTAGATGCTAATTAAGTTGCATTCTTATTCAATAATTAAGCATGTGTAGTTAGTAATAGAGTTATACATTTCATTGTCTACTTAAGTTTCCAAGCATGAAATCAGCTAGGTTAGTTAGATGAGTTAATCTCTTGTAAATATTAGGCTTAGGTTTTATTTTCGGTTTGCAAGCATGTTTAGAGTTCTAGGTTTCTTGATTGTTTTCTAGTTTATGAGTTAAGCATGTTAGAAGTCCAGGGTTTCTGAATTTGTTTGCTGTCATGTTTTGTTTTTAATTTTGTAGGTAACTAAATCAACTTTAAACACCACCCCCCATTATACTATAAACGTTATCATGCATGTACCTTCAATCCGCGGTTAGAACAATTCCTACTTATCAATGCTACAACTACAAAGAAGAGTTTTTGATTGTTACGTGTAAACTCTATGTGTTTAATGTTTAATTTGATGCTTAATTAGTTTTAGCGTTATCATGACTCAACTTTATTTATTGTTCATCGTTTATCGACATCAACCACTTAGGTAACAAATTCAAAGTTTCCAGATTTTGTTATTTCCATTTTATTATATATTTACTAATTATAAATTATTATTTTCGGAATTTACCTTATATAACATTATTTTCCTACAAAACCCAAACGAGAAAGCCAATAAAGAACACAATAAATATTGACCAGCTTAAAGACCCTTATCCTTTTTAAATTGCACCCAGTTGAAATACGAGGACTCCTTCATTTGATCAAATAGCTTACCCTGAGCTTCCGCCCACTCCTTCTTCCGCTCCACTTGCCCTTCACCCATCTTGTACGTCTCAATAACCTCCGCCTTTATTTTCTCCTGGGCATCTTCGCTTAGCACCAAGCTGCACAGGTGCTCAACCCGATCATTAAGGGAGCAAATTTCCTCCTCAAGATGTCTTTTTTTACCACAGTCCATTCCACTCGTCCATTCCCCAGGACGCGTACTTGCTCCTATAAGGTCAGCTCTGCCTCATTTTTCTCTTTAGTGGCTTAGGCAGTGTCTTCTTCAGTGACCTTCTTCTCCGCCTCCATTTTCTCAGTGAGAGCCTCCGCCTTCTTCAGCTTCTTGCTTAGGAGCTTCTCTGACTCCTCGACCTTCTTTAAATCGCCCTGAAAAAGCTCATGTTTCAGGTGGAGCACAACTGGCTACGTTGTCTGGGATTCGCTATGCTCATCCTCCAGGGTTAGGTACAGCTTGTGGCCCATTCGGATGTAATCTGACAGAATGGACTATAGGGTCTTTCTAGGCAGGGTTAACTGATTCTGTATTTGATGAACACTCTTGGTCCCGTTATCCATAGCCTCAATCACCCATTTGACATATTTCGAGTGGATGGTGGTCGCTCCTTCAAACATAACCATGGTGTGCCCAATAGGTTCCCCAATAAACGGGCTCTTCCTGGGCTACGAGGTGGGCATCTCTTCATCGAGATCCACTGTAACCTCATTTTTCCTCTGTATTTTCAGTGGGTAGAGCTCTGAATGCAAAGAGCGAGAATGCAACTGTTCAGACTTCTCCCGGAGTTTTTCGCCTATGTTGGCTTTCTTCTTCTCAACTTGCCTCTTCTAGAAGGCTAGCTCCTTTTCCACCTACATTCGAGCGCTAAAAACTGGACCCACCCTCCTCATCCATCACCTATTCAAGCTCTTCATCATCTCTTAGCTCCTCTTTCTCACGCTCAGCGACTACCCACTTATCTTCAGTTTGCACGATGGTGACATGTTCACCATGGGCTCTTTTTGCACTGCCTCGTCTAGAACAAGTGTTTATTTTGCCACACTGTCATCCGAAAAACTCCCATGCTCATCAGCATGCGCCTTCTGAGCCTTTAGCACCTGCATCATCAGCCGCTCCAAATCATTCTCCACTCCTTCCATTTTCTTCACCGTTGACGTTTTTGGTATTCTCTGTGTTTCAATCGATCACCACACACTAATTCAGATGACGACAATATTGTCTGCAAAGGCATATAAGTTAGCAAAGTAACGCTTACTTGGTCGACAACTCAATTCCGTTTGCTCCAACATGTCCCAGTGATTCAGCGCCCAGATAGACCGATAGTCTTTTGCTAAACCCCAGGCGTATGAAATTATTCAGAGTCGATGTCTTTCTTCTCTGCAGAGCGGGTTACCTGGATAAGTAAAACAACTACATTAGTTCCAATTCAGCTCAACCACAAAGTACCCAGTACACCTGCCCACTTTCCTTACCTAGAACTTGAAATGATGTAGGAACCCGACACATATTCGCTCTTGCTTCCAGGCTCATCCCAGTCCCAAATTCCTACTCTCTACCCATAAAAATTGCACCGCGACACTAGTTAGGCGCATGGGTGGGCATCTCATTGAAGAACCACATGTTCCTCTTAGTTGTGAATGTAATAGTCACATTATCCCTCGCCATATTCAAATAACCAAGCTTATAAATGAACATTAACTCGGTGGCTGTAGGATAACCGAGTCGTGATAAGTTAAAAACGTTGTAGTAGGCTAGAAGCACTTTTCTGATGAGTAGCCCACACTGCCCAAGAGACATGTTTAGTCTCGCCAGCATATACTGGATGTATAGGTTCAAGGGAAAGGTCAGCCCATGTCAAAACTCATACAAATACATACAGGTGAAACTAGGAGGCGGATGTACTACCTACTCTCCTTCTTTTACCCACCTCAAAATCATGTTAGACGGAATGCGAAAGTCTTCATAAAGCATTTCGAATCTGCTTCTCTGTCATAGTGCTCTTGGGCTCTTGCATCGTTGTTCCATCTTTTAGAAGGTAGTAGCAAGGACCGCCTGCTTTGAACAACAACAATGTTAGCATATGCACATCCCGAGGTGTGCAAGGTGAGCGAGGATATTTCACTTGCCCAACCTTTTCTTTTCTCCTCTTAGCAGGAGCTTGGGACGTACCCTTGTTCGCCCCAGTAGCAATCGTTCCCACGTCTAAATTATTGTCATGGCACCTCGAACATCTAGGCTCCCTCTCTAGGTATGCATCAATATTGGTCTCATCCATAATGGGGGGTGCTTGCAATAAAAGCAGGGGGGCGTTAGCCTCACCTCCATACCCGATCGACAACACACTGCAAATGCTGGGTTCTAAATACGACGATGTAGTTTTTATGCTCAAACTATATGAGCTAAGCCTCAGATTT